>CM057453.1:125386250-127870000 GCA_016271365.2 Neoceratodus forsteri
CCAAACACACCCTAACTATATATTCTAACCCCAGGGGGGTGGGTCTCAGGAAAGGGGCAGAAAATTTTTAATTTTGTCCCCCTATTGACAGGAGCACTCTGATAGCTGGAAGGGGTCAAAGACTACGTACTTGCTGACTGTATTTAGGCTGCCCATTTTGCCTTATTCATTAGTTCATTGTTATTTTTCTATCAAAATGTGATTTTACTCAGCCTGAGTTTCTTTCCTCACATCACACCTGAAGTTCCACCCACCTGATGCCTCCACACATTCCTGAGGACAAGAGAAAATCAGAACTTTGACTTGGGGCCTATGTGTCAGCTTGACTCTGATGTGCATGCCCCAACTCACAGTTCTGATTTTCAAAGCAATAGTTTTAAGTGTTCCCATGCTTATTTTTCAATATAAAACAGAATGCCTTGTTCAGGACATAGCATACTGTACTATGAGTTTACATAGGCCATATGTTTATCTCAGAGTGCTTAAAATATGCATAACTCATGTATACAGGAGTTGACATCTGTTTGGAGCATCTTGTTCAAATGCATATTGTCTTGTCCTCAGGAACGTGCAGAAGTATCAGGCAGGCAGAACTACAGCACAAACGAGCTATGAGGTAAGAAGCGTGGGATAAGAAAAATCACATTTTGATTGAAAAATAATAAATTAATAAATCGGGTAAAATGGGCTGCCTAGGCACAGTCAGCAAGAATGTAGTCTTTTATAGGCACACTGATTCCATAGGACCAAAAAGAGATGCTAAAAGCTGCCAGTGCCCCACTGTGAATAGGCCCCCTCCCAAAAACAAAACAGGTGGCACTTTTCTTGCTTTAGTAATTTGGTTTAAAAAACAGTCATATACACAATAAAATGTTATTCATATTTCAACTTCATTTCATCTGAGAAATTTAAATAAGGGACAATGGGCCAGATATTCAAAAGGGTTGCGCATGGCGCAACAGTGTTGCGCCATGCGCAACCCACTGATGCGCCCCGATGCGATATTCAAAAGAGAAAAGTGTGTGGCACAAATCCTGATGCACCTGAGCGCATTAATAATGTATGCAGGCACAGGTTGGGGGGGTGTGCCCATGCATAACCTGCAAAGCCCGATATTCAGCCCGGGATGTGCAGAGCCATGCATGCAACCCTACCTGTGCCAAGCACAAAGCTAGCCAAAAAGGAACATCCATGGCCACCTGACAGGTGAGCTGCCGATTGCAGGGTGCAACACGGCAGCTGCCACCTGTGGGTGGCCACCCGAGTTCCGGCTGCATCTAGCGGCACCCCCCCATGCCCGATCGTGGGCATTTGTAAAAAAAAAAATTAGATTTCATCCAATATCCCTGGTGGTCCAGTGGACCACTATCTGCCTGATCGCGGGCATCTGTCTAAAAAAAGAAGAATTCATCCAGTATCCCTGGTGGTCCAGTGGACCGCTGTTTGCCCGATCGTGGGCATCTGTATATTAAAATAAGAATTATTCCACTCTCCCTGGTGGTCCAGTGGACTGCTGCTCGCCCGATCGTGGGCATCTGTATGATAAAATAAGAATTATTCCACTATCCCTGGTGGTCTAGCAGTACCCCCCCCTCCGCTTTCCAACCCCTGAGCCCCACCTCCCCACTCCCCCAGTCGGCGGTAGGGTGGCAGCACCCCACCCGTCTGCTGCGCTCGCTACCTGTCGACTGACACCGTCGGTAGGGCTGGTATGCCCATTGATCACAGGTAAGCTAATGGGTGTGCAGCCTTACCGCATCACATTCCAGATATGAATGATCTATTCACATGTTCGTGGTAGGGTATACGCACGCCCATTGGCTCACACTGTGAATCATGGTCGTACAGCCCCATCGACAGTGTCAGTCGGTGGGTGGCGGGTGGCAGGCAGGTGGAGGCCTGCCACCACGCCGCTGACCGGGGAACGGGCAGTGGGGGCTCAGTGGGCTGGTGATGCTGGGGTACTGCTAGACCACCTAGGATAGTGGAATAATTTTATTTTATCATACAGGTGCCCGATCGGCAAGCAGTGGCCCACTGGACCACCAGGGATAGTGGAATAATTCTTATTTTATTATACAGATGCCCGCGATCGGGTGAACAGTGGTCCACTGGACCACCAGGGATATTGGATATACTAGTTTTTTTTTTTCCTGCAAATGCCCGCAATCAGGCACATAGCGGTCCACTGGACCACCAGGGATATAGGACGGCTTTCTCTTTTTGGACAGATGCCCACGATCGGGCTGCAGGGGGCATCGGTCCTCGACGGCTGCTGCCTGGCAGGGCGCCAGGCTAAGTCGCTCGGGGATCGGCGCGACTTGCATGCAATGAGCATAATGATGCATCAAATTGCCCATGTGTGCCTTGTATAAATTATGGCCCCATTTGCATGTCAATCTTTGAATATCGCTGGTGCTGTGAATGGCACAATGGCACTTGCGCTAGCACATCTCCATGCTCTACTCTGGCCACTTGTGCTGGCGCAGTGCCACTGTACCATGCACACTGGGGGTGGCCAGGGTGTGATATTCAAAGATGCTGAGACATGGCGCAGCTCCGTTGAATATCGCCCAGGCCACACCCCTGCGCAGCCAAGTTGAGCTGCTCCCAAGCTTGCGCCACATCCTGGCGCAGCTTGAATATCCGGCCCCATGTTTAAATAATCTGTACACATAAAGTCCCATTATCATTGCACACATGCAGAATACACGTGTAACTGCTGCAATATTCTCCTCCTACCTATCTCTCAAAAGGCTCCTCAGACTTTTACCATTCCCCTGTGTTCCCAGTGCTCCTCCACCACTTCCTCTGTAGCCAGCTAATTGTCAACACTTGGCAACTCCTTATCCTTCCTTAAGCTAGCACTTCTGAGCAGTGCGACATCCTTGCTCTCGGTCCCTATTGCCCAGGACCAGAAACTTAAATATTTACTTTGTATATTTCATTCCTGCTATTTGGCCTAATTTTGTTTCTGTATGAAAGATATTTGGTGATTTACTGGTGTACTCTTGAACTTCATTTAATTCATTTTAGACCTTGCATTAATTTTGTACTGTATCTGTTTTTTGTTTTTATGTTCCACTTGTTACCCTCCCCCAGGTCGCACCTGGAAATGAGTCTCAGCTCATTGGTGCCTTTCCCGGTTATCAAATTTTAAATAAATATATATGCCCAGTAACCACACAGTGAAAACCAGCAAGTGAACATGGTTGGTATTGGTCAGTGCTTGTTTCATATGGTGTGTCACTTCAATGATGATGAATTATAGAAACATAGAAACATAGAATTTGACGGCAGATAAGGACCGCTTGGCCCACCCAGTCTGCCCATTTCCCTACCTACTGGATAAGCTGCAGATCCTAGTTAACCAGCAGCCTACTTCTTCTTACCCCCAACCTCCAGAATTGCTTTATGACTATCCCATGCATGCTTGAATTCCACCACTGATTTTGACTCCACAACCTCCTCCGGAAGGCCGTTCCATGCATCCACAACCCTCTCTGTGAAAAAATACTTCCTTAAATTACGTCTGAGCCGCTCCCCCATCTTCAAATTGTGCCCTCTTGTTCTTGCACACCTCTTTTTTGAAAGATGCTACCTCTTGGACTTTGTTGATTCCTTGAGGTACTTGAAAGTTTCTATCATGTCCCCTCCTCCTCCTCTTTCCTCGAGGCTATATATTAAGCTCCTTAAGTCTCTCATATGTCTTCCAGTGCAGACCCTGCACCATTTTAGTTGCCCTCCTCTGGACAGCTTCCATCCTGTCTATGTCTTTGCAGAGATTGGGTCTCCAGAACTGCACACAGTACTCAGATGGAGTCTCACCAGCTGTCTGTACAGAGGATAATAACTCCCTGTTTTCTACTGGTGATGCCTCTCCTATGCATCCCAGTATCCCAGCCCTCCTTGCTGCCCTCTCACATTGTTTGCCCACCTTTAGGTCATCTGATATGACTACCCCAGGTCCCTTTCCATTTTTGTTGTTGTTAGTATCTCACCCCATTGTGTACTCTTCCCTGGGTTTTTGTTTCCTAGGTGCATTACCTTGCACTTCTTAGCATTGAATCTAAGCTGCCATACATTTGACCATTCCTCTAACCTTGCCAAGTCCCTTCTCATCCTGTCCACCCACTCTGTGCATCAACTCTGTTGCAGATCTTAGTGTCATCTGCAAAGAGACATACTTTTCCTTCCAGTCCTTCCCATAATGTTGCTTATAAAGACATTGAAGAGGACCGGTCCTAATACTGAACCCTCGCGGTACCCCACTAGTAACCCTCCTTTCTTCTGAGTGGACTCCATTTACTATTAGTCTCAGTGTCCTATTCTCCAGCCAATTTTACCCAGGCTGTCATCTTGGGACCCACTCCCAGGCTGGCTAACTTGTATATTAATCTTTGAGGGACTGTGTCAAATGCCTTGCTTAAAGTCTAGGTAGGCCATGTCCACAGCCCTCCCTGATCTACTACTTTGTCACCCAGTCAAGAAAACTATCAGATTTGTCTGGCATGACCTTCCCGCTGTGAATCCATGCTGCCTAGGGTCCCAGCCCTTCTGGCCTCTAGATACTCGACAATTCTTTCCTTCAGAGTGATTCCATCATTTTCCCTATCACTGAGGTTAAACTAACAGGTCTGTAGTTTCCTGCTTCTGCCTTGCTCCCACTTTTGTGAAGGGAATCACATCTGTCCTCCTCCAGTCCTCGGTACCACCCCATCCTCCCATGGTTTGTTAAAAGGGTAGTCAGTGGTGTCACTAGTTCTTCCTTAGCTCTTTTAGAATTCTGGGATGAATCCCATCAGGTCCCATTGCTTTGTCCACCTTCAGTTTTAAGAGAGTTCTTTCAGAACCCTTTCTTCGTAAATGGGTTGGTATCAACTTCTGTATCCAGAGTGTTACTACTGTTTGTTTTATGTACCTCACCCTCTTCATTTGTAAATACTGAGCAAAAATATTTGTTTAGTATCTCTGCCTTTTCACAGTCTCCTCTGCCCACCCTCCTCCCTTTATTAAGCCTCACTATCCCTCCCTTGGTCTTCCTTTGCTCCTGATGTACCTATAAAAGGTTTTATCCCCTTCTTAACTGAGTTGGCTATCTTTCCTCGGTTTGGGCCTTTGCTGTTCTGACTGCCTTCCAGCCTCCTTTTGCTTTAACTGATACAGTTCTCTGTCCTGCTCTTTCTGCGATTCCTTGTACTTCCTGAATGCTTTCTTTTCTGAACCTTCACGCTACTTCCTTTGAGAACCATAGTGGTTTCTTACATTGTCTTGTTTTGTTTATTTGCTTCACACAAAGGCTCGTTACCTCTGTGATGGCAGTTTTTATTATTCCCCACTGTTCTTCCACCCCTCCTTCCTGCCCATTTGCTAGTGCATTCCTTAGGCACTCACCCATTTTGGCAAAGTCAGCCCTCCTAAAGTCCAGTACTTTTGTCTTTGTATGGCTTGACTCTATTGCTGTGTTTATTATGAACCATACTGTTTGATGGTCGCTAGTTCCCAGATGGCTACCCACTTCTACATCTGTGATCCTCTCTCCATCTCCATTTGAGTGAATCAAGTCTAATATTGCTCCCTCTCGAGTGGGCTCCAGTACTAGTTGTCTAAGGCATGTCACCTGTAGGGCATCTAGAATAACTGCACTCTTCGAAGTGGCAGCTGCAGCTGCACTCCAGTTAACATCTGGCATATTCAGATCACCCATCAGCAATATCTCCCCTTTTTCTGCCATTCTAAGCATACCTTCTATCATTTCCCTGTCCATTTCCTCCCCCTGAGAAGGGGGTCTGTATACAACCCCTGTGCATATTGTGGTGCCATTGCCTGTCTCCAAATTTACCCACAGTGCTTCTTCTCCTCCCTGTTTACCCTTTTGTTCTGTTGCTTTCATTCCTTCCCTTATGTAAAGAACTTCTCCTCCTCCTCTTTTACCCTCCCTGTCCCTCCTGTAGACAGTGTATCCTGGTATGTTCATGTCCCAGTCATGGTTTTGTGTGTACCATGTTTCTGTGACTGCCACAATATCCAGATGTTCCTCCTCCATCAAGGCCACTAATTCAGGAAGCTTGTTACCCAGACTGTGGGCATTGGTACTCATTGCTCTCCATTTTTTGATGGCTTTACCTTCTGTTGCAGCATCCCCCACTGACCATTCTATCTCGGTCTTTTTCTCATTTAGTACCCTGTTTTGTAGGGAGAGGCTGGGATTTTCCTGCTGCTTGTCAGTGCCTCCCCCTTTGACTAGTTTAAAAGCTTGCAAATGAAGCATTTAAACCGATTGCTCAAAAGACTTGTTCCCTTCCTGGACAGATGCAGACCATCCTGCTAGTATAGGCTGGTGTCCCTCCAGGTGGAACCCCAGTCCCCAATGAAGCCAAACCCCTGTGCTCTGCACCATTTTTTCAACCATTCATTAAACTGAGTGGTGCCAATTACCCTCGCCACCCCCATGCCTTTGACAGGCAGCACCTCTGAGAAGGATACTGTGTGTGCTACTTGTCTTAGGTCCCTCCCCAACTCTGCAATGTCCTCCTGCACTGCTCTAATCTCATGATGAGCCAAGTCATTTGTCCTTAGGTGGACAATTACATCCAGCTCAGAATCCCTTGTAGCTGTTCTCGTGATCCTGAGGATGCACTTCCTGTCCCTCCAAGCCATGGCACCAGGCAGGCACCTTACTTCAGTTTTCCCAGCTCCCCCCAGTTCTATACCCCTAATAATGGAGTCCCCACCAGGAGCTGCTTCCTTTCCCTGTGGTGTCCTCTGCCTCCTTCCTGTGGGCCTCCCTTGTGACAGTTGTCATCAGTCTTCTCTGTGGGTGCATCCATAGGGGAGCTATGCTCCCCTAGAATGGTGTATGGATTGTGGAGTGGAACAATTGACTGGGTGTGCCTCTGTTCCACCCTCCTCACCCTCTCTGAGCCCACTGTGGTCCAACTGCAGTGCTTTCTTCGCAACCTCTGAGGTAGTGGTGGAGGCGCTAGTGCTCCCTGGATGGGGGAGGTTCCCTTCCTACTGTCCAGTGTGGCCTGGGGGAAGGTTTCTTTACTACTGTCCAGTGCAGCCTGAAGATGGGCAACTTCCTCCCTCAGGGCAGATAGTTGTCTGCAAATAGGGTAGCATCTCAGTCTCCAGAAAGACTCCCGGAAGACTGCTGCCCCACAGCCATTACATTGCACTACTCCCCACATGTTTATCTACTTTTTTTTTGTATTTGTGTGTGTGTGCGCGCGTGCATGTGTGATTTGTTATATAGAAATATATATATTATACAATGTGTATGCTTATATTGTCAGTGCAGTGTGCTAGAGAGGATATGACAGTGAAATGCACCTTGCACTTGAGGAAATGATGTCAGAACCTCCAGGTATATAGGAACTATTTCCAGGGGTGGGTGGTGAGGGGTGGGAAGGGTTGGGCCTAAACTGTGCCCTCACAAAACAATCAGCTAAAAGCTCTCACCCACTGCTGCGATGAGTGCCTTCCTGTCAGCAAGATACCCTACACAACAATTTGACAGAGAAGGTACCCCGCTAATCAAACAAAGAAAAATCCAGACATCCAAGTCAGACACAGGTAAACTTCTCCAGCCCCAAAACATCCTGGTGGTTTGTTAGCCACAAAGGAAAATCAAATATGCAGTTATTTCAGCCCTTCTGAGGATGCTGACAAGATAAGCAGTTTAAAAAAAAAACCCTTCCTGAATTAAAAACTAAAACAAACATAAAGCAATACCACTTTAAAAGTGAGGAAAACTTCTCTCAGATGTAAGCAAAAGAGAGAGAGATTAGTTACAGATATTTAGTCCAAAATAGTATATCCCACGCAGCTTCTCAGTTGTTTCCAAGCACACCCTGTACACAACTTGGAAGAAGATGGACTTCTGCCTCAAACAGGATCACACCACTAGTTTATAGTAATTGAACAATGCTGAAATGGTCTAGCTAGACAAATGGCTGTGATGCAGACCTCTGACTTGTGAAGACAATTACCCCCACCTCAGGCTATGTCTGGCATCCAATTACAAACTGCAGCTTTTGCTATTTTGAATCACACAACCCCACCAAAAGTTGCGAAATATATTGATGCAGATTCTCACAGAATTCTAGTAATCAGTCCAGTTAGCCACAAAGGAAAATCAAATATGCAGTGATTTCAGCCCTTCTGAGGATGCTGACAAGATAAGCAGTTTTAAAAAAACCCTTCCTGAATTAAAAACTAAAACAAACACAAAGCAATGCCACTTTAAAAGTGAGGAACACTTCTCTCAGATGTAAGCAAGCGAGAGAGAGATTAGTTACAGATATTTAGTCCAAAATAGTATATCCCACGCAGCTTCTCAGTTGTTTCCAAGCACACCCTGTACACAACTTGGAAGAAGTTTTCTTTACTTCCTAAGGTATTAATTTGGGTATACTGTTTCACTATGAACTTTATTTGTTTGAAGCAAGCATTATCACTATCTTAGCGGATTAACCAGATATTGCTATACTGAATTTACATTCTTGAGTATTTCATCTTCGACATGCACTAAAGCATCCTAACAGGATTTGTACGTAATGTGAATTTATTAGAAATCTTTTTTTCTATTTTTTATAAATGCACAGCACATGTAAATCACATATTACAGTATGTACAGTATTCTCACTATTTTTTTCCATTCTGTTTCACTCAAGTCACCACTGTCAGGGACCTCCCTTAGACGTCACCCAGTTTCTCCCACCTGACATGAGAACCTTTCACCGTGAGTTCCCCTGCAGTGCTCTAAATGCCCCATTCCTTTCCTGCAACCAGCCCCCTGATTTGTTCCCCCCTTGGTGGGGCCATCTCCACCACACAGTGGTCCTTAAATACAGTTGTGTTGCAGGGTGAGGGTCAGAAGATATCGGGGACTCAAGCAGGTAGGATCCGATGGTAGGTTTGGGGCTGTGGCATGTCATCATCCTCCCTGAGCACGGAGTGTTTCCTTCATCATGGCGTGAGTGTGATTCCCCCCCAGAGGTGCAGACATCCAATGATGTCCAGCATGAGACAAGACACTCTCACATTCCTCCCACAAATGTTGGCCATCACCTCCACCCTTTCCTGACATGACGCCCGGCTGTAGCACCCCCAGCCTCCACTGGGAGTCACTGATACCAAGGAGCCACAAGCTCACCCTCCCCAGGAGAGGAGAGTAGTCCTCCATGTGCTCAATCCTCTCCTCCCTGGCTGACCCCCAGCAGCCCGACCTCACTCCCAACCCTGGGTCGCTAGCATGGTGTGAGGTGTGACATCTGGGACCTCAACCCTCAGTGCACTGGGCCAGCTCCATTTTCACTATTTATGGGATGTTGAATCTGCTATCCCATAATTCTCCCTGAGGAAGGGGTAATGCACCTTGCAGTGCCAGGGCCTTTTGCCTGCACATTTCATTAAATCAGCCTCACTTACATTACTTTGGCTTGCTTCACATTTTTTGTTATTTTGGTGTTTTGAGATGTGGCAGTTCTGAATAGACATCCTGAGTCTGGCGCTGTACCTGCTTGTTTCTTTGATTTCCCTTCCAGAATAACCCTTGATTCAGTGCTTTTGTACTGAGGGTCATTATTTACTTTCCTATTTTGGGCTCACCATGACCCATACTAGTAAGGCCAGCATAGGGCTGGTTTCTCCTTCCCCTGGGCTCAGATACAGAGGAGACACACTGAAGAGCCCTGGGAAAAAGGAAACATGGGTCTGCATCTTCTGTTTTCTGCCTTTCCAGATTGTGTGGGAGGCCATGTGGCCCCATACCCTCCTGCTTAAAGCGCAACCAGTCTAACTTCTGTCACGGTGAGTTGCATATATTTCCCATTATACTTCATATTCTTGGGTATGTGTAATTTTGTATTTTGTCTGAAATGTGATGTTATTACAGGCATTCTTCCAGTGTAACACTTGCATCAGTGTTTTTGCCCTGAGGTTCTTTGTCTTATGCTTTCCTATACTGGGCTCACACGACCCAAATCAGTAGCACCAGCACAGTAGCTGGTCTCCCTTTCCCCTTGGCTGGGAAATAGATGAATCACACTAATGAGTCCTGAGAAGGATGAAACATGTTTCAGTGTTTTCAGTTTTTAGCTTTTTTGTAGGTTTTGTGAGAGGTCATTTAATGCCATGCTCTCATGCTTAATGGAGAATAGATGTAAAGTCTTTCCAGGTGATTTGCAAATATTTTCCATGATGCTTTCCATTATTAGGGTACGTATCATTTTGTATTTCTTTGAAACTAAGCTTTAGTGCCAGTGCCCTTCCAGGGTAACCCTTGCATAAATGCTTTTCTGCTAAAGCTATTTGTCTTTTGGATTATTTTCCTATTTTGAGCTCACCATGACCAACACCAATAAGGCCAGGGTAGGGCTGGTTCCCCTTTCCCTTGGGCTGAGATACAGATGAAGTACACTGATGAGCCCCGGGAAGGACGAAGCATGTCTATGTCTTCTGTTTTTAGCCTTTGCAGATTATGACCCTGATTCTAGTACAGTTACGCCTGGCATAACAGCACTTGTGCCAGGTAGACTGGCACAAGTAGCAACCTACACCAGTGGTTGCAACATGCTTGATTCTACAATGTGGTCTGTGACATGTCGAGGCCCCTATACCAAGAGTTGTTATGTCGTAGTTATACATAATCCCCTGCAACATGGTGCTAGGGGGTTTACGGGCAGTTATGCCCCATTCCAAAAGGGCAGCAAACAAAGTCCCCAGTGTTGGATTCTACAAGAACCCCGGAGGAGAATCGCCAACCTAAGTTACACCAGCTTTTAGCTGGTGTAACTTATGGATGCCCCCGGGGTCCTGTAGACCCACCAGTAGCCCAGCAGTCAATCCACAGTTGCCCTCCCCCCATGCCCAACATACCCCAGTGTGTGCCCCACAGGGCTGCCCACTCCACCTGCCCCCTGAAGCTTAATATATCTGCCCCACAGGGCTGCTCACACCCCCATTCCCAAAGTGTAACATATATGCCCCACAGGGCTGGCCACACCCCCACCCCCTGAATCCCCCATTGCTTTATGCCCCGCAGGACTGCCTGCACCCCTGCCCCTGAATCCCAATTGCCTTATGCCCCACAGGCAGCTTAGTCAACCCCCACCCATGCCCCGACCCCGAGTCACCACCACAAATGCAGTATCCCTAGACCAGCCTGGTAGTCAAGTGGACCCCCACCAGCCGACCCCCACCCATCCCCAGACGAGACTGCTGATCCACCTCTCCCCTCCGGGCCAGCCACCGACTGCATGATCATGTTTCAGTAGGAGCGCTTACTGAATAGATGCACTCAGAAATTACTTTCTGAGCATATCTTTACAGTAAGCACTCCAACTGAACTCAGTCAGTGGCTGGCCGTGGAGGTGAGAGGTGGGCTGTGCTAGTTGCCAGCTGGGGATGGGTTGGGGTGCTGGGTGGACTGGCATGGCTGGGTGGGGGTCCACTAGACCACCAGGTGTACGTACGGGACAGATGTATGCCTGTACTGTACAGTACACAGGCAATAGTGCAATTTGGGGACCCACAACAGTGGGTAGGGGGCCTCTAGTCTCGCAGGGTGCCGGCAGTGTGTGGGCAATGGGGAGCACTTGCAACTCCGTAGTTATGCGGGTTTTCATACTTTCCTCACCAGGTATGCCCCTCTGTTCGGCATACCTGGCCGCATGTCGCAAGTCACAGGACTTAGACGCAGAGACCCTGCCCCTTCTAGAATAGGGCGCAGGGTCAATGTTGCAGCTGTGATTGGTGCAAGTCGTGTTTGGCGGCAACTTGTGCCAACCTTCTAGAATCGGGCCCCATGTGAAGGACCATTTGGCACCATACTCTCCTGCTTAAAGCAGAACCGGTCTGCATACTGTCAAGGTAATCTACATATACTGTACTTCTATGATGTTTTGCATTCTTGGGGTATGTGCAATTTTATAATTCTTTGAAACAAGACTTTATTGTCCATGCTTTTCCAGGATATAATCCTTGCTTCAGTGTTTATTTGCTGAAGTGTTTTGTCTTTGTCTTCACCTATAATTCTACCACAAATGTTGTAACAATGTCTACACATGTTATGTTATGTTTCTCAGCTGATCTCAATGACCGCTGCTTCTGTAGTGTAAAGCTGCTGCAAATATGAAGCACTGTTTGTTTAAAGATCCTGTCTTTTTCTTTAAAATTAAATCTGGGTTTGTTTCTATTGAAAGCTAACTGTGACCTGTATCTGACAGCTGTACAAGTTAATCAGTCTGCCTGTAACCAAGAAATGATCCCTGATGCTTTCTTGTGCCGTAAGTACTGTCACTTCATGGGATAAGGGTTCTCATTAGACGTCACTCCTTGTTTGACATCATGAACTGACTCAGATGGAACTGACTTTTGAATTAGTACAATGAGTGCATAGTGCCTCCCACCTTCACAGAAAAACCCTGCTGGACTTGTCCAATGACACTGCTGCTGAGCCACCACCTCAGCGTTGTGAGCCTGGGGCTCCCTGCCCAGAACCCAAGATCAAGCATTCCAAAGGGGCAAGGGGGAGCCCTGGAGGCCCCACCCTGGGGGGCATAGCCAGGGGGCTAAACCACATAGGGGCAGCCTCAGTGCTGCCGTGATGGTGGATGTGTGCATGGTGGGACTGATGGGGGAAAGCCATCTAGACTAACAAAAGCATAGTAATAAAGTAAACTGAAGAAACATGTTGTGGTGTTATCAATATTCATTTTTTATTCCACAGGAAGCTAAAAAAATGAAAAATAGAGAGAAAAAATGTTAACACATTAGCAGTCAATCTTTAAACTAGGGACAATTTGTGGCCTGTGGGGTGACAGTGTCGTTTAAATGTGTCCACATCTAAGGGTCTTGGTCACACTTTCAATGTAACTGCAAAGTAGGTAATCATGTATTGCATGCAACAGGGGTAATTACACAGATGGCCTGGTGTGATTAATACCTCATTAACAGCTGCAGTTATCTGGCAGTTCAAGAGGGGGATCCCACAAAAGGCTCAATGTTAGTCATTATCACTCCACTGTTAGAACTTTCAGCTAGTGTCCAGGGTGTGATCAAAGGTAGAAGTTGTTAAGTTACTAGCTTCCAGTTTTCTGACTGTCTCTGACAATTTGCCTCATATTATTAAGACCAGTGTCCCTCTTTTTTGTACATTTTCAGTGTCTGTATCCAACATTTTAGTGAAGAAATGTTAAAAGGCATACAGGGTTTGCTCTGCAGGTGGTGTTTTTTTTCCCAGCCTCACCATAGCTGCTTCCTCTCCCCTCCAAATCTTTCAACTCTGTACTTTCCCTGGACACCACTGCAGACCATACTCTGAAATGATTACCCATAGACCCATAGCTGCCATTACTGGCACATGCAGGGGTCCCCAGCTCAATACAAAAGCTAAAATCCTAGATTTCAAAGGAGCTGACTTTGCAGAAATGGGAAGGAGAGTTAAAGAGGAGTTGGCTAAGGGGAGGCCAGGAGGGGTCATGGAGGGACAATGGGCATGCATTAAGGAGTCCATTGTCAGGGTAACCAATCAATGTGTGAGGGTGAAGAATAAGGACAAGAGAAGGAGAAAGCCACTCTGGCTTTCTAAGGTGGTGACAGATAAAATCAGGGCCAAGAGGGTAGCCTTCCGAATATACAAGGAAATACAAGAAGATGGGGACAGAGAAGAGTACCAAAAATGTTGAAGAAAGGCAGAGGCTGTGGTGAGAAGTGCTAAAGCACAGACAGAGGAAAGGCTAGCACAATCAGTGAGGAAAGGGGACAAGACATTCTTTAGGTACATCAGTGAGAGAAGGAAGTCCAGAGGGGGTATAGTTAGACTCAAAGGGGGACAATGAAAAGAGGATAGAAGGGGACCTAGATAAGGCCACAATCCTTAACAGGTACCTCTGCTCAGTCTTTACTAGAGAGGGAGAGGAGCAGGAACCGCAACTAGAAAACAGATATGCGGAGGGGGAAGAATTGAGCTTCACAACATTTACAGAACAGCGGGTCCTAGAGTAACTTACAAAACTAAAGGTGCACAAAGCAATGGGGCCAGATGAAGTACATCCAAGGATCCTAAAGGAATTGAGGATGGAGCTAGTAGCACCTTTGGCAGCCTTGTTCAGCAAGTCGCTGAATATGAGGATGGTCCCACAGGACTGGAGAAGGGCAAATGTGGTCCCTCTTCACAAGAGTGGCAGCAAGAAGGACGCATGGAACTACAGGCCAGTGAGTCTCACCTCAATAGTGGGGAAGATCATGGAGACACTAATTAAGGAATGTATTGTGGATCAGCTGGTATCATTGGAATGCAGGATCCAAGACAGCACGGGTTCACAGTGGGTAGATCCTGTCAAACACATCTGATAGATTTCTTTGAGTGGATGACCAAGGTGGTGGACCAGGGAGGGGCAGTGGATATTGCCTGCCTTAATTTCAGCAAGGCCTTCAACACAGTCCCACAAAGAAGGCCGGTAAACAAGCTGGGGAGTCTAGGGGTGGGACTCAGGGTAGTCAACACGGTCAGAAATTGGTTAGTGGACAGAAGGCAGAGGGTGGTGGTAAATGGCACATAGTCGGAAGAAATGGGAGTCACCAGTGGTGTGCCACAGGGGTCGGTCCTGGGACCAGTCCTTTTTAATGTCTTCATAGCAGACATAGCAGAAGAGCTAGAGGGAAAAGTATGCCTGTTTGCAGATGACACCAAGATCTGCAACAGAGTAGATACTCCAAGGGGCATAGGGAGAAAGAAAAGAGACCTGGAAAAGCTGAAGAAATGGTCTGAGGTATGGCAGTTAAGGTTTAATATGAGGAAGTGCAAGATCATGCACGTGGGGAACAGAAACCCTGGGGAAAGCTACATGTTGGGGGGGTGAGTTGTTGATGGTCACCAGGGAAGAGAGGGATTTGGAGGTCATTATATCCTATGACCTGAAATCCATCAAACAGATCACAAAAGCAGTTGGGAGGGCTAGTGGAATGTTAGGGTGTATGGGGGGCGGGATTAGAAGCCATAGGAGGGAGGTGGTGATCCCACTGTACAAGATGCTGGTTAGGCCTCACCTAGAGTACTATGTGCAGTGCTGGAGGCCGCACCTGTGTAAGGATATTAACAGGGTGAAAACAGTGCAGAAGAGGGCAACTAAGATGATACAGGGTCTGCATGACAAGTCATATGGGGATAGACTTAGGGACTTCAATATGTACACAGTGGAACACAGACAGGAGAGGGGAGACATAATTGAGACTTTCAAATATCTTAAGGGCATAAATCTGGTGGAAGGGGATAGCATCTTCCAGTATAAAAGTACAATAGAACTAGAGGGCATGACATGAAATTGGAGGGGGGGGGTCTCATAAGGGTTAAGATGAGAAAGTTCTTTTTTACAAAGAGGGTGGTGGATGCATGGAACGCACTGCCTCAGGAGGTGGTAGGAGCACATACAGTGGAAGGATTTAAGAGGGTGTGGGATAGGCATAAGTGAATCATACATATGCAGGGGGCATAGCTGAGGCCACTGACATAGTAGAGGCAGTGGGAGCAAAGTGGTAAAATGGGCAGACTGGATGGGCCTTGCGGTCCTTTTTTGCCATCAACTTCTATGTTTCTTTGTTTCTACGTATCATGTGCAGTGTACTGGACCTCATTGGAAATGAGCTTTGCTCAACTGAGTAACCAATTCATATGATGATGAATACAATATTTTACTACTTCTACTACTTACTACTACTACTACTACTACTTTTGAATTGCTTTCCTATTTTGGGCTTACATGACCCAAACCAGGTAGACCATCATAGGGCTGGATTCCCCTTTGACTAGGCTGAGATAAAGATGAGACACACTGAAGAGTCTTGAGAAGGACAAAACATGTGTCTCTTTCTTCTGTTTTCAGCCTTTGCAGATTGTCTGAGAAGCCTTTGTCTGGTAGCCCCCCACTTCCCTCCTTTTCCCCAAATCAAGACACACACACATACAGATCTTGGAGGAAATGGCTGCAGCCATGTGTTTATTGTTACATAACATTTAATTGAGCAGCGTGCACTGCCAGAAGGATATGCAGTACACTTCTGGGAAGGTCATATGGCCAAGACCCCAGTGCCCCCCGCTGTCCTTGCACCATGCACTGATGAGGTTACACCGTGACCCCTTCTTTCGGGTCCTAGTCTTGTGGTCTCCTGTCCTCATGCTGTCTGAGGGCCACTAGTCCTTTGGGAGAATTGACCTTGTCCCCCCATCTTCCTCCAATACCTTCAGTCTGCACTCCTCCCAGGCCGTCACAGGCTGGACCCCATCTGACCCCCAAGTTGCTCGCACAATTTGTTCCTCAAAGACCTGTCTAGATGCCTGTAACATACTATCCAAACCCTCAGTCTGCACTTGCCCATCCTGCAAGTGAGGTCGGGATTAGCGCAAGAATGCCCCGGACTTCCATCACGCCAAGGTCTGGATTTCCTCATCCAATAAGTCCAGGCTCATGGCATTCATTGCCACTCCTATCTGAAAGGAATGGGTGCCAAACTCCTGCACATCCAGTCCAGCCTGCTGAATGGCCTTTTTTAAGATATACCTGCCATCCGTATGCCAGAAAAAGGCCTCCCGCTGTTGCAGACAGGCTGCCAAGTATGCCTTGATCTTGTCTGCCACTTGCCAGGGGGCCCGGCTGGGGCCTTCAACAAATACCAACATCCTGCTCCCTTCTGCTCTGTCTTTCTTTTCCTTAGTTGGACACATATGCATCCAACAAGGACGCCACATCTCCAGTCTGCAGGCCAGGCATTCCTCTTGTTGCCCCTGGCTGGGTCAGTTCCAAGATTCTGAATGCCCCAAAAGAGGCCATCAGGAACATCATCTCGAACAACCTTGCCTCGTAACCACTTGTGCAAACTGATGGCCTTACAGCCCAGATGCAGACCAATATCATCAGGGTAATGGGACGCCTCTCATCCGAGTGACTGTTTACCAGCCTCTGCCAGCCTTCCAACACCTTTTGCTCTTTAAAGGCCCTAGTGTTGTTGGTGAACCCCATCACCTTAGCCACTCATGAAAACCCTGAGAGATGGTGTCCCACTGTCCCTGGTGACAGGCCTTCCCTTTTTGACCATATCATGTATGTGCACAACTGATCCACCTGAACTGGCCACAGATCTGGCCATTCTGCTGCTTCTTGTGCCATGATGTGGTGTTCCACCCCTGACAGTAGGCCTCCCTTGTCTATGGACCAAAGGAATTATCTATGCATCTCCAAGTCTTGAGGTCACCACCTCCCAAAGGAAAGGTGGGACTGTCCGTGGCTGCTGTTCTGCCATTGAAGCCAACTCCTTGAGTCTCTGCCACCGTGAATGAGATAAAGCATCTGCAGTTCCGTTGCCAACACCTGGTACATGAACCGCTTTAAAATGACTGTTCAAAAGCATATGTTTTAAGACAAAGACCCACATCAAATCCCCCAAGGATCCCTTTGGTCCTAACCGGTGGTTAACGGTATGCACCACACCCATGTTGTCTGATCTAAAATGAAATTTCCTGTCCTTCAGCCTCATGCCCCAAAGGCAGACGGCCACCACAACTAGAAAAACTTCAGTAGCATGATGTGTATGCCCAATCCTGCCGTGATCCACTGAGGCCACTGCCCTGCACAACACTGTCCCTGGAAGCATGCTCTGAACCCCAGCCCTCCAGCTGCATCCATAAATAACTCTAGAGGCTGGTCTTCTCCAGGATCTTGCCACATGGGCATCCTGTTAAAGTGATTCAGAAACATGCCAGACCTGGAGGTCCTCACGGAACTCCTCGGTGACCCAGATCCGGTGGTGTGGCTTCTTGCAACCTTCCCCCCTCTTTGTCAGGTGCCTCATGAAGGTTCTCCCAGTGAGAATGACACTACAGACAAAGCTGAGATGACCTACCAGCTGCTGCACCACCTGCAGCATAACCTTCTCTCACTCTCAGATTGTTCCATGGGGGTCCGCTCACCCACCCCAGCCACCTTTCTTTTTCCAGTTTATCCCAGACCACTTGCAGATGGTTTCTTGCAGACTTCAAGTTCTTGGCCTTGTAATCCCACCTGGGGCCCGAGTACAGACTCCCACAGCCCTCAGAAAACCCATCCTTGAGTAAGCGGGTGGCTGCTCTGTCTGAGTACTTGTCCAGCCATGGCTTAATCCTTTGCCCCCGCAATGGGGTGGGAAGATTTCCCACCATGTGCTCTGGGAAGCTTACCTCGAGCACCTCAAAAGCTCCCCCCAGCCGAGAGTAGGGAAGAGCACTGCACAAAGGGGTGCTGACAGTTGCATACCATGCATGCATGGTGAAACCAGCAACTGGTCCTAGTGCAAGTTCCCTGATTGTAGGCATAGCACATTTGCTGAGCAGTACCTTCTGGCCGCTGTGGCATGAACACCTTTATGGAAAGACCACTGTCCGTATGCATCACCCCCCACCTTGCATGACATCCACCAAAAGGGGTATGTCTGTTTTCCCCCATCCAATGGTGGTGTCCACCTGCCTCCTCCACCGGAACTCTTCATTGTAATTGAGACAGGTGGTACCCTCTTTGCATCTGTGCATTAGGGAGATGCGGTGCATGTAATTGAACAACTCCACTTCCGGTTTCTCATCCGCCTGAAAAACGGTCGTGGCATACACCGTGAATACCACCATACAGTTCTCATATGTCCAGAGGACCTTGACCTTCTTTTTCTCCTGTTCCTCCAAGTTCTCCTTTTTCCCCTCATCCAGTTCTGCTGGCCATTTTAGGAGGGAGAAAATATCTACATACCAGTTCCGGATCTGCTGCCTTACTTTATCAGTCAGATGAGTACCTACTGGCAATTCGAGCCCTGCTTAAGGATTCACCACTGGTGTTACCGCCTGATTCGCCAGCGTTTCCTTGCCTGCTGAGGCTCCAGCCCTTGCAAACCACTGATTTTTAACTCCCACAGCCAGCTCAGCCACCACCATGATGAGCTGCGCCATCTGCTCATCTGTCAATGCCCACAAGTGGCCCCTGCCCGGGGCAGCGGAGGCAAGTCTTCCTCCGACACCTGCCTATGGGCTGGTGACCAGCCCCCCGGAGCAATCTTGAGCTATTGGCGACTGGGCTTCTGCGACTGCTGTGACTTTGTATAATGACCGCACAAAGAAACTTTGCAACAAAGTCCATTACAGTGAAGACTTCAATGTTGTCACTGTAATTTATTTCAATGCAAAATTTTGTGATTTCGCCCTCCCATGAACAAACTCTGACTCAGAGTTTGCATCTAAAAGTAGGGGGAGTGCAGGGGGCAAAGCCCCCCAGTGTGGGAGGTGCATGGGGCATATCCCCCTGCAGGAAAACACTTAATGTTGAAAGGTGAAATTTCACATTTCGATATTGAGTGTGTCGCTGTGCCACACTTCGACAACATAGTTGTTGAAGCAGCATGGTACATCCCCATGGCTTCACCCTCATCTGACAATTCTCCCTTGCTATCAGACTCCTCACACCTCACAGCCCCCAGCACTTGCCTCACCACCTGGCTCCTACATGTGACCCACCAGGCCATGTCTTATCAGCTGCCCGTGGTACTTTCACCGGTGGCAACCTTTTCTCTTTGGTTGACCTCTTCTTCGGAGCTACCTCTCCACATGTCATTGAGCCTTCTGCTCCATCCAAGCAGGCCTCCAACTATGTCGCTCCTTTTTTCTGGTATAATTGCTGAAGCTGCTCTTCTACAGCTGACAATGCCTTCAGTGAGGGATTCTTCTGCCGATTGGGCATTTCCTGAAATAAAAACTAAGACCTCCCCACCAAAACATCATTAGTCATTGCCTGAAACCAAGCCACATTTTTCCTGGCCATCTTGACCTGGATCTGTCTGGGGATTATTCTTACCTTTTTTTTTTTTGGAAGGGTGAAGGGGGGATGAACTGGACCACTGTGGCTAGCCCGTGTGCTGATTCTTGCCCCCGCTCCCGCAGGGGCCCAATGACTGCCAGCGGGAGAGTCCACCGTGAAGTGCCCCCAGCTGTCCTCTTTCACTATGCATAATATAAACAATAACATTAGAACCAGGCCAGGGGCCCTCCTCCTGTTCCAAGGACCTCAGAAATGAGGTGTGAAGACTGGGTTCTGAATGGACAGGTCAACCAAAGGAGGTTCTGGGAATTGAACTGTATTCTGAGTCTGCCTACTACAATACCCAAATAAATGAAAAGTGTTTGGTTATTCCTTGATAATCGGGTAAGGCCCACTAGGCACAATGCATGATTCCAGCAGTGACCCACGAGCACTGGAGCAAAAAAGAAATTGCTCAGAGTCCACGGTATTCAAGTGGAGGTTGTGGGAATCAAACCTCACCCTCTGGATTACCAAGCTGAATAACAACTCATTACTGTAACCTCTGGGCTATCCTGTCACATCAGGGCTGCCCTTATCCTTGGGATGGGCTCCCATCCCAACCGCTATCGGGCAGGCCAGTTGCCGAGACCAGAGGGGCTGTAGCCCCAGATTTAAGAACCTATGTGAATTTAAAATTGCCACACACAAAATGGCAGCTCCATGTGGCCACCACCATCTTAGGTGACCCCTCTTCGAGCTACTGGGAATCTCCTGTGGGGAACATGCATATGATTCATCTGTTTATAATCCAATGTTTATATATATATATATATATAATTTTATTTTTTTTATGTCACCCTGAAATCCCAAGATTGGCTCTGCCTGACCCTATGCTCAATAGATGAATGCCTGCCCTGGCAGCTACAGTGCCACTGTGAGCAAGATGGCCACTGAGATCTCACCCTCCACAAGATCTGCAGCCTCCAGTGGCTGGTCGGCTCTAATCTCACAATCGATGCGAATCCCATGGCATGGAACTTAAACAAAGACACCCAGGACCCAGAAGCCAGAAGGGGAAGGAAGGAAACATATTCAATTCAGTGCTTTAGAGTAACTGGTAATTGCTATTTTTCTTTTAAATTTAGATTGTGGGCTTGTAGTGACACTATACTTTCTTTGTTGTCTTTACTTATAATTGTTTTTGGGCTGCTGAAAATTTAAAACATAGTGGTGGTGTAATTCTGTGCTGTCTTTAATTGCTGCAGATTTTATCTTGGCTTGTCTGACTGTCCTGTAGTTGGGTGAAGGGTGTTAATTGTCTGGCCTCTGACCTCAGCTAAGTGATAACTGGAGGTGGGGCTTAGTCAGAGTTAAAGTAGCAAGCAGAGGTTTATTTTCTCAGAAGAAGCCAGAAGGGGAAGGAAGGAAACATATTCAATTCAGTGCTTTAGAGTAACTGGTAATTGCTATTTTTCTTTTAAACTTAGATTGTGGGCTTGTAGTGACACTATACTTTCTTTGTTGTCTTTACTTATAATTGTTTTTGGGCTGTTGAAAATTTAAAACATAGTGGTGGTGTAATTCTGTGCTGTCTTTAATTGCTGCAATTTCTCCCCTCCCTCCCCTTCCCCCAACACTTAATTATATGCCCTGATAAATCTGATTGACAGGAGCTAAACACAGGGTATAGTAAGAGGTGTGAAGTAGGAGGGGCATAAGGGGGAAGAAGCCCACCCTCAGCACAAGTGTTTTGACTCATTTATTTATTTATTGGTTTCTTTTTCCTTAAAAAAAAAATTATCTGAGGATCAGTGACAGGATTTTTAGTACAGTAAATTAATAAAAAGAGAACTAGGTGAGCTTCAGTAGCAGACAGGTTGTGGAATTGCAGTATAATGTGGGGAGTGGTGCAATGCAGTGGCTGTGGGGCAGCCATATTCAGGCAGACCTTCTGGACACTGAGGTGCTGCCCTATCTGCATGCATCTCTCTGGACTGCAGGATGAGGTAGCCAGACTCAGAGCGGAAGTAAACTGGGTCAGGAGTACCATCACCCCTATTCAGGGACCACCCAGTCCAATGCAGCTGCCTCAAAGGATGCCAAGAACGAGGAGCACTTGGGTGACAGTTGGCTCAGGGAGGTTAGAGCAGTCAAGAGGCACATCCCAGATCCTATTCCACTCAAGAACTCATATGCCACACTGGCAAACGAGGACAACCAAATAGAGGTACCAGAGAAGTGGAAGGAAAGGATGTGGAGGTTAGCCAAGGAGGTGACCCCAGTGGGGAAAGCAGTGGACCCCAGAGGAGGAGGGAAGTGAATCCTGGTGGGGACTCCATCATAAGAGGGATCCAGCTAGGAACACAGGAGGGGGAGGACAGGGAGGTGAGGTGCCTACCAGGTGCCACGGCATGGAGGGATGGAAGGAAGATCCTGGGGATCACTGGGAAGGCAAGACGGGAGGGTGAGCTGGATGTCATTATCCACCTAGGTACTAATGACCTGGCAAATGGGGAGCCAAAGGAAGTTCAGGAAGAGTTTAGGAAACTGGGGAGGGGTCTCAAGCAAGTAGCTACTTCTGTCACTTTCTCAGAAGTACTACCTGTGAGAGGCAAGGGAGAGCATAGGAGTGCATGCACCAGGAACTTTAACTCATGGTTGAAGAACTGGTGCTGTGAGGAAGGGTTTGGGTTCATTGGTGACTGGGGACCCACCTGGAGGGATGGAGGTTTGTTCAAGCCTGACGGCCTGCATCCATCCTGGAGGGGAATCCAAGCACTCAATGATAAGTTTAAATGCTACATTGACAAGCATTTAAACTAGCAAAGGGGGTGGCAGGCCAGCAAGGAGGGTACCTACTTGCTCACCCCCCACAGCTAGCAGTGGAACCAGTGAACCAGAGGAGTGGCTATCTCTGCAAGGCAGTGCAAAAGATGGAGATTAGTGCCAAGAGGTGGATAAGCAGAAAGGGCAAAATTCAGCAGAAGGGCAGACAGCAAGGAGAACCAGGGATAAATGACAACCAAGGAAGGGGCTGGAGTAGAACAGTGAAGCAGTCTAGGGAGGTCAAATCATGGAAAGCCATGTGTGCAAATGCCAGGAGCCTTAGCAACAAGATGGAAGATCTGGAGGCTGTCATGGTACAGTCAGACCTGGACATTGTGGCCATCACTGAAACCTGGTGTAATGATAACCATGACTGGGAGATGCCATACCTGGCTACAACATATTCAGAAGAGACAGAGCAGGCAGGAAGGGAGGAGGAGTGGCACTGTATGTGAAAAATGACATAAGGGCCACAGAGATCCAGGAGGAACAAAATGGGGAGAGATACTGTGGGTTAAGCTGGAAAGGAAAATGGGACAGCATCCGCACAGGTGTGGTCTATGGACCACCAGCCCAGGAGGAAGAAACAGATAGGAGTTGATGCTAGCCATCCAAAGGATGGCAGACAAGAGTGAGGTAGTACTGGTTGGAGACTTCAATATTCCAGACGTGGACTGGAGCATCCCAGCAGCAGTATCAACTAGGAACAGATTTATCCTGGACTCCTTCAGGTGCCTTCCTCCAACAACTGGTCATGGAACCAACTCGGCAGAAGGCAATACTGGACCTTGTGCTCACAAACAGGGACAGTGTGATGGGGTAACAGTGGGGAGCACCTGGGTAACAGTGACCACCAGTCATTGTGGTTTGAAATCACAGAAAGAGCAGAACCAAACCACACAAAAACACGTATCCTGAATTTTAGGGGGCAGACTTTGGGAAAATGGGAGATACTTGAAAGAGGCATTAAGGGAATGGGACAGAATCAGGGTTGAGGAATAGTGGGCAGTATTTAAAATGGGGATTATAAGAACAACAGAATTATGCATTAAGCAGGTTAGCAAGAGGAAAAGGAAGAGGAGACCATTATGGTTTTCCAAAGAGGTAGCAAAGAAAGTGAAAGCCAAAAAGATTGCATTCAGGCAATACAAAAAGACAGCAGAAGGGGATAGGGAGAAGTACCAGGAGAAGCAAAGGAGGCAGGGAAGTCAGTAAGGAAGCCAAAGCTCAGACAGAAGAACACATTGCAAAATCAGTGGGTAAAGGGGACAAAACCTTTTACAGGTACATAAGTGAAAAAAGAAAGACAAAGGGAGGGATAGTGAGACTGAAGGGGGAGGATGGGAGCAGCGTGGAGGATGACAACAGTAAAGCTGACATATTGAACAGGTATTTCTGCTCAGTCTTTACTGAGGAAGAGGGGGTAATGGGTCTGAAGGGAGTACAAGGGGTGAGAATGGTGCAGAAATGGACACAAGTCCCTTTACACGAGAAAGGGTCCTGAAGGAACTGGAAGTAATAAGAGTTGATAAAGCAATGGGGCCAGACGGGGTGCACCCCAGGGTCCTTAAAGAACTAAGAGAGGTGGTGGCTGAACCTCTGGCTATCCTGTTTAGCCGATCACTGGAAACAGGGGAGGTACCCAAAGACTGGAGGACAGCAGATGTAGTCCCCTTATACAAAAGTGGGAACAAAGAGGAAGCAGGGAACTACAGACCAGTCAGCCTCACCTCGGTAGTGGGGAAGATCATGGAAGCACTACTGAAGGAGAGATTGGTGGAACATCTGGTTGTCAATGGACACAGGACCCAAGGCAGCATGGTTTCACCAGGGGAGGTCATGTCAGACCAACCTCATTGAATTTTTGACTGGGTGACTAGGGAGGTGGATCAGGGAGGGCAGTGGACATGGCCTATCTGGACTTCAGCAAGGCCTTTGACACTGTGCCACATAGAAGACTATTACACAAACTGGGAATATGGGTGTGGGCAGGACAGTAGTGTGGTGGGTAGGTAACTGGCTGGGTGGCAGGACACAGAGGGTGGTGGTAAATGGCTGTCACTCCACAGAGGGAAGAGTGACCAGTGGGGTACCACAGGGTTCAGTGCTGGGACCGGTCCTATTCAACATCTTCATCAGTGACATTGCGCAGGATCTAGAAGGCAGAATTTCACTGTTCGCTGATGACACAAAGCTCTGTAACAGAGTAGACACACCAGAGGGTGTAGACAGAATGAGAAGCGACCTGCAGAAACTTGAAGAATGGTCAGGGTTTGGCAGTTGAAATTCAATGCAAAGAAGTGCAAGATAATGCATATGAGGCACAAAACCCTGGCACAATATATCAGTTGGGGGTGAGGATATAGCATGCACCAAGCAGGAAAGGGATCTTGGGGTTATCATTTGATGACCTCAAGGAGGAAACAGTGTGACAAGGCAGCAGGTAAAGCAAATAGGATGCTGGGATGTATAGGCAGGGGCATCACCAGCAGGAAAACGGAGGTCATAATTCCGCTATACAAGACACTAGTGAGGCCCCACCTGGAGTACAGTGTACAGTTCTGGAGACCATACCTACGTAAGGACATAGACAGGGTAGAGAAGGTTCAGAGGAGGGCAACAAAGATGGTGCATGGATTGCATCACAAGTCCTATGAAGACAGGTTGAAGGAACTGAACATGTACTCCCTGGAGGAGAGGAGGGAGAGAGGGGATATGATAGAGACATACAAGTATCTTACAGGGAGGAACAGGGTGCAGGAAAACACTATTTTTAAGCGAAAAAGATGTTCCAGGACTAGAGGGCATGGGATGAAGTTAGAGGGAGGACGATTCAGAGGAAACATGAGAAAGAATTTCTTCACAGAACGGGTGGTGGACAAGTGGAACACCCTGCCAGAGGAAGTGGTGGGGGCTGAAACAATCACGGGATTTAAGAATGCATGGGATAGACATAAAGGAATTCTAGAGGTCAGGGGTAAGGGGAAACAGACTTCTAGGAAAACAAACTGAACTTACAAGCTCAAATGGGCAGACTGGGTGGGCCATAGGCCCTTATCTGCCGACACTGTCTATGTATCTATGTACCCTGATCGCCGACCACTGCCTTGGAAACAGACTACCAGTGTGATGCCTGCACTAAACTCCCCTTACTCCCATTGCTCACCCCGATATACCCAACATCTTGCTCTCCACCAGGGATATGGACAAGCACTGTAGGCAATAACTGAGGCAATCAGCCACTCTAAAGGAGGACACACTAACAGGTTGGTAACTCAGAAAAGATCAGTGATCTAGGGGAGGGAAAGGGGAAGGAGGCAACCTCTGTGCTGATTGGTAGTTTGTATGTTTCCTAGGGCTCTAAGATTAACCACCAGCTGGGGACGGAATCTGGGAAAGCTGTGGGCCGGCAAGTGAGATGGGAGCCTAGTAAGTCCCCCACACTGCTGAACGCTGGCTGCCCTTTACCAGAAGTGGACCCAAAGGACACCAACCAAGCAAGCTAAATTTGCAAACTCCAGGTCCTAACCTGCACTTGGAGTTGAAATTGTAAATATAAAGAATTTGCCCAGAGATGCAAAGAACTGGACCAAAGAAACTCCCAGGCCCCCCCCCCCAGGATAGAATAGACATGGCTAACTGGCCAAGCTTAACAGGCTTGATGTGTTTGATCCAGTGGAAGGAAGAGAAAGAGGGGGACTTATTAGTCAACTGTCCAGATAACCCCTCTATCTCCTCCTCTCAGTTAGATGCCACCTCCCTGCTCTCTGTGGGCAGCCTGGTGATACGTCCTCCTGGGACATTCCCAAGGCCTACTGACCGCTCCAGGAGGAGGCATCCTATGCTCTAACCAAGTCCAAGGAGGGGAAGGGCCCCAGACAAATGGCCAGCTGCTTTAATTCTTGGGCAGCTTCAACATTTGGCACCATACTTTCCTACCTAAAGCAGAACCAGTCTAAATTTTTTCATGGTGGTTTGCATATATTTCTCATGATGCTTTGCATTCCTGGGGTATGTGTAATATTGTATTTCCTTGAATCAAGGCTTTATTGTCACTGCTTAGTGCTTTTCTAACGATATTCTTTGTCTTTTACATTGCTTTCTGTGTAATAAGTCTCTAAACACTCAACTCCACGTGTTGCTTGTCTCCATAGCACTCCAAACAATAGTCAGCTAAAGCCAATCAGCTTTTAAAGCAAACATGTCACACATACACACACACACACACACACATACGCACACGCACACTTGTACATTAAAAAGTCATCGTCTATTCACCCAAGCACAATTATTGTATTCTTTCTAGCAGTCAAAATAAATTCTATATAAAGTATATTAAAATCACTGCTGCATCTCACTTCTATAACACATTGTAATTTCAGAGTTAGGACTCATGGACACAGCATCTGCTAAAATTGGCTGAAGTTCCAGCTCAGCTATCTAGCCAGTATGGGACATTTTGGTAAACAAATACCTTGGGAAACAAAATCTTTGTTTAACCCCTTAAATACCCAACATACACTTCTAATCTGCATCTGAAATAAATAAACAAAAAACTCAAGATATGAAGCACAACAGAAATACATACATAACTAATCCCCCCTCACATGGACATATTCATGTATATAGAAACAAAACATACAAAGGAATATGAATGCAAAGTCGCAGTTTTTATGGTTGAGCTGAAGGACCCACTGATTCTGTAATCATATTGGCAACAAGAAGTTGAGTCTTCACCTATTCTATGGGCACACATCAGCATTAGCTAGAAAATGACAGAATGCTGGTGGGCATCCAACATACTTCACTGATTAGGCTCCCCATAGGTCCCCATGTCTGAACTCACTTCATCACATTCCCAATCATTGTCTGTCCCCTCATGTGTGCTCTGCATGGGAAATAAAGTTTGGCAGGAAGTGGGACAAGAAAAGAATCTCAGAGGAGCCACCTCAGCCAATCAAGTTATACTATAGGCAAATACGTCATTCATTCATCTGATACATACTGAATGGAGAGACCATCTCTCTGCAACCTGGGATGGTTTTCTTTGTGATAGGTTGAGAAAATATTTTGGGGGGTACTTAGGGGAAGAGGATGGTGGCTCCAGAGGAGGTTTGGGGGGAATTCACTAACAGATGAGGGTTGGGTCAGGTGGGGGAAGGGGGGTAGTTGTGTTTGGATTTGTGGGTGGGTGAAGGGTATGTCTTACTACTACTGGAATGGCTGATTTACCAGTGGCAGCAAATTTCACCAGGAGGAGGGAGAGAGAGGTGTCTGTTTGCACAGCAGAAGGTGGTTTGGGTGGGGCATAATTTCAAGGCTGATGGTGGTGGGGGGGGTGATACTATCAAACAAATGTGTGGGGAAGGCTTTCTTTTGAAAAAATTATTTATTTATTATTGGAATCAATTTGCATAGTTCTAAAAGAGTGAAGTACCACTTCATCCAGCAGATAACTATCCAAAGTGCCACTTTGACAGCACTTCACTAGTGAAGTGGCACTTCCTGTAGTTCTGCATGAAGAGGTTTACTGCTTTGCCAGGTGAAGAAGTTTGTGAAGTACATCACAAAGTAGAAAACATTGCAAAAGGCAGACAAAGCAATGTTTCCCTGATTTGCACAGCAATGCCAACCAAACATAGCAGTCCCAACCATATGTTCCACCTAAATGTTGCACCAGTCTTATACATTCTAAAGGTGTTAGGGAACTACCTTGATTATAATGGAATACCCCAGCTGTTGAAATGCTGCAGTCCTGATGAGACTGGTAGTTGACGAAGGCTGCAGGGTACACTGAAGGATGCTGCACAAACCAATATTTGTAATCCATGATTGTCAACAGTAGGCTGAATGTGTGGCTGTGGGCATCTGCTTGGGTAGTCCTTATGAAAAATACTTGCCCAGGCCTTTGTCACTTACCTCCTAACTAACTAGGTATACCACTAAGGTGCAGGGCCTGGACATTGTGATTTATTCATGGTTCCACTAATATTTTTATTTATTTATTTATTTTTTGTTGACCGGGTAAGTGCACTAGACAAATCCTGCCTATTTCCAGGCACGACTCGGGGAAGGGGGATACAGATGAATGCCAATTGACCTTTAACCAGATTAAGCTGTCTGTGGTATTTTTAGTGAATGAGGGAGAGTTGGCCAGGACACCGGGCAAATTCCCCTACTCCATTGGTGGTGGACGTTGTGATGCTGTGCAAGCTGGATCAGTGTTTGCTGGGACGTTGAGGAGTGTGGATGTGTGGAAGGCTGAGGTGCTGATCACCTCCTCGGCCTTCCTACTACTGCCCGTGATCATTATGGCATCGGAAGAATTTTCGGCAGGGGCTGCTTCTGTCAACATGACTCAGGTCTATGTCAGTGAGGATCCTACCTTAGTACGAGTAGAGTCTGCGACTTTGGTTGCTGTTCCTACGGTGGATGAGATTCGTCAGCAGTTGGCTCGGGAGGAGAGTCAGTTTCTTGTGCTCCGGAACCGTTTGATTCGGGATTTGGAAAGTGCATGGGAGTCTTGCGAGGTGGTACAGGAAGAGGAAGTGGCTCTGCTTCCTCGACTCGAAGACCGAATGCAGGTTGATGTGACTGGAGAGACTAACATGGTTTAACCAACTATCACTGTACCGATACTCCCCGGTTCTCCTGGAGGCACAGTGAGTACTCTTGCTTCTGAAAGTTTGACTATGGAGACCTTTAGTGCACGTTGAGACCCGACTACTTTGCAGAGCTCTCCTCCATGTTCTCTGCCTCATGGTGACCTTTTCTCTCCTCAGCCTTCTGATTTGGAACCCCCTTTGCCTGTAACTGACTCTGCACAGCAGTGTTCTGTTGTTGCTTGTTCTTTGGATACACGTTCGTCTGCTGTTCTTCAGCAGCCTGCCTCTTCCTTGCCAGTTTCTAATTTCAGTGCTCTGCCTACAGGGGAGGTTGCAGCTCCAGCGGCATGGGCTTCCCAGGCCTTGGAAGCAGCTGGGTGGGTTAAGTCTCCAGATGGAACGGGTGGGATGCGAACCTTGCACCCTTAGCTTCTGACATGTTAATTGTGGATTTGGAGCCAGCTTCTCTTTCCACTGCATCAATCCCATTGGGACAAGGCTCCCCCATAGTACAGCCTCAGCCCTTTGATGCACAAGCTTCAGATACTCTCTTAGAGGATATTAAATGTTTGGAAGGAGAGGCTTCTTTGCTGGAGCCTCCCCCCCCCCGTGTCCCTCTCCCATCTTGGGGACTCTCAGCCTGCTGCACAGCATTTGTCCCCTGCAGGCCCTGTCGGAGTTCCTGTGGAGCCTGCACCTGCACCAGCTGCTGCACCCTCTGTGTGGCATACAGGTATTAAGGAAAAATTATTCCCTGCCACTTTTGGGCTTTCCTCTGAACCGGCAGCACAGTGTAATGCGGTGCATCTGAAGTTTAGGGGTCCTATGTCAGAGGTCCCTAATAGACAGTTTGTTGGACGGGACTTATTGAAAGGCAGTATGAAGTTCTATACCTATGAAATCTGTGCTCTAATCCATATGCCTGGAGATTCTGTATTTGACATTAGTTTTAAACATTCTGCTGGTTTAGATAGGTTTTGGAAACAATTTCAGCTTCTCAAGCATACTCCATTATGGAGTCCTTTTATTGCAATTCCCTTGACAAAACCGGTCTCCAAAAAAATTAGTCATGTTCTGTAATGAGGGTGTTAATGTGGCAGATATTACCTATTGGTTGCAGCAACATTGTGTGGTCAAGGGACATCCAGAACCTATCCTAGATGACGAATGTTTATGGACTGGGGGTTGGAAGTTTTTGGTAGATTTATGATTGGAAAATGGTTTAACGCAACATCTGCCTAATTGTTTCTTCCTGGGGAGGGATGGGGGGTGATTTTTTACCCTGGTCAACCATGGGCCTATTATTAGTGTGGAGGTTTGGGCCATCTCAGTAATGTTTGCGACCAGCAAAAGTGTGGCCTATGTGGTGATTTGGGACATATTGGAGCACATTGTAGGAATCCTCCTAAATGTAACTTATGTGATGAACTGGGCCATACTTTTCGACTCTGATCCTGGGCTTCCCCTAATAATATGGATCCAGCTATTAGAGCAGAGCAGGATGTCTATGTGGCAACAGCCCAGAAGGAGAGCCAGAAAATTCAGGCCCTGATTACCCATCCCCAGGCCTCCCGTATGGTTTCTCCCCCTCGACCTCTGGTCCCCTCTGAGGCCTCTTCAGCCCCTATGGTAGCCGTTTCTTCTGAGATTCTTCTAGTACTGGACTCAGAGCCAGATTCAGCTTTTTCTGTACCGGATGTTCCTTCAATATCTGTGGTTTTACCAGTGGAAGATACTGCTGTATGTGACATGGACTTGGGTCCCCTTGCTTGCCCCTCCATCTCTACGGCCTTATCAAATATGCCTCCCCCAGATATGCAACAAGAGGCATCTTTTCATCGAGTGACTCGCTCTAAAACTAGTAAAGCTTTATTGGAAAATCCCATTGATTCTGACCCCTTTCCTTTGCAAAACACCTACACACCATTACAGGATCAGGAAGAAGAAGAAGAAGAAGAAGAAGATGGTTTGGCTTCAGATATCTCTTCTGTGGCCTCCTCCCATGCAGAAACAATCTTGGATATAGGTGTCTGTGATAAACCTAAGCCAAAGAAAAGAAAGAAAAGGAAATGATGTGTTTCTGGTGGCATATTTTGATTCCTTTTCTCTCTTGTACTTCCCCATCTCCTTAAATGTTACCCATGGATAGAGGTGTGGTCCTGCTCACCATTAATGTTAATAGCATTAAAAATTTTCGCAAAAGACTGGTTACTTTTGCTAGTCTAAGGGAATGTCGGGGTAATATACTGTTGCTTCAGGATACTAGGTTGCATTCCTTGTCACAAATGAAAGCAGCTGAAAAAGATTGGAGATGGGGTATTTCCTTATGGTCCTTGGGGGAGGATGTATGTGATGGGTTGGGCATTTTATTTGCTGATATAAATGTTTGGATTCTGAAGGTTTTTGATATTTTGCCGGGTAGAGCACTGTTGGTGGATTTTGTTCATTCTAACTGTGTTTATCGTTTACTTAATGTATGTGCTCCCCAACAGAAGGCAGATAGGGCAGCTTTATTTAAGAAGATCTCTCCATATCTCCATACATCTAAACTAGTGTTGTGGGGGGGTGATTTTAATTGTGGCCTGGGCCCACGGGATTGGAGTAGGAAGACACAGAAAATTTTTTGTGACACAAACATGCTTTGTGAGGTGCTTACTCGTCATAATTTTGCTGATGTTTATGATATTTTACATGTTTCTCCGCAACATACTTTCTTTAAGGGGGGGTTTGTCCTCCCGAATTGATTTTTGTTTTTTATGCAGAACACTTACCTGTTCGGAGGTTGCACTCTTGCCTATGGAAACTTCGGATCATCTGGTAGTTAAAATCCGGATAGGCCCGTATCAACAACTTCCTATGGGTCGAGCTTTCTGGAAACTAAATGTGGGTTTGTTGTATGATGCTGTTACTGTGGGTCAGGTAAATGATTTATTTGCTGCACGGGCTAATCTTTGCTTTTTGTATGATAGCCCCATTGAATGGTGGGAGGATACCAAATCAGACTTGAAATTATTATTTCTTCATATTTCAAAGCATAAAGCTAGAAGTCATTATCTAGAATATCTAGGGTATAGGGCTCAAGATATTAAACTTCTGGATCAGGTGTCGGTTTCAGATGGTTCCTCTTTCTCGAAGCTTCAGGACGTTAAACTTAGGATGTATAATTTTTTAAAAATTAGAGAAGACAAATGTTTTTCTCGACAAAAATATTTGATCTCTGGTACTGAGCAGCAAGTAAGTCCGTATGATCTTTCCTCGCAGAGCTCAGAACGGTTCGGTATGTCTGTTTTAACGGATAGTGATGGCACTCTGGTGCATGATGTGAGGGGTCTTTGTCGGGTAGTCCAAAATTTTGTTACCTCTAAATTTCAGCATGTTTCCCCAGCTTTACCTAGTTCCTTCTTTCATGATTTAGTTATTCCTCCTTTCTTACCTGCAGATCAAGAGGCTTTGGTGTCTCCTATTACTGAAGTAGAAATCTCATTGGCTATTACTAAATTATCTAATTGTACTACCCCAGGAATAGATGGTATTCCTAATGAATTTTATAAGATTTTGTCTGATAGTGTACTTCCATGGCTGCAAGTCCTTTTTCAATCCATCTGGTTGGAAAATAGACTTACACCTAGTATGAGTAATGGGATAATGATATTTCATTATAAAAACAAAGGAGATTTCAAACAGCTCTCAAACTGGAGACCTATTAGCCTTTTGACTTCCGATTATAAGATTTTGGCTACTATTTTGACAACTAGACTTTCTAGGGTAGCAAGGCATTTGCTTATTTTGACTCAAACGTGTGCAGTTCCTGGTAGGAATATTATACATAATTTGAATTATTTACGAGAATTAGTCTAGCAAGGTTTGTCTAATGCTCTGTCTGGTTATCTTTTGTCCCTTGACCAGGAAACAGCATTTGATGCCATACGTCATGAACATATTTGGGCAGTTTTAAAATTTTATGGTATTCCTGCATCTTTTCTTAATTTGTTGGTCACTATGTATTCTAAGGCACTGATTACTCCCTTGGTGAGTGGGTATTTGGGCATCCCTTTTCATCTTAATCTTGGAGTGCGACAGGGGTGTCCTTTAAGTCCTTTGTTGTTTGTTTTTGGGCTTGATCCTATTTTAAGGCGAATAGGTGCAGATTCTCAGGTGTTGCCTATTACTTCTATAAAGGGTTGTGTATTTCGTAAAGTTTTAGCATATGCAGATGATTGCATTTTCACTGTGGCAAATTTGGATTCTGGCATGAGAGTTCTTCAAGTTCTTCAGGGATTGCAACCTTTTACTGGTATACAGATACATTTTCTGAAAAGTAGGATACTGGTTTTAGGCTCTGCCTTAGTTCCGGATTCATTTGTAATACCGATAGTTCAGGGTAATGTAAAATTACTGGGTATATATTATGGCACTTCTACTGCCCCACAATGTAATTGGGATATGGTTTTTGATATAGCTCAACAGAAGGTAGCTAAATGGCAATCGTGGAAAATGTCACGGAAGAAAAGAGTATTTCTTCTTCGATCTTACATAACCCCAATTTTTTTGTATGTGTCACATGTGTTCCCTCTTCCTTATAGTATGCATACTAAGATTATGGGCCTTTTTTTCATTTTTATGGGGGAGTAGGCTAAATCCTGTCAAATGGGTTCATACATACAGAGCTTGGAAGTCAGGAGGCCTTAATATGATACAGCCTTTAGTATTTTTTTTTTTGGTAACTTTTTTTATACTACTATTCGTCCGATGCTATTGGATACTGAGGATATGGGATCTTTGTGTATGAGTATATGGGGAACAGAGTTCCTGGCAGCCTGGGGTAGGGGTAAATGGCATCAGTCAGAAAAATTACTGCCCAATTATGTTCAATTGACTCTTAAATATATTAGAATGTGGAAGATTGAGCTTCTTTGGTTTATTTCACACGATAAAAAAGTATTCTATACACATGTTGTAGATTCTTGTTTTATTGACGATCCTTTGTTTTTGGTTCCTGCCACTGTAAAAACTGATTTATTACTTACCAGCATGATAGAACCCAGAATCCCCCCAAAAATGCAAGATATTGTTTGGCTTTGTGGACACCAGAAGCTTAATGTATGGAATAATCAGAAACATAAGCAGTTAGGTGACAGATACTGTTATGAACCTTCCTGTCTGGGGTGTTTAGAAACTATACATCATTTGTATTTTGACTGTGTTCATGTGCAGGGATTCTGGTCTTCACTGGCCACTATGGGGTGAACCGTGTTTCGCTTTTATGACATATGATATTTTAATCCTGGGACAAATTCAAAAGAATGGTATAACTGCATCAGAGTACAGTTTTGTGATTTTGGCCTGTCTTAAATGGGCCATATGACACGCAAGATGTTTACGATGTCTTCAGAATAAAACTGTTCACTTGCAAGATATTTTTTTTCGCATTCAGAATGACCTGGATAATTTATATAAGTTTCATACTCTGGGGTCTGAAGTGGGGTATCGTTTATGGCATCATGTTGGGTGGGTGGGTTAGTCACCTTTTTTTTGATTTTATGCTTTATGGATGGTTGTTAATTTTTCTAATTTTCCTGTTTTATGTTTCTCATTGTTCTTTTTTTTTCCTTCCAGGTGATTTGTATGAACTATTGGATGTGTTCTGTTTATATTCTCTCTGACTTTTTGTTCTGTATTCTTTGATTGTATTTTGTTTTTGATCTCTAATAAAAATTTCCCCTACTCTTTTTCGATAAGTGCCATGGGATTTTTTAACATCCACCTGAACTACCACCAATCCAAGCAGATGGGACCTCGGTTTAATGTCTCATCCAAAAGACAACACCCCTCTCATGCCGCACTACAGTATCAGTACTGGGATATTAACCATAGTGCTAGAGGTGGGAACTGAACCCACAGCCTTCTGATCTTCCAACCTCAGAGGCAAGTGTGCTACCTACTGAGCTACTGACACTGCAATATCACACTGTCAGTCAAAGGGTGTTCACCTCACCAAAGGCTAACATTCTCTGGAACCTGAAATCTTTGATGATCTCACTCTCTGCTCCTTTCACCCCCCCCCCCGTCTTTTCCTGTCTCTGTGTTATCACCCACTGAGGGACTTTTGCTGTTTTCTATTACTGGCTACAACCACCATGTTGCTGAACCATATGCCGATCCTGCAGTGAAACCTTTACAGCAAACACATCAATGCCAATGCCAACATTGACAGATTGTTGTAAAGTCACCCAGGACCCTGGCACTCTTTCCACCAGTGTTGCACCCCCTCCTTGAATCAACTCTGACTCGGATCTAGTCCAGCATGGCTTTATGACGCTAGTTCGACAAAAATGTTGTTGACCTATGGTACATTGATGGATTTATGTCGATCATATTGTGGTTGGCATAAATCCGTCCTACATTCTATCTGTTTTAGGGACTCAGCCCCCCCAAAAAAAAAAAAACAGACAGTTTCCAGATGGATTTATATAATAACCATGCTTGCGACACCTGTTTGAGAGGTATCCAGCTTTATGGAAGAGTTGAAGAGGTCCTGTTTGCCCATCCCTGGTGATCTTTCAGGGGCAAGGGATCACATGCCACATTTTCTGTTAATATGCTTCATGGAACATTCATCTCTTGTTTGGTGACAGGGAGCATCACGGGTCCCTCTGCACCTTCCCTGATCGATTTTCCACAGCTAGCTCATGCTCATCAGGTCTAGGCACACCCGTGTCATGACTAAACGTTTTTGTTTGTTTTTTCAATTCACCTGCTCCCCACTAGATTATGGTGAAGAATTGGTGATATTTTGATCAGGGAAACAACATGACAGTGAGCACGGTGAGCAGACACAGCACACACATTGATGCTCACTCCGATTGTGAATGATCATCCTCTCCTCTCACCACATGGCATGATTTGCTAGTGCTGACATGCACACTTTGATGTAGTATTTTATCACATGACTGCTATAGCGGTCAACTAGAGTCACGTGGTATGTTAATGGTGTGCCTTGTTACACTCCCATCCCCACACTGCTGCACTCTCACTGTCTCCCCCAGTCTTCCCAGCCTGAGCAGGCCCTCTCATACATCCTCACACTGCTGTGTTGCTGTGTGCTGTCATTCACTCTTACTGTCTCTTCCTCAACTCCTTCCAGTCCAACCATCTCCCAAGTCACTCGCACCTCACGTGGTGTGCACACCACAGCTGTGGACAAAAAATGTCTGTGTTACAGCATAAGTGCATTGCACAGAGGTTTACTGGGGATTATGTTAGAAAAACAAAATTACTCTGAATAGGCCCTCTAACCTCGTGGGCCCATGTGCGACTGCATCCCTTGCACCCTTGTAACTGCGTCCCTGGGCCAAGGTTTCCTAATGCAATGGATCTCCCATAACTCTTGAAAGTTAAGTAATACCATTCTGGATCTCAAATTGCATAACATTATATTTAAAAAAAAATACAGATCTTTATTGAAAGAAAAAACAACATTTTCCCATACTTATTTTTTTGAACTCATCTAATTAGAAGGGGGTTGGTGGTTGAATAAAAAATATCCACAAAAAGGGAACAGACATGACTTGCTCAGTGAGAAAATGTATTTTTCATCACAGCTGACCACAAGCATCTTTTTTTTTTAATTTAGCTTTTTATAGACTTTTTGTAGGGTTTTCACCCGCATCCCCCCGAGGGCCCTGGCACATGGCCGTATATGCATGTGGAGGCACACATGCACACCAGAAGCCAGCTCATCCCCTTCCGTCCACCTCTACCACCACCCCCACCCACCTACGTTACCCCACCAGTCCTCCACCCGATGGGGATGGGACTAAAGGAAGGGTGACAACCCACCCACACCACTCATGGGAGAGGAGAGCAGCTTGAAGGCTCTCTCAGTCTTGCTCCTCCCTCCCCCCCAGGCTGATACACTGATGACTCGAGGTCATTACCGAACCCAGGTCACCGGCATAGCGCAAGGTAAGGTGTCCAGTGCCTCAACCCTCAGTGCCACCAGGCCAGCTGACCACAAGCATCTTTAAAGAGCTCCTGACAGAGTTCAGATAACTTTTTAAAAATGTAATATTCAGACATAGCTGTAGTTTATATTTTGTATTTTATTCTGTAATTCTCACCTGTATTTTCTTATTCTAGCGGTATTTGCATCAATTAGCATCTGCTCTCTCTGCTCTCTGAGCTCTGCTGCCTGCCATCATAATTCCATATATGACACCAAATTTTTTTTTTCCAGTTGTTTAACCAGGTGAGACACACTAAGCTGAAAGCTTGTTTACAAGTGCAACCTGGGAGCACAGGAAAATTAAGTGACTTGAGCAGGGTCACACAGTATGCAAGTGGGGGTTGTGGGATTCAAACCGAGGTCTCCAGATTTACAACTTAGAGCCTTAAACCACTGCACTATACTGCCTCCCAAAATGTGCTGCTGTGGAGATAATTATAATGTCATAAACAGGAGATTGTGATGTCATATGTAGAGAAGCAGCCAGAGTACATGGAGTCCAGGGAACAGAGATCTTGTTTTCATGCAACTGTTTTCAGTAAGAAAGAAAATTGGGAATTAATTATTGAAAATATATGAAGAAATAAAGAAAATGAGATGGAGCTGAATATAAATCTTACTTTTTTCAAAGTTTTGCTAATGCTGTCAGTGGCTCTTTAAAGAATAACCAACTGAAATAGTTTGCAAAAATAAATGAAATGCATGCCAAAACACTAACAGAACATAATTATATCATACTGTATTATAGATGTATTGCAAATTTTAATTTTGCTCCACAGAAGCACCGGTCCATCCCCATCTTAACTGTTAGGGTCACATACGGAATGGAACTGTTGCATTACAAAATTGATAGTTCAGTGATAGATACTCACAGCAATATCCATTACTTTTAGTTTGTTTGTTTTTGGTTTTATTTAGCTATATTCATCTTTGGAATCATTAATTTTGTTCTGGAAGTATCCAGCTTCTCACATCATGGAGTCTTCATGGTGTGTGCATTTGTGCTTTGGATGAAACTCCTACTCTCAGATTGAACACTGGTTTGCTGAACACAGATTGGTGGTCAACATTAAAAAAACTAAGATGATGCTCTATGCCCACCACCAAAACAGATCAAAGGATTTCCCCCTTGAAATACTCTCCGTCTCTCTCATCCCACTGGAACAGGTCCAGAAGTATAAGTATCTAGGTATTACATTTGACTCTTCCATCTCGTTCCATGGACATATAAAAATCCTCACCTCGGGGGCGTGGTTTGGCCACCGGGAAGATGGCAACCTAAAAAGAGAGCTCTCACCCTGAAAGTCTCCATCCGTGCTTAATCGCCGCGATCCCGTGGAGCCCTGACCTAAAAACAGCTCTATGGTGGGTGACAGTTATATCTTCCGGCGCCTGTTTCAAGTGGAGTTCAGGTAGAGTGGGTATTTTGCGCGCCACATGTCTGTGACTTGGCAGAGGCTGAGAGGCCGAGAGTACCCAGCTCTCAGAACCTCAGACTTAGTACACGATAGCAGAGGAGTGGAGATGGTGGCTGAGCTTTACAGGGAAGAAGGCTAGAGAATAACTCAAACCAGGACTGCGTTTTTTTCTCGTACGTGTGGTGGAAAAAAAAAGAAAAAGTTTCAGTAATGACGAGCTTTGCAGCCACTATCGAGGAACAGAATGCAGCACCTGTAAGCCCTGACAAGCCCCTTGCAGTAGAGGAGTCCCTCCGTCATATTACACACCTGCTGGAGACCTTAATTACAAGGGTGGATGGACTAAGCTTGTCTCTCTCAAATACAGTTACAGAGGTCAAACGATTACAGGACAAGGTTAATGTACTGGAGCAAAAGGCAGAACACAGCAAGGACCAACAGTCGCAATTGCGGCAGAGGATAAGACAGCACGAGGAGTGCCTCGAAACCTTATGGAGCAGGGCAGAAGATCATGAAAACAGAAATTGACACAACAATCTGCACATCATCGGCCTGCCTGAGGGATCAGAGGGGCAGGATATGGAGAAATTTCTAAACAACAACATCCCGATGATATTGGGCGAAAGATGGCAGGGCCCCATTGAAGTTGAAAGGGCCCACAGAGTGACCGCTCGAAATCAAAAGCAAATGGACCATCCCCGACCTATAGTGGTGTACCTGCTTCGCTATTCAACCAAGGAGAGGATACTAAGGGCAGCGAGGGATTTGGAAGAGTTGCCCTGGCAAGGAGTTCCAATTCAAATCTATAGGGACTTCACACAAGAAATGGCAGCAAAGAGAAGAGCTTTCGGCCCTATCAAAAGGTTTCTGTACCAGAACGATTTTTGTTTTAGATTTAGGAACCTTACCAGACTCTGGGTCAGCAAAGGGGGGAAAGAGGGGGTGGTGGATGGTCCAGAGGAGTTGGAGCTTTGGTTGGCCCGGTCATGGCCTGGTTTGCAATATCAAACTACATTACCAAAAAAGCTCTGGGAACCTCATGTGCCTACGTCTTTGGTTAGGAACCTCTCAGCTGGGAGAAGCATGTCTGGGAGCACAATAGTAACGGGATCAGTGCAACCAGTTGGGAACCCCCCGGTGGAAGGGAGAGCAGGCCATCGCAAAAACCAAATCCCACACAAAAGAGTCACACTAGTGCCTTGCCACAGAGGTTGGACATTTCCTTTACCAAATCCAGACACAAAGCACGAAGTGGACTGCAGCAGTTGCCAAGTCAAGACCCTCCTGCAAAAATTTCATGAGGCGTTTCACCTGGGCCAGCAGAACACAGGAACGTGGAAGCCTCTTACTATGTGGATATGGAGACAGAAGTTTCAGGGGATTGGGCTGATTATCCGGACAGTACTTTAATGGAAGCCGTGGAGGGCCCATCAAGATTGAAACCTGGCCTCTTGTCCTACGCAGCAGCCGCCAAGGCTACTCCTGATACCAGGACTCTCCCTCAGGGACCACCCGAGCGGGCTGAAGGTGCGTATACTTGAACTTTCAAGGAGTGAAGGATTGTATGGGGCTAGGATTATTCCTCTTATTTCCCACGATATAGATATATTTTTTTTCTTCTCTCCTTTTATCTCCTTCCTTATTATGGAAGGGAAGAGAGAATACTCCCCCCCCCCCGCTTCCTTTTTCAATCACTGCTTAAATCAAGGTTGAAAGGCTTTTTTTCAAAGGGAGTGTGAGGTACTGGGGGGTGGTGGTTGGCTGTTCCTAATTTTGTTCTCCTTAATGTAATGGGCAGTGAACATGGCCTCAGGGATATGGCAGTAATCGGAAGGTAGATGTCCCCAATTCCCCTACTCTCCTTACTGGTCTTCCCTGTTTTTTTAAGGGATGATGTCGCAGAGTGGGTGGGGGACACACATAACTCCTCCCCCTTCTTCTCATGGTTTTCTCTCTTTTTTTTCTATTGCCTTTCTTTTTGAACCTATTACCCTCCCCCCATGGAGTCGGTGCGACCGACCAGGGATGTACAATACAGGGGCTGGGCTAACTTGTATTGAGTGACCACTCCCAGTACACGACCCCTTACTGAGCGTTGGAGCTAGCATAGCTGTAGGGTGTCAGAATAACCCTCATGTGCGGTGATCTCCACTCTCATAGATAGAACTCACTGGAGTGAATTTTTTTCTTGGGGCATTATTGTGTGGATTAAAAAGTTTGTTGATTGCAATTTAGTTATAAGTCATAACTGCATATATAGTCCTTTTTCTTCTCTTTCTTTTCTAGCACAGCAATATATTAAGAGACCAAGGTCAAGGCGTTATCTATTTTGGGCGATGCTTCCACCTCTGTCTGCTCTAATCTGTGGTTGGACAGTGCTGTTTTGGGCAGGGTACAGTATTAAGGTATCGAACCCAGCTATAGATTCCCCCCTTCCCCAGGACTCCACAGTAAGTAACTTTCTTACTTCCTTACCAAAGGTAAATAAGATGTCGAATGCAACCAAGGCTCTTAGATGGATATCATGGAATGTAAAGGGGCTCAATCACCCTGAGAAAAGAACAAAAGTTCTGCAGCACCTAAGGTCTCTGAAGGTAGAAATAGCACTACTACAGGAAACACATCTTCTATTCAGGGCTAATAATTGGCTGAGGAAAGCATGGGTTGGGGAAATGGTGGCAAGCTCTGCCTCTACCAGATCTAAGGGGGTAGCAATTTTGCTTCACTGGTTTTCTGTCTGGAACATAGACGGGGTTAAAAAAATAATCAAGGTAGGTGGATAGTGGTAAGACTGACCTCTCCAGAAGCTGTTATGATTTTGGGTAACAAATATGCTCCCAACGGGGAACACACAGATTTTTTCCCGGCAATAAGTCAGGCAATCTCAGAGCCACAAGCAGATGGCCCCCCCTTCCCATTATCTTAGGAGGAGACTTCAATATGGTGGGGGATATATACTTGGATAAGTCCGTTCCCACGGCAAAGACTAATCCTAAGGCGAGGCATTCTCTCACTGAGCTACAAGAAAAATGGGCCTTAGTTGAAACTTGGCGGAGGGAGCATCCCACTGCTAGAGACTACTTTCTTTTCCACACTGCACCAAACCCATAGTCATATAGACTTCTGGTTAGTGAATGACCTGGCTGGGGAGGGTATTTCTGGGACCGGGCTAGGCTCAATTATAATTTCGGACCACTCGCCGGTATGGTTGAGTTGACATATCTCCCCACTAAACAATCTTCTCGCAAAGTCCGATGGTGATGTAACCCATTGCTGTTCAAATACCCAGATTTTAAGAGTATGCTTTCTAGGGCCACAAAAGAGTATTTCGTGCTGAACTCAGACTGTGGTGTGTCCCCCAGCATGGTTGGAATGCTTTTAAAGTGGTGCTGAGGGGGCGTATTATTGCCTTCTTGGCAAACCGAGATAAAGTACGGAAAACCAAGCTGAGAACCATGCAAGCAGACCTAGCTAGGTTGGAACAATCCTTTAAGGTGACCCCGGGAGCGAGTATGGACCGGAAGTTATACCGTAAAATCATTAATTTAAAGTATCAGATTAATGAAAGCTTACAACAAAAGGCTGAGTGGCTCCTCCTTCGATCTAAACAGGAGTATTGGGCCAATTGGGAAAGGGCGGGGAAGCTTCTGGCTTATCATTTACGTAAGCAGCAGGCGGACACGAGGATATATTCCCTTTGTACCCCCTCAGGATCATTAACTTCTACCCCCAAAGAGGTGAATCATACCATGCGGTCATTTTATGAATCTTTATATAAATCCCACTCTGTGGTTAACCCCGAGGAGATGAACCAGAAGTTACTGAGTTTTTGTCTCCAAATGCATCTCCCATCCCTTTCAGCAGAGCAGGTGGGACAATTAGATGCCCTAGTTACTTGTGAAGAATTACGACTCGTGTTAGGAAAGATGGCGAGGGGAAAAGCCCCGGACCGGATGGTATGTCGGTCAAACTATATCAGGCGTTAGGTTCAGATATACTCCTCCCGCTTCAACAAGCCCTTTTAGACTTTCATAACAAGACTTCCCTCCTACCATCAATGAGGGATGCACTTATTACTTTGCTGCCCAAAAAATCATCTGATCCATTGGATTGTGCTAATTTTAGGCCAATATCTTTATTGCCAGTAGATACTAAGATTCTAGCTAAGGTGCTTGCCACCAGACTGAGTGTTGTGCTTCCCTCTATTATTCACCCAGCACAGGTGGGTTTTATGCGGGGAAAGACAGGTGCAGATAACACACGCCTATTACTCGACCTTAAGTGGATAGCATCCAGGTCGTCCCACCCCATGGCTGCCATGGCGATAGACTTTTCCAAGGCTTTCAGTTCTATTGAATGGGTAGACCTGCATGAAACTTTAAAGTTGTTTGGCTTTGGGCCATACTTTCGACAATGGATACACACCCTGTATGAATCACCCAGGGCATGCATCCTTACAAATGAGGATATCTCTCCCCCCTTCTCATTACAAAGGGGCACGAGGCAGGGGTGCCCGCTCTCTCCCCCCTCTTGTTTTTGATTGCCTTAGACCCACTTATACGGGTTATTGGCTCAGATCCATTGATTCAGGGTATTGAATGTGGGGGGTAGTCGTATGTGGCGATGGCATATGCAGACGACTTATTGCTAACTATAACCAACCCTCGACAAGCAATTCCGGAGGTACTTTTCCTTCTGGAAGAGTTTGCTGCAATCTCTGGGTTTTGGATTAATCAAAAAAAGACTATCATTGCTCCTCCAAACCTCCTATACACAAGGGAGTGCATATCGGGCACTAGCCTGTTGTGGGCAGACCATAGTTTCCAATATTTAGGAATTCAAATTCCCTTTAAGTGGGTGGCCCTTGAAATAGCAATTTTTTCCCCCTTATATGCTCAGCTGACTGTGGAAGTGGAGAGATGGGGAAAATTAAGCTATCCCTCCCGGTAAGGGTAGCTACAATCTGGATGCTGGTTTTACCGTGGGTCTTATTTCTATTTAACAATTTACCCATACCCCTATCCAAAAAACCTTTTCAAACATTAGATAAGTTAGCATTAAATTTTATATGGGATGGTAAACCGCCTTGGTGGAGTAGTCAAAAAATAAGGGCGCATTGGACTAGGGGTGGCCTTAATGTACCTGGGTTCTATGGATATCATTTGTCCTGTATGGCCACCCAGGCCACCAGATGGTTTATGCCACAAAGTGGGGCATCCCCTCTCTGGGTGCAATTGGAAGTGGATTTGGCAAGGCCCTCCATGCTATACAATCTGTTAGTGGCCCACTATAAGATGGACGTACAACACCCCCCTATAATCGCCCATACCGATAAGGCTTGGAGATTATTAGGCATCAAATCTCACATGCCAAAACAAGAGTGGTTCCCCCATTGCAGTTGGCCCCAATATGGTATAATAAGTTAATCCAGATTGAAGGGGTGAGTGTAAATTGGAAGCAATGGAAATAAAAAGGTATACAAACAGTCCAAGACTTGAGTGATCAAGAGGGGGGCCATCTGCTTTCCTTTGAGCAAATACAAGAAAAATATAGTCTACCGCATAAAGATTTTTGGCGCTATTTGCAGATCCGTAGTGCATTAACACCTTTGTTTTTTAGAAGCCCAGACAGTACGGAGTGGCAATGGCTCACCGACACTCGCTGGCGAGACTCTCGAAAAGGCCTCATGGGGAGGTTTTATAGCACCTGGAGGGACTCACAGCCTGATCCGATGTATAGATGTAGAGTGCAATGGGAGTCACTATTGGGGGTAGCCATATCTGAGGAACAATGGTGGTCCAATTGCAAAAATATTCATTACTCGTATAAAGATCCTAATAGCCGTTTCATATAATTAAAAATATTGTTGCTTTGGTATCGCACCCCAGCAATGCTACATAAGAGGGGCCTACTGGGACATAGCCGCTGCAGGCGCTGTTTGCAGCCAGATGGGCATATTGCACACGCACTTTGGTCCTGCTCCCTCTTGGTGTCATTCTGGGATATGGTAGCTGAGGATTTGTCACAAGTATTAGGCACCAGGCTGGCCTTATCTGCCTCCTTGGTACTTTTAGGAGATACTAGGCATCTTGAATTCCTTTCTAAATCTCTGCAACATTGGGTGGTCTCCTCCATCTTAGAAGCCAACCGCCTCTTGCTTAGGTCATGGAGACAGCCTTCCATACCCACCAGAAAGATGTGGCATGAAGCCTTAACTAGGTTATCCTTGTTTTAAAAGCTCTTGGCTTTACAGGGACCAAATAAGTGGCCATTTACAGCTAAATGGGGACCATACCTTCAGTCTGACTATCTGCATATTGCATAAGTAGGCAAGAGTCCCCCTTTGAGTGCCCCCAATTAGGTGACGGCTCAATAGGAGGTGTGATTATCCTTTTCTCCCTTTTCTTCCTCCCCCCCCCCATCCTTCTGGGCCTATTGTGGTCAGGTGGAGTGAAACTGAAGAGAGAAGCGGAAGCACAAATAGTACGGGATGGTAGTAGCTATGGTGGATGATAGAAATGTAATTTAGGGATAGTCTCTACTACTATTGTGTGGACTGAACTTAGGGAATAATTACAACATACAGATGTGTATAAGTATACATTTATAAGAATTATGTGTAAAAGAAACTATAATATTGCTTCATACAGGCCTGACCTTGGTTATATGGCTATATCAGCTGTAACATTGTGCAGTGTATCATGGTATTTAAAAAAGAAAATACCCAATAAAACATTATATGATAAAAAAGGAAAAATCCTCACCTCCTCCACCAACACCCACATTGGTCTCCTTTACAGAAATAAAGACTGCCTGCCATCTGAAACACTTCACCTAGCCATTATCTCCTCAGTCTTATCGCTGGTGGACTATGGCCTCACAATCTATGTTGCCGCCAACTCTACGGCACTTCATCAAATACAAGTAGTCATCAATAAGGCCTGCCGGCTCCTCTCTGGTGCCAACAGAAATACACATACCTGCACCCTATACGCGCTCACCAATATCCTCTCCCTAGAGGAAAGACTATTATACCAGACCTGTCTCTTCACCAAAAATATCCACCTGGGTTAATCCTCAGTAGGTGTCATGGCTTCTCTTCAGGCAACCACCATCTCAGAGTCCACACGGGCCACCCCAAAAACTATCTGGAAGGTGCCTAGGGTCAGGACCACCCTGGCCAAGCTATCTTTCTCCCTTAGAGCTTCATCCTGGTACAATGCCGTCCCAGTGACCATCACATCAATCACCAATCTAGGTCCTTTTAAAGCTGCCTTAAGGGCCCATATCCTCTCCTCATATCACTGCCAGTGTAGCTGGTAACCTGTGGATCCTGCACCATGCTGCTCGGCCATGCACCTGCCTTTTGGCCTGGCAGTAGTCAGCCCTCACTATTTCTAGCCTACAGGCTCCTCACCTCCCCTTGGTTACCATATGGTTGCACTGGACTATGAATGCATTGTATTATGTAAAAGACAAGACCTCCCTGAGGTGGCTTACTACCAACTCATATCATGCACTGCTTTAAGCTACCAATTGTATAGGTCTTAATCGCTCATTAGGTAAATATGTCGATAGCTCTGCCCTGTCTTAGCTACCAAATGTATAGGCATTAACCAGTGCTCATTGTACTTATACTCTATATGATTGCTCACCCACATTTATTCTATGTATGTACTGCATAAATGTCGATGTTTTATTCTGATGTGGAGCCTTTGGAAATGAGTCTATGACTCAAAGGGTTGTAATTCCCAATTTCCTAAATAAATAAATAAATAAAATGAAAATTCTGCAAAGAGTAGGGACAGAATATTTGTACAATTTTCCACAAAGTAAGCATTGTACTTATTTTTCCATGAATCTCCCACTTCAGTACAAGAAGAACTCTGCCATTTTCCCATAAAGTACCAAAAACTATCATATTTCAGTGCCCATCAGCATCACCCCTGTAGACACACTTCACTTCAGGTTCTTCTCAAGTTCAGATACTCAGGTTCAGAAGCCACCTCTGAATTACAGTAATCCCAGAGTATTTCTTGTTATATAGACCCCAATAGCTTGTATAATTTAGCTACTGAACTTTTTGGGCAAAACAAAAGTAGGTCTATAGTAGCATGTCTGACAGGGGCTTTGGTTATGTGATATGACTGACAGGGGCTTTGGTTTTGTGATATGACTGATGGGGCTGTGGTTATGTGATATGACTGACAGGGGCTTTGGTTATGTGGTATGACTGACAGGGGCTTTGGTTATGTGATATGACTGATGGGGCTGTGGTTATGTGATATGACTGACAGGGGCTTTGGTTATGTGATATGACTGATGGGGCTGTGGTTCTGTGATATGACTGACAGAGGCTTTGGTTATGTGATATGACTGATGGGGCTTTGGTTCTGTGAACTAATGTGAGTATGGTTTAGATAGCTACTCTATACTTAAAGGGAAACTGTGAAAAACTTAAAATTGCAGCAGTACATGTTAGTGTACTTCACTTTTTTATCGCTACCCACTCATTCAGTGCCTACGCTCGCAGTAGAACTCTAGTTTTGTTTCCTTTTTTTTCCCCACTGTGCCACGCCATTCATCAGGTGAGTACCGCTCGCTGTGAGCTCCTGACTTGCAAATTAGCTTCTGGCTGTGAGAGACGTTCGCGCTCCATGTTTTGTTTACATGCAGTCCTGCGTGTTGAAAACATCTCTCATAGTGTCCGCTAGCAAGGTGTACTTGTCCATTTAAACTTTTATCCCTTCCTATCATTCTCTTTTGTGCAGTCGCTGTGTTAAAATCTTAGAATGACACTTACGTTCAGTGTCACAGACATCTCAGTGTTCAGCTGCTTTTCATTGCAGGGCACCATGTCAGTTTGTTTATTCTGCCTGACCTCTTGTGCACGGAAGCTTCAATGGGCTGTCCCTGCCAAGAATCCCTTAAGAACTCTGGGTTGCTAAGGGAATAATTAAAGAGACAGCTGCACTAGAAAAGACAAACAAGAATCCAAAGGGGTCGTGCTTCAGCTAAGCTCAGTTATCCTCTCTCAGGCTACTGTTTCCTCCTCCGTTCACTTCACCCATATGCACTCATCGGAATTATGTGTGATATCATCTTAAACAAGGAAATACTGTTCTTGCATTGGAGTACATTTTTGTTCTGCAATAAAATAAAAATACAACTGCTGCTGAAGCACAAGTGTTGTGTACAATGTCCGCAAACGGTGTTATTGTGATTTCTTTTTCCTTCCTTTTTTTTTTTTTTTACTCTTCCCTTTTCCCGTATTTAACTCAAAGGCAGCAGGATGCATTCTCTCCCCTCCAGCTCTGCGACAGCATAGAATTTTGGGACATGGAAGTGCTTGACTCTGTCCTCAGTTACCGGCTCCAACCCACACGCACTACATGCATAAAGGCAGTATGTGCAGCAGCACTTTCTCTCCTCCAGCTTCTGGAAGATTAGTGTTTCGGGATATAATATGCTGAGCTGTTCCCTCACCCCCCTCCCAACACCCCATGGCAGCGCACAGTCGCTATAGTCAGGTTTCCTTTCAACAAACAAATACATTTCACATTTAGCCTGCTAGTGCTGCTGATTCTCTACTAACCATCAAACAAAACTGGCAGCCATCACAACACAGACTAAAGCTATGCCTGTGCTCTCCTCTGTTCCTGTGAGTTTCAGAGAGACCATGCCAACAATTAACACAAAGGCTTCTTGCATTCAGGACTGCAAAATTCAAAGTGCCTTGTAAACAAGTACATTAAAAGTGCAGGGTGGGTCAGCTCCATTGTGCCAAGCTATGGTGTTCGCTTAGCACGTCAGCGACCCGAGTTCGTGCCCTGAGCCAGGGTACCAGGAGCGGACACCAGCAGGGAGTGTGTTGACAAGCGTCCGTTTGACACTTCCATCCTGGGGGGGGGCTTGCCTTGGCACCTGCAGGTGGACTGGTGGCGTGCTTGTGGAGACTTGAGCATTGGCACGCCTTCCCGCATGTCCCCCGGCCCAGGACTGCCCAAGCCATGGCTACCTGGCACCATGAAGCCCTGGAGACAGCTCATACCAACCTCGCAGCCCTGGGATGCCATCTGCCATTAGGCAATTCCCCCTCGAAGGAGAGGGACCCAACCACCATAGGGATATGCCCGGCTGCCAAGGTCGGCCGCTATGGGGTCGGTAGCCAGCGGCAGTGGTTAGAAGGGTGGGGGGGTGCATTGAGCTCTGAAAGAGTGGGAGGCTTGGGGTAGCACTGGGGAGGAGCATAAAGAAATAAAAAAGGGAACTGCATCTCTGGTGTTGGTGATGGGACTCTTAAGGTATTGGTAGGGAGTGCAGTGGGTGCTTAAGTGGGTGGTCCATGTGGTGATGGTGGTGGTGAAGGACAGGTGTGAGACAGGTAGTGGGATTATGAAAAAAAAAAAAAAGGCAGTGGCCATGGGGGAGGTTGGTGGGTGGGGGGGTGTTAAGGAAAATGTTGCCTGGACTAGGATAAAATTGAAAAAACTAGCGCGTCCACCTGACATTGCAGTGTTTCGGATTCAAGGCCCAAGGCTAAGCTGTTTAGACGGGACTGAACATCAGTGCAGGTGCTTAACCCTTCTGGGAAGAAGTGATTTAGATCATGTTGCCTATGTTTCCTCCATTTCACACAGAAACATGTAAAGTCATTCATCTTGGTTACAGGAACCAGCGTACAGGGTACTGTGTGGGAGGCAGAGCTCTGGAAGAAACTGAACAAGAAAGGACCCTGGGCATCACTATATCCAGGGCCCTGAAGGTGGAAAGGCACAGTGGGAGAGCAGTAGCATGGGGCCGCAGAATGCTGGGATGCATCGGAAGGGGGATCACCAGTAGAAATAGGGAGGTCATAGTACTCTTGTACACCCATCTGGTTAGACTGCATTTGTGATACGGAGTCCAGTTCTGGAGGCCATACCACAAAAAGGATGTGGGGAGGCTGGAGAGAGTTCAGAGGAAAGCAACAAAGATGGTAAAGTGGCTGAGCCACCTGTCCTATGAAGAAAGGTTGAGAGATTTGAACATGTACTCCCTGGAACAGACATTGGGGGGGGGACATGATTAAGACCTTCAAGTACCTTAAGGATATAACTGAGTGCCAGTGGAAAGCATTTTCCAGTGGAAGGGTAATCAAAGTATGAGGGGGCATTGCCTGCAGGTGGAGGGTGGACAGTTCAGGTGTAACATTATGAAGTACTATTTCACACAGAGGGTGGTAGATAAGTGGAATAGACTCCAGGAGGCAGTCATTGAAGAAGCAACAGTGGAGGGTTTTAAAAGGGCATGGGACAACTGCAGGGGAGTGTTGAGGGTGGGTGGTGCACATCCTAGCAGATAGCTGGACAAATGGGCAGACTGGGTGGGCCTGTCGGTCCTTTTCTTCCATCACACTTCTATGAATCTATGTGGCTGAGATAGCTGGGTTTGTCAGTGCAAGGTGGGACACAGAGGAGGTGATCTGCCATGTTGCTGGGACATTTTTAATAAATGCAAAATGCGATTGATGACTGTGGGAGGAATGAACACTTGAAAAATAGGCAAAATGCAGGGTGTCCAAATGAAGCACTGGTCTGTGTTTACTGCCCAGCCTGTTTCTGTCACCTTGTCTTGCCTCACTCCTGTGAGGTTATTTGGTTCCCGGCTGGTACCAGTGCAAATGCCAGTCAGGCCTACTGCAGGGGGTAAGTTGTTGGACTACAGACAAATGGTGGCATCACAAATGGGCTTATTGTGGCCAAACACCACATCTTACCCATCAAAGCGATTGATGCATAGAAATATAGAAAGTTAGACTTTGACGGTAGAGAAGGACCGCTTGGACCCACCTAGTCTGCCCATTTGCATACTTATTGACCGCTTGGCCAACCTAAACCGCCCATTTGCCTACTTACTGGAGAACCTGCTGTTTCTATTTAACCAACAGCCTACTTCTTCCTCTCTCCCTTCCCCAGAATTACCTTATGTCTGTCTAATTCATTCTTGGATTCCCCACTGTTGATGACCCCATAGCCTCCTCAGGAAGGCTGTTTCATGTGTCTACCACCCTGTCTGTGAAAAAAGTACTTCCTCACATTGACCGTGATCTATGCCCCCCTCTATTTTCAAATTGTGTCCCCTTGTTCTTCCACACTTTTTCTGACAGATGCTACCCTTTTGGACTTTGATGATTCCATGGAGGGAATTGAAAGTTTCTATCATGTCCACCCTCTCCTTCCTTTCCTCTTCTCTCTCCTTTCCTCAAGTGTATACATTTCAAGTACCAAGAGGGTAGCAGTTTTAAAAAATGAGTGTGCAGTAATTACAAAATTTGAAGACAGTGGGGGGGGGTTGCTCAGGGGCAGAGACAAAAGACAGAGAGAGAAAGAGACAGAGAGAGACTGAGACTGCAGTGTGGCCCACATAACATGTAATGTTACCAGAATTCACAAATAAAAATGTATTGTCTGGCTACAGTGTCAATGTGTATGTTCTGGCAAAGTGCATCATGGTGTTGCTGGGGGGGGGGAGTGGACATGAAATGTCACCGTTCCTGAAATCGTAAATAAATGTCCTTTTTCTGTCTTCACTGTGGCACAGTATACAGGGCAAGGGAAGGAAGGCAAAATAAATCCATGGGGGAGGAGTATGGGGCAGGGGGATAAAGGTGTGCAAAGAAGGATAGACAGAGCCAGAGGGAGAGAGACACTGCACAGGACCACATGACACATTACGGCAGCCACCCTTTGTGGTGATATGTGTGTTGGTCGTGAGTCGGTGCCCCGAGGGGTGTGTGTGTTTATGTGTCTTTGTGTGTGTCTGTCTGTGTCTCTGTGTGTCTGTGTGTCTGTGTGTGTGTGATGAGAATGCAATGTAACATTCCCAGAAATCCAAATTAAATTATTTTCTGGTTTCAGTATATCTGTGTACATGTCAAGGGGCAGTATGATGGCAATATAAATCTTTGCCGTCCAGAGGGGTTGATGACAGAGATGGTGGGGGGTGCCAAGAGGGATAGAAAGGGAGTACAAGGGAGTCAGACTGCACAGGGCCACATGACAATTCAGTGGTTGCCGTGTGTGTTGTTGTCGGTCGGTGCCCAGAGTGCTGTGTGTGTGTGTGACTGATTGGGGTAGAGAGGTGGACGAGCACAGTTACTGACATTGCAAAAACGTTTGCTTTCTCTGGCTTCAGTGTGTCTCTGAAGTGCAAGGTCAGCAGTATGGCAAAATACATCTTTTCCTTGTGCTGTCCATGGGCGGGAGGGGAGGAAAAAGAGAGAGAGCGTCGTGATAGACAGAGAGAGAGAGAGAGAGAGAGAAACAGAGAGGGAGAGTGAGTGTGAGGGAGAGCGAGACAGAGACAGACAGACTGATACTGCAGTGTGATCCACATGACATGTAATGTTCCCAGAAGTCACAAATAAAAAATGTATTTTCTGTCTACAGTGTCAATGTGTTTGTACAGGCAAAGTGCATCAGGAGGTTACGGGGGGGGGGCCAAATAAATCTGACTTGTGCTGTCCATGGGTGTGCGTGTGTGTGTGTGTGGGGTTGGGGATAGAGAGGGAAAGAGTGAGATAGAAAGAGAGAGAGAGAGAGAGGAAGAACAAGAGGAAGGCCTTGTGGCTAACCTTAATGACCAATGTGGTGTAGGTAAGGACATCCTTGAGGTGATGAGAGACCTGAATATGCCAGGAGCAGACTGGGTAACCATGGTGTCCACATACAGCAAGGAACAGCGCCTGTTGGAAGTCTTCCAGGATGCATTCCTTGCCCAGCTGGTGATGGAGCTGACAAGGTAGAACGACCATGGTGGATTTCAGAGGGGTCGACTTTGGGGTGATGGAGCCGATCTTGAGCGGTTATCTACATGTGATCCAGCCAAGCATGGGCATGAAGGCACAATGGGAAATGATAAAAAAGTGGCAGAGAAAATGTTGGATCTCCCGGAGGACCTAGATACTATAGTGAGGTGGGTATGAATCTGGAAAGTAAAGTTTAACACCAATAAAAGCAGGGTTCGGCACCTGTGAGCCAAAAAACCCGAGTCAGATACACCTTTGGGGGAGACACTGCAGGTTTCGGGGGGGGGACCTCAGGGTGGTGGTGGACACCAAAATTAACAACTCTGAGCAGTGCCTAACGGCGGCGGCACAAGCAATAAAATGCTGGGGTGCATAACCAGGGGGATAACCTCAAGCAGTGGAGAGGTACTCCGTCAGCTGTACAATTGCCTAGTTCATCCACACCTTGACTACCGTGTGTAGTTTTGGCATCCCTACTTAAAGAAGCACATTGAGTTACTGGAGAGGGTACAGAGGAGAGTGACCAGGATGGTAGTGGGGCTAGGGGAAAGAGCCGATGAGGATCCACTAGGGAAGGAAATCCTATACTCTTTGGAGGAGAGAAGAGATGGGGGGATATGATAGAGGCTTACAAGTATCTCAATGTGATCAATGGGGTATGCCTTGAGGGGTCCTTCAGCTGATGGAACTGGGTTCCACCAGGGACCACACCATGAAGCTGTATGGGGGGAGGTTGGGGGGGAAACAAGGAGGCGACACTTTGAGAAAGTGGTGGAGCCGTGGGATGTGCTGGCCAATAGCAAATAGTTACATCTTTCAACAGAGCTCCCTCTCAGATGACTTATGACTGCAGTCCAGGCAGCTCTTAAAGAGACACTGCACAGAGGCTATACAGGCACTCTCTGGCAATCACATTTAAACTGCTAAAATGCAGGACACCCACCTGGCAGTGAGCATTTAGGAAAGCTCGAGAAAGACTTTTTGGGAGCAACCATTTGTAGGGTGGTTACAGTATGTTAGCCGTATCCTTTGTTTTTGACTCTGAAATGCATCACCTTTGTCTTCTTGGCATTGAACCCAAGCTTCCAGGTGTGCGACCACTCCTCGAGTCTACCATGTCCTCCTGCAGTAATTTTCCACACTACTCCCCATGCACTTCAGCACAGATCTGGGTGTCATCGGCGAAGAGGCTGATCTTCCTTGCTCCCTACCACTATGTCTGCAATGAAAAAGTTAAACAGGACTTGTCCCAGTACTAATCCCTGTGTGACCACTTGTCAATGCCCTGTGCTCCGATGCTTCCCCCTTCCCCCACAACTACCCTCTGTTGCCTGCTGAAATACAGGTAGAATGCAGGTATACTGCATGTACCGCTTTGCGCTCGCCCAGTGCACTTGTGACCCAGCCACGTGCTCCTCCCTCTACTCTCTGGGCATACATCCTGTATGTAGTGAGGTGATGAACAGATCCACCAGTGCCTCTGCCAGGACCTCCACCAGCTCGATCAGCACCCTGTGATTTACCCCATCTGGCCCAGATGACTACTTTACACTCTGGGACTTAAGGCTGCCTTCTTGGATTCTCAAAGGCACAGAAATTTCTGAAATACCTGAATTCCCATTTAGCATCGGATGAAGAAACACAACTGTTGAACACACTATGGTTCAAAACTTGCGATTGGCACACATTGCCAGAACTAGTACTTTTCCCGTTTCACACAGGATTAGAAGCGGTACCCATGACTACACTGAGCGCATCCAGGCTCTAGTCATACAGAACATACTGTAGTGTGGCAAACTGAAGAGTCAAAATCAACATCTGTGGGTGAATACTTCCATAAGGCATTGGCAAATTGCACTTACTAAAAATGAAATGGTTACCATCTGACAAACTTCCTTCCCTGCCCACTACTGAGTCTAAGTGAGGCACCTGTAACAATAAACATTTTCCACGATCGATTGGCAACTTACTGATTTGATTCCAGTAAGGCGTGGTGGTCTCTTGTTATTCACTGCGGGACCATGCAGTGAATTCACCCAGCTACTAACATTGAGGTAGACCACCCGTCAGCTGGGTCCCTACTTTAAACTGCATCTGCCAAGAATGGTAGACCTGTAAAGGTTGCATCTGTCATCGATGACACTAGCCGATGTTCAGGTGAAAGAGTGAAATCTGGGGGCGCTCAAGTGCCAACTGGCATGCAGGAATCCTTTAGAAAATGCTCTGCACTCCACCTCTAATAGATTGAAAAATATATACTTTTCTACTGCGGAAACTTGAGTTAAAAATCTGGGAACTTATTCCTCATCTCACCAGCTGTCAAACTACACTAAACTTATCCTTACCCGTAAGTAATGGATTATAGCACTCACTAAGGACTGTGATACACTACCTATAATAATGTTACACCTTGTATCGACATTCCATAGCTGTTGAGAGGGCTGGCAATTTTGGAGACTTGATCAGAATGATTTAGCCCCCCCCCCCCACTGTTCAAGATTATGGGGCAATATACTATGTATATCGCACCAATTTTTTTCTACCAGTTCTGTTCCCTCTATGATGAATTTGTGTAAATGATTGGCATAAAATAATAAACACACCTTCACAAAAATAAGTGAAATCCATACTTCTACGTGTACAGACTGTATCCAATGATCACTGCTCATCCAATGTCCTGTTGCGGGGTGCTATGGTATGTGTCATACATCAACAAAAACAACAAGTCAGAGCAAACATGAACAACTGCTCCTCCAGCCTAGCCCAAACATAGGAAAATGTAGCAATAAACTTTATTGAAGGATGGACTGGCAAATTGCATGTTTGATTGCAAAAGGAGAGGACGTGCACATAGTCATGGCAGTGTCAGGGGCATGTGTGGACTTCCTCACCATTAAGCTGTTTAGCTGAACATTTGCATGTGATCACCCCTAAGTAAAACTATTTTTTCCTGTGGAACCCTGACAAGTGAATCTATTTTATGAAGCTGCAGTTTTAGAGAAGGGAACATGCTGATGGGTGGTCTACATCGACTGTAGTTGCTGGGAGACTTCATAACTTCTCCCAGAATTCAATCACAACTCTGTTTGTAATCAAATCTGTAACTGTCCAATCCAGCATGGAAAAATCTGTTTATGGTGAAATTTTTACCTCTTAGGTTGGGGCAGGTGGTCTGTTGTGGGTGCGGGTATGCTTGGGTGCGGGTATGCTGACTTGTTCATGTATGCCATATATAGTGTCACCCCTCATTTAGAATCACATTTTGAGCAAGGCTTAACAGTTAACACTGGATATAGTGATATGGGGCTGTATATTCAGAATGCACCAGGCAATGGAGCAAGAATGTGCACAGCGCAACCAAGATGTGCCGGGGTCAGGACAGGGAGATATTCAAAGATGATGTGTCATAGCACATCACCGTGTAATATAGCCCATAATGTGCAAGGGGCATATACACTGTGCAGGCGCATTCCCCGGACAGGGAGGACTGGGAATGCTCCAGCACAACTGTAGTTGCGCTGTGCCCAGTTGCCGTGATATTCAGACTTGGGCATGCCAATGGGGGCATAGTCTATGCAAGGTGCAAATGGGGCCATTTGCATGTCATTAAGGCACATTGTGTGGTTGCACCGTGTGACTCCGCTTGCGCCAGGCGCAACCTCTTTAAATAGTCAGCCACTGATGGGGTACACAGGCATGCTAGGCAGGGTTACTGTACAGATGGGGAGAGAGAGACAGTGAGAGAGAGAGAGAATGTGTCTGTATGTTCGCGGCAAGGGATGTCCATATGCTGGCAACAAGCTTTTGAGTTTGGCACATAGAGCACTGCTTACTCTGAAAAAAGCCAACTAACATGGCTTGAACTGTGTATAATGGTTCTGCAGAAGTTCTTCCCTTGGTGATCTTTCAACAGGTGCAATGTTTGTGGTATGCTGGGTGCATAAAGCGGAGATGCATTGTCAAGCTGCCCCTGCTTAAGATCAAGCACTGACTGTAGCAAAGTATCAACAAAATTATAGGTTTTGTCCTCAGCTATGGGTTTGGTAACCCACTTTTTGCTGTTCTTCGAGAATGGAAAGCGATACCTGAGTTGTCCCTTGCGTTCACCGCTCTTTATCACAGCCTACTTGGCATTACAATTCTCGTTGTAGTCCAGTAGTGCTAGTTGTGTGCGGCACTGCATGCCCATGTAGGAGAAATGCTGCCTCTTGGGGCAATACTTGTTAATTAGCGAATGAAACACCTCAAGGTTTCCTGTGTGGCAAAACTTAGTGATCTTCATAATGTCATTCAGGAGCCTTGTGTCCATCACTGTCTTTCTCAGTGCCTCATATGCTGGTTCTCCCTTTTTCAGCCATAATGTGCTTTCAGTGTATTGTTGTGACAGTGGTGCATGTGAACATTGACAGAACTCCAGTCCAACTGTCCAGGAGTGGTTATTTACAACATGCTCCAAAACAGAAATCCACTTCTCCCTCAGCAGTACTTCGTCTCCCAAACATGTTGCGCCGCACCACCACAAATGATTCATCGCAGACCGTATCCAAGGTGATAATGCCTCATGGTGCTTCTGTTTTGCCTTCGCACATAGTTTTTTGACAATAGATTTAGCAATGTGCCAGATGTCATACTGATGTTCCACGCTTGGAAATTGTTCCCCTTTTTTCGTAAGACTTGCAATCTGGGGGTGTCGGTCCGTTGCAATTATCTTTATGTGTAGGTCACCACTCAATATGCTACTCATTGCTCACACAAACCCCTCCTTCTCCATAACATTAGAATTTGCAACCTCTGACACCTGAATCAGCGTTGATTCCAACACTTTCCGTGAATCTGAATCCATGATAGTGTAAGTGCAATATTTTGCTGAATGTCCCAGACTCACACCTCCCGTCTCCCATAGCCATGAGAGCTTTCCCATGCAGCGAAGTCCAGTTTGATGTCTTGCATGTCTGCCATATATGATTCACCATGGGAAATAAATATTTCTTCTGCACTTCACCATACTGTGTTGCACACATTAATGGTACACACAGAAATCACAGAAGGTCAGAAATGCGACGATAGGTGTTACCGCTAAATAGTATGCATCCGCTTAGCAAAAGATTTCCAGCGCCCGTCTTTCCCACCATTGGCTGCAACCGCCAAGAGAAACTGTGTGCATTAGCACAACAAAACTCAACCACAAACATCATTCCATGGGTATAGCTTTTGACGATTAGGAGAGGGAAACAGCATAGTGGACACAGCAAAATCTGGAAAAGCGAGAATAGGGATGAACGAAACACTAAGTATTTCGGTTCGGTTACTGGTGTTTCAGACTAAAGAAATGACTGTTGATACGATATCCCATCCTCGCTTTCAGTGTCCGATTCGCACAAAGATTCCAGTTCAAACATGGAGACATTGCTTTCATCGACAGTGTCTTCAGAGGACCAAAAGGAAGATGTTTCTGTACCACAACTTGTGTTTTTTGGCAAAGGCTTGCTTGGTGTGGAAGTGCATCCAGGATGCGGTGTTGAAACACTCTTATTGTGATTACCAGGGTTTTCAGCTTGGGCATGATCAGTCAGAATCGCAGTATCATTCAACCATTCAACTAGTGAGTATGACTTGGAGTATCTGTGGTCTTTGTACACTGAATCTGACATCTCAGGCCACTGACAAGAAAAGTCACGCATCTCTGGTTTCTGCTGACAGGCGAAGTCTTGCTTGCATTGCTGGTGGGTCCTGTGTTGCAACAGAAACCACATGTACAGCTTGCAAACAGATTCCCGCTTGCAGTCCTGTGTCATTGTACTGTAAATAGGTAACAGGCACATCCATTCTCTGTCACTGAAATTGAAAGCAGAACATCAGTAAATAAAAAATCAGATGCAAGTAGAGCAATCAGCAAATAGTTGGTGCCGCATACCAAGTCGCTGTACCTTGTTAACATCACTGAATGATAAACGGACCTCAGAGGGGTGAGACACATGCTGGATGGATGGAACCGCTTCCGCATTTAGTCGTTTTGTTGGATTTCCCAGATCTAAGAGATTAGGTGCACGACCTTTCATTAGGATTTCACTACATTGCCAACACTGGCACGATACACAATGGTTCGCTAATTACTTTATCTGAAAATCATGTGTTTACACTGTCTCTCTCACAGTAACAAAATGTGTGTTGATTTTGTATTGGGCAAACAAGATTTTTATATAAGTTGCCTTGAGGTCTTGTACTGCAAAAGTCAACACTTCAGTACGTGCACCAGCGGTGACAGTGGAAATGGCTCTTGTTCTCGTCGATATTCCCTGTTTCTATACCTGCTCGCCAGTGATTGCAAAACTTAATTTCTACCCATTGCATTCAGGTACGTGTCTGTGCTACTGTGATTCCATCCCACTGCAGGAGGCTTTTACTGTACACTTCACAACAAGACGCATCACTAAGAATAATCAACTCACCCTGGGCAGTGACTCAGCTGACCTGTGCAAGTGGATTGACTTGGCTGTGGCTGTTGCCAACTGACCCTTCCCCTCACCCTATACACCACAGTACAAAGGGCATGCCATCCATGGTGCAGGCAAACTGTTTGACAATGCTTGATGACACCACACTGCGAAACAAACATTGGAACAACAACAACATACAAATCAAACACTCAACGCAGGCAACTGTGCAATGTTCAAACTATGATTGCATAAATGAGGTCCTGAAACATGTACCACACATGGCTGGGGGCTCTGCAAATGATAAGATCAAACAAAACATCAATGAGAGGGTGATACTCATGGAACTCATGGAACAGCCTTCAGTAAAAGAACTTCATGTAGCAAGTGGCACAATGTGTGGGCCACTTTGATGGAACAATTAAAAGGGGATGGGGTAGCCAACATGTGCATAAGAGAATGAGCAAGTGGTCCCCATCCACAGACCCCATTCTTATGTTGTTATATGAGTAGGGTGCAAGGCAAGGCAGAACACTGTAGATGCGCATGTAAGCCCTAGGTGGCTCTCTCCCAAGGGCTACTACCCCTGTCTGCTTAACTACTAACAGCTTGAGGGGCCTAGGTCCAGTGGCGGGTGCCTCCACCCAGAGGTCAGGGTTTGCAGTAGTTAAACTAACTTGGTCACAGCCCTCTGGGACACTGTAACCCCCCTTTCTTCCCACTAGTGGCCCACACAATGCATTAGGAATATCTTCACCATGTACACTTACCCCACAGGAGTGGCTCTGTCGACTGGACCCCGGGGACCCCCTGCAAAACAAGATGATACAGTGCAAAAACCACAGTACAATACTTTAACATAAATGAATACCTCAGCCAGTGTAACTTTGCTGAAACCTACAGATCTGATTTATTTAAGGAGCTGTAACAAGGAAGGGGGAAATCAGGTTAATTAGGCTAAACACATTAGTAATCACAGTACTGTGCGCATATTCAGAGTCCCAAATTGTCACTTTCACTGGGTACCCAGGATGGGGGGGGGCTAGCCAGGATCGGTTGCAGCTGGTTGGGGCACTGTGATGGAAAAAACACTGGCACAATACCCAAATTGTAATCCGGGGCCGGTTGGCTCAGTTCGTGAAGAAATGAAAAAAAAAGCAATTAGATGACACACTTGCAATTCGATAAACAGATGGCAGTGAGCTACCCTGCTTTGTACTCACAAACTCAATGCGGGGAACTGGATGGAAGGCAGATTGTCCTGGATTGCCAGGAGGAGCAGACCATGTGGACAAGGTCTTTGTGACTGGACCCCACTGCAGTTTACAGCAAATGGATGTAGTCTGGATTAAGCTGGGGTTTACTTCCAGCTTCATGCACTCTACTCACTGTACAGGGGATTTGAAACACAATTCCCCACAAGCACTACACACATTTATATGTAAAAGGAAAGTACTATACCAGGCAGGCTGCTTCTCTATCCCGATTGCAATTACTGCACAATACCCGGGAGAACACACAGCAGATTCAGTTCTTGACAGACCGAGCGTGATTCAACAATTTCTCCAGTCTTCTACAGGGTGAGCCTGGTTTCTACTCTTCAGATCTCCTTGATTCTCTTCACAGGTCAGTTTCAGTCTGAACAGGCGCTTGCACAAACTGCAGACCGAAACTTAGGGCCTTACACGAGATCCCCACGCTAAAACTACACACCGAAGAAGCACACAGCTCCCTGTCTCTTCACAGCCCAAACTGATCTGATCTTTCCAGTAGACAGAGCTGGGCATTTCCTTTGAGTTCCTCCCAGTTCAGTTGGCTGGTTTGGCTGTCACTCGCAGTAAACTCCCCCTGTTGGGGGGAAAAAAGGCGCCAAAGTCAAAACTACATTTCCCAGAGTCACTGCCCTTATAATCCCCTTACAGCAGGCTCCAGAGGGAGAGTCCAAGTTCTGATTTGCCCAGAGCAGGCTCCATTTTAAAGGATCCCCACCATGATTGGTCCAATTCAGCAGTTCAGAATCAACATGAGGGAGCTACTTTGCACTGTCCTTGCTACAAGAAAGCAGGTTAAATCAAACTGCATTTTCATTATTACTCTAACAGGTTACAAGCAAACAATTACATCTTTGAAAAGTGCTCACTCTGCCCACTTAGTGACGGCAGAAACGGAGCGATTTGGCAGCAGCTCAAATGGGACTCAAGCAGGGAAACACACAGACCCCCATCCAAATTAATTATGTCTGCAGGCAGACAGCTCTTAAAGAGACAGTACCAGAGGCTCTAAAAGCACTCACAGATAAATGGCTTAGATGCCGAACACCATCCAGGCTTGGAGCATTCAAGCAAGCTCCTGAAAGACTTTTGGGAACCCCCATTTGCAGTGGGGTTACACCCTTCCTGGCCTGGAAAAAGCTTGGCGTCCGCATCAAGCAAGTACCCCCATAAGTTTCAATTGCAACCATATACATTTGCATCAAGATCACATTAGGCTCATACATGTAATCATCAGTTAATATATCACTTTACCAGCAACACATTTCTGAAACTTTGCAGTACATCACTCTTTACACAGTATTACACACGCATTGTACCATAACTCAGGTTATTACCGCTTGTACATTAAACCTGAAGAGAGGGGGCCTTTCCCTATCAGCTACCTTGGGGCTGGATGGGGCAGGGGCACCATACGTACAGGGCAGCACAAGTAACTTGGAGTTAGCACTGATGTTCAGTTTGGGCAATGAGCTTGGGGACACATACACTCCTTTATGGACAACATTGAGAGGCAAGTCCACAGGTCTCCCAAGGGAATGATAACTGAGGTGCACCACAGGCTTTATAGCTCGACCAGTCTTTCTAGGGGGAACTGTTACAGTCTCTGCACTCTGAGCCTCATTTTTAGCATTGTTCTCACTTGTCAGGGGAGTCTCCAATGGGGTAGAGAGGCTAGAACTTGGGGCACTGTCAGCTCCAGGAGTTACAATCTCTGAGTCCACAACACTTGGCTCACATGGAGAGCTTTCTGACATGGACAGTGAATTATCAGGGCATTCAACACACTCTTCTTGTTCTGGTATGTCACCAGTCTGTTCCAGTCCATCATTTTCCTCCTCTGAAAGCTCAAACAGTTCAACCATGCACAATGATTCCATATCATCTGACTTAATGCTTTGCACTTCACTTTTTGGGAGCATTGGCTACAGGGACAAAGCTAGGGGCTTAGACAGTCCAGAAGGCCCAGCTTCATCCCCAGTATTGACTAGGGGATTGCCCCGAAACAACTGACTCAGTTCGTAAGAAGGGTAGTATTCAAAGTCACACTCACTTTCCTCTGATATGGACTGACAGTCATGCTCAACTGGGACTTGTGGAGGGGAACGCTTTAACTCAGCTTCTGTAGGTGCAGACTTTCTTGATTTTTCCTTAGCAGCAGCTGTAGTCACTGGTCCAGAGGGGGCATTTGCTGGGGGCTCAGACTCAGTCAAGATTTGTCCAATGGGCAGTAAATGATTTCTATGCATTGTTTTAACATCTTTTGAATTATTCTCAGGCCTTACTTTATACACAGGCAGATCATCTAGTTTGCCCACTACAATGTGAGGGAGATGAGTGCCACGGTCAGCAATCTTATGTTTGCCATGCAGTCCCAGATTTTTAGCAATACTCGATCTCCTCCTGGAGTTCCTTTGCTTTCACCTTTTATCACACCTTTCTTTGTTGGCCAGATTTCTTTTGGCAGCCATGGTTTGAGCCAGTTGGTATGCATGATTTAGCTGGGCCTTTAACTTTTGCACATACTGTAAATAGTTGTCAGCTCGAACCCCATCAGGAGAGACCCCAAAACACACATCTACCGGCAATTGAGTTTCTCTTCCAAACATCAGGCGGTAGAGGGAGAACCCAGTGGCATCACTTTTGGTGCAGTTGTAGGCATGTACCAGGGTGCTAATTTGTTGGCTCCATCTAGGCTTGTCCATTGGGTGGAGGGTGCCTAGCATATCTAGCAAAGTGCGATTGAAACGTTCAGGCTGTGGGTCCTCCTGGGGGTGGTAAGAGGTGGTTCTGGACTTTCGCACTCCCCACAGAGAAAGCATCTCTTTGATCAGATGACTCTCAAAGTCTCTTCCTTGATCAGAATGGATTCTTTGTGGAGCCCCATAGTGAACACAAAAGTTTTCTACAAGTACTTTTGCCACAGTGGATGCCTTCTGGTCCTTGGTGGGGAAAGCGTGGGCATGTCTCGTAAAATGGTCAGTGACCAGCAGCACATTACTAATATTTCTTTGATCTGACTCCAAACTCAGAAAATCAATACAGACCAGCTCCATGGGTGCACTGGTGGTGATGTTAACAAGGGGGGCAGCCCTCTGGGGCAAAGCTTTTCTCTGTAAGCAGTGACTACAAGTTCAAATGTGTTGCTCCACATCAGCCCACATCTTAGGCCAATAGAATCTGGATCTCACCAAGTCAAGTGTTCTGTCTATACCAAGGTGCCCATGTGGTTGTGTAAGGATCTCAGCACTGAGTCTCGAAAAGCAGTGGGCAGCACTAGTTGTTGTTTGTCTACTTATCCCCTCTGTCTACTGTTTCTCTGTAGAACAGTCTATTGATCAGTTTCAACTAAGGACCTTCTTTGTATAACAAAGCAGTTCTCAAATCAGTGGAACGTAATTTGGACACATCTTTTCCTGCATAGAGGGCTTCTAAAGCTGATTTGATCATGGGATCTCGGGATTGAGCCCGCCGAATACTGTCATTGTCCAGCTGAGGCAGTGCACCAATGTCTATTGCAGAAAAGTGGCAATAAGCAGCAGGTATGCGATTCTCAGAAGGTCCCAAACAATCCACCATACAGTCCACTACGTCCGTGGACATTTGTTCCTCCCTGTCAAACTTCTGGCAGAGTGCTCGAATATCAGGTTCTGACAGTCTGACCTAGTCATTCTGGGGAACAGGCCTCCGGGAGAGAGCATCAGCATCTACGTGGTTCAGGCCTGCTCTGTATTCAACAGCATAGTCATATGTAGATAATGCAGAAAGCCACCTATGGCCAGTGGCATTCAATTTAGCTGAAGTCTGCACATCGGTCAAAGGATTATTGTCAGTTTTTACCAGTATCTTAGCCCCATACAAGTACTCGTGGAATTGGTCAACAATGGCCCACTTCAAAGCTAGGAACTCTAACTTATGCACAGGATAGTTCTTTTTGGATGGGGTCAGACTTCTACTGGCAAAGGCCACTGGTCTCAGGTCATTCTTATACTCTTGGTACAACATAGCCCCCAACTCTTGCAGGCTAGCATCAGTGTGCAGGACGTAAGGTTTTGTTGGATTGGCATAGGCCAACACTGGAGCGTGGGTAAGTTGATATATGATCTCATGAAAAGCAGTCTCACAGTCAGGAGTCCAGCGGGCCCCAAATACTTCACTTGGATGAAAATACACTCTTTCAGTCTCGAGGGATGCTGACTTTTTGTATCTTTTGTGGGTTGGGGGATACCCTTGAGTAAGGTTAAGTAAAGGGTGGATCACTCTTGAATAGTTCTTGATGAAATGCTGATAATAACCACAGAATCCCAGGAATCTTTGCAGTTCTTTTAGATTTTTGGGCTGTGGCCAGGGGGTCAAGGCCTCAACTTTACTTGGGTCAGTCTCTATTCCCTCGGTGGATACTATGTGTCCCACATACTTTACTGATGTTTGAAAGAATTGACACTTATCAATGGACAGTTTAAGGCCAAAGTCTTACAGTCGGTCCAACACCTTGAATAATCTGCTCTCATGTTCCTCCAGTGAGCTGTCAAACACAATAACATCTTCTAGGTATACCAGGCACTCTAGTAGTTCATGTCCCCACTGCACGCTCCATCAATCTTTGAAAAGTGGCGGGGTGCCTGAAATCCTTGAGGCATCCTCATGAATTCATAGAAGCCAAACGGACAGATAAAGGCTGTCTTCTCATGGTCCTCGGGGGCCATCGGGATCTGGTAGTATCCACTGCGGAGATCCAGCACAGAGAACTACTTGCTCCCGTTTAGACAGTCCAAAGCATCCTGAATGCAGGGCATAGTATACTGATCAGGGATAGTCTGCCGGTTTAAAGTGCGATAATCCATGCACATCCTTACTGTCCCATTCTTTTTTCTCACTACCACAATGGGGGAAACATAGGGGCTTCTGGATTCTTGTATTACACCAGCAGCTAGCATCTCTTGCAGATGCCGTCTCACATCATCTATGTCAGCGGGTGCCAGGTGTCGAGACCTCTCATGAAATGGCCTTTCATCATGCAGCCGGATATGGTGCTCAGCTCCTTGCACGCATCCTATGTCCCTTTCCTTTAAAGAAAACACCTGGTCTCTCTGGGCAAGCTTCTCACTGATCCTCACTTTCCATTCAGCTGGCAATGGGGAGTCACCAAAATCAAACAAGTCAGGCGTTACTCTGTCATTTTTCCCCGAACTCTTGCTACTGGGTAGCACTGCAGTGTCTGCACAATGCACATTAGCCAGGGTGCAACCTCTATTTACTCGAATCTCTCTGTCAGACACATTATGAACTTGAACCATTACCCTTCTGGCAAAAGCATGGGATCTAGCAGGCAAAATACTAGGCTTGACCAGCAGTCCCTCCGGCAATTTTCCGTCGCCTGGTGCATCCAACATTAATATTTTATTCTTGACATCCTTTCTGATATGGACCTCTCCCTGTAAGGTACACTGGGCATTTGGCACCAGGATCAGAGACTCAGGATCCTTCTTCCAGACAATTCCAACCGGTTCCTCTGGTTCTACTGTTTCAACATCTTTCTGTGCCTCATAGACCTTCTTAATCAAGGCTGGAATTCTTAAAGCTCTACCAGCCCTTGACCACTGTTTTTCATAACACAGCTGTGCCAGCTGTCCAAACATATGTGCATTAGTCCCAAATAGTAGAGGAACCCCATCATACAGTCCGGTAGGGGGACACACTAGGCCAGGGTCTCTACTTGCTCGTCCACTCCAGCCACAGAGATGGGAAAAGACAGCCAAATTCGGATATATCCAGAGTAGGGGTAGGCCTTCTCACTTAACCCCCAGACATGCTGCCCCTCCAACGGTTGTAAGGGTACATCAGACAAATGCTTCTGACACCAGTCTTGGAACGTAATTGTCACTTGGGAGCCACTGTCTAATACAGCTCTTGTAGACACTCCATTCACCTTTACAGTGGTATCCATGGAGGGACCCACTATTCTGGACCAGTCTGGAGAGGTGGTAGCGAGGGCCTGGGCAACTGACCTTGCCACAAAGGGACATGAGTTAGCATTTTTGGGGCCCTCACTGGGACCATTGCGTGCACCTCTTAACCACTGATTTGTTCTCCGAAGCTCTCCTTGTAGCCTATATGCAACTTTGTCTGTGTCTTTTGGGGGACCGGCATTCTGTCTTCATGTGCCCATCCTTCCCACAATTATAGCAAAACATACTTTCTGGAGTTTGAGCTGGCCGAGGCATCACACTGGGAGCCAGGGCAGGGGTACTACTAACTGGAAACCTTAGTGCCATCTCTGTCTGCGGCGTGATAAGCATTTGGAGACATCTCGTCAATTTCCCCCACTTCCATGGTCAAGACATTGAGTTTTGAGCTGTTGTCAGCAGGAGATGCATGGGTGGGTACCCCCACCCCCATAGCAGATGCAGTCGGATGAGGGTCGGGGCCTGTACTTGCAGGAGTGGCCTTCATAAAGAGACTGTTTTTTATTTCCCCGAACTCTCTCTCAACAGTTCGCCCCATTGTGGCATATCTTTTTCCTTCTCAGAGCACTCATTAACTGCCAACCTCTGCCCCTGAACTTCACCTGATGGGTCACCCTCAGTCACTCGGGTCGTAGCCGCAGCTATTGGTGCAAGTCCCTCCCGAGGACGCCTTTTCTCAACTCCTCGAATTTCTCTCATTAGCTAATCATAGGAGGGTGGGGATTTCCAGTTGATTTGCCAGGCATAACTGAAGCAACAGCAGTTCTGAGAAGGGGGCAGACTTAAGGATCCTGTCCAGCCTGGTTCGGTCCAGTTCAATCGCTGGCAAACTACCCTTTCTGAGGCATTCTTGCAACAATTTTTCCAGCCGAGATACATACACAGACAACAACTCCCCTTGGTACTGTTGTGCATTTCTTACTCTCCACCACAGGTCCTCATCAGAATCTGGGCTCCCGTACACATTCTCCAAGGCCTCAAGATAGTCCTGCGCAGTCACTTTAGGATTACTGGCCCGTTTAGCATGGATGGTAGCCAGGGCAGGACCTTGGAGGCTGTCACTAATCCTCTTTCACTTTTTGGCTTCTGAGCATTGCCATTCTAGCACTTGAGGGGCAACATAGTCTATCCAGGTCTCCCAGTCATCCTCCCCTTGGGGGGTTGGGAGGGTGCCAGAGAAGATCCTCAACCTTCGGTAAGAGTCATGACTAATGGCTGGTGCAGAAAAAGGAGCCTGCATTGGTTCAGCCACCATTACGTGTACTGGAGCGGGACAGGGTGTTGGGGGAGGAACACCCCCAGGTGGCTAGAATAGTTTCTTCAAGTCCTCCACAGTTTTCCTTCCCCTGCAACCATTTAGCAAATTTCTCCTCAAAAGTTTCAGATAGTGGGGGGCTCATCTCCCCGGTCTTTACTGTCCTTAGTTATCACTCTCCAGGCAGTGAGGGCTCCCTCTGAGGTAATAGTCTGTGGCACCTTGGAGCTATCTATGGGATCCTTAAACTCTACTAGGGCCAGGAAAGTGTGGGTGAGCAGATTAGCATGTCAACCCACCACCACAGGGTTTTGTAAACCTTCCACCTTGGAAAGTACTCCCTGTACAGTGTCCGTATTGATACCCAGGGGGATGTCCAGGATACGTATAGCATTTTGAGGGTCGATTTCCTCCCCAGTACACCACTCCACCAATCGGTGCAAAGCCACTTCTGTTGGGGTACCCATTTTTTTTTTTCTTAACAGTGGTTCGTAAAATATGGCCACTAGAGGACACACAATCCCAGCAGTGAGCCTCCAAGATGTAACCCCTGGGTGGCGCTATCCCTGTCTGCTTAACTACTAACAGGTTGAGGGGCCTAGATCCAGTGGCAGGTACCTCCACCCAGAGGTCAGGATTTGCAGTAGTTAAACTAACTTGGTCACAGCCCTCTGGAACACTGTAACCCCCCCTTTCTTCACACTAGGGGGAAATCAGGTTAATTAGGTTAAACACATTAGTAATCACAGTACTGTGCGCATATTCAGAGTCCCAAATTGTCACTTTCACTGGGTACCCAGGATGGGGGGCTAGCCAGGATCGGTTGCAGCTGGTTGGGGCACTGTGATGGAAAAAACACTGGCACAATACCCAAATTGTAATCCGGGGCCGGTTGGCTCAGTTCATGAAGAAATGAAAAAAAAAAACAAATAGATGACACACTTGCAATTCGATAAACAGATGGCAGGGAGCTACCCTGCTTTGTACTCACAAACTCAATGTGGGGGACTGGATGGAAGGCAGATTGTCCTGGATTGCCAGGAGGAGCAGACCATGCGGACAAGGTCCTTGTAAATGGACCCCACTGCAGTTTACAGCAAATGGATGTAGTCTGGATTAAGCTGGGGTTTACTTCCAGCTTCATGCACTCTACTCACTGTACAGGGGATTTGAAACACAATTCCCCACAAGCACTACACACAGTTATATGTAAAAGGAAAGTACTATACCAGGCAGGCTGCTTCTCTATCCTGATTGCAATTACTGCACAATACCCGGGAGAACACACAGCAGATTCAGTTCCTGACAGACCGAGCGCGATTCAGCAATTTCTCCAGTCTTCTACAGGGTGAGCCTGGTTTCTACTCTTCAGATCTCCTTGATTCTCTTCACAGGTCAGTTTCAGTCTGAACAGGCGCTTGCACAAACTGCAGACTGAAACTTAGGGCCTTACACGAGATCCCCATGCTAAAACTACACACCGAAGAAGCACACAGCTCCCTGTCTCTTCACAGCCCAAACTGATCGGATCTTTCCAGTAGAGAGAACCGGGCATTTCCTTTGAGTTCCTCCCAGTTCAGTTGGCTGGTTTGGCTGTCACTCGCAGTAAACTCCCCCTGTTGGGGGAAAAAAGGCGCCGAAGTCAAAACTACATTTCCCAGAGTCACTGCCCTTACAATCCCCTTACAGCAGGCTCCAGAGGAGAGTCCAAGTTCTGATTTGCCAAGAGCAGGCTCCATTTTAAAGGATCCCCACCATGTTTGGTCCAATTCAGCAGTTCAGAATCAACATGAGGGAGCTACTTTGCACTGTCCTTGCTACAAGAAAGCAGGTTAAATCAAACTGCATTTTCATTATTACTCTAACAGGTTACAAGCAAACAATTACATCTTTGAAAAGTGCTCACTCTGCCCACTTAGTGATGGCAGAAACGGAGCGATTTGGCAGCAGCTTGAGTGGGACTCAAGCAGGGAAACACAGAGACCCCTATCCAAATTAATTATGTCTGCAGGCAGACAGCTCTTAAAGAGACAGTACAGAGGCTCTAAAAGCACTCACAGATAAACGGCTTAGATGCTGAACACCATCCAGGCTTGGAGCATTCAAGCAAGCTCCTGAAAGACTTTTGGGAACCCCCACTTGCAGGGGGGTTACATGCATATACAGAGCATCAACTATTAACATGGCTGAAGTAAGATTGGAATTCACTTACTCTTCATAACTTGTGCCCAGGTGATATGGTAGTCTGTGTCGGTGAAGTGGTCAGAGCACACCACATTATGCCATATTGGAGAAAATGTGTCTATGTCTATGGTGAACCAATCGAGGAATAGCAGCCATTGTCTGCTCAGATCATCTCTCATGGGGATGTTGTGAAATGATGGTTTGCGACCAGTGTTAGTTTCCTCGCTTGTGTTGTGACAACCTCGTACCATGCAGGTTGGCATTTCTTCAAAAGCAAATGCTGATGGTAAGACTGTGCTGGGTCTTGAAAAAATAACTGAAGGCAACACTATACAGGGGAAAAGAGAAAAAAATTGGACACAGTCAAATTGCACACACAGGCACAGGACTAGTAAGAGCAAATAACTAAGGCGGTCACTTGATAATGGCTTTTGGAACTTTATACAGCACAGTTGGTAATGAGCTACATTACCATCTGTAAAAGTGGCACTCTGTTGCCATTTTATCACTGAGTGTTTCACATTGCAGCCATTGCAGTTGCTGCGTTGCAGTGAAACATAACACAAAATTTCAAGGACAACATGAAACTGTTGCAGTGCAGTGCCACCACACAGGTGTCCCACAATCACGAAACTAACATAAGCTTATGCTTGGCATGGAATCCACATACAAATCTGAATACCGTAGACACAATATTGGGTGTAGTCTGTCATGAACAAAGGTGCCAATGACAGTCTTCTGGCGAGACTGTTTATTGCCCCATGCTCATCACTGTTCTCCTCGCTGTTTGCTGTCTAATGAGTAAAGGAGACGGATGCATTCAGGAACATGGCACTAACTACTTTATTAAATGGTACACTGTGCAATGAAGGTTATATACAACTGTGGTTGGAATCAGTCCTTGTAAGACAAGTAGAGTTCTTTGCAGTTAGACATTGTTCTTTGATCCATGAGTAATCACCTCTTATGGCACATATTGCATGTCTTATCGTTGAATTGCAGTATTTGTTATGTAAAACATCAGCACTAATTCACTATTGTAAGGTATGTGAAATGTCATATGGCAACATCTGCATTATTAGAAGGTTGTCTTGATGATTGTGGTCTATTCGGTGTTGAAAACCATGGCATATCAAAAACTCTTTATCTATATTGTGTTCATGGATGCCGCCAGATCCTGTATTTGATAGTCATTGGGCACTCTAATTAATACACACACATACAAAGCATCTATGCATGCATTACTAGAAACAACATGCAATGGCATAGAGTCCTAATTGTCATTTGAATGGTCCATGGAGCACTGCTTCTTATAAATCACGGAGGAATGTGTGTGCCAACATCTCTTCACTGTCCTCATCTGCTTCCAGGAAACCCTTGCACACTCCACTAGCCTCTGGCCACTTGACACGAATGCACGTCACAGCGCAAGATGGGATGACACAACGTACCTTCTTCCCCAAAATGAAATGCACCCAGTGTGTATACTGTATATATGCAGCAAGCCGCATGGACCTGTGGGAAGATAGCAAAGCAATCATGACCATGTAGCAGTACTGAACAGTAGGTGTATGGCTATTTAGCTTCTCATAAAGCAAGTCAACTGAGCTCCACAGTGAGCAAAAGTGCTCTACAGAACTGCACACAGTACTCAGGATGGGGTCTCACCAACTGTCTGTGCACAGTGGTGCGAACTTCATGGTACCAACTTGTGCTGCCTTTCCATATGCATTCGAGTATCCCAGCCACACTGTGTACTGCTCTCACAGTGCCTGCCTACCTACAGATCATCTGATACGATCACCCACAGGCAACTTTACATGTTAGTTGTTATTACCACCCACACCCATCACTGGGAACTCTCTCAATTGGGTTTTGTGTCCAAGGTACATCACGGACATGTTTGATCATCATGGACACAGTGTACATGTCAGAATAAATGTTGTAGAAATCAAATTACAAAGTTAGCGTTACCTGTTATGAGGGGGATTCGATGGCAGTGGATGCCTGTAACATGAACATACTGATATCAGAGCCAGCTGTACAACCAAAGGATCAAGACATCCAATAAGGAACTGTGGGTGGAAAGAGATGCACTGTAACTCCTCAAGCTTGTCACCCAACTGATGGGACAGTTCCTGGCAGCATAGAAACTCCTTTATTGTTGGCATTATAGAGCAATATCCACAGTGACACCAAGATGTCACCTCACGTAATCTCAACCCCATCGAGTCTTCCTCATTCTCCTGCAATGTCATATTCTGGTGTGCTACATGGCCACTTGTTGCTGTGTCTTGGGACTGTGAAGGTCTTTGGGGTTCGAACATATATGGCTGGATGCCAGTGCCGACACTCAATACTAGCATGTCCTCGAGCACATCGGATGCATCACTGTCTGTGCCACTGCCATCATTGCTGTCGTTCACATAAGACGTTGCCGATATGTATTCCTCATAAATTGACATGTTTTGACGTTGTATGAAACAGTGATGACAAGGCAATCTTGTAGACCAAGAACAGTCGCTATGCTAACTTCAACGCTGAGGTTTTTACAGTGTCTTATCTGAAATTCTCCTGCCTAAAAAGTGAGAAAAGGTGACAGCATCAACGCGGTGATAGATGTAAGCTTCAATCTCCAGATGCTGGCACAAGTGAACTTATCTACCTATTGCTTTCATTTACTGCTTCTTATTAAATCTGACAAGGTTATAAAAGCGGCAGCTCTGCTGGAACAGATACAGCAGGCACTGCGTGACGCTCTTCAAAAGGGAAGTTATACAGGACTTAGTACGCCATCTTACATTCTGTACAATTGGAGATCTAAGGTCTTAGCTCCAGGCAGCACAGGTACAGATTGCACAACTTACATATTCTGGAGAAAATATATTATAAGCACCGAATTCAATTTACCCAACATCCAAGTGAAGCACCTCGACCGCTGAGGACAATTGGTCCGGGAGGTTGGCCGGTAGTTAGGAAGGGCAAATTGAGTGCCCCATCACTCAATGCTCTCCAGTGTATCAACTCCACAAATCATATCAAAAATTCAGACAGGAACAAACAGGTATCTAATTGCACGAGGTGACTGACAAAATGGAGGAAGTCCACAGAAGGGCAACAAAAATGGTGCATGGACTGCATCAGGAAGTATATGAGGACAGATTAATGGAGCTCAATATGTATACCCTAGAGCAAATGAGGGAGAGAGGTCATGTGAATGAAACATTCAAACATCTAGGCGAAAAAGTTGAAAATGTTTCAGTATAAGAAAAATAGCAGTACAAGAGGACACAGCAAGAGATTAGACAGAGGCCTATTATAAAGGGTAATGTTATGAAGTTCTTCTTCACAGACAGGGTAGTGGATGCACGTAACTGCCTGCCTCCGTAAGTTATGGATATGAATATAGTGCAGGGCTTCATAAAGGCATGGGATATGCACACGGGAGCAATACAGATGAGTATGAATAGATAGGCTATTGACAGATTATAGGCCTATGGAACATTCATAAGGTCCAAAAAATGGGCAGACTAGATAGGCCTTGTGTTTCGTCAACATCAGTGTTTCTATATTTATATTAAAAGCACCCAGTAGTGCCAGCCCGTCGGCACTGCGGTTGGATTTCCGCTTGTGGCTCCAGTGACCCAGTTTCGGGAACGGACTCGGCTCGCTGGAGGGCCAGCTGGGGAGAAGGAAAGGAGCATCGCAGGATGGCTCGCCTTCTCCGAGGGGAGGGTGGGGATGCACCTTGGTGCATGCTGGCCCCTGGTGGAGGCTGGAGGCACAGCACAGACACCAGAAGTGAAATTGCTGGGGGAGTGGCAGACGTCTGCACGCGCCTTGACATCAGTGGCACTCCACTCACTGGGGAGTAAACCCGGAAACTGCCTTGGTCAACCTGATGACGGTCTCTCCAGTCCCTGACTGCCACCAGGCCTCCCAACCAACACCACTGCCTCAGAGACACCCCCGGGACAATACAGATGCGCTGGCACGCCCCCACTGGCACCTTCCCCCTCAGAGGAGAGGGACCCATCCGGCGAAGGGATACACAGGGTTACCTGGGGGGGGGTCACGATTTGAGGTGAGTGGTAGCTGGGGATGAGGGAGAGTGTGAAGTCTGCGGGACCTGAAGGAGTGGCCAACCAGGAGTAGCAGGAGGAGTTTAAAAAACAAAAAAGCACCCAATAAAAGCATACAAGTTAAAAAACACAAGCAGATGTGCAGTTCTTGTGGATTACACAACACCACGGGTGGGTTGCATTGCAGTAGACCGCAAGCGGACTGTACTCCAGCACTGAGTATGTTCCCTCACCCTATGTACAGTTGTCCGTGTCATCGGAGGTTGTGAGTGCCTGGATTGCACATGGATGAACCATGTTTGCAGAGGGTATCGTTTCATCTCTGCTTATTATGTGTGGTGTTGGGAGAGCAAATTTAGGGGTGTAGCCCAGTTCAGCGCTTCACATTGTAGCGCTGGATAATACAGCACCGTCAGTTCAGTGGTACCCAATTAAGCGCAGTGTTACTACAGTGCCATCTGATCTCAGCGCCAACTGCCTAGCTCTTCATACTGAAATTAATTAACCATGGCCAGTACTGAAAAAGCATGGACCATGCAGTGGGCTTTTTATCAGTCTATAAGGTACAGCACTCAGGAGGAACTCATTATTTGCCTTGCTTTGGAACCTCTGTAAAACAGCCCTTGGCTCAAAGGTCTTTCCGATTAAGGGCACAATATAAGCAGAAATACTGGGACTACAGATTGGTACAACAAAGATGATCCCCCCAACACACATCTTGCCACACTTCCACTGAGCTCGTGGAAAAAAAAACACGATCTAGGAATGAAAGATGGATGTCGGTGTTTGAGGCTGTAGTTGTATGTTTCCAGTCTACAAATACTTCAGCAGCAGTAAATATTACAAATTTGAGCAGATCATGCACAAACAACTTACAAAGGTCTATAATCTACACTCTTTATGAGGAACTACACTGACGGCTACAGAACTATTTGCCAAACGAGGGATCACTATATTAAGTCTGGTTTTCCTTGAATCTGGTGCACATGCCACAGGATGAACAGCAAGCAGAAATGAGGTGGGGTAGAATATAGAAAGAAATATTGGAAATACAGATTACTACAACAAAAGGTAACCCCCTACTCCACATCCTGCACTTATCTGTCACAGAAATTGGAAAAAAAAGCGAGCCAAGTATGGAAGCTGAAGATTTTTTTTACACTACGTGAGTTTTGGCTAATTGGCTTCCGGAGGCAATGTGTGGATCAAGGGCAATGTGCACATCATTAATAATGGGCTAATTAGTGACAATAGAATGATTGATTCTTGCTTACTATGTGAGTTTAGACTAATTATATTACAATAGAAAGCGCTGAAATAAGCAGCGCCAAACTGAAGCACCTGTCAATTGTTGCAGCGCTAGAATTGACGGCGATGTAATAAAAAGCGCTGAACATGACGGTGCTCAAATGCAATGCACTTAACTGAGCCGCACCCAAATTCAGGGCCTAGAATGAGTGCGTTCACATAAAATAATGGCTTGGTTATATATAAGGTTTTTAATGCATAACTTATATAACTGCAGTTTACTTGTCACAGTATTTGTATAGTTACACTTCAGTTACAATTACAAGCCAGGTATGTTTTTGGCTTGATGGATATAAGTACTACACCACGCAATTGCAAACCATCAAACCAACCAACCGCACTCACAACCCAACAACAACACAACTAAATACAACCAAGCAACCCCCTAGGGTCCAAATTGTGAGCGCTTCGCCCATCCCGTCTGCCCATTGCACTACTTATTTTATAAGATACAGAACCCAGAATCTCATTATGTCTGTCCAATGCATTATCAGAGTTGACCACTGTTTTTGGGGATTAATTGGGCACAAGGAGAATTACACATTATTAGTAATTAAACACCTGCTGATAAAAGAAACAACTGCAGCTACACACAAAGGCAAAGCCCACATTAAATATTGCACAGAAACAGCATTCAATAGTTAGCACCCCCTTACAGTCTCAGTAATCACAGACATGACCACACAAAGAGTGACAATCTGCAAATGTGCAGATTACCACACCCAAGGCTAAAGTGAGATCACCTGCCAGAGCTGCCATTAACAGACAGTTAACTCAAGTTGAACACATCCCTCACAGCATCTGGGAATGCTCATCTTGTCTTACCAGGCACTTCAACATGAAGATATTTCATTTTGTGGCTATTTTTTTTTCAATATATCATGAAGTGCATTATTGTATTATGAAGTGACATTTTCCTGTGTGCGGAATACACTACCCATACATACCTGGTTATACAGACAATTTAATTTCACTGTAGTATTGTATTATGAAGTGACCACAATTACTTTTTTATGGTTTTTATTACCATTTTCTGTGATGTCGTCTCAGCAACCCCTGTGAAACAGTACTGATCATGTTTTAGATACGGCCGTACTAGTGACCTGTACAAGGGCAGTATAACCAGCTCTGTCAGACTACAATTTTTTTTCCCAGGTGAGACACAGTAAGCTGAATGCTTGTTTACAGATGCAACTGGGGAGCACAAGGAAGTTAATTGACCTGCTCAGGGTCACAGCATACAAGTGGGGGCTGTGGGATTCAAACCCAGGTCTCCAGATGTGCAGCTCAGAGCCTTAAACCACTGTGCCATACTCCCTCCTTCCACATGTGAAATTCCTACATCATGTCTATGTCATTGCAGGGATGGGGTCTATAGAACTGCACACAGTACACCAGATACATGTGGCAGATGCCCGGAGGAGCGTGTCACGAAGGTCAACCACCAGACCCACACACACAGACACACACATTTAGTACCACTGCTTGTTCCCCTGCTTCCTGAGCCCATCCCTTCCCAGTCCTAATCCTACTTATATGTGCCCTTGCTTTTCTTTGCTCCCCTATGTATCTTTGGAACCCCCCCCTTTCCGGATATCCCTTTTCAGGTTTTGCTCCATCCTCACCTGGGCCCCCATCACCACTCTGGGGACCCTCCTAGCCAGCAACTCATACTCTCCCTGCTCCCTTTCCCTCCTTGAGCGCTTAAAGTGCGCGTATGCAGCCTGTTTTTTCCAACACCGCCTACTGCTCCTCCCTGGTCCACCAACATGGCATACTGGCCCTACATTGCTTTCGCCTTACTTTGGCACAGGACCTAGAGGCCTCATGCACCCTCTTCTTAATGGTCTACCACAAGCTTTCAGCATCAATGTCCAGCCTTATCTCGTCCAAGCACCCCCAAAGTATTCAACCCATGCCATCGAAATACGCTTCCCTGAAGTGTATTGCTACTGTATTAGTATGGTTATCTTCACCCCCCTAGGAGCAGCAGAAAACAGACCGTGGCATGGTCTCCACTTGCCAGCAGCCTGCTCACCTCAAGGCCCCTTATCTGGTCACTGTCTGCTAGGACAACGTCCAATAGCCATTGCAATACTTGTTTTGTTATGGTATTTATTCTCCATCCCTGCAGCCCTCTCATTCAGGGAGGGGGATCCAGCCTGTCACCCCGGCGTCTACCTTCCAGCACAGTGCTGTTCCCCACGGCTTGCACCCCATGGTGGGGTTGGATAGGGGGCCCTCCCCCCGAAGTAGGATCTAATGTTGCCATGGTGTGGCTAGCTGGGTCTGGGGCCTGTGAGTCCCCCCCGTCATCATCCTCTGCAGGCTTGTTTCACATTTTCTCCCCATTGCAGAGTGCGGCATGCAATGCCACCAGCGACTGGGTGCATGCACAATCCTGTGCATGCCCCCTGTCAGGTGGATGCCATGTCCCTGCCCTCCCTACTGTGCATCTCTGTGCCATTGAGCAACAGCTCCACTGGGGGTCAGATGAGCAACGGTCGCTGAGTCCCCCACCCCCTCACCGGAGATGGAGAGCAGTCCATCGGATGCTCAATCCATGTCCTCCCTGCTGACCCCCAGCAGCCCGTGCTCATTTCTGAACACTGGTTGTGGCATGGTGCAAGGTGTGGCATCCAGAAACTCAACCCTCAGCGCCACCATGCCGGCTAATAATTGTTTGATAACATACACACCCCAACTGTACAACAGTATACTTTCACCACCAGAATTGCAGTAGGTCTGTCAAATGCCCCCAGTTTTGTGGAGTAATTGGGCATGGAGAATTACACAGTATTGCTATTGAACACATACCCGGAAATACACAGTTGATTGCGTACACCCAAAGGAAAAGCGCACAATAAGTATTGCTCAGAAACAGCATTTAACAATTAGCGCCTCTTTAGAGACACAGAAATCACAGACATGACCACACAAAGAGTGAAAATCTGCAAATGTGCAGATTACCCCACTCAAGGCTAAAGTGAGGTCACCTGCCAGAGCTGCCATTTACAGACAGTTAAGTTGAACACATCCCTCACTGCATCTGGGAATGCTCATCTTGTCTTACTAGGCACTACTACAAGATATTCCATTTTCTCCCTATTTTCAATCAGTGAGTATATTATGGAGTGTATTATTGTCTTATGACGTGACATTTTCCTGTGTGGGCAATCAGCCACCAACACATACCTGGTTATACATACACTTTTAGTTCAGTATATTATTAAGTGCATTATGGTATTATAAAGTGACCAACAGTAATTTCTGTTTTTCTTGGTTTTTATTACCATTTCCAGTGAAGCTGCTCAGCAACACATACAGACATGCACACAGGGCATACATATGCCTTTTATCAGTGCGAGCCTGGTACTATTTGGGCGCTTTATCCCCGCTATAGCACACGGAGTGGGGAGCAGGGCTAGCCTGTTCACAGATAATACCAAAAAGGGGGGCAGTGGTGGACAAAGAGTAGACGAACCTGCAGACATTCCTTCCACCCACCCCGGTAAGTACCTACCTGACGACACCCATGATCATAGTGGAACTAAGGGGGCACTTACTGTGGCTGCTTATGCTAATCTTAGGAGTCTGTTTGACAAGATGTGGTGCCAGTGAAGCAGAATGTGGGCAGTCTGGTACTTTCTAGAGAGGTGCAAGGTATGAACCGCCCATCTACAGGCCAGACAGCTTGACTTCAGTTTTGGGTGACATCCTGTAAGACAAGGACTGAACAGGACACCTGGCTGAGGACAATGATCTTGTCCTTTTACGCTGTTGCTTTCTGCATGCACAGAATTGTACTGTTCTGATACTTATATATTTTCTCCCTTTTAATTCCCTATGGTCACACATGGCCATGAGCCTGGGAACAGTGTGCCTACACAGTCGCTATTTGTGGTTATATTAGTAGGTTTTGCAATCCGGTCGTCCCTGACCACCCCTTCTGACTGGTCCCGTTGGCTATCACTCGGCTTCTCTGGGGCTTACCTTCCCTCCCCTCTGTTGCCCTCTGCCAGAGGACTGTGGGGGCGCCAGTGTGGGGCCTGCAAGGAATCTGGCTTTCATCCTCCAGTCTGGAGTTTTATACTTCTATTTTTTTACCTCAGGCCAACTATGCATGCAGTGGGTGCAGTGTGCGAACCATGCCTCAGAGGAGATGCACCCAGTGCCTTGCATGTTGTGGCTGTACCACGTGCAGTCTTGCACTGCTGCCACCCAGACTATTCTATGTGGTAGATGAGCAGTAGGACACATTCACCCACCCTCCTTAATGTTATAGTTTTCTTTCTATGGGGACACTCTGCCCCCCACACCTTGGTGCTCCGATAAAGTTGTGAGAATGGTTAATTTTTTAATACTGCCAGCTTTCATGTATTCTGTGCCAGGATAAAGAATCATACACAGTACCTTAAATGCTGAAATTGCAGCGTGGGGTCTGGCAGACTCCAGTACCGCAAACATAGGTTGACAGGAAGCCCTGTATGTAAAGCCTCTATCTGTGTGCCTCCACTCAACTGATATTACAGGATTCTAGAACAAATCTGTAATTAGAAATGAAGGTGACCAGCTGGTAAGGGTAGGTAATGAAGGAGCTAGAGTTGTTAATGGATGGCCAGGGGAAGAAGGCACTCCTTCTCTGGATCACACATATCTCACTGGCAGCCGGTGCTGCATGGTTAGACTAGTGGGTGGGGAAGGCATGATGACTATGGATGATAGTATGCTATGAATGCTGGCGTCCTTGCATTCCATGCATCCATGGCTTCTGTGGGCAATGGAATAAAAATAGAACAAGCATTGACCTGCCCCCTATGGACAAATGAACTTTCCCCTGTTATCCTACTGCGGTCCGATGGATGCCTCCTGGCATAACAGTACAAAGTCAAAACATGGCAGTCAAGTACAGGGTTAAGGCACAGCAATCAACTATGGACAATCGGGTAAACTTACAATAGTACAGAGTGCAACCAGCGAGATTTACATGATGTTGGCAACAACAGAGTCAAGTCATGGTAGACAACAGGGAACAGACAGTAAATATCATCAGAAAGCAGCTGGGCAGGATAGGTGGGGTACCCAGTGTGTGAACACAAGGGCCAGAGAGTAGTGGATTGAGGCCATTAGACTTCTCAAATGTCCAATTTCTAACACACCTACCACACACACACATACACACACACACACACATATCCATAGACCACCCACTCTGCACATTCACCTACACCTCAACCCCCTGTCACAGACAGACAGATGCACAGTCAAGATCGTGAGCACTTTGCCCCCTCACTCTTCCCATTCCCACCTTGCCTCTCAGCTACTCAGGTACTGTGCTGAGCTGCATCCACCACACTCTCCAAGATGTCCCCCTCCATCTTGGACTTTGACCTGTTGCTGCACATATCTTTTTCGACATTTGATGCACCCCCATTATGGCTCTCCTTCCCTTGACGGCATACATATTAAGCTAACCACACTAACACACACACACACACACACACACACACACACACAGCCCCCTAAGCAAAAACACAGCTTTCCACACACACCCACCAATTCTGTCTCTCCTTCCCTTGAGGGTATACATATTAAGCTAACCCCCCAACACACCACCCTGCAGCCCAAAACTCAGCTTGAAAGTGCCAGCTTGCCCAGGTCTGAATCAAATACAGGGCACACAAATTGGCAAAGGTGGCTCTTTCTGTGATGGCTGGAAGGAGTTGACCTCTTGTTGATACTCTCAGGCCACATGCACCCCCCCAATCCTTCCCTTGAGGGTATACATATTAAGCTGAGCCCACCCAAAAACACACACACCCACCCACCTACCCTGTAGGCAAGCAAAACAAACCAAAAAAAAAAAAAACACAGCATGAAAGTGCCAGCTTGAAGATGTGGCTACTCGATAAAGCCCAGGTCAGAATCAATTACCTGGCACACAAACGGGCAAGTGTGGCTCTGTCTGTGATGGCAGAAAGACAGTCGGGACTTCAGCATGCTGTTTCAGGCACAGAGAAGATGTGTAAAGTCAATGTCAAAAACAAATAAGTGATTCCAGCTCTTCCTTGAAAGGTACAGATGCTGCTGTGGCCAGTGGCATCTCAGACACTGAAGGCACTTTGCAGAAGGCACTTTTGTTTGCTTGCAGGCTGTCCAGGCACTCTGTTTGGTAGCGGCACTCTGGGACGATGCAGCAGCAATCAGCGTCTGTCAAGTCAGTGACTTTCACTGGTCTGGTCTTCTCTCTGGATCCAAACAGGAATATGCTCAATCACAGGAAAATGCCTGCTTATACAGGCTAAGAACAGACCAGAGTGGGAACTAGTGGCTTTAGGTAGGGGTAGGCGGAAGTGCTAAAACATAGTCAGACCTGCAGGGGAAAACTAGATTGGTCTAGAGGGCAGGTTTCGTCAGCATATGTGACGCCCACCCTAATCTGTGCACCAGGAATGAGCGTACGAAGAGCAACAGCAGTCAAAATGTGGGCAGACAGAGTTAGGCACATCAGCGGGTGATAATGCAGGAGGAAAATATGAGGGTGGGTTAAAACTATGCCTGAAAAGCAGATGGAGACATGTGGGCACTCGTGGGTAAGGGAGACCGCTAGGAAGGAGGTGAAGTCCATAGTAGGGAGTGCTTGTGCCACACAGGATTATGCCACAGGATGCAGGAATGCGCAGCAACCACAATGCAACAGTTCCATGCCGTGACCCCAAGCAGAAGGCATGAAGGGACATGGAGAGGCAACATGGCGACTCGCATCTCGGAGGGCTGGCCGTACCGTGTGGCAACATAAATGGAAATTTCACAAAGGTGAGTGAAAGGCAGCAAATTAATACACAGGAGGTTGTGATGATGTTGGTTTAGCAATGATAGGCTACTTTTGGACTAAAATATCCATGGTTTCCCTTTAAAAGGCTCAACAGTGCGGTAACTAATGTGGAGGAACATGCTATTCTAATGTAATGAATCCTCCACATTCCTTGAATGTCATGCACTGCCATTCTGTGTATCAAATCATATGTTATATTATAAAATAAAAATCTTGATTGAAAAAAAGCCTTTCCTGTTATACTGAACTTATTTTTCATACTTAAATTATAAAGTAACTAGAGTCTGAGTAATACGGGTCCTCATGAAAGGGACAAGCAAAGCTTTGTCAGGATCAAAATGCACTTTTTTTTCTCAGCTGACCACAGGCATGTCTAAACAACAAGAATCTACCATTGTTAAGAAGGAAACATTAAACACATACCAAATATTATTAGCACATCTTTATGGACTTGATCACAGTACAGTGCCCCAAGAGTGTGACAAAGTTTCTGTCTAAAATAACGTCCATGCCACAACGAATCAAAATTTACTTGTTCATTGTCAGAACAAATATAATAAACAAATAAAGAAAACTGTATTCTCAATTAGAAAATGGCAACACACAATTCTTAAACCTGATTTGCTAAGACAGGCTTCAAGTTGGGCATTTATTTTTCAATAGATGCCCAGCTAAAAATAAGAGCCAGTCCAAGTGCCTCTTCATAGAGTAACATTCTCCGATGGGCCATTTTCTAAGCGCAATAATACCCTCCAGGGTGGGCATTATTGGGAAATACCGGACCTTCCAGGGGCTATAAGGCTCTCCACCTGTGGCGTCGGCCCTCATTACACCCCTGGGTGGTCCGGTATTTGCCAATAATGCCCACCCTGTCGGGTATTATTGCTTACATAATAATCATGCATTGTGCAAGTTAACAAAACATAGGTTCTCTGTAAGCTCAATCCTGTTGTCATAAACTAAAACAATATACAACACAAATGATGTTAATAAATTGCAAACAAGCTGTTTATTTTATGAACCTTTATTTTTTGAAATGGTTGTTCTTTTCTGTACCATTAGTACAAAACTGCATCTTGGACATGGATCCAGATACTGTGTATGGCTCTCTTCCATGGCAACAAACTGGCAGCTGAAAACTTCAATGCATGATGTGTGGAGCAACTAAAAGCTGTTTGCAAGCTTGAACAATTTATCAACATAAGTTATTTCTGTTAAATGCCAGTTTTCAGCAAAATCATTTGTTCTGTTTTTTTAAGTAATTGTATGGCTAGGTATCGTATGGTTATTGTGTTATTTAATTGATTATATATAATTAGTTTATGTGAGTGCACTTAGAATCTTTATGTGTGTTCCGTGTTTTATTCATGTCACTGCTCGTGTTGTTTGTAACCCACTTTTGTATTTATTCAATAACTTTGTAGCTATTTACTCTAAAACAAGTTTAATGATGTAGCATTGCTTTTTTACTGGAGTTTAAAGAGCTAGTGGAGCCAAAACAGGCATAGAGGAAAATATTACACATTTTAGGAAGTAGTCAATTTTAACTTTTTATTTCTAAAGTATTTTTCTTTTTACTTTTGCTCATGACACAGAAAAATATTATTGTTGCTGAACTGGTCCTTGTAACAAAAGATCCAGAAAAAGATGATTTGTTAGCTTTTATTGGACCAACATAGATAGATGTTACAAAAGAAAACAGGTGCTTAAGCTTTCAAACTACACATAGTCCTTCATCAGACGCTAATGCCAGTAAGCTAATGTTCAAAACAACTGGCATTAGCTTTCTGATGGAGGACTGTGTGTAGTCCGAAAGCTTAAGCACCTGTTTTCCTTTGTAACATCTATATTGGTCCAATAAAAGGTATCAAATCATCTTTTTTTTCCTGATCTTTTACTTATGTGAAAGTCTTCTATGTGATAATATTGTGCTGGATGTGTGGAATAGCTGTTAGCCTGGCAGCTGACATATCCATCTCTATTCTCCCTCTACATGATCAGCACTGTGATCTCACTCACAGTGAATTCACAGGTGACTGACCTGGAAGTCACTGAGTGGCTGTTCCTAAGCAGCAGTGATGTCAAAGTCAGTGAGGTTTCAGTGTATGAAGTAGTATGGGGGAAGAGCTAAATATGGCAGGGTGCTGTCCCACACATCACAACTACTAACATCAGGCAAACAATTTTCTAATTAACCAAAGGCAAAACAAAAATGACCTCAGATATGAAATGTTAATGGCTGTCAGCTTTTAAAAACTAATTAGTTTTAGGCAGTACAATATCTCTTTGAAGTACAGTGGGTTTTGTGCTGCAGTATTGATTTATGTTAACCCAAGCAGCTATTTTTACCCCTGAGTGGCTATCTCTTGTTTAATCTATGTATAAATAATGAGAAAATGACTTACTATATCTGAAATTCTGATGTAGATAAAGTGCTTTAAGGTTTGACTTTACAATAAGTGCTTCTACTGAGTGAACATGTAAGCAATACAACAGGGGTGTACATTGTGCTGTCACAACCCATGCCCTGGAGCATGTGAGCCATGATGCCACAGATGGAGTGCCTTCTGCCCTGGAAGTGCATTGTGACAGTAGTGTCTTTTTGTGCTTATAAAATGAGGACAATGTAAAATTCAAAAGAAATAAGAAGAGAAACTTAGAAAAACATTAGAAAAAGAACAAAAAAGTATTTAATTTATATAAAATATAGAAACATAGAAGTTGACGGCAGATAAGGACCGCAAGGCCCATCCAGTCTGCCCATTTCTTTTTCTACCTTATAAATGTGCCATCGGCCTTTGCTCTGTCAGTGGCCTATCTATTCATACTCATTTGTATTGCTCCCTTATGCCTATCCCATGCCTGTTTAAAGCCCTGCACTGTATTCATAGCCACCACTTCTTGAGGTAGGCCATTCCATGCATCCACCACCCTTTCTGTGAAAAGAATTTCCTCACATTCCCCCTTAATCGGCCCCCTCTAATCTCATGCTGTGTCCTCTTGTCCTGCTATTTTTCTTATATTTAAACATGTTAGACTCTTTCACCTTGTTAATGCCCTTAAGGTGTTTGAATGCCTCGATTATATCACCTCTCTCCTCCTTTGCTCAAGAGTATACATATTGAGCTCCGTTAATCTGTCCTCATATGTCTTCTGATGCAGTCCCTGCACCATTTTGTGCCCTTCTCTGGACTGCCTCAATTTGGTTAATGTCCTTGTGAAGGTGTGGCCTCAATACTGCACACAGTACTCCAGATGGGGCCTAACCAGTGTCTTGTAAAGAGGGATTATTACCTCCCTCTTACGACTTGTGATACCCCTACTAATACACCCTAACACCCCTTAGCCTTACCTACTGCTTTAGAGGTCTGCTTTGATGATTTCAGGTCATCGGGATGATGCCCAAGTCTCTTTTTCCTTTGTGACTGCTAGCAACTCCCTCCCAGCCTATAGGTGGCTTCAGGGTTTCTCTTCCCTATGTGCATGATCTTGCACTTCTTTGCATTAAATCCCAGTTGCCACTCTTCTGATCATTTTGCTAGTTTATCCAGATCTCTTCTCATTCTGCCCACCCCATCTGGATCATCTACTCTGTTGCAGATCTTGGTGTCATCTGCAAACAGACAAGCCTTACCCTCTAGTCCATCTGCAAGGTCACTAATGAAGATGTTGAAGAGGACTGACCCTAGGATAGTCCCTCCATACTGCCAGTATGTAGGTTTGTGACAGGCTTTTCTTGACCTAGTACACCATCAGTCTTCCAAATAGTAATATAATGCCCCCCATGCCCACTTTTCAAACTACCACTATGGCCCAGATTTTCAAATTGCACCAGGCTGTGGCGCAAGCCTGGGCACAGCTCAACTTGGCTGCGCAGGGGCATTAACTGGGCGATATTCAATGGAGCTGCACCATGGCACAGCATCATTGAATATCGTACCCTGGCCACCCACAGTGTGCATGGCACAGTGGCACTGCACCAGCACAAGTGCCAAGAGTGGAGCAGGGAGATGCACTAGCGCAAGTTCCATTGCGCTATGCGCAGCAACCGCAATATTCAAAAGTGCACATGCAAATGGGGCCATAATGTATGCAAGGCGCAAATGGGGCCATTTGCATGTCATTATAACCCCATTTGCATGCAGGTCGCTGATCCCGGTGACTGCTTCTGGCACCTGCCAGGCAGCAGCCGTCGAGGACCGATGCCCCCTGCACAGCGTGGCAATGTGCCCCACAGCCCGATCGCGGGTTTCAGTAACTATAAATCAGGTCCAATATCCCTGGTGGTCCAGTGGACCGCTGTCAGCCTGATTGTGGGCATTTGTGAAATAAAATAAATTCCTATACCCCTGGTGGTCCAGTGGACTGCTGTCAGCCCGATCGTTGGCTTAAGTATAAAGAAAATAAGTTCAAATATCCCTGGTGATCCAGTGGACCGCTCGCAGCCCGATAGAGGGCATTTGTATTAAAAACAAATGGCGTCCAATCTCCCTGGTGGTCCAGCAGTACCTCCTCCACCGCCCACTAAGCCCCACTGCCCACTCCCCAGTTCAGTGGCGGGTGGCAGTTCCTCCGCCTGCCACCCCGCCGCCTCCCGACTGACACATAGGTAGGGCTGACGCCCATTGGTCCACAGTGTGACCCAATAGGTGTACAGCCCGTGTACATATAGACATTCAGATATGTGAATGCATCCATTCACATATCTGAATGTGTAGTACGGTATGGTCACGCCCATTGCTCACACTGTGGACCAATGGGAGTACAGCCCTACCTACAGTGTCAGTCAGCAGGCGGCGGAGTGGCAGGTGGGTGGGTGCTGCCATCCGCCTTGACGGGGTGGGGGAGCAGGGGCGGTAGGGCTCAGTGGGCGGGGTACTGACCAATTAGGGATATTGGACGTCATTTGTTTTCAATACAAATGCCCGTGATCAGGCTGCGAGTGGTCCACTGGACCAGCAGGGATATCTGACTTTAATTTATTTATACTTAAGCCTGCGATCGGGCTGACAGTGGTCCACTGGACCACCAGGGATATAGGACTTTAGTTTGTTTTACAAATGCCCACAATTGGACTGACAGTGGTCCACTGGACCACCAGGGATATAGGAATTTATTACATTTTACAAATGCCCGTGATCGGACTTACAGCGGTCCACTGGACAACCAGGGATATAGGACCTCTTTTATTTTAACTGCAGCCTGCAATCGAGCTGCAAGCAGTCCACTGGACCACCAGGGAGTTTGGAGGATCATTTTTCTATGTATGCCCACAATCGGGCATGGGGAAGGCGCCACCAGGTGCAGCCGGAACTTGGGTGGCCACCCAAAGGTGGCAGTTGCTGTGTTGCGCCCTGTAATATGGCAGCTCACCTGTGGGTAGCCAGCCATTGTTCCTTTTTTTTGGGGGCTAACCTGTGTGCGGCGCAAGTAGGGGTTGCACATGCATGGACTTAGCACATCCCAGGCTGAATATCCGGATATGCAGAGTATGCATGGGCATGCCCCCGCTACCTGTGCTGCATACATTACTGATGAGCTCTGGTGCATCTGGATTTGTGCCAGGCACAATCCCCATTTGAATATCTCGCCAGGGCACATCAGTGGGTTGCGCATGGTGCAACACTGTTGCGCCATGCACAACCCTTTTGAATATCTGGGCCTATGTATTTAGTGTTAGGTTTGGGACTGAGCATGTGTTCAAAGAGTGGGAGTTTGGGAGTGTGTGGGTACTTTACTTCAAAATCTGTTTGCTTGTAGGTGTCTCTTGCATTGTGTCTAGGCTATAGTCCATTTCTTACGGAAGGTAAAAATTTTCGGTGCTGGTCGTATATTGCCAGGTTAGATTTAAAAAAAAAATCAAACAGGGAGATTGAGTGGGGGCAGGGGTACTGAGGAAGATGTGCATGAAAGCAAGTGAGTGAGAGTGAAAGTGGGACAGCCCTCTATGACAGCTGTTTAGCATCTGACAATATGACATGAAAAAATGTAAAGATTATAACATATTTCTTCATTATTTTAGTGATAAGTATTTTGCAATCAGCGTCTATGTAGCATTTTTTTTACTTCAACCCTGGATTTAATGGTGGTTTGGCAGTAGTACATGAGTGTGTTGGAGCCGAAGGGTAGTCTCATAGGTTTCATAGGTGTGTTACAAGTCGTGAGGTCTATTTGGACCTATTGTGACTCACCACTAAATTTAGCGGTAATATCTACACTTGTTAGGGCCCATGTCCATATCCAGTGCTTTTTCAAAACTGTCCTTTCATTTGCAGGTGACTGCCTTCTCAGGGAGAGAGTTCCAGACTGACACCACTCTGCTGGTGAACCATTTTGCTCTCCTAGTTGTCCTTATTAGTTCACCCTGTAATTATATGGTGTGTCTCCTTGTGGGTCTTGTACTTGTTTCTCTTGTAAAGCCTATACTCTCCATAAATAGAGGATCATTGAAGGCTCTAAAGACTTGACAGAGATCCCCTCTGAGGTTCCTATAATGCATGGAATACATGCCCAAGTCTTTTGACCTATCTGCATAAGTCTTGTGCTGTTCAGTAGTAATTTTTGAGTTCGCGCATGCGTGTCAAACTCCTTGGGATAGTGACTTTTGAGAGGTGTGACACTGTCTGTCCAATGCAGAGTGATCTGCAAGTGGCTCGGCAGTATCACGCCAATCATCAGCCAGGTTGATTGTGACACTGTTTTGCCTGAAGTGATCTGCACTTGAAAAGGAAAAGCTACATCAGTCACATGGCAGCTTTTTCCTTTCATCTGCAGGTCACCACACAGCAAACAGCTGTTTGTGTCACGATCAGCCTGGCTGACATCTCCACCCCCCTCTCGCCACACCACCGGTCCCTTTCTGGAAGGTGGGAGGAGGTGCTTTCCTCGCCGGCCTCCTCCACTTCCCGCTGACTCCTTTTGCTTATTTTCTCCCACCCACACAGAGCAGGCCAGAGCCTAATCTCTGTACAGGCTGGGTGTATACACTGCCAAAAGGCACATTCGCTCTAAGCGCAATTGTGCTAGCAGATCCCTCCCATCTGCCGACATCAATTGGGTTGCTCAATCCCCTTGTCAGCATGTACCCCCCATGTACTCTGGCACACTGGGAGCCCACCCCAGTGTGCCAAAATCCATGTTATGAATAGTTTACTTGTAAAAAAGAAAACAGTCCCACAACGTCTTTTTTTAAACCCCCCCACCTGCCGACATCGAGATGCTAAATCCCCGTGTCAGCCATGTATCCCCCCCAGTACTCTGGCACACTGGGAGCCCACCCCAGTATGCCAAAATCCATGTTATGAATAGTTTACCTGTAAAAAAGAAAACAGCCCCACAATGTATTTTTTTTAAAACCTGAAAAAAAGGAAACAGTCCCTCGTCATTTCCGCCAGCCCCTCTACCCCAACCTGCACCCTCCCTCTGTGCACCCCACCTCCCCGCACCCCCCTCACCCATACATACCTCTGGAGGTTGAGAGCAGCAATCTTCTGTGGACCAGGAACACATCTGCACTCTTCAAAAGCCGACCGCAAATTGAAGAAAATCATGTTAAGCCCTATAATAGCAATCAATGTGGGGTTTCAACTCAGATTGATATCTCCGCCAATGTTTGGTCCCAAATTTTCAACATGGGGTTCTTGGGACCCCACCTCATGAACACAATCACTGTCATTTCATTTCTCGGTCCTGAAAGGTGATTTCACGGTCACTGTGTGGAATCATCTTTTGGGACCAAGTAATGAAACAACAGTGCCACTGTTCATGAAGTGGGGTCCCAAAAAGCCCTTGTTGCAAATTTGGTGAAAAAAACTCCGCAAAAATGACTGCGTTATGAGCGTCCATTGTGCAGTTTCTATGCATGCTCATAATGTCATCAATTTTTAAGATTTGCACTCCAAATTTCTAACATTGCCATTTTTTCACACCCCCTTATGAACAGTGCAGCTGTCATTTTTTGCATCCTTCCCAAAATGTGTTTTTGCACCTGCGGAGCAGAATGGCATGGTTGCTGTGGAAAATCAACTGGGACAGATTAATGAAATTCCAGTGCCACTGTTCATGAGGGGAGGTCCCAAAAAGGCCATGTCAAAATTTGGTGAAAACATTCCAAAAAATGACTATGTTACAAACGTGCATTGCACAGTTTCTACGCACACTCGTAACTTCACCACCTTTTCATATTTTCACCCCAGATTTTCAATATTAACATTTCTTCACACCTCCTCATGAACAGTACAGCTGTAATTTTTCACAACCTGCCCAAAATGTGTTTTCACACCTGTGGTGCTGAATGGCACACTCGCTGTGTGAAATCACCTTTTGGGATCGAGTAACAAAATGATACTGCCACTGTTCATGAGGCGGGGTCCCAAAAAGCCCATGTTGAAAATCTGGAGCAAAAATGCCAACAAACACCTGGGGCATTATGGTTTCCAACCGTAACACTCACCCTGTACAGACTGACAGGCATCTAATGAAGTAAACCAATGCTGGAAGAACACAATAAATTTGTGTTGAGAGTAATGCCTTAAAATGCAAGGCAGAGGAGTATACACAGAAACATATGGGAGGCATGTACAACAGCAATACCAACAGCGAGCTTTCGGCATTGACAAATGCTTGTTTTGGCTACCCTCCTCTGAACTCCTTCAACCAATTTTTTCTCCATAACACTCTGGGGGGCACAGAAGGCAGAGCAGTACTTCAAATGAGGTCTGACCAAAGCAGAATACAAAGGAACTATTACCTGGAAATTTCTACTTTTTGTATTCTTAAGTATACATGCCTGTATCCTATTGCACTTTTTAGCCTGGTTCTTAGTGTGTGTTACAAAATATAGATCATTAGTAATACTGATACCTAAGTCCTTCTCATGTGTAGTTTCAACTAATACAGAATTATTTAAAAATATTTCTTTTCCTTGGGTTGTTTTTTCCTGAGATGCATAACCTTGCACTTTGATTCATTAAATTTCAGTTTATGTGTTTCTGCCCAATGTGCAAGCAGTGTTAGATCATTCTGTAGTTGTGCTGCTGATGACTCATTATTCACAATTGCCCCAACTTTACTATCATCTGTGTACTTGATTAACCATGAATTATTTGTGGTCTACATTCATGATATTAGTACGTTGAATAGTGTTGGATCCCAAAACAGACCCTGTGGAACTCCACTAGACACTTCTCTGCATTCCAAGCAATGTCCCAAGATAGTCACTCTCTGCTTCCTATCATGTAGCCATGCCTCTATCCAAATGATGATGTTTCTATGCAAATGTATTTCTTTCAATATTATGATTAAAGTATGGTGACATACTTGATCGAAAGCTTCAAGAAGTCCTGGAAAATAATATTTACTGGATGTCCCTTATCTAGTGCCTGACTCACATTTCCATAAAAGTGTAACTGTGCAGTGAGACAGGATCCTCCCTTAGTAAAACCATAGTAAATGATGTCCTCATAACCCTGTTCTGTGATGAGATCTATTATCAGGTCTTGGAGTATTCGCTCCAGCAGTTTACCAAGTATTGAAGTTAAACTTATGGGATGATAATTTTTAAGGTCTTTCCTATCCTCGTGCTTCTGTATGGGAGTTACAGTTGCTATCTTCCATTCCTCTAATACTGTCCCTTCGATGATGGAGGTTGTAAAGAGCAAGGTAAGGGGCCCTACCAGTTCCTCTTTAAGCTCAATGAGGAGTTTGGGATGTATACCATCAGGACCAGCAGATTTATTGGGTTTTAATTTGTTAATTTTATCCCTCACCATATTCCTAGTTATATTAATTGTAGTATCTATTGATGGCATTGGAGCAGTATTGTCAGCTAGTGTTTCCTTTTTTGAAAGGTACTAATGAAATAGTCATTAAACTCTTTTGCTAATTCATGTTCTTTTGTAACTGTCCTATCACCGATTTGCAAAGGTCCCAACTTGTGTTGGTTTCCTTTTAATGAACCAACATAGTTGAAAAACTTTTTTTGTTGTCTTTAATGTCGGTAATGAATCTGATTTCCATTTTGTGTTTAGCTTTGTTGATAAGTATTTTGCATGTATTTGCTTGTTTTTTATATAGCAGCCAGTTTCTCTGAGTCTTGTTGTTACCAAATGTTTTATAGAATTATTTTCTCCTATTAATGTTATTCTTTATAACCTTGCCAAACCAGGCTGAAGTTCTACCAGGTTTTTTTTTTGTATTTTTTAATAACTGGAACATACTGGTTAATACAATGGTTTATGCAGTGTTTTATTGCATCCCAAATTTCTTTTGTTTGGGTATTCCTGAGTTCATTTTCCCAGTTCCAATCAGATACTTTCTCATTGCTTCGAAATCAGCTCTGTTTGAGTTCTGTTATACCTTTAACTATTTCCCAATGTTTGTTAATGCTGAAAGTAATCATGTTATGATCACTGTCTGATAAAGGTTCAATGATTTCTAGATCACTAATATTCTCTGGTAAAGTTGACAAAACAAGATCTAAAGTACTATTGGCCCTAGTACCACCCACTCTCTTCCCCACCCCACCTATGATAACTCTTACCCCCTCACCACCTCGTGGATTCAGCCTACATTAGGCTGACTATCACCTTACCAACAAAGTTACTTCTGGCTGCCTCCTCCTGCCTGCAGTCCTTGTTTGGGACAAATCAATTAGTCTATTCAATGTGTGATTCTGTTACTCAAGTAGCTTTCACCTGTATGATTATATTCCTTCTAACAGCCTTCTGAAACTTTTATGTATCCATATGTTTACTGTTTTAGTTGACTTAGTTGTTTTTATTGTTGATTTGTTGGTGTATGATGTGGAACCTACGTAAAAAAGTCTTTAGACTCATAGGTACTTGTAATCCGAGACTTCAAATAAATAAATAAATAAAATAAAATTATTAGTTATTCCAGGTTTTTTTGTACAGTAATTTCAATAAATCAATTTCTGTATTACTGGTACCTTTCAGAGTGCTCCAGTGTGTATCAGGGAAATTAAAGTCTCCAAGAAATACATATTCGCCTTCTGTATCAAATAGTTCAAGGGCATTTAAAAAACATTTGTTTTGTTCAGGGCTGAGGTTAGGGGATTCATATCCCATCCCTAGGGTTATGGTGTCAGTAGCAAGTTGTATTTTAACCCATTGTAATTCTACTTCTTCTATGTTATTACAGTTTAGTATGGCACTCTAGGCGTTGACATCTTCCTTGATATATATATATATATATATATATATATATATATATATATTTATTTATTTATTGCTATTCCCCTGACACATTTCATATTTCAGTTTTTTGGGAATAATGTGTATCCTGGGATGTTCTTTCCCAAGTCATCATCTTTATACCAGGTTTCTGTGACCACACATATATTAATATTTCTCTTGTTTATTTCACTAAGGACATCTTCAAGTTTATTTCTGAGGCTTCTTGTGTTAACCAATAAGATTTTTAGCTTTTTCCTGTTATTTGTATAACCTTTAGTGGTGTCAGGTGGAAATACACTGATAGCTTTGATTGAATCATTACTGACATTCACTGTTTCCAAGATCTGCCCTTTCCCCCCTACTTCCTAGTTTAAAGCCCTAGATATGTGTTCAGAAAATATATTTCCTAATAAATGGCCGCCATCTCTGCTTAGACGAAGTCTATCTCTGCTGTAGTACTGGTTTTTACACGAAAATGTTTCCCAGGTTCTAATACATGTTACGTTTTTAATGAGACACCAGTGCCTAGGCTAGTTGTTTAATTTAACAGTTTTTCTCTCTATTGCCTTGCTTACTCACATAGTTGGTAATATTTCTGAGATTAGTTATGGTATTTTGCTTTAAAAATGTTCTGTTAGTTTGACTGCCCTTTTTAAATATTTCAAAATTCTTATAGCTGAAAAATCCCCAGGCTGTATCACCATTACAGAAACATGTTGGGATGATAATGCTAGTTAGAACAAGGAATTTATTAGAATAACCAGAGGTGCCACAAGCCCTCGATAATGTAAAAACTGACAAGTCCACTGGACTGCATGAAAACTCTTCTAATATCATTAAAGAGCTAGCCAATGTGTTACTGTTGCTCCCTGACATTTTATTTTTAATAAATCATTGAACTCAGAAGTGGTACCATGGGACTGGAGGAAGGCAGGGGTGGTTAACATTTATAAAAAAGGCAGTATTAATGACTCCAAATGGTTCCCATTTATAAATAAAGTAATATTAATGACCCCAAAACTACAGACCTATAAGTCTCACCTCCATAACTGCAAAAAGTAATAAAGGATAACATTGTTGATGAATGTAATAATCTTGGGATTACAGAAAAATTGCAACATGGCTATAGGAAAGGAAGGTCATGTAACACAAACCTGCTTAGTTTTTCAAACTGGTCAGTAAAGCCTTAGACGAGGGAAGCTAGGTAGATGTGATATGTTTGGATCTAAGCAAGACATCTGATGTGGTGCTCCATCAAAAACTCATAACCAAATAATAACACAATACCTAGATATAAATTAGACTATTATGAGTTGGGTTGAAAGCTGTCTGACTGACTGAGAGAAAATGCAGATAGTAAGACTAAGTGGATATGTCACAAGTGAGGTTCCACAGGGTTTGGTACTGGGGCCCATACTTATATCACGGACCTAGAAGCTAATGTGACTAAATGGTGCAGCAAGTTTGCAGATGACACCAAACTGGGTGGAATAGCAAATACACTAGATGAATACACAAACTTACAGAATGACCTAATCTTTATAAAAAATTGGGCAGACTCCTGGGGAATGAGACATAGCAAAGGGAACTGTACAATAATGCACTTTGACAAAAACAACCCTAGGAGAAATTATTATATGAAAGGAACAAAACTCAAGTCTGTAACGTCGGAGAAAGATCTGAGAGTGAAAGTATCAGCAGATTTGAAACCAAAAGAGCATGTAAATGATTTGTTCAAGAAGGCAAACTATCTACTAAATAACATCTGAGGCCTTTTAGCTATGAACCAAGAGAGGCATTACTACCAATATACAAATCATCCATTCACCCCATTACAGACTACTGCTCCCGGTTCAGTGGTGGTGGTGGGGGTTAAAGCAGGCTAAAAGGGGAAAGGTGGAAACAATGCCACAAAAGGCAACAAAATGATGAGTGGATTGGAAAACACATAATATTTGAGATTAGGTAGTCTTTCATTGCATAGTCTACATAGGAGGAGAATCGAGGGGCCTACTTCTGATCTATAAAGTACACAAGCGTGATGATCGTTTTTTTTTAAACTTCATTTTTCTTTTCTTTTCTTTTTATAAATAACATCTACATTCAGATAATTAATAAAATAACCAAATATAAAAAATGAACATCTAGTATACAGTCTATTCCCAGTATAGAAACATAGAAGTTGAAGGCAGATAAGGACCACAAGGCCCATCCAGTCTGCCAATTTCTTTTTCTACCTTATGAATGTGCCATAGGCCTTTACTCTGTCAATGGCTTATCTATTCATACTCATCTGTATTGCTCCCTTATGCCTATCCCATGCCTGGTTGAAGCCCTGCACTGTATTCATATCCACCACTTTCTGAGGTAGGCAGTTCCTTGCGTCTACCACCCTTTCTGTGAAAAAGAACTTCCTCACATTACCCCTTAAACAACCTCCCTCTAATCTCATGCTGTGTCCTCTTGTCCTGCTATTTTTTATAGTGAAACATGTTAGACTCTTTCACATTGTTAATGCCCTTAAAGTGTTTGAATGTTTCAATCGTATCACCTCTACCCCTCCTTTGCTCTAGGATATATATATTGAGCTCCAATAATCTGTCCTCATATGTTTTCTGATGCAGTCCCTGCACCATTTTGGTTGCCCTTCTCTGGACTGCCTCCATTTTGTTAATGTCATTGTGAAGGTGTGGCCTTCAGTACTGCACACAGTACTCCAGATGGGGTCTAACCAGTGTCTTGTAAAAAGGGATTATTACCTCCCTCTTATGACTTGTGATACCCCTACTAATACACCCAACATCCCCTAGCCTTACCTACTGCTTTAGTGGTTTGCTTGGATGATTTCAGGCCATCTGTGATGATGATGCCCAAGTCTTTTTCTTCCCTTCTGACTGCCAGCAACTCCCCTTCCCTCTCCTCCCTCCCCTTCCGTATAAGACCAGTATTCTTATAACAGTCAAAATAAATAACTACATTTCTTAGCACAAGTGCAGTGGAATAACTCTACTCAATTAGACAGTGTGTTAAAATGAAAAAGAAAAGAAAAACTATAAAAGATTGATCTATCTATTAGCTAGGGGTTAGTCAAACTGTGTAATCTACATGCAACCTTTACCATGTTCAAGAGCAGCATCTTGCAACCAGGACCCCCTAATTTGTACACAGACAAGGCAACAAACCACAAGTTGGCATAAACAAAGGTACCACCCCTGGCTTTAGGGTAAATACCTTGCTCGGCATCTAAGAGGTCGGTGGGTTAGGACACAAAATAGCATTTACATTTACACCAAGTCCTGGAAGAGAGGTGCTAGGACCATGCTATGTCTCCTATCTGAGGGGGCCCATAGCAATTCACTCTTAGAAGCACAGATGGAATGTCCACTACTAAAAAATGGGATTGTATGGTATGGCTTTATTTTCTGACAAAGATGGAAAGGCAGAAATGGGTGGTCCCCCAAGTTTGAAACTGTCACTACAGGCAACAAATGCAGTCAAGAAACTTTGCTTTCTTACAGACAGGCAGTATTTGCATTTCACATAAGAACTTTTCCACAAAACAAACTGTCTATCCCTCTTGCTTGGGATCACTGGACTTTTTTTTTTACACAGTGTCTATTACATGTGGCTTGCCACACACTTTTACAATTAACATCCTCTTGATGAGATGGGCTAGGTTAACACCTACAGGGTAAACTGTGCCTTTCAGGTAACCAGTTAGCCCAGACTAGGGTTTCAGGTGAGGGTCTGCACACCCTGGCCCCAGCCAGCCTCTGCCATTTCTTCCAGGAACACACTAGATCCTTCAATCCCCCTTGGGTTGCTAAAGGCATCCACGCATTTAAACTTTTACATTCAGCACATATTTGTGGTAAGAACTGGGGTCATGAGTGATGTAATCTAGCCTTGTCTCTGGGCACATATACCACCAGCTGACTCCACTAAAACATGTCCATGTTGCTGTACTTCCAGTTTGTTTGTCCCTTTGTTACAGACATCGGACACACGAAGAAAACCATTTCTTCCCTTAAATTCCATGGCTTTAATCACTGAGACTGTCTCTTAGTCTCTGCTTTGGGCAGCAGGACAATCTTCTATTCCCTCAGGGGATTGCCCCTTGAACCCATTGATTTCTCAGTCCCATTTTCTTTTCACAGAAATGATCCACTGGGGTCTGTTGACACATTTCTTGAAGAAAGGCTGTTGTTTCACTCACTAGGGTGAGAAAAAGATAACCAGAGGTCCTTTACCCAGCCTAAGGGAGGCTGGCAGGCACCTCTATACTCAGAGCTCCCCTCTGGATGCTGACTGAACAACAACTGCTGAGCAACTGAACCCAAGATTCTAAACTCCCTCCCCTGCAACTGGCAAAGGATTATGCTGCTGCAAGAGTTCTAAATTACATCACTCATTTTCTACCTAGCGTAGCTAAGTAAACAATGAGCTGTCTGCAGAGGATTTCTAAAACAAACCTCTACAAGCTGCCCAGAGATCCTACCTAGTCTAATACTGATGTGATTCTAGTAACCTCAGGGGACTAGGTGGTTACACTCATCACCAACAGATGATCCTTGCTCTCTGCAGCAAGGGCTTTCAACTGCAACACAGGTCATCCAGCCTCTGTGAATCCTACAGGGCGAGGTGGCCAGGCTCACCCCTACCTATGCTGAGGCATAGGCAGGTTGCACCAGAGAATAGAGGCCCACTAAAGAAACTTCAGCTCTACCTAACAAACTATCTCAGGATTCTTTTCGGTGGCTCTAAGAGACCACCTGAAGCATGCCCTGACAGAACAGCACTGAAGGCCCATACTCAAGTTAGGACCTCCAGCCTGTCTATCCACCTAGCCCACTAGGGAAAAGCTATCTAACCTATACTACCCACAGGGTAACCTATACCCACATACATTTCACACTTTAAACTGTGTACTGCTTTAGAAACATACAGTACATAAGGCATTGCTAAGCATTTCCCAAACCCCAGTACTGCATACTCCAATCCTGAAAAGCAAAAATGTTCAACATTTCCTAGTTACAGCATTTTAAAACTCCAAAAGAAGGAGGACTCTGTGGAGTCCTAAAAACCCCCTTCTGGTCTTCTTTTCTTCTCTCAGGTGCACCTGCAAAAGAAAACATTCCAAAAACACATCCTTCAAGAACAACAGTGACCAAACTTCCCACCAGCAAGTACCATACAATATCAAAAAGATTTTTAAAGGGTTTTCTACAAAAGGCAGTATAAAAGTACCAAAATAACACATACAAAACATTTGGGGGGGTATTCAAAGTCTGATCTAAGAATAGGTGCCCTGAGTGCACAAGGCACTCACATTCAAGAAAGTCTTGGTGAGCCAAAACCCTCTCATGACTCTTCTTGTCCATAGGCTCTAGGCCTGCTGGAAACATTGGTCGAGATCCAGGAGTCTCTTGGACCAAATGATTAAGGATATCTCCTCTTAAATAGGCAAAGTCATAACATAAAAAGAAATAGGAAAATCTTGGCCTACCAGTTCCTGAAGTGCAGGCTGAAAATCTGGATCACCTCTGGGCTGGATCTCTTCTCCACCTTCGGCTGAAGACAAATCTTTGGACCAAGCTCTTCCATGCCACCTCTGGCCCTAGTTGCTGCTGACCAAAGAAGAAACTACAGGCACAATATCTCTAGTTGTTCCCTGGGGAGACACTGACTTGTTGCTCCCAGGGGGGGATGCTGACGTGTTGCTTCAAGGGGGATGCTGACGTGTCCTTTGGATCTCTTTCTTCAGCTGATTACCTGCAGAGTTGGGTGGTGGACACACCATGCTGCACCTCTCCCGGTGTTGCTTTCTTTCAAGCTGGCACATGCTGGTAGTGGCACTCATGGGTAGTACCACTTGAGATGAGGACCATAAATTACTGTCTTATCAGGATGAAAAATTCTTTTAGTGTGGACGGTTTCATGACCAGCTCTGTCAGTAACTCAGACAGAATCAAGATAGAGGGTGCCACCTAGTCTCCACTCCTTTAACTTGTTATGGCATATTTTGGTGCCTTTGAACATACACTTGTCAGGTTTAGTGGCAGCTCTGGCTTCTTTCACCAACCATTCCTCTGTATGGTCCTCAATGGCTTCCCACATCCATCTTTTAAAAAATTGATACTTTAGTCCATATTCTGCCTCAGCCCTGCATCTGATCAGGCATTCCTCTTTGCTGCTTTTGGGCAGACTCAACCCAAAAGCCTTGCTTGGGGGAGGCCAGACTTGGTCAAGCCAGTCTTGGATGTTTCAAACAGGGAAAAAGCAGTCCATCCCTGTACTCACTTCCATTTCTTTTGAGCTCTGTACAGTCTTTCATGGCTCACTTGCAGTTAGGGCCACTGGTAGCCCATTCTCACTACCAGTTGCCTTACTAACTTGTTGGTTTCTTCTTCTTCTACATGCTCTGCCCATGAACTGATTGCTGTTTCAGCCCCAGACACAGTCCACTCCTCACTACGTTCCAAGGCAGTTGCCTCCCAGTGTAAGGCATCTTCTATTTCATCCTCTCCGATCAAACTTGGACTTGGGCCTGCTATCCACAGATCTATGAACTCAGTCTCTTGCTGGTCCCTTTCAACCTTTTCTGGGGTCAAAAAGACCATCTCTGTCTGCCACTGCAAGTCCCTCTGGGTCACACCCTCAAAAAGTTCTCTCACAAGCTCCTCTGAATCCTCCTGCTTGCATGCAGTTGCCTTCTGTAATGCACAGGGTGAGCCCTCACACAGAGTCCACGTCAAAGCCAGATATCATTTTGGTTTTGGCTTGCACAGTACTATTGTCCATACACATTCCATACTATTTCCTACAGTCTTTGCAGTGAGGAATCATCAGAACATCTCTCCTCAGTTCTCATGCAGATCACACACACATTTACTGGAAAGTTAGGCAATGCAACATTTGCTGGCACTCCTTCACATCCATACAATTTCTCATATTGTTCCAACTCTCTTTCTTGCAGGGCTATCCAGATCCTGGCATGGAGAGGATACCCTGTCTTTTTGCTAGCCATTTTGCTCTGCAAAAACAACACACAAGTCCAAGGTTACTGATCTGCTCTCCATGCACTAGCACACTGGTTCTGACTTTTGAACTGAAAATGTCTCTCTCATTTTCTGTGCTGAAACTGTTGCCTAATTTGCATTTTGTTCTCAAACGTTTCCACATTCTCTAGCTGTTTTTACCCTTAGCACCCTGCCCCAACATGGTGCTGTGTTTGCTTACATTTCTTTGGACTACTCCCCAGGCCACTGAATCTTTTCTGCATCATAACTGCACTGCTTTGGCTGCATTTGGTTTTCAGCCATAGCGATTTGTTCTTACTTTGCACACTACTTGCAACTTTACTTAGGAAAATGTATTTACTTCAGTACAGTCTATTAAATCTTTGCACACATTCACAGCGACCTTGCTTAGTACTGCCCAGTTAAAACACAGCTTGGTTGCTTGCACCAGCTACAACTACTTAGCTCAGTCCTTTGTCTCTCACTTTACATTGTTTTTCTCAGACATTTGCTGACTTTTTTGCACTCAATCTATTTTGAACACACCACTTGCAGTCTCTATTTTGGCTGCCTTACAAGTGGTACTTACAGAAGTAGCTGGCTCCCTTCAATGGATGTTGCTGAATTTCCTGCTGATTTTAAGACAGTTGGGGTCTGTTGGGTTGTCCAGCCCGGGGGTTTACACCACGCACACTTACAATCACTCACTGTAGCAGTCGCTAGTCGGGAGAAGCCTGAATTTACTGTTTTTCAGCAAAAACTCCACAGTCCACTAATGCGATGGCTCACTACTGCAGCTGCAGTATGTACACCTTGCATGCTCCACGTTATCTTCTGCTCAAACACTCTCTCAGGCAGGAACTCCAGGCAAGGGGTGGAACTTGGCTGTGAGGACTAATCACATGACGCCATGCAAATTAACTGCTGTATCTCTCTCTCTCTCTCTCTCTCTGCTGTTCGTTCTCCTTCATGACTATCGTCGAGCAGGCAAATTTAAACTGCAGAAACAAACTTTCTTCCATGGTTTGGAATTTCACAGGCTGAAGCGCTCTTAGGCAATTTAGGCACCGTGTTTTGTACAATTCCCCTAGCGACTCCACCAGTTTAATCCACAAACACTTGAAACTTTCTGTAATCTTAGGCACAAATATTCTCTTGTCCACAATTAGATTATAACTTTAAAACCTTTGCTTTTAACAGTTTTTAAGCACTTTGTTTGACAGGGTACACATTACTCAGCACAGCAGTCTTTGGTATCACAGTTTTTCCACAAGCACTCAAACAGCACAATTTCTTCACTGAAAAAAATTAGGCAGCAGATCTTTGGATGGCATTTTCATTGACACAATTTAACTTTCCTCACAACGATTCCTGTTATGGTGCACTGCCACCAGACAAAAAAGACCACAGACATACCCTCAGCATTTGTACCGGCATGGCAACTTTTTTCCTCTCCCCCAAGATTTTCAGATGGGTCCATCAATTTTGCAACCCTTACCCCGGTCAAGAGCAGCATCTTGCAACCAGGACCCCCCTAACTTGTACACAATAAGGCAACAAACCACAAGTTGGCATAAACAAAGGTTCCACCCCTGGCTTTGGATTAAATACATGGCTTGGCATCTAAGAGTTTGGGGGGTTAGGGCACAAAATAACATTTATACTCACATTGAGTTCTGGGAGAGAGGTGATAGGGCTATGCTATGTCTCCTATCTGATGGGGTCCATAACAATTCACTCTTGGAAGCACAGATGGAATGTCCACTACCAGAAAATGGGAGTGTATGTTATGGCTTTATTTTCTGACAAAGATGGAAAGGCAGAAATGGGTGGTCCCTCAAGTTTGGAACTGTTGCTACAGGCAACAAATACAGTCAAGAAACATTGCTTTCTCACAGAACAGGCAGTATTTGCATTTCATACAAGAACTTTTCCACAAAATGAACTGTCATCCCTCTTGCTTGGGATCTCAGGGTATTTTTTACACAGTGTATATTACGGGGGGGGGGCTTGCCACACACTTTTACAATTAACAGCCTCCTGATAAGATGGGCTAAGTTAACACCTGCAGGGTAAACTGTGTTTTTCAGGTACCCAGTTAGCCCTGACTAGCGTTTCAGGTGAGGGTCTGCCCACCCTGGCCCCAGCCAGCCTCTGACATTTCTTCCAGGAACACACTGGATCCTTCAATCCCCCTTGAATTGGTAAATGCATCCACAAATTTAAACTTTTACATTCAGCACATATTTGTGGTGAGAACTGGGGGGGTTCTGTGGGGTGTAATCTAACCTTTTCTCTGGGCACATATACCACCAGCTGACTCCCCTAAAACACGTCCATGTAGCTGTGCTCACAGTGTGTTTGTCCCTTTGTTACAGACATCAGACCTTTGAAGGAAATCTTTTATTCCCTTCAATTCCATAGCTTTGACCACTGAGACTCTCTCAGTCTCTGCTCTGGGCAGCTGGACAATCTTCTAGTCCCTCAGGGGATTGCTTCTTAGATCTACTGATTTCACAGTCCCATTTCATTTTCACAGAAACGACCCACTGGGGTCTGTTGACACAGGCCTCCACCACTTCTTGAAGAAAGGCTGTTGTTTTACTCACTAGGGTAAGAAAAATATTTATTTATTAACAATTCAGAATTACAATCCTTTGAGTCAAAGACTCATTTTCAAAGGCTCCATATCAAATGACAATACAAAGGTAGTACAAGAAATGATAGACAGTATTTATACAGCAAAAGGGTGATACAATGAATAGCATAGGTGAGTATGCATAGTGTTTGGGCAATTATTCAGGCAGATAACACAGAAATCAGAGAACATAAGTATGATACACTGCCAATAAATATAGTGTATAACACTGACTATACAGAGGCATTTCAGTTTGTAGACTTGAGCTGAGGCCTGTGTCAGTGTGTTAGGCAGGACATAGTCCATTGTTGGGGGTGTGTGCCTAGGGACAGTTACAGGTGCCAGATGAAGTGAGGTGTGCCCGGAGGAGAGATTTAAACTGGCCCATCCTGGGTTCATGGGTGATAGAGGGAGGGAGTTGAACCAGGTGGGGGCGTGGTAGGGGAATGAGCATTGGTCTAGGGAGGTTTTTGGTGAGGTACTTGGAACTATGGGTTAAGTGAGCTGCTAGTGGACTTAGTGATTGCCTTAGGTGACAGGAGGGAAGAGAGATATGGGGCAGTTGGGCCAGTGATCACTCTTTTTGCTAGGAGGCAGGTGTGGTATTGCAGTCTGCCCTCAAAATCAAACCAGTTGGCATGGCTGTACAGAGTGCAGGTGTGGGTGGTTCTGGGACAGTCCAGGGAGAGGTGGCAGGCCTTGTTAAGGGCCATCTTGAGACAGTGTAGGGCAGTGTTATCAGCAGCCCCATAGATTAAAATGCCATAGTCAATGATGGACAGGACAGAAGAGGAGATGACAAGTTGAAGGGCTTCTGTGGATAGTCAGCTTTAGTGATGGTGCAGCAGGCCAATGAGGGATTTGACAGAGGAGCAGAGAAGGTTGATGTGATCATGGAAGGAGAGGAAGGGATATAAGGTAGCACCAAGGTACTTAAAGGAGTGGACTTGTTCAAGATGGAAAGAGAGGGAGGTATGGGCATGGAGCGGGGAGTCCTTTAGTTTATTCTGATGATGTGCAAAGAGCATAACCTTTGATTTTTTTTGGTTCAGCACAAACTTGTGCCTGGGGAACCAGGATTCAGCTACTGAGAAGGTGGCCTGGAGGGAGTGTTCCAGGATGGTGAGGTTAGTGTAGGAGGTAAAAAGGATGGCATCATCGGCATAGAGGAGGATGTTTCCAGGACAGGCCTTGGGAAGGGTGTTAAGAAAGAGGCTGAAAAGAAGGGGCCCTAGGATGGACCCCTGGGGAATGCCCGAGTGGACAGGAAGGGGTGAGGAGAGGGTGGAGCTGATTTTGACCTTTTGGGAGCGACCCCTGAGGTAGTCAGAAAACCAGGTGTTGGCTTCTTGGGACAAGCCAATGTGATTAATGATGTCAAAGGCTTTAGATAGGTCCAGGAAGACAGCCCCAGCCAGATGACCATTGTCAAAGGCTGAGTGGATGTGACTGGAGAATTCCAGAAGGGCAGTGGTGGTGCTATGGTGCTGCTGGAAGCCATGTTGTTTGGGAGATAAGAAATCATACTTGGCAAGGTACTTGGTAAGGTGGTCTGAGATGGGTTCCAGGGCTTTGGAGAGGGGAGGGAGGATGGAGATGGGGAGGTAGTTTCCAGGGGTGAGTAGGTCACTGGACTTATGGATGGGGGTAATGATGCCTGTTTTCCAGATAGAGGGAACTTTACTGAGTTGAAGTGAGATGTTGATGAGATGGGGGAGAGAACTTCATCTAGTACCAGGCAGAGTAGCTTAAGGTCATTTGAGTCACTGCTATTATAGGAGCCATGGAGGGCTTTGAGGAGGTATGGTTTGATTTCCTGGGGAGTGAGGACTCAGAAACGAAAGAGGGGGTGGGCCGGAGGGAGGATGTAGAAGGAGGGGGATAAAAAGTCAGGGGGAAGGACAGCATTCAGGTCAGAAAGTGAGGTGTTAAAGGTGTCAGCAGTGGTAGTTTTGTCACTGGTGATGGACCAATTCACAGTGAGTTGTGATGGGGGGGAATTGCCATAGAGGGTTTTCATATTCTGCCTGATGGGGTGGGGGTGGAGTCCACTTGACCACCAGGGAAAGATTATTTATATTATATAGAAAGATTGGGGATAGGGAGGGGTCAGTTAGACCACCATGGATGTGAGCAATCTAAATAGGAAGGGGATCAGGGCTGGGGGGTCTTCTAGACCACCAGGGATGTGAATTAATTTAGTAAAATGGGGATCAGGGCTGGGGTGGGCTGCTAGCCACCAGGGACATGAGTATTTTAAATAGGATGGGGATCAGGGCTGGGGGGGTCTGCTAGACCACCAGGGATGAATTTATTTATTGAAAAGGGAATTGGGTATAGGAAGAGGGAACCACGGCACATTGGCACAAGGTTAGATCTTCTAGAGTCATGCCACAGTCTATTTTGTGCCACAAGGATGGTACAAGCCCCCTTTGGTGCACTCAGCCTTTGTTTGCTGCAGGCTGCTTTGAGAATTGCTCCCGGGGCATCTTTTGGTGCAAGCCGCACCTTGTGCCATTCCTTGTGGTGCAAGCCCCTTGTACTATTCAATGGAACTTTGAGAATCGGGCCCCCAGCCTTCTGGTTGGTAGGACTTGTTTTACCTGTGCATTAAGAGAACAAAACGCACAGGTAAAAGAAGTCCTAGCCAATCAGAATGCAGTAATCTTCTTTGAGGATATCTCCCACCATTGAGCCACATCATGAAACTGTAAGTCATGGGCGTCAGGGCCAACTGGAAACTTTTACTAGCTGGGATTGACCACGTCAGCATGTATCATTGCCACCTATATAACATGGGCAGCTCTATCATGCCTCAGTTTTTTCCTCTCACCATCAAACATTTTGCAGTGGTTGTAGCCACTCTCAGAAGAGAGAACCTTTATGTTTTCCTGTATCTCAACAACTGGCTTCTGAAGGCTCCAATGAAGGAGGTGATATTTACATACTGTTCCATACCAGACAGCTGTTCGAGCAGTTGTCATTCTCGTGAACCAGTCAAAGTCCATGCTCACTCCATGCCAGTGTCTCCAATACACAGGGGCAGTTCTGGACATAGGAATAGGTTGGGCTTTTCTTCCCTCGGTCTGTACTACAGTGTTGGTTGCCCAGGCTTAGCTGGTCTTTTCCAGTGACTATGTCTCAGCCAGATGTCTCCTCTGATTGACAGGCCTCATGGCTGCTGCATTCTACTTGTCCCACTGGTGCATCTGCATATGAGGATTTCACATTGGTTCCTCTGTGCCCAGTGGGCTCAGCATTCAGATGAACTAGTATCCCATTCAAGTGACTCCTCCACTTCGCCACTCCCTGCTCTGGTGGTTGGACTGCTCCAACATGGAGACGGAATCCCCCTTTCTCCAGCCATCTCCTAAATAGTAATGATAACAGATTGCTCTGGTTTAGGTTGGGATACCCATGTGGGCCCCTTCCTGACTCAGTGTCAATGGTCCCTCTTAGATACAGCACTGCACAGCAACACTCTGGAGATGAGGGCTGTTCTGCTTAGACTACAGGCCTTTGCTACCTTCCTTTGGAGTCACCAACTGTTGAGCCATATGAACAACATCTCAGCGATCTACTACATTAACTGCCAAGGCAGTGTCCATGTGTATCCTCTCTGCAGAGAGGTGATGAGAGTCTGGCACTGCGCTATGGAACATGGCATGTACTTGTCAGCTATCTTTCTGTCTGGTACCCTCTGTGCCCTAGTGGATCATTTCATAGAAATATAGAAGATGACATCAGAAGGGGACCTGTGGTCAATCTAATCTGCCCAAGCATGGTATCCTGGGACCTATCGTACACCGGTGTCCTGTCCTGCTAGACACCTGACCACCTTGCCTAGCCTTTGCCAGTGCCATGTGTTTGTTCCCAAGCCTTGTCCTACCAGTGCTTAAAACTCGATACTGACTTTGCAGCCACCACCTTGAGAGGTAGTTTGTTCCAAGGTTCCACCACCCTCTCTGAGAAGTAATACTTTCTGAAGTCCCTTCTGAACACTCCGCCCTTCAATTTCCATTCATGCCCCCTTGTCATAGAATTAGTGTTCCTGGTAAAAAGCTCCACTTCTGGCACCTTGTTGATGCTGCTAAGGAACTTGAAAGTTTCAATCATATCCCCCCTCTCCCTCCTAGTCTCTAGTAAGTACAAGTTCAAAGACCAAAGCCTCTCTTCATAGGTGATTCCCTGAAGGCCATGTATCATCTTCATTGCCCTTCTCTGGGCCACTTCCAATCTATCAATGTCCTTTCTTAGGTGAGGCCTCCAAAATTGTACACAGTACTCCAAGTGAGGCCTCACTAATGACCGATAGAGTGGTAGTTTCACCTCCCTGTCTCTGCTGTCTATCCCCCTGCCAATACATCCCAACACCCTTCTAGCCGTGCTGTAAGCCTTATTGCACTGACTTTGCTGCTTGAGGTCATCTCTAAGGATGACTCCCAGATCACATTCCTCAGCAGAGAAGCTCAGTTGGACTCCATTTAGCCAGTATTCTTCCTTGGGGTTGGCCCTACCCAGGTGCAACACCTTGCACGTCTTAGCATTGAAGTTTAATTGCCATGTTTGTGACCATTTTTCCAACTTCTTACGATCCTTCTGCAGCTTCCTGACTCCCTTACTACTATCCAGTGTACCATGAGTTTCATGTCATCTGCAAACAGGGTGATGTTTCCACTTATGCCCTCACTGATGTCACTAATGAATACATTGAAGAGGACCAGACCCAGGACCGACCCCTAAGGCACCTGACTTGTGACATGCCTTATTAGATTTGACCACATTTATCACCACCCTTTGTTTTCTATCCCTCAGCCAGCCCTGTACCCACTTGACTATCTGTTCTGCTACCCCGAGGTCTTCTAACTTTTTTAGGAGGCACCTATGCGGGACTGTGTCAAATGCCTTACTGAAATCAAAGTAAAGCAAATCCACCACATAGCCCCTGTCCAAATACCTGGTCACTTCATCAAAGAAAGTAATAAGGTTCATTTGACATGATCTGCCAGTCACAGACCCATGTTGTTTGTTCTGGAGGTGATTTACTTTGAGATATTCCACTAGACCTTGCTTAATAAGGGCCTCCATCAAGTTACCCACTACTGATTTGAAGCTGACTGGCCTATAGTTATTCATCTCCTCCTTATCTCCACTCTTGTGCAGTGGCACCATGTCAACCACCCTCTGATTGCCTGGTACCACCCCTGACTCAAGTGGCCTGTTGAATAAGTGCACAAGAGGTGCTGCCAGCTCTTCTGCAAGCTCCCTCAGCACTCTAGGGTGCAAACCATCAGGTCCAGGGGCCTTGTCGGGTCTGATATCTGAAAGGCCTTTCCTGAACCTGTCTGTGGTGAACTCCTGGGTGCACATTTTCTGAACACCCCGCTCTGATACCGCTGCCTGGCAGTGGGCCCTGATTCTCCCTCGTGAATTCCAAGCAGAAGTACTCATTTAGTTCCTCTGCTTTCTCCCCGCGCTGTCCTCCAGAACCCCATCCACAACTTTTAACCTTACAATTCCTCCCCCTTTCTTCCTTTTTTCACTGATATATAGTAGCGGAAAAAGGTTTTCTCCCCTAATTTGACTCCACAAGCAATCTGTAGCTTTTTTGCTGCCTTAGCATCTCTCACCATTTTCCTGGCCTCCCTACATTTATGAATGTAATCCTCCCATTCCCTATTGCCTCTATGGTGCCTGAACAATTTGAATGCATTCTGTTTGGCCCTGATTGACTCTCTTACTGGAGGAGAGAGCCACAGTGGTCTTGTAAACCTATTTTTATTTGTTGCAGTCCTGATGCAGAGTCTGTTTGCCTCGAGAACGGGCATCCCTAATATATTTCCATATTTCTTCCACCTCTGGCTTGTCTCTAATGTTTGTTAACTTATCCCTCAGTTTCTGCCTCAATCTACCAAAATCAGCCTTCTGAAAGCAGAGCCTGGAGGTCACTGATCTTGTCACCCAGGCTGCTAGCATTGAGGCAGACTCCTCACCATGAGCTACCATCATACCTTCTGTTGGACGATTTTGATTGTCCTTTTCCTGTTGATGATCCCTTGTGTCATTTTTCAGATGCCAGCTCTTTGTTGTAAGCCTTCTTTGTCTTATTGTGAATGGTGCACTTACACCTGCTCTCAGTTTTCCTATTGCAGAAGGATTTGGCAAGGCACACTACCTGTTTCCATGCCTTAGCCTCCCCACTGATTAGTTTAAATGGTCCAAGTATACTTCCATCTTCTGGGCCAGTGCTCTTACTCCTTCTTGGGTGAGGTGAAGTCAGTTCCAGGCACTAGCCATGAATGGGAGTTGTTGGACACTAGCCATGAATGGGAGTTGTTGGACACTAGCCATGAATGGGAGTTGTTGGACACTAGCCGTGAATGGGAGTTGTTGGACACTAGCCATGAATGGGAGTTGTTAGACACTAGCCATGAATGGGAGTTGTTGGAATCCATCATGGGCAACCTCTTCATAAAGTGGGGTCACCCAGATATCGACCTCTTTGTTGTCTCAATACTATGTAAAACTGCCACTTTTCTTCTCGCTCACTCCAGAGCCTGGTGTTTTTTTGTGAAATGCATTTTCCCTCTCCTGGAAAGGGAAGTTAATGAATGGATTTCTTCCATTTCCTTTGTTACAGAGGGTTCTGGTCAAGTTGTGCGCTGAGTCTACCACCCTGCTTCTGGTGACTCTGCACTGGCCCAGACAAAATTGATCCCCTCTGCTTCAACAATTGGCAGTGGGACCCCCTGTCTCACTCCCTCTACAAAAAGAACTTGTGTCACAGGAGCAGGGCTCTTTGGTGCATCTGAATCTTCAGTCCCTGCACCTCCACGCCTGACTCCTGAAGATGTAGACTTCTCCTGCTTTGAGGTTTCCCCAGTGGTTGCAACTGTTCTGATGGTGACTAAGAAGCCATTACTAGATACACCTACTCATAAAAATGAAAATGTTTTATGTTTTGATATACTGCCCATTAGCTAGACAACTTTCTATGTCCATTCTTTTAAGTTATGGACTACCTCCCATACATTATGGATGCGGGCCTTGGATATTCTTCAATAAAGGTTCACTTGACTACAGTGTTAGCTTTTCACATTCTCACCGATGGCAAAATGGTGGCCCAGGTGGATGTTTCTTGCAGGTTTCTCAGAGGTATTCTACTTCTGTACTCCCTAGTCCATGATCTGGTTCTAGTGAGGGACTTTGATCTGGTCCTGGAAACCCTTTCAATGCCTCCCTTCAAGCCTGCTATTACTTGTGAGCTATGCTTTCTGTCTTGGAAGATATTGTTTCTCATGGCTATGACATCTGCTAGACGTATTCCTGAAATGCAAGCTCTGGTTGTGGAGGATCCTATCTTGTTTTGCAGAAGGATCAGGTTATCTTGTGTACCAATTATCATTTTGTGATGAATGTTGCTTCTAAGCAAACTCTTAATCAGACTATTGACTTTCTGGTTTACTTTCTGACTCCCACAGATAGTGAGTCATGTCATCTGCACATGCTTGATATCTGTCGGATGTTGTGTTGGTACCTTGATCATACAAAGGATTGTAGGAAATCCTCTCAGCTATTTGTGACTTTCACACACAGGCTAGTGGGCTCCCCTATTTCTAAGCAGGGACCTTCCAAATGGCTGGCCAGCTGCATTACTCTCCCTTCCTACCTTTCTTCCTCCTTCTCACCCCAACCCCTCCCACTCTCTCTCTCAGGAGCTACGATTCTCACACCATGACTATCCCTCCTAGATCCACCACTGCCAGCCACTCTGCATTCTCTCATCATTTCCCTAAACTGTGGAACTCCCTCCCACTGACAATCTGCCATGTTCACTCCCCTCCAGCCCTCTCCACCCACACTGCTTTCTCTCCCCTACTTGTAACTGCCTTTAACTTCTTCCCCCCATTCACTTTTTATTGGCAGTTCCTACATATTGCACTTTCATTCAATTGCCTGCTATGTACTCAAAGTTTTGTATATATTGTAAAAAATAAATTTCTCAATCGATGGTCACTCTGTTTCCTGTTCTTTAATTCTCTGTTTCATATTCTAATCCCATTGTATCTTGTATTGTATTATGGTTTTAATTTGATATATTCCCATTCTCCCTCCCTCAAGATGCACCTGGAAATAAACAATGTTGCTCAGTGTATCTTTCCTGGTGAAACTTTTAAATAAATAAATAAATTACATTTTGTTACCAGAAGTGCAGTAAGCAGCTTCCTGGTCCTGTCCCTGATCACTCCACCCAAGTGGCTGCTTCCATGGCTTGTTTTCACAGTGTGCCCATGTTGACATTTGTGTTGCTGACACGTGGAGTACTGCTCATACTTTCACTAAATATTACAGCCTGGACATCGTCTCTCATAGACATGCCTGATTTGGCCTTACTGTCCTGCAAGGCCTCCTAACTCAGGGTACTTAGATCCTACCTTCTTCCTTCAGTGCTTTGGTACTGCTCAGAAATCATTCCATGATGTAGCTTAATGGAGGGGGACATCCTTGCATAACATTGAATAGTTACTGACCATAACAGTTGATTTTCAAGAGACTCTCCTCCACTGAGCCACAGCTCTCCCTCCTTCCCCATTTTTGGGTGGCGGGTGATTATCCTGCCTGCCCATGCAAGCACATTCTCCTCTTATGCCCAATTTCAGCATAGTATTACTCAGGTCTCCAAATCCCCTTCTTTGTGCCTAGATTGGCCCAGGATTGCTTAGGTCCTTGCTGGTCTGATGATCCTTCGAGCTTGTCTCCAGCAGGGAATTGAGGAATGATGGGCCACCCATGTTATATAAGCAACAATGATGCATGTCAATGTGGGCATCCCAAGTACCAAAAGTTTCTGGGTGGTTCTGATGCAGACAGCTTACAGTTTAATTTTGTGGCTCAATGAAGGAGATTCTCTTGAAGATCCACTGTTACAGTAAGTAACTATTCTTCCTCATGAACCATTTTATAATTGCTTAAGTAAACATGAAGCAGGACATTGAAAACATAATGTTAGGTAGCATCAGGTTCAGAGCACTAAGAATGCTAGCACATCAGTTAGGAGTTCAAATGAAGAATGTATGACTTTGCATGAAGAGTCTTTTTTCAACACTCTATGATTTCCAAATAAATGAGTTACATATGGGAGGCAGTATAGCGCAGTGGTTTAAGGCTCTGAGCTATAAATCTGAATACCTGGGTTTGAATCCCACAGCCCCCACTTGCATACTGTGTGACCCTGAGCAAGTCACTTATCTTTCCTGTGCTCCCAATTTGCACCAGTAAACAAGCTTTCAGCTTAGTGTGCTACTCCTGGTTAAACAATTGGAAAAAAAAATATATATGAATTAACCATAAACTCATGCTAAGTTAATCAGTGGTAAAAACATGAGTCTTCCAAATTTAGTCAACATAGTGACTCCAAGTATAAATAATGAAAACTGACTTAATAAATATGAAGCTCCAATTTAGACACAATTATTATGGTTTGACTTTATAATTAGTGCCTCTACCTATTGAATAACTACTTAGATAAATATGGAGCACAACTCTGAAAACATATTAGAAAGCATCAGGTTCGGTGTGAAGAAACACTTAAAACACTAGCAACTAGGGATGGGAGAACCTCAAAAGATTCTGAGGTTCTAAAAGGTTCTGATAAGCATAAAAAGGTTTGGATCGTTATCCAAACCTTATCCAAACCTTTTATGACCTTTATTGCTTTATGGTAATCGAATGTCAAAAAATCATTTTAAACTGCTTTTAATCAACATATCTGTAGAAAAAAAAAACAATTAAACCACTGTTTAGTAGTAGAAAATGTTCTGTAATCACTCATCTGTTTCTGACATTTAAAGAGCAGCTTCATAGCTGCCTAGTTGCTGCTCCCACAAACATATCCAATACCTTACCTGGCCTAGAATACCATTGAATACCATTAATAATTCCTTTATTTTCAGCCATTGTCAAAAGTTATATCCCTCTTAAACATCCCTCTATCAAAAACAGAGCCACTTCCTCAAACTGTTGACACCCCCAGGTACATGCAGCCCTGCTTTGTGATATCGAGCAAAGAAGACGGGCAGGGCGCACCCATTGGAGTTGAATGGGGATGATTTATCTAAACATTGTTTTAGCAGTTAGAGTTGTGAGTTAAATAAATTAAAGTGACCACTCGACTAAAAGGGTCCTTGTTTAGTTTTTGATAACCAGTTAAGTGCACTAGACACAAAAGTGACTATTTTCAGGCATGACCTGGGAGGTTTAAACATCAACAGGAAAAAACAGTGATGATACAGTACAATATAGGAGTGCAACATATTAAGGATACAATTAAAATGGATAACAATTTGAGCATGTTAATCAAGTGGTCAGTTTGATTTATTTAAATCACAACTCTAACTGCTAAAGAAATGTTTAGATAAATCATCCCCATTCAACTCATGGGGCGCTTACGCAGTCTTCGTTTTGTGAGATCAGAAAACAAGGCTGCATGTGCCTGGTGGGGGCATGTCAGCAGTTTGAGGAAGTGGCTCCATTTTTGACAGAGAGAAGTTTATGAGGAATATAACTTTTGGCAATGGCTGAAAATAAAGGAATTATTGATGGCATTCAACTCAGGGCCGGGTGAGGTATTGGATACGTTTTTTTTTGGGGGGGGGCAACTCAGCACCTGCTGTTTAAGAAAGTAATACTAATACTGTGTATAAGTTATATTATTAACAGTAGTGATCTCTACGTCTCAACAGGTACAGGCAGGCACCAGATGTGTTTTAGACAGTTAAGTGATGAAGAAAAAGCCAGGAACACAAAAACAGCACCAGGACAGAGCAGAGGGCAACCAGTCAGAGAGAGAGACAGTCAGCCAGCTACCACTTCAAGACTGCAGTCTGCTACTACCCCCACCTACTACAATCAGGGGGAAACCAGAAGTAGTCTACCAGCACTGAAATCAATATAGTTAAGGCACATTTGCCAAAAATGACTGCTTAGAAAAGAATGAGAAAGTGACTGTGATAACAAGAAAGTCCCAGACCAGATCTCTAGTTTGTGAATAAATAGTCTCCTCCTGAGTCTGATTTTTTAGAAGGGGATAATAGTGTGTTTAATAATTATACTAGTTTGTAGTGGTACTACCACTACTACCAGGGGGGAAAAAAAAACAGAGCTAGCAGCATTTATCATTGTGGTTATTTAATTGTGTGAATTTAGGTAAATGATCTCCTTAGAATGACAAAGCGACTGTGTGTGTCAGAACAGGGATTTGTCTGCCATAGCTGCATCAGTACAATGATGGCGTGATGTACTGGTTGCACTCCACCCACCCCACCCCAGGATGATGATGATGCGGTCCAAAAAAGGCAGGCAAGCCCCAGATTTCTGTCTTTGTTTTTAACCAGTCTCCTGAGTCTGACTTTTTGTAGAAGTGGTCAGTGTGTTTTTTTGTATGTCATCAATTATTTTAGCATAGCAACAGGACTTGGTATGGAATGCAATGTGAAGCAATATGAAAGAAAAGTACCAGGCAGTCCAAAGTGACCACATCACCACTGCTACTCTACCACTACTAACAGGGGGGAAAAACAGAGCAATGGTTATATAAGAAATAATTATTCTTAGGTGCATTAGGTAATAAAATAAATTATCTAATCAGAATGAGAACGTGACTATGTGTGAGATCAGGGACTAGTCTGCCACAGTTGCTACCAGAACATGATGATGTGTACTGGCTGCACCTCCCACCCATCCTCAAGATGACGATGATGTGGCTGAAAGGCAGGCAAGTCCCAGATCTCTATTTTTTTAAAACCATACTCCTGAGTCTGACTTTTTGTAGAAGGAGGCAGTGTGTTTTTTTGTATGTCACCAATTATTTTAGCATAGCAATGAGTCTTGGTATGGAACGCAGCACAAAGCAATGTAAAAGAACAAGAGCACCAAGCAGTCCAAAGTGATCACTTCACCACTGCTACTACTACCACTACCATCAGGTGGAAAAAAACTGAGCTATGGTTATATAAGGAATAGTTATTCTTAGGTACATTAGGTAATAAAATAAATGATCTCATCCGAATGAGAAAGCAACTGTGTGTGAGATTAGGGATTTGTCTGTCACAGTTGCTACCAGTACGTGATGATGTGATGTACTGGTTGTACCCCTCACCCACCCCCAGGATGACAATGATGCAGTCAAAAGGCAGGCAAGTCCCAGATCTCTACTTTTAAGCAGTCCAGTCTCAAAACTGAAAGCTGATGTATCACTCCATAGCTGCAGCACCAGTGTCATCTTCTTCAAGAGCAGCATCACATATGTAGCCAAAGTTAGGCAAGTTAACCTTCAAGAACGTTAGTTTCTCCACATTGTCTGGTGCTACACTTGCTCATTTATCAGTCATAACATCCCCAGCAGAACTAAATAAATGCTCGGACACTGGAGGGTGGACATCCGATATACCTACAAGCCAGGGTTGAGGCTTTGGCCAGCATGATTTTTTACTCTTGCCAGTAAGCTAATGAGTCATCCTTAATACTATTGTTGGGTTCAGACAGATATGCATCTACCATGCTTACTACAGAGCATGCATTTTCTCCTTGTGGAATTTCAATGTCCTGCAGCTGGCCCCAAATGTCATCCTTCTCATTGTCTGCTTTTGTACTGGTTTTTGGAGCAGTCTTTTGAATTTGAGGTGGTGTCTTTGTAGTACTGCTTACCAATCCTCCTAGTGATACCTCATCTACTGCATCAATCAAGATTTGCCTGTAGTTCTGCTCCTCCATATCATCAGAAACCACATCAGAAAGGTGTCTGTTCCAGAAACATGGCTCTAGCAATGTTGCTAAGTGATACTCCTTGCTCCGTGTCATGGCTGATAATTTCTCATCATTGCTAAGTCTGGTAAGCATGTTATTAACTAGAGATTGGTTCATATTTAAGTTGCTCCTCATTTTCTCCAACCTTTTTTTGATAAGTAGAATGAGTGGAATAACTTGGCTAAGGGATGTCTTTTCTTCACTGACCTCTTGCGTAGCACTCATGAATGGTTTCAGAATGACATAATTGTTCCAGCACAGACCATTGAATAGAATGGAGAACAATGCCCTCCCCAAAATCATTGTACATTATATACTCAATGATAGCTACCTTTTGTTCAAGGATGTGTTCAATCATAAAGTAAGTTGAATTCCACCTTGTTGCTACATCCTGAACCAGCTGGAGATGAGGAAGACCTTTGTCTTTCTGGATATCAGCAATGATTTCACGGGCTTTTACTGAATGGTTGAAGTGACCACACACTTTGTGCACTGTACCCACAGTGTTTGCTACTTGCCAAACATTATCCAGGAAGCTTCAAACAATTAGGTTAAGACAATGGGCAAAACAGTGTATATGTACATAAATTGCACATACCCCAATAATGCAACGCATCATGGGAAGCATATGCAAATGCACATGAATTCATTTGGACTGGCTCAACTTTAAGCAGAATTGCATAGTGCCAGAAGGCCTCACAATACAATCAGCAAAGGCCGAGAACTGCTGTAAGAACTGAGAACAATCTCAGTAGAACTAGAAGGCAAGTGGCTGGGTTTATGTGGGGAAGACATATCAGCACAGGATTCCGGTTCATCAGGTGAGACAATCATAGAATCCTCTTCAGCACCATTTTCATCATCATCATCACTACTGTTAGACTTTGTTTTACTTTGTGTGGCTCATGCCTTTGACTTTTTCTTTTTCCCTTTTGACACTCCACTACTGTCATTATTTTTATCCACACTGTCACTGTTAGAACCAGAATGAGACATAGCTAAAGGTTAAGTCACAAGCTCATCATCATCAGTCTCATCATGACCATGGTCATCACCATCATCATTATCAGACTCAGAAGAGCTAACATTCACAGTCACAGATTGAGTTATTTGATATGCATGTGTTGCAAATAGAGCAACTCCACTGAAAGTTGTACGTGTAAGTGCTTTAACTTTATGTACAATTGGAATACTCTTCGTTTTTTCACTTTTTTTCTCAGATGACTTGCTATTTCCGCTGTCTTTTGACACTTTGTTGGCTGTACTACTGAGCCCTGACATAGACAATCCACTAACCCTTGCTGAGTTTTCAATAATTTGAGAGTCAGCCTGCACATGGATAGTAGTAGCATTTAGTTCAGCCCCATTCAATAGACTGTGATGCTTGTTGTTGTTGTACTTTACTTTTTGGGCCACTTCTTTCTGGGCTCTTGAATAAACATTTTTTTATGTTTATTACTTCCTTTGCCCCAGGCTTTTGCTTTACTCTTTTCTGGAGTACTTATAATGCCAGTCTGCTGCTTGTTCAGAGTCAAAAAGTCATTATTTTTTTTTATTTATTCCACGTGATGTGACGGAATGCCCTGCACACTGAGCCAAAGTTTATACCCCACTGAGCAAGCACAGGGAGAATGATGACAGATGACTGACTTCCTGCGGGGGAGGTGTCACACACTATGCAAGAAGTGGCACTGGTGCACTGATGACTGGCTGGCAGATTTTATTACACACACACATGCACACGCATGCTCACACACACAGAATTTATTTCACACACCACCTACACTAAAGGTGATGCTGCAGGTACTGCTGCTACCCATACAGATTCAGGGATCCTGCCTGGCCTAACCCTCTCTGACACAGTACTTTTTCCCTTCAAGGATTTTTTTATTTTATTTATTTCACGTGCTGTAAAAGAATGCCCTGCCCACTGTGCCAGAGCTTATACCCCACTGAGCGAGCACAAGGAGGAAGATGACAGATGACTGACTTCTTAGGGGGGAGGTCACACAGTATACAAAAAGTGGCACTGGTGCACTGATGACTGGCTGGCAGATTTTATTACACATACACACACACACACACACACAGAATTTATTTCACATACTAACTACGCTAAGGTCAATGCTGCAGGCACCGCTGCTACCCATACAGGTTCAGGGACCCTGCCTGGCCTAACCTTCTCTGACACAGTACTTTTTCAATTCAAGGAATTTTTTTATTTATTCCACATGATGTGACAGAATGCCCTGCCCAGTGAGCCAAAGCTTATAACCCACTGAACAAACACAGGGAGGATGATGACAGATGACTGACTTCTTGGGGGGGGTAACACAGTATGCAAGAAGTGGCACTGGTGCACTGATGATTGGCTGGCAGATTTATTATTACACACACACACACACACACACACACACACACACACACACACATATACACATTGTATACTATAAAAAAAATAGAAATCCCCACTGAAGTGAATGATCACAGGCAGGAGAACTGAGAAAGCTGACTTATTGAAGTCAATTGGGCAAACAGCAAGAAGGCTAACTGGGAGTGGTTTGGTATTAGGTGGCACACTGGTGCAGTTCAACAGCCTTCAGCCCCTCTGCTAGACTGCTACCAAAAAAAAAAAAAACAGTTTGCCTCTGGCACTTAAAGTGAAGTCTCCCTTCAATCTCTTGTTCTCTTCTTTCTTATCTGCACTAGTCTGTCATCATTCAAGTTCTTTCTCACAAGTTGCCCCCAGTCTCCTCCAAGTTCCTCCTCCCCTCCCCAAGTCTCCTCTCCTAACAATAACTACTCCTGTCCCCACTCCAATCCTCAACTTCCACACCCAGTCCATGGCTCTATCCCCCTCCCAAGTCCCTGACTACCAGTCCCCTACTCTCCACCTCCAACTTCCCCTTCTAATTCACTTGTTTTGTTTTAGTTTACTACACACATATATATATATTTATATATACATACTTTCATTTTTTTTGAGTCTACTTCTTCCCCTGTTGCCCAAGGGGCACCCCCCTCCACAAGCAACACAAGTCAAGCACACAGAATCTGCATGCAGCATGGAGCAGCCTACAGAAGCTGCTGTTCCTTCTGTGTCCCAATTCCTCTGCTTAGCTCCAAGTTGGACCATGTGGGTTGCTAGAGCAGCAACCCAATCAGGTGCCACCTTAGAGAGACAGACAGCTCAGCCATCCAATGAGGAACCTGAGTCTTGTCTCTGGTCCCTCCTGTGGGTTCTTTCTGCTCTGGCACTTCTTGCACTGCATTTCCCATGATACAGTGGCCATCCAGACCAATAAGAACAGCCAAAAGTGTTTGGAAGCCACTCGTATATGGACACTTCAGCATGTTTGGGTCAGTTTGTATTTTGGATGAACTGGTTCACCCATCCCTACTAGTAACTCCAGTGGTGTTTCAGTACAGAAGGTCTGACTTTACAGGAAGTGCCTTTGCTTAATGATTTATCATGCACTAAATATATTAATTACATAGGGGATATGCAATGGCCTGACTCAAAAAAAGCAATATATCTTCATGTGTGAGGGAACAGGACAACACTTTGTGAGTGTCAGAGCCACAAGTGAGTGATAAAGGTCATGCCCTCTCTCAAGTGATGATAAATGGCAGGGGCCACATTTTCAAAGGCCGGAGAATGATGCAAGGTGCTTGCATCAAATAGAAATGATGCAAGGGGTACACTGCATCAGATATTGAGCTAATCATGATTTTAGCATGTTGCTCACAGCATACTTGGGTATGCCTGCACCAGAGTGGCTTGCACCATGCTTGCACCACTAACCCAGCAGTGCCATGGCAGAAAGGGGGTGTGCACCCTAGCTGGCAGACTTGTTTCATCATGACCCTGCTGTACCATCTCCTTAATCAGGATTTCTGATGACTGCAGGTCCTGGTGTGCTTAGACCAGCTAGTGCTGGTTTAATGGACCTTTGTGCTGACACTGGTGCCCACAGCAGGCTTAACTTACTGGCCTACGTTGCCACACTCAACTTAAGACCTGTAGTGTCCCACCTGTTGCAGGACAGCAAGGCAGCTGACACATCAGTATCAACAGTGCAGGACAGGGTCAGGGGTTCATCACCTAGGTCAGTGCCCACAGTCCAAACACAACACTGTCCATGCTTCCATGCCACAAAGCCAGTGAGGACACAACATGGGCATGTGCTGTGATACTTCACAGGGATGTACTGCTCTGGCATAGTGGCTGGTGCACCACCTCTGTCCCACCAACATCCCTTGTGTCCCTGATGGTGCTGGTAAGCCTGTGGTGTCCCAGGATGCCCTGACCACAGTTTCCATCAAACTTGTCCCATGCATCAGCTGTTTGATGCAAAGGACAGCTTGTGGCAGGTTTGGGAACTTTGCCTCCTGGACCATTTTTTTATCAGAATCTGGCATGGGTCCCTGGCACACTGGGCTTTGCCACAAACCACCTGTTGGGTGAAGCTTGTGTCGCCCTAAGGGTCTTCTGAAAATCTAGCCCCATGTGTTAAATTAGACCATCGTATATTCAATTTATACAACATTGTTTTAATAGTCATGCATTTTAAATCATCTGTTTATATTAAGATGTAACTGTTCCTTTTGGATTTTGACTGCTGGCGTCAGTACTGTACATGGCTATTGTGATGTTATTAGCATTGTGCAAGCAGCTCTCTAAATTTGCTCAGTATTCTATTGTGATGTAACCAACTGTGCTAGATATCAGTTGTGGCATACCCAAAAATGCAAGATATCTTAATATCTTACAACGTGGGTCCAAAAATATTAGTTTTATTTTGTGGCATTTCCCTCCTCACCTGTCTCTATAAATATGAATTAATTATAAATTACTGAAGCATTCATTATTGGCAACAAACAACACAAGGAAGTTAGTTTCAGAAAATATACTAAATTCAATAAAATCACCAATGAACACTGCCTCAGAGTGAATTCAAGACAATGAGAGTTCATTTGAAAATCAATCCAGCTGAAAGAAATTCCTGTGGATGTAAAAGTGAATTACTATGGTTTGTACTAGTAATTCAATATGATGTGACTAACAGGGGAAACACAAAACAAAAATTAATTAAGTTTTTATTCCCAAAATGAATATTAATTAGACTATATTAAATAATTACCTTCCATACTAACTTTAATTTGATACGATAAAATCATGTTTGATATAACAACAAATAGAATAGTCACATAATAGATTTGGAAGTTAGGACTATGTGATGAAATTAGGAATATTGTAGAAGATAATCATAAAATCACATAGTTTGCTACTGTATCTGAAGTACTTAAATACAAAGTCACTGTACAGTTGTTTTGCATAGGGTTTAGCCCACTTGAATTTATGTTACAATCCACAAATTACTTGCACTGTATTCCAGGAGATATATGAAGACATTTAAATGGTTTGTCTTTGTAGTTAAACATAACATAATTAGTGATGTAAAAACAGAGGGCCAGATTCACAAGAGCCACTCTGCAACTCCAGTTGTGGACCAGGATTTGTATTCTCAGCATGACGCAGCTCCAGGAAATGTTCCACCTGGTCCCAGCAGGCATAACATATTCCACAGCTGTGGGGGAAAAAACACCTGCAAGCTGCTGTAAACTGTGTAGCTAGTCATAAACCAGCTCCCCTTTGTGAATGCCACAGCTGCATGAAAAACTGGGGCTCTACCAGTGACAACCCACCTGTGCCAGGTTTTTCCCTGCAGCTGCTGGATTTTTAAGGGCTTTGTGGATTCTGGACCAGAATCTTTTTGAATTAACATATTATTAAAATGAGGTTATTGATTACCTTCTGACACAAATAAGAATTTGTATTGCTTTGGAGGGAAGTAAAATGGTAGCCATGCAATCTAAGGTATTAGATGAATGCTTATGGGTGTTACACTTATATAGATATGAATTAAATTATGGGGACTAATACCGAAATTCAAAGAAAGTGCAAAACAATGTTTTTTTAATTTTATTTTTTAAAACCGTCATGAAATTTACCATGTTGATATTAAAAAGTATAGCAATATACTTTATTGTTACAGAAAAAATATACTGCTAACATTTATTTGATAAAAAACAGTTCTGTTGTGATGTAAATATGTATATCGATATAGCTAGAGAAAACTGCCTGTTTTTTACATCGATAACATAATTACTACTGTTACATGATAATGATATAATAATGACTGGACTCCAAGAGATCATTAATAAAATAAGTTTCTAGCCACAACAGCTCCAGAGTTAGACCTTTCAAGAGATATTTTCTTTAAAATGAGATAACTTTGGAACCATTAGGGCTAGAGACTAAACATGTTTTTAAATGAAAGACTGGAGTTAGCTAAGTAGATACACAATTAACGTATCACTACAATTACCATATATCATTATAAAAAAAAACATAAATTGCTTCATATCAATAGAAAAAAACATAAAATGGTTCACTGGGTTTTTAAAGTCCTGTCATTTTTAACATATTATATCTACATGCATATGCACCTAGCCACACAGAAGAACTGAATTAGTCTTTAAGATCTTACAGCTTTCAAAATGCAGCTTCAAGTGCTATAAAAATATCATGTAAGGTTACTTTTGGAAATGTTAAGAAGATACAAGTGGTTGTTCTGTCTAAAAAATAGTTGCATTCATATCAGGTTCTTGCATAGTTGCTAGGTGTCAAGTACAGTATATGGGGTGGGAGAAGGGAATGGGGTATTAAATTAACTGCTAAGAATGTGGGTATATCCAGGCTAACAGAAGCATTGGGACTTTATTTATTTAGTTTTTGTTTATCAAGTAAGTGCATTAGACAAATAATTTCCTATTTTTCAAGCATGGCCTGGGAGGCTACAGCAAGATATAAACATTATAAAACAGGCTGTTATACAGTACAAAACAGGTAGAGATAGAATACATTTCAGAACTTACAGACACAATATGGGTAACAGAATTTATGGTGCATAAATCATTAGATAAAGTACAGATGATTAGAAATAATTAGGGATAAAACCTACTTAATGGATGAAAGCTTTCAATTTATATGGCAATATGGCAGTAAAGTACATAAGGCTTAGGCATGTAAAGATAACATGATCAACAGGTGGAGACAAAATGTAATCTCTGTTTAAAGTCACTTACCATACACGTAGAGCAAAAGAACTGTTAGGTACAGGAGTATATATACTTCAAAAACAAATGTTTCGTAAGGTTAGGTCTAAACATCTCATACATAAGGCTGCAACCAATGTTGGGTGGTAGGGAGGGAGTTCCCAAGCTCTGGTGCATAGCAGGAGATGACAATGTAACCTAGGGTAGTATGACATTAAGGAGTGATTAGCATGGTTTGTTCTTGGGACCTTAAAGGATATCCACATGGTGTTACTGTTAGCAGCAGGACTAAAAGTGGTGGGAATTTGGTGGTGGACCACATTATTTATTAGGCATCCAAGGTTAAATGCAGGTATGGGTGTAGGGGAGAGCCATCCAAGCCCAGAGCTATACAGGTACACTGATGTATTAGATGTGTTGTAGCCAGTGCAAAATGACAGAAATTATAATTAGGGATGTAAGTTTGTTATGGCAGTCATACATGTAATTGATTCCATGATGTTTGATCTTTATTCAGGACTTCCATGACTTTCACTAGTGTCATCAGAATGTAGCAATGATGACAGTGCCACAACATTTATTACTGTTTACTAATGATTTCATGAACAAACAATGAGTCATTAAAACCGCATCCATGACAAACTTACACCCCTAGTTATAATATTTGACATCCCATCTTCTCATGTTAGATTTGGAGTGGCTGGTGGCCTCCCTGAGGAAGATGTACAGCATGTTGACATATATAGAGAGAGTTGGTGGCATTCCCAGCCCGTTTGTCTGATTAAGTTGCTGAATGTTAACTGCACTGTAATTTTAGCACATGGTGCTTTAAATAAATATTTGCAACTGGGTCCTGTAGTGTGCACCACCTTTTCTTTTGTTGTTAGATTTGGTGGTGTTGCAGTAAATTAAGTAAGCAGTAAGACATGATAGGGTGAGCACTATGGTGATATTGTATGTCTCAGGTACATTGTGGGTGAGGTGCAGCCAAGTGGTATTAAATGCACCTGTCGATTGCAATTATCCTGGCCTGCTTTGTGCTGCTAACTTTCTAGGGCTTTCTGGTACTCTCTGGCTTGGGCTGTCCCTTCAGCAGGCATCAGATTTCAGGTAGCTGATTGTTTCTGGCCAAGTACTGGAGAATCCACCCACCCTACCCCATCACTCCCACCCCAGGCTCATCTACCTTTATAGGCACACAACCAGAGAGTTGGTTGCAACTTCCTGTATACAGATGGAAAAGGATAGGAGTAAACATACAACATAGCCAGTTTCATCTGCAGTTGAGCAGAGAGTTGAGTTCCAGGGACAGTGGTCAGGGGAAGAGAAAGGAGCTCAGGGCACCAGAAGCAGTGCATGAAATAAGTATCTCTCTTTATCAGGTTATCATTGGTTTGGAGATTGTACTATGTCATTATCAGGTTAAACTTGGTTTGGAGATTGCATTTCTGCCCAGGTATCAAGGAAAGGATAGTGAAGAGAATATATGTCTTTTTCCCTCCAACTCTTCCAGCTGCTTGGAGCCTTGACCTCCCTGACCTCCCACAGGATGGTCTGTTTGGGCGAATTCCTATGGAGCTCTTTTTACATGTATCCTACCTAAACATCTCATAGAAGGTCACTATAATAAATTTTTTATCTCATTAAAGAACATGAAAGATTCATACCCTAGAGGGGACACCTGCCATCCTGGTTTTTATTGTCAGGTGCTGCATTCAGCAGGTTGGGCGCCCAGTGTGATCATGCATGTCACTGATGGCAGTTTTGATCATGCGACTTGATGTATTGCCTAGTGCCAGATTCCCCCCCTAGAGAAGAGGATAAAAAAAGTGCGTAGAGTGGGCATTGCACCTCCATTGTTAAGAGAGAGCAGGGGGTCACTCATCAATCTACACCTACACAGGTAAATGAGGAACTTTTTGGGAAATGCTTAGAAAGGTAAAAACTTTAGCTTTATCTCCAACCTGTTTCTATTATGAAATATTAACACCATATTTTATTTTGATTTACATTTAGATCCGAAGTGCCTTAAAAGAGACAGACAGGTACATATTTAAAAAAAAAAATTTCTTGAGTGAGAGCTATATTGGGAAAGACACTGTTCTGTGTTACATATGTGCTTTTAGTAAAAAGTATACGTGTTCTGAATGGATATAAGACACTGTTCTTGGTTTCACTTAACATGCTGCTTAAAATTTTTATACATTTAGAATGCTTATGTGGAGTACATTTTATGGAAATGTTTGGAAGAACAGAAAATATTTTATTATAAAAATTTAACTGGTGTTAAGTTGAAACACAAGATTTATCGGAACAGTGCTCTCATGCTATAAAATTATTGTTTACTTTTTTTACTTCAGAACCGTACTAAAGAAAATAAGCACGCACTAGTGGACAAGTGATTTGATGAAAATAGAAAAGTTAGTTAAATTTGTTGAACACTATAAATTCATGTAATATGCAGGCTACTAGATTTAATGAAGCTCATTATTGATTTTGTTTGTTATAATAGATTTAAACGAGTAGTGGAGCAACTAGTACCACAACTCTGGTGAGATTTACCAGTTCTATCTCATATGTTTACCTTATCTATAAATTTAATGTTTTTTTTTAATAACAACAAAACCCATGTGATTTTTTACATAGAATTTCATACAGTGTTTTACTGATGAAGGATTTTTTCTGAAACTTCTGACTCAATATACTGTATTTGAGATATACAAGTGCCTAAAAATAAACAAGCATTTGTCAATGCCAAATGTTTCCTTGCATGGTTTATGTGTTTGACCAAGTTTTCAACATGGCCTTTTTGGGACCCCACCTCATGAAGAGTGCCACTGTCATTTTGGTCACTTATCCCGAAAGGTGATTTCGCAGAGCAACCGCGCCATTCTGCACCACAGGTGTAAAAACATGTTTTAAGCAAGATGTGAAAAATGACAGCTGTACTGTTCATAAGGAGGTGCAAAAAAATGGCAATGCTGAAAATCTGGAGTGTAAATATAAAAAATTGACGATGTTAGGATTGTGTGTAGAAATTGTACAATGCACACCCATAACGCAGTCATTTTTTGGAATTTTTTCACCAAATTTGCAACATAAGCTTTTTGAGACCCCACCTAATGAACAGTGGCACTGTCGTTTTGTTAATCAGCCCCAAAAGGTGATTCTGCACCACAACTGCAAAATCACCTTTCAGGATCAAGAAATGAAATGACAGTGACAGTATTCATGAAGTGGGGTCCAAAGAATCCCATGTTGAAAATATGGGACCAAAATTCCTTAAAATGGCTGATATATCAACCTAAGTTGACACCCCCCCATTGACTGCCATTATAGGGCTTACTGTCATGTCCTCAGTTTGCTGGTCACTTTTGAAGAGTGCAGATGTGTTCCCGGTCCACAGAAGATCACTGCTTCTGACCTCTGGAAGGAAGTATGGGGTGAGGGGTGCAGAGGTGGGGTGTGCAGAGGGTGGGTGGGGATGGATGGGAGGGGATCTGGAGAGACAACAAGGGACCGTTTTAGTTTTTTACAGATTAATTAAAAAAAAATAGCAGGAGATGATTTTTCTTTCTTTACAGGTACAAAATACATTATAAATTTGGGCACACTGGGAATTTATTTTCAGCCGTAGGGTCTGCCAGTGAATGAAGGAGTGGGGAGGACAGCAGTAGAGGGAGGAAGCAGGAAGGATTTATTTTCAGCTGGGGAATGAGGTAGCGGGGAGGACAGCAGCAGAGGGAGGTAGCAGGAGACATTTATTTTTAGCCGGAGGGTCAGCCAGGGAATGAGGGACCGCGGACGACAGCAGCAGAGAGAGGGAGTGGGAGAGATTTCCTATTTGTTCCAAATCAGATCAGAGGGCTGGAGATGCTTTGTGACATGAGTGAAGGCCAGCTTTCACTGTCTAATTCCAATGGCTGTCACACTGGGCTTCACCATTCATTGGTGTGTCAGGGTTGCACCCACTGTGCAGTGCTCTGCATTGGACTCGTCCCTGACACACCTCTGAAATGCGGTACTGTCCCAAGGTGTTTCTTGTGCAAGCACACAAGGAAACACAAAAAGACAAAACTTTTTATAACAGTCTGAGTGAGTGGGCTTATTTTACCAATCTGTCTCTGATGAGGGCTAGGAATTGTTATAGACAGCAGAACAGATGGGAAGGGGAGAGGTGGAGGGAATCAGGAAGTCAAAATAGACAGGTCAGCAGAGGAGGGATTGTATGTTGTAATGGATGTGGGCCCACAGTCTTCATGGAGACATTGTGGAACACAGGGGGGTGCCCAGTGTGCAGGAGCCTACAGCAATTAAGTAGAGCGGTACAGTGGCTTAGCTGGGAGTTGGAATCCAAAAGAGGGGGAAACAGAGACAGTCAGCAAGGGCTGATAGGGCAGGTAGTAGTTGCTTTGGGGCACAGTGATAGCAGGCATAGAACAGAAAATAAAGGAGTTACACAGGAGCCGAGAGCATGCCATCATCAGGGAACATACAGAACAGGCAGAACCAAGGAGGTTGAATGGGTGGTGTATGAGAGGATCTACTCTAAGATGGATAAAGGGAACAGAGAATAGTTCTCTGGTTGAGATACCTACATTTAATAGATATACAGTACTGGCAAATATAGGGAAACAAGGGACTACGGGAGGAGAAAGGGCCTAGAAACCACAAGGATGTTGGTTGTAAGCGGGGTGTGGGGGGTGGAGAAGGGAGTATCTCAGAAGGTCAAACAAGGAACAGAAGCCAAGGAAGGGGAGTGACTCGGGGGGGGGGAGTTAGAAGGGAGAGAAGAATTACAGGAGGGAATGGAGAAGGTACAATGGGAACAAGGATGGGGAACCAGGGAGAGAGGGGATCAAATGGGAGCAAGGAAGCAAGAAGAGGGGGAGTTGCTGGTACACAAGGGTTGACTCCAGCAAAGGAAAAGGAGGGACTGAGGAGGGGAGGCAATAGTTTATGAGGAGGCAAGGGGGGGGTCAGGATACAGACACACAAGCAGCAGAAAGGTAGTGGTCCTCAGGGATTCAATAATAAAGGGTATACAGTGGGGAGAAAGGAGGACCCACAGAATAATACACTGGTAGCTTGCATGCCAGGAATGGAGACAGGGAGAGCAATACTTTAGAACAAGGAGATGGAGCCAGGAGGGAAGTCTGACTTGATTATACGCCTTGGAACCAACGCTCCAGCAGGTGAGGAGGAAGGGGTGGTACAGAACAGATTCAAGGAAATAGCAAGATTATGCAAGGATTCTGTGAACTCACTGGCCTTTTTGAAAGTAATTCCAGTCCTCAGGGGCAGCACAGCTAGGAAAAGGAGAATAGCAGAATTTAATGAGTGGCTGGGTGTTTGGTGTAAAAGAGGAGGGGTGCAGTCTTATAGGGGGTTGGGGGACATGTGGTCAAATAAGGGGATTTATTGCCCAGACAGACTGCACTTTAGTTGGGAGGGGAGGAAAATATTAAAGGACAGGCTGGGGGAACAGATGGGAAAGGAACGTGATTTAAACTGCTAAGGGGGGAGGGGTCCGAAAGGCTCAGATGGTTCGAAAAGACGAGGTTAGTAGACCTCCTCCCCTTAAAGGCAATAACAACAGAGGGGAGGGGTGGGGAGGGAGAGAGGAGAAGGGAAGGAGGGCAAACCAGGACAAAGCTATTGAACAAATGAGCCAAGGTATTACATGGACAGAGTGGAGGGTGGTGTCGCTGAACACCCACAGTCTTGGAAACAAAATGGCAGAAATGCACGCCCTCTTAGCAGATGATAAATTGGATATAGCAGCAGTTACTGAGACCTGGGCTACAGCACACCACGACTGGGATCGCTCAGTCCCAGGTTACAAGCTATACAGAAGGGACAGAGAGATAGGCAAAGTGGGGTGGTGGCAGCATACAGTATATTAGGAATGGAATAATTTGCATGAGGGAGGAGGAAAAGGAAAAGAGGAACAGAAACATTGTGGTTCCAGTTGCAGGCTAGCAGAGAAAGGAAGATCAGGATGAAGGTGGTATACAGACCATCCAACCAAGGTGAGGACAAGGACAGAGAGCTGTGTTCCCAGTTGAGGATTGCAGCAAGAAAAGTGGAGGTGGTAGTGGTGGGGGTCAAGTTCTCATTCTACCATCTGAAGAATCTCACCCAGATTAAGCACTTGGTGCCCCCTGATGACCTCCTTACTTTGGTGCAGGCCTTTGTGACCTCCTGCTTTGACTATTGCAATTCTCTGTACCTAGGGCTGCCGGGGGTTGATATTCACTGCCTGCAGCTAGTGCAGAATGTGACCGCGAGGTTGCTGACTGGCCTGCCTTGATCCTGCCATATCACACCTGTGCTCTGCAGTCTGTACTGGCTGCCTGTCCAGTGGCTTATCACCTTTAAGGTCAGGTTACTGACCTATAAAGTCTTACATGGGCAGGGTCTGGTCTATCTGCAAGATCTCCTGGTCCTCTACCACCCCGTCCATCCACTCTGTTCCACCAACGAGGGATTGCTAGAGATTTCCAGGGTCCACCTAAAGACATCTGGGGCTTGTGCTTTTAGTTTTGTAGCCCCGACCCTGTGGAATTCTCTATCTTGTTGGGTAAAAGAGAGTGCCTGACAGTGGAGAGTTTCAAATCAGCCTTAAAGGTCTACTTATTCAATCTCACCGTCCCAGACTATGAGTAATAACTATACCACAATTGGATATTTTGTGGTTTTATCTATTTATCATTTTATCCATTGTACAGTGCTTGGATACCTGTTGACTTGCGCTTTATAAAATAAAGTTGAAGTAGACATAGAAGTTAACCTGCCTAAAGTGGACTGGGCTACCCCAACTACATCCTGTGCCAGAAGTCAGGAAATCCTAATTGCAATCCAGGATGGCTTCATGACTCAGTATGTGATTGATGCCACCATGGAGGAGGCAATACTGAATCTACTGCTCACCAATGGGGAGCACGTACAGGAGATCGAAGTTAGGGAACCCCTGATTGAAAGCAACCATGATACATTGTGGTTCGGTTTGGACATGGGCAAGGATGACATCCTCACCAAGACCAGAACATTGGATTTCAGGAAGGCAAATTTTAAAAAGATGAGAGAAGTGCTAAGGGAAAGCCTGGAGAGCATGGAGGAGGGCATGGGGGGTGAGGTGGACAGATTATGGGCCATCATTAGAAGGCCCCAAGCAGATGTATCAAATTGAGGGGGAAAAAATCGAAAGCCAGACCACCAAGCTGGTTAAATGGAGAGGTGGCCAGAGTGGTAAGGGAAAAATGGACAGCCTATAGAAAATTCAAAAGAACAGCAAAGGAAGAGGATAAGGAAGAATATCAAAGGCTAGCTACAGTGGCAAGAAGGGAGGTGCAGCGGGCAGAGACACAGAAAAAGCTCCAAATAGCTGAAAGAATAAAGAATGGGGAAAAGGCCTTCTTTTGCCACATAAGCTAGAGGACGGACAAGAAGGACAGTATTGTTAGACTGAGAAAGGGGAATGGTTGGGTTGACGAAGACGGGAGCAAAGCAGAGGTATTAAACGAATACTTCTGGTCCACCTTCAAAAAGGTAAATGATGGACAGGTGCCACATGCAGGGAGAAGGAGGGAAGGAACAGAAAGGGAAGCCATAGGGGTAATCAGGATTGAAAGAGTGAAGGAAAGGCTGATGGCCCTGAGGGTGAAAAATCGCAGCCCAGGACTAAGAAACAGATAGGGAGCTGATGCTAGCCATCCAAAGGATGGCAGACAAGGGTGAGGTAGTGCTGGTTGGAGACCTCAGTATACCAGACGTGGACTGGAGCATCCCAGCAGCAGCATCAACTAGGAGCAGATTTATCCTGGACTCCCTTCAGGGTGCCTTCCTCAAGCAACTGGTCTTGGAACCAACTCGGCGGAAGGCAATACTGGACCTTGTGCTCACAAACAGGGACAGTGTGATGGGGTAACAGTGGGGAGCACCTGGGAACAGTGACCACCAATCATTGTGGTTTGAAATCACAGAAAGAGCAGAACCAAACCACACAAAAACACGTATCCTGGATTTTAGGAGGACAGACTTTGGGAAAATGGGGAGATGCTTGAAAGAGGCATTAAGGGGAATGAGGCAGGAATCACGGGTTGAGTAACAGTGGGCAGTATTTAAAATGGGGATTGCAAGAACAACAGAATTATGCATTGAGCAGGTTAGCAAGAGAAAAGGAAGAGGAGGCCATTATGGTTTTCCAAGGAGGTAGTGGAGAAAGTGAAAGCCAAAAAGATTGCATCAGGCAATACAAAAAGACAGGCAGAAGGGATAGGGAGAAGTACCAGGAGAAGCAAAGGAAGGCAGGGAGGTCAGTAAAGGCAAAGCTCAGACAGAAGCACTTGCAAAATCAGTGGGTAAAGGGACAAAACCTTTTACAGGTACGTAAGTGAAAAAAAGAAAGGCAAAAGGAGGGATAGTGAGACTGAAGGGGAGGATGGGGGCCATGTGGAGGATGACAACAGTAAAGCTGACATATTGAACAGGTATTTCTGCTCAGTCTTTACTGAGGAAGAGGAGGGTAATGGGTCTGAAGGGAGTACAAGGGGTTGGAATGTTGCAGAAATGGACACAAGTCCCTTTACATAAGAAAGGGTCCTGAAGGAACTGGAAGTAATAAGAGTTGATAAAGCAATAGGGCCAGATGGGTGCACCCCAGGGTCCTTAAAGAACTAAGAGGTGGTGGCTGAACCTCTGGCAATCCTGTTTAGCCGATCACTGGAAACAGGAGGTATCCAAAGACTGGAGGACAGCAGATGTAGTCCCTTATACAAAAGTGGGAACAAAGAGGAAGCGAGGAACTACAGACCAGTCAGCCTCACCTCGGTAGTGGGGAAGATCATGGAAGCACTACTGAAGGAGAGATTGGTGGAACATCTGGTTGTCAATGGACTACAGGATCCAAGGCAGCATGGTTTCACAAGGGGGAGGTCATGTCAGACCAACCTCGTTGAATTTTTTGACTGGGTGACTAGGGAGGTGGATCAGGGGATGGCAGTGGACATGGCCTATCTGGACTTCAGCAAGGCCTTTGACACTGTGCCATATAGAAGACTAGTACACAAACTGGGGAATATGGGTGTGTGCAGGACAGTAGTGCAGTGGGTAGGTAACTGGCTGGGCAGCAGGACACAGAGGGTGGTAGTAAATGGCTGTCACTCCACAGAGGGAAGAGTGACCAGTGGGGTACCACAGGGATCAGTGCTAGGACCGGTCCTGTTCAACATCTTCATCAGTGACATTGCGCAGGACATAGAAGGCAGAATTTCCCTGTTTGCTGATGAAAAAAAGCTCTGTAACAGAGTAGACACACCAGAGGGTATAGACAGAATGAGAAAAGACCTGCCGAAACTTAAAGAATGGTCAGGGATTTGGCAGTTGAAATTCAATGAAAAGAAGTGCAAGATAATGCATATGGGGCACAAAAACCCTGACACAATATATCAGTTTGGGGGGGTGAGGATACAGCATGCACCAAGCAGGAAAGGGATCTTGGGGTTATCACCTCTGATGACCTCAAAGTAGGAAAACAGTGTGACAAGGCAGCAGGTAAAGCAAATAAGATGCTGGGATGCATAGGCAGGGGCATCACCAGCAGGAAAAGGGAGGTCATAATTCCACTATACAAGACACTAGTGAGGCCCCACCTGGAGTACGGTGTACAGTTCTGGAGACCTTACTTACGTAAGGACGTAGGCAGGGTAGAGAAGGTCCAGAGGAGGGCAACAAAGATGGTACATGGATTGCATCACAAGTCCTATGAGGACAGGTTGAAGGAATTGAATATGTACTCCCTGGAGGAGAGGAGGGAGAGAGAGGATATGATAGAGACATACAAGTATCTTACAGGGAGGAACAGGGTGCAGGAAGACACTATTTTAAGTGAAAAGATATTCCAGGACTAGAGGGCATGGGATGAAGTTGCAGGAGGATGATTCAGAGGAAACGTGAGGAAGAATTTCTTCACAGAACAGGTGGTGGACAAGTGGAACACCCTGCCAGAGGAAGTGGTGGGGGCTGAAACAATCACGGGATTTAAGAATGCATGCGATAGACATAAAAGAATTCTGAAGTCAGGGTTACAGGGCAACAGATTTCTAGGAAAACATAAATAAACTTACAAGCTCAAATGGGCAGACTGGATGGGCTGTAGGCCCTCATCTGCCAACAGTGTCTATGTATCTATGTAAATCCCTGGGGCCAGGCAAAATACACCCCAGGGTGCTGAAAGAGTTAGAGGATCTGGCGGAGCTACTGGCTATCCTCTTTAATAGATCTCTGGAGTCTGGCATGGCGCCGCTGAAGTGGAGAATGACACATGAGGTACTACTTCACAAAAGCGGACCCAGGAATGACCTGGATAACTATAGGTCAGTCAGCCTTACCTCGACAGTATATAAACTCATGGAGAACATACTAAAGGAAAGGCTGGTGAGGTACATACAGGAGAAGGGTCTACAGGACAAAAGACAGCATGGGTTTGTGGCAGGCAGATCATGTGACAAACAAACCTGATTGAGTTCTTCAATTGGGTCATGAGGGCAGTGGATAAAGGCCAGGCAGTGGACATCATATACCTGGAATTTAGCAAGGCCTTCAATTCTGTACCACACAAAAGGCTAATAATGAAGCTGAGAGATCTAAGGGTGGGGGAGAATATGTTAAAATGGATTGAGAACTGGTTGAGTGGTAAAGCCCAGAGAGTAGTGGTTGGGGCTGAGTTCTCCAGCACAAGAGAGGTCACCCAGCAGGGTCCCACAGGGATTGGTGCTGGGGCCTGTGTTGTCCAATGTCTTCATAAGTGACATCAGGGAAGACATTAAAGGCAAAATGTTCCTGTTTGCAGATGACAACAAACTCTGTGGGAGAATGAACACCAAGGAGAGTACAGGACCAGAGGGAGGGCCTCAACAGACTAGAGAGATGGTCAAGAATCTGGCAACTTGGTTTCACTGCCAAAAAGTGCAAAGTGATGCACATAGGGGCCAAGAACCCTAGGACAGGGTATTACAAGGAGGGGCTCAAGTAACTGCTTCCGAAGAGGAACAGGATCTAGGGGTAGTGATTACAAGTGACCTGAAACACACCTCTCAGTGTAAAAAGGCAGTGGCAAATGCTAGCAGGTTGCTGGAGTGTTTGCAAGGGGATTCAGTAGTAGGTGGAGTGAGGTTATTTTGCCATTGTGCAGGTATTGGTGAGACCACATTTAGAATATGGGGTGAGGTACTGGCATCCTTACCTTAAGAAGGACATCAGCATGCTGGAGGGGGTCCGGAGGAGAGCAACCAAGATGATCAAGGGGTTACAGGACAGGTCTTATGAGTAGCGGCTGGGAGCCCTGGAGATGTACTCCCTAGAAGAGAGGAGGCAGAGGGGTGATATGCTAGAGACCTTCAAGTACAAGAGGGGAATTAACAGAGTGAAAAGGGAGGGTCTCTTTAAAATGTGTGACAACAGCACCTCTAGGGGGCACAGCCTAAAACTGATGGGGATTCAGAAGGGATGTAAGGAAGCATTTCTATATGGAGAGGGTGGTGTCCACCTGGAATAAGCTGCCAGAGGAGGTTGTATCACCAAGGATGGTGGGAGCATTTAAGAGAGCCTGGGACAAGCACAAAGGGAACCCATGGGACCAAGGAAGGGGAGAAGCAGGGAGAGGGAGGGATGGTTGGGGGGGCAGGGTTATTGGCATAAATTGTAAGGCCAGACCCTGCATCATGTACAGAGTAAATGGTAGAGGTGGTCTTCTTCTTCTTGCTGGCTTTTGTCGTAAGTTTGTAATTATTTATTTATTTGATATGTGTTGACCAGGTAGGTGCACTGAGGCAAAAAGTTCCTTTTTCAGAGGTGACTCAGAATTGATTATAATCCATGACAAAAATACATACAAGATCAAATGTATCACCATAATGGCACACCCTGGAGTGTCTTATTGCACTTATAAAATGGCATTTAAATATTTGACTTAAAATGAAAGAAAATAAGAAGAATAGCCCATATTCTGATAACCAGGGGAGTAGCTAAAAACAATAAAATACAATGCAAACCATGTGTGGCATGCATTTTTTATAAGAAAAAAAATGTGTTACCTTCTTTGGGTTTCGGATCAAAACAAAAGAGAAATCACTGAGCAGTTAGAATGTTTTTTTTAAACGCCACCATTTTCTTTCTCTTCGCTAACATGGCTCATATCAGACTCGCATGGTGGGTTGCTGCAAACAACATCAGGAGAGCAGTACCCTTGAACCCTCCTCCTTGAACTGAGATCTGCCTGGCAGAGGGACAGTGTCCTAATGGCTGCTAAACCTTGAGCCCTCTAAAATAGAATGAACATCCTATTCATGTATTCCCGGACCTGAGCTATGCAACATTTATGAAGCACAAGCATTTTGACGAGATTTGAGCACTGCTTAGATCCCTGGGAGCCCACCACACTATGCTGATGCCGGCATGCCTCAGGATTGTCTATGGAGGCAAAACTTTTCAATTTTCCAATTCTTCTGATGCCTCAAAGCTGCTAGATAAACTAGAGAAGCAATTCTCTTCAAGGGATGATGACCCAACCTCAGAAGCAGAGATGGATGCTTAACCTAGGGAACTGAAATTAGTAGAAATATGTGATGTTTAGGGTTGGAAGGAAGCTGTTTTTATATTAAAGAAGTATGGTGGTCAGATAAGCTCTGATTGGCTATTCTACATTCTCGGAAGTTATTCAGCATTTAAATGTTTGTTTTGACACCATGCAAAAACTTTCTGATGAAAAAGATGGTGCTCTGGCATGCCTGGTCTCTAAAGAAACAGCACCTCCCCCTTCACCCTCAACCTGAGAGACTTTTTCGCACCTTTACTGGTGACAGACTGGGGACACTAAATACATGCCGAAGGGTATTACTTTAACAATAAAGTGTGTCACAGTTCACTGATTTTAGAAATACTGTAGATCTGTTCCGAGTTGTATACTGTTGTGGGTCCTCAAGCTTATCTGTTTACTTAGTAAAAGTAGAATCCACAGTTTTTTAGTTACTGCTCTGAGATTTAATACATTAAAATGCTTGTGCCTTACACTAAAAACAATGGAAACAAAACTACTGATTTTATCTGTTAAGATTTAGTAGTTAGTTACCGGTTGTTAGCGTTGACCTATATTGCCTGGTTCCTGCAGCAGACATATGCTCTCCAGTGATTAAGCACTAAGGCTTTTATACCCACTTTGTAGCCAGTAAGGGGATGATGAACCCTGAATAGAGGGGGGCAGATATTAATATGTTTTGATTACATCCCTGCTCATGGCTACAGAGGTCCCTTATGCTGTATTAGTTATATTAATGGTAAACATAGAGCTATCATGTTTTATAACTTTGACCTAAATTATAGGAACTGTTATAATTTCCCCCACGTGAAGTAACAAGGAACAGGAACATATTCATTGCTCTGTTACTGTAAGAATTTTGTCATTAGCCAACAGGTGAAAATGATTCTCAAAATGCCTGCCTGTATGTGTGTACTCATGTAATGTTTTGCATAAACTGCAATAAAATATAAGTAAAAAAAAAGATTATTGTTTTGCAGTATGTATATGATGTATTGTGTTGCTTGTGGCTGGACCTTCTTGTAAATGAGCTTGCTCAATGGAGCTTTCCTGATGAAATAAACTTGAACTTGAATTTGAAAAAGTGCAGTACAGTCCAGTAGCAAGCCAGTTCCTTCTCTACTCCTTATCAGTACTGCTTCCGCCCCTGTACTTTAAAAAAAAAAATCAGTTTCAGCATATATTCTTTTTAGGATATTGTCACTACGAAGCTCAGTTGTGGAATGCAAGGTGCTGGTGAGAAATGAGCACTTCAACTTCAATTTTATTGGGTAACAAATTGAGATAACAATATCTCATTTTCAATTGCATCCAACACTTACAAAATTTACAAAATTACAATCAGACCAATAGACAACAGACAGTAATACATACTAAACAGTTACTGAGTCATCATTACATTATAAACCTAAATTAAAATGTAAAATCATCCTAAACACTTACAATGCCTATTATAAAGACTGGCTAGATACAACCTAAAACGTGCTAATGACATTAATTCCTGTACCTTCAATTTCTTAGATATACAATTCCATGTTCTGGACACCGATGGAGACAATGTCTTTTCACCAAAACTTGAACTACATCTTGGAACACAAAAGGTGATCGAAGACGTAGATCTAAGAGAATAATTTTGGTCAACCTGATTTTCAGACTTCCGGTCTCTCTCCTCTTTCAACAGCCCTCTCTCTCAATTATGGTAAGCAGACTGGTCAATTCATTCCTGCAGTCACACTTGTTTAAAAAAAATGCCAAAAACACACGTCTTTTCACAATAAACCTCAACAGCTACTCAACCTGAAAAAAGAAAAATAACAGTTTGTCATCTAGGCTGGTAACTGTTGGCGGGGAGTCCTGGTTGCCATAAACATGACATCATCTACTACCCAGATCTACCCAGTGGAAGGACTATTTGCTCAAGATCACTGACTGGAATTACCATTTTGTAGAGATATAAACTTGTTTTTTGTCATAAATAAAAAAAAAAACAAACAAACAGTAGTCCATCTTATAAGTTCAATAAGACACTCCGGGGTGTGCATGGAACATTTATTACCACGTTTCCAGGGGCTGAAGGCACTCAGCCTGTGGCCTGATTCCTCACAACGCCCCTGGGCATGTGGTAATGTAAGTTCCCATGCACACCCAATTGTGTCTTATTCCTTACTTTTTGCCTCCTTTCCTCATTCTGTTTCTTTCTTCTCTATCTTTCCCCACATTCAGTATTGGGAACGTTTATTATGGAAGACAAGGATTCAAAATTCTGCAAAGTTCCTCTGGCTGAACATTTGTCACTCAACATACTGTGCACACACACACACACACAACAAAGGTCTCATGTGGAGCCAGAGCCTCAGTGTTATCTCTGTCAGGGTAAGTAGCAGAGATTTCCCTGATAAGAAGGTAAAGATAGAAGGAGTATTGTTCATTGTCAGCAAAGATACACTAGTAATGACAACTATGAATAGTTCTTAATGTTTCTAATTTGTTTATGTGTATAATGAGAGTGTGATGATCAGGGAAACCACATTTAATTAATTTGGTTCATTTTTTATTTAAGCTAGTTTTATTTTTAGGGCCTAGTTGCAGGTTTTTAATAAGTAAAGGTAACAGCCATGTTTGTAATTGAAGGTCAGTTCTGCTGTAGGGGATTGATTTGCAAATTATGTGATGTGGTTACTAATAAATCTGGTTAAGTTGTGGACCAGAATAATCAACTATGTATTATGCTGAAATGATGCACGATCACCTGACTGGTTTTAACCAATTACATTTCTTTTATTTTTAGACCCATTTTTCTCTGCCTTTCTCCACATTGAACATATGGAATGCTCACTAGGAATACTGGTATTCAAAATTCTGTACAATTCCACTAGCAGAATATTCCTCTTCCAACATACTGTACACCACAGAACTCGAAAGAAAAACTAGAATGGTAATGCCCCCTTCTGAGGCACATAAAGTGCACCACCATCTTTTGGATTGCTAAAAAATGCATTGCCTCAGGGGATTGCAGCTGGGCTGTATGTGGTTTTCACAGCTGTACTTGTAGCCATCTTGCTCCCAAACCAAATGCAGCCCTATACTGCTGCTTGTCTGGCCCCGTCCGGACCAGAGAGCACTCCTAGCATCGCAGCATTGTTTTTGCTTAGTTGAAATCCGCATCCATTTTCCACTCCCTGACCCTCTTCCTAGCTGTAGAATGGGCTGAGGACTGGGAACACAAATCAACTGTTTCATTTGGCTGCAGTGAGGGTGCCCAGCTGCTTAGTTGGAGGAGCGGTGAAGGGGAGTTGCAAGAGTGGGGGTGGAGGTCATTTGTGATTGCCATCTCCCAGAGTTCCGTTTTAGTTTTGCCAGGACAAAAGAACTGTTATTTTTCTTTCCTTTTATAATTTTTTATTATTATTTATTTATATGTACTTTTGGGAAGTGCTTTCAATAACCAGTACAAAGTCTGTGTGTATTGGAGACGCCCTCAACCCAAATCAATATTCAAATCTTCTTTGTAATATTCAAACAAAATGCCTTTATTTTTGTTCAAGTGCCCAGAATTTTATCACATGTTTATGTTTCAGGACCAGCCTGTCCCTTCTTCAGAACTGTATGGGCTGACAAAATAAAATACAAAAAGTATAAATACATGGGGAGGTGAATTTAGCTGTCAACCATCCGAGATTAATTTAATTTTTATTGTTATATGCCATTTGAAAACAGTCACATCTATGTTGTTTCAGTAACTGTGCCATTAAGCAAAACGCCATCTTCCTTCTCTTTCTTGTTACATCTGTTACATTCAACTATATGCCCAACCAAGCAATTACCCCCTACCTCCCCTGATGCCATTTCAGGTATATGACCTACTCGCAACTACCCCCCACCTTCCCTGCAACCCCCACCCACCTCCATCTAACATAATCTTACCTAATAGCAATGCACACCTCCTCTACCACTTTGTCCATCCATACCTCTAATTACCATGCCTCTGTAACCCTCTGAGTCTCCCACTTTCACATTTTTTCCCTCGCCGCCCCGTCACACCCTAAAACCCATACTGTATCCTCACTTCTTGCCTCCCTCAATGAAGCCTCATGGGTGGATTCTTTCCTGCTCCTACCCCCACCCTTAGTTCCTCCCTCTCTATCTAATACCAATATTATACCCCTTTTTAACTCTACCTGAACCGTGCTCTCCAGTTCTAATCAGCCTTAGGCTTAACCCCTGTACAATACTGTTACTACTTCCTTTTTTGGTACAATTGTAGATTTTTCTCAGTTGTCATACCATGTCTGTTTTACTAGTCATGTTACCCAATGTTGATGTTTTTTATTTACACCATTGCACTAGAACCTGTATCAGATATTACCTTTATTTGTTATATGTTTACTGTTTGTATATTTGTCTGTAACATTCTGACGTGGAACCTTTGTAAATGAGCTGGTAGCTCAAAGATATTAATCCAAGAATTCAATAAATAAAATAGAGGATAATGTATGGGCATGCATCGGGAATCGGTTTGTTAACCAGCGAGATGTTGCCATGGCAACCATGTAAACCTTGAGAGCAAAGCTAGACAGGTTTATGTTGCCATGGCAGCCTTGAGCCGGTTATTCAAACTGGTTGCTGATGTATGACCATACATTATATTTTATAGTGTATGGTCATACGTTTCTATTTAAAAAGTAAGCAAGATCCTTACTGTTGAAATTTTAGTCACTGCCGCAGTCGTTCTGGGTCATGCTTTCACCACCGTGGCAGTTTCTGGAAGCTTTTTGGGTCGTGTAGTGCACATGCGCAAAGCGATCCCCATTGTTAACCTATCAATATGACATAGCATCGATAGGTTAACAACATTGGAACGGATGGACGATGGGTTAACAACCTTAGGAAATGATGATTTCCCAAGGTTAACAGCATTCTGCCATACATTATTAAATAAATAAACATCACTGCGGTCACTGAGGGACATAGTCACACTGTTCATTCAGCGTGATTAACTGTGGCTCGGCCCCCTCGAGACACAGGCAAACAAGAAAGAGAAGGAAGATGGTGTTTTGCTTAATGGCGGGGTTGCCGTGGTTCTTTTGAATTAAGCCCATGTAGTGCCCTCAAATAAAATAGAAGCATGAACTAAACAATGGGGAAAAAGCCTTTTGTCAGCAACCAATAGTAGTGAGTTAACCTATCCTTTTAAATTATGGAAACAATACAGATGTGACTGTTTTCAAAGGTTGTTGCATCGAGCACACACTAAAAACATGTATTGCATTGTGTTTTGTAGAACAAATTTGTAATTCAATTGAAGATTTAACCAGTTTAACCAGTTTTCATTAAAAAAGGGCATTAGATTATGATAAGAAACACTTGTTTATAACAAAAATGGCATATACAAATAAAAATGTAATTAATCACAGATGGTTGGCAACTAAATTTACCCTCACCCCATTTAATAATCATTTTCAGAGTTCCACTATAATAGAGAAGGAGATTGAAGAGTAACTCTGAATACAATTTCAAAAGTGTGCTTAATAGTAACAAGTTCTTCAAGTTACTAGCAAGTATGTTCTCCCTGCTAACAGGGACTATATATTTTCTATTTGAGGTTTAATACATTCTGGAATTTGAACAATTAAGATTAATGTATTGATATTTTTTGTATTTTATTTTGTCAGCCCATACAGTTCTGAAGAAGGGACAGGCTGGTCCCAAAACATAAACATGTGATAAAACTTTGGGTGCTTGAACAAAAATAAAGGCAGTTTGTTTGAATATTACAAAAAAGATTTGAATATTGATTTGGGTTGAGGGTTTCTCCCACACACACAGACTTTGGGGGTGGTGGTCACCTGCAGGAGGAGTATGGCTGCTATACAAGAGGTGTCCTTCATTTTATCTCAGCCTGAACTGCTAATCGGGACATAAGAGAACACAGTCGAGTGGAGGCATGGGTTCCAGTTGCTGGGGGAGAGGAGGGAATGTAATAGGTGCTACTCACACAGAAGGGTCTGTGAACTCAAGATTTTAAAGCACGAATTCATAAAATTCTGACATGAAAATAAAATGTAACTTGTACAAGTTCCCCAGCCCCTCTCCAGATCCCTGGCCACAGCCTCCAGAGGCCCCCCCCAGCCAGGGACAGAAGGTTGTTGAGTACCAACCAGTGCCAACAGCAGCCTCCAGAGCAACACCACCACCCCCCAGTCATGAGGGCAGGTTCTTGAGCACCCCAAGTCCTGGTGGCAGGCTTCTGAGCTCCTCCCCGGTTGTGGTGGCATAATACCCCCATACATAACCCTGTTGTATAAAGACCCTGTTTCCAGTGCATCCTCTCTGCCCATTTCTATATAACAAGGAAGATTTGCTGTGCTGAAGGGAGGGAGGCTGCTGTTGCCTGGGGCTGCTTTTCTCTCCCACATCCACATGATACAGCCAGTCCAAACAGGGCAGCGACCATCAGCCACAAACCAAGTAACCCATGACATTGAGTGCGTTGCTTCTACCTGCCTTCTAATGTGTTGACATCATTTTGTGCTGGCGTAGAAAAAGGGTAGACAGCAGATGGTGCTCAGCTCTCCTGCCTGCCCATTTGCATCAGCCACATGGCTCAACTGATGCTCACACTCAGAACAAGGTACCTACTCCTTCAGGCCAACACAACCCTGCTGCCTGCCAGACACACCACTAGCTGCCAACTCCTAGAACTCCAAGACTCAAAGGGTCCAGCTTATCACTGCCAGTGGATCCCCCATGTGACCATCAAGGAAGAAAAGTGCCCAGTTCCTGGAATGCTAGGTGGAGGTGTCTACAGCTTTGTGCTAGAAGGTCATATAGCATGGGGGACTTGAAGGGCCTTAACCTGGCATGTGGGATTGGCATTTTCTTTCTTTCACGATACCTTCCTCCATCCACATCAATTCCCCCCTGTTGTAGTGGTCCAGGGCAAATGCTTAGATTGGTGGAGAATGGTACTCACTTTAGGGCGAGGGTCATCAGCTGGTGGGTGTTGTAGCTTCAGGAAGAGTGGTCAGCATGGAGTGATGTGGTGTGTCCATGGGTGGTCTGGAAAAGGTCCAGATGCAGAGATGGTGGTTGGCTGGGATGAATACAGGTTCAGAGGTTTTGGTGTGGTCCAGGGAGGGTAAAAAGCTTGGTGTAGGCTGGTTCTGGGGTCAGGAAGGGTAGTCCAGTTGCAGGGATGGTGGCTAGGGGTGTTTAACTCCAAACACACTGCTGACATGGTATTCTGCCACGTGCACTTCCAACACAACTCAGTGCCATGTGCACTGCTATCACTGTAGGATGTCATGTGTGGACTCCACTGTCTGCTACAACCACAGCCAGCACTACACTATAGCACATAAACTGCCATCTCTGTGTTGCCACAGCACTGCCATCACTGTACAATGCCATGTTCACTGCTGACTCTGCCATGCTACATGCACTGCTTATACCACGGTACCATATGCATTACAACAACCACTGCCCTCACTGTGCATGTGTTGCCATGTGCATTGCAGTCACTGTGCAGTGCCAGATTCACTGTGGATTCCACACTGTGCCACATGTGCAACCAACACTGTGCAATGCACCGTGCAGTGCCATATGCATGCCAACACCTCACAGTGGCACGTGCACTGCTACCACTCTCACCACTGCCATGTGCACTATCATTACTGTGCAGTGTTATGTGCACTGCCAACTCAGCCCTGTACTATGTGCACTGCCATCACTGTGTGTTGCTATGTGCACTGTGATCTCTATGTGGTTCCACGTGCAAAGTTGGCTCCATGCTGTGTCTCATGCAGTGCCGACAATGTGCAGTTAAAACCACAACTGTGCAGCTAACACCACTTCTATCATCTTTCTGTGCTTCAAACACTGCTACTAGAAAGTGTTAATGAATGACCCCAGACCCCCGCTCCATTGATGGCCAACCCATGCCCTTCTCAGTCAGAGGCAGATCTGTGCCACCAACTAAGCCACATTGACATGTACTTTCTACTACTCTTACAGCACTGTGCCCTGTGTACTACTGTCAATGCACTGTGAAACCATCAATTTCCCCAAAAGCTTCCAATTCCCTGCAGAAGCCCAAGTACTTCTCATTTGCCAATTCTCTTCAACTTCATTTGAATGTATTCCTTTCTGTACTTTTTTTGCATATGTTACAGTTGTGTCATCTACAGTTTCTTTTGTGATATCCTTCCCACTTGTGTTTTTTTTTTTGCAAGCACCATACTGCATGATCTTAATTTAAAATGCTGACATATGAAGCTGACTCATTGGCACAGTGGTAGTGCTATTGCTCTGGATGCCGGGACCCAAGTTCAGTAGTAAGCTCGGGGTATCAGTGAGCCAGCTAAGCAGAGGAGGATTGAGTGTCTGGAGGACTGCTGTCCTCCTGCTTTTAGGGAGGGGGGGCTTGCAGAGCCCAGTTTCTGCCTAGCAGCTAGCAGAAGGTGGGGGAAAGGCATGCAGGATTGCCTAGACAAGGATGGAGGGGTGGGGCAGACACCAAAATGCAGGGATGTGTGGTACATGTCATGGCATCATTGCACACCACACCGCATGGGGAAGAAAAGTGGAAAACAACTACTGGTGACAGGATGGCACTTAGACACCCTCAGGCCCAGTACCCAACTAGTTGGGCTCACCAGTCCAACTATTGGGTTCAGTGGGGCATAGGGTCCCCATCGACCCTGCCAAGTGGGAAGCCCCGAGGATACTGGCTGGCAGATAAGTTCCACTGGATGTCGGGATGATGGGACTGGGGTGGCCAGGCTTAGGGGTGGGCTGTCCAATAGAGAAGAGGAAAAAATAAAATGCTGACACATTGTGTTCTGCAGGATGAGCTATGCAATGTTGCATCTTACAAAATATATACATTTTTTTCCAGATTGTATCAGTTTTGAGAATCTGTCACAGTTTCTTGCACTCCTGGGCAAAGCTCAGCAGCTCTGTGCTGCAATGGAGGTGAAAATCTCCAGTAGAATATCAGGGGTGGGGAGCAACCATGGGGGACTGTCCTCGGTGTTGATCACTGCTGCATCCTTCCGCACAGTTTTACAGCTGGGAGGTCAAGTGGCATGCCCAAGGTGTCTTCCTGAGTCAGTGACTGTAGTGGAATTTTAACCAGGGACCACCTGGTTACTGTACATAATATCGGTGCTTTTCCTGTAGCTATTGAATCTCTCTAGAACTCTGTCTCTACTCATACTTTTATTTTTTGCCTTTATACTAACCCTTTTTCCTTTATTTCTACAGGTCTCACAGGAAGCTGACCCCTGTCTGACTGGACATAAACCCCTGCATATTAGATAAGTATTGTTGTATGTGTAATCTTCAGAGTCAGTCTAGTTTTGTTCCTAAAGAACTGTGGATCCTTTGTGACCCCATGTCTATTCTTCTTTCACAGGTATGACTGGATATCACCTTGATACCCCAATCACAGGTTCCTCAGGACCCAGGTAAGAGATTTGTTTTCTATACAAGGTAGGTAAGCCATAATGGTGCAGTCACATTTCTGCCTTGCCTATTCCTGCGCCATTTGCATTGCCTATCCCAATGCCCCCTTGTGTATCCATATGCTTCCTTTGCATTGTTGTTCCCTGTTGCACAGGAGGGGGATGTCAGTCTTGAGGGGGGAGGGGACTACATGAAAGGCCACTGGGTGTGACAGCATGCAGGGGAGTATGTGGTTGTTATGTGTTACAGTGTGCATGGGACTATGTGGTTGGTGGGTGCGACAGTGTGCATGGAGTATGGGGTTGTTATGTGTTACAGTGTGCATGGGACTATGTGGTTGGTGGGTGCGACAGTGTGCATGGAGTATGGAGTCAGTTTATGGATGCGGTAGCATGATGGGGATCTGGCGTGATGAGATGTGACAGCATGCAGGGGAGTATGGGGTTGTTATGTGTTACAGTGTGCATGGGACTCTGTGGTTGGTGGGTGTGGAGTATGGAGTATGGAGTCTGGAGTCAGTTTACGGATGTGGTAGCATGATGGGGATCTGGCGTGATGAGATGTGACAGCATGCATGGGATATGGGATCAGTTGCTGTGACAGGGAATATGGGCTTTGGTGTGATATAGTGCATCAGGGGGTTGGTTGTGATAGAGTGCACCAGGTTATGTGGTCTGTGGGTGTGACAGTGAGCATAGGGGTGTGGGGTCAGTCATTGTGGTGAAAATATGTATATGATATGTGGTCATTGGTGTGTGTCACAGCATGCATGGGGTAAGATGTAAGTGGGTATAAAAGAATGCATGGGTGTATAGGGTAATGAGGTGCGACAGTGTGCTTGGGGTTATGGGGACACTTGATGTGTGGTGTTGTGAGGTGTAACAGTGCATATGGTATCAGGTTGATGGGTGTGAGAGATGTGTATTTGGTCAGAGGGTGCGACATCATGCATGGAGTATGGGGTTAGTCACTGGGTGTGACAGCATGTATGGGTTGGTGGGTTTGATTGTGTGCATGGTGGTATGGGTTTGTGAGGTGTGACAGCTTACATGGCATTATGGGGTCTGTTAAAGTGACAACATGCATGGTGGTATTGGGTCAGTGAGTGTACCACCAGTGTATGGTGTCAGTGGGTGTGACAAAGTGAATGTGGGTATGTGGTTGGTGGGTAAGACAGTATGCATGGAGTATGGGGTCGGTTGATGGATGAGATAGCATGCATGGGGGTCTGGGTTAATGTGTGAAAGCATCCATGGGGTGTGGGGCCAGTTGATGTGACAGGGGATATGGAGTCAGGTGTCAGGAGTGCATTGAGTTATGTGGTCAGTGGATGTGACAGTGAGCATTGGGGTGTGGGGTCAGTTGGTGGTTGTGAAAGCATGCATAGGGCATGTGATCATCGGTGTGTGTCACAGCATGGATAGGGTAAGGTGTAAGTGAGTCAAACAGTGTGTATGAGGGTATGGGGTAATGAAGTGTGACAATGTGCATGGGGTATGGGGTTGGTGGGTGTCATGGCATGCATAGTGGTAAGGGGTTTTGAGCTGTAAGAGTGTACAAAAGTTGTGAGGTCAGTCAGGCAACAAGACAGTTGCATAGAAACATAGAATATGACGGCAGATAAGGACCACTTGGCCCACCTAGTCTGCCCATTTCCCTACCTAATGGATAAGCTGCAGATTCTAGTTAACCAACAGCAGCAGAATATGGATCCATATTAGCCATGGCTTTCAGGAATCCTGAGCCCCCCCCCAACTGCAGCTTAACGGGTGCATCCTGCAGCTATTATAGCCATACCCATAGGTTACCATGCCCCCCTTCCATGAAATGGGAGGCATACTGAGGGACTGTTCCCTTGTGTCAATACTGGGCACAATGCATCAAGAGTGATAGACAGACAGACATGCAGATATTAAAATGCATATAAGCATAAGATATATCATCTATTTATCTGTCATCCCACCTATCCTTGAAGACAGACAATAACACAGCAGAAACAGCAGCAGCTCACATAGTGCAATCACAGCGTAAAGTCCAAATATGTTTTTATTAAATCCCCAAACTTATTGAATTGAAGTCCTATGGACATAGCTAATAGATTTAATCAATATTTCACAAGTGAAATTGAAAAGGTAGCATCTACTTTCCCCATCAACTGATTCTGTACATTATAATTCTGGCATTTGAGATAACAATTCTGCTATCCCTCAGTTTTGAAAGTATTACAAAACAAAAGTTGTTTAAAATATTTGTGAAAACTAAAAATAAAAAATTGTGTAGGTCAAGATGGTTTAGACATAAAACTCTTTAAAATAGCCCTAGATGAATTGATTATTCCTATTACCAGGTAATTTAATTTTCTTTGATGTACAGAACAGTTCCCTCATACTGGAAACATGCATTTGTTACTCCAATATTAAAAAAAGTGGTGCCAGGTTGTTAACCTCTAGTTACAGATCAAATTCTATTGTATCTCCACTGTCTAAGGGATTCAAAAGAATAATACATGATCATATTTTGGAACATCTTGAAAAATATCATTTGCAGACTGCTGAACAACATGGTTTTAGATAAAAACATAGTGATATTACAGCTATAGCTGAATTTACAAATAGCATACATGAGGCCCTGGACAGTGGTGATTTAATTGGCACTATATACATAGATTTATCAAGCTCGAAGACATGCAAGTACTCCTAGAGCTAGAAGAATTGCACTCATAGGCACCGAAAATCTATGTAAAGGGCTTTATTGCTCAATAAAAAAAACAGTGTAGAGGGAACAATACCGCACTCCACTCATCCTGGTGCTTTGGGTATGAACCCTTCATCAGAGGGGCATGGCAGTGGGAGACAGGTGACTCATTTTATTCAGTTATGTGCTAATTAATAATAATGATGTAGACAAAATTAAAGACACAATACTCATTATTGAAAATGAAATACAAACATACAGTAACAAGCAAATCCCCCCCAAAATAACAATGAAACAATTGCCTAAGTTTGGAACAAAACTGCATTTTTTGATCAATATCATATTTATTTCCAATGCTTATGGTTCTTAATAGGCTTGTTGCAGTTGCATCGAAGAGAGAAAAAAAAGGTAGAGGAATTACATATAGGCTCCAGAACATGTTATCTGTCCAAGTGCACTGAAAGAAATAGAGTGAGGGTAATGTCCTGCAACAAAGGAGACAAAAAGAGAATGCATGTTAGATATAAATATTGAAGTCCCATATTAATACTTTCAAGATCACATCATTAATTCTGGATGAAATAGTATTTCATTAAAAGGGGGAGACCATCTCAAGGACTGATTCTACATGTAGGGTTGTATATCCATTTTAAATCAAAATGAGCAAAAGATAAGCAACAAGATATATAATGATGGAAATTGCAAATTACCCTAGTTCTTGTGTACTATTCTGGACTGAAATTTCATTGTTAACTATAAATAAAACCAGTCCAGTAAATATGACTTTATATCCCCAAAATGATTCATACCTAGAGGTTTAACACTGTGTAATAAATATATCCAGAAATTCTCTCATTTTAATTATACATTTGATCTAGTTCTACCCCCAATTTTTTTCACAACTTCTAATCCCATTAATTTTTTGCTTTCCATATTGGCTCCATGGCATTCACTGAAGTGAGCTCCTACAGGTGTATCAGATTTATTATTTGAAATCATCCTCATATGTTCCTGAACTCTTTGTTTTAATGGTCTAACAGTACAGCCCACATACACCTTATTGCAGGGGATACCACAAAGCATAAACCATGAAGGCTGTGTTGCAAGTTATACACTCTCTTATGTCTACCTTGATATTTTCAAATCTAGGATGCACAAAGTTGTTACCTGTTTTAGCATGTTTACATGCAATGCACCTTTTACATTGAAAAATCCTGGTGATCTGTTTAGTAACCAATTTCTGAAAGGGGTGGGGGGGAGGTGGTAATCTGCCATGGATAACCAAATCTTTGATGTTCCGTGCTCTGCTAAATTATATTCTTGGTTTGTTTCCCACTGCCTCAGCCACAGTTCTGGCACTCATTATGATGTTCCAGTTCTTGTGCATGATGTTTCCTAATCTTGAAATATTATTGTGTGTTCTGTGACAAAGGTGACTGGATATTTATTTGATCCCATATTCATATTCATATTATTGCCCTGTAATAACTGTTCTCCATCTATTGACAGGGTGTTCTCCTTTGCCAAAGACATTATCTCCCTTGAATACCCTCTTCTTTAAATCTAGTTTCCAACTCAGACGTTTGAAACAAAAAGGTATCCTGGTCACTACAATTTCTTCTATGAGGTAGCATTTGGCTGTATGGTATAGAATATTTGAGGCCTGGGGGATGCACACTTTGTGCCTGTAACAGGGAATTGGTAGGTGTTTCTCTTTAATAACATTTTGTTTGCACTTTTTCTCCTGGAATATCTACAGTATAAGTTCCAGATCTGAAATTTGTAATTTTTCTCTTTGTAAGGTGTAAGTAAATCTAAGATTTAAGTTATTCTGATTTAATCACCTGATAAATTATGTTGCTACTTCGGCATCTCCCCTCCAGACACAGACACAATCATCTATATATAATTTCCAAACCACAGTGTTTTTGGAAAATGGATTACAAACAGGGTTCAGTACCCAAAACTGTTCCCACCAGCCCATAAACAAGTTTGCATAACTAGGTGCCATGCTAGCACCCGTAGCCATGCCACAGAGTTGTAAAAAAATCTCATTTTGAAATTCAAAGATGCTATTAGTCAGAATGAATTCTAGTGCTTTTAATATAACATTGATAAGTATTTCATTAGCCTTTTCAAGATTCCCCAAACAATACTTGCAAGCTCTGAGTCCCAAGTCATGTTCAATACAGGTGTACAGGGATTCTACGTCTATACCCAGCCAAATCAGGTTCTCATCCCATACTAAGTTCTCCAATTTTTTAGTGTCTGTGGTATCTTTTAAATAGGATGGCAAGTTCACTACACATAATTTCAGAAAAAAAATCAACATAATGTCCTAAATTCTCTTTAAGTGACCCATTCCCTGATACAATCAGTCTACCTGGTGGATTTGTCATATTTTTATGTATCCTTGGCAGGATGTAAAATCCTGGTATGACTGGGTATTCACACCACAAAAATTTGACTTCTTTTTCTGTTATATCTCCTTTTCTAACTGCATCATTCAATATACTCAAAAGACATTTTTTCATGTCATGTATTGGATTTTTTGTAAGTTTTTTTGATAATTTGCAGTGTTATTTAATGGGGGTGATTTCAGTTTTGACATAATGTTCCTTATTCAGGATGACAATGTTGCCAGATTGTCAGCTGCTTTTTATGACTACTTGATCTTCATTGGCTAGTTCATGCAAGGCTACCTCTCACTAATGGATAAATTATAATTTCTTAGTGGCAGCTTGCTTTTTAGAATTATTTCAACCTCATACAAAACTGTCCTTTCATACGTGAGTGGTGCAGCATTAGTGGTGCCAGCACAAAAGGTCGACTTGCCTTTAAATAGGAATCTTCTGTTTCATGACATTAATCCCTGTAGTAACAAGTCCTGTAGCTTCAATCATGTCATCATCTTCTGGAGGCAATAAGGGGGTCCCATCAAAGTTCTGAGCTTCAATTAATTCAATCTCTCACTGTTGAAGTTCTTCGATCACTTACCTAGTGTTGTAAAACAAAGATTCTATTGTATGCAGATGACACAGTAATCTTTTTCTGAAACTAAGACGTAAACAACATGACTACCATACTACAGTTTGTTTTTTGTGCTGTGCATGATTGGTTCATTAATAACAAACTATGTTTGAATTCTAAAGACAAAAGTTATGTTATTCCATTCTAGGCAACATACTGGTTCTTTACTGTCTCTCACTTCCTGATTTCTGATCTAATTTAATAATATGTCCAAATCCTCCATGTCAGAGGTAATCAATTCCTCAGTTAAGCCCACATTTTTTGATGCTGCAGTTTCAGAAAGTTTAGCAAAATGAAGCCTCAGTCTACTCTGAAAAATCTCTTAACATCCACAAGAATATTGATATTATTAATTTGAGGGGTGGGAATTAATGACAGCCCTCTTTTTAAAACAGATTATTGTGCAGCACTTTAACTGATGGATGAAATATTTATGATTTGTAGACCCTGGTTTTCTTGGTGGTCAGTCTCTGGGGTATTTCTACTATATTTTGCTGCCCCTCCCCTCTTCCCCCCTTGTTTTTCTTTTTCTTTTTCTCTTGCCTTTTTGTCTAACAAAAACCTCTCCTAGTATTTGGGCTTGGACTCCTAAGTCTTTCTCCCCTTGTCTTGTTCAAAATGTATCTCCTCTATCTCCTGGCTACCTCGACTTGCTTGACCTCCGCTTATTTTTTTCTGTTCTTTATACACTTGTTTAGCAAATCAAACTCTGGAGCGCCCCCTGTTCCTGCTACATGATCTTGATTGATGTTGTCCCCACTTTAAAATATCACCTTTACTATAATCTTCTTCATCTCTCAGTAACTTCATTTGTTTCCTAGTAATGATTTATTTTTCATATTTCTTCAATTTTTTATGCAAGGAGCCCTCAAGCTCTTTATATTCTGATCTGTCCCTATATTGCAGCACTTGTTCTCTTGCTTCCTTTAATTTCTCACGTAATGCTTCTAATGTATTAGTTTCTGACTTAATAATCAGTTAGATTTATCAAAGGCTTTCATCTTGATACATCATACAGAACTTGACCAAGAGTTTGAAACAGCTTGGTTTTTCTAATTCAGTTACATCTTGGTTTAAAGATTATTTAACCATGTGTGTGCAACAGGTTAGAAATCAAAATGATCTTTAAAAACCATTACCCATGACTTTGGGTGTTCCACAATGATCTATCCTTGGACCCCTGCTTTTTAGTCTTTTTTTTGAATAACTTACCCAGTGTTATAAAACAAAGATTCTATTGTATGCAGATGACACAGTAATCTTTTTCTGAAACTAAGACTTAAACAACTTGACTACCATACTACAGTTTGTTTATTGTGCTGTGCATGAATGGTTCATTAATAATAAACTATGTTTGAATTCTAAAGACAAAAATTATGTTATTCCATTCTAGGCAACATTCTGGTTTTTTACTGTCTCTCATATAAAAACATCTGATGGTATTATTTTGGATCAAGTCACAATATAAATATTTAGGTCTGACTCTTGATAGCTATGTTAGCTAGCATCAGCACATTGACAATGTTATGAAGTCTATAAATCAACAATTTGGCATGCTGTACAGGACTGGATTTAACTTCACCCAGGAAGCAAAATACATATTATTCCAACTTACATCCCATCCATTATTGACTATGGCATAGTCATTTACTTGTCTGCCAGTAAATCTTTGTTGCAAAGAACAGCACTATTAAGCAACAAAGCTTGTAGGTTTGCATTTGATTTACCTTTAGAATGTCCTGTTTTTTGTTTATACAACATATCAAAGTGGTATACTTTACTATAAAGAATAAATCAACCACTGGGGTATACCACCCCAACGTCGAATCTTCGACATCGACCGACACTACAGCGACTACAGTGCCAGGTCACTGTAGTGTCGATGCTGGACCCTGGAACAGTTTTTGGGTGGTCTTGCACCCCCTCCCTTTATCATCTCTGACTCAGAGTTGATTATATTTAGTGGGGAGGTGCAGGGGCACAGCCCAATGTGTGTGGGGTTTGGGGGCAAAGCCCCCTGAAGAAAACATGGTAGGTAGTGAGATTCTTTATGCCGACTGCAAAAGTGGTCGACATAAAGGTTTTGCTGTTCAGTCGTTTGCCAACATTTTGTCAATGACTGGTTGTAGATCCACCAACTGGGATGTTGGGCCTGGAAGATGATACATGAACAAGTGCCAGCTAAATTAAGATTATTGGTAGACATAAAAGCATTGTCAAATGTTAAAATCCAATCTATAGATTGCTTATACTTAAAATTACCTATGTTTTCAAAGAGGTTGGGCAAACATCTTTCTATTATAGCGCTAGTATTTTTTGGAATTCCTTACCTTTATGCATAAAAACTTTGTTACAGCTTTAAGAAATGTTATTGGTGCTACAGACATTTGTAATGGGCACACATGGTGCTCTTCTTTATGTATGAAAATGTGATTCTTGTACTATGTATTTTATTGTCAGCATATGTAGTATTTTACACACTCTGTTATTTGCACCATGACTATGGTTTCCTATGAAAATGGGCATTTATTGTCCATAGGTTCTCGTTTTAAATAAAAATGAAATTAATGAGTTAAGCAATATGAAGGGCTTACCACAAACTGGCAGCCCCCAAGCTGAAAGGGGGCCTTCGTCTCCTCAAACTCACCCAGTACTATCTGGCTGTACACTAAAGTAAGTATCTGCAATGATGTAGGACAACCCTTGAAACCCCGGATGCCACATATATCCCTCGGTGGTGACTACTGACAGATACTTGTGTAATAGAAAGCAAGTATTGCCTGAAGCTCTACTACACCTCTCGACTAGGAATATCCCTGAAAGTTGCAGGCATACTCCATGGGTTTAAATTGGCACTTGCCCACTAGCTAAATCCTGGTAGAGTTTGTATGAGACTAGTAAAAATGTGTTAAGTAGCCCTGTGGGCTTGTACTGGAGAAGGCAATATTTCAGTAAGTGCACCAGCAGGGCCAGTAGAAACATCTGTGGGGCTAGTGGATTCCCAGTCAATAGCCCTGCTGGCTAGATCCTTAAAAAACGTAAGTGTGACCCATGTACTCCCAATGAAACCTCTATAAGGGCCCACTCCAAACTTTGTAAATTACTGCGGCTGAATGCCCATAGGGATATATCTCAGCCTTTACTATATAACCATAACTTTAAAATTGGAGATGTACCAATTACCTTGGCATTGTGGAGAGACAAGAACCTCTTCATGGTAGAAGAACTGGTCTTAGGAAGTACTGTAGTATAGCCTAGAGGTTAGAGTAATGGGATGTGAATGAGCTTGATACATTCAGCAGACCTGGGTTTGAGTCTCACAACCTCCACTTGCATACTGTGTGACTCTGAGCAAGTCAATTAACCACTCCACTGCTCCCAGGTCACCCCCTGAAAACAGTCACTTAGGTCCAGTGGGCCTTACCTGGTTACTGAAGAATAAAAAGGAAAAAAAACAATTCCAACGTGCAACATTCTAAATGAAGTATGATACTCATAACTGGGATTGTTTTGCTTTCCTGCTAATAGCTCACTATTTGACCTGGCACTTTGGTGCTCAGAAGTGGTTGAGAACTCATTGGGGCAAGATCTTTCTTCTGATATCCTGTGTCACCAAACCACATTGCATATCCAATCTGTATGGCCAGCTTTATGAGATTACATGCAACAAAATAGATGGCCCCGCCCCTTACAGGGATCAAAATCTGTCAAAACCTAGAAAACCCTAGTACTGTGATAGAATTTGCAAGAACCTGTATAAGCATATCAGATTTGACAGGTACAGATTAATGCAAATTAAAAAATTTTTAACAGCTATATTACACCCCACACATATTATATAAACTCGGCAAGCACCTAACAGACAGGTGCATGAGATGCAACAACCATGACAGCACTCTGCTGTACAAACTATTGAAGTGTGAGGAAATCCAAACCCCTATGTGAGGCAATACACAGTAACAGTATGCCCTGGGACTAGACTAAGCTTTCATTCCCAATATATCCATAGTTGAGGATTACAAAGACCAACTGTGGGAGCACAGAAGAACCATATTGTCCTTGTATCTGCCTGTGCTAAGAAAGTTATACTGTTATACTCTGGCATTGACTGGACAGTGAGGTGCCTCTCTTTCAGGAGCGGTATGTTGAAATTCTATCTGCATTGCAAGCCACAAAGATGATAACCAGCATCAGTAACAGGTTAAAAGCATTATCAAGAAGTTTGGAACAGTTTTACACCTTGCTACTGTTGGTATAGCAGCATATACCTGCCGAGTAACTATGCATAAGGTCTGCATAATTATCGGATAACCACAAAAGTGGTTGAGCTCAGAAGGTGTATGCTGTATGTTATTTTGTGCAACCCTGTATCTCCTGTTCTAGTGCACAATACTGTAAGTGTTCCTATGCTGTAAGAGGGGGACCACATAGTTGTCTGCTGTTTACTGTCATCTTTTGACTGTGTTTGTTCTGAAAAATGAATAAAATAAACTTAATAAAAGGATACCTTGGGCAATAGCCAGGCGAGCTTTAGGTGTCAAGTTGTTCCTAATTTGGTAAAACAGATCCAGTCTAGAATTTACAGACCAACATATATTAGATACACCCAGGGTGAAGTCAAGATAAGGTCCAGTGTAACTCCCAGATATTTGAAAATAGTCATGGAGAAAAGAGAGGAGTCATGAAGCAAACCAGCTGCCTGCCCACACACAGAGCTCCCTCCTGGAGCGGGACCTACGCGGGTGCCAAAAGAGGTAATTAAACTACCTCAGAAAGCAGCACCCTTGTGAGGGGGGTTAGCCTGTTGACTGCCCCACCCACCCTGGCTCAGCACTACCTATATAGGTGCTGTCTAGTGACATAATTTCCTGTCTATCGTTTTTCTAAGTCCCCACTTTTCCATTTGCAGGTTATACCTGCTAGCCACTAGAGGGACCCTCTGACTGTTCATCACTGACTCACCACCTGATTTTCCTCCTCCTTCTACTTCCTGGAACCCCTCTACCTACTTATGCTACTTCTCTCCCCTACTCTCATCTCTGCCTCTGCCCACACCTCACCCTCAAACCCAGCCTCCTAGTTAGCCCTATATACTGACCCTCTGCCCTCCCATTGGACCCACACCCAGCCCACCATTAACCCCAGTGACCACTAGGAGTCACTATTTCCACCCTGATTTTGGCCCGAGCCTAGCCTGCTTTGAGCCCCCTAAAACCTGGATCCTCGCTCTCACCCAGGTCCTAATTCAACTGCCCTACCAAGGTCTCGAACCTTGTACCCTGTCCACCAGAGTCCGTGACACTACCACTACTCCAAAGTGGTATCTACGCTTTCTGAAGGGCAGCCAAGATACTTGAACCTTTCTGCCCTGCTGCTACCTTAGGCACTATGTTTGTACACCTCCTCCTCAAATGCCTCCCCCTCATTTACATGCTAGTACCCGCATCCCATCAGCCAGACATCTCCCCTGGCCCACCAGTACCAGCACCCTTACCTCTCCCTGACCTAGTCTGATCCCACCCTACAATGACCATGTACCCTGGCCCTCGGCACGCACACCCTGGATGCCCCCCCACAGCCTACCCTGGCTCCCCATGGTTACTACTCATCCTCGCCCTCCCGACCCCTCGAACACTGCCCATTCCTTGTTCCCCATGGCCTCCTCCCCATCCCAGCGTACCCCCACGGAAGCTTACATATTACCACACCCTGATCAGAGCCTTGGTCTTCCTACCACTCCTATCGGGTAATATACATCCAAACCCAGGCCCTGCATCCTCCAGCTCACCTGCTGGGTCCACTGGTCTCCGCATAGCCTTCATGAATATATGCAGCCTACTGAAAAAATGTGATGCCCTCCAGTGCTGGGCCATGCTACATCAACCAGACATCATTGCCGTGGTGGAAACCTGGCTGTCCAAGTCCACCCCTGACTCCTTTGTCTCCCTCCCAGGCTATACCATATACCGGGAGAACCGAGTAGGCAAACGCGGGGGTGGCTGTGCAATCTATACCAGGGACAGAATCATCAGACAAGCGCTCCCCACCCCTGCTCTTGTAAATGGGGCCCAGGCCCTTACCCTCAAACTTGCTCCTGACCCCTTCAGGGGCCCTCTTTATCTCACCACTGCCTACATCCCCCCAAAGAACCCAAACCCGGCGCTGATATCTTTAACAGAATATCTTGCCACCCTCCACCACAAGGCGGAACAAATCCTAGTGGGGGACCTAAACGTGAACTGGCTCAGCACCTCCTCTTCCACTACCCGAGATTCTTTCGCTGCCCTAGACCTGACACAACTCATTTCCCAGCCCACTAAAATAAACCCAAAGAGAGAGGTACCAGTACCCTTCTGGACATAATAATCACCAACCACCCCAAAAAAATCCATAACATCCAGGTCCTCCCAGACTCACTAAGTGACCACTTCCCTATCCTATTCCTTTGGGTGGCCCACACTACTAAACCCACAGCCATGACCACACTCCGCAGGTGTCTCCGACCTGGTGGGCTGAAAAAACTCAGACATTTCTTTCCCAGACTAACTGGTCCAGCATTCATCATGCACCCGACTTAGACACTGCCCTCACCTTTTTCTCCCAAACCTTTAACAAGGCCTGTGACCTCTTTGCACCCCTCACAAGAATTTGATCCAAGAAACATAATGCACCCTGGGTTACCCCTGCCCTAGTACAAATGCTCAGAAATAGGGATAACCTCTGGCACCTTGCCACTGAAACGGGCCAGATGGCTGATAGACAGGCCTACAATGCTGCACGGAACAGGTGTACATGGGCCATCCGTAAAGCTAAGGCTGACCATTATCAGGCCACCCTCACCTCCTCCTGGGGGTGTGCCCGGACGTTCTGGGACAATGTTAAACAACTAAATGGAAAATCATGCTCCCCTCCCCCATCCCAACTCACTATTGATGGCTCTACCTCCACCGACCCTGCCTGCATAGCAAACTACCTTAACACCTCCTTTACTGACCTTAGCTCTGTCCTCCCCAGTAATTTCTTTGACCCTCTCCCCACCCTACCACCCCCTGTCCTCCCAATGCCCCAGCTTCCACCTATGTAGGGTATCTGCCCAGGAAGCCAGACCTCTCCTAATTAAAGCATTAAATAGCAATAATCCTGGCAACAACTCCCTGAACCCCTGTATTCTCCGGCTGGTGCTGGATGAAGTCCTTGCCCTACTCACCAGCCTACTAAACTTAGCCCTCTGCCTGGGGCAATTCCCCACTGCATGGAAACCGGCCATAGTCACACCCATTCATAAAGGGGGTGACAGGTCTTCCGCCGGGAATTACCGACCAATCTCCATCCCCCCCTCAAAAGCTCTGGAAAAAATGTTGGCCATTCAAATCACTGAATATCTGACTAAGCATAACATCTTATGCCCAGAGCAACACGGCTTCTGTGCTGGTCACAGAACCGGCACTGCATTAGTTGAGTTCTCCAATTTCTTACACTCCTCCCTGGATGCCAGCTCCCTGGCTGGTGCAGTGTTTGTTGACCTCTCTAAGGCCTTCGACACTGTCTCCCACCCTCTTCTGCTGGATGCCCTCTGCCACACTGGTTTCTCTGCTGGCCCTCTCGCCTGGTGCACAAGCTATCTATCTGCTCACTCCCAATGTGCAAAAATCAATGGGACACTCTCGGAAACTCATCCCTTATGCTCAGGGGTACCCCAGGGCTCCATCCTGGGCCCTCTACTCATCTCACTCTATCTAAACACCCTGCCCAGTGCATGCACTGGCAAAATTCTTTTGTATGCAGACGATGCTGTCATTTTTGCCACCCACTGCAATCCCACCTCCCTCCAGGACACCCTACAACAATCCTACAATGATGCCGAAGCCTGGTTTAAAGAGCACAGACTCGTCGTCAACCTCAAAAAAACCAAAACAATGCCTTTTGCCCAGCCCCAAAACAAAGCCTGCAACTTCCCACTCCACATCCTCCCCAGTACCAAACAACTGCTTGAACAAGTCTGCTCCTACAAATACCTTTGGGTTTCTTTTGACTCTGCCCTCACCTACCACACCCACATTGATGCCCTTGCATCTGCCACCAACACACGGCTTGGTATCCTCTACCGCTATAAAAAGTGCCTCCCCCGATGCTCTCTGACTTGCAGTTACATCTTCAGTACTGTCCCTAGTTGACTATGGCCTGCTGGTCTATGGTACTGCTGACACTACCGCCCTCAACAAAATTAGGCTCACCCTAAATAAGGCCTGCTGCTGACTACTGGTGCCCCCAGGCTCACTCACACTTGTCAACTCTATGACGAAGCAAAACTGCTTAACCTGGATGAATGGCTACGCTAGCAAACCTGCCTCATCACAAAAAAAACTCTACTCAGACTATCCCCTCCTGGGGTGACAGCCTCCATCTGCCACACCCAACCCACTATCGCAACTCAAACCTCTGACAAGACCACTCTACTGGTTCTCAGATCCAGGACCACCCATGGTCAGAGGTCCTTCTGCTACAGAGCTCCATCCTGGTTTAACTCTCTCCCTTCTCCCATCTTCAATGCCCCCACAATTCCAACTTCAAAACCGCCCTTCAGAGCCAACTGTTTAACACTCGCAGCTGCTCCTGTCTCTAATATGGCCTTGACCTCTCCACACTTGACAACGCCCACTGGGCGGCACTCCACCTCACCCCCCCAATTTTCTCCCCCATTGAATGTTGCCTTTGTTAATACCAGCATGTGCTCAGCTGTATCAATGTAATTGCAACTAAATTGTATCAATGTAATTGCAAAAAATTGTATAAATATATGAAACCGCTCTGAGTATCTCTAAGGATGTGACTTTTATGCTGTAACCTAAATCTTATGCTGTGACCAAAATTTGCTTTGTCTGTCCTCTATGTGATGAGGTACCTTTGGAAATGAGCCTCTGGCTCAAAGGTTGTAAACTGATGTACAAATAAATAAATAAATAAAATGAAGACAGGTGATCGATAATGAGGCAGGACAATTTTGAAGTTAAGGTGATAATTCAAAGAGCATAGTTGGTGTTCAGGAGTAATTTGTTTTGATGCTAACAATGTTGAACTGAACTGAACTAAAGTCAGTGTTAAGTTACCTATTTAAGTTCTTGATGAATCTAGAGTTCTAAAGTAGTACTAGACTCTCTGTATATACTGTAGGAGGAGGTACTGTAAGATAGATTGAGTGGGAGGTTACATAGAGGGAAAATTAGAGGACCTAGTATGAACCCCTATGGAACACCAACTATGGTAGAAGTTGCTTCAGAGAAAACTGTGCCAAATGTGACCAGCTGTTTTCTATCTGCCGAATAATTTGTAAACTGCAAAAGGGCAGAGGAATATACAAATACATATTTTAATTTGGTGCAAAAGTGTGAGTTGTCCACAAGACCAAATGCTTTTTTTAGGTCAATGAAGACAGCTCCAGATATTTTATAACTTTCCATAGCCATGTCAACATCATTAGTAAGCTTAATCAGGGCACTAGAAGTACTATGCCCATGCTGGAAGTCATGATGGGCAGGTGAGAGAATATTCTAATTATGTAAGTATTCAGACAATTGTGGCAAGACTATTTTTTTCCCAAATTTTCATTTAGTACTGGTGGTATGCAGCTTGTTTATAATTAGTAGTGTCTTTTGGGTTGCTTGTCTTAAAAGTTTGATCCAAGTGGGCCAGTTTCCAGGTGTTAGGTACTACACCTGTGGACTGGGATAGATTGAACAGTCTAGTGATAGGAGAATATGAACTATGTGCAGCAGTCTTTAGTAACCCATGCTCTATGCCATCAGAACCTGCACTTGTGGTAGAGGATATGCAGTGTGACAATTTAAAAACATCAGCAGGTTTAGCTGTCCTGAAATAAAACAAGAGAGGTTAGTCCCAGTAGTGGAGAAGGCAGAAGTGGATCAGAAGTCAAGTGAGACTAAGAAGAAGATGTATTTGAGTCAGTAAAAGTAGATAGGTCAGAGAAGTAAGCATTAAAGGTATGAGCGATAGTGAGTGGATAAATGCAATTTATGCCATTTATTTTCATGCCCTAGGGAGTACCATTAGGATTCAAACCCACAATCTGTTTGATGCATTTCTGGAAACAATGTGGATCTCCAGCAGGCATGTTAAGAAGATTCCTACAGTAATAGCTTTTGTTAATGTATATTTCTTTTTTAGTTGTCTATAATCCTCCCAGTCTGACTGTAAAGGATTGACTCTGACTTGTACCCAAAATTTATCCCAAACTTTAAGGACAGATAATAGCCCCCACTCAACCATTTGGCAATTGTGCCTCTTCTCCCCCTCCTTTTAACAAGGGGCTACGCTTGTTTTGGAAGTTCATGTACTGGGAAGTAAAATGGCAAAGAACTACATGAACATAAGAGGTGCTCCAGAGGGCTGACCGATCAAGTTGATTTAGGTCAGATAGAAAGGTGTTAATATTGATGGGCAGTGGCCATAGAAACATAGAATTTGATGGCAGATAAGGACCGCTTTGCCCACCTAGTCTGCCCATTTTCCTACCTAACAGATAAGCTGCAGATCCTAGTTAACCAACAGCTTACTTCCTCCTACACCCCACTAGGATTGCCTTATGTCTGTCCCATGCATTCTTGAAATCCCCCACTGTTCTTGACTCCATGACCTCCTCAGGGAGGCTGTTCCATGCATCCACAGCCCTCTCCATGAAAAATACTTCCTCACATTACCTGTGAGCCATCTCCCTCTATCTTCAAACTGTGCCCCCTTGTTCTTGCACATCTCTTTTTCTGAAAGATGCTACCCTCTTGGACTTTGTTGATTCCCTTGAGGTACTTGAAAGTTTCTATCATGTCCCCTCTCTCCCTTCTTTCCTCAAGGGTATACATATTAAGCTCCTTTAGTCTTTCTTTGTATGTCTTTTGGTGCAGACCCTGCACCATTTTGGTTGCTTTCCTCTGGATAGCCTCCACTCTGTCTATGTCTTTGCACAGATGGGGTCTCCAGAACTGCACACAGTACTCCAGATGGGGTCTCACCAACTGTCTATACAGAGGGATAACAACTTCCTGCTTTCTACTATTGATGCCTCTCCCTATGCATCCCAGTATCCCCCCAGTCTTCCTTCCTTACTGCCCTCTCACATTGCTTGCCAGCCTTTAGGTCATCTGATATAATTACCCCCAGGTCCCTTTCCATTTTTACTGTTGTCAGTATCTCACCACCCATTGTGCACTCTTCCCATGTTTTTGTTTTCCAGGTGCATTACCTTGCACTTCTTTGCATTGAATCTGAGCTGCCATACATTTGACCATTCCTCTAACCTTGCCAAGTCCCTTCTCATCCTTTCCACTCCATCTTGTGTATCAACCCTGTTGCAGATCTTTGTGTCGTCTGCAAAGAGACATACTTTTCTTTCCAGTTCCTCTGCAATGTCACTTATAAAGACATTAAAAAGGACTGGTCCCAGTACTGAACTCTGTGGTACCCAGCTAGTAACCCTCCTTTCTTCACTGTGGACTCCGTTTACTACTACACTTTGCATCCTGTTGTCTAGCCAATTTTTATTTTATCCAGGCTACCACCTTGGGACCCACTCCAAGGCTGGCTAAATTGTGTATTAATCTTTTGTGTGGGACTGTATCAAATGCCTTGCTAAAATCTAGGTAGGCCATGTCCACAGCCCCTCCCTGGTCTACTACTTTGGTCACCCAGTCAAAGAAATCTATTAGATTCATCTGACATGACCTTCCCATCGTGAATCCATGCTGCCTTGGGTCCTGTGTCCCACTGGCCTCTAGGTACGCAACAGTTCTGTGATTCCATCATTTTCCCTACCACTGAGGTTAAACTAACTGGTCTGTAGTTTCCTGTCTCTGACTTGCTCCCACTTATAGGAAGAGGAATCACATCTGCCCTCCTCCAGTCCTCAGGTACCACCCCATCCTCCCATGATTTGTTAAAGACAGTAGTCAGCAGTGCCACTAGTTCTACCCTTAGTTCTTTTAGAATTCTTGGGTGAATCCCATCAGGCCCCATTGTTTTGTCCACTTTCAGTTTTATTAGTTCTTTCAGAAACCTTTCTTCTGTAAATGGACTGGTATCAACCCCTGTCTTCAGAGTGTTTCTTTTGTTTGGTTTAGGTACCTCCCCCCTTCTCTTCCTTTGTGAATACTGAGCAGAAATATTTGTTCAGTATCCCTGCTTTTTCACTGTCACCTTCTGCCCCCATTCCTTCCCTTTATTAAGCCTCAGTATCCCTCATTTGGTCTTTCTTCACTCCTAATGTACCTATAAAGGTCTTATCCCCTTCTTAACAGAGTTGGCTATCCTTTCCTCAGTTTGGGCTTTTGCTATTCTGACTGCCTTCCCTGCCTCTTTCTGCTTTAACTGATAAAGTTCTCTGTCCTGCTCCTTCTGTGTTTCCTTATATTTCTTGAATGCTATCCTTTTCTCCTTAACCTTCCCTGCCACCTCTTTTGAGAACCATAGCAGTTTTTTCCTTCATTGTGTTTTGTTGATTTGCTTTACACAAAGACTTGTTGCCTCTGTGATGGCTGTTTTGATTATTCCCCATTGTTCCTCCACTCCTCCATCTTGCCCGTTTGCTAGTGCTTTTCTGAGGCACTCTCTCATTTTCCCAAAGTCAGCCCTCCTAAAGTCCAATGCTCTTGCTTTTGTATGGCTTGATTGTATGGCTGTGTTTATCGTGGCACACCTGTTTGGTGGACACTTGTTCCCAGATGGCTACCCACTTCTAAATCTGAGATTCTTCTCCATCCCCATTTGAGAGTACCAGGTCTAAGATTGCTCCTCCCGAGTGGGTTCCAATACTAGCTGTCTGAGGCATGCCCTTGTAGGGCATCAAGAATGACCCTGTTTTGGATGTGCCTGCAGCAAAGATGCTCCAGTTAACATCTGGCATATTCAGGTCCCCATCAATGATATCTCCCTTTTCTGCCATTCTAAGGATGCCTTCTATCATTTCCTTGTCTATTCCCTCCCCCTGAGATGGGGGTCTGTATACAACCCCCATGAGGATTGCGGTGCCATTTCCTGTCTCCAGGGTGACCCAAAAGGCCTCATCTGCTCCCTGTTTACTCTTTAGTTCTGTTGTTTTGATCCCTTCTTTTACATAGAGAGCTACTCCTCCTCCTCCTCTTTTACCCTCCCTGTCCTTCCTGTAGATTGTGTATCCTGGTATGCTGACATCCCAGTCACAGTTTTCTGTGTACCATGTTTCTGTGACTGACACAATATCCAAGCAACCCTCTTCCATCAAGGCCACTAGTTCAGGGAGCTTGTTACACAGACTACGGGCATTGGTACTCTTCACCCTCCACTTTTTGATGGCCTTACCCCTTTTAGCCACTATTTGCATCAGGTAGAACACCATTACAGGTTATTATTTCTTCTCTGTTTGGGAGAATCCAGTCTATTAGCATTAAATGTGTTCTAATGTTTGAGAACCTGGTAGGTTCTTTTGTAATTTGTATGAAGTGAAGTCTCCTTAGAAGAGACTCAGACTGTTTGGTTTACCACCAAGCCAGTCAAGATTAAAGTTCCTCTATAAGATAATTCTGTTATGTTTTATGGACAGTCCCAGTAAGTCAATTAGGGACGAGACTGGTATGATCACTAATGGGAGGTTTATATATGTAAATGAGGTGCAACTTCTTAACATTTCCCAGTAGTAAGACAGAATGACAAAACTGAATGATTTTCAATGTTCTGTGCTACATTTTGAGACTAATATTGCACACAAAACAACACCTCTGAGCTGATGCGAAATCAAATGAAACTCCAGCAGCTGGGAACACTTTACAGTGCTTTAGCTTCCATTACTTATTGTTGGTATTTCTACTCCATTTAGTCATCTTTACCTGATTCACTTACATTGCAATGTCTTTCTTGTCACCTTCAGTTAATCTGTTCCGACTGCTCAGTCCTTTGCTGAAGCCATAATCGTCAGTGACGTTATAATAATTTCCACAGCAACAAGTCATGATGTCACAGAAGATTATGAAGAATAAGTAGCTGAAGCAGATGAACTGTAGGTGACAAAATATGTTGATTATGTAAATCAGCCTACTGATGAAGAAGAAAGGTTAGAGACATGCAGACCATGTATATTGTAAAAAATATACTAATTAGAGTTGAAATATTATGTAGTGTATGGTGCAATGCCCTTGTGCATGGAAATCCATGCCTGGAACAGCGTTGTGCTGCATAGAAAGTGGTTGCACAGCTGTCTTCTTATCAAGCACATCAGCAGCAGTTAAGCACACTAACAATATCCCAGCCTGTGGCAAGTAATGAAATTCTGAATTTATGGGCATTCATGTTTATGGTTGCCTGTACACTACAAAAGATTGTGTATGAGCAACCCTACTTATACAAGGCTGAGTTTCATTTAGAGGCTTCCATGGTAATGAGACTTCTTAAACTGTGCTCTTGGGGTTTGTTGTTACCACGAAAACCTCTCAATTGAAACACAGCCTTGTTGTGTATGGTTGCTCATACACAGACCTCCATGTTTTTCCAAGTGTTCTCAAAAGTGAAACAATCACTATTGGTTCTGAGTTCGCATGGCCACCAGCCCTATGTTAATGTTCCCTTCCTTTAAACGACACACTGGTGCTCTTCTGCTATTAAATGATTTGCTCAAATGTGGAAGAGAACACAAGAGACTAGGTCAGTGATAGCTGAAATAAGGACATAATTGTCAGTGGTAGCAGGGTGAAGTTATTTCCATTTCTAACTTCATTCTTGGTGGACTGTAGAAGAGGGAGGTAGAGTCAACAGTGCTATTTGATTCTCACTGGGCATGGACATAACACTTTCCCTCATAGAAACATAGAAACTATCAGCAGCTAAGGACTGCTAGGCCCATCTAGTCTTCCCTTAAGCCCTATGCTTGTTTGTGACCTTTAACTGAAAATGGTCAGTGGTTTCCCATCACTCCTTCCCTCCTCAAGGTTCCCTTGTGCCTAACCCATGCATGTTTAAAACTCTCCACTGTGCTTCCTCCCAACACCTCCTGTGGCAGGCTATTCCATTTGTCTGCCGCCCTCTCTATGAAGAAAAACTTTCTCACATTTCCCCTTAACCTGCCCCCCTCCAATTTCATGTCATGCCCCCTTGTTCTTGCACTCTTTCTGCCCTGGAAGATGTCTACCCCATACCATGTTAATGCCCTTGAGGTATTTGAATGTTTCTATCGTGTCCTCCCATTCCCTCCTGTCCTTCAGTGAGTACATATTGAGGTCCTTCAATCTGTCTTCATATGTTTTGTGGTGCAAGCCATGAACCATTCTGGTTGCCCTTCTCTGGACTGCTTCCACCCTATTGATGTCTTTGTGAAGGTGTGGCCACCAGAACTGCACACAGTACTCTAAGTGAGGCCTCACTAGTGTTTTATACAGTAACATTACCACCTCCAGACTTCTGCTAGTGATGTCTCTGCCTATGCATCCCAGCATGCCACTGGCCCACCTTGCAGCCTTTGTGCTCTTATTGGACACCTTTTGGTCATCTGAAATGATGACCCCCCCAGGTCCCTTTCTTCCTTGGTGATTGACAACACCTCCCCCCATCCTGTATGTTTCCTCAGGATTCTCTCTTCCCAGGTGCATTATTTTGCTCTTCTTTGCTTAGTTTAGTGACTGGACCATTGTCCATTTCTCAGAGGAGGTATTAGCTCAGTAGACCCTCTCCCAATAAGTTGCACCTATGCCTTCAGGCCCTACATTCTTGTTATGAATAAGACCTTAATAAATGCATAACAATAAAATGACATTTGAAATTACAATTAATAAACAAGCCATTTTGTTATTAGTAAATCACATATGTGTAACGATTAGTACTTTTTATTATTACATATGGAAGTCCTATATTAAGTCCATTGCAATTAGAGTTCAATTAATACCTTTTGCTGTAAATTTAAATGTACGGGTTGCAAGAACTCCAATTGATGTAAAAAGGACTTGTTATGATCTGCAATTGCAAATCAACATAATGTAACCAATTAGCTACAAAAAGAAATATATTAAATTAATCTTATTCATAAAATAGGATTCTTTCAGATGACACATCTCTTATGAATAACACCTTAATAAATGCCAAATTTCAAACAAATTTATGAAGTAATCAATTACTTACAAAATGGAAACACGTTAAAGAACCTTTATTTATACAATGGGATTCTTTCAGATGGCTCATTCTTCTTATGCACAAGGCCATAATAATTGTATACTTTCAATAGTAATTCTAAAGGAATCCTTCAACATGAATCAACCAATAATCTGAATGACAGAATCCTTGTAACCTTCATAAAATGATATTCTTTCATCCCCTCACATTCTTGTAATGAAAAAAGCCATAATAATAATAGTCTTCATTTAGTAGTAATTCCAAAACATTACAATAGCAATAACATGGGTTTGAATTGGTCGTGCAATAGAGAGCAATAAAATGATCTGAAAAAAAAAACGGAATCCTGATGAATTAACTTACCCTTATTCATAAAATGATGTTCACTCAGGACTCACATTCTTCATATGAACATAGCTTTAATAGTTGTCTACATTCAAAAGTTGTTCCAGTATAGTACAATAGTAATAACACCATTGAAATGCTATGGAATACACATGTGTTTTTCATAGTTAGTGTGTTAGGAATGAATGATAACATAACCCTGCATTCATATTATTCATACAGAAATCATATAGTAATTTCAGTAATATTACAGTGGAAATTATACCACTTATTGTAAAGTGTTACCGCATATGGGTATACTGTACAAAACAATGTTTAAATAGGAAAAATGTTTAGTAATTTAAATTGATTTGTTTATCTTTTATGACAAATAAGCTGATGTATTTTGTATTTTCCATTCTATTTATTGTAATTGTATTTATGTTTCTTCTTCAGAAATATATTTATGCAATTTTTTAATATAAAACCATTTAAAGGGACACTGTCCAACCCCCTTAGACCTTAAAGTGTTCCTAGTTTAAAAAACATATTCAGTGATTGTTCACATTCTATAGAGACTGCTAATGCAGTTGGTAGTTTGATTCAGATCCTTTTTTTTCTTTAAAAAAGTGAAAAACTGACTGTTGGTGTTACCACACCAAAACATGTTTGTTTACATTTCTTGACCAGCTCCCACTTCATCTTTCCTGGACTCAGGAACGCCCCCAACACAATCTAGCCACTCATTATGCAGTGAGAGTAAAGGAGACTATTGTATCATGAGTGACTGCATAGTTTGTGAGTGTTTCTAATGTCCAGAAAGAGCGCAATAAGAGTAACTCAACGATTTGAATCAAAACATAGCTGGGCATAGCTATACATTACCATGCATTTTGGTTCTCATAAGCAAAGAGGCAGGTAAAACAACCAGCAACATCAATGAATTTTAGATAAGGTAAGCAACCATAAAATGTGTGTTTTTACCTAAAAATAATATGATGCAAAAATGATTGACAGTGTCCCTTTAATGTATAGTCATTTGTATTAGTTTTCCCTGTTTTATATTGAAATAAAAATGTCTTTTTATCACTTCTTGGCATCACATGAAGACTTCATTTTAACAATTATTTCAAACTTTTTAAACAGACTGTGCAGGAAAAGTTGAGCCATTTTTTCAAAGAAATTTAAAGTGCTGATCTTGAGATTTACATCTTAATCAAAGCTGTATTAAGGTTGGAATCCCAGTCTTGTTGTCCGACAATACTTTTCTACAGTCCATGTACTATCAGTATTTAATCAACATACCAAAGGTACTGAGTGGAACCAAAACAATCTGTAGTGTCGGGCCTTGCTGTATCCCTGGATGGGTAGGTATCGTCCAACACTGCCCACCCTGTTGAGTTTGCTTATTTACATCCTATCCTGCAATCAGTTTTGAATCCATTTCATCACACACCCCAGTTATGCCTAGGTTCTATAGTTGTGAACTAGCCTCATGAGTAGTACTACATTAACTGTTTTACTGAAGTCCAGATAATATAACATCTGCAGAATTCCCCACATACAAATCCTTGGTGGTGTTTAGACAAAAAAGCAAAATGAGATTTGGTTGACATGATTTCCCCTTACCAAAGTCATACTGGGCCACTGAAAGTAAATTGTTGTTTAGAATAGTAAGTATTTGACAAATATTATTTTGTATGACTGTTTTCAGCAGCTTTCTTGACTGATTTACTTTACAGATAGACTACTACTAGATAATAAATGTGTACATCTAATTGGGGGGAAGGGAGATGATATGGGGAACATCCATTACTTCTGAAAAGGATTAGTTCTGTGACTTCATTTTCAGTGCACGGAATCTAGGGCTAGTTATTAAAGTCCATCTTTATTGAAGCATTTTGTTCTCTGGACAATGACTTTGTCCACTTGCAGATAGTTGTCCATAGTCACGTTACAGCAGCCCAAACTGGACACTTTGGACTTTAATATGTCGTTCTGCAACTTACCCAAAATGCTGTAACCAGACAAAGGAAGATGAGCATTACTTCTTGTCATATTGCTTTTATGAACTCATCCTATACTTTGAATCAAGTATTTGTATCTTTATATGTTAATTTTCTGAAAATGAATAAAAGAAAAATTAAAAAAGACATACTGTAAAGCTCACTGACCTTTAATTCCCTGGTTCTGCCCTGGGATTTTTTTTTTTAATCTGGGCACCACATGGGCCACTTCCTTATCATCAGGCATGTATGCAGGTCTGGCAGACTGAGTAAATATATTTACTAGAGGTATGGGTAGATCCTTGGCTAGCATCTTCAGGATTTTTGGAAGCATTCCATCAGGCCCCACTGACCTATTTGTTTTTGCCATTTTTATTATTTTCTCAACCTCTTTAGGTGTTACATACTATGGGCCTGGATATTCAAACTGCGCCAGGCTGTGGCGCAAGCCTGGGTGTAGCTTTGAATATTGCACCCTGGCCACCCCCACTGTGCATGGCACAGTGGCACTGCACCAGCGCAAGTTGCCAGAGTGGAGCATGAGATGCAGTGGTGCAAGTGCCATTGCACCATGCACAACACCCGCAATGATTCAAATGGGACATACAAATGGGGCCATAATTTATGCAAGGTGCACAGGGGCATTTGCATCTCATTACAGCCCCATTTGCATGCCATTAGCATGCAGGTGCACCGATCCCCGACGACTTGCACCTGGCGCCTTGCCAGGCAGCAGCCATCAGGAACCGACGCCCCCTGCAGCCCATTTGCAGGAATTCTGTAAGAGAAAAGAAAACTGTCCAATATCCCTGGTGGTCCAGTGGACCTCTATGTGCCCGAACATGTAAGTATCTATCATCACACTTCTCAAGTTCAATATCTCAGGTTCAGTGATCGCACTGAGCCCGACCGCAAGTATCTATAATCACACACTTTCAAGTCCAATATTCTCAGGTCTAGTGTTTCCACCTCACCTACCCACTGAGCCTCAATGCCCCGGCTTCCCTCGCTAGCTGGCAGCACCCTACCCACCTACTGCCTCGCTGCTCTGCCGGCCGACAGCTCGATTGCACGCCTCATGCCCACAGCATGGGTTAGACAGGCATGCAGCCCATACAGAGCATTTCAGTCCAGATATGTGAATGAATTTTCACATATCTGGACTGAGTAGCACGGTATGGGCTGCATGCCTATCGCCCATGCTGTGAACTATCGGGCGGCAGTCTATCGAGCTGTCAGTCAGCTGGCAGCGGGGTGGCAAGCAGGGTGCTGCCACCCGCCAGCTGACCGGTGGGGAGCAGGGCTGGGGCTCAGTGGGCAGGTGGGGTGGGGGTTACACAGACCACCCGGGATATTGGACTTGGGGTGATTATAGATGCCCGTAATCGGGCTCAGTGCGGTCCACTGGACCACCAGGGATATTGGACTTGGGGGGGTGTGATTACACATGCTCCCCATGGGGCATGGTGGGGGGGTGCCGCCAGGTGTGGCAGGAACTCGGGTGGCCACCCACAGGTGGCAGCTGATGGGTTGTGCCCTGCAATGTGGCAACTCACCTGTGGATGGCCATCACTTGTTCCTTTTTTTGGGGGCGTAACTTTGTGCAGTCACAGGTAGGGGCTGAATATCGGGCTGTGCAGGTTATGCATGGGCACGCCCCCCCCACCTGTGCCTGCATACATTACTGATGTGCTCCAGCGCAGCGAGATTTGTGCAGCACTTTTCCTTTTGAATATCGTGATCAAGGTATCAGTGGGTTGTGCATGGCACAACACTGTTGCGCCATGCGCAACCCTTTTGAATATCTGGGCCTATATGTCTAACAGAGTGTCCTTTCATTCCCTCTGGAGTAATATTTCACTATCCAATATCACCACAGTCCTTTCTTCTGTAAATATGGAGCTAAAGTGTACTAATGCAATCAGGTATTCTGCCATCTGTTTGTCATTTGTAATTATGTCATCTGTCCTGACTCTGAATCCTTTAGTGGGCCAACATTACTTTTCTCTTATTATTCATCTATTTGAAGATTATTTATGATTATTTGATTTGGCCTCAAGTGCAATCTATTCCTCTGTATCTTGTGTGCCCTCTGATTTTCTGTTTGCCCTCTCTGAGTTTGTCTCTGATGTTCTGCATGTTTCCACTGGTTCTCTGCACTTTACACTTCCTGTATGCTGCCATTTTCTCCTTAAAAGGGAACAATCAGCACAAAGGGCCCCACACTCAAGTGTGGGGCTGCTCCCAGTATGCACTTTGTGTGCAAAAACATTTTGGTTTACTCACTGTTTATTGTAGTATACTAGATTTTACCATACTAATTTTGCTTAGTTCTAGGCTAACATCTTCTGTAACTAGAAATGTCAGAATCCCTTCCAGCTTGCTGCTGACATCAGAGCAGTACTGCAGCAGTGAGAGATTCAATAGCCTACAAGAGCTTTTATAATCTTTGATGTTTTCTGGTACTTCTTTGCTCCGCAGAAAAGTACCTGTACAGTTCTCCGTGACTGTACTTAGCCCAGGGAGGACTGAGGGATCATCAAATAAAAGATTGGAGTTTTTATAAACTCTAACATGTCAGTGCTTAGTATTTAAGTGTAATGATGGATCTTACTAGGAGTGCTGCCCTCCAGTAGCTCATTATTATTTGCACAACATCTTTAAACAAAATAAAGGAACCGTTTACACTTCAAACAGACTACAGTGTGTTTGTACAGAAGAACTGGGAGGCAAGAACTGGATTTTCTACTGTTATTGTTTGGCTTCCTATCTATGTACTGCCAGCCATGGTTGCTGTATTCCTCAGCTTTAATCTAGTCTTGCTTTATGTCGTCCATGTGTTTAAAGATGTCCCATTCATGCTGAACACTGATGTCCATGATCTTTGTTTCTCAAAGTACCCATTCTATGAGTTCCTTTATATTAAAAAAAAAGCCATATGCAGGAACATGGAAAAAGTCATTCCCTTAGGTCATTCCCTGTTCCCTCTAATAGGTAATCTAATGATGTTATAGTCACTGTTGCCTTATGTTTAGCCAATTGCTGCTTTTCTGAACAGGTCATCCTTAAGGATAAGAATTATGTCCAGTGTTGCTTGGTTTCTTGTGATTACTTTAATAAACTGCATTAGGTAACTGTCCACTACAAGACCTAGACTTAGCCTACCACACTCTGCTTCAACATATTTATCTTTGTGTGTGTGTGTGTGTGTGTGTGTGTGTGTGTGTGTGTGTGAGTGTGTTAATCAGGGAGTAAACACCAAGCTGAGACAGCTCATTGCCAGGTGAATTCTGAAGTGTGGGTTACATGGCCCTATTATTTGACAGTCGAAATGGTTAATCTTCTTCAATACGTGCCATGGTATCTTTAACTTCCACCTGGACAGTGAGCAGAGATGGACCGAAGGGATTTCAGTTTATCATCTCATCTGAAGGACAGTGAAGAGCAACTACACAAACATTAGTGCTCCTGGAAAGAATAATGTTCTCTAATGAGCCATTCCAAACTATATGATTTGGGGTTTGCATAGCAGAAATGCTGGTTCGCTTTAAATATTTATTTGCCTACATGTTTGCTGTCTGTATATTTGTCTGTTTGTTTTTTTGTTTTTTGTTCTAACATTTCACCAGAAAAGTCAATATACTTCAATAGTTTAATTCCGGGTGTGTCCTGGGGCAAGGGGAACAAAAGAGTTGAATAATATGGAATTAACACAGTAGCATAAAAATGCACAGTTGCAATTATACAACATATACAAATACCACAAGAGGAAAAATTAAGGTATCAAACATAAGTGCAAAATACTACAAAGGAAAATATACATAGCAGCATAAGGAAATCCTAATTCCATTTCCAATTGTGCATGAAAACAATAGTGCAGAGCATTAGTGCACTGAGGTACCTATAGCTCAGCTCGGCATGAGACCTGGAGACAGTGCCAGGGGACACCAGTCTGAGTAAGCCTGAGCTTATGAAGCAGTAGGGGAGCAGCTACCAGAAGCACGGAGCAGCTCCTGGGGAAACATATAACATGAACAAAATAGTATAGGGTCAGAGTAGTGTAGGGTTAGATCCAATATTATAATTCAGTTTCTTCTCTTTATTTATCACACACAAAAGCAGAAAGGGCAGTGTTTCATGGCCCCCTCACCACTTCGTCTATGCCCACAAATATTGTTCTGTTCAAAAATCTGTTAAATAACATAGAAAATAATTATATATGTATGGTATGATGATGCACTAGCCACTGTTCCACCATTGCCATAGTAACTGATGTTCCTATCGCCAAACAGTTCCAGATACAACTTTGCATAATATTCTAGAACAAGTCACTAGGAGTTTTTTTTGGCAAAACTTCTATGTAACAGCATTGTTCCCATGCAGCTTTATGGTGATACACTTTATATACAATTCCTCCCCATAGTTCCTGTTTCTGTAGCTGGTAAATAACAAAAAAGGCATTAAAGCATAGTGCTAATGCACTTCTGTTTTCAACTCCAAACTAAAACAATATGATAACTCTGCATTTGCTGGCCTTTGTTGCTGTATCTATCTTATAGAAAGAATAGTTGCTGTGTTTACCTTATAGTTTCTTAAACTTGTTTCTATCACTGTTTAGATTAAATCTGGTCTCACCTGTTCAGTACAAAAATCAGTTTTAGGCATTCTATTTCTTGTCTCAGATCTTTCCATATTATAAACTCTATGTCCCCAACATACTGTAAATCCAAGTCTTCAACACATCATGAGTTAATTGACCCTACACGGCCATAGGACACCGTCCCTCTGAAGCAGCTCAGATTTCACATCTAAGGGCTACAAGAAACAAGTATTCATGCTCAGTTTCTATAGATATTTATAGCCATCAGCTTCCCAAGGATTGAGTAGTTTTTCAGTGTGTCAACGCACCAAAATGTTGTAGTAAACTAACACAGTCCACCGGCCAGCTCCCAGGGTCATTGAGAGTATCCAGAGCTGAGTGCATGGGTTAAAATATCACATTGTAGGTGGGGGAAATGATGTCACTAATGTCACACAATGGCTCTACACCATTGTGGCCCACAGGAGCTCAGCTGCAGTTGAGCTTGACAGACTGACAATAGCACAGAGTGCTGGCGAGATGGAACGTGGGAGTCCTCTAGTTTGTTGTTTCACTGTCCACCTAGGACTGAAGTCCCAAGCTTTTATTAAAATCTAAAAATATAGGTAAATTAATATTTTTAAGTTTTCCTTCAAATTGATAATGTGAACCTTTGTCCTTCATATTAAGCCAGAGGAATAAGGCTAGGTGGGAAAGATTACAATCTCGCACATGACCTCAATGAAGTGACAGACTGGAGGAGGGTGGGAAGAGTGCTCCGGAGGGTAGGATGCCTCCCACACCATCCCCATTGTCCCCTTTTCTTTCTCTTCTATCACTCCCACTGCTTCCTTTGAGGTCCTCTTGGTTCTAAACTCACACAAAAGTGTGAACCCTGATGGTTTTGACCCTGAACTCTTGTCTCTCTCCAGTCCTGCCATTACTGTCCCTGTCACCGGTTCCACCCTCGGAACACACCAGCATTCAGGCACCAAGTCATTAGGGCACCAATTGGCAGTGTTGCCAACCACTGTTTTTGTGGGGGGCTATGCCCCCCACTCCCTAACTATAGATACCAACTCCAGTGGGAGGGCGGACCTTGGGGAGGGGGCGGAGAATTCCATAATTGAGCAATAATGATGCAGTGCCCTAACGCCAGTGCCCTGAAGGGGTGCAGTACCTGTCATCTACCTTCTTAATCTCACCTTCTCACTTGCCTCCATCCCTGATACATGGGAATAGGCTACAATCATCCCCCTTCCCAAAGGGGGGACCCCCCTCCCTTGGAAATCACCAACCTATTTCCCTCCTCCCCACTTTGACTAAACTCCAGGAACACCTTGTCCTCTCCCATCTCTCCCTTTTTCTTGATTCTTCTTTATTCCCTACCAGTCTAGTTTTTGGAAACCCCACTCCACCTTCACTTCCCTCCTGTGGTTCAGTGACTCCATCCTATCATGCATAGATCAGGGACAAGTCAATCTCACCATTTTTTTTTTGACTTGGCCAAAGCCTTTGACACTGTTGCACAATATCCTCATGGACAAACTTAAGGCAGTGGGGCTATCAGCCTCCTCAGTTGAGTGGTTCCGCTCCTGCCTTGAGGGTGGGTCTCAAGCTGTCCGAATTGGCAATGCCTTATCTCCTCCACTCCTTATCTGCTCTGGCATACCTCAAGGGTCCATCCTTGGTCTTGTTCTTTTCTACGTATTTCTGAATAACCTCCATCTGCCTACTCCTGTGTATGCAGATGACAGAATAATCTATGCCTCTGATTCTTTTGCTATGACCTCATGGCCCAGCTATGACTGGATTTCAATAATGTCAAGCACTGGTTCTGGGCAAATCAGCTATCCCTCAAAGCCAAAATAAAATGGTCTCTATGACTTTTGGCACAAGGCAGAGACTTACTAGGATCACCCCCCACCACCACTTCCTTCCTTCCTTCCATTCATCTTGATGGTGTTCCAACTGAGGATGTCTCCTCCTTTACATACCATGGGGTCTGATTGGATTGTCATCTTGATTTCTCAGTCCAGCTGGATGTCATCCACCAGCAGCCTTACCCCAAACTTGGTGCACTTTATACAAATAAAACAAGTATCCAGCTTCCTGCCCAAAGAAAGATAGTCTCAAAGATGATTTTCCCAATCTTTGATTACTGTGACATTGTTTACAGCACTGCTCCCAAGTCCACCATAGCCAGACTAGACCCCCTCTTAACTCCTTCTGCCACTTTGCCCTGGACTCCTCCTCTAGAACTCATCACTATGCACTGTATTCCTCCTTCTCCTTCTCTGTGTCTTCCTTCTCTTTTCCTTCCCTTGACACCAGGCATCTCGCTCACTGCATTACCTTCATTTCCAAATTCTGCCTGGGTTCCCTACACTCCTACCTTTCCTCCCTCACCTCTTCCCTTCCTTCTACTTCTTACTGTCCCCACAGCTCTGACCCCACTCCCTTGCCCTCCCCCAATAACATAATCTGCTTGACAAGCTGCTTTCTCCTCCCACTTCCCCAAACTGTAGGGCTCCCTCCCCAAGCAATTGTATGACTCTTCCTCTCACTCACTCAAATAATTCCTGTATATGCACCTGTTTCTGGCCTCAGACTGAATTTTGCTGCCCCCCTTTCCACACTCCCCTCTGCTGCTCCTAGTGCCCTATTTCAGACTCCCCTGTCCCCCACCCCTCAGTTTCCATCACTCTTCACTACTGAACCCAGCTGTACATTGTTTACCCCACAATTTTCTGCCATCTGCACTTTATTGCATTGTTGCTCTCCTCATGCTCTGCCTATGCACAACTTATTACTTCTGTTATTACTTAATAGTATAACTTGTATTTCTGATTTTTGTAGCCTATTGTAACTTATTGCTGCACTTTCCCAATCTCCCAACCCCAAGTATATATCTAGGAAGGAGCTGTTCCAGCTCAGTATTTCTTTTGTTGCAGAACTTTTGAGAAAAAGAGAGAGAGAGAGAAAAAAAGAAAGAAAGAAAGAAAGAAAGAAAGTGTATGTGTGTGTGTGTGTGTTTGTGAGTGTGTGTATATTTAAGTGCCCATGAAAGGTGCCAGATTGACAGCACTGGAAACTAAAGCCCTCTGTTTATCCATGTGGCAGGTACAGCATGGGAGATCACAGTGAGAGCATCTTCACAGTACTACACCAAGGTGCCATAACCCTCTCATGGACGGACCACAACATACTGTAGGAGAGAGGTTAGTTTGGACTCCATGCCCACTCAGTTCTTGAGCCTCTCACATGAAACTACCAACTAGGGTCTCAATTAGAGGCAGTTGTGTTGGTGGGATTGTGATGTGGACACCTGCCCACTGGGAAATGGACTGAGACCACCACAACTCAGTTCACATGTAGTAGGCCACTGAACAGACCTCAGGTGATAATGGCTTTCAGCCTCTTCCGACCTGGGCTGAAATTTGACCTTGTGACCTAGAAGTGAAAGGTTCCTTAACCCATTACCACTCCACTGAGCCATCCAGTTCCCCATTTCCTTCAATTCTTTGACAATCCTGGCTCTGAGAATGAGACAAACTCAACAAAGTTCACCTGTCATGTCATCATATTTGGATTAAGCTGTCTTTTCAGTCTTCCCACAGTTAATGATGAAGGTCAGGAGTTCTAGAAGGAGGATGTTACTGACTCTGACTGGCAAGCCCCCCTCCACCCCATGTACCCAATACATTTGATTTCTGGGCCAATAAAACAGCTGTATCATTAACTTGACTGAGTATACCACTGCTGGATAATATAATGCTGAGTCCTAAGTCTCTTGAGAAATGTCTGTTTAATCACTCAAGGAGCCTCAGTAACAATTTTTATAGATACTCCCAATCTTGATGCAACTTAGACACATCTGCTGCTTTCCAAGAATCTAATTCAATTCCTTAGAGTAGACAGGGAATTTCTCTAACAGTATCACAGAAATCTCAGGAAATATCTGACCATGTCAATTGTGGCATCTGTAATTTGAAAAACATGAGTGCAGCCTGTAGTATGATACACACTGTCAGTTGCTTATTAATTCAGAGAAAATACTGGAAACAATAACCTGTTTCTTTATCACTCTTGTTAACCACTCTAAATACTCTGTGCATGCTTCTTCCAGTTTTTGGGATCAGTGTGGTGAGTCTAAAGTTTCTCATGACCACATTTTTTGATCTTGTCCATTACTACATCTGTTCCTTTTCTCTAACTCTTTCTTTCCAAAAAGTGTTTGGTAGTGTTGCTCATCAGCAGAATTTTTCTTGTTCTATACTTTTCCTCTAGTGTTACCTGTAAAAACTTCATCAATATTTGGTGATAATTAAGCTCACAACTGCAAAAACTAAAAAAAAAAAATCAACTAGCAGCAACAATTCACAAACTCATTTCATGGAAAACATTATGGATAATTTAAGACAGCAGTCCTGATTTGTTTTATAATCCAGTGGTTGTCCTTGTTTTACTGTATACAGATATATATATATATATATATATATATATATATATATATATACATATATATTCTCCGATTTTATTCCTTTCCTTTCTCTTGAAATATGTGTATAGTCTACAGTGGGCCTGTAGGGTGTGGGGTTCTCTAAGAGGATGTTTCTTGGAGATAATTGAAGCAGTGTGTATTCTGTTCATCTTCTATTTTTGTTACTGTATATACCAGTCCCAGAGGAGAGAGACTTGAGGGAAAAGGAGGAAGAAGCAGATCATATGGTCAGGGAAAGAGAGGACTAGAGTTTAGGGAAGTTATAGGAGAAGAGAGGTTTACCTGCAGAAGATTTCATTGGAGGAAGGGAAGGGAAGGGAAGGGAACAATAGTCAGTGTTGTGAGAAACGCCTTGCTGTGGAGATAGGGTAGGGTCACTTTCTAACAAAGAAGATAACTCATTAAAATACCATTGTAATCACAGTCAAGGTGTTTTTTTAATCAGTCTGAAAGCAAGAAAACAAAATGTATGTATTTATTTAATATATGGCCCTACCAGGATAATCCCATGAGATGCAGTACAGTGCTAATCTTTTAAACGGACACCCCTTTCGCACAGAAAAAATACGCATGTAAGTAGCCTGTTCAGAACTATATGTTTTCTGTGGGAAAGACTGATCCTGAGAAGTGTTTCTCATTTTTTTCTCTACTTAGAATAGCATACAAATAAGTATAATATCAAACAAAACACATTCATGTGATTAAAAATAATTTTGTCAGTGTATTTCTTTGATTGTTTACTTTAATTCATTGCGTTAAAAAGGCATAGCAGGCAGGATGCTCATTAAAATATTGTTTTCACACCAGCTGAAACCAGGCGGTGCTTTTAACAGGTGCTAACTACATGTTAATAGACGCATTGGTGAATTCTGAAAATGTGCACTTAACAGGAATGTGCATATAATCAGTGTGAATTTAATCAGAAAATGTAACATTGTACAGATAGGAAAAAAATCTGGAAATAGAAAAAGTGTGCATTTATCCAGAATGTGCACTTATCCAATATGCACTTTAATGGGCTCCACTGTATCTTATTTTCTTGGGGATCCTGGGGATCCAGCAGTGGACAACAGGAAGAAATTGCTGCTTTACAGCTGGATATTAAAATGCATTCTTAAAGTGCACTGAGCATTCAAATAAAAAACTGCACTAAAAGTTGGCAAAATTAGAATTGTATAGCATGATAATTATCAGCATATGCCTCCAAGAGATGTACAGTAGCATGTGCAAGTAAATGATTCCTTTAAGAGAAGGAAAAGGTTTGTCTTGAAAACAGGCAAGGTGGTAGCAGCTCTGAGATGGCCAGAAAATGGTCTCATGTCATAACTGCGATTATTATATAGCGACTTGCATGACAGTGAGTCCATTTTGCCGAATACAAATTGGGCACCTAAGCAACAGAGCAACTGGCAAAACAACCACACAATGACAACATTCAAAAAACTAACAAAATAAAATAACATTTACTGCAGGGGACTATGCCCTCCGCACCCCCCCCCATTAAAATAATCAACTCCGGAGGGGAACACTGGGGGTAAGGGGAATATATGGGAGGTGGGGCTACAGTATTCAGAGGAATACTGAGGCTGGGGGCAACACAGTCAGGAACTGGAGGACACAGAATGCAACAAAAAAAAGCCAACACCTTAAAACAACTGAAAAAACATTTACTGAGAGGTATCCCCAAACCCAGAACCATGCCCATCCCAAACGGTCGCCGTATCCACCACTCCAGGTGACCAGCTCAGCAGCAGCAGGCTTCCTTCCTGTATTTCTTCCACATCACTGTACACTTCCCATCATTCACCCTTGCTGTCCTGTTGCTGTAGGCTCACTATTCCCTGCCCTCACTATCCCCTCACACTAGCTATTCCTTCGGGCATGCAAACTGAGTCACTCAATTTTGAGTTGATCAATTTGCTTCGCCCATATCACTGGATAACCCAGGAAATTTGTGCAATGAGTCAGGGACAGGGTGGGAAAAGCTGTGTCACCCAACACACAGTGAATCTTGAAATCCAAGGAGAAGGAGGAGGAGGAGGAGAAGAAAGAGGAAGATTGTAGGGTGTAACAGGTCTTTGAGGGCCTAATGTATGGACACAAGGTAGTCAGGTGCCTTTGCATATGCACAGTTGAACAATAAACAGAGCACTTGGTCATTTTTGTGATTTGACAGGCCCAACCAGCTGAGTTGATCACAAAGGAGAAAGTGGTTCATGAAGTAGTAGTGAGACAGATCAAACTCACAATTTATTTTTGTAAAGTCAACCCAGAGGTTGCAGTGTAGACTTACTAGCAGTGCAGTAAATTACATCAGCTCATAAAATGAGAGTCAGTCTAAATGTACCACATGACAGAAGTTAGTAAGGGTCACTACGTAATCAGCACAGGTCACAGCACAACCATTCCCATTCAAAAAGGTCACTATGTGGCCAGCCCAGTGGTGAAGTGGACTGAGGCACTGGAACCTTACCTACCACCACACAGGTGACTCAGGTTAAGGAATAGACTCAGGTCCCCGGCGGTCTGCTGGGTGAGGAAGGATTGATTGTCCAGAGAACAGCTTTCCTTCCTTCCTGTGTCACTCTCCTTGGCTGCCACATTGCAGAGGCCAAGTGGCAGTGCTGGCAGGAGCAGTAGAATGAGGGGGACATTGGCAGATGATATTGTCCACCAATGTCCCAGTGGCAAAAAATTGAGGAAAATGCTCCCACCTGCCCAACTTCCACCGGAGATCCTGCACAACCCTAGGTGGCTGGCCACACTCTGGGTGGGTAACCTGGAAGTCCACCAGATGGACTGGTGCTGTGGGGCTGGGGGGGAGGTGCCATTCCAAGGAATATAAGGAGAAGTATCAATAAAAAAGGTCACTACGCAAACTAAATAACCACTTGACAGCTCCCCATGTGACTACTCTGCAAATCTGCATAACAAAGAAAAATACAACCAGCAAAGAAAATATAAGGCAATTCCAGCAAAATAAATTAAAACCCCACCTACTCATCCCAGTGATCTGCACCCTTCAGAAGCAAAGTCAGAACAGCTTAAAATGGATGTTTTCTGAAAGTCCCCTGCTTGAAAAAAAAGCAACCAAAACAATACAAAATAACATTTGGCTTGTGTCAATAAGGCTAGTCTTTTTTTGTTATTATCATTGTTCATTTTTGCAACAGGCCTTACTGTCTCACCAGTCTCTTTGTTATAATTCAAGCAATATGAGGATCACATGGCCAGGGTTTGGCCCTGGGCTCATCAGGCACTTGGGTGGAGGAAAAGAGACAGTTTTTTTCATTCTCTAAGAGATTGTGTTGTGCACTGTACCAGTTAATTATTTGGGGTAGGGTGGCTAGATTATTTTTATCCCCTGATGAGCTGGGTTGTGCACTGGAAACATCAGGTGGTTTGTGGGAGAGGGTCACTTTTTTTTTTCTTTTTATTCTCTGACAGGCCAGGTAGAGCACCTAATGTTCTGCTTTGCAGCATATTGGTTTGCAGCGTGCATGGCAATGTAATCCCTATATGCATCTTGGGAAGAGTGCAGAGATGAGAATAAGCACTGAGAGAAGGAAAGAGTGAGACAGGGAGAGTCAGACAGAGGATCTGGGATTAATGGCCTTTAATGTTTGTTACAGCCTCAAAAGTGTGTACCATCAGCCTACTTCAGTCCAGTCTCCCATGCTAGTGTGCTGCGAGCCAAAGGAGGCAGAGATGTCTAAACAGAATGGTAGCAGCAGTAGTGCGGCGGTAACTCCAAGCCTCCTGTGCAGTGTTTGAGCCCCTCACTGTGAACTGAGTGGATCGGGATGGGTAGAGCAGTGTTTTACTACCCCACTTATTCCACCTTCTGTTAACCATTTTGCTGCTCCTCCTCCTTATCTCCACTTGGCTTAGTACATGAGCTAGGTTTAGCATGCGGCCCATCAGGTAGTTGGAGGGAGGGGCAGATTTTTTTATTCTTTGATGGGCCATGTTGGGCACTAGACTGGTAAGATAATTGTGGCGGAAATGGACAGATTTTGTTCATTCCCCAACAGGTGGGGTTGGCACTGGACCTATTAGGTTGTTGGTAAGATTTTTTTTTCCTGATGCATTATGTTGAACACGAAACTTGTCAGGTTACTGAGGGAGGGGGCAGTTTTTTTAATTCCCTGATGGATGAGGTTGGCACTGGACCTATCATATAGTATGGGGGAGAGGGACAGATTTTTTTATTCCTTAATGGGCTGCATTGGGCTCTGGATTTGTCAAGTTGTTGGGGGGAGGGGGACTTCTTTTACTCCCTGACAAGCTGAGTTGTATAACGGACCCATCAAGTAATTTGAGAAACAGGGACATTTTTTTTTATCCCTGAATGGCCAGGTTGGGTATTGGGCCAGGCAGATAGTTGCAGGGAGGGAGAGGAACAGATTATTTTTTATTCCCTTATGGGTCAGGTTGGGGACTGAATTTGTCAGGTTGTTGAGGGTGACAGACAGATCTTTATTCCCCTGATGGGTTGAGGTGGGCACTGTACTCATCTGGGCTGGTCACTGGAATTTCTATTCTACATTTCCTGCACTACCAGCATGGAACTCCTTTGCCTAGTAAAATACTTTGGGATAAGGTGTGTATGAAAATCATTATATAAAATCAGATGTTGCCATAGTTCTGCTGTTCTTTGTCCTTATGCATGAAAACTCTCAGTTTCAAATAGGTGAGTTCATGTTTTCCAGAAAAAAATAAAGGTTAGCTTTTCATTCATAAAGTTTTGCAGACTGAGAGTTTATTAGTACTTCTTCTCTGGGCTTGTTCATTGTCATTCTTGCCATCACACTGGAGTGTAGCTAGGCTAAACAATCTGAAGACTTCTTCAGTATATGACCTATTATTGGTCACCTGTACATTCACATGAGATTCCTGTTTTGCTCGTCAGGCTCTCATACACTCTTCTCCTTGCAGCCAGTAGAAAGTCAGCAAAGTTTTACAGACAGCTGCAAGGAACAGCAGCAATGCACATCACTCACTCATCGGCAGCCATAAAAAGGCATGTCTCTGCCTCCTCAATGCATTTAAATGGGACAGCTGCAAAACAGTTTCTGACTTTGATTACAGTAGTCACAGCTTTTCAGACCAGCTCTAACAATTCAAGCAATTAGAAAAATTTACTTTACTATCCCAATGAGCTGAAAGAAAGCAAGAACAGTTCAAAATGGAAATGTTATTTGAAGGCCCCCCAAAATAACAAAACAACTAAATAATTGCAACAGCACCTACACACACACACACCATAGAATTCAACATAAATATTGAAGAAAATAAAAAAAATCCCATAGATTATTTAACAACTGGAAATAGAGAAACTGAGATTTTAAAACCACAAACAAACTCACAGAACAGGCCAGCTGATACTCCATTTCTGCAGACTAGCTCCAAACAAGAAGCGACAACAATGACAGCACACACTATTTACTCATTGAAACTGACCTTAAAAAACTATGATTCATTTATAATTTAAAACCCTTTTTTTAGTGGCATAACACTTCCCAGACAGGGAATTGTGCTTGTTATTATCCCACCTCTTTTTCATATGCTTTACCTTTGACTCGGAATATAATCCCAGTCAGGATGTTACTATAATATAAATTCTCTGTCTGCCATGTGCTATTGCTTAAATAATCAGTTAAATATATAAATTGGGAAATGACCTGTCTCCTGGACCTGATGTGGACACTAAGACATCATTTGTATCTAAAAGGAAAACCAAGCCTGTGATCTACTTTGGTTAGAAATATGTTCTTTGTGTTTCTCAAAGGCAAGGGAAGGGTTTAACCATACTCCCAAGTACAGATCCATATACTCCCACCTCATTTTGGAAAGTATTCCACTCTCTACTTGACCCACCTGCCCAACAAGCCTCTCCTGTCCTCAAAGTTGGTGGCTCCCCAGTCTCTGACCCTGCATCAGTCAAAGAGATTTTCAATAAATTCTTTGCCACTTGCGTTCTCCCCAGCAACCACTCCCCCATACCCCCCAAACCTCCATCGGTCCCTTCGGACACTACAGGTCAATGTAACAAATTCCAATCTCCCCCTTCTCCTCCCTTAAAGTCTATACAGTCCTCCTTGCCCTTAACTCTATCAAGTCCAGTCCTGACGGTCTCCACCCCAGGCTGCTCCACATCTCTGCCTCGGCTATAGCTGCCCCACTCACTCAGATTCTTAACCTCTCTCTCTCCACCTCCTCCATTCTAAAGGCCTGGAAATCTACCAAGGTTCTACCTCTGCACAATGGAGGTGACCTTTCTGCTCCCGGAAACTATAGGCCTATTTCCCCTCCTCCCCTCCCTTGCCAAACTTCAAGAACCCCTTATGCATTCTAAGCTGTCTGAATTCCTAGCCATTACAAATACACTCTCACCAATGCAGTTTGGTTTTAGATAAGGCAGTATGAGGCAGTATAGCACAGTGGTTTAAGGCTCTGAGCTGCAAATCTAGAGACCTGGGTTTGAATCCCACAGCCCCCACTTGCATACTGTGTGACCTTGAGCAAGTCACTTAACTTTCATGTGCTCCCAGGTCGCACCTGTAAACAAGCTTTCAGCTTAGTGTGTTACTCCTGGTAAAACAACTGAAAAAAAAAAAAAAAGATAACAACACTTCACCATATCCTCACTTCTATGAGTTACAAATTCAATTTTATGAGATATGGACCAGAGCCATGTTACTGTTGCCATTTTTGTAGACCTGGCAAAGGCTTTCGACTCAGTCTCCCATCCCCCCCCACTACAGATTCTTAGATCTGCTGGCCTTGATGAACTTACTGTCAACTGGTTCCACTTTTATCTTTGTGACAGGCAGCAGTCAGTACAAATAGCTAATACTCTCTCCACCCCCAACCCCGCTCCCTATACTCTCTGGAGTCCCCCAAAGATCTATCCTCAGACCCATCTTTTTCTCCCTATTTATAAACATTCTCCCCTCAGTCTGCTAATCTTCTAATATACATATGTATGCCGATGATACTGTTATTTTCATCTCTGGGCCCACTGCCGTCAGTGTACAGACCCCTCTCCAGGAAGACTTCAATAGATTTCAGTCCTGGTTCCAGGACAACCAATCAAACTCAATGCAAAAAAAAAAAATGGCCATGACTTTTGGCTCCAGACAAAAATTGGCCTCCCTTCAGTTTTCTCCCATCTTCACTATCTTGGATGGCTCTCCCTTTGAGAACATTCCAGCTGTCAAATACTTAGGGGTGTGGCTTGATTGCCACCTGGACTTTTCCACTCATGTCAACGCCATCTACACTAAACTATGTCCCAAACTGGCTGTCCTCTATCGTCATAAAGACAGCCTCCCCCTCCCCACCCTCTGAAAATTGGTATCCAAATTGATCCTACCCATCTATGATTATGCTGATGTGGTGTATGGCACAGCCTCTCAATCATCCTTTGCTAGACTAGACACCCTTCTGAATTCCTCCTGCCACTTCGCTACCACCCTTCCCTTACCCACCTCTGTCTCCTTTATTCTGCCCTCTCTCTGGTGCTTTTATCTCACAGGAGAATGGTTCACTGTGCCTCCTTTGTTGCAAAGTTCTGGATTGCAACCCTACCCACCTACTTCTCCTCCCACCTCTCCCAAGCTGCCATCTCAAACTACTCCCTTTGCCACAGAGATCCACACACCTTTTCTGTCCCTTGCCTCCACTCTGCATCTGGCCAATCTGCCTTCTCTTTTCATTTCCCTTTTCTCTGGAATAATCTCACCTCCAACCTCTGACCTCCAACTGTCCTCCTCCTCCTTCTTCTCTCTCAAAAGGCTCCTCAGACTGCTACCCCATCCACAGTGCTCTCAGTGCTCCCAACTCCCACCTCCTTAATTAAATGGAGTCTCCTCCCCCTAGTTGTCTTCACCTCTTAACCCACTATCCCCTCATTTCAGAAGGGTTCCCATTGTTGAACTGTCTTCCTTGCTCCTGCAACTAGTGGTCTGGAAATTAATTTATTTTGTCTTACTGCAGAGCCTGCTTATGTACTAGTTGTATATGTGGTTCTAATTATGTCTCTATTTGTACTCCTGTAACTGGCTGTTACCCACTGCTTTGGGTCTTGTAACCATGACCTGTGATTTGCTTATTTGTAATTTTAATTTTATTGTCAGTTTTCCCTATGTAACCCCTTTCCCTGGGTCACACCTGGAAATGGGCTTTGGCTCAATGGTGCCTTTCCTGGTTATCAACTTTTAAATAAACAAATAAAAGTACATAAAAGAGTGAAACTTTTCAAGGGAAATGCTATCCATTGTTATAATCTTAAGAGGGTAGCTGACTGTTCTGAGCACCTTTTAGGACCCCATCAGTACTTTGTCTTGTCTGAGATTAGGACCAGGTGGAATTGTGTAAAACAGTTTGAAATTGTGTTGAAATCCAAATGGGGTGTGCCTTATGCTTAGAAAGAGTGGGGCCACTGAAGGAGATGACAATGGCATCTGTATGCATAAGCACTTAACACGTACAGTACTAAACTTCCTAGGAAGCTCATTCACAAAAACTAAAAATGAAGGGAACCTTGAGTGGCACATTTGGCACTCCCAGTCAAATCTCCCATAAATCAGGTTGGGTACCATTTAGACTAAACTGTTGAGTTCAGCCATTAGACACCCATTAAACTAAATAACAGTAAGACTGCTTAGACTTGCATCCTTACACATATGCAGGCAGGGTTGGTGATTCAGCAGACTGAAGACCTTTGGTAGATCATTGAAGTTCATTGGGGAGGCAAGTATTACCTTAATGAGATAATCCAGTTTTAAGCAAAACAAATAATTCATGGTTGACATCGGCAGATCTTAATATCACAAAATTACCCCCAAATTTGAATGTAGGACTGTCCAGTTTGTTTTATTACTGAAGGCATTTTCATTAAAAAAGTATATTTTCCCCTTAGACTTTATTTTCCCATGTTTCTTATTCTCGCCATGAAGTCATAATCGTTTATAACTTGTTGCCATGGAAATGAATCTGAGCAGAGAATTGTGACTTCTGGACAGGGACAGATGAAATCTAAAGGCAAATAGCTTGTTCCCCTGCAATAGTCTTTAGTAACAAAGAGTGGAATGTCCTGAAATTCAGACTTTTTTGGAATTTTGTGAGATTTGAGCCATGTTGATAGCAACTATAAATGTTTTTCAGTAAAATGGGAAAATCACTTTATGCAGGGAAGATATATTGTAGTACTGTGTCCCTTTCTGACAAATGACTACAAGGTTTCAAACATTGAGAAGCTGGTGGCACTCATAGAGGTTTGCATGAACATTTTTTTTTTTTTTTAGAATATTACATAAGATGGAGATGAGTTGGTACTCATGTACATCCACGGTAGAAACCCCTTTATGCAGTGGTGCCTGTTGTGTATGAAGAACAGCCACAGTCCATTTTCACTAAACACAGTGGGCTGGATTTTAAAACAGCGCCTACATTGACGCAAACTGTGGCACACACCGGCTAGTGACAATGCTGGGTGCAGTAATGCTTGTGCACTGTAATTTTTTTTTTAGTTGTACTTTTACTCCACCTCTGCACAGCCAACAGGTGGCTCTGGCCCTCCCTCAGAGGGGCTCATCCTCTCACCCTGACCGTCCTCCACTCAGCCAGATCCCTGTAAGTCCCAAATGGATTACCCCCCCCCGCTGCAGGACCAGGTGAGGGCAAGTACCCCCGTCATGGAGAACAATCCAGAAGTTGGGGGCATATTGTGGAAAATGCATCAGGCCATCATGGACCTTGTAGGCTCCCAGTTTTTCCCTGGGCCCACGAACGTGCAATGGGTGAAGTGGCTAGGCTCCGCCTCCACAGAGGAAGCATTATGCCCTGGACATGGGCCCCCCTCATTCTTGGCAGCATGCCTGTGCTGACACCCAGCTACCACTCCATGTCAGTCTACAGCATGCAGCACTATCCCCCCTCCCCAAGGAAGGAGAACTGTCTACGGACGCTCAATCCTTCCTCACCCCTGCCGACCTACAAGCAACCTGAGTCTGTTCCCGAACTCAGGTCGCCGGCATAACCTCAACCCTCAGTGCCACCGATCCACTTGTACATTGTATTTTGGAAGAACCATATCTCCCATACCAATGTCTCCAGAATTGATTCAAGTGGGTCACTGCAGCACAGATTCAGACCATGGGGCGTGAGTGATGGATGGTGCACAAAACCGCAGTCATCAGACATAGCCATGAAATTGGCAGAAATGGCTCCCACAACACTGTACACCAATCCTGATGAGGGCTATTGGTACCATACCCATGCCACTACTGAAGGACCTTGGCCACATTGCCTGTTGCACACTCTGTATAGTACTGTGAGTACTGAATGGGCACGGCACTGGAGGCATGCCTTCACATGCTGCAATACAGGCTAATGCCCTACCATGTATTACATGCAGTGCCTGTGTGGTAGAAGGCCAGTCCTGGCCACATAGGCATGTCTGCCTGCCAGCTGTGGGCATCCTAATATGCTCTAGGGATCATTAGACCAGACCGGCTGGTCTAAGCACTGACAGGTTCTGCAGGCTTAGAAAATCCCTCATAAGGGGATGGTGCAGTAATTGTCATGCTGCATGCCCTGGTCTAATATAATGCAACCCTGTGTCTGCTGCAAGCCAGATGCATGCCAGTTTGGTGCAGGAGGCCACAATTATGCTGCAAGCTGAATTTGAAAATGGGGTTTGCTGCAAGTTCTGATGCAGCATGCCCCTTGTATCAATTTCTTTTGATGCAAGGTCCGTGCATCAGTCTCGGACCTTTGAAAACCTGTCCCAATTACTTTATAATATATAGAAGAGTATTGTTTTGTATGGATTTCCATCCCTTTCAAAATGCTGTTGTGTCACAGTTCAAAAGTCATGGAACATGATTGTACCATTCTGTGGTACAACAGCATTCTGAAACCTCTACAGACTGCAAGAGTCAGTTTCATTTGAGCCTCTGCTTCCACATCTCACATACTGGGCAGCAACTGCAGTGATATCGCAGGGATAGTTTTACTAAAAAGCATCAGCTCATTTCAATGAAACTGAAAACAAACAGAGTATCAACAAGTGAGGTAACCACAATGTGAAGGTGGGGAGTCACTGACTTGATGGCATGGCACAAAGTGGAGCTGCAAGTAGGGAGGGCGGGGGATAAGCAATGACTGAAAATATCTAAATATTTACTATACACTATAAAAAATACCAGATGTGCAACTCCATGCCTAACTAGCCTATGCTGCCACCTCAGGGTTCTGATTACCTCAAACCTCTTAAGCTTCACAATCGAGGGATGATGAAATCAAAACCTCTCTGTGACAGCACAGGCTGGCTGTACATGATTGCCCATCCAGTATTCTCTATATGCTTTCTCTATGCTGTATTCAGATTTCAACAAAATGACATACAGAGAACTATATCTTTTAACAAAGCTGCTTCTCTAATCACTCTCGCACAGAGATTGTGACTTCTTAGTTGCATGCACAAACAGCTAGACAGGTTGTAGATTCTACCAAGTTGCAAAGCTCATTTGATTAAAGAGAACATTTTGATAATCAACCTAGGTGACCTTTTTATATACTCTAAAATCTTTTGATTTATCAAATATATATATATACTGTATATATATATATATATATATATAGATATATATATATATATATACACACACACTATATATATATATATATGTATATCTATATATATATATATATATATATATAGATGTACATATATATATATATATACTGTGTATATAGATATCAGCAGTCCAGAGATTTCCTGACTAAATTTTTCCTATTTAAAATAAAAGGAGCAGCCATTCCATGGTACCCTGAGACAGACATTGATGTTACAATTGGGGAAGCATCATGTTGTTATTTTTCCTCTTTGCTTCCTGGCTCCACCTTGGGGTCCATTATTCTCTCTCTTTTTTTTTGTTCTTGGCAGTCCGCTCCGGGCCCCATCAGCCACACTCTTGCTACCTAGCTTTGGTGTCCTTCCCTCGGTGAACTGGCACATGTAACCCCTGTCACTGGTAACCTCTGCACTCACTAATTAGGCCATCTTTCAGTTTTAATCCCCATGCCTACCCTTTCCATTGACATGACTATACCCCTTCCTCTTGGCAAAACTGAAGTCCACCTGGCTTTGCAATGGATGACATTCATGTGACTTGTACTGCAAGCATGCAAATTGCCTTACCTACACTAGTATCATGGTCCTGCAGCACCCCCTACAACACTCCTACTACTGTCATGCCAGATGCCAGGCATCACGTTCCATAATGGCTAAAGATATAAATACTTCTGTCACAGTGGCCTCATAGATACATAGATGCATAGACAGTGTCGGCAGATAAGGGCCTAAGGCCCACCCAGTCTGCCCATTTGAGCTTGTAAGTTCAGTTTATGTTTTCCTAGAAGTCTGTTGCCCCTTACCCCGACCTCCAGAATTCCTTTATGTCTATCCCATGCATTCTTAAATCCCGTGATTGTTTCAGCCCCCACCACTTCCTCTGGCAGGGTGTTCCACTTGTCCACCACCCGTTCTGTGAAGAAATTCTTCCTCATGTTTCCTCTGAATCGTCCTCCCTCCAACTTCATCCCATGCCCTCTAGTCCTGGAACATCTTTTTCGCTTAAAAATAGTGTTTTACTGCACCCTGTTCCTCCCTGTAAGATACTTGTATGTCTCTATCATATCCCCTCTCTCTCCCTCCTCTCCTCCAGGGAGTACATGTTCAGTTCCTTCAACCTGTCTTCATAGGACTTGTGATGCAATCCATGCACCATCTTTGTTGCCCTCCTCTGAACCTTCTCTACCCTGTCTATGTCCTTATGTAGGTATGGTCTCCAGAACTGTACACTGTACTCCAGGTGGGGGCCTCACTAGTGTCTTGTATAGCGGAATTATGACCTCCCTTTTCCTGCTGGTGATGCCCCCTGCCTATACATCCCAGCATCCTATTTGCTTTACCTGATGCCTTGTCACACTGTTCCTCTACCTTGAGGTCATCAGAGATGATAACCCCAAGATCCCTTTCCTGCTTGGTGCATGCTATATCCTCACCCCCAACTGATATATTGTGCCAGGGTTTTGTGCCCCATATGCATTATCTTGCACTTCCTTGCTTTGAATTTCAACTGCCAAACCCCTGACCATTCTTCAAGTTTCTGCAGGTCCCTTCTCATTCTGTCTCACCACTTCTGGTGTGTCTACTCTGTTACAGAGCTTTGTGTCATCAGCAAACAGTGAAATTCTGCCTTCTAGGTCCTGTGCAATGTCACTGAGAAGATGTTGAATAGGACCGTTCCCAGCACTGATCCCTGTGGTACCCCACTGGTCCTCTTCCCTCTGTGGAGTGATAGCCATTTACCACCACCCTCTGTGTCCTGCCACCCAGCCAGTTACCTACCGACCACACTACTGTCCTGCCCACACCCATATCCCCCAGTTTGTGTAATAGTCTTCTATGTGGCACAGTGTCAAAGGCCTTGCTGAAGTCCAGATAGGCCATGTCCACTGCCCTCCCCGATCCACCTCCCTAGTTACCCAGTCAAAAACTTCAACGAGGTTGGTCTGACATGACCTCCTCCTGGTGAAACCATGCTGCCTTGGGTCCTGTAGTCCATTGACAACCAGATGTTCCACCAATCTCTCCTTCAGTAGTGCTTCCATGATCTTCCCCACTACTGAGGTGAGGCTGACTGGTCTGTAGTTCCTGCTTCCTCTTTGTTTCACTTTTGTATAAGGGGACTACATCTGCTGTCCTCCAGTCTTTGGGTACCTCCCCTGTTTCCAGTGATCGGCTAAACAGGATAGCCAGAGGTTCAGCCACCACCTCTCTTAGTTCTTTAAGGACCCTGGGGTGCTCCCCATCTGGCCCCATTGCTTTATCAACTCTTATTATTTCCAGTTCCTTCAGGACCCATTCTCGTGTAAAGGGACTTGTGTCCATTTCTGCACCATTCTCACCCCTTGTACTCCCTTCAGACCCATTACCCTCCTATTCTTCAGTAAAAACTGAGCAGAAATACCTGTTCAATATGTCAGCTTTACTGTTGTCATCCTCCACACGGCCCCATCCTCCCCCTTCAGTCTCACTATCCCTCCCTTTGTCTTTCTTTTTTCACTTATGTACCTGTAAAAGGTTTTGTCCCCTCTACCCACTGATTTTGCAATGTGTTCTTCTGTCTGAGCTTTGGCTTCCCTTACTGACCTCCCTGCCTCCCTTTGCTTCTCCTGGTACTTCTCCCTATCCCCTTCTGCCTGTGTCTTTTTGTATTGCCTGAATGCAATCTTTTTGGCTTTCACTTTCTTTGCTACCTCTTTGGAAAACCATAATGGTCTCCTCTTCCTTTTCCTCTTGCTAACCTGCTTAATGCATAATTCTGTTGTTCTTGTAATCCCCATTTTAAATACTGCCCACTGTTCCTCAACCCCTGATTCCTGTCCCATTCCCCTTAATGCCTCTTTCAAGACTCATAGTGGATTCCCTGCAGGGGGAGGGCCTCAAACAACTGGTACAGCAACCCACAAGAGACAGGGCTATCCTAGATCTAGTACTGACTAACAAAGAAGGGATCACAGATCTCCAGGTAGAAGGTCACCTGGGGGCCAGTGACCATCACATGGTATGGTTCAATTTGGCTACTACATCTAAATCATCCCATTCCAAGGCAAAATATGGGACTTCAGAGGAGCTGACTTTGATAAGATGGCCAACAGAGTTAAGCTAGCCCTGGCAAAAAAAACACAGGTGAGGAGGTACAGGCAAAGTGGGCAAGCATTAAGGATACAATACTTGAAGCAACATCCCATTGTGTTAGACAGAAAGGAAGTGCAAAGAAGAAGGAAACCACTTTGGTTCTCAAATATAGTAGCAGAAAGGTCAGAGCCAAAAGGCTGGCCTTCAGAAAATATAAGGGAATACAGCGGGATGAAGATGGGAGGCATACAAACTGCCCTAAGGGAAGCAGGTAAGGCAGTAAGGCAGGCAAGTCCCAAACTGAGGAAACACTAGCACGAACAGTAAAGAAGGTGACAAGACTTTCTATAGATACATTAGTGAAAGGAGAAAGTCCAGAGGGGTATTGCTAAGCTAATGGAGAAAAGGGAGCATGTGAGGAGGAGGACCCTGTAAAGGCATCTATCCTAAATAGATACTTTTGCTCAGTATTTACTGAAGAGAGAGGTAGGGCAGGGCCCACAGCTCAGCATCATGGACACAGGGGGGAGGGAGGTGAGCACTACTCCCTTCACAAAAGAAAGGGTCCTACAAGAGCTTGCTAAGCTCAGGGTGGATAAGGCAATGGGACCTGATGGCATACATCCCAGGGTACTTAAGGAGCTAAAGGAGGAACTAGCAGAGCCATTAGCAGAATTGTTTAGTGAGTCTCTGAGCACAGGAGAGGTCCCAGAAGACTGGAGAAAGGCTCATGTGATCCCACTCCACAAGAGTGGTAGCAGGGAGGAGGCGGGAACTACAGACCGTCAGTCTTACCTCAGTAGTGGGCAAGATTATGGAGGCACCCTTAAGGAAAGGATAGTGCAACACCTGGAATCCATAGGGGCACAGGATCCAAGACAGCATGGGTTTACAAAGGAAGGTCCTGTCAAACTAATCTCATAGATTTCTTTGACTGGGTAACCAGAGTGGTGGACCAAGGGAGCAGTTGATGTCGTCTACCTTGACTTCAGCAAAGCTTTTGACACTGTTCACATAGAAGATTGATAAATAAGCTAGGTAGGCTCGGGGTGGGTCAGAAGTTGGTCAACTGGGTGGCAAACTGGTTGACTGGCAGAAAACAGAGAGTGGTGGTAAATGGTATACAGTCAGAAGAGATGCAAGTCACAAGTGGGGTACCTCAGGGATCAGTCCTAGGGCCAGTCCTATTCAACATCTTCATTAGTGACCTCCAGATGGACTAGAGGGTAAGGCTTGTCTGTTTGCAGATGACACCAAGATCTGCAACAGAGTAGATGATCCAGATGGGGTGGGCAGAATGAGAAGAGATCTGGATAAACTAGCAGAATGGTCAGAAGAGTGGCAACTGGGATTTAATGCAAAGAAGTGCAAAATCATGCACATAGGGAAGAGAAACCCTGAAGCCACTTATAGGCTGGGAGGGAGTTGCTAGCAGTCACAAAGGAAGAAAGAGACTTGGGCATCATCATCACTGATGACCTAAAATCATCCAAGCAGACCTCTAAAGCAGTAGGTAAGGCTAGGGGTGTTAGGGTGTATTAGTAGGGGTATCACAAGTCGTAAGAGGGAGGTAATAATCCCTCTGTACAAAGCGTTGGTTAGGCCCCATCTGGAGTACTGCGTGCAGTATTGGAGGCCACACCTTCACAAGGACATTAACAAATTGAGGCAGTCCAGAGAAGGGCAAACAAAATGGTGCAGGGACTGCATCAGAAGACATATAAGGACAGATTAGCAGAGCTCAATATGTATACCCTTGAGCAAAGGAGGGAGAGAGGTGATATGATCGAGACATTTAAACACCTTAAGGGCATAAACAAGGTGAAAGAGTCTAACATGTTTAAATATAAGAAAAATAGCAGGACAAGAGGACACAGCATGAGATTAGAGGGAGGCCGATTAAGGGGGAATGTGAGGAAATTCTTTTTCACAGAAAGGGTGGTAGATGCATGGAATGGCTTACCACAAGAAGTGGTGGCTATGAATACAGTGCAGGGCTTCAAACAGGCATGGGATAGGCATAAGGGAGCAATACAAATGACTATGAATAGATAGGTCACTGACAGAGCAAAGGCCGATGGCACATTTATAAGGTAGAAAAAGAAATGGGCAGACTGGATGGGCCTTGCGGTCCTTATCTGCCGTCAACTTCTATGTTTCTATGTTTCTAAGTATCTCCCCATTTTCCCAAAGTCTGCCCCCCTAAAATCCAGGATACGTGTTTTTGTGTGGTTTGGTTCTGCTCTTTCTGTGATTTCAAACCACAATGACTGGCGGTCACTGTTACCCAGGTGCTCCCCCACTGTTACCCCCATCACACTGTCCCTGTTTGTGAGCACAAGGTCCAGTATTGCCTTCTGCCGAGTTGGTTCCATGACGAGTTGCTTGAGGAAGGCACCCTGAAGGAGTCCAGGATAAATCTGCTCTAGTTGATGCTGCTGCTGGGATGCTCCAGTCCACATCTGGAATATTGAAGTCTCAACCAGTACTACCTCACCCTTGTCTGCCATCCTTTGGATGGCTAGCATCAACTCCTATCTGTTTCTTCCTCCTGGGCTGGTGGTCTATAGACCACACCTGTGCGGATGGCTGTCCCCATTTTTCTTTCCAGCTTAACCCACAGTATCTCTCCCCCATTTTGTTCCTCCTGGATCTCTGTGGTCCTTATGTCATTTTTCACATACAATGCCACTCCTCCTCCTTTCCTGCCTGCTCTCTCTCTTCTGAATATGTTGTAGCCAGGTATGGCCATCTCCCAGTCATGGTTATCATTGCACCAGGTTTCAGTGATGGCCACAATGTCCAGGTCTGACTGCACCATGACAGCCTCCAGATCTTCCATCTTGTTGCTAAGGCTCCTGGCATTTGCACACATGGCTTTCCATGATTTGACCTCCCTAGACTGTTTCGCTGTTCTACTCCAGCCCCTTCCTTGGTTGTCCTTTATCCCTGGTTCTCCTTGCTGTCTGCCCTTCTGCTGAATTTTGCCCCTTTTCTGCCTATCCACCTCTTGGGCACTAATCTCCATCTTTTGCACACTGCTTTGCAGAGACAGCCACTCCTCTGGTTCACTGGTTCCACTGCTAGCTGTGGGGGGTGAGCAAGTAGGTACCCTCCTTGCTGGTCTGCCACCCCTCTGCTAGTTTAAATGCTTGTCAATGTAGCATTTAAACTTATCATTGAGTACTTGGATTCCCCTCCAGGATGGATGCAGGCCATCAGGCTTGAACAAACCTCTATCCCTCCAGGTGGGTCCCCAGTCACCAATGAATCCAAACCCTTCCTCACAGCACCAGTTCTTCAACCATGAGTTAAAGTTCCTGGTGCATGCACTCCTATGCTTTCCCTTGCCTCTCGCAGGAAGTACTTCTGAGAAAGTGACAGAAGTAGCTACTTGCTTGAGACCCCTCCCCAATTTCCTAAACTCTTCCTGAACTTCCTTTGGCTCCCCATTTGCCAGGTCATTAGTACCTAGGTGGATAATGACATCCAGCTCACCCTCCTGTCTTGTCTTCCCAGTGATCCCCAGGATCTTCCTTCCATCCCTCCATGCCGTGGCACCTGGTAGGCACCTCACCTCCCTGTCCTCCCCCTCCTGTGTTCCTAGCTGGATCCCTCTTATGATGGAGTCCCCCACCAGGATTCGCTTCCTCCTCCTCTGGGGTCCACTGCTTTCCCCTGCTGAGGTCACCTCCTTGGCTAACCTCCACATCCTTTCCTTCCACTTCTCTGGGTACCTCTATTTGGTTGTCCTCATTTGCCAGTGTGGCATATGAGTTCTTGGAGTGGAATAGGATCTGGGATGTGCCTCTGCCTGACCACTCTAACCCCCCCTGAGCCCACTGTCATCCAAGTGCTCCTCGTTCTCGGCATCCTTTGAGACAGTTGCATTGGACTGGGTGGTCTCTGGATAGGGGTGATGGTACTCCTGACCCAGTTTACTTCTGCTCTGAGTCTGGCTACCTCATCCAGCAGTCCAGAGAGATGCATGTAGATAGGGCAGCACCTCAGTGTCCAGAAGGTCTGCCTGAATATGGCTGCCCCACAGCCACTGCATTGCACCACTCCCCACATTATACTGCAATTATACTGCTATTCCACTACTTGTCTGCTACTGAAGCTCTCCTAGTTCCCTTTTTATTAATTTACTGTCCTAAAAATCCTGCCACTGATCCTCAAATAATTTTCTTAAAAAAAAAGAAAAGAAACCAACAAATAAATAAATGAGTCAAAACACTTGTCATCCTGAGGGTGGGCTTCTTCCCCCTTATGCCCCTCCTACTTCACACCCCTTACTATACCCTGTGTTTAGCTCCTGTCAATCAGATTTAACAGGGCATATAATTAAGAGTTGGGGGAAGGGGAGGGAGGGGGGTGAAAATTTGCAGCAATTAAAGACAGCACAGAATTACACCACCACTACGTTTTAAATTTTCAACAGCCCAAAAACAATTCTAAGTAAAGACAACAAAGAAAGTACAGTGTCACTAAAAGCCCACAATCTAAGTTTAAAAGAAAAATAGCAATTACCAGTTACTCTAAAGCACTGAATTGAATATGTTTCCTTCCTTCCCCTTCTGGCTTCTTCTGAGAAACAGCTAGTTGCAGTGCTTGGTGTCACTTGGCATTGCTGTTTACAAATGCTAAAAATTTACGCTGTCATCTGCAGGGTTGTTCGAGTTAGCAGTGGCACTGAACAGAAACAATACTGCTTATGCGTGTGCCTCAACAGGCCATTTATTCTGTGAGCTCTCGTGGCTAGCTGGAAAATTTCAAACAAGCAGGCAAGTTCAAAGAGATGGTCTTGACTACTCTAATAGGTCTTCTTCACTCAAGATACTGATTGACATGAGGCTACCTGACACTGGGCACCACTGCACTTTTACTATGGAGCATCCTGTGAATGTTACCTTATTATCACTCCACCCAGCCTTTTCCTTCATCTCCAGTGGCAGGTCAAGTGTATAGCTGTGCAAAATTTATGTATATGGCTTCCTCAAAATGATGACAAAATTCCGCAATTTTCACAAAAGCTCATGAAATCCAACATTAATTACTGATGTCATTTTGCAATGTTTGGCTGCCTATAACTTGTCCACCTTTTAAGCAACAGATTAGAAAGCTGACAAACACAGCCTTCTTTGAGGGCCCATGAACCTATAGTACCAAACCTCGTGACATTGCTTTATCTAATTTTAAAGTTATAGGTACTTAAAATTGTGAATTTACATACTTGTAAAATTTCCTTTATAAGTTTCTGAGTATTTGTGTGTTTACAGAAACATACTGTAGACTTTGACGGCAGATAAGGAATGCTTGACCAACTCAGTCTTACCATTTCCCTACCTATTGGATAGGCTACAGATCCTAGTTAACCAACAGCCTACTTTTTCCTAACCCCCCACCAGAATTGCCTTATGTCTGTCCCATGCATTCTTGAATTCCCCCACTGTTTTTGATCCCACGACCTCCTCAGGAAGGCCATTCCATGTGTCCACCACCCTCTCTGTGAAAAAAATGCCTCCTCACACTGCCCCTGAGCCATCCCCCATCTTCAAAATGTATCTCTTGTTCTTGCACATCTCTTTTTCAGAAATATGCTACCCTCTTGGACTTTGTTGATTCCCTTGAGGTATTTGAAAGTTTCTATCATGTCCCCCTTCTCCCTCCTTTTCTCAAGGGTATACATATTAAGCTCCTTTAGTCTCTCTTTGTATGACTTCTGGTGCAGACCCTGCACCATTTTAGTTGCCTTCCTCTGGACTGCCTCCATCCTGTCTATGTTCTTGCAGAGATGGGGTCTCCAGAACTGCACACAGTACTCCAGATGGGGTCTCACCAACTGTCTGTACAGACGGATAACAACTTCCTGTTTTCTACTGGTGATGCCTCTCCCTATACATCCCAGTATCCCCCCAGCCCTTCTTACAGCCTTCTCACATTGTTTGCTTACCTTTAGGTCATCTAATATGACTACCCCCAGGTCCCTTTCCATTTTTTGTTGTTAGTACCTCCACTTTGTGTACTCTTCCCTAGGTTTTTGTTTCCCAGGTGCATTACTTTGAACTTCTTTGCATTGAATTTAAGCTGCCATACTTCTGACCATTCCTCCAACCTTGCCAAGTCCCTTTTCATCCTTTCTACCCCTTCCTTGTGTATCAGCCCTGTTGCAGATCTTTCTGTCATCTGCAAAGACATACTTTTCCTTCCAGTCCCTCTGCAATGTCATTTATACACACATTAAAAATGGCCAGTCCTAGTACTGAACCCTGTTAGCAACCCCCTTTCTTTGGAGTAGACTCCATTTACTATTACCCTCTGTGTCCTGTTGTCCAGCCAATTTTTTACCCAGGCGACCACCCTGGGACCCACTCCCAGGCTGGCTGACTTGTTTATTAATCTTTTGTGTGGGATTGTGTCAAATGCCTTAACTCATCTCCCTGTAATTCTATGGATCTAAAACTGTTGACACATGTCCATAAGGTAGAGGACTTCACACATATCAAACTTGTAACAATGATTTATTATTATTGCTGTATTTCCATGCATAGTCATATGTTATTATGGAATTAAACTATATATATTCATTGAAGATCCCAAAAGTAAGATAACAAAGTGAGATGAATTAAATCAGAGGTGCTACAGTATCTCATTTTAGATTATGAAATCATATAGTGCTATAACTTTATATGTAACAAAAAATTAAAAAGGACAGCCTAAAAGAAAAGGAAACAGTCACAAATATTATGTCAGGGGGACTTCAGAAAAAATATTGTATATCAGACTATTATAATAAAATCGGGAAGAATAAAAAGCAAGTACCTGTAGGTGTTCTGATAACATAGCCAAGTCACATCCTATCCAACTGCTAAGGGCTAAAGCATCTAGATTGGATGATTTTTCATTGTAAATGAGCATTGCAAACCTGCAAAAAACCCACCTTATTCTGCAAATGCAAAACAATGAAAGTGAGCATACTTTAATTGAAAAATGTCTTACTGTAAGTTCTGTTTTAAAGGTAGATCATGATACCACCAGATGGGCATGCAAATTGTCAGTTGGACATGGCTCCCATGTATCCATGTGTCTGAGCCGTGATCACAAAGCTCTGTGAAGTTTGGAGTAATGGAGTTTGTTTGGGTTGCTTTTGGAACAGAAACTGACCACAACAGAAATAATTAGATGTGTGTATTTAATTAGTCAGTCAGAAAATAAGTCTGCTCTTTGGTTTTTTTTTTTGTGCAGCTCCATGTATACCCAGGCTGACTTGTTAACATCAAAGCCAATCAGACTTGACACACTCTACTCCTCCCTCATGCAGAGAGCTGAAAATCTACTGGCTTAGCAGATGTTTCGAGCAGTGGGGATATTAAAATATTTAACAGCTATAGGCTTCAGATGGCAAGGAAAACAAGATAGCTAAATTTAAAAAATTATATCAAGACCTAGTAATAGAGCAACAGATTTCTGAAAGTTAACCACATCAAGCACAGAGCATAACCTTTTCAATCAAGATTACTAACATTCACACAAGGAGACGCCTAGGCCCCTGCAAGCCCCAACCCCCCCAAGTAATGTTTTCACAATAATGAGTTCTCCAGTTATGTAGATACAAAAAGAAATTGAGCTGCTGAGCTGAGCACACTCCCACCCATAGAAGTCCAGCTGTCTCATACAGACCCATCTTGCAATCATTGTGGAGTGAGACACCTGAGGGTGACAGCGTTCCATCTGTGCACCCCATTTCAGAATGAAGTGTTACTAAAGGAAACTGTGCTACAATCCCCTGCCTATAGTTCCACTGCCTGCTTCATGGACCCAAAGCATTAGCAGTGCTAGATATCAGGAACCATCACCAGCCTGTACACCAGACCTCAAACTGTCCAGATCGATGCAGGACCCTGTCCCAGGTGACACCTGGTGGGTGGGATCAACATCAGAGAGGAATGGAAGGGCAGTAGCACATATGGTCACTATGCAGCTGAATAGGTGGTGGGGCTCCACAGGCAGTGTGGAACCAGTATGTGGAGACAGGAAGCCTGGTGTGACAGGGACTCATACACTAAAACACACGAACAAGAAGGCCAGTGCTGCTGCTACAATGTGAAGATGAACATACTCAAAAATCTAACAGCATATAGTCAATTGAAATAGTCCAAAAATAAACCACAAACCATCATGTTGCCATAACCCCGGTGCTTCGAGATACACTGTCTCATTGTCGGGGGAGGTGGTGCCAATCAACATATGGGCCAGTTGGTACCACAACTCTTATACAGCAACTCTTATGGTAATGCAATTATTAAAAAGCATGTTACATTATTCCACTTCTTTTAGTTTACATAGTGTACAAATAACATTAAATAATGCTGAAGCATGGTAGCACAGTTTAGTTTTTTTTCTAAATCGATCTCATTAAGTTTTTAAAAAGCACAGATGCATTAGCCACTGATGACAAAAAAAAGGCTCTTGGCCCATCCAGTCCTCCTGCCCTACCCAACTATTTTGCCTTTCCCTAGTAGCAATCCAATCTTTTTTTTACTGTCACCCCTTTTCTAAAAAAACCCACCTGCCTGTCCAATCTCTGCTTAAAGCTGTTGATTGCTTTGGCCAGTATCACATTGTCTGGTAGTTTGTTACACTTATCCACCACCCTTCCCATGAAGAGGTGGTCACGGGTGTCCTTTTTGAATCCCCCCCGTCAACTTTAGTGAATTCCCACTCGTCCCTGTGTTTGAACTCCAGGAGAATATAGTAGCTCCTTCTCATCTACTCTAGTTATCCCATGCAAATACTTGTATTTCTCAGTCATGTTACTTCTTTCCCTCCTTTTCTCTAGGGTGTATATGTTTAAGTCCTGCAACCACTCCTTGCATGTAAAAATTCCCAAGGCCATGCACCATCTTAATTGCCTTGCACTGTACTGCCTCCACCTTGTTGCAGAGAAGCAGCTTGGTGCAGAAAATAGATTTGTATTAATTAAAATGACAGTGTATCACAAATATCACCTGCTAAAGCAAAAAACCTGAAGAGGTGTCTTAGAAAAGGTTTTAAATGGGAGCCAGTCTAAGAAAGTGCATAAATAGAGAAATCAGAATAAAAAAGTTTAAACACATCAAGTCATAGAGGAAGTGATCGCAGCAGACAAGGCTATTATATCAGTGTTATTGGAAGCAAAAGGACCCAGCACCTGCTTAAAAAGTAACACTGTAATTTTGCATGCTCCACCATTCCTTGTTAAGCAGCCAGCCTGGATCCAAGTTCGGTGCATAGAAACTTTAATTATTTTGTGCACAGCAAACACAGCAGAAAAAAAGACTCACATATTTCCAGAGTCGACAACATCTGCAAAGTTGATCCAGAGTCCATTTAGAAATCCATAAATAGATGTCCAAAACATTTTTAAAATCAACAAGCCTAGAGACAGGCTGGCAAGAAACTTTTGCAGCAAGGCTGAGGGTCATTCCCACATAACATCACCTGAAGCATTTCACAATTAGCTTTTTCTTTAGCTATTACTTTCTGGAGCTGGCTGTCATCCAGAAGGAGCCCCCAGCCCCATCCCCCAACATCCACCATCCAGAGCTGACCCATATTCCTAGGGCTTGCCTCCCCTGGTGGGGCCGACGGGGTTCCCCAACCCCCACCAGAGATCGGATTCAGTGAGGCCAGCGCTGTGGCTGGCCAGGAGCGGAGCCTACAAAGTGCCTCCACCATTGTGTCATGGCATCTTTTTTACAGGTTTCTCCCCAGGAGTTGAGGCATGCAATGATGCCCATGAAGAAAAGTGCACACGTGTCCGCATGTGGTCCCTCCAAACATCTGCCCCAACTCCTCCCCCTTCTGCAGAGTGGCGTCCTGTCCCCCAGCCTCAGCTAGAGAGCAGGCAAGTTCCAACCACTAAGGATCCTCCTCCCCGGAGAAGAAGAGCAGTTCATCAGATGCTCAATCCTTCTCCACCCCTGCCATCCCCCGCTGGCCCATGCTCATTCCCGAACATGGGTCACCGACATAGCGTGAGGTAAGGCATCCAGCGCCTCAGCCCTCAGCACCACCGGGCTGGCTTCAAATTAGCTTTTTCCAAGGCTGACAAATAAGGATTACTTCCACCTATTTAAATGTCTCTTAAAGGGACAGTACTATAAAGTGCATTATATGTACAAAGTGCAACAGTTCTCAGCAATGCATAAAGAGTCAAAAACAGTGCAATATCAAAATCACAATAAAACACAATAGATAGCATCCCCTAATAAAAATCCAATGTGCAAAGAGGTAAGAAAAAGAGAGAAACTATGCTTAATATAGTAAAACCCTGAAAATATGAATGCCCCTGGGGACATAAAAAATCTTCGGATTTCTGGGGTTTCGGGTAACCAGGAGCCCATAGTAGTGAATAGGAAAAAGCACTCGGTCAGCTGCTGCAGACCAACAAAATCTTTAGCTGCTGTAATAATGTCTGTTCAGTGCAATAACAGCTTCGGTGCACAAGGGGTAGTCTTGTGAGCAACTAACTATGATAACGGTTTAGAAAACTCCACATCTATAACAGCAGTCACAATTTAAGCAAGAAAAGGCACTCTTATCATGTCGTAGCTTGCAAGCATTGTCAAGGTTTTATTTCTTTAAAAACATTTTAATTTAAGGAAAAGGAAGGAAAAAAATTAAAAAATAACCCTCTTCAGAGGTGTATCCATCAAGAAAGCAGTGCTAGATCTTATTAAAGAAATCATTTGTCGTTGTCTGCTTCTTCCATGAATTTCTCTGTTTTACAGCTTTTAGCCATAGCTGTCTCAGGAGAAGCAGTTGCACCCCATCTGCATCGTGCTGGCTTTCCAGCCAGCTGATGCACTTTTCAAATGATTCTGCTGCTTCTGTGTCAGAGAGAATGGTTCATGGGTCAGTAACAGGTTCGGATGGGTCTTCCTCATCTTCATCTTTGCCCGTCTCATTTTGGATCAGTGATAGAATGTCCGCATTGCTTGGGTCTCCATAGCCAGTATCTTCTTCATCCACACAAACCCATTCTTCCAGGACTTCAGGACTCATGCTAACCTGCTGAGCTGCAGTATGTAGCACTGCTGTGACCTCCTCCATCTGGTCATCCTGTTGTGGGTCATCAGGTTCATCCACTTCTGTGGGTGCAGCAGGTAACTCCAACAAACCTGACTTTTGCCAGCATTTTTGAATGGTTTCTGGCTTCACTTTTTTCCATGCCTCGGCAAGCATTAACAGGGCATCTTTAATGGAAATTGATTGCATTATGTCCACAAGTGACTTCTTCTCATTTTCCTCAATTAGAACTGTTGTTAAAAGTTTGGTTCGATGTGCTTATGCAACTGGATAAGGTAATGAGATGATGCTTGTGTAACTTGATTTGCTTTGTGGCTTTCTGCCTCTCTATCCATGGGATATACCACCCAGTAGGGGTACAATGCAAGGAACCCTAGAGGAGGGCTCCCCCCTACAGGTGCTGGGAATGACTGCATCAGCTAAAGTTAGGTTAGGAAGAAGCCCACGGGTAAGAGAGACGAGCCACTGGAGGAGAAGCGGTGCATGGTGGGCAACGAAAAAGAAGCCTAGTGAGGTCCAGGATGTTGTGACCTTTTAAGGTCGACAGGGGAGTGATGTTGCTCCGCCCATCAAATCTCGGGCTTAAAGTCCTCCCATTCGATGTGCTTATGCAACTGGATAAGATAATGAGATGATGCTTGTGTAACTTAATTTGCTTTGTGGCTTTCCACCTCTCTAGCCATGGGATATACACCCTGTAGGGGTACGACGCAAGGAACCCTAGAGGAGGGATCCCCCCTACAAGTGCTGGGAGTGATTGCGTTGGCTAAAGGTAGGTTAGGAAGAAGCCCAAAAAGAATACCTAAATGTGTCGAGCACCAAAGAGGTGAGGATGATGAATGAATGAAATTTGAGAAGATGATAAGGGCTGACTTCCTAATGAGAGAGGGGATAGTTGGAGCCACCATCCACCTCCATCCAACAGCAGAACCTAACTAACTAACCTAAGGAAGCACTAATTCTAATATTATGACCATTGGCATGGAGGAGAGGAAAAACCCCCTTTGATGAGGAAACCTCTGGGGATCAAAGGCCTAGGTCGCCTTCCCTCCAGGCTGATGACGATGTTTGATTTGAGGAAGTATGTCATTAAAAGAGGATTCGGTAACAAGAGGAATACGAGTAGGGAGGATGATTATAAAATAGGGAAATCTCTAAAAGAGAACACAGATTGAAGAGAGAACACAAGGCTGCATGCAGATTGCAGAAGAAACATGAAGCAACAATTAATACTTTCCTTGACGAAGAGAGGAAGGAAATCCATGTAGAAGTCAGGGGAGCAAGGGTATCCAGATGTGCACACAGTGAGATTCCAGATGTGCTGATGAGAAGACAGATGACAATGTAGACTGGATTGAGTGAGTGATGTGAGGGAGCTGACACTGAGGTTGAAGAGGCATGCTTGATTATGCAATATGAACGAGTAGACATTGAACAACTAGACTCTGAGGTTGTAGTTGGTGAGATAGCATAGGATTCAATGATAGGAATGTTCAAGTAAGCGATGTAAATAGATGAACCTTGATGTAAGGCTGTGACGGACGATAGGAAGGTCAATGGGTAGCATAGGACCCAGCCGGTACAAGTTATTAAGCGATGAAAATAGATAGACCTTGAGGTAATGCTGAGTGAATGATGACAGGATTTATAAATGCGATATGTGCGGCATGATGGCTGCAGTTGTTATGTGGTATAGGAGTTATGGTAGGTACACCCAAAAAGAAATATCGATAGCAGGCCACAAGTGGAGTGAATCCTGATTGCCGGTACAGAATTGAAAGAGGAGGAGACAGGAATGAACTTGGAAATGAACTTGCATGAAAGAAGTAAAAGAAAGCAGGCTCCTTGAAAGGAGGTAGACTCCGAGGCAAAGAAAGTAGATCTGGAACCAGAGGCAATTCAGGTAGTGCGATTGAGGAACAAAACTGGGTGAAGTATGATGAGAAGTGAGCAAAACTGGATGATGTATGATGAGGAGTGAAGCTAAGAGTGGAAGTACCATGTTCTAGAGAGCAATGTGAGCAATGAGGCTCCTCGAAAGGAGGCAGGCTGCAAGGCCAAGAAGGCAAGTCAGGAACCAGAGGGTGTGCGAACCAGAGGGTATGAGCTCAGGATGGGAGATTGAGATGAGCCAAACTCAGATGATTTACTATGAGGAGGGAAGCCTTGAATGGAAGGAATCCATGATGGCCAGGACAAGAACAGGCGCTAGGCTGAGGAAGGTAACATAGGAACAAATGAGGTGCGATGGAGTGACGCCATGAAGGCTGTTACTGGAAAGTGAAGTAAGAAAGGACGTAGGACGGTAGGTATTGAACTGGATGAGCAGGTCAAGGTGAGGTAGAGTGGAACAGAGCATGCTAGGTACAATGAAAGAGGGAAACCCTGGAGGCTGGCACAGCAGGAGGGCCACAGGTAAATGAGACAGCATAGGAGTCAAGATAGGGATGCCCAAAAGAATTAGTGAATGCAGGCCATGATGGGAGGGAATTCCAGATAGCAGGCCTCAGAGGGAAGCCAGGAGAACTGGTGAGAAGATGGTAGCCAAAATAGTAGCAGGAGAGCTAAGTGGCTTACGAGACATAATAGGGATGCTCAAGCAAGCAAACAGAGATTCAGAATGCAAACAGAACTGGAATGAAAGCGGAGAGCTTCCAGCTAGCCCAGAGCAAAGGGCGATAGACAGGAAGGCATGTGCAGAGTAGGAAATGTCAAAAGCAGATCAGATATGGTGTACAGTGCCACCGACTGGTCTGAAAGAGAATGTAGCCAGAGACAGAGTAGGAATCCCCCAGTAGGAAACAGTGAGCGAATCATGCCAGACTGGTAGGCAGATGAGACAGGTAGGGCTGAGCAAGCACGATTAGCAAAGGAAAGTGTGGAGACAACACAATCAAACAGGGAAATGACAGCAGTACCCACTGAGGCAGCCATGATAAACAAAGACAATTTTTTTTATTGTGATATATACTACGGAGGCAGACTATGGAGAAGCTAAAGTGCCAGAACAGACCACCAGAGTCAGGTAACAGCACCCCAAGGGCAGGTACAAGAGCAGATCAGCACACCAATTGCAAAGCAGTGCACTTCATTCACCCACCACAATCAAGATACAGCCAGGGGATGCTAAACAGCAACCTGGAGTAGTAGGAAGCTGCAAGACACGCCGCAGCACGACGTCACTCAGGAAAGGCATGGCAGACAAATCTGATTGAGGACCCTGAATGGGGACTAGAGTGGTTGAATGAGCAGGTGGTTGAGCGAGAACAGGCACAGCGATAAGCGGCAAACAACTGGAGCCCTGCAATGGTGAGAAGAGGTGGGTGATGTCACACCCGGAAGCACCAGCGAGCACACAGAGCCAGAACGCCTAAACAGAGGGGCTCAGAGAGACGAGGGCTGAAACAGGGCAGAATCCAGGTGGGGAGCAAAGGGAAGGAGCACAAAAGCAACCGGAGGAGCCGGTATGGCAGGAGGAAGGGACACACAGAAGCAGCAGGCAAGACACGAATATGGAGGTAGGACAGAGACAAGACATCATGGGAAGGAGCTCAGGGACTGAAACAGATGGCATGGGGGAGGAATGGGAGGAAAGCCCAAAGAGCATGCCAGGGTAAGTGCTGCAAGGAGACAGTGCGAGGGGAAGACAGATCCAGTGGCCAGAGGCGCCCAAGAAACTAAACAGCAGCATAGCGAGGAGAAGTGGTTCCTCTGGCTGTAATGAAAAAGAATCCTGGTGAGGTCCTGGATGTTGTGACTATTTAAGGTCGATGGGGGAGTGGTGTTGTTGCTCTGCCCATTGAACCTCAGGCTTAAAGCCCTCCCATTCTGTACATTCATTTTAAGGTGGCAAGAATACCTTGGTCCATGGGCTGAATTGTAGCCGTGGTGTTGGCAGGCAAAAATTCACACTGAATAGAGCCATCTTGGGTCCATAAAGTTTCTGTGCTTGGATGTGCTCCAGCATTGTCTATGAGCAGTATCACTCATAAAGGCAACCCCCTGGACCACAGATGTGTTTTTACTGCTGGTACAAAATTTGTGAGAAACCAGTCTTTGAAAATTTCTGAATTCATCCAGGTGCTCTTTTGAGCATGATGCACAGCTGGGAGACTGTTCATATTCATGTGTTTAAAACAGCGAGGTGACCTGGACTTCCCAATGATTAAAAGTGGGAGCTTATGTGATCCGCTGGCATTGCTTGCTGCCAAAACCGTCAGTCTCTCCTTGTTCTTTTTGAACCCTGGTGTATTTTTTTCTGTGGCTGAAGCAAGTGTTTTTTCTGGCAGGAGACACCAGTAGCTCCCAGTTTCATTTGCATTATTGACTGCCTTGGGGGAAAGGCACTCTTTTTCAATCAAGAATTGTAACTTTCTCTAGAAGGGTTCTATGCAGTCAGTGTTGCTTGACATTATCTCACCTGCCATAACAAGCTGTCTAATGCCATGGTATTGCTTAAATCTGTCAAACCTGCCTTCACTGGCTAAAAAATTGTAATCAGCATTAAGTTGCCAGTAGAAATGGAGGGCCTTCTCTTTCAGAATTGTCCCCAAAATTGGTGTTCCCTTGCTCCAGTTCTGGACAAACCAGGCAAACACTGCTTTGTCCAGTGTCTTGTCACGGCAAGAGTGCATAGTCTTCCTATGCTCCTGACTGGCACTACTGTCCATCGTTGAACGAAAATCCCTAGTTTTGATTTTTGTCCATTTGATGTCGTATACTGTGGCATTACCCAAACCAAACTGACGGGCTACATCAACCACCTTTTGGCCCTCCTCCAAGCACTCAATAATCTTCAGTTTTTGACCGATGTCGACCAACTGTTCTCAGCAATGCTTAAATGGTCAAAAACAGTCCAATATCAAAAACACAATAAATAGCATCCCCTTATAAATATCCAATGTGCAAAGAGGTAAGAAAAAGGAGAGAAACTGTGCCTAATATACTTAATATGGTGCTAGTATAGTATTGCACATGAACTCCAATGAGAATGTCACAAGACAACTTATATCCTATGGGGCTGACTCACCCTGGAAGGTCAAAATAATATTTGTGCAATGCTGAAAGATAGAAAACAGAAGGAAAAAAAAAAAAGTTAAAAAATACATAAAGACCAGTGCAGAAAAAAACAGATATGTTACCATAGCATTACAATTAATGACATTCAATGTACACTTTTTCTTATCTTTTACTTTTCAAAAATGGTTTTATTTCTACTCTTTCATTTAAACTAAGGGGCATACATAACTGTCATGGCAAAAATCTAGTATTGCTCCCTCCTGAGGAGCAAGTTGTTATAATCACCACCCCTCCTAGTCAAAAAAGGTTTTTCGATAGCTGTGAACATGAAGTTATGTTCACCTCTGTTTCTAGCTCTTGAAACATGTAAAGCTAGGACATTGGTGGTGTCATTGTTTAAAATTGCCCTGGCATGCTCTCCTATCCTGGATTTGAAAGAACACTTGGTTTTCCCTATGTAGAATCTGTTACAGCTAGAGTCCGCCATACAGTTTGCACTCCAAAATTGATGAATTACAATGTCTTCTTGTTGATCAAAATATAATGATTTGTGGTGTCACTGAGACTTGGGGATCTGACGGAGACTGGAATATGGATATTACCGGTTACAATAGATTTGATAAAAATAGGAAAAATCGTTCAGGTGGTGGCGTAGCTTTATATGTCAGAGACGATATTAAATCCTTTGAGATTTTTCACACAGAGGATAATACAAATGAGTGTGAATGTATATGGGCTAAATTATTGTTTAACAACAATCACTTGACTGCCGGTTTAGTTTACCATCCTCCAAACTTAACAACAGAAGAAAATAAGCTACTAAAAATTATTGAGTCAATGAATATCACTGGTGATTATGTGCTCATGGGGGATTTCATCTTACCCCATATTAATTGGACCTCTTTTGAAAGCAAAGTAGTATTAGAAAGAAAATTTATTGACCTATTTATTCAATTAAATCTTGAACAATTGGTTGATTTACCAACTAGAGGGAATAACACATTAGACTTAATTCTTACTAATTGTGATGAGAAAGTACATAATATCCAACTGCTTCCACCACTTGGTGACTCTGACCATAATACACTCATCGCTTATTATACAAATACTATTGAGTATACAAAAGGTGACAGTTGTTAATAACTTCCATAAAGCAGACTATCAGAAAATGAGGAACCATTTGTGTAACTGGAACTGGCAGAAATATTTTAGAGATAAAAATCTTGAATCTATCTGGGAGCTAATCAAACAGCATCTTACTAATTACATTGAAAGATTTGTGCTTAAAAGAATTAAATATAACAAAAATAGATGCATCGTGCTATGGTGAAATAACAAAATTAAGAAACAGATTCAGAAAAAGAAAAAACTATTTCAAAAACTCAAAAAAATCAAATACTCCAGAATTACTAAATAAACTCAAAGTATGCAATAAGAACATCAAAGGGATGATAAAGAGAGCAAAAAAAGAAGGGAAATAAAGCTAGCATCAGGAGTTAAAGATAATAAAAACAGTTTTATAACTACGTAGGTACTTTAAAAAGCAATACACAAACTATTGGGCCACTTAAAATGGATAAAGGTGTAATTACTGGTGAAGAGGAGATTGCTGAAACCTTAAATAGGTATTTTCTCAGTGTTTTTGAAAGTAAAGATTACAAGAATCAGCACATTGATTTGATTAATATGAATCCAGTCAGTATTAGTATCAAAGAAGTCTACAACACTATTTATTCCCTGAAAACAAATAGTTGACCTGGTCATGATGGAATAGCTCAGAAACCTATCCAAGAATTAGCCCCTGTAATTATTGAACCGCTTACCTATCTTTATAATAAATCCTTATATGATGGCATAGCATTAAAAGATTGGCGCATAGCAACAGTGTAGACAATTCATAAGGGAGGCAAAAGAGATGTTTCAAAGAATTACATACCAATTAGCTTAACATCTGTAGTTTGTAAAATTATGGAAAAATTGTTACAAAAAAGAATTAATGAGCATCTCATAAATAAGGGATTAACTGATCATAGCCAACATGGATTTGTCTCTGGAAAAGCATGCTTGACAAACCAACTTTACTTTATTGAGCCCATAAGTCAAGCTCTTGACAAGGGCATTCCCAGCGACGTTATTTATCTTGACTTTGCCAAAGCCTTTGATAAAGTATCCCACCATATCCTAATAAATGAATTACTGAGGATTGAATTGTCACCAAATATTGTGAGTTGGATTAGCTCTTGGTTAAGTGATAGATATCAAAGGGTAGCTGTTAAAGGATATTTCTACTCATGGGGAAAAGTTACAAGCGGTGTTTCACAGGGATCGGTTTTAGGCCCTACCCTTTTTAATATATTAATTGCAACTATACCGATTATGGGTCGTGTTTGGTTAACCAAATATGCAGACTATTGCAGCTAGGGGTACTCGTAACTTCCATAAAAGACAAGAATAATATACAAAAACAATTAGATTTACTTATAGATTGGGGACAAACTATGCACATGCAATTTAACCTAGATAAATGCAAAGTTATGCACATAGGGAAAAACAATCCATGTTACAATTATAGCCTTGAATCTTCTGTTTTGCAGACTGTATGTGAAGAGAAAGATCTTGGCACAACAATAACAAATGATCTTAATTTCAACAAAAATACCACTCTAAAGGTCAAGTGTCATAAAATAATAGGCTGTATACTAGCAAATATAAAAAGGAGGGAAGGAGAGGTCTTAATGCCATTATAGTCTAGTTTGGTGCATCCACATATTGAGTACTGTTCCCAGTTCAATAAATCTTACACAATAAGAAGCTGTAGACAGATTGAAGGAGTCCAGCGGAAATTCATGAAAAAAATTAGACAGCAATCAAAACTGGACTATAGAACAAGACTAATAAATTTACATCTATATTGTACAGGATATAGACAGACCCGAGGGGACTTATGCTTTACATATAAAGTTTTACAAGACAAGTATTTATGTGCAACTATAGGTCTGACATTAAGTGATATTACTGCTAATACTAGAACTAATGGATTTAAAATTACTGGAGAATTTATAAAAAACAACTAAGAGAAGCAACTTCTTCACCCAAAGGATTGTTGGACTATGGAATAATTTACCAGCATACGTTGTGTCCAGTCCCACTTTAGATACTTTTAAACATAGACTTGATCTCTATATGGTAAATAAAAAATATGCATACCACCAATGATTTGGTGGCAAGTTCTTAATAGGGTATTCATGCCCATTGAACTTGTACACACTCTATGAAACTATATATAACACCTAAGGTGCTGCACGTAATAGAACCTCTGACCTTAACATTTTGACCTGTGGCAGGGTTTTTAAACCATTTGGTGTTTTTTACTACAGGGCAGTATTTACAATTTCTGCACTTGTTACACCCCCCCACCACCATTCTGTTAACCAGTTTCTTGGTGTGTCAGGGGAGGGTTGGACAGAGTGTACCATTATATCTTTAATATTCTTGCCCCTATGGTATACCATTTTAGGACCATTCGTGTGAATATTTTTCAGTTTAGGGGTCCATTGATAACAAATGCCAGTGCTTTCTGATGATGTTAGCAACCTCTTGTGCCTGTGGGCTATATGTGGTAACAAAAGTCATTTGAGGGTCACACTTTTTTCTTTCTGTTTATTTATTAAAAGTGTCTCCCTAGGGGTAACATCAACCTCTTCCTTAGCTTTTGCAATAATCTCAGTGCTGGATCCTTTGTCTTGTAACCTTTTTGTCAATTCTTTTGCCCTTTTATCATATTCTGTCTGGTTACTACAATTTCTCTTTGTGCAGACAAATTGCCCCTTTGGTATTGCTTTGACCACATGTCTGGGATGGTTACTGTTAGCTAAGACAAGTGTATTCCGGTCAGTCTGTTTCCTAAAAAGGCCAGTACTGACCCCTCTCTTGCCATCCTTAAAAATCCTTAAGTCAAGGAAGCTGATTTCAGTCTTACTAAAGTTGGTATTGAAGTGTAAGTTACTGTCACACTGGATGAATTCAAATAGTTCCTCCTCACTCCCCTTCCATGAAGACGTTAATAAAACTTCTCCACAAATCGATTTTATGTAGGAAGGGGTTGTTCTCACTTCTCACTGTTTCCAATTCCCACCTGGCCATGTACAAATTAGCATAGTTGGGTGCCATACTGGCACCCATTGCAGTTGCCATCTTTTGTAGGTAAAAGTTATTCTGATAAAAAAAAAATATTAAATTCTAACATAAATTTTGTCAGTTGGACCAATACATCTGTGGGTGGTTCCTTTGTTGTTTTTTTATCTAGATAAAATTCTAAGGCTTCCAAACCACCACTATGTGGAATATTGGAATATAGTGATGCGATATCCATGGTTACCAAAAAGCTATCTTCCTGTATTGCTAGCTCCTCCAATTTGTTAAGTATATCACCTGTGTCCTTTATGTATGAAGGCACCTCCTTGACAAGATGCAACAAGAACAAAATCAACATATTTAGCCAGTGGTTCTGTTAAACTATTATGGCCCGAAAAATTGATCTTCCGGGGTGTTACCATGTCCTTGTGGATTTGGGGGTATATAAAGGTAGCTTGCATGGGGTGTTCCATTGTTAAATAATCATATACCTGTTTAGTTATCAGATTTTCCTATATTACTCTTTTTAAACAAGCATCAATTTTTTTAAAATAAGCATTTTATCAAATTTCAGCTTTCATAGTATGTTCCATTAGACAAGTGTTTCAAAACTTCCTTGTCATATTTATCACTATCCATAACCACTGTTGCTCCCCCTTATCAGCAGCTTTTATGGTAATGTTCTTATTATTACCCATTTTTATTGGTGCTTCTTGTTCCTGTCTACTGATGTTGTGAAAATCATGCAGATCAACATTGTTGTTCAACAATGCCAAATCGTCCTCACAACATTTATTGAACATTTGCAATGCTGCTGATGGGGGGGGGTACAAAAATCAGAAACTGGTTTAAAAACATTTGTAACATCAGATTGCTGTTTGAGGCTAGTTATCTGATCATTCTCAGGTGTATCAGTTTACAGGTTTGAATCCCCTTCCCCATGAAAATGTGCTCTTAAACCCAAATTATGCATTAACCTATTTAAATCTAGTACAGTCTCAAAATGATTGAACTTTTTAGTTGGGGTAAAAGAGAGAGAGACCCCTATTCAGTACCTTAAGTTCCAAATCACTCAGCTGGTACTGTGAAATATTTATAACATTCAGTGAAATCTCCCTATTTTGACTAGGAGGGGTGGTGATTATAACAACTTGCTCCTCAGGAGGGAGCAGTACTGGATTTTTGCCATGAGAGCCATGTATGTCTCTGGTTTAAATGAAAGAGTAGAAATAAAAACATTTTTGAAAAGTAAAAGATAAGGAAAAAGTATACATTGAATGTCATTAATTGTGGTCTTCGTGTATTTTTTTTAACCTTTTTATTTCTTCTGTTTTCTATCTTGCAGCTTTGCATAAAAATGACTTTGACCTACCAGGGTGAGTCAGCCCCATATGGTGAATACAAGTTGCCTTGTGACATTCTCATTGGAATTCATGTGCAGTACTATACTGGTGCCATATTAAGTATATTCAGCACAGATTCTCTCTTTTTCTTGCCTCTTTGCACATTGGATATTTATTAGGGGATGCTATTTATTGTGTTTTTGGTATTGGACTGTTTTTTGACCATTTATGCATTGCTGAGAACAGTTGCACTTTGTACATATAATGCACTTTATAGTACTGGCTCTTTAAGAGACACCTTTAAATAGATGGAAGTAATCTTTGTACATCAGCCTTTGAAAAAGCTAATTGTGAAATGCGTCAGGTGATGTACATGGGAATGGCCCTCAGCCTTGCTGCAGAAGTTTCTTGCCAGCCTGTCTCTAGGCCTGTTGATTTTAAAAGTGTTTTGGACATCCATTTATGGACTTTCTAAATTAACTCTGGATCAACTTTGCAAACGTTGTCGATTCTGGAAATGATATGTGAGTGGTGGAGCATATACAATTACAGTGTTACTCTTTAAGCAGGTACCAATTCCTTTTGCTTCCAGTAAATTTTTTTAGGTCTGTGGGTGGAACCTACAGCACTATTGGGATCAGATTGTATCTCTAAAAATTGCTGATTGTGGGACTTCCTTTTTGGACATTTGGAAGTATTCCTCCACAGCTGCAAACTAGTGCACTCCCCCTCTTATTTTTGCTATTTGCTGCTCTATGTTAAAGGCATCTGAAGGGAGGGGGGGATGCTACTGTATTGTACCTCCTAACTTCTCAGGATAGTAACAAAAAAAAACATTTTGAAACTGCTGTTTCTAACCCCTCAATTGAACCTTTGCAGGGCTGCAGACTTTCAGCAACCTAGAGGTTAACTCATTATCTGTTGTACTGGAATTTATTGAAGCTTTGAAACAGTCAGGCAGACTACAGTGTCAGATTACAGACAGTCCAGCTGCAGGTATTTTCTTCTGTTTTTTTTTTTTAATATTTTTCTATTCAACCTTTGTACATTTGCTATCCAGTGCTAGTGAAAGGTGAGAACTTACAACACCTCTGTTTATCCACAGAATCACTCTAATTTCCTCATATGCCACATAATATGTAGAAATGTAAGGTAACTTACTCCAAGGTTTTCTTCCAAACAGAAGCTCTGCTGGGCTCACGCCTGCAGTAGCGTTGACCCAAATGCCAATAGAAACTGCAGCATTCCTTTTACCAGTCATTCCATGCCATATGTGCACTCTGGAAAGATTTAAGCAATGTTTAATTTTGGCTTACTACTTCTACTCTGGCTTGGGGACAATAGGGTGTTACCCATCAATGAGCATTGCCATTGAGCTGTAAGCAGTCCTGAAATTCCTTGGATATAAGTTGGCATCTGTTGTCACTCACACTCAGTTTTAGGAAACATAGAAACATAGACATTGTTGGCAGATAAGGGCCTTTGGCCCACCTAGTCTGCCCCATTACCCCTAACAACTACACACTCTCTCATGAGCTGTTGGAATTAGGTTGTACCCCTTCCCCAACTACCAGTAATCCTCTATGCCTATCTCAAGCATTTTTAAAACCTGTAATCTCTTTCAAACTAAAAACTCAAAAAGGGAATGTGTTTGTATTGGAGACAGAGATATTGTAAATTTATAGTTTGCCAATGATGTTGGTAAAAATCTGGGAATATCAATCTTCCCAAAGCTTTGCAAAGTTCCCCAAACTCATATCAAGTTCGCTACCAGTGATGGAGTCACGTGATGCTCAGCTCTCAGTAGCAGCTCTTCTTCTCAGCTCCTTCCTTTGCCTGCCTTAAATTTGCTTAAAAACAACACTTAAAGTATTTACTTCATTTCCAAGAACAAACTGTCATTGAGCTATCTCCACAACAGACCCAATTGCTTCATTTAGGGCAGTAAAACATTTGTGTCCAGAAAACTTCCCAGTGCTAACAAAGTGAAATGAGAGCACAACAAGAAATACAACGTCTCCCAGAATTAACGGCACACTCAGTCATGCACACAGTGGATGTGGTCACATCACACACAGACACCAGAATTAATGTGCATACCCAAAATGTTACTGTCTTGTGCCCAGAAAATTCCCCAGTGCTGATGAAGTGAAATGAGAGCGTAACAAGTAATGTGAAGTCTCCCAGAATAAATGGTGCACTCCGTCATGCGAGCAGTGGCCACACACAGTCACCACAATTAATTTGCATCCCCAAAATGCTACTGTCTTGTGTGCAGAAAATTCCCCAGTGCTGACAAAGTGAAATGAGAGCGTAACAAGAAATGCGAAGTCTCAAAGAATTAATGGCACATTCAGTCATGAGCACAGTGGTCACACACAGTCACCAGAATTAATTTGCATCCCCAAAATGCTATTGTCTTGTGTATAGAAACTTCCCCAGTGTTGACGAAGTTAAATCAGAGGGTAACAAAAAATGCAAAGTCTCCCAGAATTAATGGCACACTCAGTCATGCATGCAATGGTCACAGACAGTCACCAGAATTAATGTGCATCCCCAAAATGCTACTGTCTTGTGTTCAGAAAATTCCCCAGTGCTGATGAAGTGAAATGAGAGTGTAACAAGAAATGCAAAGTCTCCCAGAATTAATGGTGTACTGCAAATGCACAGACAGATTAAGATTTCACTGTGCACCCAAGAGATGCAGAGTCAGACGCAAAGGCACACCACCTAACCAGTGCTCACAAGTCACAAATCAAAATCTGGAAAAGAATATCTTTTGCCAGTTTGGGGGGGGTAGTGCACGGCAGTAACAGACCACTACCAGTAAAGATACCACAAAGCAGCATAAAACATTCATGCAGGTGCGGTGGATAGCAGGTTCACACTGCTGCAATTACTCTGGCACAATAAAAGTTGTCTGATTTAATGGTATGCATCACACACACACTCACACACACACACACACTACAAGTATTGTGTAGCAAATTGAAAACCTTTAACAATATAATCAAATGTTTTAAACAAACTGAAATTATACACTGCTGCACCACTACAATCAGCAAAAAAATGTCAAGAATTACTGAAAATATTACTGTGTGTACGTTAACACAGTTATACAAGAAAAATATAACCAAAACAGAAAGACTGCCTTTTTCTCCCAGTTAATCTACCTACACCACAGATACGACCCTCCTCCAAAGCACATTTCACAGTACACCGACTGACTGTTCTAAATTAACATTCAAAATCCACACACAAACAATAAACACTCGATGATGTGAGCACAGGAAGGTTTTCTATAATCAACGCACTATATTTTGAGCAAAACAAATGGCTCAAAAAGGCTTTTTAACAGCATTTAGAGGATTTGAATCACAGAGCTCTGAGAGGAAACTGTCTCCATCTTCCACTACACACACACTACACAGAACTGAGGCTGTGCGGAATAATCTAGAGCCCATGTGACCTGCAATCCTATGAAGCACTGCAAATTCACCTTGGAGCTCAATAACAAGGTGAAGTCATGTGAAGTACATTGATATCAATGTACTTCTCCTTAAAATTGGTGGAAAAGTGGTTTGGGGAAGGCAGAATAATGCAAAGTCATTGTTTTCAGTGGACTTTGCATTCCCCATTATAACGCGAAGTACTCCGCTTCATGTTGTGGAGCACTTCGTGGATTCTGCGTTACTCCACTTAGCAAATTTTGGCCACTTCACCCATCTCTAATCAGAAGAGGGCCACTTACCACCACCTGGTCACCAAATTAATTGCTGCCAGCATTCGCTTCAGGGTGACTTACCCCACCAGGCTTTTGGTCCTGCATCATGATTCCTAGGTGAGTTATGGCTCTTCTGAGCAGGCTGGCTGGCCCTGAAGGCCCTTTTCCATGATCTGTTTCAGGATCACTGATTCCGGCCACCAGGGTGTATCAGTTGCTATCCTGCTTTAGTTTTTGGCCTGCACGAATGAATGTCTACGCCACTCAACTATGCGAATGAGCATCCCATTAGTTCACACAGCCGCAAGTTTGTCTAATTGTTGGATTGCTCTGTTACCACTAGTGGGAGCTCCGATCTTATGTTTGGTGGTCACTGAATGCTGGAATAGGTGTATGGAGAGAGCTACTCAATTTCTTTTGCCTACTGGGGCCTTACGGACTGCTGAATTAAGCCTTTTTTCAGTTAACTCACTGAATAGCAAAAAAATGAAATGCCAAGGTCCACTTCCTTCAGCGTGATGAAACAGTCCCCAAAAAGTAAAATTGCCAATTTTACTTTTTGGGGACTGTTTCATCATGCTGAAGGAAGTGGACCTTGGCATTTCATTTTCTTGCTATTCAGTGAGTTTCCTCAGGACTTTGCAACCCACCTCCTGAGTTTACCACCGGCAAGTCCAAAGACTAGTGAATGTTTTTCCTATTGTGAGAGTCTCCTCTACGTGGTTTAGAAAATCTAACAAATTTGCAATTACTAAGAAATGTGTCTGTTTTTGCATGATTTCTAAAAGTTACAGCTGTTAACTTTGTTTTTTGGCTTGCAGGGTAGGCAGGGGGGAGAGAATGGAGATCACTGCATCAAGCTGATCATTGTGAACCAGCTTAAGGGGGGATTTCTTTAATACTGTTTACAGGGCTTACTACACTGATGTTTTTCCAAGTTAGTTTTAACTTCACGACACTATGGAATCGAGGGGTATGCCTACTTATGTGTTCATTGACTCTATTTCAACAACAGGGATTATTGGGGAGGAGTTCTGGGAGGAGTGGGGTGGGAGGTTTGGGATTGGGAGGGAGAAGACATATGATTTCTTCGTTCAATATTGTACAGAGATCTGTTTTACTTCATGCCTGCCTGTATAATGTTAGAGGTTGGCAAGGATGGTGGGAGGAGGAGTGGGTAGGACATCTGGTTCTTGTTTACATGGTCGATTTTGGTGATTGGGATGTGGGGGGGATTGTGGGAGGGGCTGCCACAGGAGGGGGTTTCGTATTGTGAAGAGGGCTAACCAATCAACAGCCAAATATATTTCAACTGCTGACAATACTCCTGGATTAGTATGATATGGCTGCATATAATATTTGTACATGGAATATTAAGGGAGTTCAGTCTCCAACTAAGAGGTCCAAAGTTCTATTCCATTTACAAAAATTGCAATCTGATATTGTTTTTCTTCAGGAAACCCACCTCCCTTCTCCCCAGATTTCCCTGTTGAGACACACATGGGTCGGACAAGTGTATTGGTTCGGATTCCAGGAAAAAGGGTGTCACAATTATTATTGTCAGGTGGGTCCCATTTCATCTCCTCCAGGAGATAGTAGAGCCCCAGGGAAGTTATGTTTTACTACATGCCCTTTTGGGACTTCTAAAGATTGTCCTGGGTTACATATATGGGCCCAACCAAGATGACCCCTCATTCTTCACTACCTTGATGTCACATTTAGCCTTCTTGGCCTCCTTTCATACCATCCTTGGAGGGGACTGGAATGTGGTCTTAAATAATGACATTGACAGGATGGGTCCAACCAGACATCATCCAACTCTGGGACAAGCGGCTCTCTGGGACCTCATGCATTCTCTGGGCCTGATAGATCCATGGAGAGTGTTGAACCCAGACTGCAGGGAGTACTCTTTCCACTCACCTCCACACCAGTCTTTTTTCAGGATTGATTATTTTTTGCTGGGGGTTAACTATCTATCTGGGATTGGGGTCTGTCACTACTTAGCTAAGGTCATCTTGGACCACCATCCTGCCCTTATTCAACTTAATCTTCTCCCATCATTGAATAGAGACAAAGTCTGGCATTGCAATAGTCAGTTACTTAAATCAGAAGACTTTACACAACAACTAGGCACCCTCATTCATAAATTTATGGAGTTGAATTCTCACTCTATGCCTAAATTAGACATTCTCTGGGATAGTTTGAAATGCGCTCTTCGAGGTGAAATTATTTGCCTGGCTACTAAGCGTAAGAAGCAAATGTTAAGTCTCCCTCTCGGATATTCTTTCCTGTATACAAACAGCTGAGAAGAACATTTTCCCAATCTCTCCAGCAGCTGAGTGGGAGCAACTGGAGTCTCTTCGATCTCAGTACAATCAGCTACTGGGGGAAAATGCCGAACACCTTATCTTACAATCTAAGATACGCTACTTCTACCAGGGAGAAAGAGCAGGCAAGCTACTAGCCCTCCGGCTTCATTCCCAAGAGATGGACAGGATTGTCCCTTCAATCTCCTCAGAATCAGGTCAGCTTCTTACCTCCCCTAACGATATCATAGAAGCATTCAAACATTTCTACCAACAATTATATTCCTCCTCCTTCCATTCTCCTTACACCAACTGGATTTCTTTCTTCAAAGTATTACCCTCCTGCAATTAACGTAACCCCAAGCTGCCAGTCTAAAAGCCCAACTAACTACTCTGGAAATTTCCCAGGCTATAGACTCCCTGTCCTTGGATAAATCCCCTGGACCAGATGGCTTCACCACTAATTTCTATAAAGCCTTTAAGACTCAACTGGCTCCCATTCTCCTTAACCCTTACAACTATATTTTTTAAGAAGGTCTTTCTGATTTGTCAATGACTTTGGCCACTATTGTAGTTCTACCAAAACCTGCTAAAGACCCTAAGCTGGTGTCAAATTACAGGCCCATATCGCTTATTAATGTTGATTTAAAAATATTGGCCAAAGTCCTAACCAATAGACTGGACTGGGTATGGGAATCATTGTTAAGTCAGGAACAAGTGGGGTTTGTCAAAGGTAGGGTCTCAGCAGATCATCTCAGGAAACTGTCCTACCTAATTTCAGCATCCTGGGACACCTCTGTCTCCATGGCTCTGGTGTCCCTGGACACTGAAAAGGCCTTTGACAGGGTTTCATGGGATTATCTGTTTGCTCTGCTCCCTAAGTATCACATTCTCCTGGAGTACTCACAGTGGATAAAAATCCTGTATTCCTCCCCATCAGCACGGGTACATTGTAATGGCATCCTCTCAGCACCATTTCCTCTCTCTCAAGGTACTATGCAGGGGTGTCTCCTTTCACCATATGTCTTTAACTTATTCTTGGAACCTCTCATTCGTAAACTCGACTCCTCCCCTATTATTTCTGGAATCTCCATAGGGGACACCAAATACAAATTGTCCACATATGCAGATGACATACTGCTGCATGTCTCTTCCCCATCCATATCCCTTCCTGCAGCCCTTCAGGTTATCTTCCAATTCGGTGAGATCTCAAACTATAAGTTAAATATCACCAAAACTGAGATCATGCCCCTAAATAGTGCCACTTTAAAATTGGACCTTGACCTCCTTGGTCTTATATGGAGGAGAGACAAGATGAAATACCTGAGAATTTACCTTAGTATTTCTCCTCGCAGAATGCACAAATACAACCTAGATTCTATAGTATCTCAACTTAAAATAGATTTAAATCGTTGGTCCTTGTTACCTATCTCCCTGTGGGGCAGGCTGAGTATCATAAAAATGAACATCCTCCCCAGAATATTGTATCCCATGCAGATGTATAATGGGACCCTCCCTCAGTCATGGTTCTCCCAATTACAAAGGATTCTCACCTCCTTCCTCTAGCAGGTCAAACAGGCTAGGCGAGCTTGGGCCAAACTAATGCGCCAGAAGTATGATGGGGGTCTACAAGCCCCTAACTTCTTCTTCTACCACCTTGCCTTACACTTAACATGAATCTCCTACTAGCTGATGTCTCCTGTGACAGGTACCCCTAGATGATACATCCCCCACTGAGTTAATATTGAATACTCCCTGTGTCGAGCCCATAGATTAGAAATGTGCTCTCTTCCCTTTATTGCTAGGAAAAAATTGCCACCGCTGCTGCTGGACACTCCCTTAGGAGCTTCTCTTCATACTCAAGCACAACTCAACTCTCTCCTAAAGATCTGCCCAAGCCTGGATATCTCCCAACCTCTCTTTGGGAACCCAAACTTTAGGATAGCTGGGAAGATGCTTTCCAAAACAAAATTCTGGCCCAACATGGGAGTAGATTCAGTCCATGACTCAGTAGCCCATCAAAAGTTGATGTCCTTCCAGGCAGCGAGTTCTCAATATAGCTGGCCTACCAATTTGGTTTTCTGATACCTTCAAGTCTCCCATATGCTACTAAGACATTTTGGTAGTGGACCCTGGAGCAGTCACTTCAGTACTACCATCCTTCCAATGTTTAAAACTGTGCCAGCTTCTTATCTTATCTCACACTATTACCGGGCATTACTGGCACAGCAAGTGGACCCGCTGTCTTATTGGTGGGACCAGGCCCTTCCATCCCCTCTCCCCTCCAGGAATTGGACAACTATCTGGAAACACCTTTATACATTTATTAAGTGTTACTGGTACCATTTTATGCAATTTAGGATCATTCACAATCTCTATTATACTCCAGTTAAATTGCATAGAATGGGTTGGTTCACTATAGATACATGCTCCAGACATTTTGTGGTCATGTGAAAAAGTCACCCCCTTTTGGACCATTTTGGGCTGTGTGTGGGTGATGATGTGTGATATGGCCGCCACCACACATTCAGTCACTTCACTACCAGTCTAACATTGCTTGTAAAGTGCTTTGGGATACTGTGTATGAAAAGCGCTATATAAATGCTGATTCTTCTTCTTCTTCTTCTAGTACAAAATCGTTTAGATCCTCTTTTAGGTATTTCAGACAAATTTTCTCCACATACCTGTATAATCAGTGACTATACAGATAGGTTGATTGGTAACCAAAGATTGCATATGGCCCTGATTTCGGTGAGTGTGAAGAAAGTTATTCTTCAGCACTGGCTGGACCAATATGTCCCAAGTTTCTTAGAATGGTACAAAGAAATTATGTTTGCATTATAAACTGAGCGACTCATTGCAGGCATTTCCAATAACTTATGCAGGTACAATACCATCTGGGAACCCCTCTTTACCCTGTTGTCAGTTTAAGGAGTAAGCAACCCCTTCTAACAGTTGAAAATTACCTTAATACACAATCACTGGAGTGGTCTGCCACCCTCTCTTTACGGTTGTCGGTCTCTCTCCTTCTCTTTTCTTTTTGAGATCCTCCTGTGGCAGAGGTGGGGAGGTGGGTGAGGGAGGGGTGGAGGGAGAGGGTTGTTCTTTACAAAAGGTTGTATAGCACTTTTGTTTTCTTGCTGTTACCTCTGAGGAACAGTTGGCAGTTTTGTATGATCTGACATCTGTATGTATTTTATGAGGTCCTCCTGAGATGAATAAAGTATACTTAATTTGAAAAAACAAATTTGCTGCCAATTTCTGAATATTTAAAAATAGCACATTCACTCTGCGAAATCACCTTTTGGGACAAGTGAACAAAATTACATTGGCACTCCTCATGAGGAGGGGTCCCAAAAAGGTTATGTTGAAAATTTGGTGCAATACCTCAAAAAATCGGCCAAGTTACACCCAGGCATTGCATAATTTCTATGCACATTTGTAACTTTGGTCATTTGGTAGCTTTTCACAGCCCTATAGTCTCTGGCTAGATCTTTTCTTAACCAGGCACTGCTTTACTCCCTGGTGCAATCACACCAACAAACTGTAGTATTATATCAGTGTGTGGTGACTGCAGCTGTCAAGCAGGCAGAATGAACTGAAAAGCAAAAAGGTGGGGAAAGGAACAGAAAAAGAAAGAAGAGGAAAAGAAAAAAGGAAAAGAGGAGTTGGGGAAGTGAAAGGAGAAAAAAGAGTGAAAGAATGAAACTAATACAACACGTGGGTGCTATAAAGAAAACACTAATAATAAGCATCTAAATTTTAAATGTACTGTATATGCATACAGATGATTACTATATTATGATACAAATTATAAATCATAAAGTGTGACCCCAAAAGTCTCCATGACAATGAACACAATATCCAGCATTCAAGATAGTGATACAATTAGTAATGAAGTTAGATCATAAAGGCAAGAGACCTAGACATAAAAAAGAGAATAAAAAAAAAAAGATAGAAACATAGACCATGGCAGAAAAAGACCTGGGGCCTGATTCCAGAACCGTTATGCATGTCACAAAGTGACTTGCACCAAACATAATGGCGCAAGTAGCACTTTGCGCCATGCATAATGACATTCGGTATTCCTGAAGGCAGCCTGAGACATGTTGCAGGCAGCCTGCACTGCAGTTGTCCTATGCCACTGGTTATGCCATAAACCTCCTGCGACATGGCGCAAGGGGGTTTATGGCAGCAATTACACTCTATTCTGAGATGGTGGCTGTTAGAACAGAAAATGTGCAACTCCAAGACAACCCCCAGAGGACATTGTTCTAAGTACAGTTAGACCAGCTATTAGCTGATCTTAGTGTACACCAAGTCCACTGGGGGTACACCACTGTGCCTTGTGCCCCAACAGTCACCCCCCCATGGTCCCACATAAGCCCCCCACCCATCCCCCATTGGCAGGAAAGCCCTCTGTGGGCTGCTGGCACTCCCAAGCCCTGATCCTCGTGTAGTGCCCTGTGGGGCAGATCATGTCATCCCCCATCCCGTGTAGTGCCCATAGAGTCAGTTCATGTCCCCAGTCCCCAAGCACTGATCCCCAATCCCCATCTCACTGCCATTGGCATTCCTGTCATGCCACTAATTCCTGGTGGTCAGTGGCCCCCACTCCCGGCCATGCCAGTCCACCCCACCCCACCAGTTTCCAGTCGGCGACTGGTACAACCCATCTCTCACCTCCATGGCCAGCCACTGACTGAGCTCCCTCTGAGCATGCGCTACTGTATACAGTACATGCTCAATAATTGATAGAGCACTTACTGTATACAGTAGTACACACTCGGAGGGAGCTCAGTTGGCAGCTGGCCGTGAAGGTGAGAGGTGGGTTGTGCCAGCCACTGACTGGACACGGGTGTGAGGGTGGACTGGCACTGCTGGGTGGGGGGCCACTGCACTATCAAGGATCGCAGGATCTTGGGTAAGTGTCACCAGGTGACTGGCATGGGGGCTGTGGGGGGGGCACCTGTATAGCCCTGAGAGGCAGGGCATTTGTTTCTGTGAGTGGGCCTTTGGGGAGGGCTGTGCATTCGGGGCTACAGGGAGGGGACCTGCACCCTGACAGAGGGCATTCCTACTGCTTGTGCACCCTCCCTTTTGCACACTGCTTAGGGTGCCACAAGTCACAGGACATAGCTGCCAGGGACCCTACCTGTTCTGGAATCTGGCGCTGGGTCCCCAGCATATTGGCATATGTCATAACTCACAAGTGCTGGCAAGTTGCACCATATGTCTTGGAATCAGGTCCCAAGGGTCCATCAAGTCTGCCCAAAGTTGCCCCAGACCTAGTGTCAATCCAGGGACCTACCTCCTCCCCATTCAGCTCATCCTTCCTCATCCCCCTACTTGGAGCATAGCTTTTTTTTTGTGGCCTTATTCTGTCCCACCCATGCTTGAAGCCCTCCACAGTCTTGGCACCCACCACCCCAGCAATCTGAGTGTTCCACGGCTTCACCACCCTTTCAGTAAAGTAGTACTTCCTGAAATCAGTCCTGAAGCTCTGCCCTTCAGTTTCCATTCACGTCCACGCGTCGCTGAGTTAGTGCTCCTATTGAATATCTCTGTGTGGTGCACTTTATTTATTCCAATCAGGAACTTGAAAGTCTCAGTCATATCCTTCTCTCTCTTCTGATCTCCAGCGAGTACATGTTCAGTGCTCTCAGACACTTCTCATACAGGAATCTCCTGCAGGCCCTGTATCATCTTCATCACCCTTCTTTGCACAGCCTTCAGCCTGTCCTTATCCTTTCTGAGGTGAGAGCTCCAGATCTGAGCAAATATTCTAGGTGTGGCCTCACCAAGGATCCATAAGGGGGAGGATTACCTCTCTCCTTCTACTATCTATACCCTTCCCTATACACCCCAACATTCTGCTAGCTTTGCTGTAGGCTTTGTTGCACTGGCTTGACTGCTTTAGGGTATCACAGATAATGACTCCCAGGTCCCGCTCTTCTGAAGTGGTACTAAGTTTTACCCAATTTAGCCAGTACTCTGTCCAGGGGTTCCTTTTCCCCAGGTGCATTACCTTACACTTCTTTGAATTGAACTTCAGTTGCCACACATTTAATCATCGGTCTAGCCTTCAGAGGTTGTGTTGTAGTTCCCTAACTCCCTCAGTGCTGTCCACCCTTCCGCAAAATTTAGTGTCATCAGCAAAGAGGCAAGCTTACTCTGGATTCTTTCAGCAATGCCACTAATGAACACCGGGCCCTGGACCGATCTCTGCAGTACCCCATATAAATAGATATACAAGTATGTTAGTTCTTCCAACATACAAACATTGGCATGGGGAAAAATGCTGCATACACCACAAATGGTGCCTGACATACAGTAGAATAAGCACTCTGATACCATCTGTAATGTCCAGAGTAAGGTGTTGGAAGCTGGAACAATTAATGGCAAATTGACATACCAAACATTGCCCACAAATGTGTAATCAAATTGGGTTAGGTAAAAGCCAGTTGGGTTATCCAGATGTCTCAGATCAAAAATGACTGTGGGTAATCAAATCCTTATGACTGTGCCCACAACTACTTTACGTTATTCTTTGTGTTTTAGACATCAGACCAGGCCCACTACAGTGTAAAAGAAGTAGTCAGTTCTTATGCATGACATTTTCGATCTTTGGTGAGACTGCATCGAATCCCATCACAGAAGTTATAAAATTCCTCCTCTGATCTACCCTTGGTTTAGAAATCAATAGACTGAAGGCAGAAGGGATTGCTGTGGAGCTCTGGAGATATAAATTTACCCTAAAAGCTTATAGCAACCCAAACTCTGCCTTTTTAATGCTTATATATTACAAAACTAAGAAAATTAACAATAACAAAAAAAAAAACCCTTTGACTGTCTATCCTCTATTCTGTTGTGTGCTGGTGGGAAAGAGGAGTACTGTGGGAATGAGGAGGACTGCCAGGCTAGAAGGTAGCTCCAGGTACAATCACCCAGTGTTTTGGGGGATTTTAAAGCTATTCGCTACTGTAATTGTTCAGCACAGCTTTGCTTTGCACAAGAAATGCCTTAGAAAGGCTTTTTCACATTTTTAGAGAGGTTTCTGTCCAGTGTTGAAACCAGAAATAAAGTGGAATGCAGCTTCCAGTTTCAGCCGTAGAAAAACAGAGCACTAGTGAGCGGCAGCTGTGAAAGGCAGGAGTGACTATTGTGGTGTCCTAGAGCTAGAAATCTACCCTGAAAACTTGGGGCAGCCCAAACGCTGCCTTTTGACTACTTACATATTTGTCTACAAAACTAAGAAAATCAAAATAAAAACTTTCTCTGTCCTCTCTACTGCTGTGTATTGTTGATGGGAAAAAGGAGCACTGTGGGAAGGAGGAAGTCTGCCATGCTAGGAGGCAGCTCTGTTTCCAGTGAGCCAGTTGTTGGGCATTTTGAAGCTATTGGCTACTGTAATTGCTCAGCTGAGCTTTACTTTGCACAAGAAACACCTTATGAAGGCTTTCAAAATGTTTTATGTTGTCTTGAATGTGTGCAAGCAACATCTTGTGGTAGTAGCAGAAATACAGAGGTGTGTCAGTGTTGGCGAATGCAGGGCATGCTTTAGCAGGTGTGTCCCTCATTCCCCAATTAGAACAGCATGCTAGAGCTGATGCAAGAATTATGTAAAGTGCCTCCAACTTGAAGGAAATATGCCACTGCAGTCAAAGACAAGCTCATCATTCAGCAGCACAGATGACACGCCTCCCGTATGTGCCTTTCCTGGTGAAACATTTCAATAAACATGGTGGCGGCAACACAGTCCCCAAATCTTCTCCATGTCTTTTTCTTCTCCATGTCTTTTGGGCCTGCACTAAGGTTGCCCCCTTATGGACTCTTATTAGGGATAATCTGGACCCCCTTCTGGGTCTATCCTCTTACTTTATCCCTGAGATCTGTGTTCTGGGAGATTATTCTCAGATTGATAGCGTGGAGTGCCGATTTTTTATGGCTTTGGTGTCTATGGCAGTCAAGAGACTAGTTCTGAGGCACTGGACTGATCAATTGGCCCTGTCCTATGCTGAGTGGATGACCGAGATTAGTGCTCTCCTTCATTCGGAGAGTTTAATTGCCAGCTTACACTGTCGTATGGATTTGTTCCAGAAGAGGTGGGGTAAATTACAGGCACTTTCTTTGCTCTAGTAGGCTGATACCTGATCCCTGAAGTCTGCCAGTTTCCTTCAGTGACTCTGGATTACTTATGTACCTAGGATTGTGTTTGATAAGGATATCCTTTCTTATGGTGAATGTTATTTGCACCCAGAACGTACATGACCTTGTAATGATATATTGTGTTGGGGGAGGGGCGGGGTTTGTGGCTGGGCTTTATGGTTTGTTGTATGGCTGGGGGCTCTCTTATGTTTGCCAGCCCTGACCGGGAGAGAGGGGGGACTGAGTGGTTACTGGGGGTGGGGGGAGTCTGGGGGTTGTGGAGGATGGGTGGGTTGTTTGGGTGGGGGTGTTATTTGTTCCGGACTGTCCTTTTATTGTATTGTATGGACTTGTTGTGGTTGTTTGTTATTGGGGTTCTTTTTCTGTATTTGAAAATTTAATAAACTTGAATTTCACAGTCCCAAAGAAAGCCAACATCGGGGGTGCAATCCCTGTGTCAGCATGTCCACCCCCCCAACATTGTGTGGCACATTGGGAGCCCACCCCAGTGTGGCTAACATCACCTCCCCAAAAGTCATGGAGCACACTGGGAGCCCACCCCAGAGTGCTCAGCATTTGTTTTATTTCACCTGTAAAGAAAGAAAACAGTCTCACAATGTTCTTTTTTTTCTGCACCTGAAAAAAAGGAAATGGTCCCTCGTTGTCCACGGTGCCCCCCTGCCCCAACCTGCACTCACCCTCTATGCATGCCACCTATCCACACCCCTCTCACCCGTACTTACCTCCAGAGGTCTGGCGCTGCAATTTTTGGTGGAGCGGGAACACATCTGGACTCTTCAAAATGAACTGCAAAATGAAGAAATGCCAGTAAGCTGTATAACGGCATCAATGGGGAGGTTTCAATTTAGGTAACCATCTCAGCCATTATTTTCAACATGGGATTCTTAGGATCCCACCTCATGAACACATGCACTGTCATCTCGTTATTCAGTTCTGAAAGGTCATTTCGTGGTCACTGCATGGAATCACCTTTTGGGACTGAATAATGAAATGACAGTGCCATTGTTCATGAGGTGGGGTCCCAAAAGCCTATGTAGCAAATTTGGTGAAAAAAGTCCAAAAAATGACAGTTATGAGTGTGCATTGCGCAGTTTCAATGCACTCTCGTAATTTCTACAATTTTTAATATTTTCACTCCAGATTTTCAAAATTGCCATTTTTTCACACCTCCTTATGAACAGTATAGCTGTCGTTTTTCACATACTGCCCAAAATGTGTTTTTGCACATGTGGCACACAATGGCGCAGGTGCTGTGGGAAATCAATGTTCGGGACAGATTAACAAAATCACAGTGATGCTGTTCATGAGTGGAGGTCCCAAAATGCCTATGTTGAAAATTTGGTTAAAAAATCCCAAAAATAATTGTGTTACTGGTGTACATTGTGCAGTTTCTGTGCACGCTCTTGACTTCACCAATTTTTCATATTTTCACTCCAGATTTTCAACATTGCCATTTTTTACACCTCCTCATGAACAGTACAGCTGTCATTTTTCATATCCTGTCTGAAATGTGTTTTTGCACCTGTGGCGCTAAATGGCGCAGTCGATGTGCAAAATCATCTTTTGGCTAATAAACTGATAGTGTCACTGTTCATGAGGTGGGGTCACAAAAAGCCCATGTTGAAAATTTGGAATGAAAATACCAACAAACACCCGGGGTGTTAGGGTTTCCAACCATAACACTCCACCCTGTAGACACTGACAGGCATCAGGGGTGTGACTTGGGATTGTCAGCTGTAATGCTCAAGCCATTCCACTCCCACCCCCACCCTGCAGCCAGTGACAGACATTGAGGTGTGCCTTGGGCTCTTCAGCCTCAAAGTTCACCCCATTCTCCTATACAGCACCCATCTCAGCATATTTCCTTATGGAATGGGGTGAGCGTAAAGTCCAAAGACCCCCAAGGCACACTGCAACACTTGTCGGTGTCTGCATGGTAGGGTGAGTTGAAATGGCATGAGCATTATGGCTGACAACCCAGAGGCACACCCCAGTGCCTGTCAGTCTCTGCAGGGTGGGGGTGGGGTTGGCATCAGTTCAATACTTCACTGCCATTCCTATTATGCATCTCTCTAACTCCTGCACTACCAATGCCAGTGCCAGCAAGACAACATCAGGCATTGACAAATGCTGGTTAGAGAGGGTTCTGTACAGTGCTGGAACCGGAAGTAAAGTGGAATGCAACTTCCGGTTTCAGACCTAGAAAATCAGAGCACTAGTGAGCAGCAACCGTGGAAGGCAACAGTGACTACTTTGAAGCCCCAGCAATAGAAATCTACCTCAAAAAGCTTAGGGCAACCCAAACTCTGCTATTTGTCTACTTACATGTTTGTTTACAAAACTAAGAAAATTATAAAAAAAATGTTATCCTCTCTACTGATGTGTGTTGTTGGTGGAAAGAGTAGCATTGTGGAAAGAATGAGGACTGCCAAGCTAGGAGCAGGTCTGTTTTTATTGACCCAGGGTTTTGGGGATTTTAAAGCTATTAGCTACTGTAATTGCTTAGCAGAGCTTTACTTTGCACAAGAAATGCCTTTCAAAGGCTGTTTAATGTGTTTAGAGAGGTTTCTGTCCAGTGCTGAAACTGGAAGTAAAGCAGAACACATCTTCCCGTTTTGGACCTAGAAAACCAGAGCGCTAGCAAGTGAAGGTGAGTGGGGATGGAGACAATGATGGCAGAGGCAAATATGTCTGCCAGTGTCTGCCAGTTCAGCCAGGAGGCAAGGCACCCTACTTCTTTTCAATTAGACCAGGTAAGAGAACCCAGTTTTAAAAATACAACTTAGCCAAGATGTCACAAGGAGAGGGGTTTAATACACTGCAAAGCAGATGTATTGCTGTACAGTGCATAAGCTGTAGTAAATTTAGCACAGAGCAGAAGACTGACTTCCTAAACTGCATCTGCCCCAAATGTAATCTTATCAGAGAACTTAAATATAAAATGCAACAGCATGAGCAGGAACTTAATTTCAAAGGAATTAACGAAACACTAAATGAACTTAAGAGTACTCTTACCACTGAGACCTACCAGACAGAACAGAGTGAGGACCAGAGGACTAGTCAAAACCTATGTGAAAATAAAAAAAAGACAAAGAGAAGGAGAGAACGATGACTCAGAATGGTTTCCGGTACATAATGGGAGAAAATATCAAAAAAAGTAGGCAGGTGATGGGAGATGTGCTTAACCTCTCCAGTGAGTTCACACCATTGATTGAACATCTGATGTACCTCCACCCTTCTCTGAGACATCAGCAGATAATGATGCCCTCCCATGGGACACCAGCAGACATTAATATACCTAGTCCAAATGTAAACCTATTACCCAAGTAAATCTATGTGTTAGAAGATGTGATTATCAAGTACATCGACAGAAATATGTGCTCTGGACAAGCAGAACAGGCTGGTCAGTAGTTTTTCAGGAGCAAAAACCAAAGATTTATGTGGAATGTTAAACAGCAACCTAGATACCACCAGTGATCATCCACTCATAGTGATACTGTAGATACCAGAGCTAATGACACGGAGAATCGCAGATGAAGTAAGAAAAGATTTCTTTATTTCATACTTCTTTTATTGTATTTATTTTATTTATTTATTTAACAGACTTTAGGATTACAACCTTTGAGTCAGGGACTCATTTACAAAAGCGCTGCATCAGAAAAGACAAACATAAACACTTACTACATATAGACATAGAATGGCAGCTAAAGGTCACAGCTTTTTCAGTTATACAATATTGTAGAATCAAGATCAGCTATACATTGCATTGAACGTGTCACCGAGAGCTGTACTTTATAGTTTTCAAGAGAACAATAAGTTTGCTGATAGAAGGAGGGAGTAACAGGTTTGATATTTACAGCAAAGTAGAGAATGAGACAGATATCCTGTGAGTGCAGCCAAAGGAGGCATTGTTAATAGGTATTGTCTGGTAGCCCATTATAGCAGTATCAGTACAGTAAAATCTGGTTTCCCAAGCAGCAACATCTGTAGGTGAAAAAGTAAGAAAAGATTTCAAAGAACTGGATAAAACCTAATTGATAGAGGCAGCTGAGTAGCAATAGTTGAAATCTTACCAGCACCCAGAGCCTTGGACTATAGAAACCAGAGAATAAACATGCTGAACACATGGCTAAGAAATTGGGCTACTGAAAATAGGTTAATTTTTATTAGAGACTGAGAAGCATTTGATGGAAGACATGAGCTTTACTGTTGGAACAGGATCCACTTGAACAAACAAATCCTGGTCAGAGCCACTACAGCTGCTGCAGAGTGTAGAGCCCAAATGAAAGCATACACGGCGTTCCCACTGCAGTAGACACCATACTTCTGTGAGTCTCATGCATGCACAGTGATGGATAATGACTGTGCATGCATGAGAAAAAGTCTGCTGTGCCCAAGGTAGCTGCTGCAGCAGAGGTGCACATGCGCGATTCTCGTGCATGCACACAAAGGTTGCAGTGGCCATCTTGTGCTCAGCAGGCTATTTGTTTCTGTCTGCAACTGTGGAAGTGATGGGTAGAAATAAAATAGTGCCCCCATGGGGGGGGTGTGCAACCACAGAGGGGATGGGTGCACTGACAGCAGATTACTGGACTCTTGCCACAGCACTGCGGAAGCACATGACTGAGGAATCTGGTCATGTTCTTCCATAGTCCCCTTTCTCTATCCTGGAGCTCGCAAAACATCTGCAGGCCTCTGCCCAAGTAGCTGTAAAAAGGAAGCAAACTCCTGGTTCAAAAAAATGTAATTGCAGGGCAAGGGGCACAGCAACAAATATCAGTATAAACAATACCAAAAGCAACAGAAATGGTAAAGTCATCAAATGTGTACTTCTGGATGCTAGGATATTAAATACAACAACAACAACAACAACAAAGATTTAGAAAACAGACTGATTACAGAAAAAATAGATGTGGCTTGTGTTGCAGAAACTTGGAGGGACAACAATTCCAAATGGTGGAAACAGATTAATGGCTATAAAACAACAAGTAAGGAAAGAACAAATAAAAGAGGTGGGGTACAACAGTATACGTAAGGAAAGAAATGGACTGTTTACTGCTTGAGCCAAATAATAACAATGATGTCAACCTGAGTCCCTATGGATCAAAATAAATGATAACTTGGAAGAGTCAGTCAAAACAGGAATTATATATAGACCACGCAGAGCAGGAGAAATTGAAACTCAAGCCATAATCAATCAGATAGAGTAATATGCTGTACTTTCAGATATAGTAGTGCCAGGTGATTTCAATATGCCAGGAATCAACTGGGCAAACAGACAGCACTCTGGTAATACACTGAAAAGAAATTTCCATGAAATGGAACTTAAAATTAATTTAGAACAACTTGTGCCTCAGAGGACAAACGTGATAACATATTGGACTTGATACTTACAAATATACCAGACAAGAGTAAAAATATTCGGGGAGGGGTGAACCAATTATAGGTAGTGACCATAACTCAATAACTTTTAACATAGTCAGATCTATTAGCATATTCAAAGGCAAAACCCTGAGGCTAAAGTATGTGAAGGCTGAGTTTAATTCTGTGAAAAAGGAAATTAAAAAAAGTTAATTGTGAGGTAGAATTCTACAATAAATCAGTCCATGAATGCTGGACTATATTTAAAACTAAGCTATTAGACCTGGAAAATAAAATATATACCAAAAAGTAGAATATACAATGGCAAGGGAAAAAAGCCATACTGGTGGAACATTAAAGTTAGTAAGACAATAACCAAGAAAAGGAAACTGTTTATCAAATACAAACACGAACCTACTCTGGCTAACAGAAAGAATGATCAAAAAGCTATTAGTGCAACCAAAACAAGCATAAGGGAGAGGGAAAGAAATACTGAATTTAAGATAGCATCTACAAAGGGGAACAACGAGACTTTTTATGCTTATATAAATTCACATAAATAAAATTATATTTCAATAGGACCACTATTGTCTAATAGCACAATAATAAATAATGCTGTAGAAATGGCCGAGGAGTTAAACAACTTCTTTGGGTCAGTTTATGACACATCGAGTTTGATAGAGAATATAAAGAAAACCTCTAATAACAAAATAAACCACATTGACTCGAACTTAGTTACCAGTATCATAATTGAACAAAAACCGAACAATCCGGACACTACGTCTGCTGGACCTGATAAAGTAAAACTAAGAGTCCAGTATGAACTCAGATCTGTAATATCAGAACCAACAGCAAAATAATAAATACTAAGGTGCATTAGGAGCTAGGAGGCTTACAAAGTCCATAGTTGCTCCTGTAGGTTACTAAGTGTAATAACTAAGTTTATGTACAGAAAGAATAAGATTATTGAGGTGTCGTTTAAATTCCTTTTTTGTTTTACTGATAATTACTTCAAGTGGAAGTTTATTCCAAGGATTAACTATTTGTAAGGTGAAAAAGAATTTGTGATTATTATAATTAAATGCTCTACATGATAATTGTAGGGGATGACTTCTGGTATTATAGGAGTTATTTTTAAATTCAAAGCCCAATTCTGAAAGTAAATATAGGTCTTGGATTATATCAAACATTAGGAGAAGGACACCTCTGAAACAGAATGTTGCTAAGGACATGAGGTTAGTGAATTAGCTCTATTTTAATAGGACTGGTTGTATAAGCTAGGTATATGTTTTGTAAACTTTCTTTGAACATTTTCTAATAAAGTGTAATCTGATTTTTTAAAGGGGCACCAGAGCTGAGAGATATATTCTAAGTGGGGTCTGGCATATGCCCTAAACAGAGGCATCATAACCTTAGGGTCCCTTGATCTAATATTCATTTTTTACAGATCAGATAACATGGTTTGTTTTACTAATAGCCTCATTTATTTGCCTTGAATGACCTAGATCATTTGATATGAATACCACAAGGTCCTTTTCGTCCATAGTGGTGTCCAGGATAGTGCCTCCTAGTGTATACTCCATATGGGGATTGAGGGATCCTAGATGCATTACTTTGGTAATACATTATTGGTGTTCAGTTTCATGCCCCAAGTAATTACCCAGTTTGTGATTTTGTCTAGAATAGATCATTTTGAATTGTTTGCATTTGATCAAAATTTATACAGGGGCCACTGATTTTGACATCATTAGCATATTTTACAGAAGATGATATGCAATTACTGGTTAAGTCTGAAATAAATGCTTGGAATAGCCAGGGACCCAACACCGAGGCCTGTGGAACCCCGCTAATAACCTGACCCTTATTCGATAGATGGCCTGAGATTTGGACTCTCTATGATCTATCACATAACTAGTTCTCAATCCAATTGACAATATTTTATTGATATTGAATGTATGCAGTTTTGATATAAGGCCCAATGATGCGCTGCATCGAATGCTTTGCTGAAATCAATGAATATGATGTTGAATGGTGTCCTACAATCCAAATGTGAGCTAGCCTGTTCATAAAAATATATGAGGTTAGTGAGACATCCCCTTCCCTTTTTAAACCCATGTTGTTCTGGATCCTGATGATTCAGAACTGGAGTAATTAAGTCCTTTATTGTGCTTCCAAAAAGTTTACAATTTGATGAGGTCAGACTGATGGGTCGATAATTTTCCTAATTATTTTTGGTCTCTTTTTATGTATTGGGATCATGTTCACTTTTTTCCAATCATTAGAAACAAAATTTGATAATAGGCAGCCTTTGAAGAGTAGTCTCAATGGGTGTATGAGATTATCTGCAAGAATGGACAGCAGATGGCCAGCTATATCCTTGGGACCAAGACAGAATTTTCCCTTTTGGGATAGTAATTTTTTATATAGTGACTCTCCTGATAAACTAATGGGGTTGTCAGTGATAGATGGTGTATCTTGAAAATTATTTTGCCAAGTGTGAAACATTTCACATAACTTAATTTTAAAAATATCTGCCAATTCCTTCGGTTCGTGAATCTGGCAGGGAATGCGCCTAAGATCTTGTTTTGAGGCACCACTTCCTCTGCCACTCATTTAAGGTTTTAGTTTTCTGATTAATGTGAATGGATACTCTCAGTATAGGGATAATTTCCGATAAACAAATTTCACGGACCCAATCCACTAGTGTGTTTGATAATGCCACTAAGTCCTGTTTAGTATTTAATATGGAATCATGCATAATGTTGTTGGTTCCCACATGTAAAATAACCAGGGGGTTGACACCACAGTCATATAGAATATCATCTATCATAGTCATAATATCAGCAATTGTTGCCCCACGAAAACTGGAACAAGTGCGATTGGTTTTGTCCTGGTCACAAATAGCTTTAAGTGTTTGACAGTAGAATCACCTAGGGCAAAAATTTGTCTTTGGTGTGGAGTGGTAGAAGCTGATGGCTCAGTATGAATTTACATGTCAACTGGTGGGTTTAAGCTGGACGTAGCAGAAGTAGCTGACAAATCTATCAGGAGAACAGTAACATTTAGATTGGGGGTGCAGTAGCATCAGTAATATCCCTGGAGGTCGAGGTATTATTATTGATTGATGTACATTCCATAACCATAGGTACAAATGTTACATCAGTGACTGGGGCTAGAGGAATATCCACCAGGAGGGTAGTGCATATTGAGTTGAGTATATGAGTCATAACTTCAGTTGGTGCCTTAGTAAAATGTTGTTATTGCTGGGGGCCTTGGAAGAGGTACTGGGAGAAGGATCCATGGGACATATATCTGAGTGTTCTGATGGGATACATGTTAAAGGGTCAAATCTATTATGAATTAACAGGTTAAATGCATTGGCCTTGCGCCCTTTTTTGGATACCCTTCTACTTTGTACGTCATACCAATGATCGTCTAATCCATCATTATTATCTTCCTCCCTTACCCATTTTTTACTGACTGAATCAGATAGTAGGGCAGTGTTGCCTGAAACTGCACTAGTATGCACCGAAGCTGGGGGGGGCAGTCATAATGTTCACAGGAGCTACAGCAGACTGATTGGGATTATCAAGTAGTTGCAGACTAGTTGCTAGTGGTATGGGGGTAATGGCAGAGGAGTTGTCAAGGTTTCTAAATCTTCAGGCCATATCTTTCTGACTTTGCTCTAAACGCAGAAGCCTAGAATTAAACACTGAGATCTCTTTCAACGTCTCCCCATTTTGTATACATTTATTATAAACCAATGCTTGCTTAGAAGGTGGACCTGTTATAATAGAGTACATAAAGCAGTCAGAACATTTGATCCCAATCTGACCTTAAAGGGTCATAATAGTGTCAGCCATAGTGAGGAAATACAAAATAAAAGTATGTACAACAGGACTGTATTAGAGCAGATAATCTCAAAGTATATGGTCCACCATTGTATGGCTACAGGAAGTACTAGTTCTTATAGAGCTGTATATACATAATTAAAAGATTACTGATACTTTGAAACACAAAGCCTACCGTATACCATGGAAAATAAAAATGGTGCTGCGCCACACACACCCTGCTCCGCTCGCCCTGCTCACAGCAGGGCTTGTTAAATAGGAGCCAGTGACCCAGAAGTCACTGTTGGGGGTCACGACTCACTCTGAACTGCCCAATAATGTTTTTTAATACCAAAACATGGGCAAAAACCACTCATCCATGGTTTTGGCACATATTGCCACTATTAGTGCTCTTAAAATAATAAAATATGAGGATCCCATGAGCTGGTTATTCTAAACTTCAAACACAAACTATGCAGCTCCTCTTCCTGTTTCCTGTCTAGCAGGAACAGGACTCACACTGCACACGCTTAGCAGCGGTGCAACGTTAAAAACAAATAGCTTTAAAAAGCCCCTTCACATCAGAGAAGGCCCATAGAGTGACTAGTGCAGCCTACAAAACAAAATCTATCACTAAAGGAAGGGCAGGTACCAGAGGATTGGAGGACAGTGATAATAGTACCTGTATTCAAGAAAGGGGATAAGGCTAGACCAGAAAATTACAGACCCATAAGTCTCTCATCAATAATATGTAACATCTGTGAAAGTTTAATACTAGAGGAAATAACTAATAACATCAAGGAAGCAGGAACCCCAGATAGCAACCAGTGTGGCTTTACTAAACAGGGATCCTGTGCCATCAGCCTGCTATGTTTCTACAATAAAATCGCAAAACTATTAAATTCAAATATACCAGCAGATGTAATTTGCATGGGCTTCAAAAAAGCCTTCGACAAAGTCACACACACGAAAACTAATTAACAAATCACACACTAATAATACCAATAACACCTACATAAAATGGATAGAAGCATGGCTAACAGGAGAACACAGAAGGTAAGAATCAACAGTTCAGTATCAGAAGAGTGCCCGGTGATTAGGGGGGGTCCCACAAGGCTCAGTCCTGAGCCCTGTACTGTTTAAGCTGCTCATTAAGGATTTAGATCTGGGCTGTGAAATGTTTATAAACACATTTGTGGGTGATATCAAACTAGGAAGTTCAGAGAATAACAATATGAACAAAGACACACTTACCAAGGAAGGATCTGGGATTATTAGAGCAGTGGGCAATCACTAATAGCATGAAATTTTATGTATCAAAGTGTGTAGTGATGCACTTAGGTAAAAACAATTCTGAAAAAGTGTACCATCTAAATGATACAAAACTAGAAAAGGTCAACACTGAAAGAGACTTGGGTGTAATAATCAATAACCAACTCAAAAGAGAAAATCAGTGTAAAACCATTACTTGTAAGGCTAATAGAATACTGGAGTGTATCACAAAGGCTTTCATCAGTAATACTGAAAATGTAATGATCCCACTGTACAGAACATATGTGAGACCCCAAGTGGATTATTGTCTGCAGGTGTGGAACCCTCATTTAAAAAGGACATTGCACTAATAGAGGGGTCCACCATAGAGCCACTAAAATTATATCACATCTTAAAAAAAAAACCCTATGTAGAAAGATTGAATCACCTAGGTTTTCACACCATAGAAAGACAAAAGCCTAGAGGTGATTCATTATGTTTCTACAAGCTACCCTTGGATGATGAATTAAGCAAACAACTTGGATTCAAATATTTTTTTATTTTATTTTTGTAGACCAGCGCCCTCCAAAGGGAGCTCAGCCCCACCTGCGTGCCACCCGCCACCATGCCCAGGCTTACCCCCCTGGGTGGAGTCACTGGGCATGCACCCCCTCCCCACGATGTGTCAAAGCATACCCTGGCTTATCCCCCAGGGTGGGGCCACGGGAGCTACTATTAAGCACCCCCATCTCTTATTTGCACCCTTGAGTTTTATCCTCCGATTAGTGTAACTTTGCATTTTTTAGCCTTAGAGTTCAGCTGTTAAATCATGGACCAACTTTTAAACCAGCCCAGATCCTCCCTTAGCTCTCTTCTTCCTCCCTCTGTGTCCAGCCTTGGGCAAATCTTTGTATCATCTGCAAGGAGGCAGATTTTACCCATGATACCTTACCCAATGCCATAGATGAAAATATTGAAGACTGATCCAAGTACTGACCTGTGAGGTACCCCACTAGTCACTTCCCTCACCTCTGAAAACTTACAGTTGACTACCACCCTTTGTGTTCTACCCACAACCAGCTCTTAACCCAATTTGACATCCTTTCCTCTACCACTGGGTCCCCAATCTTTTTTGACTAGCCTCCTGTGGGGGACTAAGTCAAAGGACTTGCTATAGTCGAAGTATACTATATCAATTGCTTGCTCCTTGTCTGCTGCCCTGGTCACCCAGCTGAAGAATTCAACCAGATTAGTATGGCAAGACTTCCCCCTCATGAAACCATGCAGTCTGAGGTCCTGTAGCGTGTTTCCTTTTAGGAAGTCTACCAGGTCCTCCCTTAGTAAATACGTCCCTATTTGCCTCACTATAGATGATAAACTGACTGACCTATAGATCCCTGTCTTATCACTCTTCCCACTCTAGTGTAGCAGTACAACATCCGCTGTTCTCCAGTCCCTAGGGACCATCCCCCTGTTTAGAGAGCAATTGAAAATGTCTGCTAGTATCCACTTCATATACTGCTGATATAAGAAATGAGAGATCCTCCCTTGAGAAGCTAGAGTCTGAGGAAAAGTCAGTCCACTCCTGAGGCCTCTCATAACCTGATTCAAAAACATAAACTGTAGATTTAATTTTCTGAAACATTTGACTAATTTAATTTGCATGTTAAATCTGTTGGATGGGGGAGGAATAATGCCTTAGAACTTCTGTTTGGGTTCAATTAAAGTAATGTTTTTACAAGTTACTTATTGCTTTATAGTGGTTTTCTTCCTGTTGACTTCTTTGTCAAGATTCTTTCTCCTCTTACCTCCCCTATTGCCACTCTGAGTGTTCTTTTTTTTTTTGTTGTAGTTATTGTTTTATGACATAACCGGTGTTTCAGGTTTTTCTAACAAAAAAAAAAAAACACTGTTCTCTGTTCAGAGGCAGAAGTGTATGGATATTCATCTATTTCAGAGTCATCACTGGTTTCTTTTTTCTTTTAATTTGTAATGTCTGACTTGCTGCCCTGACCAGTCCCTTCAGATAGGCATGCAAGCACCACCATCTGGCTTCTCCAGGGCTTACCTCTCTCCAACATCCTCTGCCAGGGATTTGTGGAGGTGCTGAGTCACCAGTGTGGGACCTGTGTGGGGTAGGGCCATCATCCTACAGTCTGGATTTTTTTCCATCAGTCTGTTTTCCTGGGTCCAGGTTGCATGCAATGGCACACTGTGTGAGCTCCAGTTCTGCAGAAATGTCATCAGTGCCTGCCAGTGGGATCCTTTCCCATGGTCCCACTGTGCAGCCACCCAGAATCCTCAAGGCAGCAGGCAATGAGTGGGACATGTAAACCCCCCTCTCTGAGGAAGGAGAGCTATTCACAGGATGTTCAGTCTCCTCCCCCCTCCCCCAGCTGCCCACAAGTGTCCCAGATCTGTTCCCAAACCAGGGGTGCTGGCGCAGCATTAGGTGAGGCATTCGATGCCTCATCCCTCCACACCATTGGGCAAGCCTACCACTGGTTTCTTTATCTGAAATAATAATCATGTTATCTGTTCCCTTTTGTCATTGATTTTCTTTTTAACAGACTGACTGCTGAACATCTCATTATAATGACTCCGTGCTTGACTGTGTCCCCGACTGAGAGGATGAGGTTTTCTTTCCCAGAAATATTTGCCATAGGAGATCATCTTTTTTGTTTAGTTCATACTGTATTTTTAACACTTTTGTTTGATAATTACAGTCTTGTGCTCTTATAGGACTTCATTTAAATCTGCCTCCCTCTCCTTAAATTTCCTGATTTCTTTGAATTAGTTCAATTTATTTTGTACAGCGGCAATCTCTGTGTGTTTTACAGTAGTTTATCTTTCTTATTAATTTTGTAATAGGTTTGGCTGAACATTCTTTGTTTATTATTCCTGTTTCTCTGCAGTCATTCCTGGTGTCGGCAGCATCTCCCAGCCCCATCACAGACTCATACTGTGGATTTACTGGTGAAAGACCATTTACCCAAAGCCATATATTGGTGGTTGGCCTGCCGAAGATGAGTGTACACAGAAACAAAACGGCACACACATATAACTGAAATTGTGCAAAACTAAAGGTGCAGTTTAGTGTAAACAGCCAGCAGTCATGCTGTCAGAACCATGGTGCAGTGAGGTGCACTGCCTCTTTGTTGAGGGAGGGGGGTTGAAGCCAGAAATTGATCAATGTATAAAGCAACTCTTAAAATAATGCAATATTTAAGAAGATAAAATACTGCAATGATAGAAACATATAATTTGATGGCAGATGAGGATCACATGACCCATCCAGTATGCCCATTTCTCCCTATCTACACTATTACCACAGACTGTGCCCGAGCTACAGCTCTTTCTGCCTCCACCCCCCTCGTTTCCACTATGATTCTATTGTGCTTATCACATGCATTCTAGAATTCCACCACTGTTTTGGTCCCCACTACCTCTGCTGGAAGGCTGTTCCAAGAATCCACTACTCTTTCTGTGAAGAAGTACTTCCTCACATGTCTCCTGAATCCACCCTCCTCCAGCTTCATAGCACGTCCCCTTGTTCTTGAGCACCTTTTCTTCTGAAAAATACTTCCCCCTGTACCTTATTTACCCCCGTGAGGTATTTAAAGGTCTCTATCATCTCCCCTCTACCTCCTCTTTTCCAGGATGTACATACTGAGGTCCTTCAGTCTCGCCTTGTAGGGCTTTTGATGCAGACCCTGCACCATTTTAGTCACCCTCCTCTGGACCACCTCCACTCTGTCTATGTCCCATAGGAGATGTGGTCTCCAGAACTGGACACAGTACTCTAGGTGGGGTCTTACCAGTGATCTATACAGAGGCAACACCAACTCCCTCTTTCTGCTGGTGATACCCCAACGTAAATGTTCTAATTTTGACTACATTGTATAGAGTTATTATTGCTCACGTGAAGCTCTGTGTATTGTTGTTACCCAACTATTTGTGCTCTCTACGCTGTACTACGCTGTATTGATGTAATTTTTTGTTGTCATACCTGTGCTCTACTGTTTGCCATCTTCATGGCCTGAGTCCTGCCTGAAAACGGTCCCTAGGATCAGTGCACTTACCCAATTAACAAAAAAATAAATGCCCCTCCCTATGCACCCCAGCATCCCACATGCCCTCCATGCAGCCCTGTCACACTGCCTGGCCACCTTTACATTATCCAATATGATTACCCCCAGGTGTCTTTCCTGCTTGGTGGTCATCGATACCACTCCACCCATTTTCTACTCCCCTTCCTTGGTTTCTGTACCCTAAGTGCATTCTTTTGCACCACTTTTTCTCATTGAAACCCAGCTGCTATACCCTTAACCATGCCTCTAGTTTTATAAGGTCTCTGCTCATCCGTTCCACCCCCCCCAAAGAGTCTCCACCCTGTTGCAGATTTTGGTGTCATCCGCAAACAGGAAGACCTTCCCTTCTAGCTCCTCTGCAATCTCACTTATAAAGGCATTAAAGAGAAATGGTCCCAGCAATGGTCCCTGAGGCACCCCACTGGGCACCCTCCCTTCCACTGTGTGAATTCTGTTTACCACCACACTCTGTCACTTATCAATTAACCAATTTCTTATCCAGTTTACCACCTTCAGGCCCACTCCTAACCTCCCCAGCTTGCTTACTAGCCTCCTGTGTGGAATGATGTCCAAAACTTACTGAAATCTAGGTAGGCCACATCTACCACTCGACCATGATGTTAGTCCGTTGTCACCCAGTCAAAAAAATCTATCATATTTGTTTGACATGATCTCCCCACTGTGAAACTATGCTGCCTCAGGTCTTGTAACCTCCCCCTGTGTTCCTTGTATCTCAGTTGCTTTTATGCTTTCCCTCACATAAAGCACCACACTGTCTTCATTCCTTCCCCCCCGGTCCTTCCTGAACAGAGTATAGCCAAAGATGATTGTACACAGAAACAAAACAGCACACACATTCAACTGAAATAGTGTAAAACTAAATGTGCAGTTTATTGTAAACAGCCTATATCTCATTTTCAGTGGAGTCCTGATTTTACCCATTTGTACAATGTATTTACTAGGATTGCCCAGCTGAGATGTAATATATTGTTTTCAGTGGGGTCCTGATCTTACACATTTTTACAATATATTTACCTAGGATAGGCCAGGTGAGATGTAATATCTCATTTTCAGTGGGGTCCTGCTGTTACTCATTTTTGCAGTGTTTTTATCAATTATAGCCCAGCTGACAGGCAATATTTCATTGGTGTCCTGCTTCTACACATTTTGACACTGTATTTATCCAGAATAACACATCAGTGATACTGCATCTTATTTTCAGTGGAGCCCTGCTTTCATACAATTTTATAACATGTGTACCCAGGACAGCCCAGTGGAGATACAATATCTCTTTTTCAGTGGGGTCCTGCTTTTACCCGTTTGTGCAGTGTATTTATCCAGGATAGTCCACCTGGGATGCAATGTCTCATTTTTACTAGGGTCTTGCTTTTACATATGTTAACATTGTATTTACTCATGATAGTACAGCAGAGATGCAATATATCATTTTCAATGGGGGTCCTGCTTTTACACATTTTTATAATGTATTTACCCAGGATAGTTAAAAACGACACCTTTCCCATTTATCTGGCAGTGCAAGAAATGGGCTATGTGCTCAAAGTCTACAAAAATCACAGTGTTCTGAGTAAACATTGAAAAAAAGTCAACATTTCCACATAATTTTTTTTTGACATTTTGACCCCAAACAAATTTTCAGCATCATCTTTTTGTGACCCCACCATATGATCAAGACAGGTAGAATGTGTCAAAATCCAGACCAACATGTGATTTCATGAAGCAACTGCGAAAATGTGTTTTGTAGGGGATCTGAAAAATGACACCTTTCATGTCCATGACGTGGGATGACAAGAGGACTATGTTGAAAATGTGAGCTCCAAATCTTCAAAAATCACAAAGTTATGAGTAAACATTTAAAACATTCAATGTTTCCTCATAACTTTGTTGCTTTTTGACATTTTGACCAAATATTTTCAACATCGTCATTTTGTCACCCCGCCTCATGAAGCAGGTAGGTGAAATATTTGATATCACGTCTGAATCGTGATTTCAGAGAGCAACTGCGAAAACATGTTTTGGGGGATTCACCTATCTGTTTCATGAGGTGGGATAAAAAAAATGGATATACTGAAAATTTTGGGCAAAAAATATGAAAAAATGGTAAAATTGTGAGTAGACGTTGAAAATGCATTAAAAAGCCATTAACTGAACTTACCTCAGTCAGCTCATGGTCAGTGTTGGAAGCAGCAGGACATTCCAGTTGCTGGAGGAGTTTGTCAGATAGGTAAGAGAGTGGTACAGGGGAGTTTGGGGTGGTGGGTTCGAGGGGTCAAGATGGGGAGGCTGGAGGTGTTGGGGGAGCACAAAAACTTTGATATATTTTTTTTTACAGGTATAAAAAAGACTTTGAGGGATGTTCTGAGGTTCCAGCTCTGAGGATTGGGCACCCCAGTGTTGGTCTCTTCTTTGGTGGCAGCAGGGGTGGGCACCACAGAGTCATAACATGCAATGGGAGGCCAGGGTAGAGGGTGGGTATAGGAAAGCACACAGAGGCAGGGAGTGGGATGGATTTTTCCTGTGGGTACAGGGTAGAGGGTGGGTGTGGGAAAGCATTCAGTGGGAAGGGAGGAGTAGGAAGGAGTACCACCAAGTGCAGCTCCATTGGAAGTGGTAACCAGCAATGCCAGGGTTTGGGAGTCAGGGGAAGAAGTTAAAGTAGGTCTTGAGGAGGAGTGACAGATGGAGGGAGGGCAGAAGGGAGAGAGAGAGGAAAAGAGAGAGAGGAAGTGCACTGATTCATAATTACTCATTATGTGCTTCAACTCCACTACTGCATGGAGCAACATGTAGTATGTCTATGTATGTATGTAGGTGTTTTCCTCTTCAGAAGCTGGAGGAGAAGACACATGGAGAATGGGATACTAAGCCCCTGCATAGGGTGACAGGGTGCATGTTTCAGCACTTCCTAATATGGTACAAGTCTATCATAAAGGAGTACTATTGTAGATTGCACATGGTAGCCAAATGTATAACTGCCATGAAATGTAAAGGGTTATAGGTGTAAAGGTGAGGCAACCCTTATAGGCTGAAGCAGTCTGTTGGACACCATAAGGTCACATGGCTGAGAATCATTGTATGGGATCCTCAGTTCTTTTCCTCCCCAGTCTCATCTTATGTGTGACTATCTGGGTATATGTCTCCTAGGGGTAGCTATGTATCCTAGTCATGAGCAGATGAAGGTAAGTCAGAGCCAGGAGGTGATGGGGTCAAAAACAGTGGTGGGGTTCATCATGGGATAGAGCTGGCTCAGTGGCACAGAGGGCTGAGACACCTTGAGCCTTACCTCTCACCACGCTGGTGACCTGGGTTCAGGAATAAGCTGCTGGGAGTTGGCCAGGTAGGGAGAAGATCAAGCATCCAATGAACTTCTCTCCTCTCCTGGGGGATGCTTACCCATCTCAGCCATAGGCTTCCCCCCAGGTGGAGGCCTAGAGGTAGCACCAGCAGCCTGAGTGACATACTAAGGGAGAGCTGAGGCTCCTGGGCATGCACGCACTTCCGTGCTGCTGCAGTCAGGAAATCTAGGGGAGAAAAGAGGGAAATGGGTGGTTACAAGTGAAATGAAGCCCTGCCCACCTGCTGTCACCCTGCACCATCACCGGTCTGCCTAGCCCAGATCTGGATTGTGTTCCAGGGTGGGGGAAGGATGACCTGCCCTTTCCTGATTCCGCCATGGGGGGAATCCATGGAGGATTATGGGGCCCAGTGGATCAAGAAGATGAGTGCTGGGTGAGAGGGTGTAGGGGCAGGGTTGATAAGCCTGTCTGCAATGACATAGTGGGAAAAAAGTTATATAGAAAAAAAAGAATGCATGGGAAAAGCACAAGAGAATCATAGTGGAAAGGAAGGGAGGAGGGAGAAAGAACTGTAGATTGGGCACAGTCTGCAGTAATAGTGTAGGTAGGGAGAAATGGGCAGACTGGATGGGCCAAGCCGTCCTTATCTACCATCAAATTCTATTTTTCTATGTTTCTAACCCCTTTTCGGGGGCACAAGGGGGGGCTAGCCTAACCTGTCCCTTTCCCTATGTTGTGCATTGATAAATGTGCCTTGTGAGGTACCACAAGTGTCTACGGGGATGGGAGTACATAACCAGTCTCTAACACCCTTCTGGTTTGAGTCCAGGTTACTAAGGGTTAACTGTGTTCTGAGAAGTGTCTGAGTTTTAGCACATTCCAGGCTCCCCTTCCCCCTGCTTTGCTAGACTGCTGAGTCAGTGTGCATGACTGCACATGTGCCAGAGTCTATGCAAATTCTGAGTTGCTGGTATCCTCTCCTGCAGCATATAAAAGAAGAGAGGACTATGCAGGTAGGGGGTTATTAGTACTTATCTCAGTGAAGTGCAGTTTGTGGCAAGAGAAAGAGAGAGCAAGAGAGAGAGAGAGTCAGAGAGAGAGAGAGAGAGAGAGCACCTAAACAGAGACTAGTAGCTTTTTACCTCCTTGCAGGGAGAAGAGAGGTGCTCCTGGCTAGAGCCAACAAGTACGATTAAACATACAGAGATGATGGAAAAGATCTAGACAGTCAGAGCAAAAAAGAAAGAGGAAAGAGAGGTTATGCATCATTGAAGAGACAGAGTGAGAGAGAGAATCCTGAGGCCACCCAGCCTCAGCAGAGAGGAGAATGTCGTGGAGAAGTTGGGGTCACTCCTCAAGGAAGTTGCCTGGCATTCATGAGACCCCACTCCAGGCTGCAAGGCAGAGGAGTATAGCATCTTAGGTCATAAGGCAGAGCTGCAGAGCAATCAAGGAGAAGTCCTCCACAGTCTTGCTGATGACGTATGCACAAAGAGGAGACCAAACATTTGTGCTGAGTGTGGACTATCCATATCTGTCTGTGCCTCGGTATACTCAAGAAAACTCACCCTTTATGAGCATGAGCCAGAGGTAAACATGTATGTCAGACTTCCCAATCAGAAGGAGAACATCAGCCCCCGCATGGTGTACTGGTGGGTGGGTAACTGTAATACTATAGCATTAGACCCCCTTCAGAAGTGTACATTTAGATCTTTAGGATTGTACAGAATGTTTTGGGTGCAGGGGAATAGTATCTGTAGACAGAATGCTCTAGTCCAGGGTCCCAATGTACCCCCAAGGGTGAAATGTCCAATTCAGAGAAGGAGAAAGAGTAGGGCAGAAGGAATTTATTCAGGGACCTTGTAGAAAGTGTGATCCATGTGTTAATATCTATATTTTTGTTGAGTCCCCCCCTTCCCCTGAGGACAAAGTTCTGTCTGTACAGAGTTTAATAAATCAGAATGTGCTTGACTCCCACTGAGTGGACAATGACTTTAATGTGTTGAAATCATTTATTGCCTGCAGTAGCAGCCCCTAGGGACCCTGTTGCCAGCCCACAGTGCCCAGAAAAAAAGAACCCTGGCCAGTTCCCTACCCTGAGTGGTGGGGCCTGTAGTACCTCCTGTGCAGAGGACCATGTACATCACTTATCACAATGATGATCACTACATTAAGGATTGTGGCCTTGAACATTGGCAGCCTCCTAACCAAGCTAGTGCAGTTTGAGGCTTGGGTGGCACATATTCTGCCTGATGTCATTGCTCTGACAGAGACCTGGCTCTCTTCATGAACAACCAACTCAGTAGTCTCCATCAATGGATACAACCTTCATAGAGAGGACCGCTCTGGAAAAAGAGGTGATGGCTGCCTAATATACACCTGGAACCACCTGCAGTGCCACAGAATTCAACTGGCTACTGTCAACAATTACTGTAAATGCCTAGCAATAAAAATCCTACTAGGCAAGGGCAAAAAGGCCTGATCGTTACGGCAGTCTACATCCCACCAGGGTGGCAGCAAGCTGGGCTAGAAGCCTTTGCTAATCTTTACACCCAGGCTAGCCAACACAAGGAGACTATTGTAGTAGGGGATTTTATCTCCAACTGGCTTGCCAGCTCCAGTGCCATGCACAGAGATCTTGTATCCAGGCTCTACCTAACACAGGCTGTCAAGAGCTGCACCAGCACAAACTACCGCACCGGTACAAGCACTCTAATCGACTGAATACTAACAAGTCACCCAGAAATGCTAACTGATGTCAAGGTGCTCCTGGCTACTCTGAGTGGCCAGTCACCTATCCAATGTGAGTGGTCAACAAAATGGGCCAACCCCCAACACAAATTGCTGAGGAACAGAGTTACAAAAAATAGTGCTATGGCCGACTTCAGGAATTACCTTTCAGGCATTGACTGGAGGTTCCTTGACTTATGCCCATCTGTTGACACTGCCTTCCAACTCTTCCTCACTCATTTCAATGCAGCTGCAGACAAGTTCACCCCATACCAGAAGAGGATGATAAAAGATCATAGTATGGACTGGGTCACCCCTGAGCTTCTCAGTATGATGTGGCAATGGGATCTCCTTTGGCACTGGGCCAGGGCAACAGGGATAACTACAGATCTCCAAAACTACAAAGTGACCAGAAAAAGGTGCACCTGGGCAATACGACAGGCAAAGGCATCATTCCACAAGAACCAGCAATCTCACTGCTAGAGTACCAGGAAGAAGTTCTGGGACTCAATTAAAAACCTCCTCGGGTCTGATGATGAGACCCCCCCCCCCACCATGCTCTGCCACAATGATGAAATCATACTTCATGATGCTGGCATGGCCAATATCTTTATTAAGGCTTTCTCCAACTACGGCAAAGTCCTACCGCCCAGGCCTGCCACACATCCTGATGGAATGCCAGCCTCCAACCAATTGCCCTCCTCTACCACTGCCAAGCCAAGCCCAAGCTTTTACTTCAGACAGGTGACTGTAAAGGAAACAAGAAAACACCTTGCAAGTGTCCTGGAAAAAACAAGGATGGGGGTGATGGAATCAATATGAAATTGATTTCCATTGCCTTACAAGAAGTCGTCTTTTTCATCACCAAGCTGTTTAACCTGTCTAACCTGTCTCTCCACCTGTCCACTTTCCCCTTTACCTGGAAATCCACTCTGGTCACTCCTGTGCACAATGGAGGTGACCAGGCACTAGTATTAAACTACCGACCTATCTCAATTATGTCTCGACTCTCCAAAGCATTGGAGAGAATCATAACCGACCAACTCACTGACCACCTGCATAAATATAAACTCCTCTGCCCCCAACAGCATGGCTTCCGCAAGATGCATAGCACTAATACTGCCCTAACTGCCTTCACAGATTATGTGCATGAGGCACTTGACTAGGGCCAACTGATCGGAGCAAACTTCATAGACCTAACCAAGGCTTTCAACCTTGTGAATCATCAGCTGCTAATGCATAGACTAAGACTATCCCCCAACATGGTCCATTGGTTCTTCCAGCAACCTGTCTGGGCACTCTTAGCAGGTGAAAATCAATGGAACTATCTCCAAGACCAGTGAAGTCATAGTGAGCGTCCCGCAGGGGTCCATCCTGGGCCCACTCCTGTTCAGCCTCTTTGTGAACAACCTTCCAGAAGTGTGCCCCTCATCTGAGGTACTGCTCTATGCAGACGACATGGTGGTGTTCTCTCAAAGCTCTTGCCAAGATGCACTCACTAAGGACAGGCAGTACAACTTTGACCTCCTACAGGATTGGCTCAAAGGTAGCCTGCTAGTGCTCAACAGCAAAAAAAAAAAAAAAACAAGTCAATGCTCCTTGTCAGAAGCCAAAAGAGGAGGCATACCATTCCCTTCTCAATTTTGTGCAACTTCTACTCCACCCTTGAGCAGGTGCCCTCATTCCAGTACCTAGGGATTACAGTCGACTCTTTCAATGAACATATGCAAAATATTACCACTGCTGCCAATAGGAAGTTAGGGGCCCTATATAGGCTTTGGTTCTGCCTCACACCTGAGGCTAGGGTCCAGGCAGTAAGAGGGACAGTTCTACCCATCCTGTACTATGGTAATGTGATATATGGCGCAGCCTCTGAAACCAGCTTGCACAGGGTCCACACTACCCTCAACAAAGCATGCTGCTTTGTTTTAGGCACAGATCGCCTTACACACACATGCAACCTTTACATTGGGACACAATGGCTTCCTCTCATGAACTGAATCAAGATCCACTCCTGCCTTCTAGGGAAGAAGGCCCTTCTAGGTCTTGCACCCCCCCTCCCTACAAGCCTTATTCCATCCGGTCCCAGCTGAGCACTCCATGAGAAGTGTTACAAGACATGCCCTAGCACTGCCTTTCAGAAGAACTGACTTGGAGAGGTGAGCCTTTGCAGTAAGGACCCCCACCTGGCTAAATGAGCTCCCCAGGCCACTACTAGCCTTACTCACCTTGGTCAGTTCAAATCTGAAATTCAGAAGACCATCTCCCCTCCAGTACAATGTTGCTGTAAAGAACACCCCAGCCATTTCTAGCCTTCCCAGTGCCCCCGACACAATATGGCTTGGCTGTAGTGACCCATGGCTCCTAAGAATTTCCCATTAATCCCCATCTACCCACCCCTTGGTCCCCCATTCCCCAACCCCCTCACCCACTTAGCCCTCCTGACCCTCCAGACCCCACACCTCCACACCCGCTTAGCCCCCTGACCCTTAAGCAATCACCCACTATTGTGCTCTCCCCCTCACCCATCTAGCCTGTAGCCTACTCTCCCCTTAATGGCTGTACTTGGTGGTCACATTAATTGTTTCCTCCGGGAACCTATCTAAGCTCCATAGCTGCATTCTGGGAATTCTCATACTTTGTACATAGTTGGAATCTGCACTTTATTTACCTAATCTGTTCTGTAACTATTTTCCTCTGTATTATGCAATTCAGTGACGGCTTTTGCAATGTATTCTGTCTCATTCCATCCTTCTATTTGTAATGCTGTTTGGCTATTTTAATTATGTGTAACTGACAATGCCTACTAGCTGCTTCTGTTTTCCTCCACTGTCCATGTACTTGATGTTCCCCCTAACTCTGTTTGAAGAGGATCCTTTGTTTGTAAATGAGCTTTTAGCTCAAAGGTTGTAATTCCGATTTTACAATAAAATAAAAAAAAAATACATGCATCACTTATGGTAAATATTAGTTCTTGTAGTAAAGCTGAAATGACTAATTCAGCTTGTAGTCCTTAACTTTTGACTCAGCCAACCAGAATGCAGCAGTATTGAACTTCAGTTGCAATACAAAGACCATTGATGCACTGCTGCATTTAGAATAGGGAAAGGGCCATTTGAACTGGTAATTTTTCCCAACTGCCCCTCTTATTTTTAAGATTTTGATCAGCGGTGGTGGTGGTGGGTTTATTGTACTACTTTATAATTGCAATAAGCCCTTATCCAGTGGGCGTTTGTCGCCAGATATTACCCACTAGGGTTCTATATATTCTGTACTCATGGTCTGGGCCCTGGACATCCCTCATAATCTTTAGCTCACAAAAGGCCACTGGAATGGGACCCAAATACACATATTATATATGTTTTTAAAGGGACACTGTCAACCACCTTGGGTCTCAAAGTATCCCTAGTTTAAAAAACATATTTTATGATTGCCAAAATTCTGTAGATTGTTGATGTAGCTGGTAGTTTGATTCTGACTCTTATTTTCTTTAAAAAGTGAAAAACAGACTGCCCGACATACTGGTGTTATCACATCAAAACAGGTTTGTTTACATTCCTTAATCTACTCTAAATGCATCTTTCCTGGACTTGGGAACACCCACAAAACAATTTAGCCCCTTATGATGCAGTGAGAGTTTAGGAGGCTACTTCCTTATGAGCGACTGCACTGTTTGGGTGTGTTTCTAATGCTCAGGAAGTATGCAGTAAGAACAGAACAAGGATTGTAAGCAAAACAAGATTGTTTAAAAATACTCATTGCCATGCATTTCAATTCAGCTAAGCAAGGAGACAGACAAAACAAACAGCAACATCAGTGAATTTTAGAAAGGGTAAGCAATTATAAAATGTGGGGTTTCAACTATAAATAATATGATGAAAAACAGGTTGACAGTGTCCCTTCAATATGCCTATTATATTTCAACCAATAGATAATGGATTGCAACTGCATTAGTCAGTCTAACAATTACTGACACATGTGCTTATAATTATCCAAAATTCAATGACTGAATACAATAAAATAGAATATAATTCCTTCTGAGCCCCACAAAACCACATGGTGTTAATTTAGTAATTTTATATACTGTAAATGTTACATATAAAATGAATATCTCTACTGCTACAGCATGAACGAAACAATGAAAGAACAGGAGTTTAGTTTAATATTCAGGGGGATTAAGTGAGATACATGGAGGTTAAAAGAGGAAGATAATTAAGCACAGCATTTTTATGGCAGACGCCATTAGATAAACCAATACAACCCAAGAAAGAGGTGGGAAATGTTATTAAACAATGGATGTATAATGTCTCTATGTAAGTGGACATGGACAGCCTTGGGTGAAGCCATTTCAGATCATTCCTGACCTGAGAGGAAAAATGGCACCCTTATGGGATACCGAAGATGAGAGTCCCAACATGTAGGAATCCGGCATCAGTATCCCATAATTAGGGATGCCCAACATTTCAGCCCAGCAGCTAAATGTAGTTTCACTGGGCAAAATTGTATTTCAGCTGGTGAAATACTGGGTTACTCCCACAAATCATAGTTTCACCTGGTGTAACCATTTGGAGACAGCAGGGAGAAGGGCTGGCTGAGCTGCCCCGTAGTGTGGTGTGCTAATGCTCCTACAGCTCGGCCAGCAAGGTATCAGGGACGGGGTTCTGTTAATGTAGCAGAAACTTTAAAAAAAATGTTTTTTCTGCCCCTGATCCTAACACCCAACTACAAGGTCCGCTCCCCCTCAGAGTTGGATATTTTATTTAGGGGGGTGAGAGGGGGCAAATCCCCATCAGGATTTTGAAATGCAGTCCCCCGACCTTGGGATAATGTAGGTCTAGTGGGCCGCCTGAGTCCTGATCCCCCATTATAGCAATGTTTACCATACCTGGTGGTGTAGTGAACCCCCCACCCAGCAGTGCCCTACCACCCTGCTCCCCCAACCCATAACCAAGCTGGCGACTGGCACAGCCCACCACTCACCACCACAGATAGCCACTGTCTGAGCTCTGAATGAGCGCATACTGTATATATTATGCACTCAGTGAAAGACAGCTGCTGTGATTGAGACTTCTGTACCCCACCAGTTCTCTAATAATATGTATTCTTATCCAATTATTTCCACAGTACACTTTTTCATTCAACACGCACAACTGTTTTCATAATTAGTCTCTGTAAATCTCAATCTTTCCTATGAATAACCCACTGTATGATATCAGAAACAAACTTGCTACAGACACTTATACTTAGATCAGGCACTGTACTCTGACAAGAAGATAATTCCCTTCAGTCCGAAGCAGTGGGGTTCCAGGTCAGGGCCAGATGCAGTATATGCCCCACAGAAACACTTCTGCACCCTATTTGGGCAACAACCGTGCAACATAGCTGCTAGCAGAGTCTTGATTCAAATTCAGCCTATGTGCCTAGACACAAGACCTTTGTATCCCATCAGTGCCCCAAAAATTTGTATTCTTATCCTATTATTTCCACAGTATAGCCTCATGATTACAGCATACAGTAGAACTATAAACCTGTAGGCCCAATAGACCTGTGTTTAAATCCCACAATTGCCACTTGCATACTGTCTGACCTCACTTAACCTCCCTAAGGTTAATTATCTCCCGAATCATACATGGAAATGAGCTCCTACTCAGTGTACCTTTCCCAGCCAAAAATTCTAAAATAAATAAATGAAAATTATTACAAATTTATTTATTAAAAAAAAATTCCTGGAGCCACCACCGGTTGGAGACCTGGAGTTCTGGTGAGAGCTCATGTTCCCATGCAATGAGTTGGTGACAGTTGGATACATCATGGTGGGGGTTCACCCAGTTTCCATCCCCTGCCAGTCAGTTGAAAGGAGTGGCATACTGAAGGCACTAGCTGAGGAGGCAGTGTGAATAGTGTTTTATGTGACTGTAAGGACATCCGAAAGGGCCAATAGTGTCTGATTGAGACACACTGCTGTGCAGCAGCTACCCCAACCTAGCCTGTCTTATGATGTGGTGACTTAAGTTTGATCTCAAACCCAGGTACTATGCACAGTAGTGCAATGCCCTGCCCTCTGAGCCATCAGGTGGCCCTGGGGTAACGTTTCTGACACCTCTTGCTTAATATCCAAAAGGCCTGAAGGATCATGGGGCCCTGCTTTCATGGTCTATATTTATACTGAAAATCCAGATCCAGAAAACTTTTGCACTTCTGCTCCATGGGAAGTTTCTGTCCTCCCTGAGACTTAGGACACCTACGTTACTCTTTAAAAGGTGTACCTCCCCAGTCAAACTCCCCACCTAACACTGTCCCCAAAGCAGGTCACATTCAGAAGCCTAGGCTGTTGGAGCCAGAAGAGGCCCAGAGGGGTTCTCTCCCCTCCCACACCTCACCTGGTAAAAGAAGAGATTAAACATATTGGGCTGGATTCTCAAAAGGTTATGTCTGGTGTAACTTGACTTGCCCCCCCAAAAAATGGTGCAAGTAGCAAGTTACGCCAGCAGTTGTGACATTCGGTATTCTGCAAAGCAGCCTGCGACATGTCACAGGCTACTTGCGCCAAAGTGGACTTACGACACCAGTTACGCCCTAAACCCCCTTTGACATGGTGCTAGGGGGTTAACAGCAGCTGTTGTGCCCTATTCTGAAAGGGCAGCAACAAAGTCTCCATACTTGCTATTCTAGAACAATCCCCAGAGGACATCTGTCAAAATACAGTTAGACCAGCATTTAGCTGGTGTATAGTACTTACGCCCTCTGGGGATTGCATGTATGTGACACTGGCCCAACACCCAATGCCATGTCACCTTCCCCCCACCACTGCCTGCTTCCCACAAAGCCACATGTAATGCCTCCATACCCCCGAATGCCCCAACCACCAAATAACTGCATTACAGCCCCAGGGGGCTATATATGCCCCCCATACCCTGACCCCTGAACATGCATGCCAAAGCCCCAGAGTTAGGCCTCATGACCCATGGCACACCCCAACATATTTCGGTCTGTGGAGGATAGGGTGGGGGGGTTAGGGGCTCAACCCTAACATCTCATTTCCCCACTTTTGTCGCTTTAACCCTAACTGAAGCATTAAATGATTTTTTTTGCAATGAATTTCCTTATTTTTTGAAAAAGCGTACTATAACTAGTAAATAGCATGTGTTGGTGGGAGTGTGGGGTCCAAAGCTGCCCATTTCTGCATAATAATATGTGTCTATGGGAGTGCAGGCCCTCTAGGCCCTGCACTCCCACTTACTATAAACATAGCTACAGAGCCATACAGCAGCCCTATAGGGCAAGGAACCCTTGTAACACTAATTTGCCAATATCTCAAAAACCGTAGCAGCTAGGAAACAAATTTAAGTGTTGTTGTAATCATGACAGCGAGAAGTCCACACAATATAAATTGACCAAATCCGTATCTTGCCTCATTTATGAGATATGGACACGGAAAAGTGCTATGGGCGGCACAATATTATTCTATGGGAAAAATCTCAACTTCATGATGGCATAAGTATGGAACTGCTTAAGTTTCAACACCTAAATAGCATAATTCACATCTCTAGGGCATCCCCTTAATACCCTGCAAATTTCAAGTCAAAAGACCAAACTATTAATTTACTGTGCAGTGGGAAAGATTTTTAAAGTTTAAAAATTCCTAGTTCATGAGGTAGCAAAATCCCCGACAGTCAGATCAATCCCTGTTTATGAGCTGTCAAAATTGCCATCCGTGAGAAATCCTTGACCATCAGATTTTGGCCATCTGGTCCCTAAGTTATGGTCAATGATTTTGTTACCTCGTGAAAAAGGATCAGGTGGCAGACTAGGATTTTGATGGCTCACGGACTGCGATTTTATCACCTGATGAAAGAGGATTCAAAAAACCAACCCCCTTTCGCGAGCTGACAAAATCCCAGTCTGCCACCTGATTGCCTTTTGTGAGACAACGAGAAGGGCCACCTCGTCACAAAGTGACGGTGAAGGATTTTGCTACCTCGTGAAAGAGGATTGGCTCTGGGATTTTGTCAGCTTGCAAAAGGGGATAGGAAGCGAGTCATGGACAAAGAATTTTTAAATTTGAAATGCCCTTTTTTTTTTTTGCTAAAATGAAGCAAACCAACGGTACAGGTTTGTAGAGTGCATCACCCTGAACAAAATCCATGCCTCATTGCAACAAGAAGCCACCCATGGAGGAAGCTAAGACATTTTGTTTGGGGGAAAAAATGAAAACAAGATGGCTGCTTGCACTGTTACACAAGGTCCCTGTACCCTTATTGGTACCCCTAGAGGTACAGCGCAGACAGCTAGCATTTAGGCATATGTTATACTAACATATAGGGCTAAAGGCATCTACTGTATAAGAGTAGATGTCAGGATATGTATGCATATTATTGTTATACACTTTACTTTCTAATATATACATGTATTTCTTGCTTACAAGTTGTTAGGACATCTGTGTCCTTGTAATGATTATGATATATGAGTCGGCATTGCCATCTTCTGATGATGTGTATTATTACACGGCTATGTACAAACTGTACCTCTTTGTTTCTACAAAGTGATGAGTACTACAAAATTGTATAATGTTATCTTGGACTGAGGAGCCACCTCTAATTTAGCCAATAGAGCTCATCTCTGTAACTGAAATGTTTCTATCTTACAGTAACCATGGTAATTATCATAGGTATATAATGTAAGACATTACATCTTCTACCTCGGAGACCCAGGAGACACAGAGATTCCTCGAGCTATATGGAATGCTTAGCATTGGCTCCCAGTTCATACTGGTAAGAACTGCTTAGGGCAACTGTGATTATCCTTTTGGTAGTAATAAACAAGCTTTATTACTCTCATGCAACGTGTCTGTGATTCCTTGCATGCCCATTATTGCCAAGAACCTGAGATTGAGGTTTAGACCTCCTGACAATTGACGACCACGGGCAGGCAATATTTGGTGTTTGCAAAATTTCACTTTTGCTAAAACTTTTCCCTTCCCAACGGGGACTGTAGGTGTGCATTCCTGCATCACCTCTCCCATTTTTCCCCCACTTTGTACTCACTTGCAAAGTCTGGCTGCTTACTGGGATGGTCAATGCCAACTCAACCCACCCCACAGCTGTTCTGAATTGTAAGCTTACAAGTGCACAGTAGCCCAACTGTGGATAAGTGCACCTGTTGTGGATCGATACACAGCACGGTGGCCTTTTCACCATTTGATTTTTCGTTCCCTCCCACACAATGCCCACCGTGTCAAATATCTGCACAGAACTGAGACTCAATGTCTCAAACTTCCTTGTCTCCCATGGAGGATGGGCTGACTTCGTGTGGGACACAAGTCAATCCGAAAACCCTGTACTGGGGATTTCAACTCAGTACACAGAGACGAGACAAACAGCCAGAAAGCGAGAAGCTAAAGGGCTATTGGTCACGGCTCTCTATGCTGCTCTGGAAGCCTCCAAAGTGAGGTTTCAAACCCTTGAACTGCAAATCTCATCTCTAAAGCAGGAGATGGTGTCGCAGGAAACTGAATGTGTGAGGAAAGAGCAGGATTTGGAGTCAGAACTCTAAACTCTGAGAAATGAAAAGTATTCCCTTTTGCATCATTCTGCTCATGCAGGTGAGCAGGAACTTTGTATGTTGAAGCAGGAGTGTGAAAGTTTGAGACAGGATAAGGGGCAGGCTTTGCAAATGAATGACTTGTTAAGTAGAATGAATGAACAACTGAGTGAGGAGTTGGGAGAGATACAGGACAAGATAAACCAGGTACATAATGATTTAGAGGTAGCTACTAGGGACAATCGTGAATTGAGCGCCACGTATAGAGTGTTACAGAAGCAGATGCACTATGAAGTGGATCTGAATGTTGCAAAAGTGAGTCATGATGCATGTGAATCTAAAATGGTGAAACTGCGCCATCAGCCAGAGGTGCTGGCTGGTCACATCAAGGCGATGGGAGGCGTAGCCCCGGCCTTGTCGATGTCATCTAGCAGGAAGGAGTCAGATGATGATGTTTCTAAGTACAACACCCAGTTACACCCCTATTATGGCCCAGACACCCCTTCCCGTGATCCACAACATGGCAGACCCCTGTCACATGACACCCATACCCTACTTTATCAACGGCATGACACACATCATGGGCAACACCAACATGGCGACCCACATGATGGGGGGGAGCAGGACCAGAGCTAGTCCCAACAGCACCACCAGTAGCTGTTATTTCTGTGGATGATAAGGAAGAGATAGAGAAAATGATTGATGCCACTTTAGGCAATGTGACCCTACCCGACAGAAGTAAGTGGACACTCTGGACGCAGATCAGACAGATGCTGCAGGAGGCCACAACTCAGGATGGAATGGTCCACACTGTGGCAGAAGCCACAGCTCAGGCAGCCCTAGATGGTGCCTGAGGTAACCTACCTCCACTTGATTGTCCCAATAATCACCTACAAATGGCCTATTCTGTTCAGCAAATGGCTGACAGCATTGGTCAGATGAGCCTGTCTGACAACCTCAGTTGCCACTTGGAAAAGGTGCATGCTAAATGCGAAATGCTTAGTCTCACTGCAGACTGCCAGGTCCAGATCCTACACCAGACCATTGAACCTGGACTGTGGGCAAAATTCCCTGATGCCATCCATCAGGATGGCCACGCCACCTTTGACAAAGTAGCAGCTGAACTCATTTCTGCACACAGCCCAGGTGTAGTAGGAGTGGTGCTTGCATACCCTGTAAAACAGAATGCAAAAGAAAGTCCAGTGACTTTCCACCAGAGGCTCTAGATGGCCTACTGAGCAGGGAAACATCTTGCAGGAGAAGTCGCAGATGTGGACCTCATTGAATACAAGCCCCTGTTCCTAAGGAACATGATCCCTGTAGTAAGAGAGAAGGTAGAGCCAAACATCTATCCCACTACGGAAAGGCTTGCCGATATTCTTCAGAAAACAGAAAGAGTTTATCAACTCTACATCCATGACTCAGGCTCCAGTTCCAAGAAAGTAGCTGCCGTTGAAGCCATTCAGGAGGCCACAACGCATGTGACAAAGAAAATCATAAGGGAGATGGGTTTCTCACCATTTCTCCTGAAGAATGTACATAATCTCCAGAATTGTAGATCTTAGGTTCTCTAAGATCTTATTTTCTCTCCCCGCACTCCAGCTCTCTGTCCTTCTACAGACTACTTACAGTAAGTTGCAGACAATGATATACTACAGATAATAGCATAGCAACAGAGATTACCTCATAGTTACAGATATGAGAAACAATATGTATTGGTCCTAAGTCATTCTCCTTTGGATGATGATTTAGGAGACAGAATTACTAATGAGTATCATATGAGACAGAATATGCTTCCATTATCATTATAGCTTGGACAAAAGAAATGCTGACTGGTTCAAACTACATGTGGCATTTCTTGCTTATGTACATTCTTCAGGAGAGTTGTGAGAAACTCATCTCCCTTGTGATTTTCTCTGTCACATGCTTGGCGTAAGTAGTATAATAAACTTTGTTAGTACTCCTTGCTTGTTTATGAATGTTTCTTGGCTTACTCCGAGACACAAGAATCTGTATTATTATTATTTACCCTTTGAGGGCAGGCAGTACACGTGGACCTGCTTACCACAGGGATTCCACAACAGCCCCTCCCTGTTCTATTTACACATGATGGACGTCCTTGAAGGTTTCTCTACTCCCCAGTGTCTCTTGCAGTATGTGAACGACCTGTTTTTGGCCACAGCCACACAGGAACAACATCTGGATCTCTTGAATGAACTACTGACCCTTATTTAGAGGGCAGACCTCAAATGTAACCCTGCAAAAGCACAACTATGTCAGAAAGAGGTACTCTTTCTGGGTCTGAGGATAACAGACCAAGGCCAAAGCCCTACCTGGAAGAAGATACAAGGATTGCAAGATTTGCCACTGCCCACTAGCATGGCCACTCTTAGAAGGTTTCTAGTTATGGAGAATTATTCTAGAGATTTTATTTGTGATTTTGATCAGAAGGCTGCTCCTCTGTATGAACTACTGAAAAAGGACATTTCCTGGAACTGGGGCCCCATTCACACCCAAGCTGTGATGTCACTGAAACAGGCCTTGGCCTCAGCCCCAGCTTTGGTCAACCCCAATCCAGCCCTGCCATTCCATCTGGAATGTGCCACCTCTGACATTGCTATGTCTGCCGTGTTGGCCCAGAAGGTCCATTGCACCCTGAGACCCATTGCACATGCATCACAGCTCTTGACCCCAGTGGAACAGAAATACAGCCTTTGTGAAAGGAACCTTCTGGCCACTTACTGGGCTGTCAAACACTTTCTGTATATCATTGGGTTCTCTCCACTGCTCATTAACACAAACCACACTCCAACAACCTTTTTGCTATCAGATAGAGTAATGGATGACTCAGTCTCCAATACCAGACTGACACACTGGTCCCTTCTTCTCCAGGATAGAGATTAAGGTCCACCCAACCAAAATGCCATCCATGCTGGCACATGGCCTCCTTTTCCAAGGAGAACCCCATGACTGTATACTGCAGCCACCTGATCTCCCAGATCCAGGTCCTTTCCTCCCTGCAATACCACAACTACTTGAAAACACCTCATTGTGTTGTGTCTTTACAGATGGCTCAGCTTCCTGCCACCAGGGAGAACAGATTGCAGGGATGAGCATATTAGTCATTTACCCTTATGGTAACACTGTTAAAATTTCTGAGCGTTGCAGTGTGGCATCATCACAGTATGCTAAGATAGCAGTGGTGGCCTGTGCCCTCGAGTTCATCCAGCATGGAACCGAGGATACCATCAGTTTCACAGACTCTAACTGGGTTTGTTGTTCCCTTATAAAAATTCTTCCTTTCTGGCAGAAGAACTCATTTTCCGCCTCTGATGGCAGCCCAGTGAAACAAGGAATTGGTAATATACATTCATTCACTGGCACAAAAGCTTGCACACAAACTCTATGTACACAAAGTTAAGGCCCACTCCATACATGATCCCTACCATGCCTTCGATTACACTGCTGACACTCTTGCAAAGGAAGGGGCCCAAGGGGGGGGCACCTGGATGATGGACCATCCAGAGGCCAGAGCGGCCGTACACATTGCAGCAGTCAGGAAGAAACCTGAACCCTTTTCCCCCTTGGACTTGTCAGAAGCCCAGCATGCTGACTCTGAACTCAAGGACATGTTCAGATTCCTTAAAAAAGGTACTGAGAAGAATCTACCTACCCACAACCCCTACCAAAGGCATGAAGGCAAGTTACACCTGTCCCCTGATGACAAGCTCATCTGGTATCAACCAGATGACACCCCCACCAAGTTATGGGTTGTTCCCCCATCACCTAAGTCCCGAATTTCTGCACCAAGTGCATGACATCTCCACTGTTGGACACCAGGGAGTGGACAACACACTCCAAAGGCTTAAGACCACCGCCTGGTGGCCTGGTGTCACCAAGGATGTCAAACAGTACATAGACAACTGCCTTGTTTGTGCACAAAATAACCCCATCCCTACCAAATGAAAAGCCAAACTGCTACCACAAAGGCATTCTGGTCCTTGGCATGCCATACAGATCGATTTTATTGGTTCTCTGACCAATACCAGCAGAAATAAAAAATACACCCTTGTGGTTACTGATCTCTTGTCTAAGTGGGTTGAAGCTTTCCCCACTAAGACATGCACTGCTAAAACCACTGCCAAAATCCTGGTGGAACAAGTTTTCTCCAGGTGGGGCCTACCTCTCAAGGTAGACTCAGACAAAGGAACCAGTTTTACAGGTGAATTGATGAAAAGAATCACTTGAGCTCCTTGGAGTTCATCAGAAGTCCCACATACCTTACCACCCACAATCTTCAGGTCAAGTAGAGAGAGCCAACAGATGGATTAAGCCAATGCTTTCAAAATTCATTGAGGACACCGGCCCGGTGGCGCTGAGGGTTGAGGCACTGGACGCCACACCTTGCACCACGCCGGCGACCCGGGTTCAGGAACGGACTTGGGTCACTGGTGGTCGGCAGGGGGAAGGAGGATTGAGCATCCCCACAGATGCTCTCCTCCTTCGGGGAGGGATACCGGGGTGTTTAATACACCCGATGCCCAGGAGAGCCGGTGGAAGCACTGACTCTTGGGGCAATGGCGGCTTCCATTGGGGGGAGCCGGGGAGGGGAGGACACCATCTGGCACTTGGCAGGTGTGCGTAAGCACGTTCTGCCCGAGCAGGCATCCTCAGTGGGAGGGAGAGGAGGGACAGAAAACTGGAAAATAACCCGTGGCACTCTGGATGACGGCCGCTCCAGCCACCCAGTCTGCAACCACAGGCAGACCCCGCTGTGCAAGGTGCTCCACGGGAGGAAGGAGGTAGGTAGGAGTCACCAGAGAAAAGCACTCTAGGGGCAGACTCAGTGGGGACTGGAGGGCATTGAGCTAGCCCAAAGGAGTAGAGTGGCAAGGGCAACTAAGAGGGGATAAAAAGAGATTTCAAAAAAAAAAAAATTCATCGAGGACAATCCCAAGGATTGGGATTCCCTACTGCCATTACTCCTTATGGAAATTAGGGGTACACCCTCAGCCACCACCCAGTTGACACCCTTTGAGGTGAAGGCTGGTAGAAATATGAGCTTACCTGAACATCTGTTGTTTGACCTGCACACCCCCCACTGCTGACCGTGTGTCTGTAGACCAATATGTGGAAAAACTCAGACAAGACCCCATAGACACTCATTTGTATGCTGCTAACTGCATGGGTAAGGCCCAATAACAGTCCAAAATTCAGTTTGACAAACACACACAAGAAGTGGATTGGCAAATTGGGGATTAGGTAATGGTTCTCAGATTTGCACAACTCACACATTCCTTCTCCAATAAGTGGGAAGTACCCTACCCCATTGTCAACAAGCTCAGTCCAGCAGTCTATCAGGTTAGACTCATGCAAGCAACAAAGTGACTAACAAATGGTTACACGCAAACCAACTGAAACTGTATAAAGGAGTATAATTACTTTTCCTCACCCCATTGGGCAGAATAGTACTAATGTTTGATTTTCCTTCTCAGATACTGACAAGATGGCTATCTTGTTCCATTTTCTCCTCACCTCAGGAGTTATCCCCTGCATCCAAGGCATGGTAAAACACCTCCTTCCTCACCTTGATCCACCTGCAACTACCCCAGAGGGAGTCTCCATCAATATTCCTGACAATTTGATTACTGTCCAGGAAGGTTCAGATGCCTACCTCACTGCCTTAGTTGTTGCTTCTGACAAATCTACCCTACAAATTGAGTGGAAAACCACTTCGCAAAAACAAATACTCCCCATGGCCAAGCTCTCAAAAGGAACTTTCCATGGCTGGCCCAATGCAAAATTTCCCCAAATGGTTCGTTGTCCTTGCTCCAAACCTCTCTTAGACATTCTGGTTTATACAATATTACTGCCTTAATTGATCCCTCATATTGTAATTCCTCATCTAAGGACTCTGCCAGGAAATTTTGTGCTGTACACAACATGGCCTCAGCTGCCATGTATTTGTCTGTGTTACCCATTACTGACAAACAGCTTTTGGAATGTCCAAAAAACACCCCTGGTCCTCGTAGTGGTCTCACAGCCATTGCTTTACCTGGTACACTTATTAACAACTTACAATTTATGCATATACCTGTTTTGTTTAATTGGACTTACTGGAATATGAAAGAATTTGGTATGTGTCATACTACTAATACTTCATTGTTTTATAGTACTTTGTTACTTGATAGCTAGGCAGCTTTTCAAACTCGTAATCAAGATCCTATTGACAGGGTACGCACCACCGAGCATAAAGGCAATTTTAGGAGAAAACCTAATCCTGATGATCAAAGTCATAAATGTAATCCACATGACACTTCTGATGTCACTGGTGCTACAGGCACTGTCTCTGGTCTTTTTGGTACAGCCATGTCTATCTGGAATAAAGCTGACATTGCTGCTATCAAATCACATTCACAGAAATTCCAAACTGGTTTGGTAAATTATATTATACCCCCATTATTGCATGGTGTGGATGGCCTTAGTCAGGAAGAAAGATACACTGTATACAATATGCATGACATTGCTAAGGCATTTTCAGATTCTAAAGATAAGATTAATGCACTTATTGCGCCGGACAATAAAGAAGCAGATAAGCAATATATTGCCCATGAGATATTATGCTCAGCCTATGGCTCTTACTGTACATTATCACTACCATCAATAATCTTTTCCGTGATCTTGACTCTGGAAGAATCCCTAATATCATACATGATAGACATATCTCTAAATGGTACTGTCCTCATTGTAAATCCTCTAACTGTGTTGCTATGTGTGTGCTACAAACTTTAACTATTCCAATTTCTACTGCTAGGAATTTGGATTTTGTGACCAGGCACCCTAATACTGGTCCATGTTTTACTTCTAAGAAATGTTCCATTAAGGATACTATGTTTATCTCTTTCACTGTTTCTTTACCATGTTTTGATCCTACTACAGCTATATTTGATAAACTCACATCTGTACATTCCATTGGGCACCTTGATAAAGACATCTACAGAGAACGCCTTGATTTACCTCCTCTATTGGTTTTCTATCCTCTTCTGGATGTGTGGGTCTCGCCGCACATGGACTGCTGTGTGAAGAAAGGGTATATTTATTTGTGTTGATGGGACATATTTGATGTTATTAAACCTGTATGTGGCTATTCCCCAGACAGTATCGATTGGTCCTTTTCCATGGATGATGGCATCACCACCAATGGCACAGAATACCAGGACTCAACATCTGCTCCAGATGATTCCAAGTTATACAAGTCTTACCGGGAGGAGGTTCACCACCTGTCAACATGGATTTCCAAACAGACTTATACTTGCCCAGTACAGTTGCAAAAATGGAGACTGCCTACAGTGAAAAATGCAATATAATTCATATGGCCAGTACTGTATCGTCACAAACTTTAGGTCATACACCTATGGTCTAAAGACATGTTCTATTGACACTCCTAATTTCTGCTTCATGCCCCATCAAAAGACAGTTATTGGACACAAAGTTATTACACCCATACCCATTATGGACGCCGACATCATTGATGGTAACCCTGATTATCTGCTTACTCTTTCAGAGTATTTACCTTATTTTAATGTACACATTGATCCTCTCACTTTGACTTTAAAATCACTTTTAGAGAGAAAAGACACCCATCTCATCCACATCAGCAATAATATTTCCAAAGCTAATGAAGCTGTCCTTGCACTTATTAATGATGGTGATACAGTATGAATAGTGCACTTACTAACACTTGGTTAGAGATTACCTTTAAAGGTTTTGTTATTATACAAGCATTTTTGATATTTTTTTTTCATTATTATGCTTTGCTGCCTACGGTGCACATTACACCAACACCATGAGTAGCTGGAGTTCCTTTACAAGGCTCGCGCGTCCGGTCTGTAAAAGACCCCTGCTCCCTCTCCACTTCCTCACTGTTACTTGTGTTGCCCCTTGTGAGGCAACAAGGGGGGAATGTTACATGAGGTCCCTGCACCCTTATTGGTACCCCTATAGGTGCACTGTAGACAGCTAGCATTTAGGCATATGTTATACTAACACATAGGGCTAAGGGCATCTTCCGTATAAGAGTAGATGTCATGATATGTATGCATATTATTGCTATACACTTTACTTTCTAATATATGCATGTATTTCTTGCTTACAAGATGTTAGGACATCTGTGTCCTTGTAATGATTATGATATATGAGTCAGCATTGCCATATTCTGATGATTTGTATTATTACACGGCTATGTACAAACTGTACCTCTTTGTTTCTACAAAGTGATGAGTACTACAAAATTGTATAATGTTATCTTGGACTGAGGAGCCACCTCTAATTTAGCCACTAGGGCTCATCTCTGTAACTAGAAATGTTTCTATCTTACAGTAACCATGGTAATTATCATAGGTATATAATGTAAGACATTACTTCTTCTACCTCGGAGAACCAAGGAGACACAGAGATTCCTTGAGGTATAGGGAATGCTTAGCATTGGCTCCTAGTTCATATTGGTAAACACTGCTTAGGGCAACTGTGATTATCCTTTTGGTAGTAATAAACAAGCTTTTGTTACTCTTATGCAATCTGTCTGTGATTCCTTGCATGCCCATTATTGCCAAGAACCTGAGAGTGAGGTTTAGACCTCTTGACAGCGCACAAGGAATTTTCCTGATGGATGAGGATTTTTTTAAATCCTCATTCATGAGCTGACAAAATCCTTGACCGTGAGCCCAATCCTCTTTCACAAAACATACATATAAATCTTGCACTAAACTCAGCATGCTCAGAACCCAATAATTTCAAATTAAATAACTTTGGAACAGATTAATATTTTTTAACCAAACCAACAAAGGACTGTTCTTTGGCCCAAACTCTTTCTAGGTTCCAAATTTTAGACCAAAACATAAAACGGTGCGGTAGCAGTGCCATGGACATAAAACATGTCAAAACTGGTGAAAAATTCATTTTTCAGTGCTTTGCTGCCCAAAAACTGTACATCCTACTGAAACACAACTTGGAAAATCAAGAGATCTACCACATAAGACTGAGCATTCTAAATTTCATGCAAATCTGTTGAACGGTTGCAAAGTTATTAATGTGCAAAAATTGGGGGTTAACATTAAAGTGCCTACTCAACCCTAACTAAAGGGTTGCGATTGTTTGTTGCTAATTCTGACAAAAATAAAAAGTATCTATAAATGAAACACCACTCATTTTGTAGATATTTCTGTGCTGAATAAACTTTGTGCTCTCAGTACCTTGCTATCATTTTTTATTTGAAAGTTATTTACATATGCGGACAAAATGAAAAATAAAATGAATTTTCTGCTGTTTTATTGCTAATTATCAAAAAATATAAAAGGTATCAATAAATGAAACACCATTCATTTTGTAGATATTTCCATGCTGTACAACATTCATGCTCACAGTACTATACTATTGTTTTTCGTTTTAAAGTTATTCGCATTTGAACATGGTTAATATTTTTACTGAGGCCGAACATTCTAAATGACATAAACACTGTATAGATAAATGGCTGATGACATAAGCACTGTATAGATAAATGGCTGATGATGTAAGCACTGTGTGGATAAATGGCTGATGACATAAGCACTGTATACATAAATGAAATTTATGTACACAGTTACTCAGATAAATTAATTTGCCACACTCTGTTTATCTCCACCCCATTGCACATACACATCTATATATATATATATATATATATATACACACACACACATATATATATATATATATATATATGTGTTATATATATATATATATCTCTATGCACACAATTTATTACAAGTTCCAGTCTAACATATAAACATAATTAAGTGCACACCACCACCACCGGTAAAGAAGTGTATTTGTACCATGTTACCAGTATTAAATCAATACTTTTGTTTTGTTGAAGAAAATGCAAACAGGCCCCAGAAAACATGCTAAGTTATCAATTATCACCACATATGTTCAGTTACACATTCAGACTGCTGTCCAGCTTTGGAGTGGATAAAAAGAAAACATTTATTTTTTATAAACATTTAAACAGGACATACACATGAGTAGCACCCCCACATAGCATCAACATTTTGTGTCACATTGACACTTTTTCAAGAAGATCAGAGGTGAATTGCTGAGGGAGAAAATGAGATTTTAATTTGCAGAAACTATAGGATTCCAATATTCTATACCCTTCCAATGGTACATGAAGATTTGGAGAATCCAACAGGGAGGCCCATTGTATCAAGCATCGGTTCTGTCCAGGAACCTCTATCCAGATATATTCATTTTTACTTACAGCCTAAGGTTCTTAAAATGTCAACCTATGTCAGGGATTCAGGACATGTTATAACACTTTTACAGGAACTAGATTTACAAAATCACAATTTGGAAAACATTAGACTGGTTACTTTAGATATCAAAGAGTTGTGCTCTAGAGTACCACATGATGTGGGTTTAGACACTACGCTAGAGGCACTTGGGGTAGGGAAGAACAATTTCCCCCAGCAAATTCTTGGTTCAGTTGGGTGAGACTGTATTGAAGAATTACTTTAGCTTTCAGGGTCAGTTGTACTTGCAAATTATGGGGACAGCCATAGAGGGTATGATAGTGCCTGCGTTTGCTAATTTGTCATGTATGATTTTTAGAAAACACAAATTCTGGTTCAGAATACCAACCCCTTGCACCATCACATAATTTATTATAAATGATTTGTTTTTAGACATCTTTATTATATGGGAGGGAGTAGATCAGATTTCAGAAAGATTTAAAGCAGCAGTACAACGTAAAAAAAAATCTGCGCTTTTTCGACTGTTTATTCCCTGTGTTCTGCTGAGCATGTACCTGGTACTCTTTCCTGCCAACAATGTACTATTACCCTGTAATTTTCTCAGTTATCCTTTGTGTTTGTTTACATTTCTGCTGCATGCTGCATTGACAGCAGTAGCACTAGATAGCAGCTGCCATATTTACTGTGGCGCTACAACGGTCCTAATGGATCACTTCCTGGTTAGGTAATACTGCTGCTTTAAGGAATACCTGGAGTTGAGAACTGAATATTTGACTTTTAGCATCGAAGTGAATAATAAACAAATACCATTTTTAGATTTACTGATTTACAAGGGCCAAAATGTTTAGAGACATCCTTACATGGGAAGCAAACAGAAATACAACTTTACATCATGATAGTTTTCATGACAAGAAGCTCATTAATAGTATACTTAAGGAACCATTCATATGTGCAAAACATTACTGCAGTGAAGCACAAGAGTATGAACAGGTCAAGGAGGATATGATAAGAAGGTTTTTGGATAGAGGGTACAAGGAGCCCCACATCAGAGAAACAGCAGAAGAAGTGAAACAGATTGGGAGAGAAGAGCTGCTGATGAGCAAGTGCAGAGATAATGTAGGGGACAGAATAGTTTTTCAATGGCTTATACCCATTTGAGTGTCAGGATGAGAAATATTCTTAATAAGATCTGACATGTTCTACAAGTGAGGACAAGCATAAATAAAAGATTTAGGGGACTCCCACTTTTTATCTCTAAGAAAATTCCAACATTGAGAGACAGACTGGTGCATACCCAACACAGAACACTGGGCAATAAGGAGAAAGGAAGAGACAGCTATTGTTAGATCCCCTTGCAAATGGTAATTTTCTGTGTGGGACATGCTTTCAATGTAACAATACCGCTCAGAAAAAAACATTATGAACACCCCTATACAAAATAAAAAATATGAAATCAAGCAACACATTACTTGTAAATCAGATCAGATGATTTATCTCCTGCAATGTCCTTGTGACATACAGTACTGTATGTGGGGAAAACAAAAAGAGAACTATGGACATGCGTAGCTGAACACAAAAGTAACATTAGAAGACATGATAAGAGTTCACCAGTGACCAGACAATGTAATGATATGGGTAACTCTGTTTCTTCTCTGAGGTTCTGGGGCCTTAAAAGAGTGGAAAAACCCAAGAGAGAACAGGATTGGGACATATTATTGTTGAAGAGGGAGGTATTTTGGCTCTATGCTATGAACACTTTGGATCCATTTGTGGGACTGAATGATGAATGTAACTAGTCCCTTTATTGGTGAGAATATGGATGACTGGGAAAGAAAAGGGACCACAGGAACTTTTGATTATGTAAATAATTATGTATGAAGATGACATTTGTGCTATTTATTTTATTTTTATTTATTTTATTAGTCTCTAGGGTTACAAATACCTTTGAGCAATTGCTGCTCGGTTACAAATGTTCCACGTCAAAGGTTGGAGGGAAGACATACATACAGAGGTAGACCATGGTTACAGGTATAATACAGCAAAGGCAAGGCTTTAAATTTAAAGTACATAATGAAGAGACATTATGAGCCAGTTTATGAGAGCAAGACGTTTCAGTGCAGACAGTACATTATATAGAACAGATAGTGATTGTAGGGTAGTAGGGTTAAAGAAAGGGGTGGGCAGGCTGAAGGGCCATTGTCAGAGGGTGATGGATGGGTAGCAGAAGTGCAGGGTAGGCAGGGGTTGGGGAACCTGAAAATCTGAAAGTGCCTACAAGAGGGGAGGTAGAGGGTAAGGCAGGGTGGTGGTGGGGAAGGGTAGGGGTGGGAGGAGGGAAGCAGGTGACAGGGGAAAATGCTGGGGGGAGTAAAAAGTCACCTTAGACTGGGGTGAGAGAGGAGGCTGCCTCTAGGAGAAGCAGTCACAGTGTGTGGTTGTTGTTAGGTATAGTCGGAGTTGCCTTTTAAAGGGTCCATGTGTTGCAGGTGTAAGTACTTCATTGTTGAGGGCATTGTACCACTGAGGAGCTCTATGGGTGAATGACCTTTGTATGGATATTGTAATCATTTTCAACATCAAGTGGATTGGTGGGAAGTAAAGGAATGTATAGGGGATGTGGCATTAAAAAGGCTATTCTCTGAAGCCATTTGTATCTCGAGTGCTTTAGGACCTAGGGGAATCCCTTTCCCCTAAAGGGAAGTGAACAGCAAGCACTTTTGAACAGTACTTTACCAGACAAAGTTATTTATTGATTAGTACATTTTTACAAGGCCAATTAACTCAGTGAAAAATACCTAGCTCAAAATAGAGAGAACGAATGGCAATATTATAAGGGGCCTGAAAATTTCAAACTGATATACAGATTGTGGTTCTCCCATTCTGTTGATGCTACCAAATATTTTTGGCTTCATTAATGTAGCATTGCAACATTTGAAGACAGATATTGAGCTTAAAAAAACAGAAAGTTCTGCAGATTTTTGCTTTAAGAATCATTTTAGGTTAATATCTGGTAACTGTAGTTTAAAAAAAAAAGTCTGGATGCAAAAAGTCTAGGGAGGAGGGCGAACTGCTACAGTATACAGCTGCTGAATGGTCAGAGGCATGCCGCCTATCTGTTTATCTCAGTAAACCATTGGTGACGTGTAGTGGCTGGGATATACAGACCCTGTAGCTCTGGTAGGTGGTGCCGCTGGGAAATGTCATGTGATGTCATTCCCCCCTCTGCACTGTGGTATAAAAACCGCACAGGTAAGCAACTGTGGCTGCTACTAATACTTTGAGAAAGTGGACTGGAGGCTGCGTCAGTTCTCCAGACATGCTATAGTCAGTTACTACACAAAAGGAGGTTGAGTTTTTAATTTAAAAAGAGTCTATATATCTGAAATTAAGGGCAATATACCTATTCATGTTTACAGAACTTGTGTGAAGTATAAATGGAGGGATGTAGCAGTCCAATTTAAAAAGTTTTACATAATAAGAGGTACATTTGAAAGGATTGATACCCTTGATAAGAATTGAATGATATGTGGCAATTTGCATAAACATTTACATTTCATAGGGTTGTGAGCTATTTGAACAACAAATGAACAGTGAGGGGATCGGATATAGCGGTGTAAATTAGGTTAGAATGGAGGTTGAGAACATAAGGGCAAACTTTAACATATTTATAAATTCTTTAAAAAGTGATTTCAGACTTTCACACAAATGGTGGAGGCATACAGTACTTGAAAACTTGGCATGTTTTCTGGGAACTGTTTGTGTTTTCTTCAAAGAAACAAAAGTATTGATTTAATACTGGTAACATGGTACAAATTCGCTTCTTTATGCTTCCGGTGGTGGCACTAATTATGTTTATATGTAAGAATGGAATTTGCAGTATACTGTATGTATGTATATATATCTTAAATCTAGGTAACACAGCATAGGTCTGACAAAGTAGCTGAGCGCTATGAAACATTACCTGCATGTACTTTGTGTTATGTTAAATAAAAGAAGGCAGCAGGATACCTTTATTTTGATGTGGAGTTCATCCAGTTTCATGTATTGGGATTTTTGAGTGTAATCTTTTGGATAACCCAAGCTACAGTATAAAGGAAATCACTGCTTTTTGCATAAGTGCTGGCAGCCTGGACACTTGAAGTGACATTTTTGAGATTGGTCTAACCCCAAAAGAAGACCCCATCACTGATTCACCAAGACTTCAGAGACCCAGAACCCTAATAATGTTTGCTTTTGCTGCTTGGGATGGGGTGGGGGGTGTTACAGTTGGAAACCCTAACACTGCATTTCCCTACTTTTGTAGCACTTATTTGAACCTAACTGGTACATCAACACAGTTTTTCACAAATAAATCCATTTCTTTTTGAAATAGTGGAATCATATTGTCATTCAGTCTGTCCTCTTCCATGCAGAAAGAGATGTCAAGAATTCATGGGTCTGTCTATTGGACTGGTGAGGTGCTGGGCCCTCTGGGTCCCGTACTTCCATGTGGCCACAGACCCAGACTTACAGGGCATAGAATCCATCTCTCAGATGAATCAGAGCCCACTGGCACCCATGGGTGCAGAAGTGCAGGGCTCTATGCCATGAGAAGAGTTCTCTTCACTATATTGTATTTGAGCTCATGCAGGTAACACTGCACTTACCTTTCTCAGGCTGGGAGGTGGTGTCACATGATAGCTCCTCCCCCTCAGCCTCAGCCTATCCACCTGGGTCACTGAGCTGTCCTCCAAATTCAGTTCATTGGCATGTGATCACAAAGCGCTACCTGCTGGGGTAAAGGCTAGTACTCTGAAAAAGACCTAGGAATAAATATCACAAAGGATCTTAAATTCACAGAACACAACAATAAAACAGTTCAAAAATGTCAAGGTATGATCATGTGCATCTTAAAGTATATACAGTAAAAAGCAGAGAACCCAAGGTGTTAATACCACTCTATATTAGTTGGGTAAGGTCACAGATAGACTATTGTGCCCCTCTTTGTGCACCTACCTCATCTAGTAACTTGATTAAAATGGAAAAAATACAGAGAAGACTGACTAAACCAATCAAAAATCTTCACAATAATCAGTATGAAGAAAGATTAAAGATACTGGGGTTTTACTCATTAGACGGTAGATTTGTGAGAGGTGATCTTTGTTTATTATTTAGAGCAACTAGAGACCCAACTTTGTTTGAAGCATTATGTTTAGAATGACATCATAATAGTAACAATACGAGGTCACATAAATTAAAACTCAAAAACTTATATAAATAATACAGTTAAGAGGAACAAGTTTGTTACTCAGAGATCTCCACCTTTCTGGAACACACTTCCTTTGGAAGTGGTAACGTGAAAATATGGAACAGTTTAAAATAAAATTAGACTTACACAGTACGAGGGGAATAGAAAATATGTCTATAGCCACTAGATAGTGACAACAGGTTCATAATGAGCTTGATCCTCAAGCTTGTAAACACTTATGAACCTATGAACTACATGGGTGCCCATGATGTGGGCACTAGGGGAAGGGCACTGACAATAACCTCTTCCCAGGGCATTGCAGTGATGGTGCACAGAGGATACGGTGGCTGGATGGGGGGGTGGGCGACTATAGCAACATCCAGTCCTATAGGTGCATGCGCACCGGGGGGTGGGAACGGGCATGTACAGTGAGGGATGTGAGTGGTGGAGCTGTGGTTGGTTACTGTGCTGACCCCGTAGTGTGGTGGGGGGGTTGCCAGCATCATTTGGCAGGGTACAGGGTTTGGGTCCGGGCGCTGGTGTGTTTTTGCATCCTGAATCTTTTGTTTTTTATATTTTTTAACCCTCCGACATGCACCCCCCCCTGGAGTTGAGAATCCTTTAATAGGGGTGTGTGGGGGGCACAGCCCCCTGACAGAAAACATTAAAAACTAAGTCCCTGGCACCCTTTTGCTGTGCGCCGGGGGGTCAGAGTGCCGAAATAAATTTTTAGCACCCTTGATTTCTGCATAACTGTGATCGCCTTTAGGCTTTCGCTGTTATGACATGGAACCGAACAACACACAGCATTTTGTAATAACTTTTTTGTTTAATTTTGACCCAACATTTTCAAGGTAGTCATTTTATGACTCATCCTTATAAACATGATGATGACATATGGCATTTAGAGAATACTGGCTGAAATATCATTGTGCACCACACGTGCGAAAACACATCTCATCCAGGATTTGAAAAACACCTGTCACTTTATCAGGTGATGAGACAAAACGGCTATGTTGAATGTTTGGAGTCAGAATATTGACCATTAGTGAAGTTATGAGTGAACATTGAAATATTTCAGTATTGCAAATATTGCAGTGACTGATAAATTACCTTTTGGGCTGGATTTGAAAAAATCCACAACCCTTGTTCATGGGGATCAAAAAAGGCCATGTTGAAAATTTGATGGAAGAATATTAGCAAATAACAAAGTTATGAGTAAAGGTTCAACCCACATTGAAATCAAGAAGCAAAAACACAGGCACCAGGTGTCCAGACTTACTATAACAAAGTGTATTGTTAATTTAATGAAAATGATGAATGCTAAAATACATAAACACAGTTGCAAAAATACATTTACGCCTTCACAGTGGTGGTGTGCAAAACTCACCAAAAATCTGACTGGTTTCACTAAGCAGCATTCTCAAGGATCCCACATGCAAGGGGGTGAGACCCCATTAATGTGCAAATACTTAAAGATGCAGTGCATATTTAAAATTGAAACAAAACTTACTCACTAAAAGTAAGCATTATCTTAATTTACTGTTCAAAAATGGATTTTAAGTCCATCTTAACATACTGAAAATATTGAATATGCTTAGTTTCAAAATAGTCTTATACTACACAAGGCTAGTGGCTTGCCACCCTCCACTCCATCCTATCATTTTGGCTGGCTACCTATTTTTCTGGATGTCTAGCCTTGACAGCCCTATTAACCCAGATGGACCATAATCTGGAATTAAAAAAGGGAAGAAAAAGATGCATTAAAATACATACATAAATCCTGGCATTGTATGATCATTTCTTGATAAGTGGCACCACATCCAGTTATTCATTTCACCCTGGTGGGTAGTGTCCACCCAACTGGACCTCCCACATTGCTTCCCATCTAAGGACCAGGGTATCAAGATTCCCTTCCCTACTCCCCAGCTTTACATTTTCCAGGTCACAGAATTTAAATCTATGGATCTCTGAGTCAGGCTGGGAGCTGATATGTAATGCAAGTACATTGTTTTAATCCTTTCTCTGAATTACCCTGATATGTTCCCATATTCACAATTTAAATCCCCAAGTTTTTTGCACACATAAAACACCCCACAAATGCAATATGCAAGACTCACAATATAGCTGGAATCACAGTTGATCAAATGCCTGATCTCAAAAGTTTTCCTAGTATTAATAGCAGTTAATTTTATTTATTTATTTATTTAGCATTTGTTTACCAGGTGCACTGGGCAACACCTGCCTGTTTTCAGGTACAACCTGTCTTTTCCATGGCAGGTCAATATTTTACACCATCCAGATTTAAAATTGCCATTTGGCAAGTCTGGTAGCCATGTACTTGGTTTTACAGTGCTAGATTGTAGGCTGTGGGTAATGGTATTGGTCAGGTTGGTGGCCCGTTTATAAGTCATATGACGTGGATTGGGGCAGTAGTTTAGAAGAGCTGGGTCAGAACAGATAATACCCCAAGATTTTGCCACTATATTCCTTATGGCACAAGACTGATGGCCATAGGTAGTAACCATGCTTAACAGTTATACATCATATATTATTCTCTCTTATACTACCAATAAGCTCTCTGTATTGGTGGAGTCCACGTGTGCCTCTGCCTGATCCAGAATGTCCAGTCTACATCCTCTGTCCTGGAACCTGCTCCCCATCAGTCTTCTCTGTTCCTGATAATCATCTTCATCACTGCAGTTCCTTTTTAACCTTAGGTATTGGGATTTAGGGATGTTTTTATCATGTGCTGTGGGTGGCAACTGGTGGCATATATGACCATATTTCTATCAGTTGCTTTGTGGTACAAATTGGTTTTAACAGTAGCATCTTCTTGTTTACTGATAGTTAGATCACGAAAGTTAACCTCTCTTAAGCTGATACGAGTAGTGAATTTCAAATTGGGACTGGTACTCTCCAAAAACCCCACAAACTCATCCAGTGTGCCCCAGCACCCCTCCACACCAACAGTATGTTTTCTATATAGTTCCTCCAAAGGTCAATCCTATGGTAGAGAGGATTAACCTCGGAGCCATAGACTAGTTCTTTTTCCCAATACCTAAAGTACAGGTTCACATAATTGGGAGCAAATGTAGCTCCCATAGTGGCATCCTCAATCTGCAGGTAAAATGTGTCCTGAAACAGGGAGGCACTGTGGTGCACAACCAGTCAGGTACATTTGCACAGTAACTCCACTAAAACAGAATAAAAATCTGTACCTGTTTCAACCAGTGTGCTGAAGCTCTTAACCCTCTTCATGGGGTATGATCATATATAGGGCCTTTATGTCTAGTGGGACCAACCACCATTTGCTTTCTAGTTGAAGATCCCCTAGGACATCTTCAGGTGACTGAGTGTGTGTGTGTGTGTGTGTGTGTGTGTGTGCATGTGTCTGTGAGGGTCCTGAGTGGGGGATCAAGCAGGGTGGGAAGGGGTTTGGGGTAGTCAGGTTGGTGACGGACCATTTTCTTGTTTTTTCAGGTTATTAAACATTTGTTTTTAAAAAAGACAGTAAGGGACTGTTTTCCTTTTCTCAGGATTGGGATCTGACATTGGGGATTGAGTACCCCAGTGTCAGCTTTTACCATATGGCAGCACTGAGGGTGGGCACCCCAGTGTCACCTCTGTGCATTTTGGGGTGGAGGACAATCTGGAGGGGAGGAGGTTAGGCAAGTAGTACTTGGGGTTTTATTATTGATCCAGATTGAGTGTGAAAGGGAGGGCTGGCTAAGCTGGGAGGGGGAAGGAATTAATAGATTAGATAGATAGATATATAGATAGATAGATAGATAGATAGATAGATAGATAGATAGATAGACAGGCAGGCAGACAGATAGACAGACAGAATGATCCAGAAAGAGAGAGAGAGAGAGAGAGGTCACCAGCTCATTGCTGGCACACAAGCCAGTGGTTCATCTCCATTTGCAGCTGCAGCTGCAGCTGTCATGAAACTCCCTCTTTTCTCATACAGAGAATGAGGGTGAATCGCTCCTCTTGCTCAGCTGGGAACCTGGATTTTGGGGTGGCCAGAAAAGGTATTTCTAACCATATTAAAAAAAAATAAATAAATATGAGACTCCAGCACTTGGGTCCCATTTAGCTAGGCTCAGGTGTTTTTTTTTTTAAAGAAATAATTTTGATGCATTTTTTATGCTTTTTAGTTTGCGGTAAAAAAACCAAGATGACAGCTGTCACAACACAAAAAAATAATTTTTTTGGGTTGTGGGAAGCAAGTCTGGAGAAAACAAAAAGCTCCTGCGACGTGTCATTTTTTTGTGTTGTATCAAAGGGCTAACCAAAAACCCTACTGAGAATGAGCAGAAAAAAACCTTAAATACTTATAACTCTGGAACTAGTTCATATTTTTTCTTGAAACCATTGAAAGACACTACCTTGACACAGGCCGCTTCTACCCTGAAAGTTTTGTAAAAAAAAAATCCATTATATCTAGGCCGTACATGGGAGTAAAAATAACTGTGTTAAGTACAGGAAAAAATTTAGCCCTGTACAGCAAAACAACATATATGAATCTCAGAAACCACACAAACTGCCACCACAAAACTTTCAACATATATTGGCCTTGACTCCTCTACAATGCATGCCAAATGTGAGGTACTTTCACTGAACACCGCAAAAACTATTAAGGTGCAAAGCTAGGGATTTAACATAGACCCTCTTGATCTACCCTAACTATACTGGCACTACCGTGACAACATAATACAATGAAGCCAGCCAAAATGGAACACAGTAACTTGTAATAAGTGACATGTCACAAAATATTGCGTGACAAAAGGGTTTAATTATCATTGAGTTACACTGTTTCCTACAGTATACTGCAGCATTTTGTGATTGTGCAGCATTACTGCAGATGGAGAAGATTGTAGGAGAAAACAGGGGGTGGGGGTAAGAGTGGAGTTTAATGGAGGAAGGATTAAGACACAGGATGGGAGAGAAACAACAAGTGCAGGATACTAGGGGCCATGTAGTCACGAGGGAGTGCTGCCTAGGCACGAGGTAAAACAGCAATTAAGGGGCTAAGGGAAGCAGTCACAGCTGGCATTAGCATTGAGATGTTTTCAGAGCTCATGTTTGAAGAGGCCTAATGCTGTTATACAGGAGATGGCAGGAGGAAGATTATTGATCCATTTGGGAGCATGGTGGGCAAAAGCTCTTTGACCAATGGAGGTGCAACACCAAGGAATTTTAAAGAGTGTGTTATCTGAGCTTCTGGTGGAATGACTGTTTTCATAGGGAGTAAGGAGCTTCTGGACACCCATTGGCATGAGGCCCAGACATACTTTCTTGACCAGAAGGCACGTTTGGAACCTGAGCCTACCTGTGACCTGGAGCCAGTTAGCCTGGTCATACAGGTCACACATATGACTGAGCTGTGCGGAGCCAGTTAAGAGTCGACTGGCTTTATTTAGAGTGACTTTTATACGGTGGAGGGCTGTGTCCATAGCTGAGCCACATCCTACTATGCCATAGTAAACAAGAGAGACCACTGTACTCTGGATAGCAAGTTTTATACTGTATCCTCTTAAAATAGAGAGTTAAAAATAGCGAAGAAAGAATAGCGAATAAAGAATCGCTAATCATACAATAGCGAGTAGTAATTAATAGCGTGTGCCATTAATGGTGAGTTTACCATGTCAAAATAGTGCCACTTAGAGAACAAGGCAAGTTTGTGTTTGTCCCATGGCCCAAAACCTTATATGTCTGGGTGGTTTCATATTGCTGCAACTAAGGTTTCCAGAGGGATGGGGAAGCTGCATTCTGATCACTGGCATCCGAGGGGCTGTCATCTCCATTAATCCAGTTGGCTCCCAGTGTCATTGTTGGTTTTGTGTGTGTGTTCATACAATGCAGAACCACCAGGAAGTTTGGCACACTGCCTATCTGCCTACCTGTCATTAAATCTCAGGAACCCGTCGACACCTGCATTGTGGTAGACTCTCTCTCTCTGCAAGTTATCTGTGCCTCTCGTTCCTATGCCATGGCCCTCTACAAAAATTACACTTCAGCACTGGGTGACTACTCCTTTCAATGGGACCATGATGGCTGGAAACAGTATCCCGTGATAACAGTGACTGAAAAACAGCGACCATAATAACAGCGACGTAATATCGGCAAAACACAATAATAACGCATGTACATTATGACGAAATGTAATAAAGGCAAAAAATACTCAAAGAAATGTTGTTCAAATTTATTAGGCAAATAGTTAGCAGTGTTAAAATAGTGACTTCCTATTTTGGGGGAAAAAAAACAGGCCAAAGCCTGATATATAGATGTATCCTTTATTTCTTTATTTCTCTTCCTTGTGGTACAAAGTTAAGGCTGGAACTGAAAATTATATGCCAGACTGCGCAGGTATTCTGTTGTCATTCTGGTCCCATATTGGGATACAATAGATTTGATCCTTTGATTCTGGTCCTTGTATCTCTTCTTCTTTCTGCAGTTCCAGTATTCTCTGCGCCAGATAAAATCTGGGTTGGCTTGAGCTCTGTCAGCTCCTGCTCTTCCCGCAGGCACTCTATTAGTTTCCAGACACTGGGGTGACATGCACCCAGTCTGGAATTAAAACCTCTGTGCCAGCCTCCAACTGCATTGTTTGTTCTAGCAAGGCCATCAGTAGTTCCACTGTAGCAATTCCACAGTTCAACAGGAATTTGTGTCATCTCCGTCTAGACCTACCATGAGGTCTACCTAGCCAGGTATCCTTGTAATAGTCCATCAATGGCTGCATTTTCTTTATTTCCTCGAAAACTCTTATGTACTCACTTGATGTTCGCAAGCACATTAAAATGTATTCAGAGGGAATTACTGAACCAGACCTTACTGCATGTATAGTGTACAGTTGATCAAACAAAGCTGGACATGATCTGAATGTCCCATCCAACATCCAATCACTACTTTCTCCAAGCAGTCTCAAATTACTCTCAGTAGCAAAGATCAATATCCTGTCTTTTTCTGGGCCACTGTCATAAACTAAAAAACATTCACCTGTGCTTAATATGGTGAATTCATGGGGTAACACAAGTGCTTCAACAGAGGCTGGTGTTGCAGGACACACCCTTTCCTGCTGCCTTATGCGCTGTACTGTGTGCTTAATCAGACTAATTCCAGGCAGCCTGCCACTGACTGCATCTGGAGCATTGGCTGTACATCATACAATGACCTGCGATGTCATCTCTACAGTACTGCGTACTCAATACCTTATGTTAGCCATAACTTGGTGAGCGCCAACATCGCCAGCGTCTGCAACATGATTGTGCTCAGAAATGGATGCAGCCACAGTTTCCCCTGAAGTATGCAAATCCACTAAACATTTTTGCTTATGATACTCAGCACAGCACCAATACACTTTATCACCTCATTCTTTATCTGTGCAAAACAAGAAGCCAGAAAACAACACCAGAAGCTTACCTTTCTGGCTAGTTACATATTGAAACAATATCGTGCTGTTTTGGTGTCCAAAAGCTAACAGATTCAATGTGGAAGTAAACCTGTCCATTTAACCTGAATCTGACCAATTGTGGCTAAAGGTTAAGATTACTTGACTCTTACTTGACTCTGATTGGTACAACACAACACAATGTCAAAATTGTGCTGCTAGTGAAAACTGTAGTAGAATGGGCAGAGAATAAGCGAGTATCTTTATGCCTTGAATTTCCGCTGTATTGACAGCAGCGGTGAATTGTACAGTTGCTATTTAGTCGATCGCTACGATGCCTTCGCTATTTTGAATGTCGCTTTTTTCCTCGCTATTATTACATGGAACCGTGGAAACCCTAGAGAGTAGCAGAGCAAATAGGAGCGATATGGACAAAGATGAAATCCACAAATTAGACATTGTCAGCTGCCAAACCCATCAGGCAGCTGGGGCTTGCCTCATAGAGGTCGCTCTGGTGTCTTGCTGTGGTCGGACTATGAACACTGGGCAACAGCCAGTTGCTAAGGGGAAACAGAATAGTGTGAGAAAGGTGCTCTAAATGTCACAAAGCTGTTTTGACTTTCACTTAACTTTCAATTGCTGTTTTAATTTTCACTGTTGTATCAGTGCTATTAATGAAATCACTATTTTATTTGCGTGATATTGACATAGAACCATTTTAGACACTAGGACTGTGAAATCTGGCAATCTCAGTACTAGTATCTACTAATGTGGAAAGTTTTATGGAAAATTTTAAGAGTCATGCTCATTTTTGAGCCAAAATTTTGGCCAACAAATCCAGGAAAAAAACTACAAATAGTTAAGCTAAGAAACTTACAAGTCTGTTACATGTTATGAAGGAGTAGGCCCTTTTGGTAGTTTGGTGAACAAATGTTAATACATTCTGTAGTTCCTCACACATACTACTACTACGGTTCATACTGCTATGGTAAGGTAAAGAGCCAGGAGGCCATAAGCCCATATCGCTCTTATACTAAGCCAAAGAATAATAGGAAAGAACACAGCCTGAGTTTATTAATTTGTCCAGTCGATACTTAAAGATACTTTTAGATTCACTAATGACAACATTTAAGGGTAATCTATTCTATGGTCCAATAGTTCTGAGAGTGAAAAAATATTTTCGGTTGGAATGGTGAAAGGATTTGCCAACTAATTAGAGGGTGTGACCCCTAGTGTCACATGAATGATCTTTAAAATGCAACCCCAATTCACACATTAAGTAATGGTCTTGAATTATATCATAGAGAAGCAAAAGATCACCTCTAAGATGATGAGTAGAAAGTGGCATTAATTTTAGAAACTGCAATCTGTTATCATATGGAACTCTTTGAAGTCCTGATACGTGTTTAGTAAATTTCCTTCGGACCTTTTCAAGAGAATTGCAATCAGATTTTTGGTATGTGCACCACAGCTGGGAAGCATACTCCAAATGAGGCCTAGCGTATGCCATAAACAAAGGCATCATTACTTCAGGGCCCCTAGATCAGATATTCCTAGAGATTGTTAACAAAAGAAAAACCTATCTCAACCCTAAATGAGATTGTATATTTGAAACAAATGCATACAATAATTCCATATACAAATTTTTAATGATACATAATGTCTTCCAGAGTACAAAAATTATTTGTAATAGAGCTCCTAAAGACATTTTAGTAGTAACGTTTCAGAACACAAGTTCCTTCATCAAACTGTGGAGCATTTTTCTATAAATAAATTAGAAAGAGAAAACCTTATCAGTTTCCATACATTTTAACTCAAATATGCATCAGTCAAAATATATTTCCAATTCACTCATAACTTCAGGTGGAACTGACCTGGAAAATGCTAATAAATCATTCAAAAAGTGCATCTGCCAAGGAGTGGTGAAACGGAGGCAGTTTCCTTTTATTGCCAATTGCCCCAAAAACCTCATATCTGTGTCTAAAGGATAAAAATATATACAGTATAATAAATCCTAATGGATATACTTCATTTCAGTTTGGTTTAGATTTAAAGAATATACAAATATTTACTCATCGCAACTTAATTTGTGCTTTTTATGTAGAACAGCATTAAGGTCCTCTATTTATATCAGACTTCACTATGTTCTGTAAAAAAGGGTATATGTAATGGGACCCATGTAAAATAATTATTTGACGCGTTGCATTTAGAATACTTAATTGAGGATATTCCTCTTATCTTCCTGGCTAATTTCACCAGAAATTAACTGAGTAAATCAATTCCAGTTCAGTTCTGTGTCTGTTAAAAAGTGAGGACCATTGTAAAAATACAACACCAAAAGCCGAATGCTGTTTAATTTAAATAAATAAATTATGCAATTAAGCAAATTCCTCTTACCTTTTAGATTTTATTTTCAGTGATAAAAAGCCAGCTTGAATGTTTAAAGAGGCTTACAAAAGGCTTCTCTTTTCAAAAAGTAACCACCGCCATTGGCAAACCACGCCAGAAAACTCAAATGTGCACCTCGCTTCTTTACAGGTGCTGATAAAGAAAAGGAAGGGGCCGGGCAGCACAGGTATGCATGCAGAGCGTGTCGATGTCACTGAGTGATGATACCTTGGGAGGCCCAGTCAAATAAATGAAAATTCACCAAAGCTCATAAAGCAGGAGAGTCCCCCATTCCAAAATGTACTTAACTTAGTACTATTTAATCATACATTGAGATGGTAAACAAAACTAGAAATACAGTCACAATGCCACAGTGATGCAGAAATCATACATACATACATACATACAGAACATCATTTAGTGAAAAGGAAAAGCAGGGAACAGATAGGAACAAAGGGGAATCAGTGGGTTATACATAGATATATTTCAGAAAATTACTTGGTGAACCTTTAGATAAAAAATGGGTAGGTCAAAAGAGTTGATTATGAATAGAGATCGTATCATCTACATCGTGTGAATTTCCAAAACAAATTAATATAAGCTATTATACAACGTCAGTTATATCTCTAATTTCCTTTAATCATAGTTTGTCCAATTTAAAACTTAATTTAGTCCATAACTTGACAGATGTGTTTTAAGGGTGAAAATCCACCATGCTTCTCGCTTCAATAGGGCTCTTTCTCTATTTCCTCTTCTTGGTAATTCTTGTATCCTTTCAATACCAAAGAATTTCAGACTTGATATCTGATGTTGTCTCTCAATAAAATGTTTTGCCAATGGAAACCTCAGATCACCCTCTTCTTATATCACTCTTATGTTCTGTAATTCGTATTTTTAATGGTCCCCTTGTTTCTCCAATATAATATAATACACACGAACAAACAATACAATAGACTACATAATCAGAATTATAAGTAATAAAGTCTTTAATGCAATATTCCCTATCATCCCATGTATTTTTAACTATTTTTGGTTTTTTACTACTGTTGCAATGAATACAGTTGCCAAAAGGAAAAAAAAACCTTTTATATCACTTTTTAACCACCCCATTCCTTCTCTATCTTGTTTCCAATGCTGTGTTTTCACAATCTTATTACAAATTGTTGTAGTTCTACATGCAGTAACCCAAGGTTGATGTTCAAAGATCTTTTGACCAGTCTCACTGGTTTGTAATATGTTCCAATTTGATAAAACTATGTGTTTAATCTTGCCAAAGCTTTCTGAGTATCTAGTAGACATGGTCATTTTTTCTGACGGTGGGACTCGAATCTGGTACTTTCTCTACAAATAAACTATCTTGTGCTCTAGAGTAAACTTTTTCCCTGTCTGATTCCAGGTTTTTTTTTTTCTTCAGTATCCTCTGTTTACAAATCTCTCTGGTAAATCATTTACATTTTTTTCACACTTCTCTGGAATGCTACTATTTCTTTTTATCTGAAGCATTTGGCTATATGGGATGTTTTCTTTTAGATTTTTTGGATGAACGCTTTTGGAATTAAGGATTGTGTTTCCTGTGGTATCTTTTCTATACAAATCGGTGAACAATTTACCATCTGTCTTAATAATTTTTAAATCCAAAAATGCTATTTCCCTCATGTCACATGTCATTGTAAAAACCACATTTTTATTTGACCTCTCCAAATAATCTTTAAATAATTGAACTTCCTGTGATGTTCCATCACAGACAATTAGTATATCATCAATAAAATGTTTATATTTGATCATTTGAGATCTATAAGGATTTGTTTCAGGTTCTTTGTATTGCTTCTCAAAGTATGTCATATATAAATTAGCATAAGTGGGGGCTAAAGTTGCCCCCATTGCTGTCCCCATTTTTGTAAATACTTCTGATCTTCAAATGAAAAGTAATTATTCTCTAATACTAATTTAGTAAACTGTAATAACAATTCCTTATCTGGTTTATTTTCATCCCTTGTAGACAAAAATAAATCTAGCACTTGTAAACCTCCTTCCTGGGGATGCTAGTATAAAGATTTTTACTATCTAAAGTTAGCAAAAGGCTGTGTTCAGAGGAAATATCTGTTTTATTAAGATCTTTTAAAATCTGAATACAGTGTTTACTGTCTTTCAAATAAGCCCATGTGCTAAATATCAAATGGTTACAGTAGCGGTCAACAAAAATACATAATGGTTCTGTTATGGATCCAATCCCAGATATAATAGGTCTGCCCGGAGGCTGTTCAATTTTTTTGTGTATTTTAGGAAGACAATAAAATAGTGGTATTCTGGGTGATTGATTCATTAATTCTTCCATAGTCCATTGTTCAATAATCCCTCTGTCACTAGCCTCTGTAACTAATTCTCTATTTTTTTTGGTTTTAGGGCAGAAAATGGTATGTTATTAATTCTTTCATCTGTAATTTCATCAGTCAACTGTCTTAAACATTCATTCCTATGCAGGAGAGTACTCTGGGGTTGCATAGGGACCCTGACAGAGGGGGCCTAAAAGGAGAACACTACTAAGGAAGCAGGCAGGTATCTGGGGACCCTCACAGAAGGGGGCCAAAGGGAAGACATTCTCAGAGAAGTAGGCAGATGGCTGGGGCTGGACAGAAGGAAGCAATGGGGGGAGGTGGATCGGACCTTAAGCTCGGTAACCGCTTCAATTCTCTTCTTCTGCTTGAGGATGAGGGGGTGATGTAGCCATGACAGGGGCAGTTAGAGAGGGAAAGGGAGGTGGGGGGCAGGAGACAGGGACTGAATAGCAGGAAGAACAGGGGGAACTTGGAACACAGGAAAATGGGTGAGCAGGGGATCAGAGCAGGAGGAGGAGGGGTAGAGGGAAGAAAGTGCAAGGAGAAGAACCAGTTGGGAGGAAAGGGCAAGGAGAGGGACCAGAAGTACAAGGAGGATACAGCAAAGGGGGCTGAAGGTTTAGGCCAGGGGAGTACGACAGGCAAGGAGGGGCTGTACGGAGATGGGAAGGAAGGGAGGATGAGCCAGGAAAGCATAGCAGATGGGGGGGAGGACCAGTCACAAGCAGTGATGGGGGGATAGTGAGGTGCAGAAGGATACTCAGGAGGAGGAGAGACATAGGATCAGAGGGGAGGGGTGGCCAGGGTAAATAAGGAGGGGGCAGCAGGTGGCACCCAGATAGGGGGAGTAGCAAGGAGCCGGCTGAGGGAAGGGGCCAGTAGAAAGGATGAGGGACATGAAAGGGGGAAATAGAGGAAAAAGGGCAGTCAGAGTGCTCCTGTTGGGTGATTCCATGATCAGGGGTATCAAATGGGGTAGGGAAGGGGAAGCCTGCCCAATTAGAACAAAATGCTTCCCTGGACTAACGGTGCATAGGGCCAAGCATGAAATATATCAGCTGGCAAAGGATTGTGGAGGTTCCCCGGACATACTGGTCCACCTGGGTACCAATGACATTGAGGGAAATAGTGAGCTAGAGATACAGACAAGGCTCAGGGAGCTTTCCAGGGTCTGCCATGACATAGGATGTGTGATTTCCTTCTCAGAAATCCTGCCAGTACCAAGGGCTAGTGGGGAACACAAGAGGAAGATTAGGGAGATAAACCAGTGACTCAGGGAGTGGTGTGGGTTCAGAGGGTATGGGTTGGTGGGGGATTGGGGGGAGACCTGGGAGGATAAGGGGCTATATGCTACAGATAGGCTCCATCTCAGTTTGGAAGGGAAGGAAATCCTTAAGTTGAAAATAGAGGGGTTCATTGGTGCAAGGTGGGGTTTAAATGTGTGAAGGGGAGAGGATGGGAAAAAAGGCTGTCGAGGGGGGTCCGATAAAGGAGGGAATCTGTCTGCACCCCCCCCGGGGAACTGGAGAAATGTGAGAAAAGGCTGACTGGTAAGATGCTGACCGGGGGAAGACAGAATCCCCATGGGAATGCGAGAAGAGGAAATGGAAGTATACGGAAAGGGTGGAAGGTAGTCCTGCGAAATACCAGGAGCTTGGGCAATATAATGCCTGAGCTCCAGGCGATGCTAACTGAGGGAGAGGTGGATGTGGCAGTGGTCACTGAGACCTGGGCCACCAAAAGGCATGACTGGGACCTGAACCTGGAGGGTTACACCATGTTCAGGAAGGACAGGGGGGAGGGAAGGGGAGTAGGGGTAGCAATAATAGTCAAAAACTGCATTGGCATAGGAGGAGTGGAGGAGGCGGAGGGAACTGTGCAGGCAATTTGGGTCACCTTGATAACAGGGGGGGCAAGAGAGTAAAAATAGGAGTGGTGTATAGACTTCCCACGCTGGCGGAGGAGCTGGAGGAGAGTCTGGTGGCAGATGTGGGGAGGCACTGCAGTCTGGGCAGGGAAAGGGTGGTGGTGTTGGGGTACTTAAACATGCCAGGAATGGATTGGGAGACTATGACATCCTCAGTGGCCAGGGAACAGAGATTGTTGGATGTCTTTCAGGACGCGTTCCTAACTCAGCAGGTGGGGGAACCAACCAGGGAGGTGCAGATACTGGATGTGGTCCTGGCAGACAGTGACCAGATTGGGGGCCTGGAGGTAAGGGACCCATTGGCGGGGAGCCACCATGCCATGGTCTGGTTCTACCTGGACCTAGGAGGGGTAGAAGGCTGCACAAAGATGGAGGTAACTGACTTCAGGGGGGTGGATTTCAAGGAAATGGGAAGGATCCTTGAGAAGCATTTGGATGGGATTGGGCCAGACATGGACACTGACAGCAGGTGGGAAATCATCAGGAGGGGGATGCAGGATGCTACCAGCACCTGTACAAGAGTAAGACAAAAATGCTATAGGGCCTGTAAACCCTGCTGGTGGACCAGGGAGGTTCAGGAGGTGGTGAGGGGAAAGAAGGTGGCTTATAGGCATTTCAAGTGCTCAAGGAGTGAAAGGGATTGTGGGGAGTATGAACTGATGGCCAGAAGGGCCACTAGGGTGGTGAGGGCAGCTAAGGCAAGGAAGGAGCAGAACTTGGCCAGGGAAATTAGGAAAGGGAACAAGGGGTTCTTTAGATACATTAGGGAAAAGCAGAGGGTGAAGGGGCAGATTAGCAGGATTAAAACAGGGGAGGGAGGGGCACAAGACCTGGGGGAGCAGGCTGAGGTACTAAATGAGTACTTCACCTCAGTTTTCATAAAGGAAAATGGGGGGGCTGCATCATACATGGGAGGTGATGGTGAAACTGAGGAGGGGGGACCCTTACCGATCGGCGGGTCTGGGGAGGGGGGCCATCACTGGCAGGAGGGGGGAAGGCAAAGCAGGGGGACGAGGTAGCGGAGGTGGAAATTATGGCAGATAGAGTGAGGGAAGCCCTCAGGTCTCATAAGACAGAGAAAGCACTGGGGCCAGATAAATGACATCCCAGAGTGCTGAAGGAACTGGCAAATGTCCTGGCAAAACCCCTGGTGGAGCTTTTCAGCATCTCTCTGAGGACAGGGTGGGTGCCCCAGGACTGGAAGATAGTGCATATAGTGCCTATCCACAAGGCGGATCAAGGGAGGTGGCAGGGAACTACAGGCACATCAGCCTGACATCGGTGGTGGGTAAGGTGATGGAGGGCATTGTCAAGGAGAGGCTGGGGGGGACCTGAAAAAGTCCGGGGTGCCTGGATGATAGGCAGCATGGATTTATCCTGGGAAAATCATGTCAGACAAACCTTGTGGAGTTCTATGACTGGGTGACAAGTGCCTTGGACCTGGGTAGACTGGTGGAGTCTTGTTTCTTGACTTCAGCAAGGGGTTTGACTCTGTTCCTCATGGGGGCCTGTTGGATAAGCTGGGAGAAATGATGGTGGGGAATCAGATGATCAGATGGATAGGAAATTGGCTCCAGGACCAGACCAGAGGGACATGGTTGGTGGGATAGTCTCATCCCCAAGGAGGGTCATTAGTGGGGTCCCTCAGGGATTGGTCCTTGGGCCCCTCCTGTTCAAAGCCTATGTCTCTGACATAAGGAAGGGTATCAGGAGTGAGATAAGTCTCTTTGTGGATGACTCAAAACTGGGGGTGGTGGTGGATGGGGAGGAGGGGAGGGATGCCCTACAGGGGGACCTGGAGGCTCTGGAAAGGTGGTCTGGAAAGTGGAAGCTGAGGTTCAATGAAGGGAAATGCAAGGTACTGCACCTGGGAGCCAGAAACCTGGGCCAAGTGTACACCCGGGGGGTGAGAATGCTGCAAGTCTCAAGGTTGAGAGGGACCTGGGGCTGGTGGTGGATGTCAAGATGAACAACTGTGAGACTTGTAGGAGGGCAGTGGCCAAAGCCAACAGGATGCTGGGATGCATTGCTAGGGGATCACCTCCAGAAGGAGGGATGTGATACTCCCTCTGTATAACTGCTTGGTGAGAACGCACCTCTAGTACTGTGTGCAGTTTTGGAGGCCACACTTAAAGACGGGCATTGAACTCCTGGAGAGGATCCAGAAGAGGGCAACCAAAATGATCTGGGGCTTGGGGAACAGGACCTATGGGGAGAGGCTCAAAGAGCTAAATATGTACACATTGGAAGAGAGAAGGGGCTGGGGGGACATGATAGAGGTCTTCAGGTACATGAAGGGGGTAAATAGGGGAGGAGCAGTCAGGGTGCTATGAAGGAAGGAGGGAAGGGAAAACTAGAGGGCATGGGTGGAAGCTGGAGGGGGGAGATTCAGGGGAAAAAGGAGGAGGTGCTACTTCACTGAGACGGTGGTGGACCCATGGAACACGCTGCCCAAGGGACTGGTGGAGGCAGAGATGGTGGAGGGGTTCAAGAGAGGGTGGGAAAGGTACAGGGGAAGGATTCTGGAAGCAAAGCCCTGTGCAGTGATAATATCCAGGACTGGGAAGGGAGAAACTAGAGAGGGCAAGGGGGGCAGCAAGGTCGGCTCCCAGGGTGGGGGCTGACCAAACAAGCAGACATGAAAGACTGTTAGGCCTATTCTGCTGGCACTTTAGTATGTTAGTATAATCCTCTTTATCCATAATAACTATCCCTCCTCCTTTATCAGCTGGTTTTATTATGATATTTTCATCCTTACTTAAATTGTTTAAAGCGTCAAATTCTTGTTTGGTCAAATTATATTTCAGTTTCTTAGTTTTTAATTCAGCTACTATTTTATTAATATCTAAATTCCCCTTATTAATGTAACTAGTAATGTTTGCTGGGGTGAAATTTACAGGATCAAATTTTGACTTTATTCCCAATGCTTGTTTGAGCAAATCTCTCTCATTTTGTGTGGATTCATTTCTATTTGTGATTGTATGCCACAAAAACATTTTAACCTAAGTTTACAAAATAATTTTTCAAAATCAAACTTCAGTTCAAAAGGATTCAATTTTTCAGTAAGACTGAATGAAAGACCATAACCTAATACCTTGGTTTCTAATGGTGTTAGTGCGCATGATGAAAGATTAAAGACTATCAATTCTGATGGTGTCTCGATCTAAGTTTGTGTATTTTTTCTTTGTCTTTTTCTATGTTTTCTATATCTTTTTCTTTTCAGTGTATACCTGATACCCCTGGCTCCTCTGTTCCTCTCTGAAAATCCCTTTCTCTTTCTCTATTTCTTTCTGTTTGTTGCCAATCTTGTCTATGATCATCATAATAATCTCTCTCATATTGAAACCTTCTAGGTCTATAAAACCTACCATAAGGTCTATTAAAACATCTATTACGTCTATTAAAGAACCTTCATGTTTTGGTTCACAATATTCTTTGGAGGGATTTAAAGTGGGCCCCACCTGTTCAACACCTATGTCTCTGACCTATTATATCTGAGACTGGATCCATAACAGAACCATTATCTATTTTTGTTGATGACTACTGTAACCATTTGGTATTTAGCACATGGTCTCATTTGAAAGACAGTAAACACTGTATTCAGATTTTAGAAGATCTTAATAAAACAGATATTTCCTCTGAACACAGCCATTTGGTAACTTTAGATGTTAAAAATATTTATACTAGCATCCCCCATGAGGGAGGTTTACAAGCACTAGATTTATTTTTGTCTTCAAGGGATGAAAATAAACCAGATAAGGAATTTTTATTACAGCTTATTAAATTAGTATTTGAGAATAATTACTTTTCATTTGAAGATCAGAAATATTTACAAAAATGGGGACATCAATGGGGGGGCAACTTTAGCCCCCACTTATGCTAATTTATATATGATGTACTGTACTTTGAGAAGCAATACATAGAACCTGAAACAAATATATATGGTTTCATTCATGTTTCGGGACTGTGTAGTATGGTACGGTCTGCACGTCCATTGGCCAACGCAGTGGACCAATGGGCGTACAGCCGTACTGTACGCAGTCAGTTGGCGGGCAGTCAGGAGGCTTGTGGATGGGGAGCTGCCACCCGCCACTGACGGGGGGGAGTGGGGTGGTGGGTCTGAGTGTGTGGGTGGGGAGGGGGGTACCACTGGACCACCAGGGATGGCACATTTACTGAAGCCTGCGATCGAGCTGGATTCGGTCCACTGGACCACCAGGGATTCTATTTATTTACAGAGCCTGTGATCGGGCTGGGGAGCAGGTCCACTGGACCACCAGGGATTCTATTTATTTACAGAGCCTGTAATAGGGCATTGGGGTGCATTGCCTGCTGAGGGGCAGGGGGGCATCGGTCCCCAACGGCTGCAGCCTGGCAGGGTACCAGGCACAAGTCGATGGGGATCGGCGCACCTGGATGCAAATAGGGCCATAATGACATGCAAATGGTTCCATTTGTGCCTTGCATTCTTAATGGCCTCATTTGCATGTTCACATCTGAATATCACTCATGCTGCACCTAGTGCAGCTGCACTTGCACTGGCGCAGACCCCGCTCCTCAACCACCACTTGCGCTGGCTTAGTGTCACTGCACCTTGCACAATGCAGGTGGCTAGGGTGCCATATTCAATGGTGCTGAGCCATGGCGCAGCACCATTAAATATTGCCCAGTCCATGCCCTGGCGCATCCCAGTTGTGCTGTGCCCAGGCTTGTGCTCCTGCCTGGTGCATTCTGAATACTCCCCCATAGTTTTATCAAATTGGAACATATTACAAACCAGTGAGACTGGTCAAAAGATCTTTGTACATAAACCTTGGGTTACTGCATGTAGAACTACAACAATTCATAATAAGATTGTGAAAACACAGCATTGGAAACAAGATAGAGAAGGAATGGGGTGGTTAAAAAGTGATATAAATTTTTTTTTTCCTTGTGGCAACTGTATTCATTGCAACAGTGGTAAAAAAAAACCAAAATAATTAAAAGTACATGGGATGATAGGGAATATTGCATTAAAGACTTTATTACTTGTAATTCTGATTATGTAGTCTATTGTATTGTTTGTCCATGTGCATTATATTATATTGGAGATACAAGGAGGCCGTTAAAAATATGAATTACAGAACATAAGAGTGATATAAGAAGGGGGGATCTGAGATCTCCATTGGAAAAAATTTTTATTGAGAGACAACATCAGATATCAAGTCTGAAATTCTTTGGTATGGAAAGGATACAAGAATTACCAAGAAGAGGAAATAGAGAAAGAGCCCTATTGAAGCGAGAAGCATGGTGGATTTTCACTCTTAAAACACATCTGTCAAGATATGGACTAAATTAAGTTTTAAATTGGACAAACTATGATTAAAGGAAATTAGAGATATAACTGATATTGTATAATGGTTTATATTAATAATTAATTTTGGAAATTCACAATATGTAGATGATACGATCTCTATTCGTAATTAACTCTTTTGACCCCCCAATTTTTATCTAAAGGTTCATCAAGTCATTTTCTGATATATATATCTATGTATAACCCACTGATTCCCCTTTGTTCCTTTCTGTTCCCTGCTTTTCCTTTTCACTAAATGATATTCTGTATGTATGATTTCTGCATCACTGTGGTGTTGTGACTGTATTTCTAGTTTTGTTTACCATCTCAATGTATGATTAAATAGTACTACGTTAAGTACATTTTGGAATGGGGGGACTCTCCTGTTTTATGAGCTTTGGTGAGTTTTTATTTATTTGACTGGGCCACCCAAGGTATCGTCACTCAGTGACGTTGACATGCTCTGCATGCATACCTGTGCTGCCCAGCCCCTTCCTTTTCTTTATCAGCACCTGTAAAGAAGCGAGGTGCACATTTGAGTTTTCTGGCGTGGTCTGCCAATGGCGATGGTTACTTTTTGAAAAGAGTAGCCTTTTGTAAGCCTCTTTAAACATTCAAGCTGACCTTCTATAACTGAAAATAAAATCTAAAAGGTAAGAGGAATTTGTTCAACTGCATAATTTATTTATTTAAATTGAACAGCATTAGGCTTTTGGTGTTGTATTTTTACAATGGTCCTCACTTTTTAACAGATGGAGAACCGATCTGGAATTGATTTACTCAGTTCATTTTTGGTGAAATTAATCAGGAAGGTAAGAGGAATATCCTCGATTAAGTATTCTAAATGCAATGCGTCAAATAATTATTGTATATGAGTCCCATTACATATACCCTTTTTTACAGAACATAGTGAAGTCTGATATAAATACAGAGGACCTTAATGCTGTTCTACATAAAAAGCATGAATTAAGGTGCGATGAGTAAATATTTGTATATTCTTTAAATCTAAAACAAACTGAAATGAAGTATATCCATTAAGATTTATTATATATATGTTATCGTTTATACACAGATATGAGATTTTTGGGGCAATTGGCAATAAAAGGAAACTGCCTCCGTTTCACCACTCCCTTGGCAGACGCACCTTTTGAATGCTTTATTAACATTATCCAGGTCAGTTCCACCTGAAGTTATGAGTGAATTGGAAATATATTTTGATTGATGTATATTTGAGTTAAATGTATAAAATGTATGGAAACTGATAAGATTTTCTTTCTGATTTATTTATAGAAATATGCTCCACAGTCTCATGAAGGAACTTGTGTTCTGAAATGTTACTACTAAAATGTCTTTAGGAGCTCTATTAGAAAATAATTTTTCTACTCTGGAAGACATAATGTATCATTAAAAATGTTTATATGGAATTATTGTATGTATTTGTTTCAAATATACAATCTAATTTAGGGTTGAGATAGGTTTTTCTTTTAACTGTTTGATTATCCTATCTACCTTTCTCCCCTGTTTATTATACAAATTAACAAAAAAGGAACCTTGGGAAACATTTTCATGTTTTGATTCCTAGAGATTCACCACAAAACTCTATTGGTTTTGTTGATAGCCTCACAAAGATGTGTGTTGTATGACATATTGTCCAAAGTAATAATCCCTAAATCCTTTTCATCAGTGGTTTTACTTAGTATTGAACCAGCCAATGCATAAGTATTATTCAGATTATTAGCGCCCAAATGCATAACTTTGCACTTGGAGGAATTCAGCTTCATCCTCCATGTTGTTACCCGCTTAGTAATGATATCCAGGCCATGTTGTATATCTTCAACATGAGATGAATTTCCACATGGACCCCCTAGTTTAACATCATCTGCATATTTTGTTGTAATAGAAATGCATTCAGTTGTTAAGTCAGCAATAAACGTTTGAAAGAGACAGGGGCCCAAAACTGAGCCCTGAGGCACCACACTGCTCACAGTCCCTTTGCTGGATTTAGTTCCACTAATAACAACCTGTTGTGTCCGGTTGTTAAGCCAGTTTTTGATCCAACAAATAATAGAACTATTGATTTTAAGTTTATACAATTTTTGGATCAAGGCCCAATGGGGCATACCATCAAATGCTTTGCTGAAATCAATGAAAACAATGTCACAAGGTATTCTGTTATTAGGTATAGTACTATTGTCTTCATAGAAACATAATGGATTAGTAAGGCAGCTTCTGCCACCCTTGAACCCATGTTGCTCAAGATCATGATTGAGGGCAAGGGTGATGATGCCTTTGATAAGACTTTCAAAGAGTTTGCATATTGAGGAGGTCAGACTGATGGGCCTATAATTTTCCCAGTTGTTTTTTGTGCCCGTCTTGTGAATGGGTATAACATATGCCTCCTTCCAATCATTAAGCACACCGTTTCTGGCCAGGATTCTTTTGAAAATTATTTTTAGGGGATAGGTAAGAGAATCTGCTAACATGTATAGTAGATGACCTGCTATGTTGTCTGGGCCTGGACTGTATTTTCCCTTCAAGGTCAACAGCTGTTTTTTTAATATCATTAGTACTAAAACTAATAGGCAGGTCCATACCATCTGAATCATGGCATATGATGTTTTGGATATTGCTTGAATAAGCATTACAAAATTTAGTGTTAAATAACTATGCCATAAAAGTAGGGTCATGAATAAGCTGGTTATTTTCAAGAAAAGGACCAACTTGGCAAGTAGTGTTTTTTAAGGAGTTAATATATGAGAAAAAAATGTTTGCTAGTGGATTGTTTTGCATTGCTTGCCAAATTATATTCCTATCTACTTTTAGCTTTTTTGATCATTAATTTGCACTTTCTTTACACTTTTCTATAAGAATTCCAGTTGAGGCTAGACTTATTACTAAGATAGGTGTTATATTGTTTGTCTTTTAATCTGATTAGTTTTTTTATGGAATTATTCATCCATTTTGGGGCTCATCTATGGTTAAAATGTTTTTTGAGTGGATGGAATGAATGAGTCCTTAACATGACAGACAATACATTTGAGGGTGTCCCAGCTTTGCTCAGGGGACAAAGTAGAGAGGATAATGTCCCAATTAACTTTACTCATATAATTGTTGATTGTGCTGAGATCAGCTCTATCATACAAATATATTACAGTGGGGTTGAAATGATATACACTGTCTTTACAAATAGTAAAAAGCATGGTATTATGGTCACTATTACCAATTGGATCACTAATTTTGACATTATTAATAACTAAATCATCGTGACAGATGACTAGGTCAAGGATTGTATCACCTCTGGTGGGGAAAGTATACACTGTTTAAGATTTGAGGTTAAACAGGTAGACAAAAGTTTATTACCATTGCTACTAACTGCAGTATGATTGAGACAATTTATGTCACCCAGATTAAAGTCATCAGTGATAATAATATTCCCCAAAGAACTGGCATGTTCTGTTTCACATAGAATAACATCTAGAATTTCTACAGAAGAGCTGGGGGGGGGGTGTGATAGCAAGATTCCAAAATCAAGTACTCATTTGTAGCTAAATACATTTTTACCCAGATAGTTTCAGTGTTTATGTCATGCTTTTAGACACAACTAGAAACATCAATAGATTTTAATTGGTTATTAATAAATAAGGTGACCCGTCCATCTTTCCTATTCTTTCTATTATGATTATATGTAGTATATCCAGGGATAATAGTTTCCCAGGATGCCTTTTCATCTCCCCAGATTTCACAGACAGAGATTATGTCAATATTATCATTATGGGCCTTAATTTTTAGTTTGTCAAATTTATGGGTTAGGCAGCTGGCATTAAAAGTTTAGCATTGTAAAAGATGGCCACAAAGTTTGCTGTGATTAGTACAGGATTTATAAGATAAATGAGAACTCCCCATCCCGCCCCCAGTATTTAGTTTAAATGTTTGTGTATGACTGATGAGAACTGTTTTCCCAGAAGAGCATTACCTTGTCTGCTAAGATGTAACCCGTCAAAGCTGAGCAATTCATATTTGTTGTTAAATTCTTCCCAATGGGTGACACAAATGATGCCTTGTTTCAGGCACCACCTGCGCAGCCAATCATTTATAATCTTCATTTTTCTGTTTAGAAATGGAGAAAAATGGTGGATCGGGAGGACTTCAGACAAACAGATATCACATCCTAATTCTACAAGTTTGTTAGTCGTGGCCACAAATGATTCTTTGATGTCTTGCATAGAATCCAAGTAAATATTATTTGCTCCTACGTATATTATTGTAATAGGGTTTGTGCCACTTTCATTTGGAATATTATTTGACATTCCAGTAAGATCAAAGATCTTAGCCTCGCTAAAGCGTGAGCATGTTCTGTTGGCCTTATCTAGGTTGCATATGAATCTGTCCAAATGTTTGGTGATAGAGTCACCAAGTACGTATATTTGTTGCGGGCCAGGTGAAGTATCATAGGATAAGGGAGGATGTGGTGTATCAGTTGATAAATCTATTAAAGGTTCCCTGGATGTTGATGAATTGTTTAAATTTGAGCTTGATGGGGATGGATCCTCAGTAATGAACGTTAATGTGCGAGGCAGTGGGCCAATGGTATCTGTCTCTGTAACTTTCCCATGATTGGGATCATCTGAACTGGTGTCAACAAAAAGGGGATCAAATCTGTTTTGTAGTTGAATATAGTGAAGTTGAACCTTTCTACTCCTTTTGCAATCTCTTGAACTTTGTACTGTATACCAGCCGTCATCATTGTCAGTACCATGGGTAGACATGTCATCTTCCCTAGCTCTTTTTCTAGAAGTATCTGAAGGCTGTTTTAATAATGTAGCCTGATGTGCATTAGGTGGTGCATGTAGAGTGCCTATAGGTCTGAGTATGGTGGCAGAGGCTGTGTCACTGCAGGAAATTGCAGGATTAGCACTAACTACCAGTGATGGGGCATTAGTATCTTTGAATCTATTATGCATTTGAAGTTGACTAACTTCTAAAGCTGCTAGTCTTAAATTAAACATACTAATTTTGAGCTGTAGTTCCTTATTCTCGGTGCATTTTTTGCACATAAAGGGCTACGTAGGACACTCCCCAGACAAAACTTCCAACATAAGGCAATCTATACATTGCAGCCCAGTGAGCCCATTAGATGTGATTATAGTTACATTATTAAACATGGGGGAGGAAGAAACTGCCATGTTAGATGATAAATCTGATGATAATGATAGAATAACAGGTAAAAACGTGACTCTAGATCATTAATATATAGCAGCAGGTAACAAAAGCACTTACTTTTGCTATCAAGGCCTCTATAACATAGGCTGGTAGCCTGGCATAGCATGTAGCTTTACTCCACTAGGCCCACTGGTCACACTGAACACACTAGAGATGCGCAGACGACCGTCTCTCTGAGCACATCTCCATACATGTGGACGCGCACTCACCCCACTCGTGCTCGCCCCGCTCACAGAGGGACAAGTTCTAAATATAATATGACCCAGAAGGGAAACGCTGGGTCATGAACCTCACAGTATAGGTGGTACAAAAATTAAAGTATAAAATCACTAAAAGTGAGTGAGTTTAACAGCAAGTGCCCTAGTTTATTTCAAGCACCACAGAAGGATGTCAGAAACCCAAATTGCAGTAATAAGGGCAATAGTGTAGTTTTCTAGGCAGCACTCAGTGAACTACAGCCCTAATAAACACTTCCTGGTTCATCTCCAGTAGAGCATACAAACACCAGGATACAGATTACAAAGCAAATGTTTTAATGCAACACCACTAAGTCCTGTACTGTCTCACACCATTAATATAGTGTCTCATAGCGTAGGGACCCAGAAAATATGTGCAGTTTGCTGAAACAACATCAGAAACAACTTCACCTTCTGGAGAATGAGATGCTGCCCCATTTGTACTCACCTCTCTGGGTTGAGGACACAGGTTGCTGGACTCTGTATCAAACTGGCAATGGAGCAAAGGACCTTCTGCCCCACCTAGGGGCCATCAAGTCTGCCACCGCTTCCCAGAGGATGCCTAAGCAGAGGCAGAGCAGTTGGATCTTAGTGGATTCTGCGAGGGTGGTGGTAGCTAGAAGAATACACACACTCCTCAGCCTGCACCACTGCACAATTCCTTCATGGTACTGACAGAACAGACAGAGCAGCCAACAGGAGGCTCCTGCAACAGTGGGAAGGGATGAAGTGGGGGTCCTCAGAAGGGGAGGTCTCAAATAGGGAGGTAGAGGCCCCTAGCTGAGGAGGAAGCAGCTCCTGATGGGCACTCTATTGTTAGGAGGATAGACTTGAGAGTGAGGGAAGGAAGGGAGAGGGAGAGGGAGAGAGGAGAAGTGCGTGGAGATGCTTTGACTCAGATGGATGGAGAGCATATCCAGAGGATCACTGAGGCAGCAGGATATGGGAGGAAGCTAGACATCAGTGTTCACCTGGGGGTAGATGACCTGCCAAGGAACAGGGAAGAGTAGTGCAGGATAATGCAGGGAACTGAGGGGGTTCTTAAGCAGGTAGCATGCACAGTGGCTTTTGCTGAGGTGTTACATGTGTAGATCCAGGAAGAGGAATGGGCACGCCACACCATTGCATTTAACAATTGACTGAAGGCATTGTGCATGAAGAAGGGCTTCAGCTATATTGGGGACTGGGACAAACCTGAGAGGATCAGCCTCTATAGAGAAGATGACCTACATCCTTCCATTTAGGGGAGAACATCCCTTAATGGGAGGTTTAAATGCTACTTGGATGGACATTTAAAGTAGCTGGGGGGGTTGTAAAACCAAGGGAGGAAACAATAGTCTCCGTCCCAGATGATGGAGCGTTATGGAGGGAGGGCCAGAGGGGAGTTCCCTCCCCTAGGGCAGGGGTTAAAAAGACAAGGGTTGGGTCAAGGTAGAGGAAAGGTGGGGTATAAATCTTATAAGCAAGAATAAAGGAGTAAAGAAGACAGATAATGGACAAGGTAAAAAGGAAAGAGGTGGGTCAGGTGGAGCTTTGGGGTACTGCATAGTCAGGAAGGAGAGAGCAGAGAAGCAGACAGGGAAGGAGTAAGGTATGAAGAGCCATGTGCACTCATGCAAGGAGTCTAGGAAATAAAATTCCAGACACGAAGACCTTCATGGCAGAGGTAGTTTGGATTTGTTGGCCATAACAGAGTTGTGGTGCACTGGGAACTGCAACTGGGACATGATCATAGCTGGCTACTGTCTGTTAAGGAGAGACTGGGCTGGGAGAAGGGGAGGAGGGTTTGCACTATACAGTATGTGAGGGAGCAATTCAAAGCCACGGAGGTACAGGATCACCTAGAAGAAATGGAAGGGTTGGAGGTGCCGTGGGTCATCCAAGAGACAGGCTCAAGGGCTGTCACCCATATTGGGGTGATGTAGAGACCTCCAGCACAGGGAGAGGAGTTGGATAAGGCAACTGGGGAAGCCATAATCAGAATGGCAAGTAAAGGGGAGGTGCTGCTAGTTGGTGACTTCAATCTGGCAGATGTACAGTGGAGCCTTCCCTCCACAGCTTCATCAAGGATCAGAACCATCCTTGACTCCCTACGGGTTTTCTCAGGCAGCTAGTCAAAGAACCCACAAGGGATGGGGCAGTGCTGGACCTGGTGCTTACAAATGGGGACAGTATTGCAGATGTCACAGAAGGCAGTCCCCTAGTATCAGTAAGCACTGTACAGTGTGGTTTAGCATATAAGACAGAAGCAGAGGCAAACCACATAAGGACAAGGGTCCTGGGCTTTAGGAGGGTGGATTTTAAAGAAATGAGAGACTAGCTCAGAAACTGCCTCTTAGAGGAAGATTGCCAGGGTGGGGTTGAGGCCTACTGTGAAACAATAAGGGGCGGGAGGCATAATAATGGTAACTAGCCACTGCATGAAGGAAGTGAATAAAAGTAGAAGGAAAAAAAGAGACCACTACGGTTCTCTAAGGAAGTAGCCACGGTGATGAAGGAAAAAATTGTGGCATTCAGGAAGTATGAGGAAGCACAGAAGGGGGAGGGCAGAGAGGTACATCAAGTGAAAGATGAAGAGAGCAAAGGCACAGACAGAGGAAAGTACAGCCAAAGGAGTAGCCAAAGGGGAAGAAGAGAAAAGCAAGAGGAGGGATAAGGAGGATTAGGAGGGTGGCAGAGAAGACAGCACAGAAAAGGATCCAACAAAAAGCTGCCATTATGAATAAGCACTTCTGCTCAGTCCTCACAGTGGAAGGAGGGGGTATGGGCCACTAGGGAGTAGCATGAACAAAGGGGGGCAGGTGGACAAAAGTCCATTTTTGGAATAATGAGTCCTGAAGGACCTTGCAGCTCTGAAGGTGGACAAGGCTATGGGACCAGATGGTATACAGCTAAGGGTACTAAAGAAACTCTGGTAGATGCTAGCTGCCCCACATATGGCCTTATTCAATGGTTCTCTGGAAACAGGCATGGTTCCAGAGTGCAGGAGAAGAGCAGATGTGATCCCTTTGCATAAGAGTAGCAGCAGGGAAGAGGCTAGTAGATATAGACAGGTTATTCTCATTTGAGTGGTACAGAAATTAATGAAAACCCTGTTCAAGGAAAGGCTGGTAGAGTACCTTGAAGCCAGTAGGTTGGAAGACCACAGGCAGCATGGATTCACAGGGGATGGGGGGTCATGCCAGATGAGGGACTCCTTTACCCTGCCTGCTCCTTCCCACAGCAGTCACACAGCTTTCCCCTGAATTCCTGAGCCACCAGAGGACTCAGATCTTCAAGTGGGTCATGAGGGACTCCTTTAACCTCCCTGTTCCACCCTGAAGCAGTCGCACAGCTTTTCCTTACATTCCTGAGCCACTGAAGGACTCAGATCATCAGGGGGATCACAATGGACTCCCTTACCCTCCCCGCTCCACCCCACAGCAGTTGCATAGCTTTCCCCTGCATTCTTGAGCCACCAGAGGACTCAGATTGTCAGGTGGGTCATGAGAGATTCCTTTACCCTCCCTGCTGCACCCCACAGCAGTCATACCGGTATTGCACTTGCACAGGGTTCCTGAGAGGTCTTTTGGTGGCTGAAACCATTTTTATTCCACCTGAACTCTCTACTTTTGCATCGGCCAACAGTACCTGTTTGTTTTAGTACTTAATTTTGTAGTTTCTCTTTCAAATAAGCAAAAGCACTAGGACCAGGGGACATGCAGTGAAGCTGCAGGGGGGAGTATAAGCGGGATATGAGGAAGTACTACTTCACTGAAAGGGTGGTAGACACTTGAAACAGACAGCCAGCAGATGTGGTGGAGGCAAAAACAATTGGGGGGCAGGATCAAGTATGCATGGGATAGATATAGGGTAATATTAGTAAATAGGCAGGTAGTGGGAGGGTCACCAGAGACCAGTTAGTGTCTGCAGAGACAGATTAGGCAGGGAACATTTGGGCAGACTGGGTGGGCCAAACAGTCCTTTTCTGCTGACAAATTCTGTATTTCTATGTTTCTGTGTATCTGCAATAGCTGAAAAAAAAATACAGTTCCATTTAGAAACTAACAGGTTTGTTATATGTTATGGCGCCATAGGTCCTTTTGGTGGTTGCCAACTCATTTTGAAATTATTAATGGTTTATTGTTTACATATGCTCAGTTCACTGAAAAAAAAAATGGCTAAATACCATACTTCATCAAATAGAAGCCACTCTCAAATACAAGCTGCAGGTTGTAATGAATATTTTTAATAAAAGCTGCCCTCAAATGTAAGCTGCAGCTTCTAGTCAGGGTTGAAGCCATGTCAGATAAAACACTGTGGGTGGGACCCTCTGTGATATTTATCTCAGTTAATATGATGATTATTGTAGGTTTTTTTTTGTTTTTTTTTGTTAAATTGTTTTAGTTTTAGTTTTAGTTTATTGTTCTAGGAATTATTACCATTGAGCCAATGGCTCTTTTACAAAGGTTCCACGTCATCAATGTACAAAGAAACAAGACATGTTACATAGAATGGTCAGCAAATTATAAAGGTTTCAATAAGCCAGTATAATACAGTACATCACAGGAAAAAAACAAAACATTGGAGGAATGGTCAAGGTGGGAAGGGTAGGAGGAGATATGGGGAAGGGAGCAGACTCAGAGTAGTTAGAGGTACTCAGATGCCTTTTTCAGGAAAGGAGCAAAGGAGAAGGAGGATGAAAAACAGCAAAAACAGCCATGAGGGAAGTTTGACAGTTGATGTTTGCTTTACTTATTTTGATATGAAATAGACCAATAACAATAAACTTAATTAAATCCAGAATGTGTAATATGTTTTTTTTTAAATGTAATGAGCCACTGAGGTCTCTAGGAAAACTTTGAAAAACATATTTGGACAGAAAGCAGCCTATATTTCTCTTGAGCTCTGTATTTCTTCTTGCCATTATTTATTACTGAGGGCATATGCATGAAAACAGAGTCTTTGTTCCTTGAGAGTTTAGTAGTTTCTATTGCTTATTGACTGCTTGCTTGCAAGATGGCAGCCACGCTGGGTCAGCCACTGTGAGCTCTCACCATGAGCTTTCATTGTTTTAGTTATTTTCAGTTAATTTTAGTTATTTAGTTAATTTAGTTTACTTTCTAGTTTAATTGTTGTTTGATCCGCTTTGACCTCTCGCTGACGTCCGTTGCAGCACATTTCTAAATGATTGTTGGGCCTATTTTCTGGCCCATTTTCTGATTGCAGTACTCTGTAATTGGTAATTTTGGGAGGGTACGTGCCGCAGTGTGCAATACAGGATTTACCCTACTCGTGCGGCAGCTGGAGCTCAAGTTGGAGCAGACAATCAGCTCAGTAGTACTTCTGGCAGTGTTGTCGACGAGCTGTAGATAAGCTGTGGACAAGCTAAACCTCCCAGTTTAGGAGAAGAGCAATCAGAGGACTACGGACTTGTGGTGTTGTGACTGTGACCGTACCCGAATAACTGATTATCTGTTTGGAAAGCGCAAGTTGAATTATTATTGAATTGCTGAAGTGACTTGTTTCTCGACTTGATTTGGAAAGAACTGAGCCAAGTTGGTTTGGATTATCCCTGACTGTATGTTTGGAGCTGTTGATTTTAGTTGGACTAGCAAAGGCACTTCATTGGTCCGTGAGTAGTATGTGAACTATGCTACAGTCGGATTTTTGTTGAAATGAAGATCTGATTGGAACTAGCGTTCAGACTACACATTTGCCGAACTGAATTCATTGCTATACTCCACTTTGAGTGATATGATTTAGAGCATTTTAGAGCAATTGTGGGGGTTTATTGCAGGGTGAGCTGCTGGGGTGCCTGTTGTTTGTTTTGTTGGGCCTGGGACGGGTGGTATTGGTCCCAGGTCTACTGGAGGGTGGGCGCGGAGAAACCAGTGCCTCCTAGGCCTGCTAGAGGGGTCCACTGGTGAGTGGTCCCTTTCTGGGGACCGTAGTCCTGTTCCCGGTGGGGGTAAAGTTCCCCATAAAGTTTTTAGGCAGCTATTTTCCCCTGTGAACCTTACATTGTATTTATGTTATTAAGCCTGAATGTGTTATAAGCTTATTAAATTGCCTTGTTTTAGTTAAGTTCTATAGATTCTGGTGAGAGCAAAATCTGAATGTAATTGATGGATTGGGGAAGTAAGAGGCCTTAATCCATTAATAAGACATCTAACATGGTAATTTGAGTGATATTGCCATTTCAGGATTGTGTATGACATATTTTTGGGATAGTATGGTTATTTATTTGTGTGAAACTGCTAAATGAATATGGTCTGACTCGTGTATTTATAATAATTTATAGAGTTAAGTTTGTATTTGTGATTATTGAGTTGTTTGGATATTTTTTGATAAATTATTGTTTATTGAAATGTGCTGGGAAGGTGTTACGATGGTCTGGAGCTATTCTCCCACTTTGCTTCGTGACCTCCACCCTTTTCACTGTCCCCCTTTGGCGGCTGATGTTTATGACAAATGCAGATCATTGGGGATAGTGAGAAGGCGTTTGAGAGATGGATGGTCTGGGCAGAGTGGGAGAATGGAAAGGGGTCGATTGATTGAGGTAGTGGGGACTAGGAGAAACCCTGGGGTGAAATGGGTTCAGAAGAAGGGTTTTCCCTGCCTGATTAAAATACCCAAGGGCTCCGCAAATTGTGGGCGGTACTGCTCTCCTCCTCGAAAACCCATCCAACCTGGGTGATGTTATGTAATGCCAGGTCAATTAAAAACAAGACCACTATCATAGCAGATCTTGTTGCGATATCTGACCTGGCATGCATCACCAAGACCTGGTTGGATGAGAATGCAGGCCCTATTTTGGCATCTGCTGCTCCAACCGGGTTCTTGGTGATACACTGCCCGAGGTTGGATCGTAGGGGCGGGGGTGTAGCCATCTTTTTTAGAACGGAGCTGGGTCTTGTGGATGTGCCAGTGGGTTTCACTAGATCCTTTGAGTGTATCCTGGGAGCAGGTGCAAGGTTCAGGATTCTCCTCATTTACCGACCACCAGGTGAAGTGGAGAATTCCTGAAGGAATTTGCAGACTTCATCGTCAATGTAGCACTGGAGTCGCCCAGGTGGTTATTACTGGGTGACTTCAATGCTTGGGTCAATGATGAATTCTCGCCTTTTGGGAAAAACCTCCTGCAACTTATGACAATGTTGGGCCTTACACAGGTGGTTACCTCTGCTACCCATGTAGGAGGTCACTCATTGGATCTAGTGTTCCTACTGGAGTTGGAAGTCGCACATTTGGGGGTGGAACCAAATGTGTGGACAGACCATCATACCATAAGAGTTAGCTTCGGGGCACCCGTAAATAGAGCCTGCCTCGGAGATGGTACAATATCGCCCTTTAAGGGGAATTACCCCAGAAGGCCTATTGGCAGTATTGGACCTATCGGGTATTTCGAGTGAGTGCATGGATCCAGGGGATCTTGCACTTGCCTATAGTAAGGCTGTGAGTGATGCCCTGGATCAAATTGCACCTGTTCATGATCATCCACTCACTCAGCTCCTAAGATCTCCATGGTTTGATGGTTCTTTGAAGGAGCTGAGGAGAGTAGGGTGAAGGCTAGAGAGAGAGCTTGGTGAAAGTCCGGCCTGGATGCTGACAGGCTTAGATTGATGGACCATTATAGAGTCTATCAATCAGCAATCACCCATAAGAAGGCAGAATTCCTGTCCGGGGAGATTGCTGCTGCACGGAATTGACCAGCTCAACTCTTTCAGACTGTCGACAGATTGTGCAATCCACTCTGTCTGCAGTCTGGAAGAGATTTTTCACAGATGAAGTGTGATGAGCTTGCTTGATTCTCCACAGATAAGATTGCCAGCATCGGATCTGGCATCCGTCCAGTTCTCTCTCTAGGGAGTCGTGGCGATCGGCGAGAGGACGCAAGCCCTTGTGTCACCTGGTCTGACTTTAGTAGGCCGGCACTCATGGATGTTGTGAGTATTATTCAGACTGTACGACCAACCAGCTGTAGTTTGGATCCGGGCCCTATGCCACTTTTAAAAAGTTGCGTAGATGTTATCTGCCCGATCCTTGCTGAAATTGTCTGGAAGTCTTTGGAGCAAGGGGTTTTCCCTGCCCCCTTTAAGGAGGCGGTTGCTCAACCACTCCTTAAAAAACCTTGTTTAAATCCAGACGTCCCAGCTAACTACAAATCTATCTCTTACCTTCCCTTTGTGGGTAAGGTTATTGAAAAGGTGGTTGCGATACAGTTAGATGACAATCTTATAAATCACAACATCTATGAAGCTCTCCAGTTGGGGTTTAGGAAAAGACATAGCACCGAGGCTGCTGTTGTCCGGGTCTTAAATGATCTCCTAATTGCGAGAGATCGAAAGGCTCGTACTATTCTAGTCCTTCCTGATCTCTCTGCAGCATTTGATACTGTGGACCATAGTGTGCTGTTGGAGCACCTGCACTCTCTTTGTGGACTGTCTGGTACAGTTCTACATTGGTTTTGATCTTTCCTCATGGGGTGGACTCAGAGGATTGTTATGGGGATTTATTCCTCTGATACCATCTTTCTGTCCTGTGGGGTGCTGCAGGGCTTCATTTTGGCACCCATGTTGTTCGCAGTTTATATGCTGCCATTAGGAGATATCATTAGGCATTACAGTCTGGGTTTTCATTGCTATGCAGATGATACCCAGCTGTACTTGTCCTTTACTCCTTCTCAGGGTGATGCAATCCCTCTGCTTAACAGCTGTCTAGCTGAAATCAATGACTGGATGAGCACCAGCTGGCTGAGGTTAAACTCGGATAAGACCAAGGTGTTGGTCGTGGACCCAGGTTACCTAGAGGTGGGCCATAGGGCTGAAGTACCATCAAGCCTTTGGCTCGGTGGTGCCCAGCTCCTGAACTCAGGCCAGGTGTGTAACGTGGGCATTATTGTTGACAGTGGCTTGACTTGGGAATTTCAGGTGTCAGCCATTGTTAAGTCTTCTCTTTACCATCTGAGGAATATTGCCTGGGTGAAACACCTGGTTCCTTTGGCTAACCTTCCCACTCTGGTCCACACCTTTGTGACCACTCACCTTGATTACTGCAATTCCCTTTACCTGTGGCTACCGGGGGTTGATATTCATCGCCTGCAGCTAATGCAGAAGGCAGCAGCCAGGCTTTTGACTGGGACATCTAGACATAGTCATTGTATGCCTGTTCTGCGCGGGATGCACTGGCTGCTGGTGCAATGGCAAATCACCTTCAAGGTCGGGTTACTGACCTATAAAGCCCTACATGAACAGGGACCGCAATATCTGAAAGATCTCCTTATTCCCTACTGCCCCTCTCGCTCACTCCGATCCACCAATGAGGGATTACTAGAGATTCCCAGGGTTCGTTTGAAAACATCTTGAGCTCGTGCATTTTCATATGCTGCTCCTGCCCTGTGGAACTCTCTACCTCATCGGATATGAAGCTGCCTGACCGTTGAGAGTTTTAAAGTGAGGTTAAAAACATTTTTATTTGCTAAAGTTTATGGCGTATGATTTTATATTGTTAATATTGTATTTGTTTTTACTTATTGTTATTTGTAAAGCACTTTGATCTTTGGAAAAGTGTTTTAAAATAAATTCTTACTTACTTACTTATTCCCAGCCTGATGTCAATGCTCTGCTTGTGACATCACAGTTATTTCCACAACAACCAACTGTGATGCAACAATAAAGCATTATGATTTCAAATAGGGAATATGCTGTAAGGGCAGATGATTTCTAAGTGATAAAAATCCAGTTTCTGTGGGAACTTCTCCAACAATAGATAGAAGAAATCTATAGAAGGTAAACAACATACATGCTGAATTGTGTCTAAATATTATATTTTACAAAGTTTTTTCCCAGTGGCATCAGAAGCTCTTCAAACATTTGATTCTTGCAATACAAGTCACCCTCACATATAAGCCACCCTTAAATACAAGCCACAGGTAAAAATACAACATTTTAATAGAAGCTGTGCGAGGTAATAATTAGATACCTTTAATTCATAAACCAAACATTTTTACATGAATCCCTCACACTTTTTGGGAAATTGCCAGCGACATGTTTATTTTAAACATCTACACAATGGTTTTCTATACTGTATTTGTGCTACACTGTGGTTTTCAAAATCTACATTCTGCACAATGGTACTCAATATTTACATGCTGCATGATGTTTCCAAAATCTACATTCTGCACAATGGTACTCAATATTTACATGCTGCATGATGTTTCCAAAATCTACATTCTGCACAATGGTACTCAATATTTACATGCTGCATGATGTTTCCAAAATCTACATGCTGCATGATGGTAGTCTAATTCTGCTTGCTTTTGAATGTTTTTCACAAAACATTTGCACAGAAATCCTTCATGAAGGTTTTGAAAATCTACCGGCTGTGTGATGGTTTTCAAAATCTACATGCTGCTCAATAGTTTTCAAAATCTACCTGCTGTGCGAAGGTTTTTAGTTAGTGTTTAAGTTGCATACGACTAAAAACTTTCAGATAAGATAGCTTCTTGAATACTTAAATGCCAAGGGTGATACTTTATTTTTTGTGAGGGAAAGGTAGAGCAAGAGACACAATGATCCCCACATTATAGAGGTTAGCACAGTGCTATGAGGGATAGTGCCAAGTTAGCTGAATTTAGTGCATTTGGACAGGGACTATATCTAAAAGGTCACCTGGTAGTGCGCACAGTGGATAGTGTTGATGAACAGACTACACCACTGCTACAAAGCAAATGAAGGTGCCCTCTTTCAGGATGCAATGGTATAGTCAAAATGTTTTGTAAGCAGTAACACGCTGCCGAGGTAGCCCTAATTAATGCTTATGAAACTCTGCTTGTATCAGTGTGAACAGTGGTATGTGACCCCTACCCTCCCAGCAGCATCGGCCTACCAGGTCAATATGTCACATGCTTAATAGCATATGACATACCCACGTAACAAGAACAGCATGGTAGCGAACATCGAGAGGGTGCAATACCGCTAAAGAAAGTATGCATGGTAGTGCACCCTCTCTCTGTTCCCATGCAGAGGATAAAACCTCTGCTGGGAGAGGGGGCTGGTGAGATGCTGCTGTGGCTCAATGGGATGAGCCACAAGCAGTAAGGGATGCTGGCAGTGCATTTGGGACTGGGTTTCAATTCCCGGTCCCAGATGCAAGAAATTTTATTTTTTTCGCACATTGTGTGATATTAAGTTATAACCCCCCCCGAAGTTAGATATTTAAGTAGGGTTGCTTTGGGGGGCACAACCCCCCCAAAATGGGGGGTGCAGGGGGCATAGCACCCCACAAAACAAAGACATATGCTGCTGCAATATATTGCACTATATTGGCAGCACGGTATATTGTGGCGGCATAATGTCTTGCAACATTATGACCCTGTGCCCAGCACTGGTGCCAGCGACTCCCACTTCCACCTGCCACATCACTGTTGGTACAGAACTATATTAAAGATCCCAACCCTGGCAGTCTCAATGGTCCCCCCACCCTGAATGCTGTCTATAACGTATAGTAATTTGACTATGAAAAGTTGAAGATCCCAACCCTGGCAGTCTAGCAGACACCCCTACCTCACTCGATCCCTGACAGTATTGTGAATTGTACCAAAGCCCTTGCCTGGCAGTCTAGTGGACCCTATTCCTATAACAGAATCCTGTCAGTACTATGGAATTGTATTAAAGTCCATCCGTGGCAGCCTAGTTAACCTCTCCTTCCTCACCCGATCGTTGTTAGTATTGTGGAACTGTAGTAAGGCTTTTCTTGGCAGTCTAGTTGGCACACTTCCTCACTCAATCCAGTATTGTGGAAATGTACTGCAGCCCATCACTGGCAGTCCAGTGTTATCCCTGCAGAATAACTGTCAAAACTTCTCTTCCCTGGCTCATCTACCAAGCACCCATCAACATCACCCCCTGTTGTCTCCACTCACCCATCTGTCCATAGGTGAGCCATCATCTGGTCCTCAGATGGCAACTGGCACAAATCCTCTTCTCGCCACCTTAGCTGGACACTGTCTGACTGACAAGGACTGAATGCATGCATATTGTGTACTGTAGAAACAACTGTGAATAATAGCCTTAAACAATGGCTGAACAAAACTAAACAGAAACATAGACTTTGTCGGTAAATAAGGACCGCTTGGCCCACCTAGTCTGTCCATTTCCCTACCTACTGGATAGGCTGCAGATCCTAGTTAACCATCAGCCTACTTCCTCCTACCCCCCACTAGCATTGCCTTATGTCTGTCCCATGCATTCTTAAATTTCCCCACTGATTTTGACCCCACGACCTCCTACGGAAGGCCGTTCCATGTGTCCACCACCCTCTCCATGAAAAAATACTTCCTCATGTTGCCCCAAGCCATCCCCCCTCTATCTTCAAATTATGCCCCCTTGCTCTTGCACATCTCTTTTTCAGAAAGATGCTACCCTCTTGGACTTTGTAGGTACTTGAAAGTTTCTATCATGTCCCCCTCTCCCTCCTTTCCTTGAGGGTATGCATATTAAGCTGTTTTAGTCTCTTTTCATATGGCTTCTGGAGCAGACCCTGCACCATTTTAGTTGCCCTCCTCTGGACTGGTTCCATTCTGGCTATCTCCTTGCTGTGATGGAATGTCCAGAACTGCACACAATACCCCAAATGGGGTCTCACCAACTGTCTGTACAGAGGGATAACTACTTCTGTTTTCTACTGGTTACACCTATGCCCCCAGCCCTCCTTACTGCCTTCTCACATTGCTTGCCTATCTTTTGGTCATCTGATATGACTACTCCCAGGTCCCTTTCCATTGTGTACTCTTCCCCCTGGTTTTTTGTTTCCCAGGTGCATTACTTTGCACTTCTTTGCATTGAATCTAAGCTGACATACTTTTGACCATTCCTCCAACCTTGCCAAGTCCCTTCTTATCCTTTCCACCCCCCTTGTGTATCAACCCTGTTGCAGATATTTGTGTCATCTGCAAAGAGGCATACTTTTCCTTCCAGTCCACTCACTCACTCCCTGTCAGTCATGTGGTAGCCAGCTGAGATGGGGAGCGGGTATGTCTGTGCCAGTCAGTGTATAAGGAACTGATGGCAGCTCACTTATGGATGGATAGATGAGTGAGTTTGGGGCTGACAGGAGCTGGAGATGTGGGTTGACCAGGGGTGAGTTGGAGAAGGGGGCTTTGACAATGTTTGGTTGGAGGGTAGCACTAAACCGCCAGGAATTATTTATTTATTTATTTAGAGTCTAGGATTACAATTACCTTTGAGCCAAGTCTCTTTTACAAAGGATCCACATCAATTGAGGTATAATACAAACATTACACAGAGTTGAGTAACAATGCAGAAATGGTGTACAGACATTTTTAAGCAGCTGAAATACATTACATTGAGGGAAAGTGAGTACTGGGGAACAGGGTAGCCAGAGGTAACTGAGGCTTGGAATGGACACTAAAAGAGTGGTGCAGCTGTGGGCATTTGTCAGGCCTCAAAAAAGTGATTGGGGTAGGGGGCAAAAACAGGAGGGGAAGGTAGGCTGTAGGAAGAGGAAGAGGAAGAGGGGGGTAGGAGTAGAAGTGCTAGGAGGGAGATCAGATTATGAGGGACAGTCGCAGGAGATAGAGGCAGCTAGGTGGAGATGAAGGTTGGCTTTGAATGGGCCTAGCTTTTGTGGAGAGGAGATGTCTTTGTTGAGTCTATTAATCCAGCTAGGAGCTCAGTACACAAAGGATCTTTGGCCCTGTGTGGTGCGGCACCGAGGAATGTGCAGCATTTGCTTTTCTGAAGCCCTGGTGAGGCAGGGGTTGCGTGCTGTATGGAGAAGACTTTGGACTTTGGGGCAGCAAGATGTAATATAATTTTCTTTGCCATTAGACAAGTTTGGTACTTGATACGGTTTGATAACTGGAGCCACCTTGTTTGGACATAGAGGTCACACGTATGGGTGAGTTAGTGGGATCTTGTGATGAGTCAGCAGGCTTTGTTTAGGGCCAAGGATAAGTGCCTGAGGGCTGTGTCAGTTGCAGAGCCATAAATAATCAGACCATAGTCAATTGGAGAGACCACCAAGCTCTGTATCGCTATTCTTAAGGCATCCAAGGTAAGGCATTGCCTGTGCCTGTACAGGAGGCCAATGCGTGTGTTTGCAGCTTTGGCGACGCTATCTATGTGCATGCTGTAGGACAGGCTGCTGTCTATGGTGATCCCAACATATTTAAAGGAGTGAAGCTGTTCAAGGATAGCACCAAGGCAGTTTGTAATATTAAGGGGGTGAAGCTTATGTTTGTTGTGGAAGCCACAGAAAAGCATTGACTTGGTTTTCTTATAGTTGAGAACCAGCTTTTGACTACTAAACCATGTTTCAATGGTGGTGAAACCCTTGTGAAGCTTGTTTTGGAGTAGGTGGGGGTCCTGTTGGGTGGTGTGAATGACAACATCGTCAGCATAGAGTAGGATTTGTTCTGGATAGGATTAGGGAAGATTGTTCAAAAACAGGCTGAAGAGGAGTGGCCCAAGAATGGATCCCTGGGGGACTGCTGAGCATACCGGTCTAGCATCTGAGAGGACATCAGCAATTTTCACTAATTGGGAACGGTTTTCCAGGTAGCTCTTAAACCAAGCTGTAGACTCAGGGGAGAGCCCAGCTTTTAGCAGTTCTGTGAGGAGTAGTCGATGATGGATGGTGTCAAAAGCCTTGGTCAGGTCTATGAAGAACGAACTAGTGAGATAATTATTGTCCAGGGAGTTGTGAATTGCTCCTGTGAATTCAAGGAGGGCAGATGTGGTGCTGTGGCCTTTTCTGAAGCCTTGCTGTTGTTTACAAAGGATGTTGTACTTGTCCAGATATTCCATTAGCTGGTCAGATACCAGACATTCAATGGCTTTGGGGGGGGCAGTATGGATATAGGCCTATAATTTCCATGAAGGTCCTTGTCCCCACTTTTGTGAACTGGTGTCACAGTGGCAGATTTCCAACTTCTGGGAACTGGCCAAGGGAGAGGGAGAGGTTGAAAATCCAGGTTAGAGGAGATAGCACTTCATCAAGAGTAAGGGACAGCAGTTTGAGGTCGAGTGAGTCGTCACTTATTCTAGATCCAGCAATTGCTTTACAGACTTATCTATGGACTTCATGTGTCCTGACTGCTCTGAAGTAAAAAGGGGGGGCGACTTGAAGAAAGAGGCGTCGGGGTGGGGGAAGATGCAGGCGGGAGGTCTTCATCAAGGAAGTCTGGAGGAAGAACACTACTGATGTCAGTGAACACATTATTGAACATGTTATATATAGTGGAAGGGTCAAAAGTTATAGTCCCATCCATGTCTAACATTGAAGGTGATGTTTTGGGCAGTGTTCCTGTAACTTTCTTGAGATTATTTCAGAAGGACTTCCCCTTTCCCCAGGTGTTTGTGAGGGCATCTTTGTAATAGTTACTTTTCTTCAGGCGTATTTCTTTGGTGCAGTCATTTTGGGCATGTTTATAGATTTGTATATCTACTTGCCTACCAGTGTCCCGAGCCTGAAACCAGAGGTGGTCCCTAGCTTTCAGCAATGTAAGGAGATCAGCAGTAAGCCATGGATTGCTAAGGCCTTTTACGTTCCTCTTTTTGAAGGGGGTGTAAACATCACAGGCAGCATTGAAGGAGCTGATGAAGAAGTCAAGCACGGAGTTGACATCTGATGCTTGGAAGATAGGTGACCAGTATTGTTGTCCAAGGAGTGATTTGAGGTGCTTCAATTGACCACATGGAAGGATTCTGCTGTTTATTAGTTTGGGTGGTGGTGGGCTGAATTTATTAGACCATTCACATGCAACTGGAGAGTGGTCACTTAGCGTATCTGGGAGAATGGAGACTTTTGAGATGCGGGATGGGTGGCTGGTCAGTATCCAGTTTAGGAGGGTGCTTGTCCCAGTCTTATACCTGAGTCTAGTGGGGGAGACGACCAGCTGAGTGAGGCTGGCAGCTGAGATGGCATCCTTGTAGCCACCTGTATCTGATTCAAACCGATTATTGTAAAATCACCCATTAGGATTATCTCAGTGCCTGGTGGTTGGGAACATACAAGGTCAAGGATGGAGTTGAGACCTTTACCTTGATCCTTGGGAGGGATGTAGACAGCAGCAATAGTCAGTGCCTTGTTGTGAACCCCGAGTAGAATTCTGATGGGTAGTATCTGGGCAGTAGGGACTGAGGTGGGGGGATTGAACACAGTGCCTCAGGAGAGAGTCTTTGAGGTAAACAGCACATCCACTGCCTTTTTTAGTGGTCCTGTCAATTCTGAATACGTTGTATCCTGGTAGGGTAATTGCACTGTCAAGTATTTTTGGAGTGAGCCAGGTTTTGACAATCACAAGAACATCAGGGTTGTGTTGGTGTGCAAATACTGTAATTGTAAGGCATCAAGTTTGGGTAGAAGGCTACAGATGTTAATCATTGCAAAGGTGAGTCCCCCAGAGTGACTCTGCTGGAGGTCGGGGCTTGGGATTGTGGGGCCAGGGCTAGGGTGAATATTGCCAGACAGAAAGTAGTAGTAGAAGCAAGAGCTTCAGGGTGCACAGGCATAGCTGTTTGATGGAGATTTTATTCGACCATTTCTTACTGGAGAGAAAGCTACTCTGTATACGATGATCCCAGTAAGTGGTGATGTAGGCCAGAAGTGAGAGTGGGAACAGGTGAATGTAAATCACCCCATCTTGATTCCAGGAGTGGTGCAAGCCTGTCCTGGTGGTGGTTAGATATGGAGGGCATAGCCCAGTGGGTATTGTCCCTGAGTGCCGGTAGATGTTGTCCAGCTGGAAGCACAGTGGGAGATTGGGATGTCAGGCTCCAGGCAGGAATGCTATGAGAAACAGGGAGGAGACAATAACCAGGCAGAGGGGCAGAGAGGGGAGGTCCATAGGGGATAGGGAGGTGAGGACAGTAGAGGGTGAGAAAGGTCTGAGGGAGGGGGAGAAAAACCAGTCAGGAATGGAGCTGAAACAGGGGAGGGGGGGATGCGATGGGTGCAGTAGGAGATATGAAGAGGGTTTCAGACACAGAAAGGAGGCAGGGGCAGTGAGGGGACATAGTTGATTAGTAGAGGGGGAAGAGGAGCAGGGAGGAGGGAGAGTGGGCCGTAAAGAGAGGAGGTACAGGAGAGAGACTATCCAATAGGAAATGAAAGGGCAGGTCCCTAGGTAGAATTGGGCAGAGCTAAGGCCTATTTAATTAAGGTGGGGGGAGGTAGCATCAGTACAGTTCCCCAATACCAGATATGGTGGGTAAGGGTCCACTAAACTGCAAGACAAGGGAGTGAGTACAGTTCCACAATATTGACAGGATCAAGTGAGGTAATGTGGTCCACTAAACAGCCAGGAAAGGGCTTTAGTTCAGTTCCACAGTACTGATGGGGATTAGTCAAAGTAGTGGGGTCCACTAGACTGCCAAGGAAGTGCTTTAGTATGGCTACACAATACTGACAGGGATTGAGTAGGGAGGGCATCTGTCAGACTTACAAGGATTGCATAGGTAGCTTCAGTTCCCATATGGGGGCAGCCAAGGCTATGCACAATGTTTCCCTCATTTGAGCAGGGACACATTGTGCAGAGCTGCTAATGGTCATATAGTGACATGCAAAAGGCCCCTTAGCACCTGCGTGGCATATAGTATGAAGTCATTAGCATGTTGGCCACTGAATAGAGCTCTCACAAATGATAGCACTATCCCATTTCAGACACGCTATCTGCCTTTGCTTCTGGGAGCCTGTTGCCAGCAGGGGCTGTGATATTGATGCACATACAGTATGCACAATTCATGTCTTTGGTAGCAGGTGGGTCCCGACTACTGTGCATGAAAAAAAAAAACACTTCTGCTCCCATATACTCCAGTTTGCTGCTCTGCCTAGCAGGGGAGAATCTGTTGCTGGTTCCCCATGTCAATTTGAAATCCTTATTGAAATGACCTTTTCCATGGCTGCTCCACACATGTGGAATAATGCCTTAGTAAATCAGGTTTGTCAGATCCCCATTGTTAGCGTTTTTCAAGAGGCAGTAACTCTGATGCTCTCTAGGAGCTATTGACACAGTAATTTGCTCAGTGACTTGAATTTTGTTCATATTGAGTGAGTGTGTGGAGCCCTGTTACACCAGCTGTATATAGGAAGAGGAGCTGTAGTTCTGAGTATCTTACCGGGAACTACAACTCGCCAGGGGGACAATGAAATTTGTGTGACTGACCTTAAACAGTGCTGCTTTTATTTGTTAAGCCATGCATGAATGGCATTAAACTTTTAATTTTATTTTCAGTATCTTGAGTGAACGGCTCCAGGTGTGACCCGAAAAAGTACATCCAGGTTAACTCCGACTATTTCAATAGCCCTGCAGCGAGCAGAGCAAGCCCAAGTAGGGTAAGTGTGTGTCATCACACGCGAAGATGCGCATAAAGACACGCACGTCTAAGCACATGTTTTGCATGCTTGCTGTTCAGAGTTAAAATCCAGGAGTTGGTTTGGCCTCATATTATATAACAGAGACAGGTTGACCACCTCTGCTGATACAAAGGTAAAAACTATAACAATCTATACCTTGAGTATGGAACACAGCTCTGTACTATCACTTGAACCATGCGGCGCTACAGGTGTACCTGCACTATGACTCATTATGACACAGGATGCTGAATTAGGCATTAAATGTTCAGCTTGCTCTATGTACTTATTAGTGCAAACATTGTCCACTCCTGAACCCGCATTTATTTGTGACAAATGTATATCAAACAAATGGGTGCAAGAGGAAATAGCATCCTTTGCAGCAAGGTTACTGTTTATTGAAAATAGCTAGGTTGATATGCATAGATGCTTTAGCACGCTAAATTGTCCCTCCCCTCAGCCTGAACCTGAACTTACTTTAGACCCTCCAATTCCCATTACGGCACTACATTCAATACCCCCGACTGTGCTTGAAATTCATACTGAGTCCATTTCTTGTCCTGGCCCCCTCGAACCAATCATTATAAGTGTTCCCCAGGTAAGAAAGCGGGGTAGAAAAGATGATACTGATGATGCTGAATATAGTGATGATTGGTCCCTAGTAAGTAGCTCAAGGGCCCACAAAAAAGGTCATAAAGCAGACCAGTTCTGCATTACTATTCAAAATTCCTTGTCAGCACTCTCTCTGTTGATGGATAGTAATACAAATACTGATGATCCTGAGCCTGATGTATATTGCCCGCAAGCTTCAAGCACTTCTGAAACCATCTCACATGACTTGATTGTTTTAAACCAGATTCCTCCAACCTCACTGAATGCTCCTAGTATTTATCATACCAAACCAAAGAGATTTAATGGGGCTCCTTCCCTTCCTCCTAGTAACATCATACCTCCCCTAAGGCTGCATGACTCCCCCTATGGACACTAATGTTACCTCAGCCCCCATGGATTATACCCGTGAAGTATACGTATTGGGGGACTCTATTATAAAACACCTCGTCAGGGCTATCTGCAACCCTGACAAAGTTAATCGAACATGCTCAAGTTTTAGGGGTGCTAAAGTTTCAAACATTACTGAAATGGCTGCTAATATTCTTACTAACACTGGACACAACCCATTAGTAGTAATCCATGCAGGAACTAATGATGTTAACTGTATCAGCCCTTTACAATTAAAGAAAGACTTTGTTGCTCTAAATAATCTATTAGTGGAAAAAGGGTGTACTGTATGTTTTTGGAGATACTCCTAGTACCAAGAGCATCTGAGGATATTACCTATGAAATCAAAAAAAAACAATGAATGGTTGAAGAAGTGGTGTCTTAAACAAGGCAGCCTGTGTATTTCTCATGGAGAAAAACTCTACGATAGGGACTCGCTATTCTGCTGGGATGGCTTGCACCTGAGCAGAAGAGGGAGTGCACTATTGTGAAAAACTCTAGCCTCCACAATACATAACTGTTTAAACTGAGCTGCTTGGGGGAGATTGAGAGTGCTCCCAATTCTCTTAATGGAGGCACCAAACATGAAACATGCAGGACCTGTAATGTAATTTCATTTAACACCAGATCTCTAAATACTCTTAATGTGTTAGAACTGGAAGCTCAATGTTTCCTCCTAGATCTGAGCACTATTGCTGTCACTGAAACATGGTGAGACCCAGCTTCAGTATGGCATAGAGAAATCCCTAATTTTAAGCTTTACTATAGAAATAGGGAAAATAGGTCTGGTGGGGGTGTATGTTTATACATTAGAAGCAACATCCCTTCACATGAGATTACATTGGAAACAAATACTGAATCTCTTTGGATCTCAGTTCAGTTAAAGGGCCAACCTAAACTTACCCTGGGTGTATGTTATAGACCACCATCAGTCAACTCAAAATATACTGAATATATAATTCATATAATTTCTGACACTGTTCAAAAAGGAGAAAGTCTTATTATGGGATACTTCAATATGTCAGGTGTTGATTGGGACACTCTAACAGTAAAAACCAAACAAGAAAAACTATTTCTATCATTAATTATAGATCTAGGTTTGGAACAACTTGTACACCAACCAACCAGGGAAATGAATATACTTGACCTAATCATTACTAATACTGAAACCAAATTTACAGATACAATTATTGCATCTCCAATTGGTAGTAATGATCATAACTTGGTACAATTTAGTATCAATATTAAAATTCCAACACTTTCAAACAATACAACATATAAAGATTATAATAAAGCTAACTTTTCAGAAATAAACTCAGCAATAAATAAAGTTGATTGGGAGAAAGCATTTCATAACTGGTCAATAAAAAAAGCATATGCCACTTTTTTTTTATAATTGATATGCCAACTAGAAGACCAATATGTTCCTAATAAAATCAAATATAACAAAAAAGGTAAAATACCTGTTTGGTTTATGAAGTCTATAAGTAAACAAATTAAAGAAAGGAGCATTTATTTAGGACACTCAAAAAACATTCTAACCCCATAATCAGACATAAATACAAACAAGCTGTATTATTATTAAATAAATCTATAAAACAGGTTAAACTTAAATTTGAATTTAAATTAGCACACCCCAACTCTAATCATAAATCTCTTTATTCATACATTAATAGTAAAAAATGTAATGTCAGGACAGTTGGACCACTTCAGGAAAATGGAAATATGATTAAAACTAATCAGGAAACAGCTAATAAATGTAATAATGATTTTTGTTCGGTTTTTGAGAAAACTGGCTTAAATATTACTGCTCATAAAAACAATTTCCCATTTCCACCTCTAAATACTTCAGAAATAACAAATGCCCTATTATCTCTCAAAAAACCGACAAGTCCAGTACCGGATAATATACACTCGAGATTCTTGATTGAGACATCTATCTCAATAGTCCTTCCACTCATCTTACTTTTTAATAAATCATTATTAGAAAATGAAATCCCTGAAGACTGTGAAATGCCATAGTGACCCTGATTCACGAAAAGGGAAATAAATCAAATGTATGAATTATCACCCAATTAGTTTAACTTCCATTATAGGGAAAGTTATGGAATGCATAATTAAATCAAGGATTGAAGAAGAAATGCAACAGCTTTCCTTACAAGCTACATCTCAACATGGATTTAAACCAGGGTATTCGTGTACCACTAACTCAATTTCATTCTACAATACAATAAGTAGTAATTTAGATCAAAATATTCCCTCAGATGTTATTTTACTTGATTATAGTAAGGTGTTTGACAAGGTGTCACATACATAGGTGTTAACAAATTTCGCAGTTTGGGCTTTTCATCTTACTTAGTAAATTGGATTCCCCGGTGGCTTCATAATAGGACATAGAAAGTTAGAGTCAATGGAGTCTTGTCAAATCTAGGAAGAGTCACGAGTGGCATACCTCAGGGCTCTGTTCCTGGCCTTATTTTGTTCAACCTTTTCATATCGGATGTGGATATCTCCTCAAACAATATCATCTCAAAATTTGAAGATGATACAAAACTCAGGGGTAGAGTCTATTCAACAGCTAATATGTTACTATTACAACAGGATCTAGAACATATTGAACATTGAACTGCACTTACGTCTGCTATCTACTCATGAATGTGTGTAACTAACAAGGTTGATCGTACGTAAGCTTGCCTATGTCAACTGTAGTAATGTCTATCTCTGTGACATGCATACATGATCAATGTACTATATACTGTAGTACAATCAAAAGCATTGCTTTTCTTTTCCCCTCTAGGTTCATGTAGCGAATCCCGGGTCACCCCTGAAAAAGGGACTGTCAAAGTCTCAGTGGGCCTACTCGGTTACCAAAATTTAATTAATTAATTGATTAAATAAATAAATTGGGCTAAAGTCAATCTAATGACCTTTAACACTGAAAAATGCATAGTACTTCATTTCAGAAAGAACAACTTACAGAATAACTATTATTTAAATAACGCCTACTGTATCTTAAATCAACATTCTGTGAAAAAGATCTAGGTATTCTGACAGACAAATTGTCATCCATTAGTCACTGTAATAAAATAGCCAGAACTTCCAATATAATCATAAAACATATTAGGAGAACAATAAATCAGAATATTGTCTGATACCCCTATATAGGGCATATATAAGACCACATTTAGACTATGGGTCCCCCTTCTAGAACCCCTACCTGAAGGGTAACATACAGTAAACAGATTAGAACAAGTTCAGAGATGATTTACAAAAACAATCCCAAGACTGAAAGCAAAACATTATGACACTAGACTTAAGGAATCAGGACTCTATCCCCTTCATCTAAGGAGGCAATGGGGTGATATTCTGCTAACTTACAAACTTATCAAAACTCCACTATTAATGAAACAATGTGGGCTAACATTAGCAAATAAACATACAGTGGGCAGATTGCATAACCAGTAGCTCAAAGTTCATTGGGCAAATACAAGCAGACATGACAACTTTTTTAATATAAGAGCTGCTAAACAATGGAATATACTACCTCTGGAGTTGATTAATTCTACATCCTTTGACATATTCAAGTCAAAGCTTGATAAATGGCTAAATTTAACCCAAATTCATCAGTGACCCACTGTTGTGGGGGACAATCGTGATGGGCCTTGAGCCTTCTTTTGTCCTACAAAATCCAGTAAATCCATAAAAAAAAGTTTTCAAAAGGACTCTCAGCACTTATCTTTTTCCCTGGCATCAGGACTGATTTTAAATGTCTTATGTACTGTATGGGAGGGATTCAACTGTGCTTGTTATTTGAGTTTATAAATATATTAAATGTTTTCAGCTGTTTGAATGAAATTGCATGTACAGCACTTCAAGTCCTTGGGATGAGGTGCTATATTTTGTAAAATTTGCTTTCTTGCTATAACAACCCAATATTCCAAAAGAGGAACAGGATGGACAGGGTCTGCTCTCAGTCTGATTATCACTCTTTGGCAGACAAGTGTTATTTTTAGTGTAGTGTTAGGTTAGCACTGCAAAGACAGCTGTGGTTGAGTATGGGGGCCAATGTTTATTTTTAAATTAATTAGTAATCAGTTATCCTTACTTAAAAATCAAAACATTTGCACAGGAATCCACACAGATGTCCCTTTTTCAGGAGTGACATGGAGTAAGTTACATTCAACAGGAGAATACGGTTCAGTTATGTGGCAAATATACATTTCAGCAAAGATGAACAGAGATGACAAGTAACATGACAAAAGTATTGTGGTTACTTAAATGCATACAGATGAAAATCACAACAAGCCAAGTCCAAAGTGTCATATTATAATTATTGTGTCACTACATATTAAACACCCTTAAGGCTCCTAATGAGAGGAGGAGAAGATGGAAGGGGAAGTAATGACCACGCAACGTTCAGTGGGTACAGGTACACACATTAGTGGTGGAGGGAATTCTTCGATCAGGTCTCTGAAAGACAGCAATGAGGTACTCTCCTGGATAGTGACGGGTAGCTCATTTGCTGAGAGGCTTTATGTGAAAAGGACCACTTGCCAGTAGATGTCTTGGCTCTGGGGACTCCCTGGAGAGGCTGAGTGGAGAAGCATGGGAGTGTCCTGTGGGGCCCTCTGTAGCACTGTATCCTTGAGGCTTTGGAAGTAGTCACACAGGATTTTGTATTTGAGACACAGCAGAGGATAGCTGAATCTCTCCTCAAGTGGGGGCAGTTAAGAGAGGCAATGGTTTTCAAAATCTTCATTCTGCATGACAGTTTTCAAAATCTGTGTACTGCACAATGTTTTTTTTAAATCTACATGCAACATGATGGTTTTCTGAAAATGTTGACTTGTGGTTTGTGTTTTTTTGAGTCAACGTAGGTGGAGAAAGGTGTGATCAAACTTGTTTGAATGTATGTATTTATTATTGAGAGAAGGGTAACTTTGAGACCAGCCATAGTAACCCACACTTAGGGACCATATTATGTAAACTGTATCTCATCCTGTAGTTGGGGAGGTGATAATTGTCTGGCCTGGTGCCTCAATCAGTTGATAATTAAACCAATCAGGGACTCAGTCCAGCAGGATGTACCTCTTAAGGGGGCTGCACAGGCATGATGAAAGGCAGCCACTCCTAATGTGTCCCCACACACAATCGTGTCCCAGCACATGAGAGGAACAGCACAGGAGTGGAGCAAATGTGAGACTGGCTTCTTAGGTGTTAGCAGGCATCTGCAGGTGGTAGCATGGGAAGTAGGTGACTCTGCTGGTTGACTAAGGCATGGTTTGTGTTCACTTCAATGTAACACTCACTGCAGAGAGGGGTGGAGGGTGAAAGGTAAGCCATAACTGTGAATAGGAGCAACACCTTATCTTGGGTAAGAGTATAAAGGGATTATGAGGGAATAGAGGAAAAATAATAACATCCTATCTAGGCTTGAAGTATAAAAGGATTAAGCAGGTAATATGGGAAACTAATAGCACCCTGTCTATGGTAAGAGTAGGGAGGGGAAAGCTAGCAAGGTCCTTTTAAAAGTGTACATACCTAGGGCACAGCAAAAAGGGGTAAATCAAACAAATAAAAGGGAAATCAAGTTACTACCTAGGGTATAGCAAAAAGTGATAAACCAAACAAATTAAGGGAAATCAAGAAACACTCTATTGGGGAAGAGCGTAAATTCTTTTTCAGGACATAAAGGGAGTACATTTGGGAATGTTGGAAGTTATGCAGTGAAGTGACTGTGGAGTGGCAGTCTTCAGGGAGACCGTCTGGAGACTGAGGTACTGCCCCATCTGTGTGCACCTCTCTGGCTCTAAAAGCCCTGCATGTATACGTGGGACACTTGTGTGTTGAAAGAATGTTGAACCAAGTTAGAAGGAGGCTCTATTGGCCCCAGATAAATGTGTCAGAGCTCATGAGTTACTCCCTTCAGACAGAGTCTTGGTTCAGAACTTGGGGTTACCCAGAAAGCATAAAATTGCAGATCAGAGGGGCAACATTGCCTATGTGGTCATAGAAAAGCATGTGGACTTGCCAGTGTACAGTTTGTCCAGAGAGGGATCACCATAGAAATCAAACTTTGCAACCATTTGCTCCCCATTGGACTGCTAGATGCACCAAATCTGGACAATGACCCAGTACTCCCCAGGGAATGGCAACCAGGGGTTCTCATAGACATAGAAGCAAAACTAGTCAGTCTGCCTTTAGACTAGATAATTGTTCCCATTCAGGCCTACAGAAAGGCTTCACCTGAACCAGCACAAAATGCAATAGATTCATCTGATGAACAGGATGGACTTGTTTATGATTCTGCTGTGGACATTCCCCATCTGTTAAATGCTTCTGATGATTGGTGGACACCAAATACTCTACCCACACAGTTAAACCCAGATGTAGAGCCTTTGAAACCCACAGTTAGACCAGCTACCCCCGAACTAGAGCATGTGGAAGATCACGTAGAATCTGACCAAGAGCCAGATACTATAGTTGAACTAGCTCATTCTGAGGAATCTCATTCACTGCCCAGGGTGGGACCTACAGTACACCCTCAGTTGCCAAAGAACTTGAAGAAGCCCCATGGTGACATTCAGAAAGTCCTGTAAGACCTATTTTGAAGCTCAGTTATGACACTCCAGGTGCCCCCCCCAACCTGCCCCTTTATGTTGTGTACATCATGGACTCTATATCACATCCCATTCCATACCCCATATTGTGTTCTGTAACCCTAGGTTATAATGTGGAGATGCAGAGTGGATACTGGAAATGTTGGTCAGATAGGAATCAATTGTCTATACAGAAATGCCTGTGAATCTTTCTGTACCTGTTGATATTGTTATGTTGCTATGGATCCTGTGAATAGCTTAACTGGGAAGCATTTGTCTAGTTAGAACTGTTAGTTGTTCCATTGCCTGGTTTATGTCTTTCAGATATGCACTGGATGGAACTCGTGGAATTACTGTGACCCGAGGAAGAGTATAATCCCCCTTGGAAGGAAGCTTACCTGATTGCCTGACTGCCACCCTCCTGAGTGCTGCTTCTAAGCACTGCTGCAGTGGCAGCTATCAGCTCTGTCTCCCACTTAACTGCAGGTGTGTCACAAAGAGAGAGCGAGAGAGCAATGCAGCTGGACTCTTGTGGTACCTCATGCACCCTTCCTTATGACTGTGGGCATTTTACTTCAATCCCAGTCCCCTAATTCTGGCACAAGAGTCCAGGAACTACAGGACCACTGCTCCTCTTCAGTGCCTCAATGTGCCATGCTGCTCCAGCCACCAATTTGAGTGGGAGCACATGCTGCACAGGCTTCTCCCCAGCACTTCTGCTCATGCTACTCTGCCAGCATGCCTGATCATATACCCAGCACTCACACAGCCACCACCAACTGGACAAGGTTGCAGCCCAGGAAGGATGTAACAGAACACTGGGGCCAGCATACACAAGGGGGCACAAGATAAACTTAAAATAAAGACAGATTTTGGAGCACAATGTTCCATCAGATATGAGCACAGCCATCTTGTTGCCTCGACCCCTTAAAAGAACCAATCAGAGGGCTAGGAAACCCTACAAACAGATGCAGGGATTGTGGTAAGGACGATGCAATTGGACCATCCCTAATGGACTGGTAGGCTGTGAGGGTCAATCAGAGGACAGGACAGGGCAGCAGGACTAATGGACAGCCCTGCCTGTCCAATGAGACAATGAATGGAGAAGAAGTTTCTGGGCTCTCAAAGAGCTCATGGCTTTCTGACAGAGACACTGAAGTACTGCTAGTGAGACCAAGTGAGGGGTCTTGCCAGGCCAACAATCCTTCAAGCCCTCACCAGTGTTCATTCAGTAAACTCACTGTGAGCCTTTCCCTGGTCTTACCTTGTTCAAGGACTGTGCCAGACAAACACCTATGGGAAGAAATTGGTGAGAGTGTGAACCTGTGGGCCACTGCAGCATACTGAAGCTGCTGAGCTGCATCGAGTGGAGACAGAGACCTGCATCCTACACAGGGGTTAAATTAGGCAGCAGCCCACAGGAACTTAGTTCCACCAACTCTTAAAACACACTCTAGCCAGAGCCAATATGGCTGCAGCTGAGGTTGTGGCGGTCCCGTTTGCCTCGTTTGCTCACCACCACTTTGGTCTGAGTCCCAAATGTTCCCTGAGTCTCCATCATGCCTCAAGTAACGTTTGCTCCCCCACTGCAGCCATAAAAATGACAAACAATTTTGAAATGCATGCAACATTTGTTCCAGGACTACATTCACATATTCAATTGAAACACAATATTCCACAGTGTGTCAGACACAAAGTGCAGTAAAGAACTATAGATGTTAAATGGAGTTTGCACCCTTACTTGAATTTTATTTGCCAATAAAGTCTCTGTATGCTATAGTGCAAATGGGTTTGTGCCTCACAGACAAGAGATTTGCACTTACAAAAACAGCTTGCTCACACTGGGGGTTCTGCCAGGTTCTTGAGTGCAGTCTCTAGGTCATGCCTTGCTTTATGTTGATCTCAATAGAGTATTTTTGAACACTGTAATTTCAACCCATAAATATGTCTCTTCCAATATACCTACTGCTGGCCTCCCTCACTACTTAGTGGGTGCAAACTGAGTTTGTGCTTGAGTTTTTATGTGGCTCTAATATTTATTTTACTCCCTCTTTGGAAAAAAAACAAATAAATAAATGAAACAAGGAAACATAAATCATTTCCCTTCACTGCTGCTTAGAACTCACAAGCCAGATCCACAGTTGTCACTGAGGTTCATTGTGACAATAAGCCATGTATCAAATTGCTAAAATCACTCAGTAATTGATGTGTAAAAGAAAAAAAAAGTTCACAAAGCTGTGCTCCTTCATAATCTAGATTCCCTGCAGAGCACTATTTTGATACCTGACAACTATGGGTCTTGAGCTCTGCATTTAGGAAGCATTATATTGGCACATGGCTCTGGTAGGGATCTAGGTTTTTGTGAGGATGTAACTGTAAACACTCATGTATTTATTAGGTTTCCTTTTTATGGTTGCAGTGGGTGGAGCCCTGCAGATATCTTGCTTCAAAAAAGGGGCCCAGCATTATTTCAAAGCATTCTTTCCCACCAAAGAACATGTTGGACTTGCAGCACAGTCTCCTATGCAAAATAACTACACCAGTGAACAAAGTCCCTTCCCAAAAAACAAAGTGTGTTTCCTTTGCAGTTGCAAAACCTTTCCTACTTTGCCAGAGTCACATATCAGTCATTATTCCAGAATTCCTTTACATAACATCCCAGTTCTATCTGTAGACAATAAGGGTTAACAGTACTGTACTCAATCAATCACTGCAATGTTGTTTCCTCCTAGGTTTTAAATTTCACACACACACGCACGCATACACACACACACACACACACACACACACACATACACACACACACCACTGTGTTTTAGCCTTGCTTTCCTACCATGGATTGACATAGTCCAGCAATCCTTTACATTCCAATTCTGTCTGCCTGTTCTCCTAGTGGTATTATAAAGAAATTAGATTGTTGTCATGTGATTGATGTACACATTAGGGCTGTGCATGATGTAAATAGTATTTTCCGAATACCACGAATAGTAGGCTTTCCGAATATTCAGATGCATTTTCCAAATAGTTCACTATTTGGGAACTACTATTTGGTGAGATTTCCAAGTCTCGCAGAGCTTTGTTGGCCAATCAAAAACTGTTTCTTGAGCTCAAAGGGAAGCACACCACATGACTTCCTCACTCTGAGCTGGTAGAAGACAGGGGACAGTGGTTTCTGAGAGCTTGCTCTGCAGTACTTCTGAGACCTTAAACTTGCTAAAAAAGAAAATAGATTTTTGCTTCACAGGCATTTTTGGGTCTATATAGATTTTTTGATCAGTGTCAGAAAGCTATGTTTGGCTTTCTGACAGATATTTTGTCCTTATTGTTGTACTCAATTACAGGGACTAGGAGGGCTGTCTGCTAACACCCCTTTTCTGCTGCTGTCTAACATAGCTCCAGTGCAAATTTTTTGGGTGAAGCACATTCTATTTTTGTGTTTTGTTGTTTTGCTGCTGTCTGGTTCCGGGCTTGATACCCTGCATGACTGATGAGGGTGTCTGCTAACTCCCCCTCCTGCAGGTCACTGTTTATGATTTGCTGTATATGTGCATAATATTTGATTTTGTGAGGCTTCACCCTGCATGTGTGTGCTTAATACATTTTTTCATGAAGCAGGGCCACACACGTGCACAACTGTGTGCACACAGATTTTGAAATGAACTTCTTCAGTTCTAAACCAGTCAGGCTTGACTCACCGAGTTATTATTGTTAGTTCTCTGGTTCCGGGGATAGATCCCTGTACACATGAGGAGTGTGTTGGCTGACTCCCCCCCCTCCACTTCTATAGACCACTGCACACAATTAACCTGTGCTTGTGAAATATATCCCCCCACGAGTCTGTGCCTTGTGTGTGCACAGCTGTGCACATGCATGTTTTTGTTTGTTGTTGTTTTGTTAATTAAACCATTGTACCTAGTGGGGCAGGCTTGTCTCACTGAGTTGACTGTATGTCATTTGTCTGTTCCTTGCTCGGTTCCATGTTTGACTAAATAGGTTGCCCTTTTCTCCCCCTTCTTAGTAGCAGTGTTTTTCTTTGCTGCTACTTTTTTATGGTACAGTATAACTGGAAAGGTTGGTGTATTACTGTAGTTCCACAGGCACTAAGTAAGGCATCACACACACACAGGTACTACGTAGTGATAGTTTGTGTTTTACACAGTAACCACTAGTGACCTGATCCATCATGTCTTTAGCAGTCTTGCAAACATACTTGGTCTAGCCCCAGCAAAGCATCTGCACCGCTGGCCCCAAGTGGTGAGGGACAGGATGATATACCACAAACATACAGCACATCTAGACAATTACTGCTAGTGTTGTCCCTGGGCTGCCAAACCCCCAAACAATGTATGTAGAACAAAGGAAGCACTTGGGGGGGCAGTAACAAACTACAGTTAAGAGCGGTGGAGCATAAAGTTGCCAATATATCTGTTTGTGCTAAAGCTGGAGGATGTCAATAGAGCCCTGGTGCTTTGACCAGAACCTGGTCTTTGTCAGGGTGCATGTTGGGAATGTACAAACACACTATGAATATACAACCCTTAAAGAATCACACACCATAAATAAGTGAAGTTAAAATGAATGAGACTGAGATACCCTTGTAACAAAACAATCCACAACTAACATACCAAGGATGAAACACTTCATCAAGATTATAAAACATAGTTCATACAGTGGTGCCAGACAGTACACAATGCAGTATGTTGCAAAATTACTGCAAAATGCTGCAGTATGCTGCAAGGAGCAGTGTAATTTAATGGCAATTAAGCCCTCTAGTCATCCAATATTTTGTGGCATGTCATTTACTGCAAAGTACTGAATTGCATCTTGTCTTGCTCCACTGTAAATTATTGATACATAATACAATTCCAGAGAAGGTGATGAGATAGACTACATAGACAATGACATACAGGTGCCTCTCTTTATTCGGTGGGCTCAAATATTGTTCTCCCCAAGCAAGCCTTTTAGTTCTTGTAGCATTGGTAATAGTACTACTGCTACTAATACCATTAGCAGTACTACTACTACTAGTGTCACCACCTATCCATCTGTACGTTCACTGTCACATCCTGTTGTGTAGTAGTAGGGGGGCATTAGAGCATACATGCTTTGTGCAGCAAGTAGCAGACACCACCACCAGTGTTCCCACTGCTACCACTATGGCTGCTACATCCACAGCCGGTGTGCTTCCCACCACCACAGGTGCCATTCTTGCAGGAACCACCATTTCAGTTGTCACCACTACTGCAGCCACTGCTACCGCTATTCCTATGCCCATGGCCAAAGCACCTTCTACTCCATGTCTGTGGCCATGAACACCCTCTAGTGTTGACCCAATGCAATGCTTGATATCGTTTTCAGAGTGCTATGTGTGTCGTGTGGTGGATTGAGTGTGCCACATGAAGCTTGTGTTGCATTAGTGAGAGCTCAGTGTTGGTGGTTGAAGTGTCATTGAGATGTATATGGTATACCAGGTTCAATGGGTGATTAATGGTGTTCTTGTAGTGCTTTTTTTAAAGTTTCCTTAAGAAAACATATTTTTTTGGCTGAAAACTGAATACCGAATAAAGAATACCGAATACTTGGGACCCGAAAGCCGAATATTCAGCCAAATATTCGGGAAAAGGTATTCTCACAGCCCTAGTACACATTCTAACCTCTTTTTCCCTTTTCCATATATATTTTTTGCCCTTGTAACATAACCTGTCTATATATTTATTCAGGGATTGGAATCCCTACTCATGTCACTAGTCTTATTTCTTTACCGAACTGTAATTTAATTACATCAACAATCAAGAACACATAAGCGATTGCGATGGATTAGATAAGTTGGGCAGTGAATATAATTAATCATATTTTACTGTTTCTTTTTACATTTATCACTCTCTCTGATCTCTACCACTACAGCATGTAGTGCTGTGTGCTCATTTGAGTTGCATAATTCACAACTTCACAGTCTCCTTACACTGGGAGGTCATGGAGGTCAGAGGGGGACAGACATGCTCATGTGTTTTAGAAAAAAATGCTCACTTAATAGAATTACCATCCTGCAATTTAAGTAACCACAATTATACTATACAGTTTATATCTGCATTGATATTAACCACAAAATGAGATATTTACAAAAGTAGCACAAAAAATAACTACAGTATATCGCACATTTCCATTCCGTGCCATGCATTTACACTTGCCCCATGAAAAAATGTTCTATAATTGTTTAAAAAACTTTTTCTAAATCCATTTTAGTGAACACTAAGGGGCAAGGTGACAGCATTGACAACCATTAATGAATAAAGAGCACAAAAGTTTTCCTTCAAGAACTGCACAAACAGGGTCCCTGTCCACAGTTGTTAGTATCTTCTTTTTTAATTTTAAAACTTAGTTTTTATTATGGAATTCAGACATACAGAGAATTTCTGCCTACTAGGTCGTGTCACAGACTGCCGCCCAGAGGCCATTAGTATTTCTACTACAAATATCAAGTCAATACAAGACACGCTTTATGAATTACTTTAATACTTTTAGCTAGATATTGAGTAGAACTCCATATTCTAAAGCATGCAGTGTCTTCTTTGTAACTTGGTACACTTCATGGTTCGACTTTCAACATGCTATTAATTTTGAACTATCCATTATAGTTTAATATATCAACCAATGCCTTTTAAGGCAAAACTGTGAACTCAATAGGAGTTCTGGCATAAGAGACAACTTTATAACTTTTGCCTGGGTGCCTAAAGGAATGACTCTTTTTCCAGTATCAGGAAGGTAGAGATACAGGATTTATACTATATATTAAATCTATTGTGCGGGCCAGAGGCTTCTAAATTGTTATATGTGGTACCTCCTGTGGGTTGCACTAAAAATTAGAAAACAGAACCACTGAACCTCCTGTTGTTTTGCCTCCGGACAACAGTTGAAGGTATCCTGACCCCCGCTTCTGCCCTGGATACCCCCCTTTTTTTAACTCAGTTAACCCTGGGCCCTTATGTGTGGTGTAGGTTCAGCCATCTGCATCACAGTTTTATATGTTTCTCTGCCGTTAGTTTCAATTTAGCTGTCAACCCCTCCATCTGCTCAATATTGGCTAGCCGTGAGACACAGGAGTCAATAGAGAGGGGAGAATTCTACACCCAGTTAGTTGTAATTACCTTCTGAGCTGCTAAACATAGTGTCCTTGGGAGTGTTTGTTGCTTATGAGGTCCTAATCCCATTACTAGTTGTCCCAACAGTAAGGTGTTGAATTCACATGGGATTTGTATTTCCCATAGCTTATTGATTTGTTTGTGTATTTGAGCCCAATAATCAACAATCTTGGGACAACTCCAGAATATATGGTAGTGTGAGCCCTGTCGTCCACATCCCATCCATCAAAAGTCAGTGTTCCCTCTCTTGAAATATTTAGTGATTGTAGGGGGGTGGAAAAACCTCGGCAAACACTTCCATTTGAATTCCCTCTAGCCTGGAGAAGCTGTTATTCTCCAACCCCTTGTCCATGAGATCTTCCATTGCTCCCATGGTATTGGGAGTGCTGATTCTTTCTCCCAGTTGATCCATAGGGTCTCTAATATTAAATTCTCCCCCCCCAAGAAGGACCTTGTATGTTACAGCTAGAGTTCTACCCTTTTCTCTGAGTCTCACTACCAAGTAGAGAAAGTTTTCCAGGGATATTAATTCTCTATTTACCCTTTGTGACATTTCTTCTGAGTTTAAGTAGTGTCTGATTTGGAGGTATCGATGGAAGTCCTTCCTAGGTAGGGCTTCGTGCCCCTGAAGATGCCCAAATGAAACCACCATGTTATTGGAGAATAGAGACAGAAATCACATTAGGGATAATCTGTTCCATCTGGTGTAACCTCCATCTAGGTGTGGGGGTATAAAGTTACGGTCTCCCACTATGGAGGTGAGAAGCCCTATCCGCTCCGGTGTCTGGGTGAGCCTTTTGGGCTCTATGATCGTCGACTGGCATCACAGCACCAGGCTCCCTGCTGACTGCAATTTGCAGTCAGCAGGGAGCTGCACACAACAGGGACTGTTTTTTTCTTCAGGGGGCTTCACCCCCTGAACCCCCCACATGGTGGGGCTCTGCCCCCCCCACGCTCCCCATACTTATGGATACCAACTTCAGGTTGGAGTTGGTTCAGGGAGAGGGTGCAAGATGAGGGAGAGTGGTGCCAGGTCCCAAGCACATCCCCTACAGTGACTTAGCGCTGTTGTCAGCAGTGATGTATGTCGCTGTAGAGGTTTCGCTGTGGGAAGTGTATACCAGCCTTCTGACTTTCACAGTAACTTTTAGTGTAAACTTGGTCCATGGGTTTGTAAGGCTCTTCCAGACTTCTTGAGTGAGGGATGCATGTAGGAATGTATATAGGGGGATGAGACTGAAGTGTATCTCCACAATTTCCCTCTAGCCTGTGCCTCCTTTTTGTTTGACCTAGGCCACTACTGGGACCAATTGGTGGCAACGTACTGTAATAAAGCTTGAGGTCCAGGAGGGCTAGTCCCCTCTACTCTCAGGGGAGTGTTAGTGTACTTTTATGAATTCTGTTTCCCCCTTTTCTCCAAATGAAGGACCTGATGGATGTGTTCACCTTCTTCCAGAAGTGTTCAGAGATGTTTATTGGTAGAGCCTGAAATAGAAAAAGAAACCGAGGGAGGATGTTCATTTTTATTGTGTCTATTCTGCCAGTTAGGGAAAGTGGTAAGACATCCCATCTGGCCAGATCCGGTACTATTTCTGCCCATGATTTCCCAAAATTTAATTGGAACAGGGAGGATAAGTTAGGGGAAACTCTAACACTTAAGTACCTGACCGTGTTATTGGGGGCCCATTTGAAAGGGAAATTATGGAGCATTCCTGATGGGAAGGGGCCCCACATCCTGATCACCTCCAACTTCTCTAGATTAATTTTATAGCCTGAGATCTGCTCGCATGAGTCTAGTTCTTGCAAAAGAACTGGAAGGAACAATTGGGAGGGGGGATGAGGAAAAACAACGAGTCATCCACATAAAGAGATATCTTTTGGGCTCTGCCACCTGTCCAGATGCCCTTAATATCATTGTTTTCCCTCACCACCTTTGCCAGTGGCTCTATACAGAGTGCAAACAAGAGAGGGGATAGAGGGCAGCCTTGCCTCATACCTCTGGCCAAATGTATTTGGTTGGTTGTAAGTCCATTGACCCTAATCATGGCTTGTGGGGCAGCGCATAGGGCAGAGACACTTTCCCAAAATGTTGACCCGAACCCCATCCCCTCTAGGGTCCTGTGCAGGAATCTCCAGTCCACCCTGTCAAAGGCCTTCTCGGCATCCATAGAAAGAGCTAGTGTTGGGTCCTTTGAATTGCATTGGCATGATATTAAATTAAGGAGCCATCTGACATTATCCTGTATGAGGCAACCATTTATGAACCCTGTTTGATCAGGGTGGTCCAGGGAACCCGCACAGACCTGTAATCTGCATGCCAAGATGGAAGTGAATAGCTTTTGGTCTACATTTAATAACATGATTGGCCTGTTGGAGCCACACAGGGCAGGGTCTTTTCCTTGCTTGTGTATTACAGAAATTTGGGCATATTGCCAGGTTGGAGGAGCCCCCCGTACCCCATTGCACTTTATTGAGATTTTCCCTTTTATCTATTTTTTGTTTTAGTTATTTTAAGGGGTGGTTGGAGTTTGCTTTAGCACTTTAAAAATCTAGTGTATTCAGGTGGATTTTTTGGGGGAGGGGTAGTTTGGGTTTTAAGTTATTTAGTGTGTGTGTGTGTGTGTGTGTGTGTGTGGAGTGTGTGGTGTAGAGTGTGTTTCTGGGTTGTGTGTTTTGGGATAGGGTTTACATAGTCAGGAGGGATGTGTCTGGGAAGGTATGAGGGCCTGGGGCGGGCCAGCTGAGCGATCTATGGCCTTTCTTCAGCCTCCCAGCGTCTGTTACTACAGCAAGATGCTGTAGGGAGGTTGGAATAGGGAGGAACCGTATGATTCGATCGGGTTGGGGTACCCCATGCACTGCGGTTGGTGGCAGGATCGAGGTAGTGGGATGCAGAAGGCACCCTGGGATTAGACGGGTCCTAGAGAGAGACCAGACATGTTTAGTTCCTGTCACCAGGGTTCCCACCAGACCAAGTGGGCAGGTAGCCAGAGGGGCTGCACTGTCCACCAGTCCCCTGAGGGCTGTGCTTTGCAATGCCAAATCAGTCAGAAACAAGACTGCAATTATAGCGGACTTGGTTTCTTCAGCCGATCTGGCTTGCATCACATAGACCTGGATTGGTGATGATGCTGGCCAGGTTTTAGAGGCCGGCGTCCCATCCGGATATACTGTAGTGCACTACCCCAGAGTGGAACGCAGGAGCGGGGGGTAGCCATCTGTTTTAGATCCAAGCTAGACTTCACCCTGCACCCAGTGAGAGCACCACATTCATTTGAATGTGTGGCCATCCTTGGGGGGGTCCGGGCGCAGGTTGCTTGATTCTCCTGATTTACCACCCTTCTGGGGCGGCGGGAGATTTTCTGCAGGAGGTGGCTGATTTCATCATCAGAGAAACATTGGAGGCCCCCAGATGTTTAGTGCTGGGAGACTTCAACGTTTGGGCCGACGATGAATCTTCTCGGCTTGGTTTCATCTTCCTCCAGATGATGTCATCTTTGGGCCTTGCGCAAGGAGTTTCCTCTGAGACCCATCAGGGTGGCCACATGTTGGATCTGGTGTTCTCACAGGGGCTTGAGATCAATAGTCTCAGGACTGATTGGGTCGTTTGGTCCGATCATTGCATGGTGAAGTTCTTGTTCGGGGCCCCCCTTAATAACTCTCTCCCTGCAGAGTTGGTCAGCTGTCGCCCTTTGAGGGAGTTGACCCCTGAGGGTTTTTTGGTGGTGGATGACCCATCTAGTGTGGTTAGTGCATGCGTTGGGGGGGTGTGCATGGCAGTTGATGCCTATAATAAGGCGCTGTATGGTGCGTTCGACTCCCTCGCGCCAGTCCATGTAAGACCCAGGTCTTCTCACTTGAGGTCCCCTTGGTATGATGGGGAGCTCAAGGTGATGAAGACTTTGGGTCAGAGATTAGAGCACTGCTGGCAGAAGTCTGGTCTGGAGGTAGACAAAGTGGCCCTACGTGTGCACTACAGTGCATACCAGGGGGCAATCAACCATAAGAAGGCAGAATTCCTGTCCAGGGAGATTGCTGCTGGGAGGAACTGACCAACTGTGCTCTTTCAGACTGTGGACAGGCCTTTCCATCCTTCCTGTCTACAGCTGAAGGTAGCCTTTTTGAACACATTGTGCGAGGAGTTTGCTCGGTTCTTCTCGGACAGGGTGTCTGCCATCAGACAAGGGTTCCGCCAGTGGGCCAGAGTTTGGCCGACAGTGGTCGCCATGAGTGACCAGAGAACACTCCACCTGGTTGGGGTGAGTTTAGACTGGTGGAGGTGGCTGAGGTCACTGAGATTGCGTCCAGGCTTTGGAACGCCTTTTGTGAACTGGACCCAGTGCCAGTTCATTGCTTAATGAGATGTGTTGACTCCATTGGCCCGGTGTTTGCCTTGATTGTTCAGTGTTCCTTGTTGGAGGAGGTATTTCCCAACGTCTTCAAGGAGGCATTGGTGAGACCCCTTCTGAAAAAAACATCATTGGACCCTGACGTCAAGGCAAATTACCATCCCATCTCCAATCTTCCATTTTTGGGTAAGATTGTGGAGAAGGTGGTGGTGCTTCAGCTTGAGGAGCATCTCATGGCCCATGATCTGTATGAGCAGCTCCAGTCTGGGTTTTGTGCAAGGCATAGCACAGAAACTGTGATAGTTCAGGTGTATAATGACCTCCTTAGTGCTAGAGATTGAGGGGAGGGGGACAATTCTTGTTCTCCTCGATCTCCCTTCAGCGTTTGACACGGTGGACCATTGAGTGTTACTTGACCGCCTAAGGGAATTCTGTGGACTCGCCAGCATTGTCTTCCACTGGTTTGAGTCTTTTTTATCTAACAGGAGGCAGATGGTAGTGCTGGGGAATTTCTCCTCCTCCCCTGTCCACCTGTCATGGCGGAGTTCCCCAGGGTTCGGTCTTGTCGCTGATGTTGTTTGCCATGTATATGCTGCCCCTGGGAGAGCTCATTAGGCAGTACAGTCTGGGTTTTCATTGCTATGCTGATGATACCCAGCTGTATCTTTCCTTTGCCCTGGAACATCTTGTGCAGTGGAAGTGCTAAATAGTTGCCTTGCTGAGATCAATGACTGGATGGCCTCCAGCTGGTTGCAACTGGACCCCGATAAGATGGAGGTACTGGTGGTGGAGTCGAACAGAGGGCGTGATAGGTTGGCCTCTGGTGCAGAGACAGGGCTTTTTATTGGCTCTGTACCATTGAAGGCCTCCTCTAGGGTGCGTGATCTGGGCATTATTCTTGACAGCGGATTGACACTTGAGTTTCAGGTGGTGCCCGTTGTCCATACTAGTTTTTATGATCTGAGGAATATCACCAGGATAAAGCCCCTAGTTCTGCCGCAGGACCTCCCCACCTTGGTGCATGCCTTCATGACATCCAGGCTTGACTACTGTAATGCACTCTATCTCGGGGTCTCTGGGGGTACCCTATGCTGACTGCAGCTGGTGCAGAATGCGGCAGCAAGGCTGTTGACAGGACAGCCTAAGCATCATCGCATCGCTCCAGTGCTGCATCAACTGCACTGGCTGCCGGTTAGGTGGAGGGTCCTCTTTAAGGTGGGTTTGCTCACCTTTAAGGCCGTACATGGCCTGGGCGCTGGTTACCTGAAGGACCTTCTTACACTGGCTGTCTGGGTCCACTCCCTCTGCCCCTCCTCTAGGGGCCTCCTCATGATTCCCAGGATGAGGTTAAAAACAGCTGGCGACAGAGCATTTAGTGTCGCCACCCCCATCCTGTGGAATTTGCTGTCTTCAGCTTTTAGGGAGGCCCCTTCTGTGGAGGTATTTAAAGCCCACCTCAAAGCCTTCTTGTATAATCAGGCCTTCCCAGACTATGTTTTATAGTCCTTACCTGTTTTTAGAACCTTATGCTTAGATTAGCCTTTGGCTTCTTTGAGCAGTAGTTGCTGCTGTTGAGGGTGGTATTTATATAAAATTTTGTTTTCATTGCTGGAATGTTGTATGTTTATGTTCAATAGCATGTTGTTATGTATTTATTATGATTTGTAGTATGAAATTTTAATATGTTCAGCACCCTGAGCTTCCAGGATGGGTGTTTCTTAAATAAAATTTGCCTTGCCTTGCCTTGTACACCTGGCCCAGGTGAAGTAGCAGTTCATCCTTGAATATGGTGTAACATTCAGTCACTATGCCATCGGGGCCCAGTGTTTTCCCCTTCTTTAAATCCAAGATTCCATGGGCTATCTCTGCATCCAGATGGGGGCGTCTAGGCACTCTAAATTTTCTTGCAACAGTCTGTCCATTCTAACCGTTGCAAAATACATATCTAGCTTTTCTTTATGGTTAGCTATTGGCTCCTGTGTATAAAGGTCTTGGTAAAACAGTCCAAATGCTTTCCTAATTGCTATGCAGTCTGCTGTGTCTTGTAGTGTGTCTCTATGTTGTCTAATCCGAAGAACTAATCAAGCTGCCGCTTCCTTTATAAGTTGCCACACTAGTAGTCTCCCCGTCCTATTCCCTGTCTCATAGTATCTCTACTTTGAATATCTCAGCTGCCCCCTCTTGCATCATCCAGTAATTTATTTAATTTTTGTCTCTGTTCATCTAATTTTCCCCGGATTACCGGGTCCAGAATGATCTTGTGTTCCGCCTCTAGATCGAAGATTTGTTCTTCCAATTTGGCTTGCTCCTTCAGTCTGGCTTTCTTCCAACCTGAGGCAAAACTGATTATTCACCCCATTATCACTGCCTTGACTCCATCCCATCACATGGTCTGAGTGGTGTCATGTATGGGATTTGAGGCAATATACTCCCCGAGACCCTCCCTAACCATATCCTTAAACTCTTCCAGGTTTAACAGAGAGAAATTTAAGTCTCCAACTTGTGTTTCCTGCGCTTGGAGTGGCCCATAGCCTTAGACTCACCATGTTGTGGTCAGAGAGGGTTCTGGGATTGATATGTGCCTCTTCAACTTTATGGAGCCAGTCTGAGGAGATGAACACAAGAGCTATTCTGTTGCATGTTTGGTGTGGGGGGGTGACCAAAATGTATAGTCCCTGACCCTGGGGCTAAGGTGTTGCCAGACCTCGGATAGGCCGTGTTCTCGGGTTATCTTGATTAGGCTTTTCGGTGCCTCTCCTCCCAGTTCCTGACTGGTCCAGGGATAGGTCCAGGAAAGAATTAAAGTCCCCTCCCAGCATAAACAGCTCTCCTGGTAGTGGGACCCCCTTTAGTATTACCTTCTCTAGAAACGTTGTGTTTTCCCCATTGATGTTGGGTGTGTAAATATTCATTAGGGTGCATGGTACTAACCTGTATTTCCCCCCTGACAATTAAATAACCTTCCCTCTGGGTCCTCCTGGATGTCTTGAACCTCTAACAGGCTTTTTCTTTTCTTGTCTTCCCCCCACCGGGAAATTCCCATGTTGTGCCATTTCAGGAAAGGGAGCCACCCTCCTCGGCTGGGATCACTTCTATAAGTCACCCTTTACTCTCATCTAGGTGAATTCTGTTTCCTTCCCCCCCCCCATTGGTTTGTCATCATGGAGCCCTCCTTTTTTTTTGATTTTATTAAACCCCCCTCACAATAAACAATGCCTTTCCTGTTGTCACCATGAAGTGGCAAATCCCATTGCACTTTTCCTGGTTGTGCCTTTTCTGGTGAACCATAATTACAGTGTGGCCTTGGGGCTTATTTGCAGACCACTCCTTTCAGGCCCAAGCACCTTCTGCCCCTTGCACCTTTTTTCTGTACTCTGGATGACAGCCCCCCCCCATCACAGAGGCTGTTTTCATCTCCTCTAGGGTCCCCAAAACGTTTACCCTTAGAGCCCCTTTAGACAGCCTGGAGGGGGTCCCTAGCCCCAGCACAAGTTCCCCTGTGCACCACTGTCTTATCAAGCCTTATTCTATGTATAGGGTGTGCTTTACTACCTAGTGACCCCCTAAAGTGGAACTCTCTGGCTCTCTAGGCTTTTTCTGCTGCAGCTGTACAGAACCCCCCATCCAGGGTGTGCAGCCAGGGCCCAAGGGTGCTGTCTCCATCCGGGCACCAGACTCAATTCCCTGATCACTAAGTGCCCTTTCTTTGTTCACTAGTCCAGAGCCCTTCAGAAACTGCACCCCCCCCCAGGGATTCAATTCTTGAGGGCATCACCATTGGCTCGGACCCAGCCTGATGGCTTATCTGTTCCTTCACAGGTTTTGGTCCTACCCTTCCTTTCCCTATACTTCCTCGTATATCTCTTTTAATCTACATTTGTGCACTTTTGTTTTCATTCTCCTATCCATCTACTTCAATTTAGGCAAAGGCTTACCTTATCCCTAGTCACTGTGCTTCATTGCAAGGTTGCATTGCACTGCTTTAAGGTGAGGCCACTCCCTGTTACTCGGGGTGCTAGGACCCAGGGCTCTCAATGGTGTGCTGTCTCGAGGACGGCATTCCAAGTGAAGAGGGGACCCGACCCGCTGCATCTCTCAGACCACTTCTCCTTCTCCTCCTCATGGGCATGGTGTCACATCTTACCAGCGTCCCCTTTCCTGGCATTCTTGGGAGGCCATCGTCTTCTCCTCCACTCCAGAGCAACTACCAGAGGGCTGTGAGAGTAAAGGAAATCTTGGTTAGTATCATCATTATTTGCAGAAGCATCCCCTTTCCCCCCCTCCCTCTCATGGCACATTCCCACCCAGCCTCCCTCCCATTTCACCCATTATTGGTACAGATCAATACAGATTCAATTTCCCCTTCAACTAAAAAGTATATATAAAGAGGGTTCATAGCCTTCTGCATCAGCAAAGTCATTACCAAAATGGCATCTTCTGCCTCTTGTGGGCGATCAGCCGTGTTCCCTCTAACAAAAAAGTTCTGCTGTCTCTGGATCACAAGTCAGTTCATCTGCTCCTGCTGATTGCATCTCTGGGCTGCTGTTGCTGTCTTTGAAGGAGTTCCTCTGGGTCTCTTGTTTGTTTGGATTTGTCAGCTTTGTCCACTCTTTCTCCTCTGGCAGGTACTCTGGGTTAGGGCATGGGTGGGAGAGCAAGGCCTGAGGGACTCCCTGCCCCAGGACAGTTGATTTCACCTCTGCTAGGGTTCAGAAGAAGGCCAGTCCCTTGGAGAGAAATATTTTCAGTTGTGCTGGTGCAATTAGGTGCATCCTCAAGTTTTTCATAGCCAGATGTTTTTTAATTTCTAATAGTACTCTCTGTTTTTGCTGGATGAGGAGAGTATAGTCATGCTTGAATTAAAGTATATTGTCCCCAAACGCAACTTCTCTTTATGCCCACGCCATTTGTAGGACCATTTGCTTCCTCTGGTAATTAAGGAACCTCATTACCACCATGCGGGTGGCTGCCTTGGGGTCCAAGGGCTTCCTTGCTAAGGCCGAGTGTACACAAACAATGTTCAGGGAGAGATCCTCTGGGAGCCCCAAGATTTCTTTGAGGAAAGGCTCCATGAAATCATCCATACAGCCCTGCTCTGTATCTTCTGGGAGTCTGTAGGTGCATTGATTGTGCCTGCTGGACCAGAGCTCTAAATCATCAAGCTTTTCTGTCAGCTCCCAGTCCCACTTCAGTAAATATCAGATAGTTGAATCTTGTTTGTCTACAGAGGTTGTTGCCTCTGATAGTCCAGTTTCCAAATCTTTGGTACATTGGGTCAGTACAGAGAGCCCCTTGGTGTTTTCCTGCACTGCTTGCTCAATTTCTGCAATTGTTGAACCTTTATGTTTTTGTTTGTGAAATAAGCGTTTTGATGTTATTGTAAAATTTTCATCCGGATCATCATCACTAGCCTCACTCAGGTGGTCGGCATTTGGGTAGCACAGCCTTTACTTTGGGCCCTGGTGTCCCGCTGCTCCGTCATTGCCGCTGGTTTTAAGTAGTCAAGGAGGGTATCTTTTGGTTTAATTTTTGGTGTCATAGCCTCCATATAGTTCTCCTTAGATAATCTGCGACTGGGGGGAGAAGAGTCAGCAGATTAATTAAGTTAGTATATTTTTTAAGTTTCCTGGGGGTCAGAGGCGAGGTGTCCAACAACCTCAAACCTCATTTAGCAAAACCGGGATCGGAAGTCTACCTTCTTTTTAAACTATTTTTACAAAACTGCAGAACCCAATATATTAATAATTTGACTCCATGTCCCTGTTGCATTATTCACTCCCTTTTTTCATTGGGTTCTGTGGACCCTGGTAGTGCAGTTCTTAATGGAGAATTTTTGCACTCTTGTTAGTTTACGATCGCCAATGCAGTCAGCTTGCCTCCTAGTGAAGTCCGCTGAAATAGATTTAGAAAAAAGTTTTTAAAGAATTATAGAACATTCTGTCATGGGGTGAGTGTACATGCATGGCACAGAGTGGAAATGTGTGATATAGTTGTTTCTTGTGCTACTTCTGCAAATATCTCATTTGGTGGTTAATACTGATACAGTTATAAATTGTATAGTGTAACTGGGGTTGTTTAAATTCTAGGATGATAATTCTAGCAAGTGAAAAGTTTTTTTTTCTAAAACACATGAGCATACCAGTCCCCCTCTGACCTCCATGACCTCCCACTGTGAGGTAATGAATAATACAGTTCAAATTAACACACATCCTTATAGACTGTAGTGGTAGGGATCAGATAGAACATGTAAAAAGAAAAAGTAAAACATGATTAATTATATTCACTGCCCAACCTATCTAGTCCATTGCAATTGCTTATGTGCTCATAACTGTTGATGTAATTAAATTACAGATAGGCAAAGAAATAACATTAGTAGCTGGTCCAGTGGTGTACAGCTCTGAGGCACTGGATGCCTTACTTCTTGTCATGCTGCGACCCTCATTCAGGAATGAGCCTGGGGTGCTGGGGGTTGGCAGGGAAGGGAAAGGATTGAGCATTTGCTGGACTGCTCTCCTTTCCCAGGGAGGGAGGACTGCCTCTCCCGCTGAATGACTGCCACCAGGTGGAGGTGTGATGATAATATGGATCTGAGGATGGCAGAGAAAGGAAGGAACTGCGGGATTCTGTGGGCGTGCACACGCCTCCACTTATACATGTCCAGCTTGCATGCCCCAGTGCAGGGATGGGGACAGAAAATGGAAAAGTGGAAGCAGAAGCAGGTCCCATGATGCTCCTACTGTGCTTCCATCCTGAGGTGTCCTCAGGTCCCAAGCCAGTCTGAACTGTTGCACCAGGCGGGGTGGGGAGAGGATGACTCTCCCTTCTGTACACATATAAAAAGGAAAAAACAGGTTGGAATGTGCAAATCAATCACATGTTGAAAATCTCATCACTTTATAATACCACTAGTTTGTGAAGAGGGGATATAATCTGAATGGAAGAACTAGAGTCTCATGGACATAAGCTCTTGATTAATGTCTAAATGCTTGTGCTGCTCAAAAACACATATAGTATGTGTGTGTTATGATACCGTCTTTCTTACACATTTTTCACTAAGATCAATAATATAATCTTGCAGCCATATTGGCTCTGGCTAAATCTTATTTATGCAGTCAGTGCTACATATAACTTCATGGAAAACCTGGACTCTAAACAGTTCTACATTTTAATTTATCTTCTGTGCTGAAATTGGATTGCTTAAGAGAAATTGGAAAAAACACATAGAACACAGCTTCTGTAGTTGCTTTCATGAATCATTATAGTAATAGTAATTATCATTTGTTAGCCTCAGTAAGTCAAATCCATGAACTCTGCAAAGCTGTATTGTCTGTTTTCATTGTAGGGTAGACAATTTAATGTATTTACTTAAAATAGGAAAGCTTTTACATTGATCATCTATTTAGGATGCCATTGAAGCCGTCATCTCAACTGACACATTTTCAAACATGAGCATGAGCACACACACACAGTCATCTAGCCTCCCCTGCCCCATATCCGGATAAGCGTGCACTTGAGCAGATGTTCACGATGTGAGGTAAGGCTCATCAAGAGAGTGCTTGTCACCTCATCTCGACGATAGGCAGGCTTCCAGTGAAAAAAATCCCAGTCTTGTAAAAAGAGCTGTGTAGCAAAAACAGGATAGCAGTTGTGCCTCCTTGTGACCGAATTCAAATCTTTCAGCTGTGCACTCTTTCAATGAATCTCCACACGCTCACACAGACTTCATGTGGTAAATATGCATGTTGCTTTTACTGCCTACAGTAACAAGAATTACAAATGACGTATTTTGCCTTTTTTTGAGTGTGTATATGTGTGTGTGTGTATGTATGTCACATAATGGGCCCTATGCACTATGGTGTGGAGTGGCTACTCGCCACATACCCATCCTACATAAACACTCTGCACCCATTGTGCCCCCTGCACAGCCAGCTGCAGAATTCTCCTATGAGGCACATAGCCCTACCACCAGACTGTGCAGAGGGCAATGTGGTTGGGGCAGGCCAGAGGGTGTGCCCGCACTCTACACCATTTCCAGAGGTGCATAGTGCTGGGTACATGGAGCACACAGTACGCAAGAGTCACCCCTGCCATAAAGGGTGCACCCCCCATGAGTCCTCCCCCAGCCACCACGAGTAAGGTGGGGCATGTATGCCCCACTACCATGCCACCCAGGCCACAGTGGCCAAACATCAGTCCTGGGCCGGCTGACCGTGCACATGTCTGCCTCTATGCTGCCATGGACAGTGCTCCAGCAGCCATTCATCCATGCCTGTGGGTGCAAGGGATCCATTCACGGACCGGGGCAGGCATCCCATTGGATGCGCACTCCATCTGAGTATCTGTCCTCCATGCTGCAACGCACCAGGGGGCAGGGCCATGGACCGGGGCACATCGGTGGTGCATACCTCTGGGTGGGCTTCTGTCTGCTGGTGCGGCCCTCCGCAGGTGGGATACGCACCTCCAGCTCCTACGTCCTGCCCGTATGTGCATAGTGCCCAATGAATGAACCATACTGTGCCATAACATTACTTCCATGCAGCTTTTGAAGATCTGAGTCAGGCTGCATTTGTGATGTACACTGAGTTCAGTCTCAGTTACTTTTTAACCCCTCACCATACACTAGACAGTATTTACACAGCAGTCATTGTAAAAACCAAAACTGACACATTGATTTCAGCATAGCAGGCTGTTGTGAAAAGCATGCTGAATACAACAAGAAAATGAGTCTCTCCATCGTGGTGAGTTCCACTGGCTTCAAGCATAGTGTATTTTATGTAAATATTCTCTTGTCAGTAAATGTTATGCATTTGCATGCTATTCATAGATGGTCCAGCTAAACACTGAGTTGGTAAATGGGGTGGGGGGGTCAATTAAAATTGAGCTACCTCCGATGAATAACATCATGGTTTTCAACAATGTCTTGCTATTTGCTTACTTAATTCATAGCTAATGCACTTCTTGATTTTTTATGAACACTGGAAATAAGTGGACGTCATTCATGAATGACATGCACCATCATTTAGATTAGAACTATTAATCATATTTTCAAACCCATTGTTTTAAACACTCAAACAGTACTCCTTCATTAACTATGGACTGATTATTTATTTGTTTACATTACCTGTCACTGATGGAATAGGGATGCCTGGATATTGTGGCAGTCACAGAAACATGATACACAGAGAACCATGACTGGGATGTCAACATACCAGGGTACACAATCTACAGGAGGAACAGGGAGGGAAGAAGAGGAGGAGGAGGAGTAGCTCTCTATGTAAGGGAAGGGATCAAAGCAACAGAACTAAAGGGTAAACAGGGAGGAGAGGAGGCACTGTGGGTCACCCTGGAGACTGGAAATGCACCACAATCCACACAGGGGTTGTATACAGACCCCCATCTCAGGGGGAGGAAATGGACAAGGAGATGATATAAGGCATCCTTGGGATGGTAGAGAAAGGTGAAATATTGCTGATGGGGGACCTGGATATGCCAGATGTTAACTGGAGCATCTTTGCTGCAGCTGCGTCCAAGAGCAGGGCCATTCTCGATGCCCTATAGGGGGCATGCCTCAGACAGCTAGTTTTGGAACCCACTTGGGAGAGAGCAATCTTAGACCTGGTGCTCTCAAATGGGGATGGAGAGAGGATCTCTGATCTTGAAGTGGGTAGCCATCTGGGAACAAGCGACCACCAAACAGTGTGGTTTATAATAAACTTAGCTGTAGAGTCAAACCACACAAAAGTGAAGGTACTGGACTTCAGGAGGGCTGATTTTGTCAAAATGGGAGCGTGCCTCAGAAAAGCACTAGCAAACAGGCAAGAAGGTGTGGTGGAGCAACAATGGGGAAACATCAAAACTGCCATCACAGAGGCAACAAGCCTTTGAGTGAAGCAAATAAACAAATGGATTATTAAATTATGAATGGATGGATTAAATTAATGGGACCTACTCAGACATCTGTCCCATCTTTTCTGGGGTTCCCCAGGGCTCCATTCTGGACCCCTTACTATTCTCCCTTTACCTTAACACCCTTCCACGCTCTTGCTTGGGAAACATTCTATTGTACGCTGATGATACAGTCATCTTTGCCTCAAATCGTAACCTACTGCCCTCAGGACTCGCTACAAGTCCTTCACTGAAGTCGAGGGCTGGTTCAAGGAACATAGATTGGTGATAAATCTTAAAAACAAAAACCATGTTCTTCACTCATCCCCAAAACAAGTCCTGCAACTTCAAACTCCTCATTCACTCTGGGTCCTCATTCCCACTTGAACAAGTTTGCTCCTATAAATACCTAAGGATCCATTTGCCCTCCCTCTCCTTCCATGGACACATCGCTGCCCTAGCCACTGCCACTAATATCCGATTGGGCATCTTACATCGGTATAAACACTGCCTCCCCCGGAGGCTCTTCGACTCGCAGTCACCTCCTCTATCCTGTCCCTAGTGGACTGTGGACTGCCGGTGTATGGTGCTGCTGATCAGACCGCACTCCATAAAATTCTTTTCTCTGAATAAGGCCTGCAGGTTAATTACTGGAGCACCTAGGATGACACACACCTGTCTACTGTATGCTAAAGCGCTGGTACTTGATCTGGCAGCGCCTCAAATATCTTACCTGTACCCTTACAAAAGACCCTCCTTGGGCTTTCCCCACCAGGATTGACCACCACCATCACGCTCTGTTCCACTAGTTCATACTCGGACCTCTTGGAAAACCTCTCTTGTTATCCTAGAGCTAGGACCTCTTATGGCCAAGGCCTTCAGCTTTAGGGCCCCCTCACCAGTTTCAACACACTGCCCCCTCCATCTCGAGCTCCAACTATATCGTGCTTCAAAACTTCCTACGTAACCACCTTATTAACACCCAATGCTGTAACTGCCACTAGTCAAAGCCGTACTCAATACTTATGACAAAGCGTATTACTAAGCTGCTAAGGGACGACATAACTCTGGTATTGTTTGCATCCATCCAACCTGTACCAGCTTGTTTGTATCTATGTCTTAATTTTACTGTTATACCTATGTGTTGTACTGCTATACTGTGTATTTTGGTTTGTCTTACTGTGACAAGGTACCTTTGTAAATGAGCCTATGGCTCAAAGGTTTTCCAAACTGCTGTTTATATAAAATAAAAAATAAAAATAAAATAAATCAAAATGAAAGAAAAAAACACTATGGTTCTCAAAAGAAGTGGTGGGGAAGGTAAGGGAAAAAAGATAGCATTCAGGAAGTATAAGGAAACACAGAAGGAGCAGGACAGAGAACTGTACCAGTTAAAGCAGAAGGAAGCAGGGAAGGCAGTCAGAATAGCAAAGGCCCAAACTGAGGAAAAGATAGCCAACTCGGTTAAGAAGGGGGATAAAACCTTTTATAGGTACATTAGGGGAGCAAAGAAAGATGAAGGCAGGGGTACTGAGGCTGAATAAAGAGGAAGGTGGTTGGGCAGAGAGCGACAGTGAAAAAGCAGGGATACTGAGCAAATATTTCTGCTCAGTATTCACAGTGGAAAAGCGGGGAGACCTAATCCAGTCAATAGAAGCAGTCTGGATAGGGGGTTGATATTAGTCCTTTCACAGAAGAAAGGGTTCTGAAAGAGCTCTTAAAACTGAAGGTGGATAAAGCAATGGGGCCTGATGGGATTCACCCCAGAATTCTAAAAGAACTAAGAGAAGAACTAGTAACACCACTGACTACCCTTTTCAATAAATCATGGGAGGATGGTGGGTACCTGAGGACTGGGAAGGGTGGATGTGATTCTCCTTCACAAAAGTGGGAGCAAGACAGAGGCAGGAAACTATAGACCTATCAGTTAGATCTCAGTGGTAGGGAAAATGATGGAATCACTTCTGAAGGAAAGAATTGTTAAGTACCTAGAGGCCAGTGGGGCACAGGACCCAAGGCAGCATGGATTCACAGCAGGAAGGTCATATCAAACAAATCTAATTGACTTCTTTGACAGGGTGACCAAAGTAGTAGACCAGGGAGGGGCTGTGGACATGGCCTATCTAGACTTTAGAAAGGCATTTGACACAGTCCCACACAAAAGATTAATAAACAAATTAACTAGCCTGGGAGTGGGTCCCAGGATGGTAGCCTGGGTAAAACACTGGCTGGACAACAGGACACAGCGGGTAATAGTAAATGGAGTCCACAGTGAAGAAAGGAGGGTTACTAGTGGGGTACTGCAGGGTTCAGTACTGGGGCCAGTCCTTTTTAATGTCTTTATAAGTGACATTGCGGAGGGACTGGAGGGGAAGGTATGTCTCTTTGCAGATGACACAAAGATCTGCAACAGGGTTGATACGCAAGGTGGGGCAGAATGGATGAAAAGGGACTTGGCAAGGTTGGAGGAATGGTCAAATGTATTGCAGCTTAGATTCAATGCAAAGAAGTGCAAAGTAATGCACCTGGGAAATAAAAACTGGCAACAACAAAAATGGAAAGGGACCTGGGGTAGTCAAATCAGATGACCTAAAGGTGGGCCAGCATTGTGAGAAGGCAGTAAGGAGGGCTGGGGGGATACTGGGATGCATAGGGAGAGGCATCACCAGTAGAAAACAGGAAGTTGTTGGCCCTCTGTACAGACAGTTGGTAAGACCACATCTGGAGTACTGTGTACAGTTCTGGAGACCCCATCTCCACAAAGATATAGACAGGGTGGAGGCTGTCCAGAGGTGGACAACCAAAATGGTGCAGGGTCTGCACCAGAAGACATATGAAGAAAGATTAAAGGAGCTTAGGATGCATAGCCTCGAGGAAAGGAGGGAGAGGAGGACATGATATAAATTTTCAAATACCTTAAGGGAATCAACAAAGTTCAAGAGGGTAGCATCTTTCAAAAAAAGAGATGTGCATGAACAAGGGGGCACAATATGAAGATAGAGGGGGGACGACTCAGAGGTAATGTGAGGAAATATTTCTTCACATAGAGGGTTGTAGATGCATGGAACAGCCTTCTTGAGGAGGTCATAGAGTCAAAAACAGTGGGGGAATTCAAGAATACATGGGACAGACATAAGGCAATTCTAGTGGGGGGTAGGAGGAAGTAGGCTGTTGGTTAACTAGGATCTGCAGCTTATCCATTAGGTAGGGAAATGGGCAGACTAGGTGGGCGAAGTGGTCCTTATCTGCTGTCAAATTCTGTGTTTCTATGTTTCTATAATGATGCGTAGGTATAATTTATAAATGTGTGCACATGACTCACACTGGATTTTAACCCCCCCAAAAAAACACATCATGAGCAAAGAGCACTTTGGGATGTCCTTTTGCGAACAATTTCTGCACTTCAGATCACGTGTCTTGAGTCATCTATAGTCATGTGTAGCCCTGGTGCCATCTACCAAGAGGGCTACTGCCCCAGCCTTGCAGGCCTGACAAAGGTCAAGGGGACTGGGTTTCTATTTTGCTGTTACTGAGGGTTCTTTCCCAAGATGAACAATAAATAACGCTGTACCTCCACCTAAAGTACATTTTAAATGGATACGATATTAGCAGTACAACCCTCTGGGATGCTGTAACAACCCACCTCCCCATACAGTGACCCTAACACATGGATTCCATAAACCAAAACCCCTTTTTGTTAACACTTTAGCACTAATGACCCAAATTAATACTGTAGAACTACATATAATCACGTAAAGTTTATATCGTGCAGATGAGTCATGCACCATGATCGCGCATACATACATTTGCGCGCTTTATCATTTCAAAAGCAGTTATTCACGCAGCTGTTTGCTGCTTCTGTCCCGGAGTGCTATATTTTACCTGATCGGCTGCATTAACTGCTAAACTGCTATACAATACCGGCACAGTGATGTCCTTAATAAAGTGGCTAAACTCCCCTCGTAGACCAGCAGCAAAGAGAGACTTTACTGCCTTGGAAACCGGCAACTTGGATGCTGATATTCTTTCTGTCACTGCCGGCATATCAAACCTGATGGCAGAATCTGTAGTGAATGAACTTGCAGTATCTTCTCCTCCTGCAAAAAAAACATAGAGCACATTATACCGTCTACACCCCTGAGGTCAGATTTGAAATTGGCAAGAACTCTTGCGAACATGGGGTAATGAATGCTGCACGATATTATGAGAACAAGTATAAGCAGAACATTAATGAAAGCACAGTCCACACCTTCAAGTATAACTACAAAGAGAAACTGGCACGGACTCCTGACCCAGAAAAACATTCTAAAGTGCTGCCCATAAAAGTCCGTGGTCGCCCACGTCTGCTTCTGGCAGACGTTGAAGACGAGTTGAAAAACATTGTTAAAACACTGAGATCTGAGGGTGCTGTTATTAATGGTAGACTGTTACTGGCAATAGTGACTGGTGTATGTCTGACAGTTTCCTCTCATGTAATCCCATCACGGTGTCCTCAGTACTCTTAGTTTAACAAGCCTCGTAGATTAACATTTGCTGTAAAAATAATTTCACTGAACAGGACCATTCAGCGATTATAGTGAAATTATTTTTAGAGCAAATCATTCTAGTTTTACAGTAATATGCTCACTAACAAGCATTTGTCAATGCCAAATGTTGCTTGCTTCTATGTGCTGTTTAGGTATTTGGAAGTCGTCGGAGTGCAAATATTGAAAATTTGCGGACTTACGAGCGTGCCTAGGAACTGCGCAACGGACGCTCGTAAAACAGTCATTTTTAGGAATTTTTTCACCAAATTTTCAACATAGCCATTTTAAGACCTCTGCTCATGAACAGTGTCACTGTGATTTTGTTAATGTGTCCCATACATTGAGTTTGCACACCGACTGCGCCATTGTGTGCTACATGGGCAGAAACACATTCTGGGCAGGATATCAAAAATGACAGCTGTACTGCTCATAAGGAGGTGTGGTAAAATGGCAGTGTTGAAAATCTGGAGTGAAAATATTGAAAATTTGCAAACTTACGAGCCTGCGTAGGAACTGCGCAGCTGTTGCGAACAGTCATTTTAGGAATTTTTTCACCAAATTTTCAACATAGCCATTTTAGACCTCTGTTCATGAACAGTGTCACTGTGGTTTTCTTAATTTGTCCCGTGCATTGATTTGCACATCGACTCGCCATTCTGTGCTCCATGTGGGAAACACATTTTGGGTGAGATGTGAAAATGACAGCTGTACTGCTCATAAGCAGGTGTGGTAAAATGGCAATGTTGAAAATCTGGGTGAAAATATTGAAATTCAGCGAACTTACGAGCCTCGTAGGAACTGCATAGCATGCGCTAAATAAAACAGTCATTTTGGAATTCTTGCACCAAATTTTCAACATGGGGTTTTGGGCCCCTTCTCTTGAATGATGTCACTGTCATGGCAGTATTCAGGCCAGAAGGGTGATTTTGCAGTGACTGCGCAGTCACTGCGAAGTCACCCGCCGAGGAAATAGCGTACATGACGGTGACATCATTCATGGAAAAGGTCCCAAAAGCTATGATGATGGCATCAAAATGCCTGCAATATGCAATAAAGTTGAAACCCGCCTAGCTAGCCCATTATACAGCTTACCGGCATTTCCTCAGTTCGCAACGGGCTTTGAAGAGCTGCAGAGCGGTTCCCGTCCACCGAAGATCGCCGCACCGGAGTCCGGAGGTAAGTATGGGGTGAGGGGTGGCGTGGGGAGGCTGGGTGCACAGTGGGTGGCGCAGGTTGTGGGAGGAGGGGGAGAAGCTCCATGCGGACAGTTTTGGTTTTCAGGTGAAAAAAAAGACAACGTGGGACCGTTTGCCACTGGGGTGGGCTCCCAGCGTGCTGGCTTTTAGGCGTTTGTACGGCGGAGATTAGGCACCCCGTCAGCTACATAAGTGATTGCCACGCTGGGGTGGGCTCAGGCGTGGCACCAGCTGGGGGGCGACAGCAGCTTAGCCGACGGGGATTGGGCACCCGTCGGCTGCATACATCTCGGGCCTTGCGCCTGGGGGAGCTGCGGCGTGAGCAGCGTCTTATCGCTGCTCACTCAAGCGTAGCTCCCCTTTCAACTGCAATGCTACTGCATTTTGGAGCATGTCATAGACAGCTCCAAAATGCATTGGCTTACAGGGCAGCTACACAGCCCAGTGCCTGAATTGGAGGAGGAGGTGACACACCTCCGAAATCTCCGTTCATGGCACTATGTTTCTTGCACATGCATGCAAGCAACATAAAAATGATATCCTGTGATGAGGGCGACCGCTATTGAGCACTTTCAAAAAGGATGACTCAGCAACGGTGACATGTTCACAGGGCTCTTGGTCGGGGAAGGCGACCAGATAGGGGCAGTGAATATAGTGACAGGATGTTGCTATATGTACACACATGTGGGGGGGAGCGAAAACACCGTGCAATGGGCGGAAGGGGAGGGACAGTTAGTGAGGTGTAGCATGGCGGTGGGCTGCCAAGCTGGTCATGTGACATGGTGGGTTGATGGCAGGCTAGGGTTGGGAGGATGCCGGGTTTCAATCTGGACACGTTTGTTTCTTGGGGCAGTCTGGGATTTAAAAATTGATTTTCGGTGAGGTACACTCACCCTAATGGCGATAGCCTTTCCGCAATCGCCGTTATGACATAGAACCCTAAAAATAAAATATGCTGTCAAGTCAAAGATTTTTCAAACAGTAAACCATTATTTTATTTACATGGGGAAAGTTAGGAAAGGGTGGATGGAGTAGCAGTTACGCATCAATCACAGTTCTCAACTGGCATTTAGTAATTGGCATTTTAGGATTAGCATTTTAGAACAACCATTTCCACTTTAAATCCCAAACCACATTTTAATATTTGCAGCCACCAACTCTTCTAACTAGCTAAATGCTGCAGATGGTTACCATCAACAAACCCTCAAATAGTACCATTCCCCAGATTCAGATATAGCCTCAAAATCTGTCCCTTGGTACACCACAATAAAGTTGCAGGCCTGTGGTGCAGTTGGTTGGCCAGTGTTGGCGCACTTGGCGTAAAATTAAACTTATCTTCCCCTTTCTCCGTGATATCTTTAACATTACTTTCTATGCCAGTGGGCATAACTTTAAACAACTATATACACCCCCCAGGTGCAGGGCAATTCCTGCCTTTACTCACTGTTCTGCTGACAGTCTCTGGTGGCATGGCGACTGTGCCTCTGGGGAAGATGGAAGAGCAGAACTCATAGATGTGGATTTGAAGAAACTTGAGATGTGGAGCAGGCACTATGCAGTTCGGATCTTCTGACTTGACTGAATGTCTTGCAGCTTGTCCCCTTCAGCCTGTTTCCAGGCCCAATGCAGAGTGTGAGTGCAAGACTTTCCAGGCCACAAGGAACCCAGACCCAGTAGTGACCCTACGGTCCGGCTTCCCAATGGATCAGCATGGCCTAGCACTCGGGCACATGCCTGTGGCTCCCTCTGGCCCAGCTGGCCCCACTTAGTAGGGGTTGGCTGGATCTCTACCTGGCTCCAAGTTGGCAAATGAGCAGATTCTCAGTCTCTTAGGCTCAGCTCAGATGGGTAATTCAATATTCAGAAGTTTAAGGGAACATCCTTCAGCCACACTATCATCGTGGCAGCTGTGACCCTTTGCAATCAGAACTCAGTCCCTGGATTGTCACTGAGCACATGGTCTCAGTGAGACTCTGTTTCCTTCACTTCGGGCTCCTCCGAGGACCTTGGACTTGCACTGACCGAATACCAGTTCACTCGACCTGTTTCTTAGTGCAACGATTTTTCTTTTTCCTCACCGTGCTGGTGCTCTTGAACCAGAATAAACTCTCTCCCTCTCTCTTCCTTCTGAAGACCACTTGGTTTTACTGCAAATCCCATGCTGCCGCACATCCCAAGGGCAACAGTCTTTTGCTTATAGGGCCCCGAGCTGGCTAATCGAACTTCCAAGTGACATCTCCTCCACTGGATCTCTTGGAGCCTTCAAAACAAAGCTCCACCACGCCCTAACTGGTAAAATCATCTGTGTTTGCAACACTTAATCATCTCTGTCACCTACTCTGTTATAGATCCCACAGGTGTCTGGCTGTCTTTCTCCCACTCTTCTAGCACTTACTTCTCCACTACAACCACTCAAGCACTAGGGCTGTGTCTGTCCTGACAAGGCCACTTGGCTGCACCACACTGCCCCTCCACTGCTACACCCACCCCCTAGTCCCAACCCTTTTGTTCCCCTCCTACTGTTCCCTGTGCATCGCATCTCTCATGTAGGAATTTGTCACAATACATTTAATTTTGTCAGCTAAATGTTATTGTCTTACACCATGTATTATGTTGACATTAATATGATCCTGATCTGTCTCTCTGCACATAGAAACATAGACTTTGATGGCAGATAAGGACCGCTTGACCCATCTAGTCTGCCCATTTCCCTACTTACAGGATAAGCCGCAGATCCTAGTTAACCAACAGCCTATTTCTTCCTACCCCCCACAAGAATTGCCTTATGTCTGTCCCATGCATTCTTGAATTCTCCCACAGTTTTAGACCCCACAACCTCCTCAGGAAGGCTGTTCCATGCATCCACTACCCTGTCTATGAAATAATACTTCCTCACATTGCCCCTGAACCACTCCCCTCTATCTTTAAATTGTGTCCCCTTGTTCTTGCACATCTCTTTTTCTGAAAGATGCTACCCTCTTGGACTTTGTTGATTCCACTGAGGTACTTAAAAGTTTCTATCATGTCCCCCCTCTCCCTTCTTTCCTCAATGGTATACATGTTAAGCTCCTTTAGTCTCTCCTCATACGGCTTCTCTTGCAGACCCTGCACCATTTTAGTTGCCCTCCTCTGGACTGCCTCTATCCTGTCTATGTCCTTGCAGAGATGGGGTCTCCAGAACTGGACACAGTACTCCAGATGGGGTCTCACCAACTGTCTGTACAGAGGGATAACAACTTCCTGTTTTCTGCTGCTGATGCCTCTCCCTATGCATCCCAGTATACTCCCAGCCCTCCCTACTGTGTTCTCACATTGCTTGCTAACCTTAAGGTCATCTGATATGATTACCCCCAGGTCCCTTTCCTTTTCTGTTGTTACTACCCCCCTTCCCCCCATTGTGTATTCTTCCCCTGGGTTCTTGTTTCCCAGGTGCATTATTTTGCACTTCTTTGCATTGAATCCTAGCTGACATACTTCTGACCATTCCTCTAATCTTGCCAAGTCCCTTCTCTTCCTTTCCATGCCTCCTTGTGTATCAACCCTGTTGCAGATAACTGCTGTAACCTGCCTATTGATGATTGTCTGTACTGTTGACGTGGAACCTTTGTAAAAGAGCCTTGGCTCAAAGGTACTTGTAATCCTAGATTCAAATAAACAATAAACAATAAACTGGCCATGTACTGTAGGGATACTCCCATACCAAGTGTACCTGGTTTTGCTGGCCAAGCCCCCATGAGTCAGGAGGACTCCCATACCAAGGGTACCATAACCAAATCTGTTTTCCAAACACCAGAACCAGACATTTCCGTACCAGTATCCTTCCCCTTTTTCCTTGTGATGTCCACCCCAGGGAACAGACAGAATCTTTTCCTTTAATTGAACCTTAATCCTTGTTCTTTTCATCCTGGCTTCTCACTGTTTAGGTGCAGAAATAGACTAAGACTAACATTTCTCTCCAGAACCTTTGATCAAAACCTTCACTGCTGTGGTGTAGCTCCTTTCCACAGTAGCCTTTTGCAGAACCCTGCAGCTCTCTCTCTCTCTCTCTCCCTTTGCTGAACTGCACACCAATACTCCTTCATCACATTCCTTCTCCCTGGGGAAAGGCATGACCAAGGCCCTGGGGGACAAGTGGCTGGCATCTCCCAGGCAGGCCCTTTCCAAGCCTTGCAGCTCATTTTCCGCATAGGGGCTGGAGCCCTCCTCCCTCTGGAGGGGCTCCCACCAAATGAACTCAGATCCAGACAGTCTCTGGGTTTTGGGAGCTCTCTGGCAGTTCCCTATAGGCCAAAATCACTGTCCCTGACAACAATTAATATGTATAAGCCTCCCTTGATGCCTGATTGGCTGGGTAAAAGGGCACCAAGTGTTTCCTCAGCTTTTTCCACAAAAGTCTTTTCAACAGTCCAACAAGTCCTCCTGGCAAATCCTGGCACTCTAATGTCTGTATAACGGTCACCTAGTTGCAATCATGGCTGCCATGTAAACAGCCTATATGAAGTCCCACAACAGTCCCAAATTCACAGTTCTCCTGCAGCCATAATAAACATTTTCATAGGTTCAGTCCCCCACAGATTTATAGCAACCCCTTTGTCCTGTTTAATTGCTGCAGATTTCAAAACTTTACTTTGCCCCCACACCTGTCGCTGCTGCCATTTCACACGGTCCCCAAGCAGCAGGCAGCCTCCCTCATTCATATTCATGCACCCTCACTATTATTCATTTATGCCCCCGATTAAAAACGCTCATTGCCGCTCCTTAAATAAACACAAATGCACCTTCTCCAGCACCTCCTCCAGGTCTCCAGTCCCCATTTAGCTTAACTTTGGGACTGGGACTGCTGGAGAGGCACTCAAGCAGCGACAAGAATGGCTGAAAACCACAATGCCCTTCTGCACTTGCACGGATCTCCGGACTGCACCTTTTGATTATACAGACTCTTGTTATTGCCTGTTGTACCTGAATGTATCTTTGTAATCTCCCGGTTCGCACCTGAAAATAGACACTTGGTTGTCTACTGTGCTTACCTGGTAAACAAAAGCAAATAAATAAAGTACAAATCAAAGTGACAGCTCTGTGCTTCAGCTCCTCTGACCCCAATTAGCAACAAAACAGATACAGGGACTGGACGGAGACTTTGTGGCACCAAGAGACCTGTGTCAGGATGCGGGGGACAACATGTGGGAAATGGGAAAACTGGGGACCAGAACAGAGAAAATGAAAGGACTGGAGCAGCCCCAAGGGGCAAGCAGGTAAGCCCCCAACAGGGGGGTTACCCATGTGGTCAAGTAAATCAATCAGAAGTACAATTAAGAGCAGACTGCTCTTGACAGCATTTTATAAAATACTTAAAAACATTCAAATACCCAGATTAAATAAGATTTCAGACAAATATTGGATGGCTCAAATGATCTGTTTTTAAAGAACTCATTCATAAATACAGTGTATCTAAAATTGTGTGACCCTGTCCCTTTAATCCGTAATTGCTGCACATGCACACAGGAGTCACAACGCCCATCTTGGGCATGGTAAAATCAGTTGCGTATGTGCAGCACTGTACAGAACTGACTGGTGAAAAATATTACTGTGCAACTGTGACTGCTGGAGTCAATGGAAAGCACAAAGTGTTTCATGGACCATGGATCAGACTGCGATGGAACCCTTAAGCTTCCCAAATTGTTCTTCAGTCAGAATCCAGTGAGTCCTTTTTCAATCACAAGACATCTGCAGGGCTCCACCCACTGCAGCCGTAAAAACTATCTCTCTCCATTAACTTCTGTAGGAGCGTTTCACCACCTAGAAATGACAGTTCCACCACCTAGAAATCTAGATTTAAGAGTTTCACTACCTAAACATTTCCAAGTTAACCACTGCATCCTATCCAGGTTGCTCCAGTGCCAAGTAAGAGGCCTGCTAGCCCTCACCTAGTGGGGTGGATAGTGGAATAGGGAGCCATGGGGCGCATGCTCTGTGGACAAGGTACTCTAGATCTGGTGAGAAGTCGGACTGTGAGGGTTGCTCCTGTGGTTTGGGAACTGGAAGCTACTGTGTAGTTCTCCTGCATCCTGAGAGATGTAAGTCAGAAGGGCTGTGCTGCTACAGAATGTCTGAGGGAATCTGAAGGGCTTCATCCCCTGGCCACTGGGCTCAGTTCCTGACTGCTGCTCACCCCCTTGCTGTGTGTTGTCCTCTGCCTCAATGGAACTGCTGCAGCAGTGGGTCACTTGAGTGCTGGCATTGCTGGCTGTGGTCTTTTATACTTCTCCAGTTTGGGATTACACTTATTGCAGCTGGATTACAAATTGGCTTCCAAGCATTTTCCAGTTGGAGCTCAAGTTCTTTAAATTGTGCTAGCAAACTACGGCCTGTTGGGTGGTTAAATTGCAACTTTGCTAACTTTCAGCATGTGCACCAATGAAAGAATCCAGGCAATGTTGCCAACAGGCCTGCATTGCAACTCTAGTGTAATTCCTGTGTACCCAGAGGTATTGGTTACTGTGTCACACTTGAAATTGTAGTTTTACTACTGGTACCAGTTAAGTTTATTGCACTCTGTGTAGTATAATTCAACTCTTTGTGTCCCTTGATTGGGCAGGTTCTTCATAGACTGTGTGGGATCTGAGAGGATGGTAGTGATCCACATTGCAGTGGCTCTTAGGGTGGGTGCATTGCAATAGGATGGCAGTGCTCAAGCTGACTTGCAACTACTTAACCCTTTCTTTTCTTCCAGCAGCCAGGCCTGTGTCCTTAAATAAAAGCACTATTAATTGGCTGGATTTTATTTCTGTGTGTGCATCCAGTTTGTATAACCTTATTGAAGTGTTTATTGGTGAAGGTAACAACTGTCTTAGTGGTTCCCAGGGGATGGTCCAATCCAGTGTAGGGATGTGGGTATGTACTGCATTCCAGGGGGTGGTGCTACCCACAACATCTGACACACTTATTCTTTCTGGGTGGAGATATCATGCTACTTCTTAATTGTTCTGGGATGAACCCTCCTACCCCAGGAGAAGGAATGAACCTGAACTCCTGAACCAGGTAGGCCCTGTACAGTCACCCGGCAGGGTTGTAAACCCAGATACAGTGACCCGGGGGTCACATAAGTGTTATTCCTGTATATGCCATCCTGCTCATGCTTCAAGTATAGACATATACATTTTGCAAATCTTACTATGGGGGGGTAATTCTAGGAGCCAGACCCCACCTTACACTGCTACTGGGCTGCAGAAGATGTTGTGGTGGCTCCTGGGTTCAGGAGTTCACTACCCATAAGGGGGGTTGGATTTTACAATAATTTGCATGCACAGTGTCTCCACCCAGAGATGCCTGGTAGTGGGTTAGCTTAGTACAACCCTCTGGGAAACCGTACCTCCCCACCTCCCCTCTAAAGTAAATATGTCCCGCCAACAACTTGCAAGATGAATGTTCAGACAAGGAAGATACCAAGGTAGTATAAAACATGGGTTTATTATCACACCAGCAACTGCAATGAGAAACAAGGTTACTCAAGATACTCTCAGGTAGTTCACCCCAAGTCAGATGCCATCCTAAGCAAAGTGTGCACTAGGTTTATGCCGCTGGTTAGGCAAACCCTTCTGAGTGAGTGGTGGGAAAACATGCTGTCTTCTGCAGTTAACAAGGCCCAGCTAGGCACAGCTCTTGCTTTTTTTGCTAAACATGTCTGTCACAATACCTAGAGATGCAGTAAATTTTCATTCGCCCGAGAATTTGATGCAAAGTCATGAATTTCGCTTCCGCGCATCATTTTGCAAAGCTGTCTCACTGAACCTGAAATTCACCATAGCAATTTTGCATATTGACTTTGCCTTATATCTTGGCCAGTAACTTTGCGTTGTGATTTCCTGGCGAAGTGAGCCAAAACAAGGCCTTATCACATGTCTTCCTTTCATCAGGTCACATGATTGGCAGTAAGTAACTGAATGAGACAGGAAGTGGTTGACTTACTTTCACTTTCACAGCAGCAGTGATAGCATTGGGTGATTGTATGTCTCTATCTCTGTGAGAGATTAAAAAAAACATCTTTACTCATAGATATTTTCAAAACTTTGTTGCTTTACCCTTCATTCCATACTATTGTAAACCAGAAAGCTATAATTTCTTTGTAAGGTTTTTTTTGGTTTTGATTCCCTCTTGTTCAGTTAGTAGCTATAGTTACGCTTTTTTTCTTCTAAATTTTGATTTTCTTTCCTGTCCCTTTTTTTTGTTTTTCTAGTTACCTTTAAGTTTTAATTGATAGTGAGAGAGGTGACACCAGTGGGCAACACTGGGAGGGCCAGGCCTTTAAGGCTTGACCACCATCCTTTTTTTTTCTGTTGGTCAGGCACCAGAAGCAGCAGCAGTAGGAGCAGCAGTGACCGTAGATGCTCCAGCAACAGCAGCGACAGTAGATGCTCCAGCAACAGCAGCGACAGTAGATGCTCCAGCAACAGCAGCAGTAATAGATGCTCCAGCAACAGCAGCAGTAGTAGATGCTCTAGCATTTAGTGGCACCTCTGCTGAGGCAGTTACTGAACAGCACCAGCAGCAGGAGCAGCTAGAACAGCAGCAGCAGCAGCCTATTGCATCTGCCCCTCCTCCTAGTTGTACTGACACCACAACTAGCACCCAGGGCCCACCTGCAAAGTAGCCCACAACATCTGGGCCCCCCCCCCCTTCCTGGTCCACCAAGGAGCTCTCCTGTGTGGGATTTTTTCAACACACCTGGTAAGGATCCAAGTGTGGTGAAATGTAAACTGTGTGGGATGCATGTCCGGCGAGGAAAAATGGGAAGCCACTTGGGCGCGGGTGGTCAAAGAACCCACCTTCTTTTGTACCACCATGCAGAGTGGGAGACAAGGCTGCAGGAGGGAATACGAATGCCTGTTCCTGTGGCAGGGAATAGAGCAGAACATGACAGTGCCAGCTGGCAAAAGTGTACCAGGAAGAAGAGGAGGACTGAGAGTACTCCTTCAAGTGGGATGGTGGACAAATCTGCGGCACCTTCAGCTCCACCCACCTCATGTGCCTTACCACCAGCCACACCAGAAGGAGCTGTCACTCAGGCTGACCTCACCGTTGTTTGGGCTGAGGTAGAGGATCTCCGAAAGGAGATGACAGAAGGACGGTGAGAGACCCAACAGGTTCTTGAAAACCAGGAGACAATAATTAGTCTTCTGAGAGAGATCCGCGATCAACTGTAGTTAGTAACCAAATTTGTTATATGATGTTCTTGTTATTGTTCTACGTGTAGTTGTAGTTTAGAATTTTTTTATTCTCCCTTCCCTTTCCTCTTCCCTACCCGTCAAAAACACAAAAAAATGAGGAAAAAAGGAAAAAACATGTTTCTGTCTTACGTGTTAATTTCTCAAACTTCTTTTCACCACTTCCTTCCTTCCTATTCTATCATCTTTACCTTTCAGAAGTGTCCTTTTCTCTATTGTTGTTGAGTGTTGTACTTGACCCCCACACCAATAAAAAAATGAAATCAGCAGTAGATTAATGTGGTGAAAATTGTGACCTATACTTTTTTATGGCATTTAAGATTGCCCCTCATCTCCTGGATTGTATTGTATGATACCCTTCTTTCTCCATTTTGAGTCTGCTTTGCATTTTTTTTTTGGACATTTGAAATAATAAAAGGAGCATTCCTTTTAATATGACTTAGTCCTGGTTTCCTTCAGTATTCTCAGCTGTTTTTGAACATGTACTGTTCCATAAGGTCAGGGAGCAGTGTCTGCTGTATAACAGTTAATTTCAGTCACAACAAAAGTGATTTTAAAGGACAATTAAACAAGGCCAAATTGGGGGTGCACCAAATGTAAAATGCTGCTACATACTGGTAGAACAAGGCTTTTTTATTTACATTATGGCACTGTGAGCTGTAATTTTCATTGTTTTCATACAGTCCCTATTAAAAAAAAAATCTCCCGAAAGGTAAACAAAGCGCCAATTAGCTCTGAGGATGAGCCGCCGCTCGGCTCACAAAATGACCATGACGTTAGGACGTGATGATGTCACCTGAGCGAGTCTGCTCCGATGCTTACATTGAAACATATGGGCACTGCTTTATAATGCTTTATATTGGTAATATAGGAGTGTATCAGTATATGTATTGATAATTATCTTGTGTATCAAACTCTGATACACAAGTTAATTATTGATACATATACTGATATACTCCTATATTACCAATATAAAGCATTATAAAGCAGTGCCCATATATTTCAATGCAAGCATCAGAGCGGACTTGCTCAGATGACATCATCACATCCTTATGTCATGGCCATTTTGTGAGCCGAGCAGTGGCTCATCCTTGGAGCTAATCGGCACTTTGTTTACATTTCGGGAGATTTTGTTTTAAATAGCGACTGCATGAAAACAATGAAAATTACAGCTCACAGTGCCATAAGGTAAATAAAAAAGCCTTGCTCTACCAGTGTGTAGCAGCATTTTACATTTGGTTCACTCCCAATTTGGCCTTGTTTAATTGTCCTCTAAACAATTGATGTACAAACACAGCTGAGAATGCTGCTGAAAACCTGGTCCAAGCCATATTAAAAGAAGTGCTCCTTTTATTATTTGAGATGTGAAAAAAAGGACTAAAGCAGACTTATTGTGGAAAGAAGGGTCTCACACGAATCAGTAGATAAGGGGCAATTTAATAAAGAATAAAAAAGTATAGATCAAAATTTTCAACACAGTAATGCACTGCTGCTTTAGCCAAAAAAAAAAAAATGTAACCCCCCCTCTAAAATTTCCTATCTTATCTAAAGTAGGCATGCCATTACATCATACTGCATGCTGTACCATAGTTGCTAGTGTGTGACAGGTAATGCCAAATACTAATAGTTGTGTAGTGTTTCAGAAGCCCTTCACTACAAATAATTTAGTTTTCACTTCCAGTCATGAGAATTTCTGTTGATATACATTAATGTAAATTGCTGGCCCAAGTCTGTCACAAACTGCAAACACATTGCGTGGAGATGCTGTTGCAGTGGTGACTCTGTAACTGGGCACTGGGGAGTAATGAATATTCTCGATGATGGAAAACATTGCTAATAAATGCAACATATGCTTTCCTTCTGCTCGGTGCCTCCTGTTGCTATGCTGTGCAACTGTCCAGAGAAGTCGAGAAGACCCACATGAGAAACCATCTGAATAACTGAACTTCATTCTATATTTTGCCTACAAGAATTCCCCCTGCTAGCCACAAAAGTCACATGGTGGCCCAAGTCCCAAAATGCTTTCCTTCTGCTCATTGCCTCCTGTTGCTGTGCTGTGCAACTGTCCAGAGAAGTCGAGAAGACCCACATGAGAAGCTGTCTGAATAAATTAATCATAATTTTTATGGCTGCGTGGGCAGAGCTCTGCAGATATTATGCTAACATCCAGAGAATAGCACTGTGGAAGCACATGACCAGACCACTGTCTGGTGTGCTTCCACAGTGCTGTGGCACAGTTTCCAGAGCTTGTATTTATGTGGCACTTCCTCTCTGCCAACCGCATAAACACACCCACTTTGGGGGGGCACTTCTTTTTCTTCCATAACTGCAGAAGTGATGGTCACAGTGCACAACATGGTGGCACGAAAATCAGACTGCGCATGCACGAGTATCACGCATGCACAATTCAGTCATCACTTCCATCTTGTGCATGGCATACTTTGGTGGTGCAATTGCAAATCAGTCTAAAAGTGCTTACAGAATTTTAAACTTGTAGAGAAAGGTATCCTGTGAGTTGAGCACATCACAAGTGGATGCCTACCAAAACGGCGACCCACTTGCGGTGCATACCCAGATGGCAAGGGATTAGGGAGGGTGACCAGATGCAGAGGGTTCACAAATGGTGATGGGATGCCGCTATATGTACACGTGCACAGGAGGGAGCTATCACACCGAGAGAGGGGCTGGAAGGTTTGTGAGGGGTGGTGCCACAGCCCCCCCCCCCACATAAAAGTAAAATCACAATTCCTTGCACCATTTTCTTGGTGGCTGGGGTTGTACATCGACGAAATTGAATTTTGGCGATGTACACTTGCCATAAGGATGATTGCCTTTCGATGATCACCCTTATGACATAGAACCATAGAGAAACTGCCTGGGGCTTAAGAAACATGGGGAATTAGAGCTTATTTTATATGAGTTTGTATCTTCCATGTGAACTGTGCAATATCCTGCATCATCATCACACAACTTGGACAGTTGATCTATACTATATAGTACTTTTCACACACGTTATATCCCAAAGCACTTTGCAAGCAATTCAACTTCTACTGAAGTGACTATTTTTTGTTTATTTTTATTTAAAATTTTGATGACAGGGAAAGGCACACTGAGCTGAGGCTTGTTTCCAGGTGCGACCCTGGTACAGAGTGTACAGTAAAGAGAAAAGAAAGTAACACATGGTGAAGAATACAAACAGTCTGTACAGTCATATTTACAAAGAAATAAAAACATTTACATAGTAAACAAAATTGTGAGCATACAGAGTAACTGAGTGAGATGGGGCAGGGTTACAGTCGGGGGCTAGGGTAAGTGAGTAGTGACTGTAGGTGACCTCGGGAGTGAGCTGGGACCATTGGTGCATTTAGGGCAGGGTGGGGAGTGTAGGAGCTTGAGGAGTTGAGAGAAGGCGGGACGAGAAGGGGCCTGGCAGAGTTCAGAGGGAAGGTTGTTCCAGAGAAGGGGGAGATGGTAAGAAAAGGCAGCTAGGCCGTTGAGAGTGTGTGGTCAGGGTAGGTGAAAAGTGCGAGTGTCCCTGTGGTGAAGCGGGTAGGTTAGGGAGGAGGCTGATGTGAGGAGGGAAGTGAGGTGGGGGGAGGGAATCAAACCAAAATTTAGCTGTGAAGGAAGCGCTGTGGATGACTGTCCTGTGGGAGAGCAGAGCAAGGGCGAGTGCAGTGTAGAGTAGTTGGTGGTGAGTGAGTGGGAGGAGGTGGTGGTGAAGCAGCAGAAGGAGTTGAGAAGGATATCTAATCTGGAGAGAGAGGATGCTGGGGCCATTCCATTGACAATGTTGGCATATTCTATGACAGGTAAGATTGTTTTACATACGAGCTCGCAATGGGTGGGGATAGGCAGGCTGGCTTTAAGGCGATAGAGGATGGCGAGCTTGGGCTGTAGTTTGGCGCAAATGGCGTCAACATGGGTGGAGAAGTTAAGGTGGTTGTCCAGCCACACACCCAGGTACTTGAAAGTAGGGACTAGCTTCAGAGGAGAGCCATCCAGGGTGGTGATTACTGGGAGGGGCGGGAAGGGTTGCAAGCTTTTGCCTGGATCCGAAGACCATGGTGACAGTTTTATTTGCATTGAGTGCAAGCAGGTTGTCGAGAAATCATGACTGGACTCTACTGAAGTCATTTTGGAGGTTAGGGAGGACACAGTCGTAGGAAGGACCTGAGGCAAAGATGATGGTCTCATCTGCATATAGATGCACATTGGAGGAGAGGCAGGTGGAGGGAAGGTCATTAATGAAGAGAGAGAAGAGGATGGGACCAAGTACAGAGCCTTGGGGGACACCTGATATGATGGGGAGAGGAGTAGAGATAGCATCGCCTATTTGAACAGATTGTTGTCTGTTATAGAGATACAAGTGGAACCAGGCAATGGCAGGTTGGGCGATGCTAAAAGAACTAATTTTGCAGAGTAGCAGTGGGTGGGAGACAGAGTCAAAGGCTTTAGCCAGGTCAATGAATATTGCGGCAGTGGCTAGGCTGTTGTCCATGACAGAGAGGATGGAGTCAGTTACGCATAGAAGGGAGGTGACGGTGGAGTGGTGTTTTCTGAACCCTGACTGTACGGGGGAGTGGGAGCTGTTTGAGGAGAGAAAGCTGACAGTTTGGATAATATGAGTGATTCCTGAACTTTGGCAAGGGTGGGGAGTAGCGAAATAGGCCTGTAATTTCCCAGGAGGGAGGGATCACTGCCTTTGTACAGAGGGATGCTTTTGGCCAGTTTCCAGGCTTTTGGGACAATGGCAGTGTATAAAGAGAGATTGAGTATGTGAATCAAAGGGGCCACAATAGTGGAGGCAGAGATTCGGAGAAGTTTGGGGTGAATACTGTCGGGGCTGGATTTGGTCATGCTGAGGGAGGAAAGTGCTTTGTACACTTCCAGTGGTATGAAGGGTGGAAAGAGGAAACTGGAGGATGGAGGAGATGGTACCGCCAGGTTGGGAGAGGGAGGGGAGGAGTTTGGGAGGGCACAGAAGATGAAAAATTTGTTGAAGAGCTCAGCCACGGAAGCAGGATCTGAGACAGCACACCCATCAATATTGAGGGCTGGGTAATTCTGTTTAGTAGGTGGGTCAAGAAGGGAGTTGATCGTCTTCCAAAAGGACGCATGGAGGTTTTGGTTCTGCGAGAACTGCGCTTTAAAGTAAGAAGTTTTGGATAGCCAAATGGCCTTTATACGTTTATTTCTAAGATGTCTGTAAGATTGTAGATCCCGTGAATCATGGAAGGCTTTGTACAGTCTCCATGCCTTGTCGATGGAGTGACACAGGATGATAAGGTCGGGTGCAATCCAGGGGTGGTGGAAGCATTTTACCCTGACTTTCCTGAGGGTGCATGTAGGTCCCAGATACTCTGGAAGATACCGTAGAACTGGGATAGAGCAATGTCTACATCAGATGTGGAGAGGACTGTAAGCCAATCTGCATTTGAGAGGTCACACTGCTGGGCATATTCATTTAGGAGGTGTAGTGGGCAAGACCAAATGGAATTTGGGATGAGAGGCGGGGATTAGTTTTGCGATTCATTGAAATGCTTAGCAGTGGTCGCTTAGGGCATCGGAGGAGAAAATACCTGAGGCAGATTGATAAGATCCAGTCCAGAAGGGTGTGGTGATGGGACCGACGGTTTAGGTGGGTAGGTTCCTGAATAAGCTGATCGAGGTTCAGGGCTTTGATTTTTAGGGTGGTGTGTTTGATGGAGGGGGAGAGCCAGTCAAGATTGAAGTTGCCTAGAAGCAAAAGTTTGCTGTTTGATGTTCTAGAGGAGATTGACGAGATGGCATTAAACAGTGAGTCAGGTGAGGTCTTTGGTGGAGTATAAAGAGCCCCAATGTAGAGGGGTGTGGAGGAGGGAAAGGATAGGTGCACTACAATGGATTTGTGGGAAGAGGGGCAAGATTCACTGAAGATGATAGAGCATGGGAAGGCTTGCCTGACGTATAGTGCTATGCCCCCTCCTCGCTTGCTGCAGTCCTGGTGAAATAAGTTGTCGTCAGGAATGGCAATTGAGGAGTTGGGTATTTTGGCAGAAAGCAATGATTCCGTGATGCAGAGAATGTTGGGGCGGTATTGGGTGACCCAAACAGTAAGGGCATCCAATTTGGGGAGGAGGCTCCTGGCGTTGAGAAGGAAGATGTGGAGGCCCTTAGGGAGTGAGTCAGGGGAGAGAGAAGAGGACAGGCATGTAAGGGTGGGGGTGAGTTTGGGCTTTGCTTGGACACAGAGGGGCCAGGGTTGGGGTGTATGTCACCTGCCAGGAGCAAATGGAGGATGGAGTATGTGAGGAGAGGGGAGTGTTTGGATGCTCCTGAGCAATGTTTGGAGGGTGGGGCGTGGAAGTTCAAGCATCGTAGCAGAGCCTCCAGGTGGAGGAGGTGGGAGTGGAGCAGAGAGGGGTGAATGAATAGTGAGGGTAAGAAGGGGTGGACTGGGGAAGAGATAGGGGAATATGGGAGAGGGTAAGAAGAGTTAGTGATGGGGTGGTAAATGCAGGGGAGGGAAGGGGTGACTCTTGGGGAATGTGGAGAGAGTAGGTTATTTTGGTGGGGGGAAAGGTTGTCAACAAGAGTGTTAAAGGGGGGCAGGTGTTGAGATGAGGATTGCTGGTAAGAGAAGGCATATTAATTGAGCATCCTCATTTTGGCTTGGCTAACTGGATACTACTGAGTATAGTTGCAGTAGCAGCCACAAGGGGCCAGAGCAGGAGCTGCAGAAGGGAATCTAGGCTGACAATGCAGGTTTGGAGGGCTAGCAGCCACTAGAGGCGAGCAGAGATAATCTGCAAATGGGGAAAGCACCTGATAGGTTTTTGACCAACACGTGGTATCAACTATAAAAGAAAGAGTCTACCAAGGGTGGGGGTGGGGGTGGCGTGGTCTTTCCTATGCATTGCAGCCGAGCACTATGGAGCTCCTTCTTGCTCCTGGAAGTTCGTACCTGAAGTCATGGTGGAAGCTGTGGGGGAGGGCTGCTATATTCCTGCCCTTGTGACCCTCGGGCACCCTCGAGGGAGCCTACAGTCTGTAGAGAGAAGGAGAACAGATACCACTTAAAAGTAAGTACGTTGAACAGGAGTGGCTGAATCAGAACAAAGGGAGGGACTATAAACATGTAAAGGCAGTAATTTTACACACCAACACCCACAGTTTAACAAATTCTTATAGTTTTGCTCTCAAAATCTGCTGAAGAAAAGTTACTTACAGGTTAACAATCCCTGACCAAATAGCCATCCTATTACCTCCCACTGTCATTGACAGCCAGACTCTCTCAGAAGCTATATGCTGGTAGATAGGCCAGAAATAAGTCTGTTGATCAAATACTCCTGTCCCACTACTGGGGTCCATAAGTAACTTCCCAATTGCTCATACAATATGTTGCTAACCGTAACCACAGAAAGTAAATAACTGTGCCTTCCTATACCACAGGACATGTTATTTTATTTTTAAATATAATCTAGATTCTCCCTTTTTTGCTACACATCATTAAATTCCGTTCTCTCTATGGTTTCCTGTTTTCCAGCAGATGGTATTCAGTGGTGCCCAAGCTGGGGTCTGTCTGATGCCATGGGAATGTAATTGACTGCTGCATTTTGCATTTCAAGAAAAGACATTTTGTTCTGGTAAGTGTGTTTCATGGCTTCATTACATGGGTTACAAACTGCCTTGGCATTCTGCTAAATATTTCAGCTCATTGTTTCTAATGACCTGCACATTTGACACTGTTCTTTCTATCTGAGTAGCTCATAGCACGCAGATAGGGAAATCCACATGGGATCGATCATCTCTGGGTAGCCCTAGCACCCTAGCCAAATGGCTAAATATTGTTTCACCATTTTACGTTTTGACTAGAGCCACAAAAACTGTTTTTTGTTTGTTGGTTTGTTTTTCATTTGAGGTTCAAATTTAGATTTGTGTTCAGCAATACACCGTTTATAGTCACCTGCTCTGCAGTACTATGTGGGATTGGACTAGGTGTCATAATTGAAGCTCAGAACGGTTGTCACCGCTGTTATGCAGCATCTGCATAAATATAAGGCATATTTCTTGATGGAACTCATAATTAGTATCACCTAAATTATTTAGACGTGGTGTTTCAAAAATTTCAAAGTATTGTTTAAGAGAAGCTCTGCAGTTCCTTAAAGGGGCTTGGTCATTCCTAGAACCACAAATGCTAGAACCCTCCGAAGCAATAAAATACAGACCATCCAGAACGTGCAGAAATTTTGCATGTGTTTCTGTGTTCCAGCAGTTCTGGCAGTCGCAGTCATCGTTGCCATCTTGTGTAAGGCATACTCCGGTGGTGCTCATAAAAAAAAAATTGGCACAGCTGTATCAGCTCTGACCAGAGTTTGTTTGTTTAGTCATGAATCTTGTCAAGTGGTGGCCCAAGTCCCACAAATGCTTTTCTTCTGCTCGGTGCCTCCTATTGCTTTGCTGTGCAACTATCCAGAGAAGTCGAGAAGACCCACATGAGAAACTGTCTGAATAACTGAACATTATTCTGTATTTTGGCTACAAGATTTCCCCTGCTAGCCACAAAAGTCATGTGGTGGCCCAAGTCCCAAAAATGTTTTCCTTCTGCTCAGTGCCTAACAAAAAGATGAACAACACTGCAAATAATTCAACCTACTGTAGCCTTCTTTACTGCTGCTGCCCTCCCCCACACAATCCACAGAAACCTCCACTTCAATGCATAAACTTAAACGTGTACTTTACTCTAATTAATGAGTGAATCAAAAAAACAAACAAAAAATAAACAATACTGTGTATGCAAAAGACACTCCCAAACAATTTGGGAGCAAACTGGAATACAAAGTGAACACTTTGTTAATGTTTTAAAAGGTATTTAAAGCTCAGTCAGATTCACATAATGTGCTCTCTGAGAGAGTCTCAACAACACTGTACTCAGACGTAACCTACTTATCTTCCTATAGGCTCTTCAGCAACATGTGACCCATGGAGCATCATAAGACATCCTATCCCATAGTGCAGTGCGAACTTTGCATTAAGAATTACCTTCACCGGCAAAGTTAGCATTTCGCGGAGCAGTGACTATCCCTAATAGACATACAGTACTCTGTGAAGCTGCAATTTTAGAATTACATGAAGTCATTGGTAAATGTGAATTGTGGGCTTCACCGTGCAGAAATGTTCATGGATCCACAGAATTCTGCAAAATTTTTCGCAGAGAAAATTTCTGTGACTTCTCACGTCTCTAACAATACCCCCAGCAAATGAGGCCTCCTGTTTTGGAGGTTGCTACCCAGTTCTCATGATACCAGACCCCTTAAAAAATGGGTTCTCTCACAAAGCAGTCTCTGGGTGTCCAGTGTTGAAACAATGCAGTCCCAAAGATGCTACTTCAGGTTAGCCAGCTTTGGTTCCTCAGGGTGATCAGACATAGCTATAAACAAAATATTATACAGTTTTCCTTGTGTAACATAACCCTCTTTCTTATATATTTTAATATGAGCACAAACTGCCACCTGCAAGACTCCACCACATACTAACATTGTAATACAATATGAATGCTAAATGCACGTATAACTTTTACCTGGACTCTGTGTTATTGTCCCAAAGAACTTTTCATTACTGAACTGACATTAAATAGGTAAGATGCACTTTAAACATTTGCAGACAGTTATGTCTTTGACTGAAAGAGTTGTGGAATCAGAGATGCACCACATGCATTATTTGCAGGCCGTCTCCATAACAGCTGCAGTCACAACTGTAATTGACTTGCATTTGTGCTTTTGCAATTGCAGGCCCATAGCTAGCCCCGTAGCACTGTTTTTACGTAGTACCTTTTTAAATGCGGACTACTTAAGTCGCATGTGCTATTGCACCTGTGCCTTTGAAAAAAACAATTTTCTACCTGAGAAACACATTAGGTGTACCTTTGCAGGTTTTTTTTAAACTGTTTCCCAGCAAAATAAAGTATGTTGCACATTACTCCTTGTAGCAATGTTATTATGGTGGTGAGTGCTTAGCCTGCTATGATTGCATGATTGTATTTTGACTTTAAATACCCATTACCCAGTGTGTCCTTTCTACTTTTGGATGCTTCTTAAGAGTTGCATACACAGAATGGAAGGCATTCAAGTAAGCAAGAAGAGTAAAATTTATTGCTGGCAACTAATTTTAAGGGGCTATAACATTCCTATGGAGTATGCTCACAAAGTATCTTGTGCCAATATTTGTTCAGTGTGTGTGCAGAGCTGATGAGAAGTTCATTGGGTCAGAAACACAGGGTCAAGGTAAAAGTTGTATGTGCAGTTAGTATTTATATTTTATTACAATGCCAGCATGCGGTGGATTCTCACAGGTGGTGGTTTGTGCTCGTATTATAATAAATAAGAAAGAGGTTTATGTTAAACAAGCAAAACTGTACAATATTTTATTGATAGATATGCCTGCTCACCCTGAGGAAGGGGAAATAGTAAATGCCCTGAAACACTGATGATATATGTGAGTGATCTACACTGTGTTAAAATAAATGAAAAGTTAAACTGTAATACGTTAGGTGAGTGCTATTTTTTTCCTTGTCTGGCAGACAGTTTGACTCATTTTGCACATGAACGTGTTGCTCCCTAATGAGATATTTTCTTTTGCAGTATCAGAGGCAGCGCAATCCTCTTTGAGGATTAGGTCCATAGGCCTGTCTAGTCAGTTTCCAAAATGTTACCACCCACTTTCCAGCTGGGAAGACTGAAGCACTGATATGTTAGGTGATTTACTCAGCGTCACATGATGAGTAAGTACCTCTGGTGGGATTTGAACCTGGGTCTCTTGGACATTAGGCCATGCAGTGCAGTGTGCATATATGTTTGAAACACAATGTTTAGACATGAGAAAGAAATAAGTGCCTCAGCTGGGATTTGAACCCAGGTCTACTCAGAGTACCATTCTGCTGCACTAACCAGCTACAGTATGCTATCAGGACAACTAAAACCTGAGGATTCCCAATGACACTCAACTTTTTCTTGAATGCACACCCTGGGGCTGTGCAAATTAGAATTACAGTACATTTTTATTATCAATGAGTGTGGTGCGCATATAGGTTTGAAATACAGTTTTAATAAGGGAAAATAAATAAGTTCCCCAGCTGGTATTTCAACCTAGGTCTGCTCAGAATACCATTCTGCTGCATTAACCAGCTGTGCTGCTAGGACAACTGTAACCTGAGGATCGGCAAGGGCACTCAACTTGGTGGTGTACTTATTTCTTTCTTTTGTCTAAAAATTGTGCTTCAAGCATATATGTACACTGCACTCCTTGATAATAAAGTTTGAATTCTAATTTGTGTAGCTCCAGGGTATGCATTCCAGAAAAAGTTGTCAGCACTAAGCACACCGATAGAGAGGACCTTCTTGTACCCCAACACAGAAGGGCCAGGACAGGATCACAGAATGCATCTTATCACCACTTATAGCACAACAGCCCATCAGATGGAAAGCGTTTTGCATCAACATTGGGGTATCTTTCAAACAGAACCTAAATTGTCAGGCTCTGTATCATCCCCCTGCACATGGTGTTTAGGAGGCCTCAACACAATTGGTGCTATGGTTAGCCACAGTCTCCAACCTAGTAATAATGTCAAAATATAGTTACCAAGCCTCCCTCCAGGCACACATCATTGTGGGCACTGCGGATATTGTGATGTCATCACAGTTACCAACAAATTCACTAACCCTGCATCTGGTGAACAATCGCCCATAAGGAAATTCATCAGCTGTGATACAGTGCATGTTGGCTACATTGCCTCATGCACCTGCGGTGCATATTATGTTGGTAGAACAAAATGGAAATTCAAAGAAAGAACAGAGACCATGAGGGCAGTACAAAGTGAGAACTGAGACTCCACTTTAGCAGCCCACTTACTACAAGCCCACACAACAGACAGACATAATTGGACTTTCTATGGGGTGGAAAAGGTAATGGTGGGACAAGGGCAGTGGTGGATTTAGCCATCCTGTGGATCTTGCAGAAGCAGGATCCTTCTTGGCTGACTACAGAAAACATTTTAATGTCAACTGCTGCAGTATTTTAACCCCTCACACAAAAGAATGAGTGACTTGAAATTCACTTTGTGTTGACTTTATTTAATTCAAGTGTGAAGGGGTTAAACTGGACCATTACCTTGGGGTCTGGCTAGACCCAGCACCTTGACTTCTCAGATCATATTGACTCCATCCACAAGAAACTACACCCCAAGCTGGGCGCCATGTTTTGTAACGAGGGCTGCTTACCTCTGGCAATTTGCAGAGCAATCCTACAGCAAATGATTCTCCTTATTATTGACTATAGCGATATAGTTTACAACGCTGCACCAAAGTCCACCCTTGCAAGACTCGACCCTCTCTTCCATTCCTTCTGCTGCTTTGCCCTAGACTGTTCTCTCTCAGTGCACCACTGCGATCTTTACAAGCTGCTAGACCTCCCTTTGCTGCACAATCAAAGACATAGCCACTGTGCTAGAACCACGGCAAAATTCTGGACATGGGCCCTTTCCCCTTACCTCGAGTCTGCCCTTACAGTTCAACCCCCCTCTGTGTACTCTCTCAGGAATACTGACTCCCGGTCCCTGTATGTCCCACACATGTCCACAGCCAAAGGCCAAGCGTCTTTCAGCTACCACTTGCCTAAACTTTGGAACTCCTTGCCAGCTGACATTAGGCACACAGACAACCCTCAGCGGTTAAACCAGCTCAAGTCGTTCTCTCCCCCCCCCTCCTGTTCATGCAACCTGCGCCTCCGAAATGTTAGCTATCCCAACTCACGCCCCTATCCTTCTCCAATCCTTGGTACATTTCTTCTTGCCTAGCATCCGGCCCTTGACTAGTGCCAGGTGCATCCTGGCTGCTACGACAGCCAACCTAGACGTCCGCCAGCAATACGTGCCTTACTCCTAATAGCCTAATTGCATTGTTGGTCCACAGACTTATTAGTAGCTCACACTCTGTTAGCCTACTACCTGTTTGTACTGTTTAACTCCTGCCAAAATGGTGTATCTGCAATCTGTACTGTTGTGTCAAATGTGCTAAGATGTTGTATATGCATTGTGATTATTGTGTTCAAATGATGTACTTGTTCTGACTTACCCCCTTCCCCAGGATGCATCTGGAATCGAGCGGTACTCTGCTCAATATGCCATCCTGGTGAAACTCTTAAATAAATAAAAAAAGTACAGCCTGCTTGCACTATTAATCAGCAAGCAGTCTGTTGTGTAACAGCAGTGGGGGCTGATTTCCAATCAGATTTACAGCCAGCCTTGACATGAGCCTGTAGTTGCTTAAAAGAGCTTGCAACTACTATAAAGTTTTTGCTTTCTTACTTTCTTTTTTCTGATTTCTAATTGGGTTTCTTGATATCAGATGTCAGCTGGGATTTTTAAGGGGATGCAGCTCAGCTCTATTATTTAGGCAATTAAATGTTCTAGGGCTGTACAGCTGTATAGTGCATTTTAATCAATTTGTAACTGCATTTTCTTTGTTTTATCTTGGTATAATTTATCATGTCAAAAGCTTATTGCATTGACAGACCTTGCTTTGCTTTATATTCAACTTTCCTTTACACTGCTTTATATTCAGTGAGAATTCACATAAGTCACAAAGAAAACTATTGATATATTGATTGCTCACTATGCCTTACAACCACGCAGAATGAAACAGATTTTGTGATTTTTAGTTGATTGTGTTGTGGTTGTGCAAGAAAGTGATAGACAAGAACAAAGTAATTATGAAAAGTAGTGACAAAGTTTACATGTATTTGACTATTCCTTATGTATTTAAATATTTTCACAATTTAAATATTTTAAAAATATGTTGCATATGAACAAATAAACTGGCTAATGTGCTTTGGTGTTTATGGTGGTATTGTGTACATACTGTATGTATGTGGGTGTACTGAAGACAAGATATGGTGCCAAGGTATTTTGGTTGCAGATAATACCAGTAAATTATATTTGGGATACTCTGTCATGAGAAAAAAAAAGGTTTTTGCCAGATCTGGGCAGAACCCTGTTTTGTTCTATGTTTATGCATGTTAAACCTTATGCGATTTTAGCCACATAAAATCTGTGATTGCATGATGTATTGTGCAACCAAACAAAAAGTTTTAGTGTTAATAAACCACTGAATAAATGAAGCGTCCATGTAAATGGTACTGTAACTTCATTTTCAATAAGTACAAAAAAGGTGTGTATTACAGAAGATTCATTCATTTGATGTTACACTAAGCAGCATTAGTTTTTTAATATGTATAAAAGATCTAAAATTAACTTGCTTGTGGCCCGGCCCACCACAGACATTGCATTGAGTGCACAGTAATGAAATCATAAGCATTATTTGATCCAATAGCCATGTCCCTTTGGCTCCACCCTTATATTTGGCTCCCCCCTTTTATTCCTACCCACAGGACCCTTCTTAAAATCCTGGATCTGCCCCTAGACAAGGGGTGGGAACTTGGATGTACTTCTATCCCAAAGAAAGTATTTCTGGATATTTAACTGCATGCTGCAATTATCCCTGGATTAAATGGCCATCTGGAGATTGTATCCTTTCAGTGATGTTCAGTACTGTGTGTCTAGCATTGGAAATAATGCAAATACCTGTATTCTTGCCTTTTGTCATTTCCGATAAAGTGAACTTGTTATGCGGCGTGTGCCTCTTGCAGTTAATGCTACTAATTGCAAGTTGTATGAATATATTGCAACCACATTTAATCTAATAAGTACAGTACTGTATCTTTACTTATTATCTAGTCCACTAACCCTGTTTTTGGCAAGTGTAGCTATGGTATGGCAAGTGCAGAGGATGTGACCAAACTATCAGTATTGCTGATGTTTTTAGTGTTATTGAATGTATTATACACCTTCACCAACTGTTTTGCACAATATTGCTCATCTTGCACTATTATAAGTGTTGCTACAGTAGTTTAAATGTTTGTATCACCTTAAGAGCACTACTTACAAATCATATATACAGTTCGTAGTCCATCAAGTTGACGACTACAGTTGGTCACTGCAATTATGGCACTGCAACAAGGGCAACAGTGGAACAGTGGAAGGGGCAATCTTGATTTTAGATTGACCCTCACTCCTGTCACCCTTTTCCCCCACTCAGTTTCTTCCCCCTCGTGGGAGGTGCAAGGGTGATCATTTCCCAGGAGGGTGCTTTGGTGCTGTACCTCCCAGGAGACAAAATGCCTGGCACTGCAGTGCTTGGCGACATTTTGTCAGTGCCGTAGTCGGCATTGACAAAATATATGTCACTGTGGTTGGTGGAACCTATACAGCTACAGACCTCAGTCTCCTGAGAAAGTGCATGTGTGTGAAACACTGAGGCATCACTGCTAGTATCTCTCACTTTGTGATATTGCTGTACACCATCTGTGAATAAACCACACTTCTGAGTAGCAACTTACCGACACTGTGTGAAATCTTGTCAGCGTGGGATACAAAAGGGGTGAGACAAATTCAAAGGGAGGGTTGCAGTTAAGGAGGATGGGGGATGGGACTCACAGTAAACAAATATACAGTAGGCCCATATCAGGCAGACTCGACAGACCATATAGCCTTCTTCTGCTGTCAGTTTCGTATGTTTGCCCACATGTTCATATTCTGAAATATAGCTTTATTCAAATACCAAAAAAAATGATTTGTGATGAAGGGAGGAGGAGGAAAATGATAAAGTGGATGTGTTGTTTTCAGAATCAGTTGACTTCTATAGATTTTATTTGAATATAATTTCTAATAGTTATTATTAGTGTAACATCTATAAGGATCTTTGCTGCTTATGTAGGTCTATTAGACCTGTTTAGAGCCACTGTAGGTCTGTGTGACCTGGTTAGAAAATCTTAGAGGATTAGTTCCCTGGGAGTCTGAGGGGCTGGGATAGCTGGCCTGCTCCACCTTCTTAACGGAAGGAGTCAGCGGCCTGTGTCTGAGAGAGCTATAGGAAGTTGATCGGTGCTGGGGAGGTGATTGTGAGGCATGCAGTGCCTGCTCCCTGTTCTAACCACTGTTACTGTGTAGAAGGCACAACAACAACTTGATGATATCATGGAGGCTGCCACTGGCAAGTACCCCCTCAGAAAGGGTAAATATCCTGTAGATTCATGAAGTAAAAAGGCTAATAGAAGAAAAGGATTTGTCAAATGATAATCAGAAATGTTCCGACAAAGAGAAATGGAGGTGATATGAAAACTGTTTTATCTCTTGAGTGAATAGGGCACCCAGCGGTGCCCTCCCTCCCTGCACTACGTAAGAATGTTTGCGAGCATGCCCCTGTAGCAATAAATTGGTCTGGGACACTCTATCCATGAGGGAGTGGTCAGTTCTTGAGAGATGGTGAGAGGTGGCACCTGTGACAGCCTCCAATCCCCAGAGGGTGTTCACCTCTCATTGCTAATTAAATTGTGATCACCTCATGTAGGTATGAAACCTTAAGAAGGATTAATGTGGACCTGGACTCTCTGCCAATGGGGGTCAGCCAGGGGCGTAGATTGTTATTTTTACAGGGGGGACAAAGTAACAAAAAAGTCCTGATTTTCGCGTATCACAACAGTGAAGAGGGCGGGTGGCTTGGGTAATGCAAACAAATCAACCAACATCAAATAATGCCCAAAAAACATTTAAGACTACAGCCGAATAACTCCTGGGAGGGACCAGCCCAGGCCAAGTCAGAGCACTTCCCCACCCCACCAGTTTTACTGCAGCCTGCTCTCGGCCCAACTCCTCCTGAGACCAGAGTCGAAAAACTAACTGAGATCTGTTTTGTATTCAGTTCTTCGTTCTTCTGCCTTGGGAGTGAGGACTTACTTGTAAAGTTGAAAATATGTAAGAAACCTAACTTCCTTCACAAGAGGACAGGACCTCACCTCAGCTTCAATTCAAATCAGTCTTGACCTAATTTTGCCCCCACCTGAACCTCCAGGTGGATAGCTCAGTAGTCTCTCACCCCCCTTTGCTGCTTACATAACCCTTCCAAGTCCAGCCCTTATTGTGGATCCTGAACTTCTTGAAATGTCTGCTTGAGCTAGCCCTCCCACCCTTGAGGAGAGCAAAAAGCATGTTTCAAGGAAGTGCAGCAAATGGCTGTGCCACCTCAGTATACCTATTAACATGGATGGTATGGGAAACATCCCAGCATGTGCATCCTTACAGCATGAGCCCTTATTTACATAGATTACACAAAAAAATGTGATTATACAATGACAAGAATGAATGCTGGCCTCTGATTAGTCAGTCTTGGGCGAGACCCATGATGTTATCCCAGTACATCCGATTCATCACAGGTCTAGTCTCAGCCTCTCCGTGAACCTCTTGATGATTGTTAGCATTAGTGTGGTTTTTTTGTATCTTCTCTTAAAAATATTTTTCCCCACCAAATAAAACATCTTTAAAATTATTTTTTTTAATTCTGTATAACAACACATCACTGTATAATAGCAATAATGCCCTCCAGGGTGTGTGTCATGGTAGGATAACGTCATGCCTTATGTATTGGATGCACTCGTGCCCAACCACCTGAGGCGTGACGTTATCCCAGCATGACACACGCCCTGTCAGGCATTATTGCTTACTTGCACCCAGTGTTAACACGTTTCTTTGTTATAACCAAGTTAATTCATTAGTCTCCCATCACATCCCATATTATTCAATGTCACATGCCTGAATCTGGTTAGGTAAGGTAAGCGAAGAGGATAATGCTCTCCTCAAGCAAGCAAACATTGCATACATAAGCATGGGACTTGCTGATATCCCTCAGGTGGTGCTCTTAACAAGCATGCTGATGTACCTGGACAGTGCAACAGAACAATGTAAATCCCCTAATTGTTCAAGATGATCATGGGCATGGTGTGGTCACACTACAACCCCTACCACTCTCCTCCCCATGGGCATGGTGTGGTCACACCACAACCCCTACCACTCTCCTCCCCATGGGCTCCTAAGGAATATGCATCTCTGTCCATGCCCAGGGTTACCCAACCCCATCCAAGCAAACATGGACTGCCCTGGCACAAAAGTGGCCGCATCACACAACCTAAGAGAACAGACGCCACAGGAAGTTTGCTGTAACAACGACTCCAGATATCTGTGCACAGCCTCGCAGGACCCACCCTGAATGGTAAGTACTTGGTTGGTGGTTTTTATTAGCATCACCTATGACAGTGTGTGGTGGGCCGGTTGTGGTAGCCCAGGTTGTCATGGATGCTTCCCCCCCACAGACTACTTCAAAATCGTCTCATCTGACAGTTTTGAGGGGCACAAATGAAACATGGTTGCTTCAGTTTGATGTGGTTTAATACAGTTTTTTTCGTCCGTGCGTGTGTCTCTATTCTTCTACACACAGACACAGACAGACACACACACACACACCACCAAAAAATGAAATTTTTTTATACCATGTTTACATTTAGGATAGAGACAGGGTAAAGCAGGTCCAGGCAGTACAACACAGTAAATGAAACAATGCATTTTACAATGCCCAAGAAGCCACCAAAAGACCACAAAACAACTGACCTTCCCTCTGCCCTGGGGGGTTGGAATGGCTAGGTCACAGGTCAGGGTGCTAAATGAGGAGGAGAGACCACAGAACATCTTGTCGAACCACAGAGTAAGGTGAAACTACATAAACATGCACAATTTTTATACTGTAGGATTTCATACTTTCCAACAGTTCCTAATTTTGACACAGAAACTTATCTTTAGTGCTCATAAGCCCCTTGTACGAGGGAGGTAAGCATGACATGGACCCAGCAGACTGGCATACATGTTGAAAAAAATATTTCTGTGCCAGTATGCCCGAAACCCCTCCCTCCTCCGTCACCAGTGGCCAGAACCATTTTTTTCAGCATGTGTACCAGTCCACCCTGGTCAGTACAGCAGCACAAAGCTGGCAGAGCAGCAGAAGGCACAGCAAGCAACAGTGAATTAAATGTCCATGCAAAAAGCTACAGCCCACTCTCCCCACCCCAGACCTGCAAGACCACTATCTCCACCCAGACTGGCCAGCTCAGCTACTCTCTGCACCCTGATGGACTTGCACAGCCACTCTCCACACTCTGTGTCCACCTCACCAGCACAGCCACTCTCCCTACCGCACCAGCACAGCCACTCTCCCCACCCCACCCAACCAACAACATTTCCAGCTCCATTTATCTGGTATCCGCTCCAGGCATCCAGGTCTGTGCCTCTTCATCACAGGCACACACAAATAAATAAAACCACATTTTATACTGCATTTTGTTTATGTTTCTTTCTTTGTCTGGAAAGAGAGATGTTGAGTTACCGGTCAGCACAGTTTGCCTGGTATACAAGTACAACCCCACCCCACCGACACAATGCCAGTGCCCCCACCCACCCACACAACAGTGCCCCCACCACACCCACACAATGCCTGTATCCCCAACCCCACCCACACAAATGACCAGTGTCCGCAACACCACACACACACGTGACCAGCAGTGTCCCTAACCCCCCACACACACACACGACCAGCAGTGTCTCCAACCCCACACACACACACACGATCAGCAGTGTCCCCAACCACACACACACACAACCAGCAGTGTCTGCAACCCCACCCACACACGACCAGTGTTCCAACCCCCCAAAAATCATGGCCAGTCAGTAGTCGCTATAACAATAGCCAGGTAGTAGTATAATCATTTCTTTAGGGTGCATATTTTAGTGCAAGATTTTTTTTGCTAGTCTTGTAACACTGTACAGGGAGAACACAAAAAGCTACCCCTTTGGTTGTGTTTGCCAGGCAATGAAGACAGAGACAGCAAGGCCAAGGAATCTGTCTGTTTCACCCCTCCACAGTGGACGATTGGAGAAATCAAAAAAGTGAAAGATTACTTTTACAGCCAGGTAAAGGATGAGGGGGAAATAATGTTTCAACATTTAGTAATGTTCTTATGCTAGCTGCGGGCACAGGTCAGTGAGATACATCCCTTGACAGGTAAAGGATGAGGTAGAAATTACATTTTAACATTTACTTACGTTTATATGCTAACACCCAGTCAGCAAGCACAGAATGTACCCCCTTCTAACCAACACGGACAGTCCACAAGAAACCCAGTCAGCAAACATGGACAGTCCCCCCCCTTCACCCCACCTACAAGGACAGTCCCCAGACACCCAAACAGTCCCCTCCCACCAGACACCAGGCCAGCGAGCATAGAATGCCCCTCCCAACTGACAAGGACAGTCCCACCAGACACTGAGGCAGCCAGCAAACATGGATGGTCCCCCATATCCCACCAAGGACAGTCCCCACCCCCGACACACAGCTAGCAAACACAGAATTTCCCCTGCCCCACCAACATGAACAATCCCCCAAACACCTGGCTAGCAAACATGGAGAGTTCCCTCCCCAACAACATTGATAGTCCGTCCTAGACACCTGATCAGCAATCACCGACATTCACCCCCCATAAGCCAACATGGAAAGATCCCCACCAGACACCCGACCAGCAAATAGTTCCCCCCTCCCCACAAGACACCCGGCAGGCAAACATGGACTTTTCCACCATTATGGACAGTCCCCCCAGACAAATGGCCAGCCAAGTCCACCAAACAATGGCTAGTGTCACCACCCCACCATCACAGCCAGTGTCCCCACATCACCATGGCCTGTGTCTCCACCCCACCAGACCCCAGAATACAAAACAGACTGTCCCCCCAGCTCCACCAAACACTGACCGCCCTCCCAGTCCCAAACACTAACCACCCCAGCACCAAACACTGACCATCCTCTCAGTGAGTCAGCCCCAAAACACACAGACTGTCTCCCCCGACCCCAACCCCACAAAACAGACCATCCCCCAGCCCCACCAAACACAGACCATCCAGTGAGTTTCCCCAACAAACCCCACCACACCAGTAGCACAGTAAGTGAGTGTCCCCACCCCACCAACATGACCAGTGTCCACATCATACCAAACAAATAGGCCCCCACCCACCCCACCAACATGGACAGCCTCAACAGCCAGCAAATCCCCTCCCACCCAAAGAAACACAAGCTGACAGCAAACCTTCCACCCACCCCCCCCAGACACATGGCCATGGCCAAGACAACCCCCAAAAAACACATTTCTGGAATGTGAATGGTATTAATTTCCAACAATCAGCTTGCAGTACAGTTACTCACCAAATCAGTAAGGGCACAGACAGGGTAGCATGCATCAGGGCACAGCAAGGCCAAGAAGGCAGGTCAGGTAGCCGAGTCTCTCCCAACAGTCCCGTTCCTCTCCCGATTAATCCCCCGACGAGACAGTAACTAATTTTTTCTGACACCAGATGAACATGTTGCATTATGGGTCTGCTATAGCCGCATGACCGCCGGCTTCTTCACTGTTCAGGGCCTGGTTGTTCACTGACCTGAATAATCCCTCTTGGTGGACCGTGGAACTGGTGGACAATGGGCATGGTGTGGGACTCGCCGACAAAATGGTAAATCTTTTTCTGGTCTGCTGGATACAGGAGCTGGGTGTGCAGGCAAGCCTGGTCGTGCCTCAGACTCACTGTAATTGTACTACTCGCGCCTCCACCTGGTCTGTCTGGTGGTAGAGGCCTTGTGGCCGCAGGCCTCCTAGGCTCTCGGGGGTGGGAGGCTCAGGTGGCATCGAGACAGCCCAGAGCACAGCTGGCTGCACTGAGAAACAGAGAGTAGGTAGTCAGAGGACTCGGGTGAGGTATATTTAAACTGGGCTGTTCAGGACAGGAGGAGCGTGGGAACACTAGACTGACTGAGACACCAGTGACACCTGACAGACAACCAACGACTGCTGTTCGACATGCTCGAATGGCTATCTCTCCTCAGCCCTACGCTATATGGATGCTGCTGCTGCTCCTTCATGGAAGGCACACAGACAACTAAATGGTGCCAGCTTGCAGCACACTCTGATTGGCTGTAACATGCAGGCTACTATGGTTGCAGGCTTGCAGCCAATTGGAAAAGGGGATAGTTTTTGTTTAAGAGACACGGCACCGCACCGCTACCCCCCCTCCCCCGGAGAGGTGCAGGCAGTCCGGGCATAGCCCTGAGCCCATTCAATATTAAAAAAAAAAATCATAACCGGAGAACGGTGACTGGGCTCCTATAAAAGTCCTGGTCTAATTTCTCAGGGGGGGCAACTTGCCCCTCTGCCCCACCGCAATCTATGCCTATGGGGTCAGCACTTGGGAGAGAGTGGTAGGCATCACTGGTGACACCCTCTGACCTCCAGGGAGTATTTGCCTCTCCCAGCCATGTAAAGTGTGTGGAGAAACAACCCTTATGGGTACCAGTATTTAACCTGCACTAAAAACTTGTGTAGTATATGTGACTGTAAGGGCCTGGGGGCACTGCTACAAAAGATCTATGTCTGGGGGCTGGTAGAGGGACACTGGTACTAAGTTCAGGAGACGTCTGGGTTGCCTATTCCCTGGGTAGTTCTAAGGAGTATCTTATTTCCGTGTAAGCAGGACTGTACAGAGTGAAGCCTGATGCTCACAGTAGTTTAGAAAGTAGTAAGTACCCATGCTAAAAGTTTGAGAGGAGTAAAAGTGTCCTGTTATTTTCGGATCCCTTGTGGGTCCAGACTACAGATAACCCAGTAGCTTGTGCCACCCTGGTTTAGTTGCCTTGGTAGAGATCCTGTATGTGTTCATCCTGTGAAGAGCAATATGACAAAGAAATACATGTGTACCCTTTGGGTTGTTGGAACAATCCCTGCATTCAAAGGAATGAATTTTGCAAATCAAACAATGCCTTTACCATCACCCATCAGAAACTGGAGTCAGAAGCTGCTTTTGGGACACTAGTATGAGAGACAGCGAGGGACTGCAGCCTGCTCCATGGGAAAAGCTGTGTGCTCATAAGCTATCAGTTGCTAAAAAGGATTCTGTTTAGAAGTTTCTCCCAAGTCTGAACAATACCATATGTTGGAAAGTTGTTCTGTGCTCTAACCCCCTTTATTTGAAGCCTGCATGCCCTGCTGTGTTCTAGGTAACCAAACACCCAGAGGTCAAGTAAGTGAATCAGTGCTATGTATTCTCTCCTCCCTGACACAACATCACAAATACCCCTACATGCTAGGGAGTGAGGGCTTACATTAACCTTACATTTGGCTGCATTTATATGCTGAGAAAATGTGATTCATGACAGAGGGAAGAAGAGGAGGATGATGATAAAGAGGATTTGTTGTTTTGCAAAAGCGAGGCTTGAGATGTGATGTCTTTGGAACTGTCAGCACTTGAAGAAGCAGGAGGAAAGCTTGGTAGTTTAGTGTAGACTTGTAATAACGCAGGAAACATATGTTACTCTTTGCAACAAATTCACCACCAGCAGGAGTGTCATGTGTGCTGGGCCTGACTCTGGTTTTTGGTTGTTGAGCCCTTTGTGATGCTGCACTAATCTGGTATGATAGGATGCATCAGTGGGCTCAGACTGCTGCCACCCATGGTGGCTGGATTACTTGAATGAACTGTCTTAGCCCACCACTCCCACAACTAACCCAGCAGTCCCTGTTGCTGCTGTAGGTCGATCTAACCTGAGTGGGGATAAGGAATGAACACGGTTGCTAGGAGGATACTATGTTCATACTTTAAATTACTGGCAAAAACACCGGTTTGTACTACACTAATTGCAACATGCTTTCAGTGGATTTGTGGTGCCATCTGTGAAATACTCCCACACTGCAAAGGATCCATTTGGGTTTTTAGGTATAGTGGACTGGTTATGGTGATTGGGCGGGGGGGGATACTTCCAGAGGAATTGAGCAGAGACTGCAAGATGGTTTCTTTTTGTTAGGCCACAGTAGAATGACATATCCTTAGATAGTATTGGGCAGTGAAGGCAGGGCAGCAGATATGATACATAAGAAGATAATATAATCTGATATAATATGATATAATTTAATATATGATAATTTATATTTTTTGTATTTATTATTACTTATTATTGTTATTTATGTACTAAGAAGAGATAAATCATATAATTTAACTCATGACTTGGATATGCTACTTAGCAAGTTTTCTGCATGCTGTTTGCAGAAGCCAATTGTGACTATGGGGGAGGCGACTTTGAGGAATTGGGCAGCAAATGCAAGATAACCTGTTTTTGGGAAACAAGACTTTATATTTCAGTAAAAGTTTCATACACTTTTCGTACACAATACATTATCCCACTACAGTGAGAGTGGAACTACTGGGTTTCTAGGGACTGATGGACTATGGCTTCTTTTTCCATTTTATCCTAACCCTTGTCCTTCCAGCCACATGACCATAATATCACTCCCAGTCCTAGTCCCACCATGACCATCTCCTTCTCCAGCACTTGCAGAACTTGTACATAGTGGATCTGAAATGGTGGAACACTTACTTGTTCCTTTTCTCCCCTTGCATCACTTTCTCCTCCTGGTGTTCTCTTCTTGTGTTCTACATGCTGGAATTGCTGACAGAGAGTAGAGTAAACACCCAAGTTTACTGCTACTTTTAACATTGAGAGGAAAAAAATATATATATATATATATACACATATATATATAATATAAATATATATATATATATATATATATATATCAGGAATACACAACAGGATCTGTGGAATAAATTTAAATTATTTATTTTCACTAGTGCTGTTTGAGCTTGGGTAACACCATGAGTGGCATAAGTCATGAGTGATGTGCCCAAGGTCAAACAACACAGGCAAAAATAAATAATTTTTTCCACAAGGTCCCTGTTGTACATTTCATTTAGGCAATAGACTGGGACCTTGTGTGTTACGTTAGTTTTGTGTGTTAGGTTAGTTTTTCTAAAATCGTTTATTAATTTTTTTAAATACCTAAAGTTTCTGGGTTTATTTTGAGAAATAGCACTATTGCACTTTCTTAGATGTTAGTTGTTAGGGTTGTTGCTAGCAACGTGTCATCATGATGGCATGGTGACATTCCAATGTCTCTGCTGATCTGAGGGCAAGATGATGGACGCTCTTAGCGAGGGCAATATGAGAAGCCCTGAGGCTGAGTCCGAGTGTTTGTAGGGAACTGTGTTACATTAAGAGACTGTTTTTAAAATATGTTTTTTGGTTTTATAAAATCTGGATAATTTGTGCAAGTGAGAGTGGCAGTAAAAAGGAGCTGACAATTCAGAGAAAGAGGGGTGAGTGAAAGTGATGGGTCAGACTTAGGAAGCAAAGAGCGAGCAGCTCTGGAAAGAAGATATATTTATAGTAAAATCATTTTAGGCATTTGATAGTAGAAGAGGAGGTTCAGACCAGACTGCTTTATTTTATTTTAAAAGTGAAGTTGCGAAGAGATTCCAGTGATGGGCATGTGGGGGTGGGGGGGGGAAGCAAGCAAAGGCTTCCATGTGTGGCAGTATCTTCATTTAAAAAAATTAAAAAGACTGAGTGATCTGCCGCAGCTTTGGAGGTAGACATTACAGAGCAGGTATTACAAACAAATGCATGCTGCAGGAAGGAATTGTGTGTTTCGTTAGTGGTGCTTCTGTGGGGAGTCACTAAATATGCAGTACCGCTAGAGGAAATGTAGTGCTGGAGGTGTCCAGAGGGGCTGGCAGAGGACATGTCTGCATGATGTCTCTACTATATATAAAGGAAAATGTATACAACAGCAATGTAGATAAATTAATTTATATAATAGCTTTTTAGTCAATGCCTATTGCATAAATTTATGTATTGTAGGGGTATTAGGGTTGAGTAGGGTGTTTAATGTTAAACCCCTTACTTTGCACTTTAATAGCGTTACCCCTGTATAATGGAATTGCATGAAATTTTGCATGCACCGTATGGGGGGACAATGTCTCTTGATTTGGCAAGTTTTGTTCTGGTCAGATGTGGGGATTCTGGGACCCAGAAAGTATAAAATAAGGACAAATCCGTTTTTTTTTGCTGTTTTATTTGCTCTCACCTACAGCCCAGATGGTTTAGAATTTTGTTCTAAAATGTTCAGGGTAGAAAGAGTTTACCCTAGAATGGTGCCCTCTTGTTGGTTTGGTGAAAAAATATTAATCAATTCCAGAGTTATAAGGATTTGAAATTTCAGTTCTGAGCATGCTCAGTGGGATCTTTCAAATAGACATTTGACACGAAAGAAGAATTTCCTGCTCATGAAAGACGACTCTTCTTTCATGAGCTGAAATTCTTTTTTTGTGATGAAAAAGTCTTCTTTTGTATGACAGCCGTCTTGTTTCTGTTTTTTTTTTTCTTTTAATGGAAAATGCATAAAAATGATGTCCTGGAGGAAAAACAAACACATGAATCTAGTTAAACGGGACCCGTTTAGCTGGATTTTGGAGTTTGTTTTTCACAAACGGCCCCAAAATTTGTTTTGGGGATATCCTCAAAATCTCACTGAGTCTTGGTTTCGTGAACTGAAATTCTTGTTTTGTAAGTCTCACAGAAGAAGATTTCCATCTCATGAAATAATAAGTTGGACTTAGATTTTTTCCATACTTTTTTTATGAGTGGATCTTCTTTCATGATCATGAAAGCACTCATAAAAGAAGAAAAAAAACTTAGTCCGCCCTCTTCTTTCATGAGTGGAGCTTCTTCTTTCATGAGTTATTTTGTGATAATGAAAGAAGAAGGTTGGCTCATGATAGTGCTACTTTTGTGAGCCCAGATTCTTCTTTTGTGAGTACTTTTGTAACTCTTGAAAGAAGAAGGTCGGATCATGAAAGAAGACGGCAGACTTAGTTTTTCTTTTTCACAGTTCTTTTGTGAGGTCAAATGAAAGGACCATTGCTCTTTTGTGTAATTTCACAAAAGAACTGTCCATGACTGAGAACTTCTATCTGCCTACCTATATACCTACCTACCTATGTTTTCAATTTTTTTAAGAAGATCTGTGGTGCCCACCCCCAGTATTGTTTCTTCCTCTCCACATCCCACCAGGTCTTCCACCCCCCACTCCCAACTTTTTTTAGTTTAAACTACTAAGCGACTTGGTCTTGCTGGAGGTAAAGCAGTGAGGCCAGATGGACTCCCCATCGAGTTTTGTAGATCATTAGAGGACACAGTCTGGACCCACATGCTTAATATGTTTCAGGACATTTGAGGGGGGGAGATCTACCACCCACTTGCAGTTTGGCCACTTATATACAAGGAAGGTAAGGATCCTTCATTGTGCTAGGCTTATAGACTGATCTCCCTCTTGAACAGTGATATTAAAGTATTGGCAAAAGCATTAGCAAAGCAACTTGAGATGGTTTTACCATCTCTGGTGCAGAAGGACCAAACAGAGTTCATCAAAAATCAGCATTCATAACATCATGTGAGGCAACTGCTGGTGGTGGTAGAACTGTGGTCATGGTGTCTGGGGGGGGCTGCGTGCACTCCCTAGACACCAAGAAAGCTTTTGATAGGGTAGAATGGGGCTATTTGTTCAAAGTTTTGGGGAGTTTTAGCCTTGGGGATCAGTTTTTGGAGTATCTCAAATTGCTATATAGCAATCTGAGGGTGAATCTCTTTGTGAATGGGGAGGTTACCGGCCATTCAAACTGGTGAGGGTTACTCAGCAGGGATGCCCTCTGTTCCCCCCCTCCTGTTCGCTCTGGTGATTGAGACCTTGGCAGTGCTGATTAGGGTGGCTGAGGATATTAAGGGAGTTCACGGGGCCTGGGTTGTTCAACATAAAATCTCATTATATGCAGACAATGTCCTGCTTTATTTTTCCCAACCGGAAGAATCTATTCCACCATTGATTGCTCTGATTGAGGAGTTCTCCTCCTTTTCAGGGCACAGAATAAGTTTTGACAAATCAGAACTGCTGTGTCTGGGCAATGTGGACACTAGAGGCCTTAGTAGTTTCCAATATAGGATAGTGGCATTCAGGTGGGGAAAACATTGGATTCTCTTTATAGACTTAATTATATCCCTGTCCTTGAGAAAATCCTCTGGGATCTTTGTATGTGTCAGGGCCTACCAATCTCTTGGCTAGATAGAATAAATTTAGTCAAAATGAACATTTTACCAAGGTTATTATACCCCACTCAGATCCACTGACAAATTCTGTGTTTTTATTTCTATGCATCGACAACAGAGGATTACATGACACAGCCACTGTGAGACAATAGCAATGGTGACTTACAACAGTCATCGATGATTCTTAGATGCCCACTTGACACACACACCTGACTCGTGAGGTAACAGGGAAGAGTAGCACTAACAGTCCAACCCCCCTCCCCACAGCCATGCCACATACTACCCTACTGAGAGATCTAGTGTCACATATAGCAGTCTACTTTACTCTTCACTCACTGGCTGGCTGGCAGACTTACATACACAGGCAAAAAATTAAAAAGATTTCTGTACCCTGCTGCACCACCAGCAATAAGTAACAAAAAAGCAAAAACAAAACAAAAGAAGCATTTATCAATGCCTATCATGTTTGCTTGCTTGTGTTTGCTAGATAGATATCCAGATGAAAAAAACACTTGGCACTCTTGAAATAGGATTTAAACAGCAATGGTGCGAAGGTTTATTCAGCAAGGTGCTTGTAACACACCCGTAGCCCCAGCGCTTTAACCCTAATCCAGGTCTTCCTCAGGGGTCAGACCAATTTAAAACCACTAAAAACCAAGGTAACCATATATTATATAGTATAATATATAGTAGACATGTCATGGCAGCCTCACTCTAGTAGGTAGCTGCAGCAGCAGCAGCGCCTGTTTATTGGATTTTTTTTTGCTTGTTTTACACTGCTTTATTTAAATTTTTACTTTTATTTTATTTAGTCTTACTTAGTTTGTAAGGTTAGTTGTATTGGCAGTTAGTTAGGGCCTGCATTGATTTAGTTATTGTAGGTATAGCATTTGCGGGTTAGATCAGGGTTTGAGCCCTGCCTCTGGTGCTCTTAATGACGAAGTCACTTATTTATAAGGAACAAAAATTTGGTTTTTTTTTTGCCAGTGCCATAAATTCAAATGCTGGCATTTATCTGGTTGACTTTGACTTGCCCTGTCTGATGGCGGTGCTCCTGAGGTTGGAGCTAGAGTCAGAGTTCAGAGACCCTGGTGGAGTCCCTGGATTTTGTTGGAGGTCTCGCCTTGTGTAGAGGAGACCTGTGACATGAGGAGGAACTGATAAGGAGGGTGGTTCAGTCAGAACATCTACAGGGATCCCTCACAGCTGGACTTCTAAATGGAACAACATTGATCCCCACTGCTGGTGGACTGTGTGTGGCAGTGGGTCTGTTTGGAGCCCATTGATGTATCATTGAACTGGTTGGCTTGGGAGTCAGAGGGGGCTTTTGGGGGGCCTGCCCTAAATTTTGGGAGGAACTGCTCTGTGTGGGGTCCATGATGGGAGGCGTCGGTCTGGGTCCACAGGAGGGTGGACGTAGCTGACTGGTGCTTTCTGGGTCTCTCGGGGGGCTTAATGGCAAGTGTACCCCGTGCTGAGTACCATAGTCATGGGTCCAACCGGGTGTTGTGATAGCCGACTTGAGTGAACTTTGGGGGAAGGCCTTTCCCTCTCGTCCCCGACTGCCGTTCCTGCCTGCCACTGTTCGCTGGGCTGTTACATGGGGACTGTTGGAGTAAGGAGTTATTTTAGGAGAGCTGTGAGAAGGCCATTTAATACTGAATGAGACTCCTTGAAGGGACTCCACATGAGATCTCATTACCAGTCAGAATTTCTTTTTGGGGCTCTGATATTTTAAAATTATTTAGGCAGTGAGAGTGCCTATAAATCTTTCTTAATCTTCACATAAAACTCTGGGTATTCACTCTAATGCTCAAGTGAGAGTTGACTTTGGTTTGAAGAACCTATTTGATCAGTGCTCTGAAGAGGTGGGAGCTTTGAAGGATGTCTAGAAAGCCTAAGAGATTTAAGGGACTGTCTCTTTTTCCACAGAAAATGGACTTTCTGCCATATGTTTTTATATAATTTTTACATTTATTGGCTTTGTTTATTGGTGTATTATTTTGAAAGGGGTGGTTTGGGTGAAAGATTGGTGGAGTCATTTAAGGGTGTGATTAATGTATGATTGAGTATGGGTGTGTTTGTAATATAAAGAGTGGCTGTTGTGGGGTTAAGTGGTTGAATGTGTAGATTAGTGTGGGTGGTATTTTTGAGTGGTGTGTGATTAATATTGGGGTAGTTCAAGATTGTGGTGTTTGCTGCTTGCTTGGTAAGGATAGGCTGGGAAGGTATGAGGATGGTCAGGCAATGTTCCCCTACCAGGCTCAGGGACCTCCTCCTTTTAACTGTCCTCCACTGTCCCAGAGGTGTATATATATTGTGCCAGGCTCTGGGGATAGTTAGAAGGAGGAAGAGGGGTGGGGGGCTGGGCCTGGAGAGGAATTGAAAGGAGAGGGCAGATTGGGGTAATGGGAGCAAGAAGATACCCTGAGATGAAATGGGTCCAGGAAAGGGGTCCTCCCTGCCTGGTTCCCATACCCAAGGGCTCTGTTTCATGCAGGCAAGTGATGTGGTCTTCCTTGATTGTTTATCCTACTCAGACGGTGCTGTGCAATGCCAGGTCCATTAAGAACAAGACTGCTTTAATAGCAGATCTTGTTGGGTCAGTGGACCTGGCTTGCATCACTGAGACCTGGCTGTATGAAAATGCTGGTCCAGTGTTGGCTTCAGCAATTCCAGCCGGGTACTTGGTGATGCACCATCCAAGAATGGATCATAGTGGCGAGGGGTGTAGCCATCTGTTTTAGATTGGAACTGGACCTTACGGAGGTTCCAGTAGGGACCACCAACTCCCTTGAATGTATTGAAGCCATGGGTGTAGGGTGCAGGATATTTCTAATCTACCATCCACCAGGAGATGGGAAAGTTTTCTTGCAGGAAGTCGCGGCCTTCATCGTTGATGTGGTATTGGGATCCCCCAGATGGTTGATTCTGGGGGATTTCAATGCCTGGGTTGATGATGAACTCTTGCAGTTTGGTCAGGACTTCCTCAAATTAATAAGTTCATTGGGCCTTACACAGGTTGTTACCTCTGCGACCCACATTCATGGTCATTCATTGGACTTGGTGTTCCTTCTGGGGATGGAGATATCTGACTTGGTGGTGGAGCCAGTTGAATGGTCTGACCATCACACCGTGGGGTTCAGTTTCATGGCTCCCCCAATAGGCCTGCCCCTATGGAGATGGCCCAGTACTGCCCTTTGTGGGGCATGACCCTAGATGGCCTGATGACGGTACTGGACCTATTGAGTATATCAAGTAAAAGCATGGATCTAGGGAATCTAGTACTCACCTATAATAAGGCTGTGACAGAGGCCCTGGATTCCACAGCTTCTGTTCATGTTTGCCCACTCACTCTTCACCCAAGGTCCCCATGATTTGATGGGACCTTGAAGGAGATGAAGAGGGTGGGACAAAGGCTAGAGAGGGGCTGGTGGAAATCGGGCCTGGAGTGTGACAGACTTAAATTGATGGACCACTATGTGGTCTATCAATCAGCAATCACCCATAAGAAGGCAGAATTCTTGTCCAGGGAGATTGCCGCAGCACAGAATTGACTGGCTCAGCTCTTCCAGACCACGGACAGATTGTGCAATCCAATCTGTCTTCAGTCTGGTGGAGCCTTTTCACAAAACAAGTGTGATGAATTTGCTCTGTTCTTCACAGATAACATTGCCACCATCAGGTCAGGGATCTGTCTGCCCCCCCCCTCTAGTGGGCACTGTGGATATCAGCAGGAGGTGGCAGGCACCCACTTTGCCTGGTCTGACTTCAGCCAGCCGGAAATCATGGATATCGTGAGGGTCGTTCAGACTTTGCAGCCAACCAGCTGTAGTTTGGACCTGGGCCCTACGCACCTTCTAGTAGGATGCATAGATGAAATCGACCCTGTCCTAGCCAAGATAGTCTGGAGGTCATTTGAGAGGGGGGTCTTTCTGGATCCACTAAAGGAGGTGGTTGTTCAACCCCTCCTTAACCCCCCATGACCTGGACTGTCTGGCCAACTACAGACCGATCTCTAACCTGCCCCTTTAGTGTTAGGTTATTGAGAAGGTGGTTGCGCTGCAGCTGGATGAACACCTGTCCAGCTACGATATTTATGATTGTCTCCAGTCAGGATTTAGGAAGAGGCATAGTACCAAGATGGCCCTTGTTTGGGTACTAAATGACCTCCTAATAGTGAGAGATCGAAGGACTCGTTACATCTTGGTCCTCCTTGATCTCTCTGCAGCGTTTGACACTGTGGACCATGGTGTGCTGTTGGAGCACCTGCAGTTTATCTGTGGACTATTGCGAATGGTCCTCAGATGATTTTGATCTTTTCTCGCGGGTAGAAGTCAGAGATTGGTGTCTGGAATTCATTCTTCAGCTCCTCTCGCCCTACTCTGCAGAGTACTGCAGGGTTCCATCTTGTCACCCATGTTGTTCGCAGTGTATATACTACTGTTGGGAGAGAGCATTAGGTGGTACGGTCTGAGTTTTCACTGCTATGCAGAAGATACTCATCTGTACACGTCCTTTGTGCCCGGACAAGATGTGTTCCTCTCGGTATTTAACAACTATCTGTCTGAGATCCAGGACTGGATGAGTGCCAGCTGGCTATGGTTGAACCCGGCTAAAACTGAGGTGTTGGCGGTGGACCACATCATCAGGAGGCAGGTTTATTGGCAGGACAAACTTCTGGGCCTTGGCTCGGGGGTGGTCAGCTGACTACCTCAGATCAGGTGCGGAACCTGGGCATTATTTTTGATGACAGACTGACCCTTAAATCTCAGGTGTCGGCCATCATCAAATTGTCTATTTACCATCCGAAGAATATTGCCTGGGTGTAGTATCTAGTTCCTCCTGATGATCTTCCAACGTTGGTCCATGCCTTTGTAACCTCCCGCCTGGACTACTGAAATGCCCTTTACATAGGGCCGCCTGCAGCTAGTACAGAATGCAACAGCCAGGTTACTGACTGGTACTTCTAGGACCAGACATATAACACCTGTGCTCTGCGGACTGCACTGGCTGCCAATGCAGTGGTGGATCACCTTCAAGGTCAGGTTACTGACCTATAAAGCCCTAGATGATCAGGGACCCCATTACCTGCAAGATCTCCTTTGCCCTTACTGCCCCCTCCGTCCTCTCTGATCTGCCGATGAGGGATTTCTAGAGATTTCCAGGGTTTGTTTAAAGATATCGGGGGCCCAATCTTTTGCCTTTGCGGCCCTGATCCTGTGGAACTCTCTACCTCATCGGGTAAGAGTATGTCTAACCATCCAGAGTTTTAAAATGGCACTAAAAACATATTTATTTCACCTAGCATTTTCAGACTAGTTTGAACTAAATTTAGCCTGGCTTACTCCGATTTTATCAAGTTGATTTAGATTTATGATTTTTTAATTTTATGGATTTTAAATATTTGATTGTTATATATATTTTAAATTGTTATTTTCTTTTGCTTGGTATATGTACAGTGCCTTGGTTTTTAGAAAGGTGCTCTGTAAATAAAGATTTTTTTTAGAAAGGCACTCTTAAGATTTCATTCATTCATTCATTCATTCATTCATTCATTCATTCATTCATTCATCCACCATTGCTGTTTAAATCCCATTTCATGAGTGCTGAGTGTTTTTTTCATCTGGATATTTCCACAGAGTTGGCTACTTTACTATCAGCACCGCCTTTACCAGTGCGCACCTTGTTATCGGATTGTTTTTGCTAGATAGTTGTTGGGACTACATAGCATAAATAGTGCCGGTGGTGGGGGGCAGAGTGGAATCAGTAATTGCCACAGAGTGGTTGCATGACACAGCTGTGCAGTACAAAAAACACAACAAATATTCCTAATAGGAGTCTACAAGGCAGAACGCATTGTCACAGCAACTAGTGCTGGGGGTGGGAGGCAGAAAGAAAACAGGAAGGTCTGCCGAGTGGCTGCAAGTGACAGCTGTGTGGTACAAAAAGCACAACAAATGTTCCTAGTAGGAACCTTCAATGCAGTGCACATTTTCACAGCAACTTTGATTTGCACTTTTAGGCTCTATGACTGGCTAAGTAGATAAAAGAGACCACAGAGCAGGAGGAGAGTGGGTGGTGTTAGGGAGGAGGTTGCTAAGCCTAAGTTTGTGATTGGCAGCAAGGGGCAAGCTCCAAAATGCCCTAACTCACAGTGGTAGCAATGTTTGCTTATGTCGTTGGCAAACAAACATAAAAATATTTGTGAAATAAATGCTTCAAAATACCCCCTGCACCTTCCTAGTTTGCTGAATTCACTCTGCCCTGCCCCTGCTTTAGGACCTACAGCTGCCAGTGAAGGCTCACGCTGTATACCAGCTCCTCACATCTGCAACATGAGTTCACTAGTCTGCCTACCTGAAACTGCACTTAAATGTAGTGAGAACTAGCTAACTGGAATGAAAATGGATGATTCTGTGATGATTTTCAAACCTTTCTGATCAAAATCCTTCCCCTGTGAGAGAGAGAGCTGGGATTGGGTGGGGGTGGTTACGCAAGCTAAGGCCTCTGGTTCTCCTTAGGATTTATTGATGAACATGTGTGCTATGCAAGGAGCTCTTGATCTGCAGAGATACTGATAGGCTGCTACAAATCATGTGGCTTGCCAACACTAAAATGTGTGCAGCATGAGGAGTTCTTTGTCTCCAGCATCACTGATTGGCTGCTGCAGGTCATGTGGCTTGCCAACAACTTGGATATGTTCTGTGTGTTTTCCCTGTAAAATGTGCTGCATCATGATGTGGAGGTGCAGAAGGAAATCAAGTTCCTTCAGAACTGCTTTGCTGGTGTCCAAAACACAGATTTTCGTCATATTCACCAAATGCAAATGCCTCATCAACTCATCTTTGTTAGGCAGTTCTCAAGTTTTGAGGACCAAGGTGGTTCATTGAGAAGGGACATCAAAAACAGAGTGGATCTTACAGAATTTAGCTGAGAACTTACAGAAAAGTAACTGGGTTTGGCTTCCCTTCCCTGATAGCTTTGGTGCTGGTGTTCTGGTGTTGTTTGTTCATCAAAAAATCCTCTAGAGACAGAGCCCTTAAATTACGTAACCACCATCACCAATGAGATGTGTGACTAAGCCTGTACAATAGTCTCTGGGAAAAGTCTTTCAGGCCTTCAGGTGAACATGGCTGGGTTTGGGATATTCAGAAGGACTTAGAAAATGGTGTGGTAGAGCCAGCCCAGTGGTGCAGAGGTCTGAGGCACTGGACGCCTTACCTCGTGTGACGTCGGCAACCTGGTTTCGGGAATGACCTTGGGTCATTGGGGAGCTGGCATGGGGGGGGACGGAGCAGAATTGAGCAGCTGAAAGGCAGCTCTCCTCTCCCAGGGAGGTTGTTACCCCTCTTCATAGTTCCACTCCTATTGAGTGGAGGTCCAATGGGTAGCGTAGGTGAGGGGGGGCAAGTAGCGGGATGGTGCCTCGAGATGTGGCATGTACATGCCTCCATACACGCGCACATACCCAGGGCATGGGGATGGGTGAAAAAAGGGGTAAAGAAATGGATAAAAATCTATATAGAAAAAAGAAAATGGTGTGGTGCCTCCTATTGGGATCCTTTTGACAGAGTGCTGCCAGGGTGTTTCCCCACAGAAGATACATTTGGGCCCCTGCTGCATTCTCAGTGTCAGGAACCCAATAAAACAATCTCCTCCTCACTTATCGCTATAAGCATGCAAATAAGCAATACACAATAATAGCAATGTATTCACTAAATGCAGTCAAATAGCAAAGGGATTGTTTGAGGGGACATGGTCAGAATCTTTATTAACAAAGGAAAAGGTTACATATAGGGACATATGGAGTGAATTTAGGTTACATATAGGGACAAATGGAATAAATTTATTTTTTGCATGATGGAGCAGCTCAACGGAACACCTGCATCTGAAAGTCTTACAGCGTTCAGGATTTGGGTGGTGAGAGTGCAGTTTCCTGCTATAGATAGCTTTCATCATAAACTGCTTTCTTTCTTCCAGCATTGGTGACAGCAGTGTTGGAGGGTGTCTCCCAGTGAACGTTTTGGGATTCCTGACTTTGTTTTAGAGCAGCTCAATGGATCATCTGTACCTGTTTTGCAGTTGTCAGGATTTGGGTGCTGAGGGCACCATTTTCCTGCTATAGCCAGGTTTATCATAAACTGTTTACTTTCTTCCAGCATTGGTGAGAACAATGTTGGAGGGTGTCTCCCAGTGACTGTATGGGACTCCTGTCCTTTTGCAGCTGGACCTTTTGGGACACTGCTCTTCAACAGCATATTGTTTGGCTTCTCCTGCTTTATTATTTTAAAGAGCATGCCCCTACCTGTGAGTGTGACTCCGCCATGCAGTGGGTCCCGTGCACCTCATCAGTGGCCCTTATTTCATTCCATGAAAAAATCCACCAAACAGGCAAGAAATGTAGAAAATCCCACACTGTACATGAGAAAAGATGACTGGAACAGAGAAAGTGGAACCGGGACTACCCGTTCACGCGTGACGTCAGATGTCAGAGAAACAAGGAGCCGAATCTGCAGTCTACAGAACTTGAGAGCTGCCCAACGAATCAGGAACACAGGTACACATGTAAAGGAAAGGAAGCCAAGGTCTGTGTGGACAGTAGAAAGCAGGGGCGCAGATCACAACAGCGAGTCAGAAATGGGACTGCGTGTCAGCACAGTCAGCGGAATGGAGTGAAGTGATGTTCCACTGCCCCAAAGAACACAGTGCTGTGGAGGTGCCATGGCGCATGTCAGCACAGCGAGTGTGACTGACTGTACAGTGATGTCCCAGAGCATTGCAGGAAAGCCATTGTAACTGACTGTAGTGGTGCACCAGTGCCACACACACACAGCAGAGTTTCCTGGAGATGGCCCAGTGCACCTGTGTCACCAATAGCATGGTGCAAATGCATCCTCACAGAGACAACTGTAGTGTGTGAAGATATGCCAGTGCAGTGCGTGGATTAGATGTAAATGCATTGTGGGAAAATGTATGTTGCAGGTTGTGATATAAAGTACACAAAAGCCTGCCATAATGTGAATGTGGCGTGGGTGTCGCAGGTGTCCAATGGGGGAGGTGGAAGTCCTGCCATGCATCAGTTAGTCCTGCACCATGAGGTCGCATCAGGAACAGTGGCATGAAGGGCAGACAGCAGGATCCGACTCTGTGGTATGTACAGTACACAGTGCCTCAGATACCATGTAACACAGGGACACAGGCTCTGCAGAATGTGTGACACCTGCCTGCCAGTGGTACATCCTGTCCCAGTAGTTGACTGCTGCAATAGCAGCGCAGATGGCTGACAGCAGGATCAGGCCCTGTGGTCTGGAGAATGTACAGTGGCCAACATAAAAACAAGATATACAAACAGGGAAACAGGCACTACAAATGGTATGAGTCCTGCCTCCTATCTGTCAGTCTGCCCCTGCCAGCAGTCTGTCCTGCCCCAGCGGTTTCTCGCTGTAACTGCAGCACCAAGGAGAGACGCCAGGACCTGACACTGTTGTTTAGCAAATGTATGTCACCTCACACCAAAAAATGAAACATAGGGACACAGGCAGTGAAAAACATGTAAATCTTGTCTGCCATCACTCAGTCCCACCCCTGCCAGCAGTCTGTGCTGCCCCAGGATGTACCTGCCATCACACAGGTGCCAAGGGAAGTAAGGAGGGTACCATCCATGGACAGTCAATTGTCATTTGTCCTTAACCTCAGGGCACAGGCCCTTAGCCTAAAACTTACCCCCGAACCCTCTAAAGGCCCCTTCTTTCTAACCTCCGCCTATATTCCCCCAAAAAATCAAACTCAGGCCCTGGTCCCTCTAATAGAGTATCTCACGTCTCTACCACATTCCCCTGAGCATATTCTCCTGGGTGATCTAAACATCAACTGGCTTAGCCCGCATCCTCCTCCACCTGCGCTCCTTTACTGCTATTGACCTACGCAACTTGTTACCCAGCCAGCAAAGCGAACCCCTAATAAGTCGAGGCACTCTTCTGGATGTAGTCCTCACCAACTGACCTAACCAAGTTTGCAATCTACAAGTCCTCCCGGTTGGAATCAGTGACCACTCCTATTCTTTTCTGTTGGATTACGCCCCTAACCAAACCCACTGCACAGGCCACCCTATACAACGGTGGGCGGTTGCGACCAGGTGGGTTGGAGAGGCCTGAAGCAACTTCTAGTCTGTTGACTGGTCTCCCATTGAGACTACCCCTAACCTTGATTCGCCCTGGCCTTCTTCACCTTAATGTTTAACAACGCCAGGATATCTTCGCACCCCTAACCAAACCTGCTCCAAGGTACGCATACTCTCTGGTCACTCCTTCCTACTCCAACTCCTTAGGGCACAGGATAACCCTGTGGCACCTAGCCACGGAAACTGGCCGCCCTGCTGACAGACAGGTATATGCTGCTGCCTGAAATAAATGTACCTGGGCCATACGCAAAGCAAAGGCCGATCATTATCGGGCCTCATTCACCTCATCCTGGGGGAATGCTAGAACCTTCTGGGATAACATCAAACAACTAAATGGTGATACACTCTCTCCTCCTCCTTCCAAAATCAATATTGAGGGTATTATCTCTACTGATCCTACCCTCATTGCTAACCATCTCAATAAATCCTTTACTGACCTTAGCTCTGTACTCCCTAGCAACATTTTTGACCCACCCCTCCACTCTCCTGACCCTGCTCCCTCACACGCATCTTTCCACTTCTACCGGGTTACTGTCAATGAAGTCAGACCGTATCTGACCAAGGCCCTAAGAAGCATCACCACTGGCAGTGACTCCTTGGACCCCAGACTCCTAAGCCTGGCATTGGACCAGATCATCACCCCAATCACTAGCCTCTTCAACAAATCACTCTGTCTAGGGCACTTTCCATCTGCCTGGAAAATTGCCACTGTCACTCCCATACATATGGGTGGAGATAGGGCCCTTTCCGGTAATTATCGTCCGATCTCAATCCTCTCACCACTCTCAAAAGCCTTAGAGAAAGTAGTATCCTCCCAAATATCTGAGTTCTTACCAAATACAGTATCCTCTGCTCCCTGAACAACACGTCCGCTGCTGGGCGCTGCACCAATACCGCCTCATCGAAGTTTTCTAACTTCCTCCATTCCTCCCTGGACCCAGGCTCTTTGCTGGTGCAGTGTTCATCGATCTGTCAAAAGCCTTGACACCGTGATCCCATCCTCTCCTGCTGGATGCACTCAGCCATGCTGGCTTTGCCGCAGGACCTGTCTCATGGTGCTCCAGCTATCTGTCTGCCCGGTCCCAGCGTGTAAAAATAAATGGCACCCTCTCTGACCTCTGCCCTATCCTATCTGGGGTTCCCCAGGGCTCTATTCTTGGGCCCCTGCTCTTTTCCCTTTATCTCAACACCCTGCCAGGTGCCTGTACTGGCAAACTCCTCCTTTATGCTGATGATGCTGTTATCTTCGCTTCTGACCGTAACCCCACCACTCTCCAAGATTCCCTGCAATTATCCTATAAAGATGTGGAAGCCTGGTTTAAAGAACATAGACTGGTTATAAATCTTAAAAAGACCAAATTTATGATCTTCTCCCACCCCCAAAACAAAGCTAGTAATTTCCAACTTCAAGTCTTGGCCAGCTCTATGTTCCCACTCAAACAAGTTTACACATACAAATACCTTGGGATAACCTTTGACCCTGCCCTCACATTCCATTCCCATATCTCCGCCTTAGCCTCCACCACCAATATTAGGTTGGGAATCCTTTACCGCCACAAACACTGTCTCCCCCCCGATGCCCTCCGATTCGCAGTTATGTCCTCTATTCTGTCACTTGTTGACTATGGCTTACCAGTCTACAGGGCTGCTGACCAGACCTCTCTAAACAAAATCTGCCTCACCTTAAATAAGGCCTGTTGACTAATCTTAGGTGCTCTCAGACTTACACATACCTGCCATCTTTATTCCCAGGCAAATCTGCTTAATCTTGACGAACGTCTTAGGTATCAAACCTGCATCCTTACAAAAAAAACTCTCCTTGGGCTCTCTCCTTCTGGTTTGACTGCCGTTATCCACCATGTAAACTCACTAGATTCTACATGGTCCTCCTGTAAAACCAAGTTGAAGGTACCTAGGGCAAGGACCTCTCATGGACAACGGGTCTTCCTCTACTGTGCCACTTCTTGGTACAATTCCCTCCCTGCCAGTATCTCAGACACCCCCACAATCTCTTGCTTTAAAACTACCCTCCGGAACCACCTTCTCACTACTCGCAGCTGTTGCTGTTTCTAAGCTATCTTGCTCACTCTCTGACAAAGCCCCCTGTTGGCTGCTCAAATCCTTACCTTCTCTACCCTTGGTTCCTGTTACCTCCCTGTTGACTCCGCTAAAACACACTATATTGATATCCTATGTTTTTCTTATGTTATTTCCCTGAACAATGTTAACTTCACCAATCCTGTATGTTGTAAATTGTTGATCTCATTTGTCCTCCTGTATCCTCAAAAAAACTGTACACTGTTTCTCTGTGCCAAGTTGTTTTCACTGTATTGTCTTCTCTGTGACGAGGTACCTTTGTAAATGAGCCTCTGGCTCAAAGGTTGTAAACCGATGCTTAATAAATAAATAAATTAATTAATTCATCAGAATAAAATGAATGACAAGTACCCAGGGTGTGCACATTGGATGATGATGCTCTGTGCACACCATGGGTGCACTTCGGCGATCGCATCTGACTGACGTGGTGTCCGTGTGTACAGGAACAGCACAGTATCCAGGATATGTGTAGTGACACCTGCATCAGTATTGCCACGCTGAAACATTGTACCCACTGTCTTGGCAGCAGATGGTGACCATTTCCAACGTAAATGTCTGCACTGGAATAGTGTACCAGAAATATGTTTCTGGCAGAGTCCCCCAGCAGAGAAACGAATGCCATACTGCAGACATAGTGTGGACAGTTCAGGTATCCAATGTGGGCTTTGTCAGTCCTGACTGGTGACATTGAGTGCTGCCTAATATTGGTGTTGTGACATAGTGCAGTGGATGTGTGACACTGTCATGCATATGAGGTCCCCTGCACAGGAGTGTGTCACCATGGTGATGTCACTACTCTACAGGTGTGATCTATAATCATGAGTTGAGTCCTGCATAGTGTGTATATGTTTTGGTGTGGGCATGTGATGTATAACGAACATGCTTGTGACATCTCACTGTACCTGCAACCATGTCCATGTATGTGACTGTCCCACATATGTGTATTGCCACTGCATATGTGCACAGGTGGTCATGCGATTGCATTGGTAAACACATGCCTGTGACATGGCTGGCAGTATAGCCTAGAGGTTAGCGGAACGAGGTGTGAATGATCTTGATACATCCAGCAGACAAGACCTGAGTTTGATTCTCACAACCTCGACTTGCATACTGTGTGACTCTGAGCAAGTCACTTAACCGCCCAGTGCTCCCAGGTTGCCCCTAAAAACAGGCACTTGTGCCTAGTGGGCCTTACCTGGTTACCAAAGACTAAAATAAAAAATAAATAAATAAAATGTGTATGCATGAATACTGACACTGGGGATGTGGGGATGGGGTGTGTGTTCCTTTGTGTGTTTTGGTGTATTGTGTGTTATGTAGCAATCCAGATGGAATGCCATCACACAATGACTAAGGCTAGAGCTGCATCACTCACTGTGGTGTGACCTGAGGTCTATGATGGGCAGCTGATCATGTTTCAATGTTCATAGCTGCCTGAGAAGGACTGCATCAGTCAGGGACACATCCTGCACACAGCAAGTGTGTGCACAACCCTGTGATGAATTTGTCAGTTGTCACCTGTGCATTATGCTGTGGAAATACCAACACAGTGTAGTAGTGGACATGTGTATAGCTGTGCAGTAGTGGATTGGGTGTGTCAACCCCTGTATATAGTTGAATGGCAATGCATCCCCTCAGTGGGACATCAGACACTATCCGGTAATGGTGAGGGATGCAGTCACCTGTGCATTTATGTACAATGGCACAGTGTAATCTGCATGTCCATGTGTGTCCAGTTGTGGGTGGCTGTGGGTCTGGTCTGTCAATGTGTGTCTGTGTGTATGTGGATGCATACATGCCTGTGTGTGGAAATCCACAATGTGTCTGTGGTTGTTTGCCAGGGAGACAGCACAGCAGACAACCTCAGTGGAACCATGCCATGGCACAACACAAGCCACTGTGTAAGCAGATGATGTGTGGCAAATATCAAATGCAGCTACAGAGGACATCAATGTCTGCATCAACATCTGTATGGAGTGACGTTACGGTTGTATATAATCACCAGGCGTTGTCTGAACAATCACAGTGTTCCAGTGGACCTCACAGCTTGTCAGTCATGCTGAGTGACAATATGTGGAACAAGTCAATACAGTGTTGCTGACAGACCAACATACCCCCATGCATGTCTGTGATGTGTGATCTCCGGAAATGGCACAACAGAACATGTGTGTCCATGCTGTGGTGTATGACACAATGATGTATGTTACTGTGGGAAACTGTCTGCTGATGGTAAGTAACCATGTGCTCGTGCAAGTGCTGGATGTGTGCATGTAACTGTTCCCCAGTGGTAAAGGAGGGAAGTGTACTTTGCAGAACAACCTTGTCCATACAATAGGGGGTAACAGGGTGTCCATTATGTCTTTTACAGGAAATATATAAGAATGTCCTCTGTGGATGATGAATCATTTAGTGAAGATGACAATGCATCCACACAGGAGAGTGTCAACCTAACCAATGAGCATGAACACTCTGAGCATGAAAGTGATGCGCAAGACATGTCATCGCATGCTGAGGATGAACAGTCAGACCCGGAAAGTGATGCATCACACATATCATCAAATGCTGAAGAGGCCCGAGACTCACAAGAGATCCATCCGTATTGCTTTGAACCCCCAGCTCGCAGGCCGGTCGAGGTGTCTGATAACAGTGAAGATGAGGGTGACCCAAATACAGAGTTGGCAACATTGACTGGTAAGTGTGTTGCATTGCTGTGTCTGTGCTGTATGTCGTGACAATCACCATTGCCACTGTTTGCTATAATCCAGATGATACATAGCACATGTAATCAATGTCACAAGTCAGGGTGAAACATAGGTAAGATGTTGTAAGGCACATGTGCCTGAAACAGTAATGCACCGCCATCAGCAACCTGAAAACCATGCCAGACATTATGTTGGTTGACATGTACAGGTGTGTAGATATACACACTGAACTGAACACAAACTACATGTCTGTTCACAACTGTGTAAACAGTCTATGCACAAGGGGACATGGTGCATCTCTTAGGAGTGCCCATGCAGCTGCAGGCTACACTACCTGGCCTGAACCCCACCCCCCAATCCCCACGGGGGTATCACAGAGTAACCTGCTACACAAACAAAAATGAACATACATCTCCCTGGATCACCCCAGGGGAGGGCCCGCCACAAGTACCTGACTGCCGCACTGCAATGAAACAGTTTGTCCTGGTATGTTACAAAGTGCATGGGAGATCCCCACTTGATGGATGGACCAGCCAGTGGCCTGCATGCCATTGGCCTCTGTTACCTCCCCATATCCTCAGGGGTTGTCCTGCATGTGACCCTTGTTCAGAGGACCAAGACATGGTAGTGCATTTGCATGATAGCGTGCATGTGTGCTGCAGCTCCGGTCCATGGCACCATCTGCCCACACCTGTCCCTGTGGCAGGGCAACACAGCCATGACACTGCCACACAACCACCATCAGCTGGCATCTAAACCCCTAGGAGATCCTCAGTACCCTCACAGGGATGACAGCTTGCCCATGGCAGCATAAACCATTACCTACCCTCAACACCACTGCCTCGCCACCGATGACCAAAGTCATTGCCCAAACACGTGCCGCAAGTGTGGTGCGAGCTGTGGCATACAGCTCCTCCACCCTCCACGCCCATGGGCTGGCTGAGACACAATACATGATAACAGCACAATAAACAGGCAGTAAAATGTGTCATATGTGTGTAGCAGACATGACAGTAATGGTGATAAAATGCACATCAGTGTAACATGTTGGACACAGACAATGAAATGTTGTAATGTGTGCAGTCTGAGGTTGACAAAGTTGCCTACCATGGTGCTGTGTCACACCATGTACTGTGCCACAGATGCATGTGTAACACTCCTCCACCCTGTAATGTATTGAACACCTGTGCCCCTGTACACTTGCAAAGTAACACACTGTACCTGGTTAAGGTGTCGTGCATGCAAACAAGCTGTGAGCCTGTACACATGTATGGATGTGTTGCAACATGGTCTGGGTTGTGTGTGTAGTGGTGGTCTGGGCATGGGGGTGAGGAAGTCAGGCCGTCATGCCATTCCTGTCCCTGCAGTGCTGATGGAGAGGGTTTGTTTGTCTGTGGTCCACCAGTGATGGTGAAGTAAGTGATGTGAATGGACAAATGTTCAAGTCCTGACCGTGGCAAGTACCCAAACTGACAGGCTAAGGCTGCAACAATGGGGCCATGCTATGAGTGAACTGTATGGCCCGGATATTCAAAAGGGTTGTGCATGGCACAACAGTGTTGCACCATGTGCAACCCACTGATGCGCTCTGGTGTGATATTCAAACGGGGATTGTGCCTGGCACAAATCCCGATGCGCCGGAGTGCATCAGTAATGTATGTGGTGCAGGTAGGGAGGGCATGCCCATGCATACCCGCACATCCTGATATTCAGCCCGGATGTGCTAAGTCCATGCATGCACAACCCTACTTGCACTGCACACAGGTAAGCCAAAAAGGAACAACGGCTGGCCACCCACAGGTGAGCTGCCGTACTGCAGGCGCAACATGACAGTTGTCACCTGTGGAGGTTACCCGGCTCGCTGCACCTCCGCGATAGCCCCATGCCCGGTCCCGTGGGGTAACTATTTAATAATACGATGTCGGGTCCCGTTGTTGCGCCCATCAGGCTTGCATTAAAGACGTTTGTTCGGTGTCCAGTGGTTGCGGGCATTTGTAGCAGTTCATATCCCGGTGGTTCAGTGGTCGCCACAGGCTTTGTCAGTCATTCTTGTGGTTAGGTTTACTGCACTCATCGCGACATTTGCCAGGTCGAAGTTCAATCTCTTGCGGTCCAGTAGTACTCTCTTGCCTATCCCCCACGCTGCTCTCGGCAGTGGCAGCAGAGCATTCGCGCCGCTGGCCTGGCCGCCCGCCAACCGACACAGGTTGCTGTACATCCATTGTCCCAGCATGAGCCAATGGCTGCAGTATCCCGCATTACATATTAAGTCCAGATATGTGAATGGATCCATCACATATCTGGAATGTGGTACGGTATAGCTGCATGCCCATTGGCTCACGCCAGGACCAATGGGTCGATAGCCCCACGCACGTGTCAGTCGGGGCGGCGGTGCAGCAGGCGTGGTGCTGCCACCCGCCGCTGACCCGGGGAGGGGCGGGGGCCAGTGGGTGGTGGGTAGGGGTACCGCTGGACAACCAGGGAGATTGGACTTTATTTTTTAATACAAATGCCCACAATCGGGCTGCGAGCTGTCCACTGGACCACCTGGGACATTGGACTTTACTTTTTAATACAAATGCACGCAATTGGGCTGACAGCAGTCCACTGGATCACCAGGGATCTAGGACTTTACTATTTAATACAAATGCCCACGATCGGGCTGACAGTGGTCCACTGGACCACCAGGGATATAGGACTTTACTATTTAATACAAATGCCCACGATTGCGCTGACAGCGGTCCACTGGACCACCAGGGATATAGGACATTTTTAACTGTACATATGCCCGCGATCGGGCAGAGGGGTGCAGTGCTGCGCTGTGCAGGGGGAGTCAGTCCCCGACGGCTGCTGCCTGAAGGGCGCTTAGGAGCAAGTCGCTTGGGGATGAAGCGACCTGCACATGCAAATGGGAGCTGACGATATGCAAATGGCCCCATTTGGTGCCTTTGCATACATTATGGCCCCATTTGCATGTGCACTTTTGAATACTGTGGTTATTGCACATAGCTCAAGGGAACTGGCGCTAGCACATCCCCCTGCTCCACTCTGGCCACTTGCACTGGCGCAGTGCTACTGCGCCATGTGCACTGCAGGTGGCCAGAGTGCGATATTCAATGATGCTGTGCCATGGTGCAGCTCCGTTGAATATCGCCCAGTCAATGCCCCTGTGCAGCCAAGTTGTGCTGCTCCCAGGTTTGCGCCACAGCCTGGCGCAGTCTGAATATCCAGGCCTATACGTATGCCACTGTTGTCAGTAGAAGCTGAAAAAGTGCACAACTGGCATGTATAGGTGCTATCTGGGTGCAATCATGGCATTCTAGTGGCTGTGGACACCAACCTGGTGATGACATCAGTCACACCAAGGAAATTGTTCAGAATGCACACACTTTGTCTTGATGCAATAGGCACTGGACTGCGACACATGAGATGGGACAAGTCATGTTGGCCATCTGACTGCATTCTGCGAAAAATGTCACCACAAGTATGTACTGTCCTGTGGTGTTGCATGGCATGGTGTCCTGCAACAAATGTACAATATCCCATACTGTCAGATTCATTGAAACACTTTTGATATGACTGCAGCAGTCATGACACATATGTGCAATGCAGCATTCATAGCATGACATTTGTAGTCAGCTCAGTGCTCTGTCCGTGCCCCACAATAAAGGACACACTGCAGTGTCTGTGACATGTGCACATGCATACACATCCTATGTTCACGTGTGAAAATCACAGGAGGTCATGAGTCCGCCTTATTGTTGGTATATTACAGTAGTCTGTAAAACCAGGGTCTGCCAGCACCTATGACAGATATTTGTCATTGAAAAAAACAGACAGTGCCACTCACATATGAGTTGTGAGGTTGCTACATGCCTCAGGCACCTGTGACAAACAATATATATCTGGACACAAGGGACCATGGTTGACCCCCCTCCCACCCTCATGCCATGGTCACATGTCATAGACGGTCCATGCATGTGGAATGTGCTGCGCAACAACACCCCTCTTATGTACAGAAGGAACTTGAAGCTCCCTACCATGACACCCCAATCCCTCTACACCAACATGGCATACATCTTGTGTTCCTATGATCTGTCATCCTCTGATGTCTTGTGAAGGCCTTGTACCATGTATATCATCCAGTAATGAACTACACATAACCTGTTGATGTACTCCCATAGACGCTGACTGCAGATGTGTACACAGTACAACAAACAGTGTGTTACAATGCACCTCTACTATGTCAGTAGCACTGCATCTGCACCGCTGCAGCTAATAACTGTCAACAGGAAGCACAACATGACCACTGGCGTACACTAAAACTATCCCCAACACAGGGTGAGTGCTGTGACCTTCCCTATATGTCCAAAACACACTCAAGTCAGCAGTTGTGACCATCTTGACATGCCTACCCTCTGTGTGTCCTGCCAGACCACCAACACCATCATGTGCTGTCTATCATGGCTCTGTAGAGATGTGTTAGCATATGACACTGGATGCACATGCACATAGTCAATGAAGCTGTACTCACTGCATATGGTGTCAGTCCCTGAAATGTTGAGTGCCAGGCTGGCACAGTGTTGATATGTTAGTGCAACCATTTGTGGCAACGGGGAACTATGCACAGGAGTGGCTATTACCAATTGAGGGCCACAGTGGATATGAGTACGGAGCATCCCAAGGACACTGGTCCACCTCTGCAGAGGGTGTCACAAAAGGACTGCACATGGTTTGGCCCCTGGTGGAACAACAAAAGAGGTGCATAGTGGTCCAGGTACCTGTTGAATGTTCAGTATGGCAGCATAACACACATCAGTGTATACATGTGCAGACATCATGTGAAAGGGAAACTATCACTGTGTGCACAGGAAGCCCTGCCTGCTGTGTGCCCAGAAAATTGCAACTTGGATACATCACCAATGCCAGCCCTATTAGGGACTCACCTGTGTGCAGGGTATATACCTGCTGGCTGAGAGACCTTGGCTGTGCATGGCTGGAGGTGGTCAAGCACAAGTGCTGCAGCTGGTGATGTAATGCTGGACAACATACTGACAGGTGAACCACCATCTGAGCAGGTAGGAAATATAGGTGAAATAGTGAGACACACTAGAGATAATGGGCTATGGTAGTCATGAGTCATGTCAAAGTGTAATGTAAGTTACTCGCTGTAGTACTGCAGCACACAATGCCAAGATGGGCTCCTAATGTCACACATACCCTTTTCACACCTACCAGGTGCACACATGGAAATTATGTAATGAGATTTATAGCACATACTGTAGGGAGTCTGAACAGTTCCAACGCAAGATCAAGCACCACAATGAGGAGGACGAGGGTGATCCAGGGTCATGCATCACACGTCATCCAGGCGTCCATGGAGTCTGCCTAGATCTCTGGGTGCTCGAAACTGCCTACTGTCAATTGAAACAGCAGTATCCACAGGATGAGGACAACATGCAGTTTCAGCATGAGTAAGTACAAAGTGTTTAATGTTAACGGAAACGTGCACCATGTATCAATGCAGTTGACACAGTAAAGGGTGTGTACTCTAAAAAATAACATCAAACATGATCTGTCCTATTCTACGGACAACTCATACCTCACATCACAAACTGAAACAAACTGAAACACGTGATGCAATTGTGTGTCACAACATCACTGGCACCTAATACAAGTATAAACAAAACAGCATACTTATGAACATGCAATAGAAAGTGACAGCATGCTGCATATTGGTCTGTAATGCTGTGCAATGTTGTACCTGTGTTGTGTGCACCTTACCCATTGAAGGCACACCCGTCCCATGTCACAGGACAGGTGGGCCTTATGCCATTCATGGCTTTCGAACAGGAACATCAGCTGTAAGTTTAGGTAACATCGACATATCAGAACAACTGGCCCAAAAATGTAGTATGTGACTTCAGGTGCTGCAACAGCATGTACAAGCAGTCCCTGGCTGCACAGCATTATGTGTAGTCAGCCTTCCCTGACTGTATTGCCACATCATGCTGTCATGAACGTGACATTCACAATTACGCTGTTGAGTTATCAACATCCCAGTGGTGTTTCCCATCCATACTGATTACAAAGCCTCTTTTGTTGTTGGCCTGACTACCAACAAAATATCTGTATTGCACACAATATACAGTAACATCTCCCACTGATCATCCGCATCTGTATCACATCTGTGACATCCACTCCTACTGTTTGTCAATTGCAAAGTATCGTTCCACAACAGTACAACTAACTGGGTGAGGCAATGACAACATAGTACATGGTATGATGCACTTCTTACTATGCAAACCTACGGTCATGTGCATGCACCAAAATAGGAACAACACATCATGTCTGTGTGCAAACTAGTGTCACATGCAAGAATTTGATGCTGGTACTATGCAGTCTGGACATGTACACGGTATGTCTTGTTCTGTCAAATGGACTTTGGGACCACTGTCAAATAACACAGGCTCTGATGGGACAGACTCATGGTGGCCTGACATGTCAAGCACGTCTATGTAGTGTATATCAGGAAAACACTGTGCCATAGTATTATGTGGACAATGTTGCTCATGTGTCATCACGTGCCACAACATGTACTGCCCACAGAACGTCATTGCAGACCAGTGTATGTCAAAGGAATATCTGGAAGGTGACAATTGTGATGTGGTGCTAACTGGTATGGGAAGTGGAGTAGCATACAACATCACAGAAAAGCTACATGACTAAGGTGGCCTGTGTGGCAGTTGCAACCTGTGGCAGCATGGTAACAGAGTGTGCAGCTGGACACATCCCTATGGCACATGTAGATGCAGTGTGTGGTTCCTCTAGTTGTGTTACCTGTCTCACAATTGTCCTGTGGTGTTGGAACACCACAATAGGATGACCCACAGACAAAACACGTGACAAACATCTGTCAGTTGGGAATGCACATGACAGACGTATGCACCAATTCAACCTGGTGGTGTGACAAAATGTGTAATGTTTGAAATCTAAGGTGATCATTGTGTTGCACAGTCACACATGATAGTGGCAATGACTGTGAAATATGCTTGAAGAAGAGCCGGTTGGCTCATACAACACATGCATGTGCAAGTGGCCAACAGCCAGCAAGTGGTTCCCCTGGACCTTCCAACCCACCCACCCCCCATGTGCGTGCAAACACACTGGTAATACTGTATTTCAATGGCACTAGCATCAAGATGTGCATGAGGCCCAAGCATGACAAAGACCACTACTGTATGCATAACATTGACTGATGCTGACTCAATAGTGTCAAATTGCAACATGGCACATTATGTCACAGTACGTAGAGCTGTGTCCTACTGTCACTGCGAAGTGAGCACTAGGCAATGCTATGTGTTGCTCAAAATGGTCTATAGCTGCATCTTGCTAAGCAGTACCAGTTGATGACTACCATGACACTACGGTTGTTCAGAATGGAAACACTGCCACCATCTCATATCATGTGGTACCAGAATCACGTCACACATACAGTGTTCAACAAGCATGCTGTCACTGTACAGACACAGTTAGGCATGAAAGGTTACACAATGGAAAATCTATGTCTAATGTCTCAGGAGAGCCATATGTCGGATGTCAGTATACTATGTGGTAACAGGCAAGGGTGGTCACACATGCTACCATCTACAGTGGGGTTACCATGGTCAGAAGACAAATGTCACATGAGGCAGGTGTCAACCATGCTGATGCTCCATTGTGACACAGTGTTTTGCAACCATCCTTCCAGTGCCATGTGTGGACAACAGAATACACTCAACAATGTGGGAAACTGCACTGTGTGTTGTCAATTAGCCCGGGAAACATTCCTGATATGATGTCCTACACATGCACAATATGTCATTGGGCACTGTGAGAGAACCCCATCACTGTGCCCCATCTGGTACCATCATATGATGCTGTTCTATTGTCAATACTGTCCCCACAGTGGCACCAACAATGCATGTGACCATGTCATAGGGAAAGTCACCTATGTGCGTGTCAGGTGCACTGCACATCAGTTATGTCGCTGACCTTTTCTTGTGCAATATACAGATTACAGCTAACAATAAAGCCAGCGATCAGATACGTATTATGCCATGTAGCATCACAGAGTCCAAGTTCAAATCACTGTAATGTCTTAGCACATGAAATAGTGGTATAGACTGTCTGCGGGTACTGTAGCTGTATGCTCAGTGTAGGATAGTTAGCCTGACATGCAGCAGTCATCAACATGTCAATGTCCTGTGATACCATCTGTAGAATGTGTCACACTCATGTGTCTCTTTGCTTCAGATGACATCGATACATCTTATACCGACAGCTGGTGAGATGGTGTTATGGATGGTGAGGCCATCACAACCGTGTCTCACTACCATCATGTGCTGTGCATGAAATTCGTCCAACATTTCCTCCAGATGACCAAAACATGTATCGAGGGTTCCAGTTTGCCTAACTCAGTTTTTGCTCATTGGGTATTTGTCCTTATTTGGAAGAGACTAACAAAATCAGCAACTGCCTCTGCTTTGATGAGGTGTTCCAACAATGCATAGAGTGGTCCTGGAAGTGAAGCTCTGATGTCAGCAATGCATCTGTCAACATCATGTAGTCCATTCTTGTAGGAAACAAGTAGACATCTTTTCAGGGTGCTAACAAAATCTGTGATGGAATCAACACATAGGTTTACAACTGATGACCTTGCTGTTGAACACATACTGCTGACAATAAACGGTGTTCATACTGTGTGCAATGCTCTGTATGCCACTTGCTGTGTTATGTCAGTTTGCAATTTTATTTGTCTAATGTTTCACTTCAGTTTGCATGCCTTGTAGGGTTTGTTGTACACATTAGTAGACTGTCAGCAGTGACTGACCATGATGGGGCTGATGGCAGTGTGCAGTGAGACTTTCACGATGAGGACAACAGCACTGTGATGTGCATGTAACACATGTGGCTTGTGTACCCAATGGTGCACATCATTGGGCTATCCCAATGTGCATCACCTGACCACATATGCATGCTGTGCTCACCTTGACATGATAATCATTGAAATTCAAGTATCAGGCCACATTGTTGTACCCTGATGTGGACAGGGATGCCTTTTTATAGTACTGGAAATGTAGTTGGCACCTTGTGAAGCCAGACCAACAAATTCATGACAATGACATACAACAGCAAACATTCACTGAGTACAGGTGACATACATTTCAGGAACATAGCCTGGCACTGTCAACACACATATGTGTGTTACTTACATGATGCCATGTAACACAAAACACCAACTATACACACACACACACACACACACATATACATACTGTCATACCAGTCATGCATGACCACCACGTCAAGTGTGGTGCGGTGGTACTTTGCATTACAGCAGCACATGAGAAAACACATGTGTGTCATACTGCATCAATGTTCTGTGCACAATGGTCACTATCAGACACAGTGCCACTTTTCTGTGCACATAGCAGCCCCGCATGGTGAAATCCTTATGGCTGTCTGGCTCAGTGTGTAATGTACTGAGCCTGACTACGTGATGATGCTGTTATCATGCAACATACCTCTGAATCTGCTGATTACTGCATAATACTATGTGTTAGTATGTTGTTTAGTTCTGATAATATTGTCAATACACATTTTATTCATTTATTTATTTGAACAATATTGGAATTACAATCCTTTGAGTCATAGACGCCTTCACAAAGGCTCCACGTCAGAGAAGTACACAGGTTACAAAAATTAAATTCCAAAACAGACAAGATGCTTAAACAGTGTTACATGGATACAGGCAGCATATTAGGTCACAATGGTACATTTTCAATGAAGTTAAGGGGCCATACAGTAGTAGAAAAAGGAGAGAAAGGATTTGCAGGACAGTGGTCCCTTGTCATGATATTGGTGGCGTCCGTTGAGAAAGAATAGTAGCAGGGAGGTAATAAAGATTAAAAACAGTTACAGTTACGAGAGGTAAGGAGATGACCTCAGAGGAGAGATTTGAAGTGGCTGAGCTTGTCTTCTAGTATGATAGCATGAGATAGGAAGTTCATTCAGGAAGGGGCTCTGTAGCAGAAAGATCACTGCCCCAAGGCTGTTCTGAAGCATGGTACTAGGAGGGAGGTTTGTCGGCACTCTGGGTGGCCATAGTTGAGGGTGAAGGTAGGAGAAGAGTGGAAAGATCAAGAGGGCAAGACCACTGGTTATCTTTCTTGCAAATAGACATGTCTGGTACCTCAGGCGATCCTCAAAGTTGAGCCAGTTAGCTAAGTTCTATAGGGTGCAGGTGTAAGTGAGCCTGCCACTGCCAGTGACAAGGAGGCAAGCTTTGTTTAAAGAGATCATGATTCTATTGAGGGCAGTATTATCGGCTGCCGCAAAAATCAGGGTTCCATAATCAATGAGGAACAGGACAGAGGAAGAGACAGTGAGCCAGAGGGTGTTGGGGGGAGGGAGTTTCTGTGACGATACAGCATGCCAATCCTAGCATTGATTGCACAGTTTAGGAGTTGGATGTGATTGTGGAAGGTGAGCGCAGAGTCAAGGATGACCCCAAGGTATTTAAAGGAGTTCACCTGCTCGAGGGGGTGGAGTTGATCGGTAAGGATTTGGAGTGAGGTGCCTTTACGTTTGCTTTGGTTATGGGAGAACAACATAACCTTGGTCTTTTTGTGGTTTAGAACCAGCCTATGGTTGACAAACCAGGTTTTGGCTTTGCTAAAGGAATTCTGGAGAGATTGTTGAAGGGAGGTAGGATCAGTGTGGAAGGAGAAAAGGACCACATCATCTGCGTATAGAAGGACTTTCTCAGAGCAGGCTTTGAGCAGGGAGTTGAGGAACAGGCTGAATAGAATGGGGCCCAGGATGGAATCCTGGGGGACACCTGAGAGGACCGGGAGGCAGTTAGAGAGGACACCATTTATTTTAACATGCTAGGACCTGGTAGACAGATAGTCCTCAAACCAAGACGTGACCTACTGTAACAGGCCTAGGTGGGAGAGAGTGGATAGGAAGAGGATGTGCTTAACAGTGTCAAAGGCTTTTGACAGGTCTATGAAGACTGCTCCAGCAGGGCATCAATTGTCCAAAGCAGAGTGGAGAAAACTGGTAAATTCTAGGAGGGCAGTAGTGGTGCTATGACCTTGACGGAAACCATGTTGCTCCCTGTAGAGGAGGTCGTATTTGGACAGATGATCCATAAGTTGGTCCAAGACTACTTTTTCCAGGGCTTCGGGAGGGGGGGATTGAGATAAGGTAATAGTTCCCAGGGGAGGTGTGAATGCCACTTTTGTGGATAGGGGTGATGACAGCTGTTTTCCAGATGGAGGGGAATTTGCCAAGGCATAGGGAGCGGTTAAGCAGATTGGTAAGGGGGAAGAGGACCACATCAAAGACCAGATGAAGGAGTCTGAGGTCCAGGGTATCACTGATATGATGGGTGCCACTAAGAACTTTAAGGAGGTAAGGCCTAGCTTCCAGAGCAGAGAGGGCTTTGAAGCGAAAGGATGGGTGGGGGTGTGGGGGAGGCAAGGAGACATGGAAGGGATCAAAGAAGCTGGGGAGAAGAACAAGCTATGGTCAAATAAGGAGGAGTTAAGGGTGCCAGCAATGAGTTATGGGTTAGCAGAGATGTCACCATTAATGTTAAGTTGGGATGGGGGAGGGGCCAACAGCTTACCGTTGATTTCTTTCATATTGTCCCAGAACTTGCGACCAGAGCCCCAGGTAGAGGCAAGGGAGGTTCTATAATATTCCACCTTGGCTTTGCGTATGGCTCAAGTACACCTATTATGGGCAGCCTTGTAGCATTGCCTGTCTGACAACTTACCAGAGTCTAGGGCTTTTTGCTATAGATTGTGTCTGTGACACATCTGGTTGAGAAGGGCCTGACAGATCCAGGTGGTGTTGGGACCTTTGACTATACACTGGATGAGGGGAGCATAGAGGTCACAGGCCACTGGATGAGGGGAGCATAGAGGTCACAGGCAGAGTTGAAGGTACGGATGAAATAATTAAGGGTGGAGTCGATGTCTGGCGCACAGTTAATTGGGGACCAGTCACTGTGGCGAGGTGGTCTTTTAGCAGCAACAGCTTGCCAGGTTTGAGCAGGTGCAGTAAGACAGTTTTAGGGGCAGGTTTCTTAATTTTACAGGACCAAGTACATAGAACTGGTGAGTGGTCATGTAGGTCATTTGGGAGCACTGAGGTGTCTGATTTTGTGGGGACGGTTGGATAGGACAAGGTCCAGTAGGGTGGAGGTGCCATTGATGGGATTGAAGTGGATGGGGGAGGTGACAAGTTGAGTGAGACTGATTGCCGCAATAGCATCTTTGTAGGGGGAGGCTAGGTTAGAGAGCCAATTAATGTTGAAATCACTGAGAATTATTTGTTCAGACTTGGGGGGAGGGGTTCAAGAGGTAGTCCAGTACCGACAGAAAAACCTGTTTCTGGTTACAGGGAGCAATGTAGATGGCAGTGACAAGCAGAGGGGCCCTGGACAAACCTGGGGTGATTTTTGGCGAGCGAGCGAGCTTGGGCACCAGACTCAAGGTGAGGGGAGGGGAGGGCATGGCCCTGGAGAGACTCACGAAGATAGAGGGCACATCCTCCCCCATGTTTCCTGACTCTGTCTTCCCAGAACAAGGTGTAGCCAGGGATTGTGACAGAGGAGTTGGGGTGGATTTGGAGAGCCAAGTTTCAACAACAGACAGAATGCCTGGCTGGTGTTGGGCCATCCAGACCTGGAAGCCATCAACTTTTTTGAGGAGACTACAAATGTTAAATGAAACAATGTGAAGGCCAGAGGCAGCAGGGCAGTGCTGGGAGCGGGAGGGGATGGGACCAGGGTTAGCGTGTATGTTACCAGACACCATTAGCAGGAGGGATAGTATTCTGAGGAGTATATGGGCTAGCTACCTGTGGTGGTCAATGGCAGTAGAAGGTGAGTGGGAGGGCTGCATGAGACCAGCTGGGATGTGAAGGGCACAAAGGAGGGGGATGGCCAGGTAGAAGGGAGGCCATGATGAGCCAGGATTGGAGGCAGCTAGAGGGGTGTGTGGATGGGGGTGGGAGGGCTGAGGGGAGGACAAGAGTAGGTACTGGGGAGAAACAGGCAGGACCACCTGAGAGGGGGTGGGATGGTGAAATGTGGGGGGAAGTAGGAGGAGAGAAAAGGTGACAAGGGGGATGCAAAGGTGGATAGAGTAACTGGGTGGTGGGTGGCCATAGTAGGACAGTGGGCCAGGGACTGGGCGATTGAAGAGTTACTTGTGGACACCGAGCAGATAGGTGGCCCCAATGAACTAGTGGAAAAGCAGTGGACTACGGTGCAGAAGGTACAGGGTTCAATGCTGGGGCAGGGGGGCAGGAAGAAAGGACAGTGGAGGGGTGGGGGAAGGAGAGAGAGACAGTGGGGAGGAGTGAAGGAAATGGACTAAGATGGCAGGGGAGGAGAGGGAGGAAATAGGTGAGAGGGGCAGACACCGACTCCTAGTGGTCAGGAGAGGAATTAGCCAGTGGGGGGTCAGCGGTGAGGGAGAGGAAAGAAGGCGTAGAGAAAGGAGAGCTTCGGTAAGGAAGAACGGAGGGCGAGGCAAGCTACTACCATCCGGTGATAGTGAGTGATTTTTTTTTTTTTTTTTTTGAGAGAAATCTAAATTACAGTCCTTTGAGTCAGAGACTCCTTTGCAAAGGCTCCACGTCAGATACACAAATACAAATAACACAGATACTTACATATGTAATACAGTACAGGGAATATATACAATTGGTAGGTTACAGCTGTAGCAGTCATTAACAGTAGACCCCATGTCATTACATATGGTAGGTTACAGTTTCTGGGGGTCTTAAGTGGACCCTGAGTCATAATATATACACAGCATGAGAGGAGTAATGAGGGAGATAAATAAGATACAGATATGGTTCCCCTTCCCAGTGTGAATCCCAGTGGGTGAACTAACAAGTTATGAAAATATTCCTCTTAGGGATTAAGCTATGCAACTTATAGAGCTGAAAGTAGGAAGATGGAGTATTATGTGCAGTCACATGCTGCGGAGGCAAGGAGGAGGGTCTTAAGGCCAGTCTTAAATCGGCCAAGGCTGGGTGCCATGCTGATGGAGGGTGGAAGGTTGTTAAACCACAGGGGAGCCCAATACCAGAAGGATCGTTGACCGAGGGAGGTACTACAGTGAGGGACCAGGAGGGTGTTATTGGGGGAAAGCCTGGGGGCTCTTCTGTTAGGGACTATTTGGATGAGGTGGTGAAGGCCTTGAGGGTCTTGATTCTGGAGTATCTTTTTTGCAAGGAGGCAAATGTGATACTTGAGCCTGCCTTTGAAGTTTAGCCAGTTCGTTAGGTTATACAGCTCACAAGTGTGAGTAAAACGTTCGCATCCAGTGGTCATGCGGCAGGCTTTATTGAGAGCTAAGTCGATGGGTCCTAAGGCTGTTTGGTCTGCAGTCCCATAAATCACTATGCCATAATCCACCAAGGAAAGGATTGAAGAGGACACTGCTAGGCGGAGGGCCTGGGGGGGAAGCAGTGCTTATGACGGAATAGGATCCCAAGCCTGGTGTTAACGGAGGATGAGATGTGTAGGATATGCAAATGGTAGGTGAGTGAAGTGTCAAGGTTAATACCAAGGTACTTAAAAGAGGAGACCTGTTCAAGTTTGGTGCCTAGTGAGTTCATGATTATTAGCTGGGTGTTACAGAGAGGACTCTGACGGTAAGCAAAGATCATAGACTTTGTCTTGTGGCAGTTGAGCAATAGGCGATGCTCAACTTGCTAATGGAAGTACAGACACTTTGACAAAAGTCGAGAACGTCACGTGACAGGAAGCTGTCAATAAATTAAGGGACATCCCTGGGTGGGAGGGAAGCTGGGGCAGGCAGGGCAGTTGACACATAGCATCGACAGGCTAACACCCACACCAGTGTAACAGCAGTAGGGAGGAAGAGTTACCTTTAAGGTGCTATGGTCCACGCTGTCCCCCAGCAAGGTGAGCTGTGTGAGGCTTGTGTAGTGAGGAGGGGATGGGATTCCCGAGAGGCCTGATATGGAGAGAGAAGATAAAAGCTTTCATTAATATGCAGGGGGAGAAAAACAGCTGATCAATCACAGTAGACTGTGCGCTCTAGTGCGCATTCGCGAAAAGAGGCACTGAACAGCTACTGGGGACAGAGAGGAGAACAATGGAGTCTGAGCTGAACAGATGCCGGGGACACTACAGACCATGTGGTAGGCCCAAGGCTAGCCCTATGCCAGTCACCAGCAGAAAGGTAGTAGTAGCTAACAATACTGTACAAATGAGCTAACTGAGCTGATTGTAACTGCACAAAATACTCTTGCAAACAGTCAAATCACTAGTCGCTAGCTAGGGAAAATGCAGGCAGGAGTGAGCTAGGCAGGAAATACATATATAGCAATTTTCAGAGGCACTGCATTCACATTCCGATACTAGACAGGGCTAAACTGAAGACCAGTAGCTAGTGAAATACTAAGTTCTGAGCTGAGGCAAACACCGTGGGTACATAGTAGCCAGCTGAACAAGTAGTCAGAAATAAGACTTTCAGAAGTCAGGAATAAATCCCTTGAAGTTCCTCCAGTGTGCATGCAGGATTCAGGCTTGTAGGCTTCAGCTATCCGGTGACAAAAACAATCTGTCACAGTCAGAGGGCAGCCCAGGACACCAACATCCACACCAGTGTAACAGCAGTAGGGAGGAAGAGTTACCTTTAAGGTGCCACGGTCCATGCTGTCCCCCAGCAAGGTGAGCTGTGTGAGGCTTGTGTAGTGAGAAGGGGATGGGGTTCCTGAGAGGCCTTTAAGGTGCCATGGTCCACGCTGTACCCCAGCAAGGTGAGCTGTGTGAGGCTTGTGTAGAGAGGAGGGGATGGGGTTCCCGAGAGGCCTTTAAGGTGCCGTGGTCCCTGCTGTATCCCAGCAAGGTGAGCTGTGTGAGGCTTGTGTAGAGAGGAGGGGATGGGGTTCCTGAGAGGCCTTTAAGGTACAGTGGTCCACATTGTCCCCCAGTAATTTGCTCCAGGTGATGTAGGTGCTCCATCACTGGGCTGTTTGTGTGATGTTCACAGTGCAGAATAGATCATTACAGGATGCAGTTATGTACCATTGTGTGTAGGACAGGTCAACATATGTTATGGGTTGTGACATTGTTGACGCTACAATGCAGTTCATTTGTGGTAGTGTCCCCAGTGCCACAGCTAATGTGTAATGCTAACGGCAACTTGTGCTCATCGCCATGCAGCAGCATCTATATGGGACAGCTGCTTGCACATATTGGGATGCACATTACCTACTACAACACATCATGTGGATCATTCTAGATGGTGACTGCATGTCAGACCATGTACACATTGCTGACAGTTATGTGTCAGCAGCCACTGTACATCTGTGTCACAAAGGTAACACATTACAACAGGGAAGACATAATGGAATCATTGTCATGACATGCAGCAGGGTAATATTGTAGCACTGTAACCATGCTACATGTCAGTGCAGTGTTTATCCTTACTCAACCCTGTAGTCATTGAATGATACTTTGGTGGCACAGAAGTGCATTTGCTGATGTCACATACCTATCAGCTATGTGTACATGGTATGTGAATGCTGTCATGTTACAGCATAACAATGACCATGTCACACAATGGTGAGGTACATACTTGATTGTGTGGATCCACATAGACATCACCCGACCCAGCACCCTGTTGTGTGTGTTCCATGATAATATGACATACTCCCTTGTAATTCAGAGAGTATCTGTGACATACAGGTCTCAGCAGACTGTGACTCACACTTACTCCAACCATGTCCAGCAGCCCTCCACTCAACAACCATACAATGTAGACATGTACAGCACATCGATGCCATGACTGTCATGTCAAGGTGCGAGGACAGAGGTTTTCCTCGGTAACATGGCCTTGTCATTATCCATATGTACCCTTCCCATTCCTTATGCACAGACTGCACTGGACAGTCTCTGGAGACGTTGCCACGATAAGAAACACACATCATGACAGTGGCACTATTAGAATGTATTATTATCTGCAAATCCTACCATATGTTGGCTTAATCATATCCTTCCGTACTGAGTAGCCTCCCTTCTTAAATTTAGGAAATCTAATTGAATAACGTTGCCTCCCGTCCGCTGTGACAGCCTGCGTGAGGTCACTATTTCCATTATAATGCATTGCAGCTAGAACCAATCTGCAAAATGAATATAAGTGATGCGTTGAATTGGTAGATGAGTGCACCTAATAGCCCTGTCATTGCAACCAACATGACATGGTCGAAAGTACACAACATGGGACTGTGCAGCCACCACCCTATAGGCCTACTGACTGTCCATATGCATGAGACCAAAGGTCAGTACAATCAATCCAGCCAATGTGGTAGGTGACATGGAACTTACACTGATATTGCACGACAGGACTTGTTGAAGGGGAAGCATGCTATCCTCGCACTACGGTCACCAATATTTGGCTACTGTGCCTCTATTGGGTAACAGGGGTGTGACAATTTACATCAAGCCTCACAGGTATATATGGGTAACACACTCCCAGTACAGTGACTTAGATAGCAGGGATGCCATGTCTCACATGTGCCTAACAGTGTAGCTTCAACATGTGATGTTATTCATCATAGCTGTATGCCCTGTCCATGGGACATTATGTCCCACAGCGAGTGTGATGACAGGAATGGGATACTACTGTTGGCCACTGGGGTTTACCTCACAGTACAGCACATATACCAGATGACACTTCCTGTGTGTGTTGCAATGTCTATTATATCTGATGGCTGCCATTTTGATGCATTGGCACTGCTGTTGTTCATGAAGCCATGCTTAGTGCAGCATGTATGCCCACAAAGGCAACAGGACTGTTGATGGTTGTTGTCCACCAACAAACCGATCAAGTACCATTCCAGACCTGGTCATTGCCTCGGTAACTCCCAAGTACCCCATATATGGTGTCTGTCACTATATGTGCATTGCATCCATGTGGAGAACACTGTACCCTATGTGTTACTAGGCCGTACCAGATATCCACCCACCCACACAGAGTCATGATCTTGTTTGTTATACAATGTGTATCTCTGGAACACATGTTCCTATATAAATGACACTGCAACATGGTGTGTGACCAGAGCTTAGTCAACGGCTGCCAGAGAGGTTCATGTTGCACTCCCTGTGGCCTTGGAAGCAATCATTGTCACTGCATCAGTGGTATGTACATAGCTGATGGAAACTAACGTACCAGATGGATTACTAGCTAGTACAATACCACATCATTGTTCTACTACTGAACAACAGTTACAATGCAGGCACACATTGTGGACAGCAGGGTATGATAATAGTCAGGGGACCTGTAGCCATGTGCAAGTTGTCAAGAGTATCTTTCATACATTACAACGTGTGTATGCACCACAGCTTTCAGCATGTTCCACTATGGCTGTATGCGTGGCAGCATCACACAATGGATTTGACAGTATGTCCTTGATGTCCCTCTTGGGGAAATATCAGCTGACCTGGCATGGGACACTACATGAAAGAGTGTACTCCACTAACAGGTGCCGAAAGCTTGACCAACTGCATCCCTGAATAATGAAGACTATGTTTACCATGTACGCATCCCCATGTTGGAGAAGCAGATATACTTTGTGGCATGGTGTAGTATGAGGTTGTGGAATGCCTCAAAAGATGATGTCTGGTGCAGGCTAGACAATTTTTTTATGTCCTTGAGTAACAGTTTAGAGTTTAGGATTCTCTCCTGCTTTACTGATGCTTTACTATCTGTAATAGGAAGGTAGACTCGTCACAACAGTTGTCCTGACTATCACAATGTAGGGCATGCTATCACAACAAAGGAAACACAGGCTTGAAATAGGTGGGCCACTACTGTGAATGGTTGTACACCTGACAAATGTGGCACACACAGCCAGACTCTGTGTATGGTCATGCATGTGACTGCAGCCTTGTCATATCCACTGACACATAGCTGATAGTTGTGTTGTCATATGGTGATGTGAAGCATGTTGTCTGAGTGACAACGGTGGTGCTAAACCACTTACTAGAACAAGAACAACAGTCACCAACTGCAGTGATGGCAGCATGCTGTGGATGCCATAGAAAATGTTGATAGCTGTTCCCCACCTATGCTGTACTATCAACCACATGCCCATATCATTACTGTCCTACTGCGATGTACACACACACACACACACACACACACACACACACACACACATGTGCACACGTTATCAGTGTTTTGCAAACTACCCTCTGTTAGTCATCCACACCACATGTGGACTGCACACAGGGCCTTAGTCATGTTTATTCCCCTATACTCCAGCCATGCACCAAATTTCCAGGGATATTGCACATGCATGTGACCCATGTATGGTTGTGGACCATGTGTGTTTGGCAACAGCATGGCAGTGAGGATAGTGTCAACATGCATATTGCCCCAGTAACATGCCTCTTACTAGCTGATGTCAATGGAAACCTGCACCATGTTGAAAATACTCCAGTCCTGTAGGTGTGAACATTGCAGATCAGGTAGTCTGGAGATGTTGGGAAGCAGCACACATGTGTCATCACACGTGTCACCACATCACAAAACATGTCCTACCATCAGCCAGGGCACCATATGTAACATGTGTTGAGGACACATGATGCCACACACAATCCACCCTGCCAACACACACAGAGAATGCAGTGTGCTGTGACATGTTATGTGATAGGCACACAACCATCATTAGAGCCACCCCTCCCAATCATCAACTCCCAGGATGACCTTTTCCCGAAGTGAAGCATGGCTGGTGTAACAGCGTTATTATCCAAAAACTCTCCATTGACTGATATCATGTTGCACAGAACTGTGGGGTTTCTGGCAGGAATCTTACTTTAAGGTATCCACTCCTTTTCCCTGTCTTGGCCGCGAAGTGAACCATGAGCACATTGTTGGTAACATGGATTGGGAAGGTTGATATGCACACTGTTGATATGGTGCATTACTGACTGCCATTTGGAAGCAACCAGTTCATCATCCCCTTGGTCAGTTGACACTGCAGACCAGTAGAGGTGATTAATAATTGATTGCTTCCAAAGAGACATATCAGAGCAGTCTTTCTGTGATGACGCGGAATCAATATTCTTTGCCACACCCGTATAAGTGCAGAAAGAGGTTGACAGTGTTTGCTATGTGTAACCTCCAGGGTCTCCCAGCTCAACTGCCGCATGATCTATGGCCACCGGTTAGTCGGTGCTCCAAAAGCTGCCACCAGAGACCACTCACATGGACTCAAGCCTCAGAGAGCCAAAAACCCTCCAGGGTCTCCCAACTCAACCGCCGCATGATCCATGGCCACCAGGCGGTCGGCACTCCAGAAGCCACTGCCCGAGACCACTCACTTAGACTCAAGACCCAGAGAGGTACGGCAAAGCCACAAACCAATCAGAGCATGAGCACCTTTGCCAGGCTCGTTTCGATTGGTCCTTCACTCCTTCCTTTCTTTTCCTCGCTAACGGATCAAAAAGGTGCTGTTTTATTAAATCTTGCCTTGAAAATTGATTGCCTGTACTGTTATAATTTTCCAAGACTGCATAGAAAGCTGTATTACTTGTTAAAAACTGCCTAGAAAAGCTTTATTGCTTGTTAAAAACTGTTCTAGCCTTAGCGATTAAGTGTTACAGCCCTTTTCCTTGACTCTGTAACTGCAGCCCAGACTCCTGGGCGCCAAGGAAATCAACCCCTATTTACTTGTAAATTAAGTTTGTCACTGGCTAGTGAGACCTTTTGTCCTCCTTCAGTATTAATTGGCTTCTTCTCTCCTTCTCTCTTCAGCTGAGAACCCTCCAGGGTCTCCCAGCTCAACCACCACACGATCCCCGGCCACCAGGCGGTCGGCGCACCGGAAGCCGCCGCCCAAGACCTCTTGCTGACTCAAGACCCAGAGAGGTACAGCAAAGCCGCAAGCCAATCGGTCCATGAGCGCCTTTGCCAGGCTCGTTCCCATTGGTCCTTCACTCCTCCCTTTCTTTTCCTTGCTACTGGAGCAAAAAGGCGCTGTTTTATTAAATCCTGCTATGGAAATTTATTGCCTATACAGTTATAGTTTGCCAAAACTGCATAGAAAGCTATATTACTTGTTAAAAACTGCTCTAGCCTTAGTGATTAAGTGTTACAGCCCTTTTCCTTGACTCTGTAACTGCAGCCCAGACTCCTGGGCACCAAGAAAATCGACCCCCTATTCACTTATAAATTAAGTTTGTCACTGGCTAGTGAGACCTTTTGTCCTCCTTCAGTATTAATTGGCTTCTTCTCTCCTTCCCTCTTCAGCCAAGAACCCTCCAGGGTCTCCCAGCTCAACCGCCACACGATCCGTGGCCACTGGGCGGTCGGTGCTCCAGAAGCTGCTACCTGAAACCACTTGCTCTGACTCAAGCCCTGGAGAGGTATGGCAAAGTTGCAAATTTTCGCCCACCTGCCCATCCCCCCTCCCTGTACATTTCTATATAGACCGTCTTGCTCCGCCCATTGCTGTCCTTGGCCCACCACTGCCTACCCTTTCTCCTCCCTTAATCATTCTTACTGGTCTAGTAGTATGACAGTCCTTATTGGGGCACTGCCCAACACTTTAGTCCTGCTTTCCTATCTTGCCTTAAGGAGTCGTGCCTCCTTAAAAAAGCATCCTTACCCGAGTACATACACCAAAACCATGTTGGTGGCATTTTGGCTCCAGCTTTTTATCACCCTATGTACATTACTCTTATTAGGGGAACCGCTGGGTAGGACCTACATAAATGGGGAAATACATCCTTCATCACTAGAGTGTGCACATATCAGGTCATTACTTAATTCTTGCAACAACTCTGCGCCCTTGCACCCTCACCAAGTCGGGTGGCATATTTGGGGCACCTCTAGAAGCCAGATGCCTGTGGGAGGAAATCGGCCACTTCCTCCCAGTGTTTACACTCCTTGGTGCTTCACAGCAAGAGTTCTATGCTATGTAACGCTAGGACAACATAATACTAATAACAGGTTCCCGCAAACTTGCTCGGATGCTTCATCTACCCGACAAAGGACAAAAATCTCCAAAATATCCCTTGTTGCTCTAAGGAAACTTGTACTCCTCCTATTACTCTGTTCAGGCAATGTTGAACTCAATCCTGGTCCCACAAAAGACATTACTTCACCCTCAGAGCTCATTAAGTTAAAAGGAATTAGTTTCATGCATGTCGATTCATGTAGCCTTGTAAAAAAATTCTCCTCTATCCAGGCTTGGATTACACACACCGAACCTGACGTGCTTGTTATTTCAGAGTCCTGGCTCCGGCCATCCATTCCTGACAAGGAGGTCAGCCTTCCCAACCTATCTGCTATTCAGAACCGACAGGGGTCATGGAGTCGCCATCTACATCAAGGACAAATTCACAGTCTCCATACTTGACTCCTCTTCGCTTGCCAACACATATGAATGTATGTCCTTAAAAATTTAAACTACCCCTTCGACAGCCATCTGAATCATTGGCTGCTACAGACCACCATCTGCTGGACCGCAGCTCCTGACCCACCTTTCATCTATTATGGACTCTAGTAATCTCGAAACTATTAGACTGGGAGACCTTAACTACGATTGGCTGTCTAGCGCTTCACTACCTAGCAAATTCTTCTGCGATTCCCATGGACTTTCACAACTCATTGATGAACCAACACACATCAATAAGAAAAACCCATCAAGTAGTACCCTCTTAGATGTCCTACTAGCAAATAAACCGCACTTCTTCTCCCACATTGGCATCTTCCACGCCGATGTTAGCGACCACTGTTTTATTGCTGGTGTGAGAACAAACCATATGCCTAAATCCACTTCGAAATTCTCTACTAAAATATCAAAACGGAACTTTGACCCGCTGGCTTATATCAACGATCTAAAGGCCTCCCTGCTCTGGCAGAGTTTCTTCCTTGCTAAATCAGTAAACAAAGCATATGCCATCTTCCAGGAAATTTTAACAAATGCCCTCAATATCCATGCTCCTCTGGTCAAAACCCACATAAAGCCTAGAACGTATCACTGGTTTACTGCAGACCTTAAATCTGCATTAGTAAAAAGGGACAAGCTTTGGAAAAATGCTCACAAATCACAACTTGCCAAGGACCGGTGTCTTTTCAGAACTGCCAGGAACTCCTGCACAAATCTGATCAGAGAGGCCAAGTCTCCTCAAGAAGTCTAACTTCTACCGCACAAAGCTAGACGCTGCCTCAAAATGCCCAACCAAATTCTGGTCCACAATAAAAGACCTTTCTGGTCATATGATAGGAAATGCACTCCCCTCAAAAATCTCCTTGAACAATGTCATTATCAGCAATAAAAAGGAATTACTACAAGCCTTCTATAATCACTTTGCCTCAGCTGGACTAGCATTCGACAACTCGCCTGCTTGCAGCCTGCGCTCTCAGATGACTACTTTGCCTTCTGAGCCAAATTTAACAAACACCGCCTTTTCCTTCTCACCTGCTACCCTAAAAGAAGTTGAAGACCTTCTCCTTCATTTGGATATCAAGAAAAGCGCTGTTGCAGATTCTCTGGACCCCTACTACCTAAAGATTGCCTGGCATGTCCTGGCGGTGCCAATTACTCATCTATTTAATCTGTCACTATCACAGGGGTCTCTCTCTAATTTATGGAAAACTGCTCACATCATCCCGCTATTTAAATCTGGGGATCCCTGTGACCTAAATAATTACAGGTCAATTTCGTTACTCCCCATGCTATCAAAACTCCTAGAAAAAATAGTGAATGCCCAGCTACGAACCTTCCTGGAAAAGACAAACTTTCTAAATCCTATACAGTCAGGTTTCCAAACTAACCATAGCATGGTTATGGCGTTGGCCAAGGTAACAAACAATTGGCAATATGACCTAGAAAACAAATAGTTCATCTACGCTGTCTTCCTGGACCTCAGCAAGGCATTCGACACTGTCAACAACTGCCTACTTCTTTCTTCATTAAAAGCCTTAGGTCTAGACGCCATTTCTTTGGACTGGTTCCAGGACAACTTAACAGACAGGCACCAGCAGGTCAAGTCAGAAAGGGAGATCTCCTCCCCTAAATGGCTATTAAGAGGTGTCCCGCAAGGCTCCATCCTGGGACCAGTACTATTCACTATATATATATTAACAGCATCGACCTCGGCATCAAGGAGGCCAACATTCACTTGTTTGCGGATGACACAGTACTCTACCTAAGCTGGACAACACCTGAAGCTGCCTGTAAAGATCTGCAACTTGACTTCAATATCCTACAATACTAGCTTCTCAGCAAAAAGCTGCTCCTCAATGCCAAAAAAACTAAGGCAATGATACTCTCACCTGGCAACCATCCGGTTTACCCTACTATTGGCACGCTACCCCCCATTACCACCTTATTGGGTGAAAACTTGGAGTTTGTCACCAAGTTTAAATACCTGGGGGTCTGACTAGACCACAAACTCTCCTTTGGGGAACACTTGGAGGATATGGTGAAAAAATTGAGGCAGAGACTGGGGCTTTTCTACTGGATAAATCGCCTTCTGACTACAGATGCTAAAAGGCAGCTTGTCCAGTTAACGTTAATCTCCTTAATTGATTACACTGACTTCATCTATAGTCATTGCAATGCCTCATACCTGGGTAAACTTGACGTCCTATATCACAAAGCGCTGTCTTTCATTACTGGCCTCCCCTCCTCTACCCACCACTGCTCCTTATACGCTGCAGTGGGTTGGACCTCACTACAATACAGACGCAATAGAAATGCCGCCGTATGGACATTTAAAGTGATTGCCGGTAAATTACTACAATATATCTTTGATCTACTGCCTCTAAGCAGGCTCCGAAACTATGCCCTAAGGAGCTGCTCCCTAATTTCTCTGAGGATTCCTAGGGTCCGCACGTGCTTTGGGAGAGTGGCCATAGGCTTCTCACTGCCAACTCTCTGGAACAAGCTACAGAAATTCTTGAAACTAAGATCCCCAATTAGTATCACAGTGTTCAAGACTTTATACGCAAAAACAATCACAGAAGTATGTCACTGTTTCCACCGCCTATGAACTGCTCCCTTTCTGCGTAATATCCTCTGCCTTGCACACTATAAAAACACTACCTCTCAGAAACCTTATACCCTCGTCACCCTTGCCTTGACATTCCTTCCATCTCCCAAGCCTCTCAACACTTTGCTCTGACTATGCTCTCCGAGAGCCAATGACCCCACAGGCCCTCAGCTTAGTCGCCACAGGAAACCATGGTCTCTGCGGTCGGCGCCCCTGAAGCCTCCACCTGAGACCACTCGATCGGGCTATGCTCCCTGAGAACTGAGAACCCTCCAGGGCCCCAACTTGGACGCCACAGGCAACCGCAGTCACTGGGCAGTCGGTGCCTCTGAAGCTGCCGCCCATATACATTTGATCATACTCCACTCCCCGAGAGTTGAGAACCCTTCAGGGCTCCTAACCCATCCGCCACAGGAAACCAAGGCCACCAGGCAGTCAGCGACCCTGAAGCCTTTAATTGTAAACTATAAGTCCTAAGCCATAAGTGAGTATTCTGTACAGCACACCATGCAGGACCCTTGCCCCTGCACCCCATACCCCTTTGCTACCTACACCTCCGTGAGGTTCCACTTAATCCCTGACCTTGCACCCCCTCTTCATATATGGCCCCCTTTCCCCCAACTCCTTTTTCTCACTTTTCTTAAACGTGACATGTACATAGCTAAATATATTACAAATGTGTGCCTAAATGGACTATTTTTCTTACTGTTATTTAGCTTGCTTTATTATATATTCCCATGTTTTGCCTTAATGCTTGTACTTATGTGTATTGTACCAGACCTTGTGTGATGCAGGTCCACCTTGTAAAAGAGCTTGCTCAATGGTATCCGCCTGGATAAATAAAGATTTGATGATGACATGAAGTGACAGTACAGCATGCAAGGTCTGAAATTGTTGGCGTGTAAGAGACAGCAGTGTACCTTTGGCTATGTGCCAGATATCAAAGTAATGAGAAGTGTTGCACATATGTTCACGTATTCATTTCTCATTTTGATGATGGTGGTCTGTGATCACCACATCAATGTGCAGTTCATTCTCATCTCTTAGGAATGACACCACTCTTCTGAGACGCTCATGCTCACACCGTGTACTATTTCTCACGTCATTACTCTGAACAACACATTGTACATGTCAAATGTTATTGCTTGTGTAAGGACAATAGCTGATGGTCATACTAGTCAATGTTACATCTTGGTGATCTGTGCAGTGGTCAATGCATGTGTGATGTAAAGACTCCTTAAGACCTGGAGGGTAAACTAACTTGCGATGTGCTGATGACATAACAATGGCGTACGTTACATGGGACATCCACCAAGACCTCTGGCAATATGCTGTTGCATGGTCACATAATTAGCTCGTAGTGCTACAAGCCTTTGGCACACAGGAGCAGAATGCATACACATTCCCCAGTGAAGGTGCTTAATATATGACAGAGATGACAACATTACTACCGGTGATATATGCACACAGTGATTGTGTTGTCCAGACAGGACAGGCTGACTATGCAAACATGATGTGAGGCACTTGTTCCACTTGATAATGTTTCCAGCCAGCTGATGGGAATAACATGATGTTACTGTACAACATCAGTGATACAGTGCTGACACATGCTGTACATGTCTGCCCAACATCCACAGTGTGTGGCTGACTCATTCCAGGGCACAGAAATGCACTTTGTGGGATGCCAGTCTGTTTAAATATGTGTTAGCTGTGTACCAGGGATGCTGTGTGGAACACTGTATCCCATTCCAGTGGTATTTGTGTGTGATGCATGTAACACATCATGTCATGTCACACGATGCATGAAATCCACCTTTACATGCATGACTGTTGCAAGACAAAGGATATCAAGGGCCCTGTGCCATGACAGATTAACCATCATTGTGCTGCCACTGTGACACCAGGTATTGTTGGGATGCCATTCAAGCAAGTGAGTCGATGAGGCCAACTCCACAGCTGTGAGTGGATGACCATCATGCAGTCCATCACTGGGATACAATGGAACTTCTTCATGGAACAGTATGGACATGGGAAAACATCAGGACAGGGCAAGTAAGGATTCCCTCCAGAGTCTTGATAGCACAGCACAGCACATCAGGTTGTACACTGTTCAGTCTCTGAGAGTGTGACAACTACCAGGCTGCTAACAGGACGTCATTCCAATGGACATACCTGAACAACATGACTATCCAGAACCTTTTTGATTCTCTGCTCTATGACTGTGAAAGCACCATACTTGGCACTGTGGCCAGGGCTATCTGATCAGCCATCCCCTGCCAATACCAGACCTCCATCCATTTGCCTGAATGCTGTGATCATCTCCAGTTGTTGGCTTTTCCAAACTGTGAACACGGTGGGCTCAAGGTACGACCTTTGATGTTTGAAATATGTGCTGATCCCAATCGTGGGCACATTGAGGAAGTTGAATAACTTGATGATCTTGCTTGGCATTTGCCCAGAAAATAGAATGGCTGCAGAGAACAATAGGCTTCCGGCAGGCATTTGTCAAAGATATGACTGACAGGACAAGTGTCTCTCATGACCACAGGCTTCACACAGCTGACTCACTCAAATTGCAGTACAACATTTGTATGAAATGCATCCTATTGTTGGAGATAGGCACACACGACACATGGAGAACAGTTTCAGCAGTTGGGACTCATACACCAAGTACTTTGGCTCATCATATGTCAGCAATGGATCATCTGTACTGGGTTCATTAGTGCTGTAGAAGAGTAAATTTATGGTCAATGTACAGGTACAAGTGCTGCAATGTGCAATGTACAGTACAATGTACCATGGAGAATCCGGTGAGTGCTGGTGGCATGCATTGATCCACCACCCAATTATCTCTAACGACTAGGTCCACTGGGCAAGCACACAGTCAGGGAAGAAGACATTTTGATGGTGCAATGCCTAGGCATCATTTGTGCTGTGAAGAGTACCAACAACAATGATAATCCTGTGCATGACACTCCTCCAAGGGTACAGCCTGGACACATAGGTCCTAATGTCCCATGCAGTGTTTTATCAGGAGTGGACAACTAACAGCCAACACACATTCCAATTTTTTTTTGACAGTGGGTTCCTGTCATGGCACACTGAAGTGTCAGAAACATGACACACAGCCTATATTGCACTAGGTGGCACACATGTAGCACCACCTGTCACACTATGACCTGCATGATATTTCTGAATTGTACACAACGGAGGTTGGCCATGATACTACCACCAGGGACAGATGATGTCCTGTACAACCTGTGAGGTAGAAGACTTGGTTTGCTGGCCAAGGCACCTAGCTTCACCTGAGCTCTTTCCTTCTAAGACTGCTTGAAAGGCAGAGTAGAGAAACTTACCAGAGCAAGGGAAAAGGATTAAGACTTAGTTTGGCTAAGCAGATTTACTATGTGGTGGTGTTTTTATTTTTTACTCACTGGGATTGCTACTGTTTGTTGCTAACATTTCATTGCTTTATTTTTTCTCTGATTCAAATTGTTGTTGCTGGTATACCTTCTTCTGCATTATTACAAGGTGTGCCTACAGGTGTGTGCTAGCAGATTACTCCTGTAATCTTCTGATTCAGATTGTCTTTTGCAAGGTATATCTTCTGTTACTGCTTTATTTTTCTCTGGAGCAAAGTGTTTCTTACAGCGTATATCTTCTCTGAAATTATTACAGGTGGTGCTTTACAGGTTTTACAGTTTTATCTAACATTAGGATAAGCTTTCAGGGTTACTGCATTTGTTGTTGACTGATTGTTTATGCTCTTACCTCCTTGTTCTTTCATCCGTGGTTCTTCTTTTTAGGCAGGGGAAGGCCCAGACACCCACCCATCTCCAACCACTGCTCACACTCCTTTTATAGGGTACCACAGTTGTGACATTTCCTGTGGCAGAGCACGAAGGGGCGGATCAGTGGGGCCTCCACAATTTGAGCTCATTTACAGGGGCACTAGTAATTTAACTTGTTATAACAAGTTAAACAAAGCACAATTAAACCATTACTTGCATTTTTTTCTTTTTTTTCTCCTAATTACTCTGACTAGGTTACAAACCCAGCAACTTATTTGGAATGGATTTCATTAACTGCAGGTACTGTGGAACAATTTTCAGAAGGACAGTCTTACAGGATTTAGGACACTGTCCTACATGCTGAGCCTTTGGAGATCTTGGGCTCAGCTCCGGGCAGCATGGGCGAGAGATTGCCGCCTCAAATTTCATATTGAAGAGGAAATACATTATAAGAACCACCGCCATTTCCCCAGCATCCAACTGAAAAACCTCGACCGCAGAGGGTAGTTGGTCCAGGAGGTTGGCAGGTGGTTAGGAGGAGCAAATCAGGTGCCCCATCACTCTCTGCTCTCCAACACATTACCTCCAAAAACCATATAAACACTACAAACAGGTATCTGCCTCTATCTCTGAAATCAATTAAAGAGGCAGAAGACACTGCAGAGCAGGACACCGCGGCACAGGAGCTAGCACAACAAAACTCACCCAAATCAGGAACCAAAACAAAACAAGCACAAAGGAAATCCAAAAAACTTCTGATCATAGGAGACTCCATGATTCGGGGAGTTGATACCCATCTCCAGCCAGGAGTGATGGTCAGATGTCTCCCAGCTACATCAGCATGGAGAGACACTGACCGCATTGCTAAAACTGTTCACAAAGCAGGAGAAAACATTGATGTCCTAGTACACATAGGGACTAATAATCTCACCAGCCGGTCAGTTGTGGAGACCAAGGAACACCTGACTAGGCTGGGTGACAAACTATCATCTATTTCGTCTGGCATCTCCTTCTCTGAGATCCTGCCAGTCTGGGAGAGGGGAGCAGATGGACGGAAGGTCAGAGAAGGGGAGATAGGGGAGCTAAACACGTGGCTCAAGGGCTGGTGCCAGGAAAAAGGATACAGATTTGTAGGGAACTGGCAACAGTTCTGGGAGTGAAAGTTCTTTAAATTTGATGGACTGCATCTGACTAAAGAGGGAGTCAGTGCATTGGGGCAGAAGTTTGACGTCTTTGCAGAATATTTAAACTAGCAAATGGGGAGAGGGGTGCAGCACCCCATACGTCGAATGGGAAGAACACCCCTCCCCCCTCAGCTAGTGGTCAAACAGGAATTCAGCATGTTTGCCGTTCATTTGCATCACCAGGTAAGAAAAAAGGTTTGTCTCCCCATACGATGCACAGGGGTAATGCCAAACTTCACCCAACAACTAACACACCAAAATCTGGCCAATGGAAAATCATGTACACAAATGCTCACAGCCTGGAAATAAGATCCCAGACCTGCAGGCAATAATGTCAGAGGCTAAACTGGACATAGTAGCAATTAGTGAGACGTGGTTTACCAGTAACCACCTTGGGAGACTTCAGTACCTGGCTATGTATTGTTCAGAAGAGACCGAGGGTACCAAAAGGGGAGGAGTGGCCCTGTATGTTAGCAAGAAATATCAAAGCTACAGAAATTCCAGAATACATAAGGAGCCAGAAGAACTGTGGGTCACCCTGGAAACAGGAAATGGGACAGCCATAAGAACTGGGTTGTCTACAGGCCCCCAGACCAGAGGAGGACATAGACACATTACTGTTAGAAGATATACAAAACATGACAGCTAAAGGGAGGTTCTGATAATGGGAGACTTCAACATGCGGATACAGATTGGTCAATACCAGCAGGAACATCTGCCAGAACTAGACTCATAGTGGATTCCTGCAGGGAGGGCCTCAAACAACTGGTACAGCAACCCACAAGAGACAGGGCTATCCTAGATCTAGTACTGACTAACAAAGAAGGGATCACAGATCTCCAGGTAGAAGGTCACCTGGGGACCAGTGACCATCACATGGTATGGTTCAATTTGGCTACTACATCTAAATCATCCCATTCCAAGGCAAAAATATGGGACTTCAGAGGAGCTGACTTTGATAAGATGGCCAACAGAGTTAAGCTAGCCCTGGCAAAAAAAACACAGGTGAGGGTACAGGCAAAGTGGGCAAGCATTAAGGATGCAATACTTGAAGCAACATCCCATTGTGTTAGACAGAAGGAAGTGCAAAGAAGAAGGAAACCACTTTGGTTCTCAAATACAGTAGCAGAAAAGGTCAGAGCCAAAAGGCTGGCCTTCAGGAAATATAAGGGAACACAGCGGGATGAAGATAGGGAGGCATACCAAAGTGCCCTAAGGGAAGCAGGTAAGGCAGTAAGGCAGGCAAAGTCCCAAACTGAGGAAACACTAGCACGAACAGTAAAAGAAGGTGACAAGACTTTCTATAGATACATTAAGAAAATTAGCAGGACAAGAGGACACAGCATGAGATTAGAGGGAGGCCGATTAAGGGGGAAATGTGAGGAAATTCTTTTTCACAGAAAGGGTGGTGGATGCATGGAATGGCTTACCACAAGAAGTAGTGGCTATGAATACAGTGCAGGGCTTCAAACAGGCATGGGATAGGCATAAGGGAGCAATACAAATGACTATGAATAGATAGGCCACTGACAGAGCAAAGGCAGGTGGCACATTTATAAAGTAGAAAAAGAAATGGGCAGACTGGATGGGCCTTGCGGTCCTTATCTGCCGTCAACTTCTATGTTTCTATGTTTCTATGTAACCTTTGTACATGGCCATGGTCAGCATGACTGCAGCCTGTGGTGTGCAAATGCTGGACAGGATGGAACTGCATTGTGACTCATGTATTCTCAGTTGATTTGCACGCAGCAATGGGCAGAACAGGAGACTTCTTGAGTGTGCAACATGAATCCTATCGATCAGATAGAAACACAGGCCAGAGTGTATCACAAATGTTGCAACCACATGTACACTGTTGTCCTATTTGTTTACTAGTACAACACTGATGTTGTGGTCTGTGTGTCCGCATTTCACAGCAGCAGTGAGCACAATGTGTGCATTGCTTCAGTGTACACCTACGGATGCACTTCATGGGAAGTAACAGACCTGGAACACTTTGCACACATGGAAATCTTCATCCTATCACATTGCTACACCAGCACATGACTCAGCACGGTCAGTAGATATCACCTACAGTGTGCAATGTCATTTCTGCATGACATACATAGACCTGTTTTGGCTGCAACTATGACAATGGACAGTGACAATGTTATGTTGCCATAGTCACCCACATTGGTCAATGGTAGCGTGTGTCATTTTATCTGGCACCCAGTACAGGGATGGCTACACGGTGTTATGCTAAGCAGTGGCATGTGAAAGTGTAACCATCTTCATCTGTGTCCACAGACAGATGGTCAGTAAATGCGTTTACCAGCACTTGATGATGTCATATCATTACATAGTGTGTCCACATGTCACCAGATATGCAGTGTACAGCATGCTGCAGTATCACACACACAGTTTGTTGGTGGTACAGCAACACGTGTGTTGACATTGACTTTTGGACACATGCCTGCTGATGCGCTATGACATTGTAATGTGCATCCTGATGTGTGCAGTTTGCACCTTGCTGCAAATGTTTACTGGAACACATCTTCATTTATCACATCATCTGCACATGCTGTAGTCGTATGTGTGATGGATTACCACATATGCAGACCAGGATGGGGATTCTCCAGATCCTGTAGATCAATGATGTACATGCGGTGTGCCATGTACATGTTACAGAACGGTATAACTTTTATGGGCTCAAGGGTAACACAACAGTGACAGATGTGCAGGTCCATGACATTGGTGTGTATGTGGGATGCTGTACCAGGAGTATGATTCATGTACCTAGTACCTGGTCAGCAGGGCAGGGAACACAGCATTCTGTGCACAGGTGACTCTTACATGACAGATCTTGCCCAGTACATTCCTGTCTGTTGTTTCAGACACCAGGACAAAGCATTGTGCTGCCTACCCAATGGTTACTCCCATCCCAACAATTGTTATGCTGTGCATTCTTAATGTGTGTTGTGGGTGATTGAGGGGCACAGTTCAGCTACATTGCATGTGAACAGACAGCACAGATGACCTCTGTTTGACATGTTGAGAGGCACTTTGTGTAGTGTTCCCCCAAACATCGTGCACCACAGTCATCTGATACATATATCTTATGCACCTGTCATGTCAGTCTCCATATTGTGCTATCAAATGGCTTCCCCCCGTTACATGCTCTTTGGTACTACTGCTTCATATACATGCTACATAATCTGCCCTCACTCCACAGTGCCATCATACACAGGATATTCAAAACATAGACAATTGTATTGGCAATATAGACACATACATAGATACATAGACAGTGTCGGCAGATAAGGGCCTATGGCCCACCCAGTCTGCCCATTTAAGTTTCTAAGTTCAGTTTATGTTTTCCAAGAAGTCTGTTGCCCCTTACCCCTGACCTCCAGAATTACTTTATGTTTATCCCATAATCTGTACCATTGTGTTTAGTGTGAGAGATACAGGTATGATGTCAACCTACAGGCAAGACACAAAGGATTGCTATGTCTCTCTGTTATGGTGAAGAGTGCACACTGACAGTGGCAGCAATGTTTATGTCCATGCCAGTGATTATGTCTTATCCCAATATAATTGTCAACACACCTGTTTGTGATGTCACTGATTCCATCCTCTGTATCAATGTGATCATCAGTGACATCACTAGGAATGTACTCTGTATCCACCTTATCAAGCTCATTGTCAATGTCCCTGTCGGTGTCACAGCTGCCTTACTGCTAATGACAGTGCTGTCATATCCTGGACTGTTCATTGCTGCTCCCTTGTCCCCAAGAACATCTGCAAGAGTTCCAGCAATAAGGCTGCAGCTGATGCCCTTGTCTTCCATGTGTTGTTTCACCTGAACACCTACATAATACATGTGTCGCAGTATGTGTTAGTAGAGCTGTTGATTAGCATTTCACTGTATGCCATGGATAAAGGTCTGTGTAACAATACATTGCTTATATGTATTTCCCTCCTACACAGATGTATGGGTCTGTCATGTCTGTTGTGACACATTTCAGTATTGTGCAACAGCTATAAACAATACATGTACACTGCAGGGGTGACAAGTTTTGACACATGGTGGTGCACATGCCATCATGCCTTGCCATATGTTAGGTCACTGTGTCAATAGATATCCACTGATGTACAGTACCATGTTACTCACATGACACAGACTGTATACAGTGTCCATTATTGGAGAGGCACCTGGACAATGGTTGTAAAATACCGGCAATACCCATACTGTGACTGCAATTACACCTTGTAACATAGTGTTTATGTAATACATGCACAGTGCATACACACAATGTGTGCTGACATGATGACTGTTACTGTTGTTGGATATGCACCACAAAGTGACTTACTGTCGTGAGTGCTTATGAAGGAGGGTTGGAGCCATGACTGTACATATCCTTGTCTACAGGGTAACTGTCTATAATCACTGTGTGACCGTGTATGTAGGCCACTCCTGGCTGAGGAGGTGATGACCATGTCAGTGTGTACATTGTATGACCCAGCTGTGTGTTCCTGGTCTATGTGTATGTTGGTGTGCGTGCAACAATATCAGTAGTGCTTACATGTAATCCTAAAGGCAGGCACGGTCTCCAGCACACACATGTAATGCGGGTCAGGACACATACCACATCTGTTACAATGCATTGGCATAGTATTGACAGACAATGGATTGGTGTGCCCAATGCATTAGTGGTGGACAGTCAACATTTAGTCCTTACCAATGCAGATATTATTTATTTATTTATTTAAGCATTTTACGAGGAAAGGCATCCTGAGCAGTTTACTGCTCGATTCCAGATATTATATAGGGTGCTGGGATTGTGCTGTTCCACAGAGAAGGCAGGACAGATGCGAAGTTCCTGCATGTCATGTCAGGCATATTGTGACACACACATGCTACATTACTGCTGATGTACACTGCTACACCATACGACTCTGTTGGTCACACATCCTGCAAGACTAGGTTACAGTGGAGCATTTCCATAGAGAGCATTATACTCACAGTCACAGATGTTGACAAGTATCATACCATGTTGGTAATGGTGTGGACACCAGGCTGCACTCTTAGAAACATATAGAAACATAGAAACATAGAAGTTGATGGCAGATAAGGACCACAAGGCCCATCCAGTCTGCCCATTTCTTTTTCTACCTTATAAATGTGCCATCGGCCTTTGCTCTGTCAGTGGCCTATCTATTCATACTCATTTGTATTGCTCCCTTATGCCTATCCCATGCCTGTTTGAAGCCCTGCACTGTATTCATAGCCACCACTTCCTGAGGTAGGCCATTCCATGCATCCACCACCCTTTCTGTGAAAAAGAATTTCCTCACATTCCCCCTTAATCGGCCACCCTCTAATCTCATGCTGTGTCCTCTTGTCCTGCTATTTTTCTTATATTTAAACATGTTAGGCTCTTTCACCTTGTTAATGCCCTTAAAGTGTTTGAATGCCTCGATCATATCACCTCTCTCCCTCCTTTGCTCAAGGGCATACATATTGAGCTCTGTTAATCTGTCCTCATATGTCTTCTGATGCAGTCCCTGCACCATTTGGGTTGCCCTTCTCTGGACTGCCTCAATTTGGTTAATGTCCTTGTGAAGGTGTGGCCTCCAATACTGCACGCAGTACTCCAGATAGGGCCTAACCAGTGTCTTGTAAAGAGGGATTATTACCTCCCTCTTACGACTTGTGATACCCCTACTAATACACCCTAACACCCCCTAGCCTTACCTACTGCTTTAGAGGTCTGCTTGGATGATTTCAGGTCATCAGTGATGATGATGCCCAAGTCTCTTTCTTCCTTTGTGACTGCTAGCAACTCCCCTCCCAGCCTATAGGTGGCTTCAGGGTTTCTCTTCCTATGTGCATGATCTTGCACTTCTTTGCATTAAATCCAGTTGCCACTCTTCTGACCATTTTGCTAGTTTATCCAGATCTCTTCTCATTCTGCCCACCCCATCTGGATCATCTACTCTGTTGCAGATCTTGGTGTCATCTGCAAACAGACAAGCCTTACCCTCTAGTCCATCTGCAAGGTCACTAATGAAGATGTTGAAGCAGACTGGCCCCAGGACTGATCCCTGAGGTACCCCACTTGTGACTTGCATCCCTTCTGACTGTATACCATTTACCACCACTCTCTGTTTTCTGCCCGTCAACCAGTTTGCCACCCAGTTGACCAACTTCTGACCCACCCCAAAGCCTACCCAGCTTATTTATCAATCTTCTATGTGGAACAGTGTCAAAAGCTTTGCTGAAGTCAAGGTAGCGACATCAACTGCTCCCCTTGGTCCACCACTCTGGTTACCCAGTCAAAGAAATCTATGAGATTAGTTTGACAGGACCTTCCTTTTGTAAACCCATGCTGTCTTGGAGACTGTGCCCCTATGGATTCCAGATGTTGCACTATCCTTTCCTTAAGGAGTGCCTCCATAATCTTGCCCACTACTGATGTAAGACTGACTGGTCTGTAGTTCCCTGCCTCCTCCCTGCTACCACCCTTGTGGAGCGGGATCACATGAGCCCTTCTCCAGTCTTCTGGAACCTCTCCTGTGCTCAGAGACTCACTAAACAGTTCTGTTAATGGCTCTGCTAGTTCACCTTTAGCTCCTTAAGTACCCTGGGATGTATGCCATCAGGTCCATTGCCTTGTCCACCTGAGCTTAGCAAGCTCTTGTAGGACCCTTTCTTTTGTGAAGGGAGTAGTGCTCACTTCCTCCTCCCTGTGTCCATGGTGCTGAGCTGTGGGCCCTGCCCTACCTTCTCTTCAGTAAATACTGAGCAAAAGTATCTATTTAGGATAGATGCTTTACATGGTCCTCCTCCTCACATGCTCTCTTTTCTCCATTAAGCTTAGCAATACCCCCTCTGGACTTTCTCCTTTCACTAATGTATCTATAGAAAGTCTTGTCACCTTCTTTTACTGTTCGTGCTAGTGATTCCTCAGTTTGGGACTTTGCCTGCCTTACTGCCCTCCCTGCTTCCCTTAGGGCATTTTGGTATGCCTCCCTATCTCTTCATCCCGCTGTGTTCCCTTATATTTCCTGAAGGCCAGCCTTTTGGCTCTGACCTTTTCTGCTACTGTATTTGAGAACCAAACTGGTTTCCTTCTTCTTTTGCACTTCCTTTTCTGTCTAACACAGTGGGATGTTGCTTCAAGTATTGCATCCTTAATGCTTGCCCACTTTGCCTGTACCCCTCACCTGTGTTTCTTTTGCCAGGGCTAGCTTAACTCTGTTGGCCATCTTATCAAAGTCAGCTCCTCTGAAGTCCCATATTTGTGCCTTGGAATGGGATGATTTAGATGTAGTAGCCAAATTGAACCATAACATGTGATGGTCACTGGCCTCCAGGTGACCTTCTGCATGAAGATCTGTGATCCCTTCCCTGTTAGTCAGTACTAGATCTAGGATAGCCCTGTCTCTTGTAGGTTGTTGTACCAGTTGTTTGAGGCCTTCCCCCTGCAGGGAATCCACTATGAGTCTAGTTCTGGCAGATGTTCCTGCTGGTATTGACCAATCTGTATCCGGCATGTTGAAGTCTCCCATTATCAGAACCTCCCTTTAGCTGTCATATTTTGTATATCTTCTAACAGTAATGTGTCTATGTCCTCCCTGGTCTGGGGCCTGTACACAACCCCAGTTCTTATGGCTGTCGCATTTCCTGTTTCCAGGGTGACCCACAGTTCTTCTGGCTCCTTATATGTATTCTGAATTTCTGTAGCTTTGATATTTTCATTGAATACAGGGCCCTCCTTCCCCTTTTGCACCTCGGTCTTTTCTGAACAAAACATAGCCAGGTACTGAAGTCTCCCAAGTGTGGTTACTGGTAAACCACGTCTCACTAATTGCTACTATGTCCAGTTTAGCCTCTGACATTATTGCCTGCAGGTCTGGGATCTTATTTCCCAGGCTGTGAGCATTTGTGTACATGATTTTCCATTGGCCAGATTTCGGTGTGTTAGTTGTTGGGTGAGGTTTGGCATTACCCCTGTGCGTTGTATGGGGAGACAAACCTTTTTTCTTACCTGGTGATGCAAATGAACTGCAAACATGCTGAATTCCTGTTTGACCACTAGCTGGGGGGTGTTCTTCCCATTCTATGTATGGGGTGCTGCACCCCTCTCCCCATTTGCTATTTTAAATATTCTGCAAAGACGTCAAACTTCTGCCCCAATGCACTGACTCCCTCCTTAGTCAGATGCAGTCCATCAAATTTAAAGAACTTTCGCTCCCAGAACTGTTGCCAGTTCCTACAAATCTGTGTCCTTTTCTCTGGCACCAGCCCTTGAGCCACGTGTTTAGCTCCCCTATCTCCCCTTCTCTGACCTTCCGTCCATCTGCCCCCCTTTCCCAGACTGGCAGGATCTCAGAGAAGGAGATGCCGGATGAAATGGATGATAGTTTGTCACCCAGCCTGGTCAGGTGTTCCTTGGTCTCCACAACTGACCGGCTGGCGAGATCATTAGTCCCTATGTGTACATATACACAGTATCACCATGTCCAACATGGTGGGGCTCAGACTTTTCACTGTCACAATAGCAATAACGACAGCAAGTGATATTACACATGCGATGCCAGTAGGGATCTGCGGGTTACAATTCCGGTTGCATTGTGACAGTGTCCTCTCTGTGTTGTCTTCAGTATGTGCCTGGACAACATATTTTCTGGCTTGTGTTAGTGCCTATGGACCTGTATTTGTCAGACATGGTACCAGTACACGGGTGTGTATTGGTTGTGGGCACAGAGTATGCTGTACATAGCATGTCCAGTACCACCACCTGAACACTTGACAGGGCCATGACTAGTGCACTCATGTGCATATATGTGTATAACAATGACTACAATAGTGTGCCACAGCAGGGTTCATGTGGGTACAAATGTTACATGTGGTACAGTTGCACTGTGATGCATTAGTGTTTTTTGATGTTTCAGGGTGAGAGACCAATGGATGGGTGCTGTTCAAGTGCCTACAACTGATACGTGCTGCTGTAATGCACACAGTGGTGGTACAGAGCACAGGTATATGTCCAATACATGTGCCATGGGATTTGTGACAGGGTTATGCAGTGAGTGTGGAAGTGTGGCCATGTTATTTCTTTGCACATATGTTCTGGAGCAGGTGACTAGCAACATAATCCTGGCTAACATACAACTGTGTTGTTTGTGACCAAGGTATACATTTTTTGGTGCAAATGCAGACGTATGTGTCATGTTGTGAGTCTGAGAGGACAAATGGATGTGTACATGCTTCTGGAACATAGGATAGTGGGCTACCCATCAGACATAGGGGTTCAATAACAACACATGTTGACACATGCACACACTGTGTCTGATCCACAAAGATGTATACTGGCTTGTTTCATATGTACAGTGGGAGGAGGGGGCATTTGGTGTGGAAGGAGAATAGTTTGGGTGTTGGTGTTGTTTGTAGCAGTACTATACTGATGTCAAGCTGGACCAGGGGGACATTGTGAAGAGATGTTCAGATGCTTGCCTACATGGCACAAGGGATATGCAGGCGAGACGCATGGTGTCAAAGCTAAGTGTCCATATCATTGATGCAAGTCCATGTTGCACTCTCTGTGATATTGTGCAGTTGTTAGCTCTGCATGGAGTGTGACAGACCTCAGGCATTACCATGTGTGTGACCAGAGTGACACCGGCTGTACAATGGAATCACTCATGAGGACACAGTGCTACAAAGACACCATTACTTGCAGGATTATGTTGTAACTTGTGGGGATGTTGTATTCCCTTGAAAATACTGCCAGATGAGCAATATGACTGAGGCAGACTGCCTGATGCACTTGTGTTTCACTTCCAACACTGGAGTGTATTGTGACACTGTTCTGCAGAACACATGAATGCTCAGAAGTGAGATGTTGACAATTCAGAGGCATATGGTGCCTGGTGAGGTACATTGTGTTACTGGCATCACTAATTTCATGTCTGCACACATATTCATACATGTACTTGCTCATGAGAGGATGGTTCAGACAGTGGTGGTTGTTTGTTGGGGGGGTTACACTAGGTGTAGATGTTAGGATGGTCTCATAACAGGTGGACATTATCTATGTTTGGAGTGGCATGGTGCGAGGAACTCAGCCATGGGCTGACATGGACATCACACATGTATACATAACATACTGCATGATTACAGATGTGCCAGTACACCATGGCATGCCATCTGTGTTACAGAGCTGTGGAGGTGGCAGGGTGTGACATGGCCACAAACAACGCAATACACGTCACAGCATCAGAGCACTGAGGCAGTGATGATGTAGACTGGGATTATAATGCTGAAGGTGACACACTTGGTATTTCATATCACACATGTGTCACTCACCACATGACACATTACAGAACACCAAAAGATGCAACAGAACAGCTGCCTTACTGCTAATAACATGCCCCTTTGTGATGGCACCTTGTGTGGACACTTGGGTGCCTATTTATTCCATTGACACCTCTGTTATGTTACCTCTGAAGTCCTGTACCTTTTGACATTGTGTGTTGCAGCTTCAGATGCCTTGCAATCAATCAACTATCATTGCACATGAAGTGTAGGGGACACATTAGGATGTATTACTTCACGTAGAGAGTGGTGGTGCACTGGAAAAGACTGTTGGAGGAGGTGGCAAGGGCCAGTACAGTGGAGGTATTCAAGATGGCCTGGTACATACACAAGGTGTTGTCAAGTGGGGGGGGGGCATATTGTATGGAGGGGACAAGTGGAGTGGGTGGGGGGGAATGTGCAGACTCTGTGTGCCAGGACGTTATTCTTCTGCCATCAGATGTTTCTGAAACTATGAATGTGCGACAGTGGTTCATATGTGTACTCACAGCAGAGCATGCCTGTGACATATGACATGTAATTGCTACAGTGTGACTGGTTTCACACAATCATTTCTCCACCATGACTACACAGTGTTACACATCAGTGTGACCATCAGGACACAGTTTGCACTTGTTCTAGGCAGCACTGACATTCAAGGGCTACATTTGCGGACTTGTGTGAGGAAGGTGCTACTCTGTTTTGCATGATGATTTTGGTGGGTCCTTCTGTGTCTGCTGCACTGTGATGCACATGACTGTTGCCCATATGGTACTGTCAGTGTATCAACATGGTCTGAAAATCATGGATGATTCCAGTATTCCCTTTGGTTGTACCTTGCCACTGTTGGTGACACAATGCGTGATGATCAACATCAGTTACGTGACTATGATGGGACAACAACTGCCGCCCATGACACACATGTCACATTTGTGTGGGTGACGTGTGACTGCAAAGGACACACGTCATTGAACCCAGAATGGCTAATGTTTACACAGCATTGCTAACACTATGTAGAAGGTAATTCAGTGTTACCTTTACTATGTCTTGGTGCTCTCACTCGGCACTGGTTGCCATGTGATGTCATCTGCTTGTTGGTGTGGACATCATTGGGTATTATGGTGATGTTCTGAATAACTGCACTGCCATTGTCGCTTGTAGATGGCTCTATGTAGTAATCCAACACACTGGGTGTATCTTGGCTCACAGGCACATCACACTGCTTAGTTGCACTGTCATGCGGGTCATGTCTGACAGCAGGGTTGTTCCCATTTACGTTGCTTACCACCGTTGACATGACAGCCATTTGCCCATGCTGATTCAGTTCCTAGTGATAGAATTGGGGACAGTGAATGTTACATTCCTGTTGGATCAGGCAGTGTTTTCAACTGTTGTCACAGCATTGGTGTCAGGATTGTGACAGTACATAGTACCATTCTGCTGGCATTGTGCTTCACACACACCAGTGTTACGTGATTGATGGTTGGGGACCTTACTTGTTTGTTGTTTGCTCAGAGCTGGAGACATTACAAGTGTTAGACTACTGCATTCAGCACATAGTGAGTCTTCATCAGAACTACAGCCACACACATTTAGCCATGCAATATTACACAGGGGACACAACATCATTTGTCAGACGGTGTTACTGTTAGCTGCACCACAGCATGCCACAGCACTCTTGTCACTGGGCGGCTGATTGAGCACAGGGTGTGTCATCAGCCACAGGCACTAACATATGTGTGTACAGAGTCACTTGTGACACGGGCAATCATGACCTACCCCTTCGTTGCAGTGCCCATATCATGATATTGTACTGGTTCTGTGTGCTCAACACAGGAGTGTTCATTATGCACAGTCATATGTGCCATGATTGCTGTCTGAAGCCAATATTCCAGTATGCCAGCACACATGAGCATTTGTAATGTGGTCAGTGCATTACCTCATACAACTGCCAGGGCTTTCACTCTTATGGGTGACATCTGCATTACTGACACCACACAGCATGGCACATAAATCATGTTTGACCTCCCCCAAACATTCCAGTATAGCTTGTTGTCATATGCCCTTCCTCCACCCCCTCAACCCCTGTATAGGCTAGTGGCAGCACTCTAGTCCTGCAGTGCATGCCACATGTTGTACATGACAATCTAGTGGGGGGACAACGTCATCACCCCTTTGTGTTGGCACTAGATCTATGATATCCAACATATTGAACAGCGACATGTAGACTCTTCTGTGAATGGCAGGATATGTGAAATGTATCATTATCCCTGCCGACACATACAGAACACAATGTACCCTTGCCCAAGGTGGGGGGTGGAGAAGCACCGGGACCACTGAATCTAAAGCTGTTCCTGCTGCATGGCTGTTATTTGCTTGTGTGGCAAGCCTGAACTGCATAGTATAACTACTACCGTGAGACACTGACATGAGGTACCATCCCCTCACGGCAATGGTCTGCAGGCCCTGGTCATGGACTGGGGCTGACCTTTACAATACAGCAAGTCTAACACTGGAGGGTGTGGGTCATGGGTCACCATGTCTGTTTCTGGACAGTCCCTCATACCATGGATGGCAGACACCCTCGTTACAGTAGTGGATGAATAGTATGCAGGCTACTGAAGGGTGGTTGCTGGGGTATGGACAGACACACTGCTCATAGTATAGGATGTGTGTGTTGTGCATTACCATTTTAGGAACATTACCCTGATTAAAGCCTTAATCCCCCAAATGATCTGCCATCATTAGTGCATGCTTTCATGACATCCAGATTTGACTACTGCAACACTCTATATCTCAGAGTCAGTGAAGGGGTCCTGCACCGCCTCCAGCTGGTGCAGAACATGGCAGCCAGGCTGCTGATGGGCCTCTCGAGATCCTATCATGTGACTCCGGTCCTGCATAATCTGCACCGGCTGCCGGTGAGGTGGAGGATCTCCTTCAAGGTGGGTTTACTCCCCTATAAGGCCCTATACAGTATGGGTCTGGGTATCTGCATGACCTCCTGGCTCCTGCTCGCTCCTTAGGCTCACCCCACTCTGCCAAGGGAGGGCCTCCAAGCAGTTCCCAGGCCCAGTTCAAAACCTCAGTTGATTGTTTAAAACAATGGGCAGACTGGATAGGCCTTGCGGTCCTTATGTGTCATCAATGTCTATGTTTCTATGTTTTTATGATTGTGCCTTTGAGGAGGTGGCACTGATCCTATGGAACTCAGTTCCAAGGTCCTTGAGTGAGGTCCCCTCAGTGGAAGCTTTTAAATGAAGTCTGAAGGTGCACCTTTTTAGAGAAGCTTTTGGGATTCTGTGATCTTCCTTTTATTTATTTGTTATATTTATTGATGCGTTTTACATTTTTAATTCAATTCTAATTCTATTTCATTTGCCTGTATTTTGTACCACTCCCTGAGCCCCAAGGAAAGGGCACTTAACAAATAAAACCTTACTTGCTCATATGCAAACACAATTCACAATATCACAATCCCCAGAGACATCCCACCACCCTTAAGTGAGCAGTTGCAATCTGACAACTTCCCCATTGTGACACCTGTTAACCCAACAACTGTCCCAATGCCGCACCTGTGAACCCCACAGTTCCTCTGGGAGCTCCCAAACAGTTTATGTCTGCATGCAGTCTGGTGGTTGCAGGCATGGTTTGATGAACCTCATTGCAGTGTCAGTAGACTAAGTGACTGAGGATTTCAAACAAAGCTTAAACAGCAGAACTTATCTGCACTTGCTCCTGTTTTTCACAGTATTCTTTTTAGTGCTGGTCTATGGTCATGCAGGAAGCCCAAGATCTATCTATCACTAATTATTAATGAAATGGGGTCTGACTCTGACCCAGTGTGACAGGGTTAAATAAGACCCTGTCCTATTTGTTATGCAGAAAGAGTTAAAATACAAGGATCTGTTCTGTTCTGTCCTCTACTTTTCTACTTCTTGTCTGTCTGGTAATCCAACCAAATGTTCTCATAAGACCTAGGAACTGATCACTCTGACAGTCTCGCAATTCTCCACCTCTCTCTATCTCTCTGCCATCACTTACTGTTTCTGTCTTTTCTTTCCCCTTGTGTATTTGCATTTATAAAAATATATGTAAATTTTTGTGTGAAACTGTACGTGATATTGGGATCCCTTAGTTTGAAACTGTATATAGTTATACTGTTGAAATGATTGTAAAAAGCTATTTGGAATTTAGGGGGTTAACCTTGACATGCAACATAAACTCTTATGCAGAGTTGTCAACAAGAGGCCAGCTTGGACACTGGTTTACCGGGATTGAGAAAGGGCATATTCCGTTTTGCACATTGTAAAAAATGGTATTGTCACCAGTGTCTGCTAAGTCAAAATCCGGTTTTACCGGTGTTTGGTTTTGTGTACTTTATTTAACAATTTTTAACTCTGCTAACATGCATTTTAGCAATTTTGACCTCCACTATTACACATCCTTCCATCCTTGTGCCAATTGTCAGTGTCAGTGGCTCAGTAGGTAGCACACTCGCCTCTGAGGCTGGGAGATCAGAGGGCTGTGGGTTCAGTTCCCACATCTGGCACTTGGGTTAATATCCCAATACTGACACTGTAGTGCAGCATGAGAGGGGTGCTGCACTTCTGAGGTGCCATCTTTCGGATGAGACGTTAAACCGAGGTCCCATCTGCCTGGATTGGTGGTAGTTCAGGTGGATGTTAAAGATCCCATGGCACTTATCGAAAAGAGTAGGAGAATTTCCCCGGTGTCCTGGCCAAATTTCCCTCATTCACTAAAAATATCACCAACAGCTTAATCTGGTTCAAATTGAATTGCTTACCATCTGTATTCCCCCGGTCGGCCCTGAAAAAGGGACTTCTAGGCCCAGTGGGCTTACCGGGTCAACAAAATTCAATAAACAATTTAAAGTTATTTTAGGTACAAGACGTGATGGCAGCAACAACACTACAGCCCCCATCCCTAATGTGTGATGGAAGCAGCACTACAGCCCCCATACTTCTGGTGTTATGGCAGCAGCAACAGCACTACGACCTCCTCCTTCAGGTGTGACAGAAGCAGCAGCACTACGTTCACCATTCCTCATGTGTGATGGCAGTATCAGCACTATGGCCCCCATCCCTCAGGTGTGATGGCAGCAGTTCTACATTCCCCATCCCTCAGGTGTGATGACAGCAGTACTACATTCCCCATCCCTCAGGTGTGATGATAGCAGTACTACATTCCCCATCCCTCAGGTGTGATGGCAGCAGTACTACATTCCCCATCCCTCAGGTGTGATGGCAGCAGTACTACATTCCCCATCCCTCAGGTGTGATGACAGCAGTACTACATTCCCCATCCCTCAGGTGTGATGACAGCAGTACTACATTCCCCATTCCTCATGTGTGATGGCAGCAGTACTGCATTTACCATTCCTCAGGTGGGATGGCAGTATCAGCACTATGGCCCCCATCCCTCAGGTGGGATGGCAGCAGTACTACATTCCCCATCCACCAGTGGTGATGGCAGAAGCACTACAGCCCCCACCCCTTTGGTGTGATGGCAGTAGCAGCAATGCAGTCCACACCCTCAGGGGTGATGGCAGTAGTGACAGCATTATGATCCCTTTCTTCAACACCCACACCCCACAGGCACAAGTTACAAATGACTTGGTCTCTTTGCTTATTAGAACTCAGAAGTGAATTAATCTGAACTATCACTGCTAAGGTGGTCTACCTTTGTTTTTCCCCATCTATAATTTAACTGCCTGAATTGGATTTCTGCCTGTGACACCACTGACCAGGGTTAGGGAACAGACTTGGGTGTTGGAGGGCCAGCTGGTGGGTGAAGGCTTGAGTGCTCAACAACCACTCACCTTCTCCTGGGAGGAGGGTGGGTTCATGGCTCAGCATTTGCTGGCCCGTGGTGGAGGCCAGAGGCATGACAACATATCAGCCCTCACCAGGAGGGAGCATGACAGACGGCTTGTGCCTTGACATCATGTGGCCTGTCACGCTCCCAAGAAAATGGGAAAACACCTGCTGACCAACCAAAGGATGGCTGTTGGTCCCTCCATAAGCCAGAAGCCCCAGACATGTGTCTGGTCTGACCCATGCCATGCCCAGGATACACAGGAAGCTCTTTGGGGCAATTCTCTTCCCCTGGTACCCTCCCACAGGGGTAGGGGCCCACTCAATGAAGGGTTACTTTGGGTTACCTGGTAGCACAGCAGTAAGGGTCAGTGGATGGTGGTTGGGACTCAGCAGGTGGTAGGGGGCCTTGTTAGGCCTGAAGGAGGGGATGGCCAGGGGGTAGGAGGAGCTAAAAAACACTGCTTGAATTTGCTTCTTTCAAATAAAGTGTCTTCACCTAAAAAATCCACAAGTGATTAGTGGAGGACCTTCAAATGGATTCATGCATCTCCCAGACATGTGGATGCTTTTTTTTTTTACTTGTTGTCCATGAAAAGGGTGTCTCCCAGTTTTCATGTCTTTGTTCAGATGTGAATTGAGCACTACTCTGCCCACCAGCATCATACAGCATCTGGGGTCTTACATTCTGTATGTCATTGAGTGTGCTTTTAAAATCCACTGGCCAAACATAAGTACACATCAATACTTAACATTTGCTTTTTGTTAAAGCAGTCTGTCAGAAAACTTTTTGTTGTCACAGAGACTGAAACAGCAGGTGGGGAAAGGTGTAAATGATCCAATTCACCTAAATGAGGTGCCAACTGTGAAGTTTTTTCATAAGTAGTAAGGCAGTTTCTTCTTCATGAACATACTTTAATTCAGACTACTTTTCATTCAAACAACTGAGGATTTTGGTTGGCCCTACTGATTATAAACTTGAATAAGTTAGTTGGTAACAGTGATCCTGCATTTAGCAATCTACAACCTAGATGCTTATATGCAAAGAATACAATAAAAACCTGACTAAAATCTAAAATAAGCTTATAAAACATGTAAAATGTATCTGAACATTTATCTTTACCTATACAAAATCATTGCAGCCCAAGTAAAACTCGGTAAATTACATGGTACCCTGATTACTATTCTATGATGTAGTAAACATATATTGGTATTTTTATATTCTTTGTAAAGCAGATAAGGTCCACTAGGTAGAACTGTCTGTTTTAAGGAGTGACCTAAAAGCACTGGTTAGGTTAAGTGACTTGCTTGAGTTGCACAGTATGCAAGTGGAGGTTGTGGGACTCAAACCAAAGTCTGCTGGATGTACCCAGTTCAATCACCATTTGTTACTCTAACCTCTAGGCATGGGTGGTTAAACTGAATGGCTGATTACAACAAAGCAGTGCGGGTCATTTCCTTACTGACTCTATATGCAGCAAAGCAGAAAGAATGCAAAGCACAGCAGCAGCATTCATTTTAAGATGCTGAAACCTAGGTCAGCCCATTGGTGCTGCAGTAGCACTATTGCTTGCCTTGCAATGCCAGCAATCCAGGGTCAGAAGCAAACTCAGGTTGCTGGAGGTCTGGCCACGGGAGTAGGTTTGAGCACCCTGGGACTGCTCTCCTCCTCCAGGGAGGGTGGGCTGCAGGTCCTGCTGCTTTACCACCACCTGTGTGACCACAGGTGGTGGTGCAAAGGTGCTGCAGACTGATCAGGAGGGGAGGACACTAGCCAGCATCTGGAGCAGTGGCATGTCTCTGTGACCTACCTCCTTTGATCTCTAGTGCTGGTGCCCTCAGGGACAGAGACCAGAAAACTAGGAACAATCACTCCACATCGGCCACTGGCAGAAGGGACCCAGGTGCCCCAGACTTCATAACCAGGCTCCATGAGGGACCCACTGAGCTGCCTGACACACACTAAGTGAGTGTGGAGGGGTGACCTGGGGTCCCTCCCTTTCCACCTGGGGGAGTACAATCCAGGCAGGACAGGGGCAGGCCCACAGGAGCTCCTGAACATTACCTGGGGATGAAGCTCGGGGATACCCAGCCTAGGGATCTCGGAAAAGTGGAAATTGATGCTGTGAGAAGGGGACATAGAAAGAGAAAATAAAAAAAAATTAAAAATATACTGAAATTTTAGAGATTCTGTGCAGTGACATGCAATTTCCGTGAGGCACCGGTACAAGAATTCAAAATCCGCAAACCAAGCAGGATTCCGTGATTGTTACCGGTGTTACCGGTAAAAATGGAAAACCAGGGTCCCTGGACATCATGTTCTCTTTTGTTGCACCTGCAGGAAAGAAACTTACAAAGTTCTGCTGTCTTGATGAGCTCAGAAGGCAGAAATAAGAGCAGCATTGCTTTTACTAGAGTGAGAGAGAGACTGAGAATCTGAAACTTGGAATTCAAAATTCACTCACATGAAGGACTTTGTTTTCTGTGTTTGTACTGCCTTTGTAAATAGCTACACTGAATTATTATTATTATTATTTTTTTTTACTATTATTGGAAAAACTAAAATGCTACTTGGCAATTTTATACCTGCTCCTGGTCTTCCTATGCTTCCTGACCTATGCCTCAATGACACCCAGTACTCACAGCCTTCAGTTACTACACAGATGCTTGCTCCTTTGGGATGACTTCCTCAGGACAGGCAAATGCAGGCTGTGTAAAGGTGCAACAGACCAAAGGCCCTCCTATTGGCAAGAGGTGCAGGCCTGAAAGAGGCAGTGGTGACACCTCTCTTGAAGAAAGCTTCCCTGGACCCAAACTGCCATGCAAACTACAGACCTATCTCTAACCTTCCTTTTATAAGGAAGGTGATTGAGAAAGTAGTGGCAGCACAACTGGAGGACCATTTGACCATCCATGACATCTATGAACCCTTCCAATCTGGTTTTCGTAAGAGACACAGTACCGAGACAGCGCTGGTTCGGGTGCTCAATGATCTCCTGAAGGCTAGAGATCAGAAGAACTGCTCCATCTTGGTCCTTTTTAGATCTCTCATCAGCATTTGACACCGTGGACCATGAGGTGTTGTTGAGCCATCTGAGGTTCATCTGTGGACTGTCTGGAACAGTCCTCAGGTGGTTTACATTGTTCCTTATGGGTAGAACACAGAGAGTGGTGTCTGGGGTTTGTTCCTCAGGCTCTACTTCTCTGTCGTGTGGGGTACCTCAGGGCTCTGTTCTTTTACCCATGTTGTTTGCGGTGTACATGCTGCCCCTTGGAGACATTGTAAGAAGATATGGGCTAAGGTTTCACTGCTATGCTGATGATACCCAGCTCTACCTCTCTTTCGCACCTGACCAGAATGGAGCTGTCTCGGTCTTTAATAACTGTCTGAAAGAAATCCAGGCCTGGATGGATTCCAGTTGGCTAAAGTTGAACTCAGACAAAACTGAGGTGTTGGTTGTGGATCCGAGTCACCGGATAGGGGGAAGGTTCACCCTCGGGAATTTTTCTTGGTGGCGTTTCACTTCCGACCTCTGAACAGGTACATAACCTGGGGGTAATTTTTGATGAAGAGCTGACCCTGCATTCGCAGGTATCAGCCATTGTCAAAACTTCCTTTTACCATCTCAGAAATATCGCCAGGATTAGGTATCTGGTTCCATCCAATGACCTTCCTACACTGATCCATGCCTTTGTGTCCTCGTGCTTAGATTATTGCAACTCCTTTTACCTAGGGCTTTCTGGGGTAGAAATCCACTGCTTGCAGCTGGTGCAGAATGCAGCGGCCCGGCTTTTGGCGGGATCTTCGCGATCCTGCCATATTTCACTGGTGCTACATGAACTGCATTGGCTGCCAGTACAGTGGCAGATCACCTTTAAAGTGGGTCTGCTGACTTTTAAAGCCCTACATGGACTGGGCCCGGACTACCTGAAAAAGCTCCTGGTCCCCTACCTCCCCTGATGATTGCTCCGCTCAGCCCACGAGGGGTTGCTAGAGATTCCAAGGATATGTTTAAAATCTTAGGGGGTGAGAGCTTTTGAGTTTGTAGCCCCTACCCTCTGGAATTCTCTACCCCATTGGATTCGGGAGTGCACAACTGTGGAGGGATTTAAGCAATCATTAAAAACATATTTATGGCATCAAGCTTTTAACAACTGAGCCTCCTGTTTCAGTATAGGGATAGTTTTATGACTTTATTGAAGTTTGTTATATTTTATATTGTCATTGTTTTAAATGTGAGGTGCCTTGGTTATAGATAAGGCACCATACAAATAAATTGTATTATCATTATAATTGTTATAAGTACAATGAATCTGATTCCTCTTCACCCCATGCGGGGAGTTGCCTTATCCTATCCTGAAAAGCAATCAGTCACTCAGGACCATTGAAGCTGAGCTCCCTGTCAGGAGACTTCCTGGCAGCGACATGAGGTACCAGCAACTGTCCACTTTCTCAGATCTGGAGTTTCAGCAAGACAGACCTGTTACTCCAGAATTACTGGAGCACGAGCAAGGCAAACACTGCTCCTTTTCACCAAAAGCCTACAAAGTCACTTCAGCAGGGACGAATGAATTTGAGAGAAATCTCTTTGCAAGGATTTTATCTTTTGCAGTTTCTGCCAAAAGGCTGACAGCAGACAAAGCATGTATTTCTCCTGCATACTATCCAACAGATCAGAAGTCACACTGCATAATCTTTCCTAAGCCGCGATCTAAGTGCTGACTGGCTGAACAGTATCTCTGTGCAGCATTCTAGCCTGTATTAAGTGGAATATTAGAAGCAGGGACAGGAAAGTAATCCTTTCTACGTATAGAGCACTGGGGAGACCACATATGGAGTACTGTGTGCAGTTTTGGGCACCGCATCATAAAGGTAACAAAGTTGAGAGGGGACTTAATAACAGTCTACAAAGCAACAACTACAATAAACATTATGAACTGTTTGCACTTGGAATGCAAAAGCCAAGAAAAGGAAACATGGCGGCATATTAAACAACTGAAAGGTGGTCATTTTAGAACAGAAAAAATAAGGGGATGGTTTACCCAGCAAGTAGCAGGGATCTGGAATAACTTACCCAAAGCTGTGGTTGAGTTATAACTCAACCGGCTTTAAGACTAGACAGGATAAACACTTATTGGAGGGAGGTACCAGTGGTCTAAATCATTAGTTATGGTGAACAAGCATAATAGGCTTACAGTATGTCTCCTCTTCTCTGTATTTTCCTATGTTCCTATGTAAAAAGCTTACTTGCACCTTGCATGCCCTGTTAAGCTAAGGTCAGGATTGACTGTCATCCCCAGCTGGCTGTGTGTCCTCTGACCCCTTCACAGCAGTCCTGGGGCAGAATGACAACAAAGATTATGCCCACATTCAGTCTTTACTTTTTTATTTTAAATAATTTTGCACCCCTTAGTGCAGCTTCCAGCCACTGGGTCTGTTACCTCCTGGCCCCTGCTGCCATCCAGTGGCACTGGAGTGGGATATATGTCTGTGGTGAGCACTATTGGTTGCTTTGATAATTTGCTCCAGGTTAGGAGTAATTTTCTGGCTCTGTTCAGCAGTGTGCAGCTTAAGAGTTGCAAAGCAATGGTGGTGGCTGTCTTTGTGCAAACAAGCAACAATGTCTGTCTGTGGGGTCAGCTGATTAGATTTGCTGTGGTGCAGCACTGGTTGCAGATTTGTGGGGGATCTGAGCACCAAGAAGAGTTGCAACATCTGTTCAGCTCCTGGGCCTACTGTCAGAACTTCATGGGGACTGGGATAGCAGGGAGTCAGCTTGTGGCTCCAGTCATGAAGATTTTAGGTGCAGCATGTGCCAGAGAAAGTGGCTGTTTGTGAGTCCATCAATCCTGCTACAGCAGTTGAGGATGGGACTGGGGGAACTGAAGAGATCAGCTCCTAGGTGGCCTTGAAGGCAAAAAGCAGCAGATCCTCCAGAAGGTAGCCTAACATTAGCCCCTCTTTGGGAGGGGGAGGGGTTACAGTTGGTACCATACAGTCTTGTGATTTTAAGTAAGCAAATACAGTAGGTCTGCAGAGATCTAGGGAAGTTGGTAGCCTCTTACAAGCAACCTTAGAAAACATATGTACTTGCTCCAGACAGACAATTAGGAGTGAGAAAACGAGGGATGCATATGTAACCACCCAGTCCCCTGAAGTTACTAGAATCCCATCAATATTAGACCAGGTATGTCTCTGAGCAGCAAGTAGGTAGTTTTTTTTAGAAACTCTCTACCACATTACATCACTGTTTACCTAGTCAGTCTAGGCGGAAAATGAGTAATGTCATTTAGAACTGTCGCAGCAGCATAAGCCTTCTGCTCAGCTGTAGGGGAAGCAGTTTAGAATCTTGGCAGTTCAGAGTTTGAGTTCCAGTTTGGAGAGCGAAGAAGAATGAGCTGTCTGTCCAGCAGAGGGCTAGAGGTGCCTGCCAGCCTCCCTGGGCTGGGTGGAGGACCTCTGGTCATCATTTTCTCACCCTAGTGAGTGGAACAACAGTGTGCCTAAATGAAGTGGTGGAGACCTGTGCCAGTGGAACCCCAGTGGGTGCATTTTCACGCAGGATGTGAGGAGGAACTGAGAAATCAGTAGTTCCAAGAGGCAACCTCCTGAAGGACTGAAGATTGTCACAGCTGCCCAGAGAAAGAGACTGTAAAGAGGATCTGCAAAAGCTATGGATTTTGAGGAAGGAATGTTTCTTCAAATATGGTCAAATGCCTGTAACAAAGGGAATACCAAACCGTGAGTACATTGTGCATTTGAGAGTGACTTTTTGGGTTGTCTGGTGTTGTATGTGCCCCTATGATAGCTAGATTACAGACACTCAGGACCCAGTTCACCACAGATATGTGCTGTTAAAGTGTATTAAAGTAAAGGATGCCTTTAGCAATCCAGGAGGGGTTGAATAATCCAGTTTTGTGTGTCCTAAATGGAATGGCAGAGACTGACTGAGGCTGGGGTGGGTATAACCTCACTTTTAGTCACAGTTCAGGGCTAACTGGTTACCAGATAGGCACCATTGTCTGCAGGTGTTAACATAGTCCATCTCATCAGGAGTTTCAAGTTAAGTGTGTGGTAATTTTACACTATTTACAGTATTTACACTTGGTCAGAAATCCAGAGACCCCTAAGCAAAGGGATGGATAGTTCATGTTTTTGAAAAGGTTCATGTTGGAATGTACAGTACTCCTTCTGTGTGAAAACAAATGTTTTTTCTACTGCGAGTTGTGTCTTCTGTTTGGATGGTACAACCTTGGGGGACCACCCTAGTTCTGCTTAACATCTTGTCAGAAATAAAGTAATACAATACAATCCCAATTTTATAGTTATGGACAGTCCATCTGTGAGTCCGAGTGAAATGTTATCGGGCCCCCTCAGATAGGAGACAGAGCATAGCCTTGGCACCTCTCTCCAGGACTCAGAGTAAATATAAATGTTATTTTGTGCCCTAAGCCCCTGACCTCTTAGATGCCCAAGCCAAGTATTTATCCTAATGCCAGGGGTGATACTTATTTTCTTCCAACTTGTGGTTTGTTGTCTTGTCTGTGTAACCAGTGAGGAGGGTCCTGGTTGCAAGATGCCACTCTTGACCAGGGTAAGGGTTGCACATACATTTCATTGGCTGTAGAGAAAGGGGACTAGTTGATGTGGTAGAGGCCATCAAGCAGGGAGGACATTTCAAGAGACCTGAACAAACTCCACCAGATGTATTTTAGGGAGGGGGCTTAGGGCCAGTGGATATTTCTGACACAGTGGCCCCTAAGTGTGTTGGGAATGTGTCTATTTCCAAAATCCTAGGGGGGTGGGATGAGAGGATCCAGTAAATGAGAAAGTGGTTGGAGGAGTTGTGGCTGAGACAGGTGGGCTCAGAAATTAGTTGCGTGAGACTGAGAAATTCAATTTGGTGAGTGAGTGTTTTTCTAAAAGGGAAGAGTCAATTTGTGTTAAGGTTTCCCAGTACCAGGACCTTACCTGATGAGGAGAGGACAGACAGGGGCATGCAAGGTCAAGAAGGGAACCAGGTTTGGTAACAGAGCAGTGGTAGTCAATGCCAATGAATACCAGGAGGAATGAGGAAGGGAATATATACAGAAGGCATGAGTGAGAGGGTGAGTGGAGGGACAATGTTTGATGTGACAGCCGAGGTTGAGAGTGACATACAGTGCTTACCACCACCCCCCCACATACACACATTTACCATATTCCTGCCTGTGTAGTAATCAGCGATGGAGACATCCACACCACTGATTCTGATCAAGAGACAGGATTTGCACATAACAAGGATGTCAGGCTGATACTGCAAAGTCAACAGCCTATGTTTCTTCAACTTGAGGATTAAGTTCCAAATATTGATCTTGAAGAAGCTCAGACCTTACGGGAGAGTCTGCAGAGAGGGGCTAAGGTTATCTTCAACATTTTCCACCAGCAGGAGGGTGATGGTGAGCCTAAGAGCACATGGCTTTCTCCAGTGGTGGGGGTAAAGGAGGAGGACAGGGAGTGGGACAAGATGTAGGAGGTGGGCCTCTATAGGCCTTCAAAGTATGAGGAGGGTGAGGAAAGGAGGCAGACACTGATTAAAAGGAAGAAGGGGAGAGGAAAGTAGGGAGAGGGGAGATGGGGTGGGGAAGAGGAGGGTGGGATGGGAGGTTGGAAAGGAGGTAGAAACAGTGGCAAGGAAAAGAGAAGTAGAGCAGGAAAGAGAAGCATTTTAAGAGTGGGATCCTATGGAGTGTGGAAGGAATGGGGAGAAATAAGGTGAGCTGGAGAGTGGTGAGAATCAGGCAAGACAATAAACAGGAAGCTAGGGGAGGGAGGAGGGAGAAAATGGGGAAGGGACCGAGGGGGGGGGAGAGAGAGAGTTGAGGATTCGAAAGGGAGAGACTACAGAGGTATATGTGAGAGACAAAGGACACCAGGCGAAAAGAGGGAGGCAGCTATGGTCATGCAGCCAAGCACAGTCCAAAAATCAATAAAAATATGGCGAGAACACAGGCAGAAAGTCATGCAGCAAAAACAGTGCAAAGGACCAGATAAACAGTCAACTATGTCTTGAAAGTTTGTGTAAACATTTTTCTCCTACGTATTACCCAAAAAATGTGTACTATACACAAACACAGCACCAGAAATCTGCAATAGTGAAAGAAAATATTTTAATACTGTAACCCCGCTGTTAGTCGGGGTTACTAGAATCCCAATAAGAGCTAATGGTAGGCAGGGAAGGCAGCTTGTGAAACTCCAGTTAAATGGATTTCACACTGTCTCACTCTGTTCTCAGTCTCAGCTGAAACTGAGGATGACATCACCATAGAACTTTCACAGCTGCATAAGCCACACTGGAATGTTGCAGTTGGAGGTTAGTGTAGCACACTGGGGATTTTGAATTCAGTCTGTCTGCAATCTGAGCGAGTGACAGTAGTACAGCTAAGTGTGTGCAGGCTCTCAGAGCTTTAAGCTCTGTTTTAGAGCTACTTTGGGATGGTGTGTGTTTCCACCTGAAGAGGAACACAGGAACTGGTAACTGAAGTGGTGGAGACTGCTTTCAATGGTTCAAGAGCCCCATCCCTGAGGGGAAGGGGGGAAGGTTTTTGCCTGTTTTCCAGGGGCAACCCCCTGGGTCCGGCTAAGGGAAAGAAGCTGTCTGTTCAAGTTGTGCTGAGGCACCAGAAGCTCTGAGAGAGAAATTCCTTGTGGAGGAATCACCTGTGGGGCACCTGCAACCAAAGGGTGAGTTCGCTCTGAAAAAGAGCCAAGTGTTTTTCACCTGAACAGAAGGAAACTAAAGGGACTGTTACTGTGGGGTCAGGAAAAGACAGCCAAGTACAGTTGGAAAGTGGGGATTGGACTGCTTAATCTGTGGGAGGTCTAGAGTAATGGACATTGCCACTAAATTCAAGTATGTTCAAGTCCAGCACAAACAGTGAATGAATTGGGGATTGGACTGCTTAACTCAGTGGGGGGGGGGTCTAGTGTAATGGACAATGCCACTTAAAAGTATGTTCAAGTCCAGCATAAATGGGAAGCAAGACAAGTAGATGGAATGTGAAATACATTTAGCAAGAATCTACATTGCAAAGCTTTACAGGATGAGGTGTTTACTGTCCAGAGAAATGGTCGGGTATGAATTGTGGGAGCGAGAGGTGGGAGACCACCCATCAGTAGTAACCAAATTCACCTCTACGGATTTGCTGTGAGACACCTTTTACTTTCTCTCAGGTACTTGGCCAGTGCCTGAGGAAAGTACCCAGAAGTGGGATTAAGAGGAAGAATTCCCTGATGGAGCCGAGGTGCTCTTAGGTGGTTTAGGGAGCCACCAGAAAATGTTTCCATGAAGTATGGAAGGCGTCCGAGTGGCCAGCAAGGGAGCCAAGCCAGGAAAAACCCAGAACAGTGTACAAGTTCAGGCTGTGTACTGTAACCCAAAGCAGCATACAAGTCTGGGCTGTGTGTCCAGTGGGTTCAGATCCTCAGGGCTAAAGTGTTGAGGAAGTGTTCTAGTCTCTTTTAATCTGCATTACCAGGAGTGTAGCCCCATGGGGGTCCATCTATGCTTTGTTTATTCTGTTTGGATGTGAATAAAAAGCCACACTTTAGAATCCCACTGCTGGTATTGGACATTACAGTTATTGCTTCCTGTGTTCGGAATTACTTGGGTGCCCCTGTGCAGAGTAGCCAAACCTAGCATTTGTGCCGAGTGACCTATTCCTCCCCGAACCCAGCCCACCTGGCAATGCTGTCAGATACAAATGGAATACCGGCCCTGGGTTACAAAAATGGAGGCACCGCTGAGGATTTGGGTTTGGAACCTAGGGAGGAATGCAAGAAAGGTGCTCAGGCATAGGGCTAGCATTTTGGTTATCTGGCAGTGGGTAGCCCAAAAATCTGAAACAAGGTTAACTAATGTGCCGCTGTGTGCTGTTGTCCATGTGCTGCTGTTAAAATGCCAACTGTTTACCAAGGAGCAGTAAAGCCTGAGAGAGTATGCCCCTGTCCTGCATCAAAATGTACAGCGTTTGCCAGCTTTTTAAAACTGTTGTGACAAAGAAAAGTGTGGAACACTAGGGGTAGCAAAAGGAAAATTGTGCCCTGGACGCTGGAAATGTTTTCTGAGTGAATTGAGAGACTTGTTCTGTCAGTGGCCATGAAAAATGGTTGAAATGGGCTCCCGCCGTGGAGTCAGTCGAGAAAAAAAAAGTGTGGTATTGCAGTTTAAATTTGCCTGCTTGACGATTGCCATGAGGAGAAGAGCACTCGAGAGGAAAGAGGCTCATTTGCATGGCGTCGTGTGATTGTTGAGACTGCAATCAGTCCCGCCCACAAGCCAGCTCTACAGCGACTGCCCAGCATTCGAGAGGGAGTGTGAGTGAAGTGTGCATACTGGCTTACCAGAGGAGCATCGCGGTGACTGAAAGAGCTGAACAAAGAGTAAAAAACTGATTTTTCTGTTTAAATTCGGGCTCAACCCACATCTCAATCGACTGGACTGTGAGTGTGGTGTTCAGAGGGACGATCGGCAGGACTGCCAACCTGCTTCTGTTCAGAGGCCTCCAAGACTGGCTGCAGGCCATTTTCCATTGCAGCAAACAGCTACTGATAACAGTGAGTACCAACAGAAATAATTGCTCAAATAAGTGATTTTTGCCAAAAGCCAGCTGAATCTGTGTGCAGCAGTGTAGTCGCTTTGCAATCAAAGACTGTGTTAAGTTTACCAGCAAAAGCAAACCTTTTAAGCCATCGACTGTGAGCATAGTTATGGGATTCAGCGTCAGTGTAAGTTTCAAAGCCCTGAGAGAGACTGTGAGTTGTATTAAGATATGCAGCAAGAGTTACAGGCAATCCTGTGATTGAAATACTGAGGCTTTAAGGGACTGTGAGCTAGAGCAATGTCTTCAGCAAGTGAAAAGTCCGTGGTAAATCATATAAATGTGCTAGGAAAAAGAACAGTGCAAGTTTGTGCAGTTTGAGCAAAGTTATCAGTAGAGTGTGTAAATCGGATGCACAGTGGCTTGACCCAATTTCAGAATGTTGATGCGTAGGAGTGCTGCCGCCGCTATTACAGGATGGGGTAGTAATGTAAACACAGCAGCAGAGGAGCCATTTTGAAAGTGAAAGAAAGTGTTCAGTGATGTGGGACTTTCAATAACAGTGAGCGTTTGTTTGTTTTTCTCTGCAGTCATGGCCTCAGGACTAGCCCGCTACCCGGATCATGCCCTGGCTGTGGTAGCAGTAGAAGTTAACAACTTAAGGAACATTGAGAGATGTTACTACGGAGAAGGACGACTGCCTTCTCATGTGGCAATTCCTGGATATTCAGTGCAAGTATGTTTAATATGCTTAAATGCTGGAAGGGACATCTTCATGGTACCTCACTGTTCTGGGTGCCTAGAGAAATACAGTTTATTTAAAGCACCCAAGATTCGTTTGGCTCCCACATGGACAAAAGTTCAAGAATCTGCAGTTGGCAGCACACAGCACCACGTGGAGCCTGTGGGAGAAGGCCCCTCAGGGGAGTGTGGCACAAAGCTAGAGGGTGCAGATTTACAGACAGAACAATGTGCTGAAGTTTCGGATTCTGGATCGCAGAGAGACAATTCAGAAAGAGCATCAGTAGACCCTTGGAGAGGGGGGCCTAGCCCAAGTCTCATAGGAGAAGACGAGATGAGGGAGGCCTTTGAATAGGAGGTTTCAACCTCCGTGCCCAGTGAAGAGTGGATAGTCTCAGGAGTGAGGACGACTGCTCACTCCTGAGCACAGATTCTCAGTGAGTAAGAAAAAGAGGGGGAACCTATGTGGCCTTGTGAAAAAGGAACTGGTACACAGCCTCAAGCTCTTGCCTCAGAGAAATGCATGGAAGGGAGTGGTGATTCCACTGCCCTGGCTGTGCAAGAAGAAGTCAGGGATCCATTTTTGGTGTCTTTGAGAATGCGTAGCTGGCAGAACCAGGAATGGCTGCCCCCAAACCAGGCCAGAGGTCTCAGGTTGACCAAAGTTAGTAAAGAGGAGAGACTGGTTCATAGGAAGGCGAATGAAACCTATGGGATGTCCTTTTCTACCTTTCCTCGGAGAGTCTGGGAGGAGATTGAACAACAGGAAATCCTGGATTTGGGCAGAAGCAATGAAATGTGTGCATCCTGGTGCAAACAAGCATGTCAGGAACAGAATGTTTCACAACAAATACAGCCAGTGGAAAAGAGGCAGGACACTGTTAATGGACACTGTTCGAATAGTGGATGGAGAGGGACGTGAAACCTTTCATAGTGTGAATTATGTGCACCCAGACGGGGTAATAATTCAAGCCCCTGACCCGCTGTGCTATTGGCCACAATGCAAAGACCTCCTTGCGAATGTGCCCATGCCTACCAAATGGAAAACAGAACAATGGTAGTCAGTGCTGCCACTCCAGCCATTGCAGTGCCTTTGTTGTTCTGCCAGTATGGACGTCCAGGACTCAGGTACCCCACATTCATCAGTTCTACAGTGTACTGACTTTCCAGAATCCATCGACTGGCCTACCAGATGACTTCAGATCCAGAGAGGATGCCAGCCCAGCTATATCCTGATTCATCGCCTGGTAACCGGATGACGTCAGACCAGCTGTTTTCCTTTTTATTCCTGTTCCAAGGTTCCATCTCCAGAGCTGACATCAGCCCAGCAGTTTCCAGATGTGCCCTCCTGTCATTCCTGGAAGATGTCTGCCCAGCTGTATCGGAAGAATGCTGCCAGGGAGAGTCTTCGGCTGAGGACCAGGTCAGTGCTGTTTTCATTCTACAAGGGACTGGTAAGTCCAGACTTTTCTATTCTTATGACATTGCAGTACACACCCTACGCTAGCAGACTTCAGATGTTTGAACTGTCCTCAAAGACTCTCCCCTTCGGGACTTTGGCCTGCTAGAACTGTTCTTCACCGGGCTCCGGCCCAGTAGACTCTTTAATGGACTAGCCTTCAGGCACTGTGGTCACTAGATGGGACTTTTAGGGCACTCCATCCTCCAAATATGTGTATTGTAAATAATGTCATTGTTTTCTACTGTTTTCTAATGTTTATACTGTTTTTCTACCTTTTCTAAAAAAAAATATTTTGGGGATTCTCCAGTGTTTTGATGGTAGGGGTTTAGATAGACTGTGTATGCAGATTAGGAGTGTGTGTTGTCTTTCTTTTTTCTTGCAGGTGTTCCTGAAGAAGATAGAAGAGAAGACAAGAAGAGGAGAGACTCATCGGAGTTCCTCACTAGTAACTTAGAGTGTAGTATTTAGAGTACTGTTGTTGTTGTTGTTACTGTGTGTGACCTTTTTCTTCCATGGGTATGGTTGTGGGGGATGTGGGAGTAATACAATGGTATGGTATTAGCTCCTGGTGTTTGGTTGCATGGTGTCCAGGGTTGGGGAGGTCACCTGTTTGTTTTGTTTGAGGATTTGAGTTAGAGTCAGACAGGTTTTCCCTAGAGGGCTGGGGGGGGATAGACAGGCTGTGGTCCTGCACGGCTGTAGGGGCCATAGTGCTGATCTATTAGGGCTATGCTCTGGGCAGTTCTACTGGAGCCACTAGGTACCCATAGTTAGTGGGTAGGGTAGAGGCTGATGCATCAGCCAAAGGCCTCTAGGCCCTTAGTGTTGTCTGCCTGTGCTGGCACATGGTAGGGGAGAAGGTAGCGCTACCTCCCCGTAGTCAGCATATGGGGTGAGATGGCCTAAGCCAGGTGATTGATGACTGCGGGCAGTCATTTTCCTAGCCCAGGGTGAGTGTAACCCCCCTGTTACCCGGGGTTACTAGAATCCCAGTAAGATCTAGTGGTAGGCAGGGAAGGCAGCTTGTGAAACTCCAGTTAAATGGATTTCACACTGTCTCACTCTGTTCTCAGTCTCAGCTGAGACTGAGGGATGACATCACCATAGAACTTTCGCAGCTGCATAAGCCACACTGGAATGTTGCAGTTGGAGGTTAGTGTAGGATGTTGGGGATTTTGAATTCAGTCTGTGTGCAGTCTGAGTGAGAGACAGTAGTACAGCTGAGTGTGTGCAGGCTCTCAGAGCTTTAAGCTCTGTTTTAGAGCTACTTTGGGAAGGTGTGTGTTTCCACCTGAAGAGGAACACAGGAACTGGTAATTGAAGTGATGGAGACCACTTTCAATGGTTCAAGACCCCCATCCCTGAGGGGATGGGGGGAAGGTTTTTGCCTGTTTTCCAGGGGCAACCCCCTGGGTCCGGCTAAGGGAAAGAAGCTGCCTGTTCAAGTTGTGCTCAGGCACCAGAAGGTCTGAGAGAGAAATTCCTTGTGGAGGAATCACCTGTGGGGCACCTGCAACCAAAGAGTGAGTTCGCTCTGAAAAAGGGCCAAGTATTTTTCACCTGAACAGAAGGAAACTAAAGGGACTGTTACTGTGGGGTCAGGAAAAGACAGCCAAGTACAGTTGGAAAGTGGGGATTGGACTGCTTAATCTGTGGGAGGTCTAGAGTAATGGACATTGCCACTTAATTCAAGTATGTTCAAGTCCAGCACAAACAGTGAAGGAAATTGGGGATTGGACTGCTTAACTCAGTGGGGGGGGGGTCTAGTGTAATGGACAATGCCACTTAAAAGTATGTTCAAGTCCAGCATAAATGGGAAGCAAGACAAGTAGATGGAATGTGAAATACATTTAGCAAGAATCTACATTGCAAAGCTTTACAGGATGAGGTGTTTACTGTCCAGAGAAATGGTCAGGTGTGAATTGTGGGAGCGAGAGGTGGGAGACCACCCATCAGTAGTAACCAAATTCACCTCTACGGATTTGCTCTGAGACACCGTTTACTTTCTCTCAGGTACTTGGCCAGTGCCTGAGGAAAGTACCCAGATGTGGGATTAAGAGGAAGAATTCCCTGATGGAGCCAAGGTGCTCTTAGGTGGTTTAGGGAGCCACCAGAAAATGTTTCCATGAAGTATGGAAGGTGTCCGAGTGGCCAGCAAGGGAGCTGAGCCAGGGAAAACCCAGAACAGTGTACAAGTTCAGACTGTGTAACCCAAAGCAGCGTGCAAGTCCGGGCTGTGTGCCCAGTGGGTTCAGAGCCTGAAGGCTAAAGTGTTGAGGAAGTGTTCTAGTCTCTTTTAATCTACATTACCAGGAGGGTAGCCCCATGGGGGTCCATCTATGCTTTGTTTATTCTGTTTGGATGTGAATAAAAAGCCACACTTTAGAATCCCACTGCTGGTATTGGACATTACAGTTATTGCTTCCTGTGCTCGGAATTACTTGGGTGCCCCTGTGCAGAGTAGCAAAACCTAGCCTTTGTGCCGAGTGACCTATTCCTCCCTGAACCCAGCCCACCTGGTATTGCTGTCAGATACAAACAGCATACCGGCCCTGGGTTACAATACTTTACTCCCTCATTATAGTAAACGGTATAAAAGACTCATGTGCATAGTTAATACCTGTGATGGCTCCCATTGTTTTCTAAGTAGGCTCATTTCTGCCAACAGATGGAAAACATATCGGAATTGAGGCAAATGGGATCAGTCTGCGGCACAGCGAAGGTTAACCCCTTGCAACAGTAAAGAAGAGCTAGAACTGGTGTAGAAATCAGCTGGCTTCAGATTCGTTCACTATAACAGGGGAGCACTGTATCTATGTAGATAGACAAGTGACTTATTTTTCTTTTCAAATCAGGCTTGCTTTAATATCATTAAATCACCCACTTGAGTAAACCAGATGTGAAATAAATTTAGACAGCCTCAGTCTGAGTCAAATGATCGCATGAATATGCCTTTTCATTTTTTTATATATTCTAGGAAACTGTACCAAAGATTGGATTATCCATGATACTGTAAATTATATAAGATAAGTGATAAACTTGCTTTGCTACCATAAATTCAAACTTGCTGCATATGGGTGGGAGTAGGGATCCCAAGTTAAGTTTAATTCTGCACACTACATTATTGTTTGACTTTCTGCTTTGCATGTTGGCCAAAACAAGGACTTGTTTTAAACAGACTCACAGCATGCTAACCAAAGAGCTTTCCACTTCTCAGGTTGGCCAAAACAAAGGCTTTTTTTAAATAGCAAGATACACTGCTTGGCACCATTTCACTGCAAAACAGAAAGTGTACTCTGTCTGTAGTAATATGTAATTTTACCTTAGCATTTGGGGCCACTTTTCTCTTGATAATATATTTTTTTCCTCCTTTAATGTGTGTAAGGTCCAAGTGGAGGGAGGGGGGTTCTCCACCTTACACAACCACCAGGCTGCTGGAGATGTTGACAGTGGCCCCTGGTTTCTTTCTTGATGATATTGAGGGTGTTCATATTCATAAGAACAACATGTTTGTCGCCTCCACCCAAAATGAATTTGTAGTGGGCTAGCTGACACTCTAGTACAACCCCCTGGGATAGGAGCGGCTAAACCGGGGGGGCCAGACTGGCCACAGCCACCCCACTCTTATTCCTGGGTGGGTCACATATGTATTTTGCCCCCCACACACACTTTTGTAACACTAATGTATTTTTTTTATTAATGTATACATAGCCTGTGTATATTACTTTCAATCAATATATGCAGCACAGTAATTGAAATCTGAGTTGTGCATTACCATCAGCTGCTTGTGAACAGTGATCGTATACCAATATCATGATGGTAATAAGGTCCATGCAGTTTAATCTGCCTGCCTGGTTACTATGTAAGTTTGAATATAGAATTTGTTTATTGCTTCTCCCAATATTACTATGGTGATGGGTGCTCTCTGCAAGTAGTACTGGGGAACCAATAAATTAATTCCTCATTCAAGCCAATGAAATATCAGCAAACAGCAGCTACTAGTTGGAGTGGGAACATTGCATACCGGTAGTAAAACTGAGTTGGCTGGCAGGTAATAGAAGTGCCTGAGGTAATAAATTCATGATCAAATCCCGCCTTTTTACACAAAAGTATGATCTGTTCTGCATCTGTACTCATTCCATCCAGAGTGGCCATATTGGGTCGTGTTAAACAGTGGATGGGTCTGACGCCATATGGCACCACTGGAAGGAATGGATTGACTGGTGTGGTTCCAATCTGTGTTTGCTGCCTAATATTTTTATTTATTTGTGGGTAATCAAAGTTCCAAATCCTGAGTGACTCAGGTAAATTGTCGAATCCTGCCATTTTTCACAATAGTATGATTTGGATTGCCACAGCTGCCTATTAATTCAGAGTGGCTCAGATTAGCTTTTGCTGGCTAATTTTTTTTTTGTCTGTGGGAATTTAAGTGCCAGATCCTAGGCTGGGTGACTGAGATAAATTGTCAAATCCAGCCATTTTCCATAACAGTCTGAGCTGTACTGCATATCATACTGTTGTGGAAAACAGGTGGATTTGACAATTGACCTCAGTCATTCATCTGCTGCCTATTAAATAAGAGTGGTTTTGATTTGTGTTTGCTGTCTATATCAGTTTTTTTTTTGTGGGTGTTTGTAGACAGTGGCTTCATGTGGCATTGAGACTGACTTTTATGTTAAGCCCTCACACCTTCCACACAGTGTGTTTCGTGCTCAGAGCATGTTTAGCTATAACAAGAGCTTGTTTGTGTGGCTTGATGATTTTGTAATGTTTGTGAGCTATAACCTTTTCAGTCTGGATGTATTGGTAGGGTTACTGCAGCAAACAACTCCATCTGACCCACTGCCGAAGGGCTAAAATGTAATGATTATTGGCAGTGCAGATAGCTGATTAGCAAGTGTGTTCCTAATAGATATTGCATGTGTCAGTGCCTCTCTGGAGTGAGAGGGGCTGCCTTTTTCATAATTAAGGAAAAAAAAATCTGACACGATTGCTGGTTTTGAAGCACCCCCCCATCCTCCATCTTCCCCTTGAGGCATATTATGTTCATTGACGCCAACTGCCATCATTGTATATTTATCTATGAGCTTACTGTTTCAACTGCGGTGTCCTTCAAAACATATCTGAGATGGAGACAGTTTGCAGCTTTTTAACTGTGGCTGTTATATATGTCCATTAAATATTGAAAGCTCCTCTTGCTGTCTGGCTGTTGTGTGTGGCATCTGGTAGCAGTTGTTTTTTTTAAGACTGATGGAGTAGGGAAACTTATGATTTATTTCTTAATGTTATTGTACTTTTTCTTGTCTTTTCACTGCCCTTGTGCTCTCCACTCTTTCCCCTTCCATTGATCGGCTTATGTTAGTCAAGCACATCGACCACTCACCCCCAATCTGGTCTGTGATCTGGTCTCAGAATTTAGGTATCTTGAAACTAAAAGAGAGGCAGGGAGGGAGTATGTGTTAAGAAATGCATTGGCTCTGAGACATTGTTGAAGCTTGCCAGCTCATCTTCTGAGCACCTATTATAAAAACACTCAGCCTGGCATAGCTGATTTCACCTGGTACAAGAGTAATGCAAGCAATATCAAGTCAAATGCTGCAGGGGGGGTTATGTGAAACAGCATTTGTGCATGCTGGGCACAAGAAGGAAGGTACTGCACAGCACCATTCAAGGTAATGAGTCTAATTAGATTATTTAGGAATACATTCTTTGACATGATACTGTATAATTCATTTATATGAAGTAAACACTGTGAAAGATAAAAAAGACACCAAAACACTTCAAAAAGTGTAACATTTTCTGGGGGCCTAGGCAGCCCTCCAGACCCCCGGCCACTTCAGTGAAGATTCTTTGCCCCCCCCCCACATTGAACATAGTTAAATCGCCCCTGCCCTGGGATGCTGTACCTGCCTACCTCTGCATAGTTGTCACAGTCACAGCAAAAGTTATCCCCTAGACCTCTAACAGTCCCCGCTAACCTCACTTTACAGAATGCAATTATAATTGCCTCAGCACACTCAGCAGAGTGTAACTCAATGATATTAGCAGTTTTGAACAAGCAAACAGTTTAATTCATGCAGAGACACCTGCAACGGCAAGCAGATTAGCACAGAACACCAATGGTACCAATCTCCAGATACTCGCATTACACAGGCAGGGTCCAAACTACCTCTTGGGATCTAGGACACTCTTAACTTAAGTCCTAAGAAGGTGAGGCATGAAATTCAGCTCATTGGCTGCCACTTACAAGGCCTTACAAAACACAGACCTTTTTTTTCCACTATTAAAATAGACTGTTCAACACTGTACTGCATCGGTCCTCCTGTAAGTCCGAAGTCTTGGTGGGGGGGGGCTTCAAATATAAAAACACTCTGATAGTGCCTCTACATACAAGCTTTAATTCTGTTCCTATTAATTACAGCTTTGTTCCACTTCTGTATAAATTCTCCATGACCCACTCCTGCTGAGCACTGCTGTTAACCCCTGCACATTACATTACCAACCTGAGGCCGGATTGTGAGCATAAACCTTCTCCTTAAATTCCAGAGGACCCTTATGTTGGTACTAATGGCACCTGGTCTCTCTATACCTTCCTCTCATGTCACTGACTTTTTCCTTGGCAGGTGGTTACCTCCTGATCATAGTTTTTACCCTGGTAGTTTACTGGATTGGTAAATCTATGCTGGGCACTTTTTAGTATCGAGGTCACCAACTCATAGCCCTTAAAGGGATGTCTCTCATCTCTCATTCATAACTTTGCTCTGGAACTCAGATGTCTAACTCTGTAAAATACTGTCGTACTTGTACTGGACTCCTCTATTTATACCTCCACTGGCCATAGCAATCCTGTCTGATTCTTTATAGCCCATTTCCTAGTGCCTATTTATTTGTTTTTACGACCGCATTTTAAACAGTGTCAGTGGCTCAGCTGGTGAAGATTGGAAGGCTGTGGATTCTAGCCCCACACCAGGAATCTGGGGTAAAACCCAATACTGACACTGTAGTGCAGCATGAGGGGGATGCTGCACTCCTGAGGTGCCATCTTTCAGGCGAGAAATTAAACCAAGTTCCTATCTTCCTTTTCTGGTGGTTGTTCAGGTGGACCATAAAGATCCCATGGCACTTCTCAAAAAGAGTAAGGAATTTCTTTGGTGTCCTGGCCAAATTCCATTCAATCACTAAGCAACACCACCAACAGCTTAATGTGGTTCAATTTCACTTGGTTTCCATCTGTACCCTCACCCACAATGAGGCTGAAAACAAACAGAATTACCTAGCCCCCGTTCCTCAATCAATAAAAGCTAAATAAATAAAAGTCCTGTAGTTAACACTCCTTACCAAGAGGAGACTCGTTTGTGTAGAACGTGTTAACCCCTACTTACCTGAAGTGTGTTACATGAAGTCCCAGTAAGTTTCTGTCTCCCACCAGGACTCAGTGAATGAGAGTGTGTCCAGGACTTCAAAGTGTGATGAACCAAAAACAGGTTTATTTACCATTTCATCATATTCATATTAGTGATGCTCAGATAGTACTTTATTGGATCTGACTAGCCTCCATCAGATGGTGCTGGCATCTGACTTAGGATCCAGCAAATTACCGATCAATCTCGGATCTAAGATCCAAGGTTGGATCCAGACATCCAAGGTCAGATCCATCAGATCCACTGGTCAACTAGTCGGATCCATGGATCAAATTATCGGATCTGTAGGATCTGACCACTCTGGTCAGATCCATAAAAGGGATCCTATCCATTCTAGGATGTCAACACTATTTTTGTAACATATTTTATTGAGTGAGTTTAATAGTAATATATTTACAACAGGTACAGCATCATTGTACATACAGTGTTTGACAACACATAGGCAGTATATCCACACAACAAAGGTAATTACAGTACAGAAACTAGGATGCATTTTTATTATACAAAATAGTTCAACACCTGGTTGTACAGGGCTATCAGTGATGGATGTCAAAGTTACTTCACATTTCCCCAGCCATGTACATTATCCCCAGTGCCCACTCTTCCTATAATTGTTCTTAGCCTAACTGATGTGAGCTTTAATCCCCTCTGTCGAGCAATGGTTGTCTAGATAGCTAAGGTCGGTGAAGCATATGAGTATGCTAGGTGGCCCAAATGCCAGACTCAATTGCATTTAGTAGAGGGTCCCATATTTTTGGGAAAAGCTCCCTAGAGCTTAATTCTCTCTAACATTAAGCAGTTGCCCACATTGTTGGCCCATTGTGTTATGGTTGGAGGGGCATTTGATATCCACTGCTGTGCCATTTTATAAGCCTTTATGAGTGCAATGGACCACAAGAGAGATGAACTACCCAGCCTGCTGTTGTTCTGGTCAGCACCAAACAGTAATTTTAAGGGGGAATAGGGGAGTTGAACTAGCGGGACCTGCTCCATAATGTCATGAACAGTGTGCCAGAAATGGCTGATCATGGGGCAAGTCAGAGTCATATGCATAACTGTGCCTCTTTCTACCTGTCATTTGGGACAGCTGGAAGACTTCTCCATGCATCTTTTGTGAAGCCTGACAGGAGTGAAGTATGCTTAGTAAAGACAGTTTAATTGTATTTGCTGAACTTGTTACTCTTAAAGCAGGTCACCAGGTGATCAGCCACCCTACTCCATGTCTCATCTGAAAGTGGGGTTCCCAAATCTTTCTGCCAGTATTTTTGAATATTTGAAGTAGTGGAAGCACTCCCCCCACTCCTTAGAATACCATACTACCTAGAAATAGGTTTTACAAGGGGCTGTGGAGATTATAGCTCCTCCTCCAGGGGGACAAGGGAGCAATGGGTTCAATGTTTTTCCCTTCCTGTCTGGGACCCCATCACTACACATATATCTGATCCTCAGGTATGTAAAGAGTCTCCCAAGTGGAAGTTTTCACTCTCTCCGAAGCCCTTCAAAATCTGTAAGTGACCTCCTTCATATAGTTGATTAAGATTACTGAGGCCCATTTTCTCCCATTTAAGTAGGATCTGGTGCATAAAAACATTATACCGAGGCATACCTTTCAAGGCAACCCCCTAAGAAGTCTGTCCTGAGGTGCACAGGATCCAGGTCAGAAGCCTTTGTGCAGCAATCCAAACCTGTGCCAAAGCCCTTGTTAAAGGTTGGTAATGTGGGGGAGAGACGTGTGTCTGAGAGCAGCAGACAGCAACCCCCTCCTCAGGTTGAACCCCGACTCTTCTTCCTCCATAGTTACCTAGGCTGGTTTTAGTTGGGAATTTCCAAGAGGAGAGAGTTCAGATGGGAAGCCAAATAGTAAGGGAGGGCACAGCCACCTTCTTGGGTCAGAAGCTGTAGAATTATGCTTTTAACTCTAGCAGGTTTGCTACACCACAAGAACATATGCACTACATTGTTCAGCTGAGTAAAATTTCCATGAAGACTACAGATCAGGAGTGATTGAAACAGGCAGAGGCACTTGCACAACGTACACATTTTAATTACATTTACTGTGCCAATGACAGAAAGTGGTAAAGATTCCCATCTCACACTCAGTTTTAATGCCAGATAGCAGGGAGGAGAAGTTCATTTTTTATGGCTGTAGGTGAAGCCTACAGCCATCCTGCTTTCCCTTGAAAAAAGGTGTTTCCGTGGAACACATCTTTTAGGAGTTTTCAGTGTATCCTTCCATTCTGTAAATCTCTTCCAGTCAAAGAGATACTCCCTTCTTTCTGCTAACCTACTATTGCATTTCAGACATCCTGTTTTGTGAAATTACTATGCTGAGACCAACATATGGTTTATATCTTGTCATGCCCAATTTAACAGCAGATCCTGTTACCTTTGAAGTTGTCTGGGTGGAGGACAGTTTTAGGACTGTAATTAATCAATCAGTTGCTAGTTCTTCTTAATAGCCTTCAAAGCAGTCCTGCACATTGTACTTTCTCAACTGTTAACCTATGTTTCTTTTTAAATAAAGATTTCCCCTGCAGCAGTATGTTTTTCTAAAGTTGAATGAATCAAAACCCAACAAATGCAACCATGAATGGTGCATTAATAAATAAATACACTTATTGAAAGGGTGTTTTTCTGACACCTCCACCATGATTTTTGCTGTATTAAAAAGCCATATGGTTGGTACTGAAATGAGATCCGGTGATGGTGTAATTTTAGTATAGATGTAAAAAATGTCTTTGTGAAACAGGGACATTGTCACCTTTATAAAACCTTATAATCAAATACATTTTTAGCATGAATGACAAACAGAACTACATTTGCAGCACTTAATGTTATACACAATCCAATGCATTATTTTCATTCAAATGTGGCTGCCTCCAGTATCACCTTATTTGCCATCTTTCTTATGCATGCCAGCTTTCTGATATAACACCTACAGATACATGGAAAGGAAAATGAGAAATTGTTTAGCCAGGAAAGGCACACTAAGCCAGAGCTTGATTCCAGGTGTGACCTGGGAGCACAGGGAAGTTAAGTGACTTGTTTAGGGTCACACAGTATGCAAGTGGAGGCTGATGGGATTCAAACCCAACTCTACAGGTTTGCAGCTCAGTGCTCTTAACCACAACACTGTACTGCCTACTTGCATAGACAGTATACATTTTCATTTTGGTTCAAACATGTATCTACTACATGCAGCATTTCTCTTCCAGAAAGTTTTTTTTTTCTTCAATACACTATAACATTACATTAAGTCCTGAATATCCAAACAAGAGCTCTTATTTATAGCCAAACTTCATTTAGCAAGCCAATGTACAGTAAGGGGGGGGGGCTTGTTTAACCAAGAAAGGCACACTAATTCAGGTGTGACCTGGGAGCACAAGGAACTTGCGTGACTTGCTCAGGGTCACACAGTATGCAAGTGGGGGAGCTGATGGGTTTCAAACCCAGGTTTCTAGCTTTGTACATCAGTGCTCTTAACCACTATGCTATACTGCCTCCTAGTAAGAAAAATACAAGTCTGTCCGAATCTAAAAGAAGTCACATTTGTTACAATAAAAGCAGTACAATGATGTAAACATTCCCCTCCAGCAATGTCATGTTGTGCAATTGCTGGTAAGAGTAGGATAGCCTACAATTAATTTTCACTAAGTCTTTATGCTTTGCTGGACTAGGGGCAACATGACCATTTCACACCTCACAGTAAAAGTTCAAAGCATAGCTCATATTTCCTAAACATGTGTGTGTGCGTGTGTACAGACAGACAGACAGATTGTCCAGTTGAGTTGCACCGCCCTGTTTTCACTGGAGTAATGCTTCTTATGTTATAAAGTCTGAACAACACATGAATGGTAATAATTTCACACTTTTAAAATCTGGTACTTCCCTTTTCTGCATATTTTTTTCCATGAAATTATGTTAAGGGTTTGTTCACTCAAAGCAACAGTAATTGTTAATCAATATCAATTTTATTTTTTAGCAAAAGATGCATTGGATTCATAATCAGTATATTTTTTTTTATTTGGTTGTTTAACCAGGTATAGCACACTAAGCTGAAAGCTTTTATACAGGAGCAACCTGGGAGCACAAGGAGGTTAAGTGACTTGCTCAGGGTCACACAGTATGCAAGTGGAAAGTGTGGGATTCAAACCCAGGTCTGGTCTGCTGGAAGTCACCAGATTTGCAGCTCAGAGCCTTAGACCACTGCGCTATACTGATACTCAAAAGCAGATTTTATAACTACACAATAATTGCAATTAATGGCTCAAGACATTAGAATGGCTGCCACTGGCAATACTTAATCTCTGTGGATGACAGTATCTTATACTGTTATATTATGGTGTATATCGAAAAATGGTTTATAAAAAATGCCCTTTATACCCTAACAAATGCCCTTCCAACTTTCAGCACCCCCATCTATTTCAATCTTCTGGTACTCCTGTCTGCAAGCATTGCTATCTGTCAGATAAGATCTTCCAAATTAAAATTTCCCTGGTCAGCAATGGGTAGACTGGATTACATTCTAATATACAGCACAGAGCAAGATGAATTATACTAAAATGTTTATTGACTGCAGTGTACAATCAGAGATTATGTCATCATCTCAGTTAGACTGCTGGAAGCTGTGTAATAAAAAAAAAAAGCATTTGTCAATGCTGAAGGTTTCCTTGCATGGTGTATGTGGGATGGCATTCAGCAGCTTCATGGTGCTCGTTGTAGTACTTAGAGCTTCTTCAAGCTCGCCACAGCCATATTGGCTCTGGCTCCAGCTTGTATACAGCTGTGAGAGCCAGGCAGGTATTTTCATCCCTAGGAATTTAACAGTTGGTGCCACCTGCAACCTCATGGAAATGTTCACCACTCAGTCCATCTGTTGCATGCCTGTTGGGAGAATTTTGCATTTAGTCCAGTTAATTTTGTGCCCAGAAAGTGCACGTTACACAGGTAAAAGCGAGTGGAGTGCTTGCAGTCCATCTGCTGGTCTTGAAGGTATAGCAGGAGATCATCAGAAAAGAGGCGTACATTGTGCATTCTCACTCCCTATATGCAGTTGTCGGTTCCCTGATGGTGTCTAATAGCAGCTGCCAGGGGCTGTAATGATAACATGCACAAAAGCAGGGATAGTGGACACCCCTGCCTGGTTCCCCTAGTCAGGGTAAACGCATCTGTTAGCCCTTCACTGAAGTGTTCTGTTGGAGGGGTCCCTGTAGAGGGTGTTGATCAACTTAATGATTTGCTCCTTTATGCCAAACTTTCCAAGGGTTTTGGGCATGTACCACTCCACCCAGTCAAATGTCTTTTCATCTTCCAGAGTGAGGACCACTGCATCATGTATCTCAGGAGTCTTTGCTAACTTATAAATGATATTAAGTGTGCATCTAATATTGTGTGCGCCCTGTCTCCCTTTAACAAATCCTGCCTGGTCAGGATAGATACAGTTTGGCAAATGTTTTTTCCAATCTTGCAGCTATGATCCCAGCAGCTACACTGAAACACAGCTTGTTAGCAGAAAAGGACCACTTGGCCTACACAGTTTGAGCAGGCGGTCCCTGCCTAGTCTGTCTCTACAGACCCTAATAGATCTCCAGCAACCCTCCTTCTTCCCTGCCAATTAACTAATATTCCCCTATGTCTATCCCATGCATGCTGAAAGTTCCCTACTGTTTTTGCCATCACTGCTTCTGCTGGCAGTCTATTCCAGGCGTCTATCACTCTTTCAGTGAAGTAGTACATCCTGTATTAAACTTCCCCTCTCCAGCTTTATTGCATGCCCTCTGGTCCTGTGGTGTTCTTCCTCAATTGACAGAGGTTCCCCTCTTGCACTCTGTTCTCCCCTGTGAGGTACTTGTAGGTCTCTAATATGTCCTCTCTTATTCTCCTGTCTACCAGGATGCACATGTTGAGATTACTTAGTTTCTCCTCGTAGATCTTTTGGTGCAACCCCTGCATCATTTTAGTTGCCCTCTTCTGGATTGCATCCACCTTGTCTATGTCATAGACACATAGAAACATAGAGTTTGACAGCAGATAATGATTTCTTGGCTCATCTAGTCTGACCCTCTTTTATCTACCTATTCTGCCACCGCCAACCCTACCTTGTCTTTGGCCACCACCACCCCCCCTTGATACCAGTTTTTCTTTATACCTATCCCATGCATGCTTGAAACACACCACTGGTTTTGCCACCACCACCCCTACTGGAAGATTGTTGCAGACATCCACCACCCTCTCAATGAAGAAATACTTCCTTACATCCCTCTCAGACTTTTCCCCTCCAGCTTCATTGACTGCCCCCTGGTTCTTGTACACCTTCTTTTCTGAAAAATACTCCCTTCCTCTACCTTATTTACCTCCCCATTAGGTATTTAAAGGCCTCTGTCTTGTCTCTCCCTCTCCCTCCTCTATTTTATAGTCAGCTGTCAGTACGGAGATAGGATGATATGAGGCACAATAGTGTTATTACAGAGGTGTAGGGGCAGAGGTCCATTTGCAAAGCTTTTCTTTATCATATCAACAGAGGTTTAGCAAGAATCTAAGAAAACTGTTTCAGAAAGTCAATGGGCAAACCATCTGGCCAAGGTGCCCTACTGCCTTGCAGGGCCTTGATTGTGACTCTAACCTCTAGTTAGGAGAGTGGCAATTCCAAACATTTTGTCTGGGAGAGTTGCTTTGGGTTAACAGGCACTTTCTGAAAAGAGGCCTGATAATCTACAGATGTCGGGGAGGTTTCTGAAGAGTTAAAGTTTCTTGTAGAAGCTATTGAAAGTATCCCCCACCTCCTGGTGGCTGGACACCAGATCCTGTTCAGGGTGATGCATCTGAGCAATAGTCCATTCTCCCCCTCTACACCTGAGTTACCAGACTAGCGTCTCCCACCACCACTGCTATTAAAGTACTGTCCAGCTTTGGTAAGCAGCAGAGCTCTTCCAATGGCTGCACTGCTCAAGCTGTTAAATTTCCACTTGAGCTTTTGAAGGAGGCTAACACAGAAACATAGAAGTTGACAGCAGATAAGGACCACAAGGCCCATCCAGTCTGCCCATTTCTTTTTCTACCTTATGAATGTGCCATAGGCCTTTGCTCTGTCAATGGCCTATCTCTTCATACTCATCTGTATTGCTCCCTTATGCCTATCCCATGCCTGTTTGAAGCCCAGCACTGTATTCATATCTACTACTTCCTGAGGTAGGCTGTTCCATGCATCCACTACCCTTTCTGTGAAAAAGAACTTCCTCACATTACCCCTTAATCGGCCTCCCTCTAATCTCATGCTGTGTCCTCTTGTTCTGCTATTTTTCTTATATTGAAACATGTTAGACTATTTCACCTTGTTAATGCCCTTAAGGTGTTTGAACGTCTTAATCATATCACCTCTCTCCCTCCTTTGCTCTAGGGTATACATATTGAGTTCAGTTAATCTGTCCTCATATGTTTTCTGATGCAGTCCCTGCACCATTTTGGTTGCCCTTCTCTGGACTGCCTCAATTTGACTAATGTCCTTGTGAAGGTGTGGCCTCCAGTACTGCACACAGTACTCAAGATGGGCTCAACCAGTGTCTTGTAAAGAGGGATTATTACCTCCCTCTTCCGACTTGTGATACCCCTTCTAATACACCCTAACATCCCTCTAGCCTTACCTACTGCTTTAGAGGCCTGCTTGGATGATTTCAGGTCATCGGTGATGATGATGCCTAAGTTTCTTTCTTCCTTTGTGACTGCCAGCAACTCCCCTCCCAGCCTATAGGTGGCTTCAGGGTTTCTCTTCCCTATGTACATGATCTTGCACTTCTTTGCATTAAACCCCAGTTGCCACTCTTCCGACCATTTTGCTAGTTTATCCAGATCTCTTCTCATTCTGCCCACACCATCTGGAGCATCTACTCTGTTGCAGATCTTGGTGTCATCTGCAAACAGACAAACCTTACCCTCCAGTCCATCTGCAATGTCACTGATGAAGATATTGAAGAGGACTAACTGCAGAACTGATCCCTGAGGTACCCACCTTGTGACTTGCATCTCTTCTGACTGTACACCATTTACCACCACTCTCTGATTTCTGCCCGTCAACCAGTTTGCCACCCTGTTGACCAACATCTGACCCGGCCCGAGCCTACCCAGCTTATTAATCAATCTTCTATGTGGAACAGCATCGAAAGCTTTGCTGAAGTCAAGGTAGGCAACATCAACTGCTCCCCCTTGGTCCACAACTCTGGTTACCCAGTCAAAGAAATCTATAAGATTAGTTTGACAGGACCTTCCTTTTGTAAGCCCATGCTGTCTTGGATCCTGTGCTCCTATGGATTCCAGGTGTTGCACTATAATTTCCTTAAGGAGTGCCTTCATAATCTTGCCCACTACTGAGGTAAGACTGACTGGTCTGTAGTTCCCTGCCTCCTCCCTGCTACCACTCTTGTGGAGCAGGATCACATGAGCCCTTCTCCAGTCTCCTGGGACCTCCCCTGTAATCAGAGACTCACTAAATAGTTCTGATAATGGCTCTGCTAGTTCCACCCTTAGCTCCTTTAGTACCCTGGGATGTATGCCATCAGGTCCCATTGCCTTTTCCACCCTGAGCTTATCGAGCTCTTGTAGGACCCTTTCTTTTGTGAAGGGACTAGTGCACACCTCCCTCCCCCCTGTGTCCATGGTGCAGAGCTGTGGGCCCTGCTGTACCTTCTCTTCAGTAAATATTGAGCAGAAGTATCTATTTAGGATAGATGCTTTTACATGGTCCTCCTCCTCACACATCCCCTTATCCCCTCTGATCTTAGCTTTACCCCCTCTGGACTTTATTCTTTCACTAATGTATCTATAGAAAGTCTTGTCACCTTCTTTTACTGTTTGTGCTAGTGTTTCTTCAGTTTGGGCCTTTGTCTGCCTTACTGCCTTCCCTGCTTCCCTTAGGGAAGTTTGGTATGCCACCCTATCTTCATCCTGCTGTGCTTCCTTATATTTCCTGAAGGCCAGCCTTTTGGCCTGACCTTTCTACTGTGTTTGAGAACCAAAGTGGTTTCTTCTTCTTTGCACTTCCTTTCACTAACTTTACAGTGGGATATTTGCTTCAAGTATGCATCTTTAATGCTTACCCTTTGCCTGTACCCCTCACCTGTATTTTTGCAAGGATAGCTTTACTCTGTTGGCCATCTTATTAAAGTCAGTCCGCTGGAGTCCCATATTTTTACCTTTGGAATGGGATGATTTTATTCTAGTGCCAAACTGAACCATACCATGTGATGGTCACTGGCCCCAGGTGACCTTCTGCCTGAATCTGTGATCCTTTTCCTGTTAGTCAATACTAGATCTAGGATAGCCATGTCTCTAGTGGTTTGTTGTACCCAGTTGTTTGGGGCCCTCCCACTGCAGGAATCCACCATGTGTGTCTAGTTCTGGCAGATGTCCTGTTGGTATTGCCAATCTGTATCCGGCATGTTGAAGTCTCCATTATCAGAACCTCCCTTAGCTGCCATATTTTGTATATCTTTCTAACAGTAATGTGTCTATGTCCTCCCTGTTCTGGCCCATAGCACAACCCCAGTTCGTATGGCTGTTCCATTTCCTGTTTCCAGGGTGACCTACAGTTTTTCTGGCTCCTTACGTATTCTGAATTTCAGTAGCTTTGATATTTTCATTGACATAAAGGGCCACCCACCCCTTTGCACCTCTGTCTCTTCTGAACAGTACATAGCCAGGTACTGAAAGTCCCCAAGTGGTTACTGTAAACCATGTCTTGCTAATGGCTACTATGTCCAGTTTAACCTCTGTCATTATTGCCTGCAGGTCTGGGATCTTGTTTCCCAGATTGCGAACATTGTGTGCATCAATTTCCATTGGTCAGATTTCGATGTGGTTGTTAGTTAAGGCCCAGCATTTCCCTATGGATGGCGGAGAGGGGAGCCAGACCTTTTCTTTACCTGGTGATGCAGTAAATGAACTACAAACATGTTGAACTCCTGTTTGACCACCAGCTGGGGGAGGGTGTTCTTCCATTCATGTTTCGGTGCTGCACCCTCTCCCCATTTGCAAGTTTAAATATTCTGCAAAGACATCTAACTTTGCCCCAATGCACTGACTCCTCCTTAGTCAGATGCAGTCCATCAAATTTAAAGAACTTTCTCCCATAACTGTTGCCAGTTCCTACAAATTTGTGTCCTTTTCCTGAGCCCTTGAGCCACATGTTTGGCTCCCCTATCTCCCTTCTCTGACCTTCCATCCATCTGTCCCCTCTCCCAGACAGGCAGGATCTCAGAAGGAGATGCTAGATGAAATGGATGATAGTTTGTCACCCAGCCTGGTCAGGTGCTCCTTGGTCTCCACAACTGACTGGCTGGCAAGATTGATTAGTCCCTATGTGTACAGGACATCAATGTTTCCTCTGCTTCCTGAACAATTTTAGCAATGTGGTCAGTATCTCTACACGCTGACGTACCTGGGAGACATCTGACCATTACCCCTGGCTGGAGATACATATCAACTCCCCGAATCATGGAGTCTCCTATGCTCAGAAATTTTTTGGATTTCCTTATTGCTTTTTTTGTTTTGGTTTCTGTTTTGGGTGCGTTTTGTTGTGCTAGCTCATGTGCTGCAGTGTCCTGCTCTGCAGTGTCCTCTACACCTTTGTTTGATTTCAGAGATAGAGGCAGATAACTGTTTGTAGTTTTTATATGGTTTGTGAAGGTGATATGTTGGAGAGCACCGAGTGATGGGGCACCCAATTTGCCTCTCCTAACCACCAGCCAACCTCCCAGACCAACTACCACTCTGTGGGTCGAGGTGCTTCTGTTGGATGTTGAGGAAATGGTGGTTTCTTATAATATATTTCCTCTTGAATATGCAATTTAGAGGCGTGCAATCTCTGCCCATGCTGCCTGGAGCTGAGCCCTTAGATCTCCAATGACCCAGCATGTACGACAGTGTCCTAAATCCTGTAAAACTGCCCTTCTGAAAAGTGTTCCACAGTACCTGCAGTTAATGATATCCATTCCAGGTAAGTTGCTGGGTTTATAACCTGGTCAGAGTAATTAGAAGGAAGAAAATGAAAGCAAAAGTTTGATTTTGTGTTTTGTTTGTTTGTGTTTGTATAACTTGTGTTAGAAGTGGGGTTTGCCATATGCAGCCATTCCACCTCTGCAATTTATTTTCCAGTTTCTCCAGCTCCTGGGCCTCCCCCCTCTGTTTATACTCAGTGTATGCTATGGATTGACCCTTGACATAAGCTTTCAAAGCTTCCCATCTAATTGCATCAGATGCAACATTTATCTTGTCAGGAGTCAAAAATTATTTTATAGCTTCTCCCATTGCCTGTCTGTATTTCTGGTCTTGTAAAAGCACCAGATCTTGTTTCCAAGCCTGGTGTGCGTGTGTGGGGGGGGGTTGGAGTCAAAGACCAGTCAATCCTACCTTGGCATGTAGTGGGAAATGGTCAGATTCCAAGGCCAGAAGATAATCCGCCATGCCCTCAAGGGGGATCAGATCTGCAGAGGTCAGAAGCAAGTCAATGCATGCATGCATATGACTTGTAGGAATGGGAGGAGGAACCATATTACCTCCCAGGGTTTTAGTGATGCCATGCATCTGTCAGCAAGAATGTACACATGAGGTCCTCCAATCCCTTACCGGTGGTGGACAACACACCTTGTATTGGGATCCATTTTGATAGATCTCAAGAAGCTCCAAGATCCATCAACAATAAAGTGAACAAGAAGTACAATAATTATGCTCATTAGCTGTAAGGATCTTCATTGATTCAAAAATGCAACATTTGCCCCAAGAGCCACCAAAAATCTCCTGAGACCCACCAGTGGATCTAGATTCACATATTGGCCACCACAGTGTTTTTAGATTTTGGTACAGGCACAGGGTTGGATCTGTCCAAGATTCTGTCCAAGACACAATTCATGTCCTCTCTCACAAGCCATGTGCCAGAAAATTGTGTCACTTTGAGTGCCAATTTCTGAATGAAAGAACTGTCTTTCACTCTGAGGCCATACACCACCCCAGTTGAAAATCAAGACCCATCATTTGTTGCAACCTGTGCCAGAACATATCTGCCTGTGGAGCTAGAGTGAATTTGATGACTGCCCTCAGGAAGTCTGACCAGAACCATATCGCCACCCTGGGCTCTGGAAGTAAAGCAGGTAAAGCAAGAGGTTAGCCAAGAGCCTTTCCACCCTGTAAATGTACATGTGGCCTCTGCAGGTATCATGTGTATTTCTTGGAGCAGTAAGACATCAGTCTTAAGTTTCTTAACATGACTCATGGCCCTCTTCCTTTTAACAACGTTTCAGCCCATTAACATATCAGGTGGTAATGTTCAATGTGTCAGTCATTATGATTCCTTTTTGTGTGACTGTGTGGAAACCACCTTTCACTAGTCACCCACTCTGTAACCTCAAAATGCTTCATATTAATAATTGTAGACCCCTCCCAGGTATCTAGGGTCATGATGGAGAAGTCCATGGGGAAGGGGTCAACAACACAGAAACCACCAGCTGACTGTGTTACCTGGTTCATGCTCTTGAAAAGAGGGTGCTGGGACTGGGACAGGGCTACTGCAGCCGTGGAGTTAATGAGAGTTAATCACATTTAAACTAGATGAATAAATAAGTCCATTGTCCAAACAGTGTTAAAAGTTCATAAAACTCCATGTAATTGGGAACTTGAAAAAAAACAACAGCTACTCCATGGAGCATGGGGGTTACAGCTGATCAGGGATGCCAATATAAATTTCTGGACTTGGGACACACCTTTAGGACTGGATCCTCTTCACCTGCCCATCCCCTTGGGAGGAGTGCCCCAGTCAGTAGAGTATTCAGTTAGCCCCCTCCTGCCTGGCCCACCTTATAATTCCTTATAGGTGCTAGGTGCTAGCTAGGTGGTACACACTGCCACACTGTTGTATGGTAGGTAGCCTAGTAGGTAGGACAGATAGAGGCTAGACCGAGGTTGGTATGGTAATTGGAGGAAGTAGACTATTCAGTTAGCCCCACCTGCCTGGCCCACCTTCTAATTCCTTATATAGGTGCAGAAGGTGCTCACTGCTAGCTAGGTAGTACACACTCCCACACTACTGTATGGTACTAGTAGGTAGCCATGTAGGACAGGTAGAGGCTTGAGCGAGGTTGGTATGGTTATTGGATTGGAGGAGGTAGGTAAACTATTCAATTAGTCAGCCCCTCCCACCTGCCCTAGCCCACCTTATTAAATTCCCCTTCCAACAAGTTCCAAGAAGAATCCTCCTCCAAGTCCTCCCTAAATACTTTTTTTTAAAACTTAAACTTTACTTAGCTTTAGCTTAGCTAAAAAACACAGTCCTCTTGAGGTGGCTCCTCCACTCTGGGCTCCAACTGATGGGCTGAAGCTCCTCCACATCCTGTTCACGTGGTCCACTGCAGCTTGCCTAATCCAGCCCAGGCTGCAGGCCCTGCTGACCCTGCAGCTGCAGCAGAATGAGGAATCTCCACTCTACTAGCCTCCTTGTTTTGTCCTTCCTTGTCCCCCGGGTTGGTCACTCAGTCCAACTGACTAAAAAAATTAAACTTTAAAGATTAAGAAGTACAACTTCACAAAAGTGACAAATGAGTCCCAACCCCTGGTGCAGAGTACTATCTTTCTTGAAGATTCAGAACACAAGTGAAGAGTGCGCACATTGCATTGTCATGTGGTGTGGTGACTATGGCCCAAAGTGACCTGACCTCCGGCTCACTCAGTGACCTCCTGACCTGACCCAGTGACCCCTGGCCTCTGGCATTGTCCATTCCTCCAGGAAGTAGAGCAGAGGAGCATAGAAGCAGGAGACTGGTGTGGTGACTGCACTGCCAGCTGGTAACCTTTACCCTGTTGGGAGAGAGCCGGTATTAGGAGAGCAGGCTGCAGCCTGCAGCATGTTAGAAAGGAGAGGGGTAGCTGAACCAGGCACTCAGACACAGAGAGCTGCCACAGCCACCTACAAGCAGTCTGAGGAGCCAGGAGGAGCCAGTGGGTGATGGGTTGGGGAGCCTAAGAAGTGTGTGCAGGGAGCCTCAGGGGGGTGGGGGCTCAACATCCCTGGCACATCTCAGCAATTCACGAGGGGGGGAGGTCCTGCACTTCATTCGCAGCAATTCATGGGGGGGCAAGGTAATCAGTCAGACAGACCACTGGCCCCCCTGAACCACTAGGCCTGAGACAGTTGTCCCAGCTGTCCCCCCTGTTGGCACCCTGTAGCTGGTAGTTAATCTTGGGTACACAAGTACCTCAAACAGTGGCTAACTGTGATTGTGAAGACCGCCACTGGAAATGCCCCACAGCTGAATCAGGCTTCCAAACAGGCTGGTTGCAGCAACATGTCAAACGTGGCTGAATCAGGCCTGCTGGATTACTCAAGGCAGTCCAAACTCTTGTCTATCCTCCTCATGCATTCTTTTAGTTCCACAGAAACACAGGTCCTTAAAACTCAAGCTCATGGATGCCTCCCCGCTCCTCTTCCCCCATGAATACTGAAAGGCACTACCAGGATTCGAATCTCTGACTGCTGCACTCCTAATGACAGAACTAAGGCAAGACCTCCGTACCACTTCATCAGGCTATCTCTCTTTGCCATGGAGACCTAAGGCAGATGCTATAATGGACACACCACAACACACGGCAGGGACAAACCCATAGCACTGGGCTGCTCAAAGAGACTTATGCCCAGGCTCCCTGTGATATCTGCCCATTCCCACTTGCTCCACCAATGACTAGACTGCAGTACGCTCCCAGGAGGGGTGAGGCAGGCTCTCACCACTGCCTGTGGGAACCAGGGCAGGATCTCACCATTGCCCATGAACCTTGCTCCCTCCACAACTGGAACAAACTTCAGAAGGAGTCCTACAACACTTACAGCAGTTCCCTTGAACCTCCAGAATGATGCCACTTCTACACACCAATGCCACCATAGACACCCTGCAGGGAGCCTCACCCCACCCTAGCCCCCCTTCCCTGGTCCTTAATCCAGACTGGACTCCCCCTTTTCACACCACAGACTCCCCTCTTGAAGGCTTTTGACCCCACCCAGTCTGCCTACATGCAGATAACCCCAGGTGACATCAGAAATTAACCCTTTTGACTCTAGTAAGCCCTATGGGGGGCTTACATAACCCTGTACCATGACCTTGAATTTTTAGCCCTCAGTACATACCCCCACCATGTGCCACTCTCCATGAAATGGTAACATCCCCCTTTTCTCTGCCCCAAGATGCACAGAATTGATCATCTATTACATACTTAATTCGATGATTCCATCTCTTCCCCATCCCTCACCAACAGACTACAGCCCCCCATATGTAGATAATTGACTCACATCATCGGCAGTAGTAAAATCAAAATGAACAGAAATGATTTCACTCCCTCTCACCAAGATCATGTGCAGAGGTACTTGATCCGGCATCCCAAGTAAACTATGATGGATCATTCAGTGCAACCCATCAGCAGTCAATGAAGTTATATCATTTTATCTTTTCAATTAAAATAGCATAAGCATAGTTTGATCATCAGCTCCCTTGGTTCAGGTGCTGAGGCATAATGCTTAGAAAATGCTTTGTTTCAATAGTGTATATTCATTATGGTCTCAAGTAAGGTTTCCACCTAATTTGATGTGAGCTAAATTCCTTATGCATTAAAATAGTACAATGCTTAGCATAGTACAGCCTGCTCTTTCCTTGGTGCTCCTCCCCTCTCTGACCAAAATCAAGAGCAACTCCTGGAATCCATTCCCCGCTGACACCATCCCACAGAATCTGCTAAGGAGCAAGGTGTTGGATCATTTTTGCAGTTCCAATTTAATAAACATGATCTGAATGTCCATCATTAGCCCCCCTGCTTAATAAAGAGCTCATATTATCTTTGAATTTAGCCAGCATTGCAACTGCAGTTCACATGTGTAAGAAGGAAGGAAGCAACAAGACTCTAAACCCTGAAGATGCTAATTGGACTGCCCCCGCTCCACCCCCATCCCATTGGTCTAGTTCCTGCATGAATAGAATCTGAACCCACTAACATTCACATATTTGAGGAAACGAGTGATCATCTGCACACTGCATTATCTCGTGGCTGCTTTAATTAGCTGCATGTAACCTGTAGCAGGTTTTCAAAACATAATGACTGACCAAATCTTTTAAATATCCCTGCTCACTGGTGCCTGTGCAACAAGTGGCACAGGGTATGTATGAGAGGTGCATATCCTGGCTGCACAGCTGTGCACCCATGGACAGGCGCATGGGTGCTGTATTCATTAATGCACACTTCTGCAGAGTGCCTGTCTGCAGCTCTGCCCCTCGGCACACTGATATGTGGGGGCAGATCACAGGACACAGAAGGGCATCCAATCAGATGCCTGATTTGGGTCCTGTAGTGGACCCCTGCTCCACACGAGCAATAACAAATTGGGGTTATTCCATAGCCATCATAAAGCTGATTTGCATAAATTGAGATTAGATAGATTCCATTCTGAGCCATAAACTAAAAATGTTGGGAGTGGGTAACTATGTGCTAGGCTGGTTCAAATACCATTTTACAAATATGAGACAACAGATAAAAAAATAGGCCTGCTAAATCCATGATGATATATACTCATACAGGGGTACCACAAGGTTCAGTTCTGGAGCCACTACTGTTTTCTGTATTTGTAAATGACTTGTCAAACATCTGTCAAAGTCATCTGTAATAATGTATGCAGATGATAAGGGGGGTCTGTATACTGGGATTTATAAAACTGGTTTACAGAAAGCAAACATTTGCTAAATAAAAAAAGACAATGACTATGGTGTTCAGTTTAGGGCATAGATTACAAGGAAATAGTATGAACATAGCAGAGGTCTACAATAGAACACATATTTATCTTGAAATATAGATTGGATAAATATGTAACTCAGAAAAAAAAATCTACACTGCATTCATAGATATCAAAGCCGTTTTTGCTTCTGCAAATAGATACATTCTATGGAAAATTCTGGAAGAGAAAGGATTGGATATAAATTTGCTTTTAATAATAAAATGATTGCATGAAAATACAAAGCTAGTCATAAGATATGGGAAAGATGGGGCAATTACAGAACCAATAAATGCATTCAAAGGTGTCAAACATGGGTGCATAGCACCAATTCTGTTCAATTTATATATTGACACACTAGTGGAAGACATAGATAAAATAGAAACATTCCCACCAATGGTGAATTTAACATCTGTTAAAATATTATTGTATGCTAACAATGCAGTTTTAATATCACAGACACCTTTGGGTTTTAAAACGGCTTTAAGATCAGTAATGAATTTGCTTAAAAAATTGGACTTGTGTCTACATGTAGATAAAACAAAAATACTGGTATTTGGAGAGGTAAAGAGGACATTAACTCCATGGAAAATAAATGATGTCAGCATAGATGAGGTCACTGAATTTCAATACCTAGGTGTGACATGTAATCAGGAACCTGGGGTGGAAATCACATTTAACAAAAATAAAAAAAAAACTCTAGAAGAACTCTGTTAGGAATTAATAGATTTGCCAATACTTTTGCAAAAAAAATCGTATATAGCTCAATACCAATGTTATGAGGCAAAGGCACATTCTCAGTTACTATATGGGTCAGAGGTGTGGGGTCCATTTTGTAATATTAAAGAGATAGAAGTAGTGCAGAATCAATATTTGAAAAATATGTTCAGTGTCCCAAAATCTACTCTTAACGCTGCTGTATGTGCTGAAATGGGGACTTTATCGTTAACTATAAAAATATTAAAGAAATATATTATTTTCTGGAAAAGAGTGAAATCAGCTCCACCAAGTAATTTAATATTCCAGTGCTGGTTGGATGTGCAACAGGGTATGACTGTATATAATAAAGCATGGTTTGGTAAACTTAGTCAAGAGTTATAAAAAACAGTTTATCATATAATTGCAAGTACTGTATGATGAATATATAGAAATAGAGAGATTAATGGAATTAGCATTACAAAGAATAACTGATCTCATTGCAAAATGATATTGCAAGTGTAAAAGAGACTTGGAAATACACTACTCTCGAAAAAAAATAAAAGTTTTGAGGTGGAAAAATATATTTTACTATGCGAAATATAAAGCATAGGAGGGCTCTAACTAAATTAAGGATGGACCGTTTGACTAGTAGATGATTAACAGGTAATTATGGACAACATGGTCAACCCTGTTTCTGCTCAGATATTAATAAAATGAGCACAAAACATTTATTGTTGGCATGTACCCAGCTAAAAGAAGAATTGGAAAAATTAGTACTTCTAGTTTTTAAGAATTACGGAAAAATAGAATGCAATACTCGAATGAAATTCATTTTAACAACAGATGCAAGAGTGCCTATAGGGTTGCAATAAAACTGAGACAGAAATTATGATTTGGGATCCAGACGTCTATGTGACATATAAACAAAGCATATAATTTAACTATAAGCTACATGAATTTGATATTCCATCATTTTTAACAAACAGATTACATCTTTTTGAAATTGTAATGTAAGAATGATTGAAGTTAAATGTAAATCACTGTGCTTTTATACACATCTGTGTGTAACAAAAATGTCTTTATACACACCTGAATTAATAAAACTGAACTGTATGAACATAGTAGGAAGAAATGATGTGGGATTGGAAAGTGTAGAAGTTTTTCAATATTTGAGTGTATTGTTGGACAATACATTGTCCTTTAATGAACATTTTTCCAAAGTAACTAAAAAAAGTAAATAACAAATTGGGTTATTTATACAAAAACAAAAACAGTTTGACTACTCAAGCTAAAAACACACTAGCAAGTTAAGTGCTGTTGCCAGCCTTGGAGCATACTTCCATTCACTTAAATAATGCACCAGATGTACTGTTACAAAGATAAGCAGTAGCATTTAACAATATCATGAGATTTGCAACTGGTTGTACAAATAAAAATGAACATCATTGTAAATTATATCAACATTTTGGGATTTTACCACCTAAACAAAGAATTATGAATACAGTACTCATGTTTATACACAAAACAGACACGCAGATTCCTTTAACTCTCTATGACAGGTTTAGGTGGTTGAACAAATCAAGAGCACTGCAGTACATACAACATCGATGAAACATGTTACAGAAATGATAACCAATACAAAATCTGCTGAACGTCCACTGACCATTTATGGACCAAAATTGTCAAATAACTTGCTGCAAATGGGATTTGAATTTAATGTAAAGAAAAATGTTTTTAAGAACAACATAAGGAATTATCTAGAAAAACAATCCATTTGTTGTTGTTATGAGGTTACCTAACTTTGTTCTGGTGAGGTTATCAAATCTCATTGATTCTTGATTACATTAAAGAGCTGATGACACCTTCAGGACAACTTTAACAAATCATAATATTTAGACACAGTTTAGCTTGTGTTTCATGTTAGTTCTGTATTCCTCCTTCCCATTATTTATTACTGAGGTCATTTGAATTAAAATAAAATATTTTTTTCTGAAGAGTTCATCTATTCCTGTTGTTGTCTCCCTACCTAAGATCATAAGGCACTGCTTGTGACATCACAGTTACTCTCATGGCAACACATTGTGATGTCACAACAGAGGATTATGATTTGAAGTATGGAGTAAGCTATAGAGGCAGATGAACTCTAAGGGAACTCTAAGGAATAAAGATCATGTAGTCATGCAAATTTACTCAGTAATACATAATGGGGAAAAGAAATACACTGAATATACATGGATTGAAGCTGAGCTATACCTAATTATTATGTTTTTTCAAAGTTTTCTTTGAGGTGTCAGTAGCTTTTTAACAGTCATTGGTTATGCATTGTATATATTGTACATCCCTGCTTGAGACAAAATGTGATGTATTTTATACTGTTATGTGTTTTAACTAACATTTGAAGTGTAGTAGATATTTAGGCTAGGATTTTCAGACTGCACCCAGAATGGGCGCAAGTGCCTGTGCAGCACAAGTGAGTTGTATCAGAGTACAAACTTGCTTTATTAAAATGAGATGTGCCACAGCACATCCCATCTGAATATAGCAAAAGATGTGGGTGGCGCAAATGGGGGCCACTGAAGATGCTCCAGAACATCCCCCTGTGCGGTCTGAATACCTGGAATGGGGATGAGTGGTGCATCTGCGGGATGTGCCAGGCACAAGTTCCAGATATTCAGACTGTGACATGCAAATGGAGCCATTATGCATGCAAGGTGCAAATGGGAACATTTGCATGTCATTATGGCCCCATGTGCATGTCCGGGACAGGAATGCGCCCAGCAGGATGTGCTGGGCACCCTGCAGGCGGGACCCGATTGTGAAAATATAGATGTAGAGATAGTTTCCCTGGCAGTCAAGTGGCCCCACTCCCTGCCCCATACCCCAATCATGATGAAATGTCACCTTCATAGTCTCTGGTAGTCTAGTGGCCCCATCCCAGCCCTAAACCCAAAACCCCATCTGAATAAAGGTTCCCCTTTTGCAATTCCCTGGTAGTCTGATGGTACCCACTGCCCATCCCCGAACCCCATCTAAATGAAAATCCCCTTTCGATATACCATGGTAGTCCAGCGGTAGCCCCCTCCCATCTCTGAACCCCATCTGAATGAAAATCCCCTTTCGATATACTCTGGTAGTCTAGCCCCCCACCCCTGATCATAACAGCAACAGAAATCCTACCATATCCCTGGTAGTCCAGTGGACTCCCCACCCACTGGGGCACAACCCCCGCTCCCCGCGCGGCAAGTAGTCAGCAGGCAGCACAACCCACCCACACTGCCACAGCTGCCGCTGACTGTGCTGTCAGCGAATGACAGCATACTGTACTCCTGTAAGCCCATTGGATGAAACTGTCAACCAATGGGCTTGCGATGTAATGTATGCTTTCATTCTAACTGTGAATAACACAAAGTTGTGAGTGAAAAGTGTACAGTACACACTGCAAGCTCATTAGTTGACAGTGGCTCATCCAATGGAAAACCACAAGAAAATATCGTATACTGTCATTCATGACAGCTCAGTGATGAGCAGCCATGGCAGTGAGGGGAATGGTTATGCTACTAACTACCACCATACAGAGGGTAAGGAGTGAGGTAAGTGCCTCAGTAGATAGAGATCCACTGGACTACCAGAATATGACGAGATTCCCGTTGATGTTATGATCGAAGTGAAATAATGCTAGACTGCAAAGGCTTATATCAAAAGAAATTTTCGACCGAATGAGTCCGAAGATAGGAGAATGTCTGCACTGCCAGGGTATATCAAGAGAAATTTTCATTTGGATGAGGTTCAGGGCTGGGGAAAGTGCCACTAGACTACCAGGGATATGGAGGATATGTTTACTGAAATTCATGATCAGGGCTGGGGGAGGTAGCCACCCAGGGGCTGGCAGCTGCTGTGTTGCACTGTGCAGTACAGCAGCCCACCTGTGGGTGGCTATAACTTAGGCATGGTTTTTCTAGGCCTAACTTTGTGCAGCACATCTCCGAGATGTGCGGGCAGCTGCACCGCACATCTTGGCTGAATATGGAGATGAGCCATGTATGCAGGGAAATGCCCCCCCCGGTTGTCCTTGTGCTGTGGCACATCTGGATATGTGTGGCACATCTTCCCCTATTGAATATAGCCCAGGGGTGCATTTCGGAGATGCACCGGCGCAACTCAGTTGCACCAGGGGCATCTCCTTTGAATACTTGAGACTTTGTCTTGTATTCCAGTTGTATTGCCCTCCCCCAGGAAAGGCTGAAAATGTGTCATTTATCCAGTCCACCTTCCTGGTAAATCAGATAATAAATTAAATGAAAATGAAATTAAATATGTATGCTATATTTTGTATTGAATCTGAAATTATGACATTCCCAAATGACTTCTTAGATTTAGCAAAAATCAGAGCTCCTAAGTTAACTGAGTTGTTTCTGGATATATCTTCCACTCAAGACTTGTGCTTGGTGCACTGTTTGGATATTCCTGGTTACTTAACCTTACCACTACTCTCAACAAGTGTGGCCACCTCTCTACACTGTACCACCTTGCAGTCCATATGGGGCACCGCCTGGAACCTTGCAACTTCTACTCCAGGAAACAACAATCAAAACTATCTCTCAAAGAGCTGCGACTCTGCTCCTTAAAAACTCCTACTCCTCCTCCTTCTCATCTCAGACAGTGTCCATCCCAATCCTGGCCCTAGAAGCTCTGGCCACACACAAACTCCAGGTGCCTTTATCCTTGCAACCATTAATATCTGCAGCCTACTACCAAAGCTGGATGCACTCCAAACCTTCATATGCCAACACAACCATGACATTCTTGCAGTGGTGGAAACTTGGCTGACACCTAAAGTTCCTGACTCAGCAGTAACAATACAGGGCTAAATGTTCACAGGCTGGACCGGATATCCAAAAAAGGCGGTGGTTGCGCAATCTATATCAAAGACTCCCTGTCTTGGCACTCTGTAGCAACTCCATCACTTTCTGCCTCAGCCCAGATTCTGCCAATAAAAATCATCCTAGGTCCCAACCATAAAGCTCTGACTATTATCTCCATATACATCCCACACAGGGACCCTAAACATGGATTCAATGATGTCCTAAACTTTATCAACTCACATCCTCCCGAAACTGAACTTATTATACTAAGGGGATTTCAACATAAACTGGTTAGCATCGAGTGCCAGTGCCTATAAAGACTCCATCTCAGCTGCTAACCTCACGCAAATGGTAAACTCCCCTACTAGGATTAACTACAAGACTGACACCAGTACCCTCTTGGATTGGGTCCTCACCACTCACCCCACAAGGATTTCTCGTACAACCATTCTCCCAGACTCACTCAGTGACCACTCCCTAGTCATGTGTGCATGGTCTAACAAATTCCTTAAGCCCCATCCCAAAATTATCGCTAGCAGAGTCCTTCCTCGTGGAAAACTTCCACATCTCAAACAACACCTGCTTTTACAAGACTGGCTACCCATCTATGAAGCAACAGATATTAACTTGGCTCTTGATCACTTCATCTCAATTTTCAACAAAGCCTGTGACCTCTTTGCCCCTGCTAAAAGGCGTAAAACAAAATCTCTCTCTAACCCATGGGTCACACGGCTCTTCTCTCACAGCTGAAACTAAGGGATCACCTCTGGGCAGTTGCCAGGGCCACTGGCAAACAACTGGACATTCAAAATTACAAACAAGCAGAAATGCTTGCACAAAGCCATATGGCTAATGAAATCCACCTATTACAAGATGCTCTCACCAATACATGGGAAATGGTCGTGCTTTCTGGGACAATATCAAGGATGTCACAGGAAGCAGCCAAAAACCTCTCTGGCCATGTTAATGGTTGATGGATCCTCAACCCTTGACCCCAAGGTGATCGCAGAAACATCTTTAACACGGCTTTTCAGACCTTAGTGCTGTTCTACCCATGACTTTTTGAAAACAGGGCCTACTCCCCAAATACCTCAGCCCCTCAGTCTAACCATCCCTCTTCTACTTCAGGAAGGTAAGGCTGAATGAAGCTACTTACGCTATATAACTGCAGCTATCTAAATCTAGATCTAGTAGCGACACCCTGGACCTTAAGCTTCTGTTGCTTACCCTCGATGAGGTAATTCATCCATTAACAAAAATCCTAAACCTCTCTCTCAGCTGTGGAAAATTCCCAGACCTATGGAAAACAGCCATCATGACACCCATCCATAAAAGTGGGGACAAGACGATTCACTCAAATTATCGCCCTATCTCCATACTGCCCCCACTCTCTAAGGCACTTGAGCGCATCGTGGCTGATCAACTTACCAACCACTTGGATAAATACAATATACCTTGTCCACAACAACACGGCTTCCAGAAAGGTCACAGCACTACCCACACAGCCCTTCTTGGAGTTTCACTGGAGCTTTGCACAAATCCCTTGACAACAGCCTTCTCATAGGTGCGTTTTAATCCACCTCTCCAAGGCCTTCGATACAGTACACCATGGATTATTAATACACCAACTGCTGAATGCCGGGCTATCACCTGACTCTTCTCTCTGGTTTAAAAGCTACTTAGAAAACCGGTCACAGAGAGTAAAAATTGTGGATGCTCTTTCTAACACACTGCCTGTTCGCTCGGGTGTCCCACAGGGATCCATACTGGGATCCCTCCTTTTTAGCCTTTTCTTAAACTCCCTCCCTTACCATTGCTCTGAGCAGATCATACTATATGCCGATGATGCTGACGTATTCTCCACTCACAAAGATCCTGCAACTCTTCAACACAACCCTCAACTTGGTTTCAGTTCTGTAGAGACATGGTTTCTTAATCATAAACTGGTCCTCAATGACAAGAAAACCAAATCTATGCTCTTCTGCAGCTCTTATAACCCACACAAGCTACACCACTTGGCTATCTCCACCACCCAGGGGAACACTCTAGATCAGGTGGGGTCCTTCAAATACTTAGGGATACAGCTTGATCCTAATATCTCCTATGGACTTCATGTAGATAATGTAGCTAGAGCTGCAAATACACGGCTTGGTCTCCTCTACGAACACAGACCACACCTCACGCCAGAAGCTTTGAAGGTTGCAGTCCTGAGCTCTGTGATCTCTGTAATAGACTATGGTCTCATCATTTATGGCTCAGCCACAACCACAACTCTTAGATGCCTCTCAACTACCTTAAAATAAAGCATGTCGGCTCATCACTGGTGCTCACCGTCTCACCCACACATGTGACCTGTACACTCAGACCGGCTGGCTCCAACTATCAAACCACATAAAGTTTCTCACCTGCTCCATGGTGAAAAAAATCTACCTTGGCCTTGCACCTTCTGGGGTCTCAACTCTGTTACAACACAGAATTAACAAATGGTGCCTTAGGAGATCCACGCTACAGCTACTGAAAGTCCCCCACTGTCACACTTCACAGGACAATGCTCATTTGCTTATCAGCGCCACTCTGGTTCAATGGCCTCCAGCCCAACCATCTCCTCTGCCCCAACTATTGGCATGTTTAAAACTAGGCTCCGGACTATCTCCTACCAACAGCTCCTGTGACTGCCCAACTTAACCTTGTTTCTCCACTTCCCTTTCTGCTCTAGTTGTCCCCCCTCCCTCCCTCCTCACTGGATTCTACCCTCATCTTGGTATACCCAATGCTGCACTTTTCACCCTCTTGCCACCCTTCCTACATTCCTTCTCCCCACCCACCCTCTTCCCTCTCCCTATGACTCTGGCACTTCTTATCTGTTGTCTATTTTCTCTGACATATGCCACTGGCTGCCTTGTTACAATGCTACCCTTGAACTGTATTAATCTGTACTCTGTTTGCAATGTCCACATTGCTGTAATGCCTGTCTTGATGTTCCCTATAATTTGTATTTCTCTGACATGGAACCTTTGTAAAAGAGCCATGGCTCAAAGGTATTTGTAATCCTAGACTTGATAAATAAATAAATAAAATATCTTTCTCCATTAACATTCAATCTGGACTATATTCCCCTTTATTTCCCTTCTAAAAGTCCTTTTGAAAATTGTTCAGATCTGCATTCCAGATAGCATCATTTAAGGTCAGGGGCTCTCAATCTGCCAGCATTAAGTGGCCATTTGATTTTGTGATAGGCATATCTGATCCGTTTTTTGGGCCGATATGAATTTACTTCATGCTTCTTCCATTGTGATAGGTGTATTCTGCAGAATCATGTTAAATATGAAAAGTAATCTTGGTAACACCATCATTTTAATGGCCTCTAGCCTTCCCCAGAATCCTCCAAGTGGTAGCTGGTTCTATTTTGTTACGCTAGCTAGGATTTTTGTTTTGATTTCATTGAGGTTCAAAGATCCTGGGCCGGATTCTCAAATGGCTATGAATGCCGCTAGCTCTGGCTACACCGAACATATAGCACACGTGACTTCCAGCATTCTCCCAGCCGGTGATCGGGATTCATGATCCTGTGCACCAGCTGCCGCAAGTTAGGTCAACTTTTTTGGGTCTAGCTTACGGCAATCCTGCTTACCCTTTTTACGGGGCTTGCACCAAATATTTGGTGCAAGCTGTCATAAATCAGGAAAGTGTCCGAAATGCGCCCGATCTACTAGAATCGGGTGCAGTATGCGGCAAAGATGCTGGCGCAGCTGTGCCAACAAACAGGTTTGATGCAGGGCTTATGCAAGCCCTGCATCTCCCTTTGAGAATCCAGACCGCTGCTTTTTTGTACCATTCTATAAAAACCCTGTATGTAGCCCAAGATACTTTATATGAGCCGGTGCCTAGGCAATGTCTAAGTCAATTACTTCATTTTGGTTACATCTATTATTAAAACATCAGTGCAATAAAAAGTTTTTTTTTTTTTTTTATAAAAGGCTAGTTTCAGTTACAGTTAATAGAAGTATTGGCATATTTGTCAAATCTACTTGTCTAGGTACCTCCCATGCTGTGCAATATTAGTTTTTTTTTTAATCCTAACCCTTGCCAGGTCTACAATGCTATTTCTAAACCAAATGTGGCATCCATCATTTTTTCTTTCAAAAAAACAAACAAATTAAAACATTTAAAAATCTCAGATTTTAGTGGCACCAAAAAATGTTACCACCAAATCTAACTGGAAGGTGTCTAGAATCTTTTATAGTGAAAAAAGGTAGGGTCACATTTTTACCCAGTTTTGTTGCACTGCTGCTTTAAGCAATAAAAAAATGGTTTTATCCAAGCTGACCTTATAACCCAATAGTCTGCTGAATTCTTCCAAAGTTTCAAAAATTGTACTGAGAGATTTTTTAAGGTCAGAAACAGAGAGTAGTACATCATCAGCATAAAAGGGAACTTAAGCATTCCCTGCCATGACTAACAATGCCTTTTTATATCCTTATGACATTTTAGTTTCATTGCTAGAGGATCAATCATCAGATTAAACAAGAAATGCTATAAGGAACACTCTTGTCTCATTCACCTTTCTAGTGTGACTCCCCCCCACCTTTTTTTCTGCTGTGTGATGCTGTACTCAGGGTGAATCACACCTCCCTGCCCTGTATCCATTTGCTGGGCCCAAGATTGAGGGTCCTGGGTGTGTGGGGCTTGCCTGGGCACAAACCTCACTAGAGTATATGGGGAATATGGTTTCCGTGCCTCCACCAGAGTATGCTATGAACTAGATGGTGATTTGGGTTCTGCCCCCTTGGATGCAGTTCCCACCAAGCACCCACCTTAGAACTTGCCCACCCATGCACTGGTATACACAACAATACAGTTCCCCACATATACTTATCAACTCTATCATACTTAAAATCTATAGCAGTCCTTAACCACATGAGCTGTACAATAGAACACAGGCTTATTAACCAGGAGCTGTGGTATCTGTGGGGAAATATAGAATTAGCACAGTAAAGGTTGTTACACAACTCTTCAGGGTACAGCTCCCCCCAGACAGCATACACCCCCAAAAGAAAATGTTGGAACCAGTCGCTATAGTTAAATCTTGGGTACCCCTTATAATAGTTAATGTCTGGTGCAGGCCCAAACAGGCCATGGGTCTGCATGCATGCATAACTGTTAAACCCCAAATTGTAACCCACTTTGGAAAGTAATGTTACTAATGCTTCAATGCTTTAAAGTAAGGTGAAGACTGATGACAGAGTAATTTAAAGTGATGAACTTGGCTATTGGAATCTTGTGTCCTAACCCCAGGTGGAGTTCGGCCGGCCTCCAGAAATTAAGAAGCTGATATCCCTCAACAGGGATAAGGCCATCTGGGCAGCCTTCTCGGATTCCTGGTTGCATGAAGAACAGAAAACATAGGCTGGCAGGAAAACCTCTCCTGGTGCAAACAAATGAAAATAGAGTTCTTGGGCTTAAACTTGACACTGTGCACTGATGCAACTGGCAACCAAAATCTAGCCTGCTCTAGGCCACAGCTCGTAGCCAAAGTATTCCACAACACAGTTACTAGAATGTGTGCTCTGACAGTCTCTGCAGTTGGTGTCTCTCCAGGAAAATCTCAAACTATCCAGGTTACTTGCTGAGATGCTGGACTTGCACCTGAACTAGCATCACTGTACACTGTATCTCACTTGCATGGGGGTCTTGCCTAGCTAGATCGCAGACTATGGTCTAGCAAGAAGGACACATCGGCATGCAGCTCTTACCTCCCTCCTTCAGTCACTTGCTCAGCCTGCCCAAAGAGCTATCTAGAAGTCCCAGTATGGTCCTTTTACTCTCTGGGTTCAGGGGCATCCTAATTGGCTGAAATCTTGTGCCAGTCTTGCTGCTGGGACCACTATTGGCTGAAAGGCTATGTCATTCTTTCTGCTGGGACCCTACTGGTTGAAAATGGGCACCAAAACACTGCAAGCTGTTGATTAGTGGACTGGGGGGCCAAAGGTTACTGTCATTGCAGCCCCCAGTCTACTAGGGTAAACACTTTCCCAAACCCCAGCAGTAACCCATGGATCTCGGCAGAGATAAGCCCTAGATTAATATGAGGCTACACCCTCCCATGCCCAGAGGAAACCCACACCCTTGAGGTGTAACAGGATTGGATTAAGATGTTGTCCTATTTGCTATGCAGAGAGTTAAACACAAGGAGTGCAAAGTAATGCACCTGGGAAACAAAGACCCAGGGGAAGAGTACACAATAGGGGGTGAGATACTAACAACAAAAATGGAAAGGGACCTGGGGGTAGTCATATCAAATGACCTAAAGGTGGGCAAGCAATGTGAGAAGGCAGAAGGAGGGCTGGCGGGATACTGGGATGCATAGGGAGAGGCATCACCAGTAGAAAACAGGAAGTTGTTATCCCTCTGTACAGACGGTTGGTGAGACCCCATCTGGGAGTACTGCATGCAGTTCTGGAGACCCCATCTCCACAAGAACATAGACTGGATGGAGGCTGTTCAGAGGAGGGCAACTAAAATGGTACAGGGTCTCCACCAGAAGACATACGAAGAGAGATTAAAGGAGCTTAACATGTATACCCTTGAGGAAAGGGGGGGGCATGATAGAAACTTTCAAGTACCTCAAGGGAATCAACAAAGTCCAAGAGGGCAGCATCTTTCAGAAAAAGAGATGTGCAAGAACAAGGGGGCACAATTTAAAGATAATGGGGGGATGGCTCAGAGGTAATGTGAGGAAGTATTTTTTCATGGAGAGCGTTGTGGATTCATGGAACAGCCTTCCTGATGAGGTAGTGGAGACAAAAACAGTGGGGGAATTCAAGAATGCATGGGACATACATAAGGCAATTCTAGTGGGGGTAGGAGGAAGTACACTGTTGGTTAACTAGGATCTGCAGCTTATCCATTAGGTAGGGAAATGGGCAGACTAGGTGGGTCAAGCGGTCCTTATCTGTCATCAGATTCTATGTTTCTATGTTAGGATGTTCTCTGTCGTCTCCTATTCTGCCACTTGTCTGTCTCTTGCCTGTCTGATTGTGCAGTCAAATTTTCCTTGTGGTACCTTGGAATTGGCCACTTCGATGGTCCCACAATTTCCCCATTTGTTTCCTTTCATTCACCTGATGTTTTTATTCTTTATTTCTCCCCTTGCTTCTCAGTAGCTAAAAAAATGTATGTGAATATGCATGTGAAAATGGAACCCTTAGTTTGCAAATGTATAGAATTATATTATTGAAATGCTTGCAGAAAGCTGTTTGGATTTATCCAGAACACTGAGGGTTAACCTTGCTGTGCATTTGGCTCCACAAGCTTGTTTGCAGAATTATCAGCCCTGAGACAGAAGGTCTTAATTGGTTGGACAATAGTAATGTACTTTTCAGGTTGGTCATAGGAAGGTCAGTGAAGAAAATTTTGTTACATTTTGTGAAAAACAGGAGATAAAACTTACAAGAACAAGGATGCAGAGGTGAAACTGCCAGGCAAAGACATTTCATATAAAGAGAGCAATGTTTTGTTTTGGGTAGGAGAGAGATAGAGATTTTAGACAGAGACTCAGAGGAAGGATTTTTGTTTGCATTGCCTTTGTGAAGAGCGAGCCTGTACAACTTTACTTTTTATTTTATTGTTATTGTTAACAATACAAAGCTACTCATAAATGTTATAACTTCTGGTTTGCCTAAACTTCCTGGCCTATGCCTGTACGACATGTGGGTGCTAAAAATAAAATATTGGGTTAGCAATATTCTCATTACCATTTAACAATGCTACAAGTCCCCACACTGTAAATGGAACAATTTAAGCAGGTTGCTAACTGGCATACACATAACATTCTGGCAGGCCTGCAACTATATACATAGGTAGGAATCCCTTGAACTGGTTGGCCAACACACATTTTCCATTCATATTGTACTTCAGTCACCTTTATGGGTTTAACAGTTTACAGGCTATCATCCCCAATGCACTTGCATTAGCTGATCTGCTCACCGAGGGGCACCTGAAAAGGAAGTGCGGGGTAGTGATCTGGATGTCACATAAATACCTCTGTGTAGTGCATACATGGGGAGATCTGCAGAAGCACCAGGGGCATTGTATGTTACCTTACGGATTGGTTTGATGGTCCTTTGCAAGCACCTTAAAGGTTCCTCTGTCTCTTCATTGGCTGCTGGAGTCATGAATCCCACTTCCTCATCCAGCGAGGGGGTAGCATCTGTTAAAACACGGATCTCTTCAGCTCTCAAGTTCATGTCACTTTGATCTGCTTCCAAGGCACCCACTTTCTCTTCCCATGTTGCAACATCTTTATGTGGTTGACTCTCTGGGGGTCCATGTGTTCCCATTTCATACATCCTGGGGATATATACCAGAGGTGGGCAACCTGTGGCCCATGGCAGGTTAAGCTGTGGTCCCCCGAGAACATTTCTGCCACCACAATGGGACTGCACTACACTGCACAAAAGAGAAATAAACTAAGTTTTAGCAGTATATAATACTATTCATACTGACTTTAAACTTTTAATAATATTGCCAGTCCATTAAATAAAGATTTTTTTTTGCATTCGGAGCTGTCACTTTTGATTAAATTTGTGGTGAAATGGGTCTAGTCCCAATCGTGCTTGGTCATGGGGCCCTCGAGGGGGTTTGAGGGTCACATATGGGGCCCTTGGGTTATTTTAGGTTGCCCACCACTGATATATACTGATGAAAATAACCTTTTCGTGACTCTTCCTTATCCAAGGACTTATTGACACCCTTTGCTGTAGATGAATTCACAGTCTTTTTCTCCTGATGCTCTTGTGAAGCACAAGGCAGTTCTGACAGTTTTACTTCACTACTGTTCCCTTTCTGACGCCCATCAGATCTGCTTGGAACTTTATGCGCTTTCTCTTCCATTTCATTATTTCTGGATACAATTTCCATCCAGCCTATGGGTAAAACGTGTTTTTCCTGCGCATGGTTTTACATCTTCCAGTGCTTTTACAGATTTCAACTTGTAGACAGGCTTTCTGTACATTTGCTCTATTACTACATAGAGAGTGTTTCCCCACCAGTCAGCAATTTTGTGTTTGCCTGGAAATCCAAGATTTCTTATGAATACTCGGTTCCCAGATGCCAAACTTTGCTCCTTAATGTTTGAGTCATACCAATGCTTGTTTGCACAATTTATTTTTTCCACAGAGACAGCAGCCAGCTTATAAACTGTATCCAGCTGTTTCTTCACTCTTTTGTCATTCTGGAGGTAATTCTCGGGTTGGGCCCCACTAGCTGATACTCCGAAACTGACGTCCACTGGCAGATCAGCTTCTTCAATTCAATTCAATTCAGCTTTATTTTTAAAAGGCACTTTTCTTAAAACCAAAGCGCCTGTACATTTTGAACTATAAATACAATAGAATTAAAACTAATATAAATCATTAAAAGCTATGCTAAAAAGGTGGGTCTTCAAAGCTCCTTTAAAACTGAGGACGGTCGGGCAATTTCGCACCTGACGAGGTAGAGACTTCCATAGGGTCGGTGCCATAAAACTAAATTATCTAGCACCGGATGTTTTCAAATGGACCCTAGGAATCTCTAGCAATCCCTCATCAGTGGATTGGAGGGGGCGGAGGGACAGTAGGGGAAAAGGAGTTCTTTCAGGTAGGTAGGTCTCAGGTCATGTAGGGCTTTATAGGTCAGCATACCGACCTTGAAGGTGATTCGCCAAGCCACTGGCAGCCAGTGCAGTCCGCGAAGCACAGGCATTATATGGCTGGATCTAGAAGATCCAGTCAACAGCCTGGCTGCCGCATTCTGCACTAGCTGCAGATGGCGAAGTTCATCCCCCGATAGCCCTAGGTATAGGGAGTAGTCGAGACGGGAGGTAACGAAGGCGTGGATCAACATTGGAAGGTCCTCTGGAGGAACCAGGTGCTTCACCCTGGCAATATTTCTCAGATGGAAAAAGGAAGTTTTGACCACCGCTGACACCTGAGATTTAAGCGTCAGACGGTCGTCAATTATTACGCCAAGATTCCGCACCTGATCTGAGGTTGCCAACTGAACACCTCCAAGCCATAATCCTGAGGGTAATCCATCCGGCAAACCCACCTCACATCGGCCTTTGTCCATGACCAACACCTCAGTTTTCTCCGGGGTTAACCTCAGCCAACTCCCATTCATCCAGTCTTGAATTTCTGCAAGGCAGTTATTAAATACCGACAAGGCAGCATCCTGGCCGGGCACGAAAGACATATACAGCTGGGTATCATCCACATAGCAGTGAAAACCCAGACCGTATCGTCTAATAATCGCTCCTAACGGCAGCATATACACCGCAAACAACATGGGCGTTAAGATAGAACCCTGCAGTACCCCGCAGGATAGGGAGACTGATGCAGAGGAAAAAATTCCTGACACCACTCTCTGAGTCCTACCCTCGAGGTAAGATCGAAACCATCTGAGGACTGTACCAGATAGCCCACAGACAGACCGCAAATGTTCTAACAGCACACCATGGTCAACGGTGTCAAACGCTGCAGAGAGATCAAGTAGTACTAAGATGGATCGAGTCCTACGATCTCTCGCTATTAGGAGGTCATTTAGTACCCGAACCAGCGCTGTCTCGGTACTATGCCTTTTCCTAAATCCAGACTGGAGAGAATCGTAGATATTGTTGTTGGTCAGATGATCTTCCAACTGTACTGCGACCACTTTCTCAATAACTTTACCCACAAAGGGTAAGTTAGAGATCGGCCTGTAATTTGCTAGACAATCTGGATCTAAGGAGGATTTCTTTAATAGTTCTTGCCCAAACATTAAGAAATACAGAGTGTTCCCAGTTGCATAATTTTTTGTACAGTTATATTCATGCACTAAAGTTGTTACCCCTTGGTTTGCACTTTGGATCCATAGTCTCCAGTGTATTTAACAAGTCCAGTTAAATCTATCTGGTTGGGGATCACCTTGCATGTGATAGGGAGTAGTCCAGGACTTGTGTTCCCCCAACAGAAACAGCATTTCCTTAATAAGGTGGCTCTCAAAGTCTCTACCTTGATCCAAGAGGATTTTCCGTGGTGCCCCATAATGAACAAAATACTTTTCCACAATGATAATTGCTACTGTTGTCGCTTTCGTGTACTTGGTGGGGAAAGCTTGTGCATATCTTGGAAAGCGATCTGTAACCACTAGGATGTGATCCACTCTTTTCTCATCCACCTCCAAACTAAGGATGTCCATGCAGACAAGCTCCATGAGCGCACTGGTTTGAATGTTGATCAAGGGTGCAGCTCTTTTTGGTAAGGTCTTTCTTTGCACACACCGCTGACACGTTTGATAGTACGCTTTGATCTCTATTGCCATTCTGGGTCAATAAAACCAGGATCGCATTACCTCTGTTGTCCTGTCCATACCAAGCTGCCCCATATTGCCATGCAAAGCCCTGATGGCAGTCTTTCAATAATTCTCAGGGAGCAGGAGTTCTTTTCTTGCAATGCTACTTGGTCCCACACTTGCTCAGTATAATAAACCCTTGTTCACCTTTAACTTGGCCCATTCTTTCTGCATCAGTGGGGTGTCTTCCTGAGTTATATGGACAGTCTCTGACCCCTTTCCTTGTTGCACTGCTGAGTAGATATCTTTTTATTATTTACTGTGCTTTATGCCCCCAGTCACCCTGCCTACCCCTATCTGCCATCCATCCCCCAGCCCCATCACCCTGCTATCTCTGGGACTTACCTGGTCAACCCTTGCAGTGCCCCACAGTCCACTCCCCATGTGGCAGATCCCCTGGGTCCCCCCATAAGCCTGAGAAGTGTTTAGCTTGGTTGTCGACTGGTGCACCCAGTAGGCGGGTGCAGGGCCTATGAGGAGGGATGGCGTCATCCTGCAGGCAGAGGTTGTTTCCTGATTTTCTGGTCCCCAAGCCCTGGACACACTGAAGGGGTGGCAGCTTGATGTGTGCACATCATTAGACATGTGCCGATGCCATCCACCAGGAGCATTCACTACCGAAACTGGTTGCTCACGATCAGTGCCACCAAAGTGGCGGTAGTACGGTGGAGCAGGCTTGCCCTGCCCCTGGAGGAGGAGAGCATCTAATGGGCCACTCAGTCATCCTCCTCATGGCCAATCCCTAAGCGACCTAGGCTCAATCCTGAATTTGGGTCACCAGCATGGTGGCAGGTAGGCATAAGAGCCTCTGCCCACGTGCCACCAGGCTGGCTTAGATATCTTTAAAGCATGGCTCCTGTTGCTGTTCCCTTCAAAGGTCATGACTACTGAAATGGGGCAGATCAGAGCACTCGAGCAGTTCTAGGTTGCAATAAGCCACTGGGTTGCTTCTTGAGGTGGAGTCCAAATTGTCAGTTAACCTCTCTGTATTTACAGTAGAAGGATGTTCATCGGGCTCAAACAGTTTGCACAGAGCTTGGATTGCAGCTTCTGGGATTTTTGTCCAGCCTTCCACAGGATCAGGCCTCCTTGATAAAGCATCAGCATCTGTGTGATTTAGGCCTGATCAATCTTCAATAATGTGGTCATACAAAGAAAGATCAACAAGCAACCTGTGTCTCACAGCGTCCAGCTTTGCAGAAGTCTTAACATACATCAGGGGTTTTTAACTAACAATCAATCAATCTTTATTTTACCAGGCGAAACACCATGGAGGTGAACTCATTTATAAGGTGGACCTGGACACAATACACATGATCAATAACAACAAAAATGTAATCAATAACATTATAAAGATGATCGTACAACATATTAAATATCAGAGAATACATTGAAGAAGAAGTCATCAAACTAATACAGCACTCTAAATACATAACATGCACAGAAAATATATACAATATATACAAAGGGATCCTCGAGAGGAGGGGTTAAAAAGTAAATATATATAGGAGACATGGAGAAGTAGTAGAAGAAGGACAGCTAAGGGGTAGTGAATGGTCAATGAAACAAGCACTCGATTTGCAGAACATCAGGGGAAGCAATTACAGGACTTCTTGAAGGAACGTGCAAACAGAGTTCTGAATGGGTTATTGCCTGTTTTTACTGTGATATTTGCCACATAGAGGTACTAATGAAATCGATCCATTATGGCCCATTTCAACACTAGGAATTCCAACCTAAGCACAGGGTAGTTCCATTCGGAAGGTGTAAGACTCTGACTGGCATAAGCAACAGGGTGCAGACCATTGAGTTATTCTTGGTAAAGAATGGGTCCCAAGCCAATGAAGCTGGCATCAGTATGTAGGGTGTAAGGCTCTGAAGGGTCAACATAAGCCAGGACATGAGCACTTTTCAGATGACGAATAATCTCTTGAAAGGCTTTGTCACAGGCCAGGGTCCACCTGTTGCCAAAGGGATTTACGGTATAGTCTAGAGGTTAGAGTTACAAGCTGTAAATCAGCTTGGTATATCCAGCAGACCTGGATTTGATTGGCTCTGAGAAAGTCACTTAACCTCCCCAGCACTCCCAGGTTTGCCACTGAAAACAGGCACTTGTGTGCCTAGTGGGCTTACAGGTTCCCAAAGACTTATAAAAAAGGGGTTAGTTTGTATGAAAGTACATATTGGGCAGAGGAACTTTGTTATCAGGCCTTTCTTTTCTTAGACCTCTTCTTTTAGTTCACAAGTGGATAGTCTTACAGCAAGTCCAGAAGCAGATGAATCACCTTAGTATAGTCCTTCACAAACCTTCTGTGATAGCCACAGAATCTGTGGACTCCCTGGAGCTCTTTTAATAATCTGGATTTAGGCTATGTCGTGAGGACCCTTACCTTTTCAGGATCCATTTGGATGCCTTCTGAAGACACTGTATAACTGACATACTTCGCTGAGGGCTGAAAAGAATTGACACTTTCCCATAGATAACCTAAGCACAAACTCTTCCAGTCTGTCAAGGACGTAAATTAACTGAGTTTTATACTCGTCCGCAGTTTTTCCAAACACAACAATGTCATCAAGGTACACCAAGCATTCTAGTAAATTCATGTCCCCAGTTGCCCTCTCCATGAGTCTCTGGAACATGGCTTGAGCTGTTGAGATCCCTTGGGATATCCTGAGAGATTCATAGAATCCTGCAGAACAGATGGATGCCATCTTCTCTTGATCTTCTGGAGTCAGTGGGATTTGGTAGTAACCACTCTACAAGTCAAAAACAGAGAACCACTTGTTGCTGTTTAAACAACCAAATGTGTCCTGAATCCTGGGCATGGTGTATTTATCCGGCATGATTCTCTTGTTCAGGGTCCAATAGTTGACACAGAGGTGAGCTGCTCCATTCTTCTTTCTCACAGCCACTTTCAGGGAGGCATATGAGCTGTGGGATTCCTGGATTATCCCAGCTGCTAGCATCTTCTGTGTCACCTGATGTCATCCAGCTCTTCAGTGTCGATGATCTGGACCTTTCTCAGAATGGTCTGGGGTCATTAAACAAAATCTGGACTACCTCGCCTCTGGTACAACCCATGTTCCATTACTTGAGGGAGAAGATATTCTTCTTCACAGTCAGTTTCTTCTGGATCCACTCCTTCCAACTTGTGGGCAGTGTAGATTCTCTAAAGTGGAATATGTTGGGGTCCAACCTTCCTGGAGAAGTCTGGTTACTTGGCTTGAATTGCACTACTACTGTGAAGAAGAGGGCACCATGACAAGATCTGAGGTTGCCTCTGGGTCCCTTCCAGCGTGAAGCCTGGGATGCAGGTGAAGGTTCTGAGGGCCATGGGGTCCTTTTAAACTCCTCCAGCATTTTTTTACCTCTGCCAGCTGCTTCTTTAAATCACTAGCCATGCTACTGGGAACTTGCACCACAGCACTTGTCACCTCTACAGGGACTGATGCGGAACTTTGGTTTGCACCTCTATTTGCCATTGGGTTAATCAAACTCTTTAATTCTGTGAGCAGGGACTGAAGGTCTCTCTTTTCTTTGATAAGTACCTTGCCAGGGACCTGTACCATATTAGCAGAAGTTTGCAACAGGTGCCAGTTCTCCTCTTGCTCTTTGGCCTCACGGATGTTTCACAGTAAAGTCCGGTGAGCTGGAGGGTTTTCTAGCTTTTCTCTAAAGAGCAGTTTCAACAGCAAAAGCTCTGAGTAGGTAGCCTACTTTAAAATCTGTTCTAGCCTCACCTTGTTTAAATCCTTTTTAGGTACTACTCCCTTTTGGAAAACTTTTTATTGGGCCCTCCCTAGTCAATTTACATATTCAGCCAAAGGCGTGCAGAGTTTTCACTTAGTAGTTTTACATTTCCAAATCAAGTCCTCCCCGCTTTCTGTTCTGCCAAAAGCACTTTCCAGAGTTGCCAGGTACTCGCTTGCACTTGCGTCAAGGTCTGTGGACCGCAAAGACTAAATTACATCAAGGGCAGGGCCTTTCAGACTTTCCATCAACTGTTTCCTTTTTTTCTCCCTTCGAGCATTGCCACTCAGCTAACATGGGCTGCATAGTCCAGCCATGTGTCAAAGTAATTTTCCCCAGTCAGAGTGGCTAGCACCCCTGAAAATGTGTACAGCCTGCAATAGTATTCTGAACCTTCCCCCATGGGAAATGAGGTCTCAGGAACTTGGGACACACTAGCAGAACAGTGTCCAATTCTTCACTCCAAGCTCTGTTTTCAAATTGAGGGGTCGACTTGGTGCCCAAATTTACTTCATATTCAGCCACTACCAGATGGGGACCATCTCTCTCTGACCTGACTTGTCGAATTATTTTGCAATATCCCAAACTTGTCAGACTCTTTTCAAGGGCCCCTAATATGTCTGCTTTGGTGGCATCCCTTGAGATCCCTTGTATTACCAGTATTTTGCTAATATTGTACTCTTCAAAGTTGTACCATCCTTCTAACTCATGCAGAATGAATGACATTTTTCATTTTTGGGGGGTACAAATACATTTCAAAAATAGTCACTTTTTCCCAAACTGCTGCAATTTCACCATTGTCCAGTTGACTGCAGTCTAGCAGTGCAATACACAGTTGGATCCCAGTAATGCCTACACATATTGTATGTGACCCACAGTTTTTCTGCCCCATGATGGTATATGCAGGTCAAATCACATCTTCCTGCCCTGTGCCCATTTGCTGGGCTCCAAGGTTGAGGGTCCTGGGTGCATGGGGCTTGCCTGGCCACAAACCTCACTAGGGTATATGGGGAATATGATCCAGTGTCTCCACCCAGCGTATGCCATGAGCTAGATGGTGATTTGGGTTCAGCCCCCTGGGATGCAGCTCCTACCAGCACGCACCTTAGAGCTGGCCCACCCACACACTGGTATACACAACAATGCAGTTCCACCCAATATACTTATCAACTCTATAGTACTTAAACTCTATATCAGTCTATAACCACATGAGCTGTACAACAGAACACAGGTTTATTAACCCAGAGCTGTGGTACCCGTGGGGAAATATAGAATTAGCACAGTACAAGTTGTTACACAGCTCTTCGGGGTGCAGCTCCCCCACAAACAGCATACACCCCAAAATAGAATGGAACCATTCTCTATAGTTAAACCGGGGGTACAATTTGTAATAGTTAAAGTCTGGTGCAGGCCTGATGTTGTTGCCTGGGATGTTGAGTTAAAGCTTAATTTGTCCAGCTTTAGTTAAACAACCCCCTCCCAAACAGGCCATGGGTCTGCATGCATACATAACTGTTAAACCCCAAATTGTAATTCACTGTGGAAAGTAAAGTTGCTGATGCTTGAATGCTTTAAAGTAAGGTGAAGGCTGATAACTGAGTAACTTTAAGTGATGAACTTAGCTGTTGGAAGCTGGTGTCCTAGTCCCAGGTGGGGTTCAATCCCCCCTCTAGAGATGAAGAAGCTGATGGCCCTCTGCAGGGAAAATGCCATCTGGGCAGCCTTTTCAGACTCCTGGTTGCACAAAGGACAGAAAATGCAGACTGGCAGGAAAACCTCTCCTGGTGCAGACAAACAAAAATACAGTTCTTGGGCTTACACTTGACTCTTCGCACTGGCACAGCTTGCAACTGAAAACTAGCCTGCTCTAGGCCACAGTATGTAGCCATATCTCTCAAATGTCTATGATTTTCAGGGGTGCCCCTGATTTTAGAAAAAAATAATGTTATGGGATGTAAAGAAATCTTCAAGAGACTTCACACTGGGTTTTTCAAAACCAAATTATTTTTATTTTGCTTGATAATATGCCTTAATGTTTCGTACCATTTCAAAGTGCTTTTTCAAAGGATCATAAAATACATGTTTCAATATTGATTTTAAGATACATTTTAAATCTACATTTTTTTAATGTTTTGTTTTAACTATTTTTCCATTCTTTCCTTTCTAGAACAAAATATTTACTAAGATGTCTTTGCAAGAATTTCTCATTTCGTCGGTTATTGAAGAATAAAATAATAAACTGATGGCATCTCGTGAAAAAAGGAAAAACATAAAACACAAGATGAAAAAAACATTTGTTTGTTTTAAAACACCTTTAAGTATATATGCTATAACTAATTTAATGTTTCTTTTAAATACCTGCATTTATCTTTACATTAGTGACTTTTGAATGTATTCTTAATTCTCAGTTTGTAAAACGGTTGTTTTCTTGCTATACAATCACACACACACACGCACAAAAAGGGAAATCACAAGTGAGTCTTTACCTTCAAATAAAAACTAAAGTTCATTATGTTTAAAATAGTACTGATACTGTTATGTCGCTTACTGAGTTAGTAATAATACATTTCAGTTTCTATCTACATCTTACAAACATGTTAGCACAACACTATCTGCTTCTTTAAACTTGCTCATCTTAACCAGGCTTTCACTGACACAACACTGAGTGCAAATTACTCAACAAAATCTACAAACAAGGCATGTTAGCATTCAATATACTTATTGCTGAAAATGCTCTGAATGATCTTCACTGACCCACATATCACAGCCATCATCAAATCTCCACACAGTGTTTGTTTGAACGATTCCTGTAAATCATTGTAAAACTGTGTATCAAAAGACAATCTATGGAGACACTTTTGTATAACTTCTTTGAGTCTCTTTATAATACTAGTAGTCAAAAAGTGCTTACTTTAGTTGTTCTGGATGAGTCTGGTTTAATGGCCACTCTCCACATGCAAGAGCAAGAAACAAATGAGCACTTGATAGCGCTGGCTTCTTGTTCACTTGGAAATCTCTAAGTCACATGACTGGGATTTCAGTATGTAGTCTCATGAGATTTGTATAGTTTACTGTTGTTAAGCACTGTGTGTAGAGCCAGATCACTGTAGACAGCCCTTTTTGCTGTGTTGTTGTCAATTTTCAAACATGTCTTTATTGTTTCTTTAAGGTTGCAGTAGTTTCATTTTTTTGTACGCTGCACCAACATTTACTCAATGGTATTTTACTAAGCTTCCTGTAAATAAATTTTACTCTTGACAAATGAATAACCATTTTGGGGTGTTCTAATATTTTTAAGCCTGTATGTACTAAAGGTTTATCAGGCAATTAGTGAGGTCTGGAAAGCTAAGTGACTCGTGAGCCAAAAAAAATATAGTATCTCCCATAGTACATCTGTAAATACATGATAGCACATAACAAGCCTGCTCGACCACCCAGGTTATGTTGCTTAGTAACACCCCATGCCCCTTTTTGTGCATGGGCCCTTTTAAAATCTAAGTGGCTGGTAGGTCGAGTTGGGCTTTAGAGGTACTTAGCTTTCCAGACCTCACTGATTGCCTGACAAAGTTAGATTTTAAATAACACAAGCAGGAACTACAGAAGAATGAAAACGTCACTTATCTTATAAAGACATAACAATAATATTGTACTGCTGCACTACAGACAAGATAAAACCTTAAAAATAAAAACCTATAGTACATACAGGCTTAAAAATATTAGAACATCCAAAAATGGTTATTCATTTGTCACTGCACATGAGAATTTCCATCCAATCTCCATCCTACCTCACCTTTCCAAGGCCCTGGAATGGATAGTGGCAGATCAGCTTACTGACTTCCTAGACAAGCACAGCATCATGTGCAAGCAACAATATGGTTTTAGAAAAGGCCATAGCACCTCCACGACTCTACTTGAATTCACAGGCAAAATCCATCACTCACTAGACAATAGTCAGCTCACAGGGGCCACTTTCATTGACTTGACCAAAGCCTTTGACACCATCAACCATCATCTTCTACTTGCCCAGCTTTGGCTAGCAGGGATCTCACCCAACTCCATCAACTGGGTACAAAGCTATTTAAAGAACTGGCCCCAAAGAGTGAAAATTGCTGGCACACTCTCAGATCCAAGACCCGTCCGGTCCGGTATCCCTCGGGGCTCTATCCTGGGCCCCCTCCTTTTCAGCCTTTTCTTGAACACGCTGCCAGAATCCTGCTCTGTAAAGCTATTATTCTACACAGATGATGCTGTCATCTTGGCCTCCCACCATGATCCAACTCATCTACAAGAAAAACTCCAATGGGCTTGCTCAACAATCGAAAACTGGTTCTCTAACCACAAATTGATACTGAACCAGAAAAAAAACAAAGACCATGATCTTCAGCAGCTCATACAACAAAAACAGACAGTATCAACTCGCCATCAAAACCAAACAAGGACTCACCCTTGAATAAGTCCATACCTTTAAGTACCTTGGTCTCACCTTTGACTCGAATCTTACCTATGTTTCCCATATAAATAATATTGCTAAAGTAGCAAACACCAAGCTGGGCCTTCTGTTCCGCCATAGGAAACACCTAACACCAGAAGCATTGTCTGTTGCCATACAGAGTTCTATTGTTAGCATTATTGACTATGGTCTCAGCATCTATGGCTCTGCCACAGCCACCTCCCTCAAATGTGTTACCACCTCTCTCAACAAAGCCTGTCGTCTCGTTACTGGATCCCACCGTCTCACCCATACCTGTGACCTCTACTCCCGAACTGGATGGCTGCAACTTAACAACCAAATAAAATACCAAACCTGCATCACAGCAAGGAAAATCATGCTGGGCAAGGCACCTCCAGGAGTCTGCACCCTCCTCAAACCCAAAGCCAACAACTGCAACACCAGGAGTTCAAAACCACAAATCCTCCAAATCCCCCACTGCCGCACATTCCAAGGCCAAAGGTCGTTGGTATATAGGGCTCCCAGCTGGATGAACAGTCTCTTTAGTGACATCCTGACCACAACAACGCTTGGTGCTTTCAAAACCAAACTCCACCACTCCCTAATAGGCACCAACACCTGCGACTGCTCCATCTAATTAAGCTGCTCCCTACGTACTGTAGATCGCCCGTGCAGTCTGTTTTTATTTTTTCCCCTTTTTGTTTTTTCTCTCTGCAAGCACTTGTCACTCTTTCTGCCCTGCCATTGCTCTTTCCCCATGTTTGTCTTGACAAAGCCTCCGGCTGCTCTACCCAGGTCCACACTGCTCTCTCTCCCACCCCCAGCCCCCTTTTTCCCTCTCTTGCCTTCCCCTTCCTAGTGTTTATTTTGTACTGCCATTAAAAAAATGAGTATATCATCCGTAGTAACAGTATGATATCCCATTCTTATGTAACCATTTGAGTTCTTATTTAACCAATTTGATGTTAATTGTCTGTACTCACTGACGTGGAACCTTTGTAAAAGAGCTTCGGCTCAAAGGTATTTTGTAATCCTAGAATCAAATAAAGAAATAAAGAGTAAAATTTATTTACAGGGAGCTTAGTAAAATACCATTGAGTAAATGCTTGTGCAGCGTACAAAAAATTAAACTACTGCAACCTTAAAGAAACAATAAAGACATGTCTGAAAATTGACTGCATCTGACTAAGGAGGGAGTCAGTGCATTGGGGCAGAAGTTTGACGTCTTTGCAGAATATTTAAACTAGCAAATGGGGAGAGGGGTGCAGCACCCCATACGTCGAATGGAAAGAACACCCCTTCCCCCTCAGCTAGTGGTCAAACAGGAATTCAGCGTGTTTGCCGTTCATTTGCATCACCAGGTAAGAAAAAGGTTTGTCTCCCCATACGATGCACAGGGCAATGCCAAACTTCACCCAACAACTAACACACCAAAATCTGGCCAATGGAAAATCATGTACACAAATGCTCACAGCCTGGGAAATAAGATCCCAGACCTGCAGGCAATAATGTCAGAGGCTAAACTGGACATAGTAGCAATTAGTGAGACGTGGTTTACCAGTAACCACACTTGGGAGACTTCAGTACCTGGCTATGTATTGTTCAGAAGAGACCGAGGTGCAAAAAGGGGAGGAGGAATTGCCCTGTATGTTAATGAAAATATCAAAGCTACAGAAATTCAGAATACACATAATGAGCCAGAAGAACTGTGGGTCACCCTGGAAACAGGAAATGGGACAACCATAAGAACTGGGGTTGTCTACAGGCCCCAGACCAGAGGAGGACATAGACACATTACTGTTAGAAGATATACAAAACATGACAGCTAAAGGGAGGTTCTGATAATGGGAGACTTCAACATGCCAGATACAGATTGGTCAATACCAGCAGGAACATCGCCAGAACTAGACACATAGTGGATTCCCTGCAGGGGAGGGCCTCAAACAACTGGTACAGCAACCCACAAGAGACAGGGCTATCCTAGATCTAGTACTGACTAACAAAGAAGGGATCACAGATCTCCAGGTAGAAGGTCACCTGGGGCCAGTGACCATCACATGGTATGGTTCAATTTGGCTACTACATCTAAATCATCCCATTCCAAGGCAAAAATATGGGACTTCAGAGGAGCTGACTTTGATAAGATGGCCAACAGAGTTAAGCTAGCCCTGGCAAAAAGAAACACAGGTGAGGTACAGGCAAAGTGGGCAAGCATTAAGGATACAATACTTGAAGCAACATCCCATTGTGTTAGACAGAAAAGGAATGTAAAGAAGAAGAAACCACTTTGGTTCTCAAATACAGTAGCAGAAAAGGTCAGAGCCAAAGGCTGGCCTTCAGAAAATATAAGGGAACACAGCGGATGAAGATAGGAGGCATACCAAACTGCCCTAAGGAAGCAGGTAAGGCAGTAAGGCAGGCAAAGTCCCAAACTGAGGAAACACTAGCACGGACAGTAAAAGAAGGTGACAAGACTTTCTATAGATACATTAGTGAAAGGAGAAGTCCAGAGGGCAATTGCTAAGCTTAATGGAGAAAGGGAGCATGTGAGGAGGAGGACCCTGTAAAGGCATCTATCCTAAATAGATACTTTTGCTCAGTATTTACTGAAGAGAAGGTAGGGCAGGGCCACAGCTCAGCATCATGGACACAGCGGGGAGGGAGGTGAGCACTACTCCCTTCACAAAGAAAGGGTCCTACAAGAGCTTGCTAAGCTCAGGTGGATAAGGCAATGGGACCTGATGGCATACATCCCAGGAAAATTTAAGGAGCCAAAGGAGGAACTAGCAGAGCCTTTAGCAGAATTGTTTAGTGAGTCTCTGAGCACAGGAGAGGTCCCAGAAGACTGGAGAAGGGCTCATGTGATCCCACTCCACAAGAGTGGTAGCAGGAGGAGGCGGGGAACTACAGACCGTCAGTCTTACCTCAGTAGTGGGCAAGATTATGGAGGCACTCCTTAAGGAAAGGATAGTGCAACACCTGGAATCCATAGGGGCACAGGATCCAAGACAGCATGGGTTTACAAAAGGAAGGTCCTGTCAAACTAATCTCATAGATTTCTTTGACTGCGTAACCAGAGTGGTGGACCAAGTGGGAGCAGTTGATGTCGCCTACCTTGACTTCAGCAAAGCTTTTGACACTGTTCCACATAGAAGATTGATAAATAAGCCAGGTTAGGCTCGGGTGGTCAGAAGTTGGTCAACTGGGTGCAAACTGGTTGACTGGCAGAAAACAGAGAGTGGTGGTAAATGGTATACAGTCAGAAGAGATGCAAGTCACAAGTGGGGTAATCTCAGGATCAGTCCTAGGGCCAGTCCTATTCAACATCTTCATTAGTGACCTCGCAGATGGACTAGAGGGTAAGGCTTGTCTGTTTGCAGATGACACCAAGATCTGCAACAGAGTAGATGATCCAGATGGGGTGGGCAGAATGAGAAGAGATCTGGATAAACTAGCAGAATGGTCAGAAGAGTGGCAACTGGGATTTAATGCAAAGAAGTGCAAAATCATGCACATAGGAAGAGAAACCCTGAAGCCACTTATAGGCTGGGAGGGAGTTGCTAGCAGTCACAAAGGAAGAAAGAGACTTGGGCATCATCATCACTGATGACCTAAAATCATCCAAGCAGACCTCTAAAGCAGTAGGTAGGGCTAGGGGGTGTTAGGATGTATTAGTAGGGGTATCACAAGTCGTAAGAGGGAGGTAATAATCCTCTGTACAAGACATTAGGTTAGGCCCCATCTGGAGTACTGCGTGCAGTATTGGAGGCCACACCTTCACAAGGACATTAACCAAATTGAGGCAGTCCAGAGAAGGGCAACCAAAATGGTGCAGGGACTGCATCAGAAGACATATGAGGACAGATTAACGGAGCTCAATATGTATCCCTTGAGCAAAGGAGGAGAGAGGTGATATGATCGAGACATTTAAACACCTTAAGGGCATAAACAAGGTGAAAGAGTCTAACATGTTTAAATATAAGAAAAATAGCAGGACAAGAGGACACAGCAATGAGATTAGAGGGAGGCCGATTAAGGGGAATGTGAGAAATTCTTTTCACAGAAAGGGTGGTAGATGCATGGAATGGCTTACCACAAGAAGTGGTGGCTATGAATACAGTGCAGGGCTTCAAACAGGCATGGGATAGGCATAAGGGAGCAATACAAATGACTATGAATAGATAGGTCACTGACAGAGCAAAGGCCGATGGCACATTTATAAGGTAGAAAAAGAAATGGGCAGACTGGATGGGCCTTGAGGTCCTTATCTGCCGACAACTTCTATGTTTCTATGTTTCTATGTTTCTATGTTTCTATGTCTATGTTTCTATGTTTCTATGTTTCTATGTTTCTATGTTTCTATGTTTCTATGACAACAACACAGCAAAAAGGGCTATCTACAGCCATCTGGCTCTACACACAATGCTTAGTAACAGTAAAGTATACAAATCTCATGAGACTACATACTGAAATCCCAGTCATGTGACTTAGAGATTTCCAAGTGAACAAGAAGCCAGTGCTATCAAGTGCTCATTTGTTTCTTGCTCTTGCATGTGGAGAGTGGCCATTAAACCAGACTCATCCAGAACAACTAAAGTAAGCATTTTTTGACTACTATTATTATAAAGAGACTCAAAGAAGTTATACAAAAGTGTCTACATAGATTGTCTTTTGATACACAGGTTTACAATGATTTACAGGAATCGTTCAAACAAACTGTTTCTGAACACTGTGTGGAGATTTGATGATGGCTGTGATATGTGGGTCAGTGAAGATCATTCAGAGCATTTTCAACAATAAGTATATTGAATGTTAACATGCCTTGTTTGTAGATTTTTGTGAGTAATTTGCACTCAGTGTTGTGTCAGTGAAAGCCTGGTTAAGATGAGCAAGCTTAAAGCAGCAGATAGTGTTGTGCTAACGTTTTGTAAGATGTAGGTAGAAACTGAAATGTATTATTACTAACTCAGTAAGCGACATAACAGTATCAGTACTATTTTAAACATAATGAACTTTAGTTTTTATTTGAAGGTAAAGACTCACTTGTGATTTCCCTTTTTTGTGTGTGTGTGTATGATTGTATAGCAAGAAAACAACGGTTTTACAAACTGAGAATTAAGACTGCATTCGAAAGTCACTAGTTTAAAGACAAATGCAGGTATTTAAAAGAAACATTAAATTAGTTATAGCAAATATACTTAAAGGCGTTTTAAAACAAACACATTTTTTTTCATCTTGTGTTTTATGTTTTTTTTCTTTTTTTCCAAAGATGCCAACAGTTTATTATTTTACTCTTCAATAACAGATGAAATGTGAAATTCTTGCAAAGACAGCTTGGTAAATATTTTGTTCTAGAAAGAAAAGAATGGAAAAATAGTTAAGATAAAAAATTAAAAATATATACATTTAAAAAGTATCCTAAAATGAATATTGAAAGATGTATTTTATGATTTCAGATAAATGAAAAAAGCCTTTTGAAAAAGCACTTTGAAACAGTGCAAAACATTAGGGCATATTATCAAGCAGAATAAAAAGAATTTGGTTTTGATAAACCAAGTGTGAAGTCGCTTGAAGATTTCTTTGCATCCCTCAACATTATTTTTTCTTAAATTTGTGGACACCTCAGGGGTGCATACCCTACCAGAACTATCACTATTTCCCTAGATACCTGCCTACATAGGATTTTTTTTTTTTTTTTTGGAATGCCCCTGATTTTGCCTCAAAATGTTCCTCTGTCCCTCATAAAAAATTTTTTTACTGAACAGTGGGGACAGTAAGCACAACATACTGTCAAACAGTATCCAGTGATAATAAGCGATTGTATATGGGCGACCGTCAAAACAGCGACCCATATTACAGGCTATTATCATAAATGTTTCTAAAGGTAGCGAGGACTAGCGATTTGGAAGGGCAGGAAAGGTAAGCAGAAAAAGACAATAGCGAGGGGAAGGGGAGGGTTAGAGAAAAGGGTTATTACCCTCTAGTGTGCCTGCTTTGCCAAGCCAGCTGTGTGGTGTGGTGGGTAGGGAGGCTGGCTCCGATGAAGCAGGTCCTGGGTTTGGGGCTGGGGGCTGGGGAAACTTTTTTTGTTCCCAGCACTGCAGGACTTCAATTTTTTTTTTTAAACTGGGCTGTGCCCCCTCTCCGACATGCACCACCCTGGAGTTAACAATCCTTAATTGGGGGGGTTGGGGGTATGGGGGGACATGGCCCCCCACAAACACACTTAATGCATTGTGTGTGCCTGGTCGCCTACAAGTGTATATCGACTAATTGTTTTTCGGTGATATACACTCACCATAATAGTGAGCGCCATAACATGTTTGCTATTATGACATAGAACCATGTCAAACATTAAAGTTAAAGACTTGTTATTCTTCAGAAAATGCATTTTACAGTAATCCCTTTATTCTTTCAGCTTTCTGCGTGCATACTGCCAATTTTTTAAGATGTGTCCCTGATTTTGGTTCTTTATCCCTGATTTTTTAAGCTTTGTCCCTGATTTATAAGGCAAGAGGTTGAGAGGCATACCATAGCCAAATTATACAATGGCAAAGAAAAATCTTGCGCTCCCATTGGTCACTCTGGGACTGGACCCGTGATGTTATCCCAGCATAACATCATGGCTCTAGTCCCAGCAAACAAACACATCAACCAGCATGAAAATTACTCCACACAGCCTACATAAGTGAGCTCTGCTCTGCTGCTCACTTCACCCACTCACAACCTGCATTACTAGCTCCAAAGTCCCGACTCCTTCATAACTAAAAGTATGATGCCCCCTCTTAACACTCCCCCAGCACTGACCATTCCCTAAAGAAAACCTCACTTTCTTCTTTTTTTTACTTGTCATACAGCGCCGTAGCATCTGCTTCACTTTCTATCGCACAGGCAGAGCATCACAACAGAGCACGAGGTCAGCCATTGTGTCAGGAAGCAGCAGATAGTGGCTGGTTCCGAAAGTGGAAAACTTAACTGATTTTGGCCATGTTCCTTGTAGCGCCCTCTCCCAACACCTGATGCAGACCCAAAACCTCACCCATCCCAACAGCTGCTCCATGAGTGGACATCACTTACCATTCACAGAAATCAGAAAGTCTCCACAACTCGAGCTTCCTTCACAACACGGTTTCTTCCGGGAAAAAAAAAGAAAACAAGACGCACTCGATTACATCAGAGGAGCAGTAGACCTGGGGAGCAGACTACAACAGAAAAGAAAACATGTTTCTATACAAAGAATGATCAGGGACAGCAAAAAAAAAAAAGTAGCTAACTAGCAATAGCACCACCTGCTGCACAGAATAGAAATGTGACTTTTTTGTTAAAAAGGATACCTCCACATACAAAAAATTAATAAAAAAACTTAAACAAAGATACAATTTTTTAATTTTTTTTTTATTTTCACAAATGAGCCATTGTATAATAGCAATAATGCACTCCATGGTGTGTGTTGTACTGGGATAATGTCACTTCTGGGGCGATTGGACGCACTCGGCCTGCGGCCTCGTGCCCAATCACCCCAGGCGTGATGTTATCCCAGCACAACACACACCCTGTCGTGCATTATTGCTTATGTATTCAACAACACAGTTGGTGTCTCTCGAGGAAAATTCAGGCTCTTCAGGGTGATTGCCAAAATGCTGGACTCGCACCTGATACTGGTCTCACTGTACACTGTATCTTCTTTGCAGGGAGTTCCTGCCTGTCTAATTCGTAGACTGCGGCATAACAAGAAGGGCACAGCAGCATGCAGCTCTTGTGTCTCTCCTTCAGTCACTTACTCATCCCGTCCAGAGAGTGACCTAGAAGTCCCAGTACAGCCTTTTTATTATCTGGATCCAGGGGCATCCCAGTTGGCAGAAATGCTGGCTCAGTCTTGTTGCTGGTACCCCTATTGGGTGAAATGCTATGTCAGTCTTGGTGCTGGGATCCCTATTGGCTGAAAAAAGGTGCCAAAATACTGCAAGCTGTTGATTGGTGGACTGAGGGCCAAAGGTTACTGTCATGGCAGTCGCCAGTCTGCTAAGGTAAACACTTTCCCAAACCCCAGCAGGAACCCATGGATCCCAGCAGAACTTGGCAGAGTTAAGCCCTGAATTAACAAGGGGGCTACTCCAATTTAAACAGAGAGATCAAACCATTTGAAATATATCTTAGTTGAAGGATCTTTATAAATGGTTCTTATCAATGTAAAACATTAATTTGGAAATCCATATATATTGTATAGATAAAGCTTTAAATAGGTTAAGACCAATGTACCCAGTCAAATGCCTTTTCGGCATCCAGAGGCAATAGGCTTAATGGTATATTAGCTTCCTCCATATTTTAACATAGAAATATAGAAATTGTCAGCAGATAAGGACCGCTAGGCCCATCCAGTCTGCCCATAAGTCCTGTACTTGATTACAGCTTTTTGCCCACCTCCCTACTTAACCTCTATGGTTCCCCTATGCCTGTCCCATGCATGTTTAAATTCAAGCACAGTGCTCACTCCCACCACCTCCTGTGGCTGACCATTCCATGCATCCACCACCCTCTTTATGAAGAAAAACTTCCTAACATTCCCTCTTAACCTACCACTTTCAAATTTCTGTCATGCTCCCTAGTTTCTGTACAAATCCTGCACTGGAAGACCCCCCTTCCCACACCCTGTTTATGCCCCTAAGGTACTTGAATGTTTATATCATGCCCCTTCTCTCTTCCTCTCCTCCAGTGAGTATATATGAGGTCCCTTAATCTGTCCTCATACGTGGCCTCCAGAACTGCACACAGTACTCCATGTAAGGCCTGACCAAGGTTTTGTATAATGGCATCACTACCTCATGCCTTCTGCTGGTGATACCCGCTGCTATGCACCCTAGCATTCCACTGGCCCTCCCTGCTGCCTTTGTACTCTGCTTTGACATTTTTAGTTCATCTGAAATAGTAACCCCCAGGTCTCTTTCCTCTTTGGTAACTATCAGCAACTACCCACCCCCAGTCCTCTATCTCTTCCCAGAGTTACTGTGTTCCAGGTGCATAATTGTGCACTTTTTTGAATTAAACCTCAGTTGCCACTCTGCAGACCATTTCTCAAGCTTCCCCAGGTCCTTCCTCATTTTCTCCACCCTTTCAGGAGTATCCACCCTGTTACAGATCTTTGTGTCATCTGCAAACAGGCAGAGATTTCCTTCCAGACCCTCTGAAATGTCACTGATGAAGACATTGAACAGAACTGGTCTAAGGACTGATCTCTGAGGTACTCTGCTGGTCACCCTCCTCTACCCAGATTGTACTCCATTTACCACCACCCTCTGTCTCCCATCTGTTAACCAGTTCCTAACCCAGTTTTCCACCTTGTCTCACATGTCCATACTACCCATCTTGTTAACCAGCCTCCTATGTGGGACGGTGTCGAAGGCTTTGATGAAATCGAGGTAGGCAATGTCCACTGCCCTCCCTTCCTAATTTACTTCTTTCTTCACCAAGTCGACGAAGTGAGATTTGTCTGACACAACCTACCCACTGAGAACCCATGTTGTCTAGGGTCCTTGGGCACTGATGGCTTCTAGATGTCCCACTATCCTTTCGTTAAGTAGTGCCTCCATGATCTTCCCCACTACCGAGGTGAGGCTGACCAGCCTATAGTTACCCGCTTCTTCCCTACTGCCTGATTTTGTGTAGAGGGATGACATGTGCCCTCCTCCAATCCTGTGGCAACATTCCTGTGTTAAGTGACTCAGTGAACAATGCTGCCAGAGGTTAGCTAGCTGTCTTCACAGCTTCTGTAGTATCCTTGGGTGTATGCCGTCTGGTCCCATTGCTTTGTTCACCTTCAATTTAGTGAGTTCCTGCATGACTCTCCCCCGTGAAAGGACTATTGTCCACCTCTTTCCCCCTTGGCATCCGATACTCGGCTGTGGTCCCTGTCCCTTCCTCCCCCTCTTCTGTAAATACTGAATGGAAGTATTTATTCAGTATTTCTACCTTATCCATGTCTTCCTCCTTACACTCCCCTTCCTCCCCTTTAAGTTTTACAATCGCCCCCCCCAGTTTTCCTCCTTTCGCTGATCTACCTGTAGAATGTCTTGTCCCCTTTCTTTACTGTCTGCGCTAAACTTTCCTCAGTCTGTGCCTTTGCTCTCCTTACTGCCCTCCATGCTTCCTTTAGACACTCTCGGTACACCTCTCTGTCCTCCTTCCTTTGGGTCTCCTTATATTTCTGGAACCGTGCCTGTAACCTCCCCTCCCGACCCCCCTTGTTTCTCTGTACAGGGCTGCTCCTCTCACATCTAGGTGCCACCGAGAGGGCTGGGGATAGTCACTACAGATATTCTTGAAACAGAAATTGTGGACCCATTACTTCTACTACTGAGCCTGCCATCCTTCCGACAGGCTACCCAAGTGTGGCAACTACCTGGCTCACACCTGAGGGGACCATTTAGTATGGCCATAAACCTGGGTCCTTGGGAGAAAGCTGGTGCTCAGCATTATGCTAAGTTTGTACTTCTGGTCAGGGCACCAAGTGAAATCAGACACTGGAAGAAATAACTGAAATGTCCAAACCAGGAATGGGATTCTAGAGTGTGGCTTTTATTCACATAACACAGGGAATAACAGAGCAAAGATGGACTCCCACAGGGCTACACTTGCTGGTAATGCAGATTACAGAGGTACAGAGCACATCACTTCCTTACTATGAACCCTCAGGATCTAAACGGATCTGGGCACACATGACCCGAACTGGTACACTTCTCTTCTATTCCGTGACATGTCACCCCGGCCAGTACTAGGACACTTTTCCATATGGCATGGGGGTTGATGGTGGCTCCCTAAACCACCCATGATCACTTTCTAGCTCTAAAGGAAAAATTCCACAATCCCATGTCTGGGTACTTTCTTCAAACACTGGCCAAGTGCCTGAGAGAAAGTCATAGGTGCCTAAACTGAACCCAGAGAAGTAAACCTGGTTACTCCAGATGGGGGGTCTCCCACCTCTTGCTCCCAAATCTATACTCAGCCATTCATTTGGATACAACACCCTTCTTCGAACTACTGATTGTAGATGCTATCTCGAAATGTTTAGCACATTTAACATTCTACATCTCTGGAGGTGTCCCGACTTTAAAGAAGTCTCTGTAAGTGGCTCTGTCTTTAACCTAGACCCCCAATGTTGCACATACTTCTAAGTCATACACAAATTAAAAGTTTTGTACATGGCAAGTCTTCCTTTGACCCCACAGTAGGCAGATAATTTTACACTACACTCTGTATCGGTGAACATAGTCTCTTTATCAGAGTAGACTCACCCAAGGTATGCAGGTGCCCCAGGGCTTCTTCCCACAAACATCTGAGGTACTCAAAAACAAATCGATTCTAAGGCAGCTTCTCTCTCTGTCAGGCTGGCACAGAGGATTGCCCCTTAATTCCTGGAATTCCCCCCATCCCTCTGGGGATGGGGCACTGGAACAACTCTAGGAACGGTCTCTACCACTTCCTTCTGGTCTCTTCTGTGTTCCTCTCTAGGGTGAGAACACACAACCCACTTTTCTAAAGTAGCTCTATATCAGAGCTAGGCTCTGAGGGGCTGCCAACTACAGCACACCTCTCCTCTCCTCTCGAGTCTCCACTCAGACTGTTCACTCAAGACTTTCCTGAAGACTGACTTGAATTCCCCAGTGTTCTACAGCTAACCTCTGCAGTTAGCATTCCATTGTGGCTTATGCTGCTGGTGAGAATTCTATGGAGACATCATCACTCTAGCTCAGCTGAAACTGAGAACTGAGTGAAACAGTGTGAAACCCATTTAACTAGTATCCCACAAACTGCCTTTCCTTGCCTGCCACTGGTTCTAAGTGGGATTCTAGTAACCCCTGGGAACAAGGGGGTCACACCTACCCTCGGCCAGGAAAATGACTGTCCAAAGTCATTACCTACCCGGCTCCAGACCATCCTGCCCTATGTGCTACCTATGGAAAGGGGTGATCAGGCCCTCTCCTACCATGTCCCAGGCACAGACAGGCAACACTAAGGGCCCAGAGGCCATTGGCTGATGCATTAGCCTCTACACTATGATCTTACTTTGGTAACCAGTGGCCCTGGAAGAACTGTCCAGAGCATAGCCCTATTAGACCAGTACTGCAGCCTCTACTGCAGGTCAGAACCACAGCCTGTCTATCCCCCTAGCCCTCTAGGGAAAACCTATCTGACCAGAAACCAAACTACCCAAAACAGGGGAACCTCCCCCCCATCCGTGGACACCTGCAACCAACCAAGGAGCTAACACTATAACTAAGCATTACACTCCCACACTCCCCCACAACCATACCTGTGGAAGGAAAAGTTAACACATTAACAACAACATAATAGTCTAAACACAACACTTTAAAGCACGTGAGGAACTCCTATGAGTCCCTCCACTCCTCTTCTTGTCTTCTCTTCTGTCTTTATCAGGAACCACCTGAAAGAGAAAAGACAAAAACACACCCCTAATCTGCAAACACAGTATGCTATCTAACCCTTACCATCAAAACACTGGAGAATCCCCAAAATATTTTTTAGAAAAGTAGAAAAACATTAGCATTATATACAATACACATATTGGGGGATGGAATGCCCTAAATGTCCCATCCAGTGACAACAGGGCCCAAAAGCAAGTCCAAGAAAGAGTGTCTCCTGGGCCAGAGCCCGGTGAAGCACAGTTCTTGTAGGACTGTAGTTCCGAAGGGGAGAGTCTTTGTGGACAGTTCAAACAGTCTGTAGTCTGTGAGATGTAGGATGTGTATTGCAATGTCAATAAGATAAGAAAAGTCTGGACTTACCAGTCCCTTGAAGAACGAAAATGGTACGGCATCTGGATCTCCAGCTGAAGACTCTCCCTGGCAGCATTTTTCGGATACAGCTGGGTGGAAATCTTCCAGAAATGACAGGGTAGCACATCTGGAAACTGCTGGGATGATGTCATCTAGGAGATGGAACCTTGGAACAGGAAAGAACTGCTGGTCTGAAGTAATCCGAAATCCCAGGTGATGAATCAGGAGACAGCTGGGCTGGTGTCCTCTCTGGAAATGATGTTATCTGGAAGGCCAGGCAATGGAATCTGGAAAGCACACTGCAAGGCTGATGAATCTGGGGCACCTGGATCCTAGAATACCAGACTGGCAGAACAACATGGGTACAGCAATGGCTGAATGGCAGCACTGGCTACCACTGCTCTGCTTTCCACTTGGTAGGCATGGGCACATTCGCAGGAAGTTGGTTGCATTGAGGGAAGTACCACAGTGGGTCAGGTGCAAGAATTATTACCACGTCTGGGCGCTCATAATTCACATTGAAGAAGGTTTCATGGCCCTCTACATCCATGATTCATACAGTGTCTATGAACAGACTCCTGCCCACTTTCCAATACTTGAATTTTACTGTAATTACTCTATCTCTGACAAATTGACTTGCACCTGGATGCACATATTTTGTTGCTTCTTCCACTAACCAGGATTTCCTGTTTCTCTCAATCTCCTCCCAGACTCTCCGAGGAGAGGTAGGAAAGGATATCCCATAGATCTCATTCGCCTTCCTATGAACCAGTCTTTCCTCTTTACTACATTTGGTAAATTTAAGACCTCTGATCTGGCTTGGGGGTGGTCATTCCTGGTTCTGCCAGTGACGCATGCTCAATGCAATGTAAAATGGATCTCTGACTCTTCCTTGTGTGGACAGGGCTGTGGAGTCACCAGTCTCTCCTTCTTTTTGCTCCTCCAAGGCAAGAGCCCGAGGCTGTGGACTAGCACCTTCATCATATGGCTACATAGGTTCCCCCTCCTCCTCCTCTTCCTCGCTTAGGATCTGAGCCCAGGAATGAGCAGTCGTCCTCACTCCTGAGACGGTCCACTCTTCACTGGGCGTGGAGGTCGACACCTCCCATTCAAGAGCCTTTCTCATCTCATCTTCTCCTATGAGACTAGGGCTTGGCACCTCTCTCCATGGATCTGTTGATGCTCCCTCCACACTGTCTCTCTGTGACCCAGACTCGGAGACATCAGCACTACTTTGCTCTGCCTGTAGATCTACACCCTCTTCCTTTGTGCCACACTCTGCCGGGCTTCCCCCAACAGGCTCCACCTGGTGCTGCGTGCTGCCACTTGCAGAATCTTGAAGTTTTGTCCACGTGGGAGCTAAACTAATCTTGGATACCTTAGTTAGGCCATGTTTCTCTAGACACCCAGAACAGTGAGGAACCATGAAGACATCCCTTCCAGCCTTTAAGCACATTATGCACACTCTAACTGGATATTCAGGAATCGCCACATGAGGAGGCAAACGTCCCCCATAGTAGCATCTCTCTATGTCTTTCAATTTGTTCACTTCTTCCACTACCATAGCCTGGGCATGATCTGGGTAGCGGGATGATCCCAAAGCCATGACTACAGAGAAAACAAAAGTTCACTGTTATCTTAGGTCTCACTTTGGTTGAAAAAAATCATACAAAATGGCTCCCCTGCTGCTGTGTTTACTTTACTACCCCACCCTGTCATGGTGGTGGCAACCCTCCTGACGCATCAACATTCTGTTTCTGACTCAAACCACTGCACATCCAATTTACGTGCTTTACTGATAAAGTTCATTCAAACTGCATGGACTGCACTGTTTTGTTCTCTCAGCACATCTATATGATTTTTACAGGACTTTTCATTCGCTTTAAATTACTGTTCTTGCTAAATGTCCCTAAAGCCACAGTATTCCATACACAGGATCGCCTGTTTTTGTTGCATCTTTCATACAACCCACAGTCTCTGACTTTGCTTGGAAATCATACTGTTGATGAACCCATAATTATGCTCACAATCTAATGCTCAGCATTCTTGCTAGGTTGATTAACTTGACACAGTCCTTCTTTGCAAAACAATCACACTGTTACACACAGATTCAGCTGGCTTTAGTTAAAATCACTCACAGTTTGAGCTGTTTCTCTGGATGGTACTTACTGAATCAGTAGCTTGCGTTTATGATGGAAATTTCTGGCCTACAGCCGATCCTGGAGGCCTCTGGATTGAAGCGGGCTGGCAGTCCTGCCGATTGTCCCTAGCAACACCACACTTTCTTCCCAGATGATCGAAATGTGGGTTGAGCCTGATTTTAAAATAAAAGTCCGATTTTATTACTTTTACATCGTTTTCAGTCACCGCGACGCTCCTCCTGGCAAGCCAGCTCACACACCACTCTCTCTCTCCCTCTAGAACACTGTGCCGTCACTCTGAAGCTGGCTACGGGGCAAGACTAATTGCAGTCTCACCAATCACTCAATGCCGTGCTAATGAGCCTCTCTCTCTGTTCTCGTGCTCTTCTCCTCCACGGCAATCATCAAGCAGGCAAAATTTAAACTGCAAACCACTTTTTTCTTTTTCAACTTGACTCCTTGGCAGAAACTACCATTTTCATAGCATTTTCCTCAGCTGACCCCAGTCACAGCAAGCACTTTAAACTTTAAACTTAGGCACAAATGACCCTCTGTTTCCCACAGTTTTTCATACTTTTTCTTGTCACAACTTGAAATTTAAAAGCTGGCAAACATTATTTTTGATGCAGGACAAGGGGCACACACACTCTGGCTTTACAGCTCCTTGGTAAACTGGTGGCACAATTACAGCAGCACATGAACAGCAGCACACAGCGGCACATTTGGATGGCAATGCTTCCAATTTTTTGGGCTACCTACTGCCAGACAGACAAAACGCTAGCCATGATCTGAGCAAACCTTTCTTGTTTTCTCCCCAAATCCAATCAAATCCTCAGTGGTGCCTCCATTTTGTAACCTCCCCCCACCGGCCCCCCCTTGTTTCTCTGTGCAGGGCTGCTCCTCTCACATCTAGGCACCACTGAGAGGGCTAGGGATAATCACTACAAATATTCTTGAAACAGAAACTGTGGACTCATTACTTCTACTACTGAGCCTGCCATCCTTCCGACAGGCTACCCAAGTGTGGCAACTACCTGGCTCACACCTGAGGGGACAATTTAGCATGGCCATCAATCTGGGTCCCTGGGAGAAAACGTTTGCTCAGCATTATGCTAGGTTTGTACTTCTGGTCAGGGGCACCCAAGTAAATCCGGACACTGGAAGCAATAACTGAAATGTCCAAACCAGGAATGGGATTCTAGAGTGTGGCTTTTATTCACATAACACAGAGAATAACAAAGCAAAGATGGACCCCCACAGAGCTACACTCGCTGGTAATGCAGATTACAGAGGTACAGAGCATATCACTTCCTTACTATGAACCCTCAGGATCTGAACAGATCTGGGCACACATGGCCCGAACTGGTACACTTCTCTTCTATTCCTTGACATGTCACCCCGGCCAGTACTAGGACACTTTTCCATATGGCATGGAGGTTGATGGTGGCTCCCTAAACCACCCATGAGCACTTTCTAGCTCTAAGGGAAAAATTCCACAATCCCACGTCTGGGTGCTTTCTTCAAACACTGGCCAAGTGCCTGAGAGAAAGCCATGGGTGCCCAAACTGAACCTGAAGAGGTAAACCTGGTTAGTCCAGATGGGGGGTCTCCCACCTCTTGGTCCCACACCTATACTCGGCCATTCATTAGGATACAACACTTTTCTTCGAACTACTGGTTGTAGATGCTATCTCAAAATGTTTAGCACATTTAACATTCTACACCTCTGGAGGTGCCTGGCTTTAAAAGTTCTGTAAGTGGCTCTGTCTTTAACCTAGACCCCCACTGTTGCAGAAGCTTCTAAGCCATACACAAATTAAAAGTTCTGTACTTGGCAAGTCTTCGTTTGACCCCACAGTAGGCAGATACTTTTACACTACACTCTGTATCAGTGAACATAGTCTCTTTATCAGAGTAGACTCACCCAAGGTATGCAGGTGCCCCAGGGCTTCTTCCTACAAATGTCTCGGGTACTCACAAACAAATCAATTCTAAGGCAGCTTCTCTCTGTCCAGGCTAGCACAGGGGATAGCCCATGAATTCCTGGAATTCAGCACCCTATCCCTCTGGGGATGGGGCACTGGAACAACTCTAGGAACGGTCTCTGCCACTTCCTTCTGGGCTCTTCTGTGTTCCTCTCTAGGGTGAGAACACACAACCCACTTGTCTAAAGTAGCTCTATATCAGAGCTAGGCTCTGAGGGGCTGCCAACTACAGCACACCTCCCCTCTCGAGTCTCCACTCAGACTGCTCGCTCAAGACTCTCATTGAAGACTGACTTGAATTCCCCAGTGTTCTACAGCTAACCCCTGCAGTTAGCATTCCATTGTGGCTTATGCTGCTGTGAGAATTCTATGGTAACATCATCACTCCATCTCAGGTGGAACTGATAACAGAGTGAGACAGTGTGAAACCCATTTAACTGGTATCCCACAAGCTGCCTTTCCCTGCCTGCCACTGGTTCTAAGTGGGATTCTAGTAACCCCTGGGAACAAGGGGGTTACACTGCCCTTTTGGCCCTTACCTTTTCTGCTACCTCTTTTGAGAACCATTGTGACCTTTTCCTTGTCTTGCCATTTGATACCAGTCTGATGCATTTGTTTGTTACTTCCACTATGGCTCCTTTTAGGTTCTCCCAATGCTCTTCCACCCCCCCCTCCACGTCCCACTATTCTCCAGGACACTTTTGATAACTCTCCCTATTTCAGTGAAGTCTGCCTTTTTGAAATCAAAAACCTTCACCTTAGTGTGACTTAGCTGAATCCCTGACTGTATGTTGAACCACACTATGTGGTGATCACTGAATCCTAGTTACCCCTCCACCTGGGCATCTGTGATTCTTACCCCTTTGGTCATTACTAGATCAAGAATCGCCCTGTCTCTGGTGGGATCACTCACCAGCTGCCTGAGTCCTGCCCCTTGTAGGGAATCCAAGTTGCCTCTGCTTCTGGTTAAAGCAGCTGCCTGGGTGGTCCAATCCACATCTGACATATTGAAATCCTTCATTAGCAGAATCTCACCTTTCATTGCCATTTCGTGTATTTCATCCTCAAGTTTTGTTAAGTTAGATAATTTACAAGAGTTATCTGCTGCTAGTCTTCCAAACACAAAAACTGTTTAAGGCAAAATTAAAGAATATATTAACTCTCCCACTCTCTTAACCAGTACCTTTGCTAAAATCTTGGTGTTAGTATTTCTTAAAGGGACACTGTCAGCTGTTTACATAGGTTTACTGTCAGTATCCCCAGACATGATACTGGGCATGCGCATATGCATATCTGTATCCAGTATGCACATACCCAGTATCACAGCTCAGTTTTCAGACCGATTTTTCTAACTAAGCCTTTGATTCAAATTAACTGACACTTTCCCAAGTTCAGCTTTCTTCATACTGTTAAAACATGTGTTTAGCTGTACTTGGGTATAAAGAGGTGTGCACAAACCTTTTGGCACTTCAGCACCATTTAGAAACGAGACCGTATTTTGGCAGTTGGCTTGGTAAATTTGAATGCACCAAGAGGGTTTCGCTTTGCTTTTAAATTATTACAACTAACTACTTTTTGGTACTGAAATATGCTTCTATGGATGCTGTATGGCTAAAAGGACTGCTGTAGGCATTGCAGGCACATTTGGGGATACCTGCAGTAAACATAAGTAAATGGCTGACAGCGTCCCTTTAAAGAAACAGCTTGTAATTTTTGCATAGTGCTAGGTCTTTAACAGTATTTTAGTTATATCAGTGAATAAGGAAAACAAGGAAGACATCAAATGGCTAGTTGAGGGAGGTGGGGTAGGGTGATAGAAGAGGATGAGCAAAAGGTCACCATCCTGAGTGACTACTTTTGCTCAGTATTCACTAAGGAGGATTGCGGGTCCATGCCAGCAAACAACATTAAAGTGGCCACTAAGAGAGTCCCAGAAATGAGGCAGCCAATACTTATTAGCGAGAAGGTCCTGAAAAGGCTGGCAGCCTTCAAGATGGATAAGGCCCCAGGACCAGATGGGTTGTATCCCCAGCATACTTAGGGAATTAGCAGAAGAACTGGCTGAACCACTGGCTGGGCTGTTCAGTGGTTCATATAGGTCCAGAGAAGTTCCAAGGAATTGGAGACTGGCAGATGTTGTACCGCTTCATAAGGGGGGGGGATAGGGAGCAACCAGGGAACTACAGACCTGTCAATCTGACTTCCACTGTGGGGAAGCTGATGGAATCACTAATCAGAGAGGACCTTGTGGACTACATAGCGAGCAACAAGCTCCAGGATAGTAAACAACATGGTTTCATGGTAGGACGGTCTTGTCAGATGGACATGATTTTTTTCCTTTGACTCAGTAACTGAGGAAGTAGACAAGGGCCATGCTGTGATCTGTTGTACTTTGACTTCAGCAAGGCTTTTGATTTGGTACCACACAAAAGTTGCTCAAAAAAATGGAGGACCTGGGTGTGGCTAAAACCCCAGTGAAATGAGTGGGTAGTTGGCTAGAAAGGAGGCAGCAGAAGGTGGTGGTCAAAGGTGTTAAATCAGAGGAAAAGGAGGTTATGAGTTGGGTTCCACAGGGATCTGTCCTGTGTCCAGTCCTGTTCAAAATGTTCATTAGTGACATTGGTGAGGGAATCCAGGGCAGGTTGTGTCTCTTCACAGATGACACAAAACTATGTGGGAGGGTGGATAATGATGAGGAAATAAGGGATATGTAGAGGGATCCACAAAAACTGGGGGGGTGGTCAAAGGTCTGGCAGTTAAAATTCAATGCCAAAAAGTGCAAGTTAATGCACCTAGGGAAAAGGAACCCCAAGACAGAGTACTGGATGGGTGGAGTGAGACTTAGCACTGCAGAAGAGGAACAGGATCAGGAGTTATCAATAATAACTCCCTTAAACAAATGAGCCAGTGATACAAGGCCTATAGCAAGGCTAGCAGGATGCTGGGATGTATCGGGAGTGGTATTAATGGTTCCACCAAATTGCATCAACAACAAAGTTGTCGACAGACTTTACAGCAACAATATTTTGCCAACAGCGATCACAAAGTGCAAACTGGAATCAGCATCACGCTTGGGTGTGAGGCTTTTATTGCTGACAGTTCCCCTTTAACAAAATGCATTCTGAAGAATTCTGGGTTTGGAGGAGTCGGAGCATAGATGGAAATAAAGTACAGAGTTTTCTCCTCAGAGTACCTGATACCATAACTATCCTGCTCGAATTTTCTTCACATGTATATGTTACCTTGAAGGCTAGCCCATACAAGATGAGAATGGTTATCATTGCTTTCCTTGCCCTAGGGTGAGCATCAGCATGAACCTGTCCCACCCACCCTCGTCTAAGTTTTAGATGTTCCTGTGGGAAATGGTGATTTCCTGTAAAAATCCAATGTCACATTTATTGTGTCCCAACTCCTGCAAAATTCAAGCTCTTTTCACCATATTATTAATTCCCTTGATATTAAGGAAGCAAACTGTTAACATCCCAATGTGCTGCATTGCTGAGTTCCTTAAAGTAGCAAGTCATCCCATCCCCTCCTGGGATGGCCCCTAGTGTGAATGGTGACATAAAAACAGTAGACCCCTATTAAGAGTTTCTCTCCCTTAACTCACCCATGTACATTTCCCCATGACCCCAACACCCCATATTGCTGATAATTGATATGCTCTTACCCCATCTCTTCCAACAGAATAAAAAAATAATCATTCTGATCATTGAGAACAAAAGTTATGAGTCGTCCATGATTTCACCTGCAGTCCTCATGCAATAATAAACCAAGTGTCCTGTCCCTGGGTCTGTGCAAAGGAGTAGGGAGAAGTGTTCTTGGATTGGGAAGCCATAACCTCAGCCAGGAGAAATCTGTAAATCTCCTGAGTCCTCTTCCAGTCATGATGCAGACCCTGAGGCTTTATACAGTTATACCAAATAATCCAATATTGTAATTCCTTCCCCCCATCTTTTCCTGCAGTATTTCAGTTCCTAGGGGGCTGAGCTATTGTGAGTAGGTGGGAAAGATGCTGATTCACCAATGATCTGTAGGAGGCTTCCATATCCCGGGCTAAGTTGTCCAGGGAGGCGAATGGGAAGGGCTCCTTCAAGGGAGGGGATCCCACCTTGTGGTCCAGGGCCAAATTGGGGGCAGCAACTCTTCTCAAGAACTCAGTTCAATGATCAGAAGAGGCATTAAGAAGGTCCTCAGAAGGTTAGGACAAGATCGCAGTTATCAGCAGGTATGTTTATTTCTTGCTCCCTGCTGCATTTTGACAGAGTTTGTATACTTCAGTTTGTATTGTGGCTAGACGCTCACCCCTTTGCTGTTGTGCTGGATTCTTATTCTGCATCAGGCTCCAATTTGCCTCTGCCAGCACTTTCTGCAAACACTCCTCTTGCAGGTCTGGGAGCTCCACACCCTGGTCCAAGAGGTAGTTGGCTGCTGCAAGGAGACTGTCATACACCTGTGGCCCTTTTTCACTTGTGACCATGAGGTTAGCAGGATATCTCATTTCACCCTTATTGCCTTTTTCTTTAAAGGCTTTTATGACTGTGTAGACATTTTTTTAATTTAGCCAGGAACCCTGGCAGGAAGTCCTGATCCATATATACCCTTTGGCCATACAAGTTCAAGTCCTTTGTCTCCCATGCTTTGTGGAGAATTTGCTCTTTCACCGGGAACTTTAAGAACTTAATGATTATGGATCTTGGTGGTGCTCCCTGTTTAGGCTTCAGACCTACAGCTTTGTGTGCCCATTCAATACTGATTTGAAAGTCCACTCTCAGTTGCCTCTTCTGCCTTAACCAGGACTCCAGGAAGGCATTCAAGTCACTTTGTTCAGCCCCTTCCAGGAAGCCAAAGATTCTTGTTTTTTTCCGTGGGCTTATGTATCTGCATCTTCTGCCCACCTGGTTAATTCTTGTTCCCGCTGATGCAAATAGATGAGCCAGCTCCCATAGGTATCACAGTTATCATGATGATCGCCCATGCCGTCCTCCACCTCAGTTGTATATTGCTCCAGTTTTTATAAGTCTCTCCAAATATTCAGCACTTTTCCATCAATTTTGTAAAGCATCTGCATAATGCTTGTGGCCCCTACTTGTTCAATCATTCTGCTGTGGCAGGATCAGTGATCGTCTTCCTTGTCACCTGATCCCACTGTCATCTCTGCAGCTCTGAAGGGAGATGTGGTCAGTGATCATCATCACAGATTGCAGCACCGGCTGTCTAATTTATTGGTTTGGACACCAGTATTTTCTTTGGTCCTCCCAATGCTGGACTTGGGGCTAGCATTTTAGATAGTACTGGGACTCATTGTGGATTTCTGGGAGTGGGATAGCATGCAGTTCCTATCTCGGGGAGCAGGAGCTCTCATTCAGGCAGCCATGCTAGTTGCCCACTCAACTGGAAGTGTTTGCTTAGTGTTTTAATAGCTTTTTCTATTTTAGATGGTGGTATAGGTTTCCTCTGATTCTCCAAATGTCTGTCTTCCAGTTTAGGTATTTCTATGCCTTCATAAAATTCTTCTAGTTTCTCAAGAGTCAGAGCATTGTTTAGTGTACAGGTCTGAGTAGATTTTTTTTTAATTATTCATTAATTTCTTTAAAACCATAATGAAGAGCTCTATCCTTGCTTTCTTTAATACAGTTTGTGTTTGTTTTGTTGGCAGATTGTGTAAGCCTAATTGTTAATATTTTAGAAGCTGTATGCATGAATTAATATATACTTTAATATAATATTAAACTTTGAATAAAAGGAAATGAAATGAAATTGAAATATAGCTGAGTTTGGCATTCCAAAGATAGAACTCAGCTTCTTTCCTTACAGTACATATCATTACAATCCATTTTAGCCCTTGACCAGCTGCTCCATTTTTCCTCTGCATTTGTGCTAAGATTATGCTCCAATTTAGCTGATCTTGTTTCATTTTCTTTGTATTTGTGCTTTCTTTTCTTTTTTAACTTTAGATGAAATTCCAGTCAGATAGCCTCTAATATAACATTTAAAGTGTCCGAGGTATTAGACCAGCTTGTTTCTGATGCTTTGTTAAATTTGAAAAATTCTTTAATTTTCCCCCTTATCTTAACGCTTATGTCTTCTTATTCAATAATAAAATTGTTTATTGTTCCACCTGTTATTTCTAACAAAGAAGGTTGGATTTATACAAAGTGACACTGGAAAATGATCAGATACTGTCATGGGCAGGATATTTGCAGAAATACCTCCTCCTACACTATCTTTTGGCATAAATTGCTGGTCAATTCAGGATTCTGTTTTATGAATATTAGACCAATAAATTAATTCTTGAACTGTTGGGGTTAGAATTCATCAAATGTCTATTAGGTTGAGATCCAGAAACAAATGATTTGATACCAGTTTAACTGTTTTATTGATTTCTTGCATTTAAATCTCAGTTACGTTTTAAAAGTATTTTAAACCAATGATAATTCTTTCTGGTTTTTTTTTTATGTATGATCTGGGTGTTAGTAGAACATATTTTTACAAACAATTGTCATAAGCTTCCAAATGCTTAAGCACTGTTTTCTTTTGTTACATCTATGTTGGTCCAATAAAAGGTATCAAACCATTTGTTTCTGGATCTGTTCTTACAAGGACCAATATGGCAAATAACTAATTCTGTGTATTAGGTTGTGGTTATTTTATAGGTCTACTGAGTCTTTGTCTGATCTACTTAGACAGTAATTGTTCCTGGAATCTCCAGAGCCAAAGACCTGTATAACCCATTCACTGTGCATTAAATCATAATCCTTGCATCTTAAGAGAGTCGCTTGTAGGCAGTCTAGCTGTGCTTCATATTTTTTGGAAAATCATAAGACCGTATACCTTTTAATCATTTTGTTTAGCTCTGTTATATTCCATGTAATGAATCTATATGTTCCTGCCATTATTAAACCTCAATTATGAACTGAGGATCGTAAATAGAGGAATCTGATTGGGCCAGAGCTCTTTGAAGTCGTGATGATATCAGGCTACATCATCATGACTTCAAAAAAGTTCCAGCGCCACCAGCCTCCTTGCTCTCTACTGTCTGAGATCTATTTTTTCAAAATGTACTCTTACACCACCCAAAAACTCATTCATAAAATGTTTTAAAACCTGTTTCTTTTATTTTTTTTGTATTTATAAAACTTGAAACTCAGTTCATAATAGCAATAAGTCACTCCAGGGTGTGGTATATCATGGGATATCATCACTTCTCAGGGTGGTTGGATGCACTTGGCCTGTGGCTTCGTGCCCAACCACCCGAGGCATGAGAATATCCCATAATATACCACACCCTGTCATGCCTTATTGCTTAATTATACAATGGCAAGAAAATGTCCTGGTCTCTGATTGGTCAATCTTGGGCTGGACCCGTGATGTTATCCCAGTACAACATCACGGGTCTAGTCTCAGCCTCACTTGTGAACCTGTAGATGAGCTATATGATGAGCTAGATGACCTCTTTTTTTGCATCTCCTCTTAAGAAACAAAAACATTTTTCCACACTAAAAAACCTTCTTTAAAATTATTTTTTTTATTTTATATATAACAATGAGCCATTGTATAATAGCAATAATGCCCTCCAGGGTGTGTGTCATTTGGGATAACGTCATGCCTCAGTTGTTGGACACACTCAGCCTGTGGCCTTGTGCCCAACCACCTGAGGCGTAACGTTATCCCAGCACGACACACACCCTGTCGGGCATTATTGCTTAAATAACATATTAATCTTATTCTGTTTACTTAAGTCAGCAATACGGCTAGAAAAATGTAAATTATAAGATCTTTGAGTATCCATATCTATAGAAGCATTTTAGATATATTACAATATAAATAAAAATGCTGCATGAAACTGGCATTTTTAAGTGCAAATTAATTCCATCTCAATATAGATAGATTTATCCAACACTTGTGAGGATATTTAAGGGCTCATATCAGTGATATTGTGCTCCCTCTGGACCAAGAGTGAGAATATTGAAATATTCTCTCTCTAGATCCCCATGAGCAAAAATATTCTCACTGCAGGTCCTCATTGTGAGAAGCTAGCAGCATAAGCAGCACATTTCTAATTTTTGAACTCAAAATTTCACTCACATTCTGACTGCCACCAACTGGTTTCACTTCTCCTGCAACTACCTGATAGTACTTTGATTTCCCCATCTGCTGCTGCTGACTCTCTCTTGTTTACAAATAAAACATCTGGACCATGTGACCAAAACAATAGTCTAATATGCAGCTTTTCCCAACTACATGTATTCTTATAGTATCATTAGCCCCCATAGCAGCCAGAATTGTTGGCTTCTCATACCTGCAGTGGATGTGGACTACCACTCCAACCTGCTCCGCACTGTGACTGAGATATTTCCTCCTTCTGACACCAACATATAAGCTGCTGTTTGTGGCTATTCAAAAAGCTGCAACCACTCACACTACATGCTGACACTTTCTCCACACCTGAAGTCAACTCTCATAACGCGCTGGTGCAATGATGCATGTAAGAGTGTCACATGCATCATGTGTCATGTGCCACTCAACCATCCAAAATAATTAACAGAACAAAGCAAAAAAGAAGTAAAACTGTAAGTTATACACAAAAAAAAGTTTAAAATGCTAAACTAACTAAAGCATTGGATAAATGGAATATGCCATGGCCCCAGAAGAAGTACTGGCAATATTTCTCCTGGAGCCATTTCATATCCCTTGCATACATAGATATATACTGTATAAGGAAAGATGACCGTAAAATCAATCTATTAGTTATGCTGGCCAAAGTAAATATGAATGTCAATACAAATTCAATATACCTTTTTTGCAAACATGCATGTACTAAATGATATGCTGTTAAAACTGTTGAAAGTAAACTATACCACCCCTGGTCAACCCTGAATGACTAAGCCCCCCCCCCCCATGTAACAAATTAAAGTAGCTGCAATACATCTACTCTATGATGGTATCCATAAAACTTACTAGCAGTATTAAGCAAAAAAGCAGAAAATGAGCGCCCACCACCAGCATAAACTCCAGGAAAGAAGTTTTACCTACAAAAACATTTTTATTGTTAGAAAATTACTCATAGCTCTCAGTAGTAGGAAAACCACTTATAAAACCATGAGGACAAAACTACTAATGTTTCACAAGGTTGTCCCCTTGCTTTATCAGACTCTGATGAAGCAAGGGGGCAACCTTGCAAAACGTTAGTAGTTTTGATTTTATTAGTAAAACTTCTTTCCTGGAGTTTATGCCTGTGGTGGGTGCTCATTTTCTGCTTTTCTATATATGTAAATTTTATTAGCTAGCACCACCACTTCATCCTGGTGCTGCCTTCTTCTCTTTTTTGTCTAGCAGTATTAACTTATACTTTATGAAAAATGCTCATTTAGGTTGATGTCAGGATATTAATGCATAAATCAATCAATCATTAAGTTGTCAGTTACTCTATTTGTTGCTAGTGATGCTAGCCCTAAAAGAAGAAAATACATTTAGTCCATTAAAATAGAAATTTCAAAGGCCGGCCAAGTGGTGTGAAGGGCTGAGGCGTCAGTGCCTTACCTCCTGCCATGCCAGTGACTCATGTTCGTGGTGCAAGTGAGTTGCTGGGGGTCAGCCAGGGAGGACAAAGATCAAGCATCCCTAGGACAGTTCTTCTCCTCTGGGGAGGGAGGGGAACAGTGGTCAGTGTTAGCTTGGCCCCCTAGCAGAGGCTAAGGGCTGGCACACCGATGGTGTATGACAGAGGGGCAGAGGCGGGGCAGATGCCTGGCGTGCCACATATGGGAATGTGCACGACACCACTATTGGCATTCTTGTATGCTCCCCTCTGCGGGGGGAAAAACAAACATGGAGGAAATTGCCAGTGGTTGGATGAAGGAAGGGCCCTTGCAGGCCCCACCTCCAACCAGCTGGGCTCACCAGAATGAAGTGGATCCTGTGTGCAGCAGGGGTCGAGAGCCTCCCCCCCCACCAACTCCACTTGGGAGGACAAGCCCTGGGGCAGAAAGGCTGGAGGTGAGTCCTGGTGGATGTGTGGATAGGGATGGGGCTGGGGTGCCCTCTTAAATGTGGGCCATCTGGCATGGTGTACAAAACTAGAGTTAAAAAAATAGCATTTTCAAAGACTGGAGCTGTATGATTCAAAATGGTATACCTCCCCAACAGCAACACCAATACTGTGAACTACATCGATGCCGATAACATCGACAGTTCACTGTATTGGTGCGCCAGAGACCTGGGCACACTGTCTCCCGGTCCTGCACCCCCCCAATCAACTCTGATTTGGAGTTGATTATATTTAGAATGGGGGGTGTGGGGACAGTGCCCCCGATAGAAAAAAAGATCGGGAGTCCTTCGGGATTTATGTCAACTGCAACTTGCAGTCAACATAAATTCTGTCACTGTGATGTTGGTCGACGAAATTGTTGATGAACATTTGAAACACAGTTTCAGTTTTTAATTGTTCTGCTATTAGCAGATGTTAGTTGTTTAGAAGAGATCTTCATCTCTAATATCCTTAGTTAATCACCTGTGCTGCCGAGCAATCCATGTTTCAGAAAATCATGCTGTTATCAAATTCTGTGCTTGTGTCAGTGCTCTTAGCTGATCAGTGGGTGCCGCCATGTTCTGCAGAAGTAAACAAAGAGTTGAGCATGCACAGTTCTGTTCCAGTGCAAGTGATCATTTTAGGAGACCATCCGTGTGAAGATTTTGAACAGTAACTGTATTAGAAGCATACCAAAAACCATGATGGCTGAAAATTAGATTTCAAGTTAAACAAGTAAATACTTTATTCTTGTAAAACAGGAAAAGGATTTCCCAACTGAGCCACGGTCCATAATATCACTAGCATCACAACTTTCAAGCTGATTGTTAGCTTTGAATTCCAGTACTGTAGCTGCATTAAAATGTTACAGATTAAAACACAACCTCCCATGTATGCCAGGAAAATACATATATCTATCTGAATGTAAAGCAGGCTTTGATTTTCTTCCTGTAGATTACAGTACTTGGTACATTCACAACTGACACAACCATGTAATATAATTGAATGTGGCCAATTAAGACCTTGTTTGACCTCTTTAAGAATTTTACTCCTCGAGACATTCTCATATAGAAGAGTTATCAAGCGGTGTGTTAATGCATAAATTCATAACATTGCAGACAGGACTGATAGTGAAACAAAGTTATCTGCTCCAAACAGTTGTCTAACACTTCAAAATATTTTGAGAATTAGCATCAGAGCGATGCAGAGGTGAGTCTGTAATAAATCCTGATCTACTGACTTTAGAAAAGGGAGTGTGGACATTGTTTAAAAAACCATGCAGAATCACTTCCATCTACTGAAGAAAGAGGCCTCTGCCTCCCTCTCAGCTGGGGGTTGCATAACCTTCACCCCAGACTCCTCCCATTATCCCCAGGAACCAGTGGAGAAGAAAAGTAGCTTAGGTTATACAAGTGAAGTAACCCAAAAGTAAAGAATCTCCATTTTGCCTGGTTAAAACTTTAAAGCAACAAATATGGAACTGCGTGGCAAAACAAATGGGTCTAATTTGTAATTTACCAGTATACAACTAAAACAATGGCTAGAATTAAAAAAACATGCTGTTGTCAGATTATGAAGAAGCAGAGAAATCAAAGTTGGCAACAGAAGGGCAATTTTTTTAAGCCCAGTTTTTTTCTACCTTGTATCCATTATACACAATTATGCCAGACTTAGTCCAGATTCTGAATGTCATGGGAAACAGCAAACTACTGTATATTTAAAGCCAGCTTCTTTCAAGTTTACTTTTGAATGGTGAAGAAGAGTACTTTTTCTTGATAAGTGTAGTGGTAAGTCATTAAAGATTTTAATTCTACAACCCTCAAATTCTATAACTTGCTTATCTCTTAAGGACCTTTGGATGAATACTTAATGTTTAAAATTCATCAACTTAAACACAAAGAATAAGGATCTTTCATTAGGTCCAGGCTTAGGAACAAGTGATCTGTGGGCTCTTTCTATAATGGACTGTGGTCCATCAGGGGGGTGGCCAACTAACTTAATCGACAGTCTGTTAATGAAAGTGATTGCATCATTTGACTCTATACCTTCTTTAAACCAAAAATCTGCTGGTTGTTTCTGCAATTCCTGCTTTCAAGATCCTCAAGTTTGTTCTGGTTTTTTGCTAGTCTTTTGTTGTGATTATTTAACTCATAGTTAACTTTCTGTTTTTTCTCCACATTACGGATTCTAATTTCTGCATCGTTAATCCTAATTTTATGATACAGAATTTTCTGCACTATTTCTTTAACACTCCAAACCATGTTGTTTAGTGTGCCTTCTATTTAGATATTTTAGTCATTAACAGTTAAACTGTTCAACTGTAAGAGGAACACCTGGCTGTTTTTCTGATGTCCCTTCCTCCATTAACGGTAATTTCTGTGCTTTTTTTCTAGTGTAGATTCTGTCTGTGGCAACGAGACCTCCTGGATAACGATCTCTATTTCTGAATGAAGATAGCAAAATTGTGCTGCAGAATGACCCCATTAATTGAGAAGTTATACTTTCTTATTTAACATCAGATTAGTTTATACTTTAATCTTTATTGGGTGAGTCCAGATCAGATCTGCTCTGCAATTGCATAAGTTGTCAGCGATCAGGTTATGACAGAAAAAAAATAAGGGGATATAAATATCTCTAGAGGTCTAGGGCTGGATATTCAAACTGCGCCATTCATAGGCGTAAGCCCTTGCGCTGCACAAAATAGTTGTGCAGGGGTGTGTCCGGGGCGATATTCAAAGGAGTTGCGCTATTGAGCAACTCCTTTGAATATCACCCCCCAACCACAGCCACTGTGCATGGCGCAGTGGAACTTGCACCACCGTAAGTTGGCAGAGTGGAGCATTCAACTTGCGATGGGCGCAGTACCATTCGTCATGCGCCAAAATCCCGATATTCAAAGGTGACATGCAAATGGGGCTATAATTCATGCAAGGCACAGGGGGCCATTTGCATCTGATTATGGCCCCATTTGCATGCCATTAGCATGCAGGTGCTCCGATCCCGAGGACTTGTGCCTGGCGCCCTGCCAGGCAGCAGCCGTCGGGACCACTCCCTGCAGCCCGACATGGGCAAAACAGTATAGAATCTCCCCACCCCCCTCACTGGCCCGATCACGGGCATGGTTTAGTTCCCCCAACAGCCCGATCGCAGGCAGCAATGTGGCTCCCCGACCCTGAGCGTATCCCTGGTGGTCCAGTGGACGAAAAACCCGATCGCAGGCAGTAGTTGTGTAAACCTCCCCCTCCTGAAATCAGCCCTGGTGGTCCAGTGGACCAAAAAGCACGATCGCAGGCAGTAGTGTAGAATCCCCCCCTCCCGAATTCAGCCCTGGTGGTCTAGTGGCACATCCTGATCGCGGGATGTAAATGCTGCATAAATCCCCCAACATTGCCCTGGTGGCTAGTGTCCTCCCACCCACCCATGAAGCCCCACCACCCTGCTCCCCACAGCCAGCGATGGCAGTATCCTTCCGCTGTTGCCGCCACTGGCCGACTGACTGCCCGTAGGCTGCATGCCCATTGGCAGAGAATTATCAAGGTAGAGTACACGACATGACAGTTCAGTTTTGTAATGAATCATTCACAAATCTGGACTGTCATGGGTATGTGGGCTGCACGCCCATTGGCTCTTTCTCTGCACCATCGGGTGTGCAGCCCTACCGCTGTCATGCCGCGGGCGGCGGGCGGCAGGCAGGAGGGATGTCTGCCACCACCGCTGTGGGGGGGCGGTGGTGGGGCTTCGTGGGTGGTGGGGGGGGGACAGCCACCAGGGCAATGCGTTGGGGGTTTGTAGCATTTACATCCCACGATCGGATGTGCCACTAGACCACCAGGGATGATTTTGGGAGGGGAGTTTACATAACTACGCCCGCGATCGGGCTTTTCGTCCACTGACCACCAGGGATGATTTCGAAGGGGGTTTACATAACTACTGCCCGCGATCGGGCTTTTCAGTCCACTGACCACCAGGGATATGTTCAGGGCGGGGAGCTATTGCTGCCCCGACCGGGCTGGTGGGGGAATTAAGCTATGCCCGCAATCGGGCCAGTGGTGGTGGGGGATCTACAGTCGCCTGCCCTCGATCGGGCTGCGGGGGCACAGGATTGGGTTAGGGGCCAGCCACAGGTGGCAGCTGCTGCGTTGCACCTGCAATGCAGCAGCTCACCTGTGGGTGGCCCTTGACTTAAGCCTTTTTTTGGCTCAAAGTTGTGCAGGCGCAGGTTGGGGGTTGCGCCTGCACAACTCTGCACAGCCCGGCTGAATATCGGGCTGTGCAGTTTATGCATGGTTCCTCCCCCTCCAGTTCAGCATGCATTCATTTGCATTGCGCTGTTGCTCAGCATGTTTTCTGTGGCGCAACTGCCTCCTGCTGAATATCACAGAATGTAGCAAGTTCAGACTTGCGCAGGCGCAACCCTATTGCGCATGGCGCAACCCTTTTGAATATCCGGCCCCTAGTAGGACATTTCAGTTCAAGTTGGTGAAATGAATTTTTCAAACTTTTGTAGTTTACGGGAAAGAGAGATAAATTATTAATAAGAACTCACAGCCATTGTGGATGCAGCTGCTTGGAGCTCAACACTTTACATTCACACAGTGCAACACCATTCTTAGAATCTATCTTCCTCCTCCTCCTCCTTGTCAGGTTGGGTGTCCTGGTGCCTGGTCTGTCCATACCAGCCCATCACCTGTTCACTCCTCCCTCATTCTGGCCAGTCACCTGTGGTTGGTATCTACTAATGATGGTGTTACATCTTAATCATGCCTACTACACCAGCCTGCCAGTGCAGCGGTTGGATTTCCACTTGTGACGCTGGCAACTCAGGTTCAGGAATGGACCCGGGCCATTGGAGGGCTGGCCTGGGGGAGAATTATGGAGCATCCAATGGCTGCTCTCCTTCTCCAGCAGGAGGGGGTTATAGTGTTCATCACAACATGGACACCTAGCAGTGGCTGGGTGTACCACGTGTGCCAGCACCACAAGTAGGCTCAGGAGCGGGGTGGATGCTGGCCATCATTGCACATCCCCACACCTGCATTACTGGGGAGAAAATAACACTGCTGGCCACCCTAGATGAAGTCCACCCTCTGCTTCAATTAGCCTCCAGGATGGCCCCTTCAACCTATCCCGTCATTGCGGCACCTTGAGGGAGAGGTGCCGCACCCCATCCTGGGGGGAAAGTCCGGGGGTATTGAAGGGGCACATCCAATGTGGAGGTGGGAGCGAGGGTCCATGATGGGGTGAAGGTTCCGGGTGGCTGGTGGCAACAAAAAGCATAATAAAAAAAAAAATAATAATACCTACTACAGTATCTCCCTTCTCCACTTGGATCCAGTCCCCATCCCTACCACAAGATATCAGTTCCTAGCACCCTGTCTCCTCTCCTTTGTGTCCTGTGCCACCCAGGTATTGTGCCAAGTCACTAGCCTCCTCTGCACTCATCCTCTTCAACTGGCTGTGTATCTCCTTGCACCCTTGTGGTGCTTCCAGCTACCACTCAAGCCTGGTAAGGTACATCAGCAACCAACTAGCAGTGGCCCCATAGTTAACCCTGCCCTCCATACATAGGATGGTGTGCAACATACAGCCCTTACAGTGCACTAGGTATGCTTACCTCCCAGTGGCCTGGATACTAGCTTCCCCACATGCCCCCTTCCCCCCTCAGAATCCCACTCAACTGCTAGCTCTCCTCCATATGTCTTCAAGGTACAACCAGTTGCTATTCCAGATTGACAACATGCCTCTGTAACCTCTTGCTCTCCACCTTTCATCCTGAGGAATGGGGCTGGCTTGACCAAGGGAATCTCCAATGTCTAGGGGTATTTTTATCCTTGCCAAGATTTCCCATGCATCCCGTTACAGTGAATGCACAAATTCCAGGCCTTGAACTACCCCAGGACACACAAAGACCTTTTACAAGGCATAGCATTAGATCAAACCGCAGACAAAAAACTTCTAGCATGGGTTCCTTTACCGGAGAATAGACTACATAAGTTCAGTTATACAGAGTACACAGATCCAAGGATCTCAATTCATTTGGCTATAGATTAGGTTATTACTTCTTCTTTCAAAGTTCTGATTTCTTTGATCCCCTGTAAGAGCCACGTACTGTGCATTTTCTCTCCTGGGGTCCCTTTCTAATTCCTGACCCCACTATCATGCTGGTCTCACCTTGGCTGACTAGATATAGACTTTTATAGACTTTGGCTGACTTGCAATGATAACCCTGTCTTGCTTCCATGATGTCCCTTTCATTCTTGAATTCGTTATTTACTTACGACTCTCTGTTCTTTCTCAACATATTGGTTCATATCACATGGATAGGCTTATCCATGTCTGCTGCAGCATCTCTCTGAAATTAGTCCTAATCCTCTCTAGTTTCTCATTACTTGGCTTGGCAATGCTCAAACAATTGGTACGTCCATGCCATCCAAATCTGTCGGTGCTTTCCTGTTAGCAATTTCCCTTTCTTTAAACTTTTCTGTTTTCCACACTACCATCTTATGGCTTTTTCTCCATTACCACATCATAAAGATGTATACCATGCTGTCAGTCTCAGTTCTGTCAGGGGAAAAATTGGGGGCCCAATGCCTTTTTCTGGTTGGCCACACACTGAATTCCCTCCTAGCCTAACTCATGCATGAATAATACCCCTCACATGCTGTATGTGCCCTGTAATGATCAGTAGTCAGGCTGCATGGTAATCCTCTCCAGTGGGTCAGGTAAAAAGTGCCACTGCTGAGAGACTCGGCTCCCATGGCCCCTCCACATACTCCAGAAATTAATCTCCTATCTTGCCTGGCAGTTTCATCTCTCCCACAGTCTTTCCTCCTTGTCTCTTCACCAGGGTTTCCTTCAATGTCTTCATGGGGAGCCCCCAACAGGACTGAGGGTAATCAGGTTGTTTCCCTTGAGAGGACCCCCCAGGTTTCCCCCAACCTCCCAGTTGTCCTTCTACATACCTACAGTAATTCCACTCTATGGAAGATCTGTAAACAAAAGTGACCCTGATCTCTGGGCCCAAAGATCTGTTCCTAATGCCACAGGTCCTTCCCTGGTTTGATACAAAGGTCCAAGAGTGAATCAATTTCTGATGCCCTTGAATCAGCAAGGTGTCTGAGACCTTAACAATTCATGGAGTCCCAAATGCTTTGGGAGACGTAGAGGTCAGGAAACAGCCACATGTCCTCTGCTAGAAGCCCTGTAGACTAAAAAGGTGAGCCCCAAGGGAACCTGGCACCCTCTTTAATCAATAACACTCCTCCCCCTAGCCTATCCTGCTGGGGATGATTCCAGAGTTTCAGGCCCCAACTGGCACACCTTGGTGAACAACAATCTCCCTCTTCTGCAAGGAGGGCATTGTTACACCTCTCTAAAGTAGTAACTAGCTTTTAGACCCTACAAGCTTTTTGAAGAAACAATGCATTCTGCCCCACCTGGAAAATTAAGCCTTGCTGTAATATTTCTATAACTGCATAACTTCTCTGGTTTTGCATATCACTTCTTCTGCATTCCAAGATATTTGGTCAGGGAACAATATTGGTTGCTCTTGGGACAATACATACCACATACAGTATACTATGATTCATTGGAAGAACTGGGACTCAAATGTTCTGACAAGTAGATTGGTGCAATTCCATTTAGCACTGTATAACTAATTATTAAATTTCACAGCTAATAGTAATTGATAGCCAAGTAAGTTCACCAAGTATGGGGGTAGGGTGGTATAATTTAGAAGTATCCAGTCTATGTTTTATGAAAGGCACTCTACTTTTATTGGAAATTCCACTCCAGGTTTTGTACTAATATGTAGCCCACATTGTTGCAGGCTGGAGGTCCAGATGGTAAGGAAAGTGAAGGCAGCTCTGCTTCAACTCAATCTATAAACAAAAGATGTATGTTTTCAGAGTTTGTTGATAGAACTGTTCATTTGAAACCTGCCATTGTTTGTGTCTTCTATAACTAACTCCTGAAGGTCTGGTACGCTATACATGTGGGTAATGATATCTGAGGCTCTAGATCTTGTGATCACCCTAGCAGAAGAATGTTTAGACAGTTGATGTTTAGAGTCAGACAGTCCAGAGATTGGTAGCCCATAACAGACAGCACTCCCATAGTCAGTTTTTGGCATTAAAAATGCATGCATTAGTTCCTTAAATGTCCAAGAAAAGTGAACCCGTAATGTTTGCTGGGGCATGGTTGTCTGGGCCCCCTATGAGGATAAATACTTGTAGCAGTATTTTCTGAGAAAGGCTGCCTGACTTCTTCCACAGAAATACAGTGATGCCTGGCAATCTCTGTTCCAATGACTGAAATCCCATGTGAGCATTTTAGGCTTCTGGCTCTGTATCTGCATTGCAACTTCCTAGACAGGGAGCCCTGGCTGAACACTCAACTCCAAGGATGAACTGTAAGGACTTCTGTTTCTCTTTGCAGATCTGGCACACCTAAACTGGCTCAGGCAGTTCTATAACTGTTCCCTCCTCAATCTCATTTCATGACCATAGTCTTGGTTAAGGTTATCACTAGGGACACTCTTATTGGCCCATTTCTGTAGTCAACTCTCTCATACAGGCTGGGCTGAAGACAGGTTGCAAACTTTGTCCATGTGCTCCACTGCATCCGATTGGCTCATGGTCATCATAGCTTTGCTGGTGACCTCTGTCCCCTTCCCACATATCCATTGGGCCAGAGATCAACAAAGATGGTAGTCCCCATGCCAACAAGAGCAGTTATTGTCAGTTTGAATGAACCCATTCCTGCAGTGGCTTCAGACCATCAAATGTGTCTTGGGGCAAAAAACAAGAAATCCAAAGCAGTCTGTTGACTGACCAAAACCCTGTCCCTCCATCATGGTCAGGCAAGTATCTGATAGTGCCTCCATGTGCAATTGTTCTTGGGTGCCGGCTTCCAATATGCACTCCTATTTGTGCTACCCAATCCCATAACTGTAGTCCCTTGGACTCTGGAAACAAAGCTCCAGTGCATTTGGTTGTGGTGCTGGTTCCTGCAGACAATGACCTGCTCAGACATGTCCTAGTGGCAGCAAGATAGACCCCTGCTTTTGGGAAGGGGGTTAAATTTGGACAAATCATAACACACAAACATATAAACTTTGGTAAAAGGTTAAAAAACTAAGCTAATATTATTCTCTAGTTCTTCATAACCAGATTCAAAGTTGGCCTGTCAGCACAGCAGCAGGGCTATTGCTTGCAACACCCAGGTTCAGGAATGAGCCTTGGCCATCGCTGGGGGCCAGCCGAGGGATGGAGGATCGGGAGTTCCAGCAGACACTCTCCTCCAGTGAGAGAGTGTTGTGCTCTCGGCTACCACACCACCATCTGAGTGACCATGGGCAGTAATGCAGCTGTAGAGTGATATGGGGGATGCAGCCTGACTCCAACACATGGTCATGGTGCTTGTGTACATGGGCACCTTGAAGCCCATGCTGGCAGTATCCCCATGGGTGCAACCAGAATGCATAAAAACTGCAATGTGTGGCAAAATGGTACCTGCACTCTTAGGCCCCACAGCTCTCAGCTGCCCTTTGGTCCCCATACCTAATCAAGATCATGACTGATTGTACTCTGGGGGGAGCCCACAACAAGGGAAATGCCCTCGGTGGAGGAAATAACCCCTATGGAGCCCCTGGGACTGGGTAAGTGACAGAGAGTGGAGGAGGCTGGGAGGTGGCCAGACTGAAAAAGGCAGCATTGGAGATACTGTAAGGGGAAGAAAGAGTATGAGAAAAATAACTGCATTCAAATTTATGCCCATTCAGCAACAAATAATAAAACGGACAAAACTTTTGGACAGATAATTATAGCCTCAGTCTTTCTAAGATTTAACTGTAGGAAATTCAGTTTCAGCCCACTTTCAATGGCACAGACACAATTTTGTGAATTCTTAATGTTATCATACATCAGGGAATTCAGGAACAAATAACGCTGCATTTCATCATCATCATATTAATGCAAAGTACAACTAAGAGGAACAAATAAACTGACATACTGTAGGGGAAGATTACAAACAGCATATAGAACTGGCACACAAGTCAAATCCTGAGTGTATGTTAGATTTATAGTACACTCAGATTGGTTTAACTTCCAAAACATCTGTGAAAATCAAGGTACTGTAGGATGAAAATCATCTAACAGCAGTATCTGATGAGCCAACCCATGCCTTAAAACTTTGAAGTAAAATTTGATGGTGTAAGGTGTCAAAGACAACCGTAAGTTCAAGCGGTGTTAAGACATTTATCAAACCGTGATCACTGCTCATCCCCCAGATGTAGGACACTGCCCCTCAATATATGAAAACATGGACAAAATATGGAACACATCATCAAATCTTAGAGAAACTCAAAACGATATGGACATGTGTGCTTTCATGTTCACAAGGTTACTGATGATTTGACTATATAAATTAATATAAATTCTTGCTTTGATATCTTAGTGAAGAATGCAGGATGACACCCTCACAACATGATACAGAGGGCTTCTAAGTGGTAAAATGAAGGACTGTCCCTCATAAACAGTGTCAGTGGCTCAGTAGGTAGCACACTCGCCTCTGAGGCTGGGAGATCAGAGGGCTGTGGGTTCAGTTCCAACATCTGGCACTTGGATTAATATCCCAGTACTGACACTGTAGTGCAGCATGAGAGGGGTGCTGCACTTCTGAGGTGCCGTCCTTCGGATGAGACGTTAAACCGAGGTCCTATCTGCCTAGATTGGTGGTAGTTCAGGGGGATGTTAAAGATCCCATGGCACTTATCGAAAAGAGTAGGGGAATTTCCCCGGTGTCCTGGCCAAATTTCTCTCATTCACTAAAAATATCACCGACAGCTTAATCTGGTTCAAGGTCAGTTGGCATTCGTCTGTATCCCCCTCCCCCGGGTCGTGCCTGAAAATAGGCAGGATTTGTCTAGTGCACTTACCCGGTCAACAAAAGCTAAAATAAAAAAAAAATAATGAAGGACATTGAGAGATATGCTTTTTAGCTGCACATCATTTAAAACTCATAGAAAGGCTGTCTCTGTGCTTTGATGGTCTCTAAAACCTTACTGAGGTTCATCATCTATGTTAATCAGCCTTATAAAATGGCTTGGGGATAATGGAAAAATCTGACTGGTCAGTAACTGTCCAAGGGCTGTGTTAATCCAGCACAATACACAGCTCTAAATGTGTTTTTAATAAGAGTACAATACAATGGCAACAGCTTAAGCATTTTAAATGTAACCCAAACACCTCCTGTGGGCCTGTTTCTATCCCTGGGAGTGCACCATAGGTACCTGCCCCCCCAAAGGGGTTAATATATTGAAGAAAGCAGGCCAGGGCCTCATGCACTGGAAGTGGGAGAAGGGAATGAGCAAGCAGCTTGCATGAGAAAAAAAAAGATTGCAGTTTGCAGCTGTATAAAGAGACAGAGTTGGTCTGTGAGCACCAGTTGCACTGGGTGAAGACCCGGAGAGGAGCACGGTCAGGCCTAGGACCTAGGCTAGTCTGAGTGTCCAGGGGTCCCATGCCAGTCTGGGCTGAGTGGCGCCAGGGCAGCCAGACCCTGGTCAGTGAGCACCAGTTGCACTGGGTGAAGATCTGTAGAGGGGTACAGCTGAGCCTGGGACCTAGGCTAGTCTGAGTGTCCAAAGGTTCCATGCCAGTCTGGGATGAGTGGCTCCAAGGCAGCCAGATCCTGGTCAGTGAGCACCAGTTGCAGTGGGTGCAGGTCTGGAGAGGGGTACAGCTGGGCCTGGGACCTAGGCCAGCCTGAGTGTCCAGGAGTCCCATGCCAGCCCGGCTGAGTGACTCCATGGCTACCAGAGTCACTGCAGCTTCTGCCTCCATCAGAACATATTGCAAGGGCAATCTAGGCCACCAAGATTATTGATTGTTCCTGTTCCCAATCCGGATACAAAGGCATACATCTGCCTAAGGAGTGAGGCGACCAAGGAAGAAAGTTTCATTTGTTCAGGTCTCTTGTTATTGGTTGTGGGTTCTAACCCCACACCAGTTACTTGGGGTAATACTCATGACTGTCACTGCAATGCAGTACAAGGAGGGTGATGTACTGCACTGTTGAGGTGCCATCCTTCAGTTAAGACATTAAATTGAGATCTCTTCTTCATGTCTCTGCTAACTGTCCAGGTGGAAGTTTATTTATTTATTTATTTATTTATTTATTTATTTATTGTAATTGTTTCACCAGGAAAGGCACGCTGAGCAACAAGATAAAGATACCATAGCACTTACTGAAGAAGAGTGAGGGAATTTTTTTAATGAAAATCAAGAACAGAAATTAATATAAAGAATACAACTCAAAACAAATACATATTTTTTAAGAAAAAAAATAATACACTCAACATAATATAAAGAAAAATACTATTCATGTCAAGTTGAGAATATATATATATATATATATATAGATGTAGATGTAGATGTAGATGTAGATGTAGAGATAGAGATAGAGATAGAGATAGAGATAGAGATAGAGATAGAGATAGAGATAGAGATAGAGATAGAGATAGAGATAGAGATAGAGATAGAGATAGAGATAGAGATAGATAGATAGAGATAGATAGATAGATAGATAGAGAGATAGATAGATAGATAGATAGATAGATAGAGATAGATAGAGATAGATAGAGATAGATAGAGATAGATAGAGATAGATAGAGATAGATATAGATAGATAGATAGATAGATAGATAGATATATATATATATATATATATATATATATATATATATATATATATATAGATATATATATACCTCAGAAAAGAGAAAAATGAGATAAACTAATGTAGTCAGGTCATCATGGATGTTGCAGTTAGTGGTGGGCCAAGTCCCTAACTTTCGCTAAGCGGAGTACTTCGCATATAACGCGGAATTCACCTATTGCTCCACAGTGCGAAAACATATAACTTTGCCTTTGCATTTTAATGTGAAGTTCCATTGGTTATAATGGACGTCGTGTTAACGTCACATTTTATATTGCTTCACCCTTAATTTTGAAGTGAAGTTCCACTGATTTGAATGGACTTCATGTTCACTTCGCCTTGTTATTGCTCTTTAAGGTGAATTTTGCAGTGATTCATGGGATGGCAGGTCACATGGGCCTTATATTGTCTTGCACAGCCTCAAGTTTACCATAGTGTGTGTAGTGGAAAGCTGGAGACAGTTTACTCTCAGAGCTCTGAGATTCAAACCATCTAAAAACATTTAAAAATGTCTTTTTGCCACTAAACTTTGTGTTAAAATTTAGTACATCAATTGCAGGAAACCCTTGTGTGTTTATATCATCGAGCGTTTATTGATTTTGTGTGCATGTTGAATGTTAATTTAGTACATTCAGTGTCTGTACAGATAGACACTGTAGAAATGTGCTTCGTGGGAGGGGCATATCTGGGGTGAAGGGAGATTCACAGTGAGAAAGGCAGTCTTTCTAATTGTTGTTGGGTAGCTAGTGTGATATTTGTGTGTTCATGTACACACAGTAATACTTTTAGCAATTTTTGATAATTTTTTGCTGTTTGCTGTGGTGCAGTGCATTTTTTCAGTCGGTTTGAAAGATTTGATTATAGAGCACTAGACTGTTAAATTTTCTGTGCATTACCTGTAGTGTGTGTGTGTGTGTGTGTGTGTGTGTGTGTGTGTGTGTGTGTGTGTGTGTGTGTGTGTGTGGGCGTGTGTGTATGCTTGCCATCAAGCCAAGCTCATTTTATTGGGCGACACTGCAATTTAATCTCTTATCCGTCTCGGTATTTTTCATTGCTTCATTCTATCTACTTAGTTTACTTGTACTACAGCTGTCTCCCGGCAAAAGGTATCATTTTCCAGTTTTGGATTTGTATGACCACTGTTTAAGGTGTTGTTGTGCCTGTGTGGCTACATCTCTTGAGTGCTCAATCTCCATCTGTCTGTGAATCTGCATCTGTTTAGGGCACAATCTCCATCTGTAAGCCACAATTCTTGTTTTTTGGCTTCCCATCCACCCCAAAGTTCAGAAATCTAAGTTTGTTGTTAATTTTGTGTGTAATCCAAAAAAATGCCTACAAAGAGACGTGCATGCAAAGATGTTTCTGGCCATGGCACTGCTGCCAGTGGCAAGAGTGGTCATAGGCATGGTAGTATGCAGCATAAGGGCATAGTTGATGGCAGTAAAGGGATTTCTCTGACTATTTTTCACAGTGCAATCAGTTGCTTCAATGATGGTTGGAGATGCTGTTGTCTCCGTCTCTACTGGTGGTGGTAGTGAAGTTGCTGATGGCATGATTATTGGCCCAAGTTCAACCGGTGACAAGTTAACAGGTTGCCAAAATATTGTGGAGTCTAAAGACATGAGTCAGAGAGTAGTTGATGTCACACTCCCTGTCTCCATCCCCACAGTACTGTAGTTGAACATGATTCTAATCTTGACGATGACTCACAGTCACAATTTCATGTTTCCATTGCTGTTGAGGTTATTCTTGGGCCATCCAATGATTCAAATGTTGAAGAAAAAATACTGGATGACCATAATGAGGCTGTGGTTTGAACATGTTCTCCACAGGACAGAATCCAAGCTGAAATTGTGGATGCGGATGATGATTATGATGATTTCAACGACCCCAACTGGGAACCAGAGAAAAAGAAAGTAAAGGTGGCTGTGTGCAAACTGTTTGTTAGTAAGTCACCCCCTCCTCAAAGTTGTGATGTAGCTGTGTCTATTGATGATGATGACCCAGTAATAGTCATAGGTTGTGATGATCAGGTAGAGTCCAAGTGTGCCCAACAGAAATCATGCAGTACACCCCCCATTCAGTGTCTAAAAAAACTGGAGTCAAATATGCAGTATTAGGGACATGTGAAAAGTAGGGCATCAAAATCCCTCATTTAGGATTTTTTTGTACAAGATGCAAGTGATGAAACAGTGGCAATCTGCCAGCTTTGCCAAGTGCATGTGAGGTGTGGTAAAAAGGGTAGCCTTCTGGGCACCGTGGGCCAGCATACACATCTGAAGAGCAGGCACATGGCACTGTGGACTCAGCACCAGAGTGGAACTAATGCCATAGTGGGGTGTCCATCCTCATCCAACTTATTGAGCATGGTCTCCCCTTCCTTGAGTGGAAGTAGCCCAAGTAGCCATGTCTGTAGTAGTGGTGAAATTACACCTGAGGATTACCGCAGGCATGAGGAAGAGGAGGAGGAGGATTTTGAATTGTCAAGTAGTAGTCAGAGTAGCAGTGGCGGTAGTCTATGCAGTATTTCTAGTCCAACATCAACCCCTGTGCTTTAAAATGGGGAAAATAACATCATTTGTTGACTTGTCCCCTGTGCACCCCTCATCATCATTTGGCAAAAGCACCCTACCCATGGCAGTTTGCAGACACAGCCATTTTGCATGCCATGTGCAAAACGAGTAACAACACAGCCCACATTGCACAGACTTTTTGGCCGGAACATGAAATACCCACCAAATCATGCAGTGTCACGTGAACTGAATGCTGCTGTCACAGAAATGCTGGCAATTGACCTTTTGCTTTTCTCATTGTGTAGAATTCCAGATTCTGGCATTTTACGGCACGTGCCTGTCCCAAATGGAAAGTCCCATCCAGGACCTACTTTTCCACCTGTGCTGTCCCTGAGTTATACCGGACTGTGACAGAGTCTGTAAGACATGCCCTTAAACATTCCTTCTCACCATACATTCACTTAAGTATGGTTATGTGGACAAGTGGCAAAATGGCGGGTAGTTCCTATTTATGTATTACTGCACATTGGGCGCAGGTACCGGGGGTTGTCTGTGCTAGCGGGATTGGAAAGCAGTATAATAAGGCAGACTGTCGTGGTAGCAAGGATGTCTGCCATCTCCCACTCATACCGATATTCCCATCTTCTCTACCCTCACAGTACCGGCCTCCTGCTGCTTGACATGGCTCCTCCTTCCATTCACCGCTGCTTTCAGTGCTTTCAGTTCTGTCCGAATTCCAGCCTTCTTGGCTATCATTCTCCCATCTTCCACTGTTCCTTCGACCCTCACCTCTTCTCCTTCTCCATCCTGTGCTTTCTTTTTGGGGTGTTTCCCTATCCTGCTATTACCCTTGTCCTATGTTCTGGACCACTCAACTCATATATCCTCCACTCCAGGTCAACCTTCATCGTTACTGAACATCATCCTTCATATACCCTACTTGCCTTCTTACCTACCCTTGACTGTACTGATCTTCAAGGCTTTCACTCCACTATCGTACCTCATCCATTCCATACCTCACCTCAAACCATACCGTCCTTCAAGGCTTTCATTCCATTATCATACCTCATTCATTTCATACCTCACCTTAACCATACCAGCCTTCAAAGCTCTCCCTCCCTTCTCATACATTGTCCATTCTATGCCTCACCTTAACTGATCCAGTCTTCGTGGCTTTCAGTCCACCATCATTTCTCGTTCATTCATTCTTGATCATTCTCTCCTCCTGTATCGACTTCTCAACTCATCATAGGCTGCAGGCTTTGCCTGGCCATCATTATCTCTCCCTCTCGCCTCGTTCCTTACCATTCTGTGCCCATGCCAGCCTTCCCTCCATCAGCATACCTCGTATTATTCCTTTTGAACCTCCTCTCATCCATTCTGACTTAGCAGTTCCTACCTCACTACTCCTGGTACTTTGTACCTCACCTGTCAGCTGTGGGCTTTGCCCATCTGTTCTCATTTCTACCTTCATGTAGTTCATTCCACTCCTAATTTGGTTTCTCAATGGACCCAGTTTGCATGCACTCCCATAGTTGCTCCTGCAACCTGCCTCCTCAGGACCCAAGTCGAGGTCTTCTTCACTCAATCCGACCTCTCAATAGGTCTACTCATTCACATTGCCTACTCGAGCATACCCCTCATATGGGTCCTATGGTACCTAGACTCAATCCGCTCTCCACTTGGAGATGTTCCTTCTGTGTCCATTGTTCCATGGCTCAGGTCTAGCCGGTAGCCAATGGTCTCATTCTGCACCCATGAAGTCTGCATCTAGAGCATGCAAAGCTTGGAGCGGGGTCCTTCTCCCTGGCTCATAGTGAGAATGTCTTCACTCCGGGTGGAGCTTCAGTTGTCCTTCATTTTGGTGACACCTCTGGATGCAGAACTTACAACTTCAAGCTGTGAGGGGTGTGGCTCTCATTATAAGGACCCCTTTGGCTGCTCAAGCGGGTTCAGAAGCACCTTCTACGCAATCCTTCATCTGGCCGCCTGTTTTTTTTTTTATTGCTTTTTTTTTATTTTAGTCATTGGTAACTGGGTAAGGCTCACTAGGCACAAGTGGCTGTTTTCAGGCGTGATCTGGGAGCATTGGGTGGTTAAGTGACTCGCTCAGAGTCACACAGTGTGCAAGTGGAGGCTGTGAGAATCAAACCCAGGTACGGTTTGCTGGATGTACCAAGCTTGTTCACAGCTCATTACTCTAACCTCTAGGCTATACTGTCAACCCAGGTTCACCTGGTCTGTTTCGTAGGCTCGTGTAAGCCAGCTGAGTGCCTCAGTGGTCATTTCTCTCCTCCTTTGGTTTTGGGCGTCTAGTTGCAGAGATGTCACTTGCTACAGAGAGACAGTATAGCACAGTGGTTTAAGGCTCTGAGCAGCAAATCTGGTGATATCCAGCAGACCAGACCTGGGTTTGAATCCCACAGCTTTCACTTACATACTGTGTGACCCTAAGCAAGTCAATTAACTTACCTGTGCTCCCAGGATGCACCTGTAAAAAAGCTTTCAGCTTAGTGTGCTACTCCTGGTTAAATAACTAAAAAAATAAAAAAAAATAAAAAAATACCCTCAAAAGCTTTCCTGTTAGAAGGAAGAGCGAGAGCTTCTTCCAAATTGGAATCTTTTCCTCTTCCCCCGATCTTGACTGTAAATTGCAATAGCTGAGCCGTCTCTAACCAAAACATCCTTTAGCATGGAGGGAAGGTGACCTAGGCCTTAGATCCCCAGAGGTTTCCTCCTCAAAGGGGGGTTTTCCTCTCCTCCATGCCGATGGTCATAATATTAGACAGGGTTAATGCTTTCATAGGTTCCGTAGTTAGGTTCCACTGTTGGATGAAGTCGGATGGTGGCCCCAGCTGTTGCCTCTCTCCTTAGGAAGTCCACCCTTCTGCATCTTGTCAGCTTTCATTTTGTTCATTGTCCTCATCATCTCTTGTTTCTCTCCTGTCCTTCCCATCTACATCAATCACCTTCATTTCTAGCCTCGATATCTTCTGACTTCTTGCCTCCTTCGATGCTCGACACTGTTTTGGGTATTCTTTTTGGGCTTCTTCCTAAGCTTCCTTTAGCCAAGGGAATCATTCCTGTGGCACCTATGGGGTGGAACCCTTCACTAGGGTTCCTTGTCATTGTACCCCTTCAGGGTGGTCTATCCCACGGATAGAGAGGTGAACAGCCAAAATGTATCTAAGTCACACAAGCATACACCATACCAGTTGTGTAAGCATGTTGAATTGCAAGGCTATGCCTGCAGTTCAGTGGGCAGAGCAACAAACCACACCCCCATCAGACCCTTAAAGGCTGCTCCTTCTGGCTAGTCCAGGATTCATTTCTTTTATTGTCCCACCATCCTCCCCTCCTCCTCCAGCAGCACATCTCTCTGTCCCATGGGCTTCTTCCTAAGCTGCCTTTAGCCAAGGGAATCATTCCCGTGGCACCTATGAGGTGAATCCCTTCACTAGTGTTCCTCTCATCTGTACCGCTACAGAGTGGTATAGCCCAGGAATGGAGAGGCGAACAGGTACAATGTATCTAAGTCACACAAGCACACATCATACCAGTTGAGTAAGCACATTGAAATATATATGGAAAGTAAATGTCTGGGTCTGTGAAAAAAATATGAACATGAAACGTACAGTAACTTACCAATGGTGGTATGAATACATGACATAGGGCAGTATGTTTCAGTCAGCGCAGCAGATTAATGGTCCTTCAAAACATCACAGTATTGTTCAACCGATAATCATCTGTGGCTATCATCATTTGGTAACACACTGTGCATCAGCACAGTCAGCGGCAGCAGCAGGAAACAGAAGTACAGCAGCAGAGCATCAGGTGCCAGAGTTGTGACTGTTGGTGCATGCTTTAATCAGTGCATCCTGAAATAAATGTGACTTTTCAGCACATTTTCTCATGTCATTATTCTTCATCCGGGGTTGGGCCTTTTCATGACAGTTTAACAGCAGCCATTTTAGTGGGCAGACTTATGCTGCGTTGTGGCTGTTGGTGCATGCCTTGATCAGTGTGTCCTGAAATAAGTGTTACTTTTCAGCACATTTTCTCATGTGATTATTCTTCATCTGGGGTTGGCACACTAATACTGCATGCTGAATGATGTAGCCAGATAGCAGTATAAGCATGCGACATTCACATATTATGGTAATTTTGTTTCTGGGGGGGGTTGTACAGTAATTGTGTTGGGTGATGGTAGGGTATTTTGATAGTGGTTGTTGTGGGTATGCTAAGAAAACAGAACACAGTCAACAGTAACCAAAAACTTATATTGCATGACAACTACTGCAGTAGTGCAATAACTGGGTGAACATTTTTACCTGTACTTTTCTATGTGATTTTCAATTGGTAGCAGTTATCTACTGACTTGTCTATATGATACCCTTATTTACACAATTTACATCTGCTGGATTATGTTTTTTCACATATGACATAATAAACAGCACTCTTTTTAATCTTTCTTGTGGCAGGTTTTCATCAGTATTCACACCAGGTTTTGTACATCTATCATTTCAAACCCTTTCTGTTGGGACTACAACAAGGTATCATGCTATCCAGTAGGACATGGTACACCACCATTACATTATGGAACAGTAGATGTTCAAAAACAGCTGGGTAAACAGATTAAAACAATGGTTCAGAACAAGATTAAAAGGAGCACTACTGTTATTTCATATCTGAAAAAAGGTAGTAAGCATGCTACCAGGAACCCACGACAGAACATGGGTGTGTCAGGGCATTAATGCATGTCCTGGGTGTGATGCGAGGCATGAAGGCTTGCCAGAGTGACCTACACCAGCTGGGAAGTACATTAATGCCCTGATACACCCATGGGCTGAAGTGGGTCATATCACATATATAAAAAAGGATGGCTAACTGTAAAAAGCAAAAAATAAAAACCTTTCTACAAAAAGCATGCTAACTGTTGATCGAGTGGAGCATTAATGAATGACCAGGTGACACTTCATGCCAAATGGCAAGTCATCAGATTTAAACTTTCATTAATGACATAAAAACAGAGAAATGTAGGAACATAGACTTTCACAGCAGATAAGGACCGCTTGGCCCACCTAGTCTGCCCATTTCCCTACCTACAGGATAAGCTGCAGACCCTAGTTAACCAACAGCCTATTTCTTCCTACCCCCACAAGAACTGCCTTATGTTTGTCCCATGCATTCATGAATTCTCCACAGTTTTGGACCCCACAGCCTCCTCAGGAAGGCTGTTCCCATGCATCCACCACCCTCTCTGTGAAAAAATACTTCCTCACATTGCTCCTGAGCCATCCCCCCGTTTTCTTCAAATTGTGTCCCCTTGTTCTTGCACATCTCTTTTTCTGAAATATACTACCCTCTTGGACTTTGTTGATTCCACTGAGATACTTAAAAGTTTCTATCATGTCCCCCCTCTCCCTTCTTTTCTCAAGGGTATACATATTAAGCTCCTTTAGTCTTTCCTCATATGGCTTCTCTTGCAGATCCTGCACCATTTTAGTTGCCCTCCTCTGGATTGCCTCCATCCTGTCTATGTCCTTGTGGAGATGGGGTCTCCAGAACTAGACACAGTACTCCAGATGGAGTCTCACCAACTGTCTGTACAGAGGGATAACAACTTCCTGTTTTCTGCTGGTGAAGCCTCTCCCTATACATTCCAGTATCCCCCCAGCCCTCCCTACTGCCTTCTCACATTGCTTGCCAACCTTAAGGTCATCTGATATGATTACCCCCAGGTCCCTTTTTCATTTTTGTCATTTTTACTACCTTCTCCCATTGTGTACTCTTCCTCTGGGTTTTTGTTGCCCAGGTACATTATTTTGCACTTCTTTGCATTGAATTCAAGCTGCCATACTTCTGACCATTCCTCCAACCTTGCCAAGTCTCTTCTCATCCTTTCCACGCAGAAGAACATTAATTGTGGAAGTAATGGTATCATGCAAACAAGTCAGTAAATAAGGGACAATTGAAAATAGAATAAAACTATATAAGAAAATTGTTCAAGAGCAGGTGCGCATTGTCAGGTGGTTATTATTACCCAGCACCCCTCAAACATATGTGATAGCTGACGTGCTCCAGTGTTGAGGGGTATTAATAATACCATGCAGACCAGTCCAGTAACAAAGTTAGAGCACCCCGAATGTATATGTACCCACAGAAATACACAGCAGTGTCTGAAACCGGCTGACACAACCCCCAGGCAGGCACACCCATGTTAATTTGGGGACGTCAGTAAATGAATTGAGAATACGCACTCCACTGACATGTATGGGCATGATTTTTCTAGAGTGTCTCGTACTACTTAGTGTTGCTATTTACAGAAATCAAAGTGACCACAGGAGTGGAATAACAGACACTCTTACTACAGCAGTCACTTTCAGTTTTCTAAGTTGCAGCTATAAATAGCACTAACAGCTAAAGAAAGATCATGCCCATACAGGTCAAAGAAGTGCACACTCATCATTAATTTTCTAACATCACAAAATTAACATGGGGTGCCGGCCTGCATGGTGTCATATCAGCAGGTTCAGGAAATGCCTCTGTTTTTCTGTGGGTACACATTCAGGGTGCTATAACTGTTTGATTGGAAGAGGAAGACCAGCCAGTATGGCTCTCAATTACAGCTTAATGATCAACAATCATTGCAGTAGGATAAATTCCACATAACATTATTTACAAGATCAGCCTTAACACAGCACGGATACCGCACAACAACGTTCAGATTGCTATGCGGGGAGGGACACCTCTATCTGTGTGCTGGAAAAATAAACTTTTGGGAAATTTATTCTACTGGAATTGCTGTGGATTATTAAGCTGTGGATAGGGGACTGAGAGCTGTACTGACTGTTCATACTTAAATATACAGGACCGCATGGTATATTATCAATACCATTAACATTGGACAAAGTCATCTATCATATATGTTTGTAGGGGGCTGGGTACATGACAGTGTGCACCTGCTCTTTAATGATTATTGCACTGCTGCTTTAACACAAACAACATGACAGGAAGAAAACATTACTGCAAAAAAATTTCTGTTTGTAAACCGAGATTATTAACTTGGAATATAAGGAAGGGAAGGACAGCATATTTTTAGGTTACTTTAAACTGGTTTTGGGGGTGTTTTTTTAAAAAATTTGGGGGGAATCAAGGTTATGACTGAGAAAGAAAGACAGAACACAAAATGAAAATTATACGTCAAACAAAAACTCTAAGGTTCTAAGTTATAGTGAGATAGCAGCAGTTGGAGCATGGACATAATCTGCAGTTGGTGACCCTCCCTATGCTCCAACTGCTCCTCAAGGTTCTCCACCCTGTTGGCAAGGTGGTCTACCGCACTCCACATGACACCCAAATCAGCCTGTGTGGCAGGTGCTGTTGCAGGGTTTCCAGAGTCATCACATGCAGGTGCAGGTTCTGGAGCAACCACTTGCTCCCTGGCCCTTCTGTGCTTCACACCCCATGCAGGTGGAGGCCACACTACCACCTGTTGCCCAGCAGGTGCATTCCATGTATATTCTGCAGCCTTGGCCTCCCACTCCTCATAATGGTGGTTTGCAAGGTGCGTGTGCTGCCCACCTGTCACCAGACGAATATAAGTGAAGAATTCCCACACAACAGAGCTGTGGAGGGGACCGGGCACTGGCAGAGGGGGGCTCAGGTGTTATGGTTATGGGCTGCTGGTGCACAATTGGAGGGGGACAATCTGCTGCTGCTGAGACTGCTGCGGTGGCTCCTGCATGACTTCCTGCTGCTGCTGATCTGCAGTTGCCATGGCAGGTGGTGTGGGGGCAGTGGTAGGTGCCACCAGCGGGGGTGCTTGCATGGCACCAGTGCCTCCATCGTGCTGCGATTGATATGTGTGATTCCACCAAGCATATGTGGCCCAACATGCTGTCCTGTACATGCCCCAGAGGAAACAAACCCACCTCTCTCCATTGTACTCACAAAAACCAAAAAATAAACTACGAAAAACAACTACTGAATCAAAAATAAAAAGAGTTAAACTAAGGAATCAGGATGTGGAACATGACCTCAAAATCAAATGGGGCACAACTCAAAACAACAAATAGGCAACTAAACTACCAAGAAAATCCCAAAATTTGATGGATGATTTAAAATCTCTCTCTCTCTCTATATATATATATATATATATATATATATATATATATATATATATATATATATATATATATATACACACACACACACACCAAAAAGCTCCTTCTCCAAGACTAAGCTGGGCAAAAGTGAAACTATTTTACTGTCTTGCCTGATTAACTTCCTGCCTGCAGCATGTGACCTGCAGACTGTGAGTCTGTGTGACTCATGTGATCTGTGGGCTGTTTCGATTATCACACACTTCACCTTTGTATGAAAACAAGGTGAAGTGAACGCAAAGTCAGCAGTGCAAAGTCATTCATTATAATGAGGACTTTGCATAGCCCCAAGCGGACACAAAGTGGGCAACTTTGCCTACACTTCACTAAGGAATTAAAACTTTGCTGCATCTCTAGTTGCAGTTACTACCCCTGTCTTGTGGGATCAAACAAGGTTGAGGGGTTTGGGTTCTGATTTTCCTGACTGGGGGGTTTATATCCAGATATTTTTAGTTTTACAGTGTGCCTCCACCCAGAGTAAAGTTTAAGTGTGCCTGATGTCAGAGCGGTACAACCCTCTGTCTGGGGAGCAGAACCTTCCCACAGTGTCCCTTTATGCATGAAAAATGACAAGGCAACCCTAAAATCAACAAAAGTACAATTAATGACCAATTGCTAATAATATTCTCATGAGACAAAATGTAAACTATCAATAAAATATTTACTGTGGAATATTCATAAGCGACCGGAGAATGCAGTGCAACACTCTTTTTGGAAAAACTCGTGTATTGTACAATACTGAGGCCAGAGGTAGGTGCCCAACTAGACTTGGCCTGTAAAAACACACTTTAAAAACAGCAGTAGTGCCCCCCCCCACCACCACCACCAGGCAATGGAACACAGTGGCTAGATAAATGCTATAACTTTTGGTATTACCAGGCCACCTTACTGAGGACACTACCACTTTCCCACTGGTACCCGTTTACACCCTTTTTAACCTTAGGGAGTTCGCTGTTCTTCACTGGGTACCCATCCGGAGAAATGGTGCAGGTGCTGCGAAGTTGCAGCTGGTTGGCCAGTGGTGGTGCATTTTTAAAACACAAAACACTTTTTGTTAAACCCAAACCCCACAGGCCATGTAATTGCTAAAATGGCAAACCTCAACTGAGTTATTTGTAAACCCTGGCCTGATGGCCAAAGCTGTAGCTTGGATGGTAAACTTTGTACAAAAATCCCACTTGCACAGCAAACCCTGAGAGCACTTATGGTTCTGGTGTTACCAGCTTCCCTGATAACATGGGCTCCTCCTCTTCTCTGCAGGTTCTCCCACGCAGTTGGTCAGTTGTGCAGCGGGGTGCAGGGAGGGTTGCAGCTTGAAGATGCAGGTCTCAGTTGCCTCAAGCAAGCGAACCCAACCAGTCTTTCTGCTTCAGCAATCTGGACCTCTCTGGCTTCTCTCTCCTCCTCCGCCTCCACAGGACAGACTAGCCTGGGAGCAGGGGCCACACACCACACAAACATGTTTAGGCTTGTAGACATTAGTCAGTGCCTAGCAGTAACACTAACCAACCTTCTCCCTGACTATACATAGTCTCAGTGCAGGCTTTCTCTCAGCAGTACTCACTCAGTCTCTGATCACTCACAGGCTACGATCTATGCTACCCTGCTGGAGCAGTACGCTTTTGCTTCCTTTCACGGAATCAGTCTCTTCACCAAGAACTGTTATTCTGACACAATCAGCACACACAGTTCAGTCTCTGTAATCTGGAATGCTTGTAGAAACCTTTAAGTCACCTCCTGAAGACTGGCTGTGGAAACCCAGGCAGGCTTCTCTAAGTTTGCTCTGGCCAGCAGCACCAGGCTTCCTCACTCTGTGAGAGCTCACTGCTTACTGCCTTGTCCTGGATCTGCCCTTTGTATTACCCTGGGCAAAGGAATATCCCAAGTGGCACAAACAGCTGCTAATCGCTATTATTAAAAGGGCATTTCAAATGGAGAAATATGATTGGCTGATGACATTCTATCAGCCCTACATTAATCTTAATATGCGTGTAGAGCCTGGTTACTGCCATAGTGGGCCTGGTCCTACATTGTATTAGAATTCTAGTAACAGAATTCAGAGCAGCCACTAAAACTACCGATAGTCCGACCAAATGTAAGCCTGAACAACAAAAATCCAACTTGCCAGCAGTGGCATGTCATCCTTACCCCACTGAAACATCAAATCCTTGTCTGTCTCACTTAGAAACCACATTTTTTATAAACAAACAAAAAAAAACTTTCAGGGCTGTATAGTTCCTTCCAAATCTTGACGGCATAGCATGTCAACTGTAATCAGGTGAACCTGGCACTGTTCACACATTTAAAAGTTTTACTCACCCTCCAGAACTTTTGCAGCACTGACACTGTATTTGCTTTCAAACACACAAACCGCCATAGTGGAAAAGGTCAGCACTCTGTGAACTTGGCTTCACAGAAGCTTTAATATTAAGTCTGCAAATACCGCAATGTGGACCAAGCCAGCATATAGACTCTGTATTGTTGATCCTGAACTGGATTTGTGAAGTGCTACTGCTGCTGCTGTTTTTGGTAAATAAAAGAAAGAAAGAAAATAATTTATGCACATATTTAAAGTGTGTGGAGCCAAGTACATGGAGTGCTGACCTTTTCCACTATGGCGATGTGTGTGTTTGAAATTGACTCAAAATTACCCTAGTATGTGCACCTGTCAATAAGCTTGTGTCTATTAGAAGATGTAGAGCCACAGCTATCATTTTTACTGTATCTGCTTGCAATGAAAAGGCTGGGGGCAGTTCTTCTATACGGAGCCGTGGCAATGTGGATGTGGCAGCACTTTTACTATCACCTTGCATTACCCTGGACAAAGGAAAAGCCCAACTGGCACAAACAGCTGCTAATCACTATTATTAAAATGGAAGAGAAGAAGCACTCGTGCCAGTACCGGCTACTCACAGTTCACAGCACACTGTTCCTCACTAAGTATGTCACCATAGGCTCAAAGGCTCAAAGAATGGAAGCAAGTCCTTTTTCAAGGTGCAGGTGTGCTTGATTTTATTTAATTTAAAGTGCACAAATGGAGCTTCCACACATGCTGCCCCCTCCTTACAGCAGAAAACAGCTTCCTTATGCTTTTCATGCCCTCGGCGGCTAACAAGGCTCATGTTAGTCACCCGGTGCCCTTAATTAATCACCAGATGGTCACTGTAATATATAAACATGATGTTAAAGTAGCCCCCATAGACTATAAGGGAGCTCATCCCCGCGCTCTCCCTGGGATCACATCATAACTTTGCTGAGCGTGGGGATGGCATGGGGCGGATCTTTGAACCAGGAAGTACAGGAGACCCGGTGAATTAAATTTTATGAGCACTGTATCTTGCAAACCATTCAAAAATTTGGGTCCATATAAACAGCAGCAGTGTTTCGGGAGGTAAGGCACTGAACTAGGTGGTGTAAATCTCCCTAGTTTTAACTTGGTGAATCTCTTTAAAGTGTATGGCATCAAGTACATGGAGTGCTGACCTGTTCCACCATGGTGGTTTGTGTGTCTGAAACTGACTCAAAATTACCCTGGTATGTGCACCCATGGACTAGCTTGTGTCTATTAGATGATGTAGAAGCACAGCTATCTTTGTTACTGTATCTGCTTTTCAATGAGTAGACTGGGGGCAGTTCTTCTATACAGAGCCATGGCAACAGGGACATGACAGTGCTTTTACTAGCATCCTCTCACAAATATGCACGCACAGTATCTCTCACAGCTGTGACAGTACACAAGATTGGGGCATACACTTTCTTCTGACTCAATCACTTACTTGTGCATCAGTTAGTGAGAGTGCGCTAAAAAATGGGAAACTCTGAAAGCAGAATTATCCAGCAGCATGACATGTAATGGCCAAGGCTGTTTCCATGGCAACAGTAGCATAAATTCACATGAGCTCACAAACAATTGTGGATGGTCTATTTTACTAAAATATAATTAATAACTCACAGAAACTCTTAAACTCTTATAAAACAGAAATAGAGTTTTTTTTTTACTAGACCCCATTTTAATAATAACAATAAGGTACTCCCTGCAGCTCGTGCCACTTTACACCACCGGGGTGATTAACTAGAACATTAGCAAAACCCCTGGTTGTACCTTATTGCTTAAGAATAAGCATGCAGAATGTTCAATCAGTGCCTTATTGGCTGGTGGAATGGGTGCCAAGCAAGCAGCACAGTCCCTCTCCCATCATGCTCTGGAGATCACATGCTGATATCCCTGACCTCTGATTGGCTGGCAGAGAGCTCATGGGTCGACAAAATGGAGGCCCTAATCCTCCACTGCTTCGTAGTCTGTAGCTCTACCCTTGTAGGAAGCTTCCAAAGCAGGAAACACATACTGTGGCACAGGACATTTGAAGTAATACAAACACTGTGCCACTGAGACAATTGGAACCTGGGCTGTCCCTGAGCACATTACTCTTTCTCAAATGCACAACCCAATGGCAACACAAATATTTACTTGTAACAATCACACAGGAGTGCAGTGTGCATATTTATGGAACACATACAAACAGAGGTGAGAAAGAAGTATTTGCCTCAGCTGGGACAACCCAGGTTCCAGTTGTCTCAGTGGCACAGCTGGTTGGTGCAATAGGAACAGTATTCTGGGTGGCCTGGGTTCAAGTCCCACCTGAGGCACTTACTGCTTTCTCACCTCTGTTTGTATGTGTTCCATAAATATGCATACCACACTCCTGTCTGATTGTCACATTTGAAGTAATGTTTCCCAGGTTGCATTTATACCTCCAGGTCTGAGCTGGTACGTTTCAAGTTATCAGCAATATAGAATGTCAAACCTTGCTGAAAGTCTTTCACTAATATCAGCAATGAAGTCTAACAATTTCTGTCAGGCTACATAAATTGTAGTAATAAAGAAAACAATGCTCCAATCTGGGGATCAAATCCAGGCCCCCTTCCATCTGCTGTGTTGTAGCCTGTAATGCTACCACTGTACTAAGCTTCCTATACAGGAGATGTATGCTGTGTCAAAAGAAATCCAGTAGTGAGTGCAGACCAGCCCTACACAGCTGCAGTGGATGTTTATAATTAACAGACTGTCTATTGAAGTAGGGGTTCCCAAGTTATGTTTAAAACTCAAAGTCTGATCTGGAACTTTTCAAGTAATCAGCAATATAGAACTTCAAACCTTGCTGGAAGTGGGCTAGCCCAGTGGCACTGAGTGTTGAGGCACCAGATATCACAACTCATACCATGCTGGTGACCTAAGGTCAGGAACAAGCCCGGGCAGCCAGGGCTGAGCCAGGGGAGAGAGGATCGAGCATCCAAAGGACTGCTCTCCTTTATCGGGGAAGGCGGGTTGTGGCTTCCGTGCTACGAGTGACTCCCAGTGGAAACTGGGGGGAGCAACATCAGGGATCACCAGGGAAAGGGGCAGAGGTGACAGCAGATGTCCACAGGACTGGCTATGGGAGCACGCCTGTCTAACTCGGAATGTCATTGCACGTCCACACCTCCATGGGGTAACTCATGCTCACAAACAAAGGGAACACCCCAAGGGCAGGAGGAGATGACAATGCACCACCAGACCCACTCCCACCATTGGATCCTGCCCTCACTGGGCCAAATATCCTCTGGCATTCAACCTACCTACATGGAAATTAGATTCAAGGAGCATCAAGGTAGGTGGAAGGGGACCCCACCCTTGGGGGTACAAGCCAGAGGGTCTCCTGCAGGTTGGGGGTTATGGGTTGGAGGTCTGGGGAGATCAAAGGCTGGGGGTATCAGGTCAGGTGGCAGTAGCAGATGGGAACATCTTAGGGATACCCTGAAGTCAGCAACTGGAGAGAAAAAAAATTGGAAAACAAACCTTGCTGAAAGTATGTCACTATCACCAAAAATGACATCTAACAATTTCTCCCATATGTGAGATATTGTAGTGAGAAAGAAAAAATATTCCACTCTGGGGATTCAGTTCAGCCCCGTCCTACCTGCTACTGCTTGGTAGCCTGTAGCTCTACCACTGTACTAAGCTTCCTATATAGGAAATGCATCTGTGGCAAAGGACATCCAGCAGTGAGTGCAGACACCTCCCCCCAACCCACACACACACACACACACTGTTGCAGTGAATTTTCATAATGAACAGCCTGTCTGTTTCAAGTAATGTTTCCCAAGTTGCATTTAAACCACAAAGTCTAAGCTGAAACATTTAACGTTATCAGCAATATAGAACATCAAACCTTGCTGAAAGTCTATCACTACATCAGCAATGACATCTAACAATTTCTCTCACACTACATAAATTGTTCTGAGAAAGAAATAAAATATTTCACTCTGGGGATCAAACCCAGGCTCCTACTGCTTGACAGCATGTAGCTCTACCACTGTACTAAACTTCCTAGACAAGAGAAGCATACTGTGGCAAAGGACATCCAAAAGTGAATGTAGACCCCCCAACACACACAGATGCAGTGAATTTTCATAATCCACAGTCTCTCTACTTGAAGTAATATTTCCCAAGTTGCATATAAAGCTCAACGTCTCAGCTGAAACTTTCAAGTTATCAGCAATATAGAACTTCAATCCTTGCTGAAAGTCTATCACTAACATCAGCAATTGCCAAACTATTTCTCTCATGCTACATAAATTGTTGTGAGAAAGAAAAGATTTTCCACTCTGGGGATTGAACTGAACCACCTACCTTCTACTGGTTGGTAGACGGTAGCGCTACTGCAGTACTAAGCTTCTTAGACACAAGATGCATGCTGTGGCAAAGGATATCCAGTAGTGAGTGCAGACTCGGACCCCTACACTGTTGAATTGGATGTTCATAATGAACAGTCTGTCTATTTGAAATAGTGTTTCCCAAGAAGCATTTAAACATCAAAATCTGAGCTGGAACATTTCAAGTTATCATCAATATAGAACTTCAAACCCTGCTGAAAGTCTGTCACTAACATTAGCAACAACATCAAACTAGTTTTCTCATAGATATGACATAAATTGTCAGAGAAAGAAAAATAAGGTGCTTTAACCTCTATCGATTGCTAGTCTGTAACTGTACCACTATACTATGCTTCCTTTACACAAAATGCATGCTGTGGCAAAGGACATCCAGCAGTAGAGATGTGCGAAATTCGAAAATTTTGTGTAATTTCTGCATTACACAAAATTTTTCACCTAGGCGAACAATAATTTCACCAGTTCCAGGTGGTCAGGGCACTGGTATCATGGTGCCATAGATCAGAGTGCCATCGGGAGGTCACTGGCAGGCTCAGCACTAGACCTCAGAGCCACATGGAACCAGGAGTGCCAGTCAACACTGTGCAGCCAGACAGTGCCACACACCACACACTTACCAACCCACCCACTGAATGCCTACTGGACCACAGGAGGTACAGCAACACAGAGGGGCAGCACTGTGCCCAGTGCACATGATACAATGCCCCCATGGACCCATGGTGCATGGGACCAGGGCGCCATGTACATAACCACATGGCATGGCCCCCATCCCACATGCCCAGTGCCACGGTACTGCTGCACCCAACACTGATGGCCACCAACAGTAGAGCCAACTGCACCGTGGCCAGGAGTCACAAATGAGCGATGGACTGTCTTGCGAGGTGCTCCCCCAGATGTGTGGCTGACCATGGTGGTGGTGGGCAGGAGCAACACAACACTGACAGGGTGTAGCAGCACCCATATGACCGGTACTGGCAGGGGACAGCAGGGCATGTAGCACTACCTACAGGTGCAGCATTGTACTCCAGAGAACTGGGTGCCCTGTTCCACAGGTGCACTGATTGTGGGGGCGCCCTCGCTGTTTCATCCCCTTGCCGGTGCTCTGATCTACGGCACCCTGATGCCAGTGCCCTGACCACCCGGAACAAATTTTACCTCTGATTTTACTTTTGTGTATTGCAAAATTTCTCCAAATTTCACCAATTTCACTTTCGCATAAGGCGAAATTTCGCTATTAACCTGAATTTCACCAGTGTTTTCAATTTTGCCAGTGAAATTGTAGTGCATTATGGGTAAATAGCTGAAATATCACATGCAGGCTGTCTCCTGAACAGCATATTGTCTGTTGAGTCAGAGAGCAGTTCAGTGTGGTGCATCACAGCCAATAAACCCTTCAAAAACCTCTTTATTTGTGAATTTGGAGAGTTAATTGCTTCCATAATCTCAATTTAGCTCCTAGTGCTGCTAGTGAACCTTTTTTTTTGTTTTTGTATCTTTGGCTAATATTTAGTTAAATGTAGGTAGTGTTTTCAGTTTTGTCTGTGTCTGTTAGGGAGTTGAGTGGGGGAGGGTCGACCATGTGATTGGTGTGTGTGTGTGTGTGTGTGTGAGTGTGAAAGTAGAGCAGGCTAGTTTCTAATATTTGACAGATTTCTCACAAGTTGTGAGTGAGTTTCTGTAATTTCTTTTAAGTCTTAATATTTTTGTTGGTGTGCTGCTTATTTGTTTTATTTTTCTTACATATTGACCCTTTTTGGGTAACTTTAACTGAACAGTTACTCATTCTGAGTAGTTCTGTTCCTGTTTCCCTTTGTTTAATCACTTTTGTGCTTTATTTTTTTATTGGAAGTATTCATGTACATTGACCACTTGACTTGTACGAATCCAAGTACACTGCATTGTTGAATTGCTCACAGAAATTAAAATTGTGATCTAGCCTCTGTATTGCAGCGTTCTTGTTTTTCTATTTAATTTGCTTACCATATTAACCTTTTCCTCCCTGTTACACCACTGGTGTTTACTACCGGAAGCACCAAGGGAGGTCGACAGTGAAAATGCCGACCTCCCGCACAGCAATAACACAATACCGATGCAGGTATTGTGTCGCCCTGATCTGGCGTTTTCTGCGGGGGCTGCACCCACACCCCATGCAAGGGGGCTCTACCCCCGCAGCCCCTGGACTTTAGAATTATCAACTCCATGTCGGAGTTGGTTTGGGGAGGGTGCAGAACACTGGGGGAAAGCAAAACATGGAAACAGACCATTGCAACGACTGTCGCCGTAATGGTCGTTTTTCATGTTTTGCCATCGAGGTGTCGACCTGAAGGGGTGCACCATTACTACCTGACCCTACTATATAAAAAAACTACATAGTTTTCAAGAGCGTGGTGGTCCCTGTGCGATTTTTGGAGGTGACTTTGTTTGCTCATTTCAAATCATGTTGCCCCTTCTGTCTAATATATCTATAAGCCAAAATTGTATTTAGTAAGTACTAACACATTGCAGTACTCGCCTTATCCAGACACCACTTATCCTGACCGTAGTTCATATTTTGACTGTGAGGTGTTCTGTGCGGTTGGTTTACAATTTAGTTTGCGTGAACCTACCAGTACCTACCCAGTTATTATCAGGCTATGTAATAATCATTCCATTTAAAAACTGACATTTGATAAAGAACTACTTCAGTATTTTTTCAGAGTTATTGCATATCCTTGTTGTGGTGGTGTTCTCTGTCGGTTTTGTATTGAAAGTCTCTTACTTCTGTCCTCCTGTTACCCCATGTTACTTATCTCATGTTTTTGTAATTAAAATATAAAATAGTGTTTTAACACTCATATAGGCCATAGTAGCACTTGTAGGTAGTTATATACACTACAGTGCAGCTGCCTGTTCTGATTGCTGTTTGTTCTTTGTAAATAGCACTGCAGGTGTTAAATTACACTTATTCAATAGAAATACATAATAATATACTTCCGGAGGAAGCCAAATGGAACAAGCATATAAATATGCCTGCCAAGAGATGTTCAATGTCAGGTTAAGGTGCCCGGGTGGGCGGTGAATCAAAGAAGTCTATTGGAATAAGCAAACCTATTTCCAAATCAGTGTCCTCTGTGGGCTCTGCTGCTGCTGTGTCAGCCAGTAGCAGCAAAATCAAAGTTAGAAGTGGCTTCAAATCTGTGACTCATTTTTTTTACTGCTCAATCTGTAACTAGCATGCTTGTTGGGGATGATACTAGGAATAAGGGAGACACTCACGCCAGTGGAGGCACAGAGGTCCAAAAGGAGGTTGAAAAAGTTGTCAGTGTTACTGTTGTTTCTGCTCAAGGAGGAGCTAATGGTAGTGAGAGTGATAGTGTCCAGTTTCAGTCTGTTTGTCCTGAAGAAGGAGATAAGGAAAGTCAGCCCCCACCCCCCCACTGTGAGGAGATGCCAGAGAAGGGAAAAGTTTCTCTGGAAGTATACAGTGATAGGGAGGAGGAGGATATAATATGTTTCGGTACAGATGATGATGAGGTGTTGGATCCCCCTGTGGGAGGCAGAAGTGAAAAATCTGAAGGATGATGATGTAGCCCATTTAGATGACAAGCCTGAGGATGAGGATATCAGCAAGTCTATAACAAGCAGTCCAGTCACCCTACCTCCCAAACATAGCATGGTGGAAATAATGCAAGTGGCCCAAAAAGCAAAAACTTCAACACCTTTGGCTCCAATGTCCAAGTTTCAGTGCCATGTTAAATCTAGAGGTGCAAAGTTCCTAGTTTGGGATTTTTCCATGCTTGATGCAGCTGATGACACCATGGCAATATGTCAGCTGTGTCAAGCACGTGTAAATCATGGAAAAAAGGGCAGTCACATAGGCACCGATGGCCAGCAAGCCCACTTAATAAACAAGCACCCATTGCACTGGCACCAACACCAGAAAGATACCAGAGCTGTTGGCGGGACTTCCCTTGTCAAGCTTAATGTTAGTGACAGCAGTGCAATAGAGCAGGAGGAGGGAGAGCTCAGTGAATCAGTGGAGGAGGAGTGTGAGGAATCCTTTTCTCTCTTGAGCAGTGGGCATAGTAGCAGTGGAGCTGTCACTCCCTCGAGTTATAAAAGTACATCGCCAGTCACCAAATCCACCAAAATAACCAGTTTCATACATGCTGTGCATCCCAGGCCCCAAGAGTCACCTGGTACCCTAGCAAGAACAACATTGGTGGCACAAGTAAAGCATTTTTGTCGACCCGCTCCCAAGATGCAGCCCACACTGAAGAGTGCTTTTGAGCAGCACGCAAAGTACCCCCCAATCATGCTGCTGCATGTGAGCTGAACGCAGCAACTGCTAAAATGCTCGTCATTGACCTGTTGTCCTTCTTCTTTGTGGAGAATCCAGGATTCTGCCATTTGATGGCCCGTGCCTGTCAAGGTGCCATCGCGAACGTATTTCTCAAAACGTGCCATGCCCGAACTGTACAGCAGAGTTTCACAGTCTGTCCTACATGCCATGAAGCATTCTGCCTCCAAATATATCCACCGTAGCATGGATTTGTGGACAAGTGAGCAAACAGTGGACTGCTCATATCTGTGCATAACAGTACACTCTGCACAGGTACCTGGGGTGGTTGTTGATTTAGGGCCTGGCAAAAGCTGCATAAAGCAAAATTGTGGTGGTGGCAACACACCTGGTATTCGTCAGAATGCCACCATGACTATACAGAGTGTTACAGGGTCTCACACTGGTGAGAAAATGCTGAATGAGCTGCTAAATCAGATTGATGAGTGGCTAAGTGCACACTCATTCACAGTGGGGTTTATTGCCAGTGAAAATGGCTCCAATGTGGTTACGTGCATTCCTGACAGTGTTTTTTTCAGAGTGCCCTGCCTGCCAACTACCTTAATCTAGTCGTGCAGCAATTTCTGAACCACAATGAAATAAAGGAAACTGTGTCTGTCACCAGATGCATCTGTGTGCACTTTGCTCATTCTGCAAAGTCCCATGACCATCTGCGTGAGCTGCAGTGCACTAACCATCTGCCTCTGCACTGTATGAAGCTCAATGTTGTTACCAGGTGTAACTCTTCACCGTACATGCTGGACTGGCTGTATGAGCTGTATAAGGTGGTTTCAGATTACCTACTGCTGCACACCACACCGGACAGTGCTGGAGTGTCCACCGCTCTTACAACGGAGCAGTGGTGCCAAATGGATGGCATAATACACATTTTGCATCCATTTGAGCATACAACACAGGCTGTGAGTGGGGACACTGCCTGCATAAGTCAGTCAATACCCCTTATACATGTGCTGAGGCAACCCACCATCCCCTTCCTTTTGCACTGGAAAAAATAAATACAGATACTTACGTGTGCAGCAGCAGCAGCAGCAGCAGTATTGATTGACTATGTGAAGAGGATCCCCATGAGCTAGACAAACCATTACTTCTCGTGGCAACTAGTCAGAGCAGCAGGCAGCAGCTACAGCCAACAGCAGCAGCAACACACAATGTCATTCAATCCACACTGACTTAAAACCATAGAGCCAACAGAGCAAACCAGGGCAGCAGCATTGCAAAATGATTATTCCATAGTTCTCAATAAACTGAGAAACCAGCAGCAGGAGGAAGCAAGTGCAACTTTAAGTAGCTGGATCATTTTGCATGAGGATTCATTTTTCTCAACATGGCAAACTGACTTATGTTGCATGTTACACAGTGGCACCACCAAGGTTAGGCCTGAAAACCATTAAAATGGTGCAGAAAACTGCAGATTTGGGTTCTAATGGTGGATGTGAACCATGTAACTGCATGTCTGTCACCTGCTTTCTGTCTGAATGTACTGTAAAATATTTTGGGATACATTTCTGGACCTGTAGGTCAAGTTTTGAACCAGCAGCACTGAGATTCTTGCTGAAATCATTGGTAAATGGCCAAATCAGCAATTTAATGTCTGGTAGTTGTGGGGGGGGGGGCATCACATCACAACTCAGACCATATTTCTGTCTCAACTTTATGTACCAATTTTCCTGTAACATTTCTGGACATGTACAGCCTGTTCTGTGCTTGCAGGAACAAGATTTAGCATGAAAACAATGTAAACGGTGGCTCAAAGACCATATTTTGGGAGGGCGGTGGCTTGGACACCATATAACAACATGGCTGAGACCTGATTTCTGTCTGAATTTCCTGTAACATTTTTTGGGAAACATTTCTTGACTTCTAAGCCAAGTTAGGCAGTGTCAACACCATGATTAGGCCTTAAACCTTTGGTAGACAGTGGGCCAAACAACATGTTTTGGTCCAGGTGGGAGGCATGCCACATATAACAGCATGTCTGACATCTGATTTAGGTCTGAATTTACTGTAACATTTTTTGGGAAACATTTCTGGACTTGTGTGGCATGTTAGGCAGTGGCAGCACAACGGTTAGGCCTGAAAACCATTTTAAATGGTGTAAAAAACAGCAGATTTGGGTCCTGATGGTGGATGTGAACCATGTTACTGCATGTCTGACACCCGATTTCTGCCTGGATGTGCTGTGCAATTTTTTGGGAAACATTTCTTGACTTCTGGGCCATGTTAGGTAGTGTTAACACCATGATTAGGCCTTAAACCATTGGTAGACAGTGGGCCTAACAACACGTTTTGGTCCAGGTGGGAGGCGTGCAACATATAACAGCATGTTTGACACCTGATTCAGGTCTGAATTTACTGTAACATTTTTTGAGAAACATTTCTGGACATGTACTGCCTGTGCTGCACTCACAGAAACAAGATGTGGCCTAAAACCAATTGTAAACAGTGGCCAGAACAGCATTTTAAGGTCTGGGTGCTTGGGGGGGACCATAAAACATCAGGACTAACACCAGACTTCAGTCTCAGTTTGATGTGCCATTTTTTTGTAAACATTTCTGGACATGTACTGCCTGTGCTGCACTCACAGAAACAAGATGTGGCCTAAAACCAATTGCAAACAGTGGACCAAAGACCACTGTTTGGTCTGCGTGGGGGTTTGGGCACCATAAAACATCATGGCTGACACCAGATTTCTGCCTGAATTTAATGGACCATTTTTTAGGAAACATTTCTGGACATGTACTGCCTGTGCTGCACTTGTAGAAACAAGATGTTGCCTAAAACCAATTGTAAACAGTGGCCAAAACAGCATTTTAATGTCTGGGTGCTGGGGGGGGCACCATAAAACATCAGGACTGACACCAGATTTCTGACTGAATTTAATATACCATTTTTTTGTAAACATTTCTGGACATGTACTGCCTGTGCTGCACTCACAGAAACAAGATGTGGCCTAAAACCAATTGTAAACAGTGGACCAAAGACCATCATTTGGTCCAGGTGGGGGTTTGAGTGCCATAAAATATCATGGCTGAAAACAGATTTCTGATTGAATTTAATGTATAATTTTTTAGGAAACATTTCTGGACACGTACTGCCTGTGCTGCACTCACAGAAACTAGATGTGGCCTAAAACCAATTGTAAACAGTGGCCAAAACAGCATTTTAATGTCTGGGTGCTGGGGGCAGGTACCATAACACATCAGGACTGACACCAGATTTCAGTCCCAATTTTATCTATCATTTTTGCTGTCACATTTCTGGACATGTACAGCCTGTCCCGCACTCACAAAACAGAGATTCAGCATGAGATGACTTGTAAACAGTGGACCAAAGACCATGTTTTGGTTCTAGTGGTTGCTCGTGTGCCATATAACAATATGACTGAGACCTGATTTCTGTCTGAATTTACTGTAACATTTTTTTGGAAACATTTCTGGACTTGTAGGCCCTGTTTGGTACAATCAGTGCCGAGAGGCTGGCTGAAATACTTGGCAAACAGGCCCAAAAACAGCTATTTGATGTCTGGGTGGTGGGAGGGGGGACCACATCACATACTGACTCAGACCATATTTCTGTGTCAGTTTTATGTACCATTTCTCCTGTCATATTTCTGGACATGTACAGCCTGTTCTGCGCTTGTAGAACAGATTCAGCATGAGATGATTTGTAAACAGTGGACCAAAGTCCATGTTTTAGTTTGGGTGGTGGCTTGGGCACCATATAACAACATGGTTGAGACCTGATTTCTGTCTGAATTTACTGTAACATTTTTTTTGAAACATTTCTGGACTTGTAGGCCCTGATTGGCACAAGCAGCACTGCGATTCAGGCTGAAATCATTGCTGAACATGGCCCAAAACAGCAATTTAATATCTGGGTGGTGGTGGTAGGGGGTCACCACATCACAGCCTAACTCAGTCCATATTTCTGTCTCAATTTTATGTACCAATTCTCCTGTCATATTTCTTGTCTTAGCATGCCTGCTGTACACAGTATGGCAGCAAGAGGCCGTGTTAAATTGGAGCCAAATTGCACATTTTGGACCGGGTCTGGTGGTGGGGCACCAAACATCATGAATGGAGGGGAGGGACACAAAGTTAACATTTATGGGAGGCAAGGCCAGGGGACACGTGTTGTTAAGCACAAAAACATATTTATGTTTAACTTCGCAGTAAAAATGCTTATGTTTCTATGATTGTTGTGTACGTATTCGGACTGATTCTGCACACAGCCAAAGCAACTGAAGCCCACAACATCAGCCTGAATCACATAGCTTTGGGGAAAAAAATTTAGTCCATATGAACACATTACAATATATTTGACATTTGTGGATAGAAGGAGGAAATATAGAAGGAGTAAGATGAAACAAGAAGAAAGGTATGGTATATGGATACAGACTAAAGGACTGACAGTAAGTTACAGTTATACACACGACGGGGGGAAATGAGGGGTAAGCGCAAGGGTAGGGTACTCAAATGATGGGAACGAGAGGGAGCATAAACATTACATAATAACATGCAAAACTCTGGACATGAAAAAGAAACACAAGGATATAGAAAGAGGAAGAGGACAGCAAATAATGTTTTTTTTCTTTTTTTCCTTTTTGTGGTTCGTTTTTGTTATTTTTTAGAGGGGTGCATGAGGGAAGAGTGAAAGTAACAAAGCAAGGAAAGGAAAAAGAAAAGAGAAGAAAATTCAAGTGCTGCACAGCCTGCCTCACTTGCAAATTAGCAAGCACATTTTTTAAATTTCCAGACCATAATTAAACAGAGTAGGAAACAGGCCCAGAATTTTCTGACCTGCCACTGCCACCACCAATCCCCCCCCACCACCGATGAAACATAGAAACATAAACATAGAATTTGATGGCAGATAAGGACTGCTTGGCCCACCTAGTCTGCCCATTTCCCTACCTAACGGATAAGCTGCAGATCCTAGTTAACCAACAGCCTACTTCCTCCTACCCCCTACTAGAATTGCCTTATGTCTGTCCCATGCATTCTTGAATTCCCCCACTGTTTTTGACTCTACGACCTCCTCAGGAAGGCTGTTCCATGCATCTACAACCCTCTCTGTGAAGAAATACTTCCTCATATTACCTCTGAGCTGTCCCCCTCTATCTTCAAATTGTGCTCCCTTGTTCTTGCACATCTCTTTTTCTGAAAGATGCTACCCTCTTGGACTTTGATGATTCCCTTGAGGTATCTGAAAGTTTCTATCATGTCCCCCCTCTCCTTCCTTACCTCGAAGCTATACATCTTAAGCTCCTTTAGGCTTTCTTCATATGTCTTCTGATGCAGACCCTGCAACATTTTGGGTTTCCCTCCTCTGGACAGCCTCCACCCTGTCTATGTCTTTACAGAGATGGGGCCTCCAGAACTGGACACAGTACTCCAGATGTGGTCTTACCAACTGTCTGTACAGAGGGCCGACAACTTCCTGCTTTCTACTGGTGATGCCTCTCCCTATGCATCCCAGTATCCCCCAGCCCTCCTTACTGCCTTCTCACATTGCTGGCCCACTTTTAGGTCATCTGATATGACTACCCTCAGGTCCCTTTCCATTTTTGTTGTTGTCAGTATCTCACCCCCCATTGTGTACTCTTCCCCTGGGTTTTTGTTTCCCAAGTGCATTAGTTTGCACTTCTTTTGGGTTGAATCTAAGCTGCCATATATTTGACCATTCCTCCAACCTTGCCAAGTCCCTTTTCATCCTTTCCACCCCACCTTGCGTATCAACCCTGTTGCAGATCTTTGTGTCATCTGCAAAGAGACATGCTTTCCCTTCCAGTCTCTCTGCAATGTCACTTATAAAGACATTAAAAAGGACTGGCCCCAGTACTGAACCCTGCAGTACACTAATAACCCACCTTTCTTCACTGTGGACTCTATTTACTATTACCCACTGTGTCCTGTTGTCCAGCCAGTGTTTCACCCAGGCTACCACCCTGGGACCCACTCCCAGGCTGGCTAATTTGTTTATTAATCTTTTGTGTGGGACTGTGTCAGATGCCTTGCTAAAGTCTAGGTAGGCCATGTCCACAGCCCTTCCCTGGTCTACTACTTTGGTCACCCAATCAAAGAAATCAATTAGATTTGTCTGACCTGACCTTCCTCTTGTGAATCCATGCTGCCTTGGGTCCTGTGCCCCAGTGGCCTCTAGGTACTCAACAATTCTTTCCTTCAGAAGTGATTCCATCATTTTCCCTACCACTGAGGTCAAACTGACAAGTCTGTAGTTTCCTGCCTCTGTCTTGCTCCCACTTTTGTGAAGGGGAATCACATCCACCCTCCTCCAGTCCTCAGGTACCACACCATCCTCCCATGATTTATTAAAAAGGGTAGTCAGTGGTGTTACTAGTTCTTCCCTTAGTTCTTTTAGAATTCTGGGGTGAATCCCATCAGGCCCCATTGCTTTATCCACCTTTAGTTTTAAGAGTTCTTTCAGAACCCTTTCTTCTGTGAAAGGACTAATATCAACCCCCTATCTAGAGTGCTTCTATTGACTGATTAGGTATCTCCCCCTGCTTTTCCATTGTGAATACTAAGCAGAAGTATTCATTCAGTATCCCTGCTTTTTCACTGTTGCTCTCTGCCCAACTGCCTTCCTCTTCATTCAGCCTCAGTATCCCTGCCTTAGTCTTTCTTTGCTCCCTAATGTACCTATAAAAGGTTTCATCCCCCTTCTTAACCGAGTTTGCTATCTTTTTCTTGGTTTGGGCCTTTGCTATTCTGACTGCCTTCCCCGCGTCCTTCTGCTTTAACTGGTACAGTTCTCTGTCCTGCTTCTTCTGTGTTTCCTTATACTTCCTGAATGCTATCTTTTTCTCCCTTACCTTCCCCACCACTTCTTTTGAGAACCATAGTGTTTTTTTATTTTGTTTTGATTCATTTATTTGCTTTACACAAAGGCTTGTTTCCTCTGTGAAGGCGGTTTTGATGTTTCCCCATTGTTGCTCCACCCCACCTTCTTGCCTGTTTGCTAGTGCTTTTTTGAGGCACTCTCCCATTTTGACAAAATCAGCCCTCCTGAAGTCCAGTACCTTCACTTTTGTATGGCTTGACGCTACAGATAAGTTTATAGTGAACCACACTGTTTGGCGGTTGCTTGTTCCCAGATGGCTACCCACTTCAAGATCGGAGATCCTCTCTCCATCCCCATTTGAGAGTACCAGGTATAAGATTGCTCCCTCCCATGTCGGTTCCAAAACTAGCTGTCGGAGGCATGCCCCATGTAGGGCATCGAGAATGGCCCTGCTCTTGGATGTGGCTGCAGCAAAGGTGCTCCAGTTAACATCTGTCATATTCAGGTCCCCCATCAGCAATATCTCCCCTTTCTCTGCTATTCCAAGGATGCCTTCTATCATTTCCTTGTCCATTTCCTCCACTGAGATGGGGGTCTGTATACAACCCCTGTGTGAATTATGGTGCCATTTCCAGTCTCCAGGGTGACCCACAGTGCCTCCTCTCCTCCCTGTTTACCCTTTAGTTCTGTTGCTTTGATCCCTTCCCTTACATAGAGAGCTACTCCTCCTCCTCTTCTTCCCTCCTTGTCCCTCCTGTAGATTGTGTACCCTGGTATGTTGACATCCCAGTCATGGGTCTCTGTGTACCATGTTTCTGTGACTGCCACAATATCCAGGCATCCCTCGTCCATCAAGGCCACCATTTCGGGGAGCTTTTATTTTTTTATTCTTTTTCCCTCCTGGTCATGGTCCAAGGAGCCTCTCTCAGGCATCCAGCTGGATCCTGCCCTGTCTGAAGTCCCCCTAACTGAACCTCATCTCTCCTCCCCCTCCTCTCGCAGCTGGCACCAATGGCTTGACTCCTCCGGAGTGGGGCCACCCCTTCTCATTGGGTGCACTTGCACACATAGACTCCAGCTGCAGGTGGGGGTCCTTGATGGAGGAACCTGAAGGTCGGCTGGGATGGACCCGGCAGTGGACATGGGGGCTAGTGCCATTGCCTACCCCAAGGACTGGGTTTTTCTGTGTTCTGTGGTCTCTCCCCCCTGGTGTGTGTGCATGCACATGCAGCCCTCAGCCTACTGGCCATGCTAATGCTGCCTGAGCTCACTGCAGTGCCCCCTGGTCTCCACCAGAGGCCACTGGCTCACCAGGCCAACCCATCCCTTCAGTCCCAGGGAGGAGAGCACCACATAGGTGCTCTATCCTCAACCCTCCCCTACTGACCCCTGGCACCCAAGTCCACTCCCATACCCAGGTCATCAGCATAGCATGAGGTGTGGTGTCCAGTGCCTCAACCCTCAGCACCACCAGGCCAGCTCATTTTGGAGAGCTTTTTACCTAGACTATGGACATTGGTACTCATTACCCTCCATTTTTTTATGGCTTTATTTCTTTTTGCCCCATCCCTGTCCTTACTGCCTTTGTCTTTTTCTCTATTTACCCCTGCACTTCTCCCTATTGACTGCTCTATCTTGGTGTTTACCTCACTAACCACCCTGATTTTTTTGGTAGGGACTAGGATTTCCCTTTTCCTTTTCAGTGCCTACCCCCTTGGCTAGTTTAAATGCTTGCCAATGAAGCATTTAAACCTATTTCCTAGGATCCTGGTTCCCCTCCTGGATAGATGCAGATCATTGTGCCTGTATAGGTCTGCATCCCTCCAGGTGGAGCCCCAGTCCCACATGAAGCCAAATCCCTGAGCTCTGCATCAGTTTTTCAACCAGTTATTGAATCCCATGGTGCAGAGTAACCTAGGCTCATCCATGCCATAGATAGGTAGCACTTCCGAGAAAGTTACTGTGTGTGCTACTTGTCTAAGGCCCCTCCCCAACTCCACAAACTCCTGTTGCACTGCTCTGATCCCATTCTCAGCCAGGTCATTTGTTCCTAGGTGGATAATGACATCCAGCTCACTCCCCCTTGCAGCTGCTCCCATGATCCTGAGGATTCATTTCCTGTCCCTCAAGCCATGGTGCCAGGCAGGCACCTCCACCCCTTCCCTCCCTCCCCAGTTCTACCCCTAACAATTGAGTCCCCACCAGGAGTTGCTTCTCCCCTGTGGGGTCCTCTGCCACCCTCCTGTGGGTCTCCATTGCGGACGTTCCCAGCATCCTCCTTGATCTCCACAGTGGGTGCCTCCATAGAGGATCCATACTCCACCAGAATGGCAAATGAATTATGGAGAGGCACAATTGGAGGGACGCACCTCTGTTCCACCACCCTCACCCTCCCTGAGCCCACTGTGGTCCAACCACTCCTCTTTCTTGGCAACCTCTGAGGTGGTGGTGGTGGCCTGGGTGGTCCCTGGGTGGGGGAGCAGGTTTTCTGAATCCTTGCCAGGTCAGCATGGAGACAAACAACCTTCTCCCTCAGAACAGAGCGGTGCCTGCAAATAGGGCAGCAACACAGTCTCCAGAATGTCTCCCAAAAGACTGCTGCTCCACAGCCAGTGCATAGCACCACTCCCCACATGTCTGTGTCCCTTCCTGTTCCAGGTGCTTTTCTTTTCTCTTTTGAAGTTCTGCAAGGAGGTCTGCACTTTTTGTTGCTCCTCCATTAGTTTTCTGAGGTCCCCCCTGATCTCCTGGTGGAACTGATCAAAATCACAGCAGAGAGTGGACACCTTTGCTTGTACAGCTGCCAGATCTTCATGGCTAATTGGTGGAGCAGATTGGGCTGCTAGATGAGACTGCTACAGGCTGTGCAGGTTCACCACCACCATGAACCCGGTGCTACCAGTGGATGTGGGGTGAGGTGGATGGGGGTGCTGCTGCCTCCTGCTGCTGCAGCACCTTCCAGGCTCCACCTGACTACTGGCCCCATCCTCCTGCTGGCCCTCTTCTTCTTGGGCCCCACTGCCTCCTGCTGTTGTCAGCTCCTGTTGTTTCTCGAGCCACTCTGCAGTGTGGTGGTTATGCAGATAGCTCCTCTGGCCACCAGTTCCAAAATGGCCCCCTTGTTTGCCCCTTCACATGGATCTGCCACATAGCTTGCAGATGACCACCATGCTGTTGATAGTGTTTCAACCAAAGAAACACCATATGGCTGACCCTTTATGCTGGGGGGAGGTGGGGGTGTGTGTGCTCCTGCTGGCAGGGGGAGCATTAGTATCTGGCTGCTGCTGGGGCTGGGGCCAAGCTTCTGCTGCTGCTGGGGGACTACAGGATTCTGTGGTTGGCTGGTTCTGGGGGGCCACATCATACTCATGGCCACACTGCTCCGGGGAGGCAATGGGCTCATGCTGTTGCTTCTGGGCAGTGGGGGCCAGATGCTCCTGTTGGGGGGGGTCACATGCTCCTGCTGGAACACCCACCTGTTAAAGTGAACAGTGGGTGCCTTACTCCCAGTCACTTTGCCCTGCTGTTTAACATCCATCCTACCAATGAAAAAAAAAAAAAGATTCCTAACAGAAAGGGAGCTACACACACACACCAATACACTACAGTCACGAAACAGAAACTATAAGCAAAGAACAGAAACACAATCTAATGTATTCTTTTTACAGTAAACAAAAAAGGTGTAAAAAAAACACACACAATGGAACAGTCAGTGGTACACAAAAGAATCTTAATTTGAAAGTCTCTGCTGCTGGCTGCCTGCTTCTCCTCTCCAAGTATCCAACTACACAGAAAGGAAATGAACTACTCACATCCTGCCTGTATACAGTCAACCCATGTGATCTGCAGAGAGAAAGTCATGTGGAAAGCCCAATTTTGCCTGATTTTGCCTGATTTCACCAACTAGTAACGCAAGGTGAAATTTACTAGCAACATCTCACCTTGCAGTCATAATTACGTTAAATATTTTGCTCTGCAAAATTAGCGATTTTGCCAGAATTTCACTGCATCTCTATTCAGCAGTAAGTGCGGACTCCCCCAATACAGCTGCAATAGATGTTCATAATTAACAGTCTGTCTATTTGAAGTAGGGTTTCCCAAGTTGCATTTAAACCTCAAAATCTGTGCTGAACCTTTCAACTTATCAGCATTAGAGATCTTCAAATCTTGCTGAAAGTCTATCGCTATCATCAGAAATAACATTGAACAATTTCTCTCATACTACATAAATTGTAGTAAGAAAGAAAAACAATTTCCAGTCTAAGGATGGAACCCAGGTACCCTACTCACTACTGGTTGGTAGCCTGCAGCACTTCTGCTGTACTAAGCTTCCTATACATGAGATGTATGCTGTGACAAAGGATATCCAGCAGTGAGTGCAGACACCCCCCTACACAGTTGCAGTGGATGTTGGTAATTTACAGTCTGTCTAGTTGAAGTACAGTAGTGTTTCCCAAGTTGCATTTAAACCTCAAAGTCTGAGATGGAACTTTTCAAGTTAGCAGCAACATAGAAAGTCAAGCCTTGCTGAAAGAATATTTCTATCATCAGAAATGAGATCTAACAATTTCTCTCATACTACATAAATGGAAGTGAGAAAGAAAACTACAGTTCCTCATTGGGGATCAAACCCAGGCCACGTACCCTCTATTGCTTCATAGCCTGTAGTTCTAAAACTGTACTAAGCTTCCTATACAAGAGAAGCATGCAGTGGCAAAGGACATCCAGTAGTGAATGCAGACTGCCCCAGCACACACACATATACACACACACACACACACACACACACACACACACACACACACACACACACAGTTGCCATAAATTGTCATAATGAACAGTTTGTCTGTTTCAAGTAATGTTTCACAACTTTCATATAAACCTCAAAGTCTGAGCTGGAACATCTCAAGTTATCAGCCATATAGAACTTCAAATTGTGCTGACAGTCTATCACTAACATCAGCAATGACATCGACCTATCTCTCCCATGCTACATAAACTGTAGTGAGAAAAAAAATATTCCACTCTGGGGATCGAACCCAAGCCCCTCAACCTCTGCTATTTGGTAATTTGTTACTTTAGCACTGTACTAAGCTTCCTACACAGAAGATACATACTGTGGCAAAGGACATCCAGCAGTGAGTGTAGACCCTCCTACTCAGCTGCAGTGGGCATTAGTAATTAACAGTCTGTGTATCTAAAGTAGTGTTTGCCAAGTTGCATTTAAATCTCAAAGTCTGAGCTGGAACTTTTTAAGTTATCAGCAATATAGAACTTCAGACCTTGCTGAAAGTATATCACTATCATCAGGAATGATATCTAACAATATTGTGGGTCAATCTTGAGTCTGGAAATGGAGCCATCTTTTGCATAGGAGTGGTATATAGGCCTTTGACACAGGGGAGAGGAAGTAGACAAAGATATGTTGGAAGACATAGGCAGAATGGCTAAGAAGGGGGAGGTGGTGCTGGTGGGGGCCTTTAATCTGCCAGATGTAGAGTGGGGCCTACCTGCTGAAGCATCAGCTAAGAGCACAGATATCTTGGACTCCCTGCAGGTGGCATTCCTTGGGCAGTATCCACTCAGGGCATGGCAATTGTGGACTTGATACTTATGAATGGGGACAGTGTGGTGAACGTCAGAGTCAGGAGCTGTCTAGGGACCAGCAACCATTGCACAATATGGTTTAATATAAGAACAACAGTGGAATCCAGCTGCACAAGGGCAAAGGTCTGGGATTTCAGAAGGGCTGACTTTACAACAATGGGGGAATGCATTCGAAAAGACCTGGTGGGGGGAGATGTCAAGGGGGGAATGGAGGGAAAATGGGCCAGAATAAAAGAAAGCACAACAAAGATAACAAACTTCTACATCAGACAAACAAGCAAAAGCAGATAGAGGAGGAGGTAGAGGAGGAGATCATTACGATTCTCAAGGGAAGTGGCAGAAAAGGTAAGGGCAAAAACAGTAGCATTCAGAAGGTATAAGGAAACCCAGAGAGAGGAGGACAGAGAAGCATATCTGGGGAAATGGAGGGAGGCAGGCAGGGCAGTAAGGAGCACAAAAGTGCAAGCTGAGGAAAGAATAGCCCAGACAGTATGAAAGGGGGACAATATATTTTTTAAGGTAAATCAGTGAGAAAAGGAAGACAAAGGCAGGGACTGCATGGTTAATAAAGGAGGGAGAGGGCTATACAGAGGAGGATCAAGAAAAGGCAAACATCTTAAACAAATATTTCTGCTCAGTGTTCACAGTTGAGGGGGAAGGGGAAGGGGCACAAATAAGCACCAAGAGATTGGAGGGGAAGGGAGGGGAAGGAAGTGGACACCAATCCCTTTTTTGAGGAGAGGGTCAGGCAAGCACTCAATAACCTGAGGGTGGACAAAGCCTGGGACCAGGCAGAGTGCATCCAAGAGTGTTAAAGGAACTCAGGGAAGTACTAGCTGCACTCCTAACAGACTTGTTTAACAGTTAACTGGAGACCGGCGTGGTCCCAGAGGACTGTAGAAGGGCAGATGTAGTCCCACTTCACAGAAGTGGTAGCAAGGAGGGGTTGGAAATTACAGGCCTGTCATCTTGACATATGTAGTAGGGCAACAGATGGAAGCACTATTAAAAGAAAGAATCACTGAATGCTTGAAAGCCAAGGAACTGCAGGACCCGAGGTAGCATGGCTTTATGGAAGGGAGGTCCTACCGAACAAATGTACTAGATTTTCTGACTGTGTAACCAAAGTGTTGGATCAGGGAAGGGTGATGGACATGGCCTACTTGGATTTCAGCAAGGCCTTTGACACCATTCCACACAGGAGACTGGTAAACAAGTTGGGTAGCATGGGGGTGGGCAATAAGGTGGTAACCTGGGTAAGAATCTAGTTAGGGGATAGGAGGCAGAGAATGGTGGTAAATGGAGTTCGCTCTGAGGAGGGGACAGTGACCAGCCAGGTTCTGCAGGGATCAGTACTGGGGCCAGTCCTCTTTAATGTCTTCATTAACAACATAGCAGAGGAACTGGAGGGGAAGGTCTGCCTCTTTGTGGGTGACACCAAGATCTGCAACAGGGTGGGTTTCAGTCGATGATGCTGAAGAGGGCAGTTGCAGCGAGTTAAGCTCTGCAAAGTCTCTGGAGGCACCTAGCTGCCAAATTAGAAACTGATCTTGAAGGGAAGTAATTTTTTCATATCTGAACAGAAAAGAACTGTATTCTCTAATTAGAAATAATAAAAGTAAACTTCTCATAAGAAATAGATAATTAGAAAAAATTTCAAATTTAGTGACAATGTTGGAAATGGAGATAACACAACAAGAAGTATAAAATTATAATGTACCCCTACCTTCTACAATAGAAAAAAAGTCTAATAAGAGACCATTAATGGAACTGGATGAATATGAGGAGACAGTAGAACTAATTTATCACCCTTTGACAGCTCAGCATTTAGAATTTTTTATGGGAGAGTTTTTGGTCATTAAAACTGCTATTTCTGACTTGACATCTGGGCTAGCTAATCTTTCAGTAGATGTACAGACTAATAAAAAAAAGATTATGGACGAAGAAGCTAGAATCAGTAGTCTGGAAGACAGTACAATGAAAGAACAAAGGAAGATAATTATTTGTTCTCAAGCAATAGTGAAGTTAGCCAATAAATTAGAAGACCAGGAAGCAAGAAGCAGGAGGAATAACATCAGAATAGTGGGAATTCCTGAAGGTTTGGAGGGATCCAATACAATCGATTTCATTAATAAAGTCCTAATCACTGTTGCTAGCCCTCCTAATGATACTAAAAACTGTATTTTGGAAACAGGTACATAGATTTCTAAGACCACATCCATCTCCGAAAGAAAATCCCAGACCAGTTATAGTCAGATTTCTGAATTTTCAACAAAAAGTTTATGTGCAACATATGCTTTGGGACAAACCAGGAATTTTCTATGCAGGACATAAGCTGATATTTTTCAATGATCTGACACAGGAATTAATTCAAAAGAGAAATGCTTTTAAACCCATCAAAAGGTTTCTGAGAGAGGTTCACATTAAATATGGTTTGTTGCATCCCACAGCTTTTAAAATCTGGCTCTCTGAAGGAAAAACTCTCACTTATCCCAGCTATGAGGTGACAAAACAAGGACTTAAAAAAGACCTACCAAAGCTGTTCAGCAATTTTGACTTCTCATGATGAAATGACTATGCTGAGTTATATTACTTAATGATTTGAGTGTTGCATGTTGAAAAGAAATAGTTACACTCTGTTTTGTTTATAACACTATTCTTTTCCTTTGCAGGAAGTAGAAGTAATTGCAGTTGACCCTCCATTTTTTCTAGTTTTTACTTGTTTGCTGAGCTGGGAGTGGATGAACCTAGTCTGCCTGGGTGGGATTTAAAGGGTACAGACCACGTCTAGGACTGCCCCCTGGAAGTGAATTCACGATGAATAATCTTTATGGTCGGTGGCCTTGTGGGATCTTTCTTTATGGAGGAACAGATATACATCAGGTAATATTTTTATGAGGTGGGATCTGTTTCTGGTTTAGGCATTTCCCTGATTGATATGGTGGAGTTTTTTAAGCAATCGGTTCATCTGAGATTTTTGCAGTGTTGTGGTATAGTTTTTTGAGGCTTGTGCTTCTTTTATCTGCTCTACTGCTTTGGTCATTTTTTGTGTGTTTGATTTTGCTGTACATCTTGTTGAGAATGTTTATGTGCTTGTTGGATGCTCTAGGGTTGTGATTTAAGCTAAGGAAATGCAGGGGAAATGTTCGTGATGTTTCTACTTAATTGGAAAGGGCTGCATAACTGGTGTGGTTAGTCCGATGTGTATTGTTTTTTTCAGATGATGCCATCTTGTTTTCACTAGTTGTGTTGCTGACAGTTAAGAATGGCATCCTTGAATTCATCTCGAGTGCATAGAATCATGCTGGTTGAGGGTCTACTGCGCGGTGGTATTTCAATAATACAGTAGCACACTGGAGCTCTGGGGAGGTAATTTTATCTGAATGATAGAGGCTTTTTGGTTTTCCTCCTATCCTTTCACTTAGTGTTTTTCAGTCCTCTTTATTCCTCTATTTGGAAGATTTAAAAAAAAAGATAATTTACAGTATTTGCAGATTGGTTATGAATATTCTATAAATAGATGCTGTGTACTGAGGGACACATCTTTGTTTTCAAATGGGGGTGAGGAATCTCTACTATTTTGCTTTAAAAAGAAAAGTGGGGATTTTTCTTCTAGAAGGTGATACTGAGAACTGTATTTTTTTGGAGCTACTGAAATGTAGCTATGTTATCTTCTGGAAAGACCTAAGGGACTGGAAATAATTAAATCTACTTGGATTGTTCTAACCAATTTAATATGAGAATTTACAAGTTGCCCCTTGTTGTGACCCCTTGATAATTTTTATTCTGAATAAATACACATAAATATCCTAGCTGGCAATGAGTGGGAGAGAAGAATGAGGGGTCTGCTGGTATTCATATGAGATCTCCCCAGAGTAAAAACACTAAATGGTTATTTCATTTATTTTATTTATTTATTTAAATTGGTACTGTTATTAGCAGTAGTATTTTGAGGTCCTACAGTAATGGATATGTATGTAAAGAAATAGGAATGTTATGCCTTCTTGTCTCCCTAGGAGAATTTCTTAATATTTTTACATGGAATTGTTGAAATGCAATAGCTACATTACTTATCAGCACACCTTCTAGGTTGGAAATTGAATCTCATTTCCCATCAAAGAATGATAATCTTAGACAATGAGAAAATTAAAAGGAAAAGAGGAGGAAGTAAGAATCAAACATTAAAATGATAAGGTGGTAGGGAAAAGTTTTTGGTTTTCTTGGGGTGATGGTATCTAGGTACTACCACATGTGCCATCCTATGTTTTGAATTAGTCTCTGATCTGGATCTTTCCACTGCCTTGTATGCCATTGGTGATATTTCAGTATAGATAATTATTTAATAGTGTCTCTCATTGCCAATTAGTACCTATCAAATGTATTTCTATGTTTAAGTATGAAAAGAAATGGGACATCCATGCCTCTGACTTTTTACTATGGATTAGTGTATTGTTTTTTGTATATCGGTGGTGTCTCTTATTACAAATTTTGACTTATGCTAACACAGTGCTCACTGGTTAGGCTCACTGGGTGCACCTGAAAGCTCAGTCACTTTATTTTGGCTGACTAATGTCAAAAGCATATACAAATAGTGAAGGGACCACAGACCCGCCGGCTAGGCCTCTTCCGGGGTGTTCTGCAGGCTTTTAATCAATTATTAGTATTATAGGCCTGAGTCCCTTTTACATTATTACAACACCTGAATCTTGAGTGGAACACTATAGATATATAAAACTTTCAATATCACACCTTGTAACTCAGAGCAGTTGTCATAGTTACTGGAGCATGAGAACTACATGTATATAGGTACAATACTGGTTTTTGACCTTATTTTTGAGAGATACACTATGGTATTCATATGTTTATTTGTTTAAATTTTATTTTTATACAGACTACAAACTGATTAGGATACAACCACCATTTACAACAATGCCCCGTGTTATACAAATTACATACAATAATCAACATGACTCAACTAATATGGTACTGAATACGTAGATTCGGAGTTGGAGTCATCTGATAGAGGCATATAGGTAGGTCACAGATTCATCCCAAGGGATCCTGGAATACTACTATACAACAAATTAAACCTTATTCGATTTGCGTTTTTTTTTACCTCTAAATTTTTGATCTCTTCTTTTCCTTCAATTATTAAGAAATGTGTTTTGCAAGCTTAGCATTCCTCTCACATATAGTTTTAAAATTAAAAGAAAGTTAAATTGTAATCTTTTAAAACAAGTTGAACTTAACAAGACTTTATAAAAATATTGTTAGCTATACTCTTAATAGTTAATGTCATCGTAATCTTAGTAAATGATTTCATAGTTATTTATAAGTGTGTTGCCAGAGACTGACCTCTTCAATCATTGAGGCAATAGATATAGGGGTGGGCTGTACAATTGTGGGTTGGGAATTTAAAATATATGGTCATTTCTACTTTACTCTCACTATCTCTTATATTTCTTTACTTTTTACTATTTCTTTCTTACTAACTCTCTTTCTTCTTGGAATGTGGAGAGAGAAATTGTCTTTAAAAATGAAGATGGAGGATCCAGATGATGAATGAATAATGACATGTTCCATTGCCATATCTCAGGTATCCCTCGTTATAATATCCAGTGACTCACAGAATGGTATGCATTACTTTTTAAGGATACACATACTTATCATTATGAATGGCTAGGCAAATTTCATTTATTACTTGGAATGTACATGGGTGGAATGAAAAATGTAAAAGACACCAAGTTATTAGGCAGTTACGAAAATTAGAAGGTGATATTGCTTTTTTGCAAGAAACACGTATTAAAAGTACAGATAAAGACCTCATGAGGAAAGAATGGGTAGGTATGATTTTCAGTGCAGGCAACAGCAACAAGAAAGCAGGAGTGATGATATTAATTTCCAGAAAGCTAACATTCACTTAATTATATGAAATTCAAGACCCCAATGGTTATTTTATTATAGTACATGGAATACTAAGTGGTATAGAAGTTACTCTAATTAATATTTATGGACCCTCAAGCACCTCACATGAACTTTTCTCTGAATGTAGAGATAAAATCTCTTCTTTCTCAGAAAGTGAGATTTTCTTAGGTGGAGATTTAAATTGTATTATTAATCCATTATTCAACAGCACCAATAAAAAATACAAATTAACAAACTCAGATAAGGATTTGGCAGAAACTATAGATATCTTAGGTTTGGTGGACTCTTGGAGGATGTTTAATCCTACAATGAAAGAATATACTTTCTTATCTTCGGTGTATAAAACAAGCTCAAGAATTTATCATTTTTTTTATCCCTAGAAATTATGTACAAGATATAATTCAATCTCAAATACACCCAATAGTGATTTCAGATCACTTGCCGGTTGCTACCATCCTTAAATGTGGTACGGTACAAAATAAACAAGGAAGGTGGATGTTGAACAGTTTTCTTCTCCAAAATGAGCAGTATGTAGATACTTTCAAAGAAGAATTCATAGAATTTATACAATTCAACAACCCAAAGGATACTTTATGGGCTACAATGTGGGAAGCATTTAAATGTTTTGCAAGAGGACGACTTATTAACCCAGCATCCAGAGTTAAAAAGCAGAACAAAATAAAAATTCTAGAACAATTAAACACTCTCAAGAGCTTACACAATATGTTAGATACCTTTTATTCTGAAAAATTGTGGCAAAAATGGGCTCAACATAAACTAGAGTATGAAGAGATTTTATGAAGGGAAGCAGATTTTCACATAAGAAAAATTAAAATTAACTATGTTGCTTCTGGACACAAGGCTCAAAGATTATTAGCCATGCGTCTCAAGCAGAATAGTAACAAGAAACTTATTCTAACCCTTAAAAATGAACAAACAAATGAAATTACTACAGACCTTTCAGAAATTAATAATCAGTTTTGTGAATATTATACTACTATATACAAGAATAATATACCCAGTTATATGGATCAAAATATTGATAGCTTTCTTAAGAAAACTAATATTCCATAACTATCCAAATAATCTACAGATATACTTAATCAACAAATAAAGACTGAGGACATTAAACAGGCTATTAAAGAGCTAAAACCCAACAACACCCCTGGTAATGATGGTTTTCCCTCAAATTTTTGTAAAAATGTTTCTGATATTATCTCACCCATAATACCTAATGTATATCAAGAAGCAAAAGAAATAAGATCTTTGCCTGCATCCATGCAACAAAGCATTATCACGTTGATCCCCAAACCGGGTAAAGACAAAACAGATTGCAAAAATTATAGGCCCATTGGTTTTATAAATACCGATAATAAAATTTTAGCAAAAATTCTAGCTTCCAGACTAATGTTAGTAATGGACACAATCATTGGTCCAGAGCAAACTGGCTTTATTAAAAGAAGACTTACCACTGACAACTCTAGAAATATCTTCCATATAATATCTTTCACAAATAAGAACAAAAATTCCTCTGCTTTATTGGCACTAGATGCAGAGAAAGCTTTTGATTACGTAGACTGGAAATTCTTATTTAAAACTATGGCAGTGCATAACTTAACTACTGAATTCATAACATGGGTTAAACTTCTCTATGACAAACCTTCAGCAGCTTTGATGATTAATGGAAGCATATCCATTTTTTTTAAAATAGAGAGAGGTACTAAGCAGGGCTGTCCTCTCTTTCCACTCCTATTCAATATTGTGCTCAATCCCTTGGTTTTTCAGATCAATACCTCTCATCAAATAAAAGGAGTTCAAATTGGTAACTCTTCAATAAAATGCTCCATCTAGCAGATGACATTCTTTTGACTCTCTCAGACCCCATTGAGTCTACAAAAGCACTGCTGGACCTAATTGATTATTATGGCTCGATATCAGGTACAAACTAAACAAAGGAAAAACTCAATTTCTCTCCATAAACAGTGGAATCCCAGCTAATGAAATGAAAGAATTAGACATTTCAAGGGCATCAGAGTTTATATAGTATTTAGGGATTAAAATATATAAAACCATTAAAAAAAAAGGTCTCTAATAATTTATCTAACTTTAGATTGAAAACCGAAAAAGATTTGGAGAAATGGAATAAACTTCCTTTAGGATTATGGGGTAGGCTAGATTCAGTTAAGATGTTCCTACTACCCAGAGCAATACATTTGTTTTCCATGTTGCCCTGGACTATCCCTAACACATGGTTCAACATAATTCACAAAAAAGTAAATACATTTCTATGGGCTAATAAAAAACCCAGACAAACATATGGTAAGCTAATCAGATTAAAAGAACAAGGAGGCTTGAGAGCATCAAATCTTAAATTATATTACCTAGCCACCAGAATACTACAACTAGCTCATTGGCTCAAAACTAGGAATAATAGCATGTACTCACCAGAGTGGCTGCAGATAGAAGAGTACATTCTTAAAACCAAAAACATCAGTATACATTCAATGTTTTTTGCCTACAAAATTACAACAATAAATAATACCATAATTATGGATTCTGTCAGACTAATCTCTCAAGTATCTCAGTTACTTAAACTGGAACTCTCATCTTCTTTTCAACAGCTGCTCTGGGAAAATCTGAACCTAAAATTAGAAACAATTGTTAAACAAGGGGACAACTTGAGAGAGGCAGGCATATAGAGAATCAAGCATATATTTCAAGACACTAGTTTTAAATATAGGGCTGGATATTCAAACTGCACCATTCTGAGGCTCAAGCCCTTGCGCTGCACAAAATAGTTGTGCAGGGGTGTGGCCCAAGTGATATTCAAAGGAGTTGCGCTGTTGAGCAGCTCCTTTGAATATCTTAACTCACAAGCCACTGTGCATGGCGCAGTGAAACTTGCGCCACCGCAAGTTGTCAGAGTGGAGCATTCAACTTGCAGTGGCCAAGTACCATTGCGCCATGAGAAAAATCACGATATTCAAAAGGTGACATGCAAATGGGGCCATAATTCATGCAACGTGCAGGAGGGGCCATTTGCATCTGATTATGGCCCCATTTGCATGCCATTAGCATGTAGGTGCACCGATCCCCAAGGACTGGCGCCTGGCCACCCTGCCAGGCAGCAGCCATCGGGGACCGACGCATCCTGCAGTCCGATCGCGGGCAGCAATGTGGCTCCCCACCTCCTCCTGTACATCTCCCTGGTGGTCCAGTGGACCGTAATGCCTGATCATGGGCAGAATGTAAAATGAACCCCCCCGAACACGTTCCTAGTGCCCGATCGTGGGCAGAATGTAAAAAGAACCCCCAACATCTCTCTGGTGGTCCAGTGGATCAGAATGCCCGATCGCTGGCAGAATGTAAAATGAACCCCCAAACATCTCCCTAATTCCCGATCGTAAGGGCGAATGTGAAATGAACCCCCAAACACGCTCCTAGTGCCCGATCGTGGGCAGAATGTAAAAAGAACCCCCCAACATCTCCCTGGTGGTCCAGTGGACCGTAATGCCCGATCGTGGGCAGAATGTGAAATAACCCCAAACACGTTCCTAGTGCCCGATCGTGGGCAGAATGAAAAGAACCCCCCAACATCTCCTGGTGGTCAGTGGACCGTAATGCCTGATCGCGGGCAGAATGTAAAATGACCCCCCTCCCAAACATCTCCTGGTGGCTAGTGTCCCCACCCCCACCCATGAAGCCCTACCCCTGCTCCCCAAGCAGCCGGTGGGTGGCAGCATCCACCCGCCTGCTACCCGCCTCCGCCAACTGACTGCCCAGTAGGGCTGCACGCCCAGTGGTGCAGGCAAGAACCAATGGGCATGCGGCCATCACCGTACATGACAGTCCAGATTTGTGAATGAATCATTCACAAATCTGGACTGTATGCTCTGTCATTATCGACCACCCATTGGTTCTTCTCTGCACCAATGGGTGTGCAGCCCTACTGGGAAGTCAGTCATGGAGCGCAGGGCGGCAGGCGGGTGGATGCTGCCACCGCCGGCTGGCCGGGGAGCGGGGTGGTGAGGCCTGTGGGTGGGTGGGTGGGGACACTAGCCACCAGGAGATGTTTATGTGGGGGTGTTAATTTAAATTCTGCCCACGATTGGGCATTACGGTCCACTGGACCACCAGGGATGTGAATGGAGGGAGCCACATTGATGCCCGAGTCGGCCTGGTGGGGAGTACACTATGCCCGTGATCGGGCTGGGGGGGCACAGGGACTGACTTGGGGGCCAGCCACAGGTGGCAGCTGCTGTGTTGCGCCCTGCAATACAGCAGCTCACCTGTGGGTGGCCCTCTCTTAAGCCTTTTTTTTGGCTCAAGATCCTGCAGGCTCAGGTTGGGGGTTGCGCCTGCACAACTCTGCACAGCCCGGCTGAATATCGGGCTGTGCAGTTTATGCATGGTTCCTCCCCCTCCTGTTGAGCATGCATTCATTTGCATTGCGCTGTTGCTCAGCCTGTTTTCAGTGGTGCAACTGCCTCCTGCTGAATATCGCAGAATGGCGCAATGTAGGACTTGAGCATGCGCAACCCTGTTGAGCATGGAGCAAGCCTTTTGAATATCTGGCCCATACTGTATAGATAAAGTTGCTCATGACTTTGGATTGCCAGAGAACTTAATTAAAAGTTCTCAGTTAATGTTAGATATTACCGAATATCACATGCTTAAAGGGGTCATAAAACCACTTATGAACAAAAATACCCAAGATTTTCTGGCTGTTATGAATCTGAAACCCATGATCTCATCATTTTATGGTTATTTAAGCTCTGTAGTTATAGACCATGCAGCAGAATCAGTCTCCAAATGGACTAAGCTGATAGGAGAAGAAGTATGTCAATGGGATTGGGAATTAATCTGGGGTTTCCCTTTTAAAACTTTTTCAATTGTTAACAATAGCATAACACAATATAAATGCTTACATAATTTATTTTACTCTCCTAAAAAAATGTTTCAAATGAATGTTAAGAATGTTAAGGATAATAATAATTTTCCTAAATGCAATAGTCCAAATGCAAATAGTTTGCACATGTTTTGGGAATGCCCTCATATAGCATGTTTGTGTTCACAAGTAAAACAATGTATATACAAAAACCCAAAACTAATTCAAAATATGAATGTCAAAATGTGTATAATTGGTCAGTTTGGGGACAGTTCAGCAATAAATACAGAGCTCAAATATGATTGCTATGATCTCCATAGTTACTAAAAATTGTATTTTAAAATACTGGATAGAGCAAGAAACACTATCTACCATAGAATGGGAAAACTCTTTAATTGAGAATATAACATGTGAAAAACTTGCCAGTGGCATGAGAAATGGGAAAAAACATACTTGGAAACATTGGGATGCTCTAATTACACTCATTACTATTTAAAATGAATAATAAAGGATAATTTTCATCTCGTCTATACTCCATTCTTTTTCTTTGGCTTCCATCTCTATCTAAACAAAACCTTATACTATTGTCTTTTCTTCTATTTGCTCTTACAGAAATTAACCTCCTTAATAACTCTTTTTTTTTAAGGGAATCATAGTTATGTGGAAATAAGGTAAGGAGTATATTTATGAATGTATATTATGCATGGCTTTTGTTGATGTATTAATATATATAGTGAGAATAAAGTTTATTCTTTCTGTTCTAAAAACAGAAAATATGATAAAGTTTTATTTTTTTGATTGTAATACTATTCTTATCTTAACTAATCAGAACTATAGATGATGTTGTTTACATATATTGTTTTACTCATAAATGTTCTGTCTTTCCTTATGTTGTAAATCTAATTTTGAAAATAAATATATTATAAAGAAAAATCTGCAACAGGGTGGACACTCAGGATGGGTACAAAGGATGGAAAGAGACTCGGAATGACTGGAGGATTTGTCAAAAGTTTGACAGCTAAGGTTAAATGCAAAAAAGTGCAAAATAATGCACTTGGGTTACAGGAACCCAGAGGTGCAGTACATAATGGGCAGAGAGATACTAGCTTTGACCAAGCAGGAAAAGGACCTGGGATAATCATATCAGATGACCTGAGGGTGGCCAGAAAATGCAACAAAGCTATTGGGAGAGCTAGAGGGATGCCGGGGTGTATAGGTAGGGGTATTACCAGCAGGAAGAGGGAAGTGGTATTGCCACTATATAGGTCCTTAGTAACACCCTACCCAGAGTACTGTGCAAAATTTTGGAAGTCACATCTCAGGAAGGACACAAACAGGAGGAAGGCTATCCAAAGGAGGGCTTCTAAGATGGTACAGGGTCTACATCGAATGTCCTATGAGAAAAGGCTAAAGGAACTAAACATGTGCACCCTACAGAAGAGGATGGAGAGGGAGGATATGATCGAGACCTTTAAATACCTCACAGTGGTGAATAATATATAAGTGGGAGGTATTTTTCAGAGGAAAGAGTGCTCCAGAACAAGGGGCTAAAATATGAAGCTGGTGGAGGGTAGGATCAGGAGAGATGTGAGGAAATACTTCTTCACAGAAAGAGTGGTGAATGCCTGGAACAGCCTTCCAGTGGAGGTTGTGCAGGCAAAAACAGTGGTGGGATTCAAAACAGCCTGGGATAAGCACAAGGGAATCATATGGGGTAGGTAAGGGGTGGGAGAGAAAGTGGAGTAGATCTCAAGGGGTCTACAGCATAAGAATGTAACAAAAAAAGAGCAGACTGGATGGGCCATGCGGCCCTAATCTGCCTTCAGTTTCTATGTTATTTCTCTCAAACTACATGAATTATAGTGAGAAAGAAAAAAATCCACTTTGGGGTTCAATTCCAGGCCCCCTACTCCCAACCGCTTCACAGTCTGTAGTTCTACTGCTGTACTAGACTTCCTATACAAGAGTTGCATGTTATGGCAAATAACATCCAGAAGTGAGTGCAGTCCTTCCCTACACAGCAGTGGTGGATGTTCATAATTAGCAGTCTGTCTATTTGGACTAGTGTTTCTCAAGTTGCGTTTAAACATCAAGGTCTGAGCTGGAACTTTTCAAGTTATCAGCAGGGTAGACCTTCCATCCTTGCTGAAAGTATATCACGATCATCAGCTATGGCTTTGTAATGATAAAAATGAAATTGTTTCACACTGAGGCTAGAACTCGGCTTGTGTAGATCTAAAACCCTATACCAAGACCAAAATCCCAGTCACTGACATTGTCAGTGACATTATGCAGCTGAATCCCTTACACTGACTGTAGCCTTGAACTTGACTAAATGCACAAAGGAAATACATGACCACAAGAGGCACATACAACTATGCTGTTGGCACCTAAAAAGTGTCTTTTACTGCCTAGTCAGGAGCTCCATTACCTCGTGCCCTATGCAAAGCAGTCCTAAGTGAATGCAGCAGTCAGCCATGCTGACATCAAAGGCACAATGGTACCAAACTCATGATGCTTTTCTGTCCCCACACTGTGCCTCCAAACCCTCTGATGTCCTAACTGGTGTCCCTGGGGCTGGAGCACACTGGGGAAGTAATTTTTGTGTCCAAGGGTCGTGGTGGTGAGATACAGTCCATGCAGAACACCAAGAAAGTAATGTGCAAGATGGCATCTCACACATTTGAGCAGGCAGCTGCTCAAGCATGTACACAGGACTGAGCATTCAACAGATGGCAGTCCTTCCTGGGGCAGCAAGGAGGAAGGTAAGCCCCCACCATTTGGTAAAGTAACCCTAATTTAATATATTCCTGTGGAGGAAAGAAAATCCATGAATCATAGTGGAAAATTAAATCCAGATTTAAAAGCAACAAATACACATGGAGAGCTATATGAGGCTAAGAATTTAAAATCCCATTATTCTGGATTTCAGGACGTGTTTGTCCACCACATCTTCCATATGTCCCTTTGTTGTGTACTCAGTTCTTTATTGTGAATGATCCGCATAGAACTTGAAATTGTACATTCCAGGTCCATTATGGAGGACATAGTTTGCTGAATGACAAGCTGGCAACATGCCTGCCAAATACAGAACTTCAACACAGAAAACCACAGTTACAGTCCCTGTATGGTATTTCTTCCATGCCGGTCTTCACTGACCAAAAATCAGCTCCTTGTACTATAAATTAGAAGTTGATGGTTCTCACCAAACCATTGCTCTTGTGTCCGGAAACTCCTAATGAATGGCATTCCTGGAACAAATGTTCCTGGGTTTCTAGGTGAACTTCACACCCCAGCCTTGAGCAAAAATATTCCTCCAACTCTTCATGTTTATGATTATTCCTGACTCCCAAATCTTTTGTAGCAACTAAGCCATAATATATCCCCCATTCTTGGGGGGGGCTCTTCTTACTGTCAGCATATTTAAAGTTACCTGGTGTCCAGAAGCTACTCCCAGACCAAAACTAGGGGTGAAAGAATAAAAGGAGCTCATTATTTTCATGTATGAACCTTTCCTAGATATTGCTAGAACCCTGCCTATAACAACTTCCACTGCTGTATTTTGAGTATTGAGGTTTGAATATAATCAGGATACTGGGAAGTATTCACTAACCTCAGCCATTTGTACTTCACCTTTTCCCATTGGTCAAAAAAGGGTTTAACTTTGTCTAGAAACTAAAGGCCCCAGACTGTCCCCAAATCTCTAAAAACATCACCAAAATTAGTGAACAGAAAGATACTATAAAAAATAGCGTTCAGCATACCCAAGCCACCTTTAATAGATACAGTATATTTCACTTAATTGGGTTCCGCCTACTACCCCTATGCCATCAAGAAAGATAAATGATTGACTACAAACTCAAACAGACATTCATAAAACTCTTAACGCATTGGGTAATACACCATGAAGAATAGATAAGGATGTGTATTGAACAGTGCTGATATACCATCAGCCTGACTGGCAGCCCCACAGACTTAAATGGCAATATGACCTAGGGCTAATGATACCCCAAGAAGACTGGGGAAAATGCTGGTGTACTGCACATACAGGCACAGTAGACCCCAAATACCAATTAATCCAAAAGAAAATTCTTGGCAGGTGACACAGAACACCAGCAAAACTGGTTTGAATAGGGGTGCAAATTCCTAGTCAATGCTGGTGATGCTCACACTCTCCAGCTGATATATGGCAATGCCCACAACTTCAGCCATTGTGGTCATATATTCGGACTGTAGCATCATCTATACTGGATGAACCAGTCACTAGATCACCACTCTTTTGGATTCTGGGAGATATGGCACAATTGATCTGTAAGACGGAACAGTACAAAAACTCTTACTCACTATAGCACTTGAGGCAAAACGTCAACTTTTAATTAAATGGAAACAACTGGATTGCCCAAGTTCAACCATCTGGAAAAGTGGGGTAACTACAATGACATCCTTTCTGAGAATAACATATAAAGCATGAGGGAAAGTCAAGGTCACTTGAGCTTCTTGGTTCAATTTTCTTAAAAAAACAACAGAATTGACATAGTAATGTTGAATAAAGAGCATAAATAATTTACCAAAAACGTATAACTGCAATGTTACACACAGACACTTCCTGCACACACCGACATTTTCCTGCATGACTCTTCATGGTAGAATGGATGTGTTTTTTCAATGTATGAATCTATACCACCTACATTTAGAGAAAGGCATGTAATTAATAACTCTCAACACAACACTGAATCTTTTACAAAATAGGTACTAACCAATATATGGCATGTAGTCATATTCATTACATGTAAAGCCTGACCAATCTGAATGTATATTACATAACGAGAGGGGAGAAATGGGAATGAATGGGAGAGCACAACTATAGAAATATTTTTACACAGTATACAATAGGAATTAGTTAAGCAGATTTATAGCTGTTCAAATATTGGTTGGTTGTTAGCCTTATTCTGTTAATCAGGAATATATATAGATAGATACATTGCTATTGCATTATGGATTTTAATTTTTTCAGTTCATCCAGTGTTATAATAGACAACAAAGTAGAGTTCTAGGCTATGTTATTGTTCACAGTACTTACGAGGTTAATTCTATATATTGGTGATAACACTGTTAATAACCCTTTAGAGTTGTATTTCCAAGGGGCTTTGCCCTGGCCAAGAATTGTAGATATCAAGATATACATACTATGCTTGTTTTTCTTGTATTTATTAATAAGACTTAAAGTTGTATTTCCAATGGGGCTTTGCCCTGGCCAAGAATTGCAGATATCAAAAAGTATGCAATGTTCTTGTTTTTCTTGTTTATTTATAAAATTATATATATATATACACACACATACATATATATATATTTATATATACATATATATATATTATATATACATATATCTATATATATATCTATATATCTATAGATAGATAGATATATTATATATATATATATATATATATATATATATATATATATATATATATATATATATATATATATATATATATATATATATATATATATATATATATATATATATATTATATTGAAGGAGCCATTTACATATGAAACAAAAGATTTTGCACCTTAATAACTTTGCAACCATTCAATGGATTTACCTGAAATTTGGAATACAGAATCAAGACCCATATGCCTTGGGATCTGCCAAGTTTTGTACTGGTCAGATATATGGCTGCGGTTATTAAGCACTTGATCTCGTGTGCGTTCGCGGCTTTTTGGAATTCTCGATTCACACCTACAGGTGTACGGTTTGTCTGCGACCAGTCCAAAATCTTCAGGAACATGTGGCTGGGGTCCCAATGTGTCTTTCAAAGATTTCGTGAAAAAATATTAAATGGTTCAAAAGTTATTCAAAAACAAGTTCCCATTATAAGTCAATGGGAAAAGTTAACAAAAAGTTCGACAGTGTCGCAAATGCAGTTTTTACTTTCGCAAATGGCCCTTTTACTGTTGCAAATCTGCCATTTTGTTTTCAGTTGGTGATCAGAAAAATGCTTGGCATTTAAATTTGGGACCATCTAGCAACCTAATTCTTTTTGTATTCATCTAGTCGGACCCTGAGGTTGCTAGCCATGTCTTTATTTTGGGGTAAAACACCTCAGAAATATGTTTTCAGATTTCTGGAAAAAGCACTTGCAAAGTAGTGTTGCACTTATGAAAGTGTCATAATTTTTGCGAAAACGTTCGCAAATTGAGACAGTACTTTTCTAGGCTGTGGGAAAATGACAACAATTCTTTGGCACCCCGCTGCAAAAGAACGGTTTGGAGTTTTGAGCTGAAATTTGGGGGGAACGCAGCTGACATCTCACAGCTGTGCCTTTCAGTGTTTTATTGAAAAAATATTACACAGCAGCAAAGTTATAGTACTCCAAATTTGATGCTTTTTCCCATAGGATAACATTATGGCGTACGACGCATTGCAGCAATCGTTTGGCACCCTGCTGCAAAATAACGGTTTGGTCTTTTGGGATGAAATTTGCAGGGAACACAGCCAACATCCCACAGATGTGCCTTTCAGTGGTTTGGTGAAAAAACAATACAGGGAGGCAAAGTTATGGCACTCCAAACTTCTGTTTTTTTCCCATAGGATAACATTACTGTGTTCGCTGCGCCTTTCAGGGCCTGTATCTCAGAAACGGTGCAAGATACGGACTTTTTGTTGAAAAAATGCTTAGCCCCCTCACAGGGGCTAAATATAAAACTAGCCAGGAAAGTGATAATTCATATGACTTTAAAAAATTTTTTCTATGTCGTAGGGTTCCTGAGATATAAGCAATTTACTATTCCAAGTCCTCATTTTTCTGTTCCGAGAGTCATTATTTTGCATACATTCTTTGTACTCACTGTCTTTCTCTATACAGCTTTTGGGGAAAACCAGCCTGTGTGCTTACATTACTGTTACCATTACCGTTTCCGCTTGAGGTTCCGTACCCGTTTCACTTACCGTTCACGTTTACGCCACCATGTGCTTTACCCATTGCATTTTCATTTGCAGTTCCATTTGCGTTGTTTTTAACACTTCTGTCCACAATACTGTTTCTCTTTCTGTTTTGTTTTGTGTCACCATGACTAATACGAGTTGCATTCTTGACCTAGCGTTACTATGTGACAAGACATGGGCCGCTCCGCCACGCATTACATTCACTATTTCTCTTTATCATTCTCAAAAAGAAGGAAATTAGAGGCAAAAACTCCATTTAATGCATCAGTTAGGGTTGTTCCAGCGACAAAAGTGAGGAAATCGATGTTAGGGTTGAAACCCTCTTTGCACCTCAGCCCACCCCCAACTGGAATCGTGGTCCGTTGGGGTCATCGGTCCTAACTCTCACCCATTCTCCTATTCCTCAGCTTCTTTCCATATGTGATGGGGTGAGGTTGAGGCCAGCTGACTCAACACGCACCCTGATTCCAGTTGAGGTGAATGGAAAGAAGAGGTTTCAACCTAACATCCGAAGTCTTCTTTTAACGTCTGACTCGTGCGGTTGCCTCTAGTCTCTCTCCACACACACATGTGTGTGTGTATATATATATATACATATATATATATTTTTAGTGGTGCAGTAGCATCACTATAGTTAGGGTTGAGTGCAAACTCCTATGGTAAAGCCAATTTGTGAACCCTAATAACTTTGCAACCGTTCAATGGATTTGCACACATGTTGGCATGCATGATCTCTAGGAGTAGCTCTCTTGATGTGCCAAATATTGTGTGAATCCGTTGCATGGAATTTGGGATGCAGAGTGTCAAAAAACCCTAAATGTACTTTTTTTGTCATTGTTTTCTACAGCTGTATCTTATAAATGGCGGGTGTGATCTGAAATTTTCAGAGTAGAAAGTCTTTGCCTCACAGATGTGCCTTTTGATGGTTTGGTGAAAAAATATTAATTTGTTTAAAAGTTATTACATTTTAAATTTTCTCATTATTTCCTATGGGAAAAGTTAGATGTCAGGCATGAAAATACATGTGTTATTGGAGGAGCTAGTATTTTCACACACAAAATACTTTTGTTATCACAGGAGCTGGTATTTTCACAAAAAACATGCTTTTTTGTTATCTCAGGAACTAGTATTTTTGCACACAGAGTCACAGGATTTTTAGAGGGCTCCTGTGTCCTCCATCTTGTTTGTTAGTTAGCTAGATAAAGAAAATAAAGATAATGTATAAAAATGAATGGAATTAAAAAAAGAAACATCAGAATCTAGCTAAACAGGACCCGTTTAGCTACATTCTGATATTTCTTTGTTTAAATTGTGCCAAGAAATACCTTTTCTGGGCACCTGAAATCCCAGGTGCTCAGCTTAGCGAGAGGAGCACTTCCCCATGTTCTCTGTATGAGAACAGCAGGATTTTCTTGACTTGTGCAACCACAGCTGGAACTCATGCTGCTGGCTGCAGGTTAGGCAGTGAGCCAACCTTTTCCCTGTTGTCTAATGGCACCCCCCACCCGCCGATCAGTGTCCTGTATCCCTGGTACCCCCCTTCCCTCACTCCCATATCTTTCCCTGGTGTCTAGTGGTGTTCCCCACCCTATACCCATATTTATTTATTGATTGTATAATCTGACACTGGGATGCCACCCGGTGTCAGATCCCCTCCCGCTCTACTTGCTGCGACATCAGGGGCCCAATCCCTACCGTTCCCCTTCCCTATTCAGACCCTCCCATTGAGCACCCACTACATCACAGTCCCCTTACCCTCATCTTCTGTGGACTGGGAGACATCTGCACTCTTCAAAGCTGAACTGCAAACTGAGAAATCAAGGTAAGTGTTGTGTGATGTATTTCAATGGTGTTTTGAACTTATGTTCATAACTTTGTCATTTTTAGGTATTTTTTCACCAAATTTTCAACATGAGCTTTTGGGGACCCCACCTCACTGTTGTTTCATTAATCAGGCCTGGACAGTGATTTTGTGGTTGTTGTATGAAATCACCTTTCGGGACTGATTGCTGAAATGAGAGTGCCAGTGTTTATGAGGTGGGGTCCCAAAATGCCCATGTTGAAAATTTGGTGAAAAGAGTCCTGCCAGCCCATCAGTGCAATGGTTGGATTCCCGCTAGTGACGCCAGTGACCCAGGTTTGGGAACAGACTCGGAACACTGGAGGGCCAGCCAGGGAGAGATGGCTGGGAGCATCTGGAGACTGCTTGCCTCTCTCGGGGGAGGGTAGATCCAGGACCCAGCATTTGCAGACCACTGGTGAAGGCTGGGGGTATGGCAACATGCTGGGGCCCTACATATCAAGGGGTGGGTGTGGGGAATGCTGGCTTATGCCTTGACCTTGTGGCAACCACGCCCCCAGGGGAACAAAGCAGAAAAAGTTCCAGGGGATGACCAGATGATGGTCGCTGGCTCCCATTGCTGCCAAGCCCCCAATGCAGCCTACATTCACCCTAGCAGCACCCAGGCCAAGTATAGTGTGCTGGCTGGCTCCTACCGGTGCCTATCTCCCTCGGAGGATGGGGACCCGCCCGGTAAAGGGTTACATCCAGGTTACCCAGGGGGCTGCAGATATGGGGTGGGGGCTGGCATCGAGGCAGGGGCACCAGCAGGGACCTTGGCAGACCTGAAGGAGTGGCTGCCCTGGAGCAAGGAGGAGGTGGATAAAAAAAAAAAGAAAAGAGTCCTAAAAATGGCTGAGTTATGATCATTCATTGAAATGTTTCTATGTACATGCATAACTTTGCTAATTTTTAATATTTTGACTCCAAATTTTCCAACATAACCATTTTTTCACACCACCTCATGAACAGTACAGCTGTTATTTTTCACATCCTGCCTGAAATGTGTTTTTGCACCTGTGGTGCAGAATGGCTATTTTGGCACAGATTTGAAAATTTTCACCTATGGGGTTTATGAGGTGGGGTCATAAGAAGACTATGTTAAAAATGTGGGGTCAAAATATGAAAAAATGCCAAAGTTATGACCATTTATTGCAATTTTGGTACGCCTGCTTGTAACCTCGGAAATTTTTAATATTTTGACCCCAGAGTTTCAAGATAGCCTTCTTTTTACCTGACCTCATGTATTGCATGTCACAGCTGTCATTATTCAAATCCTGCTTAAAATGTGTTTTCACACCTGTGGCGTGGAATGGTGTTGCAGTTGTGCAGAATTATGTTTTGGTGGGGATTTGAAGATTTTCTGTCCCGGAGGTACATGAGGTGGGGTAATAAGATGGCTATACTGACAATTTGGTCTCTGTTGTCCTATGAATGGAAGCGCAGGGCCTGGAGGGCCCTGTGTTTACACAGCTACATACATATATGTATCTATGGAGTGATGGGATTGCAGGGCCTGGAGGGCCCTGTGCTCCCATAGACAAATAAGGATATGATTATACTATCTGACAAATTAAGGAAATTCATTGCAAAAAAACTTCATTAATGCATCAGTTAGAATTAGTTACTAAGGTGACAAAAAGCAGGGGAGATGGTGTTAGAGTTGCCAACCTAACACTAACCTGCAGACACTGACAGATATTGGGGTGCTTGGGGTCACCGGCCCTAACACTCACCCCAGTCTCCTATACTGTACCCATCTCAGCTTATTTACTTATGGAATGGAGTGAGTATTAATGCCGATGACCCCAAGGCACCCCCCCGCATGTCAGTGTCTGCAGGTTGAGGGTGGGGTGTCAGGGTTGGAAACCCTAACACCACATTTCCCTGTTTTTGTCACTTTAATAACAACCCTAACTGATGCATTAATGAAGTTTTTTGCAATGAAAATATATAAACACTTATATTCTAACGTGATTTTAAACTGTAATGACAGATATGTTGAACAATAAACTATTACTACTACTACAATAAAAAAACTATTCTAGGATGACATCAGGTTGATTTCAGCATTGATTGATTGATTGATTTGAATTTTGATAACTACTGTAGGTAATCCCACAGAGATATGCAAGTCCCCTTTTGAGGGGTGATCAGAGTTAGTCACATTCACTGAGTAAAAATTTTACAATTCTTACAGAGTGGAGAAGTAATAAAAGAAAATAATCATTAGGAGAACAAAAAAATTGCAGTAGAGTAATCATACATACAAGGTACAAAGACTAGTTACAACCAGAGCATAAGGATGATTCCAGGATGACATCAGGATTGATTCATGATGACCCTGCACAAATTATGGGCCTTGTTCGGAACACTTGACCATAGATATGCAACCCCCTTCAGATGGCATGGCTACAGACCTGTGTTGCTGCCCAAGATGGGGTAGGCGTGGCCCAGGGTACTCCTGTGCCTAGGGTTATAGATGTTATGCTCACTGGGAACCTCTTGTACATAATGTTTATTGGTTTTCTTATCCTCCTGCAGGAGATGCAGGATATGGGTGCCTTTTGTGGGTGAACAGAACTTACTGACAAACTGTGCATCAAGCACTTGACTTTTACTACAGTGTCAGTCAAATGTATGGGTACAGTGCACTGTTTCCTAACCCAAGGATCACAGTAATTCAGCTTCTATACAGATAATTGTGATTGATTGACCATCCATGGCACTCCAGACCTTACCTCATGGGTTTTAGTCCACCTGATAGGCTAGTGATGCACATGATCTAGGATCAAATTTCTAGACCCCAGATCCCAGAAGCCCCATGTTCTCCAGTTCAAATCGTGCATCTGATAAGGTTACAAGCACTCCAGGAGTCCCTGTACTGTACCAGGAAAAGGTAGGCCTGTGGATTCCACAGTAAAAAATATAATTTGTTTTAAATCGCATCTGAGCCTTTCTAAATCACAGAGAAACAGTATATGCTGTATAGGATCAAGAGATTTAATCTTGTTAGCTTGCAACAGCCTGGGGCTGGATTGCTTAAGACCAGCCTAGGTTTGTTATCGTTTGTTGTTTGGAGGTTTCCTTCTATATTTTGGGGGGATTGTGTTGCTAATGGCTATTATTATTGTTTTTTAATTGCTATTCTGGCTTACACTGACTTGATTTTGTGAGGAGACGCCTTTGGATCAGTCTGGTCTGCTTTGTTGGGACACAGGCATTTTCCTGTATCTATTCTGCTGTTTTGTGGCTTAAAGATGGCTTGTTTTTGTAAGGGAGATGTTTCTGGTGCAGTTTAATCTGCCTATTGAATGAACGCATATCAACCTTCCAAAAAGCTTCCTCCTCCCTCGAGGCTCACCCTCACATTGTAAATCTCCCTTGGTTTCAGAGATTCTGCATGGCTGGGGGGCATAGCGTAGGTCACGAAAACTTCTCCCCCCCGTTGCTCCCCCCTGCCTTCCATGGATGTCGCTGCTAGCAGCCATGTTGTATGGTGGTACAACGGATCTCCGCTCCATGCAAGCTGTGCAGGGCTGTAGCATTCGACCAGGCCTCTGATGTGTTGCATCTCTTGGGAGTGGCCTGGCTTTGTGACTTTTCCTCTCATCTCCTCTCCTCTCTCTCTCTGTCTCCCTCATGCTTTCTGATGGCCGCCTTCTGCCCAAGGCATCGGGAGCTCTTCTCGGGTACAAAAATTAGGATTAAGCTTGCAGAGAGAGAGAGGGCGGGAATAATGTTTGGTTTGCCAGAACTGTGCCATCGCTTCCACCCGCCGCAGACTCAAATGGACGGGCAGGGGGGATCCTTATATCTCCTTGATCTATTCAATCACTACAGTTGGGGACAAAAACCTTTTTCACTCACAGGCCTCAGTGGGATCCCCTCCCAAGCAGAGACCACGAGGCACCAGGGCCACAGGGGACAGATGTTGTTTTTTGACCCAGGGGTATATTAGATTAGGCCTAGGCCCCTCTCTCAGTGGCTGGCCTAGTCAGGCCCTCAATCCATCAGGCCCAGACCCCTATCCTAGTGGCTGGCCTGGCCAATATTCTTGTTTCCCCATCTCCTGTTTTCTCCTCCTGCATTTCGGGGCACCTCTCTGCAGCGGCCCCACAGGTGCAAGAATGGATCACCCAATCAGCCCTAAGATCGCACCTCCCAGCCACCATTTTGAAGAGGGAGAGTGTCACAGGGCCACCATTTTGTTGGCTACTAGCGTCACCTGCTCAACTCCAGTTGCGCAGGGGGAAGGGGTGCAGGGAGGTATGATTCAGGTCCTCCCCCTCAGCCCATCACGAGTCCATTGCTCAGGCTAGGGGCAATGTAGTCACATGCTTGGGGGACAAATACTGTACCGTGATTTCACCTTTCAGGGTCTGGCCTTCATCTTAGCCTAATTTTCAAGTGTGATCGGCAGAGACAGTACCTGCCATTTTATTGTTTGGGGCACCCAGTTTTCCCTGGAGGCCCGCCATGGCTACAGTCTAAACGATCCTTCCGTTTTGTGTCTTCTCTCTCCACAGAAGGCAAGAAAATGCTCCACATGTAGCACTGACCTGATACCCCATAACATGGGACCTCAATGCCCTGCATGCCTCCATGATGAGGATGACCTATCTCTAGAGCAATCTACAGGGACAGGATCAGATGTGCCTGGACCCAGTGGGGCTAATTGGATGGACCCAGGGGCCATGCTCTTACAGAATCAGCAAGTAGCGGTGGCCATGATGGACAGTCAGCAGAACTTCATGTTAAAAATCATGGAGAGGCTGGAGGCCATAACCCAGGCCAAGATACCACCGATCCCCCAGCCACAACTGGAACCAAAGACACCAGGGGGAACAACGGGGTCCCTTACAGACCCAATCGAGCCATCTCCAAGCACCCTGGTTCCGGACATAGGAGATGAATCGGGCAATAAAGACCTTCCCGATGATGGAGAATGTGTCCTATCGGATGAGGAGGAGATGGAGACACAGTCTGTACCATCCCTCACATCCAAGTTGTGCTCTTTCAATTGGTTACCAGGCCTTATGAGGATAATCAAGTCCACCATGGGGTTCACGCTTGAGGAGGGTCAGCATGAATTAAAACTTGACCCCATGATCCAGCAGAGAAAAGCCACCAAGGAGACCTTTCTGGTTTGTCCAGCAATTGACACCATCTTCATAAGGGAATGGGAGTCCGCAGAGCCCGGTAGGATGTCAGACAAAAGAAATCTAGACCACATGTATCCCATTCAAGAGGACAAAGCTACCGCCTGGTGCACTACCCCCACTATTGACCCCCAGGTGGCGGCACTCAGCAAAAAGACTGTACTACCCTGTGGTACCATTTCACTAAAAGATCCCACTGATAAGAAGGTGGAGGACATGCTCAAATAGTTATCTGAGATAGAGGGCATGGTGGCCAAGGCCTCCATGACCGCAATCTACACCACTTGTGCACAAATTCGATGGCTCGAGGAGCTCCTGGACAAAGCAGAACCCAAGACCAGGGAGTCAGAATTGCTGGAATGCATGCTTGACACTGCAAAATATTTGGTGGACATGGTGGTAGACACTCTGAAGTTGAACGCCAGGGCCACGGCCATCATGAGTCGTGCCAGGAGAGCCCTGTGGCTCAAACTGTGGGAAGCAGACATTGAGTCCAAGACATTGCTACAGAAGTTACCTATGAAGGTCAAGCACATTTTCAGTGAAGGCCTACAAGAATACCTAAAGCTGAAGGAAGAAGGGAAGGATCTCCTCAAGAATAAGGGCATTCCCACCTATCTCCCATCAAACAAATGGAGATTTCAAGGGGGAAACAGATCACAACAGCCACGTAGAGACAAGTACTACCAGAACAATTCCTTTCATGGCACAGCAGCTCAAGGAGGAGCGCATAACTCCTTCAACTCAAGTTACCACACTTCCACCTTCCGAGGCTGAGGTTCCAAGTTTGGAGGCAGAGGAAGAGGGGACAGGAATAAACAATGACTACAGGTCACCACCATGCCCACCAGTGGGCAAAAGATTAATGCTGTTTCATCACAAGTGGCAGGGTACAACCTCAGACAGATGGGTACTAGAGGGGGTGTCTCAGGGGTATGCTATAGAACTGTCCCACTCTCACATACCACACAAATTCATGAGCTCCCCCATTTCAAAGAAAAGAGCGTCCACCCATCAGGTCCAACAAATCTTGCTGGACCTGATGCAGGACAAGATGATTCAACAGGTGCCCCCACACGAACAAGAACAGGGAGTGTACTCCATTTTCTTCCTTGTGCCCAAAAAGATGGGGGAACTCCGTCCCATCCTAGATCTCAAGCACTTCAACTGTTACGTGGTTACCCAGAGGTTCAAGATGGAGACACTAAGGTTGACTCTCCTCAACATTCAGGTAGGCAGCTACCTGACTTTGATAGATCTTAAGGACACATATTTGCACATCCCTATCAGGCCAAGTCACAGGCAATACCTTTATTTCCATATTCTAGGGCAACACTTCCAATACCAGATGCTGCCCTTCGGTCTTACTTCAGCTCCAAGGATGTTCACCAAGGTATCCATCATTCTTGTTGCCAGACTAAGAGAACAGGAGATGGATATAATCCCTTACTTGGATTACTGGCTGATCTGAGCTCATTCCAAAGAAGACTCACAAGAGGCCACCCAAATGGCACTACAAGCTCTCAAGGAACATCGCTGGGTGGTGAACCAGGCCAAAAGTTACCTGACACCCATATAGCAACTAGAGTACCTGGGGGGTAGAGATAAACATGTCCCAGGGGTGGGCCAGACCATCCCAGAAGAGGGTCAAAACTGTGAGGGCCTTAGGCCACCAGCTGAAGGCCAACAACTGTCAGACCATGGAGCAAATAGCCCAGATGTTAGGCTGCATGGCATCATGTATCGATCTGGTCCCATGGGCCCAGTGGCACATGAGACCACTGCAGAACTATATGCTGACCAGGGATCCCTGAACGAGAGCAATCTGGAAGTCAGAATACCCCTACCGGATCCAATAACGTTGTTCTCTAGTCTGGTGGACTTCGAGCTGATCCCTCACATGAGGAGTTCCATTAGAAGTCAGCTACGATGTTTCCATCAAAACAGATGCAAGTCTTCTGGGATGGGGAGCATGCTTGGGCTCTCGGTTGGCCCAGGGCCATTGGACCATGCCCGAAGCCAGACTATCCATCAATGTACTGGAAATGAGGGCAGTATACCATGCCATCAGATCCTTTCAATCGATCATCTCCAGGCAGTCGGTCCTAATTCACTCTGACAATCAGGTTATGGTGGCTTACATTGCAAACAAGGGGGCACCAGGAGCAGAGCCATGCAGAGAGAGAGAGGTGATGAGGGTCCTGAACTGGGCTCAGGCCAATCTCAGACAGATTGGTGTGGTCCATCTGGCAGGAAAACTCAACATATGAACAGATTGGCTCAGTCACTAGCAGGTGCACCCGGGAGAGCGGCACCTGCACCCCGAATTGTTCCAACTGATGCAAGAGACCTGGGGTCCCATCTCCATGGACCTCATGGTAACAGTGGAGAACACTCAAGGGAGTAGGTTCTCCTCCAGGTACAGAGAACACCACTCCCAGGGGACCGATGCCCTATCTCAAACTTGGGCATGGGGTCAGTGATACATCTTTCCCCCCATTCCCCTACTCCCACAGGTACTATCCAAGATTCAACAATCTCAGAGAACCATCATACTAGTAGCACCGTACTGGCCATGATGAGCCTGGTTCTGAGCAGTGGTAGCCATGGCACTGGACAGCCGCCAGCTGCCATACCAGCCAGACATGTTAACGCAGGGATCTGTGTGCCACCCCACACCTGGGACCCTGAATCTAATGGCCTGGCTCCTGAGAGGCAGAGACTCTTAAAAGCGGAGTACCACTCATCGATTATATCTATGATACTGCAGTCTAGAAGGCCTTCCACTACCTCCACCTATGGCAGGCAGTGGTCTATCTTCGCAGCTTGGTGCAGGGACAGAGGTATGGAACCGGAGAAGGTTGACATGTCGACCATTCTGCTTTACTTACAGCAGGGTGTAGATAAGGGCTTACCTCACTCATCGCTCCAAGTGCAGCTGTCTGCAATTGGCACCACCATTGGCCCCATAGGCCAACATAGCCCAGGAGTGCACCCAGATGCTGTGCGTTTCCTCAGAGCAGTAGAAGCACTGTGCCCCAGGGTTCAGACCCTGTTTGCCCCTTGGGATCTGACACTCATCCTAGACTCGCTCAGCACAGCGCCTTCTGAGCCCCTGAGTTAGGTGGACTTGTTCTGAGAAGGACTGAAGGCCTGTTTCCTTGTGACCATTTGCTCCACTTGCAGGATTAGTGAGCTGGGGGCTCTCTCCTGCAGAGAACCTTATACCATATTCACCCCACAGGGGGTGCACCTATGGACAGTCCCGGCCTTCCAACCTAAGGTCGCATCCCTTTTCCATAGGGAGCAACCCATCGAGTTGCCCACACTATCTGATAGAACGCCAGAGGACATAACTATCCTGTACCACTTAGACGTGGGAGACACCCTAGCCACATATATATCTAGGACCAAGTCCATACGTAAAACAGAAACACTATTTATCGTATCAAAAGGGCAACGACAGGGTAGTGCAGCATCCAAGACCATGATAGTGAGCTTGCTCAAGAGAACCATTTCACCTTCAAGGCAAAGAACCTAACACCCCCAGATGGTATTAAAGCACATTCCACCAGGGCAGTAGCTACCTCCTGGGTGGAAAAGGCCAGTGTGTCTACGGAGGACATTTGCAGGGCAGCCACTTGGACTTCAATCCATACCTTCACAAGACAATATAGGTTGGATTACTTATACGAGCTTCAAACCCCATTTGCCACTAGAGTTCTCTCAGCAGCCAGTTCCTCTTCCTCTCATGCTTAGATCACTCTGTCCCACCCATTTGAGTGCAGTACTGCTGATTATCAACCCATGAGGTAAGGTCTGGAGTGCCATAGATGGTCAACCAATCACAATGGATGTTTACTCACCTGGTAAAGGTGATTGTGTTGGTTGACATCCATGGCACTCCACGGCCCTTCAGTGACCAGAGTGACAAGGAGGATATCGGGGTTCAGTGTAAAGGGGGGAACAGAGGGATTTCACATGGTACATTTTCTTTAAAGTCACTGTTAAAGTCATCTAGGATGGCTGTTGTCGGCTGTTTAGGAGACCGAGTATTAGTGTTGTATCAATAGGTAAATAAAGAAGGGCCTTCCGGCCAGTTTTAGAAGGTGTCTCAGTGTATGTATGTAACGTCTAAAAGCATGTTTTGTGGTATTAATAGCCATATTTTCAGCTATGGAAGATTCGAACTGGAGAACAGGGGCTTCTGGGACCTGGGGTCTAGAAATTTGATCCTAGGTCATGTGGATCACTAGCCTATCAGGTGGGCTAAAACCCATGAGGTAAGGTCTGGAGTGCCATGGATGTCAACCAACACAATCACCTTTACCAGGTGAGTAAACACCCATTACAGTACTTCCAAAATCTTGTCCTGAGCAACCCCACCATGGCAGTAAATGTTCACCCCCCCCGACTTGTATCTCATGTAGATAGTGACCAGACTGGATGGACCAAGGGTCTTTTTCTACCATCATTTATTTTGTTTGTTTATATGTTACTTCAGCCTAGTTCTTAGGTTATCCCTGTGCATACACTTGTGTGTAAAGGGGAGGGGGCATCACAGTACCTGGGAACTCCCTGTCCCCACTTTCACTAATCATTGATCTGGTAAGTGCATGTAATTTAGTGATAACCTTTTTCATTGGATTTTTGTTGCTTGAAGGTTTACTCCTGTCATAAAGGGGTGGTGCCCACACTTCAGGGTGTACGTTTACCTCTGAGAGCACTCTTTCAACATGCCCCATTGTCCTACCACTTCTTGAAACACCAGCCACTGGGCTGGGCCCATCTAATACTATACATCACGATGCAGCAGACACTGCAAGACTCATCCTCCCAGTGTAGCATTCCAGCAGAACAGGCCACCAGTGCTGTTTTTAACTTGTGGGGATTCCCCTTCTCACTTTTTTCCCTTCCCCATCTTCCCAGAGAGTGATCTGTTTAAAAAAATAACAGCTTAATTCACCTAGCCCATTGGAGTCAGCTGGTGGTGAACTGCACTACCACATGGGAGACCCAGATTCAAGACCCAAGTCCAACTCCACCACCTCAGGTTGGTGGGAACTAGGATGCAATGCAGAGGCAGGGGGGATGACCAAAGGACAAGGGTGGTGAGTGCCCTGCTCTGTTTGTGAATCCTCTGGTGGGAGTGCAGACTTTGATGCAGTGGGAGACCACTCTGCATCAGCCAGCACCCACCAGTGAATGATGCTGCAGGGTGCCACTGGCTGAGGTCAGGGTTGGAAGGAGAACCAGAAAACAAGTGAGGGAAATACTAGGTGTGTGATATTCAAAGGGGTTGCTCATGGCTCAACAGGGTTGTGCCATGCACAACCCACTGATGCGCCCTGGCGTGATATTCAAAAGGAGATGTTGTGCCACACAGATCCCAATGCGCCGGGGCACACCAGTAATGTATGCAGTGCAAGTGCGGGGGCCGTGCCCATGCATATTCCGCACATCCCGATATTCAGCCTGGGATGTGCGGCGAATCAGCTGGTGCAACCCCTACTTGTGCTGCACATTGGTGATCAAAGTTGTGCCAAAAAGAAATAGGAGCAAAGGCTGGCCACCCACAGGTGAGCTGCCATATTGCAGGGCACAACATGGCAGCTGCCAGCTGTGGGTGGCCACCCGAGCTCCGGAGCCAGGGTCTGTCAGTGTCGCGCCCCCCCATGCCCGATCGCAGGCATTGTAATATTATTGATACCCCTGGTGGTCCAGTGGACTGCTTCCAGCCCAATCATGGGCATAAGTATACATAAATACACATCCCATATCCCTGGTGGTCCAGTGGACCGATTCCAGCCGATTGTGGGCATAAGTATAGAAAACACATTTTACAATATCCCTGGTGGTCCAGCAGTACCCCCTCCCCACCCCACCCACCACTGAGCCCAGCCACCCGGTCAGCGGCGGGCAGCAGCTCCCCACCTGCAAGCTGCCTGGCCAGCCACCGACTGACTGTGTACAGTGCGGTGTATGCCCATTGGTCTGCTGTGGGCCAAATGGGCATGAGACTGAACCGCGACTCACAGTCCTGATATGTGAATGGATCCATTCACATATCTGGACCGTGTAGTACTGTTGGTTCAGAGCCCATTGGCCCACACTGTGGACCACTGGGCGACAGCGCACGTACACAGTCAGTCGGTGGGGCGGCCGGGCTACTAGCTGGTGGGGAGCTGCCACCCACCGCTGACCGGGTGGTGGGGTGGTGGGCCCAGTGGTGGGTGGGAGGGGGTACCGCTTGACCACCAGGGATATTTTAAAATGTATTATCTATACATATGCCTGCAATCGGGCTGGAGGCAGTCTCCTAGACCACCAGGAATATGAGACGTGTGTTTATTTATACTTATGCCCACGATTGGACTGGAAGTGGTCCACTGGACCACCAGGGATATGGGACATGTGTTTATTTATACTTATGCCCGCAATCAGGCATTGGGACACTTGGGCAGGGGGTGTCGGTCCCCGATGGCTGCAGCCTGGCAGGGCGCCAGGCGCTAACCACCGGGGATCAACACACCTGCATGCAAATGGGGCCATAATGACATGCTAATGGCCCCAGTTGTGCCTTGCATGCATTATGACCCCATTTGCATATCCACCGCTGAATATCATGGTTCCTGCACCTAGCACAACCGCACTTGTGATGGCGCATCCCCCTGCTCCTCCCTTGCCACTTGCACTGGTGCAGTGCCACTGCGCCATGCGCAATGCAGGAGGCCACATTGCCATATTCAATGGTACTGAGCCATGGTGCAGCACCGTTGAATATCACCCAGCAAACTCCCTGGTGCATCCCAGTTGTGCTGCACCCAGGCTTGCGTCCCTGCCTGGTGCACTCTGAATATCCCACCCTCATTGTATAGATGATGATGACACATGAGGGTCCACCCTCACATATGCCATTGAATGTCACTAATGTCTCCTCCTTTGCTGATACAATGGTTGCTGTTTGGTATCCATCAGCATGCAGGCCAGAAACCCACCTGGGAAAAGGGGCAATCCTTGGGCTAATAGATGTGTGGACTAGAAGTGCATCAGAGAGTACATAGGTGTGTGTGTGTGTGTGTGTGGAGGGGAGAGGGTTTCTGATTGTAACGTGAAGATAAGTGAAATAATATATCAACTAAAAAACTCTGCCAGGAGCCAATATCATCATTTGAAATGTTTTTAGTTTAATAACTGGCTGCCTCCCCACCTCCAGTCCATGACTGATGAGTACCAAAAGCAATAAAACTTGCCTTACCCAATCACCTTCTCCCTACGTAGTGCACCATCCTTTCAGTTACTGTCTATCACTGATTCAGCACAAGAGTGTGTGAAACTAGGAGGGAGGGGTGGAGTGGTATGCATTACTGATGAAGAAAACACTTCCAGGCTGCACACATTTTTTTGCTGTATCAGTGACTGCCACAGACTGAAAGAGAGGATGTGCTGGGGGGGGGGGGGTGACTAGCAAGCAGGAATATTTTTCACTGTTGGCCCTTTATATTATGCATTGAAGGTCAAGAGGGGGCCCAGGATTAAAAAAAAATAGCATTTTGGTGATTTGGAGGAATGGGCTAGGGAGTGGGAAGTCTTTTAATGACAATTTCTTTAAAAAAAACTTCAGTCTCTGAGCTGGCCCGCTTGTGCAGCAGTAGTGCTGCTGCCAGCAGTGCTGTTGACCCAAAGTTTGGGAACATGCTCAGGGCATCGGAGGTCAGCTGTGGGAAGGAGAACTGAGTATCCAGCAGACTGCTTTCCTCTAGGGAGGGAGGGTTACAGCACCCAGCAAAAGCTTAATCCCTAGTGGTGGCTGAGGAGCAAAAACCTTGGGACCAGTGATATGGGCGGAGGAGCAGTGGCCATCAACATTCTGTGCATTGGAGTGTGCACGGTGATGTCATGACAGCACTGCACACCTTCTTCTCCAAGAGAAGAAAAAGGAGTAAATCCCCAGTCCTGCAGGATGATGATTGCCCCCCCCCCAGGCCCTGAATCAGTGATAAGGCCCTCCTCCAAATTAGGCTACATTCTATGGTTGGTGATGTAGAGCCCTGCTGCCCCTGCTGCTGGAGGTAAGTCATGGGGATGCCACAGTGGGGCTAAGCCCTCAGGAAGCTGGGTGATGGGACTGGGGTGGCCAATGCAGTAGGGATCAGGACCAGCAGTAGGAAGATAAAGAAATTAAGAAAATTCAAACTTCTCTCTGTTTCCCCAGATAAGGAAGCAGAGGTGAGGGTGGAAAATCTGGAGTTGGGAGTGTGTGGTCATGGGACTAGCTCTGGGCACCTGAGGAAGGATATAGCTTTTTAATTATTTCTTTAAATTGCCCAGAATATTTTTCACTAAATACCCATGCAAAGAAAAATATACTCAGTACTTGATCCAAGTAACATCCTATTATTTGTGGTATTCATAAATAAATATTCATTACTCGCACACTCCTATAATGGAAAGCATTGCTTATTTGCTCCAGATAATGAATACCCTATTATTGCTGGTATTTCAGAATTAAAAAATTATCAGTGTACAACCTTCCAGGCTAAGTCACCTACAAAACAAAAGAATTAAACCATCACTTTTAACCCTGGTTCATGTCTTGAGTCCAGAATGACTGGAACAGAGGCCAATGGGAAGGGAAACAGAGCATCGTAAAGGAGACTCTCCTTTCAGGGAAGGGTGGGGTTCTGCAAATTATGTTTTGCCGCCACAAGCTAGCAGAGCTAGTGGCTGGAAAGATCCACAGTTTCCACTGACATTCCAGTTCAAGCCACTTGGGTTAGTCAAAGGAAAAATGTTACAAGTCTAGTACAAGATTTACTAGCATTTGCCAAGGCTGATACCATTTCCAACCCTGCTTCATCACCCGGTGAGCAGCTCCTAGTGGTAGCATGTTGGTGTTACCTTGAATGGAGTGGATAGCCATGTGCCACTTTCCAACACTCACTAGATCACACATTCATGTGCTTTCATGGGTGATAGAAGGGGAGGGACCAGAACAGGGAAAAATGGCCACAAACTGGGCATGCTGAATAATGGTCCCATGCCCCCATGCCATCAGTCCCCTCAGTGTACCACCACAATCCTCACCTTAACAAGGTGCTTCCTTCCCTGACTTCAGCAGGGCAATATCCCCACCACCACCACCAATTGGTTACTTCAGAACTGGAAGTCATCATAGGAACCAGGAACCTGGGATCCTGGACATTGTGAGTGGCAAGTGGATTGTGCAGTAGCTGGGCTTGTTGTGCCCAAGAGAGTGGGGTGCCTGGGGAGATGAGTGATCTAGTGAAGGAGCTAAAATGAACATTTGTCACTTACTACAGGCATCATTTACTCACACCATCTAGTTTGTAGTTTTGCATTCCTGGTTCCTTGAAGTTGTTATAATCAGTAGTGAATTTGCACATTGTCTGTATTGATTAAATCCCACTAATAGCCATGACACAGATCACACAATTCAGAGAACATGAGTAATACGGTTTGTCTCCACTTTTCTCTGCTATCCCCAAGCAAAACTACCAACTAGCCTGTGTGAGTAAATGATGCCTGTAGTAAAGTATAGAATATATTTTGTAAGTCTTTTTAAATGGTAAACTGACCAGATTATCTTGATTGAGGCTAAAGGGAGTGAAACTGTTAATTGATCATACAATACCCATACAATACATTGTAATCTACTTCAAGATCTTGGCTGGGATTCCCTTGTAATTCGTCGAAAAAAACTTGTAGGGTATAAAGCCTTTTTTGAATATGGAGGGAAGTTTAATCATGGTGTGGCCTCTCCTGGTGTTCCTATTTCCGACAGATATAACTTAAAGGAAAACTACACCCAAAACCTGAAAAAATATATGTTGTGCAGAGTGTTTTAATTTGTATGTGAAGTTCTAGTGTTTCCTTCCCTCTGACTGGTATTAGGAGTTTTTCCCAAATTAGCCTGCTAGCGTTATGCTAGTTTTACGACCCCTGGGGATCTCCATACCTGATAGTGTAATTGTATTTCTGGTTCCCACAGTGCATTTTGTCTCATGTGACTGTGATGTAAGAGAGACCCAACATTCAGCACACGCATGCCAAACAAACTAAATATCTTGGAAGCTTTACAAGCTGCACTAAAATTACCAGCAGTAAAGTTTTTCAGGACAGTAAAACCTTTAGGATGAGGGTGGTCACCAAGCTGAACTCTACAGACTTTAAAATATAGCCATCTCTGTTGTTGTGAACTGATTGTAATGCAATGCTTTCTGCTGGATTTATGGGCTCTGCTACATCACCATTACATGAAACAAGGTGCACTGTAGGACAAAGAAATGCAATAAAACTATTTGATATGGTGATCTCCAGGGGTCGTAAAACTACCCTAAAGCTAGCAGGCTAATTTAGGAAAAATTCCTAATACCAGTCAGAGGGAAGGAAACACTAGAACTTCACATACAAATTAAAACACTCTGCACAACATATATTTTTTCAAGTTTTGGGTGTAGTTTTCCTTTAAGACATTTAAAACATAGATGTCAAAAGCTCCCCCTAGAACTAGTTGTTTATACTAAAATGCAACGTCATTTGTATTTGACAAAAATATGGAATGAAATAGATTCAGATATTAGAACTGTTGATAGTTTTAATAAATTCATGTATTCTCTGAATATTATTTGGAGAGATAGATGCATTTGTTATGGTGTTTCTTAGGTAATATAAATACTCCCTTTTTATTTTTCTTTTAATCCTTCCCTTCTTTTTTCTTTTGTTTTTCGCTTGTCTACATTTTCTCACCTCCTTTTTTACCTTGATGTTTTTGTCTTAAATATGATAATATTGAGAATGTAAATAATTCTCCTTTACCCTATTAGATATTTGATCATTGTATTTGATTAGATAATGTATATTTAAAGTGTGAAGAAAATTGTGGAATTTCTCTGACATACTGTGTAATTATATACGTCTTTTGAAATCTATGTAGTGAAATTGTTTGTTTTATATGTAAGATTTGTTCCTGTAATATATTATTACATGATGCTTCTGCTTCTTGGAATTGTAATCTTAAACAGGACAACTTTGATAAACAGGGCCTTTGGTCCTAAAAGTTATTAACCTGTTAAAAAAAAATTAAAGCTTTTATCTATCTATCTATCTATCTATCTATCTATCTATCTATCTATCTATCTATCTATCTATCTATCTATCTATCTGATCAGACCATTATTAGCTTGACAGCAACAGCTGGTGAATGAAGACATCAGGACAACATACTGGGCCCGATTCTCAAAGTCCTACATCTGACGCAGAGCCTGCGACAAACATAAATGGCGCAAGTGGCACCTTGCATCAAAAACAGCCCCCTGAGCAATTCTCAAATGCAGCCTGCATCAATAGCAGGCTGCCTGCACCAAAGAGTGCCTGTGCCAGCTGTGCACCACTAACCTGGCTGCGGAATGGTGCAAGGGGGCATGCGGCTGACGGAAGCTGCTACATCCCTATAATGAGATTCTTGAAACTGTCCCATGGAGAAAGTCTAAGTACCCTTAGACCAGCCAGGGATGATCTAAGAGTACTTAGAATATGTCCCTCTGGGTTTGTTGTGCAACTGGCAATGTGCTGTGGTGTCCACCCTCCTCGATCCCCCATTAACCACAGCCACCCTGACTGACAATCTAGTGGCCCCCCTCCCAGAACCCCATGCAGCCCATAATACTTAATAAATAACCCATCCTCCTTGTGGTGCACAGTGCCCCCCATCCCCGAATCCATCTTACTATTATAATATAACAATTATACCCATACCCTGCTCCGATCCATGCAGCCATAATAATTAATTAATAACATACCCCCCCTCTCCATCCCTGATGCCACTGTATCATTGAACTGAATAGAATGCCCCAGTCTCCAGTGCCACTGCTACCATAATAATGCAACCAACCCCCAGTCCCTGGTGATCTAGTGGCCCTCCAAGCCCCCTACCCCAGCAGGTAGTGCCCACCAGCCAACCCCCCCATCCCATCCCATAGGAAAGCCAGCACCAACACAGCCCTCCCATGCACCATGTATTTGCCACATGGGAGAGGTTGCCACAAGACAGGGGACTAAGCCACTGGGACCCCTCATGTACCAGAATCTGGTGCAGGGTCCCTGGCACACCAGGCCACAGCACTAGCTGCTGTTTGCTGCAGCTTGTGCCAGTCCAAGCCTGGTTTGAGAATCAGACCCACTGTGTGCCGAAGTTCAGTTAATCAGACAGTCAGTTCCCCACCCCCTTGCAACACTGCATGAGAGTTCCTGAATCTCTGTTATCTTTATTCATTGAATACTATAGGAGAGTTCCACCACCTGGGGATGACAGTAGTGCCACACCTACAAATCTAGAGGCAATAGTACCCCCACCTAAGCATTTCCAATATAACTAGGGATGTAAGTTTGTCATGGATGAGGTTTTAATAACTCACTGCTTGTTCATGAAATCATTAGTAAACAGTAGTAAATGTTGTGGCACTGTCATCATTGCTACATTCTGATGACACTAGTGAAAGTCATGGAAATCCTGAATAAAGATCAAATGTCATGGAATCAATGACGTGTATGACTGCCATGACAAACTTATATCCCTAAATATAACCACTGTGCGCTGGGGGCGCACCACCAGCAATACATCAACCTGCAGACTTACATACAGAGAAATCATCACTCTGAGTAAAATTGCACTGCCTCTCTGCCACAGATTGGAAGCAGGCTCACAAGACAATATAAACAGCCATTGTTTGGAATTACAGTGTAAACATCAATTTGTATCTTTTGATAGATGACAAACAGAAATGCTTTGGTGATGATGCATATTGGCCCAAATATATATACAGGCATATATGTTAAATCCCATTTTTCCTTTCATGTCCCCGTTAATATTCTAATACATTTCCCACTGTTCTAAGTTACTGTATCCCTGTACATACAGTGTATCAGCTTTACAGTATCTCTAATAACCCTGCCAGGATATTTCATGCTGCTTCTCTCCAAATCTCTGCTGTTACTGATTTTTAAAATATTTGTTTTGTTAGTTATGAACAGGAAACAGCAAGTAGTCTTATTTAAATTCGTGTCCTCAGAAATTATCAGGACAGATAACTCGAAGATGAGTTTACAGTAACTGCATGGGCACTATTTAAGTCATCCTGGAATCATTATGCAGTCAGTTTGTTTTCCAACATTTTCGAATGACTTCTTGCCTTGATGATGCTCGATAATACTGGAATGACTTCCAAAGTAATCCAATGATCATCAGATCACTCTGGGATGGTTTCTAAACAGGGCTGTGTGACCATCTCAAAGTTCAACTGTGAAAACTTTGATCATCAAACCAGGTAAAGTTTGCCAAAATTCTCTTAACTGGTGGACTAGTTCATACTGGTTCAACTATTAAAAAGCATAAGGAGGCCGTCCTGAGTGTTGCTGATGGTTGAGGTGCTGGATGCCATAGCTCACACTATACTGGTGACTTTTGTTTGAGAACAGGTATGGGTTGTCTGGCTTCAACCAGGGAGTGAGGTGATTGAGCCTCCAGATAACTTCTCACATCTCCCTGGGAGGGAGGACTGCCAGCACTGCTGAATGACTGCCACCAGGTGGAGACCTGGTGGCAGCGTGGGTCAAGAAGCAGCAGACAGAGGGTGATGGTGCAGGACTCCATTACATCTGTGTGCCTCTTGAGAGTACAACACATGGACAAGGCTTCCCATTGTGCCATGAATAAGTAATTGGTGGGACATGGTGGTGGGCAGACTAGAATGATGCTCTGCCCACCAATCCTTCACCCGCCTCACTGACAGGACCCAGGAGCTTTACTGGATATGAATGCCTCAGGGGGAAGGACACCCCTTCCTCTCCCAAACTCATCATGGGGTGGTAAAATCTGTAGGGGTAACATGCAACTGGCAAGACTTGAGCAGCTGGGGATGGTGGCGGTCAGCAGGGCTGAGTTGAAGGGAGCCCAAGCCTGCCCACCCACACTGGGGAATACAAATCTTTGTAGAAAAAAAACATAACGAAATGGGATAAAAATTAAATAACATAATGCACTGGACAGATGGAGCACCCAAAACAGCAGGATGATGCAGTGGCCCACACTGAGAACTACTGGTTCCAAGAACTGCGTCCGTTCAGTCAGTGCCAAACATGAACAATGCTTGTAAAAAGACTAAATGGCTAACAATGCCCAAATAGAATAGTTTTAAGGTGTATTTATGCATAGGCTACTGGTTTCAAACAATTGCGTGTCTATTGGAACAGTTCCACACAAAGGCTTTTCATTATGCCATGGCCACACTGGTGTCATGGATGACAGTGCCCCACAGGTATTGATTTGACCTGTGTAGGCTTGCCAGAAATTCACAAACAATTAATCTGAAGATGTCTCAGTGAAGACAACACTGCAGCTTCCCACAGTGTGGGCCATGAGTTCCACAAATTGTGTACCCATTGGGAGTCTGCCATACATGGGTAAGACATCTCATTATGCCATGGGTAAGTGTTGTATACACTAGTTCTACTGGCAATGTTGCACCAAAAATTACTTATTCAGCCTGTGCAGTTCTGCCACAAAATCTAAAAAAGACTGAGTGAAGACAAGACTGCAGCATCCCAAAGGCTACCAGTTCAGAAGTTTGTATGTCCATTGGGACAGTGCCATACATAGACAAGGCTTACCATTATGCCATGTATAAGTGTTGCATGCACTTGTTTCATGGGCAACATTGCCCCAAAAATTATTTATTCGGCTTGTGTAGACCTGACAAAAATTCACAAAACATTAATCTAGAAACATAGAAGCTGACGGCAGATAAGGACCACAAGGCCCATTCAGTCTGCCCATTTCTTTTTCTACCTTATGAATGTGCCATAGGCCTTTGCTCTGTCAATGGCCTATCTAGTCATACTCATCTGTGTTGCTCCCTTATGCCTATCCCATGTCTGTTTGAAGCCCTGCACTGTATTCATATCTACCACTTCCTGAGGTAGGCTGTTCCATGCATCCACCACCCTTTCTGTGAAAAAGAACTTCCTCACATTACCCCTCAATCGGCCTCCCTCTAATCTCATGCTGTGTCCTCATGTCCTGCTATTTTTCTTCTATTGAAATATGTTAGACTCTTTCACCTTGTTAATGCCCTTAAGGTGTTTGAATGTCTCAATCATATCACCTCTCTCCCTCCTTTGCTCTAGGGTATACATATTGAGTTTAGTTAATCTGTCCTCATATGTTTTCTGATGCAGTCCCAGCACCATTTTGGTTCCCTTTTCTGGACTGCCTCAATTTGGTTAATGTCCTTGTGAAGGTGTGGCCTCCAGTACTGCACACAGTACTCCAGATGGGGCCTAACCAGTGTTTTGTAAAAAGGGATTATTACCTCCCTCTTCTGACTTGTGATACTCCTATTAATACACCCCAACATCCCTTTAGCCTTACCTACTGCTTTGGAGGTCTGCTTGGATGATTTCAGGTCTTCGGTGATGATGACGCCCAAGTCTTTTTCTTCCCTTGTGACTGCCAGCAACTCACCTCCCAGCCTATAGGTGGCTTCAGGGTTTCTCTTCCCTATGTGCATGATCTTGCGCTTCTTTGCGTTAAACCCCAGTTGCCACTCTTCCAACCATTTTGCTAGTTTATTCAGATCTCTTCTCATTCTGCCCACACCAACTGGATCATCTACTCTGTTGCAGATCTTGGTGTCAACTGCAAACAGACAAACCTTACCCTCCAGTCCATCTGCAATGTCACTGATGAAGATATTGAAGAGGACTGGCCCCAGGACTGATCCCTGAAGTACCCCACTTGTGACTTGCATCTCTTCTGACTGTAAACCATTTACCACCATGCTCTGTTTTCTGCCTGTCAACCAATTTGCCACCCAGTTGACCAATGTCTGACCCACCCCAAGCCTACCCAGCTTATTAATCAATCTTCTATGTGGAACAGTATTGAAAGCTTTGCTGAAGTCAAGGTAGGCAACATCAACTGCTCCCCCCTGGTCCACCACTCTGGTTACCCAGTCAAAGAAATCTATGAGATTAGTTTGACAGGACCTTCCTTTTGTAGACCAGTGCTGTCTTGGATCCTGTGCTCCTATGGATTCCAGGTGTTGCACTATCCTTTCCTTAAGGAGTGTCTCCATAATCTTGCCCATGACTGAGGTAAGACTGACTGGTCTGTAGTTCCCTGCCTCCTCCCTGCTACCACTCTTGAGGAGCGGGATCACATGAGCCCTTCTCCAGTCTTCTGGGACCTCTCCTGTGCTCAGAGACTCACTATACAGTTCTGATAATGGCTCTGCTAGTTCCACCCTTAGCTCCTTTAGTACCCTGGGATGTATTCCATCAGGTCCCATTGCCTTGTCTACCCTGAGCTTATCGAGCTCTTGTAGGACCCTTCTTTGTGAAGGGACTAGTGCACACCTCCTCCCTCGTAGTGTGTTTGAGAACCAAAGTGGTTTCCTTCTTCTTTGCACTTCCTTTTCTCACTAACACAATGGGATGTTGCTTCAAGTATTGCATCTTAATGCTTGCCCACTTTGCCTGTATCCCTCACCTGTATTTCTTTGCCAGGGCTAGCTTAACTGTGTTGGCCATCTTATCAAAGTCAGCTCCTCTGAAGTCCCATATTTTTGCCTTGGAATGGGATGATTGTGTTCTAGTGGCCAAATTGAACCATACCATGTGATGGTCACTGGCCCCTAGGTGATCTTCTACCTGGAGATCTGTGATCCTTTCCCTGTTAGTCATTACTAGATCTAGGATAGCCCTGTCTCTAGTGGGTTGTTGTACCAGTTGTTTGAGGCCCTCCCCCTACAGGGAAACCACCATGTGTCTAGTTCTGGCAGATGTCCCTGCAGGTATTGACTTATCTGGATCTGGCATGTTGAAGTCTCCCATTATCAGAACCTCCCCTTTAGCTGTCATGTTTTGTATATCTTCTAACAGTAATGTGTCTATGTCCTCCCCTGGTCTGGAGGCCTTCTGAAGAAGACTGAATGAAGACAACAAGGCAACGTCCCACAGAAGGTGTGTAGGCTACTGGTTCAAAAAACCAAATGGACACAGATACCCTCCCTTGCATCTCATCATCCTCTCTTTAACCCAGCTGGAAGTATAAGAGATTTATCATTCATAAACCATGGCAAAAAGGACTTTTGAAAAAGGGACAGGCGAACTGCACCTCTACATTTTGGGTTGAAAGACATTCTATTTTTGACAAAATTGTCTGCAGCACTGAAAATTCTCTCTGCGTATGTACTTGCAGGTGGGCAACTGAGGTGTTCAACAGCTACCTGTGTCAAAGAGAGCAACACTTTTTTTTGGTACCACTACAACAGAGGCTTGTCTCCTTCTGCTAGTAGCACATTCCCATCCAAATAATCCTGCACCATTTTGTTTGCTGGTATCTCAGGCATCACTGTGTCAGAAAGTGACTTGCCATGCTTTTTCATCAAGCCATAGTCAGAAAGTTGTCTTCAGAGTGGTGTGTCATCAATGGCTGTTCTTCTGGGGCGGGGGGGGGTTGCAGCAGCATCACTGGGTCTTAGTTGGCTTGGAGACAAAAATGAGTGACTCCTATGATGCTGTAACAGTGGAAATGCAGGGGGATCCTCCTTCTTCCCTTTCTTGCTCCTGGCCTGTCAGTGCATGGGGGATTTTAATGTAAGAGTGGGACAACTTTCTGAATTAACAGAATATGTTATTAATCCGATAACAGTAAGTGAAGATGCCCCAATAAATCAGAAAAGAAGCTCTAATGATACATTATTAAATGATAAAGGCCGCATAGTATACCAGACTTTAAAAAACAAAAATATGCCACTACTGGATGGCAGGACATACTCTGACAGTGCTGGACATTTTACATACATTTGAGTAAGGGGTTGTTCTGTAATTGACTTTGCCTGAGTCAGTCTATACATCTTGCCACTATGTGAAGGTATGGCAGTAAATTGTACAACAGAAAGTGTTCATTGTGCCTTAGAAGTAGTGATTAAATCAGACCATATAGAAAACAGAGAATCAGAACTTATGGCTCCAATCAGAATCAGGAGGAGACAAAGTATAAGTTGGGAAAAAGTAGCAAGCAAAGATTTTTTAAATGGCTTAATAGATCGGGGAATTCTTGACAAACTAAGTGTCTCAGAAGAAACCCCAGCAGATGACGATCTTATACCATCTTTCAAAACCATGATGAACCAGATCTTGAATTATATGCTAAAAGAGGTAAAAATACAAGAGAAAAAGGGAGATGCATGGTATGACAATGAATGTACCCATGCTCGCCCTGATTTACTGGCTATTCAAACGTAGTCTCTCTTACAGTAACGTGGCAGTTTGCTCCACTTTGATGTGTGTAAAACAAACGTAGTTGAACCTGCTCCAAACTTTAGCAATTATTGTAAAATTAGCCTGCCGATCCTGAAGTAGCCTTTGATTGATTGTAGTTATATGGAGCCTGCAGTTCTGAGCTAAGGAACCTGCATATTTTATCAGTAGCTTGCTGATTATACTGAAGCTGACTGTAGATTTATATAATTGAAATACCGTGTCCATAGCGAAGCAGCCAGACAGCCCTGTACCTCTTGTCTGATTTTTTGGCTCACCCCCTACCCCTCCAAGGCCTTCTTTAAATACACAATAGCTCTTCCCACCTCTGGGGGAGATAGTCTCAACTGGGCAGTCACTTGGCACAGTTGGTTGCTTTTCTTACTTAAAGGGGCACTCTCCTCTCAAGCTGCACTTGTGCTCTCTCAAAGCTAACCTTCTCCCTTTAGCTGAGTGCTGTGTAACCTACAAGTCTTGGTGACCTGTTCAGCTAACAATATTATTTTTACCTATCTACCACAAGCCTGCAAAAAATTCTAGTATAGTTAGCTTATGCAGACAAAATGCCTTGCACAACCATGGCTCCTCGATTACTACTGAATATGCTTCTTTACTCCCTGATACCCTGTTCTGCTCCTCCAAAAGCAGCAGCACCTTCTATACATTCTGTTGCACATGCTCCCTGTCCTGATAGTGTTGAATCTGCTGCATTGTTTACCCTCGATGGAAACTCCAATCTCTATGTGCCTCATGGCACCCAATCTTTATACCATGGGAGGTTCACTGAACAAGTGATTCTTACTCACCGCGTTTTACACTATTGCAGTATCTCCATCAAGGTGTGGCTATCTGCTTCTCTGGGTCTTTATGGGCCTCGCACTCCTCAGACACTGCAGCATGCCAGTACCTATAAAAGGGAAAGAATGCATCGCTTAAAGTTACTACTAAATGTCATCAAAAAAGCTACTTCTTCTGCTGCTCATTTGCATGGGTAACGTGGAATTGTACCCTAGTCCAGCTCTTCCTGTAGCAGCCCCCAATGAACTGGATAACTTAAAGGGCATGGGCCTCTTACATATTAATGCACGTAGCCTGCTAAAGCATTTTGATGCTATACAATCATGGATCTGTCATGCACAACCAGATATCCTGGTGGTTACGGAATCATGGCTGAAACCTACGAACCAGGATCATAAGTTCAATATTCCTTCCTATAACGTATTCAGGAAGGATAGACAAACTAAGGGAGGAGGTGTAGTTATATAAGTTGCTGACAAATATACATCTTCTCTAGTCAAGTCCACCTTACTGTCTAAAGAATACAAGTATGTTATTGTAAAGGTTCAGCTACACCAGTCAACCCCCTTCACATCCTTGGATGCTACAGGCCTCCTTCAGTGGGGCAAAAAATCCTGAACTTCTTGAGTGAGACTCTACCTACAATTACCTTTGAATTAATCATCCTGGGCGACTTCAACACGGACTGGCTGTCTGCTACCTCTAAGCCTCTGAAGGATGTCTGTGATATGTTTGGGCTCACCTAGCTTATTCAGGAACCCACCCGCCAAACAGGAACAATCCTCACAACAGTACAGTTTTATATCTAATCTTAGTGAATAAGCCTCACATTATTTCTCATTCTGACACACTTTTTAATGACCTTAGCGATCACTGCGCCATTGCTTGTGTGAGGACTGCCATGAAAGTGATCTCTATGTCTAGGTTCATCATTAAAAGAAGTCGACGGAACTTTGAACCTTATGCCTTTCTTTCTGAACTCCAACACTCTAACTGGCAAAATTTCTATCTGGCTAGAATGGTATCCGAAGCATATGAGTTTTTCCAATCCATAGTCATTGATGCTACAAACAGACATGCCGCTCTGCGCAAAGTACGTACCAAAATGAAGTCCTGTCCATGGTTCACAGCTAGCCTAAAAAGTGCATTGCTAAACAGGGATTACCTATGGAAAAGGGCAAGAAAATCTAAGCAACCAGTGGACTGGGTGGCATTTAGAGCTGCAAGAAACATATGCACTAAGCTAATCAGGACTGAGAAAGCTAATTTTTTCCATGCTGAACTCGAATCCACATCTAATTGTTCTACCAAATTTTGGAAAACACTCAGGGACATTGAAGGATTTCACCCAGCCAGCTCGTTACCCCAGAAAATAACATCTAGTGGTATTTCTATCACAGACAAAAATGAGATCCTTGAGCTTATCAATAACCACTTTGCAACAGCTGGCCTGGTGTTTGACGCCTCTCCAGCATCTAAACTTAGCTCACAGCTGAGCAGCCATGACCTGGCGTGCCATGCCTCAGTTATCCCCTCCCATGAAGGAGTATTCTACTTCACTCCAATTACCTTAAAACAAGTAGAGGATCTATTATTGAGCCTTGACACCAGAAAGTCAGCAGGCACTGGTAATATTGAACCTCATTACCTAAAGCTGGGATATTACAGTCTATCATCCCCCTATTACTCACCTCTTTAGCCTGTCCCTTGCACAGGGAGCATGCCCCCCCAGTCTGGAAGATATCTCATGTTGTTCCCCTGTTTAAATTCGGGGACCCCAGTGACCTAAATAACTACCGACCGATATCACTGTTGCCCATCCTATCCAAATTATTGGAAAAGGTGGTCAATGAGCAACTTAGGTCCTATCTGGAGACCTACAACCTGTTAAATCCAGTTCAGTCAGGCTTTAGACCTCACCACAGCACTGTATCTGCATTGGCTAAGGTCACTAATGATTGGCAGACTGCCTTGGACACAAAAAATTATGTGTGTGTGCTTTGTTTCTTGACCTGAGCAAAGCTTTTGATACTGTGGACCATGACTTACTCCTGTGGGTTCTAAGTAATACTGGAGCAGACTAACCAGCCTTGAATTGGTTTCCTAACTACCTTACTGAACGTCAACAGCTGGTTAAGGTTGAGGGGGCCTCTCTCCTCAAAAACCCTGTTAAGGGTTGTCACTCAAGGGCCATTTTAGGCCTGCTACTATTTGCTGTCTATATTAACTGGATTAATACTGGTATCTCCGCAGCAAACATCCACCTGTTTGCAGATGATACTGTCTTGTACATTGCCAGACCTACTCTGGATCTTGCCTGCAGTGATCTCCAATGAGACTTTGATCATTTACAGAAAAATCTACTTCAATTAAAGCTCCTCCTAAATGCAAAAAAGACCAAGGCTATATCATCTGCTTCCTCTACCTTCGCAACTAAACACTGTCTCCCTAGTTCTGCTTCCTTCGTATACACATTACTGGGTGAGCCGCTGGAGTTCATTGAGAAATTTAAGTATCTTGGGTTTTGGATAGACCACAAATTGTCCTTTGTCCATCATATTGATGAACTGTCAAAAAAACTGAAACAGAGACTTGGTCTCTTCTTCCATATTAGAAATCTACTTACACTAGAAGTTAAAACTAGGTTGGTACAGACTACATTCTTGCCTCTTTTAGATTATGCCGATTTCCTGTATGGCCAAGACCCAAAGCTCTCCCTCTCTAACCTGGATATACTCTGCCATCGAGCTATTCGATTTGTAACTGGTCTCCCTTATGCCACATGCCACTGTGAGCTCTATGCCAATGTAGGGTGGTGCTCAGTAACATTCAGACAACAAAACAACGCAGTGCTCTGGACCTACAGAGCAATCACTAATATGCTCCTGCATTATATTGTGAGTTGCCTGTCCACCTGTAAGGTTGGAAACTACACCTTGAGAAGCCTCTCTTACATCTCACTATTCATCCCTAAGGTGAGAACCAGATATGGCAAATCTGCAATAAGTCATGCTCTTCCTGTCATTTGGAACACAATACAGAAAACTCTAATGCTGTCAATCCCTGTGAAACTGAGCTTCTTCAAATCCCTTTACCAATGTTCTTTTTTAGAAACCTGTACTTGCTTCCATTTATCACACTCTTACCTCACCTATCCTACTCTCTATTCTAAGCTCCTCTCCCCTACTTGTTTTCCGTGCCCTGCCCCTTTTCACATTGTAGCTTTACCCCGACCTATTCCCAAAACTATGTAATGCCCTTCCCAGACATATCACTCTTCCTCCCCCTCTGGCTTTGCCCCTTGCTCTTTCTACTCCCCCTTCTCCTTACCCTTTCCAGCTACATAGGTTCCTGTCTGTTAATGTACATAGGTTTTTGTACCATAATATGTATGCTGCTTTCATCTAAGATATGTGCACTTTCTCCTTGTTTATGCTAACATTACTGCATAGTATGAACACTAATTTGTTATAACACTGTATATAACCCTGCCCTGTACCTATTGTGTATTTACTTTCTTTTTTTTCTTTTCTTTTTTTGAATTACTATGTTGTTGGAATCCCAACTGTTGTAACATTGTATATACTGTTGCCTGTATTTATATATGTGAATGCCCAGGCTCATCTTGTAAATAAGTTCTTCTCAATGATGCTCACCTGGTTAAATAAAGATTAATTGATTGATTGATTGACTGATTGAATGTAGGGCAGCAAAAAAGAAACTGAACAAACAGTTAAGAGCAACAAAATATTTACCTGGCATGCACAGCATAAGATTGCTCAACAGACTAAGGAAGAAATACAGCAGGATTATTAAGATTAGTAGAGAAAAACACAAACGTAAGTTGTGGAAAAAATTAGAGGAAGCAGTCAAAAACAAGGATAACAAAAGATGTTGGCTAATTGTGACAAGAGGGATAGGGGAATATTTAGAAGAACCAGATTCTAATATAGAACCGAGCAGATGGATGGAGCACTTTCAGAATTTATTCTATAACCCAAATATACAGGATTCTGATGGTATAGACACAGTAAAGAACATCAGCTTGTGGCCTATAAATATTAGAAAGATTACACAGGAAGAAATTCAAAAAGTCATGAATGCTTGTGCATTTCATAAAGTGCCAGGGCTGGACAGAGTACCCACGGACTTGCTATTAAGAACTTCAGAATATTGGATCCCATTTTCAGTTAAGCTTTTTTTATTTTATAATGGATTCAGGGAATTTACCTAAGACATGGAGAGAAAACATTATCATTCCCATATTTAAAAAGGGACATAAACTCGATCCCTGTTGTTACAGACCTATCAGTCTGATTGATTCAACACAAAAAATTACCAGAATAATAAATGACAGACTATTCACATGGATGGCAAGCAAGTTAGTTACATGTCTGATTCCCCCAGCCACATGGGCAACAATGCATTGGGGGTGGGCAGAGGGTGTGCAGGGGCCATGCCTGCAATATGCATCTTTCAGTAAGGCGTGTAGTGCTGCTCGCAGGGGGTGTAGGAGTGAGCAGGTTATGGCAGGGTGTGGAACATGCCAGCATACTCAGAGACCCCCACCCTGTCCAGGCTGCCAGTAGCAAACACTCTGCCCCAACATCAACTCTGCCTCTGTCCCATATGTAAAGGACCCCACTACACACATCAGTGCCCATCCTCATCCATAATGCATAAGCATACCCTCACCTCCACAACACATTGTCACCTTATCTCCATGCACAGATATGACATCCCCCCGCACACATCTTCCCCATCCCCATAGGTAGTATTGCAAACTCCCCCAACAGATGTCTGCCCTGTCCCCATCTGTTCAATGCATATCCCTCCCCAACACAATTATGACCCATCTCCAGTGTAGAACAAGTCATCCCGCCACATACACAGATGTGCCCCAGTCCACACAATCCCAACCCCTGAACCCAATACCCCAGCTGCATCATTGGTGGCCAGTGAACCCCACACGCACCCACAGCATCAACAACCCCCACCCCCTAAATCCCATTCCTAAAAGTCAGTGCCATGGGTATAGATGGCCAGGGGCACATCCCTCCACACACCTCCTCTGACGCCGGCCATCCCACTGATGTTGGAAGCACACCACTATGCATATGCAGTGTACTCTCAGCATCAGTTGGATGACCAGTGGTGAAGGAGGTGTGCAGGGGGATGTGCTGCTAGCAATCTAAGCCTGCAGCACTGACTGTCAGGTATGGGGTTTGGGAGATGTCCATGTCATGTGTGGATGGGGGTCCACTGACCACCAATGATGCAACTGGGCTACTGAGTTTGGGGGTTAGGGTTGTGTGGGTTGTGGTACCTCTGTGTATGTGGGGGATGACTTGTTCTACACTGGAGATGGGGCATAAATGTGTTGGGGAGGGATATACATTGAACTAATTTATTTTGTTATTAATGTGTTTTTGTAAAGACATGAACTGTCAAACAATAAACTTAAACCTAGAACCTGTTGGTGCAATTGCAAGTGATGATGATGATGAGTGTTTTTACTGTGCTCTACTTGTGTTCCTGATTTTGATTTATGCCATAAGCATTTATTTATTTATTTATTTCAATCTAGGATTACAATACCTTTGAGCCGATGCTCTTTTACAAAGGTTCCACATCAGCATGTGCAACAGTCATCATTTTTAGTTACAAACATATAATCATTGACTTACAGACATGTAATAACCAGTACAAAGACTTGAGCTATGAGCAAGACAAGGAAGGAGGGTGGGTGAGGGGAAGTGAGGGTAGGAGATCAAGGGGGGGAAGGAGGTGCAGGGGGTAAGGAGGAGTACCAGAGGTGGTTGGGGTGGGGGCAGGAGTGGAGATACAGGGGGATGTGGGTGAGGGTGAGAAACAGTGCAGCCAGGGGGCCCTGTTGAGGGAATATGACAGATAAGGTGCTAGGGGTGCAAAGACTGATTGTAAATTCTGGGTGCAGGGGCATATGCAGCTGGAATGGTGGAAATGTTAAGATGGGCAATCACAGGATACAAGAAGTGACAGATGTAGCTTGGCCTTGAAGAGGCCGAGTGTTGGAGCGGTCACTATGTCGCTGCCAAGAGAGTTGAGCCAGTTGGATGCCAGATAGGCAAATGATCTTTATCCTTGGGTTGTGCGACATCATGGGATATGTAGTAGATGGGAATTGGATCTCCTTGTAGTGACGTTCCTATGTCTAGGCTTAAGGAGGGCACAGACACCAGATGGGGCAAGCCCCATTATAATTTTCTTGGCCGTGATGCAGGTTTGGTATTTTATGCATTTGTCCAGTTGAAGCCATCCAGATTGTGAATAAAGGTCACATGTGTGGGTACGGCGATGTGAGCCAGTGATGAGACGACAAGCCTTATTCAGGGAGGTCGTGATACATTTGAGAGCAGTGGTAGTTGCAGACCTATATATGATAGGACCATAGTCTATGATGCTGATGATGGAGCTTTGGATGGCCACTGATAGTGCTTCTGGGGTTAGGTGTTTCCTGTGCTGGAATAATATGCCTAACCTCTCATTGGCAGACTTTGCAACATTGTTGATATGGACAGCGTATGAGAGGTGGGTATCAAGGGTGATGCCAAGGTACTTGAACAATTGTGTTTGCTCTAGGATGGCTCCTTGTTCAGTTGCAATGGAGAGGTGGAGTTGTTTGTTTTTGTTGTGGGGGCTGCAGAAGACCATAGACTTGTTTTTTTTTTTCTGATTGAGAAGCAGTTTATGATTTAGGAACCAGGATTCGATGGAGGAGAAGGCCCACTGAAGTTTATTTTGTAATTGGATTGGATCAGAGTCTGAGGTGAGGATCACAGCATCATCGGCGTAGAGAATTATTTGTTCTGGTCAGCTGTCCAGTAGTGAGTTTAAGAATAGACTGAAGTATAGAAACCAGATGGATAAGCCAGGCTTTAGAGGACTGCTGATCCTTTTTATACAATGGCAAGAATTTTTCCCCTATCCTGATTGGTCAGTGTGTACCTGGGACAGTGATGTTATTGAACAATAACATCACTGTGTGAAGTCCAGGCACACAGGTGACCATAGAATACTGAAATAAATTCCTCCCTCCCACAAAAGCCACCACAAAAATGACAGTACCTTGAAGTCGTCATGGCTTACCTGGACTAGCCACCCCACCCCCTGCCTGTCTCTCCCCTACACACCCAAACAGAAACACACACATGCTCCCTGCTTGGCTGCCTCACTCCATCAGCTAATGCATACAAAATAAATCAGATTCCAAAGAAATGGCAGCTGTCTGATTGACTTAACTGTAGCTGCTCATTCTCTTAAACCACGCACACTTGGCCATTTCCACAAACACCAAACACAGTAATAATTCCATTTTGAACCCTCAGCACTTTCTTGGCAGAATTACATACTTTCTATTTGTTCAAAAAGCACTTTGCCAAAATAAAAAAAATAAAAGATCTGTAACTTACAGGTTCTGACCCGAATGATATCCAGTTGCAAAGCGGACTGGGAAATCAGAAGTTACCACTCAGTTCTGTGGTATTTTTTTACTGGCCATGTCTTTTTTCCCACAGGATAAACAAAACAAAAAAAGCATCTTTAACGGTTCCAAGGACAAACAGTGGGACCACATAACAATGAGTTTGTGTGTGGTGGGGTCACTGTGCACAACAAAGCACACCGTTAGCAGCAACACCACCTACTGGACTACTTTTTCTTTCATTTCCAAAATATGACCCTCATACAAAAAAGAACACAAATGTAACTTTTTTTTTTACTTTCTAATATTATTTTAAAATGAGTCATTTTATAATAACAATAAGACACTCCAGGGTGTGTGTTACTGTGTAATAACATCACTCCTGGGGTGGTGGAAGCACTTGGCATTGCCTCATGCTTCAACTCACCCCAGGAGTGACGTTACTACACAATAACACACACCCTGTTGTGCCTTATTTCTTAATCACATTTTTTTGCATCAAAGAATGTCTCAACATGTCTTTGAACCAAGGGCCCAAGAGAGTGGCCAGGATATACTGTAGCTGTCAGCTCTATGCATTTCTGAAATAGTTGTGTCTTCCAGAAATATGTTCTTATCCTTTCTACTAGATTGACTACAGTGGTATCTCACTTGTTCTCATATTGACAGAAAGGGTATAAAGGGAAAGGGGGGGGTCAGGGGAGCTTCAGCAAATAGCACAGGCCAGAGGGGAAGAAAGAAGGGAGGCAGGTAGGGGGAGTAAGGTATGGAGAGCCATGTGCACAAATGGAAGGAGTCCAAGAAATAAAATTATGGACCTGGAGGCCATCATGGAGGAGGCTAGCCTGGATTTGGTGGCCATAATGGAGTCATGGTGCACATGCATCCATGACTGGGATGTGGCCATACCAGACTACTCTCCATTCAGGAAAGACAGGGATGGGAGAAGGAGTAGAGTTGTACTATATGTGAGGGAAGGAATCAAGGCTATGGAAATGCAGGAGCACATGGAGTGAAAGGAAGTGCTGGAGGTGCTGAGAGTCATCCTGGAGACAGGTGTTGGGGCTGCTATCCATACAAGGGTGGTTTACAGACCTCCAGCATAGGGAGAGGAGTTGGATAAGGCACTTAGGGAGGACATAATCAGGATGGCAAATGAGGGGAAGATGCTGCTAATTGATGACTTCAATCTGCCAGATGTACATTGGAGCCTTCCAGCTGCAGCTTTGACAAAGAGCAGGGCCATCCTTAACTCCTTACTGGGGGCTTCTCTAAGGCAACTAGTCAACAAACCCACTAAGGATAGGGCAGTGCTGGCCTTGGTGCTCACAAACAGGAAGAGCATTGCAGACATCATGGTGGGTATTCCCCTAGGTACCAGTGGTCACCATACAGTGTGGCTTAACATTAACATTTGATCAGCGGCAAACCACATGAGGATGATGGTCCTGGATTTTAGGAGGGCAGATTTTAATGAAATGGGAGACTACCTCAGAAACTGACTAGTAGGGAGGAAATGCCAGGAGTGTAGAGGAACAGTGGGGGAAAATAAAGGAGGAAATAATTAAGCTAACCAGGCCAGTGTAAAGAAAGTGAGCAAAAGCAAAAGGCAAATGAGATGGTTATGGTATGGGAAGTGTATATAATGAAGAAGGAAAAAAGGGTGGCCTTCAGGAGGTATAAGGAAATGCAGAGGAAGGAAGACATGACAGTGTACTAGGTATAAAACAGAGGAAAGCAGGTAAGGAAATAAGGGGGAGCAAAGGCATAGACAGAGGAAAGGATAGTCAAAGAGGTAGCAAATGGGGACAAGATTTTCTTCGGGTACCTAAGAGTGAAGAGGAAAGCAAGGGGAGGGATAGTAAGAATAAGGAGGGCAGCAAAGGGATGGATAGATAGATAGATAGATAGAGAGATAGATAGAGAGATAGACAGACAGACAGACAGACAGACAAGCAGGCAGACAAGCAGGCAGGCAGACACACAGACAAACAGGCAGATGGATGGATAGATAGATAAAATCTTTGGTTTTGAAATAAACATTAGGACAAAATAGCCCTATTTTACAAAATTGTCCTGACTGGGTCATGATTCCATGAGGTGCAGGTTATACAAATCATAAAAAAAAATGCAATACATGACAAAATGCAATAACAGTCTTATGCACTTATATCAAACATACCACTCTCTGTTACTTCCACATAATTTTAAAATAAGAAAAACAATTTATATAAATTTGTGACAACACATGTAAAACTTATTAAATTCTTACATTTTAGAAACAAATAAATGACAGCCAATTAGACATTCATACTTTATGCACACTTACACTCTTCAGTTAACTCCTGGTTTATATCCTGCTTGAACCTGTTGAATTCATCTTCATTTCTTACTCTGGAGGTTAGTTCATTCCAAACGTTTGGAAGATAGTTCTGATGTACAGTATATTGCTATAGGAAGTTTTGATAATTGGCATGTTCAGTCCTGTATGTGTCAAAGTCCTTGGGTCATCTTTATGCAAATAGTTCTGCAAATATTTTGAAGAATCTAAATTATTACTTATAAACTCTTTAAAAGCTGTTATAGTAAGTATTTTTTTCCTCCTCAGTTCCAAAGAGTCCCAACCCAAAGTGCTAAACATCTCACAATGATGGCAATATAACCTACAGCTCAAAATAATATGTGCCATCCTGTAATAAGTCTGATATAATTTATGTAATGTAGCTTGGTTTGCATGCTAGTAGGCAATGACACCATATTCTAATTTAGGTAACAAAATTGTAAATTAATTTTATTTCTAGAATTTCTAGGCAAAATATTAGCCTTCCTATGAAAGACTGTCAATCTAATATTTACTTTTTCAGTAATTTTATTTATATGTTCACAAAAAGTAAGTTTATTATCTATATGGATTCCCTGGTGTTTACATACTGCTGCATGTTCAAACTTTTCACCATTTAATGAATACATCTCTATTTCTGACTCCATATTTAATGTGGTATTTTTAGTTTGGAAGAGCATAACTAGTGTTTTCTTCTCACTGATTACCATGAAAGCATCCCTAAACCATTGTTGCATGGTGTTGAAATCCTGTTGTAGTTTTAGCTGTACATAAGATTTCGTTCTTGCCTGACAAATAAGAAGCGTCATCTGCATATAAACATATATCACAGTTAGCAATGTATCAGCATATATATACACCAGAAATAGAAGGGGTCCAAAAAGTGACCCTCGTGGGACCCCTGATACAACAACTCTCTGTCAAATAGTGTGCTTCCTATAGATACTTGTTGCACCCTTTCAGTAAGGTAAGATTTAAAGCAATCTGTAACTTTAGTAGACAAATCAATGTTGATTAAACAATCCACAGAACAAAATAATCAACCAAATCAAAGGCCTTAGAGAAGTCAATGAACACCACACCCACAGACTCCCCCTCCTCTAACCTCTTGGGTACAATGTCCATGAAATCTGCAAGTGCAGTGCCCGTCAACCTCTCTGGTCTAAAACCAGCCTGAAATGGTGTTAGCAAGTTGTATTTATCAAAGTATTCAAGCAGCTGTATAGTAAGCAACTTCTCATACAATTTTGACACAGTGGAGAGCAAAGTTATGGGTCTGTAGTTTGTAAGTTTACATTTCTCCACCTTTAAAAATGGGGACAACTTAGAGTGTTTCCAGGACTCAGGAAATGTCATCTGATGTAGGCTTTCATTAAATGTATCGGCAAGGACAGGTGCTACAATATCTGCTAAATACTTCAAAAATATTATTTAAACTTGATCCAGACCTGTGGCTTTTTTTAGTTTAATTTATTTCTCTTAACACATTTTCTGGTTTTATGGCCCTAAAATAAAACTTTGGGACCCCACTTGTGGAGGGCAACTCCTGACCTCTACCCAAAAATATGTACCCAGGGGACACTCAACAATCTAGTTTTAGACAATAAGATGACAAAAGTAATTATTTAGACAGTCGGCTGTTTGCTTAGTTGGATGTTTGACACCTTCTTCCTTCAGAAAACTGATCTTTTGTTCTTTCTTGGATGTACCTTCTAATTGCTTTAGCAAAATCCAGTACTGAGCTGGATTTTTTATTTGATTTATTCTGTCATACTGTAACTCTTTAGCTTTCCTAACCATATATTTACATTTGTTTCTAACTTTTTAAAAAGGTTGCAATCTTCTGGATTTAGGGTGGTGTGCTTTCCTCTAAATTCTATCCTTCAATCTAATCTGCTTTTTTTATTCTTTTGTTTATCCAGAGGGCATGATTCTTCTTATTTCTGGTTGGTTTAAAGGGAGCATTTATATTATATACTTCAGTAAAATATCTGGTAAATTCCTATACCACTAAATCAATATCAGGAATTAATTCAGGTGGATTTCAATTTACTTAATACATCTGGGATCTAAATTTCTGTTTATCAGAATGTTTGAAGTTTCTACAATAGGAAATAGATTTTTTTTAGTCCTTTAACTTCAGTGTCAATAGTACATTTGGTATAACAGTGGTCTCCTAAATTTGGACAACCTACTCAAAATTTAGATATGACGGTGTCTGTGGACTTAAAAACCAAGTCCAGAACATTGTCAGAACATTGCCTTGACTTTTGAATTAACACCTCCCATGCTGCGGGTCTTTACCCAACAAAATAAGCAACTTCCACTCATTGCTGACATGGAAGCAGCCATGTCTGACTCTGCAGGATGGCACACAGCAAAGCATTATAGGAGATGTAGTTCCAGGTGGAATCCTCTTGAGCAAATGTTTCAACATTACTGCAGCAGGCTGGATGAGAATGAACTGCAGCCTCCACAATTCCCCCACTGTTCACAACATTGTTTTCCATGATTGCAGGTGAAGTCATCAGACTGCCTGGTGGTAGTTCAGGAAATGGAAGTAATTTCTCTTTACTAGCTTTTGATTCTAATACCTCTAAACCTTTTGTCATCTAAATAAACATGTGTGGGACACAAACACGTCAATGGCCAAATGTTAGGGAAAAATTCCCCTTCAACCAGAGAGGAATGTGTGATGAATTTTGTCTTCTTTAGCAGTCAAGCATGTAAGAATTGTAAACCGATTAAAACTATGCTGCCTCCAAAAATAAGGAAACATTCTGGCAGAATCTTCATGAATACGGCAGTTAAAGCAACTGAGTAAGTGTCAGGAAATAATTCTAATAGCTATGAGATCTATCCAGTCTGCTCCATGTGGAGATGCTTGTCCTTTACAAGGTCCCCCTTCCCTCCCTCCCTGCATTAAGTAAGCAATAACACACAGTAGGGTGTGGGTTGCACTGACTTTGGAATGAGCCTTTGCAGGTGGGGTCTATTATCTGGTGTAGACAAAAGGAGGAGAGGCTACATGCATAACTGTCTCTTCTTGGTCCATCACAGGCTACATTAAAATCTCCTACAAGAATAACATTTCTATTACTTAAAAAAGGAACCAATTTCACAGAGTCTCAAAAAATTGACTATGATTTGAGATGGGAGAATATATCACCCCATACACAATTTTATGTAGTGAAGAAAAATTGATACCATCTCTATCCTGTCCACACTTCCAACAAACAATAAATCAGTGTGTTCTAAATCACTCTTTATTTATAAAACAGGCATCTTCCCCTTTTTGGCCTGTCATATTTGAAAAGACTCATAATTCCTTACTGCTATCTCTGGGCTGGGATTCTTCTTCATAAGCTATGACTCCAACCACATCATACTGTAATTACCGACTATGTATCCAAGCCTTGAGATGACCTAATTGACCTGCCAAACTCCTAGTGTGGTCACAGCTAATTTTTACAGCAGCATGGGCAGAGCCATGCAAATGTATTGCTACAGAAAAAGGGGTCTGTAACTTCCTAACGTACCATAGCTTTTGTTGTTACAAGGAATGGAACCAAAGCACTTCCTTAAAATCTCCCCACCTCCTCTCATTCACTACAATGTGTTTTCTTCTCCCCACCCCCCACCCCCGCACTACTTGTTAAGCAAAGCAGCATGTGGTACTGCTATTCATATAAAGAGAGGAGAAGCTGAGAATGTTCCAGCATCTGGTGTTTAGTTCACTGCCTCACTCCCTGTTCCTTTTATTTAGAAGTCCTGTTTTTGTCTGCTCAAATAAAACTTTCAAATTGTTTAACCAGTCACACAGACACAGAGCAACTGCAGGAAAAAAACATTTCTCCCAGATATTTACAATGGCTGGAAATGCTGACTTGAGAAAGGAATGGGTGCCTTTCACACACCCTCTATTTTATGTAAGTTTCACGCTTATAGATAATGGCTATCAGAGCAGTTGTACGCATCCTAAACATTCTCTCTCTCTCTCTCTCTCTTTCACTCTCTCTCCCCCTAAACAAACTCTCTCTCTCCTCCATGTCTGAAAAATACTGGCAGCATGTATTCCATTAACGGCAGGATATGAGCAATTTGAGCATTATGATCCCCGGTTTTAATCAGCACAGGAACCAAATAATAGACTGCTATAGTTCAATGTGAATGCAACAGAGTGCTGGGCAATTGCTCTTTTGGAAGCTGATTTGTGAAACGTGCTTGTTTTAGTACGATCTAGTAGTTTGGGCAGGCATGATTTATTTTTCATTAATGGGAATGCTTGTGAATATTAACAAATGACAGTGTGAAAGAGGGATGTTTTCTGATACACTGAGGCACACTGGCAGCTCATAGAGTGTTAAAGTTTGTTACTGTGAAATGGCAAGCTGCAAAGTTCAGACTCTCTGTTTTGTTGCAGATAGGTGTGAGTGTAACAATGCTGGATGTGCATCCTTTCAATTAATGGAGCTCTTCCTGATATGCATACAGCCCACATATTCTACAAAAGTGTACAATGTAAAAGTTTGACCACCTAAATCGCCTTTTTTGAAAAGCTGCACAGTAAAGCCACCGAACTCAATCCGTTTCTGCTGCCCAAGGCTTAGCCCCGCTGAACGCTGCACGTTTGGCTCCCCACCACCCCCACCACCACCCTTGGTCGGCTCTCAAATTTATAGCTAGATCTGGTCAGCTGACTGGCTGAAAATAATCAGCCCACTTTTCCAGCTGCAGGTTATACAAAATCAACACTAGAGGCCGCTGCTGTGCACCTCAGATTCTCTACATTCAAAATGCTATCCCTGCTAATAGCAACCCTCCTGACTTCCAGGATCATACAGCAGGCTCAGCACCCCCAGAGGCACCTAAACTATTTTCAATAACTTTCACTTATACAAAAATCCCTACCTATGATTACTTGAAACGTGTCCCCCAACCTCTCCCACATAAGCCTTGGTGATCATGCTGGCTTTTACACTCGCCCCTCAACCCTACACACACACCACACAGGATATTCATTGTACCTCAGCTCCCCCCATCCAGACCCCAACCCCCACCCCCTTGTATGCCACAATTCAGACCCCTCACTCTTCCCACCATTTTAGCCAGTATCACTCCCAGTCTCCCTGTCCCCACCTCCAATGCAAAAAGTCCTACATCCTACAAAACCCAGCGTCACTCGTCCAAACTCTGTAGGTTAGCCCTCCTATGGCATGTCCTACTACTACTCTTATTATCTGGCAATATCCATCCCAACCCTGGTCCGCCCTGCACTGTGGCCCCATCTAGCAGACCAAGTGGGAGCCTTCTGCTACTCTAAATATAGGTAGCCTACCAAAAAAACACACATCCCTCCAAGGCTGGATTGCCCAGCATGCACCTGACATCTTAGCCCTATCTGAGACCTAGCTCTCTGAAAGAATACCAAATGAGGCTGTCTGTCTCGGTAATTATTCCATCTTCCAGGCTGACAGGTCCAGCAAGAGAGGCGGCGGGTGTGCAATCTATGTTAAATCCTCTCTTCATACCACTGAAGTACAAACCCCTATACCACAATATGGTGCCCAGACACTAACAGTTAAACTTAGTCTGGGTACTAAGACTCTCCACATCACTGCGGCCTATATCCCCCCGAGCAACCAAAAACTCACATTTGACTCTATCCTCTACAGTATCGCACACATACCCAACACTAGTGAAGTTATCATTATGGGCGATTTTAATGTCAATTGGCTATCCCCTGCCTCATCCAGCTTCAAAGACACTGCCCTGTCTTACGATCTTACCCAACTCACCACCTCTCCCACCAGAAGGGACAATAGAACAGGGACATCCACCCTTTTAGACCTCATCTTCACCAACAGGCCATGGAACATCTCCAAAGCCACTGTGCTCCCAAATGCTATCAGTGACCACTCCCCAGTGACCTGCTGGTGGTCAGAAAAATTACCCCATGCCCCCCCATAATCACCTGGCAGAGGCGACTGATAAGAGGCAGCTTAGAGAAGCTCAAAACCCACCTAGCTACCAGCAATTGGCTCCCCATCTACACCATGCAGTCTGTAGATCTGGCTCTCTCCCACTTTATAACCACTTTCAACATGGCCTGTGACATTTTTGCTCCCCTCTCCAAGCAAGTAGTGAAAACCAGAACCACACCCTGGCTCACCACCTCACTACTTAACCAGCTCCAACATAGGAATAACCTATGGCTTAAGGCACTTAACTCCCTAAGCACCCAGGATAGACAACTCTACTGTGAGGCCCTCAACAAATGTACCTGGGCCCTAAGACAGGTGAAAGCCACTTACTACCAACATACCCTCACCACCTCTTGGGGAGACGGTAAAAAATTTTGGAACAATATAAAGGAACTCAATGGTAAATCCCATTCACCCGCACCCACCCAGCTTACAATAAATGGGGAGATCACCCAGGATCCTTCCTCTATCGCTGAAGCCCTCAACTCTGCCTTCTCGGACCTCTCCCATATATACTCCCTAACTATTTCCACACTATCCCCCACCCCTCCCACTGATACCGAGTAACAACAATATTATACCCTTTGACTGAGGTTATTTCCTGCCTCGAGGCAAAACACTACAGTTCTAAAGCTATTGCCAATACGGCACAGCAATGATTCCCTAGATCTAAAACTCATTAGACTGACCCTGGATGTCACACTACCCCATCTCACTAAAATTCTCAACCTCTCTTTATGCCTAGGTCAGTTCCGCACAACCTGGAAAAGAGCCATAATCACTCCCATTCTGAAGAGCGGCGACCCCACCAACACAACCAACTATAGACCAATTTCGTTACTTCCTCCTCTCTCCAAGGCCCTGGAGAAAATAGTGTCAGGCCAACTATCAGAACACCTGACTAAACACAACCTTCTCTGCTTGGAACAGCATGGATTCCGGTCTGGCCACAGTACCGTCACAGCTCTTACTGAGCTCACCTCATTCATCCATGAGGCCCTCGACCAAGGCTCTATAGCAGGGGAAATCTATGTGGATCTGACCAAGGCATTTGACACGATCAGCCATGAGCTATTGCCTTATGTCCTTCCACAACTTAATGTGGTCCCAGAGGCTACTGCCTGGTTCAAGGACTAGCTAACAGACCGGTCACAACAAGTCAGGATAAATACCACCTTCTCCTCCTGTAAAACAGTTTCCTCAGGTGTCCCACAGGGGTCTATTCTTGGCCCTCTACTATTCACCCTCTTTTTAAACTCTCTCCCCAAGTCATGTAGCGGTAACCTGCTACTCTACGCTGATGATGCGGTAGTGTTTTGGAAACACCCACAGCCCAGCGCCCTCCAATGAGCTCTTCAGGGTTTCTTCAGGGAGCTAGAAACCTGGTTCACTGAACACCGCCTGATTATCAACTATCAAAAAACAAAATCCATGATCTTTGCACACCGACAAAGTCCACACAGTCAGTCGGTTCTCCTAATGAAAAACAAACAAGGCACCCCACTTGAACATGTTACATGTTTTAAATACCTGGGAATTACATTAGACACCTCCCTCTCCTACAATCATCATATACAACTTCTCTCCTCCGCTGTTAACACTAGAGTGGGTATCCTCTACAGACTTAAACACTGCTTACACACCCAGTCCATGCAACTTGCAGTCACCTCTTCTATCCTATCCCTAATAGACTATGGGATAGTGATATATGGCTCTGTGGACCCTACAGACCTTCGTAGCATCAACACTGCTTTGAATAAAGCTTGCCGCCTAGTCACAGGGTGTGACAGATTAACACATACCTGTGAGCTCTGTGCTCTGGCTGGTTGGCTAAACTTCCAAGGAAGACTTAAGTACTACTCCTGCGTTCTAGCAAAAAAGATCCATCTCCAGCTGGTGCCCATCGGCCTTCTCCCAATAGTCAGCATAGCCCCCCCCAGGCGTAACACTAGACTCGCAGCATCCTCCTCATTCCTGGTCCCCCATTATAGAACATCCCTTGGGCAAAGATCATTCCACTACCGTGCCCCTATTTCGCTAAACACTCTACCCCCCCATCTCTCAGACCCTTAGCCTCTCCCAATTCAAATCAGCTCTCAGAGCACAACTCCTGGAGTCAGAAAAATGCGACTGTGGCTAACTTCCTGCCCTCCTCTGGTATTTTCATACCCCCAATAAAATGACACAGGGTCTTGATAGATCCCAAGAGTCAGCATCATTTACCTCTCTGACAAGGGTTATCCTGTATCGATGCCTACTACTACCACCAGTTAACTAAGATTATGCCTGGACTGACACTTGCAGTACTGTTTTATGAATTTCTACCTGTTTACTGTGCGTTCTCTGTATTTGTCTACCCTCCACCCCCTGTAACCGACGTGGAGCCTTTGCAAAAGAGACTGTGACTCAAAGGATTGTAATTCCGATTGTATCCAATAAAATAAAATAAAAATTAAAAAAAATATAAGCACTACCACTTCAACCAGAATGGGAGCATCAACCTGTCTAATCTCTCGTAGGTCTACTTAAGATGCTCATCTATTTTACAAGCAACATTTCCTTCTTTAACAAGAATAGAAGACCCAAACTTTCTGATCACTTCTTGAGTCCACTAAATACTATTCTAAAATCATTTCACTTCAAAACTCACTTCAATTTAAAGTATACAGACAGCTTTGAAACTCACATAGTTTTAAAGAAGAACAGGGCAAACTGTAAACATTTTTTATAAGACCTCCCCATGGCCTTCTCCTGGTGGACTTACAAAAGGTGACTCATGCCACTCTTGTGTGAGCCACTCACATGACTGTGCCTTTAAAGGGAGTACTGCCCACCTCTTGTGATGTCACTGTCACCACCTCCACCCTCAGTAGCCCCACCACCACCACTACACTTACTGGGAACAAGTGTGGGAATCAATTAGCAGTCTGGGTGTCTAGGCTGGAAATGGAGGTCGGGCTCCAGGCTGCACAGAGTTGGAATCAGGTTAGTGCAAACATATTCATTTTATGCAAAAGGAAGTAGGCATTAGTTTCAGGCAGTATGCAACTGTCAGTCTTTTATGGCAATAGTAAACAGTGATCTCTCAAGCAGGTGGAAGCTGGTTTAGTTAAAAACAGCAGTTTACAGTCTCTTTCACAGACTACAGTCACTGACACTTTGAAGCATATTGAATATACTGCCACAGGCTCAGTCAGGCACATTAAGTAATTCTGTCTCAGTTGTGTATGGCCACCTTGATGTTACACACTGCTCAGTTATACCTAGAGTGGATGTGCCTTTGTAGGGAGTATTGCCCCTCCTCCGATGATGTCAGGGAGACTGTGCAGAAGAGGACCAAGAAAAACCAAACATCCTGAACAGATACAGAACTTCTACACACTCTTTATAGTGGATGTGAGGGGATGGACCACCAGTGATTAGTAGAAACATAGGGGAAGGGAGGTGGGCTCAAGTCCATTTTCAGAGGAAAGAGTCCTGAAGGGACATGCAGCTCTGAAACTGGACAAGGCTATGGGATAAGACAGGATGTACACAAGGGTACTGAAAGAACTCAAGCAGGTGCTGGTTGCCCCACTCATGGCCATATTCTACAGCTCACTGGAATCAGCCATGGTTCTGGAGATGGAAGGAGAGCCCACATGGTCCCTCTACATAAGAGTGGCAGCAAGGAAGAGGCCAGTAACTATAAACTAGAGAGCCTCACCTCAGTGGTGAGGAATATAATGGAAACACTGTTAAAACAAAGGTTGACAAAGTATCTTGAATCCACTGGGTGCACAGTCAAATACAGCAAGGATTCCATGGGGAGAGGTCATGCTAGACAAATCTAATTGAGTTCTTTGACTGGGTGGTCAGGAAACTAGATCAGGTGAGGGAAGTGGACATGGCCTATCTGGACTTTAGCAAGACCTTTGACACTGTGCTGTACTGGAAATTGATAAGGAAATTGAGCAATCTAGGCGTGGGCTCCAAAGTGGTGAACTGGGTTAGAAACTGGATAACAGGGGACAGAGGGTGGCGGTTAATATCATTCACTCTAATAATGGAAGAGTGACCAGTGGGGTGCTGAGGGCTCAGAACTGGAATCAGTCCTCCTCAATTCCTACATGAGTGACATTGCAAATGACCTAGAAAGGAAGGCATACCTTTTTACAGATGATACTAAAATATGTGATAAGGTGGACATAAGAAAGGGGAGCAAAGAATGTTTAGGGATCTTGGGAAACTCAACAAGTGGTCAAGAGCATGGTAGTTGGGTTTCAATGCCAAAAAATGCAAAATCATGCATCTAAGATTCTAAGGCATAGGAACCCAAGAACTGAGTGTAGGATGGAGGAAGGTACTGTCAGTCACTAAGTAGGACAGGGAACATAGGGCTATCATATCTGATAACCTCAGAGTGGCAGGGCAGTGTGACAAAGCAGTGGGTAGGGCCAGTGGGATGCTGGGATGCATAGGGAGATGTATTTCCAGCAGGAGGAGGGAGGTGGTGTTGAAATTACATCACTCACTGGGAGACCTCACCTGGAATATTGTGTCCAGTTCTGGAGGCCACATCTCAGAAAAGACAAAGACAGTAGGGTTGCCACCTATCCATTTTTTGACCGGATAATCCGGTTTTTAGGGTCCTTATCTGGTCATCCGGTTTTGGTTACATGCATTCTGGTTTTTGGGCCATTTTGAGTGCTCATATACTCTTAAAACTGATGTATCAAATCATTCACTGTTTTGGCTGCATTACATGTTCAGGTTACAAAGAAGTTCTGCTGTCACTGTCATTCAGACCTGCCTTTGTTTGTAAAACCAGACTGTATGAGAGGTGTAAAGTATGGCCATTAAGATCATTAGCAGTAAATTAACCTAATCTTTTCCACTCTGAATTTTAAGTATGGTCTTTTACTGCTATGACAGGAAACAGCTTTTACACTTTTATGTGCTCTCATATGTTTCTTTTTGTTTGTTCTATATTATGGTAAGTTTTAAACCCTTTTTGTTAAATTAATAATCCAACTTTTATTTCTTTTATCACTACATTTGTTCTAATTTTTTGTATTACCTGAACATTCCATGATATTAGCTACACTTTGACAGGTCATTCAGATAAACAGCATAGAATGGTGTATCTGAAATTGTGGCATGTCTTAGAAATATGAAAATAAACAGCAGTAGCTGCTGAGGTAAAGGGGAACACAGTGCAGTATTAAGGGTACCACAAGCACTGATAATTAAGTTATCAAAAATTGGTCAAAGAATCTGAATACATGGCTGACAAGGAAAGGAAAATGGGAGAGTGTTTAACAGAGAACTGAGCACTAAGCTGTGGCTGAGCTAGGCACATCCAGGAGACCTGAGTTTGATTCCCACAACCTCCACTTAAATACTGTGTGACCCTGAGCAAGTCACTTAACCTTTCTGTGCTCCTGGGTCACTCCTGTAAAATGGGCTATGTGGCCTATGGGAGGTAACCTGGTTGCCAAATAATAAAAATAAGTAACTGAATAAATAAATCAAATAAATAACAGTATAAAAATAATTTCCTATCACTAGTAATGTCTATTCCAACATTACAAATGGCTTTGGAGGAGGAGTGATATACTCGCCAGTCATAAAAAAGGGGTGAAGCCAGAGGTGGAATTTGGGGTGTGGTTTCGGATCCAGTTTTTACCTCATCCAAAGGTGGTAACCCTAATAGACAGGGAGGAAGCAGTCCAGAAGAGGGCAAATGAAATGATGCAGGGATTGCACCAAAAACCCTATGAGGAGAGACTAAGGGATCTCAACATGTACACCCTGGAAGGTAGGAGAGTGAGGGGGACATGATAGAGACCTACAAGTACTGTACCTCACAGGGGTAAACAGAAGGTGTGAGAGAGGAGTCTCTTTCAAACGAGGAAGAGCATCATAACCACTGGGCATGAGATAAAGCTGGAAGGGGGTTAGGAGGCATGTGAAGAAATACTACTTCACTGAGTGGTGGATGCCTGAAGTAGACTACCAAACAGAAGTGTTGGAGGCACAAACAATAGGGGGCTTCAAGGCAAGCATGGGATAGACATAGAGAAATAGTAGGAAATGGGCAGGGAGGAGGGCCACTGGAAACCAGTTAGGTCTGCAAAGACAGACAAGGCAATAACAATCTAGGCAGACTGTGTGGGCCAAGTGTCCTTTTCTGCCAACAAATTCTATCTTTCTTTAATTTTTTTTTATAAAAAAAAATCATGGGTTAATGAGGGCAAAGAGGAGGAGTACCTATCTTAGACCATCTGCATTAACGCTTTACCACCCATGTGGCCTCACAATAGAGCTTCAAAACAATGTAGAGGATCTCAGTCAGATGCCAATGATTTGGGCTGATGTTGACCTCTCCCTTGCCAATACCACACTCAGTGGCATACTGTTGGATAACCTTCTATTGTTCTAGCAGCTGTTGCATCATGTAATAGGTGGAATTCCACCTTGTTGCTGCATCTTGTTTCAGGTGGTGGAGGGGAAGGTGGCCCCACTGCTGAATGTTTTGTAACAGTTTCTATGCCTTTTCAGAATGGCTAAAATGACCACAAACATTTTTGACCAGACCCACACAGGTCTGCATAGTGGTGCCTTCCTCATCTAGGAATCCCTGAACTACCAGATTTATACAGAGAGAAAAACATGGAATATGTGTATAATCCCCATCATCAACTGCCTTAAAATGTTCTTTGGATTATCTGATTCTATAAAATCTGGTGTTAACGAGTGTGGTGTCAGCCACTCAGTAAACTTCTCCTGAAGGAAGTGTAACAAGTTTTTTTGTATGATGGTCATTGTCAAAGCCAAACTCACCAGAAACAGGAGCAGGGTTCAACTCTATCTTGTTTTCAACCAATAATTTATTTTTATCAACACTATATGTGAATAACCAGTGTTTCATTGAGTTTAACCAACTTCTTCAGGATCACATAGTGGGACAGTTTCCATTTAAAGATTAAAAAATATGTAAACTATAATTCACAACAAGACATGGGTGTATGGGGGAGTTAATGCACAGCCTGGGTATGTGGCCCTCCAACTACCCAGGAGGTGCCTTAATTCCCCATATACTCATGGCCCATTGTGGGTTATTGTACTTCTAAAATCAGTTATTCATTGAAAAAAATTATTTTTTTAAGTTTAAACAGGAGAAATATATTTGCATCCTGCTGCTTTGAAAAGTAATCCACAACAATAGATGAACATTTTATTTATTAGATAACAGAAATTGTAGGAATAATGTATTAAACTTATCTGTGAAGTTTGTTGCTAAGAAAATTAATTCTAATAATTGTATTGCTACTGTGTATCTTTGACCGGAAGTCGCAGCTTATGCTTCATTTTGCAATCCACAGCCACAGCTAATGATTGAGGGCCTTCTTAAATCAACAGTGGCTTTAAATAGATTGCTTGCTCAGATCAACTGTAATTAATACCTGTCATTGGCTCTGACACTGACATTGTTTAAAAAGGCTGGTCAGTGCATGTTTTCTGCGGGGGTCTTCGGTGTTGGTGTTGGTATCAGTGTCTGAAGGACAGCAGAAAAAAAATGTCTAATCGAAAGTCATTTGATTTGGAATTTAAAGGTGCAGCTGCACATTGGCCTCAAAAAAAAAAAGGAAGTCGTCTGGTAGCTGCTGCATTACATATTGATTAGAAGCAGTTCCATGACTGGAGAAAGAAACTCCCTAGCCTTGAAGAAAATATAAGCCATACTAAGTACATGGGGTCAAACAAAAAACACTGGCATCCTGATGGGGTGGTCACTATGCCAAATACCCTGCATCTGAATCTGAGCTGGCAGCCTGAATCACCAAGCAGTGGGAGCTGCACTATAGGGTAACTAGCAAATTAATGGCCCAAAAAGCATGTCCGTAATACAAGATCCAAGTTTTTCTGTGAGCTGTGGCTGGGTGGGCAAATTTCTCTGATGCTGGGGATTTACTATGCACCAGAGGACTACCATAGGACAGCAGCTCCAATAAGACTTCATTCTGAAAATCCTGGACTTTGCATATTTCTGCAGAAAGCAAATATAAAACTAGGACCTGAGACCATCCATAACAGGAAATATGGATGAAACCACCATATAGGTAGACATGCCAGAGAACTGAACTATTGATCACATCGGGTCCAAGTCCATGCCTTTACTAACAACTGAGCATGAGAAACAATGAGTGGCTATGTGCCTGGCTACAAAGGGAGATGGCTGCAAGCTTCCCCCTTTTATTGTGTTGAAGGGGAAAAGAGTCCCTAAAGAGACACTAGAAATATTGAGGGCTGTTGGGACCAAGTCTCCAAATGGTTGGATGTCAGAAGATCTTACAATCGAGTTGCTGTCAAAAGTGTGGGTGACAATAGCCTTTACCCTGAGCATGTTGGTCTGGATGCCTTTAGCTGCCACATCTCATCGGTAGTCAAAGCAGATGCAAAAAAAAACAGTAATCTCTGTATTCCCAGGTGGCTGCACATAAGTACTACAACTAGCAGTTGTCAACCGGAATGCCCCTTTTAAGTCTGCTTAGCAGGAATGTTATGACCAATGGACAGTAAATGAAGTGCAAGAGCTCAACAAAGTGGGTAATCCATGACCACCATGGAAAGACAAAATGCTGGAGTGGATTAAGACAGCTTAGCAAGCTGTCACTAAAGAAATGATAGTGAAGTCCTTTAAGGTGCTGTACATTAATCTGTGCCTATGACGCATAACCTCGTTACAATGCTAATAATGTTTTTTCCCCACAGATCTGTGCTATCACCATCTGTGACCCACATGTTATTACCTGCTGACGGAGGGAGGAAATTGCAGAAGAAGCAAGAGATGAGTTGCTTTGTAAACTAGCGGTCAATAGCAGAGATACTCAGCCAGCCCCCTATATGGAAAGTCAGGAAACTGACAACTACTCAGACAAGGAGCACAATTCAGAGGAAAAGATTGAACAATGAGATCAAATGAATTATTGTGTCTAAATGGGAAATCAGTTTTTTATTCTCTTTTTTTTGTCTCAGTACCCCCTCTCCTTCAAGGAGAGCTCAACCCATGCACCACTCTGCCCCGCCATGCCCAGGGCTTTCCCTCCTGGGCAGGGCCACCAGGAGGGGTCTCCCCAATGGACACTATTTGGCAAGCCCTGGCTTACCCCCCAGGTCAGGGCCATGGGAGTGAGACCCCCCGGGGGACAAGAAAAAGCAATGGGGCAGGAGAAGAGTAGGGCATCATGTCGAGGGGCTGGATTTTGAAGTGCTTGTGGATCCCTGGGGGTTGGGAAATGTAATGACATCCCGCATCTCCCCTACCCTCTCAGGTGACAGCATGATGGAACCCTCAGCCTCCATCAGAGGTCCATAGTGCACCGGACACTCTACTTCTCTCCCCCCCCTAAGAAGGAGAGCAGCCCCTCGGATGCTCAAGCCTACTCCCCCCACCTGGCCCTCCAACATCCCAAGTCCATTCCCAAACCCAGGTGGTAGACATCGCAGATGGACACCCTGCCTCTGCGCCTGCTGGACAGCTATCAGTTTTTATTCTTTTTATTCTTTTGCTTTGCTTTGATTTGGTTTTGCTTATAAAGTAACCATAAACTAACTTTATGGTATGCGTAATACTGTAACTATGGAAACCACGCACACAAACATACTCACAAGTATACTGCAATAGGGAACAGAAAATACCAGTACATTATCAGAAAATGATAAACACCCTAAGAAAGAAATGTCTTGTAATACAGGTACCAAGATGTATTGAGCCTGCTGAGGTAGGGTAGAATGTATTTTAAGGGGAATGTGAGGGGATGGGCAGGTCCACAGCGAGTGGCTGAGGAAGTGGCAGAGGCCAGAGATGAGATATGAAAGCGGTAATGTTTAATGGTTTAATTGTTAATGCAACCCAAAAAACTATCGAGCCTGCTGAGGTATGCTAGAACGTGAGGTACCATAGTCAGGGGAGCATAAGTGGGTGGGCAGGTTCGGAGTGAGTGGCTGAGTGAGATGGGACATGAAAGTGGTAATGTTTAGTGGTTTCATTGTTGATATGGTCCAAAACACTATCAAGCCTGCTGAGGTGGAGTAGAATGTGTGGTACCATAGTCAGGGGAGCATGAGGGGTGGGTGGGTCCACAGCAAGTGGCTGAGTGACTAGTTAATATGTTCCCCATGGTGGTTGATCCTGCCACCATCAATGTTCAAGGGCAGCTTACATTTGAATGTTGTGTTTACAACTGCACCTATAAAAGAGGGTGACTAATAATAGAGGGTGGTTACTAATTGAAGAAATATGATATTTGAACATTTTATGATGTCACGCATCATTACCGAGACAGGGTTGAATAAGACCTTGTCCTACATGTTATGCACAAAGAGTTAAAAACAACAATATGCTATATCCTGTCCTTTTCAGTCTCTTGTCCGTCTGATTGCACAATCAAATTTTCTTGTGAGACCTAAGAACTGATCACTCTGACAGTTACGATTTTCCCCCTCCCACTATCTCCCTACTTTCACTAGCTGTTTCTATCTTTTCTTTCCCCTTGCTTATCTGTAGATATAAAGATATATGTGACTCTTTGTGTGAAACTAGGATCCATTAGTTTGAAAATGTACATAGTTATATTGTTGAAATGATTGCAAAAAGCTATTTGGAACTCAGGGTGTTAACCACGAGATGCAGTTTGACCTCCACAAACTCATTTGCAGAGTTGTTAGCAGGAGATTAGTTCTCAGACACAATGTTCTATTTTGCTGCACCAGTTAGGAAAGAAACTGACAAGAACACTGATAAATTTTGGAAACAGGAGGTACCTTAATGAGCTCAGGATGCAGAAGTTGATTTCAAGGAAAAGACATTGGGCCCAATTTACAAAGCCCCTAGAATGATGCAAGGTGCCTACATCAAACATAAATGACACAAGTGGCGCCTTTCACCAAAAGATGTCCCATGCGCTATTCAGAAAAGCAGTCTGCATCAAACACAGGCCACATGTGCCAAAGGGCCTTGTACCAGCCTTGCACCACACAATGCACTGCAGCATGGTGCAAGTGGGCTTGTGGCAGATGCAGGCTGCCTTATCCCCCAATTCTGTATTCACAAAACCCTCCCAGAGGGCAAAGTTAAGTACCCTTAGACCAGCCTGGGCATATATACGGCATACTGTGTGGGGGGACTGCTAAACTACCAGTTTTGTTTCTATTTATTTACTGGGATTGTTGATCAGGGATCCACTAGACTTCCAAGGATTTGTTTTTCTATTTAATAACTGGTATTGTGGCTGATTGGGGGCCCACTAGACCACCAGGGATATTTTTATTTTGTTTTTATTTATTAACTGGGATTGGGGATGTGGGAGTGCGATAGCCACTATAGTCTATAGTCCATGATGCTATTGTCGCAGGTCTGCCCTGTGGCTTGTGGCACACCTTCAAAATGTGCCATCTGTGCTCTTGGTGCCCCTGCCTTGATAGATGTGCCTTTTGAGAGAATTGCAATGGATGTGGTTGACCCCTTGGACAAAAGTAAAAAGGGTAATCAATTCATTTTGCTCACTTGTGACTATGCCATTCGACACCCAGAGACAGTTCCAATACATATTGTTACAGCCCCAAAAGTGGCAGCAGAGCTTGCCAAAATTTTCAGCAGGGTGGGCTTACCTAAAGAGATTATTACTGATCAGGGTAGTAATTTTGGTGCTGCATTACTGAAGAAGCTGTACTGACTACTAGGTATCACTGCCATAAGAACCTCCCCTTATCACCCTCAGGAAGATGATCTTGTAAAGCGTTTTAATCAAACACTAAAATGCATGTTAAAAAGGTTATAAAGGGGGAAGGAAAAGATTGGGACCAGTATTCACCATACCTGTTTCTTCCTTACAGAGCATTGCCACAAGCATCAGCAGGTTTTTCACCCACTGAAATGTTGTTTGGTAGACAACCTACAGAGCCACTAGATGTAATAAAAGAAATATGGGAAGATAACCTCACTCAGATAAAATATATTACATAGTATATGTGTGTCCTGAGAAAGAAACTGGCAAAATATGTTGAAATTGCTCATAGTAATCAGGAAGAGGCCCAACGCCAGCAGACAATGTATTATGACCATGTAATAAAAGAAAAAGTTTTTGAGCCAGATGAAAAGGTCTTGTTACTGTTACCCACTACAGAAAATAAACTGTTAATGAAGTGGCAAGGGCCTTACAAAGTGCTTAGATGTACTGGCACAGTTAACTATGAGATTGAGACCCTGATAGGAAAAATCCCACAAAGATATACCATGCTAACCTCCTGAAGAAATGGGTAGAAAAGACACCAAAGGCTGCTTTGTTAGTTATATCAGAAACGTCTGCAGAAAATATTGATATAGCTTATGACAGACTGGAACAAACTGTAACTGCTGATGCTGTAAAGGTGAATGTTTCCTTAACCTCCAAGCAAATTGCAGAAAGTCGAAATTTAGTAAAGACATTTAACAGTACTTTTACCACAGTGATAGGCCGAGCAAAAGGGGTCAAGAATGTAATACTGACAGGGAATACTTGCCCTATCAGACAAAAGACATACAGATTTCCAGAGTAGTTAAGAGCAGATGTGGTTAAGGAAATACAAAACAGGAAAACATGAAACAGTTGGGTATCACAAAAGAGTTGAGAAGTGCTTGGTCATCACTGATGGTGACTGTAAATAAACAAGTTCTGGCAAGTGCCGATGGGGCTACAGCTGGGGAATTTGGGGTAAAAATATTGAAAGATTGTTTTGTAATATTGTTACACGAAAGTTACGAGCCTGCAACTGCAAAATTCAATGTAGACTCATAACTTTATTCTTTTGTAATATTTTTGCAACAAATGTTCACCGTAACCTTCTAATGATGCCACCTCATGAACAAAGATAGAGAAAATGTTTAAGTCCTGTCCGAAAGGTGGCTTCATGCGGGGACAATGAAATCACCTTTCTGGATATAAAAAACAAAACATTTTGGCCGGGATTTGAAAAATGACAGCTGTCACATTCATGAGCTGCTGTAAAGATATGGCTATGCTGTGAATTTGGGGTAAAATCATTGAAAATTAGTAAAGTTACGAACCTGTGTTTGCAAAATTCAATGCAGGCTCATAACTGTATTGTTTTGTAATATTTTACGCCAAATCTTCAATATAGCCTTCTTATGACCCCACCTCATGAACAAGGGCAGAGAATGTTTTCAACCCCTGCCCAAAAGATGATTTCAGGCAGGGCCTGCAAAAACCACCTTTCGAGAGAGATCTACCTTATGACAGTGCAATTGTTCAAGAGGTAGGGCATATTGAAAAATTTGGGCCAAACATATACAAAAATGCTCAAGTTATGCTACTAAGTTCAAAACCCCATTGAAATACATTAAACCGTATATCTGTTTCTTCAGTTTGTGGTAAGGCTTTGAAGATTGAAGACATGTCTGCAGTCCAGAGAGGATTACAGCATTGGACCCCCGATCGGTAAGTAAGGGCTGAGGGGTGCAGGGGTGGTGACTGCTGAGTGGGAGGGTCAGGTGGGGTGCAGAGTAATGGCACAAAAGACATCAATGGACTTATTTTGTTTTTGAGGAAAAGACAAAGAAACATGGATTCCTGCACTGCCGAAAGTAATGATGTGAATTCTGTACACATTAAACCCTCTGATGAAACAGCTTAATGAGGGCTAGCGAGGGAGAGACGGACCAATTTTTCAGAGATGTAGTTATTTAAACCACAATTTAAGAGCAACTTAAAAAGGTTCATGTAGTGCTTTATCCTTTAACTTGATGTGGCCCAGCATTTCTAAATTGTTACATGCCTGAAGTTTAACCTTGAGGCACAAAAACCAAAAGTTCAGCACTACAAGAAGAAACTGAATATTGCCAAGTTTATTAGATAACAAACATCCATGGAGCAAACCGCTTCAAGTGTACAATCCCTCTTCATCAAGGGGGTAATGAAATGTCACTTTAAATGTTTGAAATGCATCATGCACTTTTGTGCTACAGTATTTAAGTCTGTCTGTAAGTCTTGTCTGTGACTCCACCCCCCTGATGAAGAGGGTTTGTACCTTTGACATGCCAGTGTTTGCTCTTTGGATGTTTGTTATTTAATACATTTGGCAATATTCAGTTTCTTCATGTAGCGCACAATGTTTTGTTTTTATGACTAACCCGCTGCTTGTATAGCTGTTCTGCAGAACTCCAGGTAGCACATGGTGTGTTTTGAATGTTCTGTTTACCCTTGAGGCCCAGCTCCTCACTTTAATGGCTGCTACGGTTTAATTATTTGACAGATAGTGCTTTTGGCAAGAATACTCTAGTCTGGAGCCTCCCCAGAGACAGTGCTGGGAGGTGGGAGAGACTGGGAGCCAAGCAAATCTATTTGGAGGTCTTCACTGGCATGTCCCCCCAACCCCTGCCCATACATCATCAGAGACAGTGACAGTGACTGAGAGACAGAGAGAGAGAGAGAGACCTGGATATGTACATTAACGGATGTTATTTGTGTCAGTTCAAATAGCGTTCAGCCTGTTCTGGTGTAGGCAACAACTTACACAATACTATAGACAAATATATGGCTTTTTATGTATACAATAACCACTAGTAGTTTTAAAAATGCAGTAAAAGTGACCAACGGAAGCCAGTGCTTTCTATACACTCGGAAAGTTTCCATCCACATTTTACAAAAAAAATGTTGTAGGTGCCGTATTGGTCCTTTTAAAAACAGATCCAGAAACAAATGATTTGATACCTTTTATTGGACCAACATGGATGTTACAGAAAAAAACAAAGTGCTTTAGCTTTCGAACCAACCAGGTCCTTCTTCAGAAGCTTTGTGGCAGTTTTTTCAAATATCCCATACTATTAACACCAGATTATATAGAAAAAGCAGAACAAATTCTCATTGGTTTAACATATACATTTAAAACATAATAGAAGATTCGTCAGAGAAGCTAATTAACACCAGTCTGCCTTTAACTGAGGAGCCTCAGAAGGCAAAGGTTATCAAGAATTCTCTACAGCCAGAGAGTTCTTGTCACATAAATTTTAAATGTCTCAGTATGCCAAGAAAGCATTCTAGTGATAAAAAAAAACCTTGGAGTAGCATTCTCTAATACATGTAAGATGAGCTCACAACTTACATTCCAATTGTCCTGGTATATTAAAGGACAGATAATGAAAGACAAAATCCTGAAATTAGGTATAACTGCAAGTTGAAAGCAAGCCTCAAATTAACCTACACATATAAACATGATGCATGAAAGTATCATTTGTAAGTGTAAGTGCAAAATAAATAAATAAAAAATACTTGTCAAGGACCCCCAAGAAAACGAGACCATGAGCGATAAATGCAGATTTCAACACAGAGTCTGTGTATAACAAAATGCACAGAATCAGTCTAAGCAATCTAAATGAAAACCCAAAGGAATTACACCTTTAATGAACCCCAAGTAAATGAGATATGCATCTTAATATGAGCAGTTAAAAATGTGACAGTGTGAAATCCACCCACTGACAACTAATAGAAGGAAATAAATGCACACTATATGTGAAAACTAAGTGTTCTAGCACATAACTGCTTTCCATGCCAGCTCCACCCACACATGTGTGTTACATACACCACACACACTTCCACACACACACACACACCTGCACACCCCACACAACCACAACACACAACAAATATAGTAAAACACATTCCACACACACCACACCACACCACACCACGTACAACAAACAAAACACACATACACACCATACCCACAACACACAAAAACACAACACACACAAAACACACACATACATACATAAGTATACACACACACACACACTCAAACGCACTCACCACAGTGTTAAGGTGAAAAGTCAACAATGTAGATAACCATAAACTTACAAAATCAAAGGCCCGCTGAAGAACTAAACTGTTTATGTCCATCTTTTAAAGTAAAGGTCTGTGTAAGTTTAAGTGGAATAATGTGTCATGTACCCAACATCAATATTCAATCCATCCACCACCATATTGAGAAGTAAAATAAGTCTAATTTCAGAAGCCCGTCCTCTGTTGTGTACTATTGAAATGTCCTTTAAGACCATCACAGACATATCTGAGGTTGAGTGGTCATCCTGGGAGAAGTGCTGGGCTACTGGTTTCTCAATCATCTTGTGATTAATAGAATGTCTGTGTGAATTCATTCTAGTGTGGAGTTGTTGGCTTGTCTCCCCCACATAACCTGTGCGAGGACATTTCTTGCATTGGATAAAATAGACCACATTACTTGATGTACATGTATAATTCCCCTGTATCCTGAATAGTCTGTTTTGTGATGTAACCACACAGTCTGAAGTGGAAATGAGGTTACATGTCTTACATGTGCGTTGATGACAGGGTCGTGTACCATATGATGTCATGGTATTCTGTTCCGGTTCAAGTTGACTCCTAATAATCAGGTTGGCTAAATTAGGTGGTTGTTTAAAAGATAGTAGTGGTAGTTCTTGAAAAATACCATTAAGGGTTTCATCCTCACTAATTATTGGATGGAGATCCTTAGTAATCTTACGTAGGAGTTCAAGGTCAGGATGGTATGTGACTACTAAGGGTATTCTGTTGGTAGTCATCCGTTCCTTATATTGCAGCAGCTGTTCTCTTGGGACCTGTGTTGCACGTTCCACTGCTCTGTCAATTTCCCTGGATGAGTGTCCCTGCTCAATAAAGGTGTTTTTCAACATCGCCAGATGTGTGTCTCTGTCTTCCTCATTTGAACAGAGGCAGTGATACCGAAGTGCTTGACTATATATAATAGATTTCTTTGTGTGGCTCAGGTGATTACTTTTCTTGTGTAAGTATCTCTGTCTGTCTGTTGGTTTCCTGTAAAGACAGGTATGTAGGGTACCATCCTTAATAGTGACAGTGGTATCCAGAAAATGTACACTTGTGGCAGAATATTCTAGGGAAAGCTTTATAGTTGGGTGTTACTATGTCATACATCTTGGAGGTATGGCCCTCATGACATGTTAGTGACAACGTGGAGCTATACTTCTTAGTAAGGTCTGACTGGCTGGGGAATCAACGAAATTCTTTGATAGAAAAAGGTCATCATAGATTTTGAGGAACTCCGGGGTTTTCAAAAAATGCTGCTTATAGAAAGAGCAAGAGAGAAAAAAATTGCCAAATCCTGGACTGACAAACAACCTTTCTTGGGGTTCATTTAAACTGTAACAACCATGAGCAGTAAGACAAAAAAGAACAATTACTCAACTCCCAAATGTTTACACATTCCCCTTCCCCAACCACTATGTCCAAGTTCCAAGAAAACAATGTTGGCCCACCCTTTGAAAGACAGTTCAGTAAACTGAAACAGAAGTTACTTGAAGGGGAAAAAAGTTGTCCCAGCCCACAAGTCAGTGTCATAGAGTGGGTTGGGGTCCCTCACCCTTCCGGCTTATCGGTTGATCAATGGACAAACTCCATAGGTTGGGTGAACAATGAGGAGATTCAAGCAGCCTAGTACACCCACCCCATGTATTTCTTTTGGGGGGGGGTACAGTAATCAAGGGTAACACATCAGTGAGCTACAGGCAAATTACAGTAGAAGTCACATTTAACTGTTCCTTCAATGAGCTGCTTTAGCATTTCTGAATGAGTTGCATAAGTGTTGCTCAATCTAGACCAAAAGCCCTGCACAAACTGTTGCTTAAAAGTTAGAACTCAGTTTTGCATTGCACTGTGATAGGCCTGTAGATGCATTCCAAATGAGTTGGAAAAATGTTTTACAAACATTGCTCTTATGCTGGTTAAGCATTGCAGAATAATGCAATATGAGTTGTCAATGCATTACCAGCTGTATAAAACAATGCTAAACCAACTCATTGGTGGAACAGTTTAATGTGACTTGTACTGTAGTGTCCCATAAAGTTGAGCCCCAGTGAAAGAAATTGATAAAATAAATCTCCCGAGAGAATGTGATGAGACCACATAGAATTAGAAATACATAATTTTTCTACTGAATACAACTTTAAAGCAAGAAAACTAGGCAGTATCATTAAGTTCAAATGGGGCTTCTTACAAGCAGATGAAAGACTTGGACTGGCATTTCAAAACCTACATAGAATTATTTACAGACATGGAAGAAATTTGAGGGGAACTCTAGTACAAACAGTACCATTACATACCAAGAAAAACGTATGGATGCCAGTACTTCCAGATGGCAACTACAAATACAGCAACTATGTGTATTGTCATCACACCCAAAACATTAAAGAATTCACACATTCTAGGACTATAAATTAGAAGAACAAAATATCAAAGGCTTCATAAAGTGTGGTACTGTCAGGGTAATATACATACTTAAATGTCCCTACAGAGCATCCTCCATAGTACAACCCAAAAGAATGCTTAAGACCCAAATAGGAGAGCATCTGACAGCCATTAGAACAGGCAACTGCAACTATACAATGGTCAAACAGTTACAGGACACCCAACATGGTACTTTTAGAGATGTGCAGTTTAGAAGGTATTGAGAAGGTGGACATAGGATCCAGAGGGGAGAATGATGTTCCCTTTTTGTGTCACCGGCAAAGCTATGATTTTTATTCTGGATATCAAGGTCATATTAATGAAGATCTTCCCCAGAGTCATTTTCTTGGCATGTAATAATGTAACAAGTTCTTTGTCCACAGCATTCGGTCTTCACTGGCTCAATACATTTTTTTTATTACTGCCTGGATTACTTGCCTTTCTAGAGGAACATACATGGCCAACTATAAGCCAAAGCTATAATCCACTGCAAAGCCCCCAGTTCATACTAACCAGAAATGTGTTCAAGTGAACAGCTGTATCACTTGGATGAACTGACCATAGCTTTGCCACTTCCTGCTGAACCACAAGTATACTGTATATAGTATTTTTTCTACTGTACCTTTCTTCAAGTGCAGCTTAGCATTGAGCAGTTGGGTATATCCCCACATAGGGTGGTACATCCACCCCTTTTTTGTGTTTTGTCAGTGCATGTAGTGACTATCTGACTACGTGCTGCACTCCAAGCATTTTGAGTATTGGTTTTGTTGGTTGCAAGCCTTCGCACATTGTGAACCTTCTGCCATTTTTAAGTTTGCTTGCACGCATGTGCAAGAAACACAGTGCCATCATCCGAGTTTTCAGAGGTGTGGCAGCCCTCTTCCAATTCAGTCAGTGTGTTTGCAGGTGCGGCCGCAGTTCTCCAATGGCTGCTGGAGCTGTCTATGACAGCAGCGAAAATGCAGTGGAGTACAGTTGAAAGGGGGAGCTGCGCTTCAGTGAGCAGCGATAAGATATCACCTGCTCATGCGCGGTCCCCCTACACACACACACACACAGGTACACATACTGCTATTTCAGGCTACGTCCTCTACCACCCACCACCACCACTGTTTCCTTGTAACTACTGACAGTATGCAGAAACTGATCACCCTTTACCATCAGCTTATACTAATGTGTATCTTCTTTATAAGCAAGCACACTGGCAATGTGATGTGCAGTGCGTGGGTTCACCTAAATACAATATCCATACATACTGCATGTCCATGCATTGGACTGTCAATAAACTTTGAGCAGATAACCTAGATGTATAAGTTGGCATGGCTGGTTGCTAGTAACATGAAGAAATACTGAACTTGACCCATGCAATAAACTGCAGACGGACTGTTCCAGATACAGTGATAATATGCTCACTTAGCTGCTCCACTCTCAGTCTTCACCTGAAGCTGTTTCAATAAGTATGCCAGCTTAAATCTGCTCACTGACCTCATGTTGGGCTCCACTGTCCCGAACAATATCACAAACCTGAGCCTGAAAACTACCCCCATGTGTGCAGGCTGCTGAGTTTAACAAAATATTCTCAGCCTAAACTGTATTTTATGTGATCAAACTGGATACTTGGTCGCTGGCTTACTTGATCTGTACAGTGACTGACTAACTAAAACGGATAAGCAAAACAAAATGTCAACTTTTGTTGTAGAGAGGTAAAATCAAATTCAGCACTGTCCCTGCTAAATAGAACCAATTAAAAGGATTACGAGTCTGCATTTTGATTATAGTACCTGTGTGTTTTTCAAATAGAAATTGAATTCTGCTTCAGAAGCACTGCAGTATTGGTTGGTCTGGAAAACACTTAGTCGATAAAGGTGGATCAAATTGCTGCTTTAAATGAAGAGGTGCCTCCCCCCCCCCAAGCTGTCACTCTCTGCCACATCACAGAATCCTTCAGACAGAAAAATAATTGGCCATTTTCCTTGTTTTGCTTGAGAACTGGAAAATCCGGGGGGAATTATTACACCATTAGAAATCTGGGACAATCTTTGCAAAATTGTGAGCAGCTCTAGGGCAAATTAGTTTCAGCACAGTTCTCCGCTAGCTACCTATGCACAAAACAAACCAAACCTTTTCATACAGAAAGCAGTAGATTCATTATATGTCTATAGCTCACTTTTTGTTTTATTTTTAATCAAAGGTGTATGAGTAGAAAGGAATTTGACACTAAAGACTAAATAAGGTCTGAATGGTCAGGAAAGGGTTCGCTTACCTGATAGTATTAAACCAACTTCTTAGAAAAAGCCCCTATCACGTCATTTAATCTGCATTTCTAGAACATTGTTATTCCTTTACGAGTTTATAAGCAGTGTGATTGTATGAAGTGTTGTGATCGCACTACTTCGAAACATAGAAACATAGACTTTGATGGCAGATAAGGACCACTTGGCCCACCCAGTCTGCCCATTTCCCCTACCTAATGGATAAGCTGCAGATTCTAGTTAACCAACAGTCTACTTCCTGCAACCCCCCACTATAATTGCCTTGTGTATGTCCCATGCATGTTTGAATTCCCCCACTGTTTTAGACCCAACGACCTCCTCAGGAAGGCTGTTCCATGTATCCACCACTCTCTCCGTGAAAAAAAATTTCCTCACATTACCCCTGAGCCGTCCCCCTCTATCTTTAAATTGTGCCCCCTTGTTATTACACATCTCTTTTTCTGAAAGATGCTACCCTCCTGGACTTTGTTGATTCCCTTGAGGTATTTGAACATTTCTATCATGTCCCCCCTGTCCTTCCTTTCATCAAGAGTATACATATTAAGCTCTCTCAGTCTCTCTTCATATGGTTTCTGCTGCAGACCCTGCACCATTTTAGTTGCCCTCCTCTGGACTGCTTCCATCCTGTCTATGGCCTTGCGTAGATGAGGTCTCCAAAACTGCACACAGTACTCCATATGGGGTCTCACTAACTGTCTGTACAGAGGGATAACCACTTCTCTTTTTCTACTTGTGATGCCCCTTCCTATGCATCCCAGTATCCCCTTGGCTCTCCTTACCGACTTTTCACATTGCTTACCCACCTTTAGGTCATCTGATATGACTACCCCCAGGTCCCTTTCTATTTTTGTTGTTGTTAGTACCTCTCCTGCTATTGTGTACTCTTCTCCTGGGTTTTTATTTTCCAGGTGCATTACTTTGCACTTCTTTGCATTGAATCTAAGTTGCCATATGTCTGACCATTCCTCCAACCTTGCCAAGTCCCTTCTCATCTTTTCTACCCCACCTTGTGTATCAACTCTGTTACAGATCTTTGTGTCATCTGCAAAGAGGCATACCTTTCCCTCAGACCCTCTGCAATGTCACCTATAAAGATGTTAAAGAGGACTGGACCCAGTACTGGACCCTGAGGTACTCCACTAGTAACCCCTTTCTTGAATGTGTTCCATTCACTATTACCTTCTGTATCCTATTGTGCAGCCAGTTTGCTATCCAGACTACCACCCTGGGACCCACTCCCAGGCTGGCTAACTTGATTAATAATCTTTTGTGTAGGACTGTGTCAAATTCCTTGCTAAAGTCTAGGTAGGCCATATCCACAGCCCCTCCCTGGTCTATTACTTTGGTCACCCAGTCAAAGAAATCAATTAGATTCATCTGACATGACCTTCCTGCTGTAAATCCATGCTGCTTTGGGTCCTGTGCCCCTCTGGCCTCTAGGTACTCAACAATTCTTTCTTTCAGAAGTGGTTCCTTCATTTTCCCTACCACTGAGGTCAAACTTACAGGTCTGTAGTTTCCTGCTTCTGCCTTGCTCCCACTTTTGTGAAGGGGAATCACATCTGCCCTCCTCCAGTCCTCAGGTACCACCCCCTCCTGCCATGATCTGTTATAAAGCGTGGTCAGTAGTGTCACTAGGTCCTCCCTTAGTTCTTTTAGGATTCTGGGGTGGATCCCGTCAGGCCCCATTGCTTTATCCACCTTGAGTTTTCGGAGTTCTTTCAGGACTCTTTCTTCTGTGAATGGACTGGTGTCAACCCCCCTACCCAGAGTTCTTCTATTGTCTGGTTTAGGTAACTCCTCCTCATCTTCTTTTGTGAATACTGAGCAAAAGTATTCATTCAGTATCTCTGCCGCCTCCCCTCTCCTTTATTAATCTTCACTGTCCCTTCCTTAACCTTTCTATGCTCCCTAATGTACCTATAAAGGGTTTTATCCCCTTTCTTAACTGAGTTGGCTATTTTTTCCTCAGTTTGGGCCTTTGCTAGTCTGACTGCCTTCCCCACTTATTTCTGCTTTAATTGATACAGTCCCCTGTCGTGCTCCTTCTGTGATTCCTTATACTTTCTGAATGCAGCCTTTTTCTCCTTAACCTTCCCTGACACCTCTTTTGAGAACCATAGTGTTTTTTTGCTCCGCTTTGTGTTCTTTATTTGTTTCACACCAAGGCTTGTTGCCTCTATGATGGCAATCTCAGCAATACATTGCTTAGGGACTGCAAGATCTAATAGTTTTTGTACAACAAAAAGTCACCAGTTCTACCAAATCTTGTTCAAAAGAAAGGATTCATTTTAAAAGGTATGTATTTCTCTGGAAGCGTCATAAGCTTTTTGAAAGACCTCTGCCTTCCTCATGCTAGCCTGCTAATGTTGCATAATGAATTACAGGTGACTTCTAATTAAAAAATGTCTAAATTAACATCACCTAAAACAGTCCAATGGGTCAGCCAGCCGGTTGCTTCCCTCGCTTTTTTCTATCTACCTTTTTGGTCTACATTCACTTTCTCCCGGTCTCCCTCTCTATCTTTCTGGTTATCTCATCACATGCTTATCCTCTGTTATTCTTTACCCATCCACCTCTGTCATTCTCCCTCTCTCAGGCTAGAGATGCTGGCAGGCCCCTCCCCCAGAGCCGACACTGCCCTTCAAGTGTGAATGAGCCAATCAGATATAAGTGGCCCACAGCAAGCAATTGTAGGACACATTTCAACTTGGCCTCTGTCGCGCAGAGGGGGGAAGACTGGAAGTGGTTGCTGGTCTATGTATTAGTTTTAGACTGCCATGTTCCTCCTATCCTGCCTAGTCTAGGCAGGATAGGAGGATAAGATAGGATTGGATTTTGACGCTGCCCCCGTTCTACATTTCACTGCTCGCTACTTGTTTTTATTGTATTGCTTCACCTAATTTCCCCAAAAGTCACTAAATGCCTAACCTCAGCATCCCTCGATATTTCATACACCTTTTTTTTTTTTGTTTTGCACATTTGACCGAGCACCACTTTCACTCTGCCAATAAGAGTTAATGAACAGGCAACAGGCACTCACAGATCCCAGGATCGCACTCTGCCATCAGTAGTACCCGGAATTCATTGTGTGCTTAGGATGGAAACCTTTGGAATGACACCAGTCATGCTTTTGATCAGAAGATGAAGAAATGAGATAAGGCAAAGATATTTATAATGTTTGTAAACTTTATTAGAGGCAACATCAGTTAATCAGGTCACTAGCGTGCTTTGATAATGATCCATCAATGAAAAAGACTCATAAGCCTTTCCTTTAATCTTTTTTCTCCGTTCAGAACAACACAAAGTCAAATACTGCAGCATGTCCTCATAGTTGAAATCCTCTCTGCATCACTGCAGCTGATGCTTCTCTTTGAAGTCTCTCTATAGTATATCTATAGCCATTCTATAGTATGATGACCAGAACTGGATGCCACACACTACCTGGTGCCTATACAGGGATCAATGCAGTGTTACTATATATTCTGATCTACTTATAATATTTCTCTTAATACAGGAAACTATTTCATTGGCATTCTTTGCTACAACTTTGCCTTGTGATTCCCATTTTAGTTTCCTTTTTAAACTGCTAACCAAATCTTTTCCCTTCTCTACTGACCTGATTAAACTGTATTGCATTTAACAAAGTTTACACACCTAAATATGTTTGCTTTATCTCCATGGAGAATGACAGACGTGACAGCAGTCTGTGTGTCTCTCTTCAATCCTGTGCTGTGTGTGTGCGAGAGAGAGAGAGAGATGGAAGAGAGGGAGAGAGTGATTGATCTCCCCACTAGCAATTAACTTCTGTCTCTTCACTCCTGTGCTGTGAGTGAGAGAGAGAGAGAGAGAGAGAGACGGGAGAGAGAGCTATTGATCTCCCCACCAGCAGCTGTCAGCACTGTGAGGAGCAAGAGAGAGAGAGAGAGAGAGACAGTAAGACACACACAGTAAGGATTGTAATATGTAGTGGCCATTCAGCATGCTGCAAACAGCCATGGGACTGAGCGATTTTTGCATTGATCAATATCTTACTCACCTTTATTGTTCACTCTAAAACAAAATAAGCCCCTCTCCGCCATCACCACCAACACCAAAAAAAAAAAAAAAAAAAAAAAACAATGCAAGTCAAAATCAAAAGCCATTCCAGCACATGACCCTTGCACTAAAACAATCAACAGATAATTTCTTTGAATGTGGTTAGTATGTCTGGAACAACTATGTACTATCATCCATGTTATACTATATTGCACCTTCTGACCCTGCATATTCAACCCTAGCATAAGTGTTGCATATTATGGCATGGCTCTAATTGAAAGATCACACTGTGATCCCCCCCCAAAAAAAAAAACAGATATAGAGAGCATTTTATATACTGAGGGATTACATACATTTTAAAGTACTTTGTCTCCACTTTCCTTCTGGGTAGTTCCCCGAGCGCAACCAATTACTTATTTCTGTGTTTTGTTTTTATTTATTAATTATTTTATTGTACCCAGGGAAGCACAGCTGAGAGTCTTGGTGTGCTATTGTGGCATGCTATAATATAGCAGCTTAGATGCACCAGATGTGTAGTGGAGCTAATCGGGAAAAGGCACAATAAAAAAAAAAAACTGTACATGTTACATAAAGCAAGTAAAGGCATCAGGAGTTATTTAGAGTGCTTGTAAGCTAAAACTTTTTTTAAAATGTATTGCTTCACCTAATTTCCTAGAAAGTCACCAGATGCCTAGCCACTATGTGTCCCCTAATCTAAATAATCGTCCAACTAACTACTTGGAGCAGAGCGGTCTGCCATGTCTGCTGCTTTGATCTGTAGAACACTCATAAAAAATGGCATCAAACCTGCCCCTCAGCGCTTGCCACAACACTCCACCACCCAAAACAAAATACCACACACACACACACACACACACACACACACACACACACAACTGCCATGCATGTGCAGTTACTTTTGCATGGTCCACTCAGCTTGCTCTACTTTTTAAGGGCTGCAGACCTCTTGGTTTGAAAAAGCGGTCCTTCATTTTGCTTTTAGCAACACCACAGATGCATGTTCACTCTTCAAAAACCCAACCACAAACTCAAGAAACAGGTATGCCTTTCAAATGCCTGATAAAATAAAGTACAAATCCAAAACTTGCTGATCTGCCAATCCATCACAAGTCATGCAGCGCTGCTCACACCTGGGGATTTATTTCATTATTATAGAGCAAGCATGCAGTTGCAGCTCTGTCTTAAGCTTTTAATGTTGCTCACAAACAGAAACATCAGCAGCGCAGTGCTGTATGAGCTGTAATGATCAGCAGATTGCCACTTCCATACAAAACAAAGAAGATAAAAATATATCTGACCTGACCAAGCAGTGGTTCTGATATATAAATTAAACTATAAGTGCAAGGGGTGAGGGGGGGTGAGAGAGAAGGCTGATAAAGACAAGGCAGCTCAGCAGCAGCGGTAATTAGCATTTGATTTATTACATTTAACTTGTTTGCCTACAGTGATAAAACAAATCTAAGCACAATGGCATTTACTTAAAAAAGCAAAATGCGATGATTGTATGCTTAGATTCATAATCAAATTGTGTAATAAACTAAATGCCAATAATAAGAGTCCCCAACATCCTGAATGCCAGGGGCAGCTGAGGGGGCTTGCAAAGCAGCACCCCCCCCCAGCCACCAGGACCACGGAGCTGCCGGAATTCAAAGGAGGACAGGACAGGACAAAGGATTTCAGGATTGGTGTCCTCCCTCTGTGGCTAAGCTTTAAAAAAGTCATCCCTTTCCTTTTGTTTAAAGTCTACTGGAGAGGGCAAGCAGACTGTTCCAGGACAAAAGTATGCCACGTGAGAATAAAGGGACTGCAGCAGCAATGAAAGCCACTATTTACAGGAACGGGGCAGTTGGAGTGAGAGCAGTGCAATACAGGGAGCTTCTGAGAGAGTAAATCCCCCTCCCCCAGCTTGTACACAATACTGGGCAGTATATCACCAAGAGTACCATGTTTTGACAGAAACTACTCACCATGTTCCTGTATCCTCCAGATGCAGCAAGTGACTAACTAAGAAGTTATTCATCACTTGTACAGTAAGTTGCCCTGGGCAGTTGGGACTGGGTTCTCAGAACCGATGGAGATGGCCGGCAGCATGTCCAGGATGTGGCCGTAACTAGAGGTCACAGGCGGTATGTCACAAAGAGAAACAATAGAAGTAAACTTACCCGGTAACCAAAAGCTAATAAATAAATAAGTGACCAGAGGAGGAGCCTGAGTCACAAAAACAAACAAACAAAAAAAGACTAAGGAGTCCTGTGGCCACAGCCTTAGGCAAATAAATGTATTTATTTATTTATTTATTTATTTAAATTGTTTCACCAGGAAAGGCACACTGAGCAAAAAGATGCTCTTCTCACGGTGCGACCTTGGGGGAAGGGTTACAGAGGAGGCAGATCATGTACAGACAAAAAACGAAAATAATGAATGTGCAATACAGATGATGTACAATAGTTGGAAGGGATAACATGAGTACATTGTTTACAATAGGTGGAGCAATACAGGCTTTCAATAGCGAATTTAAACAATTGGTGAAGCAGTACAGAGATAAGACCATGAAGGACAGGGTATACATAACAATGAGCAACTACTGGATAATACATGTTTAAGTAAGTGCTAATAGTAATGCATGAGTGGTGATAGCATGACAGGAGTTGAGGCGAGATGCATCAAGTTGACAGGCAGAGTAGGACAGGAGTGTGGGGGGTGATGAGGGTGAGGGGGAAGAAGTGAGAGGTAGAAGTGTCTGAGGTTGGGAAGTGCGGGTAGCTGAGTAGGGAGGGAAGGAGAGGGGAGGATAAGGAGGGAATAGGAGGGAAAAGAAAAAAAAATAAAATAGAAGAGGGTGATACAGAGCGTAGGGGGTGTATAAGCCAGACAATTTGGCGAAGGCCGAGCCACTGGTCAGGCACAAGGGGGGATATGGGAGAGAGCTGATGGGGAGGGGGTCAGGGGCAGTTGCAATTTGGTGCAAGGAAGTTGGTGAGGGCCAAGGATAGGGAGTGTTTGGAAGATGAGAGGCGGATTTGAGCTGGCAGGTTATTCAAGAGTTTAGGGAAGAGGTAAGAGAAGGTTGATTGGCCGGCGGTGGACCTACGGTGAGGGATGGCCAATAGTCTTGCATCAACAGATCTGAGGGAGTGGGTGGGTGGGGGGGAGATAGAGAGGCTGTGAGGTAGGGAGGGAGGGAGCCGAGCCAACAGTTGGAAGTGAATTTAGCACAGTGAATTAGGCGCCGGTTGCTCAGAGAGGGTAGGAACAGGGATCGATAGAGCTCACAGTGATGAGAGTGGGGGGAGCATCGAGGGTGAACCAGCAGAAGGCATTAAAGAGGGGGTCAAGTTTAGTTAGGGTGGTCTTGGGAGCGGAGTTATAAACAATATCACAATAGTCAAAGGAGGGTAAAATCATTTTCTGGACTAATTCCCTTCTGACCGGTAGAGGGAGACTAGAGCAGTTGTGATAGAGGGCAACAAGCTTAGGATGCAGTTTAGAAATGATGGCATCCACATGTGAGGAGAAGGTGAGGTGGCGATCCAGCCAAACCCCTAGATATCTGAAGGATGGCACATCCTCGAGGATGGAGTTATTTAGGGTATGGAAGCTGAGGGGGCAGGTGAGTTTGGATAGACGCTGTCTAGTGTCGAAAGTCATGGAGACAGTTTATTTTTGTGTTTAGAGATAGCTGGTTGGTATTGACGGTTTTTATTTGCTTGGAAACTGTTTGAGTTTGGAGAAGACTTCGGGGTCCGATCGAGGTAAGAGAACCATGTTGTGCACAACATATGGATACAGTAGAGTACTGATAGTAGGCTATTGGGATGGAAGGATGAAAGGAGAATCGAACGAACTGTAGTGATGGGGGGGAGGTAGCCGCGATTTTAGTGTGATTGTCTATTTATGAGGTAGGCTCGAACCAGTTAGTGGCGGATTCTAGTTAACCCAGCTCCAGCTAGATGAGGATGGGAGGAGGGTGGAAAACTGTGTGAAAGCTTTTGCAAGATCAATGAAGATAGCGGCAGTGAGATTAGTCTTATTATCCATCCCAGTGAGGATGGTGTCCGTGAGGTGTAGCAGGGAGGGTGGTGTGTGGTGTTTACGAACCCAGACTGAAAAGGGAGAAGGGTTAATATTGGAGAAAGACGGAGAGTTGGGAAAGCACAAGGTGTTCCTGGAGTTTGGCGAGGGTGGGAGGAGGAGATGGGGCAGTAGTTTAGCAGTGGAGGTAGGATCACCACCTTTTGGGAGGGGTAAGACAGTGGCATGTTTCCAATTGAAAGGGAGTTCCTCGGTGGAGAAAGAGAGATTTAGTAGGGCCGCAAGGGGAGTAGCAATGGCGGGGGCAGAAAGGAAAAGGAGTTTGTTATCCAGGCCATCAGGGGATTTGCCTTTGGAGGGGTTCAGGGAGTGAAGGGCAGTAAGGGTTTCGGCAGGTGAGATAGGTCTGAAGGAAAAAGTGTTCCTGCTGGACGGAAGGTGGCTAGGTGACTGGGGAGTGGGTGAGGTTGTTGGAGGAAGGGATTTTAGGAGTGCCTGTGCACAGGTAGTAAAGTAGGTATTAAACTGGGAGATGACCAATAGGGGGTTGGAGAGGAGAGTCCCATGGGAGAGGAGGAGAGGAGGATGGCTTATTGTTTGGGGGGTGAAGAGGGAGTTAATGACCTTCCAGAATTTAGAGGGGCACTCGAGGTTTTCATTGAGGGTATTGTTGAAATAGTCAGCCTTAGCTAATCGGATGGCCTTTGTGCATTTGTTGCTGAGCGTGCGGTAGGTAATGTAGTTAACTGGGAGGGATGAGGATTTGTAGTTTTGCCAGGCCTTATCACAGGCTTGTTGGCAAGCTGACAGCTCAGGGGAGATCCAGAGTAGGCGGGATCCCTGGACTCGAATCCGGCGCAGGGGGGCATGTTTGTCCCAGATGGAGAGGAAGGTGTTGCGAAAGTGAGAGAGGGCTATATCCATGTTAGAGCAGGTAGGGCTAGGGACCCAATTTGAGTGGGCCAAGTCAGCCAGTAGGAGGGAATGGTTAAGGGATTTATAAGATTGTTGGGTTATGAATTTGGGAGGGGTTTTGGTTCTGTGGATCTTGCGGACCAAGTAGATTTGATGGTGGTCACTGATGGAATCAGGGAGGAGGCCAGAACTAACGACACGGTGTGGGTGGGAAGTGAGCACCCAGTCAAGGAGGGAGTGGTTACCGGACTTATGATTAGAGTGAGTGGGTTCCAAGATGGTTTGGCTAACGTTTAAGGTGGATATTTCAGTTTGGGTTTTGTTAAAAGTGGGTGCTAGCCAGTTGTGGTTGAAATCTCCCAGGACATAGAGTTCACCTGACTATCTGAGAGATGAGAGCTGGCCTAGGAGGTTGGTAACTATAGTGGTTGGAGTGCCTGGGCAGCAATAGGCTTCGGCCACAAAGACAGGTAGTGAGGAGGTGGGGGGACAGTTTCACCATTAGTATCTCAAAGGCTTTGGGTTCGGCTTTAGAGAAGGAGATGGTGAAGTGTAGGGTTGATTTGACGTACATAGCCACACCACCGCCTCTGGAGCCACCCTAGATGGGTAATTCAGAAAACACAAACTTCTTTCAACACCCTGTTTAACACAGGATCGCCCTCAGCTCTACTGAAAATGCTGCTGCAAGTCAGTACTGTTCAGTATCTGTTGTTCCTTTCAGATAAATTCCAACAAAGCATGCCATATCAACACAGAAAATTGGGACAACGTCTTGAAACATTCTCACACCAGCAGTTCCCTGTACTCTCTCCCTCTGTCCTCCTACTGTTAAATTATCACATCAGCGACAAAGGTTGCCAGTAAGATGATTGTCTTGCACATGTATCTGAGTGTGGAATTTCACAATTTTCTTTTTGTGAAGGAAGATGGGAAGCCCTAAAGGAAAGAAAAAAATATACTAGACTAGGGAAAGGAGACAAGCATACGAGGCTGTCTCCTCCACTGGATCAACTCTCCGACACTTCAAAGGCACCAATTGGCAGGCAGGGAAGATATGCAAAGATGAAAGAAACATGAAAATCCCTGTGAGGCAGTTCCACTTGAGAGCCTATAATTATGCAGCAACGCCTTTTGTGCTGTTTATGATGTTTTACATACCAATCCTCTGCCCTCACCCCACCCCAATCCCTCCAATTACCGCAACCCCAAATGAGGAAGCACCCCACATGCCATCATCAGTTTTGGCCAAAGACTGTCTCTGGGCTTCAGTAAGTCAAGCACTAATTAACATTAAATAACAAAAAATGACATACTGGTAAGCAGTGAAGGGAAGGCAGAGCTTTCAAAAATGTATTAGTTTGCTTTCAAATTAACTCCCACTAATTTGTTTCAGGTATTTGTCAAGAAATATCATTGGCATATTTTGATAATAGCTGTGAGTGAAGCTTTTTGTTGGAGCAATTCCACGTTCAGTGCAATCGGCTTATTTTGTCTGGGTTTTCCTGCACTGCCACAGCTCTGCTCTCGGCTAAGAAGAGTCAGAGAACAAGAAGCGGATTCTTTACTGAGTGAAGTACTATATATATATATATATATATATATATATATATATATATATATATATATTTATACAATGGGGTGAGAGCTATTCCAGTGCAATAATTGAGATATTCTCACTGCAGTGAAATAAATGCTCACTGCGGTGAGATAAATGCTGATGACATCAGTGGGTGAGATATATCCTGCTGCGGTGAGATAAATGCTGATGACATCAGTGGAGTGAGATATATTCTGCTGATGTGACTCACTCATTCACTCAAGCTAGCATTCCAGATGAAAGTGCTTCAAAAATCAGTTTGTGTGTCTCATTGAAGCCTGCAAATCACTCAGTTAGCATTGCAAAACACTTACCTGTATCCCAAAGTTTCCAACACTCCTATGCCATTTCTGTGCTAATCTCAGCATAAAAGCAACCTGAATTCAAATGAAACATTTACAAAGCAGTTTCTTTCTCACTGCAAGCTGCAACTAACACATATAGCATAGAAAACACACTTACCTGTGTTCCAAACTCCTAACCCATTTCTGTGGTAAACTCAGCTTCAAAAAACCTAAATTCAAATGAAACTCATTTACAAAGCAGTTTCTTTCTCACTGCAAGCTGCAACTAACACATATAGCATTGAAAACACACTACCTGTGTTCCAAAGTTTCCAAAACTCCTAACCCATTTCTGTTGTAAACTCAGCTTCAAAAACCTAAATTCAAATGAAACTCATTTACAAAGCAGTTTCTTTCTCACTGCAAGCTGCAACTAACACATATAGCATAGAAAACACACTTACCTGTGCTCCAAAGTTTCCAAACTTCTAACTCATTTCTGTGGTAAACTCAGCTCAAATGAAACTCATTTACAAAGCAGTTTCTTTCTCACTGCAAGCTGCAAATAACACAAATAGCATAGCAAACCACACTTACCTGTGTTCCAAAGTGGTCAACACTCTTAGCCCATTTCTGTGTTGCCTTCAACATAAAAGCAACCTGACTTCAAATGAAACTAAAGCAGTTTCTTTCTCACTGCAAGCTGCAACTAACACAATTAGCACAGCCAAACACAATCACCTGTGTTCCACAGTGCTTCTAACAATCACAGCCCATTAAAGAACACTCCCACTCTCAGACCACAGACAAACACTGCTTTCAGTATAACCTAGACCTTGGAGTAATGAGCTCTGAACAAGCTTGATACAGTCAGCAGACCAGACCTAGGTTTGATTCTCACAGCCTCCACTTGCATACTGTGTAAATCTGAACAAATCACTTAACTTCCAGTACTCCTAAAAACACACCTGCCTACTAAAAATTAGTTACTAAAGACTAAAACTCAAAAAAAAAGAAAAGCACATAGATACAGGGAAAAGATACAGCAAAACATGACCCTTCATACGCACCCCATTTGTATAAATAGCACACATGATGCAGAGGACATGGGAATATTCTTCACTCCTGCAGATGAGCTGCCAGATTCACCGTGCCTCTGCACTCGTGAGAATACAGAGCTCACTCTGCAGGAGTGAGAATATTTCCATATCTCACTACTGCCCATCATGTATCCCCTATATATATATATATATATATGTGATATATAATATATACACACACACATATACACATGTATTGTGCAATCGGACCTCCTCTGTGTCGAGTAATCCCCGTGCACATTCAGAGGCTCTGCCCTTTTTTCAGGCAGTGCAGATTATATGCTGGTTATACTCTTTATAGGGATCAGTAGTCACATTAAGATTACATTCATGAATAAATTATAATAATGCTAGTACTCCAACTGTGCACCTTTGTCATAGAACAATGTTAGAGACCTGTGAAACCTGAGTAGCAAGAGATAAAAAACAAAACAAGAAATTAAAAAAGAAATATGCAGCTTCCGCATACAAAGTTTGTGCCACTATACCAAAAGAGCTTAATGTGCATAAATCTATTTAAAAACAACATTTATAAACACTGTAAGCCCCAGGTAAGGGTAAAGACATATTCAGCACATTTTCATAATTATAGTGCAATCGTTCCCCCGTGGGGAACATGCCTAATTGGAGTACTGTCAATTAATCAATTAATCAATCAATCATGCTTTATTTCTACAGCACCTTTCAAATACCAAGGTGCTGGCATTATTATTAATTTATTGAAATATTGAGGAATGTAATATCGATGTGGCCACTGGTCCTTATAAAGAGTCTGGACAGAATCTGAAGCTCCATCCCCAGATGAAGGAGCTGAGGCTTCAAACTCACATGGGGATTATCGACCACAGAGGAGACACCATTGCGCATTATGTGTATGTATAAGCAACTTTAACTTTTGTTTATTACTTTGAATCCCAACTGCAGTTCTCCCTTTTTCATTACAGAGCACATATTAAGCACTGTTTGCCATGGCAGCCTAATCACACACTGTCCAGAACTGCTGGGATAAATGGTGTTATTTAGTAATAAGGGAATGTGACTAGGAAAGAACAATATAAACAAGAAGACAGATAAGGTAGAACAGAAGGAACGCAATGCAGAATTTGTCACCTAAGAGAGATACAGTACAATGGAAGAGGTGTCAGACAGAGAGAAAGGTGTTAAACCTGGGTATATTAAAGTGCAAATAGTTTGATGAACTGAGCAAACTTTTGCAATACTCATATCTAGTCAAGACAATAGTTATTCGAATTTGAGAGACAGAGACCAAGAAGTATAAACAAGGACTTCGGGGGTTAAAGGGCTGAGCTGTGGCTATCTTCCGTTGCCCACCTCTGCACCAAGGACTTTAAAAGCTATTCTTAAATCTAATTAGCTGCAAGAGACCCGGCTCCTGCTGTCTGGATACCAGTGAGGCATTGACTGAGATTATTTGGGTAATTAAGGAGCCTACCACAAGGTGCAGAAAAAAGGTGCCATGTTTGAAAATTGAATTGGATTTTAGCTCTTTAAAAGTGGTGGGCTTTCCAACACCTTGATTGTGTCCGCAGAGCCAGCAAGGACTTCGGGGGTTAAAGAGCTGAGCTGCGGCAATCTTCCGTTACCCACCCCCTACACCAAGGAATTCCAAAGCTATGCTTCAATTTAATTAACTGTGAGAGATCCAGCTACCAAAGGCACTGACAGAGATTTTTTGTAAATGTGTTTGAATTTACTGCCTGCCCCCCAGAAAAAAAAACCTGCATCTATACATCACGGAAAAGGCCAGGAGTGTAAAAATGATTGATATTCTGCTTTCAACAAAATGGAGGGGAGAGGCATCTTTGTTTTTTTTTCATACAGTAGTGGGACCCAAACCTTCTTTCCATATGTTGCATCACTCCAAGAGCTATTACTGCGATGTGTTCCATTTTTCCTTGGATGCAAACTTAATTGAGACTGCTATTTTAGTCAGCCTATTGAGGACCTTAAAATGCAAATACATACAGTATATTAGATTGCGATGTCCTCCCAGGGAAATATATCAAAGCTTCCTTGCTAAACAGAAGCATTGTGGATGTTTGCTTTGGGCACCCTGATTGATCTGGGGTTAAAGTAGCGGTCTGAGATTTCATTGTTCCTGTAAGAACCCTGGTTTTACAGGTTTTGCATTTTCACTAATTTGTCATATAGCGAATACCCCTAGAATGCGTTGCCATTCTCTATACGTTGATCTGTAGATCATGTAAATAAATTTCAGTATGGATATGTAATTATAATATATTCACACTGTCTCTGTTTTTTGTTTATATGTGTAACTGAAGCCCTTATGTGCAGCTTGCATGTCTTCATCCATGGATAAAAAGAAGCACTACTATAAGGATGCAAGACCATTGGCAATTTCCTGGACATGATTCCCTGGAAGGACATAGCAATCTAATATATGAATGTGCATTTTTAGGTACAGAATCAACTGGCTAAATTAGCAGTCTCAAGTAAGCTTGACTCCAAGGGAAAACCAGAACACATCACAGTCATGGTTCATGGACTGGTGCAATATATGTTAACTATGTTTGAGTCCTACCATTGTATGGGAAAACAATCTGTCTGTATTTCTCCTGAATCTAGAAATAACATATGCTATTATACCTCTTTTTGAAATTTCAACCATGTTTTAGAGATGTTTTGTGCTGTTTAAAGTAATTTGTGTATTTATATTGAGGGTCACTTTCATTATAGGCATGGGAAACAACGTGAATATGTCATATATCTTAGGTATTTAAACATGACATGGTGTTAGATGCATTACCCTTGATAAAGAGAGATGTAAGGGCAGGAAATGCCATAGGGTTTTTGTACAGGTTTTGATACTGCTTTGACAGATGACCAGCTCTTTTTTCGTTATTGTATGTGAGTAGTGTAAATAATAAACCTTTTATAACATGCTTTACTTACATTTGTTTTGTGTGCATGCAAACCTTTCTTGTCATAGTGTACTTACTTAACTGGTTAATGCACTGCTAGCCCTAGTGGCAACTGACTCTACTTCTGGACCTATGCTGTGCTGGGGACAGAATGTACTGAGCATAGGCTGACATTCAATGGTATGCAGAATAGACTGAGAATAGATTGCACTATACAGGGACCTACCTGATTGTTTAAGGTCATGTATCTTGATAGTTGCATTGAACTGGAAGGAAGGAAGGAAGGAAGGAAAAGGAAAGAAAGAAAGAAAGAAAGAAAGAAAGAAAGAAAGGACAGAGAGAGAGAAAGAGAGAAAAAAAGAAAGAAAGAAAGAAAGGGCATCTTGTCAATTGTCCTAGATTAATTTGTGTGAGGAGATGCTGGAGGAGGGGTTTACATTGACTAAAATAATTGATTTTGTTATATATTGGTCTGTTTGACACACACAGGTGAGAGAAAAATAACTAAGATGTCATAGAGTCAAAAATAAGGACATTGCCCCTGACATCCAATATACAGACATTACTGTGTATTGATTTTGCCTGAAACATGCCATCAATATCATCAACTTTTCACAACTTACAAGACTAACGCACTTCATACTGTTTAACGTTTATATCCTTTGGCCCCAGAGTTCACCCCATTCTCCTATACTGCACCCATTTCACCGTATTTCCTTATAGAATGAGGTGAGTGTAAAGACCGACCACCCCAAGGCTCACCTCGACACTTGTCAATGTCTGCAGGGTAGGGTGACATGAAATCTCATGACCGTTATGGGCAATGACCCAAAGGGGCACTCCAATGCCTGTTCATCTCTGCAGAGTGGGGATGGACTTGGCGTCAGTTCAGTACTTCACTGCCATTCCTATACTACATCTGTCTAACTCCTGCACTTCCACTGCTGATGCCATCAAGCAAACATTCAGCATTGACAAATCGTTGTTTTATATAGTGCAACTGTTTTCTGTGAACATCTGCATGGTTCAGTAACACACATTTGGAATCCTAGCAGATGCCTGCCTTTGGCCTAAATCGGGCCTAGCATACAAACACTGCTGTCAAGTGAAATTACGTGAGCACTATTATCAAAACAACATTATATGAGCTCTACTATTAATTTTACTTCCCCAAATACCATTATTTAAACCACAGTTTAAAAGCTACTTAAAAAGGTCCATGCAGTGAGTTATCCTATAACTTGATGTGGCCCAGCATTTCTAAATTGCTACATGCTTGACATTTACACTTGAGGAAAAAAACAAAACAAAAAGTTCAGCACTACACAAAGAAACTGAATATTGCCAAATGTGTTAAATAATATACATCCATGGAGCAAACTCCAGTGCTTCGAGGGTACAATTCCTCTTCATCAGGGGGTTCATGAAATGTCACTTTAAATGTTTGAAATGCATCATGCACTTTTGTACTAGAATATTTAAGTCAGTCTGTCTGTCTGTCTTTCTTGTCTGTGACTCCACACCCCCCCCCTCCCTGATGGAGAGGGATTGTACCCTTGAAGTGCTGGTGTTTGCTCCGTGGATGTTTGTTATTTAAGAAATTTGGCAATATTCAGTTTCTTCACGTAGTGCAGAACTTTTTGTTTTTATGACTAACCCAGAAGATGGAAGAGGGAGAGCAGCTACCCTACAGCAAGGAGGTGATTTACTAAGTACATTCAATTGAATTCTTAATTCAGAGGCCTGTAATAGTAAGTAGAAATCAGTGTTTTGGTTCTCATTTTTTGGGGGTTGTCTTTACTTAGTGTAACTTTAATTTGCCAGGGAGGTAATCTAGCTGGTAGAATATTTGCAGTCATTATGACTAGAACTGTTATTGAAACTCTGTGAAAGAGGTGTCTGATAAGGGAGGGAGCTGAAGAAGGCTTGAGGGACTGTGGATTACAAACAGGAGTTGACTGTGTACTCTGTTTTCTGCAGAAGCTGAGAGAGGGAGAGCAGCTACCAGTTACCTTAAACTAGAGCTGTGTTTTGCCCTGTAGGTTACAGAAGAAAGTCTTTTTCACCAGCGTGTTGATTGATTTTGTAGTTACTGAGTACCAAAGGAACAGCCCCCCGCCTCTACACTCCAACCACCCTTTCGGGCTCTACCTTTACAGTGGAAGGCCAGGCCACACCTACTTAAAGACACAAGAACAGTTAGGCAACACAGCACAGGCAATAGTCTAGCTGATATATACAGTAAGCAGAATTACAAAGGGCATAGCTAGCAACTAGGTCCACAAAGGCACATGCAAGAGGAGGAGAGAGAAGCTATAAGTCACTACAGAAGGAGAGAAATACAGTGAGAGAAGGAGAAGGGGAAAAAAAGGGTTAGCTACTTGATGTCTGTCTCTGAGCATGTAAAAAGGAGACTACTGAGAAATGCAGGAACTTTGTGTTCCAGAACAGGAAGGGCAGGAGCTGTAAGAGCACAGAGGCAGTAGAAAAGCAGGGTAAAAAAGAGAAAACATGGAGATGAAAGAGTAAACATACAAAAGAACAGTTGAGGGGCCACAAATAAGACACGATGGGAGCGGTGCAGTGCAATGCAGTGGCTGAGGAGCAGCAGTCTTCCAGGAGACCTTCTGGAGGGTGCAGTATTGTCCCATCTGCAGGCACCTCTCTGGGCTGAGGGAGGAGGTTACTTGTCTCCAGGATGAGCTGGCCAGGATTCGAGGGACCTCTTCTCCCACCCAGGGACCACCAGGGTGGGAGAGATTGCCAAGAAAGAGGAATGGTTGGATCATGGTGGGCTTAGGGATGGTGAGGGTGGTGGAACAGAGGCACATTCCTCCAGCTGTACCTCTCCACAGTTCATATACTGTTCTGGCAGAGCATGGTTCCTCTATGGAGGCACCCACAGTGGAGACCAAGGAGGATGCTGGGAACCTCCACAAAGGAGACCCACAGGAGGGTGGCATGGGACCCCACAGGGAAGGAAACAACTCCTGGTGGGGGACTCAATTGTTAGGGGGTAGAACTGGGAGACGGAGGGGAGACGGAGATAAGGTGCCTGCCTGGCACCATGACTTGGAGGGACAGGGAGTGACTTCTCAGGATTGTGGGAGCAGCTGCATGGGGCAGGGAGCTGGACATCATTGTCCACCTAGGGACAATTAGTAGTGCAGGGAGAGTTGGTGGAGTTGGGGAGGGACCTTAGACAAGTTGCATGCACAGTAACCTTCTTGGAGGTGCTGCCTGTCTATGGCATGGGTGAGGCTAGGGTGCTCCACACCATGGGATTCAATCAGTGGTTGAAAAACTGTTGCAGAGCTCAGAGTTTGGCTTCATTGGGGACTGGGGATCCACCTGGAGGGATACAGGCCTATACTGGCACGATGGTCTGCAACGTTCCAGGATGGGAACCGGGATCCCAGGTGATAGGTTTAAATGCTTCATTGACAAACATTTAAACTAGCCAAGGGGGAGGCACTGAAAAGGAGAAGGAAAATCCCAGCCCCCCCCAAACACAAAACAGGATAGCTAGTGAGGTAAACACTAAAATAGAGAAGTTGATAGGGAAAAGGGCAGGGGTAAATGGAGAATAAAGGCAGTGGTAGTAAGGACAGGGATGGGGCTAAAAGAGGTAAGGCCATCAAAAATGGAGGGCAATGAGTACCGATGCCTGTAGTCTGGGTAACAAGCTCCTTGAACTAGTGGCCTTGATGGAAGAGAGAAGCCTGGATATTGTGGCAGTCACAGAAACATGGTACACAGAGAACCATGACTGGGATGTCAACATACCAGGGTTCACAATCTACAGCAGGGACAAGAAGGCTGAAGAGGAAGAATAGCTCTCCATAGGAAGGGATCAAAGCAATGGAACTAAAGAAACAGGACAAGGAAGGCACCGGTCACCCTGGAGCAGAATAGCACCGTAATCCAGGCCGCCTCAGGGGAGGAAATGAACAAGGAATGTAAAGCAGGATGGAGAAAAGGGGATAATGGGAGCCTGAATACAGATGTTAGACAAACACCTTGCTGCAGCAGTCATCAAAACAGAGTCATTCCTAATGCCCGACAGGGGCATGCCTCAGACAGCTAGTGTTAGAACCCACTCGAGAGGGAACAATCTTAGATCTGGTACTCTCAAACAGGGACGGAAATAAGATCTCAGATTTAGAAGTGGGGAGTCATCTGGAAACAAGTGACCACCAAACAGTGTGGTTCATGATAAACACAGCCATAGAGTCAAGCCATACAGATTTGAAGGTACTGGACTTTAGGAGGGCTGACTTTGGCAAAATGGGAGAGTGCCTCTGTGACAGTTTTTGTGGATCCCCCCCCATCACCACTAGACACTCCTCTCTACCCTGGACCCTATTTCAAAAAAAATCTACTGCAGTAGTACTTGTCTTCTCTATAGGTCTCCCTTGACTTTTTTTTTTCACCTTTCTACCACAATGGGGTGGCCTCTATTGTGGTATTCTTCTCTTTCTAACCCGCTAATTTTCTACTTTTGTCTAGATGCTTGATAATGTGAGGCTGACCTAGCTGCCTGTTTTGGCTAAATGAATACTGGGAAGTAATCAAATTAAGCCACATCCCTTTCAGTTTTTAAAGGAAGCTTGGAAAGAATTCATACTGTTTAAGTAAAATCCAGTAAAGCAAAAGCCTGGTTGGAAAATAGAAAAGGGGTGGTTGCTTTGCACCACTTGATAAATGCATTCAAATTCCCAAATAGACCCTGTTAATTATGTGCACACTTCTCATCATTACTTTTCCCTTGCCTTATACCTCCCATATCTGTACCGCTAATGTGGTGCTGTTCACTTGTTTAGGGCTTAAATTGTATTGCATGCAGACTAACACTTTTGGAGGCTTTTGTGGCTTAAAACAGAAGTAAAATTCTTCTTGGAAATAAGCCAGTGTACTGCAGTTGTTAGTTTATGTTAAAGCTCTAGTAGGAACTGCTTCAGGACACACTTAATATATGTTTTGTTTTCAAGTTAATTTAAGCAAGAAATCAAGGAGGTACCTGTATGCTCTTAAGGCCTGCTCAGATGTGCCCTTGATGCCTGCTCAGATGAAAATAAGTTTCCTTAAGGGCTGCAGACCCCCTAGTGGACTCTATTTATTATACATTTATGGTGGTCATGATTTGGAGGAGGAGACAAGGGTCATTATAGGACCCTTGCTTATTCATCTCTATTTGTTTCTCCTATGAATAATGCTATTTTATAGTTTGTAAAGATTATTGCAGTACTCTTCAAGTGTGATAGATCTAGCAGAGTCTGAAGCCCCATTTCCTGTATTAGTATAGTATTATTCTCTGTATTACATTAGGGGGCAGATCACATGATTGATGATGTCACGGTTTTCAGTATATAAAAAGACTTGGACTCAGTATGTGGTCAGATAGGTTGTGGAGCACAGATGATGGTGGTCATGCTGAGAGGGAGCTAGTACCACTCTGTGACATTTGTTTTATTTTCTTCAGAGAAGAGTATCTGAAGCTATTTCTTTTGGAATTAAGTTTATTTGCTTGTTGTCCTGAAATGTTCTTTATTTTGTTTGCTTTAATAAAAGTTACTACATCATTTGATGTAGTTTCAAGAGAAAACTTGTGTCAAGTGTTGTCACTACCCACACCTGCTCACAGTTTGGTGTCAGAAGTGGGATCTGGTCATCTGAGGGATAGAGTGGGAGACCAGAATGGTACCAGACCTGGTACAAGTGACAACCATGGCATCAGGAACAGATGAGAAGAAAATGGGCACTGTGACATGCTCTCAGACAGAGAGGACAGGTGAACCTCTGTATAGCGGTCTGGACATAGATGTCAGACTGAGAGTGCCAAAGAACCAAACCGCTGGTGGAGAAGAGGAGGAGGAACAACCAGAGAGATGCCAGGAGCCATATGAGCGGCCCCCTGAAGGCCTTTCTGAACTTCTACACTGGTTGGCGGTACGACAGATGGAAATTGAATGGCAGAGACCTAGATGCCCAAGAACGGGATCGAGACAGAAGGCGACAAGATTTAAGGTGGGCTGAAACTATGCAGCTGTTTAAATCTTTGGGAGCAGGAAATGGAACTGGGGGAGGACAGAGTAACAACAACCCTAAATATATAAAACTCATAAGAATGACTGCTAATGATGACATTGAGGCCTATTTGACCACTTTTGAAAGGGTGGCCAAGGCCTGTGATTGGCCAAAGGCACAGTGGGTAGTACGCTTGGCACCATGTCTGTCAGGGAAAGCACACCTGGCCTATAGTAATATGGACCCACATTTGGCAGAGGACTATGACCTAGCAAAGCAGAAAATATTGAAACGTTATGACATTAATGCAGAAATATATAGGCAAAGGTTCAGTGCTTTAAAACACCAGACACATGATTCCCCAAGAGAAACTTATATTAGACTCAGAGAACTTTGTTTAAAGTGGATCCAGCTGGAGGGAAAATCCAGAACTGACATTATAGAGACATTTGTTATAGAACAGTTTTTACAAATATTACCTACTGATGTGCAAATATGGATAAAAGAGCATAATCCAGAATATGCAGAAATGGCTGTGACACTAGCGGAGGACTTTTTATCTGCACTTCAGCCTTTTCGGAGAGGTGGTAATAAGTTCACAGACTATGCAACAAAACCTCAGGCCACAGCAGTAAGACCACCTCAGACTGTGTCTAAGACTTATGAGGGAAGGAATAATCAAGGAAGGAGGATATTCCCAGCAGACGTAATATGTCGGAACTGTAAGAGGGTGGGGCATATTGCCAGATTTCGTTCATCAAAAAAATGTGATATAACCCATCTGGCCTTATTAAATGCTGGGTATGTGACAACTACAGTGGGAATAAAAGGACAGGAGGTGGTAGGATTGGTGGATTCAGGCAGGAAAAATACGCTGGTCAGAGCTGATATAGTTCAAGGAGTAAAGAGAACGGCTCCAATACAGGTCACATGTGTACATGGTGATACACATCAGTACCCCACCATTAAAGTACCCTTAGAGGTAAAAGGCAATACTTCTATAATAACCACAGGTGTAGTATCACAATTGCCAGTACCTGTAGTAATAGGGCATGATTTCTCAGGTTTTATCACTCTTTTGAGGGAACCAGGAAACATAGCCGCTATGACTACCAGGGCACAGAGCACAAGAGAACCATTATTGGGGGAAGTATTTCCTTTTGAAGAAGAAGTATTGGAAAGTCCTGGTAAATCCAGATTGTCTAAGATGGCCAGAAGAAAAAAACAAATGAAGTGGGTTAAAGAAAAATATGGTCTAACACAGGACAAACAACTGCTATATGTGAAAGCTGATATGTGTATCCAACAAAAGAATGATAAAACCTTAATTCCTTTTTTTCAACAGGTGGGACAGGAGATTATACAAGGGGCCCCAGAGTTTCAAGTGATCAAGAATTTAGTGTATAGGATTTGTACAAATCCAGGTACCCAAGAATAAGTGGAACAACCTATAGTACCCCTTTGCTACCACCAAGACATATTAGCTCTAGGCCAGGATACACCCTGGGCAGGACACACAGGAGGGACAAGACTGCTAGTAGAATCTTACAAAGTCTTTTGGCCAGGGATCCATGGTGATATGACAAATATTGTCAAGAGTGCCCAGAGGTCAATTAACTGCCCAAAGGACCAAGAAGGACACTGTTCCATTAATACCTTACCCTTTATAACAACCCCTTCAAGAGGGCTTGTATGGATATAGGGGTCCTTAAATAAAAGTAGTAAAGGAATAGATTTATATTGGTGGTGTGTGATTATGCCACCAAATACCCTGAAGCTATTCCTATGAGATCTGTGGCCACTCCTCGAATAGCTGAAGAACTAGTGAAGTTATTCAGCAGGGTAGGGATTCCCAAAGAGATTTTAACTGACCGGGGTATGAATTTTAATGCAGAGCTTCTAAAGGAACTGTACTGTTTGTTGGGAATAGTAGCTGTACGTATATCACCCTATCATCCTCAGGCCGATGGCCTGGTGGAAAGATTCAATCAAACCCTGAAACGTATGCTGAAGAAATTCGTACACGATGAAGGGCAAGATTGGGATATGTACCTACCCTTTCTTCTGTTCGCATACCATGAGGTACCACAGGCCTCCACTGGTTATTCCTCTTTTTGCCTATTGTTTGGTAGGACCCCTTGAAGTTTGTTAGATGTGGTCAAGAAGTGCTGGGAAGAAGGGAAGGGTTTAAAATCTCCAGGGATAGCTCAGTACATGAGGCAGTTAAGGTGGAGATTAGTCGACCAGGTATTACTACTATTACCCACCTCCACTCACAAATTATTGATGAAGTGGCAGGGCCCCTACAAAGTGGTACACCAAACTGGCCCAGTGACATATGAAGTAAAAACACCTGATAAAAGGGCAGGTAAAAAGATCTACCATGCCAATCTATTTTAAAGGTGTCATGAGAGATCCACTCAGGGGTTACAATTGATGGTAATGCCTGAACTTCACGAATCAGAGTTGGAAACCGCATATGGACGGTTAGAAGGAGAGACTGGTATTGAAACCATACAAGTACTGTAAATCCTGAGTTAGATGAGTCACAACAAATGGAATTACAGTCTTTGATACAGGAATTTAGCACTTCCTCTACCAGTAGACCAGGCCTAGCTAACAGAATGGAACACCAAATCTATACTGAATCTAGACCAATCAGGAGGAAACCATACCGTCTCCCTGAAAGGAGCAGGGCAGATGTACAGAGGGAAATATAAAAATTAAGAGAAATGGACATAATTGAACCATCACAAAGTCCATGGGGATCCCCTGTAGTAATTGTACCTAAGAAGGAGGGTGGCATAAGATTGTGCCTGGACTTTAGAGGTCTAATCCAAGTGGCACAATTTGACGCCTATCCCATGCCAATGGTGGATGATATATTGGACCGCATTGGCAATGCTAAGTATATCTCCTGACTTAACAAAGGGTTATTGGCAGATTCCTTTGGCTGAGTCTGCTAAAGAAAAGACAGCTTTCAGCACTTCAATGGTTTTTTTCCAGTTTAAAACCATGCCATTTGGGCTAGATGGAGCCCGGTTACATTTCAACATTTCATGGATCAGGTACTGGCACCCCATCATAATTTTTGTGCGGCTTACCTGGATGACATTGTTGTTTTTAGCCGGGATTGGGAAACCCATTTACTACATCTAAAAACTGTCTTAACCTCTATACAGCAAGTAGGGAATGACAATTAATCCCTCTAAATGTACACTTGCCATGCTGGAGACCTGATACTTAGGATTTATTTTGGGTAACGGATACATTAAACCTGAGGTCTCGAAGGTTGGAGCAGTAGCCCAATGCCCAATACCTGAGACAAAGAAGCAAGTACATTCTTTCCTAGAGTTAGCAGGTTATTACAGGAGATTTATCCCACAGTTCGCTACTTTGGCAACCCCTTTGACAGAATTAACTAAAAAGAAATTCAGTAATCAGGTCAAGTGGACACCCGAATGTGAGAAGGCATTTATTCAGATTAAGGCAGCTTTATGTTCCTCACTGGTGTTATGAAGCCCCAATTTTTAACCACCCCTTTGAGGTCCACTCCGATGCCTCTGGAACTGGTATTGGAGCAGTTTTGAGCCAGACCATCAATGGGGAGGAACACCCAATTGTATATATTTATAGGAAACTGCATGAAAGGGAGCAAAAATACTCCACCATTGAGCAAGAGTGTTTGGCTGCCAAATGTGCAATCGAAACCTTGAGATTTTACTTATGGGATGCCCCTTTTATGCTAGTAACAGACCACAACCCTCTGTGCTTTATTTCACAAATGAAGGAAAAAAATAATCGAATAATGAGATGGTATTTATCTCTCCAACCTTACAAATTTACAGTAAAGCACAGGGCTGGGTCTGCCCATGTAAATGCAGATTTCATCTCTCATCTAGGAGCCAATAATAAAGCATAAACATTTAGTGGTTCTAGAAAATGTATGAATGTATGACTGTTAACTGTTCAAGTAATTGTACAGACACCCCAGGGCAAAATATTTAGTTGTGATGATAAACTAATGAAGGAAGATACAATGGTCCTCTTTAGAAAGACTTGGGCCATGTTCATGTTTTGTTTTTAGGGTACCCTGGGGTGGAACTTTCAAGAGAGGGTGGGTGAAAGCTGTATCCTACCCACTTTAAGAGGGTAGGTTGTCTTGAAAACCAGTTATGCTTCTTCTGCTACTGGTTTTTGCTTAACCTTGGGGGTATGTGACAGTTTTTGTGGACCCCCCCATCACCACTAGACACTCCTCTCTACCCTGGACCCTATTTCTAAAAAAATCTACTGCAGTAGTACTTGTCTTCTCTATAGGTCTCCCTTGACTTTTTTTTTTCACTATTTCTACCACAATGGGGTGGCCTCCTATTGTGGTATTCTTCTCTTTTCTAACCCGCTAATTTTCTACTTTTTGTCTAGGTGCTGATACTGTAGAGGCTGACCTAGCTGCCTGTTTTGGCTAAATGAATACTGGGAAGTAATTCAATTAAGCCACATCCCTTTCAGTTTTTAAAAGGGAAGCTTGGAAAAGAATTCATACTGTTTAAGTAAAATCCAGTAAAGCAAAGCCTGGTTGGAAAATAGAAAAGGGGTGGTTGCTTTGCACCACTTGATAAATGCATTCAAATTCCCAAATAGACCCTGTTAATTATGTGCACACTTCTCATCATTACTTTTCCCTTGCCTTATACCTCCCATATCTGTACCGCTAATGTGATGCTGTTCACTTGTTTAGGGCTTAAATTGTATTGCATGCAGACTAACACTTTTGGAGGCTTCTGGGGCTTAAAACTAAAGTAAAATTCTTCTTGGAAATAAGCCAGTGTACTGCAGTTGTTAGTTTATGTTAAAGCTCTAGCAGGAACTGCTTCAGGACACAATGTATGTTTTGTTTTCAAGTTAATTTAAGCAAGAAATCAAGGAGGTACCTGTATGCTCTTGAGGCCTGCTCAGATGTGCCCTTGATGCCTGCTCAGATGAAAATGAGTTTCCTTAAGGACTGCAGGCCCCCTAGTGGACTCTATTTATTATACATTTATGGTGATGTCATGATTTGGAGGAGGAGACAAGGGTCATTATAGGACCCTTGCTTATTCATCTCTATTTATTTCTCCTATGAATAATGCTATTTTATAGTTTGTAAAGATTATTACAGTACTCTTCAAGTGTGATAGATCTAGCAGAGTCTGAAGCCCCATTTCCTGTATTAGTATAGGATTATTCTCTGTCTCAGATTGGGGGTAGATCAAATGATTGATGATGTCACGGTTTTCAGTACATAAAAAGACTTGGACTCAGTATGTGGTCAGATAGGTTGTGGAGCACAGATGATGATGGTCATGCTGAGAGGGAGCTAGTACCACTCTGTGACATTTGTTTTTTTTTTCTTCAGAGAAGAGTATCTGAAGCCATTTCTTTTGGAATTAAGTTTATTTGCTTGTTTTCCTGAATTTTTTTTATTTTGTTTGCTTTAATAAAAGTCATTACATCATTTGGTGTGGTTTGAAGAGAAAACATGTGTCAAGTGTTGTCACTACCCACACCCGCTCACAGCCTCAGAAAAGCACTAGTAAACAGGCAAGAAGGAACTTTTGCCCCTTTTGCTTCTTGATTCCAAGTGATTTCAAGGAGGGTGGAGAAACAATGGGAAAACATCAAACCTGCCATCACAGAGGCAACAAGCCTTTGTGTGAAGCAAATAAATTAAAATGAAGGAAAAAAGCACTATGGTTCTCAAAAGAGGTAGTGGAGAAGGTTAGGGAGAAAAAGATAGCATTCAGGAAGTATAAGAAAATACAAAAGGAGCAGGACAGAGAACTGTACCAGTTAAAGCAGAAGGAAGTGGGGAAGGCAGTCAGAAAAGCAAAGGCCCAAACTGAGGAAAAGATAGCCAACTCAGTTAAGAAGAGGGATAAATCTTTTTATAGGTGCATTAAGGAGTGAAAAAAGACCAAGGGAAGGATAGTGAGGCTTAATAAAGGGGAGGGAGTGTGGGTGGGCAGAGGGTGACAGTGGAAAAGCAGGGATACTGAACGAATACTTCTGCTCAATATTCACAAAAGAAGAAGAGGGAGAGGTACCTAATCCAATCAGTAGAAACAATCTGGACAGGGGGGTCGATACCAGTCCATTAACAGAAGAAAGTGGACAAAGCAATGGGATCTGATGGGATTCACCCCAGAGTTCTAACAGAACTAAGGGGAGAATTAGCGGCACCAGTAACTACCCTTTTTAACAAATCATGGGAGGATGATGTGGTACCCGAGGATTGGCAGATGTGATTCCCCTTCATGAAAGTGGAAGCAAGCAGAGACGCTAAACTATAGACCTGTTAGTTTGACCTCAGTGGTAGGGAAAATGATGGAATCACTTCTGAAAGGAAGAATTGTTGAGTACCTAGAGGCCAGTGGGGTACAGGACCCAAGGCAGCATGGATTCACAGCAGGAAGGTCATGTCAGATGATTCTAATAGATTTCTTTGACTGGGTGACCAAAGTAGTAAAACAAGGAGGAGCTGTGGACATGGCCTACCTAGACTTTAGCAAGGCATTTGAAACAGTCCCACACACAAGATTAATAAACAAGCTAGCCAGCCTGGGAGTGAGTCCCAGGGTGATAGCCTTGGTAAAGCAAAATTGGCTGGACAACCGACACAAAGGTTAATAGTAAATGGAGTTCACTCCAAAGAAAAGGGGGTTACTAGTAGGGTACCGTAAGGTTCAGTACTGAGACTGGTCCTTTTTAATGTCTTTATAAGTGACATTGCAGAGGGACTAGAAGGAAAAGTATGCTTCTTTGCAGACGACACAAAGATCTGCAACAGGGTTGATACACAAGGGGGGTGGAAAGGATGAGAAGGGACTTGGCAGGGTTGGAGGAATGGTCAAATGTGTGGCAGCTTAAATTCAGTTCAAAGAAGTGCAAATTAATGCACCTGGGAAACAAAAATCCAGGGGAAGAGTACACAATGGGGGGAGGTACTAACAACAACAAAAACAGAAAGAGACCTGGGGACAGTCATATCAGATCAGATGGCCTAAAGGTAAGCAAGCAATGTGAGAAGGCAGTAAGAAGGGCTGGATGATACTGGGATGTATAGGGAAAGGTATCACCAGTAGAAAACAGGGAGTTATTATCCCTCTGTACAGATAGTTGGTGCGGTACAAAGTACTTTAGCTTTCTGATCAACCAAGTCCTTTCTCATAAACGTCTGATGAAGGACTTGGTTGGTCCAAAAGCTAAAGTACTTTGTTCTTTTTGTAACATCTTTGTTGATCCAATAAAATGTATCAAACCATTTGCTTCTGGATCTGTTCTTCTGAGACCTAGAAACAGATCACTGTGACAATTTCACTATTCTCCTCCCTCAATCTCCCTGCCTTCTCTTGCTGTTTCTTTCTTTTCTTCCCCTTGCTTATCTGTGGGTATAACAATATATGTGAATCTTTGCATAAATCTGTTTGAGTGAAACTGAGAACCCTTGTTTTGAAAATGTATGTACTGTGACGGGGTAAATAAGACCCTGTCCCATTTGTTATGCAGAAAGAGTTAAAAGCAATGATCTGTTCTATCCTGTTCTTTTCTGTCTCTTGTCTGTCTGTTGCACAATCACATTTTCTTGTAAGACCTAGGAACTGATCACTCTGACAGTCATGATTCTCCCTCTCCTACTATCTCCCTGCTTTCACTAGCTGTTTCTATCTTTTCCCCCTTGTTTATCTGTAGATATAAACCATATGTGAATCTTTGTCTGAAGCTGGAATCTCTTGGTTTGAAAATGTATATAGTTATATTGTTGAAATGATTGCAAAAAAGCTATTTGGAACTCAGGGATATGCAGTTTGACCTCCACAAACTCATTTACAGAGTTGTTACAGGAGATTAGTTCTGAGACACAATGTTCTATATTGTTGCAACTGCAAGGAAAGAAACTGACAAGAATACTGATATATTTTGTGAGAAACAGGAGGTGCTTTAACAAGCTCAGGATGCAAAAGTTAATTTACAGTAAAATACATTATATATAAAGACAGCAATCTCTTGTTGGTGAGAAAGAGAGAGAGAGCTTGGAACTTGGAATTAGCGATACCCTCAGATGAAGGACTTTGTTTTGTTTGGACTGCCTATATAAGAGCCATCCTGCACAATGTTTTTTTTTTATTTTATTGTCATTGATAATAATAAAACACTACTTGCAACTTTTATGATTTCTCCTGGTTTTCCTGTGCCTCCTGACCTGCGCCCCAATGACAATTACTCTGCAAATGACAAAGTCTAGCACTTTTTTTGTTTGTGAAATGGTAACATGAACCACAAAAGGCAGAACCATAAATGCCTAGACATTAGGCGGTAACTTTAGTAGGTGACAACTTTTCTCTTTTCGTTTTTTGCATTGTTTTAACATTTTTGACATTTTAAACTTTGTATTACAAAGATGAATTCAACTGCAAACATTAACTGAGCTGCAAATGGGACTGACAGATCGTGGTAAAAATGGGAGTTGCAGAGTGTCTTTGGTTATAGCTGACTCTTTCATTTATAGTACGTGTTGAAGGGTACTGGTCGTGGATGTTGAATGTTTAGATATTGAACTGTCAGGGCACACCAGGAAAATTTAATGTTTGGGCATTACTTTCTGGATCTGCTCCATTTCCTTCTGTTTTTTTCTGTGTTTCTTATTTTTTCAGTTGCTTTATTGTCAGTTATATGCTGAAGTTTTTGACTGACTTGTACTGTGCTTGGTAGAGTTTCTGTGGATGGAGTACTTGCTGTGTTGGTCAAAATTGTGCTCAACTTTTTATGATCTTTAGAGGAGGCAGACCAATAATTTCTTAATCATGGCTCACATCTGTGTCTGGTTATCATCACATTTTCCCGACTTGTAAACAAAAAGTGCACTGCTGTGCTTTTTAAGCAGTGGTTGGTATAGTGAGTAGAAATATGTGCTTCCTTTGAAATTGCTACTGTTAGGGTGTCCAAATAATTAATGTTCATGGACTGCTTACAGTACCATGTCCTTGGCTGATCTAATACTTGCTGGGGCATTGTTTTGAATATAGGTACAGTATTGGGGTGGGGTGCATTTAGACAGGTACATTTTGTAAAGTTTAACAGGGCAGTTTGGGTTTCAGGGGTCACTATACAAAAATAATTTCTTTCTTAATTTCCTTGATGTTGCCATGTTTTTTGGTGTGCTCATGGTAGCACAAATGCAGGTATTTACAACAATATTCATCATTTTGAATTTAAATGGAGTTTTGCTTCAAACCCCGAATACCCTCTCTCCCGCTCCCTCTCCATGCCAGGTCAAGTTGTAACATAAACCTTATATGGCACACGAAGCTCGGTGCTGTACCTTGTGAATTTATTTCCAGCTGTCTTCAGTTTTTTAAATCAGGGTCACTGATTCAGGGATGATATGATTACTTATCTTTGACAACTTTTCTAAATTGTTTACAGACTTAGACAAAAGCATTGTTTAAAAATGTAAAAATAGGTTCACCGATCAGGTTCACAACTCTTAACAACATCTACATTGTTCAAGTGTCTGTTTAAGCCTACTCTGACTGTTCTTTTTGGCAGTTTCTGACAGAGGGGTGGAACTGTCTCAGCAGTGTAGCCAGATATTCAAAATACAGTTTTAAAGTCTGTTTCCAGATTTTTGGTTTTCAGCCAATCACTGAACACATTAAAAGTCCAACTTGTGCTTTCTGGGGGTGTTTTATTCTTTTTTTTATGTCATCCAGTTCCTCAGCAGATAGCATGACACATCAACTCTGCTTTCTGCCTCTCTGATCTTCATAGTTGTCTTTCTTTTTTTTTTTGCTTTTTTGTTGGTTGGCTGTTCATCTAAATCAAGAGCAATGAAGTGATCCACCCTCTCAGTGTCACTAAGTGTGCCAGACATATCAAAGTTACTTAGCAACACATTGCTCATTTTTGCATTGCTCAGCATGGTTTTAAATATTGTGCGGTTTTATTTCTTTTTAGGAGGTAACGTGCGTATACATTTGGGCAACATTCCCTCCAGTACTTAGTTGGGCTCTGAAGCGTGTAGGTAACTAGAGCATTAATGACCGGTCATGTGATCATTTTAAGCCCAAATGTTTTCTAGGTTTTGTTTTAATTTTCCAACCCATTTTAAAAATATATGTATTGTATGCAACACCTGTTCATATATATATATTAAAGGGCACAAATCAGGGATACTTTCTCTTCTTTGGGACCTAAAGTGAAATTATTAAAATATTCTCACTCCAGGTCCCCAGGAGGAAATATATCTTCCCTGTATGGCCCTATTGTCTGGAGCCAGCAGTGCAAAGAGCACAATCAGAATGCAGCTGTTCACTTGCACACTATCTCCTGCTGCCGAATATAATTTCCTTGGCTGCCCACAGCAATAACTTTCACTTTCTCTATAATGTATGAAGTTCACAAAATCTTCAATAATCCAGCAAATTTATCATTAAAATCTAACCCCAAGTAATGCTCCTGATTTTCCCTGCCTGCCACAACAACTGCACATAAGTTAAGACCCTCTTACCTCCTTCCATATCCTGGGAATTGTGGTGTCTCTGCCTGACCAGTACTGCAGCACACACAAAGCCAACAACTATCATTTATAACCTTGTTCTTTACTAGTACCTGCTCGCTGTCTGAATGCAAGCACTCACTTCCACTGCATGTAAACATAACACAAATACACACTGATGCACTAATGCATGCAGTAGAATTGTGTGCATCAAAAGTAAACAAAGCCCATTTGGTCATCCTGAATACAAAGTAAAATACATTTTTTAAGTTAAAAAAGTATAGAAAAAGTTCACAGGTGTTGTGTAAATTGAATATGCCATGTGTGTATACATATATATATATATATATATATATATATACACACCATGGCCCTACCTGAAATAGCACTGATATTTTTGCTGAGTGCAGTTTGACCTTTGACATCATGAGTGATGTCATAGGTCAAACTTCATGAGGAGACATATCAGTGCTATTTAGGCCATGGCATATTCAATTACATAACACTCAGAACTACTATATATATATAATGAGTGTGTGTGTGTGTGTGTGTGTGTGTGTGTGTGTGTATATATATATATATATATATATATGTATATATATATATATATATATATATATATATATATATATATATATATATATATATATATATATATATACAGTATGCAGTATGTGTATTTATACAACTTATGTGCTGGGATAAATGCCAGTGTAAAAGTAATATCTCTAGAAGCCAGTGAAGATAACACTGATATCTTCATGTTCCTATACGTCATCATGATATCTTAACACTCCTATACGTCATCCTGTTATCTTTTAAACTCCTCTATGTAATCTCTAAGAAATCCTATTGATCCTCACAGGAAACTTAGCTGTTCTAAAGCTCTGCCTTTTAATTACCTGAACCCCTCCTCCCCCTGCCAGCATGACTCTTGCATCTTGTTCAACCTGCCATCAATTTAAAATAGTCATTAAATTATCCTGCCATTTCTCCCTCCTCTTACTGAAAGAATTTCATTCCTCATATCCCAGATTTGTACTGTCACTGAGCGCTTTCAATACATTACAGCAAGTAGCTCAGAAACATTTATGATAGCGAACTGTCAGTGCAAAATTTCAAAAATCCACTCAGTTTTTATAAATTTTCCTGAGCTTTGTAAAAAAACAATCTGCCAAGTACAAATGTAAGAGAGAGAGAATGACTCAGTATGTCAACAGTTTCAGACAAGTGAAAGTGAGCACGAGCGAGTGTTACTATAGCAACACACGCTCACAGTCACATTCACTTCTCCGAAGCTGCTGACATGCTGACTTGGTCTCTCATTCTACTGCCACCAGCTTCTTCATAACACACCAACAACATTACTAAAAATGCAGTGGATTTACATGTTTGCACCGACACTGTCTTATTTTAAACATTTCTGACCTACTCAATGTAATCTATTGAAACCAATCATCACACTTCAAATCTAGCAGATCAGAAATAAAAGTCGGTGAGATGAGGAAGAAATCACAGGAACAACCACCAGATAAGTTGCTTTAATAACTTCATAAATTTGTAAAACCCGCAGAGATTTTTCTCAATGTACAAGTGTCTCATCTTTTAAATGTCTCCCTGGTCCCCCAGTGAAAACCCTCACTCATGCTACAAATTTATACCATTAAAACTTATACTCCTCAGTGATCCCGGGGGGCAAAAGGCAATATCAACCAGATAACTTTAATAACTATGATTTCACTAGTTATAGCAGGCCACAGTGGAGTGGGGAGGAGGATGGGGGTTAAAGCTACTGGTCCTGCCTGATAACTTCTGTGGAATATTGTTTTAAATACTGTATGTGGTGGGTTGTCATGGGGAGACAGGGCAAAACATATGTGGGAGTCATGTTGGGGGCCCAGCACATAAGTTGTATGAACAGAACATGACATGGCCTGACTGAAGATATCATATTTATCTTCACTCGAGGCCAATGACATCAAGATATCTCACTTGTGGCTTTGCCACTCATGACATATCATGATATCATTAACCTCTCGTGAAGATAAATATATATCATACACACACACACACACACACACACACACACACACACACATACATATATATATATATATATATATATATATATATATATATATATATATCTATGTATCCTTTGCAAAAATATTCTTAATGTACAAGTTAGGGTAACTTAATGCCACAAAAGTAGGGAAACATGGCATTAGGGTTTCCAACTCTAACTCCCCACCTCCCCACAAGTAGCAAAAGGAAAAAAACATGAGGGTTTTGGGTCTCTGGAGACTTAGTGAATCAGTGGTGGGGTCTTCCTTGGGTTGTCAATCCTAATGCTCTCCCCTCCCCCCAGGTCATACCCTCCTGTCTGAAGCACAAGGTACAGCTCCAAGTCAGTGCCTCATAGTGATACTGTCTTCAAATGTAGAGACGTATGTCTCACCAAATGTTGCCAACACAATGTGTTGTAGCTTACTTCAGTTCCCTGTGTGAAAAAAGGAGATCACATCTCATGTTGCTTGTTCATGGAACATGGTGGGCATTACAGCTGACAACCCCAAGGAAGAATCCACCACTCATTCACCAGGACTCTGGAGACCCAAAACCCCAATGTTTTTTCCTTTTGCTGCATTGGGGGGTGGAAATAGGGAGTTAGGGTTTGCTGCTTGGGGAGGTGTGGAGCTAGGGTTGAAAACCCTAACACCACATTTCCCTGCTTTTCTGGTGTTAAATTACTATAATTGGTGCATCAGCAAAGTGTTTTGCAAGGAATTTCCTTTCTTTTTAAGACAGTGACCTCATATAACTACAGGTGCAGATGTTATGGGCCCTTTAGGCTCTTTGCCATGAGAAGACTCCATCCTCCTACAGAAGTACAGGGCCTGGCACATCCCCTATCCCAGTCAGAGAACACAAGTTAAAATTACCAAAGTTCTAAGTGAGCATCGAACATTTTCAACATATACTCATAACTTTGTCATTTTTACATGTTTTGACCCCATATTTTCAACATGGCCTTCTTATGAGCCCACCTCATGAACATGGGCAGTGAAAATTTTCACATCCCTTCTGAAAGGTAATTTTGCTAAGCAACTCTAAAATTGCCCTATGGCCCTGATATGCATAATTCCACCACTATTGGTCAGGAGGTGGGGACCCAAAAAGTCCATGATGAAAATTTTGAATCAAAAAATGCAAAACTTTCAAAGTTATGATTTAAAGTTCAAACCCAATTGAAATATATTGAACCATACTTAGTCTACACAAAAATAAATGTCACAAATTACATGTTACAAAGTACTGCATGAAAGGCAGAAATTATGAGTTACAAATGGTAAAATTGTGAGAAATGGCTCAAGGCAATTCCGAGGCAGAAGGATAGGTTTGGGGAGTTATTTATTTTTGAAATTCAGTACCAGAATCAAGCTAAACAATTGCTGTTTAGCAAAATACAGATATTGGGGTTTGATTTTACATCGGTATTTCCTTCTTATATCATTTTGTAAATTGTGAAAGAAAAACAAGATGGTGACCATCATGATCGGTATTTTATTTTATTTATTTATTTAAGTAAATTGGATAAATAACTTTCAGCAATACTGCCCATTTTCTAAGGTTCCTTGTCAATTTCAAGGCAGCAGAACAGTTCATGGTATGTTCAAAAGTTAGGTTACAATACGACAGTTATGGGTATATGCAGAAAGTAGTTTACAATTGGCAACAAGCAAGAGTGAGGCTAGTATTCATTAACATCAGTTCCTTCTCTGTTTCAAAGAGGTACAACAGTTCAGGGTATATGCAGAAGGTAGATTGCAATAGGCAACTGGCAGGAGAGAGGAAGCCCAATGTTGGGGTTGCCAGAGAAACACAGGTCAAGGCATGTGGGGCATAAAAACTCCTTACTACTGATAGATATATTTGGTGGTGTTTGTTCGGGACAGCTACATGGGCCAGACAGATGTGCCCTCAGTACTGTAGTTCTCTTTTGAATTGTCCAATTCTCGAGATCCCCTGGAGAGGCATATCAATATCCAGATTATTTATCCAGTGAGGGGCCTGGTCGCAAATGAGCGCATGGTCTTGTTAGTTCTTCAGTGTGGAACAGAGAAGTAACTGTGGATCGAGCTCCTGGTGGCATAGGCATTTTGTGAGGGGGTTAGGAGAGTTTGTATCCCAGGGGAAGTGAGGCCTAGGAGTGCTTTCACTCCCATGAGGCAGGTCTGGTATTTTATCCTGATAGTAAGAGTAGCCAGTTTGTGAGGGTATACAGTGCACAAGTGTGGGTGGTTTTGACTGCTCCAGAGGCAAAGCGACATGCTTTGTTTAGAGCCATCTTGACCCTGTTAAGAACTGTTTCAGAGGCAGCCCCATAGTCCAGAATGCAGTAATTGATCATTGGGAGGATGGCACTAGTGAGAGCCACCCTTTTGGCCTGCGTGGTAAGGTTGTGCCTCTGCCTATAGAGTGCCCCAAGTTTCCTGTTGATATTGCATGCCAGCTGATTGACATGGTGATGAAAGGTGAGTGACTGGTCAATTGTGACACCCAGGTACTTAACTGTGTCAACCTGGTCTAGGGCAACTCCCATTGCATTGAGGATGGTGAGGGGATTTCTCTCTACACAACAATTAAATCATGAAAATAAACACTTGCAAAGTTCTTTTTTTACGGTCAAACTTGAATATTAACTCAAAATCATTATAACTCTGAAACGGTATAATATGTTTTCACCAAATCTTCAAAAGGCACACCCTTGGCACAGGTCCCTTCAAACCATGAATATTTAATGAAAAAATTCCACACTGTCTAGGCTGTAGGTGAGAGTAAAAAAATATGCAATGTGAAGTATAGTTTTTTTTTCCATGTTTTGGCACTCCATATCTCGAAAACCATACAAGACGCTATCACAAACTGTTCACACCTTGAGACTCAGACAGTATAACCGCACATGCCAAGTTTTGTTCTATTTTGTAAAACAATGCCAAAGTCATTAAAGGGTACCTAAACAAGCAGTTTTTTTAAACTGCAAACTCCAAAATCTGGCTTCATAGCACAGTAAAGTAAAGGCTGCTGTTTACATTTATGCTAAAATTGCATTTATGTAAATAACATAAATGCAGTTTCATAGCTTTTGAAAAATGTAAACATCAGCCTTTCACTTTAAAAAAAAACAGCCATAGTTTCTCCCTAAGATGTCTGCCAAGTGTGTTAAGTGAAGAGTCACGATGACATCATTAGAGCCAGAGACAGAGACCCATATATATTTCTATAGTGCTAACTAATTCTTCTTTCTCTCTTTGTTTTGAATTGTTGTACCAGAATGATCAACACCATGTAGTAACTCACGGATTATTTTGATCAGTACACATGTTAGGCTACGATTTTTTTTTCTTTTTGTTTACTTTAACTTGTGGAAAATGTTTTGCAATCCAGCTGACTTTTTCTTTGGCAAACTGCATTACAGTACAACACTTCAAATACCTGAAGATCTAGTGGTTATATGATGTACCAAATTTTGTTTTTTGTTAACCAGGAGAGACACACTAATCTGAAATCTTGTTTACAGGTGTGGCCTGGGAGCACAAAAAGTTTAGTGTCTTGCTCAGTGTCACACAGCAAAGTACCGGTCGGGTTCAGTTCCAAAGCACGTGCTCTCTTGCTCATCCAAAAATAAGGCGTTCTTTTTCCATGTGAACCTCCTGCATGTAGCCTGCCTTCTGTTGAACACCCCACCATCCATACCCTGTCCTTAGTACTGCCTGGGGCCACATACGTGCTTACAATCTCATGAAGGGAATTATCACACCTCAGATTGTAATCTTGTACCTCAGAGAGTAGTGCACACCTATACTGATATGCATCATCAGCTGGCACTGTTAAAAAATGTCTCCCAAATCACTCTCCAGTCCACGTTCTCAATGTTTGACTTTTGCTCCCACAGTAAACATTAAGTGAATCACCACCCTTCTGCACAGTGAAGGCAGTATGTACAGTTCCCCTGCTGTGTTTTTTCCCGCCTCATTAACCAACAACTAGGTCTTCCTGAAGGGCCAAGCAATAAGCATCATGACCCACCAGAAAAACTGCTGTTCATGCCCTCATAAGGGCTGCACTTACAATGGACAACAATATTATTAGCAGGAGAGGCATACTAATACCTTGAGCGAATCCACTCGACTTCCAGTGTCAGTCTGCTCCTTTACCTGTGATCTGCAGAACCCTGCAGGACAGTTCACAGCAATTCTTCCCCAGTACTTTTCTGTGCTCTACTCCACAATGTGAGTTGGCTGGCTACCACCTTTCCAAATCTTGAATGAGCTATACACAACTCCCTCAATACTGTCCTAACAAACGTCAACACCCCCCCCACCAGAGGGTAATCTCCCTACACTGAATTCAGGTAACAGTTTAGGTGCAGCCCTGCCACTCTGAGTATTTGTCATCACTGGCTAGTCTTATCCACAGTCGGGTAGTGATCACGATGCTGGTAGACCCACATTTCAGATCTCACAGTGATCTGGTCAACGTCCTCCTTCATGTTTTTGACTAACCTGAATATAGCTGTACCCTGCTGGAATGGCATCTTTAGTCCCTCTCTGGCATATATTCTTCTCACCTGCTCCCCACACCAAAAACTGGTGAGTTCACTACCCTTCTGCATTATGAATGTGGTTAGTACAGTCTCCCATGTTATTCTTGCATATTAATAATAAACATGATCTTCTGGTAAGCCAGGCTGATAGCTTCATGGCACAAGTGGAAAAATAGGCTTTCATGCCCATATTAGATTTAAGCCACCTATGATTAGGCACTGTTAAATGACGTGCATAATGATGTGCACACCCGTCATTTAGTAGTGACTAATCAAAGGTAGCCTAGATGTTTTAAGGATAGGAAAGCCTATCATTCCCCTTGTTCCCTGCTGCTATCAGCCTAACTTACTGAAAATATATGTTTATATTTGATATGTCAAAATAAAACGGGGACTGTACTACTTGCATTCATGATGCACAAGGGTGATGAGATCACCAGGTTTTGGTGTGAGGAGGAATAGTGAAGAATGAATACCAGAGGGGGACTGAGAAGGCCACTCTTTCAAGGTACTGCTATATTCAGGGAAGGGGGAAGACAGAAGGAGAGAAATATGAGCAGACTGCTGTGATAAATAAGATGTAGGCTGCCAGCACCTTGATCACTACCTGACCCTGTTGTCCTGGCCAACATTCCCCTTCTCATAAAACCAGTTCATGCAATTGTCCAAGGCTGTGTGTGGGTGTTGATGTATTAAATGGCTGCCACTACACATTCAGTCACTTCACTACCAGTCTAGTATTGCTTGTAAAGCACTTTGGGATACAATGCATATGAAAACCACTATAGAAATGCTGATTCTTCTTCTTATTATTATTATTATTATTTCCCATGGAAATAGAAGACAAAACAAGCATATGTTTTGGTTTCAAGAAAGTATGAACTCTAACACTGGCCTGCACAAGAACTTTGCAACAAAAAATTGGTGGCTCTAGGGGGTAGTGAAGGGTGTGACTGCAAACTCCCACACACATAGTAACATACTTGCTTGCTGCTGCTGCATTTCACTTTGTTGAAGAAGTGTGATTTATTGATTGCACAAATGTTTACATTCAAACTATGGATTACATTTGTAGGTTCTGTCAAAAATGTAAAGATTTAATAAAAATGTTAAAAAGTGCACATTAAGCATGCACACCACCCCAGCACTCCCATTGCCACATCCTGGATCCGGCATAACCTCTAGACCACCAGGTTATTCAAGATTTGCACTGCACCGTGGTTTGCCACAGAGAAAGTCGGCTGGTTTAAAACAGAATTTTAGCATGTTAAAGTAAACAAAATGAACAGAATCATAGCCTAACATGTGTATTATACAAAATACTGCACATGGTTTTGACCATTTGGGTGAAACAATTCTATACAAAGGGAAAATAGAACTAGTCAGCACTATAGAGAGTCATATATCTCTCTCTGACTTTGGCTCCAATGATGTAATCACATAACACATTTGGCAGCCATTTTAGGAAGCAGTTAAGACAGTTTTTTTGAAATTAGAAGGCTGATTTTACAATTTTCAAATGCTCTGGAACCATATTTAGGTAAATTATGTAAATGTTGTTTTAGCATTAATGAATACAGCAGCCTTTCCTTTAGTCACCTACGGAGTCAGATTTTTGAAGAGTTTATTGTCAAAATGTTGTTTAGGTATCCTTTAAGGTGCAAAAACTGGGATTTAACAGAGAACAGCCCACTCAACCCTAACTATTAGGGCATCACCGAGCCCCTATTATATCTACCACATAAACTTGATTTCAAACAAATCTCAATGGACTAAACTGAAAATTAAATTACCATAAATTCACCTGTGGTTCATTAGAAATATGGCTTAAACCACTTTTTAATTTTTATTCTTCCAGTACTTTGGTATTCTGCATGCTGAGAAAACATGCAAAAGAAAAAAAAAACAGAATTATTCCCTATTCCTAGTGTGCCATGGCATTAATTATTTAATTATATTAATTGCCTCAGTCTTATGCTTATGCCCACACTATAAAGTGTCTGGCATGCTTATGAGCAGTAAAAATCCATGCTATACAATGAATCAAATCAACAAAACATTAGTCATTTGTCTGTCTCATATTCACTGTTAAATATCCATTGAACATAATGGTAACTAAATAAATCCATTCTCGTGTACAAAATAGATTTTCTTGTTCTCATTTACTTAGGAGCTATTTCATGTGTTAATTTACTAGAACTGTCTCATATTCATTTAGTTAATGCACTTTCCCCATCACCCATAGGTGTACTTGAATTCTTACTGTTTCAATCTATTTAAATACTGTGCTCGTAATTCCAAGCACTCCTATTTTATGTACCAACCTATTTACTGCTTTTCAGCATTTAAGTATTCTATATGTGGTACAGCTGTAATATAAAATAAAGTACATGTAGGATTTAATCCTTTGCACAGTAAGGCTGCTTTAGTCTGTAACAAGAATTTAAAAATGTGATATACTGAACCAAAAGAATGCACTGGCTGTGCATCTTATCTTCCCACAGGTTTCTCTGCACATGATGCTTGTGTAACTCCTCTGGGGGGACTTACCAGCTTGCCTCTTGGGCTGTCCAGTCTCCCATTTGTCCCTTGAGTCTCCATCCAGCCATTGCACCATTTTAGTAGTCCAAATCGGGGCCAGAGGAGCTGAAGCGCAGACCCGCCACATTGTTTCTGCACTTCTGTGCATCAGGCAGTCCACGCATGTGCCGTAGCGCATTTGGGTTTTTGACTTCTCCTGCAGCCATTGGAATGCCTCTCCTATGCTCTCAGTCCCACTGCTTAGCTAATCGGGGACCAGAAACATAGAGGAGGTGGCACAGAAGTCACAATTGTTTTTGCTTAAGAAGTGCCAATGAGCACTGCTGGATCAAGAGGGCTCATGAATATTAATGAACCAAGCCTGCCTAGCACCTGGGGGGGCAAGCTGAATCAGCACTAGCGACAGGCTGGTGGTAAAATAAAACTATAAGATTCTGCAGCCAGGTGAAAAAAGGGAAAGGCTGCTTTTAGACTATGGGGGCCCTGAGTAATACAACCTCTGGTCAGAGCCGATACTGCTGTGGAGAGCTTTTAGGTTCAGCAAGAACATTGAAAAGAATATGCAGTGCTCTCGCCACACTGGAGTCAGATGTAACTGATACTGCAATGATTACAGAACAGCGCATGCATGATGTGCCTGTGTGATACTCACACATGAGCAGTTTGCCCCCGAGTCAGCCTTGTATAACATGGTAGTGCAGACTACATATGTGCAATACTCACATATGTGCAGTTTAAGTCAGCACCGCCATGTTGCACATGGCAGATGTCAGTATCTCAGCAAAGCTATCCTGTGTCAGATGTAAACATGGGTAAAAGTAAGACCTCACTGAAAATGGGATACTGCATCTCAGCCAGGCTAACCTGTATCAGTGCATTGTAAAAATGGGTAAAATTAGGACCCCCCTGAAAATGAGATACTGCATCTCAACAAAGTTATCCTGTGTCAGTACATTGCCAACATGGATAAAAGCATGACCCCACTGAATACAAGATACTGCATCTCAGCCAGGCTATCCTGTGTCAGTACATAACAGGGCGATAATAACTGTGGAGCATTTTCTCCCATACAGAATCCCAGTTATAATTTGCCATTATAACCTGCGGGTTACAACAGTGAACACATGCTGTGTTTCTCTTGCACTAGGCAGCTGCAGTCACCATTCCTTCACTTGGTGGCTTTTGCCATTCTTCAGCCCTGTATAGTTCACCTGAGAGTTTGCTGCACTCAAAGTCAGCAGTGGTAAGTTATTTACAGGGCAACTTTTTTTTAACATAAGTTGGCTATGTAAAAAATGAGCAGATGTTTTTATCAGGAGCCACAGGCTGCACTGAAACCCACCTGGTCTGCGGCTCCATAGAAATATCTTTATTTTATATAGTTGCAGTGGTGAGAAAATGCTCCCCAGCAACTATATAAAATAAAGGCTATGTACAGGTGTGTAGAACTCAAATATTACACACACCCCTTGGGTGGGATACCTTAATAAACCCCTTGAGCTTCACCCTTGGAGGGGTGTAAAATCTTGTTATAACCCAGTACCCAACCATTATTCTATATATAATACCATCAAGAGGTCCTTCAGACGTGAACCTTGACATCAAAGCTTGAAAGATTCCAACATTTTTCCAGAGCTTCTGTGATATGTTGTAGATGAGTTTTACCATTTAAAATAAATAAGAGCACATAAAACAGCCTTAACATTTGTTATAGTGATTTTGCTGACAGGTATAATGAAGTCAGTTGTGTACATGTATTGATTTGAGCATACAGGAAAATGTACAGGAGCTTTGTTCCAGTTTTACATGGAAAATACAGGGAAAAGGATGATGCCCTACAGGGAAATGCTTTGTTCAATCTGGGAACACTGCAGTTGACACCACTATGATTTATTTGTAATCTCCTATGATGCCTCTTGCATCCTCTGAAAAAACCTAAAACATTAGCTGCCTAGCATTTACCCTTCCTACAAATATAAAAACATGAGAGTTCCAATGCCACTAATTAGATAGGTCCTGAAAGGGTTAACATAAATACACTCTTCAAAGGAAATAGTGTAAATCATTGCTACACACATATACACACTGGGAGAGAGACAGTGTCCACCTGAGGATATTAAGGGAGCTGTGAAGGGAACTAGCAGCACCTCTAGTGACCCTGTTCATGGAATCACTCAACACTGATGTGGTTCCAGAGGACTGGAGGAGGACACATGTATGTAGTCCCACTGCACAAAAGCAGCAGTAGGGAGGAGGTGGGGAACTACAGGACAGTCAGCCTCGCCTCAGTGGTGGGAAAGATCATGGAGACCCTGCTGAAAGGGCTCTACGATGCTAGTTTGACAACTATTTCATCAACTGGCATCACAGCGACAGGCTCCATGTTGACCGTGATTTGCAAGGAACAGAGCACATTGGACAGTGTTTTTTCTTCAGGGGGCTTTGCCCCTGAACTCCTCACATGGGGGGCTCTGCCCCCCACACCCCCCATACTTTCAGATTCCAACTCTGAGTCAGAGTTGGTTTGGGGAGGTGGTGCAGGATGGGGGAAAGTGTTCCAGTTCCTGGGTGGACTTCTACAGTGACATGTCAATGTTGTCGGCATTGACATATGTCACTGTAGAAGTGTCACTGTGCAGGAGGTACACTGCTGAAAGAAAGGATAGTGGCGCACCTGGAATCCAGAAGTGCCCAGGATCTGACGCAACACAGATTCACAGCAGCAGAAAGGTCATATCAAATGAATATGATAGACTTTTTTTATTTGGGTGACTAGGGAAGTAAATCAGGGAGGGGAAGTAGATGGCACTTATGTAGATTTCAGCAAAGCCTTCAACATCATCCCACATAGAAGGCTGGTTAACAAGATGGGTAGCCTGGGTATGGGAGATAAGGTAGTGAACTGGGTTAGGAACTGGTTAACAGACAGGACACAATGGGGTACAATCTGGGGAGAGGGTGTGACCAGCGGGGTACCATAGAGATCAGTACTGGGACCAATCCTGTTCAATGTCTTCATTAGTGACATTGCAAAGGGTCTAGAAAGAAAGGTCTGCTTGTTTTTCAGATGACACCAAGATCTGCAACAGGGGGGATATTCCAGAAGGGGTGCAGAAAATGAAGAGGGACCTAGAGAAGCTTGAAAGATGTTCAGATGTGTGGCAAACTGAGGTTCAATGCAAAAAAGTGCAAAATAATGTACCTGGGTAGAGGGAACCCTGGGGAGAACAACAGGTTGGGGAGTAGGAGCTGACTGTCACCATGGAGGAAAGGGACCTAGGGGGTTATCATCTCTAATGTCCTTAAGGTATCAAAGCAGTGCACAAAGGTGGTGGAGAGGGCCATTTTCTTGCTGGGGTGCATCGGCAGAGGTATCACTTGTAGGAGGTGGGAGGTGGTGATGCTATTGTATAAAATATTGGTAAGGCCTCACGTGGAGTACTGCATGCAGTTCTGGGGGCCCCACGTGCATAAGGACATAAACAAGGTGGAGACTATCTAGAGAAGGGTGACAAAGATGATGTGAGGCTTACACCACAAAACATATGAGGAGAGACTTAGGGACCTCAACATATACTCACTGGAGGAAAGGAGAGAGCGGGGGGACATGACTGAAACTTTCAAGTACCTCAAGGGCATAAACAAGGTGCAGGTGGGGGACCTTTTCCAATGTAGAAAAAGTACTAGAACAAGGGGGCACAATATGAAATTGGAGGAGGGTAGATTAAGAGGTAATGTGAGGAAGTTTTTCCTACACAGAAAGGGTAGTTGATACTTGGCATAGTTTGCCACAGGAGGTAGTGGGGGCAAGCACAGTGGAGGAGTTTAAGCATGCCTGGGACAGGCACAAGGGAACCTTGAGATGAGAGGGAGTGATGAAAAGCCATTGATCTCATAGGGTCAGTGGCCATATACAATGTATAAGGCCTATGGGCAGACTGGATAGGCCTAGTGGTCCTTATCTGCTGACAATTTCTATGTTTCTATGATGACCAAGAATGTAATTTGAAACTTCTCTGCAGTTAGATGCTGTATCTGTGGGAAGTCATGCCAGTAAATTATGAGTCTACAAACACAGCAAGTCACATTGCAATAATCAACCAGATGAAAAAAAAGATTCAAAGAAACATATTCTCAAATGTCTGCACTGTACCTGACCTGTTCATGGCCCTACAAACAAACAAACAGGGGGCTTCAGCCTCAAGTGCTGTCAGTCCCTTGCCTTTCATCAACATTAAATGCATTACACAGAGGGCATAGCTGCATGGTACCTGTCTGTCTGGGTAAACAGAGAGCTTTGGTCTCCAGCGTTGTTAGTTCCACACCTTTCACCAGAATAAAATACTTCACAGAGTGATGAAATCTGCACTGTACCTGCCCTGTTCATGACCCTACAAACAAACAAGGAGCTTCAGTCTCCAGTGCTGTAAGTGACCAGTCCCTCACTTTTCACAAGCTTTAAATACATTACACAGGGGGCACACTTTATTTATTTAGTTATTTATGTAACTCACTGGAGGAAAGGAGGGATGGGGAATATGATTGAAACCCTTAAATACTTAAAGAGGATAAACAGGACTAATACAGAAGTGATTTTCCCTATTAGAAGAGGGAGGGATATGAGGGGGGTACCAGCTGTGACTGGAAGGGGGAAGGTTCAGAAGGGAAGTCAGGAGACATTTTTTCACAGAATGGGTAGTAGACAAGTGGAATGCTCTGCCTGAGGAGGTGGTATCCTGTAGAATGGGTGACTTTAAAAGGAGTGGGACAGAGTGGGGGTAATGATGGTGAGGGAGGGAGGTGGGGCAGCTACAAGTTGAGGGCTGGCTGCACAATCGAGCAGACTCAATAGACCGTGAGGCCTGTTTCTGCTGTCATTTTCATATGTTTGTATGTTCATATGTATGTATTTATGTATATATGTATGCATGCATGTATGTATGCATGCATGTATTGATTGTATTTACATTTTTATAACCAGGCAGGCCCACTGAGATGTGCAAGTTGTATAATACAATACACAGGAGAAAATACCAAGCAAATAAAATATATTCTACATACAGTGAACATTAGTTTATCACAAATTTGAGTAGACATGCATGATACCTGTCATTCTAGGTGAACAGAGGGCTTCAGCCTCCAGATCTGTTAGTCCCTCACCTTTCACCAGCATTAAATACATCACACTATGGGGAGCCTCATCTTACCCTGTACTTGACTGCACTTTCTCTGTAGATAAATATGGAGCTTAAGTCTCCAGTGCTGTTAGCCCCCCACCTTTTACCAGCAACATATACATGACAGAGTGATTAAGTCTTACGTTGGAGTCAGTATAGCATAGTGGTTAAGAATACTGACTGGCTGGCCCGGTGGCGAAGAATGTTGAGGTGCTGGACAACACACCTCGAACCACGCCGGCGACCTGGGTTTGGGAACGGACTCGGGACGCTGTGGGCTGGCAGGGGAAGGAGAGGATTAAGTATCCGGAGGACTGCTCTCCTCTCCTGGGGTGGGTTGGGTGGGGAGCCTCGCTCTGTAGTGCTCCCAGTGGAGACCAGGAGTACTACAAGTGGCACAGGAGGGATGACCAGAAAAGTGGAAAAACAACTTCAGTGGCCACCGGATGACGGCTTCCATGCTCTACACTGCCAAAACCTCCAGGAACCTACTCCTCCACAGCAGCACCCTGAATCAGTAAAAATAAGAGTGCGCTGGGTTTCCCCTGTCCCTGGTGTCTTCCCCCTCAGAGGAGAGGAACCCGCCCAGTGAAGGGATATGCTGGGACACCTGGGGAGTTGGCTGCTGATCTGTGATAAGGAGGGGGCTTGGGAAGAGGATAGCTGGGGCAATAGCAGCATTAGGAAGCCCAAAGAAGAGGGAAACACCGGAGTGTCGGAGGTAAAAAAAAAAAAGAAAGAATACTGACCTACAAACCTGGAAACCTGGGTGTTAATCCACAGCCCCAACTTGCACTCTGTGTGACCCTGAGGAAGTTATTTAACTTCCTTGTGCTCCCAGGTCACACCAGAAAACAACTTAAGTTTAGTGTGCTTTTGCTAGTCAACCAGTTTTCCCTTTCCCTAAGTCTGCACTGTACCTGCCCTCTCTACACCTTTGCCTACAGACAAACATACAACTTCAGTCTCCAGTGCTGTCAGTCCCTCACCTTTCACAAGCACTATATACATCACACTGTGGGGAAGCCTGCACTGTAACATCCTGCACCATCTCTGTCCCTGTGGCTAAACAGAAGATGTTACTGTTCATCTCTCGCTTTTCACCAGAAAAAAAATACATCCTTACTATACCTCTGCCTACAAACATAGGCTGCAATAAAAAAAATACATTTTTATACAGAACAATCCCAGCAGTCCGATGTAAGCTGATTAGATGAGTTTGTGTTGATTTCAAATAGAGTAACAGCCAGATGCAAATGCATAAAATAACTAACAATAGAAATCCTCACTTTCATTAGTGCCCAGCACCCATCCAAGAAAATGCAATATTATCTTTTATTTCAGTTATGAATAAATAAATACACCTTTGCCTCCCAAAACTGGCAGCCTTGCCTTAACATGCAGCACAGCATATTCGACGAAACACATTCTTAGACTAGCAGGACACTTAAGGGGCATGAAATGTTGGAGTTCTTATCTTAATGATCAGATATTATTTATGTTAGAAGCATTTGACACTTCCTGAGGGTTCCATGTCATAATAGCGATCGTAAAACAGCGATCACTATTATGGCGTGTGTATATTGCTGAAAAGCATATCAGCCTTATACAGTTCTCGGCGACCCCACTTCCAGCATTACTTAGTGTTTTTTCAGGGGGGTTACATGCTCCCCCCCCACATCTTGCTTTTGGATTCTTAACTCCAGGGGGGTGCATGTCAAGGAGGGGGCAAAACTCGGTGGGGAAAAAAAAGGCAGCCACAAAATATTCACCCCTGGTCCATCCAGAACCCAGTAGCTACTGCACCATAGCCAGCCATCCTCCCCACCACACCACAAGGCTGGCTTGGGTGCAGCAGGCTCTCCTCCCTATCTAAACCCTCCCTCCTATCCCTCCCCTTCTGGTCACTGTCCTCACTATCCCGTCGCTACCTTTGCAAGATAGCTGATGACGATAGTGCTATAAACGAGTTGCTGTTTTTACAGTTACTCATTTATTATCAGTATCATCACTGCATACCTTTCCAGAGACAGTAAAGTTTCTCAGGCTTACTAGACACATGTAAAGGGGCAGGAATCTTGGATGCTACAGTATATTGTTATTTATGTTAAAAGCACTTGACAGGTCTTGAGTTCCTGAAACCCAGTAAAGAGAACGGAGTATTTTATTTGCACAAGTTCTTTAGGAAAATAAGACTCAAATTATTTTTTTTTCCTGAAAAAGGGAATATTTCAACTGGAGCCATGGGCTTCATTGAGGAAACCTGTACACCAGAACTGGAAGAAATTGATTTATTACTGGACCAAATATCAAGCAATGTTGTAGCTGAGGATCAGGACATAACCGTGCCACCATTTAATTTGGAATTAGTTGATGAGGATGAACTTAGAGACCTTCTTAATTTAGGTGGGCAAGAAGATGGACATGCACCTGTTTGCATCACAATGAACAAGTCAATGAAATAAGATGCAGAAAATTTAGAGGTAAATCTACATTTTGTCCATTTACCAGGTAATGCAGCCATATTGACCTATGAAAGAGTGATCATGAAACAAGTGCAAGACATTTTAGCAGGTTCTAACCAAGAAAGATGAAAGAATGGCTCTAAAGAAATTAAGTGAAAGTGTTGATTGGGTAATAAAACCTGCAGATAAGGGGGGTAACATTGTTGTCATGGGGAAGGAACATTATGTACAAATAGCTGAGAAGTTATTAAATAATTTCAATAATTACAAGAAACTCCCCAATAACTGGATGCCTGGTTTTAACAAAAAGCTTTACCAAATTCTGGTTAAAGCTGTTGCCGAGAAGGATATTACTGAGGATGAATTTAAGTTTTTGTGGAAAGAACATCCGGTCACATCCGTTTTTTACATTCTACCAAAAATACATAAAGATATAAATAATCCTCCCAGTAGACCAATAGTCTCTGGCAACAGTTCTATATCAGAAAGTTTGGGACATTTTTTTGACTTCTTCCTGCAGGACTGTGTTTTAGATTTGCCTTCTCACATAAAAGACACAAAGGATGTTTGAATAAACTTGAGAAATTCATGTGGATAGAATTTTATGAATGGTTGGGGGTGAACGTAGACTTTCTCTACACTTCCATACAATATGATTTAGGGGTTAGAGCCAGCAGATTTTTTCTGGAGAACAACAAAGAGAAGAATTTCCCAATAGATTTCTTAATAAAATCCTTAGAATTCATTTTAAAGCATAAATTATAACAGCTTTGAATTCAACAACGAACAGTACCTCCAAATATGTGGTAAGGCCATGGGTGCATGTATGGCACCAAGTTATGCTAATTTATTTTTGGGCTGGTTTGAATTACTAAGAGTGTACAACAAAGATCTGAATCCATATTTCAGCAACATTAAAGTATGGTATAGAGTTATAGAGGATTGTATTTGTGTTTGGGATGGTAAAGAAGAAGTCATACCTAAATTTATAAAGTGGCTAAACACCAATGACTTCAATCTTACTTTCACTTATAAATCTAGTAAAACGGAGCTAGAATTTTTGGATATCAGATTTAACAGCAACCCAGACAACATAGTCACCACAAAAACCTTTAGAAAGGATACTGCAACAGATTCCCTACTTAGGGCTGATAGTGCTCACCGCAAAACTAAAAATGTCCATTCCTTATTGACAGATGTTACAATTATACAGGAACTGCAGCAGGGAGGGGGACTTCCAGGCACAGTCAAATGAGCTTGAAAAAAGATTTCTGGCTAGAGGTTACAACAAGAAAGTACTAACTGAGGCCAGAGAGAAAGCTATGTCTAGAAGTAGGGAAAGTCTTCTTGTTGACAAAAATGAAAAGGATAAAAATGGTGTGCATCTAGGTAATGCACCTGTCACTTTTGTAACAAAGTACAACTGTGTGGCTTGTAAGGTGGGAAATGTCATACAAAAAAAAATTGGCATATCTTGATGAGCAACAAATTGGTTCAAAAATCAGTCTCAGAAAAAGACAGTGTCCTTTAAAAGAGCAACGAATATTGGGGACAGAGCCATATACAGTAGATTCATGGCTCCCAGATCCTCAGGGATCACAACATGGTTACCAAAATGAACATCATTTTTTTTAAATGTCAACATTGTAATATTTGCAGATTTGCAGTACAGGACAAACTCAATGGACTTCCACAAAATATGCACCAAAAAGTGTCAATATTGCAATGCATAACCTGCAATACACCTTTTGCAGTGTGTGTTGTAGTGTTCTGATTGGACCAGTCGGTAGCGTTAAGATCCCGATTGGTGCGCCTCATAGACCATATAAGCCAAGCTGTTTTACAGCTCTTTGAAGCCCTAATGCAGGATTTTTTAGCGGTTTCAACTGAGGGCTGTAACCATGCAGAAATAAGATTACCAGCCCTGTTTTTTGTCCGCCCCCAACCCCTCCCAGGCCTCCTGCTCTAACACTATTGGTGCCCAGTATCATTTCTCCTGCCTGCCACCCTCCTTGCCCTCCCAGTCTATAGCTGCCATCCAAGTGGTCCGTGTGGCCACTCCTCTATCTCTCCTATCAACTACGGGCACAAATTGGATTACTGCCTCCTATGTACTGTCAGTTATGGCGCTAACAGCTAGGAACCTACTCCTAATCTCCATCTTCACATTCTGCATAGCCTTCCAATACCTCTCACACTTTGTTACCCTGATCCCCCCCTCTACGACTGAACTAACTCATCATACTCATGCCCCCCACTGCTGCTCTATCTCTACCAGCTACTACCTGGTTCCACTATCCTATGAGCCCCCGTCCTTGCTCTATTCCTATGCCCACCTTTGGTCAGCCCTCCACCTAATTAACTCCCGCACATCTCAAGCTGTCTGCCCTAAAGCGTCTCCTAGGCAGTGCTCTCTGACAACATGGTGCTATTATATGCTTCCTCACTATTTAACTTTTGCCTTACTACTCCTTGCAGTGGGTGACATACACCCCAACCCTGGCCCAGCACCAGCCCTCTGCCCTTCAAGCTCAGTGATCAAATCCCCTGCAAAGGCCACCACTGCTACTCAGGTTGGCTCACTCCCCCATGGACTATGAGTACTCCATCTAAACATTGTAGCCCAGCCCCCAAGCTCAATCTGCTCCAGGCTCTAGCTGACCAACATGCCCCCAACATTATCATCATATCAGAAACCTGGCTAAACCCTAACTTCAAGGACCCAACCATCGCCATCCCAGGATTCAATGTCACTCGTCAAGACTGAACCACTTGAGGTGGAGGAGTTGCAATTTACATTGCCTCAGACTTACATTTCTCTGTTACACTTGCTAAAACTGAACCAAAAACCTTTGAACTGCTCATGCTCCAATTTTCCCTTCCCTTTCTCATTCCCTATTTATGTTGCTGGTGTATACTGCTGCCCTGGAACCCCTACTGCAACAGTCACCAACCTTCTAAGCCACCTAGCCTCCCTAGCCCCATCGGATGAACTTTATATTATGGGGGATTTTAATTGCAACCAGCCATCCCCTTCTTTTAACAAAGCTCGTTCTGAGATAACAGCCCTCAATCTTACCCAGGTCATCTTGGAACCAAAATGTACTAACCTCAAGATTGGCAATCACTCCCTACTTGACTGGGCTCTCACCGCCCACCCCCACTGGGTCATCAAATCCAGCCTACTTCCAGACTCTATAAGCGACCATCACATCACCTACTTAGTCCGCAAAATAAATTGCCTTAAATCCCCTCCCAAATTTCTAGTACAACAGTCATATAAAACACTAAACCTTAACCCCCTTCTGGAAGAACTAGCTCACACAAACTGGGGTCATCATGTTGTTAGAATTAATAACATGGATGATGCCCTTACACATTTCCAGAACACCTTCCTCAGCGTCTGGGATAATCATGCCCGCTTGCGATGCATTAGGGTGTGGGGACACACCTTCCCTGGACTTCCCCTGAACTAATAGCATGCCAAAATGCCTGGGACAAGGCATGGAGAACTTACAAGACTACACTCCTCCCAGTTGACAACATCACCTACTGCATGCTCTGAAACAAGTGCATCAAGGCCACCCAACTAGCCAAAGCCAAATATTTTAACTACACACTCAACACCAATCTATGTAGGCCATCTAAATTTTGGAAAGTTATCAACTCCCTTTTTTCCCTCCCATCGACAAATCCCTCCCCTCTATTGTTCTCAAAAGGGACTCTCCTCTCAGACCTTCTCGTGGTTGCCTCTGAGTTCAAATCCTACTTCACTATATGTGCTACTACCCTCCTTGCCTCCCTTCCAGCTGTAACCCCACCCACACACCATGCTGAAGCTCCTAAATCCCCCGGCCTGAACACCTTCTACTTGGAGAACATCTCTCCTATGGAAGCCCTAGATGCCCTACTCACCCTGAACCCCTCCAAGGGAAAGTCCCCTGACTGGATGAACACCAAACTCCTCTACCTATCTATCCTGGCCATTGCATCTCCCCTCGCCACCCTTCTAAACCTTTCATTCACCACTGAATCAGTTCCTACAGAGTGGAAGCATGCCACAGTCCTACCACTTCCAAAAGGAGGGGACCCCACCACCGCGGCAAATTACCACCCCATCTCCCTCCTCCTCCTCACCCTCACAAACCTTCAGGAGCACCTTGTTCTTTCACAAGTCTCCAACTACCTCTCGGAATCCAACTTCTTTATGCCTTTCCAGTCTGGATTTAGGAAAAACCACTCTACCGCCACTTCCCTACTAAGACTCTCGGACTCTATCCTCTCAGGGATGGTCAAAGGTCTAATTACATGAGCCATCTTTGTTGACTTAGCCAAAGCTTTCAACACTGCCTCCCACCCCCTGTTGTTATCCTGCCTATCTGAAGCTGGGTTATCCATGACTGCCACCAACTGGTTCTGAGCCTACCTGTAAGGCAGAACTCAGTCTGTAAAAATTGCTGATTCCACCTCACCTCCACTCCCAATCACCACCGGTGTTCCCCAGGGCTCAGTTCTTGGCCCCATTCTCTTTTCCATCCTACTAAATGACCTGCTACAAACCTGTTCATCTACCTCAATTCACATGTATGCAGATGACACAGTCCTCTTTACCTCTGGCCGGACCCTCGAGGAAGTCATTACCAGTCTACAGGCTGATTTCAACAAAGTACAGCTCTGGTTTAGCTCCCACCAACTCTCCTTCAATGCCAAGAAGACAGTCTCCATGACCTTTGGCACTAGGCAGAGATTATCCAGGTTTACCTCACCCCCGCACTTCCACACCCTTGACGGGACAGTCCTTGAGGACGTGTCTACTTTTAGGTACCTAGGTGTCTGGCTTGACTGACACCTATCCTTCTCAGCCCATGTAAACGCTATCCTGAAAAAACTGTGCCCTAAGCTCGGGGCTCTCTATGGGAATCACAGTAGTCTCCCGATACCTGTGACATGTGAAATTGTGCAGAAAATGATATTACCTACCTTCAACTACTGCGATGTAGTCTACAGTGCTGATCCCAAGTCTACCCTATCCAGACCAGACCGTCTCTTCAATGCATTCTGTCATTTTGCCCTTGATGCCCCCCTCGTACCCACCACTGCAAGTTTTACCATTCACTGGCCCGCCCCTCCCTTAGCAACCGGCACCTACTCCACAGTGCTAAATTTGCTTCTAACCTCTGGCTTGGGTCCCTTCCACCCTAGCTCGCCTCCTCTCTATCATCTCCTCCAACCCCCTCTCATGCCCTTAGGTCTACTGACTCCAGACTGTTGGTAATCCCTCACCGTCAGACCACTGCAGGCCAATCAGCCTTCTCCTACCATCTCTCGATGCTCTGCAATGACCTGCCAGTCCAAATCCACCACTCCTCCTCTAGGCATTCTCTATCCTCTGCCCTGACAGACTTCTATGCAGTAAACTGTTCTTGCATCTGACCTCCTCTTCCCCTCCACTAGCCCAACCCCCCTTCCCCCCACTCCTACTTACTACCCCACACTGCTCCCCTCTACATCCTATGCGGCCTGACCAGCAGCTTCGCCACATGGTTACAAATGCTGGCATATATCTACCAATCTCTGCACTTACCCCCTACTGCACTTCTAGCCTTGTCTCTCTGTCTAACGTGTTCTTGTAGTTAGTGGCTGTCACCTATGTACTGTGTAAACATAATCCAGGTCTTAACCTAATTCCTTGTTCTGCCATGGTTGATAACATAGTATTGTTTAAACCTACCCCATGTTGTATCCCTTCTTGATGTAGCCCCCCCCTTGAATATAAGGCTGTTGCAAAGCCCTGTACGCTGTTACTCTCACTCTTTGTACCAATGTGTAACTCAAATTCAAGTCAATGTAATTAATGTTACTCTCAGTTTATGACTCCAGTGTGTAACTCAATGCTATGTATCATGTACTCATCTGCTCCCTTTGTACCCTCCCAGGTCTCACCGTGAGATAAGCATCTTGTTGCTCAGTGTGCCTTTCCTGGTGAAACATTTCCATAAATAAATGTTTTATGGTGTACATACAGCCTGGTTTATGTTGGATGAACAACTAGACCACTGAAATGAAGGCTGCAAGAACATGTGAGATCCATAGAAAATAAAGAGGACACACCGGTGGATACACACTTTACTCTGTACCAGAACTCTAATGTCAGTGACCAGGAGTTCATGGGTATGGAACATGTCCCAATGTTAAAACAGGGGGCAACAGTACAAATGTGCTGCTAAAAAATAAAGTTTTTGGATTTGCACACTGAATAGTATGAATCCATCAGGGCTAAATGAGTAATAGGATTTAAAACCTTATCTTTTGGACTAATGTTCATTTTATTTTGAAGTTTGTTGTTAATCAATCCCATGCATGAACTTTACAACCATCTAGCATAAGAAGTGCTCTCTGACAGTTACTCCTAGATTACTACATAAAAAAACTATGTATATAACCTTGAATAGTTTAAAAGTGTAACAGTGAGAGCGAGGGAGGTGTTGTGAATTATGTTCAATATAAATAGACTTTTTGCTTTGTTTTTTTGAATACAAGATACTACTTAGATATTTAAATATTTACATACTTTGTTTCGCCACATATAAAAGCTTTAATTAGTTTTTTTGACCTATTTGATTGTCTTCCTTTTCTCTTAGGTGTTTTTCATCTCTTATTTTAAGAGGCATTAGGAAACTGTTGATCGCAGAGAACCATGCATGATCGCAGCTGACTGACACTCTTCTGCCCCCCCCCCTTTTTCTCTCTTACCTTTTACTGATCTAAAAATTGTATTCTACACTAACTGTGATTTTGGAAGAGGGAATATACCTGAAATCTGTGATAAAAACTTACAGAGAAAGTTATAATAAAAGTGTGGAGTGTAATAGAATGAGAGGCATTAATTGAGAAAATCAACTAAACAAGTGATTTGAACTTTTGTATTTTAAGATTCTATGGTTTAACTATGACCTTAATTATGTGCAGATCATATTAAGTGATGTGAAAAGCTAAAATGACTGTTAATATTAATGATGTAATTAATGAATATGCATTAGCGAGGTGTATTTAAACTGTCATGTGTCTTCCCTTTCCACGCCTCCTGATGAAGGATTTATTCCCGAAGTGCTGGGCCTACATGGTTGTGGTGTGAGGTCTTGAATACACTAGTCTGACTACTAATTTGCTATTAAGGCTTTGAAAATCACATTGGATGTGTGGAGCTTTATTTCTACCCCAGGAGTGCAGGTACCTTTGAATTTGAGTATTTTATATAGCTGGGTAGTGATTTGCAGTTGTTGTGGAAGAATACACTGAGAAGTATTAATCTGTGTGTTCCACAATATCCCATTTTCCAGCTGAGCTTCAGCAAGATGGCTGTAGGCTCCACCCACAGCCATAATAAAAGAGACAGTGACAGGACAGTCTAATGCATTTAGGGGTAACCCAGTTGACAATGTCAGTAGGGCAGCAGCAACAGCAATACAAAACCCAGCACTACCAGCACATCCCTCTAACATACGAAAGACATCTGGTAGTGACAGTTATTTGTTCAGAAGACTCCCACCAAGACAGTCTGCCATCTCACAAGCATATGTATATAAATAGGGACTTCATAATGACCTAACTCAGAATATGCCATTTATCTCAACACATGATGGGCAGGACCATCACACATGAGGTGCAAAACCGCAAATGAGTTATGACAGCTCTGCCCCTCACATTGTAAACTTTTAAATGATAGTGTTTTTTAAAGATTTAACTGTTTGTTTAATTCCACTGCTCTGTTTTAAATACAGCAGAAGCCATTGTGATACCATCAGGCGTTGTGCTAGCTGCACTCCCATTGGTTAAGAAATCCTCAATAACCATTGCAAGTGGATCACAAGGCTGATGATGCTTCCAAATTGAGATGAATGATTTACGCAACAGGCATGGACACAAAAGCCATTACATAAATCCTAACATATCAGCTACAGTGATTTACACAGTAATTTCATCATCAGGATTTATATACCTAGTAGACACATCATCATGATTTATGTAGATAGGAGACATATCATCATGATTTATATAGACAGGAGACACATCATCATGATTTATATAGACAGGAGACACATCATCATGATTTATATAGATAGGAGACATATCATCATGATTTATATAGATAGGAGACACATCATCATGATTTATATAGATAGGAGACACATCATCATGATTTATATAGATAGGAGACATATCATTATGATTTATATAGCTAGGAGACATATCATCATAATTTATATAGATAGGAGACACATCATCATGATTTATATAGATAGGAGACATATCATCATGATGTTTGTCCCTCCTGCCTAGTTGCCCAGCACATTTTCTTCTACTGTAACTGAAACCATATCCCACAGCTCCACTCTATCTCTCACACACACCTCTCTCCTGTCCTAGTGTGCATTATTTTTACATTTTCTATTCACAGCACATTGTAGTAGTTTTTCTTCTTTTCAAACATTTCCTGCAGCTCCATAATGTTGCCCACAAGCCCACCCACCCACTGGTTGTCTCACAACAAAACCAATAATCAGCACTATTACAACAGCCACGTCTCTCCATAGACGTCTCCACTCATTCAAAAAGCTCTTGTTCGCTAATGAGTGCTGCCATATTTCCTGGAAATTTCCAGAAAACTGCTTGGTTCTCCAATTAGCAGCTATGCCTCAGCATCAGTGCTAGTGTCATGACGAGGCATCCATGGCAAATAGCCATGGCAATGGTGCTCCTCAAATATGGAGGAGCTTTATTTCACTAAAAACACCAGTTTTCTTAATTAAAAAAAATTGTAACCATATAAACACACACACAAAATCCCTGCCTATTTCATAAATGAAATACACAGCAGGAATCTTGTGGGATAAATGATTTATTTTCACTTACGCAATTTATCCTTGGGAACATCACTCGTGGCTTATGCCACTCAAGAGTTTACCCAAGGTCAAATGGCTCTAGTGAAAATAAATCATTTATCCCACAGGTTCCTGTTGCATATCTCTTATCTTCTTAAGACTGCTTCACTGGCTAAAAAATATAATTTTTAGGCTTACAACTCGTCTACTGTACATTGTATAAATATCCATCAACCCAACCAGTTTCTGTTTTAGTAGAAAAGAAAGATTCAGAAATGATAGCCATGACCAAATACCATATAGAATGGTCAAATGTGTAGGGTTCAGGTAGTTGCTTGTGTACCTTGAACCTCAGTATAATATAAACATAGAAACGTAAAAAGGCTCATAGTCCATTTTGTCTGCCCATTTTCCTACTTGAGCTGTACCAGCCTACTCTTGGTCATAACTAGTCTGAATGCCAATTGGTATAGTAGTTTAACCCATTCCGTCCACTCTCCATCCTCTTTGCTGTCTTAGTTTTCCCTAACCTCTTTTTGGTTTCCTTTACCTCATCAGCTATCTTCAAATCCATATCTGCCTTTGACCTCCTTATAACTCTGCTTGCCCCCTTCATTTTCATCAAAGGAGAACTGCACTGAACTTGTAAGTCATTTTGCCCCTGTAGAAGCTGATTTTGAAATACAGTTTCCAATTCTGTTACTGTTACATCTCTTCATGCTGTTTTGTTTTACTGGTGGGTGTTTCCAATTTACAGACAGGCAGGAACAGAAGTACCAATTTAGAACTGGTTGATGTTGTTTATGTCCTTGCTCAGCACTTCCATTGTTAGCACAATGCATCCATATTTTCCTATAGATCTCTGTGGTTGAAAGGGACATAAACCACATCCTACAGTTCTAAAATGGTACTTAACATGGAGTTTATATCTGGCCCGGTGGCACAGAGGGTTGAGGCGCTGGATGCTGCACCTCACGCTACACCAGTGACCTGGGTTCAGGAGCGAGCTCAGGCCACTGGAAGTCAGCAGGGGAGGACAGAATTGAGCATCCAGAGGACTGCTGTCCTGTCCTGGAAGGGAGAGGTACATTGATCCCATGCTCTCGTGGCTCCTAATGGTGGCTGTGGGGCACATGAGCTCATGATCCAGCAACCAAGGGGATTGGCTGTGGCAATGATCCTGTAGGGTGGACGCATTGCATGTCCAAGTCAAAGGGGGAGGGAACCAATACAGGAAAAAACCCTAGCTCTCGGAGGAGGCGATGGCGGCCCAAGTAACTTTGGCCCACATCCCCAACACTGGACTTTTCTGACCAACTTTCCCTGAGCCCTTGCCCTGCTCTTGGCCTGATTGTCTACATTTCAGATGAGGACACCCAGAAGTGGATTGGTAACCCCACCCTGGGGGGGTATAGATCCAAGGGGGGCCCGCCGATAATAGACAGTTTTTGGGTTGTTCCTTCCTAGGTGTATAACCTTGCATTTTTTGCATTGTATGTTAGCTGCCATGCTGCGGACCATTGTTCCAGTTTTTCTAGGTCTGATTACATTCTTTCTACTCCTTCTGTAGAGTCCACCCTGTTACATATTTTGGTATCATCTGCAAACAGACACACCTTTCCCTCAAGCTCTACTGCAATGTTGGCTATGAATATGTTGACTAGTAGAGGCCCCAAGATGGAGCCCTGGGGCACCCTGCTGATTACCCTTTATTCTACGGAGCATTTACCTGCACCCTCTGTGTCCTATCATGTAGCCAGTTAGGCAGACTGGATGGGCCTTGCGGTCCTTATCTGCCGTCAACTTCTATGTTTCTATGTTTAAGTTTTTTACCCACCTAACTACTTTCTGACCCACCCCCATGCAATCCAGTTTTTTACCAACCTTCTGTGTGGCACTAAGTAGAAGGCTTTGCTAAAGTTAAGGTAGACCAAATCAATGGCTCCTCCTTTGTCCACAGCTCTTGTCACCCAGTCAAAGAAACTGATTAGGTTTTTTGGCACGATCTGTTTGATGTGAACCCATGTTGTCTATGGTCCTGTTGCCCACTGGACTCCAGAAATGCAATCGTCCTTCGTTTAAGTAATGATTCCATCACTTTTCCTACCACTGAGGTAAGACTCACTGGGCAGTATTTTCCTGCCTCCTCCCAGCACCCAGATTTGTGCAGTGATACCACCGTTGCCCTTCTCCAGTCCTTGGGAACTTCTCCACTGTCCATTGATTTGGGGAAGAGTTCTGCTAAGAGTTTTGCTAGTTGGTCTCTCAGCTCCTTCAAAATTCTTGGTTGCATGTTATCTGGCCCCATGGCCTTATCCACCTTCAGGTTGTTTAGTGCTTCTAGAACGTCAGCCTCTGTGAAGGAGCTCGTATCAACCCCTGTACTTAGGGAGCTGTTTTTGTTTTGCATCTCTGGGCCTTTCCCTCCTTTTCCTGAGTAAAATCTGAACAGAAGTACCTGTTTAGGACCTCTACCTTTTCGCACTCAACTGTTGGCACCCTTTGCAGACTGTGTGAGAGGCCTTTCGGCATCATGCATTCCTGCTTAAAGTTGAACCAGCATTATATTTTGTGGTGATTTGCATATACAGCCCCTGCCAGGATGAAGTGCAGTGTCACAGGTTTACTGCATGACAAAAGGGATTAACTCCAATTGAAACTGCATTGTTTATTGCAGTAACTCTACTGCACTATTTTGCAGTTCTGTGCTTCATCTTGGTAGGCTATATATATATGTATAACTAACTATATAACCACTGCTCCCCTTCCTTTTTCTGCAGCTCAGACCACCCCGAAGGCCACCAGAAGTTGCTGCTGCCACATTCAGGAGCCCACCACAAGTCAGTTACAGCAGGAAACCCTAGCAGATCTGAGCGAATCTGGTGCCTGGTTTTGAACTTAATGCCTTTTTCTAACTCTGTTCGTGCTAGCCAGGCTGCTCGCAGATATGCTGCATTTTCTCTTTTATTGCCCAGATGCAGGATTTCTATAAATTTTAACTGAGCTGCTTTAAACTGGAGAAGTTTCAGGGGAGCTGCTGATATAATTAGGATAAATTTAACCTTGGGGGAAGATTTTAAGCTTAACTTTGGGGATGATTTTATTTATTGTTCTCGCCCTGCAGAGTTGCTAACTTGAATTTTTTCACCTTCCCCCACCTCAGCACTCTATTAAATGGGCTCTCTGCCCTCAGGCTGCACCCCATAACATCAACCCTGCCAACTGTGAAAGGATATGTAGAAGTCCCACCTAAAGACACAGACTTGGTTTCTGAAAGATGCAGCCTCAGTTTCTCTCTCAGGCTTACTGAAAATTCTAATCAGAAGGCTGTCATAAGGGGCAGACTGCTCTCTGCTTAAATCGTGGGGGACAACTAAGAAACTAAGAGAATTGTAGTAACTAAGGGGTATCTTAAATTAGGAAAACAAAATATCTCTATGCTACACAGCCAGACTTTTATCTAATAATGGTCAGGGGAATAATCATTGCTACCTTATATGTACTGATGGTCATAGGATCAGATTACATGCTGGAACATGTATGCCAGGGACCTGAACAGCCTACCAACCCCCTCAACACAATTACCCCACTATCAGCAACCTAAGTGAGCCCAAGTCTCAGTAATTAACCTACAGAGTCTCAGACAAAAAGGGAACCTGTACAAAATAATGTGCCATGTAACAGATCGTAGTCTTAGGATCCCGTTCTCTATGCCAGGGTTCATCATGAAATTTATGGCAAAACTAACATTATTACTTGGAGGTGAGATAGAAACAAACCCTGGCCCACCCTGTACCAATGCTCATGTTACCTCCCCTACAAACTCAGACTGGACTAATGCTAAGGGTCTAAGGATAACCCATATGAATATCAACAGCCTAAGGCCGAAAATACACGAAGTAGAAGCCTTGGTGAGTCTGTACTCCCCAGATGTGATAGCTATCTCAGAAACATGGATCAAACCCCACATACTTGATCTAGAGGTAGAGATCCACGGATTCAAAACCTTTAGACAGGACAGGTTCGGTAAAAAGGGGGAGGAGTCCTAATTTATGTCAGATCCTCTCTAAATGCCTCCCAGCTGTCAACACCTGCCTTAAACAATACCAGCTGTGAAACTATATTCGTAAACATACTACTGGGTTGAATCAAACCCCTGACCATAGAACGTGTGTACAACCCTCCCAAAGTGGCCACAGCTGCCCTATATTCCCTTATAACCTCACTACCAGACCTCCCAAGGGGGGAGAAAATAATACTGGGTGACTTTAATATAACTGGGGGCTCCAAATGAACAAAGAGCTAAAACATCTTCTATTGGAGTCTAACCTAACACAATTCATCTGGGAAAATACAACGCTAAATATGAAAACTGGAAATCACTCCACATTAGATTGGATCCTGGCCTCCAAACTCCACAACTTTAAACTGGCAGGAACATTGGCAGATTCATTAAGCAATCATTCACCAACATTTGGTATATGGAAGAATAGCTTCCACACCCCACCTCTCAAAATTTTCTAGGGACGGAATTACTCAAACTTTAATGATGAATCCTTCCTCGAGACACTAGCTGAGGTAGACTGGATACAAATCAAACATGCCCCAAACTTGGACACAGCCCTGGACTTTTTCATTAAAAGTTTTCTGTTGGCTGTGAATAAACATGCCCCAATGAGAAAACTTAGAGTGAAAGGTCAGGAAGCAAGATGGATAACCAGGGACCTAAAAAATGCATGAGGGAAATAGACAGGGTATGGGGGACCTTCAAAACCACAAGTCGATCTCAAGATTGGCAGATGTTTAAGGTACTACGAAATAAATGCAAAAATGAGCTAAGTGCAGCAAAAAAACTTTACCTTAGAAACCTCCAAGCGAAAAATCTCTCCGACCCCAAAAAAGTTTGGTCACAAATCAATACCCTAATCAAAGGTCATCCAGCCCAGGGCGAATGTGCTATAGCAGCAAATGGTTCAAGCCTGAAAAGTCCAGCCATGGCTGCCAATGCATTCAACCCTTTTCTTTTCTGAACTGGACAAATTTAAGGCACACAGTTCAGGGTCACCGCCACCCACGCAAGTCACTTCAGATATAACCTTCCCCCACCCACCCAAAGTTCCATTTCAAATTCACTTTAAAGCACAAAGTCCTTAAGCTACTTTGTAAAATTAAAACCCCTGAATCAGCTGGGCACAATAAGTTAGAACCTAGATTGCTCAAAATCTCTGCCCTAGGCATAGTGGCCCCTGTCACATGGTTGTTTAATAGATCCATTCTAGAAAGTCAAGTCCTAATGCTATGGACAGTTACCCCAGTAACACCAATATATAAAATCGGTCCTCGCAAAAATGTTGAAAACTATCAGTCCATCTCGCTTCTCTCCATCTTGAGCAAGGTGCTGGAAAGAGTTATCTGCAATCAATTAATAGACTACATTGAGAGCCACAATATATTCACAGCCAGGCAACATGGTTTCAGAAAAAATCATGGAACTGACATTGCCTTAGTCAGCCTCACTTCAGACATTTTCTCAGCTCTCGACAAAGGCCTCTTAACCGGTGCGGTCTTCATTGACCTCACCAAGGCCTTTGATATGGTTGATCACAAACTACTCCTTGAGAATCCCAAAGCAATAGGCCTAGATAATCTATCAGTAAAATGGTTCTCGGACTACCTACAGGGGAGAACACAGCTTGTAAGATGGCAGGGTACCCACTCCACACGTGACCAATACTTGGTTGGGTCCCCCAGGGGTCCATCCAGGATCCCCTACTATTCTCCATATTTATTAATGGCATGCCAAAAAATTGCAGTGATGCAAAAATAACATTGTATGCTGATGATGCAATGCTACATAGGTCTTCCAAAGACCCAGTGACCTTAAACATTGGACTGACAACTGACCTGCAACTCCTTGAGTGTTGGTTGGAAAATAACAAACTTGTGTTAAATGCCAAAAAACAAAAGCAGTGTTATTTGGACTGGCAAGTCTAGGATCAGACAGATCACTGATCCTGACACCTGCTTTCACCAATGGATCAACAGTTGAGGTGGTCAAATCCATCAAGTGCCTAGGCATAACCATAGACCAATGCTGCACTCTCAAGGCACACATCGACCAGCTGACCAAGACTGTGAACCAGAAACTGGGTCTACTCTATCAGCTAAGCCCCTTCCTTATGCATGAATCCAGACTAAAGTTGGTTACAGGCACAATACTACACACCCTATTTTATGGCACTCTAGTTTTACTAAGTGTCGGGGGGGGGGCAGAAATACAAAAGCTCAGAACCCTATATCACCGAGTTTGTGATTTTGCTTTGGGAGCCCTGACCCATGAACATCACTGCAAGGTACTACATGCCCTCTCATTGCTATCACTAGAAGGGCGATTGCAGTACCCATCGCTATGTCTAGCCTTCAAACGAAGGCAATTAAATGCTCCCCCTAGTGTCGCCAGTTTACTGTCCAAAAAACTGAATAGAAGGCCCCTCAGATCCTTGAGCTGCAAACTCGTTAATATACCCAAAGTCAGATCATCGCTAGGGCAAATGTTATACCCAGATAGCATCCCACCTCTCTGGAATGCTCTCCCAGAGAACCTACAGGATTGCTCCTCCTTTGGGGATTTAAAAAGAAGCTCAAGGTGTACCTTTCAGAGCTGAACCAATGAGCTGCTATCGCTGATGCCATATTACTTAATCATCATGCAGCACCTGTTGTAGACCATATATGTTATCTGTTCCATGACTGTCTTATATGGATTAACAAACTTCAAAGTACAACATTAGTCTTTGGTTTGTGTATAATTACTTTTAGTTGAATAATATAAGTGAGAATGGAAACTCGCAGAAATGTCTCTGTATATCACACTACTGCTTGTAAATGCTCTACTACTGCATGTAAAAGAACTCTGGGTTGCCCCTGAAAAAGGGACCATCATGGTCTCAGCGGGCTTACCCAGTTACTAAAATTAAATAAATAAAATATCTACATAGATAGATAGTTAAGTAAATAGATAGACAGACAGACAGATAGATAGATAGATAGATAGATAGATAGATAGATATATGGGGGACAGGGATTGGAGGATGGGGGGTGCCACTAGACACCAGGGAAATACTATGAGAATATGAGAACGGTGATCAGAGGGTGGGGGTGCCACCAGATACCAGGGAAACACTATTAAAATACAAGGACAGCGATTGGATGGTGAGGGGTGCCATAGGGCTGGTGATCTGAGGGTGGGGTGCCACTAGACACCAGGGAAACATTTTATAAATATGGGGCCAATGAAGGGAGGGTATTGAGGTACCACTAGATACCACGGAAACATTACAGAGTGGGGGTGCCACAAAGCTCTGAACCTCGCAAGTTAGCAAAGGGCAGGAAAATAGTGCCCCCAGTGGTGGTGGATGGACAGCACTGTGATGAATGCAGAGGACAGCATGTGCTTCAACACCACTGTGGAAGGACACACTGTAGGTATCTGGTCACATGCTTCCAGAGTCCTCTCTCTCGCTCTGCTACTTAATAACAGTATGCCACATAGCTCTGCTATGCAGCCGTAAAAAATGTTTTGAAAATAAAAAAAATCTCCCCCATTGTCACATTCCCCACTGTTCACCCCAACCATTTACAGGTACATGTATTTTCCTTGATATTGACACCATCTAGTACCCATACTTTCTTCCCTCCTTCCCCCAGTTCTGGTGAAATTGCATCAGGAGAAGTCATTCAGTAGTCACACATTCCCTTACCAGCCTTCACCCAGTGCCTGTGGTTCTGTAAAATAAGTCACCCTCCTCCTCCAACTACCCAGCACAATATTAGAGACACCCCCCATTGCACCACCCTCTGGCACCCCATCACCCATGTTTTCCCCACTCGACCCCAAAAGAGATGCAAAGCAGGTCCCATAGTATGATGACTAGCATAGCACTTCCTCCACCTCACCCCAAATTTCTGACTGAAACTAGGGGTGCTCTCCTCTAGTAATCTCCTTACTGACTTCTCAGCTGAACAATCAGGTGACTCATATATTAGCGCACTACTGGTTTCATTTAGAAGTTGGCAGCTAGTGGAGGGAAGGCTGTGCTGCTCCCCACACTTTGGAATCTGTTTGTTATTCTTCTTTTTGGGAGGACACACTGGCAAAACCAGCATAACTGGAAGGAGACACAGGTATAATCTGAATGAGACTCTACCCTAACTGGGAGAAGACTGGCACAACAGGTATAATTGTAAGAAGACACTGATAGATCTGGGAAAAGACCCTGCCAGAACTGGGAGGAGACACAGATATAACTGGAAGAAGACACATGCCATAACTATGTGGAAACACTACTGTAACTGAGACAGTGATACCATATAACCTGGAGGAGACATTGTTAGAATTAGGAAGAGTCGTCCACCCTGATGTCCCAGTGGCAGCATATTATGCTGCCATATGGATGTCCCAAGTTCAGACACAGATTCGGATCATTCCATTGGGATGGAAGGCTAGGCTGCAGCAGCTGCTGCACAGCAGTGTGCCTCCCTAGAGGAGGGCTGGTGGAAGGCTCAGGCTCCACAGTGGCCCCTCTATCTGGACCAAGGAGTTTGCTTCTGCTGCAGGGGCACTGTGTCTGTGAGGATAACAAAAAGCAGCTTCCATACCAGTAGGAGGACAGAGGAAAGAAAAAGGGGAAACATGTAAGAAAACCCCAGAAATGGACCGCAGTGTACATTTACAAGCCAGAAGCTTCCACACACCAAATGTATAAAACAATATATCATACGGCCAACCAGTAAGAGGTCTACCAATAGGCAGCAGATGAACTAGAAGAGCAATTTAAAGATAGAGGTTATAACCAACAGGTGTGCATAGCAGAGGAAGGAACTTTGAAGCTACACAGCACAAGTGATGCTAATAAGAACAGAATACCAGTCCCTATAGACTATTCATCCCAATTTTTTAATGGTAAAATCTGTCTCGCTAAAACATTTGGAGGTGTTAATAGTAAATGCAGTGGGACAAAAGACCTGAAACTCCAACGGTTATTGTGAAAAAAGTGAGGAATATGGGTGGCAGACTATGTCACTCTCTCAAAGTACAAAAGAAAGAATATGAAGTTTTTCAAGGTAGACAACCAATAACAGGGAATTATCCATGTGGCAATTGCCAAAATTGCCATAATACTAGCGAAATAAAACTATGTACAGTCCCTATAAGAATAAAGAGCTACAAATAAAGTAAAAGACAAAGAACCTCTGTGCGCAAACACCGAGGCAAGGGTTACCCCAAAGGGCATTTGGCTGGGAAGCCAAGTTTCAAGAAAATACAAAAATCACACATGCCCACACAATGCAAAGCATCATGGGCTGCATATGCAAATCACCACAGAATGTTATGCTGGTCCAACTTTAAGCAGAATTGCATGGTGCCGAAAGGCCTCTCACACAGTTTGCAAAGGGTGCTAGCAGAAGACATAGACACGTGTTTCATTACATGCCAGACAGAGCAGGTAGTTTACCTCCTGAGGTACTCTTGAGACCTAGAGTATACAGCGAAAATGATGAGACTATTACATCTAAGATTAAATGAGCATAGAAGTGACATGAGGAGGGGGATGAAACTTCAGCAGTAGCTAGACATTTTGAAGAATTCATACATCATTTGTTAATGCTGAGATTCATGGGGTTGGAAAAAGTTGAATGTCCACCGGGGGGGGGAGGGGCTGTAGATAAAAAGCTTCTGACTAGAGAAGCATATTGGATTGACAGGTTTGGAACCCTGGTAGCTAAACATGGCTTGAATGAAGAAATATCATGGATAGATATTATGTGACCTAAATGTACCAGAAGGGTATCATTCACTTGGATAATTCAGATTTAACACCCCCTCCCAATGGTGGCTTGTACAAAGATTAGAGATAGTTAAAACTTAAATTCCTCCCTTCCACACACCCCCATGGAAAATGAATTTGGATGAAAAAAAAAATTATAGTGGGGTCCCCAATAGTACCCTAACAACACTTTCACTGTTGCATTACATAATTATTCAGCTAGGCTTATTATAGCTCACAACGTTGTACTCCTGCTGGGATGCTGAGGAGGTATTCACTCCTAAGGAAGATGACCACTGGAAATTCACAGGCCATTCCAGGCTAGAGTGATTTCCTCTAGTGACCACCTTTTACAGTCCTCCTGGATTGGGTGGGTTGGGACCAAGGGCCTGCCTTCAGGCAAACCACAGTTCCTGACTCAGCACTCCGATTCTTTTATGTAAAAAACTTTATTTAAAAAAATGTCTTGGTCCAAGCAGAGACTATTTTACTGGTTATAATTAATGGAACTAGGAAAAAGGACACCTTAGCACTAGGTGCAAACATAGCCACTGCAGTTCTAATATTAGGAGGTTTGTTTGTACGGACACAGATGAATCTAACAGCAACTCAGCTGTGTAGGCTCTAAAAGCACTATGCGGTGTGTGAGAGGAAAAAAACAATGTAAAATTTCAAAGTATCAAAAAAGTCACAATCAGCATGCATAGGGAAATAAAATGTAAAATTTCAAAGTACTGTATGAAAAAAGTCACACTGAGCATGTAAAGAAGTATTGCCTAGGAGACTGCACTCCCATTTATGGGATGCATCCCACAATAACCCTAAACGTCATGAAGGCAGGTAAGAGACAGCAGCCCTTTAACTAAGCAGCATGACACTTTGAATCTGCACTGTGTTTCTGTATATAAAAAGACCGGCAAACTGCTAAAATGCAGACTCGGTATGGCAATTGTGATTGTACTGGGTTTCAGGTTAAACACTATGGAACTTTAAAGAGTAAATGAATGAGAAAAAGTACAAACAAAAACCTATTAGTGCACTTTAGAAATTTTACTGAATATGATTCAGAAAGATTTATACTTACCTCTTTATTTAATAGATAAGTGTGGGCCCAATAGAAGTTGGAGGCTTCATGGTGTAAGTTTGATCATGTACTTGGGTTAGTAAATATATGCACTATGGTGATCGGGTTTTAACCGTTTAGGGATTTTAGATTTAAAGTAAAAGTTATATTGGAAACATTAATAATGCACATATATATGTCCGTAGATTGAGACATAACAATCTGAAGTGAAAATAAAGCCTATGGGTGGGATATTTAGACTGCACCAGGCATGGGCGCAAGCCTAGGCACAGTGCAACTGGGATGTGCCAGGGCATGGCCCGAGCGATATTCAATGGTGCTGCGCCATGGCCCAGCACCGGTGAATATGGCAATGGGGCTTCCCACACTGTGCACAGCACAGTGGCACTATGCCAGTGCAAGTGGCAAGCGAGGAGCAGGGGGATGTGCCTGCGTAAGTGCGGGTGCGCTAGACTCATCAACCGCAATATTCAGCGCTGGGCATGCAAATGAAGCCATTATGCATGCAAAGCGAAAATGTGGCCATTTGCATGTCATTATGGCCACATTTGCATGCAGGTGCTCTGATCCCGGGTGACTTGCACCTGGTGCCCTGCCAGGCTGCAGCCATTGGGGACCAACGCCCCTTGCCCCTCAGCGGGCAACGCATCCAAATGCCTGTTCATGGGCTTTAGTAAAGATTAAATTCCCTGGTGGTCCAGTGGACCCTACCCCATCACACGATCATGGGCGTATAATTAATAAAACCCTAGTGGTCCAGTGGACCTGCTCCCCTGCCCAATCATGGCCTTTAGTGAAAACGACATACCCTGGTGGTCCAGTGGACCTGCCACCCTACCCAATCATGGGCTGTAGTTCAAATCACATTCCCTGGCGGTCCAGTGGACCCGGTCCACAGCCCAATCGTGTGCTTTAGTTGTAAATATAATCCCTGGTGGGTGAGTGGGACCCCCTCCCCACCCCCTCAGACCCACCACCCACTTCCCCGGTCAGCGGCAGGTGGCAGCTCCCCACCCACAAGCCACCTGGCCACCCGCCCGACTGACAGCGTACAATACGGCTATACACCCATTGGTCCTCTCGTGGGCCAATGGGCGTGCAAAACCATACTGTACTACGATCCCGAAATGTAGAATGAACCATTCACATTTGGGACTCAATAATACAATACAGATCTACACACCCGATATTACGCAGAAACAATGGGCTGCTCCAACGTACTGTACACTGTCAGTCGGTGGGTAGCTGAGCGGCTTGTGGGTGAGAAGCTGCCACCAGCCGCTGACTGGGAGGCGGGATGGTGGGTCTGAGTGAGTGGGTGGGGAGAAGTACCACTGGCCCACCAGGGATTATATTACAACTAAAGCCCGTGATTGGGCTGGGGATCAGGTCCACTGGACCACCAGGGAAATATATGTCCATTTGCCCATGATCGGGCTGGAGATAGGGTCCACTGGACCACTACGGAATATGATTTTAGCTACAGCCCATGATTGGGCAGGGGGGACAGGTCCACTGGATCACCAGAGTTTTCTATATTATACGCCCATGATTGGGCAATGGGGTAGGGTCCAGTGGACGACCAGGGATATGTGTGGACACTTATGCCCACGATCAGGTGAGTGAGGTGGAGCACGATACGCGAACTGTGTCACAGGAGGTCGGGTGGCCACCCACAGCAGGTGGCTGCCGTGTTGCGCATGGCAGTACGGCAGCCTGCATGTGGGTGTCCCCCGGCTTGCTCCTGCTTTTTACGGGTGGATCTTTGTGCCCCTGTGCAAGCGCCAAGGTGGGTTTGTGCCTGCATATCACCGCACATCCAGGCTGAATATCGGGATGTGCTGCATATGCGTGGCACGCCCTGCACTTCATGCGCCCACATACATTACTGGTGCACTTTGCACATCGGGAATTGGGCAGCGCACCATCCCCCTTTGAATATCATGCTGGGGCGCATCAGTGGGTTATGCATGGTGCAACACTGTTGCGCCATGCACAACCCCTTTGAATATCCCACTCCCTGAGTATGCTATACATGGCTTCACATAAGGTGAGCAAGGAATTAGAAATGTAACGGTGTTATGCAGTATAAGGAAAACAGTATCAACAGATATGTAATGCATTTTTATGCTTTGGAATTGTTAGGGACTGTGACTAATTTAACTTGATGGATTGAGGACTTCCAAGGTCACACCATAAGATGGGATATGAGAACTCAAGTGTACATACTTTGTGATCTGAAATAAAATGCAAATGAAAAAAACAATTACCAGACACCTTTTAAGCATGTTTCAGTGTTTGGGATTTGGTGTATATGCTATTAAGGTTTAATGGATTTACATGTGTGGATTTATTTTATTTAAGCTTTTGAATTTGGTGAAGAAAGGTTACTGAGTTATGTATTATATCAATAATGAAAAAATATTAATTTATAATACATATTTTTGTAGATCCTGAAGAAGTGGTGGGTGCACCACAAAACATATATTATATGGTGTTTTGGAGCTGTATATTTGAAAAAGAAATACTTTATATATGTACCAGTGAGTGGGTCACATGGTCTTCGTGTGACATAAGAAAAACCCAGTTGCCATTTCCATGACAGTTGAGGGCTACCTTGGGCCTGACCAGGGTATATCACTGTATCATGGTATATCCCCAGGGGAGTTAAACTGACTGGGGTAAATTTCTATATAAAACACACGTTTATATACCATTCCTGGTTCAAAAAGTTAAACGCAATATTAAAGAAAGCTGGTTTGAATGGCTTGCATGATAGCCTAATCCCGAATATTCACACATACACATGCAGTTACTGTTCCTCTCTCGCTATGCTGCCAGGCTGTACCACCCTCCACCCCACTGTCACAAAGAAATAAATAACAATATCCTTCTCACTCTCCTAACCTTACATGTCATCTCTGTATTAGGCTGACTCCACCCCCCCTTTCCACCCACAGTCCAGTGCAACTGAGCTCCACCTTGCTTACCTTACTATTAAGCTAATCACATGTGACAATCCCCAACTTTTCAGGGTGCCTGTGAGTCCTCGAGCACTTATCTAGATGTTGACCACTGCTGTCCTATAACAAAATGATGACTATGTAATGTGTAATTGCTGAATATAATGTTCCCCAGCTGCTGTTTCCACTACTTGTTTTCTTGTCACACGCTGTTGAGTTTATGTTCGTTGATGTGTATGCTTTCTGATGTGGAACCTCTGTAAATGAGCTTCTAGCTCAAAGGTTGTTTCTGAATTCTAAATAAATAAATAAAAAATAGCTGGACCCTGTCTAATAGAAAAAGATATAAAGAGGGCACAATTATAAGATTGATTGATATTAACTTACAAAAGGAGCTTAACAAAATTACACACTCCACTCTTTTTTAAATCAGTATAAACAAATTTATCATTTTGATTTTTCACAAGATTATCTTCTTTGGTGTGAGAACTCCCTGTATAGAAAAGTGCTTCCAAGGTTGCGTTTTGATATACACTTTCATTATAAATCAGTATATGTTTCATGGGAGAGGCTTAAGGAACCCAAGAAATGTAAATGTAATGAAAATGTAAGCATTACCAGTGTGCATTTGCTATTTAACTGCCCATTGCTAGGTGAAATAAGGAGGAAATGGCTTGATCCATTCTTGAGGAAATTAGTGGTTTAAACATACAGTGGAACAACTTTTGATTCTCTTGACTGGCAAGCATATTCCACTTACATATGCTGTTATTAAATGTCATCTTCATGTGTGCAACATTTTAAAGCTTTAACAGTATGACTAATAGGTTTGTTTTTATTTTAGTCTTGACTTGATTTGCTGTGTGGATTAATTGTGAAATTTGATATGTATTCTGTATATTCAAGTGTCTGTCATTTGACTATACATTTTTATAATGAATAAAGAATCCTAAATCTTATATGAAACATACTGAGAAGAGTCACTGCAATATCAAAGAGTAGCCACATCTGTAACTGAGATGATGGCACAACTGGGTTGGCCTGTCGGAGCAGCAGTAGGGCTACCGTTTGCAATTCCCATGATTCCCAGGTTTGGGAACCAGGTTGAGTCATTGGAGGGCCAGCCACAACAGAAATAATGAGCATCCCAAAGGACTCTCAGGCCCTCCGAGGAGGAAGGGTCACTTCCTTCGCTGCAGTGCTGCCATATAGGTAACCACAGGCGCTAGCACAGCATTAACCAGAGTGAAAAGGAGGACATCAACTGAGCAAGTGGGTAGCATGCTATCCTATACACTCCTGCACTGTGCCCCTTGTGTGCCTGTGTTCCAGATGGCTGAGATAAACACCAAAAATGGCCCCAGCATCTGCGTCAATGGACCATGGTGTCTCCAGACCCCATAGTATCACCAGGAGGCACCTCGTCATGAGATAAGATACTCGGGGGGGCGGATCGCCCAACCCATCTCACCTAGGGGTTAAGCCATGACTACATGGAGGATAGCAATTGTAGGTAGGCATATAGGGGATCAAGTGTGCCTTGGGAACCCCTGAAGAAGGCAGGTACGAGAGACAGCTAGGGGGATTAAAGAGAAAGTTTTAAAAAAGGAGTGGCCTATGTAAAACTCAAAATATTCTGTGAACTGTAGAGTTCACTTTCATTGGTCAGGTAATAACTCATATTTTTGTCACCACTGCTGTTTCAGTTGTATTCACCTCTGCAAGTGCCCAAAATCTACTGTATCCAGCATTACTGCTGTCACATCTATCACAGGTTTGCCTGAATTGTGTTTACACTTGGCATAGACATCACTGCCTTTTGGTTTGCTGTTACATCCAGCCCCACAGAAAGCTAGCAGTACCCCAGTACTGCTGCTGGCCCCACCTTGCCTTGGAACATTTGACACTGAACAGAGGGTGCCGGCGCCACCTCCGTGTCCATCCCTACCACTGCTCGATGATGAGCACATTGTGGTCCCCACTTTAAAACAACCCCAAGGTCTGTTTCTCTTGTCACTCATCAGTATGCAAACAATTAAGTGTCTCACAACTAAAGGGAATAAACTAGGAAATGCATTGCAGAAACAATGCAGAAAATCAGCAGGAACTTCAAAAAAAAAAAACTTGCACACAAAAAGAATGCCACAAGTGCTGTGAAATGTTGCTTTTTGGTTTACAAAAGTAAGCCACAAAGAGCGGCATATCTTTTTCTTTCAACACACACTGTTAAACTGAACGGCTGAGTAAGAGGAGCAGTCACATGTGTGTGTGTGTGTGTGTGTGTGTGTGAGAGAGAGAGAGGGGGAGAGAGAGAGAGAGAGAGAGGGTTGCTACAGATAATAGCTGACATGGTTGTGGTGCACTGAACTCATGACTGCACTTAATGTAACATGTAACTGGGCGATGGTCAGAAAGCAACATTTATTTTCTAAATTGTATTGTTTGTTTCCTTTTTTATTTAGTAAAAAAGTAGAAAACGGTGTCTGCTGGACCAGGTAGTGCAATGGATCATAGTTTACAGGGACATGCAGTGTAGCTGCATTTGAAAGTGTAGGGCTTTTCAAACCAAAACAGAAGGAGGAAATGTACAGTATAAGGCCATTAAGACAAATATTAGCAAGCAGTTCTGGCTTTTGGTGGCAATCATGGCTCATATCTCCCCCCCCCCACGTCACGGATTATTATCAAAACAATATTGTGTAATAAAACAGAAGACTGTAACTATAGGGATATTATTTCTAAATTTCATTTGCTCACAGATCTTTAGATATCACCCCAGAAGAGATTTCTATAGCAATAAGGCAAACCAAGGCAGGTAAAGCACCAGGCCCTAATAAAGTGCCTCCATACCACTATAAAATACAAGTTAAATGGGGAAGCAATCTTTAGCCATTTTTTAAGTAAGTAGGTAATGAAATATTACACCCCTATGGAGTGGAAAGGAAATAACATTGTAGCCATTATTTTTTAAAAAAAGGTGACCCAGCTCTACCAGAAAACTACTGGCTTATAAATCTTATAGACTGTCTCAGAAAGATCTTCACAAGGATAATTCTAACCAGATTAAATGACTAGATAGAACAGGAGAAAATTTTAAATCCATATCAGTCTGGTTTTAGAAAGAGTTACTCCATAACTGATCAGTGTTTCATTTTGTGTCATATTGTAGAAAAATATTACCTCAAAAAGCACATCCATTTGTGTTTAGCTTTCATTGAGTGAAAGGGAGTCTTTCACGCATCTCCAGATTACTTATCTGGGATAAACTTTACACCCAAAAAATGTATCACATCATTCTCAGAATTATTATACATTTATATTCCAGCACAATTGAACATCAGTTAGATGAAATTTAGGTGGTAATATTTCAGAAACCTTTAAATCTAACACTGGGATAAAGCAAGGCTGCCTTTTACTTTTTGTAGTTTTGACTACATTCAACAACCCTCACACTAGTAAAATGTCTGCTTTTACATGCAGCCTTAAATCAGGAAGCTCTAAATGCTTACTGATGTTGGCACACTTACTGGCATATAACCAACCTGTCAATTCCCTTCCCATTTGAGTAACACATTAATTTTGGGCTGCACCAATGCAGTTAAAAAGTATGTACTAAGCTCAGCAACCAAAACAAGAATTGGACCTGACTGCTTGGATATGAAGATACTAAAAATCACCATTGGCAAACCGGCCTTAACCTATCCAAAACATATTCAACCTTTCCTTCCAGTTTGGCTCCCTCTCCAATGTCTGGCAATGAGTCAGCATACTCCCAGTCTTTGTATCTGGTGACAGCACAGCGGTCTCTAACTAAAGTCCCATCTCTAGCCTCTCTCCACTCTCTAAGGTCTTAAAAAAGATTGTCAGCAACCAGCTGGTGTTCTACATCATGGATCAAACCTTCCTCACTGCTGAACAACACAGCTTCAGAAAACTGCACAGCATGACAACTGCCCTAATCAAGCTATCTGAAAAAAGCCAAAAGACCATAGGCAAAGATGAATACATTGTCACAGCCTTTCTTGGTCGCTCCAAGGCCTTTGACTAAGTTAACTGTGACCTTCTAATCATAAAGTTCTGAGAGCTGGGACTGTCAGATGAGGCCACAGTGTGGTTCCCTGACTACTTAGCCCACAGATTAAAAAAGGCTAGATGTGGAGAGGTGTTCTCTAGCTGGCAGCCTCTAACCACTGGAGTCCCACAAGGCTCAGTCCTTGGCCCCCTGCTATTCAGCCTGTTTGTCAACAAGGTCCCAGATGTTTTTGTCAACTCCAAAGCATGAATGCTGATGACACAGTCATCATCACCTCACACCACAACCTGGAGACACTGAAATGTAACCTACAGTCTGACTTCAGCAAGGCCTGCAACTGGTTTACATCTAACAGGTTGGTCATTAATGCTGAGAAAGCCAAATCCCATCTGTTTGGGAGCACCCATGCTGTGAAAGGCAGCCCTGAGCTGCACATCACAATACCAGCTGGGGACCCCACTGAACAGGTCCAGGTCTTCAAGTATCTAGGTGTACAACTTGACAAGACCTTATCTTTTACATCTGATACCAACTCCCTGGTCAAACGTATCCATCAATACCTTGGCTTGCCATTCAGATACAAACACAGTCTCACCCCTGAAGTAAAAAAAACTCCAAGTATCCAGCCTCATCATCTCAAGGATTAACTGTGGCGTGGTCATTTACTCTGCAGCTAATAACATCATACTCAAAAGAATCTCAATTGCTTTCAACTGAGCCTGCAGATTTCCATTCAACATTAAACCTGACCCCCAGCGCTGTGACCTACAGGTATATCTCACCACCAACTGGCTTTCTTTCCACTTCCAAGTTAACCTCAATGATGCCCTTCTATGCAAGAGAGCACTTCTTGGTCAAAAGCCACCAGGTGTCTGCATTCTCTTCTCCCCAATCATGAAAAACTATGAAACTAGATTAATGAAGAATCAAAAACTCTCCCTGCTGTCCAGAAAACTACTCTTGGCCAATACTCCTTTGCAACGAGAGCAGTCAAAGCCTGTAACTACCTGTTCACTGCCATCACTGCTCTCCCCCACTTCTCCTGCTTTAAGGCCCAAGTAACTGCACGCCTTTTCCAGAAATTGCACTGCATGTGTACCTAAACTGTAACTGCTAGTTGCATTAGACTGCACCCCTTGTTGATGCCTCTGCAATTGTGGAAGTCTTTTGTTAGCTCACTGCTCCTTATAATATGATAATTATTGTTATTCCTGTTGTGCATTGTATTGTAATATGTGGATATCAAAAATAATGCTATCAAAACTCATACAATATTTTCTCCATAATACCATCAATGAAATCCACTGATAGCATTATGAGATCCTGTAATACTATTGTTTGCTATTCATCAATAGTATTACAAGATCCTGTAATACTATAGGTGCTTTTCCTCTCACATAGTAGCGTGAGAATGTTCCTTCCTTGTGCAGCACACACACACACACACACACATACACACACACATATTTCACAGTTGGCAGCAAGCCAGCTTTAACTAAACCAGTGACAACCCCCCCCCCATTCTCAAACAGATAACTCTTTGCGCTTTCGCATATAGCTGTTATGTGGCTTTCTATATTCTTCCCCTAAGGGGGTGCCTTGTTCTTGCTACCTCTTGCAGACTTATTAATTTATTACTCAGTCAGGGCTTTCATTTTTACCCAAAGTGCGGCTTTACATGTCTAACTCCTGCCATGCTGCTGCTGCCATTCTTTCCCAACCTGCATGTAAAACCCTCTCAGGCACTGTAATATAGCCACAGTAGCAGGAACTTTACATTTTGGTGGCTCCTGCTGCCTCCTGCTGCTGACAGGGAGCTTTATATTACTGATAAATTCCTGCTCCTTTAAGCTCCCTCACTTGAAATCTTTCTCGGATCTATATATTACAAAAAAATAACAGATAGAGGGCTGTGATTACTCAGCTAAAATATCTTCTAGAGGTTCTGGGGACATGTTGGAACCTTTCGAGCTTTGCTCTTAAAGTTCATATGTCCTGAGAACCTCTCAATGGTGTTAAATCCTCATAATACACAGTCCCCTATCTTTTATTGTAGTTGTATTAGTATGCTGTCATATGTAACTTTTTTTCTGTTGTATTTGATTTGGACACCTTTGGAAAATGACTCTTGAGCTCAAAGATCCTCTGAACACAATACATGCATACATACATACATACAGTACATGCATAAATAAATATCAGCAAACATTATGACTAGTAGTGCACAGATAGCCATAGTGGTCTGAGCTAGCAGAGTCATGTTTGATAATATGTCACACATTTTGCTAATTTGTCACACATCTTGACACGCATTTCAGTGAAGAAGGGTTAAGAGGTATGGCAGACTATTTACTTCTGATCTCGATAAATCCCATTGGACTAGACAGAAAACTGAACCTTTTGGAAAAATATTGTAATGATAATAGGCTAAATGTTAACACAAAAGCGCCAATTCTTAATATGGCAAAAGTAACTCCAAATGGAAATGGCATATTAATAAAAAACACTGGATATTGTCTCTTCGTACTTTTATCTTGGTTTTAATTTCTCTAATAACTCTTGGTCAAAACACAAGATCTATACAGTAAATAAATTGACGTAAACTAAAAATACTTTACGCAGGTTTGATGTTAAATATGGAGAGTATTCTCTCCTTTCTGTGTTTCATGCAGCTAGGAGTTAAATTGTGCAGGCAAACACATGAACTCAGTTCCACTACCTCTTAAACAAGTTCTGGCAGACCCACTACGGCTGTAAATGCATTAACTAGATAAGGGTGTTTCGTGGGCTTAAACATAAACATGAATTGCTGTTGCATACATTAACTGAATCAAAGTACATTACATTGAGAAAGGGCAGATACGAAAACAATGCCATCTTCTGTATTACAGTTAGCTATATGTTTCACATTTTGTTCTATGCACTGTTGTAGTAATCAGCTCAACAGAACCGGGCCATCATGTACATGAAGGTATTGTACCTTAACTGCAAACACTATATGTTGTGACAAGGTGGAAGATAAACACAATGTTGAGACATGCTAGGAAGACATTTGATGTGTTTGTTTTTTTTTAGAGATTGTTATACAGAACGCACACACATAATTAGTATAATATAAAAGTGCATATACCAAAATGTCAATTTAAATATTACACATTTTGTTACACATTTCATTACAAGTTGTTCTCTTGAAGGAAGATCTTACTATACAAGGCCTAAAAATGGGCATTATGTAAAAGTAAACTGGAGTAGGTGTGTTACTGAGGGTATTGCACAGTTTATTTTTATTGCTGCTCCACCTCAGGAACACACAATATGTAAATCAACAACCCTTTGATGTGAAGTAACATTAACTAGTTAGTACAAGGACAGAAACAAGTAGGAGACTGAGTAAGTGGGTACTCAAGCATGAGTATGGTAAGTCAAATAAAATTTCAAAAAGTCTCACTATTATAATTCATTTTTATGTTTGCTTACATGCATGCACAAGAAACATTATGCAGCAGCTTAGGAGAGAAGCCCGTTGTGGAGGCATGGCAGTGTGGCAGCTAACAAAGGCATTGTATTTGGGGGCTTGGCACTGGTAGACCAATGGAGGCACAGTGTGCTGATGACACTGGCTTCCAAAAGTGCCACCAACTTGTAACATTTTCACAGCAGCAATCAGGAGCTGCCTCATAATTTCAGCATCAGCCATTCTGCTGCATTGAGGGAGTGACCCGTCATTGCAGGGCGGAATGTTACACTGTGTAATATTGTTTGTGAATACGGCGGCAAGCCACCGCCATGTTCACAAACAATATTAGATAGCTCCCAGTACTGAGAGGGTGCCCAATCCCCTTCGGCATCATGTGCCACCCCAAAACAGTTTTTGTCCACTGACAGGGGGCTCAATACCCATTGGCTTCATTCCCCCTCCTTCCCAGTGTAACTTGCCAACAGAGTAGCCCACTCCCCGTTGGCATAATTCTCACCCCTTGCCAGTGTAATTTGCCAATGGAGGAGCCCACTCCCCATCGGCATAATGTCCCCCCCAAAAAACAATGTTGGTTTTGTGCCGAAGGGGTGCCCAATCCTCCTCAGCTTTTGCCACCCCATATGTGCCAATGGGGGTGCCCAATCCCCCATTGGCTACAGCCCCCCAAAAAACAACACTCAGGTGGCATGCTGGGAGCCCACCCCAGCATGCCAAATGTCCCTGGTTACAAAAAAGTCCTGCAGTGTTTTTTCTTTTTCTTTTCCTGTAAATCAGAAAACGGTCCTCATTGAATCTGGTGGCCCACCCCAACCCGCGCCTACCCTCTGTGCACTCTGTCTCCCCACACCCTCACCCCATACTTACCTCCAGAGCCCAGCGTGATGATCTTTGGTGGGCCGGGAATATGTCTTCACTCTTCAAAGCTGACCGTGAACTGAGGAAATGCCGGTAAGCTGTATAATGGCATAAATAGGGTTTTTTCAACTTTGGTGCATATCTCAGGCATTTTTGGGAATTTTGGCACCAAATTTTCAACATGGGGTTATTGAGACCCCTCCTCATGAATTTAGCCACTGTCATTGCTTTATTCTGTCCTGAAAAGTGATTTTGCGGTCACTGTGCAGAATTGCCTTTTGGGACCAGTTAATGAAATAACAGAGCCAGTGTTCATAAGGTGGTCTCTCAAAAAGTCTATGTTGCAAATTTGGTGGAAAAAATCCAAGAAATGACTGTTTTACGAGCGTGCATTGTGCAGTTGCTACACATGCTCGTAACTTCATGAATTTGCAATATTTTCACTCCAGATTTTCAACATTACCATTTTTCTGCACCTCCGTATGAACAGTATAGCTGTCATTTTTCACATTCTGCCTGAAATGTGTTTTCACACTTCCGGTGCACAATAACGCGGTTGCTGTGAGAAATCAGTGTTTGGGACACATTAAGAAAATCACAGTGACACTGTTCATGAGCAGAAGTCCTAAAATGCCTATGTTGAAAATTTGATGATGAAAGTCCATAAAGTGACTGTGTTATGTGCATGCATTACACAGTTTCCATGTATGCTCAGAAGTGCAAGCATTTTTAATGTTCCCACTACAGATTTTCAACATTGCCATCTCTTCACACCTCCCTATGGATGATACAGCTGTTATTCTTCACATCCTGCCCAATCTTTGTTTTCGTACATGTGGTGCAGAATGGCACTGTCGCTGTTGGAATTCAATGTTCAGGACACGTTGACAAAATCACACTGCCACTCATCATGAGAAGAGGTCCCAAATGCTTTCATGAGGTGGGGTCAAAAAAAGGCCATGTTGAAAATGTGTAGTGCAAATACGAACAAATTCCCACAGCGTTAGGGTTTCTAACCATAACGTCTTACCCTGTACAGACTGACAGGCATCAGGGTGTGCCTTTGGATTGCTGACTGTACTGTTCATGCCATCCCACCCCCACCCCCAGCCACTGACAGGCATCGAGGTGTACCTTGGGCTCTTCAGCCCCAGACTTCACCCCATTCTCCTATGCTGCACCCATTTCAGTGTATGTCCTTATGGAAATGAGTAACTGTAAAGCCAAACACCCTAAGGCACACCTCAACACATGTCGGTGTCTGCAGAATAGGGTGAGGTGACATGGCATGACCGTCATGGGCGATGACCCAAACACTTACCCCAATGTCTGTCCATCTCTACAGGATGGAGGTGGGGTTGGCGAGAAGTTCAGTACTTTACCGCCATTCCTATTCTGCATCTGTCTAACTCCTGCATTTCCAATGCCAATACCAGCAAGCAAACATTCGGCATTGACAAATGCTTGTTTACAAATGTGTCTGCACAGTTGACAATTTTTGTAAAACGTTAATAACAATGGGAGTTATTCCACATAACACATCATTTAAATGAGAAGAATGAGGTTATGAAAATAAAACAAAGTGGAATGGAAGAGAAGTAGCTACAGTATAAAATAAAAGGGGGGTCAAATACAGAGCTGTTCCAACAACAACAGGTGATGCGTTCAATTGCTCTGCATTTCAGGTGGGTGCAGAGGCAAAAATAACATAACATATATGGTAATTAAGAAAAACCAATAAAATACAGCTCACTGCAAAACAGATTCGCAACCACACAAATGTCCATGGCTGAGATGTTTCTGAAACAAGCAGTAGAAGCAGCCTTGCCTCTGGTTGAGTGTCCTTTCACTTCCCCCAGAAGAGGTTTATTGTATTTCTGGTAGCAGAAAACAGTGCAGTTTGCCAACCATTTAGACAGGCACTGTTTTGAAACTCCTGTGCCCTGTCTTTTGGCAGAAAGGAAATAAACAACTGATCTGACTTACGAACATCTTTAGTCCAGTTAGTGTAGTAATGCAAAATTCTGTGCACATCCATAGCATGCAGAAGAGCCTCCCCCTGATTAGAATACTCAGGGAAGAATACTGGCAGCTGAATTGTCTGACTCAACGTTAACTCGGAAAGCACTTTAGGTAAAAATGTAGGGTTTGTATGCAGAGCCACCCAGTCTCTGTGCAAAATCAAGTAAGGCTCCTTATACACCAGGGCCTGAAGCTCTGAAATTCTTCGAGCTGAAGTAATAGCAACTAAGAAAAGTGCTTTCCAAGACAAACAGTGCATAGTACAACTTGCTGCCAGTTCAAAAGGTGGCAAAGTAGTTTTCTCCCAAACAAAATTCAAGTCCCACGGGGAACTGGATTATGAATCAGTGGTTTCAGATGGAAAATTCCTTTCAGGAAGGTTCTGGAAATCTCCAACTGAGCTACAGTATGGTTTTGTCATCCATGAGGAGGTGGTAGTCCAAAACAGCAGACAGATGGACCTTCAAAGAAGAATAACTGAGGCCGAGATCTGAAAGATGCAAGAGGTATTCCATGACCTGAGGCACCGGGCAAGAGAAAGGGTCCCAACCCTTGGAGGCTGCCCAGAATCTTTTCCATTTCAGGGCATAAGTAGTTCTGGTAGAAAGCTTTCTGGCCTGTACAAGGACCTTGGCCACTAAGGTGGAAACTCCAAAGCGTGAAGCAGCAATGTCCACAGGTGCCATGCATTCAGGTAGAGGGATATGAGGCCCAGATGCACCTGTCTGCCCTGCTCCTGAGTCAGAAAATTGTGGCAGAGAGGCAGAGATACTGAGGGGTCCATCAATAGCTGTTGAAGCAGAGGGAAACAAATCTGATGAGGCTAAAGAGGGGCTATTAGAATCATGTTAGCCCCTTCTGCCTGTTGCTTCAGGAGAACCCTCCGAAGCTCTGGGAAGGGAGGAAAGGCATACAAGAACCTCCCTGTCCAGAAAAGAGACAGCGTGTCTCACCAGAAAACACCATGCCCAGGAATGAGTGAGCAAAAATTAAGAAGTTTTGCGTTAGACGGGGAGACAAAGAGGTCTATCTCCGGCAGACCCCACAGGTCAAATAAGCTTTTGACCACCTCTTGATTTAGCTCCCACTCATGAGCCCTGACAGTGGTGCAGCTGAGACTGTCTGCCAGGACATTGCTGATGCCCAACACATGGACAGCAGTCAGGCGGAGGTCATGCTGGAATGCCCAGTACCACACTTGCATCGCCTCCCAGCATAGAGGGTACAAGGGAGTACCTCCCTATTTGTTCAGGTACCAGACCACAGACATATTGTTGGTCTGAACCAGGAGTGTCCCCAGACATAGAAGAAGCTGGAAGGCCTGGAGGGTATACAGCACTACCCTCATTTCTAACACGTTGGTGTGTAGAGATGCTTCCAGCTGAGACCATGTTCCCTGGGTCTAATGGTCTCCTAGGTGGGCTCCCCAGCCTTGATACGAAGCATCCATTGTAAGGGTCATGGTAGGAGCAGGTGGTTGAAAGGGACCCACCATGGAGAGACTGGACAACTCCTGCTACCAAAGAAGATCCTTCTTTATGTACCCAGACACAAGGACTCTGTGGTACAGGTTGTCCTGCTACTGATCCCATTGGACATGAAGAGTCCATTGGGTCACCCTCATATGCAGTCTGGCTGGAGGAACTGTATGGATCATAGCTGCCATCAGCCTGAGAAGATGGAGAATCGACCATGCTGTGGTCCAGAATGAGTTGGCCACTAATCTGTCCTGTTCCTGCAGGGTCTCCACTCTGTCCAATGGGAGGAAGGTCCTGCCCTGGACCATATCCAGCACCACCCCAAATCAATTGTAGGTGCTGGGGGGAGAGGTGGGACTTGGGATAGTTGACTGTTATTCCAAGTCTGGAAAAGATGTCCAGGGTGAAGGAGAGGGACTCCCTCAGGTTGCTCTGTGATGGATCTGACAGAAGTCAGTCATCCAGATACAGGCACAATTAAAACCCTTTGCAGCATAGGGCCACAGCCACCACTGCTAGGCACTTGGTAAAAATCCGAGGTGCCAAGGATAGGCCAAAAGGGAGAGCCTTGAACTAGTAATGTTCCCACTGGAAGGCAAACTGAAGAAAGCATCAGTGAGCCTGGAAGACAGGGATGTGCAGGTAAGCATCCTGCATGTCCAGTTCACAAAGCCAATGATCCTTGTGGAACAGGTGTAAAAGTCCCCGGATGGTGAGCATACAGAACCTCTTGTACTGGACATACAGGTTGAGCATGCTGAGGTCCAAGATGGGTCTTAAGTTGCCTGTATTTTTGAGCACTAGGAAGAAATAGAAGTAGTACCCTCTTCCTATCTGTGCTGGAGCCACAGGCTGTATGGCTGACTTCTGCAGAAGAGCCTGGATCTCATCCGCTATCAAAGACAGGTGCCTTGGAGTATAATGGAAGAGGCCTGGGGGGTTATCGGGAGGCCTGTCTAGGAACTCTATGGTGGGACCTCTTGCTATTAACTGAAGGATCCAAGATTCTGTGGTTATGTCCTCTGACCACAGAAGGTGGAGGGCAAATCTTCCCCCCCACTGGTTCCCCCATAGGAACTGAAGGAGGTAGGGGGGTTCCCCCATGAGTCAGGAGGTTGAGGGGAAGTAGCCGGCAGCTCCTCCAGGGGGTTTTCTGTAACTTGGTAGGGGGAGTAGGGGTTCCTTATGCTGGATACCAGCATATGGCCTGGCATTTGGCAGGGGCCTCTTTGGTCTGGCATCTCTGTTGCTGACAAAAAGGCTGTTTGCTTTTGTAACCCCTCAGTACATGAAATGGATGTCGCAGATAGATTTACCATGGTCCTGCAATTAAGTGATAATATCCTTGGCATCACCTCTGAATAACACGGATCCCCTGAAAGCGGCATCCAGGATGGAGGTCTGGATGTTTTGTGCCAGGCCAGCAATCCTGAGCCACAAATGTCACTTAATGCAGACAGCAGTGGTTGTGCTGTGAGCAACTGAGTCTACTGTTTCATAAGTGGCCAAGAGGGCGTGAAAACAGGAGATTTTAGCTATTTTCACTGTCTTGGCAATCTCTGCCTTAAGCTCCTGGTCCTGGATAGCTTCCAGCTTGGACTCAAGTGAGGCCAGGGAAGATTTCTGGTAGGAAACCATATGAGCCACATAATTAAGGGACTTGAGGGTGCAAGTGGAGGAGGAATGGATCTTACAACCAAAATTGTCCAGCTGTTTAGACTCCTTATCAGGAGGAGACATTCTCAAATGTTTAGGTTTAGAGGACCAGTCACGGGCAACTGTAATAATAACCAAGTCTGCATTAGGATGGGCAGTAAGTGTGTGACCCCATCTGGGGTGGTATGACCTGTCTGCCTTTTTTGAAGCAGATGGAATGGAGTAAGGCTGTTGCCAGATAGTGGATATCAGGTCTTCATGAGGACCAGTACAAGGCAGTATGGGCATAGGAGCTCTGTCAGTCATATCTAGATACTCCACAAGCCTTTTCCATTTTGGATCCTGTCCCTGGATAGACCAGCCACAGGCATTTTGTATAATTCACTGACCCATGCAGCCAATATAGTGTTATGCTTATGTAACTGTGTTAGTTTTGGTTGTGGCCATTCTCACTCTCTATTCCAGAGGAATTACCACCCTGTAGGGGTACAAAAGCAAGGAACTCTCATAGAGGGTTCCATCCCAGAGGTGCCACGGGACAGTTCCCGTGGCTAAAGGTACCTTAGGAATCCCCATAAGGAAAGAGCGCTGCCGCTGGAGGAGGAGGGGAGGATGGTGGGGAAAAGACAAAATGCTTCACAGTGAGGCTGAGAGGAACTGCTTATATAGCTCAGGAAGTGGGAGTGGCTTGCTGCTTGGTCACTGAACTACAGGCAAAGCCTTTCAATTCACTGACCCACGCAGCCAGTGTAGTGTTATGCTTATGTAACTGTGTTAGTTTTGGTTGTGGCCATTCGTACTCTCTATTCCAGAGAAATTACCACCCCGTAGGGGTACGAAAGCAAGGAACTCTCAGAGAGGGTTCCACCCCTAGAGGTGCCACAGGACAGTTCCCGTGGCTAAAGGTACCTTAGGAATCCCCAAAAGAAATGTAGTATCACCCCCAAAAGGAGGCAACATGATGCGTGTGAGCAAGCAGTAACAGTGACATAGAAGCAGTAACTGCAACATAGTAGTAGAGAAGTATAGTGATGGCTTGCACTGAGAGAAGGAGATCCCCTAAGGAGAGAGGGAACAGCAGGACATCCTCCACCTCCATCCAACAATGGAACCTACCTAAGGAAACTAGGGGAAACAACTATGCTAACTAAGTGATATGACCTGAGGCAATGGAGGAGAGAAAAAAACCCTATGAGGAGGAAATCTCTGGGGATCCAAGGCCTAGGTCGCTTTCCCTCCAGGCTTGGGAAAATGCATTTAGTGATGTTTCTGCCGCTGCAATTTGGAAAACCCAATTAAAGGGAGGTAGAAAATATTCCAATTTGGATGAAGGCTCTCACTCAAACCGTCTAGCGGGAACGTCATGGAAGGTTGCAAGAAAACTCTGCAACAATACGAGCATCCAAGGTGCAGGAGGAGAGCAACAACTGCTGAGGTACTCACCTGGCCTACCCACCCTAAATCAAACCAGGTGAACCAGAGGCAGTCGTGGGGAGAATGCAGTGAAGGTGCCTTGCTAGGGAAACCACTAAAGTCAACGGCCAACCGCTATAGTGGAACACTAGAGCCAAATGAGATCGTCGTAACCACCCTTCACCACTAGTCTTAAATTCTACACCAGGAGCTGCTGTCACATAGTAGGCAGCTAAAGCCAAGCCTGGGGTGAGGACATTCCCAGCTATGGGCCAGGTGAGAAGGATCCCGTCCCAAGTTGGACACGCTCGATGATGCGGACTAAATGCAGAGCTAGACTGTCCGACTGCAGGAACCTGCATCAGATTAGAATGGTTGGCATGCCCCAGAATTGATTGAGAGCTGTAAAGCTGGTGAGCTGAATGAGCACGGCGTGCTGAGATTGTAATGAGCATTGAGTGCTGAGACCTTGCAAGGTCGAATGCAGATTGAGAGCAGTAGAATCCCAGGCAAAGCCAAGGGTATGGCATTAGGCATAAAGCAGTGGTTTGTGTAAGCAAGGAGCAATGGTTGCGTAAGCAGGTATGGACCTGATAGGTCAGTAAGCAGTAATAGTAATAGGGGGATCTGCATAACAACTGTATAGCAAGTAAACAACACTGAGTTAGAAGCAAGCCAGCCAGACATGAACAGCCAAATCAAGGTGACAAACTCTGAGGATTTTCAGCGGCAAAGACAGGATTTAGAACAGAATTAATTAACCACATAGGCTACAACCCCCCCCAAACACCTCTCAGTCCCCGCCATAGGACAAACAAGGAAGCGATGAAAGGCCAAGAACCACATGCAGATATAAAAGCTAATTTAATAGCCTCAGCAAGAGCTTCAGCTAGCCTCAGAGTAAACAAGATACAATAGGAATGGGTGTAAACAATGCAGCAGCAGGAAGCAAGTAGGCCTGTACAGCAGTAGTAAATAAATGAGTACACTGAGTGGTAAGTGCAAATAAAGGAGGCATAATGCTCTTAAGCATTGTCAAACAGGCAGTGCAATGAGATTGCAGCAGTGAGGTAAGAGAACAAGCATGAGTAAGCTATATAGCTAGGTTCAAGTAATCTGAGTCAGGTGAGAACAATGAAATATGCCACATGGACCAGCTAAAGTTGAGTAACTGAAAGCTAGTATTATGAGCTCTGAATAGCGGTATGCTAGGAGCCTAGAAAAGCCCCCCCAGAAAGGAAGGAAGCATACACAACCAAAGGCAAAATACAAACCAAAACAGGAAAACAAACACAGAAGCCCTGCAGAGACAAGCGGGGGGCTCCAGCAAGGAGGCCCGACCAGCTCAGGGAAGAAACCAGCAGATCCTTCGGCTGCAAAGACAAAATGCTTCACAGTGAGGCTAAGAGGAACTGCTTATATAGCTCAGGAAGTGGGAGTGGCTGGCTGCTTGGTCACCGAACTACAGGCAAAGCATTTCAATTATGAGGAGTTCTGCAAAGAAAGGGTCCTCTGGAAGGGACTTTGGGGACTCCTTAGGCTGAGGCTCTATAGGTGTAGGTGTGCCAGAGCTGGAGGATGAGTCAGAGTTAGAGTCTAAAGAGTGCCTGCTTGGGGTCTGATCCCTTTTTAGAGGAGTGTCCTGAGTTTTATCCCTGACCTGGTGTCTAGAGGAGCCTTCTCTGGAAAGGTAGGAAACCACAGAAGAGGCTGATCTAGGGGTCAGAAAGAAGGCGGGAGTAGAGGCCACCACTGGTTTCCGATGGTCAAGCTCCGAGGCTGGTTGAGTCCTGGCCTCCTGAATCAGGGTCTGAAACACTGCCTGGATATCAGCCTGAGGCTGCTGTGGAGGCAGAGGCTGAGGCTGAGGAGGAGGAGGTGTTGGAGGAGAAGGCTGGTATAATGGATCGACTGGTGTCTGATATTTAGGGTATCCATGAGCCTGGTAGGAGTAGGGAAAGCCAGAAGGAGCATACACTTGATTGGACATAGCCTGGTGTCTGGTACCCCAGTACATAATGGGGTTGGTAACCAGGTGTTGGATACACTGCTGAAGGATACATTGGGTATTGTGGGGGCGGATAGCCCGGAACATTGTCCATAGGGCCAGCCAGAGCTGAAGGCCCAGAAGGAGGTGGGGCCAAAGGCCTGGCTGGAGGGCCAGAAGGACCAGGCATCAGCCCTGTAGGGACATTTGAAGGGGCTGGCACTGGATCAGGCACAGGAATGTCCGGCACCGGAAGATTCGGCACCTGGGGGCCTGACAGAAGGCTGTCTAGCATTTGAGGAATGGCTGGAGTGCCAGACATACCCTGACCCGGCAAAGGGTCACCTGGTGAAGGGTCACTTGGCATCAGGGTGTGAGTAGAACTCAACGGAAGACTGGGACTCAGACATTGACTGGGAAGCCGGAGTCCAAGATGGTGAAACCTGGTTGTCCAAGGGGGCTTGGGTTGTGGAGGTCCTGATGGAAGGTCCCCAGAGGGAGTAACAATAGGCCCAGTGGGTGAACCAGGAAGAGACTGAATATGCAAAGGAAGGGGAACCTCCAGATTAGTGCCCACCTCTGGCTCCCAATCTTCAGGCAAGCCCGGAGGGTCCGGTTGGATCAGTGGAAGTGAGGAACCCTCTGAAGAGTGTTGCGTGTCAGGCAGCTGGCTCAACTCAACATCAGGGGTATCCTGCAAACCCAATGGGAGAGCCTCAGCTGTGCAGTCCCCATAGGAACCGGGGAGCAACTTATCAGCCACAGCCATGCAGATGTCAGAAGAGCTAAGGTCCAACTTATCGGCCGGGGCCATGCACACAACAGTGGAGCTGGAGTCTAGCTTACTGGCTGTAACTGTGTGTTCCTCGGTGGGGACAGGGAATGAATTATCGACCTGGCCACTGGCAATAGACCCTGAAAAAGATGTGGGCCTAAAGAGCACAATAGGGGTTCCATCATCCAAGAAGAGCCCCGACTGCACCGTGATTGAAGCAAGCAGGGAAGCTGTGGTCTGATCCACCGAAGTTATAGGAGACCTGGCAGTAGGGGTACTTCCTGAAGTAAAGGACCCTCTGGTGTTAGTGGTGCCTGATGGTCACTGCTAAGTGGATGGAGACCTAGCCCAGTCTTGGTGCAAGGTCAGTTGGCATTCCTCTGTATCCCCCTTCCCTGGGTCTTGACTGAAAATAGGCAGAATTTGTCTAGTGCATTTTCCTGGTCAACAAAAATGAAATAAATCAAATGAAAATTTTCCTTTTTCTTTTTGGGTTCTGGCATTGGGGAAGATTTTTCCTGCAGATTCTGCAGTTCCTTTTCCATCAAAGCTAGGTGCTGCTTCAGCAAATGGGCTTTGAGCTTTTTTTGGTGCCTAATCCGTGTGGTCTGGTTGAAGGATTGGCAGGCCACACAGTCCTTGACCTGTTGTTTGGGTCTGTGGCAGATCACGCAGTGGGAATGCTCATCTGCATGCAGGATCTGGGTGCTGCAGGACCTGCACTTCTTTTTGACATATCACCCAACTGTTCATGAATAGGCCAGTGGGCGAACCAGAAAGAGACTGACCTGGTGAAGGAAGGGAAACCTCCAGATTAGTGCCCACCTCCGGCTCTTGATCTTCAGGCAAGCCTGGAGGGTCCAGTTGGGTCAGTGGGAGTGAGGAACCCTCTAAAGACTGTTGCGAGTCTGGCAGCTGGCTCAACTTGACATCAGAGGTATCCTGCGACCCTAATGGAAGAGCCTCAGCTGTGCAGTCCCCATAGGAACCGGGAAGCGACTTATCAGCCACGGCCATGCAGACATCAGAAGAGTGGTCTGGTTGAAGGATTGGTAGGCTGCACAGTCCTTAACCCAGTGTTTGAGGCCTAGGCAGATCATACAGCAGGAATTCTCATCTGCATGCAGGATCTGGGTGCCTCAGGACTTTCACTTCTTCTTTTTGATTCATTACCCAACTGTTCATGTTCCTGAATTGCAGCTTCAGCTATATCCCATGCTGTAAATTTGTCACTGCTATTTATTTGCTTCCCCTTTCTTCTGTATATCCCTCAAGATTAGCCTTATTTATGTTAGACCTGTTTATACTATGTAATTGTTTGACCTGATGTTCTGTTCTCTTTTTATGCTTAACTGGATGTTTGTGTAAATGGATATTTTTGCTCACATACCTTTAGTATAAAATAAAGATTCTTTGCTTGATTGACTAAAAACTGGACTGACAGATCTGGACCACAGCAGTTCTGTAAAAATCCAAACTGTCCATACTGGGTGAAACTTGTACAAATACTGCAGGTCCAATTACTCTGGCTGCACTGTTCAGTCCAACTTTTACATATCTGGTCCACTCCTGGATGTCTGTTTTTCAACCCTTCCATGGCATGGTTGAAAACGGCACCTTCAGGACCAGACCAGATAGGTAAAAGCCAGATCAGATCACCTGGAGTGAGTGGATCAGCAATATTTGCATAAGCTGTGCCCAGTCCAGAATTTACAGCTCTGGCCCGGGTCTGGTGATCTGGTTTTTACCCATACCCCACTGCATGTGGCTTAGTGACATACTGTACGGATGGATACAGAGTCTAACCCATTGAAGGCTGAAGTTTCAGCAAACCTTTATTTTAAAAATACCAAGACTCACTCAATTCCTGATGATCCCCCAACCCCAAGTCACACTTAGTCCTCTACCAAAGTCATGCTCAAATATTGGTGCCTCTACATCCACAGTATTAAGCTTTTAGTGCCATCATGCCTCTTCTGCTGCCATGAGCTCCCCCATCCATGAAGTCCCATTCTGCTTGTGGCAGCCCTCCCCCAAACCAGGTAATTTTCCAGGGAGCAGCTCTTTACACCACATCAGCTAAATTATTGCTAAGATGCTAAGATCCTTGGGCCAGATATTCAGAAATGCACCAAAGGCCAGCGCAAGTATGGCACAGTGCAAGTGAGATGCACTATGGCAAGCCTGGAGCCATAATCAGAGGATGCGCCACCTGAAATGCTCCTGCGCGCAAGTCAAGTCAATATGGAAAAGTTGCACCAAGGCACAACCAGAGATGCGCTGGTGCAACCATGGATGCACGGAGCAAACCTGAGCACAAACCCATTGAGCCACAGGCAGCAGGGACACAGAGGCAAGGAAATAGATGGTAATGAACACAGGACCCCCCCCCAGCAGGGCACACCCATGAACATAGATGCGCGGACCCGGAGGGCACACAGGACACCAGGGGAAGGTGCAACCCAAGGCCACTAACCCTGGGAACACACCCCCATCTAAAGTCTGCCACCCCAGCCATGCCAATGGCAGAGACATGGAACAGACACCCACCAGGCAGGCCCACAGTGCACCTAGTGCATGTTGCCAGGGACAAGGCAGACACAAATAGCAGGTGACCAGGGTCGAGTGAGGCACAAGCCACCCAGTGCAACACAGGGCACACAGCAAAGTGGGGAGGAGCACCGCGGAGCCACCCACATTGGACATGTGCACCCCCATGAGCAGACGTCAGTCTAGGTGGACAGGTGCACAGGTCACATGTGCAGACACTGGCCACAATGGCACACAGGGAAAAGGCACATGCACCCAGTGACCCCTGGGGCAATGTAACAGGGGATGGTATGGGACGACTAGAGACAAGGCAACGCACAGTGGAACGGGGTAGGAACACAGACATACAGAGCCACAGAAACTGGATGGCACTAAATGACTGCCAGGCACAGCAGAACCACCCAAGGCACCCAGCAGATGGGCAGGACAGATGTAGCAACCCACACAACACCGTGGCAGCCTGCCTCTCGCACCCCTCCTGATGCCAGTCCCACGTGTCCTGCCCATGTCCACACAAAACCCTGTATGGTGCCCAACAGCAGCACCACCAACAGGAGCTGTCCACCCCCTGACAGTGACAGGTGCCATCGGATGTGTCCCAGACACCAGTCATCCACCACCAGTGGCACACCCCCCCAGGGCAACAGTGCAACTGTGGCACAGGATGGGCCACCCCCGTGCCCCTGTCCAACCACATTGGACAATGAACAGTCTTGGGCACAGCTCCCCTACCCCATCTGTGGTCCACTGAGTACAAACACAGTCCGACCAAGTCAGTCCCGCACTGCAGGGAAGGGACCCCAGCCACCAGCACAGACCTGCCAGTCAGCATGCCACCAGTTGCAACATGGCGTGTTGCAAGGAATACTCACCAGAGCTGCAGCCCACAGACTATAGATGGTCTTACCAGCCATGGGGACGTGAGGAGACTGACCCCTCCAAACTGCATGTGAACACCCACCCGAGGGAGCCCAACAGCATTCCTGCCATGGCCACCGCCTGCCCACACCGTCCAGCAACCCGCATGGGCCTGGAAGCAATACCACACATGGCCCCATGCCACCATCACCACCAGTGCAAGACACCCCAGGCACAAGGCACAGACAGGCACCACCCCCAAGAGCATGTGAGTGCACCAGTGCACAGTGAGGTCCATGTAGCACCAGGTGGAACAGTCCCTGAGAATACAAGGACCCCGTGCAGAGACGACCACACCCTCCTGGATGTCCACCCCAGTACAGAGCACCACACTGACTACACAGCAACACAAAAAAAATGGCCAACCCAGCAGACAAGCCATGGCCATGTGAAACAGTGCTGGACACAGAACGGACCACTTGGGAACACAGCCCATGAACTGACTCGCCCCTGAGTGGGCACCATGCACCACAACCACACATGTGCAGCATGGCTCCTCATGCCACCTGCAAAGCAGACATGGACACAGGCCTGTAGCAAACAAAAAGCTTTATAAAACAGATAGTTACAAACAGGAAGATAATAAGGGGCAGGAAAGGGGGAGGGGGAGAGGAGGAAGGGGACAGGGTGCAGGGGCTATACAACTGGATGTAGGACAGCAGGGAAACAGGTTTGGGGAAGAAATGGGGCTATATACAACAAGGGGCACTCTAGTCCTCCAGCTGCAGCCCTTGATGGACCACTGCAGCTGCTGAATGGCCTGCCTCAAGGCCACGGTCTCCAGCATGTGCCTCCTCTGCAACGCAAGGAGCTGTCTCTGGAGCACCAAGATCCATCCACCATCTTGGACCTGTGGGCATGCAGCCCTCCCAGTACTCATCCTGTGACCATCTAGAGGAAGGGACAGGACAGCCAATCACTGCAATACCCCACAAACCCCAGCCCACCCACAGCATGCATTGGACTGCGGGGGCATGCACCACTGGTGGACCGTATATGGCCCATGCCTGGGGGCCACACCAGCCATCCACACAGCACACCACAATGGTGCAGCCAGTCAGACAGTGTAGCAAAGTGTGCCCATGAGCACACGAGCATGGGCACAAGGCACAGAGCACCGGCACTGTCGTATCACACATTGCGGAGGCTGTGTGCATGTCCCCCCCACCAGCCAGCACAACGCCGCCAGAGTACGTGCAACAGTGGCACAGACAATGGTTGGTGTGCCACCACAGCCCTCCAGACACAGGTCCATGGACACCATGGCCTGACCCAGTACCCACAGCAATACCACTGGGACAAGGAACAGCAATGTAGCCACACCTACCTGTCATGCGGCTCCTGTCCTGGGCAGCCCTCTTTGGCCTACCGTGGCCCCTCACCCCTTCCGTAGCCTCCCTGGCCCACCTGCGGTTCTCTGGCCCTGTGGAAAACATGTAGAGAGGGGGACATGAGTACACAGGCATGCATGGAGAGCCCCCCCACTGCGCAGCCTGCATGGTGCATGGTGTGTCCCTGAACACCCTGTATCCCCCCCGTGCCTGCATGACTGCAACATGTGCATCAGCCATGCATGATGTGCATCAGCCGACAGGAGTGTGTTGAACCCCAGCTGTGGACCATGCCTCACAGCCCTACAACCACCACTGATGAGCACTGGGGCATGCATGCCCACTGTGCACACCTACCTGGCTGTGGCACCACCCACTCTGGATGCACGCCTGCATCCAGCACAGCTGCTTCAGATCCCTGCACCTCAGGTCCCCCTACCTGTGGTGGCATTGCTTGGCACTCTGTGCCACCCCCATGCACCATTCTATGGTTGTGGCCACCTGCACCCAGACATCACCCCTGGCCTGCTGCAGTGGCACATTGCCAAATAGCTGGGCCTCAAAAGGCTGCACAATGGCCACAAGGTTTATAATCTCCACCTCAGACCAGTTGAGGGTCCTTCGTGATCTCCCCTGTGCCATGGCTGCTGACAAGTAGCAATGGCAGTGTGAATGGTGGGGTGATCACACATGTGGGTGCAGCACATGTAGGATGCACAGTTGGGAGCAGAATGATGCAATCGCGCATTATGACGATGCAATATGCAGGGGCATTGTGCATTCACGGACATGCGCACAATGCACATGCCTGGTGGGTGTGCAGGGTCAAGGGTCATGACCCCACACACATGGTACATGCATGTCCTGGGATGCCCGAGCATGCACAATGCCACACCATTGCCGCATGCACCATCACACAGCCATGTGCACGTGACGCCGGATGTGCGAGAGACCTGTGCAATGCCATGCGCACATGCGTACTGTAAGAAGACGCAACACACATGTGCCACACAGGTAGCTACATGTCGGGACAGGAAGATGAGGAGGGGCGTGGGCCTGCCCGGAAGAGAAGGCCCAACTTCACCAAGGCTGAGACGAATGCCCTGTTCGAGGCATACCTCAACAGGGAGGAACTTCTTAGCAGTGCCACTGGCACACCAAAGGAGAGGTCAGCAGGGTGGGATGCGGTGGTGGTGTATATGAACCAGCATGGATGGCACCAGCGCAGTGCACAGGATTGTAGGAAGAAGGTCGGAACTGACAGGAGGAGGATCAAGAAGAAGGTGGCAACTATATGGGCATCCCTAAAGTGACCGGTGGTGATCCGTCCACTGCGCCCACCCTGTCACCCACTGAAGAACTGTTGGTGGCCACCATCAGAAGCACGGCAGTGGAGGGCATCCCTGGTGGAGTATTCCAGACTGATGGCAGCCCATTCCTGCACTGTGAGTATGCACCCTACTGACATATTCGGCAGGGGTGGGTATGGCCATTTGGGAGTGCCTGCCGCCATGTTGCATGCCACCTGCGTGTGTCGCCACTGGTGTGCATGGCCACAGGGCAGCATGTAGCATCAGCTGCATGCACATCATGGGAGGAGCACCGCAGGTCTGTTACTGCAACACTGACGCACTGTTTTTCCCTTGCAGCACCATCATGCCTCCATGGGGAGAAGGGAGCAGGGTCGGACTCAGCCACAGCCGCAGAGGACAGACCATCCACCTTGACCAGCATGCATGGCCCAGACAGGCTGAGGGTGAGCACCGCAGAGCAGGTGGATGTCCTTGCCCTGGTGCCAGATGACACCCTGGCTGAGTTCATGCATGATGACAGCCTGAGCGTGCTGTGTGCAGAGACCCAGCTAGGGGACGTGTCCAGCTCCGATGATTTAACGCAGATCCAGGAAAGTGTTAGGGACATGGTGCCCGACATGACCCTGGGTGCATCACAGGCAGCATCAGGGCATGGCACTGTGCCTCTGGCTGCACAGCTGCCACCGATCCTCATCTGCACAGTGGTGTGTGGCACCACCACTGTGCATGACAGGGGTGGTGGTGCTGGCACGGCAGCAGTGCATGGCCCTGGCCAGCAGCCAGTCAAGCAGCAGCAGCAGGATGCAGGTTCCACGAGGCAGCATGACACAGGGTCTGCAGCTGGTGCCCCTGACAACAATGGACCCACAGTACGGCCCTCTGTGAAGCATACACTGGAGCAGGAGGCTGGGCAGCGCACAGCATCCCCCCTTGTGGCCCAGAGACCTGCACAGGGTGCACAGGATGCTGAGTGCCTGGCTGAGCACACACAGTTGCTGCGCACCATCTGTGGAGAACCAGGTGCTGCTAGCCATAGAGATGTATGCACTGCATGTGAAGGTGTACCAGCTGGCAGATCAGCAGGACAGGGGCATTGTGCAGATCATGGATGGGCTCCACCAGTCGTGGGAGACCACAACCGCGTTGATGGACTGCATGGCCGGTGTCATTGTGGTGGCAATGGACCATATGATCGGTACCATCGTGGAGGGGCTTGCGTCGTTGGCAGCCACTGGACTTGGCCATGCACAGAGGCCCCCCCCACAGTGCACTGTCCACCCCACGGTCATGGCGTCTGGTGACCCCATCACAGCAGATGCTGAGATCCGATGTAGGCATCCTGTGCACACCAGGGGCTGGCCTGTTTGGCTGCCTCTACACCCCTGTGCAAACACGGTCGCAGTCCCAGACATCAACCCCTGGGGGGCATCAGACACACCCCCCATGGCCAACGAGCAGCCTGCATCTGCTGATCAGCTGAGGCGTGGCCGCCCATGTGGCCGTGGTGGCTGAGGGACCGCACAACTGGCCTGATGTGTCTGTTGCTCTGCACCGCCGTCCACTGCTGCTGCCCCGTGTATGCGTGGGTGGTGTTGGTGCGGCATGCCTGTGTTTTCGTGCTGGTGTGTTGTGCCACATACCCCCATGTATACTGACCGTGCTGCTGGGATGTGTGGCATGGGTGTGATGATGGCCAATGCACTCAATGCTGGCTGTGCCTGTACACCGGTGTCATGCCTCTGATCCATGCCATGGTCTGCAGTATGTCTGTGTGTGTGCGCATGCCTGTGCTGTGTGTGTGTGTGTGTGTGTGTGTGTGCGTCTGTGTGCCAGTGCCTCCCCATACCTGCTGTGCGCCCAATTCCCTGCATGCCTCCCACTTCGCACATCCAGGATTGTATGTGGTGTGCTGCTCTGTGTGGCCTGTGCATGTATGTGTGTCTGTGTGCACTCACCTGTGTTCACCATACTGTGCCTGTGTGAAGATATTCCTGTGGCGCCTTGCCTGCACAGCCAGTCTTGGGTCCCGTCTTCCACAGGGTGACTGACCACCACCCTCCAGCCCATTACCACCTCATCCTCGCTACTGTCGCCATCATCTACCTTGGCAGCTATCCCATGGTCAATGGCCATGTTGTGCAGAATGCAGCAGGCCAAGAATAGGCCAAAGGATTTAGATGGGCTGTATTGTAGGGCACTGCCTGACCTGTCTAGGCATCGGAAATGCATTTTCAACATGCCAAAGACACACTCGATGATACTGCGCATGCTGGCATGTGCCTCATTGTATTGCTCCTCTGCAGGAGATGACGGTTGCTGGTAGGGGGTGAGCAGCCATGGCCTCAGTGGGTAATCACTGTCACCTGTGTGGTAATGGACATGGTTGGCCCTTAACTGTGCTGTGACACATCCTTATCCCTGTCACCCACTGCTCACTCCACCACACCCGCCATGCCTGCCCGCCCTCCTCCCTCGGCTGTGCCGTGTTGACCCCCAGCCCATGCCATACTCACCCACTAGGTGGCCCGTGGGGATGTCCCTATGTTCAAACCTCTGGCACAGCACAGAGCTGCACCAGATGAATGCATCATGTGCACTCCAGGAGTGTGTGACACAGACATTGATGATGCACCCCATGGCATCGCACATCACTTGGCAGTTGACTGATGGGTATCCCTTGTGGCTGATGTAGACTGGGCCCTTGGGGCCAGGTGGTATGCAGATGCCCACGTGGGTGCAGTCAGTGGCCCCAATCATGCCTGGTATGCATGCCACCCTGTGGAAGGCCTGCATGTGTGCTGTACACTCAGCCTGTTTGCTGGGGAAATGTATGAACTCCGAAGCACGTGGCAGCAGAGTGTAGAGGAACTGTGTGAGGAGGCAGGACATGGCCTACTGGGTGATCCCAATGGTTTCCCCAGTTGGTCTTTGGAAGGTGCCCAGGTTTCCCCAGTTGGTCTTTGGAAGGTGCCCATGGTGAGCAACCACATCACTGCAGTCACCTTGGTCTCCACTGACATGGCATGACTCCGTCTGGTGGGTGTCTGCATCTCCTCACTTCGCAGCTCACAGAGCTGCCTCAGAATTGCCCTATTCTGGCAGTACCGGACCACTATCTCCGTATCATTGTAGTTCTCAAATGTGATGCAGTTATGGTGCCACCTGTATTGGGCGTACCACCGCTGAGCCCTTTGTCAGCCACTTTGGTGTTCCTCCTGCCTCCTCACACCCCCTCATTACTGCCTTCATGTGGAACAGGGCACCGTACATCACTCTCTGGCTCTCCACTGATCCTCCAAATCTTCAAGTAAGTCCAGGGCTGTTCCAACAAATCCTTTCTACTGATCTTCTTGCTGCCCTCTGAGAGTGATTGGTGGAACCCAAACTGCCAGAGTCCATTGTGCCAGTGACTGAAACCTCAACTTCAGAACCATGAGTAACCCAGGGCTTGCCCTGATAAAAAAGGGGAGTAAAGATATAAACATTTAGCACTTCAGAAAGAACTGTTTTAAGGGCCCCAACGCCAGCCAAACCACAGCACTGAGCAGGCCTGCCAAAACCTGTGTATCCAGTCAGGACATAGGGGGTTTCACTGGTACCAGTGGGGGTGGGTTACTGTGTGTTTGAGCCCACGGGCTCTGTTAGTTCAAAAATAACCAAACCTTTTTCTATTCCCAGCTATCATGTTCCTGGTATCCCTTTCTCTATCCCTCCCCCGTTTATAAATAAAGCTGTGGTTTGTTTGTTGTAAGTCCTGTGTGGTGATCAAGTTATTAGTAACAGCTGTTAAGTTTATGTATTTTATAGTACTGGGGTGCAACATGGTATTTAGTGTGTGGGGTGGTTGGAAGGGGAGGTGGGTAGGTACAGCAACACAGGGGGTTGTACCAAGCAAACACCTGGCCCACTGCTTCTCTACTCTGGGTGGAGGCAGCATGCTATTTTCTTACCAGTCTGGGATAGAACCCCCGAACACCACAATAGCAGGACCCAGGACCCTTAACCTGTGTGGTAGACAACAGGCAGAGATAGTAGCCCCTTGACACACGGTCCATGGGTTACACTTGTGTGTTGTTACCTTGGAAGCCAAGGTCCTTTATGCTGTACTGCCAACTTTAATGTCAGGGAGATGTGACTGTGGTGACATCAAGGACTCCATGCATGCAGATGCACGCTCACAGACATGATGATGTACATCACACATGCTTCCTGTTAAGGTTAATCAGGGCAATGAGGGAGAGTACCTGGCTTAGACCAGCTGCATCAGCACTTACCACCCATGTCGCCCCTTCAATTAGATTCAGTACAGTGCAGAGGGTCTCCATCAGGTGCCACTGAGGAGGAGAATGAACAGGGGAAATTGACCCAATGGTCAGCCTCTGTGATGGAATCAGTAGTCTGATGTGAGTGGTGATGTGAACCACTTGAACAAATTATGCTTTTACTGCACGCAATACAGTCTTGTAGGCACTCTGATACAAATCAGTAAATGCCCACTGTGGACAAGTATGTATGGCTGGGCACTTGATGCCTGGGCACTGCATCTTGCATTAGCGATAGAAAACCTGCATTGCTCACAAAGGAGAATGGCAGCAAGTTGTTAGCTAGCATTCTCACAATTGTTCTTGTTAATTTTTTCATCTCTGGACTGTTTGCTTTATATTTCTAGCCTATTTCCAGGGATTTGACCAGTGAGAGTAAAAATTTTTTTTCCCTGAACATGACTGTTGGCTCATACTTTTGCTGCACCTAGGGGTGCAGAGTGTAACATAGTTGTGGCCCCTCAGAACAGGGGTGTCGGCAGGCATATGCTCTGTACGCAGCAGAGTACAGTATAAAAATCAGGCGGGCAACAAAAAGAGGAAAGCAAGGACATTATGAGTCACGTTGTGTCTGTGTCTCGCTGAGTCTGTGTCTCGCTGAGCCCTTTTGCCTTTGTTGTTTGCTATGGGGCACTGATGCCACCAGCCAAATGCACAAACAAAAACAACTTACCAGGCAGGCAGAAAAACAAAGGAAGGATGATTACAAGAGGAAACTGATTACTTGAACTCAGACATGGCAAACCGGGGTACAATGGTGTGGGATGGCAGTGCATATTTTGGTTTATGTTTACATAACGGGGGCAAGAGGTATCAGTTTTGAGTACAAGATTAAAATTCCTGGCTACACCCCTGCCTCAGAGGTGTAAGAGTCAATGGGCTAAAAACTTATGAATGGAAGATGTTGGAGTTCTGCATTGGCTACAAATTGAATGACTTTCTTTCTCTTCCTCTATACGTCATCTGCTAACATTCCCCCACCCACCCACTCATAGAAACAGAATTTGTTGGCAGAAAAGAACCACTTGGCCTTGTCTCAGTCTGCCCAGATGTTCCCTGCCTAATCTGTCTCCACAGACCCTATCTGGTCTCCAGCGACCCTCCCACCCCCCACCTGTTTTCTAATATATCCCTATATCTATCCCATACATGTATGAAGCCCACACTGTTTTAGCCCCCACCACTTCTGCTGGCAGTCTGTTCAGGCATTCACCTCTCTTTCAGTAAAAACATATTTCCTCACATCTCTCATGAACTTCCCTCTTCTTCATAGAATGCACCCTGGTCCTGGTGCTCTTTCTTGTTTGAAAGAGACTCCCCTCCTGCACCCTGTTCACCCCTGTGAGGTACTTGTTAGTCTCTATCATGTCACCTCTCTCTTGCCTCTCTTTCAGGGTGTGCATGTTGAGATTCCTCAGTCTCTCCTTGTAGGGCTTCTCATGCAACCCCTGCATCATTTTACTTGCCCTCCTCTGGACTGCCTCCACCATGTCTATGTCTTTTCTGAGCTGCAGTCTCCATAGCTGGATACAGTGTTCCAGGTGGGTTTTCACTAGTAAACAATACAGTGCCACAACCAACTCCCTCTTCCTGCCAGAGATACCCCTCCCTATGCACCCCAACATCCTGCTAGCCTTACCACCTGCATTGTCACACTGCCTTGCCACTTTCAGGTCTTCAGATATGACAACCTCAAGGTCCCTTTCCTGTTTAGTGACTGTCCGTAACTCGCAGCATACTATACTCAGCTTCTGGGTTCATATGCCCTAGGTGCATGATTTTGCACTTTTTGGAATTGAACCCCAGCTGCCATGCTTTTTACCACTCCTTGAGTTTCCCATGCTCCCTGTGCATTCTGTCTATTCCCTCATGAGTGTCCCCCCTATTGCAGATTTTAGTATCATCAACAAAAAGGCATATCTTCCCTTCCAGTTCCTCTGCAATGTCACCTATCAAGACCAGTCCCAATACTGAGCCCTGTGGCACCCCGCTGGTCACTTTTCCATCATTACAGTGAGTGCTGTTAACCACCATCCTCTGTGCCCTATCCATTAACAAGTTTCTAACCCAATTCACCACTTTGGATCCCACTCCTAGGTTGCCTAATTTCTTTATCAGCATCCTGTGTGGCAATGTGTTGACAGCCTTGCTAAAGTCCAGATAGGCCATGTTCACTGCTGCCCTCTGATTTATTCCCCTGGTTACCCAGTCAAAGAACTCTATCAAATGTATTTGGCATGGCCTTCCCCCAAGAATCCAGGCTGCCTGTGGTCTAGCAGCCCACTGGATTCAAGATACTCTGCCAGATTTTCCTTTAGTAGGGTTTCCATTAATGAATTTATGATTTGTATACTGTTGTCTCATGGTGGTCTTTGGACTTCATCTGTTTTCATAGAATTTCTTTTCTCTGACCACCTGACTTGAGACTTGAAGAAGACTTTTAAAACTTCTTGATTAACAATCCACTGTTTGAGAGGCTGACTTTCTGGACTACTTTCAATTAATTGGCCCACCACTGAAGTAAGACTGACTCGCCTAGCTAACCAGTCAGAACGGTGACTGAACTTGAGCGACTCTAATATGAGCAACTCAAGTTCAGCACTCGTTATGTGAGCTACCCTGAAAGGGTAGTGACGGGCAAAGAACAAGGTGATTGGAAGGACAGAAGGGGGAGAATTTTTAGTTAGGGGGGTGCAGGTGGCACAGCCCCCCGCATAAAAACATTTGTTTTCATTCGCATATCTTTGCTGGGAGTGTACATCACTGTTCTGGTTTTTCGGCGATGTACATGCGTTATAACGGTGATAGCCATTTGGCGATTGGAACCACCAGCCTAAAGTTGCTAACCTCCACCCTGCTGCTGCTCTTATGTAGAGGTTCACATCAGCTCTTCTCCAGTCCTCCAAAACCAGGCCTGTTTCCAGTGAACAGATGAACAAGGCTGTCAGTGGGGCAGCTACTGTAGCAGCTCTGTGAGTTCTTGTAGTATCTTTGGGTGTATCCCATCCAGTACCATAGCATTGTCCACAGTGAGAGCTACAAGTCCCTTCTGGACTCTTTCCTCTGAAAAAGCACTTGTGTCCAACTCACCCCCCCCCCCATTCTTACTACAACCTGTTGGCCCCCCTTCCACTGTGATGACTGAGCAGAAGTACTAGTTCAGAATGTCAGCTTTTATTATTATTTTTTTTTAGTCTTTGGTAACTGAGTAAGGCCCACTAGGCACAAGTGCCTGTTTTCAGGGGTGATCTGGGAGTACTGGGTGGTTAAATGACTTGCTCAGAGTCACACAGTATGCAAGTGGAGGTTGTGAGACTCAAACTCAGGTCTGGTCTGTTGGATGTATCAAGCTCGTTCACACCTCGTTCCTCTAACCTCTAGGCTATACTGCCATTTTACTTGGTCCTCTTCTGTGCAGTCTCCCCCCTCTGCTCTTCTAAGCCTCACTATCCCTCCCGTTGCTTTGCTCTTCTCATTTATGTATCTACAGAAAGTTTGATCCCCTTTAATGGTCCCTTTGGTGATCCTTTCCTCTGTAAGTGCTGTTGCTCCCCTCACCATTTGTTCCCTCTGTTTTACTTGGAAACCCTCCCTGTCCTCTACCTCTGTGTTTCCTTATACTTCCCGAATGCCACCCTTTTTTTCCTTCAATACCATGACCACTTCCTTAAAGGAGAACTGCGCTGAACCTGAAGGTAATTTTTCCCACTAGAAGCAGTTTTTTAGACACTGATTCAGTTTCTGTTATTATTCCATCTATACTTGCCTGTTGGTGACAGTGGTGATTGTTCCTGACTGACAGTCTGGAGTTGAGTGCCATTTTAGAATTGTATGATGTAATTTATGTCCCTCTCCTACCAGAAAGTTCTATAGTAGAACATGAGTGCATTGTTCCAACAATGGAAGAGCTGAACAAGGGACATAAACTACATCATACAGTTCTAAAATGGCACTTACTATCTGTGTGTAAATCAGGAACACCCAATAGGACTTAAGCTTGTAGATACAGAACAGTAACAACATTTGAACTAGTAAAAATCAACTTCTACAGGGAAGAATGATTTACAGGTTTGGTGCAGCTCTTCTTTAAAGAACCATAATGGTCACCTTTTTCCTTCTGTTTTTTTTTTCACTTCTTCACACAGAGGTTGGTTGCTCTGATTATGCCTTCCCTTATGTCCATCATCATTATCACAATCATCAGCTTCGCTGTCTGGTGGTGCTGCTGCTGATGCTGTACATTGACAGGCCTTCCCATGCTGATATCTGCAGGACTTCAGCAAATGCTTTACATGGTAGATGTTAATAGTCTTGTTCTTTCCTTACCCTGACTCATCCTGTCTTTACAGTACGTAAAATACACACTACATAATGATATTGTGATTCTTTGTCCACTCAAAAGAAATCTCACGCCACAGAAGTCACCAGTTTGGACTTTACTCCTGGCATTCTCTCCTGTTGCCTAATGGGTGGTCTGCTGTGACCTGCTTCCACATCACCCTCCTCCTCCTCCTCCTCCTCTTCCTCCACCAGTTCTTGAGATTCAAGGAATGGTTCTTCTTTCTCTGCTATGTATCCTGAGCTACCAGTCTCACCTGTGTATATATCTGCTGTCATTTCAGATGCTTGTTGTTGTGTTTGCACTCACAGTATTGTGGGCCTCTTCCTTTTATTTATTTTTTTACCACCACTTTCAGTCTTTTTGATCCCTTACATACACCTTCACTACGTCCATATTCAACCTGTTCCACCTCCTGCTCTTCCCCAGAGCTGCTGCTGCTATCAGTTTTACTGGGCATATAATAACTGGGGAGCGTTTTTTCCCGTAGAAAAACCCGGTTATAATTCGTTGTTATAACCCACAGGTTTTAATGGTGAACACGCGCCGGGTTTCCCTTGCTCCAGCATACCAAGTCACGGTCATTCGGTTATCGTGTAAGCCCCAGGAAACGACAGCTGCACTTCCCCACCTGTAATACAGACACTTACAACACAGTAAGTCTTACAATGACAGTGAACTACAAACTTGTAATTTAAACCTTTTGTGACTGTACCTTTTGTTTTTTCCTTAGGGGACTCACTCGCAAAAAATGTGAATATTTAAACAAGCGCTTCAGCTTGACCACGGACTGCGATTCAACCTGACCATGGCTGACCTGTGATGTATTTTTATTTTATGTAGTTGCTGTGGTGCAAAAACACTCCCCGACAATTATATAAAATAAAACATGGAGTGGTCTGTTTAATGAGATTTTACACACACCCTCAGTGTCAGATGCTTAAAATAAACCCCTCGAGCTTCGCTCTCAGGGTTTGTGTAGCATCTGGCACCTTGAGGGGGGTGTAAAATCTCGTTAAACCCACCACCCCATGTATTATTCTATACCTGTATACAATCAGAACCTGTATCTCTGTCACTAGTAAGTTTTGCCAAATCACTTTGCTCCTCCTCCTCCTCTGCCTGTGTCGCTACCCGACGCACTCATTTTTGTTTCCTTTTTTCTATGATTGCTTATGTTGCAACCCTTGCGGTGCCACTGTGAGTGGTTCCTACAATGTATGATACTTTATGGACTGTTCAGCTACTGTCATCTTCCTCTGCATTTGTAGTTCCCACTGAGGTAGAGGGTCGATGACAAAACCCACTCCATTTTGTTTTTCTTTGATGTAACTGGATGATCCTATGCCACCATTTCTTTGCCCTTTTTGTTGCTCCATTTCCTAATGCTTGCTATAGGAATAACCCACTTGGGTGAAGACTTTTTTATTGTGTTTTTTTATGTTATTTTTTCATTTTTTTAATTTTTACTTTTTAAGGGGATGCCACCAAAGACTACCAGTGGCCAGGCACTGACTTGCTGCCAGCCTGCCCACTGACTTGCTGCCCGCTGCCAAGATCACACTGTAGTAGCTCAGGATGACACAAAGACAGGTTACTTCAGAACTCAGGAGGAGGAAGGAACTGCAGCAACTTGGGGGGACGTGAAGACTGCTGCAAGAAAAACAATTATTTAAAAATGTCTTTCTTTATAGAATGCCACCGAGGTGCCAGCTACCAGTGGCTGAGCATTAGCATGCTGCCAGCTGGAACACACTCACTGCTCACTGCCCAGACCACATTGCAACAGAGTACTGTAGCTCAGGATCACACACACACACACACACACACACGCACGCACACACATGCACACACACACACGCACACACACGCACACACATACACACACACACACGCACACACAAACATACACACACACACGCACACACACACACATATGCACACACACACACACACCACATGCACACACACATGCACGCACGCACACACAAAACATACACACACGCATACATGACACACAAACATACACACACACATGCACACACATGCACACACACACACACACGCACACACATGCACGCACAAACATACACACACACGCACACACAAACATACACACACATGCACACACACACACACACACACACACACATGCACGCACAAACATACACACACACACGCACACACAAACATACACACACGCGCACGCGCTACTTTAGGACTCGGGAGAAGGAAGAAGCTGCAGCAGTTTGGGGAAATATGAAGACTGCCACAAGAAACAATGCTGTCTTTATTTTAATTTGTTTTATGGGATGCCACCAAGGACTACCAGTGACCAGGTATCAGCTCACTGCCAGTTAGCATACACTTGCTGCCCACTGCCCAGATCACACGGCAACAGCACAGCTCGGGATGACACACACGTACACGCACACGCGCACGCACAGACACATACACACACACACTGCTTCAGAACTCAGAAAAAGGAGGAGGAAGGACCTTTAGCAACTTATGGAATGTGGCGATTTGTAAATTTTTTTTTTACCTTTTTATGGGATGCCCCCAAGATGCCAACTACCTGTGGCTGGGCAGCAGCATGCTGCCAGCTGGCACACCTGCTACCCAGATCACGCTGCAGTGGCACAGCTCAGGATCACACACACCTGCACACACGCATGCACACGCACACACAAGTTGCTTCAGAACTCAGAAGAAGGAGGAGAAAGGACCTCAAGCAACTTGAAAGAATGTGGAGATTACTCAGATCACACTGCAACAGCACAGCTCAGGATAACACACACTGGCTGCTTCAGGACACAGGAGGAGGAGGACGAAACTGCAGCGACTTGGGGGAGCATGAAGATTGCCACAAGAAAAAAGAATAACTTTATTTAAAGAAAAAAACTGAGGATGCCACCAAGTTGTCAACTACCAGTGTCTGGATAATAGCATTCTATTAGAGGAACCATGCTGAATAATGAACTCATATGTTCTGTGGTAAACAAATAAACCTCCTACTACTGTACATATGTAGAAAGACAAATGACTGACAGGTAGAAACCATCTGTGGAGGGACTATTTGCATTTTCTATAAATATTTTATTATATTTATTTGTGTCTTTTTTGTCTTTTAAAGATTGTTCTTTTTAAAAAAGCTTATCCAACCCATTTTCTAAGCACGGTAAGTCCCCTCAAGATGTGAGGTATTGGTAGATAACTACACTTCCAGGGGCTGTAAGGCCTTCTGATTATGGTATGAGGCCTCATCATGCTCCTGAGTATGTGGGTATCCACCAATAACCCATACCGAGTCAGGTCTTATTGCTTACTAAACAAATGTACATTGAACCTGTATTCAGAAAAAAAGAAAGCATCAGCTGCATTAGTACCCCTTCAAATGGGCCACAATAATTAACAGAGCTGATGGGCAGCCCACCACATTAGCTATATTAGATCAAAGTATTTTCTACTAATGGGCATGACCATATCAATGTCATTTGCCCCATAAGGCTCAACAAATATCCTGTACAGATCGTCCTCACTGGCAGTTGCGGGAGGGCTACACCTTTGCTGTCTACACATGTTGGTCTCAAAGTACTTGCTTTTGTACTTTATTTTTGATTTTTTTTTCTTTGGTACAGGTAACTGAGAAGTCCCACTCGGCACAAAGCTCATTTACAGGGGCAACCCAGAAGCACCAGGAGGTTAAATAACTTGCTTACGGTCACACATTTTGCAAGTGGAGGATGTGGGAATCAAACCATGGTCTGCTGGATGTATCAGGTATCTTCCAGTTCATTGGAGCAACCTGTAAGCTGTACTGCCAGTTCAGCTGAACTTTAGACAGTGATGAAAGGACTGTGGCTGCAGCTAACAACTGCAGAACTTTTGACCCTTTCTTACACTTTGTTTCAATACTTGCAACTTGCTATAGAATCTGCTTTAACAGTTTAGAAAGCAGTTTGTCATCTGCCACTACCATGTCATGCAGATTAGGGATGCTTGATATTCGAATGACAGAATTAGATTTGTTAGATTCTGACCATTCTTTAGGAATTAGGATATTCCCAATTAAAAGCCAAAAATCTTAATTCCTAAAACAAGTGCTGGAATCCGATTTTGATTCCACAACTGAGTAGATTCTAAAATTCCCCCAACCCAGCTGAATAACTGTAAGTAAGACCCCACAAACACCCTGATCCTGACAGCAGCCCATCCCACCCCCCTGCACAATGAAAAACTAAAGTACCCCTTCCCCAACCCTTGTTGCATTTATTTTTCTGCCCTCCTCCCTCCCGACCCCTACCCACTGTAATTTACACAGTTTGTGGTGCTGCTACTGGGTTTAGTCCCACTCTGAAAAAGCTGCCATCCACAGTAAGCCATAGGGTTTATTTATTTATTTATTTTAATTTACAGTTTCTACACCTCCTCCCCTTGGGCTGATTACAGCAGATTTACCAGCTTTCAGTCTGGTGTTAAGAGACTTCATGAAGCTATGGGTAAAGAAGGGGTTTCTCTATATTTTTCATTTTCCCCATCTCTTTTTCTGCTGTGGCTCCCTGAGCCCCAGGGGGATGCCAGCATTGGGATGTAATCCCTAATGTGAGCATGCAAGGCAAGCTTACATGATACACAGCATGGTGCATCCCTCTTCTCTGTCTTCCATTTGCTCCACCACTTGAATGCCTACAGGTAGCAGTAGCGCAGTGGGACACAGAACCCTTCCCCCAAGAGAAATAGAGCTTCCTCTGGGATGCTCAATCCTCTTGCCCCCTGACCAGCCCCAGACAATCCAGGCTCATTCCCAAAACAGGATCATCGGCATCACAAGTGGTAGCCCTACCACTGTGCTGATGGGCTAGCATCCATAGGGTTTCTGACCAGCATGTGCCCGACTGCTGATGTCTGCTGTCATTCTGCTGTCATTCACTCAGTCAACCTACTGCCCATACAGTGCTCTATCCTCTGACCCTCTCCTACTCTGCTTGCCATAGTCTGATGACTTTTCTCCAAGTGTGACTGTCCCCCACTTGCTGTGACAGTCAGGCCCTAAAAAGCACTTCAATGTTTGTGGAATAGCAATAAGGAGAGATGGGGTATATAGTGCTTGTGTAACTTAGTACTTTTTTGTGGCTTTACTCTATTCCCAGCCTTGAGTAGTAGTAGGTAGGTAGGTAGGTAGTAATTTGTAGGGAATAGAAGGCCCATGAGTAAGGGTAAGAAGAGCACCAGAGGAGGAGAAGGAGGAGGAGAGGATGGTGGTGGATGAAAAGCACTCCCTAAGCAAGGGAGGTGTGTTAGAGGAGGGCTTATGTAGAGGTTGTAAGAGGAGCTATTCCCCACATTGAACCTCAGGCAAGCCCTCCCATTCAATGCTTGTGGAATAGCAATAAGGAGAGATGGGGTATATAGTGCTTGTGTAACTTGTAGTACTTTTTGTGGCTTTACTCTATTCCCACCCTTGAGTAGTAGTAGGTAGGTAGTAATTTGTAGGGAATAGAAGGCCCAAAAAGAAACCTCTTCCAATTCACAGAGAGTATGACCCCTGGCACTCAGGAAAGGAAAAAACCCCAGGTGGAGGAAACCTCTGAGGACCCAAGACCAGAGGTCTGCCCATCCTTCATGGCATACTAACTGGAGAAGGATCTAGGTTCTAGTTACCACAGCTATTTTGGAGTTGGTGAGTTGCTTGGAGAGACGATAATCCATCTTCAATCCATGGGTGATGCTGATCACATGATGATCCTGTGGTTGAAGAGGAGATCTGTTCTGAATGAAAGATGGCATTCAAAGTATGAAGTAAATCTAAACAAAGGAAGATGAAGGAAGTCCAAGATTCCAAGATAATGAATAATGCTTGTCTAACGTAATTGTAATAGGCAGAAGGACCATGACTGGATTGATAAGGTACTAAACTGGGAATGGTGGAAGTAGTCATTGGTGAATGATCCAACCTGTGAGAGACTTGAATGTAAGAGTGTGGTCTGGAGGCTAGGAACTCTGTATTTGAACAAGGAGTTGCTAATGAGTCATCCATAGAATAGAATTTGTAGAAGAGTCTTTGAGTGCCCTGGAAATGATGATTTGTTCTCGATAAAAGGATGATGTAACCTGAATGATGATCCTGAAGAAGGAGGGTACATCTTTTCCATAGGGATGGTAAAAAATCCTATGTGTAAAGCAGATCCAGTTAAAGAAGGGCTAGACCACATTTTAAAGTGACAACAGATGGATGTCCAAGGGATTTTATGGGCATTATCAGTAAGGAGAGCAAGATTTGTTTGATATAAGACCAGACAGTACACTGTGGTATTTGTAATGATTAGTAAAGTTATGAGTAACTGCTCCAATTCATATAAGGTTTGATATTCGAGGTAGTCTGAAGGTAAAGAATTGATTAGTGAGCAAAAGTCACTAAGTAAGCATTCCAGATTAAAATGAGTAGAGGAGTCTTTGGGTGCCCGATGAGAGTAATGCCATACGTGATTAGTAAAACATTAAATGATGAATTGCGAAGCTGCTGTCCGGATGGTAGCCTAATATATAGGAGCAATGATTGGAAATTCAGAATAAGGAATATATGGCTTCTTTGGTCATGATGTTCGTGATTTCATGCTCAGATCCTCTGCTGGTGTGCTGCCTGAAGTAAGTGTGGGTATTCCTATGGTGTGATTATTTAGGAGATGCACTGTGGTGGCATAGGTGGTTCAATTTATGGGTAATCCTGCTGTTGAAGTACATGAGAGAAGCTTGGGGCATATGAGAGAAAGAGTCTGTAGGCTGGATTGGTAGTGAGATCGATTAGTGCAGGATGCCATAGGTTTTGTGCTACTACTGATTAATACGGATTAGGATGCAAGGCTGCATTGGTGAATTTGTCTTAGCTGTTACGGATTGCCAGTTAGAATTCAGGAGAGCCAGTTCTCGGTGATGGTCTTTGCTGTAGTGATTAACGAAGGTACTTCAAGAAGAAGAGGCTGAAGGATCCACTGGAGAGAGGTTGACCTGGCTGAAGGTACTAGGTAAAAGGTGCAGATAATAGTAAAATGAATAGCAATGTCTGGGAGTGAAATCGAGGTGTGGATGGTGTGGAATCAGTAATCAGCTAGCTGTGGAGATCCCACAATGAATATTCTGGAAGATATCTGTAGAAATTCTAAAACTAGCAATGACTGTTGAGAAGTAGGAGTCAAGTAACTTGGTCATCAGAGTCAGTGTTGGAAGAAGAGGTGGCAGAAGGTAAAATGGATGATGTCCTTAGTTGAACGGGTTCTCTTGTGATTCTCGGTATCTGTAGAAGTGATGCTGATTAAAAAGTTGGATTATAACAGAAGGATTTAAGTCCTTTCCTTGTATGAGGATAGCCAATGAGACAAGGCATACAGGGAAGTCATGGTGATTGGATGGACAGGAATCAGAGGATATATCTAATAGAGACGGAGAAGATCTTCCTATTGTCCAGGTGAATGGAATTCCATGAATGATTGTGAAGAACAGATTGGGCAGTATAACACTTCTATAATAATGTAAGAATCTATGAGACATGTGAGCCAAGGAACGTTTGCTGGCGGTAGTATTACTCCAGAGTAATGAATTAATGATCCAATGAATAGAAGTAGGGGATGGATCATATAGAAGAGCAGATGACCAGGTAGGAGTACTGGTTGGTGATAGGATACAAGGCCCAAAAGAGCCACAGCAAACAGGACGAAGCCCCGAGCCAGAAAGGCAAAGATAAGAAGGCAACTATTCAAATGGAAAGGAAGTCCAGAGTGGATCCTGAGGAATGGAAGGAATAAGCAGAGGAGCTATGGGCTAGGTGAAGCCAGATGACATCCAGAGCAGGAAGGTAGGACCAGGTCAGTTCCACAGTGAACAGCAGCAAATTGCAAGAAAGCTGAAGCAGGGCATTGGAGGAGGATCCACGGAAGGCCAAGGAGCCAAACCAAGCAACAGGAGTTCCACAACTGACGAAGGCTGGAAGCGACCAGAGACATGATGGAAGGTGCTGGAGTGACGAAAGATGAGGTCCCAAATCTGCAAAGAAAACAAGGTTGCACAATGGTGGAACTGGTGATCCACAGCAAAAAAGTCCATGAAGCATGCGACCTGGCATGAGAGAGGAACGGAACGAGCTGGCAGGATCCATATGATGAGGGAAAGGAGGCTGGATGGCGAGCGGAGTCTTTCAAGCAGAAGGGTCCTGTGAAGGAAGGGAAGTGGCAAATTGGCAAGATGGAAGCAAGCAAGTCAAAGAGTTTCAGGTTTCATGGTCGAAGTTGCAGGCAGGAGTAGAAGGTCCAGGTCCAGAAGGGATGTTTTCATCAGGTAGCAGGTGGAGAAAAACACATGTGAAGCAGTGGAATAGAAGGGCATGGGCTAGATGAGTCTTTCAAGGCAAGGTGATCTGGGCTGGAGTTGGCTAGGGAATGTAGAATGATGAAAGACTTGGTTGAAGAAGATCCGTTCCTGAATGGAAATAGCAACCTGCATCGGTGTAAATGCAAACAGTGGAGTCGGTCCATGCTAGAGTCAGGCTCCCGGCCATGGAAGTCAGCAGATGGGATGAAGAGTCTAGGCTGCAGATGAGATAAGATGGAGAAGCAAGTTGAGCAAAATCCAGTTCCTAAAGGGAGTGGCAGCTGGGTATCAGGCTGGGAACATGTAAATTGAAGCAGTAGACTGTAAACTCAGGCAACTGTCATGGATGGCAGGGGTGGATGGTAGTGACCTGAAGCAGCGGAAGTAACATGATGAGGGTACGCAGAGTGTGAGAGTTCCGTTCCCGAAGGGAAGCGCAACTGGCATGGGTAGAGGAGATATGGTCCAAGTCTGCAGAATGGAGACAGAGCTCCCATCCCTGGTAGTCGGGGTTAGCTAACCTTCACTCGATGCTGCCAAGCAGAGTTAGGGATGGAGAATGTCTAGTTGGTAAGTAGGAGGTAGTTCCATTCCCGAAGGGAAGCAGCAACTAGTATGAGGTAGAGAAGTTAAGGTAACAGTCTGTAGATTGTAGACATGGCTCCCATCCCTGGTAGTCGGGGCGGGCTAACCTTCACTAGATGTTGTCCAGCAGAGTTAGAGATGGAGGATGTTGAGTTGGTATGGAATATGAGGTAGTGAATGTAACAGAATCCCATCCCCAGTAGACAGGGGAAGGCTACCTTCACTCAGCACCTCAGCAGGTGCGAGTTAGGGAAAGAGTCTGGAATACTGCTGATATGGGCTGGCCAACGCATGACACTGCTGCTTAGACAGTAGAGAAGTGATGGAGTAAGGATAAAGAAATAGGAGCCGAAATGGTAGGGATAGAGGTAAATGAATGAAACAGCAACATATAACAACAAGGTGTGGTATGAGTAGAAGAAGCTCATTGTGGATGAAAGGAGAAGTTGTACAAGGTCAGGTAGAGAAATATGAGTTATGATCTGAAGCAGATTTTCTAGCTTGGGAAAGGTGGTGCTGCATAGTAAAGGAGATCACTGGACCAAGGTAATGAGAGACATGAGAAAGTATTCTAAGCATGGAGTATATGGTAAGGTAAGGAAAAACCTGATGAAGTGAGCCCCAATGCACAATAAATCGTAGGCATCCATTGTATGACAAATGGTAAAATGGGACAGTGCCAGGAGGAAGAAACATGATTCAGGTATCTCTGAGGGGCATAAATCACTGAATGAGTTGCAGCAGTCGCAATGGTGAATACAACCATATTTGCCCCCCCCCCCAAGGAGAAAGTAGTGTCACAATTGCGAGAGAATATTAGGGGTATACAACAGACATAGCTTACTGGAAAGTATATACCAATAGGAATCATAAAGGAGTTAATGAGCCCTGGGTAGCTGGAGCGTCAGGTATGGAAATGCAGGAGAGAGAGCTAGAGGAATGTCCTAGTGATGATCCATTAAAACCAGCGGGCACCTGCATGTACAGCGACTGGTAGAAAAGTAGTGCTAGGAAATAAAAGGTTCCACAGAAAAAGATATGGATGATGTTGGAAATGCACTGTGCATCGGGGATGTCCTGTGCAGAGAGCAGTTATGCCAAATTGACCTTCTGCAGTCTGGAGAGAACAAGCATGTGCATGCAATCAGGAAGTCAGATCTGTAAATGGCGAGAATAACATGGCAGCAAGCATGATCCTAAGGCATGCTGCACCCCCCCTCCCCCGTGGGGAATCCCGCAGTGGACTGGCTGGAAATACTGAACTGCAACTCAAGTCGGCAGGTCTGACTGAAATGTGATACATGTAAAACAGAAGCAAATAGAGTCAAGGTATGGAAGTACTGTGGAGCAATGCAGCGTAACTAAAACATAGCAAAATAAAATCCAAAATACCGTCAGTAGAAGCAGCAGATGATGCACCCTTTAGCGGCTCCTGGCAGCATGGGCAGTCCGGGGCAGCATCAAGTCCTTGCCGGCCACAGATGCAGAGGAGCACGGGGAATTGAAGCAGGGGAGATGGCGATACACTCACTAAGCAAGCTGGGCTAAAGCCTGATGGGGAGGAAGCGCTAGGAGAGTGCATGAAATTGGGAGAGTAGGAGGCACCATATACACTGGGTGCATAGGAAGCTCAAAAGGAAAACAGACAAAGGAAAAAATAAAACATGAGGGAAAGAAGCCAAGGAGGCCAGACAAGGGAGGAAGAAACACAAAGGAGGGAGGGATGGAGGGGAAGTGAAACAAGCCAGAGCAGCAGGGAGACACGGAAGCAGCCACACAAGCTATGCAGGAGCTCAGGAAAAAACACTCTGTAAGCAAGGGAGGTGCGTTAGAGGAGGACTTATAGAGAGGCTATGGGAGGAGCTATTCCCCACATTGAACCTCAGGCAAACCCTCCCAGTGGTGTGTGATATATGGTGAGGAGGCCAACAGCACAAATCCTCCCACCTCCTCACCTGGCTGCCATAGACTGAATGAATGCAAGAATATGCACACTCATATTCATTCAGCCTATGTTGGTCTGCCCAGGTGGCAGGAGGGTTTGTGCTGGTCAGCCTCTCACCTCACATACCATGTTATTTTTAGGGCCTGGCTGGAACAGCAAGTAGGCAGCAGGCAGACTCAAAGGCAAGCTGCCGAACTATGGCAGGCAGGGTGGGAAGGAGGGAAAGAGGGAGAGAGGGAGAAGGTGTGTGTACTCTGGGCAGCTGGCTGACTGAACATGTGGGAGAGTATACCAGCAGTGGGGTACAGCAGTTGAATCCACTAAATTACTGTGACTGGCAGCGTATTATGCGTTGGACAGGACCCAGCAGCAACAACCCCATATTTTGTTAACATGGGTGTGGGCTAGAGGGGAATGGGTGCCACAAGGGTGAGGGGAAGGGGGATGGCTCAGTTTGCAGTTGTGCAGAGAGGCTAGGCCTGACATTAGGGTCATGCTTGGACCTTAATTACAGTTCTGTAGCTGAGTGGGGGGAGAAAGCAGTTGGATGCAGAATAGTAAATCCCTTTTGTAACTCTGAAACTGATTCCAATGGCATAAGTGGCATTCATCATCAAAATTTTGTTGTTCAGCACACAATGCCATTATAAATTCAGACACAAATGTACACAAATAAAAAGAATAAATTACATTATAAATATACATTCCATTGGACATACAACAAAAACTGAATTACATCAGTAATAAATCAATATTACCTATACCTAGACATCATATAGAAGAAACTAGACAATCATATATCATCTTCGCCTCCTCTAACCCAATTAGCTCAGTCTTATACCAAAGAAACATTTCTTATTCCAACCGTATTACCATAAGATAATGGAATAAATATTCATCATACTCCAGCTTTAAATTACTTAAAAACCAGCAGTCAAAAAGAATCATATTCATTAAGACCACACTGCCAAAGTCAGGGTATCAAATGGAGCCCTCTCGGTTCTTTATAACTTAAGAAGGAGGACACAGGGGCAAGTACCCCCTTATCCTGAGCTTTTAGTAAATATGTTATTATATTATCAGGCTGATATGTGAGTTGTTGTATTATATTATCCAAAAGGGAAAACTTGTTTTTTTCCTTACAAAGGACAAAGCATGACCACATGGAGTAAATTATCTTGTCCTAACCCGCATTTACAGTGCAGATCTTCATCACTTCTTTATTCAAATCTCCCCTTCCTGACATTACTGGGAAAATATTCAGATCGGAATCTGGTAACAGCTTTTCTAAATTTTGGGTTTTGTAAAATTTCTAAATATTGTTCTAATTTATGAGATCTCTTATTTTTAGCCAGCCAGGGGCAGGCTTTGAGTAATCTATTAATCTCCAGATCACGTTGGATAAATACATCTTTAATTCTGGAGTTCACTTGTTTTTTTATTTGAGCTGGAGAGAGTCTTAAGCAGTCCGTAATGGTCTGCAGCAAACCAAAGGGTTCAATTACTTCTTCTACCATTCTCATGCAAGGAAAGGTTATATGTGAGCAGAAATATATGATACCGTCCCCTAAGCAAATATGGGAAAGTCTTTCCTGATTCATCCTAAATACCCTTAACCAATAATTTATTAAACTTTGCTGTATTTGACATTCACTTGACACCTTACCGAGCTCAACCCTCACTAATGAGTATGGGGCAGAATTTGGGAGCCCTAAGTGGCATTGGAACATAACTGGACACAGATTAAGAATTTCTAGAAATCTGATAGATACCCAGCAGAACAGAGTCAGTCAACTTTGAGCAACACCTAATGCAGTATAGTGGTCAACCCATTAATAAACTGACTCTTAAAGCAGCTATCATGTATATGATTGTACTGTTGTCAGATACCTTCCTGATTTAACATTGTACTGTTGGGACTAGCATAATTTGCTTCTGCTGCTGTAGCTGGTGCAGGCCTAGGCTTTTCTGAAACTGGAAATGCTTGGTCATACAATAACTGCGGTTCAATAAGATACAGTATGTGATCAGGGACTCAGCATCATGTTTCAGCCACTGCTGCCATTCTCTCTAGTATCTGAGTACAGCCAGTCCCTCATTGTTCAGATCAGACAGACGGGGAAGACAGGGTGGAGTAGTGCACTGTATCTTCGGGAACACCTGCAAGGAATAAATATTGCAACTATAAACCCTGCAGAGGGTGCACAGTCCCTCATCATCAGGGTTGCCATTGGAAACTCGGGTAAATCTCTTTCCCTAATGTCAGTATACATACCCCCTTTCAACCAAAGGGATGCTTTCACATCCATCCTAAACATTATTGACCAGCTCCCAAAAAACTCGGAAGCCATAGCACTTGGTGATTTCAATACAAACTGGCTGGCTCCCCAGACATCCTCCCTCAGGGATACAGCTGCTGCCCAAAATCTGTCCCAAATGGTCCTTACCCTACTAGAGTAAACAAAAACCTGGGCCCTAGTTCCCTCCTTGATCTCATACTCACGAATCATCCTGAGCACATAGAGGATGTCCGGGTGCTCTCTGACTCACTCAGTGATCACTCCCCTGTAACTTGTCTCTGGACAAACAGCAGGAAGCCCCCCCCCAGGATCTCCATATATTGCCAACTAAAGAAAGGGGCTTTGGTACATCTTCGGAACCAACTCCGAAACCTCGACTGGTCTCCACTTGCTCACCAGTTGTCGGTTGATGCCGCCCTGTCCTTCTTCATAAGTTCCTTCCAATCTGCCTGTGATATCTTTGCCCCCTTTGTAAAACGGATTGAAAAAACTAAATCCTCCCCCTTGGTAAATCGGTCCTTGCTCATCCAAATGAAAGCCCGTGATGACCTGTGGCACCGTGCCCTTCAGTCAGGTAGCCTTTCTAACCGACAATTGTATCGTGCTGCCCAAAACTTATGTACCTGGGCTATCCGACAGGCAAAGGTGGCTTACTATCAGACCAACCTAACTGCCACCTGGTGAAATGGAAAGAGGTTCTGGGAAAATATAAAGGAACTTAGTGGCAAGTCTGCCTCCCCTCCCCCTACCATTCTTATTATTGATGGTGTCTCCACCCAAGACCCCTGCAAAATAGCAAATGCTTTCAATACATCATTCTCTGACCTCAGTACTATTCTACCCCCTGACTTTTTCACTTCAGATGCTGGACAATTCCCACCACCCCCGTGCTCCACCTTTTCACTACAAAACAATCTCCCCTAGAGTTGCCCGCTCATATCTTGCTATGTTCCTAAGTAAAACTTAACCAAGTGGTGACTCTCTTGATGCAAAATTGTGATCCTTAACCCTTGACGCAGTCCTAACACCCCTCACAAAGATACTCAATATGCTCCTGTGCTTAGGGAAGTTCCCATCTATGTGGAAAAGGGTGGTGATTATGCCAGTTCATAAAAATGGCAACCGTACCTCAAGTAGTAACTATAGGCACATCTCCATACTCCCTTCCCTCTCAAAAGCATTGGAAAAAATAGCGGGCAACCAACTTATTGACTATTTAGACTCACACCACCTACTTTGCCAGCAACAACACGGGTTCAGGAAAGGACACAGTACAACCGCTGCTCTCCTAGAATTCATCTCCTTTATCCATGACGCCCTAGACCAGGGAGACTTGGCTGGGTCAGTCTATATCGATCTCTCCAAGGCATTTGATACTGTCAATCACAATATGCTCATAAATTCCCTCCTCTCTGTTGGCGTATCCCAAGAAACTACTGGCTGCTTCTCCAACTATCTCCATGGCTGCACCCAATAAGTGAAGGTAAATAACACCCTCTCTACTAACCTTCCTGTCTGGTCGGGTGTCCCCCAAGGGTCTATCCTCGGTCTGCTCCTTTTTTCACTATACTTGAACTACTTACCTATGGCCTCCTCAGGGCGCTTTCTCCTATATGCAGATGATGCTGTGATCTTCAGTCAGCACCCTTACCCTACCCAGCTCCAAAAATCCTTGCAGGGCTCCTTCGCACAAATAGAAGCCTGGTTTGCGCTCCCACAAGCTTGTACTCAACTCAAAAAAGATGAAAGTTATGCTATTCGCCCACCCACAACATAAACACAGCACAACAGAAATATCTATACAAAACTCGTTGGGTACCACGCTGGAACCAGTTTCCAATTTTAAATATCTAAGGGTTACCTTTGACTCCGCCCTAACTTATTGTGAGCATATTGCATCGACATGCTCTGAAATAAACAGGAGAATAGGTCTCCTTTATAGGCATAGACCCTGTCTCCCTCCTGATGCCCTACGGTTAGCCATCTCTAGCTCCATCCTTTCCCTGGTAGACTATGCATAGTCATCTATGGTGCCACCTCTGATACTGCACTGACCAGCATTAAACGCACCCTAAACAAAGCCTGCATGTTGGCCACAGGCTGTTATCTGCTCACGCATACCTGTGACCTCTACCAACGGTCAGCATGGCTAAACTTTCAGGGGCGACTATTCTACCAGACCTGCTTACTGGCCTAAAAAATCCAGTTGGGCTGAGCCCCCCCTGGCTGTCTCCCACTCCTCCAAAAGAGTCTGCCTGCTCGCACCAGTAGACATTCTGACACTACAGCATTCCTTGTCCCTTTTGTGAAGACCACTACTGGCCAAAGGTCCTTTCGCTACAGGGCCCCACTCTGGATGAACTCAGTCCCTGACTCTATCTTGTCTATCCCCCAGGCTAGGGCCTTTTAAACCTGAGCTGCTGAGCCACATTATGTCCAACTCCCACCGTGACTGCAGATAAAACTCCTCGAAAAATCAAAAAAAGTTTTACTGCAGTTTATCCTTTTGTGTCTCCAATATATGTCTCAAATAATCACACCTTTGGTGTTGCCATACGTACTGTATGTATTATGTATCTTTGCCTCTGTGTTTAGTGCTATATTCCATAGTACAGCAGTAGTCTGTATTCTGTATTGTGTTATACTATGTACCTGTCCTCATTTATGTATGATGTGGAGCCTTTGCAAATGAGTCTCTGACTCAAAGGGTTGTAATTCCTAGACCATCAATAAATAAATAAATATATATTGCTCCAGCAACTGCTTAGACTGTTGAACATGAGTCTTTACAGGACATGTTCCGTAACCTGGCCTGCTGTGGGTCTGTGGTGCAAACCTGCTCACCCACATAGGTCTGGTGGAGCTGAAAGAGGACTGCAAAGGCAGCAATCTCAGGCTCTGCACGTGGTAGGAGGGAGTCACTGTCCACTGCACTAGCACCTCCTGAGATTCTTGGGTGGGCCTGACATTGTGGGTGACCACACATCTGCCCCTCTGCATGGCAAACATACAGTGGGTGAAACATACAACACCACTGGGAAGGCAAGAAGCAGACATCCTGGGGAAAATATTGCCCAGACCAATAATGGCAGCCTCCCTCCTCCTCATGCCCAAGTCCCTGTCTTCACCCCATGCCTCCCCCTGACAACAGCATCCTGCAGGCAAATATTTCTTGGGTTGAGTTCCTTCCCACTTGGTTCAGGCCCCACAAAAGGGAGCAAGCTCTGGGGTTCAGCTTGCAATCAGGAATCTAAAGTAGGCAGGCATTGTGGATGGACAACTATAGCAGTGGCAGGAGTGGCCTGACCAAGCTGGGTAGCCATTGTCTGCGGCAAGCAGGGAAAAACTGTAGATTAAAAAAATAAGGAGCCATTCAGTTCCAATAGATCATAAAAGAATGTCTGAACAGCTCCTCCCAAGAATAAAAGAAATGGCCTGCTTTGGCATCGTCCCACTCATTTAAATCAATGTACAAATGAAAAGAGTCCAGGAATTGTCACATTCCAATCATAGGCTCTCTGACAGAAAAAAACAATTTAGTCTGAACAGATAGTCTTGGATGTGGACAAAATTTCAGTGTGGCCACCAATTGTTGTATTTGCAGAAATAACTCTGAGTCTATGCTAACCAAAACGTTTTTGTTTTGTTTTAACTTTCAATTCACTGTACTCACAGGCCTCAAGAGTACATTCCCCAGCTCAAAGCTTCAGGCAGGCAGCGGACCTCAAACTATTGTACTGTACACTCCTTGCTTCTTGGGTTAACTACACTGGTATTTCCTGGTTGCCAAGGCAACCCATACTCACTGACTATTATAATATCCAATCCCCTCAAGAGGAGAAGGCAAATCCCTTGGCCCCTTCCCTGACAGTTTAGAAAATGCAGTTAAATGGTGCATTTTGCTCCAGTTCCTTCCTGGGCCTAAAATGCACAGAAATATTATTTTCAAGACCTCTGCCCCTGATGCTACGGGCCCAGATGTTACCCCCTCATCTTGCAGCCTGTCCCTGTCTGTAGCTCCTCTCTCATGGGTCTGTTTCCCCTGAGTACCCTTTCCATCAATGAGAGCAGCTGCAGACAGGGACTGGCTACCTCTCAATGAGGGATAAGGGGCTCAGGGAAGACAGAACCAGGAGAGGACAGCAAAATGTTGCAAGACAAGAGGGTGGCATTTTGGTCAGCAGCATCAGAGACAGAGGTTTTTGAGCCCTGCTTACCTTACTTTAGTCTCCCACTGGCCACTTCACAAAACTGTGAACCTACCAGGAGATCCCAGTTTTGAATCCTGTCACATCCCCTGGCTCACTCCATACTGTTGAGCAGTAAACATTGGTCAAGTCATTTGACCATATCCCTGTACTTCAGTCTTCCAGAACCTGAAGAATCCTACTGCAATTTTTATCCATGCCTAAACATGTAAAAACAATACTTGTCCATGCTTGCAAACACCATACACCATCTTTCCTCTGAGTTAATTATTCAACTAAGCTCAGTTGGGCTAGGCTAGGTATTTAAAGAAAATACAGAAACAATGTCAGTTCTCCCCATGATGGGTGCCCAGGTTTTGGCCAAATCTTTAATTATATGGAGACAGGGGTGTAGCTATCAATAAAAAATTGTGAAGACATCAGTAAGAACTCTGGGATTTTTCCTGGAGGTTGGATCACAAAACTATAAACGTAGAGACCCAGCTTTGAATCCCACCCATCACTACTTACTGTGTGACTCTGAGCTAGTTCCTAAATCTCCCTGCACTTATCTCACCTGTAATCTTTACCTATCCTATTTGCAGTGTTCTCTTAACTCTCACTCATGGCTTGTATAGCACTTTGGGGTACTGTTTTGGAAAGGCACCATATAAAATCTAGTTCCTTTATTTTCCTTAATTGTAAGGGGTTCTATAGGCCTTGGTCTGTTGGTATGGAAATGCCTAGCTCCACAAATTCAGTCTAGCTCAAAGTCTTTTAGAGCCCAATCCACACAAGGATACACACCTGAGGAGGGGTGCCAATGCAGACCACTGGTGCACTGTGCAGAGGTCCAGCTCTGCATGTGCAGAGACCTTTGCATTTCCCTAACCCTGGCTGTGCACCCCCACTGCACCCAGTCTCATGCTGCAAACACTGCTTTGTGACTGGCCAGGTCTGGGGTGGGCAAGGAGGCATGTACGTGCCCTAGTCACAGATGATTCTCCACAGTGCAAAGGGCCATTTGGCAGGGGCAAAGACTACACAACCTGAGGGGCTGCTATGGCACTTACATGCACCCATCTCCACATGGCCACAAGACATTCTCTTGGGCCCATTCAGCAGCATTTCTGCCAGCCTCAATCCTTGGAAGCTCTAAGGGATGCTAGATGTCATACAAAAATTAAGGTGTTCAGCTGGCCCAGTAGCATGGAAGGCTGAGGCGCTGGCATCTTACCTCATGCCATGTTGGTGACCCAGGTTCGGGAACAGACTCAGATCTCTGGAGGTCAGCTGAGGCAGGAGAGGATTGAGTGTCTGAGGGACTGATGATCTCTTCCAGGGAGGAGAGGCATGCTGGCCTGGCCTTAGACTGCCACCAGGTGCAGAACTGGTGGTAGTGAAGAGCGGGCAGCTTGAAATTAAGGGGGCTGTGGGAACATCGTGTGTGTACACCTCCACGTGCACGCGTTGATGCCCTGCAGCAAGGGCGGGGAGAAAACAAGGGGAAAAGGGTGTTGAGGGCTTAATCAAGCCCAGCTCACTTGCTGCAGAGTCTACACCATCATCTGGGAATTCGCTGATGGTCCACTCTGGAGTATCTGTACTGGGAGTGAAGAATGGTCCACCTCCCCTGGGTCCTGCCATGAATGGGAATTCATTGGTGAACCTCCAGATTAAGGTGGATCCCAGGGAGAGATGGTTGCCAGTTCAGAGAAATGGGAACAGGGCTGATCAGCCACCTCAGAAAGAAGACACTATAAACATCTTTGTGGGAAAAAATTAAGGTGTTTCTGACGGATATACAGAAGTTCTTGGAGGACTGCTATATCCCAGTGACCCATACTCTGTGTGGGGTAAGGGATCCACTGTGGAGCCATCCCATGCATCCCATTGGATGCCTGGTGTCTGTCTTGGAACTGCCCCTGTCCCACATGGTTCCATGACATAACAGTGATCGCAGAATAGTGATCGCCGTTATGGCGAGTGTACATTGCCGAAAATGAATTTCAGAGATGCACTCACGGCAAGCAGAAAAAGGGCACCCAAGACCTATGGGTTTTATTTGTAATGCAGGGAGCTGCACCCCCTCACCCCATACTTATGAATTCTCAACTTCGCGGGGGTGCATGTTGGAGGGGTGGAAAACGTAAAAATATTGAAAGTCGTCTTCCGGCACAAAATAAACCTGGGCAGTGTTGGACCTAAACCCTGCACTCTGCACCTCCCAGTGGACTACCATCCCCACCACACTACTGGACCAGCTCGGCAGCTGCCTGTCACACCCCTTCCAGCATACCAGCCCTCCTCTGCCTCTCCCACCCACGCGTATATGCGCGTACTTCCTGTCGCCATACTTCCTGTTGCCCCCCTGCCAGGTAGCCCTGAACACAGGCACTGTAACTGAGTAGCCTTTTTTTGTAGGTGCCCAATTTTGGTTGCCTTGTTCACTTGTTACTGTCCCACACATGGCCTTTCCACATCTCACACTGTGCACAGGCCCTGTGGGGCCAGGGGATGTGAATGCCAGCATGTGCATCAGTATCAGAGGGAGCAGAGGTAAGCACCCTAAATATGCATGGCTCATGCATACCTGGAGAGCTATTGAGGATCAGGCCTTTATTGTTTAGCTTTAACAAATGTAGCCATCCCACCCAGGCAAATCAGTAAATCATCATTCACATGTTTTGAACTGCAATCACGACTGATCATTGTTAATCATTAAATGTCATCACATGATCATCAAAAGAGATCATGATTTAGTTTTCAAAACATGACTTTTAAATCACCAACTGACGATTATTTTTGTAAGCGTAAATCAGCATGGTGGTTGTTGATCTGTAAATGATCAAGTGATGATCTTAGATGACTATATCAGTTATATTGTGTGTCACACGGTGAGCACCAAGTAATGTTTCATTTGTTATATATAGGAAAATATGAATGTGCCAAATACATACAAAACAAAATGAATTATAACGGAAAGCAAAGGAGGTCAGTTTTAAACCCTGTAAGAGTAAATGCTAAGCTTAGCATAGTATACATATTTGCATAACCTAATTTGTCTATTTCAGAAGGCCTGTTTAGGAACAAAAACAATGGCAATTTCTGTTTTCTTAAATAATTTGGATTTGGCAATATAGTTTATAGACTATAAGGAAAGGTTTTGGGAACAATATATGTACTTGTAGGAACTTACCACAACCATAAACGGTAGCACTTTTTGGAGATACAAAATATATATAAACCAATTTGAGCCTTTCAATTACGTATGACTGCGGTGAGTCCTAAGAGTAAATATACTGTAAATGAAAGCTATGTGTTTGTTTAGAAGATGCATCGTGACTCAAGATTCCAATACAGATGTCTAAAAAAGTGAGTTCAAAGTCCCAAGGTATTGTGCAGAGACTGTAGAACCCATCAATGAGTGACCTACAAAACTAGTTCTGTACCTCTACTCTGCTCCTTTGCTTGCATGACCTCAATCTCTTGCTGCCTCATTTCAGCTACCAATCTGGATACTGAACCTTTCAGGGGACCTGTACCACATCTCACACCTCGAGTACAGCCACCACTCCTGGCCCAGTAGGTACAGTTGCAGCAATTGACATGGTCAGAAAAGTTCAGGTATTTTACAATATTTCTAAACAGATTCTCTGTAGTGGCCCTGCAGTGGTAGTGCAGCACACAGGGAATTTCTCTAGAGATATCACAAAAATTTCAGGCAATATCTAACCGTGTTAACTGTTGCAACTGTACTCCTGGCCAAGTATTCCAGAGATCTTGTCCCAGCCAAGAAGGCAGGGACAACTGCTCTTAGCTGCACTCTCCTTCTAGATCGTACCCCAGACTAGCACTGATTACTGTGTACATGCCACTGAAGTACTGTAATTGTACATTTGGCTTGTAATGGGCTCTGCACTGGCAACAGCAACAGCAATGAGTTATAAATGAGTTTTAAACATTCCATTCTGCAGGCATTTTGTCATAAGCACTGCATTAGTGATTCAGTCCCAGTGAATCTGAACTTTCTTAGTAGCCAGTTTGAACCAGTATCTCTTCAAGCTGTGAATGAGCTGATAATACATTTCCGTTACCTAAATGCGATCTGTACTATACAACATTCACCTTTTCTCTCTCTCTCTCTCTCTCTCTCTCTCTCTCTCTCTCTCTGTCTCTCTGCTCTCTTAGCTCTTCCCCATTTCCTCTGGGTGAGCCCTCTCAGCTCCTTCTACAGGGGCATCCCTCACAGATATAGTTTTAAACCTTTGGGTTCCGGAAATGTTTTGGTAATCCCAATTTGCACATGGATTAAACTACAATCAACATTCATAAAACTTCATGGTTTTGATTGGTAACCATTTAACAGTTAGATGTAATCATTGCTATTAAGGGCCTGACCTTGGGGGGGTTGGACGGCCTTCTCCCTGGACCACCTGCAATGGAAGAGGAGCCAATTTTGGATATCGGGGTGGCACCAGACCCAGGGAAAGACAAGAGTCAATATGCCAGAATGGGGTATATCCCTGAGATCAGGGTGTATCCCTAAGAGATGAATATGGCATTGGAAGGAAAGCTCTTCAGGGAAGAAATCCTTGCTATCATGATTAGTAATGGTTTTTGAAGACTGAACATGATAATTGAATATAACTGATAATAATCAATTATGATACATCATTATTAAATAGTCATCTTTTCAGCTGGGAAGAGCTGGAACTTACCTTCAGGCTCTCCAGGTGGGCCCTCAGATGAATGCATGAATGTATGCCATGGGATGGAGACCGGGTCTGTTGCCCCTGATGGTGGACTGGTATCTGGACCTAAGGTAGGCAGTGAGGGCCAAGGGCATGGACCATATTACCAGGCACATTCTGGGCATCCAGCCAGAGCTGCCTTGATGAGATGGAAATAATGTACACAAATAGGTCTGTGACTGAACAATTCTACTGCAGACCCCCAGGACTGCTGGGAGAAGAGGTCATGGGTTGGCAGGGAGCCAAACAGAAACATAGAAACATAGAAGTTGATGGCAGATAAGGACTGTAAGGCCCATCCAGTCTGCCCATTTCTTTTTCTGCCTTATAAATGTGCCATAGGCCTTTGCTCTGTCAGTGGTCTATCTATTCATACTCATCTGTATTGCTCCCTTATGCCTATCCCATGCCTGTTTGAAGCCCTGCACTGTATTCATAGCCACCACTTCCTGAGGTAGGCCGTTCCATGCATCCACCACCCTTTCTGTGAAAAAGAATTTCCTCACATTCCCCCTTAATCAGCCTCCCTCTAGTCTCTTGCTGTGTCCTCTTGTCCTGCTATTTTTCTTATATTTAAACATGTTAGACTCTTTCACCTTGTTAATGCCCTTGAGGTGTTTGAATGTTTCGATCATATCACCTCTCTCCCTCCTTTGCTCAAGGGTATACATATTGAGCTCCCTTAATCTGTCCTCATATGTCTTCTGATGCAGTACCCACACCATTTTGGTTGCCCTTTTCTGGGCTGCCTCAATTGGGTTAATGTCCTTGTGAAGGTGTGGCATCCAGTAATGCACGCAGTACTCCAGATGGGGCCTAACTAGTCTCTTGTAAATAGGGATTATTACCTCCCTCTTTTGACTTGTGATACCCCTACTAATACACCCTAACATTCCCCTAGCCTTACCTACTGCTTTAGAGGTCTGCTTGGATGATTTCAGGTTTCCTTTGTGATTGCCAGCAACTCCCCTGCCAGCCTATAGGTGGCATCAGGGTTTCTCTTCCCTATGTGCATGATCTTGCACTTCTTTGCATTAAATCCCAGTTACTACTCTTCTGACCATTTTGGTAGTTTATCCAGATCTCTTCTCATTCTGCCCACCCCATCTGGATCATCTACTCTGTTGCAGATCTTGGTGTCATCTGCAAACAGACAAGCCTTACCTTCTAGTCCATCTGCAATGTCACTAATGAAGATATTGAAGATGGGTAGAAACCCAACTGAAATGATGTCAGTGAAGCCCAAAAATGGCCTTCTGGGAAAGATGGCCATAGGATGCCTGTTGCTTGGTCATGTTAGCCAATCAGGAGGCAGAAAAGCCTCATGATCATGGCATGGATTCTGCATGCAGCCTTCATGAGAGTTTGCCTAATAACAAGAAATAGAATTCTTTATACAGCTTATCCCCAAAAGATCTGATCAAATCTGGGGCTGGGGCTTAAACTGCAGCAAAAGTGCTGTTAAGCAAATATTGCCACCCCTTACACACCAGGCATGTGACTCTATCCACTAGTAGCTGCAGGAATGTGGTCTTTAGGACTCTCAGTCATGGGTCATTGGTACTAGTTTTGGTCTTAACAGATAAAAAAAATGGTTGTGCCATCACCCAGTAAGAACCTTGACTTGCCAGGACAGCAGTCAAGTTGATACCCCAAGAAACTACTATGATGGACCCCAGCAGACCCTCCCCAAGGTATACACAATGTCAAAAAATGGATAGCTGCAATAAGATGATATGCAATAACAAGGCAGAATGCAGTAAATACAGTCAAAAGCCAGGGACAGGTTTTATAAGGGGAAAGGCTAGAGCAGATATCTGAGAAAGGAAGGTAAGGGTTAAAGATCAAGTGCAAATAATTTTTTTAAATATTACCCCTTTTTTCTAATACAAGGACAACAGTCCTTGTATATTGCAAATAAACTGCAGTAACTGCAATTTCTTGTATAAATATATTTTATTTTTTGTTTTATTTAATTCTTTGGAAACAAACTTTGAGCAAGGTGCTCATTTACAAATGTTCCATGTCAGTAGTACAAGACAATTCCATAGTTACAACTCACAGAGACATAGTCTAAAAAATACACAACCGAGAACACATGACAACTGGTTAGTAAAAAATGTTGTTACAATAATATAACAAGAGTTCAGATTCAGACCAGGAATGTTGAAAGAGCAGCTCTGTAGTTAGACATTGTCAAACAAAACAGTTTCCACTTTTTAAAATGAGATAGAGAGACCAGGGGGAAGGGGGGGCAAAGTCTAGCTGGGAGGGGGTGGGGTGGTTAAGGAGTATTAGGTGGGGCAGCCAAAGAGAGGAGATTAAGTATAGATAGGGTAAAGAGCAGGAGAGATAAGGAGTAGGAGAGGTTATAGCCAATAGATGGGAAGGAGTAGGGGTGAGGGCAAGGGGCATAGAGCAGCTGGAAGTGTAATATTAGGGGTATAAGTGCGTAGACAGGAAGCACACGTAGTTCAAAGAAGGAAGAAGCATTGATGTTTCCTCACCAGGGATTGATTAAGGTGTAAGAGAAGAGACTAAGAGCAGAATTTGGGAGGTCATGAAGCTTTTCTACAAGCACATGCATCAGTTCTCATGAGGTGTTGTTTCATTTCAAGCTTGTCTGTTGGGAGATTCCTAATATTGTGTATATCAGCTGGGAACTCATTCAACCAGAGAGGGGGCCTTATATGAGAACGAGCATTGTCCAAGAGTGGTTCTTCTGAAAGAGACACTGAGTTTACTCCAAGCTTTACCTCTAGTATCATAATGGGAGTGAGCCGATTAGAGAATATTTATAATGCAGGGGGGTGCTTTGCCTAACAGAACTTTTTTTCCTGAGGAAGCATGTCTGGTACTTTATCTTGTTATTCAAGTTAAGCCAATTAGTTTGCTCATACAGGGCACATGTATGGGTAAGGTTATCTGCCCATAGAGTAAGTCTGCATGTATTTTTATGGGCTGTAGCTACCTGAGTGTCGTGTCAGAGGCTGCACCATATACTACCAATCTGCAGTCTGTTATCGACAGAATTGAGCTGGAGATGGAGAGGAAGAGAGCTGCAGGCTATTTTATTGTCTCTCTTATTTGATGGCTTCACAGAAAGGCCCTCAGACTTCTTCAGACTACCTGGCAGAATCTTGGGTGGGTGGTGATGTAATTTAAGCAAGAATGATACCATTCTCCTCAAGGTCCTGGCAGCTTAGTGTATACACAGGGCATCATAGAAACAGAGACGTATAAATAATAACAGCAGAAAAAGACTGATGGTTCATCCAGTCTGCCCATGGTTTCCTATATAAGCCTGGGTTCTATTGTCCATACAGGGTTCTAGCCCTAACTATACAATCCCCTATTCCCCTCCTTGTTACTGTTGTCATGAGTAACAGCGAGACCCTTCACTCTGTCCCAACAGTTTGTAACCATTAATTGTGTTTGCACCCACCACTTTAATTGGTAGTCTGTTCCATGGTTCCACCACCCTTTCTATAGAATAATACTTTCTCATATCCCTCTAGAACCTCCCTCCTTTCAGTTTCTATTCTTGCCCTCATGACCTCTAACTGTTACTTATGATAAATAATTCCCCACAGTCCACTTTGTTTCACCTTGTTTATTCCTTTCAGGAGCTTGACCATCTCTATCATATCTCCTCTCTCCCATCTGGTGTCTGGCCCTCCGGGGCCTGTAATGCTATTAAACTTGTACCATCCTGTAAAGTCATGGACAAATATGCAACTCTAAATCCTATGTCATTAAAGGCTGTATTTAATGTCATGTAATCCTATGTGAATACTTGGAATTGTACTTATTGCACCTACCTCATGTTTGTACCATCCTGTAAAGTCATGGACAAATATGCAACTCTAAATCCTATGTCATTAAAGGCTGTATTTAATGTCATGTAATCCTATGTGAATACTTGGAATTGTACTTATTGCACCCACCTCATGTTTGTAAGTTTATTCTTTTGCCTTCCGTACATTGTTTAACTCATCTTTAAGTTATGTGTGTATAAATGTCTTTTTACAAACGCAGGTCCACCTTGTAAATGAGCTTGCTCAACGGTGTCCGCCTGGATAAATAAAGATTTGATTGATTGATTGATTGATTGATTGATTGGTGTCCATCAGGTCCATATTCAGAATTTTGAGGCAATCCTCATAAGACTTATCCTAATGGTTCTGAGTCATCTTTGTCACCCTTTCAAAGTAGAGTAAATCCCCAGTGTGGCCACTATCCAAGGCCCTCATCCCCCAGGCAAGAAAACTATCAGGTTAGTTCTTTTTTTTTAACATGTAATATACTTTATTTGATTTTAACAGCATAACATAACGAACAAAAACCAAACAGAACAAACACAATAATGAAAAGAAAAAACTCAGAACTATGTACAAAAGTGAGTGCATACACAAATACAGGGACCATGGCATGGTAACCAAAATAAATAAAACACTGACAAAGACAGGGTGATGATATAAAATTACAGAAAAATAAGTACATGGAGTATATGTGTAAAATTGCATTAAGAAATAAGGTGAACGTAATTACCCCATATGGAGAGCTGTAGAAAGGGTACGAAGAGTGTATAATTTAGACCATCTTTTCTCAAAAACTGATAACCTAGTATGGATACTTGCAATACATTTTTCTATGTGGACATTAGACAATAATTTAAGCCATTCTGTATAGAAAAGGAGCACTTGGTATTTCCAGTGGCAGAGAACTAGACGTTTAACAGAAAGAGTGATCAACACAATATGGTACTTCCGTTCCTTAATGGATATAGTATGAAGATCACCAATAACACTGATCCCGAGGGTAAAAAATTCTTGGAGACCAAGAAGGGGATCCAACCTGTCTTGAATGTCCATCCAGAGATTGCAAATGAAAACACACTCCCACAAAATGTGTAATAAAGAACCTTCTCCCAACCCACACCTGGTACAAGTCAAGTCGAGGAGGAAGCCCTGCCCATTTTGGCCAGTCTTTAGTGGGTATGATAAAGATTGTGTAAAATGAAAAATAGTACTAATCAAAGTTTATCTTGTGTAATGTATTGGAAGAGGTCTTTCCATACCATAGTCCATTAAAACATAACCCCTGGAAAGATATTGAGCCAGTATGGGCAGGAACTGTCCCGGTATTTTAAATAATTCAGTAATAAGAGCCATGTATATTTTAGAAACAGCATGTGGAAGGGCTGTCATAGATGTCAATGAGGAGATTAAATGGGCAGAGGTTGATAACCAAGCTGTGAGGCCCATTTGTTGTGCCACTACTTGTTTTTTTTAACTGTTTTTATTCACCTTTGGTCTGAGGCATCTCCCAGAGGTGCCTACTCAACTCACCGCTGCTACTCCTTGCCAAGACTCCTCCCCAAGATCCCCTCCTACAGAGATTTCCCAACACCCTGGATCCCCCCCCCGGAGGAGGGTCCACTACTCCTACCTTGGTGGCGTCTTTCTGAGATTATAGGGCCCATCTCTTGTAGGTGGCACCTGGGGATCACTGGCATGGCAGTCCAGCATTGGGGATGTGCGGGTTCATCCCTGAGGCCCTCATCACACTCTCAGTCCTCCAGGGATATTTTTTATGTTGCCCCAGGAGCGCAGACATGCCATGACATCAAGGCACAACGTGCTTACATCTGCTGACACTCCTTCCTCTGTGATTGTGGTGCTGCATCCCTGATATGCTCCTGAGCTCCCCCAGGAGCTGCTAGAGTGTGGTGCAATTCCCCATCCCTCCCCAGGGAAGGGAGAGCTGTCCTCCAGATGCTCAATCCCTTCCCTCCTCTGCTGACCCCGATGACCAGGGATCATTCCCAAACCCAGGTCACCGACATGGCATGAGGTGTGGCGTCCAGTGCCTCAACCCTCAGCACCACTGGGCTGGCATGCCACTGCTTGTTTAAGCTGAAAATATTTGAAGACCATGGGGTTAGGTAGGACCAAAAGGGTTTTCATTTGGTCAAATGAGAAAAGACTGCTCTGTAAAGGAATGTTTTTCTAAATTAGGTATCCATCCTGGGGATAATGCCTTAACATCTATTTTAAAATTAGGGTTTTTAACAAAAGGTTGTGCAGAGTCCAAATTGAGGTTAAGGGATAAGGCAGTGGTCATTTGTTTATGGATAGAAAGGGAAGTTCCAATCACTGAGTGCTGGAGCATTGGAGGAAGGGATTTGAACATCACATATAATAAGGCAGTAGGGGAGAGGTCAAATGAGCTAATTAAATGCTGTTCTGTGTGTAACCATAAAGGAAAGTATGGCAAAGAATCATTAGCATCCATAGGGTGCAACCATTGAAAATACTTACTTATGTAAGAAGACCAATAATAAAGCTGAAGATCCAGGAGTTGGAGACCCCCAAGATTTACGGGAGCAGATAATTTGCTGTATGCCCTACGAGGGGTCTTACTGGCCCAGATAAAGGTAGATATAATAGAGTGTGCTATTTTGAACCAGGACAGCAAAATATAAACATGTAGCATTTACAATGGGTAAAAAAGCCTGGGGAGGACATTCATTTTAATTATGCTAATCCTTCCCCACAAAGTAAGAGGAAGAGTTTTCCATCGATTGAAATCAGACTTAAGGGTATGGAGTAACACATCTAGATTAAGATTTTTAAGATGGGCTATATCAGTCGAAAGCTCTATTCCCAAATAACATTTATTATTAGGTACCCAAACTAACCCAAGGAGCTAAATATCTGCACAGGAGAAAAAATGATTGAGAGGTATTACAACTGTTTTAGAAGTATTTAGTTTATACAGGTGGTAGTCATAGGAAAGTTTTGCAGTACTGAGGTATACCTGGGTATACTGAGGCAGAATGAGGCAGGATCACATTACAGTCAATGCAAATTGTCTCAGTGGTACCTCATTGGTACCTCGAGGTACCTCAAGGTAGGAAACATTTAGATAACTGCCACTATAATTTGAAAGGGAGCTGAAAATGGCAATGGTGCCCAAAATAGCAGGAATAGCTTGAGTAGGATGAGTAACGTGTAAAAAAATTTTGTTTGCATAAACAGAAATCTGATATTTGATATGACCTATAGGTATACCTGTAATACTTGGGTTGGCTTTAAGTTTAAGTACCAGTGATTCCAGCTAGAGATTAGATAACAATGGGGACAGCAGGCAATCCTGTCTGGTACCACTGAACAGTGTAAACAAAGTAGAATGGATCCCATTGCAATATATATTGGCACTGGGAAACTTATACAAAACCTTGAGGCAATTTACAAATTGGGAGGGAAAACTGAAGTGAGGGAGATTTGGAAATAAAAATGCCCAGTGGATCCTATCAAAAGCTTTCTTGGTGTCAAGGGAGACCACAGCTGCAGGCAGCCCCGGATCTCTAGACACCAAGCGTATGTGGGCAAGCTTGTGTAGGTAATTGGCAGCTGATCTAGATGGCATAAAGCCAACATGCTCATAGCCTATCAAAGAACCCCACACTTTGTTGATGTGATTGGCAAGTATCTTGGACGGAAGTTTAAGGTCTTGATTCATGAGGGAAATAGGACATTAGTTAAGGATAAGTTCAGGATACTTACCTGGTTTAGGTAGAAGAACTGAGGGCTTCGGCCATGGCAGGGTCCGATATTCCATTTTCCAATATATCAGTGAAATCTTTGGTAAGAATAGGAGACAAATCATGGACAAATGTTTTATAAAAATTTGTAGTGAAGCCATCTGGGCCTGGAGCTTTATTTAAACTCAAGGAGGAAATAGCCGTAGAGACTTCTTCCGCTGTTGAAATTAGTTGCAACAATTCCGCTTGTTGGGGTGCAGATAACATTGGAAAGGAAATGGCATCCAAATAAGCAGAAATGGATTCTAATGAGGGAGGGGAAGAAAGCGGCGTGCCATACAGTGTTTTATAATAAGGGTAAAACTCAGTGGTGATATCTCTAGGACATGACTTAAGGGACTGGTCAGAGAGGGAGTGAACAGGTGGAATAAGCCAAGAACATAATGGTCTCTTGTACTAGTTACTTTTGGTTACCATTCTCATGCATAATTTAGGTACCTCAAGAACAGCCCCCTTTATTGCCCACCCATCTTTCTTTCACACCTCCTATGCTGTCTACCCTGAGTAACTTGTCCTGGGCCAACTCCCTCAACCTGTTTAAGCCTTCCCTTCTGAAATCAAGGACCTCAGCTCTCAATTGGGGTTTTCCAGTCCCAAGGGCCAGTTTGAACCAAATGAAGTTGTGGCTGCTTTTCCCTAGTGGATCTCCATCCTCACAGCTCCTATCACATCTGAGTTGGTGAGCACATCAAGAATGGCAGCTTGCCTGGTTGGTTCCTTAACTAACTATACTAGTAGACAGTCCTGGAGTACATATGAATATACAAACATATGAATATGCCAGCAGATAAAGGCCTTATGGTCTATAAAATCTGCTTGATAGTGCAGCTAGCAGCCCTTATACTGCAGTTGCCCCTCCTCCCTCCCCTCCCCCTTCATTGACCCTCCTCCTTACCCTGTCCCATCCCATTTTGAAGCAGCCTACCATACTACAGGATACCACTTCCTCTGGTAATGCATGTCATGAGCTAGCCAACTGCCAATCATTATTTGCAATATATATTTCTGTTATATATTGTTTTGTGGGAGTTCTGTGTGTATGCCCATGCCAGTGTTAATTCAAGGCATAGGAAAAGCCTAGATTTTTTTTTAAAGGGTGACCTTTTGACTAGAAGACCACCTGCTTACCAGGAAGGGAGATTTTAATTTCCAGGTTCTTTTAGCAGTCATGCTAAAAGCCATTTACCTGTGATAAACATGAACTACATAAGCAGATTGTTCTGATCTCAGGAACTATGATAGTATATCACATTTTATGAGGGAACAGGATGGTTGAGCCAGGAACTGGATGGCCATCCTAGCAGTATTATGTGAAATTCTAACATGATACTGTAAATTAGATTACAGGACGCTATATTGATACATCAAAGTTCTAACAGTGACTGTCCTGTTACTAGTTAATTGTGGAGGCAGAATTTATGTTGAAGCTGGGTGACATCACCAGGTGGTCAGGAAAATAAATTGGTTTCCTTATGACTGGAATATTGCTGACACTGCAGTTCAGAAAAGATAGTTAAACTCTCAACATAGTCACTCAGGGCTGTTCTGGTTTTGGACTTCCTCCTGACACAACAAACCAGCTGCCAAGCTGCTACACAGGAAAAGGACTTTGAACATTTTCATCTTTAAGGTAGAGATGTAGTTAAACAGTTTTAAGGTGTTTCTACTTTCCCATTTGTTTCTTATGCTGTAACCTAAATTAATATATGTTCTCTTTTACTTGTAATTGCATTTATTTAGATATTTTAGTAAAGACTTTTGTTTTTCTAAAGAATTCTGCCTGTATGAGATTCCTTATATTGTATGCATGACCATAGACATTTTATTACAAATCTGTGACAACTGTTTATGCTTAGAAGGGTCACCAAATGACAACCAAATTGAAAAGGGTCAGTAAGGGATCCAGCAGGATTAGGGACAGTACCAGAGTCTCATACAGGTCTGCAGGGATTGTGAACTGGGCTGTTGCATGTCCTGTAGGGCGAAGACCAAATCAAGTAGTGCACTGCTACCCAAAGAGGGTGTAACACTTGGGTCTTCCTCCTGTGTCTAACAGCCATTAAAAGAGTTCATATTTGGCCACAAAACTTGAGACTGGTACTGTGCCCTGATCCAAAGTATAGAGGGACACTCTGGAACCTCAAGGCAAGTGTTTCTGTTGTAAACCCAGTGAGCACTCTGGGTGGACACAAGGAGGGTATCCCTGTTTTCCCCCTCCCTGTCACAGATTGCACTTAGAGGTGGGCACTGTGAGCTCAGTGATCTGACCCTCATGAGTGGGTTCATGATAAATCTGGTGCGCAGCATTGTTATCTGATAGATTTGGTTGCATTAAGATTTGAGAGACTGGTAGCCACAGGCATAACAGTTGGGCTCAATTCCAAGTCCAGTGTATCAGATTGTTAAACTGAAAACAATCCACACACAATCAAGGCAGAGATTTTAAATATATATATATAATTTGGTTACAGTATCAAGTTCCCTACCTATTTTGTTTTTTTTTTCTTGGGTGCAAGCTAGTCTAACAGTAGTTAAGGAAGAACATGACTTCCATCTACAGTGAACACACTGCAAAATACCTGAAGCAGTTGTGCCAGGAGAGAGGAGTCCAGTACAAGAGGTGAACCAAAAAGCACCCTGTGGAGGCTTTTGTAACAGCTGATGAGCTAGCGACTGCTCAGGACCTTGAGTCACATTAGGTGACTGAAGGGGACCAGACCTTGTGCATGGGGGTGGCAAGGGATGCCACAGTGTCCAGTCCCAGGGAGGACAGCAAGATCAGAGAGAACCCAGAGTCATAGCAGCAGGGGAAGGTCACAATGCTGGAGCCAGAAGGGATCAAGCTGCAGATAGAGTTGAGGAGAATGGATCTGGTATTCAGCAGAGGAGGTTTGAAGCCCAGCAGCAGAGGGAGTTCAAGCAGAGAAGGTTCCAGATGGAGCTGAAGTTGCAGGAAAAAGAAAAGCAGTGGCAGTGAAAGGCAGAGGAAAGAGAAAAAAGCTTCAGAGAGAAGCTGGGGAAAGAGAAAAACAGTTTCAGAGAGAGGCCAAGAGAGAGGAAAGAGAGCGCCAGAGGGAATTAGAATGACAGAAGCTAAAACTCCAATGACCAGTGTCAGAGAAGGTAAGTGGCAGGGGCAAACCTGGAACTTCAGGACTGGGGTATAAGTTAAATACAAAATTAATAGCTGAATTTAAAGAGGGGGAGGATATTGATGCATTTTTGAATTCATTTGAAAGGTCTGTATTTGGGCAAAAATACCCAGGGAGTTCTGGAGCTTGAAGCAATCCCCAATACTTACTGGTGGGGCTGTGAATCATTGGGTCAAATGAACAATCAGGATAGTAGTGATTATGAGAAACTTAAAGCTGCACTGCTTAAAAAGTATGAGTTAACTCCTGAAGCAGACAGGGTTTAGTTCCATAAGCTCTGAAGAAGCCCTGACATGAGCTAAGAGGCACTCACCACAAAGCAACATCAGTTTTTGAAATGTTGGTGGGAGGGAGTGGAAGCAAACCCTGTACAGAAAATTGATGAGGTTGTACTTTTGCAGCAGTTCTTTTGGGCTTGCCCAGCAGAGTTGAAAACCTGGTTAGAGGACTGAGACCCAAAAAAAGCACAGCAGGCTACTGGGCTTGCAGACCGTTCATTATGCCAGGAGCAGGCCTGCTCTGAAAGGGAGTGGGGTGGGTATGGCAGCACAGAAGGGGAAAAGTGTGCCTTTGGGGCAGCTAAAACCCTCACTGCCTCCACATACAGGGAGAAGCCCCAAGTTACAAAAAAAGGATTTAGCGGATAAAAGAAATGATTGTTGATTTTGCAAACAGACAGGGCATCTTGCTAGACAGTGTCCTAAAAAGGCACAGAGTGGACAAAGTGGTGCTTGAACAGAGTTGGGTTCACTGTGTATCCCTGAAAGCATGCCTATCAACATGAGAGAGCCCATACACCCAGTTACTGTAAATGGGGTGCACACCCATGGGTTAAGGGACATGGGGGCATCTCTTACTTTAGTAAAAGGGGACTTGGCTGAGCCTGAACAGATTATACCTAATCAGTTCATAACAGTAAGGGGATTCAGTGGGGAGGAGAAAACTGTCACTTGCTAGTGTTCACTTGGATTAGGGTGAGACAGGAGAAACTGTGCAAAAAGTGGCAGTGGCAAACAGTCTTGCCCAGGATGTGATAATAGGGAACAATCTCCAGAAGGGGGTGGTATATTTGGTTACCTGCAGTCAGATGACAAAGGCCAATTGTAGTTCCCTGGGCCCCATGAAAGCCACTGTAGAAAACAATGGGAGGCTGGTTCCCAGCTTGCGTCTCCTGACATGGAGAATAGTGAAAGGGGGGTAGAACTTCCCCATGTAGCAGTTCATAAAACAGTTACAGAAGGTTACTCTAAGGACAGAGGGGTAACCAGTGGTTAAATGGTTAAGGATGGCAGTGACCCTGAATGCCGTGACACTAGAGCTATGGACCCCAGTTTAGAAACTGAAGGGGACATGTCCCATGCCTTGGAAAAATGTGTAAATTTTGCAGCTGCTCAGAGAACTGATCCTAGTTTAGAGAGGCTGAGGGTTTGTGCAGAATCTGATGGGACACAGGGAGGGACGTGAGACATAGGGCATTTTGGGACAATGGACTGTTGCATATGCAGAACGTAAGGACAGAGGGAGGGGTGATGGGCAGGCAGCTTGTCATTCCCCAGGGGTACTGTGAATGGTTGATCAAGACCACTCATGATATCCCTATGTCCAGACATCTGGGAATCATGTGCACTATGCAACGATGGGTCCAGAATTTCTATTAGCCCAACTTCACCCAGCAGGTAAAGGAATATTGCAGGTCTTCTCACCGGTGCCAACAAATAAGGAAGGCAGGTAGTAAAACCCAAGCCATCCTAATTCCCTTGCCAATTGTGGAGGAGCCATTCCAGATGGTAGGAATGGATATTGTGTGACCTTTGAGTACTCTCAGCTCCTCTGAGAAGAGGTTTACCCTGGCAGTGGTCTATTATGCCACCAGATACCCAGAGGCAGTTGCTCTTTCCTCACTTAGGACAAAGCGGCCGACGCCTTGCCTGGGATTTTCTCCCATGTTGGGTTTCCACAGGAGATTATCACCAATTGAGGGGGTTCCTTCATGTCGGACCTGAAGAAGTGTTTGTGGGAGAAGTATGGGGTAGTGCAGAGATGCACAACACCTTATCATCCACAAGCCAATGGGCTTGTGGAAAGGTTTAATTGTACCCTAAAATCAATGTTCCAAGCATTTGCTGAACAGCATGGGAGGGACTGGGAGAAATACCTTCCCCACCTGTAGTTTGCATAGAGGGAGGTGCTCCAAGGGTTGACAGGATTTTCCCCCCTTCAAGCTCTTATATGGACGTAGGGTGTAAGGGCCCCTAGACTTGGTCTGGGAGGACTGGGAAGACAGGCACGACACCCAGGGAACTTCCAAAGTGGAATATGTCCTAAAGTTTAGGAAGAATCTGAAGGAGCTTATGGGAGCAGCCCAGAGCAACCTGTCAGCTGCCCAACATAAACAAAAGGTCTGGTACAACTGCAGAGCCAGAGCTTGCTCGTACAGTGTAGGTCAAGAAGTCATGGTCCTAATCCTGGTCTGGATGGATAAGCTGCAGGTCGAGTGGACAGGACCATACAAAGTAGTCAGACAAGTGAATGACGTAGACTACATTGTAGAACTACCTGACAGGAGACATACCCATAGAATGTGCCATGTCAACATGATGAAGTCAATTGCAAATAGGGCTGACATGCTTTTTGCAGTGTGTAGTCCTGGGGAGGGAACAGACTAGTAAGACCTCCTCCTGGGCTTGCTAGAGGAAAGCAAGTGGAGTCATCTGTGGAGGCAATCAAACTGTTGCCCCAGTTGACATCGGAACAGTCCCAGGAAGTAAGGGAGGTTTTAGAGGACTTTTCCCCTTTGTTTATGACCAAGTCAGGACATACCCCCTTAGCGACACATGACATAGACACAGGAATGCAAGCACCCATCTGACTGACAGCCTATCGAGTTTCCGGGGCCGTCCTAAAGGACATTTGGAGGGAGTTGGAGGAAACACTGGATTTAGGGGTTATCCAGAAATCCCACATTCCCTGGGCCTCACCTGTAGTCCTTGTCCCCAAGCCAGATGGCTCTACTCACTCCTGTGTAGACTATCATGGACTCAATACAGTCATGAAATCTGATGCCCACCCAATACCACAGACAGACGTATGAACTACTGGACAAGTTGGGAGGAGTGACATAACTCACCATCATTGACCTGACAAAAGGGTATTGGCAGGTGGAGTTAACTGACAGAGCTAGGTTGAGGTTGACCTTCATCACTCCCATAGGGCTATTCAAGTTTAGGGTAATGCCTTTTGGAATGAAGAAAGCCCTTGCCACCTTCCAAAGGTTGGTGAACCAGGTGGTACATGGTACTGAAGAGTACGCCATGGTGTACCTGGATGATATTGCCATCTTCAGTGCCAGCAGGAAGTAACACCTGTTCCACCTGAGGGAAGTGTTGGGCAGGATACAGAGGACAGGGCTCATTGTCAAGGTTGAAAAGTGCCAGGTGGCTATAGCATACCTAGGACATGTAGTAGGGTGAGGGCACCTTTGTCCTGATCAAGCCAAGGTTGAGACAATAGAAGCGTGGCCCAGGCAGGAAACCCAGAAAGCAGGTTCGGAGTTTCTGAGAGACCGCTGGGTACTATCATAAGTTTGTACAAAATTACAGTACCCTGACAGCTCCCCTATCTGGCCTGCTAAAGAAAAGAATGCCTAAAAGGGTAAAATGGGAACCAGCCTGTGAACAAGCCTTTACATGGCTAAAGGAGGCACTGTGCAGTGCTCCTGTGTTGGTCAGTCCAGACTACAGTAAGCCATTTGTAGTCCAGACAGATCCCTCTGATGTGGGGATTGGAGCAGTCCTTAGTCAGACCTCTAGCCAAGGGAAAGATCAACCAATATTGTACCTTAATAAAAAGTTGCTTTCTCAGGAGCACGCCTATTTCACAGTCGAGAAGGAGTGCCTTGCACTGGTATGTGCCCTAAAGAAGTTAGAGCCATACCTCTAGAAGAGGCACTTTGAGGTACAGATGGATCATAACCCCCTGGTGTGGCTGAAACAAATGGGGAAGATGACTTGTCATCTTTTGAGATGGAGTATTGCCTTACAGGGCTATGATATAACCATATCCCACAGGGCCGGATCGGTGAATGCGAATGCAGATGAGCTATCTCGCCAGTTAGAGCAATGGACAGAATTTGTGAAACTCATACCGTGCTAGATATGGATTCTCATAAATTCAGTCTAAGAGGGAGGCATGTCGCAAGCTAGCCAACTGCCAATCATGATTTGCAATATATATTTCTGTTATACATTGTTTTATGGGACTTTTGTGTATGCCCATGCCAGTGTTAATTCAAGACATAGGAAAAGCCTAGATTTTTTTTAAGGGGTGACCTTTTGACTTGAAGGCTACCAGCTTACCAGGAATGGAGATTTTAATTCTCAGGTTCTTTTAACAGAGTCGTGCCAAAAGCCATTTACCTGCCATAAACATGCACTACATAAGCAGATTGTTCTGATCTCCGGAACTATGATAAGATATCACATTTTATGAAGTAACAGGATGTTTGAACCAGGAATTGGATGGCAGGAGACCATCCTAGCAGTACTATTTGAAATTCTAACATGACACTGTAAATTAGATTACAGGATGCTATATTGATACATCAAAGTTGTAACAGTGACTGTCTTATTACTAGTTAATTATGGAGGCAGAATTTATGTTGAAGCTGGGTGACATCATCAGGTGGCCAGGAAAATAAACTGGTTTTCTCATGACTGGAATATTGCTGATACTGCAGTTCAGAAAAGATAGTTAAACTCTCAATACAGTCACTCAGCGCCATTCTGATTTTGGACTTCCTCCTGACACAACAGACCAGCTGCCAAGCTGCTGCACAGAAAAAGGACTTTGAAAATTTCCATCTTCAAGGTACAGACTGAGTTAAACAGTTTTAAGGTGTTTCTACTTTCCTAGTTGTTTCTTATGCTGTAACCTAAATCAGGGCCGCAGTAATGGGGGGGGAGTGGGGAAGTTGTCCGGGGCCCCAAGCTCAGGAGGGGCCCACCTGAGGAACTGGCCCCAAAATGCATAGCTGCAGCCCTGACCTAAATGAATATATGTTCTCTTTTATTTGTAACTGCATTTATTTAATTATTTTAGTAAAGACTTTTGTTTTTCTAAATTCTGCCTGCCTGAGATTCTTTATATTGTAAGTGTGACCGTAGAAGTTTTATTACAAATCTGTGACAACTGTTTATGCTTAGAAAGGTCACCAAATAGCAACCAAATTAAAAAGGGTCAGTAGGGGATCCAGCAGGATTAGGGAGAGTACCAGAGTCTCATATGGGTCTGCAGGGACTGTGAACTGGGCTGTTGCATTTCCTGTAGAGCGAAGACCAAATGAAGTGGTGCACTGCTACCCAAAGAGGGTATAACACTTGGGCCTTCCCCCTGTGTGTAATAGCCACGAAAAGGGTTCATATTTGGCCACAAGACTCGAGACTGGTATTGTGTCCTGATCCAAAGTATAGAGGGATACTCTGGGACCTCGTGGAAAGTGTTCTGTTGTAAACCCAGCGAACACTCTGGGCGGACACAAGGAGGGTTCCCCCTCCCTGTCACAGAGTGCACTTAGGGACAAGTACTGTAAGCTCAGTGATCTGACCCTCACAAGTGGGCTCGAGACAATGCATTCCACCCAAACACCACCCTCTCTGTAAAAAAAGTGTTTCTTCATTTCCCTCCTGAACCTTCTCCCTTCTAATCTCAGATCATGCCCTCGAGTGTCCCTCTCCCTCCTTAATTGGAAAAGCTCCTCTGTGCCCATCGTATTTATTCCCTTCATGTACTTCAAGGTTTCAATCATAGTCCCCCGATCCATTCTGTCCTCTAGGGAGTACATGTCCAATTCCCTCAGCCTGCTCTTGTAGGGTAAGTCCACTAGCCCCTGGATCATTTTTGTTGCCCTGCGCTGCACCGCCTCCAGTAACCTAATGTCCTTTTTCAGGTACGACTGCCAGAACTGCATGCAGTACTCCAGGTGTGGTCTAACCAGTGACCTATGTAGTGGCAGGATCACCTCCCCCCTCCTGGAGGATATGCCTCTGGCAATACAACCCAGCATCTTGTTGACCCTTGCAGCTGCCTTTCTACACTGTGCTGAGTTGTTCATTGCTCCTGTTATTGATCACCCCCAGATCCTTCTCCTCATCTTGGCTAGTTGAATCACCCCTAGCTGGTAGCTCCTCCTTGGTTTTTTTTTGCTCCAAGATGTGACGCCTTGCATTTCTTGGCATTGAACCCCAGCTGCCAAGTCTCCAACCAGGCCCCCAATTTTACCAGATCATCTTTTAACCTCTGCCACCCTCCTAAGTCATCTACTTCTGCTCCCATCTTGGTGTCATCTGCAAACAGATTGATCTTGCTCTTGATGCCTATTGAGATGTCTGCTATGAAGGTCCCAAACAACACCGGCACCAGTATAGAGCCCTGTGGCACCCCACTTGTCACCACCCTGGGTGATTAGAGTGCCTGTCCCATCACCATCTTCTGCTGTCACTCTTGCAGCCAGTTCACTACCCATCCCACCATCTTAGCTCAGTCCCTGTGACTTCCAGCTTACTTCCTAGCCTCTCATGCTGCACCAAATCGAATGCCTTACTGAAGTCCAGGTACAGGACATCCACTGCATGGCCCTTGTACAATTGCCTGGTTAACCAGTTCTAGTACTCCATCAGGTTGGTCAGACAGGATCTGCGTGAGACAATCCAGCAAGGCTTAACTTCTGTTACTCCTAGCTGCTGGAACATCCAAATCAATATTTGGCAGGTTCAGATCACCAACTATCACTTCTTCCCCCTTTGCCACTCCCTTATCTAGTTCTTCCCCAAGCTCCCTATCCCTCTCATTCACTTGTCCTGGTGGTCTATGGATCATCCCCAACTGTATTTTCATGCCTGAGGCTGCCATGAACTACATCCACAGCCAGTATGTCTTACCATTACTACCCCTTGATGCACCCATCTTCCACAACTATAAATGCTATTCCTGACATAAAGGGCTAGGCTCCCACCTCTACCTTTTCCTCTGTTTCTTCTGAACTTTGTGTACCCATGGACTGTCAGATTCCAGTTGTTATTTTATGGCCCAAGTTTCTGTGATGGCCACAGGATCCATTTCAGTGCGTGCCACCATTGCCTAGAGTGCACTGATTTTATTACCGAGGCTCCTAGCATTAAGGCAGACCAATTTCCATCAAACTCCTGAACTCTTTTTGCTGTATACCTGTCTTTCTCTCTTTCTCTCCCTGTCTTCTTAGTTTCTTGTTTTTTGTATTGATTACAGACCTGGTGTTCCCCTTCTCTATTGTCCCTTCCTCTAGCCCAGTTTGAACCTCAACCCTATTTTTACCCACTGTGCTGCTACAACTCCCCCCCCCAATATGAGGGAGTACCAGCTAGGTTCCTCTTTTTTTCTGCAGTCACCTGTAACTCTTCTGAAATTTGAACTTGCTCCCCCAGAATTTGTACTTGTTCCCATACACCCCTCCCAAAATGTGTATTTGTACTCCTATACCCCTCCAAAAATTAGCACTTATACCCCTGTACACCTCTCAAAACTTTCACTTGTACCCTTTATACCACTCCCAAAATGTGTACTTGTACCCCAGCACCTCCCAAAATTTGTACCTGTACCCCTGTCCACCTCCCCAAATTTTCACTTGCACACCTTCAACCTTCCCAACATTTGTACTTGTACCCTCACACTCCTCCCAAGATTTTTACTTGTACCTCTGCATCCCTCCCAAAATTTGTGCTTGTACCCCTGCACTCCTCCCAACATTAGTACTTGCACCCCTGCACACCTCCTACAATGTGTATTTTCCCCTTCCCTCAATTCCTCCCAGAATTAGTACTTGCACCCCCCACAATTTGTACTTGCCCCCTCCTAAAATTTGTACGTGTACCCCTATATTCCTTCTAAAATTTGTACAGTACTTTTACCCCTACAACCCTCTTAAAATTAGTACTTGCACCCCTATATCTCTTCCAAAACTTGTCCTTGCACCACTCCAAAAATATGGACTTGTACCCACCCCTAAACCCTCCCAAAAATGTGTACTTGTACCCCTACACCCCTTCCCAAATTTATACTTGTACCCCTGCACACCTCCCAACATTTTTATTTGTACCCCTGCACCCCCAAAATTTGTACTTGTAGCCCAACATCCCTCCAACAATTTGTACTTGCACCCGTCCCAAAATTTGTACTTGTACACCTGCACACCTCCCAAAATCTGTGCAGCACTTGCACCCCTGCACACCTTTGAACATGTAGCCCTATACTGCAGTATGCCTAATGATGATTCTTCTACTGTTGCTTTGTATATATGTATATCTTTACTGTCATGTCCAACATCGCTCTATGTTTACCTTGTAGTACCACTGTAATTATTCCTGTTTATATTGTTTATGTATACACCATCCTCATGTATTGATTATATGTTTCCCAGCATTGGCTATTCACCCCTGCCTTGTATAGTTAATGTTGTATATTTTGTTAAATAGTGTCTGTTAATTAATTTTGTATCCCCATATTGACTGTATGTATGGTTTGTTATTGTTAAAAAAGGGTTCTCCTTGAAAATGAGTTTGCTCAATGGATTTATCCTTTCACAATAAACTTGAACTTGAACTATACACCTCCCAAAATCTGTACTTGTACATCTTCACCCTTCACCAAATTTTCACTTGTACCCTTATGCTCCTCTCAAAATGTGTACTTGTACCCCTACACCATTTCCAAAATTTTTACTTGTACCCCTGCACTAGAATTAGTACTTGCACCCTCTGCATACCTCTCACAATTTGTACTTGCCCCACTCAAAATTTGTACTTGTACCCCTATACCCTTCCTAAAATTTGTACAGGACTTGTACCTCAACAACCCTCCCAAAATTTGTACTTGCACCCCTACACCCTTTCCAAACCTTGTACTTGTACCCCTAAACCCCTTCCAAAATTTTTACTTATACCCCATACCTTCCCAAAATATGTACTTGTACCCCCTGCACACCTCCAAAAATTTTCACTTGTACCCCGACACCCCCAAATGTGTACTTCTAGCCCTACAGCCCTCCAACAATTTGTACTTGCACCCCTCCCAAAATTTGTACTTGTACACCTACACCCCCCAAAATATGTAGTAGTTGGCACCCCTCCCAAAATGTGTACTTGTACTCCTGCACACTTCCCAGAATTTGTGCAGTAGTTGCACCCCTCCCAAAAGTTATACTTGCACCCCTGCACCCCTCCCAAAATTTGCACTTGCACCCATGTATCCCATAAAAAAAAAATTGCACTCGTACCTTGCAGCCCTCTCAATTTTATTTTTCATCCCTGCTGAAATAGACCTTCCTCCCAAACTTTGTTTCCCTACCATCTCACACCTCTTAAACTGTAAAAAGAGCTGGATGAAGAGTTAGAGGCAATGTAAAGGTACAGTACATATTTTGGAGTACTGTGGTGCAAAGTACTCATTTGTGGAAGGGGTAGTGGTAGGAGTGTACATTTTGTGAGGGTTGTAGGAGAAGAGAGGCTGATTTTTGGCACTCTTGCACATGTTGCTGTGTGTTCAGGGAATGGGTTAAAAAGTTAGGGAAAGTGTGTGGACTGTGGAATGAATTTTGGGAGGGGTACAGGAGACAGGGTAGAAATGTTGGAGAGAGTAGAGGTAGGGGTAAATGATTCTCAGAGTGTGGGGTGGGATAAAATTTTAGAAGGTTCCAGGGCCAAAGATGCTAATTTGGGGAAGGGATTGGGGACAGAGGTGCAGATTATGTGTTGGGGGGAACTTGTGGAAGGTTGCAGGTTTGGAGAAGCTGTGCAGGGGAGGTACAAGTTTCTGGAGTCATTGGGTGGGGTACAAATGGGTGGAGAAATATGTATGGTATAAATATGGAACATGCACACACATTTTGGGTGAGTGGGGATGGGGTACAAAATTAAATATTGTTGGGATAGTGTCAGAGTACAAATTCTGGAAGGGATGTAGTGGTAAGTGCAGTAAACATTTCAGAAGGTGTGTCGTAGAAGGGCTATAGGTTATAAGAGTGGTGCAAGATAAAGTTAGAAATTTGGGAGAAGTGTGTGGGTATGTTTTGGAATAATTACAAAAGGGGCAGGGGAGAGGTGTACATTTTTGTGGGATTACACATTTGGAGAGAGGTACTAGGGTAGCAGTACACTTTTTGTGAATGCTGTAGAAGCTCAGCAAAGGGAGTGAATCTGAGAAGAATAAATGAGGTGGTTGTGGAGGCTACAATGAAGGCTAGAAAGGGAACACAGGAAACTAAAATTTACATTTTAACAGTATGATTCTTTTGGGGGGTCTTGATACAGTGCTCAAAAGGGTTGTGATCAACCTAGGGAACTTGCCAGATAGTCACTGTCACACTTGGACCACTGATTCTGATCCCTGTATAAATGTTGTTGTAAATATAAGAAATTAATGTATGATGACTGTGGCAGAGGAAAAGGCTGTCTTACTGGAACTGACACATCAAGACCCCCCAAGGGATAGTTCAAAGGACAGGAGGTGGTTTGAGTCTGCAGCTATTTAAAAGGCAATGCCTTTGTTCAATTTTCTTTGAAGGCAGGAACCAAAGTATCCACTTTATAATGCCCTCAGAGAGATCCTTTGACTTGCATAGTTGCCAGGAAGGACTTGTGGGGAAGGGTGTCAGAGAGAGGCCAGAATGGACATTGAAGAGGTTTGATGTCTGAGCCAGGGAGGACCCAGACAAATTTGGAAGGTCAAATACACATTCCCAGGAAAGCCTTGGGAGAACATCACAGAACCTGTGTGTGTGTGTGTGTGTGTGTGTGTGAACAAAAAAACAGTTCTGACCAGTTACCCTGAGGAGAGGAAATTGAGTATGTCACTTATCATTTTTTTAAATCTTGTTGGGACATCCTGTATGGTGACATATAACTTTTAAGACACCAAGGTGGAGTTTAATGATCTCAGAGAGGAGGCTGGCTCAGAACTCCTTTTTCCAACGAGCAAGCCTCAGAGACACAAAAGACAATATTATCTGACTGAGGGAGAATCATCACAGCACTAAAAGAGAGTAAGATTAGACCAGTCTGAATGTATGTATCACAGAAACTTGCACTTTAAACCTGTTTGTTTTAAGGCTGTATGTGTTGGGATATATTTTGTTCTGTAATTATTGTTCTGCTTTGATATTTTCAAAGTAAAGAGATATTTTTACAATGGAACTGTCTGGAGTGCCTTGACATTTCTTTTTATTTAAGTGGAGCTTTTAAAAGGTTATAAGTAACACTGTGTATGGGCTTATTGTATACCAAACTGGGAAATGGATAGAGTTCTCTAAAGTCTTGCATAGAGTTCTAAGGGTTCATTTGAAAGACCTGGTTGGGTGCATGTAGGCAAAGATATCTGGCCCCCCAAAGACGGAATTATCTGAGCCTGATAATTGGGTATGCTAACAAGAGGTTATCAGTTTGAATTCCTCCAGAGCTTGAGACTAAGGTGACTTGAACCCACAAAACAGACAAGAGAGCTACTTTGTTCTGTTCACTGTACACAAATCATACTCTCAGAGGTTGGCACTTTGGGAGTAGAGGGCTGACCGGCTGAGCGAGATTGTGACAGTTACCATTTTGTTCTATGGTATAAATATGATAATAAAAGCCCCCATCAGAAAACTGATAGCGGAGACGGATATTTGCAGTTTCACAGTTTGATGTACCATAAGCTGAGAGGGCCAGGAGGAAAATGATGTCATTGTTGCGTGAATTACATCAACTCTCACCCAAGATTCTGCTGGCTGGTTTGAATAAAGCTGTGGGATTTTTTTGTAAAACCATCAAATAAGACAGGCTAACAATATAGTATATATACAGGAGTAACTGCAATTTTTTTAACTTTATTTGTAACAAATGAGACCTAGTTGTCCTCATGTTGGGGAAATAGTACATTTCCAAAGCATTGCATTTGATCTTTAAGGCAAATAATATGGTAATGCAGTAAAGCAATAATAATATGCACACAGGTTACCTTCCACGGTCCCAACTAACTTCTCCCCAAAACAGTCCCACACAATCACCGTGCTAAGCTGCTGACTCAATATTGGATATACCCTAAAACCCAAAGAGCTCCCTTAAGACAGTTAGTTGGGGGCACCACATAGCTTCAATTGATGCATGGCATAGGCTTGAAGGGTGCTATAATACAGCAGTCACAGTAGTGATGAATGAATATTTATTCACCATACTGTATTAAAATCTGTTATCCTAATGGATCAGTACTGCCAGTCACACTTGGGCATCATCTCCTGTTGTTGCATGATACCCCAGAACTCAGAATATTTTTTCATATAAAATGAGTAGGGAAATCATGGCATCCTGATTGGTCAGGAGCCATCCCCAGGTGTGAGTTTATGCAGCAACAACTCTGTGGGTATCAGTTTTTTGGCATGAGGACACATTGCATCACACATATCCATGCCTGTCAGAAACTTTTAAAAAGATTCAGCAGCCATTTCATTTAGGTAAACAGCCATTACTTGCCCTAACCCACTAACATTTTCACCCATCACACAGAATACCCATCCTCATCCCCACAAGTAGGCCATACATGTCACATTAAAAAAATTATTTTTGCAGCTAACAAACCTTTCTAAGAATTTCTGTGCCTTGTGTTATTTTCAGGCCTCTGATTCATGGCTCTGAGTCACTAGCCTCCTCTTGTCTATCCCACGGCTGCTCATGCTACCACCCATCTATGCTGCCACTGCTGTCACTTCTCTGTTACCCAAACCCAGGCCTCCAGGCCACCTGTCTGCATCATCCCCTGAAACTCTTTCATTTTAACCCCTCCCACAGACTGTAGTTGCTGATAGTTTAAAAAGCCGACTGCAACAGTCTGAGCTGACCACAAACATGGAAGTCACATGCTTTGTGGCCACAGTAAACTACATCAGCAATGTAGTCACTCCATCCATGCACAATCTAAATTAAAAATGCACAGAACTCATTTTTGAAATTGCAGTCCAATGGCAGCACACAAATGATAATACAAATGTAAGAAATTCTTGAGCGGCGGGGAGGGATGAAGGGAGGTATTGCAACAGTATTAGACAGACACCACTGGCCTCTAGTGGCTGAAACACTATATGGATTAAAAAAATTAGCCAAAGTAGAATATAAGGATAGCTTTTCTCTTTTTTATATATTTTAACATCTTTTGTTACTGTTTTAAGTACCATATTAGTATATGTTATTTTATTTAAAATCTTTAGAGGATCCCATTTTATAAAAGAACTAAGACACTGCGGGGACGTGGGTTGTTGTCTGATAAATGCACTTCCCAGGTGCTGAAGGCACTTGGTGCAAGCGCCTCATGTCTCACTAGGCACCTGTAAAAAGACGTTACTAATGTAAATAATTTTTCTTCTAACTATGAATTAGAGCTGCCCTGTCAAACTTATGCAGACTCAAAGCAGTACCCCAGGTTGGAGGGCTTTAGAATTACTTTGGGAATATGTTTTGAAGTACAGAAATCTGAAACCTACCACCCTCTCTCTCCTGTGTGTCCAGAAAATAGTGACATGTGAATGTGTGGACTGTGGACCAAGTAGCAGCTTTACACATTTTTGTCAGAGGCACATTCCTTCTAGTTGGCACTGATTCTACTCAGCTCCTTGTGCAGTGTGCTGTAATGCCATGTGGGGATATGTTCTCTGCCTTTGTGTGGGATAAGTTTATTGTGGATACTATCCATCCTCATATAATCTGTTTAGAGGGTGGAGGTTCCATTGACACCTCACCATATGTTAATAAGCAACCGTTTGTTATTGTTCCTAATGTCCTCTGGTTTAAATTTGTAAAAACTGAGGGCTTTTCTTACATCCAATGTGTGGTGCGGCCTGGGGACATATACTGGCAAAGTAATAGCCTGCTTTAAATAGAATTATGATACTACCTTTGGGAGAAATGCAACATTTGTTCTTATTTTAACATTGCTTTCTCTTTATGGAAAATTGAGTGTTACGGATCAATGCTGAGTGCTTGTACTGTAATTCACTGACTGTCCTTGCATACATAATAGCTCATAATGCAGAGATTCCCTGTGAGTAATCACCATACTTTTACATTCCTTTTGTTAAGCGGACACTTGATGAACCAGTCGAAGCATTACAGCTTCCGTGGACCACTCTAGGCAAGAAATAACCTGGACAATGGATTTAGAACACTGTGGTCTTTTATTTAACTACCCCAATGCTTCGCCATGTTGGTAAATGTTTTTTTCAGGGGTCAGTAGTCAGATTCAAATAGAATTCTGACACTAATCTTGAAAGGAATGGAACACTTGGTCTTATCTTAACATCACTTTCCCACACTGGTATAGGCTTCTTCATAAGGGGCTGCACATGTGAGACGAGAACCTCCTAAACACTAGATGTTCAAATAAAGTTCTTGCTGAGATATTAGACCTGAATGTGGAAATAGCAGCCAAATGCACCTTCAAAGATGCTGGTCTTAAACTCAACGACTTTAAACATAACAAATACAGTACTCTAAAATTAAAGTCTTCCTCCGTAACTGTATCGGAATTGTTTCTACACCAAATTAAGAATCTTTTCCATTTTGACTTATATGTTTTTTCTTGTGCATGACTTTCATGCCACCATACGGACCTGTATAACCTGGCCAGAGGATTTAAGTCAGAAACTGTATCATCTCAGGAACCATGCTATCAGGAGAATGGACTCAGGGCTAGTATGGTTCACCTAGCATTGTTATATTGCCAGAAAATTTCAACCCAAGGGTAGAGTGTGAGGATTTTTTGGGGAGATGTACATAACAGATACAGTACATTGTCGGCACCAAGAACTTCAGAATTTTTCAACACTTATCCTGAAACAAGACTACTGTGGTTCCCCTAGGCTTACACATACAGTAGATACACACACACACAGTAGGTACCTATAAGCCTAACTGGTACAAATGAGACACTAGCTCTTTAAGAACAGATGTTTTCAACTGTTTTACAAATTGCATTGCATGTTTAGGTGTGTTCTTGAGTGGCATCTTTATTACTTTTTCCACTTGCTTTGGAGAAGCAGGCACACCATCAGCATAAACTACTGTATGTACCCAAGTTAGTTACAAAATGGCTTTCCTGGTGTGGGTAGTTCGTGTGTGGAATTTTCTTCTTATTGTTAAAAATCTATGATCAATTTTTTTTAATTAGTAATTTTTAGGATTTTGTGTCACTTTTTTTTCCCACCCTGTCTCAGCATGAATGCACATATGTGGAGGCACGTGCACGTCGTGCTTGAGATGCCCTTCCTTCATGTCACCCCATCCCACCTGCATCATCACCAGACCTCCACCCAGCAGTGATGGAACTATGGGGTGACAATCTCCCTGGGAGAGGAGAGCTGCCATTAGGTGGCTCGATCCAGCTCCCTCCCTCCCTCCCCGTGCCGACTCCCGTCAACCCAAGATCATTCCCAACCCAGGTTGCTGGCATGGTGCAAGGTGAGGTGTCCAGTGCCTCAACCCTCAGAGCTACCAGGCCAGCTAGGTCTGATCAATTTAAAGGAAGATATAGTTTATACCAATGTTTCAATTTCCAGCAAAACATAATTTACATAAATATCAATACGTACACAGAGCAAAACCTCAAAATCTCTGAAAAAAAATTGCAGAACCCTCAAACTTTTATAAGAAGTAAAACTATTTAGAAACTAAGGTCTGACTTTTTTTAACTAAACTCAGAAAAAAATGTTCTGGGCTATTTAGTTTATTGTTCTAGGAATTACTACCTTTGAGCCAGAGGCTCTTTTACAAAGGTTCCACGTCAATTAGGTACAGTACAAAAGGTTACATAGATAACACAACAATTTGTGTTGTGTCAAGAGCAATAAAACATATACAAATACATATCAAATCACTCGTGCAAAAGGACATGAGATATCAATAATCACATTATTATTACAAGAAAGAGGTCATGCCAGATTAGGAGAAACAAATAGGGAAAAATTCCAGAACAGAGAGGTTAAGTGAAAGGTGTGGGGAGCAGACAATAGCAGGAGAAAAGGTTTCCCAAACATGTCTTTGTCAGATAACGGAACAGGGTGGGTAGTGAGAAAAAAGGAGGTTTAATCAGGGCAGTCACAGGAGCTGGAGGTGGCAATGTGAGAGAAAAGCCTTGATTTGAAAATACCTAGAGGTGGAGGCAGTAATATGAGTGCTGAGGGCATTTAGCCAGCTGGGGGCACGATAGGCAAATGATCTTTGTCCCTGAGAAGTCCGGCCGAAGGGGACTTGGAGAGGCTGGTGTTCTGATCTTCTGGTAAAATGGGTGCTAGCTGCGGACATAACAGGTCTTGAATACAGGGTGGAGTGGCCCAGAGTGGATTTTTGCCATCAGGCAGGTAAGGTACTTTATCTGGTTTGAGAGTTGCAACCAACCTGAGTCAGCATAGAGTTCACATGTGTGGGTACGTTGATGTGCACCAGTGAGCAGCTGACAGGCTTTATTTAGGGATGTTGTAATGCGACTAAGTGCTGTAGTAGTGGCAGATCCGTATATAACTAAGCCATAGTCAACGACTGAGATGATAGAAGATTGGATGGCAGTCCTCAGTGCAGAATGGGTAAGAAGCTGTCAGTTCCGATACAGAATCCCAATTCGCTGATTAATAGTTTTGCTGTACTATCAATGAGGTTGCAAAGGTTAGGCCTTGATCAAAGTTGATTCAAGATATTTGAAAATTGGCACTTGTTCAAGGGTATTTCCCAGGTATGTATTAATGGTGAGTGGGACTTGCCGTTCTTGTTTTATGGGTTAGAGAAGAGCATGGATTTAGTTTTTTGTGGTTTAGAACCAGCTTATGTTCAAGGAACCACATCTCAACTTTGGAAAAAGCATGCTGAAGGTTGAGGCGTAAGAGGTTCGGATCTTTATGAGTGGCAAGAATCACGGCATCATCGGCATAGAGGATTAATTGTTCAGGGCAGGATTTGGGGAAGGAGTTTAGGAAAAGGCTGAAAAGGAGGGGGCCCAGGATGGATCCCTGGGGAACTCCTGAGCGAACCGGTTTCGAGTCTGAGAGAATGCCAACTACTTTTACAGATTGAGAGCGCTGAGCAAGGTAATTTTTTACCCAGTCACCAGGACCCTGCGAGAGCCCTAGGGATAGAAGTTGTTTGATAAGTAGGCCATGGTGAACTGTATCAAATGCCTTGGTTAAGTCAATGTAGACTGCTCCAGTTAGGTTTCCTTTCTCCATGGCATTGTGGATTGCTCCTGAGAATTCAAGTAGGGCAGTCGATGTGCTGTGCCCTTTCCTAAATCCATGCTGCTGAGTGCATAGGATGTTGTGCTTTTCCAGGTAGTCTGAAAGTTGGTCCGCCACCAAGCGTTCAAGGGCCTTAGAGAGAGGTGGTAGTATTGATATCGGGCAATAGTTACCAGGCAGTGACTTATCACCACTTTTGTGCACCGGAGTGACAACTGCAGCCTTCCATTTCCTAGGGGAATTGGCTGTAGCAGAGGGAGAGATTGAAAATTTTTGTGAGGGGGAGCAGTACTTCCTCCAGAGTGAGGGACAGAAGTTTAAGGTCAATAGTGTCGCTGCTTGCTTGGGACTTAGAAATGGCCTTCTTTACATATTTATAGACTTCATGTGCCTTTACTAGTTTGAAATGGAAGGGTGGTTTGGTTGGAGAGGCAGTAGTAGAAGTAGAAATTGGAGGGTCAGCATCAGTAAAGAAATCAGATGAGAGGACACCACTAAGGTCCATGAAGGTATCATTTAGGGTGTTTGCAATGATCTCTGGGTCCAATGTAGTGGTTCCATCCACATTCATTATTGTAGGAGAGGATTTGGACTGCTGACCCATGGTATTCTTTATGTTGTCCCAGAAGGATTTCCCTTCGCCCCAGGAGTTGGAGAGGGCATTCTTGAAGTAGGAGCTCTTCATCAAGCGGATCTGTTTAGTACAGTGGTTGTGAGCCTGTTTATACTTTTGAATGTCCGACTGAGTGTCAGTAGCTCTTGCAGTGGCCCAGAGGTGATTCCTACTTTTGAGTTGTGCCAATAGCTTTGCCGTGAGCCAGGGATTTGTGAGTGCTTTGATTTTGCGCTTTTTTACTGGTGCATAGGTGTCACAGGCAGTGTTGAAAGTAGTAATAAAGTAATCAAGGGCTAGGTCAACATCTTGAGTTTTGTAAATCAAGGACCAGTCTATCTGCCTAAGACAGGTCTTGAGATGAGTAAGGTTGCCATAAGGTAGGACTCTGCTATAGATGGTTTTGGAGGCGACTTACAAACTTATTTGTCCAGGTACATATTATTGGAGAGTGATCACTGAGCGAGTCAGGAGAACACTTACATTGGTTATACTGGGTAGGGTGGCTGGTAAGGATCCAGTCAATGAGGGTGCTGGTCCCTGATTTGTAGTTTTTCCGGTAGAGTTTACACTTGTGTTAAATTTGCTGCTAGGATGGCATCTTTGTTTGACCCTGCATCAGGAGCAAGCCAATTTATATTAAAGTCCCCAAGGAGAAGGAGTTCGATGTCAGAAGGTTGTGTACTTACGAACTCGAGGACAGCCTGTAGGCTGGAATCAGGATCTTTTTGGTGATATAGACAGCAGCAATCGTGAGGACTTTGTTTAGGGCACCAAGTAGTATCTTGATAGGGAGGAGTTGCACTGAGGTTTCTGTGGTGGGATAAGAACCAGGGAGACAGGTGAGGTAGTCCTTTATGTAGATTGCACATCCACCACCCCTTTTTGAGGTCCTATCCAGCCTGAATATCTTGTAGCCTTGTATAGAGATGGCATGATCCGGAGTATTAGGTGTCAGCCAAGTTTCGATGATGGCAAGGATATCCGGGTTGTGTTGGCTAGCAAAGATTTGAAGGGAGGACAGTTTTGGGAGGAGACTGCAGATGTTTAAGGTAGCAATTTTGAGCCCCCCCCCCCCTCCATTTTGGCAGGCTTTGTTGTACTGTAGGAGACAGGGCCAAGGATTTGAGTGAACACTTCCTGATATCAAGAGGAGGAAGAGTAGGAGTTTAAGAGACAGTTGCTGTACTTTGTAGTCAATTGAATTACACTTCTGAGGCTTGTAAACAGGTGTTATTTTGTCACATAAGGTTACTATTTGCAAAATTCCACATTTTCATTACATACAATTATGCAATTTAGAACACTGTGTATTTTATCATTTCACCCAGCACTAGATCAAGGAAGTGAAAGATGCAAGCAGAGATGATAGTCGACAGATTTTCCAACCATAAAGATGTGTGAAGCTCGGGTGAGTTCCGGGAAAAAGGGAACATCCAAATTTCTAACAAAGAAGGCAAAGGAGCAGCAGGGGTCAGGAGGAGTAACAGAAGAAGTTGAATATTGGGAGATGGTACTTTTTGCTGTAGAGGAGGATCTCAGTAATTACAGAATTTTAGCTGAAAGAAATTAAGTTGGAGTTAGGAGTTTATGATTTATCAAGACAGGAGGAGAGGGAAAATAGGGCAGGATCAAATAAGGTGTTAAAATAAATGTTTAGATGCTGACCACTGGTGTAGAAGTAATACCTAGATATGCTGCAAAGGTTAAATCCACCAGCGAAGTTCCCACAAAGTCACGAAATTTGCCCCATGAAAAACTTTGTGTAAATTACCTCTCTGGTGCTGAAACCTCGCTGGGAATCTTTATCGGTTAACTTCAATTTTTTATTTTAGTAACTTCGAAGGTAATTGTTTTAATCTGGTGCCAAAACTTCACCAGTTAGCTTCGCAGGCAACCTTGACTTTGTTATTAACTTCAAAGTTAATGGAAAACATGGTTTGTCACATGATTCACTTACTGCATGTCACATGGGAGACTCCAGGCAGGCAGGAAGTGAATATTTCACTTTCATTTTGGCAGTTGTAGCAGAAGGAGAGTGAAGACAGTCTGACTGACTCAGAACCTAGGAGACAGAGCATTTTATATATCTCATGTAGAGTTTAGAGTTGAAAATTGTACTCCTTTTTTAGTTTTAATCCTTATCTTTCCTTACTGTACTTTCTGATTTTATTCATTTTTTTAGTGTGTACTTTTTCCTTTGTTCTTACTGTCTTTTTCTTTCATTTTCTTTACATTTCTGTTTGTGATGGAGGGACAGCATCAGGACTTGGCTGAGTCCAGACCGGGTGGTGCTGGAGCACCAGTAAGGTGCCCACGCCTTAGCAGGTGTGTTTTTTCAAAAGGGACTGCACCCCCCGACACACAGCTCATGAAGGGAGTTCTGCTGCTTGCAGCAGTAACAAGAAAAAGATCATCAGCAGCATGAACAACAGGAGCAGGAGCAACAATAGCAGCCACAAGTTCCTCCCCCCCAGCAGGAGCCTGCCACCTCCTCTTCTGGTGCTCCCCCAGTCCGCAGTGCTCTGTGATGTGGGATTTTTTTTTACATGCACCCTGCAGATGAGACAGTGGCCATCAGCAAGGTGTGTGGGTGATATGCGAGGCATGGTAAAAAAGGGAGCCATCTTGGGACTGGCGGCCAGAGGATGCACCTCCACAACCGCATCCACCACCTCATTGAGTGGAGGGCCAAGGAGCGTGATGTGGCTACATCATGTGATGTGGCTGCATCACGTGATGGTGATGGTGGTGATGGCACTGGGGGAAATGTGGAGCAACATGAGGTCAGCAGTGCAGCTGCAGCACCAGTGAGTCAGCGACGGTGTGGCAGGCATTTTGATGGACCACAGCAGTACTCCTTGAATACCTCAGCAGTGCTGTTATGACAGTGGCAGTAATGATGACCCCATGGCACCTGCCACAAATGGCCATCTGGTAGTTTTGTGGGCTGAAGTGAATGACCTGCGGTAAGAATACAACACCTTCCGGCAGGAAGTGATGGATCGACTGGACAGTGTCATGTCCAGCCATGAGAGGATCCTCACTCTCCTATCTGAGCTGCATGGTGGTGGTGGGCATGGCTCATCTTCTGGCAGTGCTGGTGGGGTGGTCTGAGTTGTTTTGTTTCAAGAAAGATTTTATTATATATGTAGGTATTCTGTCATCTCCACTCTCTAGTCCCCCCCCAATTAAAAAAAAAAAACACCGAAAAATATAAAAAGTAGAAAAAAGCTCTCTTGTTTTAAGATCTTTTTTCTCTGTCCTCTTTTTTTTTATTTGTTATGCTTTTTGCTGCCAGCCACCCTCCATTCAGCACCAACCCCAGAGCACCTGCCTCGCTCCCCGGTCACCTTTTCCCTGCAGATACCCTCTGGCTTACCCCCCCAGGGTGGGGCTATGGCATTGAGCAAGCCCATCTATGAGGGGACAAGGTGTCAGTGGACCGACATTGCCTCCCTGGCTTCCCCCCAGGGTGGGGTTCAGGGCCTGGTGGTACTACAGAGCCGTAGTTGGTCAGCAGGGAGACAGGGAGCTATAGAAGCCAAGCACCAGGCGGGCTTCATCTATGGCAGCCAGCAATTTGTCTGAGCTGCCCCGGGGGCGGAACGTGCAATAACATCCAGCATCTGCCCCACCCCCTTAATGTACTGGCACTGGTCACCTGTGGTTCCCTCAGCCTCCACCAGGGGTCCATCTGGTACCACATACTCTACTTCTCCCTCCTCCAGAGAAGGAGAGCAGTCCATGAGATGCGCAACCCTCCTCTCCCAGCCGGCTGTCTGACTCCCCAGGTCTGTTCACAAACCCAGGTCGTTGGCGTCGCAAGCAGAAATCCAACCACTGGGTCAGCACCTCTCTGTCCTCTTTTTTAGTATTGTTTCATTAAGTGGATGTCCCTTGCTTGTCCAGTTCTGCTATTTCTTTAATCATTTTTACACATGATAAACCACATTCCTTCCTTTCATTTTTGTCACTGGTTCATCATGTGTACAACTTCCTTCTATCCACAAATGTCAAGTATTTGCCACATTACATAAATTGTTTCTCCATGGTATGTGATGGTGCGTAACTAGTAGTTGTGTTGTGTGCAACCACCAACCATCCAAAGAAGTGCAAACCATAACACAAACATGAGCTATTCTACTGAGAAGTTAGGCATCAATCTGTTTTAAGCACTTAACATGTTTACTGCATTTGCCAGAAATGTGAAGTTGTGTCCCCAGAGAGAAAACGCATCCTTTCATTGAAATACTGTTGCCGCACACACTTGAGAAGGTGGTGCAAAGCATATGTGAAGCTTGCAAGAGAACATAAACATTTTTATCATACTAAGTATTTTTGGGCCTGCCACCCCACCACCCCACCACCACCAGCACTTCACCAGAAATGTGAAGTTGTGTCCCCAGAGAGAAAATGCTTCTTTTAAATGAAACACTATTGTCACATGGAGAGGGTGCTTTGATGTTGCTGCTGCTGCATGCTGCTGTTGTTCCAAAGTCAGAGAAATGGCCTCTTGCTCATTGTGGTCCTGGGTTCATGTTGGCATATAGACATACTACACAGGTAAGTACCTTTGTTTTCTTTTCAATGTAATGGAGAGGGGTCATTGCTACTGTTCCAAGTCTAATATATTCGTAATTCTCTATCACTGATTTCCAGTTATTTGTGCACATGACATACTGCTGGACATCTACAACATAGGTGCTGTAGTTTGAATCATGCTCAACACTGGCCAACATTAGGTAAGTATTTTTTTGTTTGAGGAGGGGGATTGCTCGGTGGGGGTTCATGATGGCACATAGACATACTGCACAGGTAAGTACCTTTGTTTTGTTTTCATTGTAAGGGAGGGGTAGTTATTGCTACTGTTCAAAGTCTAATATATTCGTACTTCTCTTTCATTGATTTTCAGTTATTTGTGCCAAATGCAGATAGATGACATCATACTGCTTGACAGCTACAACATAGATACTGTTGTCTGACTCATACACAACATTGTCCAACCCGGAAGGTAAGTATTTTGGGGGGATTTGGGGGTGTGGTGACTTGCTTCTGTTCATAATTGATAAATTAATTTAATTTCTTAATCACTGACTCTGCTGTTCTTCCTTATCCTCTACTATTTATCCTTCAGATATCTCGGGATCTGGCTCGGCCAGCACCTTGATTTCTCTGTGCATATTGATGCCATTCACAAAACGCTTCGCCCCAAACCGGGTGCCCTATACTGAAATGATGGTTGCATCCTGCTGCCGGCTCACCGTGCTATTGTGCAAAAGATGATTCTCCCTATTTTCGACTATGGTGATGTTGTCTACAGCTCTGCCCCTAGATCCAGCCTAACCAGACTGGGCCCCTTCTTTCACCTCTTCCGTCGCTTCACCCTCGACTGCCCCCCCCACTACCCACCACTGTGTTCTCTACCAGGCCCTTGGCCTCCCCTTGTTCCACGTCTGCCGACTCTGCAACTACAGCATCACTACAGCAACATTCTGGGCCCAGTCCCTTCCCCAGTACCTCACCTCTGCCCTATCGGCCTCCGGGTATCACGTCAGAAGGGTGATCCAATGTGAGCAACTCGCAAGTGAGTGAGTCATATTGAGCAAAGTGGGGAATGGTACCCTGCAAGGGTAGCAACCTGGTTGATGGCAACCATGGGAAGGGCAACCAGAAGGTAGGAAAAGTGAGGGGAAGGGTAGCGATAGAAGAGAGGGTTTCTGTGGGGCAGTGTTCCTGGTGCTGCCGACCCAGCCCATAAGGTGTGGTATGGTGTTGAGGGTGGCTGACTCCGGCAGAAGAGGTTCTGGGTTTGGGGACTGGATGGGGACAAAAAGTTTGCTGCTGCTTGTGGCTCTTGTTTTTTTTAATTCTTTTGGGAGTCTCTCCCGCTTCCCGACATGCACCACCCTGGAGTGGAGAGTCCTTCAGTAGGAGGGTGCGGGAGCAAAGCCCTCTGTGAGGGGGACATGAGGGGGCACAGACCCCCCACATAAACATTGAAAACTACTGGCTGGAAGTAGTGTCGCCGTTTTGTGTATATTGCCAAATTGCTTTTTGGCAATATACACTCACCATAATAGTGATCGCTCTTTTGCATTCACTCTTATGACATGGAACCACACCCCTGACCTACGCTTTCAGGAATTTTGACTCATGTCTGTCCCACTCATGACCACTTCGGCAGGCCAATCTGCCTTCTCCCACCACTTGCCTAAACTATGGAACTCCCTCCCTGCAATTATTCGGCACACCACCCCCAGTCCGCTCCTCTCCTCCCTTATCCATACTCACCATTCATCCACCTGCTCCTGTGCCCAGGATGGCCCAGTGTGTTAGGACTTCATCTTGTCCCCCAGTGTCTGCAAAAATCAAAACATGTTTGTAATTCATGTATATAATTTTTTTTTAGGACTTTTGTTAGTTGCCTCAATAGAGTACCTGTCTGACTATTGTACCTGTATGTTACTATATATCTGATGTGCGCCCCTTCCCCTTTCCTTAGGTAACACCTGGAATCGAGCAGTACTCTGCTCAGTGTGCCTTCCTGAAAAAACTCTTAAATAAAGAATGTAATTAAATAAATCCTTACAGGTATTCCTTGGGCCGGAATTTGTTGCAACAATGTGCTTGATTCACCAAGCAAATGATGTCAGTCCACAGAGAGCACCTGGAAAACAAGAAAGGATTTTTATGAATGAAAGTCATGGAAAGGAAAGGAAAGGAAAGGAAAGGAAAGGAAAGGAAAGGAAAGGAAAGGAAAGGAAAGGAAAGGAAAGGAAAGGAAAGGAAAAAATGAAATCACGATGATACTTACTGTTAGAGTACTACTGCTGGCTGTGTAATTCTGTTTTGGTGTCTGTGTTCTGTAGTAGAACCAGCAAAACCTGCATGAAGAAGATATTATAGGAAAACATTTTAATGTTGCAATGAGTTTCATCAATCGTGGACTGATTTTCTGCCTCTAGAAGGCATATAGAAGTACTGCAGTGTCTGAAAAACAGTGCAGGTGTCTTACCAACAGCAGATGAAGAAAGTCCTTGGTGCAATGTGGTTATGCTCACATGATTATGCCTTGCAGACTTCAGTCAGTGGCTTGATGGAGGAGGAGGAGGAGGAGGACCAAGATGAATTTTTCAAGAGGAGAGTTTTGAGGAGGTACAGGACAGTCTTCTGTTTATCACATCGGTGGCAATGAATCATCAGTCACTACAGTTCAGGAAGTTGCAGACAAGCCAATGCTGTTACTTACTTGATGTGATTGTGAGGAGGAGGAGGACATAGCTGAAGCAGTCTAGGGAGTACAGAGGAGGTAGAGGAGGTGGTTCTCTTTATCACAATTGGCTGCCTACTACATACCGATACCACTGGTGGTGGAAGTGCTGTTCCATGCTGTTTCGACCAATGTTGGTGGAGGATCCATGGCATCTACAGTGCACACAAGAGATAATAGGAGGAGGAGGAGGGTGAGGTGTTGAGGTCACAGCTGCATGACTGCAGTGTGTCTTGCTGGCTAGAGCGGGTGTTCTGTTCAGTACTTCGTAAGTGGCATAGTGCATTGTTTACAACTGTTCAATTTGATGCAATTAAGAAGCAGCACTAATTAGCAGTTGTTGATATATATCTCAGTACTGAATGTGATACGTTATTGTTATTAAGTTGACATTAAGTACATGGTTGTGGACGGGTGGGGACGTGGAGAAAGAAGGAGAAAATAAATAGTAGTTCATTATTTTTCCACATCCTCCATGAAGCATCCCTCATAGTCTTCAGTACTGGAAGTGTCACCCTACGGGAACTCCCTCTCCATCACTGCATCACCCACTTCAGTGTTGTGAGATAATGATAAGGTACATCCGAGTCTGCCTAAGGTACTTTTCTCCTCATCATCATCACTGTCAATCAGTGCTATTACCATGGACATTACTGTTTTTGAGCGTATGTGAGCCTCATTCATTTTGATAAATGTCAGCATGCTAACATTTGTAGGAGCTAGATTTGTGCACCTGTCATGCACAATGGCACCTACTGAACTGAACACCTGCTCAACGCTGACACTGGAGGATGGGCAGCTAAGATATTTCAGGGCAACCGCTGTTACTGCTGGCCAGTCATTGACCTTAGTGCCCTAGTATAGTAGTGGCTCATCTCCAAAGGTGAGGTTCTTTGTATCTGCAAACTATGTATCTACTACGTGTTTTGCCAGTCAAAGATGTGCAGTGGGATCCTCCTTCTCCTTAGTTTCCTCCATGTCTGCAACTCCCACCTGACTGGGGGTGGCCCAAATGGGATTCAGCATAGGTTACTTTACCTTGCATTGTTTTTCTGCAGTTCGACACCCTGGCTGAGATGAAGAGACATGGGTGGCAGTAACTCTGGATTGCTGTGCAATACCATCATCTTTCTTTTCCCCTCTGTGCCCATAGTAGCAACTGTGCACCACTTACCCTCTGAGCGAGTTGTTCTGTCAGTCTCTGCAACTCATGATGTCCACCTTGTCATATTGCTGCCAGACCATGTTTATAATGTGGGTCAAGCACTGTTGCAATTTCAAACTCCTCAGACTGCAAAATATACTTCATGTGGGTGTTGGAGTCTAATGTGGACAGCATGTGTTCCATTAATGAGCAAACTGCTCTATCACCACCTTCCTAATGAACTCCAGCTGTTGCTGCATGTTCAGCAGTGTCTGCCTCAGCTTCTGTAACAGTGGAATGGACTCACTGATGCAGGCAGTGTCCCCACTCTTTGCCTGTGTTGCATGCTCAAAGGGTCTCAGAATCGAGATGAGCCCATCCATTAGGTGCCACTGCTCTGTTGTGAGCCATATGGATGCCCTACTGTTGTCACAACTCACATAAATTAGCAAATACTCAGATATAGCCTTGTACTGCTGGTATAGACACTCCAGCATGTACAAGGTGGAGTTCCACCAGGTGACGTTAAACTTTAAACAGTGCTGAGGCAGCTTGTTCTTTACCTGCAGATCACAGAGATGGTAACGTGCTTTTACTGAACGTGCAAAGTGGGCACAGATGCATCGGGTAAGAGCCAAAACTTCTTTGATATCAGGATGGTTATGGAAAGCCAGCACCACAAGTTTAAGGCAATGTGCCAGGCATGGCACCCTGACAAATCCCCCATCAGTGATGCATTTCTGCACATTTGAGCCATTATCACCGGTGATCAATCCAGCTTTCAATGCATGGGGTGGAACCACTGATCAATCTTGGTTAATATGACTTCCAGCATCTTTTCTCCAGTGTGTGTGACCCAGGGATACTCTTCATGGTCAGTGTTGCAGGCTGCCTTACACCAGGCATGTTGCTACCACCACAGTTTGTCCTAGTATAATTCTCATCTCTCCCCCAATCAGCCAATACCCCAGGTACCTGTGCTCAGTGTGCTGTAATGCACAGGTTAGAGCTACCAGATGTTTTCCCACTGGTCTGCATGTCCATGCTCAAATGTCCATACTGTGCTAAGGAATACTGCAGGACATGATGTACCACATCACATACAGTACTGTACAGTTCAGGGATGGCACGCTTTGAAAAGTAGGTACGTGATGGCACCTGCCATTTCAGCAAGGCATGAGCCATAAACCACCTAAATCCCACATTCTCTACAAAGGAGTATGGCAACAAATTCAGAGCAATCATTTCTGCACATGCTGCATTGAACTCCCATGCTGTACCATGATTAGGTGGGAATTTGGTTTGCCTATTCAAAATGAAAGGCAGCATTGGCTGAACTTTTCTTGATACTGCTGCCATCAGTGATGCACCTGGTGGTATGCCAAACAGCTTGCCTCATAATTGTGCCAGTAAGGTGGTGCTCCTTGCCTGGGGACTGACAATGGTATTCATGACCTGTGGCAATGCATGACACACCTCAGTGGCTTTTTGCTTTTTCATAACTAGTGGGGTAGCAATCACATTTTGGGTTGGAGTGGTACCCTGGATGCTAGAACCACTACTCTGCCCACTTCCAGAATCCTCCTCATCCAGTACAACAATGAGAACAGGCAGAGAACACCAAGTGGAAGGAGCTGCTGTTATAACTATACTTCTCTACTGGGACTAAAGAACTAGAACTCTACTACTGGGACCTTCAATTTAGGGTAAAAACAAAACAAAAAGTTTGTGTGTTTGTCTGAGTTGGCTGAAGTGAATTGTTATCTGTGCAGTTATCTAGGTGTTTGTCTCAGGTGGCTGAAGGGAATTGTTATCTGTGCAATTAACTAAGTGTAGAAAGAGCTGCAAAGTAGGGGGAGTAGCTAAGCTAGAAGGAAGCCAGGTTAAAGCCAGATTTAAAAACTGCCCTAGATAGCTTCTGCCAGAGAATAGGCAGAGAACACCAAGAGGAAGGAGCTGCTGTTATGACAATACTTCTCTACTGGGACTATATAACCCTCCTTCCCTTCCCTCCCCTCCACCCCCCACCTTAAGCCAGTTCTACTTTTATAGGCACAGGATTTGACTGACAACAGGAACTTCCTGTTTGGGAGCAGGATTTTAATGATCACAGAGCCACAAAAGACTCACCATCCTAGAAGGAAAAGAGTATCTCTCTGTCCCCCCTAGCTGCTGGAGGTCTGACTGTGAGCAAGTAAGGAGACTACTGAGAAATATAGGAATTTCTTGTCTCAGAACAGGAAGATTAGGAGCTTAAAGGGCACAGAGTCAGTGAGTAAGTAGGGAGAATAAATAAATAAACAGAGGAAAGAGTAAATACTCCAAACAACAGTTAAGGGACCAGAAATAAGACATGATGGGAGTGGTGCAGTGCAGTGGCTGTGGAGCAGCAGTCTTCCGGGAGACATTCTGGAGGATGTGGTGTTATTCCATCTGCAAACACCTCTCTGGGCTGAGGGAGGAGGTTGCTGATCTCCAGACTGAGTTGTCCAGGATTTGGGGGACCTCCTCTCCGACCCAGGGACCACCAGGGCCACTGCCATTGCCTCAGAGGTTGCCAAGAAAGAGGAGTGTTTGGACCACAGTGGGCTCAGGGAGGGTGAGGGTGGTGGAACAGAGGTGCATCCATCCAGTTGTATCTCTCCACAATTCATATGCCATTCTGGAAAAGTGTGATTCCTCTATGGAGACACCCGCAGTGGAGACCAAGGAGGATGCTGGGAACCTCCAGAAGGAGACCCACAGGAGAGTGACATGGGACCTCACAGGGGTAGGAAACAACTCCTGGTGGGGGACTCCATTGTTAGGGGGGTACAACTGGGGGAGGAAGGGGAGAGGGAGGTAAGGTGGCTGCCTGGTGGCATGGCTTGGAGGAACAGGGAGCAAATCCTCAGGATCACTGGAGCAGCTGCACAGGGAGGGAGCTGGATGTCACTGTCCACCTGGGAACAAATGACCTGGCTGAGAAAGGGATCAGCGCAGTGCAGGAAGACTTTGTGGAGTTGGGGAGGGGCCCTGGACAAGTAGCATGTATGGCAACCTTCTCAGAGGTGCTGCCTATCTATGGCATGGGTAAGGCTAGGGTGCACCACACCATGGGACTCAATCAGTGGTTGAAAAACAGGTGCAGAGCTCAGGGATTTGGCTTCGTTGGAGACTGGGGTCCACCTGGAGTGATACAGGCCTCTACTGGCGTGATGGTCAGCATCTGTGCAGGAAGGGAACCAGGATCTTAGGTGATAGGTTTAAATGCTTCACTGGCAAGTATTTAAACTAGCCAAGGGGGGAGGCACTGGAAAGGAGCAGGGAAATTCTATCCCCCTCCAAAAAAAATCAGGGTAGTAAGTGAGTGAGGTAAATACCAAGATATTGATGTCAATAGGGAGAAGGGCACGGGTAAATGGAGAAAATGACAAAGACAATAAGGACAGGGATGGGACAAAAAGGGGTAAGGCCATCAAGAAATGGAGGGTAATGAGTACCAATGCCTGTAGTCTGGGAAACAAACTCCCTGAACTGGTGGTCTTGATGGAAGAGGGATGCCTGGATATCATAGCAGTCACAGAAACATTGTACACAGAGAACCATGACTGGGATGCTAACATACCAGGGTACACAACCTACAGAAGAGACAGGGAGGGGAAGGGAGAAGAGGGGGAGGAGTAGCTCTCTATGTAAGGGAAGCGATAAAAGCAATGGAACAAAAGAGTAAACAGGGAGGAGAGGAGGCACTGTGGGTCACCTTAGAGACTGGAAATGGCACCACAATCTGCACAGGAGTTATATACAGACTCCCATGTCAGGGGGAGGGAATGGACAAGGATATGATAGAAGGCATCCTTAGGATGGCAGAGAAAGGGGAGATACTGTTGATGGGGGATTTGAATATGACAGATGTTAACTGGAGCATATTTGCTGCAGGCACATCCAAGAGCAGGACCATTCTCAATGCCCTACAGGTGGCATGCCTCAGACAGCTAGTTTTGGAACCCACTCATGAGGGAGCAATCTTAGACCTTGTACTCTCCAATGGGGACAGTAAGAGGATCTCAGATCTAGAAGGGGGTAGTCATCTGGGAACAAGTGATCACCAAACAGTGTGGTTCATGATAAACCCAGCTACAGAGTCAAGCCATATAAAAGTGAGGGTACTGGACTTCAGGAGGGCTGAATTTGGCAAGATGAGAGAGTGCCTTAGAAAAGCACAAGCAAACAGGCTAGAAGGAGAGGTGGAACAACAATGGGGAAACATCAAAACTGCCATCAGAGAGGCAAAAAGCCTTTGTGTGAAGCAAATAAACAAATCAAAATGAAAGAAAAAGTCACTATGGTTCTCAAAAGAGGTGGTGGGGAATGTTAGGGAGAAAAAGATAGCATTTAGGAAGTATAAGGAAACACAGAATGAGCAGGACAGAGGACTGTACCAGATAAGGCAGAAGGAAGCAGGGAGGGAAGTCAGAATAGCAAAGACCCAAACTGAGGAAAAGATAGCCAACTCAGTTAAGAAGGAGGATAAAACCTTTTATATCATCATCATCAGGGAGCGTAGAAAGACAAAGGGAGGGATAGTGAGGCTGAATAGAATGGACAGTGGGTAGGCAGATGGGGACAGTGAAAAAGCAGGGATACCAAACGAATACTTCTGCTCAGTATTCATAAAAGAGGAGGAGGGGGAGGTGCCTAATCCAATTAACAGAAGCACTCTGGATAGGGAGGTCAGTCCCAGTCCTTTCACAGAATAAAGGGTTCTGAAAGAACTCCTAAAACTGAAGGTGGACAAAGCAATGGGGCCTGATGGAATTCACCCCAGAATTCTAAAAGAATTAAGGGGAGAACTAGTGACACCACTGACTACCTTTTTTAACAAATCATGGGAGGATGGTGTGGTACCTGAGGACTGGAGGAAGGCAGATGTGATTCCCCTTCACAAAAGTGGGAGCAAGACAGAGACAGGAAACTACCGACCTGTCAGTTTGACCTCTGTGGTAGGGAAAGTGATGGAATCACTTCTGAAGGAAAGAATTGTTGAGTACCTAGAGGCCAGTGGGGCACAGGACCCAAGGCAGCATGGGTTCACAGCAGAAAGGTCATGTCAGACGAATCTAATTGATTTCTTTGACTGGGTGACCAAAGTAGTAGACCAGGGAAGGGCTGTGGATATGGCCTACCTAGACTTTAGCAAGGCATTTGACACAGTCTCACACAAAAGATTAATAATCAAATTAACCAGCCTGGGAGTGGGTCCTAGGGTGGTAGCCTGGAAAAACATTGGCTGGACAACAGAACACTGAAGGTAATTGTAAATGGAGTCCACTCTGAAGAAAGAGGGGTTACTAGTGGGGTACTGCAAGGTTCAGTACTGGGTCCAGTCCTTTTTAATGTCTTTATAAGTGACATTGCAGAGGGACTAGAAGGAAAAGTATGCCTCTTTGCAGATGCCACAAAGATCTGCAACAGGGCTGATACACAAGGAGACACTGAAAGGATGAGAAGGGACTTGGCAAGGTTGGAGGAATGGTCAGAAGTATGGCAACTTGGATTCAATGCAAAGAAGTGCAAAATAATGCACCTGGGAAACAAAAACCCAGGGGAAGATTGCACAGTGGGGGGGAGGTAGTAACAACAACAAAAATGGAAAGGGACCTGGGAGTAATCATATCAGATGACCTTAAGGTTAGCAAGCAATGTGAGAAGGCAATAGGAGGGTTGGGGGGACACTGGGATGTATAGGGAGAGGCATCACCAGCAGAAAACAGGATGTTGTTATCACTCTGTACAGGCAGTTGGTGAGACCTCATCTGGAGTACTGCATCCAGTTCTGGAGACTCTATCTCCTCAAGACATAGACAGGATGAAGGCAGTCCAGAGGAGGGCAACTAAAATGGTGCAGAGTCTGCAAGAGAAGCCATACAAGGAGAGACTAAAGCAGCTTAATATGTATACCCTTGAGGAAAGGAGGGAGAGGGGGACATGATGGAAACTTTTAAGTACCTCAGTGGAATCAACAAAGTCCAAGAGGGTAGCATCTTTCAGAAAAAGAGATGTGCAAGAACAAGGGGACACAATTTGAAGACAGAGGGGGGACGGCTCAGGGGCAATGTGAGGAAGTATTTTTTCACAGAGAGGGTGGTGGACGCATGGAACAGCCTTCCTGAGGAGGTTGTGGGGTCTAAAACTGTGGGAGAATTCAAGAATGCATGGGACAGACATAAGGCAATTCTTGTGGGGGGTAGGAAGAAATAGGTTGTTGGTTAATTAGGATCTGCAGCTTATCCTGTAGGTAGGGAAATGGACAGACTAGGTGGGCCAAGTGGTCCTTATCTGTCATCAAAGTCTATGTTTCTATGTTTCTTCACCTGCACCTCCATGTCCCTGTAGTGGTGCTGTGTGTAGGTTGCTTACATTGCCCTCTGACTGGGATGTACCAGAACCACTGTTGCTGGCTGCCTTCTGGTGTTGATGCCACTGAATTAGGTGCCTATTTTTAAGGTGTGTGTGTTGTCCACCTATGCCAAGATGACTACCCTTCTTACCCTGACTTACTCGGGTTTAACACAGTTGGCGAATTGCCACTGTTTCATCAGATGGGTCCAGTACATAAAAATCCCACACTATTGATTTATGAGGCCTTGTATTTACTTGGTGCCAAGATGATTGTGATTGTGATATCAAAGGAGAAGATTTGCTCTCTGTTATATTGTGGGGTGACTGGAGCAATGTAGAAAAAATGGGAGAAACAGTGGTTGGGGTGACCTTCTCCTTGGTGGTTTTAGCAGTTAAGGCAACAGGAAAGACGTACTCTGTAACACCGTTTTGCTCTTTTCCTTTCTGGCTCCCATAAGGGATCTGTGTCATCTGACACATCATCATCATCCACATCATAGTCTGGAAAAAATATGGCAGTCTCATCAGCCTCAGCAAGTCTGTCTGCCTCAGTAGCAAGTGCCACAGGCTCTGTATCCTGCATCTCCTCTTCATGACTGTTGTCCTCATGTTGCTCCACATGTACCACCCTCATTCACTGGACATGGACACTCATTGTCCAGCTCCACCTCCAATCTACCATCATCAACAGCACCACTTTCAAATTGCACTTCAGAACCAACAGCCTCCAAGCCCACAGTTGTTTGTTTGCTGGTGGTGCTGCTGCTTCCTCTCACAGTGTCATTTGACATTGAGACAGTCGTCAACATGTCTGCCGCAGATTCTGCAGAATAAAACTTAACGTCAGGAAAGCCAACACCAGGGCCATATACTTTGCTACTACTGCTACTACATGCCACAGAGTCATCTGAATGCTGTCCCTGTGCTCTCACAGACACGTTTCTGGTTCCTGCACCACTATTAGGATTAGGAACCACAAATTGGGAAATGTTCTTTGTGGCTGCTCCACGGCCTCTCCCTTTAATTGCCCTTTTCTTCCCAGTCATTCTTCAGCACACGCAGGAACACAACAATCACTCTGGTTAAATTGCTATCTGGAGAACAGTGATTGTTTTCCTAAATACAGGTGTGCATGCTGAGACACAACAATCACTCAGGTTAAATCGCTGTCTGGAGAAAAGTGATTTTTTTTCCTAAATACAGTTGTGTACACAGGGACACAACAATCACTCGGCCTAAATCGCTGTCAGGAGAACAGTGATTTTTTTCCTAAATACAGGTGTGCACGCAGTCACACAACAATCACTCAGGTTAAATCACTGTCTGGAGAACAGTGATTGTTTTCCTAAATACAGGTGTGTACGCAGGGACACAACAATCACTTGGGTTAAATCGCTGTCTGGAGAACAGTGATTTTTTTCCCTAAATACAGGTGTGAACGCAGGGACACAACAATCACTCAGGTTAAATCGCTGTTTGGAGAACAGTGCTTTTCTTTCTAAATACAGTTCTGCACGCAGTCACACAACAATCACTTGGGTTACATTGCTATCTGGAGAACAGTGATTTTTTTTTTCCTAAATGCAGGTCTGTGCGCAGGGACACAACAATCACACAGGTTAAATCGCTGTCTGGAGAACAGTGATTTTTTTTCCAAAATACAGGTGTGTATGCAGGGACACAACAACCACTTGGGTTAAATCGCTGTCTGGAGAACTGTGATTTTTTTTTTCCTAAATATAGCTCTGCACGTAGTCACACAACAATCACTCGGGTTAAATCACAGTCAGGAGGACAGTGATTTTTTTTCTTAAGGAAAGACAGGGCACTTGCCCACTGATTTTGTTCAGAAGAAAACTATGCCTTCTAAACTGCTCCTACCCTCCCCCAGCCCACATAAGACACCAAACCACAACTTTTAACAGAAAACTAAATACTCCAAATAAGCAATACAGGATGGAGAAAACAGCACAAAAAATCACTGTGTGTGCAAAGAGCATTCACAGTAACAGTTCTGAAGCAATCTGACAAACAAAATGCTCTTCTATATGGTTTTAGATTTGACTCCAAGCTGCAGCACAAGCTCTGCTATCTAAGTCTCTCTCAAACATACTACACTCACAGAATGAGAAAACTAGCTTCTTATTGGCTGTTCAGCAACATGTGACCTCATATGCCATGGTTCATTGCAAACTTCGACTCTTATGCTGAACTTTGATGATGAAGTACAAGCTTCGCGGATCTAGGACACCTCTACCATTGACTGTAACAGGTATCAAAGTTTTTGACTTTGAAATCTCGCAAATCTGCCCCAAAACACTTTGAAGTGGGTCTTTGCAGGGTGGAAAACTTCGCTGACTAGTCAAAATCTGTGAAATTTTACGCATAGCGAGTTTACCAACTTCGCACACCCCTATACCTGAGGTTGAAGTCAGAGGTGTTGCCTTCAAGAGAAACAAGATAGATAGAGAAGAAGAGGGACCAAGAACAGAGTCTTGAGGGACACCATAAAGTAAAAGCTTGGAGAAGAAGAAAATCCATGACCAGAGACCAAGAAGGAGAGACCTAGCCCATGCTCAAGATGGTGAAGGAAGATGAGATGATCAACTGTATCAAACACTGTACTCAGGTAAACAGGACAAGAAGAGAAAATGAGACATAACCAAGGATAATGAGAAGATCACTGAAAACCCAAAAGAGTGTAGTCTCAGTTCTATGGAAGGAATGAAATCCAGAATAAAATGGGTAAAGAAGATTTGAGGCAGAGAGATGATTAGAGAGCTTGGTGAAAACTAGCCTTGCTTGGATATATTGTTGGCATTTCAGGACACCCCTGGATATCACACGTTTGGCTAGAGCAGTTAAAATGGATAAAGGGAGACTCCTAATACTGTCAATTTGGTGTCTAGTTGGGAGGAGTACTTACTGTCCATGGCAGTATGTCCCAGCCTGTGGTGGTTGGCAGCATGTGCTTTAACCACAGTAACCCCAGAGGTGTACCAGGGAATTTGCTTTTCCATCAGGGGTGCTTTGTTTGTGTGAGCTCCTACAAAAGGATAGCATACTGCCAACATGAGAGCTGGGATGGTTAAGGATCAAACAGTGGAGAAAACCCCAGTGGCATCTAAATGATGGTCGCTGGCACTCATGTGCCATGCATGCCATGGTGACATTCACTGGCATAACAGGTGAAGTGACTGACAGGTCTGGGAGGCCACAGGGATAAACTGACCTGAAGGACTAGATGGCAAGGGTAGAAAAGCACTAAATGGGAAAAATAGACTGGAGGGGTCTGCAACACAAAATCAAAACAATTTGGATATTTCTTTTCTCCTATCATCGCCTCATGCCTACCTCCAACCCATAGAGTCGGGGGGGGGGGCAGTGTGGTAATTGCCCAATAACCACATGCCCTATCATGTAATACTGCTCACATATGGCTCCATACCATGTATGTTTTCTTTTTTTTGACAGCTGTGGACAATATTTGTTGTTCTTAATTACATTCATATCCATTCAATCCAGATCGAGCATTTATTTTATTCTTAGTACACATTTGGCAGAACTGACAATTGCTTAAAGGGCCCAATCCCAGATATAGCAAAGGCCAGATATTTTTAATAGGTTCATTACATAATAAAACCAACTAGTCTTAGATTGTGTATCCCACATTTCCTTTTTTCCAACAATAGTATGATAACCTATTATGATTCATATTTACATTTTGTATCCGGTAGTTTAACATGCCATAATTGGATAATGCTTCTAGGCTACTGTATATTGTCCAAGTTCAGCTCTGACAACTGCATTTGGGATACCTACAGACAGACCCAATACTTGTTTATAGAACAGTGTAATAACAGAATCCAGTTGTTTTAGTTTTTTCTTGCAACCCCAAGGTTCCGTGGCATACAGTACCTGAACAACTATTTTACTAAAAGCAGTTATTCGGGCTTTTATTGTATTTCTACCATATTTTTGTTAAATCTGTTGAGGGCTTTTCATAAGCTTCATAAGATTTATAACAGGTCAAGTAGTGTTAGCCTTTAGTGGCCTGCAATCCTAGATATCCATAGAATCGCAATGTGATGAGAAGTGTCTATCCAAGGCCCCTTTAAACTGATTTATTGTATTACTTGATATTACTGATGCCGGTAGGGATCAGTAACATCAAAGCAACATGTCTTTGTCTTTATATTCTCTACAGGACAATCCAGTTTAACATCTTTGATATGGTGAGACCCATGCATGTGTAATTTGTGATATTATCTAAACGCCATTTATATTTACATAGTTTGTGTATTTTATTGATTAGTAAAAATACTTTTTCCTATAATAATTTTAAATTTAAGTTCCTTACATTTTACAAATAAAAGCTTTAATTGGTCCTGCAAGCCCTGTGATGTAAGTGCCAAAAGTGTCACATCATCAGTAAAGGCTTGCACGGAGCAAGGGTTTCTTCCCTTATTTTGCCAGAAAGTATTCTCTGTCCAGAGATACAATTGCTTCATTTATGTACAGTAAATGATAAACAATTAGGGTGGGATATTCAAAAGGGTTGCGCCATGTGCAACAGGGTTGCGCATGCGCAAGTCCGAAATTGCACCATTCTGCGATATTCAACAGGAGGCAGTTGCGCCACTGAAAACAGGCTGAGCAACAGTGCAATGCACAAATGAAGGCATGTGCAACCCGAAGGGTGGACCAGCCATAAAAATTAAATAGATATTCAAAGACTGCTGCACGCGCAACGGCTGAACAGCCGGAAGTTGCGCGACAGCCGGAAATGAGCCAAAAAAAGGCTCAAGGGAAGAGGCGCAAGAACGCTACAGGGATGCCAAGCGAGACAGAGAGAGAGAGACAGACAGTGACAGGCCAGGGCAGGCAAGGGAAGCAGTGTGGGCCATAGGCTGCAGAGGCCAGTGGGGGGTGCCCACTGCAGTGGAAGTAGCATTCAGGACAGCGGGGGTAACAGAGCAACATCAGCCGGGGGGGTCACAAGCCAGGGAGATGGACAGTGGCAGCTTCCACATGGAAGCTGTAATGAGGGGTGAGAATGCAAGCCGCAGGGGGACGTGGCTGTGGAAGGGCCCGTCGGTGGTACGCCCCAACAGGCAGTACCGTGCCTGCATCAGCTTTGAGCTGTACACAGATGTAGAGATCATGGGCCAGTACCGCCTGAACAGGGCAATACTGAGGTGGCTCTGTGAGCTGTGCAGTGATGTGATGCAGGCACCCTCACGACGGAGTCATGTTCTGTCAGTGGAGACCAAGGTGACAGCCTGCATGTGCCTGCTTGCCACGGGCACCTTCCAGAGGCTGACAGGGGACACCACAGACATCACACAGTTGGCCATGTCACGCATCCTCACCCAATTCCTCAGCGCACTGCTGCCACATGCTGCAGAGCACATCCATTTCCCCAGCACCATGGCAGAGCGTACAGCAAACATGCAGGAGTTCCACAGGGTAGCACGTATACCTGGTGTGCTAGGAGCCATAGACTGCACCCATGTGGCCATTCGCACACCACCTGGCCCCGATGGGGCCGCATAAAGGAACAGAAAGGGCTTCTCCAGTGTCAACTGCCAGGTGGTGTGTGATCCCACTGGGCACATAATCAATGTCTGTGCTACACACCCTGGCGGAGCACATGATGCCTTCATATGGCATCAGTCCACACTGTGCCATCGATTCGAGAGTGGGGACATCCCCACAGGCCATCTAGTGGGTGAGTACGCATGTAGGAATTGCAAACTTGGGGCAAGGGTGGGAATGCCACAGGTGCCATGGTAGTGGCACACAGGGATATGGGCAATATGGACCTGAACATGATACTGATCTCCACTATCTCCACACAGGTGACAGCGGATACCCACTCCATCCCTGGCTGCTCACACCATACCGGCGCCCCATTACCCCATCACAGCAACGCTATAATGAGGCACATGCCGCCACACACAACATCATCGAGCAGGTGTTTGGGATGCTCAAGGCACGCTTCCGATGCCTAGACACCTCCGGTGGTGCCCTACAGTACAGCCCCTCAAAGGTCTGTGGGATATTCCTGGCCTGTTGTATCCTGCACAACATGGCCAAAGACTGTAGGATAGCCCTACAGGTTGAGGAGTGGGACAACGATGGGGACGCCAATGGCGCCGGTGTTGATGGTGATGAGCAGCCCCCCCAGGATGGCGGGACCCCCGACTGATCCGGCAGGCCCAGCTGCACCGGGACACCATCACAGAGGAGCATTATGCATGACACAGGTAAGTTAAGGGGTCATGTGCAACCAACACTGTCCAGGCGCAACCCACAGGCACACAGGGTAACACACCAGGGGTGCATGATGGCAAGGGGAGTGGAAGGGTCCAGGCACACAAACACACCATCAGGGAGGGGTGAACAGTCATATGGACACACACACACCAGACACAAAGCGTACATGGGCAGGTGCACAGCAGAGCAGAACAGACATGGCAAGCACACAGATCCACAGACCACCCCCACCACCTGTACTGTCCAAGTACGTGTGTCAAATGCTGGGCACCCTTGCACCTTGGTGTACAGTACAATGCAGGCATCGTCATGCACACGCACCTGTGGACAGCAGTCGGGAGGGTGTGCAGGTGGTCCGTGTGTCGGCATGTTGGGCAGGGCACCCACTAGTGCACTGCCCACCATGACACACATTGCACACAGGGCAGCACCAGACAGAGACCACACTGGGAGACAGGTCAGTCATGTTGCACTGTTCCACAGCCACCGCGGATGCGTGGGCAGCCCCGCCGTGACCCAACAGCACTGGCAGGCTGAGCAGGGGCCACGTAGGGTGGCACTGATGGACCACCAGGGGTCCCACTGTGCGAACGCAACCTTGTCCGCACAGGGGTCTGCAGCATGCCGAACACACCTGCACCAGGGGTGCTCGGGATGCCCACAGCAGAACCCGGCGTCGACAGGCTGGGTGTCGCATGACATCGGGAATGGGGAGTGGAGAGCGTACTGTGTGGGGTGCGCGGTACAGGGGCACCTGCTTGTGTGCCCAATGCAGCCACGACAGTGACCAATGCCTGGGTCTGCCTGTCAATGGCAGCGGTCACATCCATCTGCATTTGGACCATCTCTGCAAGGATCAGAGCACAGTCCCTGCTGTGCCACTCCACAGCCATGCACAGTGCCTCCACAGACGTTGCAACCCGCCTTTGCTGCTGTACTGATTCCCACAGCAGGCAGGTGTGCTCTTCAAATGGGTACTCTGCCACAACGGCATCCTGTCCCCCAGGGTATGGAAGGTCCTGAAGCTCAACACCCCTTGAGGGTGGGCGCTGTTCACCAGGACCAGGAATGGGCATATCAAAGGTGGTGTGCATGTGCCACCGCTGGACACTGTACCCCAAGACCTGGTGGGTGACTGCTGCTGCTGCCCCTCCAACTGCTGTGCCCCAGGGACCACTCGTTCCACTGCTGTGGCCGCAACAGTGCCAGACACCTGCACAGCCATTGGTGCTGCCCCACCAGTGCTGACAGACACAGCCTGGGACTGTGCCGACATGCTGGCACACATGTTGGAACCAGCTAGGCCCAGGGGCACATGCTGGCCTGCTGTGTGTCCGTCATGGGACACACACGTGTCACTGCCCATTGCAGTCCTTGCATCATCAATGGTGCAGGTACGTGCTACAGCCACGGCCACAGCGTGCTGGCATGCTTGCATGCCAGACTGCTGAGACACAGGCTGTGCATCCCCCCACACCTGACTCACCGACAACAGAGGTGCCAGCCAGGCATGCATGATGGAGCAGTGCATGCCAGCTGGCGACAGAGGTGGAAGGACCCTCCTCCAACTCTGGCAGGACTTCCTCACTGCCTGGTCCCACCACCACCATCCCCTGAAGAAGAACAGGATCTGTAACAGAAAATGAGGACATGTTAGTGCATGTGATCAACCTCCCCCCCCCAACACCACCACCATGTCATACCGTGCATTGATGGGCTTCCACTTGTCTGGAATCCACCTCCTGGTACGCCCTCAATTGCACTCCGCTGCATTGATGCAGCCAGTCGGTCCTCAGCCGGGGTCAGCTCCACCAACGCTGGCTGGCCCCCGCCTGTGCCAGCATGTGCCGCCCTGAGGGCTGCCACCTTCTCCTTCACCCTCCTGCGGTCTGTCCCCATCTTCTTTTTGCATTCCTGCACAGAGCGCTGGTGGTTTCCGTGCAGGTTCACTGCCCGAGCTACCCCCTCCCATGCAGCCGTCCACTCAGTAGTGGCTCCTCTTCCAGGTAGGCCTGGAAGAGGGCCTCTGTCTCCGCCTTGGTGAAGTTGGGCCTCCTCCTTCGCCCACCATCCTCACCCTCACCTTGGCTCTGCTCGGTCATGTCAGTCTGTATGGGTGGAAGTGGACACCTGTCACTGTGCAGTCTACAGCATTTTCTCATGACCATTGTCCAGAACATCACACAGCATGCAACTCACCTCTCACCTGCAACTCACCTCTCACCTGCAGTAACCGAATCTGGCCAGCGCAGCCCAATGTCGCGTAGTTATAGTGCAATGCATGCAAATGAGGTGTGGCGCAACTTTAATGACATGCTAATCGCGCCACTGCACCTTTGAATGGCTGATCAGATGATTTGCATGTGTCGGCTGAATATCACGCCGTTGCGCTTTGCGCAATACAGTTGAGCCGGCTGATCCAATGGCGCATATCTGTGACTGTGTGGTACACTGCATTGTGCATGCCCAGGTAGCTTACGCAGGCGTCTGCTGTGCTGATGACATGCTGTGCGCGATCAGCAATACAGGCCATGGCCACCATTGTGCCAATGGCGCTGCAGCGCTGGTCACCACATGGCGCAGTGGCAGTACTACGCAATAGTCCACTGTGGCACTGGCACGCAGGTGTCTGACCGCGATGTGTGGACGTCTGATGGCACTGTGCGTGGTCTTGCGCCACTGACCCATGACCTTGTGCGCTACCTTTGCCCCCGGCGCTGTACGTCTGGCATGTGTACGGCTGTATTGTGCTGTTCGGTGACAGCACGATGTGGACTGATGGCGCTGTCCGAACAGCGTGATGGGCAGTGATGGAGTTGTATTGCTCAACATTTCCACGTGGGGTTGTTGTGCTGCGGAGCGCCATATTGCCACTGTACATTTTGGAAATGGCATGCAGGAGAGCACCACAATGGGGGGCTTTAGAGTTGGCCAACCTGGTGGCTGTGATGGAGCCCCACTATGGCTCACTATTTGAGGGTGTGCCCCTGCAGGTGCCTCGCACCCATGTGTGGCAGCAGGTTGCCGCTGCACTGGAGCAGGCCACTGGGCAGAGGAGGACCCCTGAACAGTGCAGGCACCGCTCCGGCGACCTGCAGAGGAGGGAGCGTGCTCTGCTTGCGTGCCTCAGGTCGCGTGCCAGGAGGGGCATTGTGCCCAGGCCAGGTGGGTGTGCTGTGTATGCACCGGTATTGTCTGCATGGGTGACTGTGTAATGTATTCTGTGCATGGGGGTGGGTTGGGCTGTGGTTTGCTGTGAGGGTGTTTGCAGGTGTGTGCTGTTTGGGTCTGGATTGGGGTGGGTTGGGCTGTGGTTTGCTGTGAGGGTGTTTGCAGGTGTGTGCTGTTTGGGTCTGGATGTGTGGGTGGGCACACTCAATGGGGCAAGGGGCTGTCTGCTTTGGGTTCTCACTGATGTTTTTCTCTTACTTTGTCTCCCACAGGCATGGAGGAGCGGAGGCAGGCACGGGCTGAGGCCTGAGATGGTGGTGCCAGGGTGGCTGGCGGAGGAGGGGTGCAACAGCAATAGCCACAGCAGCAGCAACAGCAGCAGCCACAGCCGCACCGGCACCTGATGCAGCGGCTTGATGAGGGTGAGTATCATTACATCTTGGATGCTATTGCATGCTGTGGGGAGGGCACGGCCACCATCCATGGACAACACTGCCATGCACGCGACGTGTGACAGTCAGCACTGTCCAGTGGCACTGCATGTCTGTGAGTGCATCACTGGTGGTCCATGCATGCACTGGGCACATGGCTGTGGCACTGACATCCCACCATGTAGCCACGTCACTGGACAGCCTTGGTTGTGCTGTGCTGGTCATGGGGTGTGTGTGTGCAGTGGTACACATGGCTGTTGCTGCCTGGTTGGGCATGTCTTGTGCACGGTCACTGTGGGTGGGTGCAGTCCATCACAGGAGCGGGGCACTTGGCTGTATGCCATGCATGTTGGGTGGGCTTCAGGGTTGTGGACAGTCACAGCCATTGATTCTGTTCCCTTGCCCTAGGTGTCCAGGTCCTGCACAGGATTGAGCAGGCTGTCCACCACCTGCTGGAGGTGTCCACGGAGTCCCTATCCATTTTGCGGGTGATGCACCGGAGGGGTGTCAGAAGACGGAGGAGGCCATGGGACCAGGGGCAAGCTGCTGCTGTGCAGCCTGGAGGACAGTAGCTGTCCCACACCTACCCCCTTTTTACCCTTCCCTCACACCCTGCCTTCCCTCACCAAGTTCTTCACCCCTGCCCCTTACCCACCCCTACCTTGTACCCGTGCCCCTAGCCCTTTCTTTTATATATCTCTCTTTACATAGTTTATTGTTGTGTGTTCGTGTTGCTATTCTTTCATAAATCTATTTTGTATGAATACTGTAGTGGTCTCTGATTTGCAGCTGGCTATGGGTGCTCAGTTGCAGTGGTGTGCATGGCATCTGGTGTGGCATTGTCCTGGGATTGTGTGTGTGTGCATGGGGAGGTGTCCCTGGTGTGGGGGTGGCTTTCAGCCGGTCTGGCCGTGTGCTGCCACACACCGCTGGGTGCTCCTGGTGGGTCTGGCTTGTATGGTTCGGCGGTACACATGGTTGCATTGTGTCGGGGGGGGCCTGCGGAGTCCTGCAGTGACAGTCACAGTCACTGCTCATGGGTGGTGTCTTGGGGTCTCAGTGCAGGGTGTGCTGTGCACAGGGGGGGGCTGCTGGACACTGGGGTGATCCGCCCCCTTTGTGTGGCAGTCTCAGCTTGCCAGTGGGTGTGCTGCAGTAACACGGCCGGGATGTGCTTTCTTTGCTTGTCCCCATGGGCCGGTTGATATTCCGTCCCTCCCCCAGTTATGCTGTTCTTGGGATGTGGGGGTGCATTGTTAGTTCTGCAGTGTGTCCCTGTGCCCATCTGTGGCATGGGTGGTGGGCCTCTGCCTACCTCCCTGGTTGTGCTATTCCATTGCTATGCTGCTGGGGGTGTCATTGCTTGCCCTATGGGCCTCTGGACTGCTCAGCTGGGCTGGCCTTGTTGCACTATGGCGCATCATATCTGCTCAGCTTCCCCTTCCTGGTTGCGCTATGGCACATCATATCTGCTCAGCTTCCCCTCCCTGGTTGCGCTATGGCACAGTTTGTGTGATATTCAGAAGTTGGCTGCTTGCGCAATTGGCCTTGCTCCATGTTTGAATATCGCAACGATTGCGCATGTACGCAGGTGACTTGCGCTTGCTCCTGCTGTTGCGCACTTTTTGGGCGTAGTTTGAATATCCGGCCCTAAGTGTGTAATCATACAACTTGTATTGTTCCCCCTATTTAAAAACAACTTTCAGTTAAATTGCCTGTTATGTCACATCTGATCTGGGTCCAGTTTGTAGCATGTAAACCTGCAGTTAAATATAAAAGGTTTGACTCTACACAGAGTTTTAGGCTTTTCCCTTAACATACAGTACTGCTTGATAATTGGCCAAAAGTGCCCTTATGGCACATAAAGCAATAAAAACTGTTTTATTGTTCAACCCTGCTGGCACAGTAGTAGTGCTACTGCTTGCAGTGCCAAAAACTCAGGCTCTGGGAAAACTCGAGGCATCAGAGGGTCAGCTGAGGGGAGGAGGATTAAGCATCTAAAGGACTGCTCTCCTCCTCAGGGGGAGAGGGTTGTGGAGTCAGGCAAATGCCTAGCCCCTAGTGGAAGCTGGGGGAAAGGAAGTTTGGGACTGCCGGAGAGAAAGGGGGCACAGTAGACATTGACATATGTCATATGGGAGCACATTGCATACATCATGACATCACTGCCTGCCACGCCCTCTCTAGGAGAAAAAGGGGGAGAAAATGCCAGCCAGGACATACGAATATACAAAATGCCAGCAGAAACAGGTCTCACAGTCTATCGAGTCTGCCTGATTGTGTAGCTAGCCCCTCAACTTGCAGCTGCCCCACCCTCCCATCCCTCCTATTAACTACCCCTCACTCTGCCCCACCCTCTCTTAAAACCTCCCACCATTCTACACGATACCACTTCCTTGGGCAGAGTGTTCCACTTATCTACCACTCTTTCTGTGAAAAAGTGTCTCCTGATTTCCCTCCTGAATCTCCCCTCCTCCAGTCTCAGCTGATGCCCTCTCGTGTCCCTCCCACATCTGACCTGAAGAATCCCTTCTGTATTAATCCTGTTAATATCCTTTAGGTACTTAAGGATTTTGATCATATCCCCCCTATGCCTCCTCTCTTCCAGGGAGTACATTTGCAGCTGTCTCAGCCTCTCCTTGTAGGATTTACCCTCAAGTCCCTGTACCATCTTGGTTGCCCTATGCTGCACTCCCCTCCAGCAATCTGAAGTCCCTCTTCAGGAATGGATGCTAGTACTGCATGCAGTATTCCAGGTGCAGCCTGACCAGTGACCTGTAGAGGGGTAGAATCATGTCTCTGTGCTTGGAGGAGATTCACCTCGCTAGGCACCCTAGAATCTTGCTTGTCATTGCAGCCACCTTCTTACACTAAAATGAGTTGTTCATAGTCTCCGTTATTAGTACCCTTAGATCCTTTTCCTCCACTGTGCTTACCAGCTGTACCCCTCACAACTGATATTTCTTCCCTTGGTTCTTTGCTCCGAAGTGCAGTAACTTACACTTCTTGGCATTGAACCCTAATTGCCATGTCTCTGACCATTCTTGTAGTTTGGTCAGATCTTCCTGCAGCCCCCCCTCCACCCCACTATGTCATCTACCACTGCACCAATCTTAGTATTGTCTGCAAACAGACTGATCCTACTCCAGATTTCATTTGAGATATCAGATGTGAATATCCCGAACAGCACCAGTCCCAGTACTGAACCCTGGGGCACCCCACCCATAACGTCACTTGTTGATGAGAGTTCCCCTACCACCACCACCACCCTTTGCTGCCCACTCCTCAGCTAGTTGGTGATCTAGTTGACCATTTTTGTCCCCACCCCAATGTATTCCAGTTTTCTCCCCAGCCTCCCATGCGGCACTGAGTCAAAAGCCTTGCTGAAGTTCAAATATAGGACGTACACTGCATGGCCCCTGTCCAGTTCCCTGGTAACCCAGTCATAGTACTTGACTAGGTTTGTCTGGCAGGATCTGCCTGATACAAAACCATGCTGATGGCCATCTTGAAGGCCATTGTCCTCCAGAAAGGTCACCTGTCTCTCCTTTAGGATTGATTCCATGAGTTTCCCCACGATTGAAGTGAGACTCACTGGTCTGTAGTTGCCTGGATCATCCTTCGGGCCGCTTTTATGAATGGGCACCACAAAGGTCATCCTCCAGTCCTGTGGCATGCATCCTGTGTCCAGTGATGTGCTGAATAGGTCTGCCAGTGGTCCCACCAGGATCTCTGCTAGCTCCTGAAGTATCCTAGGGTGAATGCCATCCAGCCCCGGAGCCTTGTCCACCCTCAGTGCCCTTAGTCCCTCCAGCACCCTGTCCTCCATAATTCTGATATCAGTCACCCCAGCCCCCTGTCCACTTCCCCCTTCCCATGGGGTATCTGCCCCCCTCTTTCCTTCATGAACACAGAGCACAAGTACTCACTCAGTGCCTCTGCCTGGTCCTCCCTCTTCTCCACCCACCCCCATCTTTCTTAATCCTCACAATCTGGGCTTTGTTTCTTCTTCTCTCATCAATGTATCTGAAGAAGTCCTTTTCCTCGTTCTTGATTCCCTGTGCCAGTCTCAGCTCTCTGGAAGCCTTGGCCACTGTCACTAGTCTGGTAACCTCCCTGGACTTCTTTGTGTACTCGTCTTTGTCCCCTTGCCCTACTGATTTCCTAAGCCTCTGCAATGCTTCTGTCTTGGCCCTCACCCCTTCCATTACCTCCCAAGTCATCCAGCTTGGCTTGTTTGCTCTCCCCTTCTTGATCTATGTCCTGGTGCAGGTCTCAGTAGCCTCTGCCAGCCCTTTCTTAATGATATTCCATTTTTGGCTGGCACTCATGCATGTCTGAATTCCCACCAGATGCTCAGCCAAAATTTCCCCCATCCTTTTAAAGTCTGTTCCCTTAAAATCGATCACCCTGGTACCTGTTCCTGCTGTTACCCTTCTCATATTGAGTGTGAACCACACTGTATTATGGTCACTCCCAGCCAGGGGGTCCTCCACTCCCAGATCCCTCACAGCCTCCCCATTGTTAATACCAGGTCCAGAGTCCTACTCTCCCTAGTAGGCCTGCAGACCAATTGCACCAAGAAGTTGTCCTGAAATACATCTAGTAATCTCTGCTCCTTTGCACACGTGGTGGTAGGGGTGTTCCAGTCCACCCCAGGGAGGTTGAAGTCCCCCACCACTGTGGTGTCCCCATTCCTACAGACTCTTCTAATCTGCTCGGCCAACTCCCTGTCCAGGTCAACCCCCTGAGCTTGTGGCCTGTACACTACTCCTACCCTCAGTGTCTTTCTTTTAGAGTCTTGAAACTGCATCCATAGGGCCTCTGTCCTGCCCTCCACTCCCTCCTCTCTCATACACCTTATCCCTTCCCTTACATAGATTGCCATGCCCCCCCTTCCCCTAGACCTGTCCTTTCTGAATATCCTGTACCCTATGATCATCATATCGCAGTCCTGGTTCTGGGTGGCCCATGTCTCTGTGATGGCTGCAATGTCCACCCTCCCCTAAGCGAGACCACCCTCCAACCTGTGACTTTCTCCCCTACACCCCGATTCCCCCCATCTAATCTCTCCTTGTGTCCCCACCTCAAATACCTCTCTGATAGCTAGGGGGTAGGCATGCTTGATTCCCCCCTCTGGGATCCCTGCTTACTAGCTGTCCTCCCACCCCCCCACCTAGCTTAAATCTATCCTTGATGCTATGTACCCCTCCAGCCTCTGCTTTAATACCTGTTTTCCCTTCCTGCTCAGGTGCAGCCTATTCCCTGCATATCGATCCTTGTTTTCCCAGGAACTGCCCCAGTCCCACACTACTTAGACTGACACCATTTCTCCAGTCATGTGTTGAACTCCCCAGTCTTCCCTTTCCTTCCTGTACTCATGCAGGGTACTGAAAGCACCTCTGAAAAGGCCACTGATTCCCCCACTTCCTCACATAGCCCTCCTAATTCCTCAAACCTCCTCTTCACTACTACCAGCATTTCCCCCACCAGGTCATTAGTGCCCACATGCACCACTACATGTGGTTTCTTCCTGCCCTTCCTTGTGCACTTAAGAACTGCCTGCCCTGCCCTGTCCTGCCTGCCATTAGCCTGGGTATAGCCTCCACCCATATTCTACTATGCCTCTCCACCCTGCCGCCCAATCTGATCCCTTTACATATGGAATCACCAAGCACTAGTACACCCCCTTCCTCATTCCTTGTCCCTACCCCACCCCTTTTCCAGGGTATCCACTCTTAGAGCATGCCAGCTCACTAACTTCACCATTCCTTCCTACTGTTCTCTGCCCCATCTCACCCATTCTGTTCCCTGCCCCTTCATTGCTCCCTCCCTATCCCCTACAACCCTTCCCTCATCCCTGCCCCCCACTCCACCCCTGTTGTCCACTCTGCCAGCAGTGCTTCTCTCCCCTTAACCCATGTCCCCTTCATCTGACTGACTCCTGCCCCTTGTGGGTTTCTCTCTTCCTCCCTCCCTCTTCTGCTGTCCCCTGATGATCCCTCCTTCCCTCCCTCCCCCTCCACCAGTGTCGTCAGCTCAGTAAACCTATTTCCTGCCCATTCTGACTGCCTGAGCCTCTGCTCCCTCCCTCTTGAGTCTAGCCTTCACACTAATGCTTGGCCCCTTGTTTGTTCTGCTCCTGCACTTCCTCCCTATCACTTGCCTTGAGCCACTTTCCTCCCCTAAGATGTCCTCATGTATTTCCTGGATGTGACCCTCCTTCCTCCCGGCCCCTTCCCCTCCCCTCATCCTCTCCAGCTCTCTACCAAGCCACAGCACTTCATCCTACAGCCTCTTCAACCAGATGCAAACTGGACACCCTCCTAGCCTCCACAATATATTAATCCAAACTGCTGCCCCACATCCATTACAGCCCACTATCCTACTCATGGCACCAGTACTAATTACAAAATACAGTTCTAGCTATAAGTTTCTAACCAGCCCACTCCCTACTTAACAATACAATGTCAACCCCACTACCCACTAGCAGAGAAGCATGAAACACTACTAACTATGATACCATACCATCCATAAGTTTCCCAGCAACATACAGCTTGAGGTGCTACACCCAGGTACAAAACACAGTACTATCTATGAGTTTGTAACTTTTTACCTCTTTAGCCTGAGCTACATATCACTCTATAACATTACAAAGAACAATCTCATCTGTTAGGGCACATTGGTGGATGCACCTGGTCATGCTCACCACCAATCCTAATGCAGCACCGCCCCAATAAGTGTGGATAAGCTGGGGAGGGTGGGATTAGGGCCCAATGCCACTCCTGCATGAGTCAATAAGTCTCTTACACAGCTGCATACCTCAATCCCTATCCTCAGGCAGGAGCAAATACTTCCTGTCTCTCAACTGGCACAGAACTGAACTACAGAATACAGCTCTGTTTACACACCCAAAATACAGCCCTTATTCAAACAGTACCTTATAAACTCCCAAATACATATCCCACTCCCAGTACAAGCAATCTGGACTAAAGCAAATGTAGGAAAACATAAAAAAATAAAAATGTTTCCCTTGGGGTTCGCCTCACACAAACCCAGGACACTCCTGCAGTTCCTGCTGCTTTCATTTTCAGCCCCAAACTGAAACAGTTATAAATAGCTCTGGCTAATCTCCTGCCCATCTCCCAAGTCAACCTCTGCAGTTTCTTGTCTCTCAGCTGGCATAGAATTGAACTCCAGAATACAGCTCTGTTTACACACCCAAAATACAGCCATTATACAAACAGTACTGTTTAAACACCCAAATACATATCCCACTCCCAGTACAAGCAATTTGGATTAAATCAAATGTAGGAAAATACACACACAAACAAAAACTTCCCTTAGTTTAGAGTCACACAAACCCAGGACACTCCTGCAGTTCCTGCTGCTTCAGTTTTCAGCCTCAAACTGAAACAGTTTAAAATTTCTCTGGCTAATCTCCTTCCCCTCCCTCAAGTTGACCTCTGCAGTTTCCTGTCTCTCAACTGGCACAGAATTGAACTCCAGAATTCAGCCCTGTTTACACACCCAAAATATAGCCCTTATACAAACAGTACGGTTTAAACACACAAATACATATCCCACTCCCAGTACAAGCAATTTGGACTAAAGCAAATGTTGGAAAACACAAAAAAACCAAAATACTTCCCTTAATTTAGGCTCACACAAACCCAGAACACTGCTCCTGCAGTTCCTGTTGCTTCAATTTTCAGCCCCAAACTTCCAATGTCATGGTTCATGTAGACACAGACCAACTAAACTCCTTAACCCCTCCACCAAAATTGCTTGCCATCTGCCCCAGCACATGGTCTAAACAAGGAGTAATGGTCAGACATCATTAAGCCTACATGCTTAGAAAGCACAAGGGGTCTGAATTGCCACAAGGGAATCTCATTGACCACCAAAACCTCCGCTCGTGGTCCAACAGCATGGTTTCCACGGCTTCAGAGTGATCACTTGACAGGACCTCCAACCTGGAGCCTGAGGAAGAAAACTTCACCATTACTTCTAAATCCCTGGTGCTTGAGCTCCAAAATACCAACAGTAAGTTTACCAGTCTGGAGGAAAAACGTTCAGTGTCTCAGCGAGGTATCCAGGGGCTACAGAGCAAAACAGCTGAGTTAGATAAGGGCTTTTTGGAGACAGCTGTACAAGTCAACCAGCATAACATGGCTCTTCTATATCTGTATCGGTGGGATCAGGCCATTGCAGATAAATTAGAAGATTTAGAATCCTGTTCTCACCAGAACAATGTCCACTTGTATGGTCTACCACAGAACACTGAACAGGCAGCATGGAGGACTTCATCACTTCTTTCTTCAAAGAAATTGTGGACCTCCCACAAGACATAGATTTGGGCATCGAGCATGCCCATAAAGCCCATGCCCCAAAGCCAAAGAATAATATCATACAGCCCCACTCTATGATGTTTTGTTGCAGTATCAGATCAAAATGATACTGCTTAGAAAGACCTAGGATAAAAATGAGATCTGCTTTGGAGACACTAAACTATTTTTTGATCATGACTTCACACCTGGAGTTATAATGATTATGACCAAGTGATATTGGATCTTGTAAGTGGTGAAGGCACTGCAGAATAAAAATGTCTGAGCTCAGCTTTTAACACCTGTACAGCTGTGGATCATCATGGACTTTGGTCTAAAACTTTCTAATCAACTGGAAGATACAAGGGAAGTCTTACTCACACTAGGCATTTCTTTACCACCCCCACATTCTCCAAATTTCCCAATATGTTGGGCCAACTTCAACAACAAGAATGGAACCAGGTGACCACGGAGCTCAGGGGGAAGAGCAAGTCCAAGGGCACACTGAATGAGGCTTGAAGCTGTGATTTCCAGGCACAGACTTGCAGACTCAGGTGAGGGAGGAATGAGTCTTTCTTATTCTGCCCCTAGATTCTGGTCTCAAAGTGGGGAGATGGGTTACCCTTAATGTATGGTTATACTTAAATGTCTGCAGAGATTAGTGGTATGGTTCTGAACCGGCTATTGGAGGGGAGAGGAGAGAGCCATTTTCTATTGGTGCGGTACCTCCCAGGGTACACCCAAGGTTACTGGGCCACTAGGGGACACATGCTCCAGCCAGGTTGTTGGGACCTCTACACTATGCAGCCAATTACTTTGATCTACAGGTCTTAGTTTTTCTTGCTGTAGGTTGTATTTGTTGTCTGTCATTTTGGTGGAGGGTGTGGGGAAGGGGTCACCTTGGAGGGGAGACTGCTTACTTTTTTCTGCCTTTTTATGATCAGTTATGGCTTGTCATGTAGATCTTAAGATTTCCTCTTATAATGTTAAAAAAATAGCCAACCAAGTCAAACAGAGTAAGGGTCTTACATGAACTGCAGAGGGCCAGGGTCTCCATAGCCTGACTACAACAAACTCACTCAGTGAAAGCTGAGCATAAAAAATTGCAGAAGGCTTAGGTGGGACAATGTTTCTCATCCTCCTACATTCAACATCTGCATGGACAGAGTGTAGCAATATTGATTCAGAAGAGTTTACCTTTACACATCAAAAAAGTGGTTGAAGATGACATGGGTCAATATATTTATACTGTATAGAGGGCCAGTTTGGGCCAACTCCATTTGCCTTGTTGATCATCTATGCCTCCTGCTCAACTCAGGAGAGGATGGCTTTTTACCAAGATACAGTGGTAGTTATTGAAAAGTTTCCTACCTCAAGGTATCTCAAAATATCACTGAGGTACCACTAAGGTAATTTGCATTGACTTTAATGTGATCCTGCCTCATTCTGCCTCAGCATACCTAGGTATACCTCAGTACTGTGAAACTTTTCTCTGACTACCACTGTACCTTGTTGAGGTTCCCTCCAACTACTGGCCAATTTTATATATATTGGAAGATTTCAGCTTGGTATTAAACAATCACTTGGCCTGAAGGTCACATGATGGAGGGCCCACAGCTGCAGACAGAAGTAGGAAGGCATTCTTAAAACTTATTAGGGAATTGGGCTGGAGGACACTTGGAGATGGCAAAGTTCCCAAGACTTAGACTACACCTTTTACTTGCCTCCACAGAGGTCATGTTTAGGCTTGACATGCTTTTTCTCCCCCAAGATTGGCTATATGCAGTCTAGCAGGCTACTATTGGCCACTTAACCTATCAGAACATGTTCCCGAGTCAATGGATCTAGTAGTGGAGCCTATGTGTAAAACACATCATGGCATTTAAACAATTCCCTTCTGAACAGTAACAGAGTTCATTTCAATGGTAAAAGAAAAAAATAGGAATATTTGCAATATAATAAAGAGGGGGATACAAGCACATGGGCTTGTTGGGATGGCTTAAAAACCTATTTAACAGGGGAGATTATAAAGTTTACCTCTCACAAAAAGAAAGCTGCTATAGCTCAAAGATTGACCCTGTAGCAGGAACTCTTTGATCTGGATGCCACGCATAAAATTACATTGAATGATAATCTTTTCCCTCAGATACTGGAATGCAGGCATTGGCTAAAAGTGTTTGTTTAAAGGACAACTAAACAATCTTTTTACACATTTTGTTTTGAAAAAAATATTCCATAGGTTTGTAAATGAGAGGCTGTTGTTTACATTTATACTGAAATGGCATTTATTAAAGTAGGATAAATGCAATTTCATAGCATTTGAAAATGTTAAACACAGCCTGTCCTGATTCAAAAATCCTACTCTGAGAATCCTAAAATGGCTGCCTTGATGATGTCAATGAAAACAGAGATGCCATCTGTGCAGATGTATTCTAGCTCCACTAACTGTATTCAAATGTGAATAACTTTAAAATGAAAAATGATAGCATGGGACTTTGAGCACGAAAGTTGTTCAGCACAAAAATATCTTTGAAATGAGTGGTATTTCATTTATGAATACCTTTTAGTTTTTTTATTAGCAAAAAAAGCAGCAGAAAATTCAATTTGTTGTCACTTTTTCAACAAACAAATGCAAATAACTTTAAAACAGAAAATTATAGCATGGAACTGTGAGCACAACATTTGTTCAGCACAAAAATATCTACAAAATGAGTGGTGTTTCATTTATAGATATCTTTTAGTTTTTTTATAATTAGCAAAACAGCAGAAAATTCAATTTTTTTTCACTTAAATGTTTTAAGTGTTTGTTGAAAAAGTGACAAAAATTGTATTTTCTGCTGCTTTTTTGCTAACTTAAAAAAAACTAAAAGGTATATATAGATATTTTGTGCTGAACAAATATTATATCCTATTTTGCTATCATTTCTTGTTTAAAGTTATTTACTTTCTTGATTGAAAGGTGAAAATGAAAATTGAATTTTCTGCTGGTTTTTGTGAATTATAAAAAAAATAAAAGGTATAAACACCTCTCATTTTGTAGATATTTTTGTGCTGAATAAATTTTGTGCTCACAGAGCCATACTATCATTTTTTGGTTTTAAGTTATTTGCATTTGTTTGTTGAAAACATGACAACAAATTGAATTTTCTGCTGCTTTTATTTTGCTAATTTAAGAAATAACTAAAAAGTATCTATAAATGAAACATGACTCATTGTGTAGATATTTCTGTGCTGAACAACTTTTGTGATCACAGTACCATGCTATCATTTTTCATTTTAAAGTTATTTGCATTTGAATACGGTTAGAGGAGCTAGAATACATTTGCACAGCTGGCATCTCTCTTTTCATTGACATCATCAAAGCAGCCATTTTAGACTTCTCAGAGCAGAATTTCTGAATCAGGAAAGACTGTGTTTTAAATTTTCAAATGCTTTGAAACTGTACTTATCTACTTTAATAAATGCTGTTTCAGTATAAATGTAAACAACAGTCTCTCATTTACAAGTCTATGGAGTTATTAAAAAAACAAAATGTGTAAAAAGATGGTTTAGTTGTCCTTTAATAAAAAAATGAAGGGCAACTGAGATTTTTCCACCAAAGGTTTTATGAGTCAGGCAATCATGCAGGGAGACTGCTGGCATGGCAACTACTCATACAGCAAAATAACAGAGCAATGCTTAGCATCCAGGGGAGAAGGGAAGACTCCTTGGCTACCCACCCAGAGGAAATCTCCAAAGTGTTTGCCACCTATTATGAGGGTCTATATGCTCTGGAGAGACAACTGAATCATGAGAAGCTGATTAGGGATTAGTTTATAAAAATCCACCTCCCCACCCTATCTGAGCAGGATAGAGGTTTTCTACAGAGGCCAATTACCTCAGATGAATTAACTTTGGTCATTCAGGATTCTAAACATTGTAAATCTCCTGGTATGGATGGCTTTATGGCCAAATTTTATTAGGTCTTGAAAGACCCCATAACACCTGAGATTTTAGACATCTTTCAAGATGCATTGGAGAGAGGGTTGGTACCCCGGTCAAGGCAGCAAGCCCAGATTTTGGTTTTGCCCAAACCAGGTAAAAATTCAGACCACTGTGAGTCATACCAACCCATATCCCTGTTGAACATGGATCTAAAACTGTCTACTTTTATTTTGGCTTGGAGACTGCAGAAAGTGGTGTAAGGCCTGGTTCACCCCGATAAGAGAGGTTTTACTTTGGTGAGAAACCTTCATAACAAAATCCAAAGGCTTTTAAATATTCTGTACTCTAAAAAGCACAGTTCACAGTTCCAAATTCCAAACTGTCATTTCTATGGATGCTGAAAAGTCATTTGACCAGGTGGACTGAGCCTTCCTACAGCAGACATTTTAGTTGCTCTGGGATTTGGGTCAGTATTTGGAAATTGCATTCCCAATTTGTATTGTAACCTGGAGGCTGCAGTACGGGTGAATGGGGTCCTCTCCCCCGGGTTCCACTTGTCATGGGGGACTCAGCAGGGGTGCCCCCTCTTCCCTTTATTTTCACTTTGTACAAAGCCACTGGTGGTGGCAGTCTGCCAAAATTAAAACATCAACAGGATACAGGTGGGGGAGGCAGAGCAGAAGCTGGCCCTCTACACATATTATTTTCTTTTTATGGGACCCAGTGGTTTCTACCCCAGCACTTTGTAGGGAGCTCAGAACTTTTATGGACATTTCTGGCTACACAATAAGTTATGACAAATCAGAGGTCCTGTTAGTCTCTGGAGATAGGCCATCCCTTTTTAATGAAAGCTCTCCCTTCACTTGAGCCCCACAAAACCAAATTCATTAAGTGTCAGAATAACCCCACAATTTTCCAAATTATGCAAAATCAGTCACCTTCTCCTATACCAAGAAATAGCGGAGGATATGAACAGCTGGACATTACTTCCTCTTTCTTTGGGAGGACAGATGGCAGCCTTAAAAATGAGTGTTGTTCCTCATCTCCTTTTTTACTTCCAAGCCCTACAGATACAACCAACCAAGATACTCTGGATTAATTTGCAGAAAGCGGTGCTGAAATTTCTGTGACAGGCACATAGGAAGAGAATATACTACCACACATTATGTCTTTCAAGAGAGAAAGAGGGACTGGGACTTCCCAATTTTAAACATAATTTAGCAGCCCAATCTGCCCAGTTGGTAGACATAATCAAGCAGAATCTTGAGATTGGCTGGTATGCTTTGCAAAACAAAAGATCCCTCCCAGGCCTTCTCTATATCCTCTCTTGTATGTCCTGGACAATTTTTAATGTCAATAATCTGTCTAACCATTGGAGACAAACTTCAGTGTGAGTCCTTTTATCTCTTAGAAACTTAACTAAAATAGATAATGGCCCTGGCCCTCTGACAGTCATTATAGGTAGCCCAGATTATCCCCGGGGAGGCACAGGCCCCACTTATTAGAGATGGAACCAACCTGGACTCACCCCCTTTGCTCAGTTTTTCTTTTCAGGTGGTGTGTGTGTGTCTCCTTTGCAATTCTCAAAGCCAGATATAACCTTTCTACTACAGACCACTATCAGTTTCTACAGGTAAGGCATTATGTCCTGGCAGGAAAAAATAAATTCCAATTTACTAGAGACAGTACCTTGTTAGAAGACTGTTTGTACAAAGCAAGTCAGTTAAGAGAGAGACATAGGCACGTTTCCATTTGTATAAAACCTTGCAACAGGTGCAGGGTCATTCCCTAGACAATGTTAAATTAAAATGGGAACAAAAATCTGGCCTGCTGCTCTTTGAAGCACACTGGAAATTAATACTGGAAAGATGCTGGAAGGTTACGTTTCCCCCCAATGGAATGTATAGAAGATGGAAAATCTTAGTTAGATTTTTTTCATACCCCATCTATCATGGTACAGTTTGGGTGGGAACAGATGGATCTGTGTTGGTGTGCCAGGGCAGAAGTATAGATTATCATGCATTCTGGGATTGTCCTTTCATTCAAAAATTCTGGAGGGAGGTGGCAAGGAAACTGGAATGTATTTGGGGTTTTTGGTGCCTTTTACATATGAACTTTTGATGTTGGGATTACCTCCCCCTAATTTAAAGCAGCAATAGGCCAGAGAGCTATTTCATATTTGTTTGCCTCATGGCTATGAAACATATGACTTACCACTGGCTTTCACCCATGATCCTTGCAATCAGAGAATGGACGGAGAGGATCCAACAAGTGGCAGATAATGGAAAGAATTATAGCTGATTTATGGTTAGTCAGAGAAAAATGTCTGATTAAATGGGAAAAGTGGCTATCCCAGAAATAACCAATATAGGCAGGTAATCCATAATTTCCAGGTGTAATGGGCAATTTTATGTTTCCTTCCCTCCCCTCACACTTCCCCCACATAAATAATTATCCTAACTGTTTTGAAAGACATATGGATTTAGAGTTAGCTAATTGTTATTGTTTACCACTGAGTTTTATCTAGTTAATCATTGAGCGAAACTGCACATTGACAGGTATAACAACTCGTTTACAGTATAATAAGTGAATTATTTCACCAGTTGAAAATAGTGTTGAATTTGAGGGAAAACACAAAAAACAACAAAAGAAAGCTGCTTTAATGCTTCATGTATTGCATGATGTACACTGAACGATTTGTCTACTGAAGTGTCTATGTTCTGGAAATATTTCTGCCTGTGTACTGAACATGCTGTAATGCTGGGATGATTATCTTGACTTATTCAATAAATGGAAGTTACAAAAAAAAATAGGAAAATACCAGTCATAAGGATGATGCAGGGCACCCGCAAGTCCCATATCTGAATATCCAGGCCCACCAGCAGAGCATGATCTTGATTAACCATGGGGGTTGTAATCCATAAGGGGTACACCCAAGGGGAAGACACTTGGAAAGAAAGAATGATTGTGAATGACTGTGGAGGAGATGGAGGCTAGGGAAACAACTGAGAAGGGACAGCAGGTAAGGAACCCACCTAGGGTTCCCCCTGAACAGGGGAATAGTAGCAGCAAGGTGGGTAACAGTTAGGTTGAAGGTCAGATTCGGTTAGGAGAAGAAGCCAATGAGGGACAGCTGACAAAGCCTACTATAATACAGCAATAACACATCATGGTACCTCACAGCAAGGGTTCTATGCTATGTGATGTTAGGTCAACATAAGACTATTAGTATGCCCATGCAAATCTACCTGGATACTACATCTACCCGGAAAAGGACAATTCTCAAAACTTCCCTTGTGGTCCTAAGAAAACTCATGCTTCTGCTATTACTATGTTCAGGAAATGTAGAGCTCAACCCTGGACCCATGATTGACATCACCTCACCTGCAGAACTCTCCAAAATAAAAGGAATTAGCTTCATGCAGGTTAATGCATGCAGCCTTCTAAAAAAATTCTCCTCCATCCAGGCTTGGATCACCCACACTGATCCTGACATGCTTGTCATTTCTGAGTCTTGGCTATGGCCAGCCACACTTGATATGGAGATTGAAATACCTAACTACCTACTATTCAGAACTGACAGACAAACCAGGAGCGGCGGAGTCATCATCTATGTCAAGGACAAATTCTCAGTCTCTATACTTGATTCCTCCTCATATGCTGGTGCTTATGAATGCTTATCACTAAAAATTGAAAATACTCCTGCATCAGCCATTTGAATTATCAGCTGCTACAGTCCACCCTCAGCTGGACCCCAGCTCCTGACTTACCTATCTTCCTTGCTGGACTCCAGCAACCTAGAAACTATAATACTGGGAGACCTTAACTACGACTGTCTATCCAGCGCCTCACTACCTCTCAAATCCCTTGGTGACTCTCATGGACTTTCGCAGCTTATTAATGAACCAACGTGCATTAATAAGAAAAACCCAGCAAATGTTACCCTTCTAGATGTCCTACTAGTAAACAAACCACACCTCTACTCATATGCTGGTATCTTCCATGTCGATGTCAGCGATCACTGTTTTATTGCTGGAGTAAGAACAAATCATATGCCCAAAACTACTTCGAAATTCTCTACTAAGAGATCAAAGCGAAACTTTGACCCACATGCCTATGCCAATGATCTTAAGAACTCTCCACTCTGGCAGAGTTTCTACCTCGCCAAACTAGCGAACGATGCATATACCATATTCCAAGAAATATTAACACATGCCCTCAACACCCATGCTCCACTGGTCAAAACACATTTAAAGTCCAGAACTCTTTACTGGTTTACCCCAGAACTCAAAGCTGCATTGCTAAAAAAGGGACAAACTATGGAAAACCGCTCATAAATCACAACTTGCCACAGACTGGTGTCTTTTCAGAGTTGCCAGGAACTCCTGCACAGGGTTAACCAGAGAGGCCAAGTCCAACTTCTATCATACAGGGCTAGATGCTGCTTCAACTTGTCCAACCAAATTCTGGTCCACAATTAAAGACCTCTCTGGTCACACATCAGGAAGCGCACTCCCCTCTAAAAACTCCTCTGACGATGTCCTTCTCAGCAACAAAAAGGAAATTCTGCAAGCATTTAATAACCACTTTGCCTCAGCTGGACTAGCTTTCGATAATTCACCTCTTGTAACCTGCTCTCTCGGATGCCTGCACCACCACCTGAACCAAATCTAACAAAAGCCACCTTCTCCTTCTCACCTGCTACTCTGAAAGAAGTTGAAGAACTACTCCTTCACTTGGATACCAAGAAAAGCACAGGGGTGGACTCGTTAGACCCCTACTTCATAAAGGTGGCCTGGCATGTATTGGCAGTGCCCATTACGCATTTCTTCAACTTATCACTATCCCAGGGGTCTCTCCCTAACGTATGGAAAACTGACCACATTATCCCATTATTTAAATCTGGGGACACCTGTGATTTAAACAACTATAGGCCAATTTCTTTACTCCCTATACTATCTAAACTGTTAGAAAAAATAGTAAATGCACAGCTACAAGCCTTCCTGGAAAACTCAAACTTCCTAAATCCATTACAGTCTGGCATCTGATCAAAACACAGTACAATTATGGCATTGGTCGAGGTAACAAATGATTGGCAAAATGACCTTGAAAACAAAAATTTCATCTGCGCTGTCTTCCTTGACCTAAGCAAGGCCTTCGACACCATCTATCACTTCTTACTTCTATCCTCCTTAAAAGCTCTAGGTCTAGACTCTGTCTCCCTTGGATAGTTCCAGGACTACCTCACGGACAGGCTCCAATAGGTTAAAGCAGATGGGGAGCTATCCTTCTCTAAACTGTTAGTAAGAGGTGTCCCCCAAGGCTCCATCCTGGGCCCAGTACTCTTCACTATATACATCAACAACATAGACCTTGACATAAAAAAGCCAGTATCCACCTGTTTGCGGATGACACAGTTCTATACCTAAGCCGGTCATTTCCAGAAACTGCCTGCACAGATCTGCAACAAGAGTTTGACATCCTCCAATATCAGCTACTTAATAAAAAGCTACTCCTCAATGCTGAAAAAAACAAGGCAATGATTCTTTCCCCCGGCAACATTCAACCTTACCCACCTATTGGCACTTTACCCCCTATCACCACCTTAATGGGGGAAAACTTGGAGTTTGTCCCCAAATTCAAATATTTGAGAGTTTGGCTAGACCACAAACTTTCCTTTGGGGAACACCTGGAGGACATGGTAAAAAAGCTAAAGCAGAGGCTGGGGCTCTTCTACCGAATAAACTGCCTTCTGATGCCTGAAACAAAAAAACAGCTCATCCAGACCACTTTCATCCCATTACTAGACTACGTCGACTTCATCTACAGTCACTGCAATACCTCTCTGCTGGACAAACTGGACGTCTTATACCACAGAGTGTTGCGCTTCATCACCTGCCTCCCATCCTCTACCCACCACTGCTCCCTATACACTGCTGTGGGGTGGACCTCCCTACAATACAGATGAAACAGAAATTATGCAGTTTGGACCTTAAAAGCTATTATCTCCAAACTACCACATTACATCTCCAACCTATTGCCTCTAAGTGATCTTCGAACCTATGCCTTAAGGAGCTGCTCACTAATTTCTTCAAAGATACCCAGGGTCCGTACGCACCTTGGGAGAGCGGCCATAAGCTTCTCGCTGCCAACTTTCTGGAACGAAATACAGAAATCACTGAAACTAAAAACTCCAGTAAGTGTCGCTGCATTCAAAACTTTATATGCAAAATTAATTAAAGAGGTTTGCCATTGCTTCCGCCGTCTGTGATCTACGGCTCCATACCCTCCCAGGGCTCCTCGCTCAACCGCCGTACATTACATGTTCACCGGGCGGCGACACCCCTGAAGCTGATGCCTGAGTCCACTAAACCAGATCCAAGCCCATCAGAGGTGCAGAAAAGCCATAAAACCACCAGAGCATGAGCGCCTTGCTGAATACACTGCGAATGGTCATATAATCCACCCTTTTTACCCCCGCCTCTACCTCTTGACTCTATTCAGTACCTAGTTGTGCTAATGACCACTTATTTACCCAGTGTAGATGCCTTATGACCTTGACAATCAGTGGCCAATGACCCTGAAGCAGCTCGAGAACACACACTTGGATTACACCCCCTTAGAACCATGTAGTCCTAGCACCCTAGCCTGGATGTAGAAGGTACCTCCAGTGCCACCACTTCGGAAATCATCGTCTGCATGCTACTCCCTTCCATCTCACAGATACAACAAAATAAAAAGTAATCAGCTCTGTGCTACAACTAGAACTTTTGCTCTGCCTCACCCTCCCCACTTTAGCACCCTACATCTCTAGACCCCACCTGTTCTTCCTTCCCTTGCCCACCCCACCACCCTGTTATGTTTATAACTAATTATTTAACTTGTCCTCTTGGATCACAGGGCTGCATGTCCCACTTATTTGCACTTTTGCTCTGGTTTTACTTCTTTTTTACCAATATGTATTTCCTTATTGTATGTAACTATGTGTGATTACATTTACAATATATGCGTTCACTGCTCGTTACACTGTTATTCTTTTCTTTTCTCTTCTGCATGTTTTACCATGTATTGTTGCATTTTCTGTATTGATGTATGATTATGTGTATCGTCTATGCCCTTGTGAGATGCAGGTCCACCTTGCAAATGAGCTTGCTCAACGGTGTTCTCCTGGATAAATAAAGATTTTGATTGATTGATTGATTGACTGACATTCTGAATGAAAACTTAAGGAGACTATGGAAGAATAAGGGAGAAGGAATAGTAAAAAGCTAGAATGGATCAGGAGAAAGATGTAAAGGGGTCTGCCTTAATGCCAGATGTCTGGGAAATAAAATTAATTAGCTTCAGGCAATGGTGGCAGGCACTGAGATGGATCTAGTAGCCATCACAGAATCTTGGGCTACAGAGAATAATGACTTGGACCTGACTGTACCAAGCTCACCATGTTTAGACAGGATAGAGGAAAAGGTAAAGGAGGAGGCAGAGCCCTATAATTCAGAGAGGGCATAAAGGCAGTGTGAGATGGAAACATCAGGGGAGGTAAAGGGGAAACAGAATTGATATGGTTTCAGCTCATGGCATCCTCAGGCAAGAAAGTACAAATGGGGGTGATCTATAGACCTCCAGGACAGAGGGAAGTGAAAGAGAGAAGGAGCTAGGGGCAGAACTAGAAAGGAGGTGGCAAAGGGGCGCTGGTGGTGGTGGGAGATCTAAACCAGCCAGATATGTTTTTCTTTGTTCTTTGGTAACCAGGTAAGGCCCACTAAGCACAAGTGCCAGTTTTCAGGAGTGGCCCAGGAGCACTGGGGTGATTAAGTGACTTGCTCAGGGTCACACAGTATGCAAGTGGAGGTTGTGGGAATCAAATCAAGGTCTGCTGGATGTACCAAGTTTATTCTCAGCTCATTACTCTAATGTCTAGGCTATAGTGTCAGCCAGCATTGATTGGGTCATTCCAGCAGCCAGGAGCTCCAGAAGTCAGGCCCTACTGGATACATTGCAGGACTACCCACTGGTGCAGCTAGTTAAGGAACCTACTAGGCATGCTGCCATTCTCAATGTGGTGCTCACCAACTCAGAAATGGTAGGAGGTCATTCTTACCTCAATAGTGTGTAAACTGATGGAGACACTAGTTAAAAAGAACCTTATAAGCTACCTGGAGAGCAATGGACTCCAAGACAGTAAACAGCATGGGTTGATGGCAGGAAGGTCTTGTCAGTCCAGCCTGATAGTATTCTTTGATTGAGTAATGAGGGTAGTGGATAAGGGTAATGCTGTGGATTTACTCTACTTTGATTTCAGCATGGCCTTTAACTCGCTGCCTCACAGAAGGTTGTTGAAGAAGCTAAATGATCTAGGTACAGTGAAAGACACAGTTACAGCAAATGGGTAAGAAACTGGTTGGAACAGAGACAACAGAGAGTTGTGGTTAACAGAGTCATATCAGAAGAGAGGGGGTCACCTTGGCAACCGGGTTCCAGAGTTTCATTTCATAACATTTTTTCTAAGTAGGAATTTATAGTCCTTTCTCTTTTTATTTAACATCATTGCATTGTTCTTAACAAGATAAACTTTTATATATTTTATCATTTTCAGTCTTTTGTATTTTCTATCTTACAGTACTTATCAAACCAGGATGCATCAGTGCTTACTTTTACAAGCTTATAACACACAGAGAATAAGCAACACTGCATTTCTAGAAAGACCTTGTATTTCTGTTCCACCCTCTTTGTTGTTAATAACTTATTTCTCAACAATGTTACAGAAGGGAAAAAAAAAGCCTCACATACGGTAGGCTTTCAGTTTGAAAAGTATCACACTTAAAGTGTGAGTAGCAAAAACAAATAACTGGCAGAGCATATTATTAACTTCTGAAGGTAGTCAGGTGTTACGTTTTTATTTCTGAAGTATTGTTCTTTTCCATTTACTCATTAGAAAGTGTTCTGCTTGGAAGCATTAGGTGGGATGTAAAGAGCAATACTTTACCTGGATGCTTACACATCTACAGCAGTTTTATTCCTCTTTATACTTCACCAGTATTGCAATCTCACTCATTGTGACATCAGACATAACTGATCTGGTAACAGGAGAATGGTTCTTCTTGGTCAGTTGTGATGTCATAGACAGTGAGGTCTTAGGGCTGCTTATATATTAGGTGGAATAGATTTAGATATGCCAGATTCCAGGTAGAGTACTTTTCTTCACATTATGCCATGTATTGTCAGGTAGAAAAATCCTCTAATTAACAAAAAGGGAAAGGAAAATAACTTAAGAGATTTAAAAACAAAACAAACAAGCACAAAAAACAGTTCACTACTTTAGAAAATAAATATTAATTTCAGGCTGCACACTAGTTCTTTAATTCTTTATTTTATTTTTAATTATTATATGCATATGCTTCTTTTCAGTGCCTATTTTTCCAGTACAAGCTGGAAGTCAATGTCAACTATGTTACAGTGGAAATGATCACTTCATATATACAGTAGGTAGTAAACTTTGTTAACTTACATTTGCTTATATCCATAAACAAATCACATAATCAGTTACTGTCATAGCTGTTTCAGTAATAAGTGTTGGTACCCCAAAGAGGTCTCCATCAACTCTACAAATGTAGTAGAATGATAAGGCCATGTTTGTTAAAATCTATTAAAGGGACAGTGTCAACCTGTCCTGCATCATATTATTTTGTTTAAAACTCCACATTTTATGAGTGCTTACCTTCTCTCAAATTCATTGATGTTGCTGTTTGTTTTGTCTGTATCCTTATTTAGTAGACTGAAATACATGCTAATGTATATTTATTAACAACTTTGTTTTGTTTCAAATCCTGAATCTTTTCTTATTGAATACTTCCTGAACATCAGAAGCACCCCCAAACAGTACAGTCATTCATGAGGCAGTAGCCACCTAAACTCCCATTGCATCACAAGTGGTTAGACTGTGTTGGAAGTATTCCTAGTCCAGGAAGTGGGAGCTGATCAAGGAATGTAAACAAAACCTGTTTGTGTCTGGTAACACCAGTATAGTGGGCAGGCTGATTCTGATTCTTTTTTTTATTTTAAAAAGTGAAAAACAAACTTCTATATTAGTTAGATGATTTTGTATATAAAAGCCTAGTGCCTTTTGGGGAAGATGGACATTTTCTAAAATTATATCATAATTTGCTATTTTATGTAAAAAGGTAACATTTCTTCCTCCCACTAATATCTTAAGGAAGATAACATCTGCTCTTATTTTCAGTGCTATTAATAGTCCACCAGCTGGCCTACCATAAGTACTATTTTTGTATGCAGGGAATGCAGTAACTTTATAACCATTTAGATTTATGTCTTCTGGGGCCCAATATTAAAAACTTTGTCCGGGGGCAAAATTTGCACTGCCTGGCAGGCAAGTTTAACCCACAGCCAATAGCACACAATACTCCAAGAAATAACCCAGGGGCAAACACTGCTGAATATAGAGGGCAAATGAAGGTGGGCAAATATGGCTGTGAGTGCAGTGCAAAGACAGCTCTGAATATAGCAACTGGGCAGTGCAAACTGTAACTGCAGCCCAGTGCACACAGAAGTGAAGTCTGGCACAGGTGAACTATGTGGCCACTGTGGGTGCTAGTAAAGAAGTGGCGCATAACATCTGCAAACAACAGTTCAGGCAAAATACTGTAGAGTCACACTAAGGTTCAGACATGTTTGCCCAGAACAAACATGTTTGCTAGTGCAAACACATTTGCCCAGGACAAATACATTTGCCCTGGGCAAAACTTTGCCATATTCAAAATGTATATGCAAATGAGCCTACTTAGGCATTCTGAGGGCAAACAGCCAAATGTACACATCATTATGGCCTGATTTGCATGCATGTCCATTTGTAGCTTGCCTGGGCTATTTCAGGGTGCACACAGCACCAGCTGCATAGCAGACTGGAACTACAAGTCAGTAGCTGCAGGCTGGGTTTGTACACAGCAGCATAGACTATTGAGCCCCAAGAGACAAGCACCATAGGCATGGGTGGTTGTGCTGCATGCCATAGACATATTGATGTTTCTGCTACAGTGTGTACCATATGCTACAATACCATGGGTAGCCAGTATTGTGAGGGACACATCAATGAATACTGTGTGTCAGGTAACATTGAATGTTGCTATACACACATAGACAGGCCCAGCTGGCATGTGTGTTCTGACAGTGGACAACACTGTCATACCATCCTGTGACCCACATATGCTGTGCCAATGGCATGGGATTCTCATAGTCACACACAATGAATGGCCATGTGTGATGGGATGCATGTACAGGTGTAGGGTATATGTCCTGGGGATGGGTCAGACATACACCATCATACAGGCCCAATGATGTCAGGGGCATTCCCATCATTGGAACATGTTCACTGTGTGGATGACCCCAGCCACATGCCAGCACCTACTATGTGGTGCATCCTGGGCACCTGTACACCCTCCCCTCAGTGCAGCATATGTGTGATGGATTGTGTTGGTGTACTCCCTATGGGGGGGTTGAGGGCATGTGCTGCATGTGCTCACTAGCACAGTGTCCACTGGGTACTAGGCCACCCTCAAATGCCTGGCAGGGTTGGAACTGGTGCCAGATGAAGGCATTGTGGGCACTGCCAGGGTACCATGCTAGGACTCATGGCTGGTACCATCTGTTTGCAGCATATCTCTTCCTTAGCATATGGAGTGGCCCAGGATGGCCTTCTGCCCTCTCTGCCTCCTCAATGACTGCAGTCATCAGGTGCACCATGATGCTGTTATTGTTGTATACAGCCTTGTTTCCTGTTGCTACTGTGTCCACAACCCCATCCTTGTTTTGCCCAGAGTTAAGACTACCTTTTTCTGAGCATTAACTTGAGCCACACTGCGTGTCATGCTAACATACATTGCACAGCGCTAAGGTGCTGAATGTACCATTGCTCCTCTATTCATGTTCCCGCCCCTCACTTTGCACTGTGCATACATTATCTTTTACTGCTGGTGCTACAATTTTCCTTAGGTGCTATTTGGTCTTTTGAATATTGCAGACCAACACAAATGGTGCACAAAACCTGTGCAAACAGTTTGCGCTCAGTGCAAAGTTTTGAACATCTGGCCCCTGATGTTGTGTGCCACATTTCCTGTAGGCACAATATATCTGCTGATCTAGTAAACTGTAGCCAGCTTTTATCTCCAAATTTACTTGAGGCCAGCTACATTCCATGACAGGAGTGGAAGAGTTTTTTTTACTTCTAATTTCTTTATATTCATCTAAGTTAGGTTCTACATCATGGAGTTGTTCAGATTGTTTATAAGGGTAGTTTGTCTTTAATTGGTTCAATAAGGAATCTTGCACTGTAATGTATTGTTGCTTATGGGGAATAATGGAAGCAATGATTCTTGAACTCTCAACATTTGTATACACCTAGCTTTTCCCCCAATAGTATACTCTATGCCATTTTCTGTACCAAAAACTATGCCCTCCACTGTTTTTGTTTAATTATCAGGTCTGGGTTGCAGGACATTAACAACCTGTATAGTGCACTTATCTAGTCTTGTTGATTTCTCTAGTATTATGCAGGCATGATTATCACTAATTTCAGTGTCCACTTTTCCCTTATTGTTCCAACCTCTATGTCTTGTGACCTTTACTATCATCTCTTCACAAAGGTTATTTCTAGTATGTTTAACAATAGATACCATCGATTTCAATATTAAATCTGTTTCTTTCTGTATTTCTTGTAGTTCAAGTATACTTAAAGTAGATTGTTAGTCTTTACTTTCCCAGTGTCAATTATGTTTTCACTAGATTTTCCAGTGTTAATTATGTTTTCACTAGATTTTCCAGTGTTAATTATGTTTTTACTAGATGTGTTTTCATATATGAGCTGCTTCTTTACTATATAGCTCAAATTCAGTTTCTAACACTGAGCTGAATTTAATTTGATTATCCCAGGTCAGTGTCAGAAAACCTGCAGATAATTCCTATTTCCTCAGTCTCCACTGAGCAGCTCAAACTTCATAAGTGAAATCTGCTGAATCTATAATTAGCAATGCAGGAGAATGATGGACTTCATCTTTTTAGCTAATGCATTCCAAAAAAGAGATTTCCTCCAATTTATTTTTGTTCTTTTTCTAGCAGCTAGGGTATTACATCTGTAAGTGTTTCTTTTGTTTCATGGTCTTCTTGCTATGCACATTGTATTCCAATGGTTCATTCTGTTCCTTTTGTGACTTGTCTCTTTACTTTCTTTTTCTTTCCGGATGGTTCCAATTTACCTTTTACACTGTTCTTATTGCTATTTACTCTTTCCTGATTTATACCAATTATATTCTCCCTTTAGTTATCAGTTTAATTCCATTGTTTCCACTACTTTATGTCATTCTTTTATACTAGCTTGTCATGTCTTAATTGAATTGGAATCATTTCCTTTAGCATTATTGAATTGTTCCCCAATTGAGTTGTTTGTCAATACCCTACCCGATTTTCCCTTGTTCTCGTTTGTTCTCATTACTTTCCCTTCCTTTGTTTATCTCTAGCATCTTATAGTTGTTTACTCACTCTTTATTATTCTCACTACTTCCAATTCCTTATCATTTATGTTCCACACTTTTTCATGAATCATTATTCTATACACGAATTCCCCCTTAATCATATCAATTTAATTCTTGAAAATAGCTGCTCCATTATTAAAATTGCAATATAGGGATGACCCATAGTACTGGTTAAATCTTTGCTCAGACATGTAGAATATTTTTTTTATATATTGAAGTATCAATTGTGTATTCATATATATCTTTATTCAATGCTACTAGAAACCTCAAAGGACTAGAACACTGCTCTTATTATTGAGATCTATGTATGAACTATTTATGAAAAACGGACTAGAATGTTCCAGTTTGTATTTTGTTATTTCTTTAGTTCCTATTGTTTCTGTCTCATGTGTATTTACCCTGTATTCCTTTACTTCCTATTGTCTCTGTCTCATGTGTATTGTTTACTGCATCATTTTCTGATTTTCTACTGGCATCTCATTAATAAGTCTTGTTTGAGCATTTGCATTATTATTTATCTCACCCAAGCTCTCATTTTTTTGTTTGAAATGCAAGAAATTATGAGGGTTGATCATTTTTAAAATGACTTTCTGTCCTTTTTTCTTCCTTTTTCCTTCAATTTTATTCTCTTCCTTTTTATTGTGGTTTTACTTTATCTCATTTAGTAAATCCCTCTTTATTTCTACTACATCCATTTCTTTTCTCACGATGATTGTTCTAGTAGTTTGATTTCAGAATTTTAGCCAAACTCCTGTTGGAGGAGTCAATGATTTTGTTTCTCCAATGAGATTTTTTTTCTTTTCTTTTTTTCTTAACTATTACTAATCAGAGTAAAGGATTTCATGGAACCTAGAGCATCTTTTATGAAAAACTTAAATTTTATATACCTATTATACTGCTGCTTTTAGATACTCTGACAAGGTTGCTCATTTGGTCCTCTTTATATACCTATTATACTACAGTTGTCTCTTCGGTCCCTTTATATTCAGTACCTATCATATTAATATACTTTCAGGATACTAATATAGTTGCTTCTTGGGTCAAGTTATAATACTGCATTTAGGAATTCTGATAAAGTTGATGCTTGGGTCCCTCTGTATGCCCTCTATATACCTATTATACAACATCATTGAAGCATTCTAGTACAGATGCTTCGTAAGTCCCTTTCTATACCTATTATATGACTGTGTTTGGGAATTCTGATAAAGTTGCTTCTTGGGTCCCTTTCTATGCCTATTATACTACTGCTTTGGGGGGCTGATATAGTTGCTTCCTGTGTCCCTTTATATACCACTGCATTTGGAGATTCTGATATAGTCACTTCTTGGATCTCTTTTTATACCTATTGTACTTCTGCTTTTGGGGCTCAGAAAATCATTTGCTTTCTGGTTCCCTTTATATGCTTGGTGCATACTGCTTTTCAGATCCTGGTAAAAGCAACAGTGCTTACTGGGAGATCTGTTTACTCAGTTTTAAATAACATAAGCAACAGTAATTATCGGAAAGGTCCACTTTTTTAAGTTTAGTTATCTCAAACAATATTATTTACATTGTTTATTGTAAGGTCTGTTATCAGTTAAATATACAGTAACATGCAATCAGTACTACAGTCTCCTTTTTTCAAGTTCAAGTGCAATACTTTATTGATTGACTTGTATAAAAAAGTCATTACAATTCTTTAAAAGAACGCATATGTACATATACACATGCAAAGACACTGAAAAATATATATTGTATCTATTGAATTTACTATGAAATACTAAAATACATTCAAATATATCTCAAGTGTATTAATAAAGGCCATGCATATTATATGCTAACACCCTAAAGAAAAGGGACAGTTTTAATTAGACATTTTGAAGTGCCTGATTTTACACATATTTTTCAAAACTTACAAACTGGTTGGGTTGCAGTTGATAAAGATGGATTTATATGAATGGTAAGTATTGCCTCATGATCTGTAGAGGAGGAGAATTTTAAGTAATTACCAAGGAAAATCTTTCTAGGGCCAGTATACCATCTACAAAGGAGAATTACATGATATAACTTCTGAATCTCATTTAGTCCACAGTCACAAACAGTTGTAATAGAGTGATTATTATTACTTCCCACAGTCTTACAGTGGCTGTGAGGTCTGTCTGGCATTTGTTAGTCAGTGAATTACCCTGCACTATATAAACCCCAGTACTGTGCTACACCTATTCCATGCTAATATATTCTCAAAGTAATACCCTGGCTTTATTATCTCATTCACTCATCCTGGAACCTGTAGTCCCCTCTCACTATGCTATTGCTACTGTTATCTACTTTTCTGTCCACCACACCACATCGACTTCTACGGCCCCCCTCAGCCCCCTCAGTCTGCCCTTATTTTACATTATTCTGACATACAGTAGTAGCCAGAGACATTGCCAGCTATTTCCCCAAATTTCTGTGATATTTCTAGAGAAATCTCCTGCTTTCTGCATTTCCACATTAGGGGCAGCAGAGAGAAACTCTATAAAAATGTCACAAAATATCTGGAAATAGCTGGCAATGTCTGTGGCTACTACTGTACACCCAGATCTTCTCCTCCATGGCTGACAATGCCCAGAAGCCCTGCTAAGACTCCTAATCTCCTGTCCCCACTGCTCCTCACACAAGAGTACTCTCCCCCAAGACAGTCAGCTGCTACTGGCTCTTCACCTCCTTCTTCTCCTCAGTGGTGCTATAGAGGCCAACCCTCATTCCCCTATATCTCTGCCAGCTGTCAACCCTCTGTACAAAAAGGGCTCAGAATGTTTCACTCTAACATTAGAAACCTACTCCACAAAATAGACCACATAAGAATCTAGGTATCACAAAATAACTCTGGTGTCCAAATCCTCTCTGTAATCTAGCTATCTTCTTGAATTAATTTTTGGGTTCATTGCCTTTCTAGGATATCTATTTCATAGATAAGACTGCTCCAAACTTGTGGGTGTGTCCTCATTTACTCCACAAGTTATCTACAGTTCACCATCACTCATAAGGAGTCCATTCCAAAGTTCCACAAACTACTAACTAGCCAACCGTCTTTCCCGCACTCCTTCACCATATTAATTACAGGCATAGACAGGAGAAAAAAATCACTAATAAAAAAAGAGAGACAGAAATTAGAGTTCAGGCTCTCAATGACCAAAGATAACCAAAAGTCCTTCCATGCCTATATAAATAGTGAAAAAAAGTGACAACACTCTGGGCCAAATCCTAGACAATGGCATTGAATTACATAATCCAAAAGAAATAATGGAGGCACTAAATAAATATTTTGGAACAATATTTACCACATAGGACTCAGCTATAACCTGCAATAACATCCAAAAAATAGACTATAACCAGATAACCATGTAAGAGGTCAGTACAGCCATTAACGATTTGAGGAGCAAGTCAGCCCCTGGTCCAGATAATATTAATACAATTTTTATTAAAAACATAGCAGAAGATCTGACACTTCCCCTGACATTGCTCTTTAACAAATCCTATAGTACTAGTGTGGTGCCAGAGGATTGAAGATGGGCAACTGTGATCCCTATTCATAAAAAGGGGAACAAGCAACAATCTGGCAACTATAGACCTATAGGCCTGATCTCTGTGGTTGGAAAAATCATGGAGAGCATCCTTAAAAAGACTGGAAACTGAACTTATAGTAAAAGGTCTAGTAGATCTTACACACCATGGGTTCATCACTGGACGCTCCTGTGCAACCAGTCTTATTTCATTCTATAAAAAGATAAGTGACAGTATTGATAAAGGAATTCCTGTGGATATGGTCTTATTAGACTTACAACAAATGTTCAACACTGTCTTTCACACATTACTCATAGAAAAAATTGTTAAATTAAATCTCAACTTGTATACAACCTGCTGGGTCAAACAGTGGCTTTACAACAGGATTCAACAAGATAAGGTCCAAACCATACTGCCAGAGCAAATCAATGTTACAGGTGGTGTCCTGCAGGGGGTCAGTGTTGGGCACTTTGCTATTTGGAATATTCATCAGTGACCTGTAAACTAATGTTAAGTGTAACTTGAGCAAATTTGCAGATGATTGCAAAATCACTGCAAAAGTGGACACAGAAGCAGAAATAAATGAATTGGCAACTGATATATTAAATATAGAAAAGTGGACACAGTCTAATAAAATGTCATTTAGTACTGGAACATGCTCCTTTATACATCTTGGGAGAAAAAATCAGATGTATAATTATGCCCTAAATGGTACTTCAATAAACACAGTTCAATCAGAAACTGACCTAGGAATAATTGTTAACAAGGATCTTACTGTAGGAGATCATTGTAGAAAGGTGGCATTGACAACAAATCAGATTATAAGATCAGTTACGAAGTTATTCACAACCAGGTCTGAATCCTGTATTATCTCACTATTCAAGGCATAAGTCCACCCACACCTGGACTATGCTGCCTCATTTTGGTCAACATTCCTAAAAAAGGACATAAATGTCCTTGACAGTGTCCAACAAAGAGCAACCAAGTTAGTAACAAGGTTAAGAGATCTCCTGTATACAGACAGACTCCGTGACTTAAATCTGTATGACCTACAGTTAAGGAAAGACAGAGGGGGCATCCTAATGATCTACAAGATACTACAGGATAAAAACGTGAGTAAAGAATGCAACCTGTTAATAGCTCCCAAACCAACAAATATCAGGTGTCACAATACACAATTGTATATACAAAGTTCCTTTACAAATAGGAGCATGTAAAAAGTGGAACACACTCCCACAGCTCCTAATGGACATAAAAGGCTTCAGTAAGTTCAAAAAACAACTCAATAGTTTTCTTTTTAGGGACAAATAATTCCCCCCACATGTGTGGGGAAGGCAGTCATGATGGGCACAGTGCCTTCTTCTGCCTTTACAATACCAAGTAATACCAAGTGATATACTGCATACCAGTTAAATACCTTGACTATGCTGTTGAAATTCTCCAAATTGCACTGAATTCTTCTCATTCAGGTTCATATTCTCCTAGGAGATTTGAATGTCAGTTGGTCTTCAGGTAATGGGGCCTCTTTTCCCTAGACTCTGTTGTTAAAGAATCTAGGTAGAAGAGGCAGTGGAAAGGGAGGAAGTAGGGGTCCTCAGAAGGAGATGCCTCAAGGAGGGAGGAAGGGTACCCAAACAAAGAGTAAGCAGCTGCTGGTGGGGGACTCTATTGTTAGAGGAATGGATTTGGGAGTGGGGGGAGGAAGGTGTGCCTGAATGGTACTTCAGATTAAAGGAATGGAGAGTATATCTAGGGGATCACTACAGTAGCAGGAGATGGTAAAGAGCTAGCCATCATTGTCCATCTGAGGACAAATGATTAGGCAAGAGACAAGATAGGAATAGTGCAGTGTAATTTCAGGAAGCTGGGAAGGGACCTCAAGCAGATGGCATGCACCGTGGCTTTTTCCTGAGGTGGTACCTATGTACAGCTGAAGAGAGTTAAGGGTACTCCACACCAGGACATTTATCAACAGGTTGAAGGCATGGTGCATGGAGGAGGGCTTTCAGCTACATCAGGGTGGGGGCCAGCCTGGCAAAATATGGGCCTCTATAAGGGACACAGCCTGTATCCTACCAGGAAGGGGACCACATTCCTTGCTGAGAGGTTTAAATGCTATACAGATAAGCAGTTAAACTAGCCAGGCAGGGAATAGTAAAACCAAAGAAGACAAAAGTTACCCACCTAGATGATGGAGTATCAGTGATGGAGGTCCTGAGGGGAGTAAACTCACCTAGGGCTAGAGCATAAGAAGGCAGGGGTGGAGACAAGACACAGAAAAAAGGGGAATAAATCAGGTAAGTAAGGGAAAAAGATTGAAGGAGACTGAATGGTGAAGGTAAAAAGGGAAGAGGTAGGTCAGGGCAGACTTCAGGGAACAAGAAGGGTAGGGAAGTGAGAAGAGAGAGAAGCAGATGGGGGGAAGTAAGGTTGTGCATGGCCAGGTGCTCCAATGCCTGGAGTCTTGGAAACAAAATTCTGGACCTGAAAGCCTTAATTGTGGTGGAGACTGACCTGAATTTAGTGACCATTACAGAGTAGCGGTGCACTGAGCACTAAGACTGGGACATGGTCATACTGGGCTGCCCACTGCTCTGGAGAGAAAAGACAGAGAGTAGAGGTTGTACTATATGTGAGGGAAGGAATCAAGACCACAGAGGTACAGGGGCACCCACAAAAAAGGAAGGGCTTGAGGTACTGTGGGTCATCCTAGAAACAAGCTCTGGGGCTGCTATTCATACCAGGGCAGTGTACAGACCTCCAGCTCAGGAAGATGAGTTGGGTAAGGCACTTGGAGAAGCCATGATCAGAATGGCAAGTACAGAGAAGGTGCTGTTAGTTGGTGACTTCAGTCTGCCAGAGGTAGACTGGAGCCTTCCAATGGTGGCCTTGGAAAGGGGTAGAGACATCTCTGACTCACTATAAGGGGCTTTTCTCAGACAGCTAGTCAAATAACACACTGGGGATAGGGCAGTGCTGGACCTGCTACTTACAAACAGGAAAAGCATTACAAACATCACAATGGGCAGTCCCCTGGGTACCAGTGAGCACTGAACAGTATGGTTTAACAGAAAGGCTAAAACACAGGCAAACCACATGAGGACAAGGGTCCTGGACTTCAGGAGAGGAGATTTTAAAGAAATGGGAGACTACCTCACAAGCTGCCTTGGGGGGATTGCCAGGGAGGGACAGTGAGGAAAAATAAGGGAGGGAATATTTAAAGCAGCTGACCTCTGCATGAAGGAAGTGAATAAAAGCAGAAGGAAAAAAGAGACTGTTATGGTTCTTTAGGGAAGTGGCCTGGGTGGCAAAGGAGAAAGGGGTGGCACTCAAGAGGTGTAAGAAAGCACAGTGAGAGGAGGACAGAGAGGTATATCAAGCAAAACAGAGGGAAGCAGGAAAAGCAGTGAGGGTAGCAAAGGTAGACAGAGGAAAGGATAATCAAAGGGTTCACTAAAGATAATAAGATTTTCTTCAGGTGCATAAGTGAGAAGGGGAAAGCAAGTGCAAGAATAGCAAAGATTAGTATAACAGAAAGAAGAGACTGTACAGAAAAGGAACAAGAAAAAGCTGAAATCCTGAACAGAAGGTAAAAGAGACTGTTATGGTTCTCTAAGGAAGTGCCCAATTTGGTGAAGGAAAAAAGGGTGGCATTCAGGAAGTACAAGTAAACAAAGAGGGAGGAGGGCATGGAGGAACACCAAGAAAAACAGAGAGAAGCAAGAAAAAGCAGTCAGTGGAGCAAATGCATAAACAGAGAAAATGATAGCGAAATGGGTCATTAAAGGAGATAAGACTTTTTTCAGATGCATAAATGAGAAGAGGAAAGCAATGCAAGGGATAGTGAGTATTAGAAAGGCAGAAGGAGCAGGCTATGCAGAAGAGGGCCTAGAAAGAGCTGATGTCCTACACAGGTACTTCTGCTCAGTCTTCAAAGTGTATGGGAACAGACCATCAGGGTGTAGCAGGAGCAAGGGGGGGAGGTTGGCACAAGCTCATTTTTAGAGGAAAGAGTCTTGAAGAGACTTGCAGCTCTGACAGTGGACTATGGGACCAGATATGATACACCCAAGAGTAGTGAATGAACTCAAGGAGGTCCTAGCTGTACCACTGACAGCCTTGTTCAACAGCTCACTGAATAGAGGTGTAGGTCCAGAGGACTGGAGAAGAACTAATGTGGTCCCCTTAAATAAGAGAGACAGCTTGAAGGAGGCTAGCAGATATAGCCTGCTCAGTCTTACTTAAGTGGTAGGCTAAGATGCGCAAAGTAGGTGATTTGATACCTTTTATTGGACCAACAATGATTTCCCCCCAAAAATGTTAAGCTTTTGAACTTACATAGTCCTTCATAAGAAAGGTAATGGCAAGCCTAGTAAAAAATTCAGTTTCATTCTTCACATGGATGCTCCAGTAATAGAGAAACCATTAGCCGGGATGCAAAACTCGGGATAAGGAGGAGCCTCCTGGAAGATATAGCAGTATGAAGGTCATGCAGCTGTACAAAGTTCATAAAACATCCAATGTTGAAGGCTAGTGAAACTGAAAGTAGTGTGTGTGTGTGTGTGTGTGTGTGTGTGTTTGTGAGTCTCTCTCTCTCTCTCTCTCTGTCTCTGTCTTTGTCTATAACTGTGTCTACGCCCTTGATGGAATAGAGACATGCTACAATACATTTTAAGTGCTGGCACTGTGTAAACCTGTTACTCTCCATAACTACGTGTACTTAAGTTAATATTATAGTGAATACACAAGCTTGCACTGTTTATTTATTTATTTATTTATTTGCTTTTGTTAACTGGGTAAGGCACACTAGACAGCCAAGTGCCTATTTTCAGGTGCGACTCGGGAGGGTTACATAGGTAGATGCATACAAGAACAGTGAAGGAGTCAATTAACATACAGTGAGATAACAGGCTTAACAGGGATTGGGTAGGTAGCTGACAGCATGAGTCAAATTTAACATACAGGAAAATAACAGGCTTAACAGGGAATGAATAGGTAGCAAAACAGCATTAGAGACGATTTAGCACATGATAAATACAGTTATGGTGCATACAGGGTGAATTCGGCAGCGAGCAGCAAAATACATAAACAGGTACGATTAATGCAAACAGAAGTAAGTGCCAGCGGGGGGGGGACAATGGGGGGTTACACTTGGGTGGGAGGGGGAAGGGTCTAGAGGGACAGGTGAACCCTTAGGGAAGGAGGGCAGGGAGTGAGCATGGTGCGAGGATATCCAGTACAAGTTTCACGATCAGTTACAGGAGGATAAGTGCAGTGGACGCTGAGACACCCCAGCATACCAGGCACTAGTACGCTATGAGGTACAGGGACATGTGGAGGATAATTTCAGGAAGTTCCAAAGGGAGGCTTTGAAGCCAGAATGGGAGGGGGAGGACCAGGTGAGGGCTGGGAGCGAGTTCCATATTTTTGGGGCATAGGTGATGAAGGCCCGATCCCCGTCAAGGGAGCGTGTTCTAGGAACCAGGTGATCAAGTGTTGCTCTCGATCTAAGATGGTAGGATGAGGTGCCAGGGTTGAGGGGAAGGGCGAGGGCAGAAGGGGTGGCCGATCTGACAATGTTGTCTATGAAGTTCCCAGGTACGAAGGTGCAGTGCTTCTCTGGAGGGAGCCACTCCAGGCGTGTGTAGAGATCACAGCAGTGCATGAGGGGAGGGGCAGAAAGCGCGAAGTGGCAGATGTTGGTGCAGGCTGTGTCCCATTTCAAGAGGCTGGATTTAGGTACTGGGACAAAGGTTAGTTGCCCATAGCAGAGCGTAGGGAGGAGGACCCCCCTGGCTAGGGCCATAAGAGCTGCCAGAGTTAAGCAGCTTTTGGCTCTGTAGGCGAGACCAAGCTTACCATTAGTTGCCTTGCAGACATTCTGTATGTGTAGGGAAAGATCCAGCTATGGGTCCAGAATGACGCCCAGATACTTGACAGCGGCCACCGTCTGAAAGGGGGAGCTGTCAGCCCCGTAGATTTGAAGGGGAGCAGGGCAGGATTTTGTCTTGTTCTGGGAACCAAAAAGCATGGCTTGGGTTTTCTTGAGATTGATGGTAAGTCTATGTTCCACCAGCCAGGACTGGATGCGCTTGAAGTCGAAATTTAGTTGGGAGTTAATGGTGGCGATGTCCCGGGCACTGGCCAAGATGACAAGGTCATCCGTATACAGGGTGGTATGCCCATGGACAGTGACGGTTGGCAGTTCGTTAATGAAGAGGGAGAAGAGGGTGGGACCAAGGACAGAACCCTGAGGGACCCCATAACAGACTGAAGAGAGGTTGGAAAGGGTCTGATTAAAGTTGGAGTACTGCTGCCTGCCAGAGAGGTAGTTGAGGAACCATGCATGGGCAGGGGGAGAGAGTCTAAGGGATAGAAGAGTGGAGCTGAGGAGTGAGTGATTGACCCTGTCAAAGGCTTTGGAGAGATCCACAAAGATAGCTCCAGTAAGGTTGCCTTGGTCAGCAGCAGTTTTGATCAACGAGGTGACTACAGCAAGGGCGGTGGACGTGCTATACCCTTTACTAAACCCATGTTGTGCTGGAAAGAGGAGGTTGTGGTTCTGTATATACTGGGATAGCTGAGAGGCCACAACTTTCTCCAGAATCTTGGAGGTAGCAGACAGAATGGTGGTGGGTCAATAGTTCAGGGGATCCTTGGGGTTACCTTGTTTTAGGACAGGGACAACCTTGGCCACTTTCCAAATGTCTGGGATGATCCTGGAGTTATGGGAGGTATTGAAGATGTGCGTGATGGGCCTGGCAAGGAGGTGGGCCCCTATCCTGAGCAGTTTCAGTTCAAGGCTATCGTGCCCTGCCCTGCTATGAGGGGAGAGGCTGGCGAGCAGCTTCTGGGTCTCATTTACCGACACTTGTTGTAGGTAGAAGGAGGGTCGGGAGTTGGGTCTGAGTGGGGGGATGCCAGGGGACTTGGGGGCAGGGAAGGAGGGGCCGACAATTCAGAAAACATGGAGTTAAAGGCATTTGAGATAGTATGGGGGTTATTGCAGCTGACTCCGCCAATGAGTAAGTCAGTGACTTGCACTCTGGCGGACCCACCAGCCGAGCTTCTGATATTCTGCCAGAAACTCCTTGGGTTGCTGGCTGAGCAGAGCAGGCAGATTGGCAGAACTAGTGAGGGGGGCATGTTTGTTCTGCACTGGGATAAACTTAGTTAAGAATTCATCCAGGGCTCATGCCGGGTCATTTAGGGCGGTGACCCCTGACCAGTCAACTAGTATGAGGTCAGAGAGGAAGTCATGTATGTGAAATTTCGAGTAATCCCTCATCTGGATCACTTTACTGGGAATTTTAGTCTATGAGATGCCCCATGTGCAGTAGATAGGCGAGTGGTCAGAGATGGCATCAGGGAGAATACCTGAGGATGTGATCCTGTTGGGTCTGTTGGTCAAGATCCAGTCGATTAGCTACCACTTGTCCCCCTGGAAGGAGGGCCTTGTAGGTTCAGTGATAATTTGGCATAGGGCAAGGCCTGAGAGCAGTGGCTCATATAATTTGCAATTGGATCCCATCCAGTTAAGGTTGAAATCACCTATGACAAGGATTTCATTGGGACCCACTTTGTCGCTTATACCATGGAGAAGTGAGGAGAGTCCAGGCAGTCCGCCCTTAGGTGGGTTGTAGGTGCATATCAGGTGTAATTTCTTTGTGTGACCAAGCAAGAGAAGGGTGTGCAAGAACTCACTTGAGAGGGAGGTATTTTATGGGTGATCGATGGTGGACACGTTCAGGTGCACTTTATAATACAGTATCACCCCGCCACCTCATTTGTTCCCCACGCAATCACGTCTGATGTGGCTGTACCCCCGGAGGGTGCACATGGCATCAGGAATATGAGGCTTCAGCCAAGCTTCCGAGCTACCCATGATATCCGGCTTGTAGTGGGCGACCCAGGCAGTAAGCTCTGCTAGGTTGGGTAAGAGGCTATGAATGTTTAGGTGGACAATTTTTAGCCCTTTTGAGGAGAGCCATGCGGGGGGGACTTGAGAGAAGGCAGGGTGGCAGGCTGGCTGGCTGGGGTGGCCATGCCCCTAGAGTGTCCGGGGGGAGTGGGAACAGTCATGATGATTAGGGGTAAAAAGAACTGCCTGATAGGACAAGGGGTAAAAAGAACTGCCTGATAGGATTGCCAAGGCAAAGGCAAGGATAGTGCAATAATAAAGGATACCAGAGGGAGTGAAAACAGTACAAGGTGCTGTAAGATATGTCACAGAGTGGCAGCTGAATCAGTAAAAAGAAGAAAAAAGGAATGAGAAGCAGCAGAGTAGCAAGCCGGAAGGCAGATAAGAGGGAGTGGAATATGCTGGGCTAGAAGGGCGGCCACTAGTGGTGGGAGAAAATAACCTGCAAATGGGAAACAGGGCTGATAGGTTATTTTCAGCCTCATGTGACGTCCACCAGCCTATTTAAGGGAGAGCCGACTAAGGGTGGTGGTGGTGATAGGGGCGGTGGGGAGCCGAACGCGTAGTGTTTGGCTGGGCTAGACCTTCTGCACTGATAGAAAACTGCAGCTGCAGCTCCAAATTAAAGACGGCAACAGGATTAGGCAGGTTTGTTTGCTTTGATTATAGTCCTGATACTGACTGCGCCATGGAGAAGTTTTAAAATGTTAAAGGCACCAAAGAGTAAGGAGCAGACTTTTGAAATCACAGGCATGCAGGGCTGGGCTGTTACCTGGGCTTACTGGTACAGTTACTGCGGTGGAATCCTTCCGTTTCTTGTGGGGGAGGGCTGTGGAGCACCCTCGCAACCTCCGCTCCTCGGGGGTCTGAGGTCTGTGGAAGAACAAAGGGAGAGATTATTTAAGAAGGCAGGGGGGGTGGGGGGAGGAGAGGGGACAGAACAAAGGACAGGGATACCCTGAGTAGTGATAGGGCAGCTGAAATGCTGAACGCTGTTCCAGGCAACAAGTCACAGCATTAAGGCACAGCACAATACAGTTTCTGTGGAATTCTCTACCACCAACAAATAAAAGGTGGGCAGCAAAATTAGGGAAAATGAAACTTAAACATTCAGCTATGCTGCTAAGCTGCATCTGGCAGGATTAGATTAGTGATTACACTGTACACACTTATTATATCTATTAAAGGGGAGTAGCATTTAAGGAAACAGGCTAAATATGCAGAAATCAATGCTGGGTTAACAAAAAACAGGTAAAATGTAGGCTATCTCCACTTCTGTACCGATAGAAAACCACAGCTGCAGCTCCAAATTAAAGACGCCAACAGGATTAGGCAGGTTTGTTTGCTTTGATTATAGTCCTGATACTGACTGCGCCACAGAGAAGTTTTAAAATGTTAAAGGCACCAAAGAGCAAGGAGCAGACTTTTGAAATTACAGGTGTGCAGGGCTGGGCTGTTACCTAGGCTTACTGGTACAGTTACTGCGGCGGAATCCTTCCATTTCTTGTGGTGGAAGGCTGTGGAGCACCCTCGTGACCTCCGCTCCTCGGGGGTCTGGGGTCTGGGCTTACTGGTACAGTTACTGTGGCAGAATCCTTCCGTCTCTTGTGGTGGAAGGCTGTGGAGCACCCTCGTGACCTCCGCTCCTCAGGGGTCTGGGGTCTGGGCTTACTGGTACAGTTACTGTGGCGGGATCCTTCCGTTTCTTGTGGGGAGGGCTGTGGAGCGCCCTCGTGACCTCCGCTACTCGGGGGTCATGTTAACTCTAAAACTTGGTGTATATATATAAAATATGATATAGTACATGAACATACAAACTCTTTTACCTAATGCAAGGCCACCTAGTAAATAGGACTCTGTAGCCCTAATGGTGTCACTGTGGCAATGTATGCATGTATAAAAAACAACATTTCATACTACTAAAAATGTGTACAAGGTACACAAACCATCCAATGTTGAAGTCTGGAAAAACTCATGATTCTTAGTGTGTGTGTGTGTGCGTGCATATATGTGTGTGTGTGTGTGTGTGTATACAAGCCCTTGATCGAATATAGATACGCTGCAATTGCATTTTAAATGCTGGCACTATGTAAACCTGTTACTGTCTGTAACTATATGTACATATGTCAATAATGTTAGTCAATATACAAGTGTGCACTGTTTAAACATGTCTTGTCTAAAAATGTTGTGAACATATTAAATATTGTATGTGAACATTAAAACTGTAACCTAAAGGAAGACTCCCTAGTAAATAGGACTCCGAGGCCCTAATAGTGTCATGGTGCCAATGTATGTCTGTATAAAAAACAAAATTATAACTACTAAATAACAGATCTGCATGTGTAAATAAAAAAACATGGAATCCCCACCCACTAGTAAACACAGATGCTGTCGGGTACAGTCCTCAGGTGGTTCACATCCTTCCTCACTGGAAGAGCTAAGAGAGTGGTGTCCAGGGTTTATTCCTCAGACCCAGTTTCTTTGCCTTGTGGGTTTCCTCAGGGCTCAGTGCTGTCCCCCATGTTGTTCGCAGTGTACATGCTGCCCCTTGGAGACATTATAAGAAGGTATGGGCTGAGGTTTCGCTGCTATGCTGATGATACCCAGCTCTACCTCTCTTTTGCACCTGATCAAGATGGCGCTTTCTCAGTCTTTAATAGCTGCCTCACAGAAATACAGGAGTGGATGGATTCCAGTTGGCTAAAGTTGAACTTGGAAAAGACTAAGGTTGGTGTACAATTACCCCTTACTAGGAGAGGTCAGGAGGGACTCAACTCAAAAGAGACTACTTTGCTATTCACACAGATGAGCAAAACAATGAGTTTTTCGCTCTTTCTTTTAAAGAATTGACAGCCCTACCGCCACAAAGTCACTACTTACCCAACCTACAATGTAAAACGTGGCTTTAAGTTTGCATGGCCAAACAACCCTCTCTGTCACATTGCACCACTTAAGAAATACATTGCAAAATGTCCCCCTAAAGCAGAGAGCTTCTACTTGCACCCTTGAAGAATCACTGATACTCTACTGCCACAAGAAATCCAATGGCACACCAGCTCACCAATCGGGGTTAACTAGTTGGGTGAAATGATGCCTCATATATCAAAAGAAGCCAAGTCATCCAAAATGTACACAAACCATTCAATTTAATAACATGGAAGGGAAGGGGGTCTGATCCTTGGGGGACAGCGCTGGGGGACAGAAGAAGGAAAGAGCCAGCCGGGACCACAGGGACCACAGGGGAGAAAATACTAACTCAAAATACAAACCATTCAATTTGTTCCACTCCCATACACCTCCTCTCCAAAGCAGGACTTGCCCCAGATAGATCATGGCAGTTACAGGACATTGAGCAGAAGCCAGAATTATTGGTCTATTTCTCTCAATGATCACAAGCAATGGAGTTCAGTTCTTGACAGTTCCGCAATGCAACTCACCATGACTCCTGCAATGTCTTCTGAAACTGTTGCATCAGCTCAAATCTCTAACTTCAATGGAAAACACTGCAGCGCCCCAAAAAAGCATCCTGCACAGAAAATCACTACAGGAGCCTTGGAACCAGCATTGACTCACAGCACTGTGCCTCCGACTGTGGACCCAAACAAACTCAGTCCAGCAACACTTACCAGTGTGCCTCAAGTTCAACTACCAGGAATGGCATCAACTAACAACCCTTTCTTCCTGCCTAAAGTCATCAACCAAGACACAGTTCAATGTATCAGTGACAGCAGCTACAAACAATAATGTTTCATGTTCAACATTGTAACTCAAATAAGCATTCTAAGTTTAAAAAAGTTGATATTTACAGCACACTCAGTAAAAAAATGATGTTTAAACAACGTCTGCACTGTTTCGAACTGTTCAACTCTGCACTGCTTTGGACTGCTTCTGTTTTTAACTGTTTCTACCACAAAAGTGGACTAATTACATTAAAAGTGGACTAAATAAATTCAAAACCACAGAACTAAATAATCAAACCTACCACAAGAAGAAAAGGACTATTGTTCCCCCCTTCCCCAAAGTGTAAGAATGCCTAATAAAATTATTCTGTATTTCAATCATAAATACTATTTTTGTCATTTTTATACTTTTACAAATAAAACCCCATTGCATTTTTATTTTATTTTATTTATTTATTGAGAACTAGGATTAAACACCTTTGAGCTGGGAGCTCATTTACAAAGGTTCCGCATCAGTGGGAGGGAAGACAGTATTACAAAGGATTATACAACAGAGAGTATAAAACATGGACAATAACTACAGCAGTTTATAAAAGCAGGTATGTACGTACAAGACATAACAATAAAGGGTAAGATACCCTCGGTTTGTGTATATAGTACGTTAGTGGAGAGAATAGTTGGAGGTAGGTAAAAAGGAGGTTAGAGAGGGGCTAAGGTGGCAGTAGGTGAGGGAGGCTGGTGAGGTGAGAAAGGGAGTGGCAGCAGTCATGGACATTGTCAAGGGAAAGGGTGTGGGGAGAGAGGGGGTGGTTGGAAGGTGGTGAGTGGCCAAGCCAGAGCAGAGAGACACTAGGTGGCAGGGCAGTAGGGGGGTAGGGAGTGTAGGGGGAGGGTAGAGGTGGCAAGGGACCATGCCAATGCAGGGAGCCGCTAAGAGGCAGGGCAGAGTCTACTGGCAAAGGGGACTAGTGGAGGCAGTCACAGGTGCTGGATGTGGAAAGATGTTAGCATAGTAGTCTCTTGAAAGGGCCCAGAGTATGTTGGTTGGAGATGTCCTGGCTGAGGGCATTAAACCAGAGGGGTGCTCTGTAGGCAAAGAAGCGTTGACCTTGTGTCGTTCGAAGATGAGGAATATGGAAGATGTGAGTGCTGGCACTTCTTGTCCATTGTGAGTTGCTACTGTGTGGTTGAAGTAAGTTAGCTGTGCCATGGGGAAGGATACCAAGTAGAGCCTTTTTGGCCAGCAAACAGGTTTGGTAGTGTAACTTCCCACTGAGTTGGAGCCATCCCGTTTGAGCATAGAGGTCACAGGTATGGGTGAGACGTTCAGCTCCTGTGAGCAGTCTGCATGCCTTGTTCAGTGCAACTGACATTCTGCGGAGGGCGGTGTGGTAAGCAGTACCATAGATTACCAAGCCATAGTCTATGACAGAAAGGATGGAGCTGTTGATGGCTAGTCTAAGGGCATCCAAAGTGAGATAGTGCTTGTGCCTGTGAAGGAGACCGATTTTGTAGTTGACAGTCCTAGAAACATTGCTGATGTGCTGGTCATAGGCCAGACTGCTGTCAAGTGTGACCCCAAGATATTTAAAGTGCTGGGTATGTTGGAGCAGAGCTCCAGATTGGGTACTGATGTTGAGAGCATGGGACTTGTGCTTGTTCCGAGTGCTGCAGAACATCATGGTTTTGTTTTTTTTGCTGTTTAGGATTAGTTTATAGTTTTGGAACCATTCCTCAACAATCCTGAAGCTATGTTGCAGATTACCCTCAAGTTCTTCTGGGTCTGGGCAGCTTGTGAAGATTACTGCATCAACTGCATAAAGTAGCATCTGCTGTGGGCATTGGCATGGTAGATTGTTGGGAAAGATGCTGAAGAGGAGCAGTCCCAATATGGAGCCTTGGGGGACACCAGATCTTACAGGCAGATGGTCAGAGAAGACAGAGTTGATTTTCACTCTCTGTGCACATTGTCCTTGGTAGCTTTTGAACCAGAGAGTTGATTTTGCAGAGAGGCCAAAGTAGGTTAATTGGTTTAGGAGGAGGGAGTGGTGGACAGTATCAAAGGCCTTTGAGAGGTCAATGAATACTGCCCCTGCTAGGGTTCCTTGGTCCAAAGTCTGGTGAATAATCCAGTGAGTTCCAGTAGTGCCGTGGAGGTACTATGTCCTCTATGGAAGCCATGTTGCTCTGGGCATTGGATTGAGTATTTTACAAGGTATTCAATCAGCTGGTCAGCCACTATGCGTTCTAGTGCTTTGGAGAGCGGTGGTAAAATTGAGATGGGCCGGTAGTTTGACAGTGATGCCCTGTCACCATTCTTGTGCACAGGAGTCATGATGGCTGATTCCCACAGCTGTGGAATTGTGATTGGCAGAGTGACAGGTTCAGGAACTTAGTTATGTGGAGGAGAACTTCTTCAACAGTGAGTGCAACAATTTTGAGGTCCAGTGTGTCTGCACTTTGTCGCAATCTCCCAAGCACTTTGTGATGGTATTTTCTGACTAGCGAGGGGGTAAGCTTCTTGAAGTAAAAAGACGGGGGCATATTGATGGCAAGCATCAGTAGTAGAGGTGTTGGAGTGTGGTGGGTCCTCAAAGAAGTCTGGGAGGAGTGTCCCGGAGAGGTCCAAGAACGCTTCACTGAAGGCAGCTAAAATTCAGGGGTCCTGGGTAGGGGTACCCTGAATGTTGATTAGGTTTGGTGATGACTTTACACCCTTCCCTAAGGCTTCCTTCATGTTGGTCCAGAAGTTTTTTCTGTCACCCCAGGAGGCAGTATGAGAGTCCTTGTGGTGATTTGATTTAGCCTGGCGTATTTTCTGAGTGCAGGCATTTCTGGCTTCCTTGTAGGCTAGTATGGCTGAGGGTTTACTCGACTCTCTGGCTAGGTGCCATAGGTGATCACGCTTCTTCAATTTGCTTATGAGGTCAGATGATAACCATGGGTTAACTGACCCCCATGCTTTGACCTTTTTGTGGGGTTCATGCAAGTCACAGATTTTCGTGAACTGTTTGATAAAGTATTCCAAGGCAGTATTGACATCGGTAGTGTGGTCAATTACTGACCAGTTGGCATTGGCAAGATCATGTTTCAGGGACTCAAGATGCCCATGCTTTAGTACCCTACTAAAGGTGAAGCGGGGAGGTGGCTTGAGGAATTTGTTTGTCTAGCTACAAGAGACTGGGGAGTGGTCACTAATCATGTCCAGGTGCACTGTCACAGTGGTGAGTCATTCTGGATTGCTTGAAAGTATCCAGTCTAGGAGGGTGCTGTGCCCATTTTGTAATTAACCCTGGTGGGGGAGAAGACAAGCTGGGTGAGGTGGATTGCAGAGATATCATCCCTGTATGTGCCTGCATCAGGTGAGAGCCAGTTGACGTTGAAGTCACTAGTAAGATGGTCTCTGAGTTAGTGGGCAGGCCATGGATGAAGTCCGCAATACCCTTGAAGCCCCTTTTGTGTTCATTGGGGGAATGTAGGCAGAGACAATAATTAGGGCTTTGTTGTGTGCCCCAAGTAAGGCTTTGATTGCTAGCTCCTGGGCATTAGGTCCTAGATCCACCTGAGAGAGGACGTACCCTTTGATGGAGTCCTTGATGTAGATCGCACAACTGCCTCCTCTCTTGGTAGTCCTGTCAAGCCTGAAAACGTTGAAGCCTGGGAGAGCAACCTCATTATCAGTGATCTTGGGTGAGAGCCATGTTTCAACAACTGACAGAATGTCGGGGTTGTGCTGTGCGGTCCAGGCTTGAAGTTGATCCAGCTTGCTTGGGAGGCTCCGGATGTTTATTGATGCTATCTTGATCGTACCATGGGCTGGGTGTTTTAGGGGGTGAAGTGGACTAGATGGGCTAGGGTTTGGTTGCCATGCCCTTAGCAATAGGAGTTGGTGGGCAATTAGCCGATAGCCACATGACTTATTACGGAGGCAGCTGCTTTTCTTCCTACATGTGGACTGCATCCAAGACATTGAGAGCCAAGATGGTTTGGTGCATAGAATTTGGTTAGGGTGTAGGTTGCAGGTTCTCAGTTTTAGCCACCATTGCAGCAGAAGCAGGAGCTAGTGAGAGGACCAGGCTCCCTTAGCAATCACAAAGTAGTGCCCAGTGACACAGTAAGGTTCATAGTGAATATTTGTGCCTGGGTATGTCAGTAGCTGGGGAGCCTTATGACATCTTGAGAGATGGCCATGGCATAGGATTGCTAGGAGGATGAGCTGCTGGAGCAGGGTGCAAAGATTAATCATGTTTTTTAGCCTGGGCAGCCAGTTAAAGTCACCACGTGGCAGTGTGTGTGTGTATAAGTGCAACAACATACTCCAGGGTGATCATTATGGTAGATCACCACACTTCCAGATGGCTGAAGGCACTTAGCCTGCAACCTTATGCCTCACAATGCACCCAGGCTGTGCAGTGATCCACCATAATGAACACCCTGTTGTGTGTTATTACTTGCTTATATTTGCAGTACGTAGACAACATTTTTGCATCTGTAAATATTTGTCTCAGTAGAAACATAGAAATAGAATTTTCAGAAAAGGACCATTTGGCCCATCCAGTCTGCCCAGATATTCCATGTCTCATCTGTCTCTGCAGACCCTAACTGGTCTCCAGTGACCCTCCCTTCTCCCTTCCTATTTTCTAATACATCCCATGACTATCTCACCCTCATGCATGCCTAAAGCCCCACACTGTTTTTGCCCCCACCACTTCTGCTGCCAGTCTGTTCCCAGTATCTACCACCCTTTTAAAGTGAAGAAATATTTCCAAACATCTCTCTTAATCCTTGCCCCTCCAGCTTCATCACATGTCCCCTGATCCTGGTGCTTATTCTTATTTAAAAGGCACTTCGCTCCTACACCCTGTTCACCCCTGTAAGGTACTTGTAGGCCTCTATTATCTCACCTCTCATTCCCCTATCTTCCAGGTTGTACATGTTGAATTCCCTCAGGCTCTCCTCATAGAGCTTGCCGTGCAACCCCACATAATTTTAGTTGCCCTCCTCTGGGCTGCCTCCACCATGTTTATGTCCTTTCTGAAGTGTGGCCTCCAAACTGGATGAAGCACTCCAGGTGGTGTCTCACCAGCAAGTGATACCATGGCAACACCACTTCCTTCCTTCTGCTGGATGTTCCCCTCCCAATGCACCCCGGCATCCAATTAGCCCTACTCACTACTTTCTCACATTGCCCTGATATCTTGAGGTTGTCAGATATGATAATCCCAAGGTCCCGTTCATGTTTAGTGACTGTCAGTACCTCCCCCCATCCTCTACATAGCTCCAGGGTTCCTATGCCCTAGGTTCATGATCTTGCACTTTTTGGCATTGAACCCCAACCGCCATGATTTAGACCACCCTTTGTGTTTCCCCAGATCAGTACTCATTCTCTTCAACTCCTTATGAGCCTCCACTCAGACAGTCAGAGAGTCAGATTTTCTTCATTTCAAGGAGTGTATAAAACCATAAGTTACCACATTCAAAAACATATAAAAATCCATAGAAATTTTTTTGTACAGTTAAATTCATACAATACATATTCTATAACAAATCGTTTTACATCTTTCATTCTAGGTTGCCATTATATTCATTTATAGCTTAAAATTTCCATATACAAAAAAGTAGCAGTACAATAAATGACCTATGTCTATACTAACCTTCTTCATTCTATCTATCACAATAGCCTATTTATCATTTTGTGTTATACAAAGGACCAACTGTGCAAATGAGGCAACTCCAAATATTACTTTTAGATTTGAAGAGAACAACATACAGTGTAAAAATTCCATACAATACAAGTTTCTATCAACATGCCTGGGAAGTTGTCTAAATTTATTAACAATTGGTAATACAAATTTCTTTCCTTTAGCTGCCAAACTTTGTACATTCCAAAAGTATGTGCTGCCCTACCGGGCCTTCAAAGGAACATGAACATGGTAGCTTCGATCTATTTGCAAATCCAAACTGTGTAATAATAATAATAATAATAATAACATTTATTTGGTTAAGCGCCTTTCAAATATTTCAAGGCGCTATACAAAGCATCATAGCATCAACACGTCAATACATACACTGACAATACAACCAATAAAATATTTAAAATAAACAATTACAATACAACAGGGAATGCCTGATTCCATAAAAATGTCTTTAAAGCCTTCTTAAAACTATCCACCATTGTACACTCTCTCGGAGCTGGTGGGGCAGAGAATTCCAGAGGGTGGGAGCCGCAAATCCAAAAGCACGGGCTCCGGAAGACTTCAAATTCACCCTCGGTATCTCCAGCAACCCCTCGTCAGCTGAGCGAAGCTGTCTCAGAGGGGTGTAAGGCACCAGAAGCTCTTTCAAGTAGTCAGGACCTAACCCATGTAGGGCTTTGTAGGTCAATAAACCCACTTTAAAGGTGATCCACCACTATATTGGCAGCCAGTGCAGAGTGCGCAGCACAGGGGGGTAATATGGGACCTTCTAGACACCCTAGTCAACAAACGTGCTGCTGCATTCTGCACTAGCTGCAGGCAGCAGATATCAACCCCAGCTAGCCCTAGGTACAGGGAGTTACAGTAATCAAGACAAGATGTCATAAAGGCGTGGACCAAAACCGGCAAATCGCCCGGTGGAACCAGGTGCCTAATCCTGGAGATGTTTCTAAGATGAAAAAATGAAGTCTTGACTACTGCAGACACCTGATAATGAAGGGTCAAGCCAGTGTCAAGCTCCAAACCCAGGTTACGCACCCGTTCAGAGGTAGGGATCTGGTCTACCCCAAGAACTAATCCAGAGGGGGACCCTATCCCTAAACCCTCAACCCTGTGACCGGGGTCCACCATCATAACCTCAGTCTTTCCCGGGTTCAACTTCAAACCACTGGCATTCATCCAGTCTTGGATATCAACGAGGCAGTTGTTCAGCACTGAGATAGCACTAACCTGGTCAGGTGCAAAAGACAGGTAGAGCTGGGTATCATCAGCATAGCAGTGAAACCTCAGCTCATACCATCTTACAATGTCTCTGAGGGGTAGCATATATACTGTGAATAACATGGGGGAAAGCAACGAACCCTGAGGTACCCCACAAGGTAGAGAGAAAGTCCTGGATGAACATAAACCGGAAACCACTCTCTGTGTTCTCCCCAGGAGGTAAGATGAAAACCATCTGAGGACCACACCTGAAAGCCCGCAGATGGACCTCAGGCGTTCGAGCAAAACCCCATGATCCACAGTATCAAAAGCTGATGATAGATCAAGGAGAACCAGAATAGAGTGGTGTCTTCTATCTCTCGCCATCAGGAGATCATTGAGCACCCGAACCAGAGCAGTCTCGGTGCTATGCCTCTTATGGAAACCTGACTGGAGAGGCTCGTATAAACTATGGATGGTCAAATGGTTATCAAGTTGAGCCGCCACAACTTTTTCAATAACCTTCCCCACAAAAGGAGGTTAGAAATCGGACGGTAGTTGGCTAGGTCATTCAGGTCTAAGGAAGCTTTCAGAAGGGGAGTCACCACTCCTTCCTTCAGAGAGCGCTAGGGAAAACTCCCATCTCCAAAGAACACCGAATAATCCGAGCAAGGACCAGGCCAATAAGTTCACTACATCCTATAATCAAGGAAGTAGGACCCGGATCCAAACTACAACATGTTGGGCGCATCTCACAGACAATCCTCATAGTGTCCACGAGGTCCAGAAGATTAAAGGAACTCCAGGAAACTCCTGGCTCTGCAACAACACACTGATCAACTGTAACAGCCTTGGAGTGAGGTCGGGGACACTGTCTCCGAATGTCTTCCACTTTATTCGCAAAGAATCGAGCGATCTCCTCACAGTCATTCTGCGTAAAAACTCGATGGACCTGCTGACAGACTGGGTTGCACAGTCTGTCAACAGTTCTGAAGAGCTGAGCCAGTCGATTCCAAGTGACAGAAATTTCCCTGGACAGGAATTCTGCCTTCTTATGGGAAATTTCTGTTTGGTAGAGCTTATAATGCTCTAGCAAAATAAGATGGTCATCATCCGAGGCAGTCTTCCTCCACTGACACTCCAACCTATGCCCCAACCTCCGCAACCCTCTCAGCGCCCCATCAAACCAAGGGGCAATGGGACGGCATGGAAGGGGGCAAACACGGGTTGGTGCAATCTGGTCAAGGGCAGCCGAGATGGCCCCATTATAGGCCACCACCAGCCGCTCGCGATCAGAGCACAATCCATCAAACAATGAGAGATAAATAACCACCATCAGGTCTTCAGGGACAATGTCCCGCAATGGGAGGTACTTGACCAACTCCACAGGGGCCGACCTACCCAGGGGGGCCTCGAAATTGAATCCAACTGAGTAATGATCAGACCAACCGACTGGTTCCACCACCAAATCGGATGCCTCAATCCCCAGGAGGAAAACCAGATCAAGAGAGTGACCTCCTTTGTGAGTAGCTGTGGAAACAACCTGAGTGAAGCCAAGTGATGTCATCACCTGGAGGAAATGTTGACCAAAAAGCGAAGATTCGTCATTGACCCATGCATTGAAATTGCCCAGCATCATCAATCTGGGCAATTCCAAGGTCATGTCGGTGGCGAAACCTGCTATTTCCTGCAGGAAAAGTTTCTCATCCCCGGGTGGACGGTAGATGAGAGCAATCCTGCACCCCACACCAGCTACCACAGTACACTCAAATGATCTTGCCTCCTCAACTGGAACACCAGTTAGGCCCAATTCGGTCTTAAAACAGACCGCCACCCCCCCGTGATCCAATCTCGGGCGATGTATAACTGAGAACCGGTGGGAACGGCAGCCCTAAATGGGGGCCGATTCCCATCCAACCAGGTCTCGTAATGCAAGCCAGATCTGCTCTATAACAAAGTCCGTGAATAAGAGCAGTCTTATTGCAGACAGATCTGGCATTGTACAACAGCGCCCGAGTTGGACGAGGTTGACGAATTGTCCCAACCACTTGCCCTCTAGGAGAAGAGGTGCCCTTGGGTATGGGAACCAGAACGGGGTTACCACGCTCCAGAACCCATTTCACCCCAGGGCGTCTTCGAGGCCTAACCACCCCAATGGGAGAGCAATGCTCACTCCACTGTCCACAACCTCCAACACCCCCTCGCTTCCCCCTCCTGTACTATTTATTATATTGAAAGGGGACAGGAAATTCATGCTAATTGGCAGCTGTTTATAAAGTTCTTATTCTCAGAAATGATATGCATTCTCCTAAAGTATCCATATTTAACTGTACCTAAATAAAAAAGTGACCGGTAAAACTGTAGTTTGCATTGTTACGGTTTATGGGCAGCATTCTCTTACAGTTCACTTCATGGAATTACTTATGTGGAGTTTTTACCATGTCACGATTTGTGTACAGAATGCTAATTATGAGCTGCTGACCTATCAAAACCCAGTTTAGAGTTCTGTGCACAAATCATGACATACTGTAGTTAAAACTCCAAATCACTGGTCCCATGAGGAGAACTGTAACAGAATGCTGCCCATAAAAATAAGACAATGAAGTTTGCCCTTTAAGGGGCATACCAAGTTGTCCTGATGGACCCCTCCCCTTGTGACAGAGATGGTTTGCTTAGAGGGGAGGATGTAGAGGAAGGGAGAGGGAGCCACAGGACAAGGGACAGGCAGACAGGAAGGGGAGGAGCCAAAGAATGAGAGCAAGATAAGGATAGGTGAAAAGGGGAGTAGGACGGGCAAAAATACAGGGTACTTAAAGGCCAGCACAGAGGGATACAGCCTCTTTTGCTGAATATTTTGTTGGTTATAACATCAGTAGATCTACAGCACATCAGATTGGCTTTTTGGATATAATCAATGTTTTTTTGGAGGTACCAGAGGGGCTAAGGTTTGTGTACCAGGAGTATTTGGGAAGGTGAGAAATGAAAGATAAATAAATATAAAAGAAACTGATGTGAAGAAATTGTGGGGACAAGCGTGATAGGCAGGTCTTAGAGCAAAGGCAGATAGTGGTGATTGTAAAGCTGGTGGTTGTTTTGTTGGAGTTTGGCCTAGCAGCACAGAAGGGGAGTGAGGAAAAAGTCAAGGAGTGAGAAAGGCGGCAGCGAGAGTCACAGCCGATGACAGGAATGAAATGGAGAGGCTGGGATCAAGGCTGTAGCCACAGAGTGTGCGCTGGGTTTAAAGCTGGGGGAGTAGGCTGAATGCAAGGAGAGAGTGGCACTTTTTCCCATGTAGGTTGTCGGGGAGAGGAGCATGGCCTGGCAAGGCAAGTTTGGCAAGATGGTGGCAGTTGTCTTTTGGGAAGTGAGAAAAAGGCAAGTGAAGAGAGGGCCAACCACAGGCCCTGCACGAGAGGCGAGAGCACTGGCTACCTGGTAGGGTGGAGGACCGGAGAGGTTAAAATAGGGGCAGGGCACTGAGTGGCACTGCAGGATCCACAGCAGGGCTGGGGGGAAATGAGATGGGCTGAAAAAGTGACCCGCTAGAAGGGCCTAGCGGGCAAGGCCACGTGGTCAAAAAAAAATCGGCATCTGATGTCATATCCTATGGCCTCACGGAGTCAAGCGGCAGGGCCTTAGAGGGTTTTTTCTAAATAAAGCAAGGATTTTGCTCAAATTAAGATGGATTTTGGCTTTACGGTAGCAAAGGGTTTGTTAGCATGCTCTGACCCTGTTTTTCAAACAGTCGTATATGACTGAGAGCCCCCACCATTTTGTGGATGCCAGCTGGAGATCAAAGAACCCAGCTTCGATTTGGAGTAATCTCAGGAAGTAGAAAGGATGCAGAATTCCATAGGGGCTTCCAGTCATTTTTAGCATGATAGTCCTTAAAGAGGGATAAGACAGAACGAGGGGTTTTCAGGGCCTGGCGAGGTACAGGAGGTGGGGAGGGATGAATTTGCAGCATTTTTAGGAGTTGGTACCGGGAGTTGCAGCAAAGGGGAGGGACTATGGTGATAAAGGTGGGTTTTTTGCAACAATTGAAAATGGGGGGGAGTGGAAGCACGTGGCCATGGACCAGAGTGGGTGATGTCGCAGCATGGGGTGGGGCCTGCCTGTGGCACACATGGGGGAGCTGGCCTGTTGCAAGAGAGGATATGAGGACTGGAGTGGGGATTTGTCCAGTGGCGTCAGGGGGGCCCAAGCTCTGGAAAGGAGTGAATTTGGGGACAGTGGAGATGGGTCTGGAATATGATGCAAAAAATGGAGAATGGGGGAATTGGAGTTGCTGTTATCAATAAGACAAATGAAATTATGGATTAGTCACAAACGGAGACACCTTCCCAATTTTTATCCACAGCTATTTGTACAAGCAATTTTGAGAAAGGGATGGCACCAAAGAAGAACAAGCAATCAAAAGAAGAGGTATATAAGGTGATCATAGAGTTGGCGGAGAAGGCCAACATGATGTGGCAGCTGGTTGAAGGGGCAGAATTGGAGAGGTCGGGGGAGAAGCAGAAAGCGGAGAAAGGAAAAGGAAAAGGGGGCGATGGGAAATGACTGATGGGGAGGCCACACTGTCCAAAAAGGTTACAGCTGCCACCAGTGGTTCCTCCTCGAGCAGTCAGTCCAGTACCACTGCAACCCTGTTTACCGGAACCGTTAGTACCTCCCCTTGAGCCGGTTGTGGTGCCTACACCAGAACCCAGGCTGGAGACCCTGGCCATAGTGGTCCCACTGCTCCCAATGCCTCAGCCAGTGGTCCCACCACAAGAAACCAGACCGGTTCAGCTCAGCAACAGTAGACCACATGGAGCAGACAGGCCTGCAGGTAGTGTATCAGGTTCCATAGGTGACAGTATCAAAGAGTACATTGGGCAAATTTTAGAAGCTCTCAGGGCAGGCAATCTAGGACAGATGGAAACTGCACTGGCAGAGATTAGGTTAGATAAAGAAATGATAGTGGGGGTGGACAAGGTGGTGGAAGGAGCAGGAAAAGGAAAGAGGGAGATAGGAGTCCCAGGTATGAGAATAGGTGAACACGTGCCACTGGCCACAAAGGAGAAAATATGGAAAGGGGAGTATGTGGACAGATTTTCTCTAGTAAGTAGAGAGGTGGCAGCAAAACATGAGGAGACAGAGAGTGTAGGGAAGAGTAAGATGGCAGCAGCTGTTGTTTTACTGGGTAAGAAAGAGGAGGATAAATTTACAAAAGGAAAGATGTGGGATGGGTGGTTTGTGGGGTTTGCCACATATTCAGCCATAGTGATGGAAAAGAAATTAGAGCTGAGCATTCCACTTATCATGACTCTCTGACATGGAACCTTTGTAAAACAGCCTTGGCTCAAAGGTATTTGTAATCCTAGACTTGATTAATAAATAAATAAATAAAAATATCATGTATTCCCTGATCATCCGGCGGGCAAAAGCTAAAGGGGGGGTGGGGTGGATATATTATGATGAGTTTTTCCCCCCAAAGGATGGCGACATATGGGGATGTGAGATGGGACACAAAACAGCTGGATTTGTGGACAGACTATGTTACCGATCAATCCACACCAGAGCGAGAAATGGGAAAAAGGGGGAATGCATTTAGCACCTGCCTGCAATGGATCTTCCAGCAAAAAACAGGTTACAAGATGGTCATACACTATTGGGATGATTTCTTTTTCATAGGCAGTGGACACTCAGAGACAGAGAGGATGTTGGCTAGCTTTCAAGAACTGTGTGGAGAACTCAGTGTGCCACTGGCACCGGACAAAACAGAAGGACCCAGTAAGGTTCTGGAGTTTCTAGGGATTGAGGTAGACACACTGGGGGAAGTATTTAGTTTACCAGACAGTAAAGTGCAGAAGCTAAGGGGGCTGATTCATGTGCATACTAGCAGGAGGTGGGTACAATTAAGGCAGGTGCAACAAGTATTGGGGCATTTGAATTTCGCTTGCAGGGCAATTGGGCCAGGAAGGACATTTACAAGATGACTAGCAAGCGCCACGGCAGGGGTAATAAGACCACACCACTGGATGGATATAACAAAAGGGGTAAAGGAAGATTTCAAGGTATGGGAGGAATTTCTAAACAGCTATAATGGCTGTTCCTTTTGGCAGGAAGAGTGGGTTAATAACACAGACTTAGAATTGTATACGGATGCAGCAGGGGGTTAGGAATGGCGGGTATTTGAGAGGAAAATGGTTTTCAGAGCCATGGCCAGCAGACTGGGTAAGAGACGGAAGGGTAAAAGACATCACATTGTTGGAAATCATGCCAATTGGGCCTGCACCCTGGTTTGGGGAGAAGAATTGCAGAATCAGAAGGTTACATTCTGGTGTGACAACGAGGTAGTGGTGGATGTTCTGAACAACAGGGGAGCTGGATCTGAAACAGTTATGCGAGTGTTGAGACAGCTAGTATTTGGAGGCTTGCAACTGAATATGTTATTCAGGGCCAAGCACATAGATGGGGTGAGAAATATCCTAGCTGACAGTCTTTCCTGTCTGTAGCTGGATCGGTTCCAGATGCTGGCACCAACAGCAGAGGAGCAGAAAACACCCATTCCAATGAACATCTGGGACATTGGCAAGAGGGAGCCAAAATGCTGTTTCGTAATTCATGGGCACCACAGACCTTGAGGGCCTATGAAGAGGCATGATGGGAATTGCAAACATTCAGGGAAGTACACCACATGGAGGTAAGTGGGCCAGTTATGGAAGAGCAGTTAGGAAAATTAATGGGAGATCAGTGGCAAAAAGGGACATCTCACACCACGATGGGGGTGTAACTAGCTGGGATCAGCTTAGTTTGTATTTTGAAAAAATGGAAGTATCCCACAAAGTTAATGCTGATATGGAGGATGATGCAGGGTTGGAGTAGGTTAAAACAAAGGACCAAGGATTGTCGGCATCCAATAGCAGACCAGTGGTTAGCCAAATTAGGGGGGATATTGCCTGCAATTTGTAAGTCCAAGGATGAGGTGCATCTGTTCCATATGATTTATTTAGTGATGTTCACAGGGGCCTTGAGAGTGAGCGAGGCAGTGTGACATTGCAGAAAGAACGAAGAGGGAGGATTGGGAATGGGGAGATATAACCTGGGGCCAAGGGAAATACAACTCATAATTAGGAGGTCCAAGATGGATCAGGAAGGGAAGGGCGTGTTGTAACCATTAAGGCTCACCCTGACAGGACCTTTTGCCCGGTAAAGGCTTTGTGGGCTTATGCTTCAGAGCGCTGTAATAGGGAAGGGAGACTATTTGTGCATGGAGACGGGAAGAAGGTGACGAGTTACCAGGTAACAGCCATACTCAAAATGGCATGGAGTTTCCAGGCAAGGACCCAGCTAGTTATTCTTCCCATTCTTTTCAAATAGGGGCTGCTTCAAAATGGGCAGCGGAAGGGGAGTCAGTGACCAGTATGTTGGAAAGGGGATGCTGGCAATCTGCCAGTTACGAGAGGCACATTCGGGCTTTAAAGGATTGAGATTAACATGTCATCTGTTGTTTGTGTTTTGCAGGAACAGGACCTAAGAGTGTGTGGGGGGGACTTTGGGGAAAAAAAGGAACAGAAGAACGAACAAGTTAAGACGGTTTAAGAGATTAAGATATATTTTGCTTGATTCAATAGGTGGAGGGAGAATCACAGAAGTATGGATCTGCTGGCACTCCTACATTTACTGGGTGGAAAGGAGAGTGGAAGAGAAGGCCGGGAGAAAGCAGCTGTACCAAGATGTCAGACAATGTAGGCTGGTATGACATGGCATTCGAGAGATGAAATGGGAACAGTTACTTCTGACCCTGATAGAGATGAGAGAGTGGTGACCCACCCCAGATTTAATCATTATACACCTCGGGGGTAATGATACTGGGGGGAAGTCATGGGTTGACATGTATTTGCAGGTTAAGCAGGATCTTGAGAAAATAAAGCAATGGTGGCCAGGGGTGAGCATGGCATGATCAGTTATGATACCGAGGAGGGTGTGGAGACACGGACAGAGCCATGTAGCAGTGGACAGGGCCAGAAGAAAGATGAATAGAAGGGTGGGGATGTTGATAAGGAGCATGGGAGAGAATGTAATATTGAGGGGGTGGAAGAATGGGTAGACGAGTTTTACAGATCAGATGGGGTACATTTGTCGGGCCTAGTGATAGACATGTTCAATATGGAAATGATGGGTTTTATTGAGGCCTGGAGGAGACATGAAGGAAGGTAAAGGGGGGAGAGGGGAAGAAAGGGAGATGGCCAGTCATCCAACGCAAGCTGGAGACAGGCTATGGGGAAAAGGGGGGGGGGAGACGGGAAGGGGGAATGATAAAGGAACATGAGGAGAAGAAGAAGCAACAGAAGGAGAGAAAAGCGGTCTCGGTTTTCACTGTTACCTACAACAGAAAAAGAGAAGAAGTCACCCAGGTTTTCACCTGAAGAGGAGAGAAGAAGAGGAAGAAAAAAGGAGGGGTGAACAGATATTGATATGTAATGCAATAGAAACAAAGATTTGTTGAGAAGACAATAATTATGAATGGTGATGGTATTTGTAATTATAAATGTGAAATATAATCAATTGATTGCCAGTCTGAGCACAACAACACACAAGTGGTCTGTCCTTTTGTGGGGGGAGTGGGGGACTCTGAGACAATGAAGTTTGCCCTTTAAGGGGCAGACCAAGTTGTCCTGGTGGACCCCTCCCCTTGTGACAGAGATGGTTTGCTCAGAGGGGGGGTGTAGGGGGAAGGAGAGGGAGCCACAGGGCAAGGTGCAGGCAGACAGGAAGGGGAGGAGTCAAAGAAAGGGAGCAAAATAAGGATAGGTGAAAAGGGGAGTAGGAGGGACAAAAATACAGGGTACTTAAGGGCTAGCACAGAGGGATACAGCCTCTTTTGCTGAAGATTTTGTTGCCTCCCACCCACCCATCAAAAGGAGGATGGGGAGAAGGGGACTTTGGGGGCTTGGAAGATCTGTCACAGGTGGATAGCAGAAGGTGTCCAGTCAGACATTGTTGGACTGCCAAAGGCAGATTGCAAGGGGGGAAAGGGAAAAGGGGGGGAAGGAGGGGAGGGGAGGGGAAGGGGGAATGATAAAGGAATATGAGGAGAAGCAGAAGCAACAGAAGGAGAGAAAGGCAATCTTGGTTTTCACCATTACCTACAAGAGAAAAAGAGAAGAAGTCAACCAGGTTTTCACCTGAGGAGGTGAGAAGAAGAGGAAGAAAAATGAGGGGTGAACAGATATTGATATGTAATGCAATACAAACAAATATTTTTTGAGAAGACAATAATGATGAATGGTGATGGTATTTGTAAATATAAATGTGAAATATAATAAATTGCCAATCTGAGCACAACAACACACAAGTGGTCTGTCCTTTTGTGGGGGGAGTGGGGGAATCCAGAACAATGCAAAATATAGGTTTTTATATCACTTTTTATTTAAGTACAGTTAAATTTGAATAATTTGGGTGAATGCATATCATTTCTGAGAATAACAACTTTATGAACAGCTGCCAGTTAGAAATGATTTCCTGTCCTCTTTAACCTAAATCAGCAATATGCCCTTATGTGTTGAAATGTATCACAAATCAAAAGATAGGGCTCCATCCACAAACACAGAAACATAGAAGTTGACAGCAGATAAGGACCACAAGGCCCATCCAGTCTGCCCATTTTTTTTTTCCTTATAAATGTGCTATAGGCCTTTACTCTGTCAATGGCCTATTTATTCATACTCATCTGTATTGCTCCCTTATGCTTATCCCATGCCTGTTTGAATCCCTGTACTGTACTCATATCAACCACTTCCTGAGGTAGGCCATTCCATGCATCCACCTCCCTTTCTGTGAAAAAGAACTTCTCACATTACCCCTTAATCGGCCTCCCTCTAATCTCATGCTATGTCCTCTTGTCCTGCTATTTTTCTTATATTGAAACATGTTAAACTCTTTCACCTTCTTTCACCTCACCCAACTAATCTTAAAGAGCTCCTGACACTGTTGAGACAACTTTGAAAAAATTCAATATTCAGACATAATTGTAGCTTATATTTTGTATTTTATTCTGCAGTTCTCATCCTTATTTCATTATTGTAGGGATATTTGCATCAATACTTTATCTCTGCTCTTTGAGATCTATCTGGCTGCCTGCCTACACCTGACATAATACTTCTGTTTATGACATCAAAATATGTTGCTGTGGAGATAATTATGATGTCATAAACAGGCGATTGTGATGTCATGTGTAGAGAAGCAGCTAAGTAGATAGAGTTTAGGGAACAAGGATCTTGTTTTATGTAACTGTTTTCAGTAATAAAGAAAATGGGGAATTAATTACTGAAAATATATGAAGTGCTAAAGAAAATGGGATAGAGCTGAATATAAATCTTACTTTTTTCAAAGTTTTGGTAATGCTGTCAGCGGCTCTTTAAAGGTATTGTACAAAGACAGAGAATTAAATGGTATTAATTCTGACATGTCTTCTTGTAGAAGATAGTCACAGATCCTTTGGAGTACACGATCTTTATACAAAAAGGAAGTAATGACAAGCTAAATTCTCCTGATACAATAAAGCTGTCAAGTATCCCCACCATGGAATTCTAATACCATGGAATTCTAATAAAAGGGAAGTTAGTGGAAGGACACACACAGCAAGTTAATACGAAGCTAGCATCTTCATCCAAGCAGAGTCAGCAGCAGAGCACAGAATTTGCATCTGAAAGAGATGTATACAGTATATTGTTTTAATAAATGTATCTGTTTTGTTTGTATTTTTGGATTACCAGGTAATTGCTCTAGTCAATACAGATGCCTGTTTTTAAGCAAGACTAGGGAAAGTTAAAGAAACATTACAGTAATACAATCAGAAACCAAGATATAGATTTTGTGTTATAAATGTAGTTTTCAGTCGTTGTGCCTGTAAAATGTTAATAGGTGCAGAATTCTGCATCTGTGATGAATGAAAATCTCAATTTTTTACATGTTATATCTTGGACACAGTTTGGTATTTTACATTTAAATTTGGAGGGTGATACACACATGTTTACAAGTTGGTGGGAGCAAAGGGCCAGGAGCACACTCACAGGATCCCGTAGGTTGGTGGAGCGTAGGGCCCAAAGGGACCATGCTCCCATCAAGTTCCACAAGTTGGTGGGAGCGCGGGGCCGGAAGGGCCAGTGATCCCACCAACTTGTGCAAGTTCTTACTTTTTCTATTCTTTCTCAAAAAGTAAGGAAATTCTATGGAAAAAACTGTGTTAATGCATCATTTAGGGTTAAACAGCCCAAATGACACACCCCATCATCTGTCAATCTTGGGATAATTGGCAGGTCCACGGGGAGGAGGGGCAACCCTGAAGATTTTTCATTTCCTGACTTTTTGTGTTTTAACCCTAAATGATGCATTAACACAGTTTTCTTGCATAGAATATATATATATATATATATATATATATATATATATATATCTATAAATCTGCATATCTATCTGTCATATATACATTAGAGGCAAAACTCCATTTAATGCATTAGCTAGGTTGTTCCACAGTAACAAAAGTGAGGAAATTCGCTGTTAGGGTTGAAAACCCTAACTCGACCACCCCCCAGCACCACACACACAGGACACACACACACACATGCAAGTATGGGGAGGACCAAGTCAACACAACCAATGACAGACATCCAGCAGCAGGTGACAGAAATAACAAACAATTGTCTAAATGTACTACGACATCCCCACCCACCTGACCAGGTACTGCATGCTCAGTGGAGATCAACAGCAAAACTGAGGCCATGTACACCAAACGTACACATCCCTGATTGCAGCTGCACACAACGACACACTTAGTAGTTGCATGGCCTTACCTACCGATGCCCCACACCAGACGACACCACATGTGATGGGCCAACTGAGCAATAGAGTTGAGCAAAACCAAGGAGTTGTACAGGTATAATATCTTTGATTCTAACAAGGGTTTGAGAAATGCAGCTTTCTAATTGACTGTAAACATTGTAACAGCCTTATGTTTAGTTTTTATTAACATACATGTAGAGCCTAACCATATGATGAAGATGCTTTAATGTTGTTTAAAAAAACAGTTTTGTTATGATAGCAATAAGCCACTCCTAGGTATTATGTTAATGGTCAGTTTATCACTGTCTAGCGACATGTGGCACTCGGCTATGCCTCATTCAACATTAAACCCCTACATGGTGATTAACAGACCACTTAACATAACCATTGGTCATGCCTTATTGCTTAATTGTCTTTATGACTAGATACTCTCCCTCTGCTAGGCACTGCAGGAGTTTTGCAACACAGTGTCACACCCAGTTACACCATACTCTGTCTACTTACTGGACAATGGCTGTGAATATGGACTCATGAAGATGAACAGTATAACTTGATCATTACAGTCATCGAAACCTTAGTGTGATTATAACTGACAGAGTCAGTGATAGAGAATAACCCTTGCCGTCCTAGTACACTTATCCCATTGTGAGTTAAATCAATACTAAAAGACATTCTGTTTATATCTACACTATACCTACTTGATTGCTGTTGTACCACAATTGACATAGTTATCACTTTGATAGCATCAGTGACAGAAGTGTGGCAAACCCAAACTCTACGATACAGCCTGAGTATGAAACAACTGTTAAAAAAATTACTGTGTCCATAAGTAGCATAGATCACTCATTGCAACAATAGTAAATGTATCACTATTTGAATAAGTTAGTCATCACAGATGCAATAAGATTGTCTTTATCAGGTACAACATACTGAGTAAGTGCCTACAGGAAAATCTATCCAATAGACATCTCCGATACGGGTACGTCATTGTTGGCTCAGTAGTCCTATGATATTTAGAAGTTGCTTGGCCTGATCCATGCAATTACATTGTTTCTTACAAAGAATACTTACTGCATCTTTAGCATTGAAACACACTGAAGGTCTATGTATGTACATTAGCAGTACAGCTTCATCAGTAAGAGTGCATCTGATACTGGCAGTACGAATTTCATAGCATTGAACAGGCAATGCTTTTCCATACGTTTACATCAGCCTCTCTATCTTCAGTAAACAGTTGCAGTAAATGTACTACTATGAAAATCACATACTAAATGTAACACTACTTTTATCTTGAGCATGCTAGTGTCTTGTAGTTAATTTATGTACTTCTCTTAATTAATGTATACTCACTAGTGTTAAAACCTTTCTACAACTGTGATCATGCACCTTTAGCATTTATATTGACTAACGGCACAGTACCAGTTGTGGTGTGGTGTAGGGCATCGTTAGGTAAGGCCATGCAACTACTAAGTGTGGTCGTTGTGTGCAGCTGCAATCAGGGATGTGTCGTTTGGTGTACATGGCCTCAGTTTTGCTGTTGATCTCCACTGAGCGTGCAGTACCTGGTCAGGTGGGTGGGATGTCTTGTAGTACATTTAGACAATTGTTTGTTATTTCTGTCACCTGCTGCTGGATGTCTGTCATTGGTTGTGTTGACTTGGTCCTACCCCATACTTGCATGTGTGTGTGTGTGTCTGTGTGTGTGTGGTGCTGGGGGGGTGAATTCGGAGTTAGGGTTTTCAACCCTGAGCAATTTCTCACTTTTGTCGCTGTGGAACAACCCTAACTAATGCATTAAATGGAGTTTTTTGCCTCTAATTTCCCTTCTTTTTGAGAATGATAACGAGAAATAGTGAATGTAATGCAGTGGCGGGAGCGCGGGGCAGCCACATGATGTCTTGTGGCATAGTAACAGGAACAGCAACGCAAACAGAAGCGCTAACAATGGCGTACATGGTAACGCAAGTGCGAATAAGAACAGAAAGGGTAACGCACACGGTGGCGTAGACGGGAACGGTCTGCCACGTGATGTGTTGTCACATAGTAACATGGTGCCTGCAAATGGAAATGTCAATGGGCATGGTGATGCAAAGTGAAACAGAAAGAGAAACAGTACTGTAGACACAAATGGCAAAAAATAACAGAAACACAAGCGCAAATGAAAACGCAAAGGATAACGCACATGGTGGTGCAGACATCAACGGTAAGTGAAACGGGTACTGAACTGCAAGCGGAAAGGGCAACAGTAACAGTAATGTAAGTGCACAGGCTGGTTTTCCCCAAAACCTGCATAGAGAAAGACAGTGAGTACAAAGAATGTATGCATAATAATAATGGGTATCGGAGCAGAAAATGACGACTTGGAATACTAAATAGTTTATATCTCAGGAACCGTATGACGTAGAAAAAAAAGTAAAAGTCATATGATTTACAACTGTCCTGGCTAATTTTGTACTTAGCTCCCAGGACGAAAAGTCCGTATCTCGCACCGTTTCTGAGATATGGGCCCTGGAAGGTGCGGCGAACGCCATAATGTTATCCTATGGGAAAAAAAGAGAAGTTCGGAGTGCCATAACTTTGCCTCCCTGTATTATTTGTTCACCAAACCATTGAAAGGCACATCTGTGAGCTGTTGGCTGTCTTCCCTCCAAATTTCAGGAAAAAAGACCAAACTTTTATTTTGCAGCAGGGTGCCAAACGATTCCTGTAATGCGTCGGGCACCGTAATGTTATCCTATGGGAAAAACTGTCAACTTTGGAGTGCCGTAACTTTGCCGCCATGTAATATTTTTTCACCAAAATAGTGAAAGGCACATCTGTGAGATGTCGGCTGTGTTCCCTCCAAATTCTAGCCCAAAACTCCCAACTGTTCTTTTGCAGTGCAGTGCCAAAGAATTGCTGTCACTTTCCCACAGACTACAAAACTACTGTCGCAATTTGCGAAAGCTTTCACAAAAAAGTTTGACACTTTCGTGAGCATGAAAATAATTTGCAAAAGTACTTTTTCCAGAAATTTGAAAAACATATTTCTGGGGTGTTTTACCCCAAAATAAAGATATGGCTAGCATCCTCAGGGTCCGACTAGGTGAATACAAAAAGAATTCCGTTGCTAGAGGGTCCCAAATTTAAATGCCAGCCATTTTTCTGATCACCAACTGAAAACAAAATGGTGGATTTGCAAAAGTAACAGGGCCATTTGCGAAAGTAAAAATGCATTTGCGACACTGTCAAACTTTTTGTTGACTTTTCCCATTGACTTATAATGGGAAATTGTTTTTTGAATAACTTTTGAACAGTTTAATATTTTTTCACCAAATCTTCGAAAGGCACATCGGGGACCCTGGCCACATGTTCCCTGAAGATTTCAGGGCGGTCACACAAACCATGCGACCTTTACGCATGACCATAGAATTCCAGAAAAAGCATAAACGCGTGCGCAGATCATGCTTAATAACTCCACAGCCGAGTATCCGACCACTACAAAACTTGGTAGATCCCAAGGCCTATGGTTCTTGATCATGTATTCAAATTTCAGCCAAATCTGTCAAACAGTTGCAAAGTTATTAAGGTGCAAAATTTTGCAGTTTAACATAGAAATGGCTCCTCAATCCCTAACTATGGCAGCACTACCATGCTGCTATAATATATATATATATATATATATTTTTGTTTGTTTATCCTTTTTTTCCCTGGTGGCTGGAGATGGGTGCAGACTGGGGGGTCAGCACCCATCTCCAGCCACCCATCCAGCACCGTACCCCAACATCAGCAGCATTCTCTCTCTTCCCCCAAGGAGTACCCCCTGTTGTGGAGTGGCACAGCAAGGAACCCCCCAGCTCAATTCAACTCTACCAGGATCCAGTTTGGGGAGCGCCTTTCGAGGTCGGAGCCTGCGGCAGGTGACTGCTTCATCCTGATCGACCGACAGGACCATTTTTCTCATTTGCACCCCTTACATGTGAGGGGTGTGCAATGACACCAGTGGAGGGAGCATGCATGCATCCACACAAGCTCCTCCAGGTGCCTGCCCCATCTCAGCCCCTTCCTTGCAGCATCAGCGCACTGCCCCCCCAGCCTCCATTAGGGGCCAGAAGCACGCCGATTACTGGAGTCCCCCCTCCAGGAGAGGGAGAGCAGTCCCTCAGATGCTTGATCCTTCTCCACCCCACCAACCCCCGGCTGCCCATACCCATTCCTGAACATGGGTCACCGGCGTCGCATGAGGTACGGTGTCCAGTGCCTCAGCCCTTAGCACCACCAGGCTGGTCACACATTTTATATATAATTGATATTCATTGCAAAAAACTTTGTTAATACATCAGTTAGGGTAAACTGACAAAAGTGGAGAAATGAGATGTGAAGGTAGAGACCCTAACCCCCCACTACCCCAACCCCATCCTCCACAGACCGACAGATGCCGGGGTATGCCACAGGATCACGAGACCCAACTTTTATCCCATTCCATGTGTAAACAGGTTGACATGCTACAGTAAAAGAGAATGGGGTGAGAGTTAGGCCTCCAGACCCCCTGGGCACACCCCACCATCTGTCGTTCTGTGGAGGATGGGGGATGGGGTGTTGGGAGGTGTTGGAGCTGTATCCTAATCTCTCATTTCCTCACTTTTGTCAGTTTAACCCTAACTGATGCATTAACAAAGCTGTTTTGTAATGAATTTCCTTACTTTTTGAAAAAGTGTAATATAACTAGTAAAGAGCATGTGTTGGTGGACTCTGCGCTCCCACCAAGCTGCTCATTTCTACATAACTATATGCATCTGTGGGAGAGTGGGCCCTCCGGGCTCTGCGCTCCTAGTCACACGCAAGTACAGAGCCATACAATAGCCATATAGGGCAAGGAACCTTTGTGCCACTAATGTGTAAATATCTCAGCAACTGTAGCAGCTATAAAAACAATTCAAATGTCATTGTAATCATGACAGCAAGACCTCCACATGCAAAAAAAGTCGACGAAACCTCTATCTCGTTTGGTTTTTGAGTTAGAGGCACCACGGTGGCCACAATTCAATGGACACATGTAACTCGGGCATTTTTAGAATTCTTTCCACCCAATTTTCAACATGGTATTTTGAGGACCCCATGTCATGAACAATGTCACTGCCATTTCATTAATCTGTCCCGAATGTTGAGTTTGCACAGCGAATGTGCCATTCTGTGCCACAGGTGCAAAATCATGTTTTGGGCAGGATGTGAAAAATGACAGCTGTATAATGCTAATGAGGAGGTGTGGAAAAGGGTAATGTTGAAAACCAGGAGGGAAAATATGGAAAACTGGCAAAGTTATGAGCGTGCGTAGAAACTGCACAATGCATGCTCGTAACCTGGACATTTTTTTGAATTCTTTAACAAAATTTTCAGCATGAGATTTTGGGGAATCCCTTCATGAACACTGGCACTGTGAATTTGTTAATCCATCCCAAAAGTTGATTTTGCACAGAGATGCGCCATTCTGTGGCAGAGGTGCAAAAACACACTTCCAGGAGGATGTGAGACATGACAGCTAAACAGTTCATGCAGAGGTGTGAAAAAATGGCAATGTTGAAAATCTGGAGAGAAAATATTAAAAACTGGCAAAGTTATGAGCGTGCGTAGAAACTGCGCAATGCATGCTTGTAACACGGCCATTTGAGGAATTTTTTGCACCAAATTTTGAACATTGGCTTCTTGGGACCTCCCCTCATCAAGACCAGGATTGTAATTTTGTTAATCAGTTCTGAAAGGTGATTTTACATCCTGAAAGTTGATTCCATGCAGCGACCGTGAAATCACCATTCTGGACTGAATAATGAGATGACAGTAGCATTGTTCATGAGGTGGGTGATATTGGAGGCGGGGTTACATGGGTTAATATTGAAGGCAGGGCTTACATTGGGTGATAACAGAGTCGGAGCTTACATTGGTTGATATTGGGGCGGGGCTTACATGGAGTGGTTGGAGGCGGTCCTTATATGGGGTGATATTGGAGGCGGGGCCTACATGGGTTGATATTGGAGGCAGGGCTTACATGGAGTGATATTGGAGGCAGGGCTTATATGCTGACTATGTGGCAAATTCAGATGTTCTGACACATGCAGTTGCTGGTTCAGGGAGCAATGTAGATCTGGTGGTTGTGGGATTCAAACCTAGGACTATGGGGTCTTTTGGTTCATAACTCAGTGCTTTAACCTCTGTGCTATTTTGCAGATCCTATGAAGCGGCCACATTTTTTTTTTTTTAAAGTAATCATTGTGGTCATAGTATAAACAGTATAGCAAGTGAAAACAGGAAGGGCATGGTGAAACCATGATAATAATAACTGCATAATTCTAGAGTGTCCTTGATAAGGCAGTACAGGAGTGTATTCATCTAGAGATCACAGTCATAACCTTTTGCTTGTAAAGCCAAGACACATCCAGTGCACCATCTGAGAAGCTTGGTTAACTAGCTGGTCTAGTCTTTAAGAGCATGTAGTTCAGTAATAAGTGCATATAGCATAGTAAGTTTTAAGTGAAATGGGCTGCTTACTGTTAGAAGCATCAGTATAATGACAACACAATATTTGAGTATTGCTCATTTATTATTTGAACAAAATTCTGAGTAGCCTGGGTTCAAATTCTAGCCAATGCACTGATTTTTTTTATCTCTTCTGTTTCTCTGGGTTTCTACTAAAGACACGTATACTTTGTATTAGAGTCACCTTGATTGCCTGCATTTTTGTAAATCAATCCACTTCCCCATCTGCAGTTTATCAGCACCACACACTACAGGATGACCAATCTTCACATGTTTTATATATATATATATATATATATATATATATATATATATATATATACTATATATATATATATATATATGTAATAGATAAACCACTCTGAGGTGGGCGGTTGTGCTCTGATATATGCATGCCTTGGTGTGCGTTGTATGCACAAGGCCACAGGCCAATTGTGTCAACTGCCCAAGGCGTGCGTATATCAGAGCACGACCGCACACCTCAGAGTGATTTATCTATCTTATAAAATGTCAAAATTGCTTTGGAGGGGGGTAAAAGTGCAGGTGTGCGATCGTGCTCTGATATATGCACGGTCACGTGATGTGTTTTATACAATCAGAACGCTGGGGAGTCACGTGATGCCCTTGGAGGAGTAAGCAGCACGAAGGTGCAGCTCTGCTATTTCGCTGACTAAAGCTACTAACTATACAGACAATAAGGCATAATTCACTTTATAACACAGTGATAGCCTACTGGTTAACCTCAGAGACTGAAAAGAAACTGCCATGGAGATGTCTAAAGAAATGCACCGTAGTGATCCTGACAAAGAGCATATAAAAGATATGATGGTGATGGAGGCCAAAAGGCCACGTAGAAGCTCATCTCCAAATTTAGATCTAAACTCGAATACCATGAACACACAGACAGAACAATTTCAGGAGAACATCTCTACTATCAAAACGGCGTTATTTTCCCTGATAGAGAAATTTCAAGACTGGAAGGCTTCACTGTCAGGTCTAATAATACGAGTGTCAGATACGGAGACCCGTGTTTCGACGACAGAGGACCGAGTACATAAGTTGGAAACAGAAAACATTTCTCTCAAAAAGTCAGTTAAAAAGCTAGATGAGAAAGTCGATGATCTGGAGGGAAGATCGCGCCGCAACAATTTGGTCTTATTAGGGCTTCCAGAGGGAGAGGCGGGATATAAAGCTATACCCTTTCTGCAGAAGCTCTGCACTCGCATTGCAGGCCCCTCACCAAATGGCCCTACATATGTGATTGAACGTGCCCATAGATTGATTAGACCAAGGCCTCCTATGGACCAGTTGCCTTGTCCCATTATTTTTAAAGTATTAAACTATCTGGACAGAGATTGCATACTCAAGGTGGCTAGAAATGCTGAGAAATTGGAATGGGAAGGCAAGAAGCTGAGAATAGTACCCGATTTAACATTCAAAGTCAGACAAGACAGGGCAGCTTATCGACCAATCCAGACCAAGCTGTGGGCAGCTAAAATAAAACACAGGATGTTATTCCCTGTGAGACTAGAGGTGACATTGGATTCAGGAACCCAGAGATATGAGTCTGCCACCCAAGCTGCAACAGATCTTCATAACAGACTACCGGATCTCTTCGGGAAAGGCAGCGGATAATATGGAGATAGAGTGTTAACATCGCGTGCTGCCATATGCGACTGTGGAGACTCGGGTCAGACAAGTCGGAAGATCCTTGGGATGTTTGAATTCGATGGAGAGGGGCTTTGGTAGGGGCAAACATACTGAAAATTCACGGATGCTGTTTTTTCCTTTTGAAAAGATTATTTACATATTATAGAGTTTTGTTCTTCTTTTTGGACCCAAGAGGCAGTCATGTTGTTTCCTGTTGCTTGGAGAAGAACTGAACGATAAATGAGACTGGAGCTCCACCTATTGTCAGAGGTTAGGCTCAGCGAGGAGTCCTTGAGACAAAGTAATTCAGAGACATTTATTAAGTCGAGATGCATTTTTTTTCCCTCTGAACAATTTATGGACTTGATGTTAAAGTTCGTATTTACAGGCATCCAGTTATATCTTATTTTATAGAAGATTATTCTATGGGGACAATTTGGTTCATACTTAAGAAGACAGACAAGTTTACATAAAGGGAAACTGTAGTTTCTGTGGTTAAAAACTTTTTTTGGGGGGGAATAAATAAGAAAAAAGCTATAACAAGAGGGGGGGAGAAACAAGCTATTCATTTCAGGGATGTAGCCATACGAGAAGCCTTTAGATACGGCTATATTAGGACAGGATTAGTAGTTATAGATGTTAAGTTAGTAGCGGAGTAGACATCCCTTAGGGGCACTATTAAGGGGGGGCAGAGACTGCTCACTCGGGGGCATGACGGCTAGAAAGTTTAGGAGAGGGCTAATGGCCTGGATATTAGTATGGGAAGTGGGGTTGATGGAGGGGAAGATATCAGAGAGTTTGTGGGAGTGGGGAAGAATTACAGGAGGGGGTCAACTGGAACAGAGAGTAAAGTACAGTACATTTAGAGAGAGCTGGAGTAGGCAGGACTATCAACATATCACAGCCATCAACTTGACATAAAAATGGGCAGTTGGAATATAATATCCTGGAACATAGAAGGTGGAAAAGATAATTCTAAGAAGTACACTATTTTAAGACATCTGAATAGATACCATCCACACATTGTGATGATACAGGAGACACATATTACTACCAATCAAGTTGTGAAGTTACAGAAACTTTGAGTTGGCCAGGTCTTTGGGGAGGGCAACAGCGAAAGAAGAGGAGGATTAGCACTACTCAAATGTAAGAATGTTCCTTTTAAGGAAATTAAATCTTGACGTGACCAAGAGGGGAGATATATACTAACGCTTGGGAATTTAGCAGGAGTAGAAATTCTCATAGGTTCAATATATGGTCCTAATTCAGACACCCCTGCCTTTTTTCCACCTTTAGCCATGATCATAGCTTTGGTGCCTAATGTTCCCTGTCTTCTAGGGGGAGATTGGAACGTGGTGTACACAAACGATCTAGATAGGTCATACAAGAAAAGATCAGGACTATCTCCAGCACAGCGAGCCCTAAGAAAATTAGTGAGTGATTCAGGGCTGGTTGATCCGTGGAAGTTGCTTCATCCCATAGAGATAGACTACACATTTTATTCCCCCCCCCCCACAAGGTATACTCCAGGATTGATTTTAATCTTCTAAGTTCAACTACATTACATACAGTTGAGGATATGGGAATATATCCTAGAGTGCTTTCTGATCACTCACCCATTTGGATAAAACTAGGATTTTCATCCTTCAGGAGAGCTTATAAATCCTGGTCTTTAAATACACAAATGCTGGCAGAAGATGAGATAGTACAAAAGATAAGAAAGTTCATTAAAGATTCCTGTGAATCCAACCAAAAATCTATTCTGAAAAAAGATATCAACTAGTGGGGTACCACAGGGTTCAGTATTAGGACCGGTCCTCTTCAATGTCTTTATAAGTGACATTGCAGAGGGACTGGAAGGAAAGTATGTCTCTTTGCAGATGACACAAAGATCTGCAACAGAGTTGATGCACAGGGTGGGTGGAAAGGATGAGAAGGGACTTGGCAAGGTTAGATGAATGGTCAAATGTATGGCAGTTTAGATTCAATGCTAAGAAGTGCAAGGTAATGCACCTGGGAAACAAAACCCAGGGGAAGAGTACACAATGGGGGATGAGATACTAACAACAACAAAAATGGAAAGGGACCTGGGGGTAGTCATATCAGATGACCTAAAGGTGGGCAAGTAATGTGAGAGGGCAGCAAGGAGGGCTGGGGGGATACTGGGATGCATAGAGAGAGGCAACACCAGTAGAAAACAGGAAGTTATTATCCCTCTGTACAGACAGCTGGTGAGACCCCATCTGGAGTACTGTGTGCAGTTCTGGAGACCCAATCTCTGCAAAGACATAGACAGGATGGAAGCTGTCCAGAGGAGGGCACTAAATGGTGCAGGGTCTGCACTGGAAGACATATGAAGAGAGACTAAAGGAGCTTAATATGTATAGCCTCGAGGAAAGGAGGGAGAGGGGGGACATGATAGAAACTTTCAAGTACCTCAAGGGAATCAACAAAGTCCAAGATGGTAGCATCTTTCAAAAAAAGAGGTGTGCAAGAATAAGGGGGCACAATGTGAAGATGGGGGGGCGGCTCAGAGGTATTTTAAGGAAGTATTTTTTCACAGAGAGGGTTGTGGATGCATGCAACAGCCTTCCAGAGGAGATTGTGGAGTCAAAAACAGTGGTGGAATTCAAGCATGCATGGGACAGTCATAAGGCCATTCTAGGGGGTGGGGGTAGGAAGAAGTAGGCTGCTGGTTAACTAGGATCTGCAGCTTATCCAGTAGGTAGGGAAATGGGAAGACTGGGTGGGCCAAGCGGTCCTTATCTGCCATCAAATTCTATGTTTCTATATCCTATGGGGTGCTTTAAAAGTGACATGGAGGGGAGAATTCATTAGACTTGCCACTAACAGAAAACAGAGAAAGATAAAAGAGGTGGAAGAATGGTTAGATAGAATAAGGTTTTTAGAACAACATTTGAGTTAAGATACAGATGAGAAAATTTGGGCGGAACTTCACTCCCTAAGAGCAAATTATGCAGCTTACAGCCTAAACAATACAGTGAAAACATCTTTAAAGTGGAAAGTGACATATATTGGGCAGGGTGAAAAAGCCGGAAAATTATTAGCGAATAAAATAAAACAACAAAGAGAGGCTAGATGGGTAACTGCAATACGAGACAGGGAAACAGGGAAGTTAAATTCTAACCCAGAGGAAATTGTTAAATTTTTTCAAGAGTATTATACAGAACTGTATACATCGCAACATATAGATTTAGACTATGGGAATAAATTGAAGCTTTTTTTCAGAGATATCCAGATGCCAAAACTTACAGTAGCTCAAAGTTCAACATTAATAGGGGAGGTTATCCTACAGGAAATTAGAGAAGCAATTGATAGGCTGTCGGTAGACAAGGCACCAGGACCTGACGGGTACCCTCCAGCCTTTTATAAAACATTTAAAGAGGAGTTGGCACCATACTTACAGATACTATTTAATTATATGTATTCAGCTGAACCAAAAGAACTGGCATTGTTTGAACCTAGAATCGTGGTTATACCCAAGCCGGGGAAAGACCAGACTTGTCCGGAGAATTATAGACTGATCTCATTATTAAACATTGAGATCAAGATATTAGCCAGTGTACTAGTGGCCAGACTTAAAAGGGTATGGGACAATTTGATAGGACCTGACCAAGTGGGATTTGTTGCAGGGAGGCATTCGAGCGACCATTTCAGGAAGATATGCCATTTTCTTTCTGCGTCGGGGGATACGGACACTGAAAAGGCATTTGTGTCCCTCGATGCTGAAAAGGCGCTTGATAGAGTGAGTTGGAAATATCTATTTGATCTTTTACCTAGATGTGGAATACCCCAAGAATATAGTCAATGGATTGCGGTCCTATGTGCAGCTCCTTCAGCAAGAGTTGCATGTAATGGGGTCATCTCCAACAATTTTAGGTTATCAAGAGGAACCAGACAGGGCTGTCTGCTGTCTCCCATGCTTTTTAATTTATGTATTGAACCCTTAGCTATAAAAATTAATACATCAAGGGCAATTAAAGGAATAAATATTGGCCCTGACGCATATAAAATTTCGATGTTCACAGATGACATTCTCATGCATCTCACCTCGTGGCGTGAATCGGTACCGGCAGTTTTGAGATTAATAGATGAGTTCAGTTCCGTGTCAGGATATAAGCTTAATCGCCATAAAACAGCAGTACTTTCATTGACACCTGAATATACCAAGAAGGAAGTAGAGGAGATGGGATTGAAATGGGCTGTTAGCTCGCTCACCTTTTTAGGTCTAGAGCTTCCACAAGACATCAATAAGCTGAAATCCTTGAATATAGACCCTATAGTAACACAGATGCAGCAAGACCTAAAGAGGTGGCAAACTTGCCCTTATCCCTTTGGGTAGAGTTAATCTAATTAAGATGGCTGTTTTCCTAGGTTAATGCATCCCTGTCTATGTTGAACTTAGCTCTCCCTAAGGCATGGTTTAAAAAAATCAATTCTATATGGTCTGCTTTCCTCTGGAATGACAAAAAAAACAGAAGGACAATAAACAAATTAATGGGTGGGAAAGAGAAGAGAGGACTGGGTATTCCTAACCTTTTTTTATACTATTCGACTTTCCAGACTTCCAAATACTTCTTATGGCTGGCACCTCAGGAATCTGTCCCTCCAAATTTGATATGGTATAAGTTTGAGAGACAAATCGTCCTCTCTAATAATATTTCATTAACATCACTACTTTATACTGCAAGTAAAAAAAGACCACAGTCCTGGAGGCATACGCCGTTAGCTTCGACTATGGAGGCCCATTCCCAGCTGTGTACTTATTTTAAATTGGATAACAGGAGAGATTTAGGCCAGCCATTAGTTCATCATTTGAATTTCCAATTAGGTAATAAGACTATTCCTCCTACATTTTGGAAAAGAATAGATACAGCTAAAGTTGCAGACGTAGTTAAAGATCACAAATTTCTGATCCCCAAAGACATTAAAACAATTTTTAAGCTGACAGACTTTCCCTTGTTCAAATATTTACAAATTAAACAATGTGTAAAGGCAGTACTTGGGGAACCACCATGGTCGGCTCGGGCTTCGGAATTCTTCAAGGAGGTATTTAAGCGGGCTATACAGCCAAAATCCGTAGCTCGGATTTATAAATTGTTGACCAATAGAGCAGAGGAGATACCTTCTCCAATAGCTTTCTATTGGCAACAGGCTGCAAACCTATCCTATGATGTGTCCATCTGGGAATCAGTCTGGAAAAATAATTATAAATTGGTAAAACAAGACAGATTACGTTTGGTTAGATTTAAGGTACTCCATAATTTGTACTATACACTGATTAGAAGACAATATATGGACAAGATGCAAAGTAAATTATGCCAAAGGTGTAAAAGAGAGCCGGGTTCTCTTATGCATATGATATGGACATGCCCCAGTTTTCAGAACTTTTGTCAGCAAGTAAAGGGCTTCTTGTTACCTTTGTTTGAAAAGGGAGACATTTTTAATATTGAAACATGTGTGCTTGGTAACCTCTCAGCTATAGAGAATCGGACTTTGCAGTACTATATGGCTCTCACTTCAGCAGTCTCACTGCTTGTAATCATGAGGCATTGGATTAGAGAAACTCCACCCTCCATTAGGGAATGGATACAGGAATTGAATATAGCCTACTATGCTGAACAGGCAATTGCATCACAATTCCATACTTTAGATATTTTTAATAATAGATGGGAGAAATTTTCACTGTTTTTAGTTGGGAGGTATAAGGATTTATAGAAGAAGAGTGTTCCACCATTTGGATAGGACAGCATGTAATTCAAGAAGGTAAGAAGTTAAATATATGAGAGTTTGTAGTATGAAAATGACAGTCGTTCTCTTTTATTTCGCTATCCCTAGATATTTATGTCCCAGTTCTCCAGGAGGGTGAGGGTAGTGGGGGGGAGATTGTAATAGCTAAATATGATATAAGACTAAATGGGATGGGGGGAGGAGGGTAGGAGGGTGGGAGATAAACAGAGTGGTCAGTTGAGACATGTTTAATGCTATTTTGCATGCTATGTATGGAAGATGTGTCTTCAAAATGTCAATAAAGTGTACTAAATGAAAAAAAGAACAATCAGAACGCTGGATTTGGAGGATGATGTCCTCCTCATTTTATAAATATATATATATATATTCTATGCAAAAAACTTCGTTAATGCATCATTTAGATTAAACACAACAATTCAGGAAATGAAAAATCTTAGGTTGCCCTCCCCGGACTGCCCATCATCCAAGAGATTGAGGTTGATGGTGGTAACATTAATGTAGGGCCTAAATGTCACACCATTCCATCTGAAATTACATTCACAAGCCACAGTAAATAAGAATATGGTGACATTTAGGCCTCACAACCCCAATGACACACCCCGTCAGCTGTCAGTCTTGGGATGACGGGCGGGTCTTGGAGGAGGGCAACCCTAAAGAGTTTTCATTTCCTTACTTTTTGTGTTTTAACCCTAAATGATGCATTAATGATGTTTTTTACATAGAATATATATATATATATATATTTATATAGAAAGAGAGAGAGAGAGGGGAGAGAAAGAGGGAGATATTGAACAGACACGGAGTGAGCAGCCATCCCTTTCTTACTCCATTTTTTATATTAATTTTGATTGTCAAGGATCCATTATTGTCAATTTGTACTATAGCATTGGTATCTTTATGTAGCATAATACGTACAGTAGTTTCAAAAGTTGATGGTCAGTCCCTAGGTCATACAAGATATGCCATAAGAAGTCTCTGCTTAGAAGGTCAAAAGCCAATTTTATGTCTAAGAATGCCATATACAGTTCTATTTTTTGTTTTAAGAATACATACAGTACTTGTATATCAAATGTTGTAGTGTGAAAATTTGGTCTACAGTGGCAAAGCCTATTCTAAAACTGCCCTGACTGATAGAAGTTGTTTTTCATGTAACCATTTTTAAAATCCATCTACTATACATTTTTGAGTGTACACACAATAAAGAGATAGATCTGTATGTAACATGTAGGAGAATCTCTATCCCGTTTTTTTGAAAAGTGGCACAACAATTCCTGTCTTCCATATATCTGGTATTCTAAAAGAAGAATTTATTTCAGAAAACAATTTGGCTAATATAATAGCCGACCAGTCGATGTTATGCTGAAAGATTTCTGCACAGAAGGCCATCAGGCCCAGGGGCTTTGTTATTCTTTTGGGTTTTGATTATATCTTTTATCTCTTCAGGAGAGATATCATTCCATGTATTACCAATACTAAGTATTGACTCTTCAAATTCAGTATTTACTTCGAAGGTCCTTTTACCGTATATTGCATTAAAGTATAAATTCCATTTGAAGGCAGGGATTATCGCTTCAGATATATTTCTGTTGTTATCCATTCCATTTGCAACCATTGTCCAAAATGTTTTTTTTTGTCTTTATTATAAATAGCCTCTTGTAGAGTTCCCCCTAAGTTTTTCTTGTGTTTTTCCCTTTTGGTCTTAATCAACAGCTTATATTCCTTTCTTATATTAATATATCCTTTTCTGGCTTCTACTGAGCCACTCTTTTTTGCTAATCTGCCAATTTTGTGTACTTCTTTTTGTAAGGATGTACATCTCTTATTATACCATACCGTACCCTTTTTGTTATACCTAATAGATTGTGTAGATAGATTTCTTTTTATCAAAGACTCAGTCAAACACTTAGATATAATCTCAAAAAGGAAAAAGACATCTTCATTGTTAACTGATACCTCCAAGATTTTGCTACGCACTGTATAACATTCATTTTTTCACAATAGAGCAGTTCTGACATTTTTACCTCTGTTTCATCTGACCATTTAATCCTTTTAGCATTGTAAGCTGACATATTATCTCTCATTATGCGTTTATTATTTTGGAAATGTGGTCATAGATTAGTGCCTGGTGTACCCTTATAATTTTAACTGTCTTTATTTAAATCCAGAATTAGTGATAAGGGGAAATGATCACTCTCCCACCATTCTAGAACCTCCAACCGTTTAACCTGCTTATAAGAAAATATATCAATCAGACATAAGTCCAGACACTTTCTCCATATATTGTAGGGGATATTATTTCACCTTGTTTGTCAGTTACTGTATGGTTCACCCATCTAGCATTCTTAAATTTAACTCTCCTGCTAACTCTAATAATCTCACACTGCTTTCGTTGTACTTGCTATCCTTATCCGAATGCCTAGGTTGACATCAATTGGCCAGCTACTTGTTTATATTTCTTGTTTTATCCCTGTCCTTGCATTCAGAACTCGTAATATTACCAGAGGAATCCCCTGCAGAGATTCCTGTATTTCCTTAATTATAAATTTAATATCGTTTATAGTACTTTTTTTATTTATCCCTCTTTTCTGAGGCAGGATGAAACTATTAATAATTATTATAACTGGATGTTCTTTGTCAAGTAAGAGAAGGAATAGGCATAGTGGATCACATATGTTTAGTTTCAGCACTGACAGGTTTAATTGGCATGATATAGATGTGGAAATTCTCCCCGCTGGCCTGCCAAATTTCTTTTCTTTATTTGTATATATGTTCCACTGCTGGTGGCCATTGAGCTGAAAATCATCCTTCTCCAACATCCATGTTTCTTGGAAAAGGAGGATATCATCTTCTTAAATAATCTCCCATCACTTACTGGTTTGTGCTCAGCTCTGTTATATATCAACAGTCTGGTTCTCTCCTCCTCCTCCTCTCCAAACCTTTCAAACATAGATCAGAATCTCAATCAGAACTTCAATACCTTTCAGCTCTGGCTATTGCAAAACAAGCTTGTCCTAAATAAAAATAAAACTGTGGCTATGCTCTTTGGCTCAGGATCAAAATTTCAGTCCTGCACCCAGTCCTTATGCATCAGAGTGCTAGATGTCTCTCCCCTCAACACAGTTACCTCCTTTAAATACCTAGGAGTAACCCTTGATCTTGCCCTGGACTTTGACCTGCACCTAGCTACGGTCATCAAATCCATTAATATTCAACTGGGACTGGCTTATAAGGTCAGGCATAGCTTAACATCTGCAATGAGGTTGGCCATTGCACAGTGGAATCTGAGACCGAAACTGGCATATGGGTTACTAGCCTTTCCAGCAACAACTGGAGGGCTCCTCTGTAAGTGGGATGTCCGCTACAACAGCATATGCTGTTTTGCTCTGTCTCTACCTAAATTAACTCACCGATGCACGCTATACTCCAGCTTGGGATTGCTTGCCCCTTCTGCTTTGCATCAGTTCACTTTCTCCTGCTTTATAAAGAATGCAATCTCCTCCTAGACACCTGACAAATTAGATTTACTGCTCAGACCTGTGACCCCTGCCTACCTACTGAGGTCAGCTGACAAATCCCTGCTGGTTCAACCGAGATGTAAAACCAAAATGACGGAGAATGTTTTCTCTGTCTGTGCCCCTCAACTATGGAATTCCCTTCAACTGAAACTAAGAAACTCCCTTTCTCCACATTGCTTTAAACAGAACCTTCATGAGGCTTTCTTAAGCTCTGAACCTTCCTCCTGTACTTTGTCTACGTACTCCTTTACTGGTTCCTCCTAGCTGCCTACCATCACCAACCTCTACTACATCTTGCTATCTCCCTACTAGCACTTATTCACTGGATGTTGATTTAATGACTGTTAGTCTACTTGCACTTGTATTCCTGTTTTGTTACTACATACTGTTTCCTGTAAATGTACTGTCATTACTGCAATTTTTTGTAGAACTGTAACTGTGACTGATTCTCTACTTGTTCACCTGATGTTTCTTTGCATTTACCATTGTTTACATACCCTCTGTTGTAGTCTCCTGGGTTGTACCTGTAAATAGGCAGCCATGCTGCCTAGTGTACCTACCTGGTCAACAAAAACTAAATAAACATATCATATCCCTCCATTCAACTGCAGATGTTGGCATCATCTATAAAAATACATACTTCCCTTTCAGTTTCTCAGCAATGTCACTTATGAAGCCATTAAAGTGGATTGATCCCAGTACTGAGCCCTGTGGCACCCGATCATTCCTCCGTCATTTAAGTGAGTGCCATTTATCATCACCATCTGTCTCCTATCCATTAACCAGTTTCTAACCCAGTTCATTACTCTGGATACCACCCCCAGGCTGCTAAGTTTCTTTATCAGTCACCTGAGAGACACAGTGTTGAAGGCCTTGCTGAAGTCCAGATATGCTACATCCACTACCTTCCCCTGATTTATTTCTCTGGTCACACAATCACAAAACTCTATCAGATTCATTTGCATGAACTCCCTCCCCATGAATCCATGCTGCTTCTGGTCTTGCAGCCCACTGAACTCAAGATTCTTAACCAGTCTTTACTTTAGCATAGTTTCCATTAAATTCCCAACCACTGATATAAGACTGACCAGCCTATTGTTGCTAGCCTCCTCCCTGCTGCTGCTGTTATGTAGAGGAACCGCATCAGCTCTTCTCCAGTCTCATGGAACCATGCCTGTTTCTAGTGAGCTGTTGAGCAGGGCTGTCAGTGGGGCAACTAGCCCCTCCCTGAGTTCCTTTAGAACCCTTGGATGTATCCCATCCAGTTCCATAGCTTTGTCCACCTTCAGAGCTGCAAGTCCCTTCTGGACTCTTTCTTCTGAAACTACTTGTGTCCGTCTCCTCCCCTTTCTTGCTAATAAAAACATAAAAACATTGACAGCAGAGAAGGACTGCCTGGCCCACCTAGTCTGCTCATTCGCTACCTATTTAAACTCCAGATCTTAAATGATCAGCAGCTTACCCTCTCTTTTCTATCACTAGGGTTGCCTTCTGTCTATCCCATGCGTTCTTGAACTCACCAGTCATTTTAGCCTCTACAATCTCCACTGGGAGGCTGTTCCATGCATTCACCACCCTTTCTGTGAAAAAATACTTCCTCGCATTACCCCTGAGTCCCCCCCAACCCCTTGTTCTTGAACATTTCATTTTTGAAGGATAGGGAAAGTGGAAATTATTTAACCAGGAAAGGCACACTAAGCTGGAGCTTGTTTCCAGGTGTGACCTGGAAGCACAAGGAAGTTAAGTGACTTGCTCAGGGTCACACAGTATGCAAGTGGAAGCTGTGGGATTCAAACCCAGGTCTGGTCTGCTGGATGTCACCAGATTTGCAGCTCAGAGCCTTAGACCACTGTGCTATACTGCTGCCCTCCTGGACCTTGTTGATTCTCCTGAGGTACTTGAAAGTCTCTATCATAACCCCTCTTTCCCTCCTTTCCTCCAGGGTATACAAATCGAGGTCTTTCAGTCTTTTCTCATATGTTTTCTGGTGCATTCCTTTCACCATTTTTGTTGCCCTTCTCTGGACTGCCTCAATTCTTTCATGTCCTTCAGGAGAGTTGGTCTCCAGAACTAAACACAGTATTCCAGATGTGGTCTAACCAATTGTCTGTACAGTGGCATCACCACCTCCTATTTTCTACTGGTGATGCCCCTCCCTATGCACCCCTGCATTCCTCTGGCCCTCCCACCACCTTTTTACATTGCTTGGCCACCTTCAGGTTGTCCATTATGTTTACTCCCAGGTCCCGTTCCAGTTTTGCTTTTGTTAGTATCTCCCCTCCTCCAATTTTGTATTCCTCTCCAGGATTCCTGTGGCCCAAGTGCATAACTTTGCACTTTTTTGTATTGAATTTAAGCTGCCACACTCTTGACCACTCTTCCAATTTGGCTAGGTCTCTTCTCATTTTTTCCACCCCGTCTGGAGTGTTTACCCTATTGCAGATCTTGGTGTCATCCGCAAAGAGGTTTACTTTCCATTCCAGTCCCTCCGCAATGTCACTAATGAAGACATTGAAGAGGACTGGCCCCAGATCTGAGCCCTGTGGCACCCCACTTGTCACCCTGCTCTCCTAGGATTGAACTCCATTTACCATCACCCTCTGTGTCCTGTTGCTCAGCCAATTTTGACCTAGTGTATCACCTTGTGACCTACTCACAGACTGTGCAACTTGTTTACTAGCCTCCTGTGTAGGACAGTGTCAAATGCCATGCTAAAATCTAGGTAGGCCATGTCCACCTCCCCTCCCTGATCTACCACCCTGGTTACCCAGTCAAAGAAATCTATCAGATTTGTTTGACAAGATCTCCCTGCTGTGAATCCATTTTGCCTTGGGTCTTGTGCCCTACAAGCCTCCAGGTATGCCACACTCCTTTCCTTTAACATGGATTCCATGATTTTCCCCACCACTGAGGTCAAGCTGACTGGCCTATAATTTCCAGCCTCCACCTGGCTCCCACTTTTGTGTAGTGGTACCACATTCATCCTCCTCCAGTCATTTGGTATGACTCCCTCCTTTAGTTATTTGTTAAATAGGGCTGTCAGTGGTGCCCCTAGTATCTCCCTGAGTTCTTTCAGTATTCTGGGATGCATCCCCTCTAGTCCCATTGTCTTGCTCACTTTTGGTTTTGAGAGTTCCTTTAGAACACTCTCCTCCATGAATCGACTGGTGTCCACTCCCCCCCCCCGATGTGTATTTCTACCCCTAATTTTGGTCCCTCCCCATCCCCTTCCTTTGTAAATACCAAGCAAAAGTATTCATTTAGAATTTCTGCTTTTTCTAGGTCCCCCTTAGCACACTCCCCTTCCCCTTCATTCAACCTCGCAATCCCTCCATTGATGTTTTTTCTTTCCCTGATATACCTGAGGAAGGTTTTGCCACCTTCTTTTACTAATTTTGCTATCCTTTCTTCAGTTTGTGCCTTTGCACACCTGACTTCCTTTCCCATCTCCTTCTACTTTGCATGGTACATTTCTCTGTCTCCCTCCCTCTGTGTTTCCTTGCAGTTTCTGAATGCCTGTATTTTTCCCCTAACCTTCCCTGCCACTTCTTTTGAAAACCATAGTGTTTTTTTTTCATTCTTTTTGCTTTGTTTACTAGCTTTACAGAGAGGTCTGTTGTCTCTGCTATGGCTCCTTTAAGTTTCTAAACAATACTCTGTGAACAGTCACCCCACACCAGGGTGTGCTATCAAACAATAACATTCAAATCTCAAAAAAGGCCAGCATTACCCACCACTCAAGTAAAGGCAATGACACAGTATACGTCTAAATATTTGCAGTTTAATAATACAGCTTTAAACACAAAAGGTGCAAAATACACAAACCTCACACATGCTGTTAGCACAGGCTGGGAGAGCAGGGCAGGGCCCAACTGACTTCTACAGGTTTTGCAGTAGCCTCTTCAGGAAGTGTTTAAAGCTGCATTATTAAACTGCAAATATTTAGACATATACTGTGTCATTGTCTTTACTTGAGTGGTGGGTAGTGCTGGCCTCCTTTAAGTTTCTCCCACTGTTCCTCCACTCCCCCCTTCCCCTTCACCAGGATTCTCCAGAGGTGTTCTCCCATTTTTGCAAAGTGTGCCATCTTGAAGTCCAGGATCTTTACTTTTGAGTGGCTTGATTCTATTACTGTCTTCACCTTAAACCACACTGTATGGTGATCACTGGACCCTAGATGACTGCCCATTGATAAATCCGTTATTCTGTCACCATTTGTGAGAACCTGGTCTAGTATTGCTCCCTCCCATGTGGGATCCTTCACCAGTTGTCTGAGTCATGCTCCTTTGAGGGCTTCCAAGATGTCTCTGCTCCTGATAGTGGCTGCTGCATATGTGTTGTGGCATGTTTAGGTCCCCCCACCAGCAACACCTCCCCTTTCTCTGTCATTTTGTGTATGGTTTCCACTAATACCCTGTCTATTTCTTCCCCCTGTGCTAGAGGTCTGTAGACAGCTCCAGTGCAGATGGTGGTCCATTTCCCTCCACCCCCACTGTAAAGATTGAGCTGAAGTATCTGTTCAGGATGTCTGTTTTTTCTTGATCTTTTTCTGCACAGTCTTCCCCCTCTGCCCTGCTAATCCTCAGTATCCCTCCCCTTGCTGTCTTCTTCTTTCTTATGTGTCTGAAGAATATCTTATCCTCCTTTGTGACCCTTTTGACACTTCTTTCCTCTGTCTGCACCTTTGCTGTCCTCACCACCTTGCGTACTTCCCATAGCTTTACTAGGTATACATCTCTGTCCTTCTCCCTCTGTGTTTCCTTTTACCACCTGAATTCCATTCTTTTTTCCTTCACCCCCTTTTCCACTTCCTTAGAAACATAGAATTTGATGGCAGAATAGGACAGCTTAGCCCATCTAGCTTGCCCAGCTCTTCCCTACCTATTCAATCTCTGCAGACCCTATCCCTGTATGGTTTCTGTTGACCCAACCACTTCCCAGCAACCTATCTAATAGGTATACCATTAGAATGGCAACTGAATTTTGTCACCACAATTGGGGTGCCACAATAAGGGCGATGATGACAGGGGCGATCTTGATTTTAGATCACCCCTCAGTTATGCTGCCCTTTGCACCCACACGATTTCTACCCCCCTCTGGGATATGCCCACCCCAAAGGAGGTTATATTTAGTTGTGGGGGTGTGGGGGTACTGGGCTTTGGCACTCTCCGTTCCGTGAGCCACAGTGCCTGGCACAGAAATGCTGAGCGGCATATTGCCTGTGCCCATATCAGTGTCAACAAAATGACTGTCACACCGATATGGGTGAACCTATCTAATATACCCCCATGTCTATCCCATGCATGTTTGAAGACCCCCAGTGTTTTGGCTTCTACCACATCAGCTATCTTTTCAGTGAAGAAATGTTTTCCCACATCACTCTTGAATCCCCCGCCCCCCCAACTTTATCATATGCCCCATGGTCCAGGTGCCTAGAGAATTTAGAGACTTAGAGAACCAGAACAGCCTCTTTTTCCTTCTGCTTGTATGCACTTCCTTCATGCAGAGGTTACTTACTTTAGCTATATCCTCCCTTGTTTCTGCTCACTGTGTCTACAACCCTCCCTGGCATTCCCCCTTCAAGACAGTTTCTGAGGCAGTCCCCCATTTCTTTAAAGTCTGCTCAGCTAAAGTAAAGGACCCTCATCCTTGTGTGATTACCCTCTGATCCCGTCTTAATGTTAAGCCACATTGTACGGTGATCACTGATACCCAAGGGACTGCCCACTGTGACATTTACAACTCTATCCTTGTTTCTAAGCAAAGAATGAATATGGTAGGTGCTTAAACTTTCAAAGAAAAATAGTCATGTCTTCAATTGAATCTTGATGCTTTCATTTTCAATATTTTCTGGCAGCCTTACAGTATCTTTCTCAACATTTCACCTCTATCTTTAAAGGCTTCCGCAACAGCTAGCCTAAAAGCTGATAACTGATATACAGTCATTATATTATGACCACTATATATAATTCATACAGAAATACAAGATTTTATCAATCACATACAATTTACTCATGGTTATATAGCCACTTTTTCTAACAGCCTCTTATTCATTTTCTGTGTATTTTCTATACACACACAAAAGGAATAATATTTATATATTCTTTAATATTTTAAATAAGCTTGTTATTGTCACTTTGCACTTATCCAAATGTCTTAGTACTCCCTCCACCACTCACTCCAACATCACCATGTGCATTCACAATGTCCTCTTGGCTATTAGTGATTTGTATTTAAATAAAAAAGCTACATAAGCAAATGCCACAAATGAGCACAATAAGCAAAAAAGTGGAAGGCTTACCAGGATAGGCTGTTCCACTTGTCAAAAAGAAAAGTTTAAACAAATTGTCATTTCTCACATTAGTACTTTGAATGCTTTTTAAACAGACATAAAATAATTGCATTTGTTAAAACAACACTTACTTATGATAAATGATTTTAAGCTGGTGTTGTGTACAGTATATTCACTTTATCCATTGCATGGATACAAATAACTTTTTTCTTGGGGTAGCCAAACCACTTAACTTTTAGCCAGTATTTTCCCAAATGCTCACTGTACTTGAGGCATATTCATTAAGTGAATACAGCCAAATTAGCTGAAAAATTTCTGAAGTGCTCATGGTGGCATCTTTGTGGCAGTTTGATATGGCTGAAAGTGTGTCTCAATTTATTTTCACTACCACTGCCCTCTGCTGATAACATAAAGATGTCAGTCAAGTGGATGATGTGCTAGAGATGTGTGCAGGGTTGCTAAGCAACTGTACACTGACACTAAGATCTGACCATGGTCTCAGTGTTCAGGGTTGTGGCGGTGAATGCTGTAAATACTTGCGTGTGTCACATTAAGCCAGTGGAATTCACAAAAATAATGAATCACAGTATATCTTCTACTAAATGCTAAATAATAAAACTCAGTATGTCATACTCAGACAAAGCCATTTATGTAGTTACTTAATCCAGTTATATTGACTCAGTCACTAGGATCATCTCCGTGATGCTTGATGAAATGCAACTTCATTTCTTTATTGCAGTATTATCTATTTCATCAGAATGCTCGGTATAAGACAGGGCTATTATGCAATCAACCTATAATTACCATATTATTAATCACCCTTTAATCATATATTAATTCACATTCTGTACAAAAATCTATCTGCTTCCAAGAAACATAAATCTCTAAATTCTAACCAAGGGGATATGAGCTGACAAAAGCTTTGAGGTTGAACACGAAACTAGATTCTTAATATAATTTCTCTTATATGTTCCAAATATGGAGGTTATCATGACAAAACAATATCTTATAATCAGAACTTATCAAAAAAACCTACTAAAAAACTATGTGGGGGTGCAGACAAATGGGGGATACCTGGAATGATGATCTTTCCATATGTAGTCATCTAAAAGATAACACAACTTTACCAACAGGCATTCTAGTTTGTATCCCCATTTGTCCCTATCTGTGGATTTAATGCTTCCATTTCAAAAATCCAGTGCATTTCAGCACACTCAAGGGTCTTAGTAAAGTCTCCACCCCAGGGAGAAGGTGCAATCACCTCCAAGCCCCAGAAGTGCAGAGATGTTCCCCGTGTGGTCCTCTGTATTAAAATGTTCTACTACAGGTGTCTGTGCTTTGATTCTAATGTCATTCTTGTGTTCTTGAATCCTGACTTTGATCTGCCTAGTTGTCTTTCTTATGTAAATGTGATTACACAGGCACTGCAAATAAGTATATTGCCCCCCATTGACTCACAAGTTATTTGTTGGCTTGTAACATATTCTTTGTTTGTAAATGGATGAACATAAACCATTTTCTTACTAGTGTATCCACACATGGAACGACCACACTGAGTCATACTCAGCCTCAGTGGGCCCAGAAGTAGCTGCTGACTAGGCTTTTTCTACCCTGTGGATGGTCTGTTTGAACTAGTTTATCCTTAATGGCCATAACTTTTTTCACTGTCACCTGCAGAAGCATCAAATATTCCTCTATTTGGGGGGAAAATACCTGATAATATTCTAGCATGAATGTAGTATCCTTCTGATTTCATTAAATTTTTGAACTGAATGTAGTGGAAAATATCACTCTGTTTGTTGATTCCCCTGGCTCTTTATCTTGTAAAGCCTGTTCTTGTATCATACCATGAATTCTATGACTAGACCATTGTAAACTTTTTCTACTATAACCTCTCTGTTGAAATATGTGTTTAGTTTGTATAATTTCATTATGAAAGTCTACATCCTTGCTACAATTTATTCTAATCCTTAAAAACTGAGAATATTGTATGCTTTCTATTAGATTTTTTGAATGGTAACTGGCAGCGTGTAAAATATTATTCATCACTGTGGACTTTTGGTACAGGGTGTTGTCAAATCCTAAATCACTGATTTTTGTAATATCCAAATAGGGAACATGTTCTGGACTGCTGGTCATAGTAAATTTTAAGTTTTGTTTACAGTTAGTCAAATAGTGATAGAACATTTGTAACTGGTCTGCACTTCCCTTCCACACTAAGAAGAGGTCATCAATGAATCTCTTATATAGAAAAATATGATGATAATATGGAGTCTGTTGTTCATCTAAAATGTAAGTTGTTTCAATAAAATGCATGTATGCATTGACATAACCAGGGGCCATCGTTGATCCCATGACTGTTCCATAGCAGTGTTCAAAAAGGTTTCCTCCAAAGATTAAATAATTTCCAGACAAAATAAATTCTGCTAACATCTGTAGAATATTCATTTTTGGATGGTGAGTTTTCAACTGGGTATCTAATAAGAGGCAACTTCTTCATCATGTGGAATGGATGTATATAAATCTTCTGATACATCAAGTGTTACTAGGAGGTATCCTTCTTCTGACACAGGGAGGCTGGCATTCCTGAGTATTTGTAATGAGTGATACCTTGAAGATAGGTTAGAATTCCTTTGATCAATAATTGTAAATGAAAGTTAATGTATTTTGAAACTGGATTGAAAAGGCTACCCTTTCCAGGCACTACTGTACACCCAGGAGGATCAATGGAATTTTTATGAATTTTGAAACTGTGTAAAAAAATAGGAATTCTTTTTTTTTTTTTTTGCATTATTAATTTTGCCCCTCCAACATGCTCCAGGACCCACCACTCCTTCAGGCTGCCATGGTCCCTGACATACCTCCTACTGCCCCCTCAAGCTTCCTTACCTTACATCGCAGCCTCCCCGGGGAAACCCGGCATAACCCTTCAGCGGGTGGGTCCCTCTCCTCCGAAGGGGAAGGCACCAGTGGGGACAGCCAGCACACTCTTTCATTTGGACCCAGGGCACTGCTGAGGTGGACATGGCTCCAACAGGGGTTTTAAAAACATCAGCAGACCGGCAGCCATCATTTGGCCGATCCTGAAGTGGTTTCCACTTTTCTAGTTTTTCCTCTTTGCTTTGCTTGTGCAGTGCTCCCGGTCTCCACCGGCGGCCACTGAAGAGTGATGCAGTCCTGCTACCCACCCCAGAAGAGGAGAACAGTCCTACAGATGCTCAATCCTCTCCTCCCCCTGCCAACCCCCAGTGCCCCAAAATAGGAATCCTTATATGAGTTTGCATCAATAAATTTGCTTACCAATCTTGTAATGGATTTGATAACACCAGTTCCTCTACAGAGGCCAGCATTCTCTTAAGTGACATAGTGGGATCCCTATCCAAAGGTTTGTAATTATTTACATCATTTAACAACTTGTAATACATTCTCTGCTCAGGGCTAGAAGCACGTACCTCAGTAGTCTACATTAAATAGATCCACAATGGTAGAAAAAACACACACACACATTATTGGCACATCAAGGGGTGGGGAGGTAGTATTCCAAACTTGGGGGAAAGGCACATAAACAGAACCTTCTTTCATAAAGACTGTGACTTTAAGAGGAGTGAAAATGCCAGACTCCTGGGGGATAGGTTGGTTGATTCACAATGCAAGTATGCTGCGGTTAATAACAACATTGATTGTCTTTCTGTGAGTGCAAATCCAAAGGAACCTGCTTCTGTCAACTCATCAATGCCAGATTTCAAATAACAACCCAAAAAAGGGAATGTTCAGCCTCTCCATACTGAGTGCATCACTTCCCCCAGTTCTACAAGCAGCTTTATTTTTTTTATTTTATTTATTTATTTTTATTTTTTTTTTGCAATACCTACAACCAAGCTGGGAAGATAGTTTACAAGAGCCAGAGCCACAGTTTTCAAAATTTTAACAAAACCGAGAACCAGAGAATGGGTTTGGAACCATCTGCTGGAACCACAAGAAAACTTATTATTTGTAAACATGTTCTCTGGCAAGGCATTTTACATTTCTATTCTAGTAAGACCTCTGGCTTGTGCTAGCATTTAAAATGGCAACCTTTAAATACTTAATGGGGATTAACAAGACTAGTATGGAAAGCATCTTCCAGATTAGAAGGGGGAGGGTCACGAGGGGGCACAAGATGAGACTGGAGGGGGAAAATTCAGGAGGGAGGTCAGGAAACATTATTTCACTGAGAGGGTGGCAAATAAGTAGAATACTCTGCTGGAGGAGGTAGTAGCCTGTAGTACAGTAGACAATTTTAAGAGGGGATGAAACAGAGTGAGGGGGTAATTATTAGGAGAGATGGGGTGGGTGGGGCAGCTGCAAGTTGAGGTGCTAGCTGCACAATTGAGCAGACTCGATAGACTGTGAGGCCTATTTCTGCTGGCATTTTCATGTATTCATATGTAAAATGAAAACATTCAAACAATAATAACCTATATACCGTGTAAATACTCACATAATGCTTGTTGGGTACCAACTCTTCTGCACATCTTGCAGAGACCTCTACGATGCTCTGCCTGGGCATGGACTGCAACAGCTCTCCACTCTGTTGGAGCCAAAAGTGGGGAAAGCCTTCTCTTTGGGGTTGCAGAGCATGAGACTGGTTTATCAGAACTCCAGTGGCCCCCAAAGTTCCTAAAGTAAGTGTACTGTAGTTCCAGCACTGTGGGTATGAGTGCAACCTCTCCTCACCCTTTTCTGCTGCGAGTCCACCTAGAACATGTTGGGCTCCTTATAGCGAAGTACACCGCACTAGCACACCACTCTCTCATGGAGCAGCTGCTCCTGCCAGCAATCAACACTGTCAGGCACAGTGTTGGATAAGTTACTTTTTCTATTACTTTTGGAAACTTGTTCCAGAAAGCTCTGTGCAGTCACTAGCAAGGATGGAGAAGTACTGGAAAAAGTAATACACCTTACAGTTACAATTACTTATCTCTTTTTATACAAAAGAAATACGTAACTGTAACTGATTACGTTTAGTTGAAAGTAACTAGTAACTAACCTATTACTTTCAAAAAATGTAATCTGCTATAGTTATTAATTATTTTTGTATTGTTTTTGTATAAAAAGAAATAAGTAACTATAATTGTAAGGTGTATTACTTTTTGTAGTACTTCCCTATCCTTGCTAGTGACTGCACCGAGCTTCCTGGAACAAGTTTCCAAACATAATAGAAAGTAATAGAAAAAATAACTTACCCAACACTGGTCTGGCAAGATGGCATCAAAGGTGAGCATGTCGCCAGGCAGAACTACGTTGCCAACCTTCGCACCTGTACTATGCAACCTCATCTTCCCAGTTTTACTGTACCAAGATTTAGTGACTGACAACTGCCTTGTGTTCTAGTTCTGTGGCCTCTAAGTAGGGGATGAGCCAGTCAGAACTACAAGTCCCAGCAGCCATGGTGACTGAGAATGCCTCTGTTTATGCTGCGCCCGCATGCTACTCACTTTGATCTCTCAAGCACAGACGTCTCTAAAGGTGGCTGTGTGCTATTATGTCGACTGCACCCCTCCTCCTCCTCCATGAGGAGTCCTACAAGTCCTGGCAGCAAGGCATCCAGCAAAAAAAGGTGTTGTGCCTATGCACTGCTATACTGTCAGCAAGACAGCACTGAGAGAACATGTAGGTGGGTACATGACCCCCCAGGCCCCAATGGCATGATGCCATTGTGTATGCAATACAGACTGAAAACAATACAAGGGTAAAATCCTTAAGCACAACTGATAGTTTGATGAACAATCAGCAAGTAGATACAGCAGTACAAAGATAGTTACTATACTGTTGTGCAAGTACAGTGTATTATTTACAGGTACATTTGTATATAAATTAAATATAGACAGTAGGTACCACGGTTGCAGGTCAGTGTTCAAATTCATGAAAAAAAATACCACCAACAGCTTAATCTGGTTTAATGTCAGTTGGCTTCCATCTGTATCACCCACCCCACCCCACCCCCAGGACATGGCTGAAAATAGACAGAAATTGCCTAGTCCTCCTTTCCTGGTGGAGAAAAAATATATAAATAAAATAAATGAAACTGCATTCAGAGATAGGTGGCAATGATCAGGACTAAACACTTATACCACACATAGGGTCAGTAAAATAAAGCCAGAGACAGAGGAAAGGGGACATTCAGTACACATAGGCTCATGGTCTAGGTACAAGCACAGGAGAGGACTGTGAGCTCTCAGAGATTTGTAAAAAGAAGGGGGAGGTGGAGGAGCAAACAGCTACATAGTGGTTACTTCAGAGGTTAGAAAGCTGATAGGAGAAGGAGGACTGCCCAGATCTGGTAACACTGGCAGCACATAATAAGGTCTGTAACTCCTCAGGCTGGTCATATCATCTAATTAAATTATGGGACATATAGTAGATTTTCCCCCTAAGGTAGGAAGCATGCTGGTTAGAAGCAGATTTAGCATATCAGGTTCAGAAACCACAAAGATGGTGGGACAGCTATATTGCAGCCTCATGCTGCTGATTGCCCATCATGCCAGCCACGGTGCAAGCCCTGGTGTACAGTGCACCCCCCACCCCTGAGCACTCAGCTCATGCATGATGCCAGTCTCCCTGGTGTCTAGCGGCGCTCCCATGCCCGATCACCGGGCCTATGTATGATGCCAATCTCCCTGCTGTCTAGTGGCACCCCAGCCCTGATTGCCCTGTTCGTGTGTGGTGAACAACTCTCTGGTATCCAGTGGCACCCCCCAACCCCAAACACTAGTTCCATAGTACATTAACATATTCCTGGTGTCTAATGACGTGCCCCTGAACACCAGTACCATGACTATAGAAACTCTCCACGGTGTCTAGTGGCACACCCCCCTGATCACCTATTATATTGCAGTTCAACAGCTATTAAAGCTTTCAGGTGTCTATGACACCCCCACCCTCCAAACACCTGTCCAATGCATGTAGACTCTCTGGAACTCTCCCTGGTGTCTAGTGGCACCCCAACCCAAACACCAATCCCCTAGTACATAGACATAGCCCGGATGTCTAGTGGCACCCCCCCACCTCCAAACACCCAGCCCATGTAGTTGAAACTATCCCTGGTGTCCAGTGGTACCCCCTTCCCCACCCACTCCAATGTCAGTCGAGAAACAGACTGGCACTCATTGGTGGTTCAGCATCCCCCACCCAGCCCGCCAACACTCAGAACACCAACCAGCCAACCCCCCCCCTTACTGGTGTGTCCAGGCATATGTTTGGGATCCTGAGATGCTGACTGCCACAACCCTCCTCTCACCACCTCAGCCAACCACAGAACGAGTGGACACTGAGCATGGGTACAGTCACCACAGCACCAGTACCTGGGATGTCAACTTCCTACAGCTACAAATGACTGTATAGTCACAACCCAGTCCTACATACCTTTTAACTCATCCTCCAGACATATCAATGTCAACAGCAGCACTGCAGATGCATAAGCATAGCCCAAAATAAGTATGCCCATCAGATTCTTCCCCCATCCATTCCCAGTTACTCAGCACCAAGGTTGCAAGTAGCCCAGCAAGTCTCCTCTCCCCTTTATAGTTGCATTATTCATGCTGTATTATATTCACCACACTATAGCAGTTCTACTGTGGCCGTCTCCTAACAGAGTGAGATGTGTACAGTTGTACAGTAGTCCTGACTGCTAGCCCAGCAGCTTCCATCATTTCTTGTAGCACATGCAATCACCTCTTCTCTAACTTACATTGCAACTAGGGATCTAAGATCCCACTAGACATGGGTATTATTATTAACTACAAAAGACACATGTTTGGGGGACCATACCTGTGGTATGGGCACAGGCTCCAGTGAGATCTCCCTAATTGAACAGAGCTTGGTGCCAGTGCCTGTACCCCAGGAACTGGGTTGTGGCTAGACAGTCATCTGTAAGAGAGAATAGGGACTCACTTGAGGACAATACAAAATGGAAACAGGGACTCTGTCCTGGCAGAGCATATTTTGGGATCACATAATCCAAGTGCCCACTCTGTTCTATTTCTGGTTATTGAAAACATATTCATAGGGCCAAGGGGAAGGGATGTGGACTTGTTGTTATCATGCAGAGATAATTATTGGATTTTCAAGCTGCAGGCAATGGTCTTTCCAGGCCTTAATGACTGTATTGCATTATCCCCATTTCTTTAAAGTTGTCAAGGATAAATTATGAGTCAGGGAGCTATTGTTATATATTAACAAAAAAACTGTATCTCTTTTTATCTTTTTCAGATATCATTGTATCCTTTTTGGCATCCCTGACTTTCTTGACTCGTGCAGCATTGATCTTGTATTTGTATCTTACATTTAATCTGATGAATTGGATGTTTGTAATAATTTTTGTAATTGTATTAATATTTTTGTATTTTGGAATATGAGCACTTACACATTCATTCCACATATTAGAAGTATAGTGGCTGTGCATTTAAGTGCACACTATTTAATGTGCACTCTAGGTGGCACCCAGCACTCCTGAGGAAGCATATTGTGAAACACTGAGCATTTAAAGGTATGCACCCTCACCTGTAATAAAGATCATCTGGCACATATAATTTCCTGAGGGGTGGCAAGCAAATCCAAGGGATCGCGAGGGCAATAGTAAGACAATAGGAGCTGGATGTCATTGCCCATCTGGGGATAAATGACTTGGTGGGGAATAGGGACAAATTAGGCAGAATACAGGAGTTCAAGGAATTGGGGATGGGCCTGAAACAGGTAGCAAGCTCTGTGCCCTTCTTAGAGGTACTACCTGGACATTGCTGGTGGAGGCTAGGACACTCCACATCCAGAAGTTCAACTCATGGTTGAAGGAATGGTGTGGGGAGGAAGGGTTTGGCTTCATGAGGGATTAGGGCCCCACCTGGAGGGATGAGGGCCTGTACAAAGGGGATGACTTGCATTCATCTAGGGAGGGAATCATAGTCCTTACTGAAAAGTTTAAGTGCTTCCTTAACAAGCATTTAGACTAGCCAGGGAGGTGGTGATGGAGAAAAGTTAGGGGGCAAGATATACCCTTCCCCAGAGAACAGGAACTATGTGGGAACTCAAGAAGAAAATAAACCAGCAGACAGCTCAGGTCAACACAAAGGCAGGGGTCTGTAATGGTCTGGCAGGGACAGTGATCAAAACAGGGAGGGGCAAAAGACAGCAAAGAAGGTAAACGGCACCACATCCTGGAAAGCCATGTGTGCTTATCCCTGAAGTTTGAGTAACAAGATAGGAGACCCCAAGGCTATCATGGCGGAATCTGGCCTAAACAATGTGGCTATCACGGAGACATTGTGTACTGAAAACCAGAGCTGGGATATGGCTGTACCAGGCTACAATCTATTCAGGAGGGACAGAGTGGGCAGGAAGAGGGGAGGAGTGGCTCTATATGTGAGAGAAAACATTAAGGCCACAGAAAGTCAAGGGGGATTGGAAGGAAGAGAAATACTGTGGGTTACACTGGAAAGAAGTAGGGGAACATCCATCCACACAGGGATAATATACAGGCCACCAGCTCAGGGGGATGAGGTAGACAAGGAAATAATTCAAGCAATCCAAAGGATGGCAAACAGGGGGAGGTGTTACTGGTCAGTGATTTCCGTCTACCATATGTGTATTGGAGCCTCCTTGCAGCAGCAACAGCTAGAAGCAGGAACATCTTGGACTCCCTATAGGGCCATTCCTTAAACAGCTGGTCATAGAGCCCACACAAGGGATGGCGCTACTGGACCTGGTATTCACAAAAGGGGATAGTGTCACAGGGGTTGCTACAAGGGAGCCCCTGGGGGGCAGTGATCATCAAACTGTCTGGTTCTAAATAACTGAGGGGGAGGAAGCAAGCCACATAAGAACTAGAATATTAGACTTTTAGAAGGCGGATTTCAAAAGGATGGGTAAATACCTGGAAGACACTTTGGTCAGAATAGGGGGCATGAAGGGAGTAGAGGAGCTATGGGAGATGATCAAAATAGGGATTACAATAGTGACACAACTCTGTATCAAACAGATCAGCAAGGGCAAGAGAAAGAAGAGACCACTATGGTTTCCTAAGGAGGTAGCTGATAAGGTCAAAGTAAAAAGGATAGCATTTAAGCAATATAGAAATATGCAGGGGGGGGGGATATGGATAAGTACCAGGAAAAACAAAGGGTGACAAGGAAGGCAGTTTGGGAAGCCAAGGCACAAACAGAGGAACACACAGCAAGCCAAGTGGTAAGGGGGGACAAAACATTTTTCAGGTACATCAGTGACAAAAGAAAGGCCAGGGAGGAGATTGTAAGATTGAAAGGGGGGAGGCTAGGGGTAGTGTGAAGGATGACCACCAGGAAGCAGATATACTGAACAAATTCTTCTACTCAGTTTTCATGAAGGAGGGGGCAGGAAATGGGCCAACAGTAAGCAATAAGGGCAGGAAGAGTATAGAAATGAACACTGGTCCTTTTCAAAGGAAAAGGGTCCTGATGGAACTGGCAGCAGTAAGAGTAGACAAGGCTATGGGACTGGATAGGATACACCTCAGGGTGCTGAAGGAACTAAGAGAAGTGTTGGCAGAACCTCTTACTACCCTGTTCAACCTGTAATTGGAAACAGGGGATGTACCCAAAGACTGGCTAAGAACAGATGTAGTCCCTCCATACAAAAGTGGAAACAGAGAGGAAGCAGGGAACTACAGACCAGTCAGCTTGACCTCAGTAGTGGGAAAGGTCATGGAAACACTACTAAAGGAGAGAATAGTGGAACACCTGGTTGTCAATGGTCTACAAGACCAAAGGCAACATGGGTTTATGGGAGGAAGGTCATTCCAGACTAACCTCATTGAATTTTTTGACTGGATGACTGGGGAAGTGGATCTGGGGAGGGGGGCAGTTGATGTGGCCTACCTGGATTTCAGCAAGGTCTTTGACACCGTACCATGTAGAAGGCTGTCAAACAAACTGGGGAACACAGGGGTGGGAGAAAAGGTAAGGAAGTGGGTGGAGAACTGGCTGGATGGTAGGACCCAGTGGGTGGTGGCAAATGGTATTCACTCTATAGAGGGTAGAGTGACCAGTGCGGTACCACAAGGATCAGTGCTGGGGCCAGTCCTCTTCAATGTCTTTATTAGTGACATTGCAGAAGGTCTAAAAGGGACAATGTGCCTGTTTGCCGATTCTATTAAACCCTATAACAGGGTGGACACACCAGGGGGAGTGGATAGAATGAGGGGAGATCTATAAAAGCTGGAAGATTGGTCAAGGGATTGGCAGCTAGGTTTCAATGCAAAAAAGTGCAAGATAATGCACATGGGACACAAACATCCAGGAGTAACACATCAACTGGGGGGGTAGAAATTGACTACTCCAAGCAAGAGAGGGACCTGGGGGTGATCATCTCTGATGATCTCAAGGTAGGTAAACAGTGTGATAAAGCAGCAGGAAAGGCAAACAGAATGCTGGGATGCATAAGCAGGGGAATCACCAGCAGAAAAAGGGAGGTAATAATTCCACTATGCAGAACACTAGTGATGCCGCACCTTGAGTACTATGTCCAGTTCTGAAGGCCTCATCTACAGAAGGATATAGACAGGGTGGAGGCAGTTCAGAGGAGGGAAACAAAAATGGTGCAGGAACTACATTGCAAACCCTTTGAGGATAGGCTAAAGGATCTGAATATGTACTCCCTGGAGGAGAGGAGGGAGAGGGGGAATGTGATTGAGACATTTAAATACCTCACAGGGAAGAATAAGGTGTAGGAGATACTATCTTCCAGAGAAAAAGATGCTGAAGAACAAGGGTGCACAACATAAAGCTGGAGGGAGGGAGGGAGGTTAAAAAGGAATGTGAGGAAGTACTACTTCACAGAGAGGGTGGTAGGTAGTTGGAACAACCTGCCAGCGGAAGTGGTGGGGGAAGAATCAATTACAGGTTTTAAAAATGCTTGGGACAGGAATAGAGGATTATTGGTAGTTGGGGGAAGGGTAAAATCTAATTACTGCAGTAAATGAGAAAAACAATTTTTAGGGTTCAACATTAACACCCTAATGAGTCCTCTTTTTAAAATGTTAAGGAACATCTTAAGACTGGGTCATTCCTGCCCCACTGCCTATATCAGAGCAGAAACTGGATTAATTATTATTTCTGCTCTGATTGAGGCACTGAAAGTTAATTTTTGGGTGCGTTTAACAAATTTGTCAGACATGTTTCTTGCAAAGTCCTGTCTGAAGGAAAAGGAAGCATGGTATAACCTTGGTTTTAAATCCAAATTTTGGCATACAGCATTTAACTCATTAATGATAAAACACAAATTGACGCCCTTAAAAAGGGCAGTGGAAAATAAAACTAAGTTAAATATAGGAAGTATATATCAAAAGAAAATAATAAACTTCTGGAATAAATCTGACTTAGAAACCATTAAAAAATCAAACTATTCAAGTTGGTTTGCAGTTAGGGTTAGGAGTAATGGGGCAGACTAGATTGGACAAAGGCCCTTGTCTGCCAACAGTTTCTATGTTTCTATTTGCATTTGCCTTTTGGTTTTTACCAAGTCCAGTGAGTGCATAGTTGTTTGCTTTCTTGACTTCACTATTTTACCAGCAGTACCTGTGTCCCAGCAGCAGCTATTTTTTTGTTGTTTTCCTGTTTTGTTTCATAAGCAACATGCAGAACAGGACGGTTGAGGCAAGTTGGAGCTTGGACCCCCCCTCCATTTGGATCGAGACTCGTTAGAGCCCAGCATAGCATGTCTACTGGTGAAACAACACCAGTAGATGTGGAGGGTGCACACCTTCTTACTTTGGACTTTATCATGCCAAACCAGGATTTGGTGATTGTGGAAACACTCTGAACATATCTGAAAATGCTGGAGAAGATACTGTATTTCCAGGAAAGCAGCTGAAGTAATAGCCCACCCTGTAACTATATAAGAAGTGTTTGTCAGTTACGAGAAGACTGCCATGAAGGTATGAAGAGGTGTATGCAGAGCTTCAAATAAGTGGATTTTAGGTGTATTTTACTTCCAGAAATGTGTGCAAAGCATCCAGAAATAGACAGCTTGGAGTAACTGATGTCTTTGAATAAGAACCCTGTTAAGGGCTGACGTCTGTTTTTTTCTACTGTGGACATATTTTTCTTTTTTTTAATTTAACCCCTCACCTAACAAAGACACATTTTTGAAACTCAATTTGCATTGACTTCTATATGATTCAGGTGTGATGTGAAGAGGTTAAATTAACTAAAAGTGTTTGCAACCCTGCTAATTGGCTTCAGCATGAAGGAGTTTGTTTTATCTATGTTCTGTGGCAGTCTCCAACTCAGAGAGCTGAAGGATTTACAGCTAGCCTTGACATGGCTCTGTGTTAGTGGGCCAGTGTGTGTATCAGTTTATTTCTACAACAGAAGAGAAACGAGAAGCTTGTTGTTTTAAACTTATATTTATTGATTATAACTTCAATTGATACAAGTCATTTCAGCAGGCAAGTACATAGGCATATTGTACACATCATTATTACAGTTAGTGTTGACTTCTGATCATGTTACAGCATGTGGCGGTTATCAACATCTGGTATTTTAGCTAAGATATATACCAAGATAGGCCATCACTGTCAAGAGCAGGGGAGATCCAACATCAAACTTAAGACATAATGCACCCTGTGAATAAGTTTAAATCCCCTAATAAACTGCAGTAGTAGGTTACTTTTAAACTTGAGCTGACTTCTGCAGATCCTGTTAACTGAGGTGTCGTGTAAAATTCAGATTCATTACAGAACTTAGTAACGTTAATAAAGTACCTGCTTTATAAACTGTTGTGGGCCATTTCTATTATATTCAAACTTGTATTTATTTAATTTTGGTAACCAGGTAGGCCCACTTACACCAGGTGTCCCTTTTTCAGGTGCAACCCAGAGTTAATTACAGGTAACATAAAGCATTACATATCTACATTACACATATCACAGAGCACATGAGACAGGCCATATAGAGGGATAAATCAAATTATTATGTGGTTGTAACACATAGCTAACAATCAACAATAACAGGGAGTCAGAGACAGGATATACATTGTTATTTAAGTAACACATTGCGATTTAAGTACAAACAGGTTCATGTCAACAGGATTGATACCTTATCATTTGTAACATGAACATTGCCTCAGACTCAGTAGGTGGGACTTGAGTTCTTCTTTGAAGCCTCTCAGGGAAGCAGAGGACTGGATACAGGAAGGGAGTGAGTTCCACAGGGAAGGAATGGAGACGGAGAAGAATCATGCTCCACCAGAGGTCCTGACTCTTGGCACCTGGAGTAGACTGCATTCTGACATTCAAACTTGGATGAGTGTTCAAATAGTTCAACACTACATTCCTATCTTGACTAATGAGAAGCCTGTTGAAAAGAGCTGCCTATATCTGGCATGGATAAGAGAGGGGAGCAGCAGTTGTATAATTGGGCTGGCCTAGCACTGTATAGCCTGGAGGTTAGAGTAGCAAGCTGATCTGTGAATGAACTTGGTACATCCAGTAGACCTGGGTTTAATTCCTACAACCTCCACTTGCATACTGTGTGACTCTGAGCAAGTCACATAATCTTCCCAGTGCTCCCAGCTCACCCCTGAAAACAGGCACTTGTGCCTAGTAGGCTTTACCTGGTTACCAAAGAATAAAAAACCTTACTTGCTTCCTCCCAGTCTAAGGATGGTTTGTGTTAGGGCTGTGGGTATGAATGCTGGGCAGGTTTGTTTGGGTGGGGTAGGGGCTTGCACGTTGGTGCCGAGGCTGGCTGTGTTTGCTTGGGGGGGACTGGATGTTCTGGTGCCAAGGGCATCAGCATTCACTTAGGTAGTGCAAGGGGGTTGGCAGTGTTGGTACAAGGTGGGCTATTTGCTTGGGTGGGGTGACTGGCCATGTAGGTGCTGAGTCCATCAGTGTTCACTTGGATTTGTTTCAGGTGCTGCACTGGTCGTGTTGGTTCCTGGGTTGGCTGTGTTTACTTTGGTGGGGTGGGGTTGGCAGTGTTGGTGCTAGAGCTGTGTTCCCTTGGGTGTTGGGCAGCTGGGGGGGGTAGACTGGCCGTATTGTTGTTCAGGGCTGTTTATGTTACAGCAGTGGCTGAGGGAGCTGGCTGTGATCATTTTGGGGAAGCGGCATACTTTGATAGAGGTGGACTAACTGGGAATGGGTACTCATTAGCCATATTCTTTCAGAGAGAGAGAGAGAGAGTGTGTGTGTGTGTGTGTGTGTGTGTGTGTGTGTATGTGTGTGTGTGTATGTGTGTCTGTGCGCATGGACGTGTGTGTGTATGTGTGTATTTATGTTGGTAGGGTGGAGCAGGCTGTGTGTATCTTGGTGGGGGATGGTGGCTATTGTAGGAGAAGCCAGGTGTATGTGTGGGGGACTAGATATGTTGGCAGTGGAAGGGACCAGGCATATGTGTGGGGAGCTGACCATGTTGGTGGAGGCAGGCATGTTGCAGAAGATGGCCATGGCATTTGGGGATGAGGGTGCCAGACATGGGGACCTGACCATGTTGGTACCTTAAACTGGTGGTGAAAGCTTATTTTTGGCTTACAAAATATTACCAAGGTATGCCATACTTGGCTGCACTTTGGGAAGTATGTTTATATATTTGTGTGTGGGGGGGGGGGGCGCAACAAGTTCAAAGGCTGCACGATGGCTGGTGTGTCCAGGAGGGGCCCTTGTGATCTTAGGTGGCTCCACATACTGTGCTGTATTACAGCGGGTATGGGAGATGTGTGTGTTGTGCAAAGGACCTGACTGTTTAGGTGAGTTGGCTGTGAGAAATGAGGGTGGCGTGGACTGTGAGTGGGTTGGGGAGCAGGCTGTGTGTGTCTTGGTTGGGGATGGTGGCTATTGTAGGAGAAGCTGGGTGTATGTGTGGGGAGCTGACCATGTTGGTTGGGACAGGCACGTCACAGGAGCTGGCCATGGCATTAGGTGGTGCAGGTGCCAGACATGGGTACCTGGCCATATTGGTGCCTTAAACTGGTGGTGAAAGGTCCTTTTGTGGTGAATTTACCATTTAAGTGGGTGGTGATATTACACAACATGCTGTTAATTAAACATGAGCAACAAACAAAAACAAAACTGAATTTGTTTGACTTGATGTGTTGGTTGCATAATTGCATTCATACATTGTATCTTGCTTGCCATCATCAACCTATAATAATACAACAAATGAGTTCTGATAGTGAAACATCTGTCAGCTTTAATAGGAAGATGATATGTGTGTTAGTGTTAGTGTATGATCACCAGACTATGAATGCAGCAGGCGACTGACTGCAAGCAACTTAACACAAGATTAATGGAGGTTACTTGAACTGCAAGAACAACTCATGAAATAAACATATACTGTGGCCGGCCCAGTGAAGCTGAGGGTTGAGGCACCCACCGTACCTTGCCCCATGCCTGCAACTCATGTTTGGGAGTGGTCATGAGTCGTCAGGGGTCGGTCAGGGCAGGAGAGGATCGAGCATCCAGAGGACTGCTCTCCTCTCCTAGAGAGAGTGAGTTGTGGGCTCTGAGGGTTTAGCAGCTCCCAGTGGAGACTGGGGGCTCTGCAGCCAAGGAGACATGTAGGTGGGGAGAGGTGTGGCAGGACGCTCTGAGTGTTGGTGCAGAAGCACGCCTGGCATGCACTGGGCTCCATTGAATGCCTGCACCTTGGCAAGAAAAAGTGGAAAAACCCTGGCACCCAGACAGGCGAATGCAGGACCCATGGCACCGCACCCACGCTCAACATCGGGTCCTTCCAATCATCCTCTGGCTCTCACCCCCCTCTGGCTAGATTGCAGATAGAGTGCCAGAGGAGTGGTGGTCCCACCTCGGGGGACTCAGAGCCATGGGGTTGGTCTGGTTGGAGTGAGGGGTAGAGAGCAGTCCCGGGATGTATGTCTGGTTGGAGGACCTCAGCAAAGCGGGAAAAAGCCAGAGCCTAGCATCCACGCTGGAAAGAGGTCTAGGGCCAAAGAATGCGGGGGATTAACAGAGTTAAAAAATATATAAATAAACATGTACTGTAAGTAACTGATTTACTGTGCACATTTTCCTTTCCTAGACTCATTCAGAAATTTATTTCTGTGGATGTGCCGTGGATGAGGTTACAGTGAGGTATTCAGAAGGCCTATGACTTAAAAAACTATAGGACTTGGAGTATTTCGACTTCTAAAATTTGTTGACTGGAATTATTTTGACTTCCAAAAGTTGACAGCTGGAAGTATTTTGACTCCAGTAAAGCTGAAATGACTTCAAAATTTCAAACCATGGAAGTATTTGACTTCCACCAAAAAAAAATTATCTGAAGCCCTGGTTGTATGGCAACAGGAAACCCTATAAAAATATCTACAAGTGAAAAGGGTACCTCATGGGCTATGGGTATTAAAATTCCCAGCATTTGGTTGTGAAAGGGACAATGTTTGGAGGCCATTGAAAGAGGAGCTGAGGAGTTGTGCGAGACTAAGCTTGATGCAACTATTGCAAAATTCACCCAGAAAATAAAAGAATTTAAACATAGACAGTTCATACATAAAGAACAAAATTATTTTACTAAACGGGTATTTTTTGGAAGCAACAGAAGAAAATGAATACACCAAAATCAATTTTAAATCAATCAAGTTATGCAAATCAGACATCTGATACTGAAAACACAGATGGTGACTTAGTTCATTATCTTTTTTTAGAAAAGGAAAATCAGTCTCAAACCCAATCAGCCAGCTCCCACCTCACTCGCCCACAGCAGCAGTTGCGCTGAAGTCCCAGACTGGTTCTTTTTCATTTTTTATATTATTTGTATTTTTCCACCTTGCTGCAGTGTTCTTGGCGTGGGTCATCCAGCTGCCAGCTCTGCCTGCCCAGAGAGCTGGGTGGCTCTAACCACACCCAGGAGGGTCTGGGACAGCCATCCTGCTGGAGGGCCCCCCGATGCCTCTCTCAGCCAGGACAGCCCCGGAATCCTCCCCGATGGGACTCCTCATGAGTTCTCCAGGCAGCGCAGAGCATGGCCATCAGGCTGCATGATCACACCCAGCCCATTTTTCCTCCTCTTTAGTCCCTCTTGGGAGCACGGACATGCAATGACATTCAGGCACTATGTGTCAACATCTGCCGCGCTCCCCCCCCACTTGCACTGACACTAGCAATACCTCTGGGCATCCCCAGAGGTCACTACAGTGAGGTGAGTGTCTCCGACCCACCACAGGACTAGGAAAGCAGTCTACGGATGCTCGATCCTAGTCCTCCCCTGCCGACCCCTGATGTCCCAGGCTCATTCCTGAACCTGGGTCGACGGCATGGCACAAGGTGTGGCATCCAGTGCCTCAACCCTCAGCACCACTGGGCTGGCTAGACTGGTTCTTTTTCAAGAGGAACAAGAATAAGGCATAGGACCCATGGGGGAAAGGGAAGAAGAGGATATCCCCAACAGAGGCAACGAACACATGGCTGCAACAACTTGCATGGTGGCAGGAGATAGTACAGGGGGAAGAGAGGCAGATGTTAGAAGGACAGTAAGTAGCAAATGTGATCAATATATCCAGTAACAGCCAGTAAGACAATATGCAGCATGGCTCTGAATGCAGCAAATTTTGCCCAGCCCAAACAGCAGACAAGGAAACAAGTATGCTGCACATTGGAAATCACAACAAGCAGGAGCCAATATAATACCAAAGCAGAAGTTTTAAGTACAGACTGTCAACAAAAATACCGATTGGAGTACAGCCTATGTCCTGGCTCTTCAAACAATACAGGCCTTCATTAGGGAGCATGTTAGCATCTGTTACAGGTATGCTTTAATGCTTATTTTGATTTACAAGCACAGTACCCCAAATGTTGATACTTACATATCGAGTAATGGGGGAGTAGGTGGTTATAACGAGAATTTTACACACAACCTCGGTGTGGGATGCCACATAAACCCAAATAGCAAAGCTCGAGGGAGTTGTAAAGGCATCCCACACCGAGGGTGTGTGTACAATTAGAGTTTTACACACCTACCCAACCTTTTCTGGGTACTCTGTCTTGCATAGCTACAACATGTATAGCCCTGTCATATGCCAAAACATTTTTTCCACATTGTAATTATCCTTGTATATTTGAATTTGTTTTTTTCTCTCTCACTGTTATTGTTACAATTTGTATTTAATGCAAATAATGTATGTACACACACTGAAGTCTGTTAATCCACTCACTGTCGGTTACCTGCCCTTGTCCTGTATGTGTATGATGAGGAGCCTTTGGAAATAAGTCCATGTCTCAAAGGTTTGTAATACTGATATAATAAATAAAAAGGTAAATAAATAATTGCTGGGGATTGTTTTTTCACCACAGCAATTATATAAAATAAACAGACATCCTTATGGAGCCAAGTCGGGTTTCAGCGTGGTCAATAGCGGCCCAGGAAAGAAACTTTTAGCTACGTAGATACATAGATGCTGTTGGTAGAAAAGGACAGCAAGGCTCATCCAGTCTGCCCGTTTAAGCTGCCTAACGAAGCGCCCAGTGACCCTATTTGGTCATTGGCTTTAGCTTTTTTCTTTCTATCTCTGTTGTTCCTTTGTTTCTGTCCCATGCATGTTTGAAGTCTGTTTACTTTTTTTTAAAGCAGCACAGTATAAAAGTTAAGAAGAATTTTTATTATTATTTTTTACAATGAACTTACCGCCAACTCCAAGTGGCGGTGAACTGTCCAGTGCTGAGGAGCGGCGACTGGTTCAGAGAAAGGGAAGAGAGGTGGCTGACACATGCTAGGAGCAAGGGAAACCTGGCGTGTGTTTGCCGTTATAACCAGCTGGTTATAATGGCAAATTATAACTGGATTTCCCTATGAGAAAAAATGCTTCCCGGTTATTATATATACAGTAATACATGGGGTGGTATGTTTAACGAGATTTTACACACACCCAGAGGTGTTGGATGCTACATAAACCCTGAGAGTGAAGCTCGGGGGGTTTATTTAAGCATCCAACACCAAGGGGTGTGTGTAAAATCTTGTTAAACACACCATCCCATGTTTTATTTTATATAATTGCTGGGGATAATTTTTTTTGCCACAGTAACTGTATAAAATAAAAAACAATTTCTTTGTGGTTCAGTCGAGTTTTGGCACATTCCATGTGGTTGGAAAGGAATGCAACAGAAGCAAAAGCGTCCCTTACATTTTTGTGTTTATGAAAAAAAAAATTCATGTAATCGCCTGAAGTGCCCAATTACTTAAAAAAAAAATTTTTTTTAATTAACTTATTGCTGAGGGAGTGGCAGATCCGGCACTAAGGACTGGCAGCTTGTGCATAGTAAAGGAAGAGCTGCTGCTTAGACATGCACACTGAAAGGGAGACCCAGCGCGTGTTCACCATTGTAACCCGTGGTTTATAACGACAAATTATAACTGGGGTTCTCTTTGGGAAAAAATATCCCCAGTTATTATAGGTAAATAGCAGTCAATTCATTAAGATGCACAATATGTAAGTGTTACTCAGTAATAATTATTGTTTCTAGCAGCTCAAAGTTTGCAGATGAAAATAGCTGAGAGAAATGAAAGTAAGAAGTGTGAGAGTGCTACAAGAATGGGGGGGGGGGTACTGTGCTTAAAGAAACAGCAGAACCTGGAAAGAAAACCATGCTAGAGCTACGAGATCTGCAGTACAAAATAAAAATCATCACAATGCTTAGAATCCATATCAGGTACATGGCAAAAACCCAGAATACATGGACTTTGTTAATTTAAGAAAATTAAGGACCTTTTTGATACAACATAAGTATAAGGCACATATTCCAACCACTGCATGAGTGTCCCTTCCACAAGAAGGGGAAGAAAGGAATATATGAGCTAGTCCCTCTGGAACCATGGAAAAAGGAGACAAAAAACAAATATTAATGATAGAGACAGACACAGTGACACAGGTACAGTATCATGCATAAAGTGAATAGTTTTAGGAGCATAATACCAAGCATAAGTTCATTTTTAAGTATCCAGGGCTTAAGTCTTTAGGAATGGTGCAAATTCAACCTCTTTATTTAGTCCTGTGGGTGAGACAGTACATAATGATACCATCCACTAAGTTTCTTGTGATGATTATTATTTTGTACTACAAATCACTTTAGCCTTAGCACTATTTTTTTTTGCAGCTCCTGATGTTTCTTTGAGCACACTAACACCCACTGTGCTTCTAGCTCTTCCACATTTTTGATAATTCTTTATTTCTCTCTATTACTTTCATCAGCAAACTTTGAACCTCTAAAAACAATAGTTGTTACTAAAACTTGCATCTTGTGCACTTTAATGATTTGACAGTCATTCATCTATGACTATCTTCATTTGGGGTACTGTGCCTTTAAATCAAAAAAGTATTTAAGCATATCTGTAACAGGAGCTGACATGCTCCCTGATTAAGGCCTGTATTGGTCGAAGCGCCGGGGCTTAGGCTGCCCTTCAATCGGTAGTTTTGTTGACAGTCTGTAAATGAAACTTCTGCTTTTGTATTATCTTGGCTCCTGCTTACTGTGTTTTTCAGTGTGCAGCATATGAATTTCCTTATTGTATAGTGGTACAGGCTGAGGCGTGTGTACCCTTCCTGCCTCCCCCACCCTCCTGGATCTCGCCAAAGTCTAACCACTCTTCCTTTGCCTAGCAATCCTCTTGGGACTGATGACAGACTTGGTGTCCCCTGGGTGAGGCAGAAGGTTTGCTGCACCTTTGCCTGTTTGGCCTGGTGTCCATCAACCTCTGCCCTCATCCCAGAGAAGTGAGTGCAAATGGGGCAGCACCTCAGTCCCCAGAAGGTGTCCAGAAAGACTGCAGCCCTACACCCATTGCACTGCACCACTTCCATGCTTTTTCCTTCTTTTACCTTAGTGCCTGTTAAAAACTCCCTGTATCTGGCACGGGGTCAGCATGCCTCAAGACATTATGCTACATGCATATACCACACTGCCAATTCAGCGCGATATATGCCATGCGGCATAAGTCTTTTTTTTTTTGCTGGGGGCTCCACCCCCACACACCTGTTACGGGGGGCTGCACCCTCTGAACCTCCCCCAACTAAGAGTACTACCTCGGGGGGGGGGTTGCCACTTACATCACACAATGTGAAAAAAAATAAAATCACTAAGCATCTGGAACTGGGAATCGAACCCGGTCCCAAACACATTGCTTGGTTTCCTTGCTGCCAGTAGCCCATTCCACTGAGCTACAGCAGCTGCTTGGGGGAACCTTATCCCAGCAGAGGTCTTACCCTTTGCCTGGGACAGTGACAGGGTGCAATACCTCACACAGACCCATTCGCGTATTGCACCCTCTCACTCTAGTACGCTGCGCTGTTGCAGTTTCGTGGAAATGTCGAATGCTATTAAGCATGCAACATTTTGACCCAGAACCCCTGTACCTTAATACCTCTTTTCTATGCATATTAAATTCTTACCTCTCATTTTGCTTGTCTCAAATTAATTTGGTACCTACCCTAGATAGAGTGCCTCTTATTTTCCCCTTTTATGCCAGCTACCTGTGCCTAACTTGCTCTGGGTGCTTATTACTCCTTACCCACTTACCCACTTACCCAAACTTATTTGTTACCCTACCCCAGATATGGTGTCTCCTACTTTCCCTATTTAACCCCCATAACTTTGCATAACTTAGCCTGTTTCCTGCTACTCTTTACCCACTAGATGTTTATAGGAAAATAATGTCTCTTTATTAACTATTTATGGATGTCAGTTCCAGTACATGCTGGATGCTTAAAAATAAAACATTGTTCCTTGAAAATGCCATTAACTACTCTGTGTGTTCTTATCCAGTAACTCTGTCTCCCCTTTACAGACCATCTTCCTTTTGTTCTGCAGCTGATCAGTGAAGGCGTGACTGTGAACCCCCTTTTTTTAGATATTCCTCTATAGTAAACAGCCTGTCTCTGAGAGTCTGCTTTTGCTCCCAAATGTACACTGGACCCACAGCACATTTCAAAGGGCCCTTTTTAAGTCTGTCTCTCCCACTGTTCTGGCTTCCTAGCCAGAACTCTGGTTGTTAAGATAATAGACCACTTTAGCTTGGGAACTTACTGGTAGCTGGAATCCTGCATATCGATTTATTGATTAAAAAAACTAAAACAAAAACTACACTGCCTTTCAGTGGCAAATGGCTGCTACTAGCAGCTATACCTGTGCAAGTGATATCATGTGTCACAGAGAACACTACTGACAGATTCTGTTAATAAACTTTCAACATACACCAACAGAAACAGTTCCATGATGCCCGTGATCCTAATACGACCTATCTGTAAGGTTCAGTCAGAGGAGACACTTCCAATGAAGAACAGAACTTCAAACAAAAAAAGAAAACTTTAACTCCTGGTAATCATTAATATGTGAATTTACTTCACCTATGTGAGCATGCCAGCATAAAGTGTCAATGCCCCTTCACCAGCCCTGCAGTGGTATCTAGTGTATCACTAGGGACAAGATTTCCTGGTACATTTCATAACATAGAGATTAGCTTTCTGGACCCACCAAGCATCCCACAAAAGACAAGTGACTGTTATCTCTGCCATATAGTAGTGTGCCCCAGTTTGTTTGCTAATAACTGGAAGTGGCTGTCTCCCATGCTGACAACCACTCCCACTTATTCTTTGGCAAAGAATATGTTATACACTAATATGTTGTTGTTGTTGTTTATTTGCTTAACAGGTAAGCACACTGGAAACAAGTTCCTTTTACAGGTGCGACCCACATATATTACATACAAACAATACAATACATAATCAAACATACATATACAATACAACAAATTGCAGACATAAAGTGTCTTTGTTACAAAAATTGAGTCATAAAAAACATTTACAGTTAAATTGGGATTCAAAGTACATCCTTAGTGCATCAGCAAACTTTTTGGCAGAACATAACTGCCTAATATCATAAGGAATTTCATTCCAGATAGATGGAGCAATGTAAGCAAAATATCTTTGTCCACTTTTAGTTTTCATGAATGGAATCTCAAAAAACCTACTATCTGACCTATGTCTAGAGTAATAACCATCATTATGTGGTCTCAAAAATTTACAAATATTATGTGGAATCCCAGAATTTACAATTCTATGTATAAACTTAGCCACACAATATTGAAAGTTTAAAGAAACCGGTAACCAGCCCATCTCTTTCAAAATCACACAATGGTGAGATAATTTAGGACAGTTTAAAGCAAACTTAGCTATCAAATGAAGTAAGGTGGATTTCTTTGAGATCACTGTCACAGAAGCAGTATCAGTAATTATGGCTGCATAGTTCACAATGGGAGCTAAACAATGTTTAGAAATAGCTAGCCTAGACTCAGGAATAAGAAATGAAGCGAATTCTGTACAAAGGAGCCAATCTACAGTGTATTCTTGAGGTAACCCTCAAAAATGAGGTTCATAACCTAAGTGTGAATCTAGTAATACCTCAAGATATTGAAATGTATCTACATGATCAAACAATACTCCATCAAGAGATTTAACTTCCAATTTATTAACCTCAGATCTTAATCTAGGAGGGTTCCAAAACCATCACCTTTGTTTTGATCTATTTAAGACTAACACAGGCCATAAGTGAAGACTGAAAATTACACATTTTCTCTGTTAAGGAAACACCTAGGTCTCCAACAGACGAACCCTGCATGTAAATTACTGCATCGTCAGTGTAAAGGGTTAAGAAAGCATTATTAGTCACACTTACTAGTTGATCAAAAAATAAAGAAAACAAGAGTGGCCCCAAAATGGAGCCTTGTGGGACCCCACACTTTACCAATACAGAATCTGATATGGCACCTCTATACTTAACCCTTTGAAACCTGTTAGTTAGGTAATCCCTCGTCCAGTCCAAAAAAGACTCACCAGCTCCCAAGAACTCAAGTCTAGAAACCAACAGCTGGTGATTAACTGAATTGAATGCCTTGGTCAAGTCCACGAACATGGCACCCGTCAGGCACCCTTTATCCTTGCCATTAAGTACCGTGTTCGTGAACTCGACTAAGGCAGTCTCAGTAATCTTCCTTTTGGAAGCCATGTTGGTTCTGAGACAGTAACCAAAGTAATCCACATACCCAATCAACTGATTGTAAACTATTCTTTCCTGAACTTTAGCTAGAGCAGACAAAATAGAAATGGGTCTATAGTTACCAAATTCCTGATGTGAGCCAGACTTAAGAATAGGAGTAACCAAAGAGTGTTTCCATATATTAGGTATAGTACCTGTCACAAAAGACAAATTAAAAATAACACTAATTGGAGATGCTAAAACTGAAGCAGCATCTGCCAGCAAACTAGGACATAAACCATCAGAACCAGCTGAGCTATCCCTTTTAATACACCATAGCAGCCTCTCAACCTCTTTTGGAGTAGTAAACCTTAAGTAGAACTTAAGGTTAACTATAACATCTTCAGTCTTTCCTAAATGATTCACCTCAGACTGGTCACCATAAGAATTAAATAATGCAGTACATTTTGAGTTGAACTCGTTGGCTATTCTCAATGGACAAGTCAACAAATCACCATTCAGCTTCATTGAACCTGAATGACAAGCATTAGGCTTTATCAGAGTATTAATTGTTTTCCAAAAAGTAGTAGCATTAGACAATCCTTCATATTGTTTATGACGGATAAAATCTGTTTTAGCCTTCCTTATCTGAGCCTTACATTGATTCCTTAAAGTCCTATAAGCATGATAACCAGAAGCAGAATGATTAATTTTATACATTTTCCAAGCCTTATCTTATTGTCTCATGAGTTTGATCAGAGAAGATGTTAACCACCCATGAGTTTTCCCTCAAACCCTTCTTTTAACAAGGGGGGCAAACTGATCCAAAACACATGTAAACTCATTCATAAAAAAATCCAAAGCAGAATCCAGATCAGGAATAGAATGTAAAAAAGACCAGTCTATTTTACCCAACTGTGTGCAAAAAGAATGCACATCAAATTTAGTAAAAGATCTCGAAATCCTTATAATTGGCTTAGGCTTCTTCAACTCCCCATGATTCCAGATACAAAATACTGGGTGAAGATCACTTGACGCATCAGAAATCAGACCACACTTTATCACATTAATAGGCCTATTTGTTAATATCCAGTCCAACAATGTATGATTTCCAGATCTGTTGTTGTGTCGAGTGGGCAAAGTAATAATCTGTTGTAAACCTGACTGAAACAAAACAGTATTTAACTTTGTTGTGCCAGAACCCATCCAATTTAAGTTAAAATCCCCCAGTACTATCAACTCTGCAAAGGCTCTAGTATTTAAAGTGTTTACAAATTCCTGTAAACCTAGTTTACTACCACTAGGTGGAAGATATACACAACAAATAGTCAATTTCTTAACAAGTCCCAATGTTAACTGAATAGTGATGTGTTCACAGTAGTCCAAATTACAATTATAAATACTAATCTCATTTACCGCTAAATGTTCCTTAACATAGAACAAAACCCCTCCCCCTCTGCCAGTAACACTATCTTTTCTAAACAGTTTATTGGCAGGTATACATAGTTCAGTTTCAAAAACAGTTGAGGTTAACCAAGTTTCGGATATAATATGTGGCAGAGATAACACTGAATTGCCATTTAGAGGATCCCATAATGGTCAAATAAGTGGATCACACTATTAAGAAATGTACTAGGAGATCTTCTTCCTAGTGATGTTGAGTGTACCTAGCATTAAGGTACCACTGCAGTCCTGAAGAAGTGTATTACTATGAAATACCACCCTGCAAACATAGCTGGATAGAATAAATTTATGTATTAACCCTTGCAGGGCCACAGACTGATGTATCAGTCCAAAATTCCTATACATTCTAATTCTGTCTGCAGCTTAAGGGTTAATCATTACCAAGAGTTGAGACTTCATTTTTTTTATTTAAGTTCTGCACTTTCATTGTATCAATGCACATCAATACCAATTGATAGAGTAGAAAAAATAATACAGCAATATTGTAAAAATGCATGTTTAATATATTGTTACTTAGAAAGTGTATTAAAAGGATGTAGCTATAGCAACCAGACTCTCAACATTCATTTGAGAAGTTAGGTTAGTAGCTCTGATGGTTCAAAAGTTAGCCCTTTCTAAAGAAACTATCTTTAGAAAGCATTACCTTAAAATTCATTTATTTATTATTTTATTTATTTATGGTAATTTCAGATAACACCTTTGAGTAAACAGTGCTCTTTTACAAAGGTTCCACATCTTGGACAATGGACAAGAATAGACAAGAACAGGCAGGTAGAGAACAATTAATACAATTACAGTACATAAGCTACCAGTGGTTTTGTCAAGATAAGACAAAAAAATTAGTAACAGGTAAAACATTACAGAATGCATGAGCTGCCAAAGGCTTTGTCAGATGATCTAACAAGTGCATGAGAGGGCCAGAGGTAGCTGGTGAGAGGATAGGGTAGTAGGGCACAGGCAAGAACCGAGGAGGTGGGGATTGGAGGGATAAGGTAGGTGGTGAAGGAGAGGAGTAGGTGTTGATGGAGGGGAAGGGAGAAGGGATGGGAGGTGTAAGGTGGGGCAACAGGTTGGGTGGGAGAAGGAGAGAAGAGTTGATATGGGCAAGGAGGAGAAAGGAGAGAGAAATGAGAACTAGAAGGAAGTTTAGGGCTAGGAGAGAAAGGAGAGAGAGAATATAAAAGCTAGGAGGTGCATGGGGTAATAGGTGAGGGGATGGACAAGGATGTGAGAGGGAATGGAGAGAGGGAGGAGTGAAATCTGGGGGGAAGGGAGAAGGCTGAGGTGGCTGATGTGAGATATTGGAAGGAGTTAATAAGGAGAGAGTGGGGTGTGGTGAGAGTGCATAAGTAATGGAGAGGCCAGGAGGGTGAGCAGGGAATTTAAGTATAGCAGCCACAGTAGGCACTGGCCACCAAGTGCTGTCATAGTTTGTGCTTAAAGGAGCTGAGCTTCAGAGCATTGGTGATATCCACTGGGAGTGTGTTGAACCAGTTAGAGACCCTAACTTTGTAGGAGTGCTGCCTTTGAGTGGTCCAGCAGCAGGGAACTGCAAAGATTAGTGTTCCAGAACTCCTGGTAAGGCAGGTGGCACAGTGAGGGGAAAGTATAGACTGAACCCCTGGTGGAAGGAAGCCTAGCACTGTCTTCTTAGCAAGTAAGCAGGTCTGATACTTAATTCTGCATTGAAGCTATAGCCAGTTAGCCTGTTCGTAGAGATCACATGTGTGTGTGAGTCTAGAGGCTGTGGTGAGGGGCCGGCAGGCCTTGTTTAAGGCTATGGCTAAACGCCGGAGGGCAGTGTCAGTTGCTGATCCATAAACTATGAGGCCATAGTCAATTACAGAGGTGATTGAGCTCAGGATGGCAAGTTTTAATGCTTCGTCTGTCAGACAGTGCCTATGCCTATATAGCAGGCCTATGCATGTATTCACAGCTTTAGCTAGATTATTTATATGTGTGGAGTATGAAAGAGTGGAGTCAAGGGTCACTCTCAGGTATTTGAACTAGTCTACCTGTTCCAGCACAGTGCCACCACTATTGTAGTTTAGCAGTTGTTGGAGTTTGTGTTTGTTGTGAATACCATGAAACAGCATTGATTTGGTTTTAGAGTAGTTTAGGATGAATTTACGTGACCTGAACCAGGTTTCAACTTCTGAGAAACTATGCTGTAGCTGTTGTTGGAGGTGATGGGGGTTGGAGTGGCTAAAGAAAATTACTGTACCATCTGCATAGAGTAGAATTCGGTCATGGTAAGTGGCAGGCAGGTCATTCATGAAGATGCTGAAGAGTAGGGGGCCAAGGGTGGAACCTTGTGATACTCCCAAACAGACTGGAAGGGGGGTCAAGATGGTGTCTTCAATTCTGACTTGCTGAGAGCAGTCACTTAAGTAGCTTTGGAACCAGCGAGTGACATCCAGTGAAAGGCCAAGTGCATAATGGTATGCATTTTGTTATGAAAATATGTGTTCTAAAGTTATCTAATTGTGTTACATAATGACCTACAATATGGCTGCAAAATCATCGAGAAATCTATGAAACCAAAGATTTTGACTCAAACTTCAGAGATACTGTATACATACTATATGAAAATTCCAAATTGCTGTTGCTGAACTGGAAATGGAGTGTCAGGTTATTCACCACATGACAGTGCAATCTCCAACATCAGTGCTAACTTGATGTTTTTACACAACTACCAGCAGGTTGAAATACCACACCTTCACAGCCACCACCTTGGTGTGAACTTACACTGGACTGTACCCTTCTCATCCTAGTAATGCCTTTAGCCACACAGTACAAGATCTGTCTATAGGAACCCCTATTCACTTCAGACACTTTGCGTGTGATCTGTGACCCCTGTGACACCACTCATGGCTTTATTATTCATGATGTCATGGGATCATGGACCACTTGTAAAAAAAAAAGCAAAAACCTGCCATAGCATATCGTACCAGCATGGTAGTACCTGCATAGTTAGGACTTAGCAGGCTGTTCAATGTTAAGCCCAAATGCTTGAACCTTAATACCTCTGGCGCTGTTTGAAGAAATTGTATGAAACTTTGCATGTGCAGTCAGGGTGGCATATTCTTATGATTTGTCAAGTTTAAAGATGGCCGCTTGTCCAGATTCTGAGATCTGGAAAGTGAAAAGCCTGTAAAAATGTACTTTTTTGCACTTTTGTGCTCACCTGTGGAGCAAATAGGATTTAGATTTTTTTTCTGATTTTTTCAGGGTAGAAATGGCTTGGTTGAAGGGTGTACCTTTTAAAGGTTTTGTGAAACAATATCAATCAGTTCTCAAGTGATTAGGTTTTAAAATTTGGCTTCTGAGCATGCTCGGTAGGATTTTCAGGATAACTGGTGCAACCAAATAATTTCTGATTGCGAGACTATTTTTATTTTGCAAGAAACATTTTTTTTATGTTTGTGAGAAAGATTTTTAGGTTGTGAGCACCACCATATTGTTTTTTTTAATTATTTGTGAAAAATTTTAGAAACACATAAAGCAAACCCCAGTAGTGCTGTTTAGAAACATAACAGTGCGACAGCAGGATTTGGTGTATATGTTTTGCAGTGTGCATGTGTATCTGTGGCTGCAAAAGCACTGGCCCACAGAATGAAGAGGGACCTGCAGAAACTTGAAGAATGGTCAGGGGTTTGGCAGTTGAAATTCAATGCAAAGAAGTGCAAGATAATGCATATGGGGCACAAAAACCCTGGAACAACATATCAGTTTGGGGGGTGAAGATATAGCATGCACCAAGCAGGAAAGGGATCTTGGGGTTATCATCTCTGATGACCTCAAGGTAGGGAAACAGTGCAACAAGGCAGCAGGTAAAGCAAATAGGATGCTGGGATGCATAAGCAGGGGCATCACCAGCAGGAAAAGGGAGGTAATAATTCCACTATACAAGACACTAATGAGGCCCCACCTGGAGTACAGTGTACAGTTCTGGAGACCTTACCTACGTAGGGACATAGACAGGGTAGAGAAGGTTCAGAGGAGGGCAACAAAGATGGTACATGGATTACATCACAAGTACTATGAGGACAGGTTGAAGGACTTGAATATGTACTCCCTGGAGGAGAGGAGGGAGAGAGGGATATGATAGAGACATAACAGTATCTTACAGGGAGCAACAGGGTGCAGGAATGCACTATTTTGCAGCAAAAAAGATGTTCTAGGACTAGAGGGCATGGGATGAAGTTGGAGGGAGTGTGATTCAGAGGAAACATGAGAAAGAATTTCTTCACAGAATGGGTGGTGGACAAGTGGAACACCCTTTCAGAGGATGTAGTGGGGGCTGAAACAATCACAGGATTTAAGAATGCATGGGATAGACATAAGGGAATTCTGGAGGTCAGGGGTAAGGGGCAACAGACTTCTAGGAAAACATAAAGTGAACTTACAAGCTCAAATGGGCAGACTGGGTGGGCTGTAGGCCCTTATCTGCAGACACTGTCTATGTATCTATGTATCTATGGTCCCCGCAGGAGCTTTTGTTTATGCAGACAGAAATAACGTTGTAATTTATGTATCATGATTTGTATCTGCAGCCAGAAGTCGGTGTGTATGTCTCACACCATGCACATGTATCTGTGGATGCAGAAGCAGGGCCAGCACTTCTGCAGAAAGCAGTAGTGTAGTAATTTCAGTATCATGAATTTGTATCTGTGGAATCAGAAGCACAGGCCCCAGAGTGGCCTGCACTTCTGCAGCAAGAAGTGGATGTGGGTGTCTTGCACTATGCATGTGTATCTGTGGCTGCAGGGGCCTGCACATTTATAGACAGCAGTAGTGTTGTGATTTGAGTATCATGGACTTCTATCTGCACTTGCAGAAGTGATGGCCCCACAAGGACTTGTGCATCTACATTCCAGAGGTTTCCTAAATGTATAGGATTCCAAGGGAATGGTTCAGTAGAAATTCTTGATTAGAGTATCCCTGAGGCATCCCAAAATGATCAAGAAAAAAGTTCCATGTGGGATGCAAATGAAATCTTCACATGATTTCTTATGTAATTCAGATTTATTCATCCAAAGTGTTAGATTTATAATACTGCTCTGACGTTTCACACCTTACAATAGTGCTTTTTCAAAGGGCTTCTGTATTTTTCTAAAATTCAAAATACAAAAGAAATTTTATTGTCTCATTTTCTAATACATGTATTCTTCTCTTATTTTAAATTTGATATCCCAATAAAGCTTGTCATAATTACCAAATCGATCTTTGTTTATATGTTTTGCCTGCTTTTTCATTGATAAATGTCTTCATTCCTGTAAACACACACACACTTATATATATATTTGAGGCAAAAAACTCCATTTAATGCATCAGTTAGGGTTGTTCCAAAGCGACCAAAGTGAGGAAATTCAGTGTTAGGGTTGAAAACCCCTTGGACCCCAGCCCACCCCCAACCAGCATTGGGGTCATTGGCCTAACTCTCACCCCATCACATGTGTAAGAAGCAGAGGTACAGGAGAATGGGGTGAGAGTTGAAGACCAGTACCAATGCACCCCAATGCCGGTTGGGGGTTGAGCTGGGGGTTTAAAAGGGTCTTTCAACCTAACATTCTCACTGTATAGCAGTGGAACAACCCTAACTGATGCATTAAACTGAGTTTTTTTGTCTCTAATTTCCCTTCTTTTTGAGAATAATAACTAGAAATAGTGAATGTAATGCAGCGGCGGGAGCGCGGGGCCTGGTGACATGGTAACAGGAACAGCAACGCAAACAGAAGCACTAACAGAGGTGCACATGGTAACGCAAGTGTGAATGAGAACAGAAAGGGTAACGCACACGGTGGCATAAACAGGAACAGTCCGCCACGTGATGTCTTGTCACATAGTAACATGGTGCCTGCAAATGCAAATGGCAATGGGCATGGTGATGCAAAGCGAAGCAGAAAGAGAAACAGTACTGTAGACACAAATGGCAAAAAATAACGGAAACACAAGCGCAAATGAAAACGCAAAGGATAACACACATGGTGATGAAGGCGTGAACAGTAAGTGAAAGCGGACAGAACCGCCAAGTGGAAAGAACAGCGGTAACAGTAATGTAAGCACACAGGCTGGTTTTCCCAAAAGCTGCATAGAAAAGACAGTGAGTACAAAGAATGCATGCATAATAATGGGCCTCGGAGCAGAAAATGAGGAGTTGGAATACTAAATTGCTTATATCTCAGGAACCGTACGACATAGAAAAACAATTTAAAAGTCATATGATTTATGACTTTCCTGGCTAGTTTTGTACTTAGCCCCCACTAAAGGCTAAGCATTTTTCTGACAAAAAGTCTGTATCTCACACCGTTTCCGAGATACAGGCCCTGAAAGGCGCAGCGAACGCCGTAATGTTATCCTATGGGAAAAAAAGAGAAGTTCAGAGTGCCATAACTTTGGCTCCCTGTAATATCTTTTCACCAAACCACTTAAAGGCACATCTGTGGGTTGTTGGCTGTCTTCTCTCCAAATTTCAGCCCAAAAGACCAAGCCGTTATTTTGCAGCAGGGCGCCAAAGGATTGCTGCAATGCGTCGGACGCCGTAATGTTATCCTATGGGAAAAAGCATCAACTTTGGAGTGCTGTAACTTTGCCACCGTGTAATATTTTTTCAACACAATGCTGAAAGGCACATCTGTGAGATGTCGGCTGCGTTCCCTTCAAATTTCAGGCCAAAGCACCAAACCGTTCTTTTGCAGCAGGGTGCCAAAGAATTGCTGTCATTTTCCCACAGCCTAGAAAAGTACTGTCGCAATTTGCGACAGCTTTCGCAAATGCATTCGACAATGTTGCAAGTGCGACAGTACTTTGTGAAAGTACTTTTTCCAGAAATTTGAAGAACATATTTCTGGGGTGTTTTACCCCAAAATAAAGACATGGCTAGCATCCTCAGGGCCCGATTAGGAGAATACAAAAATAATTAGGTTGCTAGAAGGTCCCAATTTTAAATGCCAAGCATTTTTCTGATCACTAACTGAAAACAAAATGGTGGATTTGCGACAGTAAAGGGGCCATTTGTGACAGTAAAAAGTGCATTTGCGACACTGTCAAACTTTTTGTTAACTTTTCCCATTGACGTATAATGGGAACTTGTTTTTTGAATAACTTTTGAACCGTTTAATATTGTTTCATGAAATCTTCAAAAGGCACATCGGGGACCCCGGCCACACGTGCCCTGAAGATTTCAAACCAGTCGCTCAAACCGTGCGACCAGTAGGTGCGACCGTAGAATTCCAGAAAAAGTGTAAACGCATGCGCAGATCATGCTTAATAACTCTGCAGCTGTGTATCCAACCAGTATAAAACTTGGCATATCCCAAGGCATGTGGGTCTTGATTGTGTATTCCAAATTTCAGGCAAATCCGTCAAATGGGTGCAAAGTTATTAAGGTGCAAAATTTGGGGTTTAACATGTAAATGGCTCCTCAACCCTAACTATGGTAGCACTACGGTGCTACCATAATATGTATAGATAGATAGATAGATAGATAGATAGATAGATAGATAAAATAGAGGCGTAGTCACACCTCTATAGTTAGAGTTGAGTGTGCAGTTTAATGTTAAACCCCATATTTTGCACCTTAATAACTTTGCAACCCTTCAATGGATTTGCATAAAATTTAGTATGCGCTGTCCCTTGGGGGTAGATCTCTTGACTTGCCAAGTTTTGTTTTGATTGACTGTGAGGATTTTGCTCAGCACATATGGAAAAAAGTGTGTTTTCACTTTTTTTTTTGCTAATTTTTCCTGGATTTTCCTCATCGCCTTGCAGCCACACCATTTAGAATTTTAGCCTGAAATTTGCAGGGTAGAAAGAGCTGTCCTAAGGAACAAGCTAGCATTTGCTTGTTGAACAAATATTATTCTGACCCAAAGTTATTTAATTTTGAAAATTTGTGTTCTGAGCATGCTCAGTTCAGTCTTTTGGATAGATGCACAGCTGCAAACAAGGATTTCAGCTCATGAATGGGGATTTTAACAGCTCACAAATGGGGATTCATTAAATCCCCATTCGTGAGAAAACATTCTTCATTCGTAAGCTGCCATCTTGTTTTTTGGTTTTGCCCCCAAAGAAACTGTTGTATGTTGCCCCACAGATACATTTATAGTTGGTAACTGTATGGGTTTTGTTCAGGGAGACACCCTCTACAACCCCACCTCTTTTGTTTACCTGACTTTAAAAAAAAATGGTAGTTTTTTACTTCAGGAAATCCCCATTCATGACTCACTAAAAATCCCCATTCGTGAGGTGTCAAAATCCTCGTTCGTGAGCCGATCCCTGTTCATGAGCTGTGAAAATCCATGTTCATGAGATAATAACCAGATGGCCCTATCTCACAAATGGGGATGGCTCACAAACAAGGATTTTGATACCTCACAAATGGGGATTTGTCTCACAAACAGGGATTTTGACACCTCATGAATGGGGACTATACAATCAAAATCCCCATTCGTGAGCCGATCCCAGTTCGTAAGGTGTCAAAAGCCCTGTTCATGAGATGACGACCAGATGGCCAGATATGGCTATCTGGTCATGAGATGAAGACCAGGGGCCCGATTCTAGAAAAGACATTACGCCAAGATGCAAGTAACGCAGTTGCGGAACTTATGCAACAGCGACTGTGACATGCGAGATACAGCCTATTCTAGAACCTGTGAGAATATGCCAATCACAACTGCGCAAGTCACGACACACAAGATATGCCATATAAAAGGGCATAACATGCAGCTGCGGCCCAACATACACCAGCAGATATGCCACAGCCATGGTAGAAGCTGCAGCTGAAAGACAGAGGAGGAAGAATTTCAGCCATGAGGAGGTTAACACACTGGTGGAGCAAATAGACTGCCACCATGCACTCCTCATAAGTCATGGAGGGGATGCCAAGAGGAGGGATAAATGGAAGAGTGCATGGGACAGGGTGACACATAGAGTCAATGCCATCGCTGCACAGTGCAGGACAGTCTGAGAAGTACAAAAGAAGTACAATGACCTCAAGCGCCTGGTGAAGCGTAGGGTGGCACAAAACAGGCACAGTGCACAGGGCACAGGGCACAGGGAGCAGACCCACCCAGCAGGAGCCACTCAGCAGCATCGAGAGGAGGATAGCTGCACATCTCAGCCAGCAGAGCATTGCTGGAGTAACACAGCTGGACACGTTCAGACTGCAGACGGCCACAGGTAGGGACAAACAACCAGCATTGTATGTGACAGGCCAGACATGGCAACAGTACTGAAGCCAACAGCAAAGGTGGGGTGGGAGGGGTGACAGCATGTAGGCAGATGTGATGGTGGGGAGGCATGCCATAGGAATGCCACATGGCCACAGCTGGACACAGAGTGGGCCAAGAGAACCAGACAATGGTGAGGGGCAGGCCAAGGACAGGCATGTGTGCTGCTGACATGAACAGCAGTGCAAAGGAATGACCCATGCCCAACTGTGGAGGTGCTGGCACGTACACATGAAATCAGAGGGGGTGGCTGTGCACAGGAATGGGCTGGGCTGCACTGGGAGATGCTGTGTCCTGCACTGTGAAGTGTATGGGGAGGCATGCTGAGGTATGGTCTGGGCCACACTGGGAGATGCTGTGTCCTGCAATGTGAACTATATGGGGGGGGCATGCTGAGGTATGGTCTGGGCTGCACTGGGTGTAGCTGTGTGCTGCACTGTGAACTCTTTGGGGGGGCATGCTGAGGTATGGTGTGGGCTGCACTGGGAGATGCTGTGACATGCACTGTGTGCTGGGGGTGGGCTGTGCACAGGCATGGACTGGGCTGTAGGCAGGGGACATGGGTCACTGTCCCAGTGCCTACAGAGTTCAGGCGAGGGCCACAGGGGTTGTGCATGGATGGCAGGGATAACGTAGTCACCCAGTGGTGCAGGCCCCTGCAGTGAAGTGGTGCCCCATGGGCGTGGCCATGCATAGTGCCATTGTGCAGTGGGGAGCCCGTACGGGGCAGCCGTGTGACAGCTGGAGTTGCCATACCAGGAATAGACAGCACAGCAAGGGCAGTAATGGTGGGGGTCCACGCCATCAGTGAAGGATGCATGTACAGTGGTGGCATACACCAGGTGGGACAGCACAGAAGTGTGGTGGGTGCAATGCCATAGCGCAACGCCGAAGCAGACCTTTGAGGGCAACACTGACCAGGCAGGTGAGGGCACATTGTGATGCAGAGACACACTAACACATTTCCCATCCAACAGGTGCCATGGCAGCTGGCGCAGGTGGCCCCAGCAGAGCCAGAAGGTGGGAGCAGCAGTAGCAGGGCCAGGATGGTGTCCCCGGCATGGCCCAGGCCACCGGCACAGTGTCAGATGATGGCAGCAGCCCTACAGCCACTGGAGGCAGCCCTGCCACCAGTACACCTGTGGCTGGAACACCAGAGCCAATGTCGGAACCTGAGGGAGTGGGGACGGTGACAGCCCCATGGATGAGGAGGCAGTGGACAACAGTGAGGAGGAAGCAGCTGGACGGCCACGGGAGCAGCAGGGGACCGCCGAGGACACCACCAACAGTGCCGTCACATCTGTGGAGGCAGTGCAGATGCCTGTGGTCAAGCAGGAGGCGTCAGACCAAGAATAGCCGGTGGCTGAGAACACTGCCATAGGGTCACTGAGCCCACTGAGTGCCCATGGATTGGAGGACCAGTTGGACAAAGCCGTCTGTGAGCTGCAGGACCATCTGTCCCCACCAGCCTACATTGGGGACTACTGCCAGTAGGTGCTGCCCGGCCAGGGGGATGTCAGGCAGGAGCTGGGGAACATACGGCAGGGCATGCAGGAGCACCACACCTGCATGAAGCTGCAGCTATCCAACATTGCTGGCTGTCTGCAGGCATTCATCAGGGACTCTTTGGCATGCATGGCTGGCCTGGGGGATGCCATACAGGGCATCTGGCACTGTGCCACATGCCAGATGGTCATCATGGACCACCTCAGTACAGGCCTGGAGAATATGCTGGCACACCAGCAGTGCCAGGATACAGCCATGGCCATGGCCATGCAGGCCATAGCTTGTGCACTGTAGCCACTGCACCACCCTGCAATTCCTGGCTCAGCGAATGGCACCTCAGGCCACTGCTCATTCCAGCACCCAGACACAGACACCGGAGCAAGTGGGCCCTCCTCCCCCCCCAGCCCAGGCGTCAATATCTCCCCACCTGCCAGTTATGCTGCCAGAGCCGCATGCCCAGCCAGGCACCACCCACACTGACCCTGGCACAGGACAGCGCCAAGATGTGACCATGGTGGCGCACACAGGCATGCCGGCAACACAGGCACAGGCCAGGCCAATCCCCTCACACAGTCCCACAGGAACATGGTCAGGCACAGGGCACACACAGGGGGTAGCCACACCGAGGAGGGTGCTCTGCAGTCTGCACAGGGCCTGAGGCGATCAGCATGTGATGGGCAAACACACCGTGCAGCCCCGGCACAGCCGCTGCAACATGTAGTACAGAGGCAAGTAGACTTGCATGGGCAGAGACACAGATCACCTGTGGGGGCACACACAGGCCCACAGGGTGCAATGCCAGGGGTGGTCTGCCAGGGCACTGCACACCAGACCAGCCGGATCGGCACAGCACCGCAGGGTGCCAGGGTGCGAGGACAGCGTCTTGGCAGACGGCTGTAGAGACGCCCAGGCATCCTGTGCAGTTGGGGTTTGGTTGGGTGGGGCTGCAATGGGGGGTGGGGCCATATGCATGGCAGGGGGCACATGCCTTTGGGGGGGCACAGTGCATTCACATGGGAGAGTGTGTGTGTATACAAGACTGTGAGCATGGGTGAGTATGGGGTCACGCGTGATGGGTGGGACCGGGGAGCACTGTGCATTGAGCACCTGACGTGTGTATAGAGCACCTTGTTAATAAACTTTGCACCTCATCCCTACGTTGTGTTGTCCTTTTGTTGTCATTGCAGTGGTAGGGCCATACTGGATACATGTTGGGTAGGGCGTATCCCCCAGTCACAACAATGCCCTGCATGGGCCACTGCTGGTGGGCATCTGCCTGCCACTGACCTCCCCAGGGCACGTGCACACACACAAAACACACACACACACACACACACACACACATGCGCGTGCACACAGAGCCCTGCAGGCACTGGTGCTACACATGCAGGTGGACCCAAACCCATTCCGCAACTGTGTTGCATCCACAGGGAGCACACACAAGTGCATGATAATAGGCAGGCTGCAACCCCACATCACAGATGCCATGCCACACATTGCTATTTCATATCGCAATTGCTCCCACACATGCCACATATGCACATATACGAAGTGCAACATGCGATGCACATGCGACTTGCATGTGCGGCACATGCGGTTGTGAGTAGAGAGGCCCAGGCACAGTGTAGTGGTACAGGAGCAGCAGACCTGGGTGTAGGACAGAGCTGGAACACTTCAGTGCCAACCTGACCAGGACAGGGACAGACATTCAGCAGACTGGTGAGTATTGGGCCACAGCAGACCCCTCCCCATGCATATCCCTACTCCATCTGTTACTGCCCTGAAGGACAGGGACAGGCATGCATACCTCTCAACCTTTTGACCCCCAAATGTGGAACATTGTCTGTCACAATGTGAAACACATGGGCAAGATGTGGAACACTTAATCAAATCTTTACCTAAGAGGCTCACAACACTGTTAACATTTTGCATTTATGTTCAGAAAGTCTGTTATTAATTGAATAATATAGTGAATTGCATCATGTACTATGGAGTGTTGCTTTAGAATGTAGACCTTGAATGTGGAACAGTTCCTCACAATGTGGAACTGGGAGCTTTTGTGAAGTACAATGAGGAACGTTCCTCATACTGTGGTACAGTTGTGAGGTATGCAGGCATGGACCCTCCCAAAGGTGGACATTCAGGGGTTCTGTTAAGTTATGTGCAATGGCTGTGTTCAGTAACCAGGGGCTGTGCTGTGGCAAGGTTTCCAGGGATATGGGGGGCATGGTACATCCACACACCACTGTGTGGCAGGTGGTGTACTGGACATGCCACATGTGTGGTTGGTAACATGTTACCGGTGTGGTACATCACTCACCCATGCAGGTAGGCCAAGCCTAACTGCCCGATGCCTGCAGTGGGGGCAGACATCCTATGGATGTGTCCTAACCTGGATGGCTCCAACAGCCCCCCTCCCACTTGTGGGAACTATGTGGGACAGTGACCCTCAGGATGGGGGTAGCTGCCCCACTCATTGGGGAACATGGTCAGACCACTGTGACCCCCGTGGTGTCGAGACGTACACCGTGTAGTACGGTGTTGGGTGTGTTGTGTATGTGGTATCAGGCCAGCATCTTGCAGGCACTACACAATGGCTGTGTAAGCAGCACACTGCCCATGTGGGGTGGCCGTGGGCCAGGGCTCTGGGCTGGGGCATGTAATGGGAAGGCCCCATGCTGAGGGGCACCTGAGGGGTGTGCCCCCATACCTCTGAGTCTCTCAGTGGTACTGCCCATGGCACAGGCCAGCATACCTGCTTGGCACAGGCCCAGGCCATACCCCATCAACGGCCCCTGCAGTACAGGGCTGTGCCTGCTGCAGTCGTGACTAACCAAGTGGACCCTCATGTGGTTCACACAGCTGCCATGGCTGGGTGGGGTTGGGACCCACACTGCCATGCAAGCATTGGGAGTAGCCATGTAGGCCACAACAGGGTACTGCAGGGCTCACCCAGTGGCATGGTGTAAGCAGGCCTTGGAACGGTTGACACTGGTCTGGTGGCTGGGACCCTGGTTTTGGCCACTCTGTCCCTGGGATGTGCTGTGGGAGTGTGAGGGGGTCTGGGCCTGTCTGTGTGGCACAACCTCACTGTGCGCAGTACATGGTCCACCATGGGTGTGCCCCTCACTGTGGACGCTCAGGAAGGGTTGTACCAGCACAGGTCGGTATTGTGTTCACGGTGGGCACTATTGACTGCCATGGTGTGTGGTGTGCAGGCATACCGTCACGCCTCCGTTATTTGGGCACAGGACGCAGGCAGGGTGCATTGACCACCTGAGGCGTGGTGGTGCCCAGCACTACACATGCCCTGGGGGGCATTACTGCTACACTACGATGGCATGTTGGACTGCAGGGTCACAGATGCATGTCATGGACTGTTCAGTATGTGTGGTACACTAGTCCTGTGTTGTAGGCGTAGATGCACGGACAGTGTGCCAGCAGGCCCACCATGGATGCACAGTGTGGCTGGGACCGGTCACGGGATGCCATGCTGGGTTGCCAACATGGCGCCTGTACCAGATCGCACAGGCGGTGCCACGCTGCTGTCATGCCATTGTATACTGTGGGACCTGCACTGGCTCTAACATGTTGAGGGACCGCACTACACCACTGTGGTGCACGGGTCCCCTTGGGCAGCCCCAGCAGAATGCACTGCAGCCGGCATAGCTGGTGAGGGGTTCCCCCCTGGCCAGGGCAGCCACGGAATGGTGTACCATCCTGTGGGTGGCACATGGTCAAGGGTGCTACCGTGCATGTAGGCATGTGCATGGGTCGGTGTCAGTTGGCCCTGTTGGCGTCAGCTGTCCTACACTGTTCACCATGGTCATGCCCCACATCCACCAGTCCCCAGGCATGGTATGACACCTATCACACTGTGTGCCTGCAGCTCCACGTGGGGTACAACTGCACACATCAATGCCTAGGTGGCAAGGCCCACTGTCATGCTGTGTGCAGGTCTGTTCCATTGCCCAGGTACACCGTGCATATGCAGTTAGAGGCCCCATCTACTGCTGACATGTTCAATCCAATGTTGGTACAGTGCTGCCTGTGTGCCAGGGCCACCCATTGTGGCACAGGGTGCCACTGTGCTGTCAGCTGTGGACGGTACCTAGTACCAAGGCTCAGTCGTGTGGTCTGCACATGCCATCGGCTGTGGCCACACCCCCATGCATGGCTGCCCATGGTTGCACTGATGTGCACACCTGCCCCCACACTGTGGCCCAGGTGCTGTACAACAGATGGCCCAAGGGGTGCGGGGATAGTGCCAGTGACCTATGACCATGTTGCCTGCCCCAGAGTGGAATGGTATGGGGGGGCATGTGGCACTGGTGTGTGCCTTGGCCAATGGGTGCGCACCTGCACCTGTGTGCTGCCCCACCCCAGGCCAGCGCTACACCAGGGTGTCCATGGACCATGGCCACACACGCCCTTGCCTGGGGGGGGTACCTGGCCTGGTGTGACATGGGCACCACCAGGACGCTGCATGTACCCACACTGCACCTCTGACATGTGTACCCCACACGGCTGGAGCCATGGCCCTGTCACACTGTCACTGTGCCGCTGCGACAGGGATGCATGTCTGTTCTGTGAGAGTGTGTCACTGCAGTGGTGGGCTGGCCCACATGCTGGACTGTGTGCCATATCCATTCATGATGCTATGCCCATCCATGTTGCACCATCCATGCCTGTGTGCAGCACGTGGTGGCCCATGTCCCAGCTGTCCCATGCGTCACGGGTCGGGAGCCACCAGACATCACTGTGGACCTCAACATAGGGCATTGCCTGTGCCAAACACACAGGTGCATGGTCACCTGCCCAGCTGGCTGTGTACCACTGTCCCTGTACCACCCCCTACATGTTTTGCCCGTCAGGTACACACCTGGCCACATCCACCCTGTGCAGGGTCGGTCACGGCAGGGTGTCCTGGGGGCCTTACTGGGCCATGTGCAGGGACATGTCTGTGGGATGGAGACAGTGGTGGGGGTTGCAGCACCCACAGGCAGCTGGCCACAGTGGCACTTATGGCAGTGTACTAACCCATGTCCATTCCCTCCCAAGCTCCACAGTGGACACATATGAGTCTTCAGTGAGTATATGACATTGATCAACATGCACATTTCCAATGCCTGTACAGCACTGTGTACCTGACAGTGTTGCTTTCTGTCCCCTGTGTAGGAATCAGCATCACCGCACAGGACCAGGTAGGTACATGCTGCCACACCGCAGCTGCTCTGGGGGTCACCAACTGTGCCACAGGCTTATGTTGCCCTGCTCTTTCTCCATCCGGGTGTGCTCCAGATCCATCAGCGCCACCCACTCTGGACACCACAGTGCACAGTACAGGTAAGTAATTGTCATTCCCCATGCTGGCACCCATGGTTGGCTTTGGCTTTGCCCCATGGTTACTTGGTGGTTGTGGCCACATGCAGCTCTGCATGCGGATGTGTGGCAGGGCTGCATGTGGCACTCCACACCCACACCGTGCAGGGTCTGGCTGTGACATGCCTCTGCAGGGGACGGGTGTCATGTTGGTGCACTGTGGTCACTGTGTACAGCACTGCGTGCCTGGCCCCTGCATGACACTGCTCAGCTTTTACACACCTCATGCTGTGCATGTCATTGGCATGGGGGAACCACCTGAAGTGGTGGCCCACAATTGCAGACCTGTGACCCGGTCCTGACCCATGTCCCACGGCCAGTGCCCAGTGTTGCTCATGGTGGGTGGGGGTGGATTGCACAGCCACAGTGACATTGTGTAGTGATGCTTGTGCCATTCCTTCCCCTGTTACAGTTGCCAAGCAGACGACCGGCCAATATGTCCTCAGGGTCATCCCTCAGCCTCAGTGGGCATGCCCCTAATTTCACTCCCCATGAGACAGCGCTGCTGGTGAACTGCGTTCAGCAGTGGGGTAGGAAGCTGCTACCACCTGGGAGCCAGAGAAGCAGTGCCGTGGAGCAGGAGCGGGCATGGTCAGCCATCTGTGCATGCATGGCGGAGATGACAGGGACATGCCAGACCATCCGCCAGCTGACACACTGCTGGCAGGACCTGTTGCGGAGGGAGGCTGAGATCCTGCAGAGGATGCTCAACATGGCACAGCACAGAGATGTGGACATGCAGTCTGGGCAGGTCCCCGGTGATGGTATGTATACCCACAGCTGTTCCTCTGTTGCAGCAGTGCTGGCATGGTGGCCATGGTGCGAGGTGCCTCACACACACTCACCTGTTGCTTCACCCCACAGGTTCCACAAGTGTGACCCACAGCATGCAGCAGGGCCGCATCACCGGCCTCAGGCAGGAGGCGCTTCACTGGAGGTCAGGTAAGTACATACATTTGTCCCCTTGTGCCGTGGCCATGGCAGGTGGCCACACTGTGGCTCATGCTGGACCCTCACATTGATTGTCTATGTGTGTGTGCCCCCCCAGTCTGGGCCCGGCACTGACCACATCCTTTACATCCCTACAGGTGTCCATAGCAAGCTGCCACAGTGGCAGAGGGCCCTGCTGAGGGCTATGGCCAACGTGAAGGCCTGTGATGCAACAGAGTACCTGCTGTGCACCCGGCGCAGGCAGCGGAGGGCCAGAGTCCTGCCATCGACCTCATCCTCATCCTGCTCCTCCTCCACCTCCTCCACAGTGGTGGCATCTGATGGGGGACCTGGCCACAGGTGACACACAGCCAGTTCGGGGGGACCCCACTGATGTTGGGCAACAGGGCCTGGAACAGCCACAGATGCCCAGCCTGGCCACAGAGTGCGCAGTTGCAGCTGATGGGGTCTGGGCCATGGCTGCACCACCTACTGTGACTGCTGAGAAGGATGTTGCAGCATGGGCAGGCGAGGTTGCCTCACTGCCTGACACTGCACCATGCGCTTCTGGCCGTGCAGCAGGGGACACTGGACCACGGCAGGATGTGGCCATGCCAGGGATGCAGCAGGGGGAGGCATTGCCCATTGTGGCTGAGGGACCCGGTGCTGAATCTGTGCAGGATGGGGGTCTGGACCGGGAGCCTGCCATTTTGCAGAACATTGGGCACCTCCATGGGTCAGTGGGCGCCCTCCTTACTGAACTATGGCAGACCTAGGTCACATGGGTCCACAACAGCCAGACATGGGTGGGGCTGTATGTGTGGGTGGGCTTGTATATAAGGGTGGATGGTATTGGTGGGTGGGGACTGTACATATGGGTGTTGTGGGTTGTTATCAGGTGGGCGGAGCTGCTTATTCATGTTGATTGTTGTGGGTGGGATTGTGTTTTGGTTGTTGGGCCTGTGTTGGGTTGTTTGTGGATGTGGGTTGGTGTTCAGGGTTGTTGTGGGTAGCTGTTTGGGTTTGGGTTTACTGTTTTGTTAGTGTATGTTGTTGTTGCCTGTTATTCATCCCCATCCCCCTTCCATTGTTACCCTTTATCCCTGTACCCGTTGTTTATATTAAATCCTTTTGACATATACACTGTGTCTCTGTGTCTGTTCCAGGTGTGCATGGCTGTGTGTGTGTGTGTGTCTGTCACCATGCACAGGGGTGCACACTGGTGGTGGTGCCTGCTATCCCCAGTGTTCCCTCCCTGTGCATTGGGTTGGTGTGCCATTTGTGCTGCTCACAGCACAGACCACTGTCCCCAGGCCACTTCTGTGTGCTTTCCTGTGTGCTGCAGGTCACCATGCATGCTATGGCATCCATGCCACCTCACATTGTACCTCCCAGCTGTGTGGTGGCACAGTGCCTGTACTGCACCCTTCCACCTCGGGGTGCCATTTTTCCCTGCAAGTGGCACCACTGGCATGGACATTGGTGTGTCTCATCACCATCTGTCCACTGGTCTGTGCCCCCGGTGCTGTGTCCCTCTTGTGGTTACATTGTTTACATGTATCAGTGGCCATGGCAGGGACATTGTGCCTGGTGGCACCATCATCCAAGCATTGTACCTGTGGCCTCTGTGCACCCTTTGTACACTGTGCCACACTGCCCCTGTGTGCCTGCCTTCCTCAGACACTCTCTGTCTTATCTCCCATGGTGTGTTGCTTTGTGTCCAGCCTGTCTGTCCCTGCTCCTTTCTATGCTGTGTAAGTTACACCTGCTCCCACCTGGTGTATGTTACACTGGCTGGTCTTGGTGTAAGTCATGGCACTCCTGCTTCTAGAATCCCGCCCTGGCATTTCTTTTCCATTTTCTTGGCATATATTCACTTGCACATTGGCATACTTGTGGGTATGTCGCAACTGCGGCGTAAGTCACAATTGGCGTACTGCATTGTGTCAATGCACATCTCACAATGTAGAATAGTGTTTGGTGTATTTGCTGGACATATTTGCTACTTGCACCAGTCCCGTTGGTGCATCTGCATTGCGCATTGGTGTATGCTTTCTAGAATTGGGCCCCAGATGGCCAGATAGAGCCATCTGGTCCTTATCCCACCTCACAAATGGGGATCAAGTGACAAATGGGGATCCACAATGGTGGATTTCCCCAAATAAAAAAAAATTAACCCAGCACTTATTCTTAAAATGCCAACATGGGGGTGCCCAATCCCCATGTCAGCATGTATCTCCCCCTACCAATATGGCACACTGGGAGCCCACTCCAGTGTGCCAAATAAATATTTATTTTTAAAATCGAATGCCTCCGACACCGGGATGCCCACTCCTGGTGTCGGATGATGCTCCCCAAAGCATGTATTCTTCAATTGACGACACAGGGTGCCCAATCCCCATGTTGGCATGTATCTACCCCCCTCACCAATATGGCACACTGGGAGCCCACCCTAGTGTGCCCAACTATTTATTTACATTTAGAATACCTGTAAATACAGAAAACTGTCCCTGATGTCTTTAATTTTTTTTAAAACCTACAAAACAAAGAAAACAGTCCCTCATTGTCTCCCCAGTCCCCCTTCCCTCCTCCCCTTCCTCCCACTGAGCACCCAGCTCCCCACCCCCCACCCATACTTACCTCTGGAGGTCGGGAGCAGCAATCTTCTCTGGACTGGGACACGTCTGTACTCTTCAAAGCCGAACCACAAACTGAAGAATCAAAGGTAAGCACCATATAATAGGGGTTTCAACTTAGGTTAACATCTCAGCCATTTTTGGAATTTTGCCCAAATTTTCAACATGGGTTCTTAAGGCCACCTTGGCCAGCCTACAGGTACTGTCATTTCTTCTCAGTCTCAAAAAGGTGATTTTGCGGTCGCTCTTGAATCACCTTCTGGGACTGATTAACAAGATGACAGTGCCACTGCTCGTGGAGGTGGGGTCCCAAAAAGCCTATGTTGCAAGTTTGGTGAAAAAATTCCAAAAAATGACTGTGTTACAAGTGTGCGTTGAGCAGTTTATACGCACACCCGTAACTTCACCAGTTTTTACTATTTTCACTCCAGATTGACAACATTGCCATTTTTTCACATCTCCTTATGAACAGTACAGCTGTCATTATTCACATACTGCCGGAAATGCATTTTCAGACTTGTGGTGCAGCATGGCGTGGTCACTATGCAAAATCAACTTTTGGGATGAATTAACAAAATCACCGTGCCACTACTCATGAGGGGAGATCTCAAAAAGCTCATGTTGAAAATCTGGTGAAAAAAAAACCAAAAATGACTGCATTACGAGCATGTGTTGTGCAGTTTTTTTTAATTAAAGTTTATTGATTTTGCAGATACACCTCAGAGAAACAGAGAGTACAATGACAGAGCAAGTTTCCAATCCCATCCCTCCTCCCCCACCACCCCCATCACCCCCAACCCCCAACGTGCCATCTATACCATACAATTCCCAGACCCCATGGAGGGAACTGTGGAACCACAAAGGCTCATCAAGAAGAGCATTATTAGCTCACACACAGGTAACATACAACAGCTACTTTAAAGCAAATAAAGAACATGGAGTTTTTCCCATATCTTCTTATATTTACACATACGATTATATAGACTTGAGATCATTCTTTCCATACGTAGGTTCGAAAGTAATTCCTGAACTCATTCTAAGTAGGAAATAGGAGAAGAATCCAGCCAGTGCTGAAGAACCAACTTCTTCACAGAAAGGGCAATTATAGTGATACATCTATGAATCACAACTGGCAGGCCACTGAAATCCCCCAGCAGGCAAACCTCAGGAGTGAAGTAGTCCTGTAACCACAGCAGGCAGTCTATTCTGATCATAATCATTTCCCACAGGGGAGTGACTTTGCAACAGTCCCAAAACATATGTTGTAAGGTACCTACCACTGCCTTGCACTTATTACACAAAGGTGTGGCATTGCGCAGTTTCTACACACGCTCGTAACTTCACCAAGTTTTACTATTCTCACTCTAGATTTTCAACATTTCCATTTTTTTACGTCTTCTTATTAATAGTTCAGCTGTCACTTTTCACATCATGCCTGAAACATGTTTTCACACCTGTAGCACAGAATGGCGTGGTCATTGAGTGAAATCAACTTTCAGGATGGATTAACAAAATCACACTGCCACTGTTAATGAGGGGATATCCCAAAAATCACATGTTGAAAATTTGGTGAAGAAATTCCAACAAATGACCACGTTATGAGTGTATGTTGCACAGTTTCTATGCACGCTTGTAACTTCACCAGTTTTTCATGTTTTCCCTCCAGATTTTCAACATTATCATTTTGTTACACCACCTCATGAATAGTACAGCTGTAATTTTTTAAATCCTGCTAAAAAATGTTTTTCTGCGCCTGTGGCTCAGAATGGTGTTACAGTTGCGCAGAATTACATTTTGACAGGGATTTGAAAGATTTCTGTACTGGGTACATGCGATGTGGTGATAAGAAGGTTATGTTGAACATTTAGGGTGAAAATTATTTAAGATGGAACAGTTATGACTATTTGTTGCAATTTCGCTATACCTGCTCGTAACTTACTGTGTGGAAGAGCAGGAGTCAGAGACCCTTGTGTTTCCACAGCTACATACATATGTTCATCTGTGGAGGGATAGGAGTGCAGGATCTGAATGACACTGCACTCCCACTGTGACATATAGACACTGTTGTACTATCTGGATGGGGAGATGGGAGCATAGGGTCTGAGGAACCCTGTGCTTCCCACAGTAAAATAAAGATACTATTACACTATCTCAAAAAGTGAGAAAATCAATTGAAAAAAAACTTTGTTAATGCATTAGTTTTTGAGAATGAGGATGATAAATAGTGAATGGAATGCAGTAGCGGGAATGCAGGGCCCAAAGGGCCCCGCACTCCTGCCACATGATGTCCTAGTAACAGGAACTGCATTATGAGCGGTAATACAAAGAGGCGCTCAGGAATATTTTCAGATCGTCTCTTTGCATTACCGCTAGTAATGCAGACAGTCAGTAGCTGGCCATGGAGGTGAGAGGTGGGCTGTGCCAGTCACCGGCTGGCGAAGGCTATAGGTGGTGCTGGGTGGGCTTGGATGGATGGGTGGGGGTGGGAGGCCACTAGACTACCAGGTATATTATAAACTCACTATTTCTTTCATTACACTGGGGGGGCTTCTAGACTACCAGGGATATAAAGATTGAGCTATAATAACATATAATAGCAACAATACAGCTTGGGGGCCACTAGGCTACCAGGGATCTAAAAAAACAGGGGGTGGAGGCCACTAGACTACCAGGGCATTACTTCATTGACATATTTTGTTGGGGGGCCAGTAGACTACCAGGGATGTAAATATTTTATTATGGAGAGGGGGCGCTAGACTACCAGGGATCATTATTACATTATTTTTGGCCATGCAGATGGGGCACTACAAAGCCCTCTAAGCAAAACCCACCTTTATGTCACAGTCTAGGGCACCCCTGGGCTGAAAAAATGAATTTTTAAATGTGGTCATCTCGTCCCTTGCTCGTGATGCACGATCGCGATCAAAGATTCTCGCGATCAAAGAATTTGTTGGCTCACGATCAAAGATCATTAGCGAGCCGCAAATGAAGAATTTAAAAGCTAAAAACTCTATTTTTGGACTGATTTGGATGGAACCAAAGCCATGGCTTGATAGATCGGGGTCCCCTGAGTAAAACCCATCAATGTTTTACTTCAGAAGTGACCCCTGAGCCGAGATATTTGTGTTTGTGCAATCAGAAAACTGAAAACAAGATGGTGAACCCCATGGTCAAAGAATTTTTGAAATTCCTCGGGATCAAAGATTCTTGAACCATGAGGCTGCAAATTCTTTGACCGCCAGGTGGGACGAGATGGCGAGAACCCCGATTCTATGATCGCAAGATATACATATAAATTTTCCCATTGACTTATAATGGGATCATAACTTTTGAATGCCGTAATATTTTTTCACCAAACAAAAAGTGGCATGTTCGGCCACCAAAGCTGTTTCAAATGAGCCATCTTGCAGAGTAGCGTGACACACAACGGCCGTGCAGGACCACATTAAGAATGCTAAAAGATGCCTCCAAAAATGGAAAACTTTGCATTTTTCAGCGCTTTTGTACACAAAGACCAACACTCCAACAGAAACACAATTTGGCAAATCAAGAGAACTAGTGCATCCCAATGCATGTACCAAAGCTCAGGCAAATCCATTGAACGGGTCCAAAGTTATTAACATCCAAACTTTTGACTTTAGCATGTAACTGGCAGCTCAACCCTAACTATAGTGGCGTGACCATGCCACTATAATATATATATATATTCCTTGTAAAAAACTTAATTCATGCAACAGTTAGGATTAATGCCACAAAAGTAGGGAAATGTGTCATTAGGGTTTCCAAGCATAACTTCCCACCCCACCCCCAAGCAGCAAAAGGAATAACATTAAGGTTTTGGGTCTCTGGAGTCTTGGTGAATCAGTGGTAGAGTCTTCCTTGTGGTTATCAACCCTATTGCTCAATTCTCCCCCAACCCATTGCCTCCTGTCTGAAGCAGAAGGTACAGATCCAAGCCAGTGTGCTATAGTGATACACTCTTCAAAGGTGGAGAAGTATGTCTTGCCAGATGTTGCCAACACAATCTGTTGAAGCTTTCATTAGGCAGAGCCCTGCAGGCCCTGCATGGAAAAAGGAGATCATGTCTGAAGTTGTTTGTTCAGGGAACAAGGTGCACATTAGGGTTGACAACTCCAAGGAAGCCCCCACACTGATTTGCTAAGACCCAGAGACCCAAAACTCTAATATTTTTTTTTCCTTTTGTTGCTTGGGGTGTGGGTGGGGAGTTAGGGTTGGAAACCCTAACTCCAATTTTCCCTACTTTTGTGGCTTTAACGTGAACCCTAACTAATGCATTAACAAAGGTTTTGCAAAGAATTTCCTTTCTTGAGATAGTGGAATCATATCCTCATGTGTGCAGGCCCCAAACGGCACTGTGCCATGGGAAGACTCCATCCACCTATGGAACTACAGGGCCCTTGTGGGTCCTGCACTTCTGTGCAGTGATGAATGTCAAGAATGCATGGGATTGTTTGGTGACTTTGGTCCCTGCATTTCCCTGTGGCCAGAGATATAGACACATTGGGCAAAGAGTCCATCTGTCAGCCAATGCACATAGCCCTCTACAACCGATGAGTACAGAGGTGCAGAGCCCTATGCAATGGGAAGTGCTGTCTTCACTATATGGTACCCTCACCCTCAGGCAACCCTGCAGGTTGGGGGGGTGTTGCATAACAGCACCATCCCAGCACCCTCAACCCATGTAGCTGGGTCACTGAATTTCTCCCTGAACTCAGCTTATTGGCTCAGGACCACAAAGCATCCCCACTGGGGTGAAGACTGGTGATATACACAAAGTTTTTTAATAATTATAATTTTTTTTAATTTGACCCAAAATTTTCAAGATAGTTATTTTATGACTTCTCTTATAAGCATGACATGTGGCATTTATAGTATGTTGTCTGAAACAGCATTTCACACCACAAGTGCAAAAACATGTCTCATTCAAGATTTAAAAAATGACACTTGTCATATTTATGAGGTGGTGTGGAAACATGGCTATGCTGAAAGTTTGGAGTTAAAATATTGAAAGTTAGTGAAGTTATGGGTGACTGCTGAAATATTGCAATGTTCACTCATAACCTGGGCATTTTACCATGTATCTATACCAAATTTTCACCATAACTTTCTATTATCCCACCTCATGAACCCAGTAGGTGAAAATTTTCAACTCCACACCAAAACGTTATTCCACACCACAATGCAAAAACACATTTTGGCCAGGATTTGAAAAATGACAGCTGTCACGTTCATGAGGTGGTGTGCAAAATGGCTATGCTGAAAATTTGGGTTCAAAATATTGAAAATTATCAAAGTTATGACTGAGCACAGATAAATTTCAACATACACTCATAACTGTGCAATTTTTACATATTTTAACCCAAATATTTAGCATAGCCTTCTTATGACCCCACCTCATGAGCAAAAGTGGTGACATTTTTCAAATCCTGTCCAAAAAGGTAATTTTGCAAAGTGACCACTAAATCACCTTTCAGGCCAGATTTGCAGAATTCCGCCACCATTGATCAGGGAGGTTAGGTCCCAAAAAGGTCATGTTGAAAATTTGGTATAAGCATATTCAGAAATGCACAGTTATGAATAAAAGTTCAAATTCCTAGTGAAATACATAGGGGATACATGATGGGCAGGAGTGTGATATGGCAAATATCTTCATTCCTGCAGAGTGAGCTCTGGATACTCATGAGTGCCGAAGGCACAAGTGAGTGTATCCACAGCTCTTGATGCAGGAGTTAAGGTATTTGCCATATCACACTCCTGCCCATCATGTGTTTGATTTATACAATAGGGCAGGAGTGTACATTCTTTGGATATTTGTGTTTTCGTATGTGTTATTGCTTTTTTATGTGCTGGTGTTATTTTATTTTGTGGTGTTGATGCACCGTAAGTTTCTGATGTTTTAATGCTGATTGGTTTGTTGATGAATGTTTCGTAAGTTGTAGAATTTTATTGGCTGTTGTTTTTTTGTAGTTTTGTGTCCATAGGTTGAGGTTTGTGGTTTCCTATTGGTTTATGCATTGAGCATGTTTCATAGTGTGTGTTCTAATAGGGTGTTTGGATATTGTGGGTATGGTTTCATGCGGAAGTCCAACGGCATTTCAGAATGGATGTTGTGATTATGTATCAGTTTCTTGGGTGAGAGAAATAATATTTTATTTTGTCATTGTGTTTATGTGTTTTATTTCTTTTTATCTGGTGCATTTTTTACTATTATCCAGTTATTTTCACCGGAGGAGTATGTGTACTTTCAGGTCGGTTATCTTCACTGGAACCTGTTCATTTTATGTGATTTATTGTGTTTATTAGTAATTTGTTTGGGTGTTTATATGTTTATTTATTTTAATTCATTTATTGTTCTTAATTCCGTTCTGAGTTATGGGGAGAGAGTTGTATTATTATTTATTTTTCAGTCAGTGTCACTGTCACTGTCAGAGGTTAGTGCTCGAGTTCTCTTTCATTTGGGAGAGTTGTATTTTCCACCTGTTAGAAGAGAAAAAGTGGTTAGTAGTGATGCAAAGTTGTTTTTGAAGTACATTTAATATATTATGTTTGTAATGTGTGTTGGGTTACTGAAACAAGTAGACATTGAGTCTAGCCATTTAACTGTAGTCGGTTCTCCCGGTGCATGTTTATATGCATTTTTTGAGGTTGATGGTGCAGACATGTATATATGAGCTGATGTTGAAGGTGTAGGCTGCTTCATAGTTGCAGAAGTTGTAGGTGTAGTATTGTCTGTGTCAGTAGAAGTTGATGGTTGAGGTTCCGTGTTGCTGCTCAGGATGTTTGAATATTTTTCTGCTTTTGTTCTTTGATTCTGGCATAGTCATTTAGGGACTGTAGTTTTTTGTGTCCCGAGATTTGGATAACTTCTGTGGGGGGTATGTTACTGTCCACAAGCTTTTGTATCAGGTGTTTTCGTACACAGTGATTTGTGAGTTTATTTGTTTCTATTCCAGCAGCAGTGATCATGTTTTTTACTGTTTTACCTATACTATTTATTCCCATTGTTTGGATTTTGTACCAGGTGATTGGGTAGCAAGCTTTAGGATTATAATGTATTAATAGGAAAAATGGAGCATTATCTGTATTACATTTTTGTGATCTTTCTTTTTTATATAGTAGGTAGTTAGCTACGGGGCATCTTTTTTTATCAGGTATTTCATAGGCTCTTGGTTTTAGTATACGGACGTCTTTAGGATTTGCTCCTGTTCTTGTTTTTGTTTGACGTTCGTTTTTGTATTCAATGTATTGTATCCCTGCATCATAAGTTCCAAGTTTGACATCTCTCCATAGTAGGTTTTTAGCTTCTGTGGAGCCTCGAATTCCAAAGTATAGTGTAACGTTTACCCACATGGTATTTAATAATGATAATGGGTTGTCTGGTCCCAGTATGTCTTTCTTATACAGTTTGTTTATCAATGAGTCAGTTAACTCATCTACTGCATAGGGCTTGTTTCCCTTTCCTCTTTCCTTAAGTATTTCCCATTTTGATTGTACCATCTGTCATGTTTTGAGGAATTTTGTTGATAGAGAAATTGATTCAGGGTATCCTTGTTGTTTTAAGTATCGTTCAAAACTTTGTAATTTAGTTGTGAGGCTGAGTGGTTCGTATTGTGAACCGTCTTTGAGGTGGCAAGTGATGAAGTATTGGCATTGTATTTGGTCCAGTTGTTGTGGAGGTATTTCATGTATTTGCTTTTGTATTTGCAATTGTTCATTTATGTATTGGTGTAGGTTAGCCACATCTGTATTTGTTTTCCTTTTTGTGTTGGTATTTTTCATGGAGTTTATGAAGTCGTCTATGTCATCAGGGTTCATTTGTAGGTTTTTGGCAGTTGTAAATGTTATTTTCTTTGGGTTGGTGTTGGTAGTCTTTGTTTGGTTGTTTTCCGGGCCTAATAGTGGTTCCTGATCTGTTTCAAATTGAGAACAGCTTAGATAAACTTCTTCATTTATGTTTATAGGTGTTTTTGGTTTATTTATATTAAAGCTTCTTGATGTTGTGGATTATTTCATTGCCGTTTTTGTTAGTATATTCATGGCTTTCTTTTTAATTTTGCTTTTTGGTTTTTAGGTCACTATTTTAGATGTTGTTGGTCTTATTGTTTTAGAACTTCTATTTCACCATGGGAGAACGTGATTTAGTTTGATGCAGGTGTTGTGTTATTCAGGTGAGTGCAACTATGTGGTGGGGTTCGAAGCTAGTACCAGCTGAGTTTCAAAATTTGAGAGTCAGAGACATGTTGTGACATATCAGCTGGTGATAAATTAAGCTGTTACATATCCACAGTATAGATAAATGTACGAGGAAGTGTTTGTGCATACGTCAGTGTTACTTTATTCAACAGTGGTGCTGATACGTGTTTTTTATGTGATGCCTTTATCTTTAACCCCTATTGTATAAATTAAACTACACTTACCTTATTTTCTCAAATTGCAGTTGCTGGTTCCAGCAGCAAGGTGTGTCTTTGATCATAGAGTGTATCTACACTGTGGGACATGTTCAGGTGAATGAGTGTGTGTGGAGAGCATGAGGGGAGTGGGATAGCGGATTCTAAGTGGGAGGTTGGGATGGGTGGGTGAGTGGGAGTGTGTGTGTGAGATCAGATCGGTGAGGGGCTGTTCTCTTGTTCATAGGTTAAAAAAATCACTGAGTGACAGTTTTCTTTATTTCATGGAACATATGCCAGCTCTGGGGATTAGGCACCCCAGTGCTGGGCCACTGTTTGGCTGTACCAGGGGTGGGCACCCCAGTGTTGCCAAGTACATTTTGGGAAAGGGTGGTGACCTGGAGTGGGGAGGGTCAACAGAAAGGTTATCAGAGGTGGGCACCCTGATCCGCTAATACTATCATTGGGAAGGGCAACCTGGAGAGGAGGGGGGAAGAATCAGTACCAGAGGTGGGCATCCCAGTCCATTTAAGAAAAATTTAATTGGGTAGTTAGATAGATAGATAGATAGATAGATAGATAGATAGATAGATAGATAGACAGACAGACAGACAGACAGACAGACAAACAGACAGACTGATATATAGATAACAGACAGAGAAACAGAGACAGAGGGATCAGGTATTCTCCAGCTCACTGCTTCAGCTGAAGCTGGCAGCACGAGTCCAGTTGTTCTTGTACAGAGAACATGTGTCAATGGCTCCTCTTGCTAAGCTGGGCACCCTGGATTGTGGGGTGCCCAGAAAAGTTATTTCTGGCCATTGATTTACAAAATAAACACCAGAATCTAGTTAAGTAGTCCCACATAGTTCATGTGTTTCTTTTTTTAAATTATAGAATTGTTATGTATTTTCATATTTTTTACTTCAGGGTGAACAAGATGGTAGCCATCATGACATAAAGCATTTTTCCTTTTGGTACTGTGAGATGCAAGTGGTGAGATATCAAAAATGGTCTGTGTTATGGAATTTTTCATATCGTATTAGAATGTTATCCAAAAAAAAACCTACTAAGCATGCTCACAACAGCAAAAAAAAAAAAAACTTTAAATCCTCATAACTCTGGAACAGGTTAATGTTTTTTCACAAACCCTTTCAAAGACACTACTTTGGCACACTACACTTCTACCCTGAAAACTTAAAAACAATCCCATTATGTGTTGGCTGTAGGTTAGAGCAAAACCCAAACCCCTTGTTAAGTATAGGAAAAAATTGGATGGTTACAAGAAAATGACAAATACTGTACAGGTCTCAGAAATGGCACAAGCTGTCATCACAAAACTTTTCATATATTTAGACCTTGTCTACTAGACAATCCATGCAAAATTTCAACTAATTTTGTCAAACACCGACAAGGCTGTTAAAGTACAAAGATAGGGGTTTAACATAAAACCTTTCACTCATCCCTAACTATACTGGCGTGGTAGCACCTGTGTAGTTAGGGTTGAGTAAAGTATTCAGTGTTAAACCCCAATTTTTTCACCTTAATATCTTTGCCTGCAATCAAAGAAATAGCCCAAAATTTGACATGCAGTCTGTCTAGCAGTGTCTGAAGATACAAGATTTTTTTTTACAGCTGTTTGTGCAGTTTCCAAGATACAGAATATCAATTTGTACTGAATTACTGTGTTGTTTTTTCTCCTATATTTAATACACATTCTTTATTTGCTCTCATGTGCAAAGTAGATGGTACAGATTATTTTTCTGAACCTTTTAGGATAGAAGCAGCATGTGTCAAGGTAGTACCTTTTGAAAGTTTCATGGAAAAATATTAACTGGTTCCAGAGTTCTAAGGATTTAGAGTTTTTCTAAGCATGCTCAGTAGGGTTTTTGGATAACCCTCTAATACAAAAGATGAATTTACCTTTTGCAGGCATTTACTTTTTGCAAATTATAGTTTGTGAGAAACAAATATCATTCATGATGGCCATCATCTTGTTTTCTCTTTTCAACTAAAAAATGTGGAAAATACCTAAACATGGGGGATCAGATATTCAAAACTTTGCACCGGGCGCAAACCGTTTGCACAGGGTTAACGCTGGGTTTGCATAGGTCCAATATATTCAAAAGGTCAAATAGCACTGGCAAACTGCATTAGCGCTGGGCAAAAGTATAATGTATGCAAGAGGCAAACTGAGGGAGCATGTACACGAATACAGGCGCAATGCTATATTCAGTGAATAACGCCACGCAAAGTGTTTTTGTGTGTGACTTAGCACAACACTTTGCACGGTGCAAATTACCACCAAGGAAAAGGTAGTCTTAACTCTGGGCAAAAAGCTTTGTGCAACTTTGTGGCTGTGCGCGGCCTTGTACGACTTTTGCATGGCTTTGCGTGACCCTAACCAGTAAGTATTAAACATAGAAATAAATCTGACAGAGAACAAACATGCTGCTCGCAGATGGCATCCCTATGATGCCATCATCTGCCACTGATCCCAGCCGTGCCAGGCAGTAAGTGGTGACCCAGCTCACAGTGGACACCATGGCAGTGTGGCCATACAGCACACACCTGCAGACCATGCTTTGGTGGACATCAACAGAAGCAAACACACTCTTGCAGCACTGTGTGCATGGAGGGTGTTGAGGGGAGGGTGTACAGGTGGCCAGGTTGCAGCACAGACTGTATGCAGCCACAAGGCTGGGACAAGCTACACAATGCAAATGGTCCAGTGTTGGGAGTACCCCAACACCAGTGTGCCTGTCTGATGGTATGTGCCACCCCAGCCACACATTGCAGATCTGTACAGACACCACAGCACACACAGCCAGCCATGTATATGTCACTGTGAGTATCCCATGCCAGTGGTGCAGCATCTGTGGGTCGCACAACAGCATAACAGTAATATCCACTGTCAGTACACACCTGCAAGTTGGGCCTGTCACTGTGTACAGTGCAGTGGTAATTGATGCCCCACACACAATAGACATTGCTGGGTCCCTCACACTACTGACCCCCTTGCTACTATAGCGTCTGCTGTGCACTGTAGAAAGAACTACAGTTTGACAATTGCATGCAGCACCACCATCTGTACCTGTGCCTGTGCTGTGTAGTCCCCTTGGGCACATTATTATATATGGTTCTGTACAAATGTAGCCCGTAGCTACCACCATGCACTGCCAGACTGACCTACAGGTGGCGCTCTGGGCAGACCCAGCCAGCCCCTGTACTTTCAGACTGACCTACAGGTGGAGCTGTGGTACCCTGCAATAGCACTGGGTAAACTGCATGCAAATCAGGACATAAAGAGATGCTAATCTGGATGTTTGCCCATGGATTGCCTAAGTAGGCTCATTTGCATGTCAGTTTTGAATGTAGTAACATTTTGCCTCGGGCAAACGTGATAGCGCTGGGTAAATGGTTTAGCTCCATGCAAAACCTGCACAACTGTGTTTGCGCTGCACAAACGTTTCAGAAACATTGTACATTTCAGCACAATTTAATTTCACATGTGCTGGTGCTTGCAGCTTTAATGAATCCACTCCTTTGCTACCACACACACTGGCCACATAGTTCACCTCTACCTTCATTCACGTCTCTGTGAACAGGGTTGCTATTGTGGTTTGCACTACCTGGTTGCTATAGTCAGAGCTGTCTTATTTCCTGGGCTATTTTTGCACTGCACTCCCAGCCAAGTTTGTCCAGCTTCATTAGCATGCTATATTCAGCAGGTTTAGCACCGGGGCTATCCCTTCAGAATATAGTGGGCTATTGGTTCTGGGCTAATTTAGCATGCCAGGCAGTGCTAATTTAGCCCCAGGGCAAAGTTTTGAATATCTGGCCCGATGTGTTTTAAAAAAACAAACACCTGAACATTGCTAAATAAGACTCATTTAGGATGGTAGATTGTTTGTTTTTTACAATTATGCCCAGAAATAGCTTTTTTGGGTACCCCAAAGGCAGCATTAGCCACCAGTGAGGGAACCACATTGTCTTTATGAGACAAGCAGAACTTTCCTTACTGCTGCAACCACAGATGGAGATAAGCTGCTGCTTTAAATGCCAGCAGTGAGCTGGCAGTCTCCCTCACTCTCCTTTTTGATTGGGAACTGTAAAATATCTTCCTCCATCCCCCCCCCCAACACATACAAATGACAATAAAAGCTTCTACAAGTACTATTCTAGTACATATTGAGTGAGTCACTGATTTATTTTATTCAAGTCACCCCCAATTTTTTTTATACAAGAAGAGTGTTATTAAACATCAAAGCTTTTTATTGTAATTTATGGTATAATTGGTTCTTGCTGTTAGTCAGTTGACTGTCACTCTACATGTTGCATTAATAAAAATCTTCTTACAGTTTTTCATTTTAATTTCCATTTTGTATGTGTCTGTTCTGACTCAAAAAAAGAAACTGGATCAACTGTATAACAAACTAACTTAAAAAGTCAGCTGTTGCACTAAAATACCAAAGTGCACTCTGTCAATTAATAATGAATGCAAATTCAGAACCCACCTGTATTCAGTCTCCTGACCCTCACATCTGTAAGATCCCATCTGTAGTCACAGTCCCCTGACCCTCAAATCAATCTCTCTATGGTATCTGTCTGTCTGTCTGTCTGTCTATCTATCTATCTATCTATCTATCTATCTATCTATCTATCTATCTATCTAGCGATCTATCTATCTATCTGTCTGTCTGTCTATATAAATTTGAAAGTAGACCGGGGTGTCCACCCCTAAGTATCACTGAATTATTCCTCCTCCTCCTCCTCTCCAGAGCACCTGCCCCATCACCCCAATATATAGGTCATAGCAGGTGGGTAAAAATATAAAATGACCAAGTTATGAGTGAACATGGAAATATTTCAATGTTTATTCATAACTTTGCTAATTTTCAATATTTTGCCTCCAAACTTGCAACATAGCCTTTGTTTCACACTACCTCATAAATGTGATAGGTATCAATTTTCAAATCCTAGATGCACCATTTTTCCATACTTGTGGTGTGAAGTGATGTTTTGGCCACTGTTCTATAGATTCCACATGTCATGCTTATAAAGGGGAGTCAAAAAATGACTGTCTTGAAAATCTGGGATAAGAATTAAAAAAAAAAAATTATCAAGAAACGTGGGCCCAGATATTCAAAAGGGTTGCTCCATGCGCAACAGGGTTGTGCATGCACAAGTCCTACATTGTGCCATTCTGCGATATTCAGCAGGAGGCAGTTGCGCCACTGAAAACAGGCTGAGCAACAGCGCAATGCAAATGAATGCATGCTCAACATGAGGGGGAGGAACCATGCATAAACTGCACAACCCGATATTCAGTCGGGCTGTACAGAGTTGTGCAGGTGCAACCCCCAACCTGCACCTGCACAACTTTGAGCCAAAAAAAAAAGGATCAAGTTGAGCACCACCCACAGGTGAGCTGCTGTATTGCAGGGTGCAATACAGCAGCTGCCACCGTGGCTACCTAACTCGGTCCCTGTATGCCCCCCACCAGCCCGATCACAGGCAGTATGTATCAAGACACCTCCCCCAAACAGCTCCCGATGCCCGATCGCGGGCAGTATGTATCAAGACAACCCCCAGTGCCCGATCGCGGGCAGAATGTAAAAGCCCCCAACCCAAATATCTCCCTGGTGGTCAGTGGACCATAATGCCCGATCGCGGGCAGAATGTCAGTGACAACCCCCAAACATCTCCCTGGTGTCTAGTGTCCCCCACCCACCCACCCATGAAGCCCCTCCACCCGCTCCCCGGCGGCGGCGGGCGGCAGCATCCCACCGCCTGCTGCCCGCCACCCGCCGACTGACTGTCCAGTAGGGCTGCCGCCCATTGGTGCAGAGCTAGAGCCAATGGGCGTGCAGCCCCACCGTATGACAGTCAGATTTGTGAATGATCATTCACAAATCTGGACCTATCATGCTCTGATATAAACTTCTGCGCGGGTGGAGGGGCTTGGTGGGTGGGGTGGGGGACACTAGACACCAGGAAGATGTTTGGGGTTGTCTCTGGACATTCTGCCCACGATCAAGCATTACGTCCACGGACCACCAGGGAGATATTCGGGTTGGGGGTTTTTCATTCGCCCACGATCAACACTGGGGGTTGTTTCAACGCTCTGCCCATGATCGGGCACTGCGGGTTGTCTTGATACACCGCCCATGATAGGCATTGGGAGCTGTTTGGGGAGGTGTCTTGATACATACTGCCCACGATCGGGCATCAGGAGATGTTTGGGGGAGGTGTCTTGATACATACTGCCCGCGATCGGGCATCGGGAGATGTTTGGGGTGGGTGTTGTTCTGCATACATACTGCCCGCGATCGGGCATCGGGAGATTTTGGGGGTGTTGTCTGCATACATACTGCCCACGATCGGGCTGCAGGTATCGTCGGTCCCGACGGCTGCTGCCTGGCAGGGCCGCCAGGCACAAGTCCTCGGGGATCGGCGCACCTACATGCTAATGGCATGCAAATGGGGCCATAATCACATGCAAATGGCCCCCCCTGCACCTTGCATGAATTATGGCCCCATTTGCATGTCACCTTTTGAATATCGGAAATTTGCGCATGGAGCAATGGTACTTGCGCCACCCCAAGTTTAACGCTCAACTCTGACAACTTGCAGTGGCACAAGTTCCACTGCACCATGCACAGTGGCTGTGGCTGAGGGGTGATATTCAAAGGAGTTGCTCAATAGTGCAACTCCTTTGAATATCACCCGGCCACACCCCTGCGCAACTATTTGGAGCAGCGCAAGGGCTTGCGCCTTAGAATGGCGCAGTTGAATATCCAGGCCATAGTGTTTAGAGCCAGCCTTTACTCCAGTGGGTAGTGCTCTGTGATCCCGTGCTGGAGAACTGAGTTCAGGGGCAAGCTCACAGAGTCTGCTGGAAGCACTGAGGATGAGGGGTTGATGCTGTTATGTGGTACCACCCCCAGCCAGGAAAGGGAAGGTGCAGAGTTGTCTGCATGGGACCAATTATAGTGATGAGAACTCTTCTGTTGGCATAGGGCCCTGAACCTCTGCACCCATGGCTGTCAGAGGGTCCTGCACTGTGAAAGACAGATGAACTCTTTGCCCTGCACATCTGTTTCTGTAGTCACATGAAAGCCAGGGCCCAGAGGGCCCTGTGCTTCCACAGCCCACCAGACAGCCCAACAAATCCTTGACATCCATTGCCACATGGAAGTGCAGGGCCCAGAGGGACCTGTATTCTGCAGGCAAATGGACTTTTACCTTGGCACAGGGCCCAGAGGAACCTGCATATTTGCATCTGTTCATGTAGGTCCCAAAGGGATCTGTATGAATGAGAAGACAATTACACTATCTCAAAAAGAAATAAAATTACTTGAAAAAAACTGTGTTAATGCATTAGTTAGGGTTGAGCTTAATGCCACAAAAGTATGGAAATGTGACATTAGGGTTCCCAGTTCTTACTTCCCACCAACTCTCCCAAGCGGCAAAAGGATAAGACCACACAAGCAACCACAGATAGCTATCAATAGGTAGGCCAAACAACATACAAAATAGATTTGTTTCTGCACCCGCTACCTTCTTAGGCCAGCACACAGTAGCTGCTTTAACCTAATATCAGGTTTCACAGATAACATTTGACATGTTTGGGAAAAGTGCTACCTCTAAACAAAACTGCTACCCCTTGAAACATTTCAAGAACCACTGCTGAAACAATGATACCCACATTGCAACAGTATTTCTGTATGCAGAAGCACAGGCCCCATTGGGCCTGATCTTCTGCACAGATACTCATGCATGCCATATGACATACACACACACAGGTGTGGCTGCAGAAATGCAGGCCCCTGTGGAGCCTGTGCCTCTGCAGCTGCAGATGATCCATGAAGGTAGCACATCAGTGCTACTGCATATGTGTTAGCTGGAAGCAGTTGTTTGTTGCTTGTCTTACTTGATGATGGTTGTCTGTCGTTGCTTGTGTGGTTGTGTCCTTTCACTGCTTAGGACAGTGGGTGGGGGTTAGGGCTTGAATAGGTGGGGGTTACAGTCTGAAACTCTAATGCCACATTTCTCTACTTCTGTGGTGCTAAGTTGAACTCTAACTGGTGCGTTAACACAGTTTTGTTTTTGCAAAGAATAGATAGATAGATAGGTAGATAGATAGATAGATAGATAGATAGATAGATAGATAGATAGATAGATAGATAGATAGATAGAAACTGGTGAGCAATTTTCTGTATGGGCCCATCCAGTTAATATTTGCTGTAATAACCATCCTGTTATTATGGCAAACATGCACTGCCTCAAAGTCTGAAAGTGCAAGCTCCATTCTCACAGCTGCACAGCTACAGTCGCATTCACTACCTGCTGTGGCTGTGAGAATGGACATGATCCTATTAGAAACTAGTAAAAATGGAGAGAATACACATCTAGTATTACTAAACCTCATAATAAAGTAACAGAAAAAAAACTCTGATTATCATCAGAATGAACTTTGTAATTGCCAAAATACCTGTAGGAGCCATGACCTAATGCAATCAGTGTTCCCATGAAAATGGAGACCTTGTGTTAGTAGAGTGCACACTGTACAGAACACATTTTATTCCCCAGTACTTTACAGATTTACTTCATTCTGAACTGTTTTTTTATACATTTTTGTTGAAAATTTTAAATGTTCACGGCACTGCTCCACAAGCAGTTCACATTTCAAAGCTAAAATTCATATTTAAAAAAATGGCTTTTTTGGCAGCTTCTCTCACCATTCTTCACCTTTTTCACAGTTTTCTTAATTCAGCATCATTCTCCAAATATCTATTTAAGGTAAGTCAATATATTTGTTTAAAACTGTATATTCCTGTCATGTATCTGCTATGTCAAATTCCTCTTTTTTTTTGCCTATGCATCTAATAGCCACCACAAACACGGTAACCAGGTGGGAAAAAATTGCTCCCCAGTAATTATAAAAAATAAAGTATGAGGAGGTGTGCATACTCTAATTTAATGTAAGCCCTTGGTGTGGGATGCTTTGATAATCCCCTTGAGCTTGGCTCTTGGGGTTTATGCAAAATCCCACACCTCGGGTGTGCATTCAGCTAGCAATAAGACATGACACGGTGTGCATTATGCTATAACATCGCATGCCCCGGGTGCATTATGAGGCATGAGGCCGCAAGTTGAGTACCTTCAAGGATGGTGATCTAACATAATGCACACCTTGGCGTGTCTTATTACACTTATACAATGGCTTTTGTTTTTTTTAATTATTTAGTAATTATAGTACTCTTGTAGAAATATGTTAAAAATGAAATTGTTTAAAAGAAATATTGCTCATTTAGTCTCTCTACTTTCCATTTACAGCTTTGCTTGAGGACATTTGTCCTAAGAAGGTTGCCATAGCTATAGTTTAGGTAGCTCATTGTGGTAAGGGATACATCAAGAGGCTTCATACCAGGCTGACCATATGGTGGACAATATTTCCACCTGGTCATGTGACTGGCATTAGTCAATGACAATACTGCAATATTTATTGCCATTGTATAAATTCTCATAATGCACACCTCCCCAAATGTTATTTTCTATATATTTATTTATGCAATAGATGTGGGCATAATATCAGTTAAATAAAGTTATATATTTCCACTCGTGATAAATACATATTAGAACTCATGTTTACTCTGCTCTGTCTGTTAATTATTCCCCTACCAACACTACTTACCCACTCTGAGCTTCACTTTTCACAATACATGTCCTACTGTGCCACAGTGCAATAAGGCACATGCTCCTTTCCCCAGAAAATCCTCCCTACACCACACTACACAGCAATGAACCCAAACCAGAACATCAGTAGTTTTTTCTTTTCATTTTTCATTTACACCCTGCATTGTACGTGTTCAATAGTGCACCCACTCTCTTCATGACTTCTGCTTTGCCAATCTGGTCCCTGCTGATCACGTCCTTTCTACATTCTACAGCATACACTGTACCTTACAGTATTACTTTACTTTTTTTTTTAATTTTGCAGCTTTTCCTTTTACAGACTACAGTCATCTTCCCTGCTGCCCACCACCCGCTGCTCATAGCTCTCACTGCTGGTAACCAACATCCCCAACTCTTCCTCCATGCTCCTCCACAGCACAATTTTCCTTCAAAAATGCAAAGAGCAACCACACTGCTTCTCTACTCCTCTTTCTACTTCAGCCCAAACTGCACAACCACAAGTGAAAAAATATAACATAATCTTGTTTTACATTTGTTTTAAATAAAATGGAACTGCCAAGAACCGCATAACTACTGCTACTGCCATGCACTGCTGACCTGACGTGTCCAGTTTCTGACTCTCGGCAAACAAGTATACCGATTATAAAAGATAAGAAAAGACAGGATCAACCAGATAAACATACTAAATAAAAAAAGCATTTATTTTTAAATTAAATGCCCAAACTAGGTATTACAAGTGCTAAAAAACAGCTGATGTGCTTCCACTGTCTTGTCCACAAGGTAGAATGGCACTGAGCTCATGGGTGAATTTGTTCATGAATGAGTTAGTTATTTTTGGTCATTTGTTACTAAAAGGTTGTATCTCTTACGGTTCATGCCATGGATTTCTGCAAAGATATTCCCCTTTAAAAATGAGTGCTCTAACCTGTTTTATTTTGTGTGTAAAGATTGAAGCTGTGACTCCGGCCATGCGCGTTACAGTTGACACTATTGCACATGCCCAGAGTCATGGCTTCAGTTTTAATATTTTAATACACAAAATAAAATGTGTTAGAGCACTCACTTTTGAAGTGGAATATCTTTGCAGAAATCTGTGGCATGAATAGTAACCATTTACTGACATATGACCAAAAATAACTAACTCATTCATGAACAAGTTCACCCATGGGCTCAGCACCATTCTATCTCATGGACATGTACCACAGACATTTCAGTCAGGATGACCAAAATACAAAATAATACATACCTTGCACCAGTGTGCAAATCTCTTCCCATCTATGTATTTTACATTGCTAGTGCTTGCTCCAGGCACATTGATTACCTACACTTTAAAAATGGACATGAAAGCTGACAATGTCCCTTTAAGTGGTAGAAAAACTGTACCATCTTTTGATTAGTTGATTTAAAGGGGACAGGAATTATGTATTCATATGCTGATGTGTTGCTATGATTATGAATTACCTAAATAAACATATTTTACATAAAATCCTGCATTTTTGCATTTCATTTTTTTTTATTTTATGCTTAATTTTCAAGGTTACTGCTCTTCCAATATCTAAGGTTCTGTGTATGCATGAGATTGCCTGAACGGATGTGCAGCGGTGTTCCATCTCTGTTCATGCATTCTGTGCTGTTGATGTTTTAACTTGAAACTCTGTTAAAAGTTGTACAGGCTCGTTTTGCTACAAATCCTGTTATTATCTCGGTGAGTATATTACCACCAAGCTATTGGTGTTGGCATACTGGCAATCTCTTTTTTACTGTTCATTTTGTATTTCTCTTTTTTCTTCTGCTGGAATGAATCTAGTATCGGGAAGCAGCATGACAGCAGTGTTTCTGTGTGATCTCCTGAATATAAAGTTAAGAATAAATTAATTCACACTTTTTTTTTCATGATTGAAGTGTGATCATACCTTTATGAGTCTGTAAAAAACATGGAAAGCAGAAACTAAGTTGAACTGGTGTAATGCATTGCCTGTTTCTGTAGGGGGGCCTGAAGCAGTGAAATGCCATAATTATATGGTTTACTTTGGTTGCCTACCTTTCCAAACAATCTTAGATCTGCTTTTTTTTTTCTTGCTGCTGTCATACATCTGGAATAATCATGGTGTCATCTATCATTTCCTCTTTTTTTAATGTGTGTTATTTGGGAACAAACGATCAAGAACAGATTCATTTTCAGCATTTGTTTTCCTGATTATTGAACATTGAGGAGCTCACAGGCTTACAAGTAGGTGCATATGGTATGCAGCTAAGTTTTCAAATTTGGATGAAGGCACATTGATCGGAAATCATAACTAATGGCCACTTACTGTATATGTAAACAATTGCAGAAGCGGTCACCACTGAGTAATTTGATGTATTTCATAACATAGATTACAAAAGGGAACAAGTCACGGGACTGCAGGTATCAGAAATGTAGCAAAAACATGACTTTGGGAGTACAGATTTTCTAGACTAAGATTACCAGAAAGTGAGAATCACAGCTGTCAGTAAGGCAGCAAAAGCTTTCCATCAGGCATTTTAGAGTGTGTCAGTGAAAAGTACAAAAAAAAAAAAACAAGAATTTAAAATCAAACTTAAACCACTACTCTAATTGAACTTGAACTATGTGAGACTATCAGAGAACATAGAAACATAGAATTTGACGGCAGATAAGGACCGCATGGCCCACCTAGTCTGTCCATTTTCCTACCTAATACATAAGCTGCAGATCCTAGTTAAACAACAGCCTACTTCCTCTTACCCCCCACTAGAACTGCCTTATGTCTGTCCCATGCATTCTTGAATTTCCCTATGGTTTTTGACTCTATGACCTCCTCAGGAAGGCTGTTCCATGCATCTACAACCCCTTTCTGTGAAGAAATACTTCCTCACATTACCTCTGAGCAGTCCCCCCTGTATCTTCAAATTGTGCCCCCTTGTTCTTGCACATCTCTTTTTCTGAAAGATGCTACCCTTTTGGACTTTATTGATTCCCTTGAGGTATTTGAAAGTTTCTATCATGTCCCCCCTTCCTCCTTTCCTCGAGGTTATACATTTCAAGCTCCTTTAGTCTTTCTTCATATGTCTTCTGGTGCATACCCTGCACCATTTTGGTTGCCCTCCTCCGGACAGCCTCCACCCTATCTATGTCTTTGCGGAGATGGGGTCTCCAGAACTGTACACAGTACTCCAGATGTGGTCTTACCAACTGTCTGTACAGAGGGCCAACAACTTCTTGTTTTCTACTGGTGATGCCTCTCCCTATGCATCCCAGTATCCCCCCAGCCCTCCTTACTTCCTTCTCATGTTGCTGGCCCACCTTTAGGTCATCTGATATGACTACCCCCAGATCCCTTTCCATTTTTGTTGTTGTCAGTATCTCACCCCCCATTGTGTACTCTTCCCCTGGGTTTTTGCTTCCCAGGTGCATTACTTTGCACTTCTTTGCGTTGAATCTACCAATACAGTACAATCTGTGGATAGAAATGAAAGAGGAAAAGTATTGTGTCTGTTCTATCTTACTATTAAACTGACGTATGTCTAATGCCTGAATTATGAGAACTGGCATTCAGAATGTGCGATCCCGTTTTTAAGGCAGTTTGGTAGGTGCTGATCTGAATGAATTATGTATTACTTTGCAGGTTTATTATGCCAATTATACACATTCCTTTCAGCTGAAATAGCTGTTACCGCAACTCAAATTTCCCGCATCAGCCACTAGAGCTTGGGAGACAGAGAGTGATGAGTAGTATATAAATTACCACTACATACCTCACTTCTGGTTTGGTGACAGCAACAGCTTTTCTAAGTGTATCAATCAGCACTGCAATCATCAGAGAAGCTACCCTACAACTATTGAACTAATGTTTAACACTAGAAAACTGAAACAAAAACACCACACACAGCCAAGGTGTAACAATATTTATTATTTAGGCAACATTGTTCCTACTTCTTATTGTACTGTTGACTGTAATAAACTCCGGGTCGCCCCTGACAAAGGGACCATTACAGTCTCAGTGGGCCTACCCGGTCACCAAAATTTAAATAAATAAATAAATAAAAAAAACAGGGGTCATGATAAAAATTGTAGAATAAAACCATTTATCTACGATACTATGGTGATAATTTATTTAGTGATCAATTGTTTATTTAATTTCCTGTCCTCTTTAAGATAGAAAATACATTACAAACGTTTCTTGTGTTTGGTATTTTTGTAACAAATATGAAGGAGTAAGAAAATCACTGTATGGTATGAAAAGTGAAACATACATTACTTTTATACCACTGTCAAATTAATATTGTCATCAATTTAACTTGAGTAACATAAGGGTCCAAATTTTGAAGAGAGGCACTCTATCATTTAATTTCATAGCTCCAAACATGTACATTGTTATGGCTATCTCATACTCCATTATGGCCACCAAATCCAGGCTAGCCCTCCTTCACAGCTGGAATTTTATTTCCCAGACTGTTCGCATCAGTGCACACGGCTCTCCATACCTTATTTCCTCCCTGACTGCTTCCTTGCTTTCATAGAAACATAGAAACATAGATTTTGATGGCAGATAAGGATGGCTTGGCCCATCCAGTTTGCCATTTCTCCCTGCCTACACTATTACTGCAGACCATGCCCAATCTACAGCTCTTTCTCCCTTCCCCTTTCTGTCAACTATGATTCTCTTGTGCTTATCCCATACATTCTTGAACCCCACCACTGTTTTCACACCCACCACCTCTGCTGGAAGGCTGTTCCAGAAAATCACCACTCTTTCTGTGAAGAAGCACTTCCTCACATCTCTCCCGAATCTACTGCCCTCCAGCTTCATAGCATGTCACCTGGTTCTTGAGCACTTTTTCTTCCCAAAAATAATTCCCTCCTGTACCTTAGTTTCCCCCATGAGGTATTTAAAGGTCTCTATCATATCCCCCTTGCCCTCTTTTGTTCCAGGGTGTACATATTGATGTCCTTTAGTCTCTCCTCATAGGGCTTTTGATGCATACCCTGCACCATTTTAGTTGCCCTCTTCTGGACCACTATGGCTATGTCCTTCCAGGGATGTGATCTCCAGAACTGGACACAGTGCTCCAGGTGGGGTCTAAGCAGTGATCTATACAGAACCCCCCCCTTCTGCTGGTGAGGCCCTATCTATGCACCCTAGCATACCACTAATTCTCCCTACTGCCTCATCGCACTGCTGGACCACCTAGGTCATCCAATATGATTACCTAAAGATCTCTTTCCTGCTCAGTGGCCGTCAATACCACTCCATGCCTTTTGCCTATCGGATCAATATGTTGTATGTTCTATAGCGCACAACATGACTGCGAGGTAGGAACAGCATGGTAGGGAAGAGCGAGAGGGTGCAAAACCATGAAAGGATGTAGGTGCAGTAGTGCACCCTCTCACTCTTCCCAGTGCAGGATAAGAATCCTGCTGGGACAGGGGTCTGTTGAGCAACTGCTGTGGCTCAAAAGGATGAGCCACTGGCAGCAAGGGAGGCAGGCAATGTGTTTGGGACCGGGTTTCAATTCCTGGTCCCAGACGCATGGAATTTTATTTTTTTTCACAGTTTGTGCAATTTTTACTGATAACCCCCCCCCAAGGTAGATGGGGGGTTTGGAGCACAACCCCCTATAACAGGGGTGTGGGGGGACAGATTCCCCTGCACAAACAAGACTTATGCTGTTTGCAATATATCATGCTGTATTGGCAGCGTGGCATATTGCTGCGGCATAATGTCTTGCGACATTATGACCCCATGACCCCATTTAGTATTCCACCCCTGGGTTTCTGTGCTCTAAGCACAATATTTTACACTTTTTCACACTGAAACCCAGCTACAATACTCCTGACCACTGCTTTAGTTTTCCCAGATCTCTGCTCATCCTTTCTACCCTCCCTGAACCGTCCACCCTATTGCAGATTTTGGTGTCATCCACAAAGAGGCAGACCTTCTCTTCAAGCTCCTCTGCAATGTCACTTATAAAAAACATTAAAAATGACTGGTTCCAGCACTGATCCCTGAGGCACCCCAACTGGTCATCCTCCCTTCCTTGGAGTGAACTCCATTTACCACCACCATCTGTTGTCTGTCCCCTAACCAATTTCTTATCCAGTTAACCACCTTTGGACCCACTCCTAAACTACCCAGCTTGCTTACTAGTCTCCTATGTGGAACAGTGTCAAAAGCCTTACTCAAATCTAGGTTTGCCATGCCCATCGCTCCACTTTGATCTAGTTCCTTGATCACCCAGTCAAAGAAATCTATCAAATTAATTTGACATGACCTCCCCTCTGTGAACCCATGTTGCTTTGGGTCTTGTAACCCACTGGATTCAAGTTATTCCACAATCCTTTCCTTCAGCCATAATTCAATTAACTTTCCTACCACTAATGTCAGGCTGACTGGCCTATAATTGTCAGCCTCCTCCCTCCTGCCACTTTTGTGTAGTGGGACTACATCTGCCCTCCCCCAGTCCACCAGAACCACTCCTGTTTCCAGTGAGCTGTTAAATAGAACTGCAAGAGGTACATCCAGTATTTCCCTGAGCTATCTCAATACCTTTGGATGCACCCTATCTGATCCCATTGCTTTCCTATCCTTCATGTCTGTGCGATCCCCTAAAGCTCCATATGACCCACCTCTTCCCTTTATACCTTGTCTGTTCCCTGTCTCCTTTACTCCATTATTTTTGCTTAACTGATTTATACCCCCCTTTCCTCTGCCTTCTCCCATAGAAAAGTAGAAATTGACAGCAGATAAGGACCGGCTGGCCCATCTAGTCTGCCCATAAGGCCTTGTACTGGATTACTGCTTCTGACCCACCCCTCCCCTGTCTTCTTGTGTCCAGGCCTTAGGGGAGTTTAGTTGTCTCAAGCCATCCCTGCCTAATGTTACATCATCCTGGCAGGGCAAATTCTGCCTCCCTTGGTTTTGCAGCCTCCCCCAGCTAGTTTAAATGTTTATGCAAGTGGCATTTAAACTGCACACTAAGGACTGTGGTCCCCCTTTCTGGAAAGATGCAGGCCTTCTCCCTTATAGAGCCCATATACTCCCAGGTTGGCCCCCTTTCATCAATGTAGCCAAAGCCCTCCTCCATTCACCATGCCTTCAATCAATTATTAAATGCCCTGGTGTGGAGTGCCCTTTCCTCTCCCTGAACATACACAGGTAACACCTAAACAAAGGCCACCATGTGTCCCATCTACTTGGCTTCTCACCAGTTCACTGAAATTATCCTGCACTACCTCTACCCTGTCCCTTGCCAGGTCATTTGTCCCCAGGTGGACAATGACATTTAGCTTCCTTCCAGCTTCTGCTGCCTTAGTGATCCTCTGGATATGCTGTCCAACCCTCCAAGTGGAAGCACCCTCAGACACTTCACCTCCCTCTCTTCTGTGTGGCAGGGATGAACAAGGTTGTGGGCCAAATCATGACAGTGGATGGAACTTGGTCTCTGTTGGGATCCTCACTCATCACAAACCTCAATTCCCTTTGGTGACATGATATATCATGATCACTCGTACTCCTTCTAACAAGACTGGTCTAGTGCACCAAAACCCTCTAATCTGGTGGCAGACTAAGGTTTCCTCCAGGTCAGGCAGTACCCCTACATGGAGGCAGTAGGATTTGGTCCACTTTGGACATAGCTGTGGTGCTTTCCAGAGGATACTCACCCTGGGATGCACCCATCTGAATTGCTGATGTAGGAGAAGACCTCCCATAGATATGCTTAACAGTTCTGGAACACTGCCCTGAAGTAAAGCAAAGCACATACTGATTTCTGATGCCTTTAAATTTGTTACAAAGGCAATTGTAGCACTACAGTAGTGGTAGATAGAAACTTCATGATTCACTCGTGTTCCACCTAGCATGCAGTGCCATGGTGATTGCAGAAGAAATTCTCATGCTGAGTGAAGACCTTCCCAGTATAACATCAACTCCAAGACAAGTAGGATTTGACAGAATGCAGCCATTCAGGTCAGATACAACTTCATGAGCTCCATGGTGCACCCCCCCCAAACTTTCCAACTTTATTTTAATCAACATTTTATGCTTCAGCAGACAATTTGTTTTCATTTTGTTTTCTGACTTAAGTGGACTTAAGAACAGTTCTACTGCTGCAACCTTTCAGGACAGGAATACCTGTTTTTCCAGTCAGAGGTTACTCTCATCAATGTAATGAAGGCACAGCACCACAGACATGCTGACAGCTATCAACAGATGCTCTTCTTTTATGTTACTTTAGCTCCCTGAAAACAAACAAATCCAATGAGAGCAAACAGAAAGGAAATTAACGAAGAAACATCTTTACTGTACTGTACTGGTAATTCAAAAAGTCTGGCGTGTTACCTGCAGTTTTAAGTGTTACTAAAACCTAAATAGGTGAGGAACCAGTAAACAAATCAAATGGACATGTTAGCTGATAGGAACCAAATGAAGTGTCAGTAGTCAATTTCTGTTATACAGTACATGTAGAACAGACTTTTGAGAAAACAAAACCCTGAAGGGCTATTGTTTGAAAGTAGCTGTGAGGATAAGTACTGTTTTAACTTAACTAAAGCGGACACGGTCTCCACTACAAATCTCATAACAGTAGTACATTTTGAAATTTATGTTGGCAGAGATGTCCACTATTAAAGAAACCATTTTAGACTTGCTGGCTGGTTTTAAAGAGCTTAAACATGAATCAACATTATATAAAATAAGAATTACAGCTGCTGAGGCTCATATTTCCAGTACTAAGGACAGGCAGAGAAGGACATTAGCCAAGGACAACAACATGCTAAAAGACTAACTAAACTCAAAGATAAAGTGAATGATTTAGAGAGCAAGGGCAGAAGAAACAACTTGAGAGTCTTTGGCCTGAAAGAAGGCATTGATAGGAGCGATCCTGTCTCTTTTGTAAATAAAATGTTATTACAATAAGCTGGCTCCCCCCCCCCAAACTGTCCCAAGTATATTGTTGAAAGTGCACACAGATCCCCCAAACCTAAACCTGGCCCTACTGAGAGACTTTGTTCCTTTTAGCGCTGCAGTGGGCATAGCCCTGCAGATCACTTGTGATCAGAAGAGGACTCAGCGCATTCCTTCAGACTGAACATGTTGGACTTGCAACAGTCGACTCCATGTCTGTGAAGCAATCCACTTGCTGTCTCCACTGGCAGTTGCACCACACTACTTTACTCTGTTAACAGTTATGGCAGAACATGGCACACTCTGCCATGCCCAAGATGGCTTCCAAACTGTACTGCACATGTGCAACTACTAGTGAATGCACAGTAGAGAGTGACATCCATCTTGGACACGGCAGAGTGTGCCATGTTCCACCATGACCACCGATTTTCTTTTTCTCTAATGTTGGATATCCCTAACCAACCCTCCCTCTCAGCACCCACCACCCTACACACACACCCATCATAGCAATGACACTGGGGGTGACCAATCCCCTGGTGTTGCAATCGTGTTCCGTTGACCCTTTTTTATATGTATTTTTCCCCCACCTGACCCTCCCTCTCAGCACCTACCCCCCCAGAAACATAACAGTGACACTGGGAGTGCCCAATCCCCCAGTGTCATGAATCGAATCCTCGTTTGTTGTTTTTTTCTCACCTGTAAAAGAAAACCATCCATTGATGTCTTTTGTGGCTGTTCCTTACACCTGTAAAAAAAAACATCCATCAAAGTCTTTTGTGGCCATTCTTTACACCCCACCCAACCCTCCCAATCAGCACCCACCACCCCGCATCCCCAAGCCCTTACTTACCCATTGGGGTCCAACACCATAATTCTCTCTGGACTGCAGACACATCTTCACTCTTCAAAGCTGGACCATGAATTGAAGAAACAGTATGTGGTTCAATGTATTTCAATGGAGTTTTGAACTTAGTGGCATAACTTGGGCATTTTTGTATATTTTTGTCCCAGATTTTCAACATGCCTTTTTTAGGACCCTGCCTCATGAATAATTGCACTAACATTAGGTAAATCTGTCTGGAAAGGTTATTTTTTTTGGTCCCTGCACAAAATCACCTTTTGGGCAGGAGTTGAACATTTTGTATGCCCTTGTTCATGAAGTGGGGTCATAAGAAGGCTATGCTGAAAATTTGGTGTAAAAGTATTAAAAAAACAATAAAGTTATGAGCCTACATTGAATTTTGAGAACACAGATTTGTAACTTTGTTAATTTTCAATATTTTTACCCCAAATTTACAACATAACCATATCTTTACAGCATCTCATGAATGTGACAGCTGTCATTTTTTAAATCCTGCCCAAAATGTTCCTTACATCCTGAAAGGTGAATTTTGGGTCCCTGCATGAAATCACCTTTCTGACAGGAGTTGAAAATTTTCTCTGCACTTGTTCATGAGGCGGGGTCATATGAAGGCTATGTTTTAAACTTGGCATAAATATATTTTTTTTAAAAAAAGTTATGAGGCTATGTTGAATTTTGCAAATGTGGGCTAATAACTTTGGTAATATTCAGTATCTTTACCCAGAATTTTCAACATAGCCACTTCTTTACAGCACCTCATGAATGTGACAGCTGCCATTTTTCAACTCCTGTCCAAAATCTGTTTTTGCATCCTGAAAGCTCATTTTGCAGTCTCTGTAAAATTACCTTTAGGCCAGGAATTGAAAATTTTCTCTGCACTTCCTCATGAGGCAGGGTCATAACAAGGCTATGCTGAAATTTGGTGTGAAAATATTAAAAAACTAATTTTCAATATTGTTATCCTAAATTCCTTGGCTGCAACCCTATCAGCTCTGGCCAGAGTTTGTTTATTTAAGTTACTACATTTCCAGCAGAAGATCTTTGTATAGTGACTGCTAAGGGACAAGCAGTCAATAGATTCTGAAGGCTGTAAAATTAAAATATTTAATGATCTGCTTCCTGAGGTAATAAAGTGAAGAGATGCATTGTTTGCTAGTCAAAAGAAACTTAAATATGTGGGACTTAAATACAATCTGCTGTACTCAGCACTACTTAGAGTACAGACAAATGAGAGCCCCAAAGATTATAATGACTTTGAGGCAACTAAAATTAGCCTAAAGAAGGATCTACCCCATCTATCTTGCACATTTGACTTTGCAATCAAACAGAAGATCTTTAACTATTAAATATCTTCCTTGCCATGCCACAATAGCTTTAATGTTGTTTTCCTCTGAATGTCTTAGTAGAGAGGGAGGGGTGGTGGAGTACTGGTGTCACATTGCCAGCTCCTATTTTCTCATCTTTCAATAAGACTTGTACTTTAAAATTGGTGGGATGCTGGGGTTGTGCACCAGGATCTCTTCCCTGAATTTAAAATGAAGATTGTATTTACCTGTTAAATCCAGGGTGATGATGGAGGGTCCACGCCTGAGATCTCTAAACAAATGAACACCCAAAACACTTTACATATTTAGTTGGTATTAGGAGGGGTCCCAATGACTGCTTCCTGGTCCCACCCGGTTGAGTTGAGCATAGGCTCGTCAGCAACATGGACAGCCTGGGAGGTTCACAGGCCGAATGCTGTTAAATAACAAACAAAATACTTTGGGCTCACTGCTGCAGCACTGATTGAAAGTGTCAATTAAGGGAACTGTTTAAGTACTGCATATTATTTCAGTCTGGTGGGACTGGTGCATAGTCCTAAGAGTATTGTCATTAGATATGGTTATAATAATGCAGGCATTTATAATATAAAAATGCAAGGGGGATCAAATGTTTTGCCATTTGTTTCCTCTCTCTAGGGCTGCCAGAACTATGTTAGACAAAAACTGTTATTTAAATAACTATGAAGACTTGTAATATGTAGCTGGGAGATATTGTTTGGACTAAATTTTCTGGAGGTTCTGTATGCTGATCTCTTCTACCTTCTTGGCTAATCTTGGACTTCAGCATTAATTCAATATTGTGTTTGATGTTCCTTAAGTACTTACAAAAAGGTATATCTTTACAGAATGTTTCAGTCTCTTTCATATTGGAAACAATAGCTTTAAACTGACAGTTTACTTTCAAACTTTGCCTTGAAGATATTGGAAATCTGCGCATGGACCTCCTGTGCAGCATCAGGCTAAAGGTCATAGTGCATGACAGATGCAGTTCTGGAAATGACAGTTCAGCCTATGGAACTGGGCTCATAATGGACATGCAAATGGCCCCTTAGCACCTTGTATACCCAATGGGCTCATTTGCTTGGGTCCCTTTGAAAATTGCAGATAGTGCTCTGTCATTAGCCACATTTAAGGCCCACTTCGGGAATCATGTTCAGGCAGGGCTATTTGACTTAGTGCTGTGCCAGCATGGCCCGATATTCAATAAGATAGCACTGGTGTGCTACCCCGATTGCATATACAGTAGCATAATCAGACCACTGGGCAATTGCAAAGCACAGTGTAAACCTTAGCTCTCTGCTTTGCTCTTTACTGAATATTGGGCCCAGTATCTTTATGCATATTGTGTTGCCTTTCAAAGTATGTATAATTTTTCCTTCATACCATGTACCTGTTGTTGATATTGTTTCCTCTTAGAATCTTAAGTCAATATCTGTAACATGTTACTGTTGGGGGGCCTTGGTTATTACTAGGTTCCCACCTGTATGAGCACATTCGGGAATATGTAAGGGGAGTGGGATTGTGCCATATTGTTGTGTCTTACAGTGTGGATGTCTCTCTATGCAGTTGTCAAAGTAATGATGGGGAGGATGTTCATGTTAACTTTAAATGTTTATGGATCTATTATGTGGGATACAGAAGACTATGGGAAATGCATTTCCTTAATTTCTTTTCTTTCTTTCTTTTACTATTGTATTATTTTCTCTAGCAACGAAAGTAACTATTTACTATTTAGAAACAGCTAAGTAAATTATTGAAGTATAATTCTGTTTGAATCTCATGGAACCTCTAAAATTGTACTTATATTTGAATTTGTTTAAAATAGTCACAAGCCATAATCATTTATGCTTAATATGTAAGCATGTCAAATACTGAGGTTTACAGTCTAATCACATGGAAAGTTAGGGGCCTAAATCATAAGCTTAAAAGGCATACCATACTGAAATATCTTAAGAAATTTAAATCTTCTGTACTATTCTTGCAAGAAACCTACACTGACACAAAAAATGCCAAATTGATGCAAATGGAGTGGGTAGGGCAAGTATTCAGTGCTGGTCAGAGTTCCAAAAAAGCAGGCATGCTGACCCTAATTAGAAGGGGTTTGCACTTCCAGGTCTGCTGCAAAATTTGCTATGACTCCAGGCTTTACATTGTTGTACATTGAGTGCAATTTGCAACAGTTAAGAAAACAGTAATTTCAGACCATTCTCCAGTCATGCTCTCATTTACAGAAAGTAATGAATAGGATAAGTGCACCTGGCCCTAAGTCCAGCCACACCTGCTCTCTCTGTCCCCTAGCAAGCACTAGGCAGGCCTCAGGCACCCCCTTCCTTTGTCCCTTCTCATGACTTGCCTCAGCAAGCAGTCTGCATCATGCTCCTTCAGCAGCTGCCACCCCACCTCCCCTCCCAACTCACAGTACCATGAGTTTCCTAGCAGTCACTACTAATGCAGGCTGCCTGACCTGCCCCTTCACACCCCACCATTTACTTTAGCATGTCTTCTCCACTCAGCCTCCCCTCACCCCACCATTTATCCCTATACCTTATCGCCCTTCTTCCCCCATCTTCATGTCCACCGCATTACATACCTCTCTCTCGTACCTTCTTTCTTCACCCCACTGCCAGCTATCCCCATCCCTCTGAACTACTGACAAGGCACTGTGTGGCTGCTTATTCCCCCCACCCCACCCTCATGAAGTGTTTGTCTTGTTATTTTAACGTGTACGTATGTTTTGAGTTATTCTGTAAGTTCTGAATCCAAGCTGTATCGTTCATTGTAATGTACCTTTGCTTTTTTCCTATTGTTCTTTGTTTTGCAATCTATGATGTGGAACCTTTGTAAAATAGCTTGTGCTCAAAGGTCTTTTCTGAATCACTAAATGAATAAATAAAGTAAATAGCAAACTAGATAATGAATGAATTATTGTAGTTAATGTATATGGTCCAGCAAGCCCCTTGCAAAATATTTTCTCAGTTATCTAATAAAAGTGAATGTTTTCCTTGATAGTACAGTTATCTTTGCTGGAGGCACTTTGGATCCACACTTAGACAGATATAACCCTACATATAGTAGACCTAAATCTGATAAATACTTGCAAAATTTAGTGAGTAACTTAGACTTAGTGTACATTTGGAGCATTCTAAACCCCAGTGTTAAGGAATTTACTTACTGAGCACCTCATCATAAATCTGGCTCTAGGCTGGAAAAAATATATATCCCTAAAGCAATGGTATATAGAGTGCAATTTGCAACAGTTAAGGAAACAGTAATTTCAGACCATTCTCCAGTCATGCTCTCATTTACAGAAAGTAATGAATAGGATAAGATGCCAAGGTGTAAATTAATAATTACGTACTAGAGGATGAGGAGCTAGTAGGTAAGCTCAAACAAAAAATGTAACCCATGGGATACCTCATGGTCTACTAATTAGGATTGTTTAACTGTTGGTTTTGGGGCTTTCTTATTAGCACAGCATCTGTGGTCAAAAAGTCCAAGACAGCTAAAGCAGGAGAGCAACTAAATAAAATTAAGCAGGTAGAGAGTAGGCTGTTAGTAGACTCTTCTCAAAATATTTGGGCTGTGTGGTCAAAACTCAAGACAGAATAGTATGAATTAATTTGAGGTGATGCAGAATTTGCAATAAGAAACTCAAAGTTAAATTACATTGTTTCAGGCCCAAAGGCATCTAAAATCCTAGCTGTAAGATTCAAATAAAATAGTAATGAAACCAAAATTGTTAGTGTCAGGGACTTACACAGCAATTAGCTTGTTACTGTGCATAAAAAGATTAATGAGATTTTCTACAATTCTACAAAGAACTCTACAATGAACTAATAGATATATCTAATAAGAGCATTAACTATTTCTGTCAGGCTTTTGTTCTTCCTAAGGTTGCTATGGAATTCAGAGTACAACTAGAAAAGGATGTAGAAACTGTGGAAATTCTGGCAGTGATACAGAAGCATAAAATAAACTAAGCACCAAGCCCTGACGGGCATCCAGCCAAATTTTAAAATAAACTAAAGGAAGAAGTCTCTCCTGTATTAACTGTCTACAAGGAAGTTTTAGGTAAGGGGGCATTATCAAGAAATATGACACAGGGGCTAATTTCTCTTATTCATGAAAGTGTTAAAGACCTGAATGAATGTAAGAATTACAGGCCCATTTCCCTGACCAATACTGATGTGAAGATACTTGCAAAAATTCTAGCCAATAGACAATAGACAAACAGGCTTTATGCAGTATAGGTTAGCAGCAGATAGTACTAGGAAAATATTCCATTTGATGGAAGCTACAAGGAAATGTAAAACAAGTTCTGGTCTCTTTGCGTTAGATGCTGAGAAGGCCTCTGATCGGATTTTACAGCCATACCTTTTTAAGGTTCTAGAAGGTCATGACTTTCTTGTTACTTTTATCAACTGGGTTAAACTACTATACACACATCCAATGGCCACAGTGATCATGAATGGAGTAATTTCAAGCAGTTTTCCATTAAAAAGAGGCACCAGGCAAGGGTGCTCACTTTCTCTATTATTATTAAACCTATCATTAGACACTCTGGTACATACTGTAGGTTATCTGCAAAAAAAGAAATTAAGGGCATAGACCTACAAGGCAAAGAATACCTTCTGTCTCTTTATGCTGATAACATCTTGATTTCTTTAACTGAGCCAAAAAAAATCTACTACTAAAATAATGTGGGATAACAAATCATTTTAGTTTAATCCCAGGGTATTAATCAAATAAAGAAAAATAATTGTTCTTACCTCTCAATCACTATTGTATTAGGTCAGATATAACAGACTTGGGTATTGCCTTGGAAAGGGACTCTATAGATTACCTAGGGATCAAAATATTCAAGTCTGTTGCTAAAGCAATCAGTAAAAACCTTAGTTTAATGAAATCTAGTATACATGATAACCTTGTTAAATGGAATAATTTACATCTAGGTCTTTGAGGAAGAACTGAATCTATCAAAATAAATATACTCCCCAAATCACTCTATTTGTTCATGTTATTGCCATTTAAAAAATATCTACAAAATGGTTTATGGGTGTCCAAAGGTTACTTTCTCAATTTATTTGGGTGCATAAGAGATGCAGAATTGCATTTATTGCCCTTTAAAATACCTAATAAATAGTTTATGGGTGCCTAAGGGTTACTTTCCCAATTTATTTGGGCTCATAAGAGATGCATAATTGCATTTATTAAATTATCCAAAGCAAAGAACCACAGTGGACTTAAGATCCCTGACCTATATTATTACCATTTGGCATATAGAATCTCTCAGATTTCAAAATGGATAGAGCCTACACAAAGCAACTCAAACAATCCAGGCTGGCTAGAGCTAGAGACTGACTGGCCCAATTCTTATCATCTAAATACAGTATATCTACTTCATTTTTTGCAAAACTGCCAAAGCCTATGAAGAACAAAATAATGGCAGATAGTATCTTTATCATTACAAGATGAGCTACATTACTTAATTTAGATAACTCAAGATCACAGCCTTTTTTGTCAACCCAACTATTAATTTGAGAAAAAATGGGCTAGATTCACCAAAAATCACAAAGCACTGTGTAAAAGTTTGTGTTGCGCTGCTTTGCATTAGCTCACATGTCCAAAATTGCTATTCACAGTTGGACAGCACACCACATTATCTGACTATGAATAGGGTTAGGTCAAGGCAGCAGTAACCCCAGTACCACTAGTGCTAACCCATTAGCACTGCCCTGACATGCAGCCAGGAGTATGGCCCAGCAATAAACAGTGCGGGTGTGCTATTCACAGTTCACAAAGGCAGCCATGCAAATGAGCCCATTGGGCATGCAAGGTGTTAGGTGGCCATTTGCATGGCCATTATGGGCCCATTTGATAGGCTGCATGGAGCTTATCATGACCCCCCAGCCCCTGCCCAATATGCAGCCTCAGTCCATGGTGGCTAGTGGTCCCTACCCCTGCTGATCGCAGACCCAATTCCATAGAATTTAGTCACCCTGGTGTCAGGGATCCCCCTGCCAATAACCAATCTGATATCAAAACTATCTATTCTCTGGTGTTTAGTGGTCCCATCACCCACCTGATCACCTGCCCAATATCTGTAATCATTTTCCCTGGTGTCCAGTAGTCCATCCACCCACCTGATCCCTCTCCTGATCTAAATGTATTATTTCCTGGTGACTATTGGTCCCCCCTTCTGCATCCATGCCTAATATAGTCAGCAATTTTCCCTGGTATCCAGTGGTTCCTCCCCCCATCTGATCCCCTGTAAATTAAATGAAATCTATTCCCTGGCATGTAGTAGACCCCCCTTCCTATCCCTGGTCCCCTGTAAAGTAGCCAAAAGTCCCTTCCCTGGCACCTAGTAGACCCCCAACCCAGCAGATAGTGCTCCACCACCCTACTCCCCATCCCGAAGCCATGCCAGTGATTAGCACAGCCCTCCTCTCTCTCCACCACAGCTGGCCACTGATTAAGCTGTCAAAATGAGTGCATACTGAAAATGATTACAGATATCGGGCAGGTGATTGGGTGGGGAGACCACTAGATACCAGGGAACATGATTACAGATAACAGGTGGGTGACTGGGTGGGGGAGGGACCACTGGACACCAAGGAAAATGATTACAGATATTGGGTGAGTGATTGAGTGGGGGGGACCACTAGACATTAGGGAATATGTATTTTAACCACAGGCCATGAATTGGGTGGGGAGAGGGACCACTAGCCACCAGGGACACTTGTGGTTTACACATAGGGCAATGATTGAGGGGGGAACACTGGTACCAAGGTACTTTTTTGGAATTGCACCAGCAATCGGCAGGGGGGCCATTGCAGTACCTCTGCCAACCAGTAGGGTTGCATGGGATAAGGCGAGGTCTCAGTATGTGGTATTTGCTCCACACAAGGGGATCCCACAAGAGGCCCTTGCATGGAGCAACTGCTTTGTGAATTGGATAGCACCAATATTCATGTCCCCTCACCCTCATTGCAGCCCCTCCACACTTTGCCCCAGCATAAAGCTGGTTTGAGCACACAAGCCAGCCTTTTGTGAATACCAGTTCAGCACAAAACCCAGTTTGCATGCACAAAACTGGGTTTGCACCATAGCAAAGTTTTGTGAATCCTGCTCCAGATGCTTACGAAAGTTGGATGGACTAGCAAAGGACTGACAATGTTAAGAGACATTCTCACAAGTGATGTTTTTATTCAATTTGCTAATCGTGTATGGGATAAGGCTTCACAAAATACAGACATTGAATTTTATAAAAAACTCACAGAGTCAATTACAAAATTTTTGCAAAGTGGGACTCAGCTACTCAACATTAAGGATAAAACACAAGCCTTTCTGGCAAGCTTACAATTAAAACCCAGGTTATCTAAATATTATAGCATATTACTAGAAGTTACAAGGGGTTTGGAGAAAAAATATCAGGTGATGGTCACAGACATTAGACAGGAATCTAGATGATTGGAAGTGGGAATGGATTTGGCCACATTCCCCTAAGGCATTTAAAAATGTAAAAATAAAATTTGTTCAGTTTAAATCTGCATAATCTGTATTACATACCTAAATAATTATATAAAATGGGACTTATAAATTAATTTGTAACAGATGTGGGGCTGCCAACTGATCTAATTCATATGTTTTGGGGATGTCAAAAAGTACAAAAGTTATGTTCAGATATAAAAACTTTACTAAATACCATTACTTGGTCAGAGGTGCAGTACAAATAGATATATGTCTTATAGGTTACTTTGATAAAACTAAACATTGGTTTAAAGAACAGAAATAGATAGAATAGGTGTAGATTTATGAGTTTAACACTTTTTGCTCTGTAGAGTCAGTTTATGTGCTTTCTTCACTTCTCTTACTTTGAATACCTGCATAAGTTTTACATATATCATCTGGGAAGGCTTCCTGAACAGATCTACAACAGTACAAAATCATCACAATTGGATATTGTTTTCTTGGGGGGGGGTTCTAATTTTAATCAAAAGCTATATCAGAATGTCTCTGGGAACCTCCTGTATCAAGATCTCTGGTAAGAAATCTTGCACCTGCTAGAAGGCTGCCAGAGGCAGCTATAATTTCTGACTAAACAACCTTGTCTGGCTTGGCTCTAATGATCCTCTGAGGGAAGGTAGCAGCATTGGAACTCAAAACACCACATGGACTCAAGGTGGTTACACTATTTTAAGTGTTTCAATGTAACTAATCATTAATTGCAGCTACTGGGGAAATTACACTGTAGTTACATGTCTGTTGCATGCAACTACATTGCAATTGCAATGCAGTTACATTGTAGTTACACTATAAATATAGTGTAGTTAAGTGCACTTAAAATAAAGTGTAACACTGAAGGGCAATAGATTAAAGCCTCATCTCTAAGTCTGAATCCTAGATTCATACGTTTAACACCTTTAGCTGTGTCCCACCCTACTAAAGATCTTTCTACTTTTCTTCTTGGGCATGAATTGGCTCTCTCTCTCTCCCCTGCATCTGCACTCCTGCCTGTAATTGGTATCCAGTGATATGAGTGAGTGAAACTGAGTGACTCAATTTGAGCAAACTCAATTTGAGCACCTGTGAAGAGAACGAGGATGTAGGAGCAGTGAACATTTCTATGGCAAGTGTTATAGAACAGTAACCACAAGGAACGGATATAGCAATGGTAGGAGGGAGCTGACTTTGTAAAGTATGTGGGAGGAAGTTTGGTCAGGTGGTTTTCTAGCTGGCCATCTGATGTTGTAGAGGTGATGGATGTCTGTGGTTCAGCAGGTACCAAGTTCTGTGCTGGGATGGGGCTGATAGAGACTTTTTATATTTTTGTCTGTTTTGCTTTCATGTTTTTTTTTTCTTGTGACCCAATCCCCTGGATTTTTCCTCCATGGTCCCCTTTCCTCCCATTTTGGTTTCTTGAGTCCCCCCCAAATAGCCCCCTCTCAGGGTGTCTCCTGTACCCCAGTGTCAGTCCCCCCTCGGAGTTGAGTATATTTTTGAAGGGGGTACAGGGGGCAGCTCCCACTTCATAAAAAAACTGTATGCAGCATATTGGATCCCATTGAGTACATTGTCTATGGTGTTTTTCACATAGTGCACAGTCACCATATCTCATTTTGGTGACTTACACTCACAGAGATGCCTGGTGCTTTTTTCATTTGCCATTGTGACATGAAACCCCTGTAATTTGGACCTTGGACTGCTGTTAGACCATTGCTGCAAATCCTCTCCAGTTGAAAGATTCATGAGCAGAGCTCCACTACTTGGCATCTGGACTCATGCCTGTGATTTGAACCTTGGACTGCTGCTAGACCACTGCTACAAATGTTCTCCAATTGGGAGTTTCATGGGTGGGGCTTCACTATTTGGCATCTGGACTCATACCTGTAATTTGGACTTTGGACTGCTGCTAGAGAACTGCTGCATATCTCCTTCAATTGGGAGGTTCAAGGGTGGGGCTACACTTCCCTTCCTTAGTTGACTACTGCTGACAGCCCTCTGCACTGTGGGTCTCTACACTAAGGACCATATCTCAAAGGCCAGTGAAGGAGTCTGCCTGGTTTCAGCTGTGAGGCAGCCATTTGGCCAGCTACAGTGCTCCACTGGGCAGCTGCATATGAACCCAGACATAAGTTTCCAATGAACTGTGAGTACTGCACTTAGTATTGTGTGTTTTAGAGTAATTGTTTTACTGTGTTCACTACAATTATTGTAGTGGCTCTTGGTTGTTCATCGTCCTCCTACCTGCCTAACCTGCCGGGCTGTTCAAGACACTGCACTTACTTGGTCTCACTATACAACTACATTGTTTCATCACAAGACCGGGGGCCTCATGTCTGTTTTGGGTTAGGCATGAGACTGTTCTGGGTGGACTGAGTTGTTTTTTTTTGTTTGTTTGTTTGCTTGGCTAATCAACTATATCCTGCCTACACTAATACAATGCTTCTTCTGAGGTTTTGCCAACATGCTATCTGGATGGAATGAGTGTCCTATTGTCTTTATTCTGTCAGTACTAAGGCCCTGCCTCCATTACACTATCTAGGTGGATCTACTATCATTAATTGCTGTGACCCAGTTTCTACTATTAAAATGTTTATTGCAATGCTACTAATGCTGACCCACCTATTCACTGTATTGTTCCATGAACTTTCTGAGCCCTCAGTGGATAAAGCAGTCTTTCTACAGGGCTTCATACTGAAACCACGGCCACATGATCCACCTGAACTGCTTCTCAGTTCCAAAGCCCCACATCCCTATGTCCACTATAAAACTGACCTATCACAGGTTGTTTTAGGGGAATGTTTTGGGATAATACGGTATGACTAAGTCTCTGGGACTTCTGAAAAATCCTTTCTCCTGAAGAGAAAAATTTGGAGACTGAAACACTTCCTTACAGCCTCCAGGGCCTAACTTTATTGCTTCTCCTGCTGTCTGGCAATGTCCTCCCCAACCCAGGCCTTGCAGATAGCCCTAGGCATGGCTCGGGGAGTCAAAGGAAACTAAACATAATCTCCCTAAACACTGGTATTCTCCTACCTAAACTTTCTCAACTCAAAGCCTGGGTGATCTTAGTGCAGCCAGGTATTACCTGGCCTAACCACAAAATAGATGACTCCACCACCTCACTACCAGGTTTCAATATCTTCAGAGAGGACAGCCTAGGCAAGTGGGGTGAGGTCTACATGATCTATACCAGATCTGACCTGCAAGCCTAAAAACTTGAAATCAAAGATCTATCTAAAGACTGTGAATGCCTGGCCATTAAACAGCTGCAGGGTAATGTCAAAAATCTCTTGTCCACCTGATGATCTATATCCCACCTAGTAATCAACAAATGGTTATGGATTCCCTCTCTAATTATCTTAAACAATTTAACCAGAATTGGGAATTCATAGTAACTGGTGACTTTAATATTAACTGTACCACAAAGCGTAATACCAGGCACAGAGAAAAGATCACTGGTCTATTTCTAACACAAATGTTCACTGAGCACACCAGAACTATAAATCCAGCACTACAGCACTGCTGAATTGGGTACTTGTAACTCACCCAGACAGGGTCAAAAAGGTCAAAGTTCTGCCTGATACCCTCAATGACCACTCCACGGTACAATGCTTGTGAGAAGTAAAACAGCCCAGGACCCACTCCCGGTTCATAAACAGCTGGGTCATAAGCAAAATGAATGTGCCAAAATTCAAAACTTATGTGGCTCAACTAGACTGGAGCCTTTGATGCCACCCCTGATATTGATACAGCCCCAGAATTCTTTGTCATTAAATTTAGAACTGCTTGCAATAAATTTTCACCCTTCAAAAAGTGCAAACTAAGAGGTACAGTACACCCACTGGTTGGATCACCCCAGAACTCCTTGCCCTCATGAGAGAGAAGGATAATCTATGGGTACTGGCTAGGGAGACTGAGTCTGTAGTCCATCTGCAAAAATACAAGGAAGCTGGAAATGAATGCACTATTATGATTTGATTGGCCAAATCCAGCTATAGCAAGACCCAGCAAACATAGACTTGGAGCAATGGCAAAAGATTCTGGAAAAATGTCTCAGAACTTAACAAATCTTATAGTACTAGTGAGGTGCCAGATAATTAGAGATGGGTAACTGTGACTCCTATACATAAAAAGGGAACAAACAACAACCTAGCAACTATAGACCTATTAGTCTGATCTCTGTGGTTGGTAAAATCATGGAGAGAATCCTTAACGAAAGGTTAGAAACGGAACTTATAGTAAAAGGTCTAGTAGATCTAAAACAACATGGGTTCATCACAGGACACTTCTGCACTACCAGTCTTATTTCATTCTATGAAAAGATAAGTGATAGTATTGATAAAGGAATTCCTGTGGATATGGTCTTGTTACATTTCCAAAAAGCATTCAACACTGTCTCCCATGTATTACGCATAGAAAAATTGGTCAAATTAAATCTCAACCCTTACACAATCTGCTGAGTCAGTCCATGGCTTAACAACAGGACACAACAAGTTAAGGTCCAAATTGTACTGTCAGAGCAAATCAATGTTAGAAGTGGTGTTCCATAGGGATCTGTATTGGGTCCTTTGTTATTTGGAATCTTCATTAGTGACCTGCAAACTAACATTAAGAGTAACTTGAGTAAATTTGCAGATGACTGCAAAATCAGTGCAGAAGTGGAAACAGATGCACAAATAAATGAACTGGCAACTGATATATTAAATATAGAAAAGTGGTCAGAGACCAATAAAATGTCATTTAATACTGGAAAATGCTCTGTTATTCATCTCGGGGAAAAAAAATCAAATGCATAATTGTGCATTAAATGGCACTTTAATAAAAACAGTTCAAATAGAAAGTGACCTAGGGATAATTGTTAACAAAGATTTTAGTGTAGGAGACCATTGTAGAAAGGTGTCATTGACAACAAATCAACTAATAATATCAATTAGGAAGTCATTTATAATCAGGTCTGAATCCTGTATTGTCCCACTATACAAGGCATATGTCTGTCCACACCTGGGCTATGCTTCCTCATTTTGGTCACCATTCCTGAAGAAATACATTAATGTCCTTGATAGTGTCCAATGAAGGGCAACCAAGTTAGTAACAAGGGTAAGAGGCCTCTTGTATAAAGATAGACTCCGGGAGATAAATCTGTATAATCTACAGTTAAGGAGATTCAGATTCAGATTCTTTATTATGACAACAAAACATGTACAAAACACACTTTTTATCAAATATTAACATTAAAATCAAAGCTGCATGATAGAGTCAACACCTATTACAAACCCAACATAAAAAACATCTTATGTGCAAATTTAGCCACCACATAATAACTAGCCTGTTTTTCCAAAAACAGCAAAGTCCCTCATTTATCCTCTATTGTATCATGATTTTTAATACAAGGTAATGTAAATTCATTTCTTTCCTTTTTACAATACTGGACAGTGCAACAACAGATGAGTCACAGTTCTTTTTTTCATTTATGACACATTTACAGAATTCATCACCACTGGTTCCAGTCCAATAACTATTCCACCACATTTGTTTCTTGATCACCCCAAGTCTTAATAGGCAGATCATATTCCTATCTATCTTATTTTCTACCACTTCAATATAGAGTTCTACTTTCTTATATGTTTTCCACTTCTTATATAGTTTCATACTAGGCAAAAACTCTATTTTTCCCATGTCAGTTTGGTAGTATACATTTAGTATCCTTTGTCTTGCCTCTTTCACATATACATTCACACATTCCTTGTGTTCTTGTAACCAAATTGGCTCAAGGCCAAAATGTCTCAATTTATTATAAAGTACATTAAACCATCAATATAAATAACCCATCCTTTTTGTTTCTTCCCAACATTGTTTGGGCAACCGTAAATCTTCCATTTTTGTTATTTTTTCCCAGTAACTCAGAGCTCTATTATATATCAGTTGTTCCACTCTGCCCATACCTGATTCTAATCTAAGAATTGCAGTTGGGGTATCCTTTGCTAGACCTAATACTAGTCTAATAAAAAAATTTGCACCATCTCTATATTCTTTATATTATCTTGCAATCCCCATACTTCACTGCAGTACAGAAACTGGCTATTTACTTTAGCTTCAAAAGCCGTTCTCATTGCAGTGAAGGAGTTACCTCCAAAGTGATTTGCAAATCTGTTTATGGCTTTCGCCGAGACTATTCCTGTTTCTTTTATTCTATCTACATGATCTTTCCATGTTCTATTTTGGCTAAATGTTACCCCTAAATATGTAAACTTTGTAACTTCTTCAATGTCCAAGCCTTTAATTGTCCATTTTTCAGCAGTTTCTGTTTCCCTAAGACCATTATTTTACTTTTTGCTGCATTTACCTTTAAATGTAGGGGTTCCAGGTGTTCAGTAGTACTAATCAAACCTCTTCTCAACCCAGTCAGTGTTCTTGATAATAGTACAATATCATCCACATACAATAACATTTGTACATTTTGATTATTAATCTGTGGACTATGTGTATCAATCTGCTTTAACTCTTTTACCAGCATTTCAATATTGATTGCAAACAGTAGCAGTACTAATGAGCAACCTTGTTTTACTCCCTTATCTATATGAATTTCGTCAGTCAATATCCCTTGTCTTGTTGCCCTAACCCTAGCTGAGGTATTTGAATGCAGCATTTTCAATATTAACAAATGTCTTGCATTAATGTTCAAATCTTCTAATATTTGCCATAAAGTCTCTTTACTAATGTTATCAAAAGTGGAGTTAATACCCAAGAAAGCTATATATAGTTTTTCTTTTTTATACCCCACATATTTCTGTCCCAAATAGTTCAGAACAAATATATGATCCATTGTACTATATGATTTCCTAAACCCAGCCTGGTATACAGATAATACCTTCCGTTTTATAGTCCAGGCTTCTAGTATTTGTAATATAATCCTAGTATAAATCTTCATTGAAGTACACAATACTATAATTGGTCTATAACAGGCCAGATTTAACCTGTCTCCCTTCTTAGAAAGGGGTACAATTAAGCTATCATTCCAACTTTTTGGCATTTTTAAGTTATTTATGTATGTAAAAATTGGAGCTAAAATCTTGACCACCATTCCGGGTTCACTTTAAAGACCTCTGCCAGTATGCTATCCATCCCTGGTGCTTTATTATTTTTTTGCGTGTTTATTGCCATGTCACTTCTTCTGTAACCTTGGGCCAAAGTTCCACCTCCCTATCTACATTCTTTATTATAAAATCTTTTCTTGGCAAACCTCTGTACAAGTTGTCATAATGCTCAAACCATACCTGTGCCATGATTATTCCTTCTATATTTAGTTCTCTATTATTTGGGCCAAGTGCCACCAGGTTCCAGAACATCTTACAATCCCTGTGTATAATGGGTATTGCCACTAAAAGGCAAGACAGGTTGTCCAGTGATCTCCCACCAGGAAGATGTTCATGGGAGGGGGAGGGGGGAGAGGATCAGATGGGGAGGGGCCTAGTGACATCACCAGGCAGGGAAGGGTAACATGACAAGGGCAAGCCAGAGCCCCAGGGATTGGCTGGGGGGGCGAAGCCCAAAGTGGGTCCTGACCAGGGGCCTGTTAGGGGTATATTAGACCAGATCTCAGGCAGGATGACCTCTTTTGCTGGGAATTTTTTTTTCTGAGATTTCAGCACATCGTTAGCAAGTTAGCAGGTAAGACAAAGGAGGCTGTTAGGCCTAGTAGGCCATGTGGTGCACTTATTGCTAGCACTGCAGTTTGCTTGTTTATCTCATTGTGTAGATTATGTGTAGGTATAAAAAAGAAGTAAAGGAAGGAGTTTTCACTGTTTTAAAGGCACGATAAAAAAATTTCAAATGTATATGGAGTGGCATAGGAGCTTGTTTTTGTGGCACTGACTCGCTTTTTCTAGGGATGGGAGCAAGCGGAGCTAGGCCTGGCAGGTCAGGTGGGCCATCTGCTGTGCTGGTTTTGGTGTGGCAAAAGAAGGGTTAAATGAAGGGAGAGTGGGAGCAAGGGGTAGGTTCTATCCCAAGAAGGCAGGACTCAAAATGAGTTCGCTAAAAAAAAAAAAAAGCAGGGCAGGTTTGTTTTTGGATCCTCGTTGCATGGCGTTTGATAGGAGAGAAGGTTGCAAAAAGAAATAAAATATGAAAGGGAAGCTAGCAAGAATCAGGTTTGCTCAACTGTTAAAGGGTTAGTCGTTGAGAGCATTATTGGAAGGGCGTTGGAAGAACACTGAGATCATGACAGGGATGGTGGTGTGATTGAGTACTGGATGGCAGCATTTTACCTCGGTGCAGTGCGGTGCTTCATGAGAATGTGAAGCACACCTCCCGCTTGTTGTTTGGAAAGGGTGTTTTCGCTTTGTTTGCTGTTTTCTGTTTGCCCAAGCAGATGGGAGGGTGAGCATGGGAGGTCGTTGGTTTCCTCAATGGTGGCGAATGCGTATGATGGAACGGCATGGGGGGCTGGTGGTGAACGCCCTGGCATTGGGCATCTTCACAAGGAGGCGAGAGCAAAACGTTTAAAAGGGGGCAGTGAACAGGGGGGCTGTAGAACCCACCACAATTTTCTGGGTACAAGCATGGTGCTGTGTTTTTTTTTTCTTTTGCGAGGATCGGGCAGCAGTGTGGGCAACACGCAGGTGGCAAGGAGACCCAGCTTACATCGGGCACTAGCCCCACAACAGAAAGGGGAAAACGGGCGCACCTCGCAAAGAAGGCAGTTGTTGTTTGATGACGTGGGGAGATGCAAGGGGAAGGAGTATCGGGTGGGTGGCAGGAAGATAATGAGCATTTCCTGCCAGGAGGGCACATGCTTGGCACAAGGGGGAGTGAGGAGGTCAGGAGACCACGTGGCCCAGCATGGCTTAGGGGAGGTGGGTTTTTTTGCTTGCCCTGTGGGTCCAGCTTTGCAACGAGGGGAAGTTTCTTTTTCTTCTACTAGGTTGACTGATTGGATGGAGGCTGCGGGCCTGCTCTGCGGGAGCAGTGGGGCGAGCGGTTGGGTCAAGTGGCACATTTTGGGGTGATCAGAGGCAATTGCGGTATGAAAAGAAAAAAAAGGAAAAGCATAGTGGGAGGAGGGGGGGCCCAGAGCAGGAATGTAAAAGAAGGACGGAAGGGTTTCAAGGGCCTCCAGCCACCTCCAGGGTTGCAGGGGGAGCTCTATTTTTTGGCAGGGGCTGGGAGCATGGGAGTGCAGACTATGCGCTGAGAGGTCCAGGCAGGCCCAGGCATAGAGGGCCAGGTGTTTGGGTGTGATGAAGGCCCCAGAGCAGGGAGGGGCTGTGGCTGTAAAAGTGGCTGGACAATCAGCTGGGGCCACAAGCAGTCAGGCATGGGGGGGCATGGTACCACAGTCAGGGGAGCCAGAATTGCAGTCTAGAGGAGGGGATGTATTCCTCCAGTGGCGGGGAGCCTCGAAGGACTTGGGTGCAACCAGGGCAGGAGACATGGTTATGGCCCAGCAGGCAGTTTTCCTTGGTTCTTTTCTCTCAGGGCCAGCTCCACAGGGGGAGAGGAGGCTATGGAGTGCAACGAGCTGGCGGGCAGGACCAGATGACCAGTGTAGTCCCCAGGGGGACCGGGGAGCAGGACCTCAAAAAAAAAGAGGGGGCGGTCCTGTCAAAAAGTGAGTATACATGGCTGAACAAGTGTTTTCCCCTCCTGCACACAGTGACATAGGAAGCAATATGGCACCTAAGCAAGCCCAACTGTCCAGCAAAAAATTAATGCAAGAGGCGTTTAAACTGATGGGGCAGATGTCGGAGCTGGTGGTGGCGGCAAAGCAAAGGGAGGCAGAAGAGGAGGCCCTGAAAAAATGGAAGGAGCAAGGGGAGCACCAGGGCAGGGGAACAGGGGGCAAGAGACCCAGACAAAAGGTGCCACAGCCCACACTGATCCTGGCACCTCTGCCTGTACCGGAACCAGATGATGGGAGCCCAGATGGTGGTAAGAATGGCAGGGATCTCTCAGATGAAAACGGGCTGAAAGAGTATTTGGAAGGGCTGCTGGGGGACATGGCTGATGCAGAGAAGGAAAAGATGGAACAGGCCATGCAGGCCTTAAAAAGCAAAGGGACAGGGGTGGAAAAGGGAGGGGGGCCAAGGGGGCAACAAAAAAATTGTATGATGGGCCCCCCTGGGCTGCTCAGTCGGGGACCACATCCTGGTGTCAATCAAAGAAAAGATCTGGAAAGGGGAATATGTGGACATCTTCGGGCTGGTGGATGAGGACACGGCCATGAAGTACGAGCAGAAGAAGTCGGTGGGGAAGTCAGAAATGGTGGTGGCCCTGGCAGTGGTGGGCCACAAGACAGAGGAGGTGAAATACAAAGGGAAGACCATTGAAAACTGACAAGGGGGTTTCATCATATACAGCACGCTGGTGCTGGAGAAGAATCCGGAGCTCATCATTTCCCTGCTGACATATATGTCCATTATCAGGGACGCATACAAAGCAAATACGATGAGGCATTCTGTAAGAGAATGGCGGCTAAAGGGGATTTGAGGTTGGACTATACCCACTCGGAATTATGGGTAAGGATGCTATCTGGGGAAGGGACCAGAACCGGAGAGCAAGTAAGGAAGGCCATGGCCACTGCACTGGTTAGGGCATGTTGGGGCTACAACAAGGCCACATGCACATGGGGCAATTATAAGTTTTGACACGTCTGCTCCAAGTGCGGGGGGCTGCACCCGGTCTCCAACTGCCGGCAAGGGGTGGATAGAGGGGGACAGCACAGGGGCAATACCATGATCAGTCCTTTGGAGTGCCCGGGGCTGGGCAGGGGCCTGGGGGTGGGCAGTGAATGCAACACTACGCTCCCAGGGGATGGTGCTAGAAAGGGACACATGGAGGGGCAATGGGGTTTCGCACTGGCATGCACTCCCATCTCCCTGGCAGTAGTGGAGGAGTGGACCGCAGACTACCTGAACAGGGCGGCAGTGGAACTGCTCAGGGCAGGTTTCAAGGAGGGTTCCCATTAGGTTTTAGAGGTGGGAGAATTCGGATGTGGGCCAAAAATCTAGGGTCAGTAAAACGAAAGGAGGAAATAGTGGGGGCCAAGATTGAGAAGGAAATAAGGGCAGACAGAGTGGAGGGCCCACTGAGGGCTCTACCCTGTGAGCATTTCCGGGTGTCCCCACCGGGGATTGTCCCAAAGAAAGTGGCAGGGGAATTTCACTTGATACATCATTTATCCTACCTTGAGGGCTCCTTGGTAAATGAGGGCATACCCGAACACCTTAGGGTGGTGTCTTACGCCTCGCTGGAGCAGGCAGTAGGGTTGATCAGGGCAATTGAGGGGCATGGCTGGTTAAGATGGATATAGAAGCAGCATTTTGGCTTTTACCAGTCCAGCCCAAGGATTGGGACCTTTTGGGGTTTCCGTTTCAAGGGGGCACGTATTTTGACAAGGCCATGCCCATGGGGTGCTCAGTAGCGTGTTCCACTTTCAAAACATTCAGCATCTGGGTACAATGGATGTTCAGAGCCCGATACAGGCACAGGAGGGTGGTACACTACCTGGACAATTTCTTCCTCATCGGGGAATCCAGGTCCGAGGTGCAGAGGATTTTAAGGGATTTTGAGGGAATGTGCCGACAGGTGGGGATACCGCTGGCATGGGGCAAGACAGAGGGCCCCGCCCATAAGTTGGAATTTTTGGGCATAGAAGTGGACACAGAAGAGAGCTGCTTTTGGCTGCCTGGGGACAAGGTGGCATGCCTTAGGGGTCTGCTCACCCAGGTTATGGGGAGGCGGAGGGTGCCACTGGTACAGATGCAGTGACTGCTGGGGCACTTTAATTTTGCCTGCAAGGCCATTAGCCCAGGCAAGACTTTCACAAGAAGGTTGGGGAGGGCAATGGGGAAAGCCTAGCTACCACACCATTGGGTGGATGTGTCAAGAGGTGTACAGGAGGATTTTCAGGTATGGGATAAGTTTCTTGACAGCTACAATGGGGTGACGTTCTGGCAGGAGGAATGGGAAAGGAGCGTGAACCTAGAGCTGTTTACAGATGCATTGGGGGCCCTGGGAATGGGGCATATTTTCAAGGGGATTGGATGTCAGAGCCTTGGCCAACATCATGAGGTGAAAGGGGATGGTTGAAAGATATCACATTCTTGGAGATTTTCCCGATATGGGTGGCTCTGGAGGTATGGGGGCATAGGATGCAGGAAGTAAAGGATGTTCAGCTGATCGAGAAAGTCAGAAAGTGTTTAAACAGGAGGGTGGCCAAGGGGTTACTAGAGATAGGGGGAGTGCATCTGCAGCACAGAGACATCTGCTTTGATCAGCCTGCAGTGTACAGGTCGGATGGCATCCACCTGTCAGAGTTTGGGATGTGTCAGTTCCTATGGCCTATTGGGGAGCTAGTGGCCTAAATAGCCAAAAAAGGGCTTAGATACTAGCCTGCAAGGGGGGAGCCCCTCCATCCATCACAAGCTGGAGGAGGGACAATGGAAGAAAGAAAGAGGGGGGAGCGGGGAGGAAGGGGAGGGGGAAGGGGAAGATACACGGGCTGGCGACAAATAACCCAGACATAGTGGTAAAGCGGGGAGAGGGATAGGTCCAGGCACCAGATTCAGAAGTGTCCGGGTCTGGAGGGTGAAAGCACGGGTAAGGGAAACTGATCTGGTTCTGATGTGGAAGAGGGGGCTGGATTCACAGTGCCCGGGCCCTAAAAGCAAGATGGAAGAAGCGACCAGAAGAAAGACAGAGGTCGGAGCCAGAGAAAGTTGGAAATAAAATTGGATGTAAAATTGAATTGTGAATTCAAAATATGCGAGTTATAAACATAGTCTTTTGTGCCATGAATAAATTTGCCAATGAGCAACCAACAAGTAAAAAATGGTGCGGCGTCCATCATTCCTTGGGGGGATTCGGAATAATGGCATCTTGTAAACATGTCCATAATTTGTCCTTATATTGTTCTTTTTTCTTTTTAAAAGTCTCATATTCTTTCCTAACTTTAAGGTAAGCTTCTCTCATTCCCATGTTGTTAGGTCCCTTACTACATCTTCCAGCTCTTATTACCAACCTTTTATATCTCTTACATTCTTTATCATACCATCCCTTATTTATCACATTTCCTTGTGTTTGTCACACTCGATCCTCTTTACCTAGTGAATCTATTATAACACCAAAAATATTCTCTAAAATTTGTATCCATATATCACTACTATTATGATTATCCAGATTAATTACAAATTCGGCCTTCTCATTAATCATATTATTTTCATTTAATAGCTCTTCAATTTTGGTTGAGCTATACGGATCCCACTTCATGTTTTTTTGTTCAAAACAACTATGTGCTCATTAATGTCATTAATTTTTCCCCCTGATGTTGATAATATACCTCATGCTCTAAGTCCATAGTCACAGCTATAGGAAAGTGGTCACTCTCCCACTTTTCCATAACCACAAATTCTATAACTCTATTAAATGGCCACACATCTATAGGAGTCTTGTCTGAGGTAACAGACATCCAGTCCTGGATGAAGTAAGCCAGCCTGCCTCCTACAGGAATGGGGGAGTCAACCTGGGCTGACACATCAGGGTGTCTGCTTGGCAGGAGCCCTAGGTTGAGGGGTGGATGCAGCCCTGCTCATCCCCCTTCTGCTCTCTCTCTGAAGAACCCCCCTCTGAGGAAAAGGAGAAGAGGCCTGTGCTTGGTAGAAAGGCCTATGAAAAGGCTTGCCCCTTCCCCTAGCTTGCTGCCTTTGAGGAGTTGCCTGCCTTTCCTTGGCCTGTGCACTCCTATAGGTGGTCCTATACTCATCCATCTTTTTCATGTAATTCTCTGTCTGCTCCCCAAACAGAGAATTACCCACCACAGGGAAATCCATGGCCTTAGCCTGGGTGTCCTGTGAGAGACTAGTACATCTGAGCCAAGCCATTCTCTGAAGAGCCACAGATGTAGCCATGACTCTAGATGACACATCATTGGAGTCCACAGCAGCATGGAACTGTACCTTAGCTGCCTCAATCCCATCAGCAGCCACCCCCTCCAGCTCCGAGGCTAGCTGGGGGGAGGCCTGCTTAGCCAGTGCCAGTACAGTGTCCCACCTGGACTTCTGGTACCTGGCTGCATAGGCCATATAATTAGCCTGCCTGAGTCCCAAGGCGGATGAAATGTATTGTTTCTTTGCCATGGCATCCAGCATCCTAGAGTCATTATCTGGGGTGTGTGAAGCCAAGAGTATATTAGCTTTATCACAGGCTGCAGCCTGCACAACCCCAACATGGCTGCATTGTTGATACAAGTGCTCTGTATCTGAACCTGATAAGGTGTACCTTTTGTCCATCCTTCTGTTGAAAGGAGGTACAGAATTTGGAGTTTTTAAAATCTTTTGTGTCTGTTTCCCAAAAGACTTATGATGGGGAATAGACAGTCTCTTGGACTCTGGGATGTCCATCATCTCCACATAAGCAGGTTCCTCTTGTTCCTCCATGGCTTCCTCCACAGGAAGCTGGAGGGTTTCTGCCACTTTCCTGTAAAACATGTAGTGGGAAGGGGACTCAGAAAGCCTAGGAGGGGAAACACCAGAAGGCCTGTCTGGGGAGATGTCCAGTTCAATGTGCTCATCCAGACCTTCCCCACCATCGTCATCGTCATCATCATCATCATAAACTTCATCCCCCTCCAAATCCATTTCATAAAAATCTTCAGAGACATAACCTTGAACTGGAGGAACCAACCGAACTGAGCGCCTGCCAGAAGTTGCAGGATCAGACGGAACCGGGTGAAGCAATTCTACAATCCTTATCACTTTGGCAATCTCTTCTGTGGTCAGAAAATGGGTCTCTGGATCCGAACCAGCCAATTTTTCTTTTCTTTGTCTTTTTGTAGGAACCAAGCCCTCAGGATCAGCTCTCATCTTAACCAAAGAAGTATCGCCCTGGTCAGAGGGCACTCCCTCAGGTTCGGTCGGAACCGAACCTGGCTGGCTATCCGGGTCAGTGGACTTCACAGCCCCCTTATCCATAAGACTACCTAATCTTTTTTCCAGGGTAGACTTAGGGAAATTTTTACAGATTTGGCAGTCTGAATTGAGGTGGTCAAACCCCAGACAATAAACACAGGTGGTGTGGGGATCAGCCTTAGCAAAGACCTCCCCACACATACTGCAGTGTTGAAACCCAGTGGGCCCAGTTTTTCTTTTGGGTTTCTCAGACATAGCCATCCTAACCACAAACTTACCCTTTTTATGGCAAACAACCAGGCAAGACACCCTTATAGGTTTCTAACCATGTCAAGGGTATTGGAAAAAAACACAAGAAAATGTGTTTTTTTTTTTAAACCGATAAGGACCGGTAACCACACTCTAAGTTTAGAAACAAAGACAGAATATGTAATTCACTAAACAGCCGGTTCTACCAAACCAGTGGAAAATCTATTTTTACAATTTCCACAAGTTTACTATGTCAAGTTCACTACATAGTACTTACTGTACCACAGACAGAGATCTGAATCAAAACTTGCGAAAAAATAATCAGTAAAACCGAAGACTTTGACCAACTTTCGAACTGTGAGCAAAGGAGAAATCTCTGAATCTCCAGAGTGACCGTTCAGTTAGGCGGAGTAAATAATCTGACTGTTGTGCTTCTAAGTGCAGCAGACAGAGGTTTGAACCGAGCTCGAACTCAACGTTCTATGCTCTGCATATAAAATTAACCCTCTTCTCTCTGGGGCAGTTCGAGTGCTGGGGCTAACTGCAATAGTCAGAATATAGCAAGACTTCATGTGGTTTGAAAAGAATTGTTCCAGCTTTCTGAATCAGCCTTCAACTAGTAGCAGTAATAAAGTGTGCAACCTGCGCTTATTTAACACTACACCAGCAAAGTCCACAGTTTATAATCAAGTATTAAATTCTTTCAGAAGTTATTTTTGTTCACCTTCCATGTGTCTATGTCTTTGCTTTGCTTTACTTGTCTTTTGTTTGCTTGTCTTTACTTTTCTTTTGTTCTTGTTCCTGTTTGTTGGCCTCTGTTTTCTTTTCCTTTCCTATTTCTCTCAGTTTCTGTATATTATGGTCCCCAGAGCACTTCATACAAGTTACTCTGATCAGAAACCTTAAATGAGGGAGAGGGGGAAAAAAATCATCAAAAATCCATACAATGTTTTAAGGTAGCACACAAAAGCTAAAAAAAGGGAAAAATAACACCTTACTTAAAAAGGTAGTATCAAAATTATATCTGGAATAAATACAAACTGGGATAAAAACAAACAGGAATGAATCAGAAAGGCTAGCTATAAAATCCTTAAACACTACAATGAACTATCACCAAGAAAGCACACTTTTATTACGAAATTAAATGATATCTGTATAAAGGACTTATATCTTGTTTGTCAGTTTCTATCTGTTCCTTCAGAGATCAGATTTTATGCTACAGCCGATTTCCTGCAGGCTTATGTGGTTCACAATAGCTGTTATAAAAACTCCAATCAGACTTCTCTTGCAAAACAGTGTGAACAGAACAATATGCACAAAAATTACTTTGCAATATGCATGTCAAGACTATATCGGCTTTATGCAAAAAAAGGCACTCTGATTCTTCCAATAAATCAGAAGAAAAAATATAGTTCGAAAATTGGAGATTAGCCACAAAAGTTTGGCAGCGTGAGGGAGAACAACAGCTATAACCACAGCATACATCAAGCACTTTGCACAAGAACACTGAGTCTGCACAGTTTTATCGTAGCCCCTATGACATCACGCTGCTAAATCTAACCTGATTCGTTGGGAGAGTAATTACACAAAATTCAAAATTCAAAAAAGAGATGAAAAGTATACTGATGTTTTCTAGCTTTTCTAACTTTTCCCTTTAATTCCACACAAGTACCACACAAGCAAGAGAAAGCACAACATCAAAAGCAGTGCAAACACAAAAAAGAGAAAAACAGGAAAAAGAGAAAAACACTACCAAAGAAGACTTCGGCAAACGGCAAAACTCTTACAGTACTTAACTTTAGTTTTCAGAGGAGAGAGAGTAAATATACAGACAGAACATCCCAAACAGTCTCAGAGTCTCAAAGTCCTACTAGTCCCATCAAACCCAGAGGAACCTCTAGGTATTCTAAAACCCGGTCAGGTCGAGAACAAAGATTCACTGGAGGAAGCTTTTGGCTGTCGCTCACCTGGTTTGTTCAAACTCTCCGTCTCTGACTTTTTTCCATGTCTCTGTATCCATATCTTTTTATCTACGCTTCTCCATCTCTTCAGCTTTTCTCCAACTCTGGCTCTCCGATTCCAGCACCAAAGTCTCCAACACCTCACCTGGTGTATACCCTCCACAGGACTCCTGCTTCTTTTCCCACTGGGTGGGCTCCCGCTGCCAATTCAGGACTCCAGGCCCTGTGGAAAGAGATAAAGCAGGTGGCAGGAAAGGGAGAGACAAATACTATGCCACAAGAAATACTGGAAAGGCAACAAGACCTCTGCCTTGGGTTACAAATAAAACCCAATCTTGCATGGCAATGGTTGCATATCTTACACAAACAGAGTAAAGTAATCTTGCTGCCCTGCTGCAACACACCTCCACTGTGGTTCAGTGTGAATGGCCTTCTGGGATCTGGGAAGCTTGTTCCACTTGTCCACCACTCTTTCTGTCCTGTTAAGGCAAGACAGAGGGGACATCCTAATGATCTTCAAGATACTACAGGATAAAAATGTGAGTAAAGAATGCAACCTGTTAATAGCCCCATAACCAACAAATCTTAGGTGTCAAAATAAACAATTTCATATACAGAGAGCTTTTACAAATAAAAAAAAACTCTTTTTTACCATAAGGGCGTGTACAAAGTGAAACACCCTTCCTTAGTTCCTAGTGGACATAAAACACTTCCATAAGTTCAAAAACCAACTCAATCATTTCCTTTTTAATGACTCATAATACCCCCCCGCCCCACATGTGGGGAAGGCAGTCACGATGGACACAATGCCTTCTTCTGCCTTTACAATACTGAGTAATACCGAGTAACTCCTTGGTAAGGGTGATAAAACCTCGCCAAAAATGTTCATGGTTGATGGACATGAAGTGCTTGAGCCCACCAAAACTACCAACAAATTCAATGTTGCATTCACTGACCTTAGTTCTGTAGTCCCCACTGAGCCAACCCTGCTGTCCAGCAGGGGAAGAAACAAAACATGCCTAGCACTCAGATAGCTAAATGCTGCATGAAAAAAACATACAAAAATCCAAGAGAGTCCAAGAGAGATGGGCAAAAGTCAGGACAAAATAAGAACTTGATGCAAAAAAGTGAGTCATGCAGCAGAGGTCCAGATACTGTTGATACACAGCCACTGGACCCAGAGCCAGGTTATCCTAAATTCTATTTTAAACCTGTCTCAGTAAGAGACACATCATATAAGAAAGGTGCTTGATAAAACCAGACTCAGGAGTGATTCAGTTGATATGAGGCTATTTGGCCTGGTAGTTGAGGAACTCTGTTACCCCATTTCCAAAATTTTCAACTTCTCTCTGTGCTAGTCACAGTTCTGAAAAAAGTGGAAATCCACACTGGTGACAACAGTTTTCAAAAGCGGTGACCATTCTAACCTTTCCAATTCCAAGCCAGTTTGAATACTCTCCCCCTGTCCAGAGTCCTTGAGGGAATAGTGTCCAATCAACTTGTTCCATATCTTGAACAATATGAAATACAATGTCCCCAGCAGCATGAATTTTGGAAAAAGTAGCACCAATACAGCACTAACTGAGTATTCCAGTTTTATCCTTGAGGCCCTTGACAATGGAGACAACGCTGGTGCCATCTATATAAACTTGACAAAAGCCTTTGACTTAGTCATTTATTTATTTTATTTATTGAAATGTTTCACCAGGAAGGCACACTGAGCAACAAGTTACTCATCTCCCGATGTGACCTGGGGGGAAGGGGTACAACCAGAATGAGACATTATGCATTTAAGTTACAGGATCAACATTAACATATAGTTGTAAGGCAGGTGTTACAAACAGTGTTACAACAGTGTTGCGCATAACATATTGAAGGAGGGGACAATAAATAAGCAAGTGCTTACATGAAAGAAAAGGGGGAAAAGGGAGGGAGGGTTGAGGTGAGGGAGGAGGAAGAGTCATGCCCTTGGAGTCCCCTTCAGGATGCGAGTAAACCAGCAAGGGGACTGGTGGGACCAGAGAGAAGGGGGAAAAAACAGTGACCCAGAGAGACCCCTTTAAGATGGTGGGGGAAAAAAGTAGATGAGAGATACAAGCCCCTTGGGGAGCAGGAGAGGGATCTATGGAGAGCATTCAGGGTCCTTTACATTCTGTGAGAGATCAAGGGAGGTCAGTAGGGAGGAATAATTAGGGGGAAGGGGAGAAGGAGTGGGTGTGCACAGGGTAAAATGAAGGTGACAATAGTAGGGTAGGGTTTGTCTAAGGCTTAGAGGAGCCATTCATAAGATCCTTCTCCACAAATCCCATGGCCTAGCCCCCCTTCTCCTGTAACTATTTCTTCCACCATTTCTGCATTTAGTTGGTCCAAATTAATATGCAATATGAATTTATTGAAGTTTGTAATTGTTTTTGATTTTGCTGTGAAGTTTAAAGCTTATTTAATGTCATATCTGTCACACTTCAAATGAAGTTGTTCTAGTAAAAAAATATTTCTTATAATATGTTTTCTTTTTTATTACAATTGGAGTTGGCTGATGAGCGCAGGATTTCCTGTTACCACATGCTTCTTGGTGACTCCATAGACTTTGTGGTTAAATTAACATTTTTGGTGGTGTGGATTGATCATAAGCTACCCTTCTCCATCCACATTGAGGAACTCTTGAAGAAGCTAAACCACAGACTCAGTCTATTCTACTGGATCAAGCATCTTCTTACTCACAATGCCAAAAAGAAATTGATCCAAACTACCTTCCTATCATTATTGGGCTACGCTGATTTCAATTATGGTCAAGACCTGCCTACGCACTTTCAAAGCTCAATACTCTCTTCCACCAAGCCATAAGATTTATCTCTGGAGCCCCATACTCCACCCACCACTGTTCCCTGTATTCCGTAGAAGGTTGGACTTCCCTTACACTTAGGAGGCAAAGAAACACTGCCTTTTGGATTTTTAGAGCAATTACCAAAAAGCTTCCTCAATATATCCAAGAATGTCTCCAGATCAGCACCACAGGTAGCTACTCCCTGAGAAGCCTCTCATACATCTCTCTAATCTGCCCTAAAGTCAACACACGCTTTGGTAAATCTTCCATAAATTATGCACTTCCCCAACTTTGGAACAATCTTCAAAAAACTCTGACGTTGGCCATCTCCATAAACTTTTCCATGTTCAAAAGTTATACTTATGCTTCTTCAATGAATCCTGCAATGGTTTCTGCTGATGACTTGAAAACTGAGCTCTCACCTTAAGTACTTGCCCCCTAGCTGTCCCCCTGGACCCCTTCCTTCTGCAGTTCTGTTCCTCTCCTTTGTTTCTCCTTATGAACCACTCGTAAATATTGTATATTGGTGTACATACTATCACTGTATGCATTGTACATTATACTGTTTTCTTTGTATTAGCTGTGTAACCCCTGTTTTGTTGTACCGTTATGCCAATTACTGTAGCTCTTCTCTGTTGTATATCTTGTATTATAATTCTGTTTATGTGTATATGTCCAGGTCCACCTTGCAAATGAGCTCACTCACTCACTGGTGCTTCACCTGGTAAAATAAAGATTGATTGATTGATTGATTGATTGGTTGGTTGATTGATTGATGTTTTAGGGCTAATTTCATGTCCTTCTTGGGTGGATTTGCTCTCGACTCTTATACTGTTTTCCATTGTGTTTCTGTAGGTATGGACTTTATGTTATCATTTTTTTTATCTTAAGGTGGTTATATTACAACTATGATGTAATACTGTAACACAGTGAATGCAGTCTTTCCTGAATACTGTGATTTCTGACCTTTTATTGTTTGGCACTTTCATACATAAGATGGGAAAATGAAGGGTTAGTTTACTGTTAATTACCAGTATGGTGCCAACAGTTTAAGTTCCTTTTGATACTCTTTTGAATTAATGCAGTATACTGTCACTTTATTTTTTTGGATTGGTGATGTCACTTACTTTTTTGTATAAAGGCATGTCTAATGATGCAGGTAGCCCTGATGAAGCTTTACATGGCAAAGCGCCGGGGCACCTAACTCTAACGGTGTTTTCCACAGCTGTGTCTCCAGTTGGTGCATTGGCTGTTGTACCCAAATAAAATACTTATTTTGGTGGACAACAAACTCTGTGTTGGGAACGTCACTGGGGCATTCAAAAAGCTCCTGGTTCTGGAGTGCAGGTGATATTATTAAGTTTGCAATAGTTTATCCATGGGACGCCACCCACTACCTGCACCGGTCCTGAGCACAGCACATTCTTTGTCTTGTCCCCCTTTCCCAATTCCCTGTAGTGTGACAGAGAACATCCATCCTGGTGGCCTAGCAGACCCCCACCCCCACCCCAACAGTTATCACCCCACCAACCTGCTCACCCCTTCCAATCCCTATGCCAGAAACCAGCACAGCCCTCCATTGTCCACCACAGCCAACAACCTACTGAGATGTCAATGAGTGCATACTGTAACAGCTGATTTACAGTACATGCTCACTTGACATCTCAGTCGGTGGCCAGCTATGGGGGAGAGCATAAGGCTGTACTGATCATCGGTTCAGGGATTGGAAGGGGTGGAAGGGGGTGAGGTAATACCTGTCAGGGTGGTGGGGCTGCTAGACCAGTAGGGTGGCATTCTCTGTCATGTTGCATGGGATTGGGGATGGGGGGGGAGGGATCCACTAGTCACTAGGAAAGGATAGCTCTTACAGCACATGAGGATTGGGGATGGGGGAATCTGCTAGAAAACCAGGGAGGATGAACATTACTATATGAGGGGATTGAGGCTGGGGAGGGGGTCTACTAGATCTCTAGGGAAGGATAGCCAGTACTATATATGGGGATCAGGGATGGGGGGACCGCTTGACATTTGTATTTTTATTTAACATACATAAAGATATACGAGCAATGCACTACCAGGGCAGAACATATGCACAATAGGCACATACCCCTCCCATGCAGCCATGTTGGCCATGGTGCTTGATTTGCATGTGGGCACATAGGGGATCCACCCAAGGCAGGAATCTGATTGGATGCCTGCCTGGGTCCTGCATTCCACCACCACCCCCATGCCACTCCAATCCAGAAATGCATGGCTGCATGCTGGGGACAGGGCTACAGACAGGTGAACAGCAATAGTGAATATGATTGGTGCACACCTGTCCATGGGTGTGGAGCTGCACGGGTGGGGTACGCACCTATCACATGTACCCTATACCCCATTCATGAATAGGGCCCTATATTTGTACTGTTTGACTCCATTCCACTGGAACTCACTTATTGTGTTTGTTATGTTGCTTTGTAGTCTCTGTCATTGACGTGGAACCTTTGAAAGAAAGAAAGAAATATACTACTTCTCTAATTACAGCAACAGTTAAAAACACTGGGCCGGATTCACAAAGGGTTACCACAAGATGTGACAAGGCAGCTTGCGGCAATGGCCCGTGTGTCCTGGACCCTGCGCCTGATGCAGAAACAAACAGATTCCAGGAGCATGCATCCTGTGGCTTGTGGAAGCTGTTCAAGGTAGGGTGCAGCCCCCATGTATGCCACAAACTGCAGGACAGGTGGGTGGCAGATGCACCCACAGAAGGGAGCTCTGGTGCCCCATGCCCACTCCGATCCCTGTAAGTTTTACATATGCACCCCCAGCCCCGATCCTCCATAATGTGAGAATCCCCCCTCCATCCACAGCACGTCCAGTAAATTCCTGGTAGTCTAGTGGCCCCCACCCCCCTCCCAGCAGTGCCAGCACCCCCGTCCCCCTCACCCACACCCAGCTGGCGACTGACACAGCCCTCCTTTCACCACCATGGCCACCCACTGATTGAGCTCTGCTGGGGACGGATCCTCCTTAATATATATGGCCAAAATCTCTTCATCCTACATCAGTTGATTATTTATTAAGCAGACTGGAGTGCCCACAACTGGTACCGCTTCTTCCCCCCCCCCAGGTCATCCACCTGCCCTTCTCAGTGTTCAAATATTTGAATAAATACATGCAAAATGGGTGCCCATCCCTGGTACCACTTCTGTTCACCCCCTTCCCTCCAGGTCACCCACCCCCTTTCCCCCTATGGATGTGGCAGCACTGGAATGCCCACCTGTAGTGCTGATGAACATTAGCCCAATACTGGGATGCCAATCACCAGTGTCAGAAGATCCTCTGTAATAAAGAAAACCATCCATCAATTTAATTTTTACACCCTGTAACAAAGAAAATGATCCCTCACTGATTTGACCCCATGCACACAACCCACACCCCCTTCCCGAACTCCCATTTAGCACCCCCACCCAGTGGCGGAACTAGAGGGGGGCTGGGGCAGTGGTCACCCCTTCTGGATGCCCCAGTGTGAGTAGTGGTGCCCCACCGCTATCTTTATTCACTGTTTAGTGCCCATTGTGGAGCCCATGATTGACTGAATGGTTCCCCCCCAGCTCCCAAATGTTCCCAAACCTGGCTCTGCCACTGCCCCCACACCTGCACATGCTAATTCACCTGAACATGTCCCACAGTGTAGATCCACTCTCCAACTGAAAACACATCTTGTTGCTGGAACCAGTGACTGTGATATGAGTAAATCAGATTAGTGTGGCTTCATGTGTTTCAATGGGGTTTGAACTTTGATTTATAAATTTGCAATTTTTATAAATTTTCAACATAGCCTTTTTGGGACCATACCTCATGACCAATGGTGGTGGCATTATGCAAATCTGGCCCAAAAAGCAAGTTGACAGTTGCTTTTTGAAATCACCTTTCAGGTGGGATTCAAAAATTATCACCATGCTTGTTCATGAGGTGGGGTCATAAGAAGGCTATGTTGAAAATTTGGGGTCAAAATATGTAAAAATGGTAAAGTTATGAGCATATATTGAAATTTTTCTATGCTCACTCATAACTTTGGTAATTTTAAGTAATTTGACCCCAGATTGTCAGCATAGCCATTTTTTCACACAACCTAATGAACATGACAGTTGTCATTTTCCAAATCCTGGCCAAAATGTGTTTTTACACTCATGGCATGGAATGACATTTTGGTGACATGGAATCACGTTTCAGCAGGGATTTGAAAATTTTCACCTACCTGTTTCGCGAGGTGAGGTAATAAGAAGGTTATACTGAGATTTTGTGTACAAATACAGTAAAATGCCTAGGTTATGAGTGAACATTGCAGTATTTCAATGTTCACTCATAACTTCACCAATTTTCAATATTTTGACTCCAAACTTTCAGTATAGCAATTTTTCTGCACTACCTTATAAATGGGACAGGTGTCATTTTTCAAATACTGGATGAGATATGTTTTCACACTTCTGGCATTAAATTATATTTTGGCCAATATACTATAAATGCTACATGTCATGTTTATAAGGGGAGTCATAAAATGACTATCTTGAAAATTTGGGGTCAAAATCTAAAAAACAATATATATAATTGTTAAGAAATGCTATGTGTAGCATCAGTCTTGACCCCAGCAGGTATGCTTTGTGATCCTGTGCCAGTGAGCTGAGTTTGGGAGTGCGCTCAGTGACCCGGCTGGATTGGATGAGGATGGGGTGATGGCACCATTTTGTGACACCCCCCCCAGCCAGGGAATGAAAGCTCCAGGGTTGGCCACATGGGCCCAGGTACCAAATAGCGAATACAGCTGTCCCCTTGGCATACGGCCCTGCACCTCAAAACTGTGGGTGGCAAGGGACCTATGCGTTGGCTGACAGATAGATGTTTTGCCCCATGTATCTTCTTCTACGACCAGGTGGAAGTGCAGGGACAAGATGGCCCTGCACTTCTGCAACCCACCACACAGCCCCATGAATGCTTGATATCCATTGCTGCACAGAACTGCAGGGCCCACAAGGGCCCCACACTTCTGTAGGTGAATGGAGTCTTCTCTGGCCCTATGCATCTGCATCTGTTCACAAAGGTCCCGAAGGGACCTGCGTGAATGAGGATACGATTCCACTATATCAAAAAGAATGGAAATTCTTCCCATAAAACATCATTAATGTACCAGATAGTGCTCAACTTAATGCCACAAAAGTAGGGAAATGTGGCATTTGGATTTCCAACACTAAATCCCCACCCCCACCCCCAGGCAGCAAAAGGAAAAAACATTAGCATTTATGGTCTCCAGAGTTTTGGCAAATCAATGGTGGGGGTCTTCCTTGGAGTTGACAACCCTAATGTCCATACTGTGTGAAGAAAGGTATGACAGACTGTGTTGGCAACATGTGGTGAGATATACTTCTCTACCTTTGAAAAGTGTATCACTTTGAGGTACTGGCTTGGAGCTGTACCTTGCGCTTTGGACCGGAGACTACAAGCTGGGGTGACAGGTCAGCAGGAAGATACCATCACTGATTCACCAAGATTACAAAGACCCAAACCCCTAATGTTTTTTTCCTTTTGCTGCATAGTGGGTTGGGGGTGGAGAGCTAGGCTTGGAAACCCCAACGCCACATTTCCCTACTTTTGTGGCATTAAGCTAAACCCTAACTGGTGCATTAACAAAGTTTTTTACAAAGAAGATACTGTATATACTGTATGTGTGTATATATATATATATATATATATATATATATATATATATATTCATTGGAATAAAACTTTGTTAATGCTCTAGTTATGGTGAAAGCAAAGAAGTAAGGAAATGTATTAGGTTTCCAACCCCTAGCCCGACCACCAGGCAGCAAAACAGGCATGAGGTGTGCCTTGGGGTTTTCAAGACTAACGCTCACCCCATTCTATTGGTAAAGAAGCTGAGATGTATACAGTGTATGAGAATGGGGTGAGCGTTAGGCCTGAGAACCCAAAGACACACTCTACACCTGGTTTGCTGCATGCAGGGTGGGGTGCTAGGAGACACAAATGCTACATTTCCCAACTTTTTTCACTTTAACCCTGACTAGTGCATTAATGAAGTTTTTTTTGCAATGAATTTACTCACTTTTTTAGATAGTGTAACTGGCCCAACAACAACAATCAAATTGTCAGCATAGCTTTCTTACTACCCCACCTCATGTACACATTAATGAACCTTTCAAAATCTCCAGCAAAATGTGACCCCACACCACCGCAACATCACTACATGCCACACATGCAAAAAGACAGCTTTGACAGGATTTGAAGAACAACAGCTGTCATGTTCATGAGGTGGTGTAATAAAAAGGCTATGTTGAAGGTTTGAAGTCAAAATATTTTGCAGTACCAGAGTTACAAGTGTGCATAGCAACATTTCAACATATGTGCATAACTTCGGCATTTTTGCATAATTGAAGCCCAAATTTTCAACATACCCTTTTCATGGCACCAACTCATGAACAAGAGCAGTGAAAATTTCATGAAAAATGATTTTTTTTCTTTATATATTTATTAATTTTTGCAAGTCATAACTTACAAAACATGATGTCCACAGCAGGATAGCACAACAGAAAATATATCAACATTGTTCATAGGCAAGCAATTACAAAACACCTCCCCAACAGTTACCACATGGGGGAATAACCCAATAAATGGAAGCCACAAAGTCCCAAAAGCATGCAACTTATGGAAGATAAAGGGGGACAGTAAAAATTGCTAGACCCCCCTAATGTAAGGTCCAGCAGTGCCCCAGTAAAGATTAAATGAACACACAATATCCCAGAAAACAGAACCCTAAAATGTAGGCTAAAAATTCAAAAGTCAAAATTCCTCCCCCCCAAATAAATGCTACAGTAAGGGTACATAAAGCAGTCCGTAATCGAGGAGTGTCCAATAAAGTCCTGGAAAGGCATAGAAACATGGAAACCTAGACTTTGACAGCAGATAATGACCACTTAGCCCACCTAGACTGCCCATTTCCCTATCTACTGGATAAGCTGCAGATCCTAGTTAACCAACAGCCTATTTCTTCCTACCCCCCACAAGAATTGCCTTGTATCTGTCCCATGCATTCTTGAATTCTCCCACAGTTTTAGACTCCACAACCTCCTCAGGAAGGCTGTTCCATGCATCCACCACCCTCTCTGTGAAAAAATACTTCCTCACATTGCCTCTGAGGTATCACGAATCACAGATCCCATCAAATATCCAGCATATAAAGTCCACCGGAGCAGACAAACATTCATAAAAAAAGTACAGACAGACAAATTCAACAATCAGAGCAGGATCTGTATTTAAAACCAAAGTGGACATCCAACTATAACACAGAATAAAGACGTGTTCGAAGTGCTGGTACCATTGATGCCCACTACCACGGCCCTTCAAGACTCACAGCACAATGCAGGTCCGTAGTAACCATCAATCTTCCTCAGAGGAGACCTCTCCTTCTCCCACTTCCCCCAGTTCATGCTCGATCAGTCCGATTACTTTAACTGCATCCTTAGGCTCACTGAATTGGTAAACTGTGTCCCACCAGGTCAGTCTCAATCATGCAGGGACCAGGACCTGGTGCTGGATTTTCAACTGTTTCAGATGTCCTTGGACACCATCAAAAGCCTTGCACCTCTGCCATGTACTGTAGACTATGTCTGGGAAGATTAGCACACTGTCTTCCCCATATTTTAAAGATTGCCTCCTTCATGCTATAGCCAGCACTCTATCTCCATCCTCAGCTCCTGTGCAGATAATCAGTAGTGTTCTGGGAACCTTTACATCATTCAATGCTCACCTTGGGGTGATCCGATAAGCCTTCTCAACAGAAAAAAATAAATCATCTTGTGATAGTCCCAAAATAGAAGGCAAAAAGGATCTGATGAACAAGAGGCAATCTTCCCCCTCTGCAGTTTCAGGGAGACCCACTACCCATAAGTTCCTCTCACGAACCTGATTGTCAAGTCCCTCTAGATGCTGACAGAGCAAAGAATTTTCATTAATGAGCCTGGTCATGGCATTACACACCTTCGGTACAGTGGCCTTAGTCCTTTGGGTCACTTGTTTACACTGATCCATACTGGTCTCTAACACCAAGATCCTAGGGTCAAAGAATTCAATTTCTTGTTGATGTCTTGCACCGACTGAATAAATTGGTTTAGCATAGCCTGAATAGTACTTAGTGACACTCCCCCAAAGGTAAGTCACTCGAAGCCGCAGCATCACTAGATGGCAGAGGCCTCTCTTTCCACTACGACTGTGATTTCATGGGGGTGGAAAATCAGAGGATGAAGAGGTAGCACCCCAAGTTTTACCGATCACATAAAACTAGCACTCTTCATACACCACTGGAGTACCATATAAGATGAAAATTTAAAGTTTAATATGCATATTAGATGAAGTTCCCTAGGAGCGGACAAAAATTGCTGCTTCCTGAAAGCTGCTCAGCAGCGCCCCCTGAAAAAGGATTTTTTTTGTGACTCATGATATGAAAAAGATTCTTTTTCTGTATCACAAGTCATTAAGAAAGATTTATAATCTTAAAAAAATAGCATTTCAAGGGCATTTCTGCAACAGTTTAGTGCAGAATCCACCTGAGGGATCCCGATAAACAAGTTACATGTGTTGTTTGTTCTCCAGAATGTAATTTTTGTGGTTTTCAAAATTAGAAATTTTAGGGAAAAAGGGAAAACAAGATGGCAGCATATGAAATACCTCACAAAAAAGGGTTCCCATATGAAAACTTCATACAGCTATTTTGAAGTGCTGACTGAGTATGCTCAGAACCCAAATGTTTTAAATTTAATAATTTTGGAGCGGATTAATATTTTTTTCACCAAACCATTGAAAGGCACTTCTGTGGACCAAGCCCTTTCTACTCTTAAAATTTCAGACCAAAATTCCAAACCATTTGGGTGCGACGCAATGGAAAAACTCCCAGCAAAAATGGCAATTTTCTGCATTTGTTTTGCTATCCATATCTTGGAATCCACGCATCCAAAAAGAAGAAAACTTGGCAGGTCAAGATCTACCCCTTGAAACTGTGCATGCGACATTTCATGCAATTCTGTTGAACAGTTATGAAGTTATTAAAGTTTAAAAACTGGGGTTTAACATTAAAGTGCCTACTCAACCCTAACTATAGTGGTGCTACCACACCACTATAATATATGTATATATTCATTGTAAAAAAAACTTTGTTAATGCACTAGTTAGGGTTAAAGTGATAAAATTAGGGAAATGTGGCATTAGTGTTTCCAACCCTAACACTCCACCCCACCAGGCAGCAACAGGCATGGGGTGTGCCTTGGGGTTGTCAACCCAAATGTTCACCACATTCCACATGTAAGTAAGCTGAGATGGGTACAGTATATGAGAATGGGGTGATCACTAGGGTTGCTAACCCCAAGGCACACCTCACACCTGCTGCTGCCTGCAAGGTGGGGGTGGGGTGTTTGAGTTGGAAACCCTAACACAACAGCTCCCTACTTTTGTCACTTTAACCCTAACTAGTGCATTAACAGGGACACTGGTTTACCATGATTGATAAAGAGCAAATTCCATTTTGCAGATAGGAAAAACTAGCATTGTCACCAGTGTCTGAAACACCAAAATCAGTTTCTACCAGTGTTCTATTCTTGTACCTTATTGTTATGTGTATAAATATTCAGAATAAATGAAGGTTAAGTGTACATCAAATTAAATAAAGCAAAATGAAAATAGTACAGGAAAGAATTTATAGAAAAATACAATTTCCAAAAATTCACTGATGTGGTAAAAAAAGTCAAATTCTGTGAAATGCTTTGTATTTAACGGTATATAGAAAGACCAAATTCCAGAATTTTACTGGATTTTCCAAAAAAAACCCTGAAAATCAGTTTCCTTGTGCATTAATGAAAGTTTTTTTTTTTGCAATGAATGTCCATACTTTTTGAGACAGTACTTCTTCTGTAATTAGTATTTATAAACGCATGCATGTTTTTCTATAATTCATTTTTATAAATTCAGGAGTTGCTATATAAAAAAATAACTTTTAGCCATATTAAGTAGGGGCTGTAGGATTTAAACCCAGATCTCCAGGATCATAGCCCAGAGCCACCACATTATATTGCCTCCTTTGATATCACTGTGTCTATGTTCTGTTATCCTAAGTCAAGACAGATCCAAACTAGAAAAGTCAATAATACTTTTCTGTTTCTCTGTATTGCCAAAAGTCTTTTTTTTAAGTTGCATATTTCTAAGTCATTGAATTGTCTGAAACTTTTTCAGTTCACATGAACACAAAATCAGTATGCTAAGGTCTATATTAACATAAGTAAAAAAATGATTACTTTCCTTCTATAGCCCTTGTTTAACATTCTGATTTATAGTCCATGTTTCAAAACAATTCACACTTCCGAAAGAAGGATAAGTTGTATTCCCATGATTTTTCTAATTCCCCCAATTTTCAAAAACAGATATGCAAATAAGCTTTAGATTATTCATGAGCTGTGGTTACTCTAACATTTTTGAAAATGTGGGGCACATAAGGAAGTGTTCTTCTTGAAATACGAACAGGTGAAACCAAAAATAAATTGTTGTAAACAGTGATTTTGAACAGACCAAGCTTCCCAGAGAGGGATAACTTGTAGTTTTAACCCAATTTTTCTATTTCCCTCGGTTTTAAAAAAACAGGTATGCAGATGAGATCATGATTATTCATGCACTATGAGGTGACTCTAGGCATCCAGGCCATGCCCCTTTATACAGCTATTTTGAAGTGCTGAGCATGCTCAGAACCCAAACTTTTAAAATGTAATAACTTTAGAAAGGATTAATATTTTTTTCATCAAGCCATCGAAGGAAACAACTGTGGGCCAATCCCTTTCCTCCCTGAAAATTGTAGACCAAAATTCCAAACTGTCTGGGTGCTAGGCAATGGCAAAAAAAAAAACTGTGATTTTTAATGTTTTTTTCACTAGTCACATCTCAGAATCTGCACATTTGACCAGAATGAAACTTGGTACGTCAAGAGATATACCCCACAAGACCATGCATGCAAAATGTTGTGCAAATCTGTTGAACGACTGTGAAGATATTAAAGTGCAAAAATTGGGATTTAACCTTAAAGTGCCTACTCAACCCTAACTATAGTGGTGTGGTAAGATATATATATCTATATATATATATATATATATATATATATATATATATCTATATATATCTATATAGATATATATATATATATATATATATATCTATATATATATCTATATAGATATATATAGATATATATATATATATTCATATTCATTATAATCATTTAAAAAATGGTTTGATTATAAAACATATTACCAAACCATTTTTAAACATGATTTATCAGTAATAGACTGTTGCAGAACCTCCGTAACTTTGTAGAGGCTATAACAGGGTTAATATACCTATGTAATGGTATTACCAGACAGACAATACAGGTAAATTTAGAGTATGTAGACTTGTTTATATTGTTACAGATAAATATCAGTACTGACAGAAATACAAAAACCTGAGAATTATCCTGTTTTTTCATGAATTGTGTTTAGGGTAAAGAAGTCCTTGCAGGACATAAAAAAAAATTATATGGAATATAAGTACAGCAACCCTTATATGTTGATTTATAATGATATGAATTGAAAAATAGAATTTTTTTTAAATGTATTTTAAATAATTATTATAATGTACAGTAGTCCTGAGGAAGTGTTTGTTTTCAACACACTAAACATTGTCTCATACATGATATTGACAGTGAAAAATCAAACAAAAATAATATATATAGAGCATCTGGTGAACGGGACTTATTTCCAACTCTTCCTCCTTAAAATGTATATAAACAGGGACGATGACAAGTCATTTGAGTACCAAGAGGTGTTAATTTTGAATTACATCCAATTGTTTCATAAATTCTATCATGTCACATCTTCAGTTATAATATAACAAGACACGAAATAAAAACATACAAACTTGGACACAATGCCAGAAGACAGTTAATAAATACATGCACTAGCAATAGCATCTACACAAGTTTGCCTCCCTTTCTTTTCACATATTTGAAATAGAGTTAAACGGTACTAATGGACCTTGGCACTGATGCCGTTTAGTGAGCATTAAGTTCAATAACTCTGGGTCACTAACTGACAAAAACATTACTGCTCTTGACAGTTTTTGAACATGGCATCAAGTATTCAATACCATTGACGATCATAGTCCAACTTTTATGGATCTCATGGTCAAACATTCAACAATATAACCTGGGACTGTCTGTCACAAATTCACTCAGCAGGTCAGGCCCTCTACTCCCAAAGTGCCAACCTCTGAGCGCAGTCTTGTGAACAGTGTAACAGACAACGTAAACCTCTTGTCTGTTTTCGTGAGTTCGGATCAACCTTTGGTCTCCAGTTCTGGAGGGATTCAAACTGTTAACCTCTTGTTCGCATACCCAATGCACAGGCTTAGATATATCTGTCTTTGGGGGGCCAGATATCTTTGTCTACGGGCACCTAACCAGGCATGCAGAAATGAACCCTTTAAAACTTTAATAAAGACCTCAGATTTAAAACACTTCTCTTTCCAGTTTGGTACCACCATACAAGCTATGTCTGCTGTCTGCTATAACCATAAATATTTCTCAGCAAAAGAAATCAATTCAAAGACAGACCAGGTTTTCTCTAAAATTAGAGTGTTTACTAAAATATATAATAATACGTCAAACGTACAATACAGAACTCTTATATCACAAGACATACATATCTTTAAACAAAACAAGGTTTAAAACAGTGCAATTCCTACAACAATATTTTGATTTTGTCTAGCTTTCTTAATACCTGTTTTCAGTGCTCAGATGTTACCTTGGTCAGAGTCAGCTAAAAGTGTCTCTGTAGTGAAAAAGAATAATCTTTACAAGCTGTATTTGCCAACCCCTTTTGTATGAGGTCATCCAGCTCCTCCTCTGTCAAAATATCTAAAAAAAATATACTGTATTTCTATACAACCACAGGATGTAATTTCAAAGTATTTATTCTGCAACCTTAGCATAACTCAAGTTTCAAATGACACTTTCTTTGATCTCATGCTGTACCCTCCTCACACAGGCTTCATGTGAGCATTTATGACCTCTCACCTCTGTGTAATAACCTGTGTTTTCTCTTCAACATCATAAACCTTTTTTATGATTTTCCTTCTTAACAAAGTTAACCCAAAACAACTGTGTAATTAACTCAGAGAAACAGGATCCTTGATTAAAGTCTTCCAGGTAACACATTGTCTCTAAAAACTGAGTGTGTGATACATGCTGTCAGCAGTTCTCTTGGCCTGCAGCTGTGAGCTGAAATCGGGGGATGGGTGAGGTCATTTTAGAGCATTTGATTTTTCAGCAGATACAGTCATTAATACATTTTATATAAAAAATATTATACAGCACTCAGAACGGGCTGTCTACGTCACACTATCAACTGAATAAATATTTGCAAAAGTCTCAGGGCATGTGCTTGCCTTCTCACCATACATGAAGATCATCCAGAGCTGCTGTATAAGGTATATCTATATTATCATAAGGGGCATCAGCCACCAGTTAAGACATCAGCTATTTATTGGACACATTGATGCAACCACAACCCGAAAATATAGTTATTTGCTGATGCACCATACTTCACTGAGCCCCACTGCCATCACTGTATTATGCAGCCACCTGTTTAAGACATCCATAGCAGTCCAGGATGCTTTAAGATAACCATAAGCAGAAATGTTCATCATTGTACTTTCACTGGGCCTAATTCTTATCATGGCATTTTTCAGCCACTGGCTTATTACAAGTGAATTGCTATTATTAATAAAAATGTAATAATAATCAGCAATAATAGTAATGATACTAAAATATTCACCATCATTATCCAATCTCTGCAGTAATAAGTGTTTTGTTGAAAAAAAAATCTTTCTTTTTCCAGTGTGTCTAGTAAGACATCACAAGTTCATAACCTGCACACTATCTGAATTTGTTGGTGAATAATTTCCTGAGTCTGATGATTGTACCTTCAGCTCCATCAAAGCATTCTTTAGTCACCATATTTTCCTTTTGTAGGCATTTTCATCTGTACATTTCCTGCTGATGTATATTTTATTTAGTTATTTATTTTTTCATGAATTAATTTATTTAGTAATTGATTGGTTGTTGGTGAACTGATTGATTGATTGATTGACTGAGTCAGAATGTATTTTACATTTCTTTTCTGTGAAAGCCTTACTGAGCTAAAGCTTGTTTCCAGGTGTGACCCAGAAGCATAAGGTGGTTAAATGAGTTGTGTAGGTTCACACAGAATGCAAGTGTTGGTTGTTGCATGGTATGTACTGTAATACATTGTTGTCATCTTTCTTCTTTTTTACCCTTGTAAAGTGTAATGAATCTCTTGAAAGACACTATATCAAAAATAAAACCTAATTTATGAGTACAAGGAACACACTTCACCAACAATTAGTACATGGGTCTGCCCTGCCTGCACCCTAACTAGAGCATAGTATTTTTTATCTACCAGGTCGGGTGCGTAAAGTCTGTTCTCATCCCTTAAAGGAGAACTGCACAGAACCTGTTAGTCATTTTTATGGCTCACAGCAAAAGCTATGCTGATGTATTGCAATTATGTAGTAGAGAAAGGGGGCTCTGGAAGCACGTGACTGCATATGTAAACTGTTTTCTTCTACTAGTAGAATTCAAGTACAGGCAGCCCTCTCCATTGACCACAGTGCTATTTCTTTGTCTCTCCCCTTCCCTCTGCCACCACATTATCTTCTTGCTCTCACGCTTACTTCCAGTTCCCTTCTAGTTTCAATCATTGCGGTTTGGATAGTCTTAGCAGCTACACAAAACAAAGTCTGCTTCTACTGTACCCACTCTCTCACCCTCCCCTGTGGTATTTCGGTTACTGGACTCTTTACAGCTACAAAAAAACCAAAAACAAAGTCTGCTTCCTCCCTCTCCCTTTCTCTCACTCTCCCTTGCCTGTGGCATTTCAGTTACAGGACGTCCTTCATAAAGAGGGATAATTTAGAAGTATGTTTTGGGGCAGTTCTCTATCCGTTTTCTCCAAGAAAGTTGCTGCTTGTATTTAAGTTTTACAGTACTCAATATAGGCTGTCACGACACAGATCATCTCCCTTACTCCAGCCACTAGTGTGGCTCCGCCTGCGTAGACAGTAATAAGGAAAATACTCCTGGTCTGTAGAGCTCTCATTTTCCTTGCTGCTATCATTTTGGTGATAGCTATCCCTATTTTTGCAGTAAAGTTCTGCTGAATAAAGTATTTTTTTCTTGAACACAGTGAAATTCATGTTCCCACACTGCTTTCCTAAAACAAGAACCTGTGAACCTGTCCCTCTCCTGTTGCCATTTATGAAATATCAGGGATCCATAAGGCTATTTTGTGCTGTGTCAAAAAATAAAATGTGCACTTTCTCAAACCAGTGTTGAAATGCCTACTGGGATTTTCCAGTTTTATGAACCACACCATATCAATGTACTGGCATCCACAGCTGGCACAACTTGATCTCTGATCTGTAAAGTAACAAAACAAAAAACAACTAAAATTAAAAACCAAAAGCCAGTCTGATGTGGAGACTGCGGTTTTACTGGGGTGCAATTAGGAATTCCAGTTACCATTCTATAGCCTTTTTTAACCATTCAGTGCTGCATCAATGTTTTAGTATGCATTAGTTGCCAACCACACCAGCTCCTAACTGGGAGCCTACAGCCATGCAGTTTATACTGCAAGTGTAATACATTTTTCCTTTTTTAAGGACAATTTTGCAATGATAACATGATGAAGTGTTATGCTGCTTTCTTAACATGACACGTACTAAAATGCTGATGCAGCACTGAGAGGTTAAAAAATGTTATAGAATGGTTGAGTTCATAATTGCACACCCCAGTAAAACTGCAATCTTTGCATTAGACCTGGTCTTACTGTGTGGTGCCAACTCAGCACGTCTTGAATGACACAACTCTCCTCACATGTCCTGTCTTAAACAAAATTAAAAAAAAAAAAGAAATCTCTGTAAAAAAATTTAAACTAAGTAATTTTTTCACCCTTTGGATGTGGCAGGACTATACATAGGGCCAAATTCATAGACCAAAGATCAGTCGTGCTGGCTACAGATGTCAGTACATTGATCTAGTGTGAATCATGAACCTTGATAATCCCAGTAGGCATTTCAATATAGGATAAAGAGAGTGCACATTTTATTTTATTTTTTTTACATAGTACAAAATAGCCTTATGGATCCCTGATCTTTCATAAATGGTGACAGGAGATGGACAGGTTCAGGTTTTAAGACAGTGGTGTGGGAATATGAATTCCACTGTGTACTCATGCAATGATGTTCAATGTCACACAGTGAGTTCATTGGCTCTGGGGGATTTACGCCAGTCTCTCAGTTCCAATGCCCAAGATCTAACACTACAAGATGACTCTCACCACTGTATCTCCACAGCTTTGACAAAAATTGTAAACCATCTTTCATTATCCAAGAGACTAAATAAATGTCAGGGGACACAGTTTAACTGCAAGTTAGCAACAGAGTTGCTACAGTACCTCTATTATATTACTATATTGGCAGAAACAACTCTAGTTCTGTAATCTGATGATTGCTAGTAATAGTCCCTTTTAGCAACTCTACAGAATAATTTTGCAGTCATATAGCTGGTGTTTATAAATTTCACAATGGCAATTGACTCCCACCCTCAACTCAGGCCCTTCTGGTTATGATAACTGCAGGATAGCATATTCAGCTTACACACAGCAAGACTCACTTATTTTTTCATGTGAGGTGAATACAGTGAAGTCTATAATGGGGTTCCTATTGCTGAACACTTCACAGAAGCAAAGGACACAAATCCAATTCACTACTACCATACACAGCACTTCACCTTACAGCTCTGCGTCTCCCTGATTTGCCAGATGTCTCACACTAACAGTAGTGGACTGACCCCATCATATGAACATTTTTTGTACTACAATGAAGTCACTCCTTTCCACAAACATTTTTAAAACAAATCAAAATCTCAGCAGCCTTTTCCTGTCAGCAAGATACAAAATATGTAAAGGGTAGGCTGCTTGTGTCTCACTAATACATTAAGTGGCACAAAACAAAACCAGCATAAGTGAACAGTATTCTGAACACAGCAAGCCAAATGTACCTTCTTTTCAATGGGGTATGTTTTTACCCTCACAACTGAAATGATAGTCACTGGCAAAAAAAAGAAGAACCGCTATGGGGAGATCTATGGAGTGACTGGAGATGAGCAGTACAGATTCCACTCAGCAGATCATGACTGATCACTTACAAATGATGTCATTCTGAATTCAGTCTTCCAGCAGTTGGCAAATCACAGGAAAAACAGATAGGTGGGGGGAGGAATTGAAGCCAGAACCCTAATACAGTTGTCTGTAAATTATAGTATTACTACTGTACCTAATGAAACAGCATTCAAATAGTCAGAATTTAATAAGACATCCCAATATCATCAAGAGCTCTTTAAGTGATGATATTGAGATACCTTATTAAATTCGGACTGCTTGAATTCCGTTCAACTAGGGTATGTACACATAATTTCAGCCAGTTGTACAGGGTTCTGGCTAATTCAACACACACACACCTACTTGTTTTTAATGTGGTTTGCCAACTGCTGACAGATTAATTGAGAATGATGTTATTGGCAGGTGTTTGGTCATGGTCTGCTGAGCGGAATCTGTAGTGCTTATCTCTGGTCACTCCATGGATCTCCTCATAGCAGTTCTTCTATTTTTTTTGCCAGTGACTGTCATTTCAGTTGTGAGGGTAAAAAGTATCCTATTGAAAAGAAGGTACATTTGGCATGCTGTGTTCAGAATACTGTTCACTTACACTGGTTTCATTTTGTGCTGCTTAGTGTATTAGTGAGACACAAGCAGCCTACCCTTTACATATTTCATATCTCGCTGACAGGAAAAGGCTGCTGAGATTTTGGTTTGCTTTAAAAATGTTCATGGAAAGAAGTGACTTTATTGTAGTACAAAAAATGTTCATACGATGGGGTCAGTCCACTACTGTTAGTGTGAGACATTTGACAAGTAAAGGAGAAGCACAGCCGCAAGGTACTGTGTATAGTAGTAGTGAAGTGGATTTGTGCCTTTTCTTCTGTGTAATGTTCAGCAGTAGGAGCTCCATTACAGAGTTCACAGTAGTCACCCCATGTGGAAAAACAAGTGAGTCTTTTATGTGTAAGCTGAATATGTTATCATGTACATATTTCTGTCACATCTATCTTGCCTCGACATCAGTAGCTAGTTGGTCTGAGAAGTCTCATAAGGATGCCTGTGCATGTCAATATTTCCCAATCTGTGTAGCTAATGTGGACACTAAATTATCTCATTTCCTTAGTCATATTCTCTGTCTTGGTTTGTGTTGAGACATAATGGGAATGTAGTGTGAAGGTGAGCAAGAAGTGCACACATTATCACAATATAGTCAGGTCAGGGGCTAGAACATGTCCTCCACGTTATCACACAAGAGTCCAATGTTGGAGCAACCTGTGCTCATATTCTGTCCAGGTAAGTATGCTAATCGGCTGCATCTGGCTCCAGACCCAAGTCAATAGCTGCAGTCATTTTTCTGGTGCTTTGTAGGGGAGAGGAAAGTGGTGTGTACTGGGTGTGCTGGGTGTGAGTATTTAAACACCCAGCACACCCACTACACATCACTTTCCTCACCCCTACAAAGCACCAGAAAAAGCATTTATTTATTTTTTATTTTTTTAATTAGATAAACTTTATTGAATATAACAAATTCAAAGAAAAAGTATTTATGAATGCAACAATTGACTTGGGTCTGGAGCCAGATATAGCATATTAGCATACCTACCATAGTGAATATGAGCACAGGTTGCTTCAACATTGACCTGCAGATATAATATAGAGGACACGTTCCAGCCCCTGACCCAATTGTATTATTTATAATTTTTTTCAGATGATGTGAGTATGAGGTGGGGAGGGGTAATGAGAAGAGGTAAGTGTGGTCCAGTGTGTGTGTCTAGTGTAGAGTCAAGAAACTGAATTGTAACCCCATGCCTGCTCTCCTGCACAGCACAGTCTCTCCTTGCTGCCCATTTTTTCTACCTTATAAATGTGCCACACACCTTTACATTGTCAATTACCTATCTATCCATATTCGTCTGCATTGCTCCCTTATGCCTATCCCATGCCTGTTTGAAGCCCTGCACTGTATTTGTAGCCACCACTTCCTGAGGTAGGCCGTTCCATGCATCCACCACTCTTTCTATGAAAAAGAACTTCCTCACATTCCCCCTTAATCGGCCTCCCTCTGTTCTCATGCTGTGTCCTCTTGTCCTGCTATTTTTCTTCTATTGAAACATGTTAGACTCTTTCACCTTGTTAATGCCCTAAGGTGTTTTGAATGTTTCAATCATATCACCTCTCTCCCTCCTTTGCTCAAGGGTATACATATTGAGCTCCATTAATCTGTCCTCATATGTCTTCTGATGCAGTCCCTGCATGATTTTGGTTTCCCTTCTCTGGACTGCCTCAATTTGGTTAATGTCCTTGTGAAGGTGTGGCCTCCAGTACTGCACGCAGTACTCCAGATGGGGCCTAACCAGTGTCTTGTAAAGAGGGATTATTATCTCCCTCTTCCGACTTGTGATACCCCTACTAATACACCCTAACATCCCTCTAGCCTTTCTTACTGTTTTAGAGGTCTGCTTGGATGATTTCAGGTCATCGGTGATGATGATGCCCAAGTATCTTTCTTCCTTTGTGACTGCCAGCAACTCCCCTCCCAGCCAATAGGTGGCTTCGGGGTTTCTCTTCCCTATGTGCATGATCTTGCACTTCTTTGCATTAAATCCCAGTTGCCACTCTTCTGACCATTTTGCTAGTTTATCCAGATCTCTTCTCATTCTGCCCACCATATCTGAATCATCTACTCTGTTGCAGATCTTGGTGTCATCTGCAAACAGACAAGCCTGACCCTCTAGTCCATCTGCAATGTCACTAATGAATAGTAACATGATGCATAATCATCCTTTAAACTTCCCAGTATGCTTGCCTGCTTAATTAGTCTTAAAAGAAACACGCTGCAAAAAGGTGTGGAATACCACATTTATCTTCAGTGAGCTTTGCAAACTGTCTGAGTTGTAATGCATCTTTTTTCCCTTTACACTTTCCTCAGTTTATGAGTTTACAGAGAGATTTTGCAGGGTATTTGTTCTTTCAGCATAAAGATACATGGTATAAATGAGTGATGTGACATCATGTTATCATATGCTAATGCAGCTCTCAGGGACAATGAGATTTCAACAACCATGAAATGGTGACTACCAGGGCAGTCACAGGGCCTAGTATGAACTGTAAAAACAGACTAAAACATTTGCATACATCCTTAACACCTACATAAAAAGAGTTGTCTATTGACATGGAAACAAATAACATTCAGAAGACATGAGGGTGGAGTTTTCCTTTAAGCTCCCCTCCAGCATTCTTAAAGCAGCATGGCAACCATGTTGACTCTGACCAGATTTTGTCACAAATAGAAGCTGATTTCTAAATATTGGTTCCAGTTCTGTTACTGTTCCACCCCTACAGGCATTTTGGTTATGATAATGGGAGTTTCTGATTTACACACAGATAGTAACTGCCATTTTATAATGTAGTTAATGTCTTTGTTCCACTCTTCCATTGTTATCACGATGTATCTGTGTTCTTCAGAGGGACATAAATTATATCATACAGTTCTAAAATGGCAATTAACACTAGAGTGTAAATCCGAAACAACCCAGGACCATATAGGTGGAGTAATAATAAAATTGAAATCAGTGGCTTCTACTAGAAACAATTACTTTTAGATTCAGCACAGTTCTACTTTAACCGGCATTTCCATGTAGCCAGGCCTAGGCTATTTTTACAGCAATCATGCACTTCACTGATGCCTGTCTGTCTTTTCCAACAGTGATGTACTCACTTTCTAGTTGCTATGTGGCTTGTACTGTGTGTACTGCCATCATGCACCACAATGCGTCCCTGCCTACTAGTTTCCTGATCTTGACAAACAGTGTTACCAAAGTCCCATGAATTTAAGAAAAGTCTGATTGACTTCATTTTAAAGCCCTCTAAGCAGCATCATAACTGAGACCAACAAACACTCCTCTTTATCCTCCATGTGAACTCTATTACTCCACTGTCCATACTGCTTCAGTTGACCACAGCACTACATTGATGACAAGATTATCATGCTGCTACAAAGGACTAACCCTAACTTGATCATCTGCATGCTGACTTGCCTCATGTCATCACCATTATGTGACAGTACATATCTTTTTTTGGTACTTAACCTCTAAATTCAAGTCACTTCTTTTTTGTGTGGTTAATGTGGGTGACACAGACAAACTCAGGATAATAAATTATTCTGAACAGACTAAAAATCATCTTGTAAATTTGCTCTGGAGTGGGTCTACGCAAAATAAAGTTAACTTCCAGACAACTGAGTAATCTGCAAGAGTATGAATTGTATGGTTATTGCACTATCAGAGCAACATGTTTACAAGATAGGATGAAGTTGGAGAAGCTGTCAGTAATAAGGGAGAGCTATCTTAAGAAGGAGGTAATAACAGAAGTCCTGAGGTGAAAATGTAGTAGTTACTCATATCTGTAATGTACAGTAAGGTGTTATGGAAGGACACTAGTAGTGAATGAGATGGGAAGGGATAGGGTAAAACTAGAAATATTTTGCCTCATGGACTTGTAGAAACAACTAGTTTAAGAAACAACATATTGAATTGCTAATTAGTTTGAGATAATACCCTGGCTTTTATTTTTTATTACAATGTCTTATCAAAATATATTAAGATGAAAGAATACATGGATAAACATATGTACAGTATGTTTTGCAGTGTCAATTCACAACAAAAGTGGCTGTTACATGGGCCCAGTCTACGGAGAAGAATACAGTTTAAACACCAAAAAATGACTGATTATGCCTATGTGGGTAAAGTAGGAAAGGGTTACAAATTTGCAGAAGACCAAATCCAGGAAGATAAGATTCACTTCATGGGACCTGTTTTTTACTCCATAGACACTGACACTCAAATGAAAATATATTGTTTGTATTGTAAACATATTCACCAGGCAAGCAAGATAACATGAAATAGCTAGTATGCATCAATTAGAATCATAAATTAAGAGGCCCTGACCAAAACTGTCAAATAACTGTTGTTTGGAAGATACTTAAGCAGAACTTAACACAGAAAGACAACTGAGAAGAGAGTTTTGGATTTTATGAAATAATGCAAAATGCTATAATCACCTATTTTATACCCTTCTGTAAAAGACATGTTTGCCTATTAGAGGACACTTGATAGAAGTAGGACCTCCAGAAACATATGCACAGAGGAAAATGCTTTTCTCCCAAAATATGACTCATATACAGTAGCTCTTAGTGTGACTAGCATGATAATTCACATTTTGAGAATGTATTTAAATATGTTATGAAGATATTTTAAATGCCGGAAGAAGCCCAAGTTTTAAACGAAACTAGATCAGCCCACAGTCATAAACATTACTTGCAGGATAAAGTAATTTTCATGGATATGCACCAAGTCTTTGACCACTGAATGGAGATCAAGCAACAATCATTGGCTTACTTTTCTCATTTTAAAATCTTTACATCAGGCTACCAGCTGCATCAGACTACATATAAAGATTTGTCATGTCACCATCGACATATAAGTACTCCTCTCATTCAAAGAAATGTTTTAGTGCTTACAAACAGGGACCACATTGCACATGTCATAGTGGTCAGTCCCCTAGGTACTAGTGATCAACATACAGTGTGGTTTAAAATTAAGATAGGAACAGAGGCAAGCCACAGAATGACAAGGGTCCTGGACTGTAAGAGGGTGGATTTTTAAGAAATGGGAGACTGCCTCAGAAACTGCTTTATTTGGGGAGATTGCCAGGGAGGGGTAGAGGCACTGTTGGAAAAAATAAGTGAGGGCATAATTAAGGCACCCAACCTCTGCATGAAGAAAGAGAGTAAATGTAATGGGATAAAGAGACCATTATGAGTCCCTAGGGACATGACCAAGGTGGTAAGGTAAAAGGGTGACATTCAGCAGCTATAATGAAACACAGACGGAGGAAGGCAGGAAATTATACCAAGTAAAACAAAAGGAAGCAGAAGAGGCAGCGAGGGGAGTAAAGCTACAGAGGAACGGATAGCCAGAGGGGATAAGGCTTTCTTCAGGTACATAAATCAGGAGAGGAAAGCAAGGGGAGGGATAGTTAGCATAAGGAAGGTGGCAGGAGGAGACTGTGCAGAAGAGGATCAAGAAAAAGCAGACATCCTGAACAGGTACTTCTGCTCAGTCTTCACGCGGGGGGGGCAGACCACCAGAGAGGTGCAGGAACAAGGGAGTTAACACAAGTCCATTTTCAGAATAAAGATTCCTGAAAGGTCTTGCAGCTCTGAAAGTGGACAAGGCATGGGATCAGATAGAATACACTAAAAGGTACAAAAGGAACTCAAGGCAGTGCTAGCTGCCCCACTGACAGCCTCATTCAACAGCTCACTGAAAATAGGCATGGTTTTGAAGGACTGGAGGAGAGAAGATGTAGTCCCACTCCATAATGGCAGCAGCAAGCAGGAGACTAACTGCTATAGGCTGGTCAATCTCACATCAGTAGTGGGGAAATTAATGGAAACCCTGTTAAAGGAAAGGTTGGATGAATATCTTGACTCCAGTTAGCTGCAAGACCAAAAGCACCAAGGATTCATGGGGAGGTCATGCCAAAAGAATCTCATTGAGTTTTTTGACTGAGTGACCAGGGAAATACTGTAGATCGGGAAAGCAATGGACATGACCTATCTGGACTTTAGCAAGGCATTCGATAGTGCTTCACAGGAGACTGATAAAGAAACTGAGCAGCCTAAGGGTGGGATCCAAAGTGGTGAGCTTGGTAAGGAACTACTTAATGGATAGGTGACAGAGCATGGTGGTTAACAGCACTCACTCTAATTAAGGGAGAGTGACCAGAGGGGTACCACAGGGCTCGGTACTTAGAATGGTCCTCTTCAAAGTCTTCATAAGTGACATTGCATAAGAATTGGAAGGGAAGGCATGCTTTTTTGCAGATGACACCAAAATCTGCAATAGGAAGGACTTTCAGGATGTGGTGGAGAGAATGCATAGAGACCTTGAGAACCTTGAGGATTGATCAAAAGCATGGCAGTTGGGGGTTCAATGCCAAAAAGTACAAAATTGTGCACCTACAGCATAGGAACCCAGGACCTGAGTAGAGGATTGGGAGGAGGTATTGACAGTCATTAAGCAGGAAAGTACCTTGGGGCTATCATAGCTAATGATCTCCATTTGGCAGGGCACTGTTACAAAGTAGTATGTAGGGCCATTGGGATGCTGGAATGCATAGGGAGAGGTATGTCCAGCAGGAGAAATGAGGTGGTGCTGCCACTGTATCACTTTCTTGTGAGACTCCCTCCCCAGAGTATTGTGTCCAGTTCTGGAGGCTGCACCTCAGAACGGTCTTAGACCAGGTGAGGCAGTCCAGAGGAGGGCAACTAAAATGGCAAAGGGGTTGCATCAAATAGCCTATGAGGAGAGACTGAAGGATCTCGACATGTACATCCTGAAAGAGGGGAGCCCAAGAGGGGACATGAAAGAAACCTACAAGTACCTCACAGTGGTAAACAGGGTGCAAGAGGTGAGTGTCTTTCAAATGAGAAAGAGCACCAGGACAAGAGGGCATGCAGTGAAGCTGGATGGGGTAGTTTAAGAGGGATGCAAGAAAGTACTATTTTATTAAAATAGTGGTGGGCACCTTGAACAAAGTGGTAGATGCCTGGAACAAACTGCCAGTGGAAATGGTGGAGAAGAAAAAAGTAGGGGGTTTCAAATATTAGTAAATAGGCAGGAGGGAGGTTTGCCAGAGACCACTTAGGGTCTGCAAAGATAAACCAGGCAGAGACTATCTGGGCAAACTAGGTGGGTCAAGCTGTCATTTTCTGCTGACAAATTCTGTTTTTAGTATAATATGGGGAGGTACAAAAAGGCTATTGTTTTAATATGTTTACATGGCTATACACTCGGCAATGTTGACAATATTATCTATACCTCTGAAAGATAAAGCAACTCATGTTATCCAACAAAAGAAATGCTTCACCGTCTGCAACATTGTTTGCAATAGTTCATTTTTTTGGCTGATGTTTAAACCTGTATTGAGCTCTCTTTCAGGTTATGATGCAGTTTTATATTTTCTGTAATTGGTACCTGACACAATGTTTTTTTTCATATTAAATAAAACTTATTTTTACACCACTTATTGGTGAGAAGTGCAATATGTCATTCACATCAAAACCTTTTACTGCACTTTAGACTGTGAGTGAATATAAAGAAGCCATAATATTGAAGTAGTTTAAGTAATTTTCCTAGAATTCCTTATCATTAAAAACTGAGATATTTTGATTGAAGGTTCCTGTCTAAAGTTACAGAATGAGAGACTGAACAATTTAATAATGGTCGGCATGGAGAATGGGGGGCAAAAACAGATGAGAGGGGGAGAAGGAGTGGTCTGGGTGAAAGGGGAAGGGTGTACGAAGTAAGGGAACAGGCCAAAGAAGTGGGGTTAAAGGAGATATAATTAATGGCTTCCTCTTTTTTCCATAAGGAAACCGTGGTGCAATTTGCAGTTATAAAGGAGTGTTTATAACGGTAAACATGCGCACGGTTTCCTCCTCTCTGGGCATGCACCAGCTCGAACTCCTCGCTCACTGTCTCCTTCCCAAACCGCAAACCCAATGTGAAGAGAAACTACCACGGACACTCGGCAGTAAGTAAAATAAAATTTAAATTATATGTACCACATCACTACCAGATCTATCCTCCCTCACAATACTGTGGAAATTTTTTTTTTTAAATAATAGAAAGTCGATCACCCACCATGATGGAATTGCACTGCAGTGGCACAACAGCCTTTTTTATTTTATATAATTGCTGAGGCGAAAAAGAGAAACCCAACAATTATATAAAATAAAATATGGGTCTGGGTGTGTGTAAACTTGAATTTACACACACCCTTGAGGTTAGATGCTTCACACAAACCCCTCGTGTGTGTGTAAATTCTCATTACACACCCAGACCCATACTTTATTCTATATGTAGAAGAGATGTTATCAAATATTGTGTCGTTTGGTGGGGGTTGAGTAATACCATGACAAATTTGTCACAGTTAGAGGAAGAGAAGGAGCTAGAGGGGCACGAGTTAGGGGTTGGAGGTGAGACATGATGGTGTTAAAGAGGGGTGGGTAGGGCCACCCAATAGCAACAAGAGTTTTGGAGAGAGCCTAGAGAGCTTTGATTGGAGAAGTCCTGGGCTATGGAGTGCTGGCAAGCACAGCACTAGCCAGCCCAGGAAGAGAAAAGGTTGGTACTTGGTGCCACAGCAGCCCCTCATGGTGGGTCTGGAAGCTTGTTACTCCCTGAGCTGTTGTGCAAGGCCAGTGTGTGAAGTGGTGTCCAAAGCCATTAGTAGGCTTCACCAGTGCCTGGAAGGTGGTAGGATCCTTGGCAATAGGGTGAGTATATAGAAAACAAATACCAGGAGCACCAGATCCCCTGTATGACAGCACCAGCATGCTCAGTTCATACCCCATGTGGATCCCCATTGGGTCGATGGCAGGGGAGTGGGACTGAGAAGTGTCAGGGATGCCTGAAGTAGGAGCAGGTGGCAGACCAGGAGCCAAACAGAGTGGCAATTATTTTTATATTAAATTGTGCTGGGCATGCGATTTATCTTCAGTATTTAAAGACTTATTTTCAATTCATTTTATTGGTCTTTATAGGGTATACAGCACATGCTGAACCGATTGTTGGACTTGTTAAACTATTTAATAACAGTATACTGTCATATAGGTCTCGTCATAGAAACTTGGGGGTTTGAACAAGAGAAAATGATTACCTCTGGGGACCACACTGAATGCTTCTCTTTTTCCTAGTTCCATATTTAATGCATCCTTCTTGGTTGAAATTACCTTTGCCTGCCCTTATTCCCCTCCCCAATTTTTTCTACCGTACTATTTGAAAGCAATCTTTGCACACTGGGGAAATTTCACCATCTCTCCGAGGACAGGGTGGGTGCCCCAAGACTGGAAGGTGGCGCATATAGTGCCTATCCACAAGGGGGGATCAAGGGAGGTGGCAGGGAACTACAGGCCTGTCAGTCTGACCTTGGTGGTGGGCAAGGTGACGGAGGGCATTGTCAAGGAGAGGCTAGGGGGGGACCTGGATAAGTCAGGGTGCCTGGACGATAGACAGCATGGATTCATCCCGGGGAAATCATGTCAGACAAACCTGGTGGAGTTCCATGACTGGGTGACAAGTGCCTTGGACCTGGGTAGACCAGTGGATGTCCTCTTTCTGGACTTCAGCAAGGCATTTGACTCTGTTCCTCACATGGGCCTGTTGGATAAGCTGGGAGAAATGGAGGTGGGGAACCAGATGATCAGATGGATAGGCAATTGGCTCCAGGACCGGACCCAGAGGGTCGTAGTTGGTGGGATAGTCTCATCCCCAAGGAGGGTCATTAGTGGGGTCCCACAGGGATCAGTCCTTGGGCCCCTTCTGTTCAACTGCTGTATCTGACATAAGGACAGGAATCAGGAGTGAGATGAGTCTCTTGCAGATGACTCGAAACTGGGGGCGGTGGTGGATGGGGAGGAGGGAGGGTGGCCCTACAGGGGACCTGGAGGCTCTGGAAAGATGGTCTAGAAGTGGAAGCTGAGGTTCAATGCAGGAAATACAAGGTACTCCACCTGGGGGCAGAAACCCAGGTCAAGTGTACACCCTGGGGGAATGCTACAAGTCTCGATGGCGAGAGGGACCTGGGGGTGGTGGTGGATGTCAAGATGAACAACTCTGAGACTTGTAGGAGGGCAGCAGCCAAGGCCAACAGGATGCTGGGATGCATCGCTAGGGGGATCACCTCCAGAAGGAGGGAAGTGATACTCCCTCTGTATAACTGCTTGGTGAGGCTGCACCTTGAGTACTGCATGCAGTTTTGGAGGCCACACTTAAAGCGGGACATTAACCTCCTGGAGAGGGTCCAGAGGAGGGCAACCAAAATGATTTGGGGCTTGGGGGATAGGACCTATGAGAAGAGGCTCGAAGAGCTAAATATGTACACATTGGAAGAGAGAAGGGACCGGGGGGACATGACAGAGGTCTTTAGGTACATGAAGAGGGTAAATAGGGGAGGAACAGTCGGGGTGCTTCGAAGGAAGGAGGAAGGGGCCACTAGAGGCATGGCTGGAAGCTGGAGGGGGGAAGATTCAGGGGAGAAAGGAGGAGGTGCTACTTCACTGAGAGGGTGGTGGAGCCATGGAATGCACTGCCTAGGGGGCTGGTGGAGGCAGAGACAGTGGAGGGGTTCAAGAGGGGGTGGGACAGGTACAGGGGAAGGGTTCTGGAAGCAAAATCCAATGCAGCAAGAATATCCGGAACTGGGAAGGGAGAAGCCAGAGAAGGCGAGGGGGACAGCAAGGTCAGCACCCAGGTTGGGGACTGACCAAATGAGCAGACACGAAAGACCGTTAGGCCTATTCTGCTGGCATTTTAGTATGTTAGTATGTTAGTAAATTTCAGGATCCATTTCTTTACTTAATTGCATTAACTGGGCACTTTTTCAGGGCTTAGGCCTCCACAGTATTTTTTGAAAGTAGAGCTATCAATGTGCTTCACTGGGGAAAAAAGCTTACCTGATTCCTTTCTTTCTGTAATTTTAGACTGAGTGACCATTATTCTTGTTTGCTGGCCTCTCCTTTAGAACTGTGAGTATATATTGTCTGACCATATAATGGGATATTTTATTAAAAGGGTTTTAGACATATAAGGATTTTATTTAAGGTAGTACATGTGAAATATTTCTACCAATCTTGTTTGAACAAACTATAACTTACGTGTAAATTATTGTTTTTTTTTGGGGGGGGTGGTTTGTCTTTATGCTCCTCCTCAGCCAACAGACCCCCATCAGCCTCTTGCCTCCCAGTCCAGTCCCTTGTTCTTCCTCGCACTTACCTCAGCCTTGAGAGAGATAGAGAGAGAGAGAGAGACACACACACACACACACAATTCTGGCATACCTTGTAGAGCTGGGCTACCGGGAGTGGGTAGAAGACCCTCAGAGAAGACCAAATCCAATACTGAGATCCAAGACCCAGTCAGAGGTGCAGGGCCTGTGAGAACCAGGGTTTCATTCTACTGCAGCTTCTTTTTTCCCCCCGTTTCCTGTCCCTCTCTGAGATCCTTGGGTTATAAACACATGGGAGAGTGTGCAGTGGGGATGCATGATGCAAGGCCCCCATGTGTCTTCCCTCCCACTGTAGTCCCCAACTGATTCACCCACCCTAACCATCTCTAGGTGGTCCTTCTGCAGTAGAGAGTGGACAACCTCCCTCCCAGATGATAACAGTCTCTGGGATGCTCAATAATTCCCCCCCCCCGAATGTCCCATGATGACTCATGCTCATTCCTGAAGCTGGGTTACTGGCATCATGAGTTTTAAATGATTATTGTCTGTACCTTTAAATATACTGATATAAAAGGAAGTCCACTTTGAGTAAACTCCACCTCCTGAGGATGTTACATCAGTAGTGAAATGTTGGGGTATTTACCTGGTAAAGGAGGCACTGTTCTAATCATTTGGAGCTACAATACATTTCATATAAACTGCAGCAGTCAACAGACTTCCTGCTTGTTTGTGACCTTTGAGCTTAGTTCAACAGCACCATAGATGCTGATGCAGCATGTTTCCGTTGTTGTTGTTTTTTTGCTGTTGAAATAAATGGTAGGCGAGGGAGTGTCTTCAGAGAGAAAGTAGCAGTCAGAGGAGGGAAGCCAAGTTTCAGTAAGGCAGAAGATGCCAATGTTATCTGTAATGATACGATGAAGAATAAACAGAGTTATTGCTAAGGGTGCAGCTGTTTAGGAGAGCGAGTTTAATGGGAATAAAGGGGAGCGTTGGGGAGAGAGAATCTATCAAGTTTAAGACATAAGATAAGTTAAATAAAACAACATCTATCTCCAGGCAAATGAAATAGCAATAACCATAAAGGTCATCTGTTTTTCAGTTTGTTTACAGATTACAATACCACAGAGGGAACTGTAGTTGAACTGCTACAGCACTGGCATGTCAAGAATTTCTCTAATTTTTAACTATCATCCCTATATATTTGCCAAGGTCTGAAGCTGTAGCATAGCCCTATATATACTAGGGGCTCTGTTTCATCGCAGGACTTCTAGTCTTCCTATATTTTACTAGCTCTTTTGTGACACTGCCAGCATATTTGACAACATGAATATTTACAGCTACTTTTACAGCTCCTGTGGTGATAAACTGATTATGATAAAGGAATTATCTGAGGCTGCTGTAATACATATCAAAGTGGTTAGTGCACCAGCGTGGGCACCAGGAGATCACAAGTTCAGAACCCATCAGAGCAAATACTGACTGTGTGACCTTGAACAAGCTACTGTACTTAATATAGCAACATAAAGACAATTGGTCCATCCAGTCTGTCTGTAACACCATATCATACCCCAAGACATTTTGTCCATACAGAGTTTTATCCCGCACTATCCATCCCCATGCTCCCTGTTTTACTGCTATCACACTAAGTAACTACTAAGCCCTACACTCTATCCCAGCCTGCTTGAAACCATTAATGTTTTCAGGGCCCACCACATCTGCTTGGCCCCAGGGGATTGTATGCTGTGCCATCTTTGTACAGAACATGTGTTAGTCCCATAAGAGATACCAAACTATCCAGTGACTCCTGTTTTCCAAGAACCAATACAACTAATATCTCTTTTTACTCTCAGTGGGCACTATGCACAAAACGGGCGGGGGTATGCGGAATTGTCACGTATCGTGCCCATGACCCTGCACCCCATGGACAGATGTACCCATACCGGCATTCAACAATGCTGGCCACCTGTCTACGGCACCTTCCCCCGGCATGCAGGACTCCACAGGGTGGCCGGGGGTGGAGTCATGGACCTGGGCAGGCATCCAATGGGATGCCTGTCCCAGGTCCAAAAATGGATTCCTCGCACTGTGATGCACAGGTCCTGGGTTGTGCATGCTGTCTAGGCACCCAGACCTGCGTGACATGGCCCCTATGGCCAGTCAGTGCATTGGCTCAGCCCTCAGCACATGGTGCCATCCCAGTACACTGCAGGACCCCGGTGTCAGAACCACTTCTGGCCTGCACACCTGCAATGGCAGCATTGTCATGACCACAGTTTGGCCATATCCTCAAGCCCCCCGTAGACTGGCATATGCTCAAGTCCCCCCCCAGCAATGTCCCAGTGCCACTGCTAATCTGAAGTATTGGGCACTCACCCATCCCTCTGCCCCTACCCTCACTGGCTGCCTAGTGGGCAGGGGCAGCACCACAGAGAGCACTGTCATGGTCCCCTGGCATCCAGCCAATGGAGACCCTGGGAGTGCATAGAGGGTTATGGCAGGGTCTACCTTGGCGTACCCTGCACCACTCTCTGCACCCATGTGACCAGCACTACATGGTTTAGTGCATACTGTGTAGTGCTGGCACACTCTCGGATGCCCCCAGTGTGATGCTGTCCATGGATGTGGCGGATCGGGTGTGGTGGGTTTGTGCACCCCCCATTTGTGCATCCCACACTGGGGGTGCAATGGGTGTGGAGTGGCTATGTGCCCCAGATATGCGCATGTAGCTACTCCGCCCCATTTGTGCATAGGTCCCAAAGTCATTTAATTGTACATGATACTGTACCAATTAGGAAACAAGTCATATATTGTGTGTAACTTATCCCAAGTTGCTCCTGAAAAAAGGATACAAGTATCAGTGAGCCAACTCAGTTAACAAAATCCACTAAATCAATCAATCAGCTGGCAGACTGTTTCATATCTCAACCATCCTCTCTATACAATAAAACTTTGTTATGTGTCTCCTGAACCCCCACCCCCCAGTTTCCACTCATATCTCTGTGTTTTTGATCCACTACTCCATTGTTTGTTTACTTATTTATTAATGTACTTAGAAGAGTCAGATGATACCTTTGAGCACAAGTGCTCTTTTACAAAGGTTACATGTCAGAGTCACAAGTTTTACAACAAATGATACAATAGAATTACAGTAGATGTTACAACTAATTAAGAGACAGGGTCACCATGTAGGGTGAATAAGCAAATTCCAGAGGGGAAACTTGTCAGCAAAACAAGAAACATCAAGTAGTGTAAGTGCAAAGCTGACTGAACAAGAGAAGGTTCCAGCAGCAGGCTACCAGAGAGACAGCAGAGCATAACAGTGATGATTCCAACTAGTTCGATGACAAACTTTTTTATTTTATTTTATTTGAAAAAGTTTCACCTGGAAGGACATACAGAACTCTAATAGCTCATTTCCAGATGCGTCCTGGGGGTAGGAGGATACATAGAAGAAACATGTACAATCTTTACACAAAGTGAAATCACATAAACAGGTACAAAGTAGGAACAACAGGTATACATGTCCAAATACACAGTTACAGCAAAACTTGCACTATACATATTCATTGATTTACAGAGGAAGGCATAAAACACACAAAGTGCTTATGATGCATTTTCAAGAATGGGAACTTTGTCAGGGAAAGTGCTAGATCCAACCAGATTATGTAGTCAGTACAGTTACTAGGGTATGGGTAGAGCCATGTTAGTTAGAGTAGGGGTAGGAGGGAGATAGGTCAGCCAAAGGCCCTTCACCCCTTCGGAATGTGGAAACCCCACAAGGGGCAGACAGGGCAAATAGGCCTGAGAGATGGGATTGAGCCAAAGTTAGGTTGGGCATTTTGAGGGTGGAAGAGAAGAACACGAGGGGGGTGACTGGTCAGCCAAAGCCTTCACCCTCGGGATGATAGGAAACTCCACAAGGGTAGGCAGGGCACAGTAATGAGGGAGAGGATTAGCCCAAAAGTTGGTTTGCAACAAATGATACAAATGAAACCGCACTTGCACTTACCTGCAAGAGTAGCTTCCAGGGATTTTTTTTGAAGTGGGCAAACCTGGGGAGGTTCAACATGGATTCTGACAGCTCATTGAGCCAGCCTGTAGCCCTAATAGCAAAGGAATGCTTACTCAGCTGAGTTCTGCAGAACAGCAGTTCAAGGGCATTTCTGGCCATGCTCCTTGTGCTATACTGGTTAGACACTGGGTGGAAACAGTTTTTAGCACAGGGGGTGTTAGACCCATCAGTGCTATCTTGGCAACTGACAGGATTTAAACTTTATGTTACTGGGAAGGGGTAGCAGGTTGGTTAGCGAATAAAGGTTACAGCTGTGAGTGCACTTGTCAGCCCGTGTCACAAAGCAACAAGCTTTAGTGCATATCACATTGAGCCTGTTTAATACAGAGTCATTGGCAACTGCATATATAGGTAGTCTGCAGTTCACTAGGGACAAGATGGAGCTGGACACAGTCAGTTGCCTGACTTCATCAGTGAGGCTCTTCTGATTTCAGAATAGGGCACCCAGCTTTCTATTTATAGAGGGCACCAGACTGTTCATGTGGGGGGCAAAGGATAGAGTGTCATCCAAAGCTACCCCAAGGTATTTGAATGTCTCCACTTGACCCAACCTTTGTTATTGAGGATGACAAGGGGGAGATCTTTTTTCTTCATGTGATTGCTAGTAAAAAGCAAGTTTTTTTGTTTTTTTTTTTGTAGTTGCGGACTCGTTTATTATTACAGAATCATTTTTCTAAGGACTCAAAGACTCCCTGGAGATTAGAGGTGAGGTTGCTAAGGTTAGTGTTCTTGGTGTAGATGACAGCATTGTCTGCATACAGGAGAACGTGAGCTGATCAACAAGCATCAGGAAACTGATTAATAAAAAGTCCAAAGAGGAGAGGGTTCAGAATAGAGCCCTGTAATACACCTATGGATACTCATTAGTTGTCAGATAGGGATCCATCAATTTTTCACCCTCTGTGTGTGCTCAGATAGATAACTTTGGAACCAGGCCACTTAGTCTCTAGACATACCAAGGCCAAAGAACTTACTGAGTAGCAGCTGATGGTTGGCCAAATCAAATGCCCTTGTTAGAACAATGTAAATGACTCCCATCATGTTACCAGTATCAAGGGCCTTGTGCTTGTAGTTGTTGTACTCTACCAGTGCTGTAGTGGTGCTGTGGAGTTTCCTAAAACCATGCTGCTGGGCACATTGCAGCTCATACTTTTCAAGGTAGTGACTAGCTGATCTGACACACTTTTCTCCAGTGCCTGAGACAGCGGGGAGAGAACTGAGATGGGTCTGTAACTGGCTATATTGGATCAATCACCATTTTAACGGCTGCATGGGTGGAGCCCTGTAGTCATTTTGGGATCACTTCACTGTGGGAAAGAGAAGGGATCATGAGCTGAAATGATCCCCATCTTCTCCTACAGTGATACAGTCTGCTGTCCACAGCGCTGAAATCGCTGGTAGTCTGTGCTGTCTCCTCCCCCCCCAGGAGCACTACTTTCTGCAACTGCAGAAGTGATGGCTGCCTTTTACAGTTTTAAACCTCAGCTGCTGCTAGAGAGGTGCACACACATCCATTCAAATATTTCCAAGTTGTTCTTGAAAACAACTTCTAGGGAAAAATCCAAGTATTTGGAAACATGCTGTCCACTGAGTGTATACCCTGACATAACGTTAGAAAATAACAATGCTCTGGTTCTGTCTGCTCCTCAGAAAATAAAGTTAAACAAATAACTGGAGAGTTTTGTGACATCCTACACTACACTTGAGTGTATTACAGCCTCAGATAAACTTCAAGGCAAAACAAAGTATCTATACAACTCATTTAGTGATGTGCCCTGACTTTGAATAACAGGATTTCCATCCACAAAGGTACCATGCAAACAAGGTAGATGAACATGGCGTCAATTAAGAAATGTTTCTAAACTATAAATGCTCTTTTTTTTCAGAGCCAGATGAAATTTGAAAACTTTTATCTTACAAAAAGGATTACAATGTATCAGAACCAACTCACAGTTCCAAGACCCCCTGACTCCCCTCCCTCTTTAAAAAATATACAAAATAACATCACCGTGGCAGCGTCTGCAGGTTTTCTCATTTTGTGCTAGAGAAACTAACCGAACTAGCAAAATGAACCAAACTAGCAAGAACCTAACCAGCAAAACCACTGCCATATGATACCGACTCCAGCGCTGTTCCTTTTCTGACTGCTCTGAAAATGTTATTGTCCATTTCCAGTCCACTTACCAGCGCTCATTATTGCCATGCATCTAGTATTCCATGTTTATGATGGCTTACTTCACATGTTCTTTGGGGGGTTGGCTAACTCCCTCAGTGACTCAGTGTTCTGTGCATACCAGTATTGGATCCTACTGCCTGGACAAGTCCAGTTCCCAACACCGTTCAGTTGTAGCACTTTCTCCACTCCCCAGATTTTCCTCCTTTTCTCACTAAGCTTAGCGCTGGGGTGCTGGCTGCATGCCACTTCCACCAGGGGGTACTCAACAGCTGACATGCCTGCCCTGCTCAGCGAGGGGAGGGACGCAGAGTGGAACAAGACATGCCCACACCCTGCCTTTAACTCTAACACACCAATCTGCCCACAAAAGTCTTTCTTTGACTCCGCCCACTACTGGACCGGTGAGTCTTGGGTTGTGCACTCAGACAGGAGCAGAGATACAGTGATGCATGTGTACAACAAGCGTTGCATGGTAGTTGTAGTTCAACAGCAGTCCTGCTGCTCATCAAAGTCAGGTCCCTGGACTTCATTCCCCACATTGCTGAATGGCTGGGCATGCATGGCAAAGAGCGATGACTGAGGAGTTTGATGAAGAGGCGGTGTTTCAGGTGGGTGCTGATGCAGTCAGTTTTCAGCATTTTGTAATGTTCAGGAGATTGCACAATCCTGCTGTTGCATTCATCATCTCTAATTTAACCGGCGAGGTTTTCAGGCTGAAGACTGCCTTTGACAGTGTCCTGCCTGATTGTGACAGGTGTGGGCAACCACTATGGCATCACTCAGCCTCCCTCCCATCATCTGTCATTTAAAAAGAAACCGGGTAATAACATGCCTGAATTAGCAACACAAACCCTGAAAGATATGATGACTGGCCCTGAAAAATTAAAGGCGACATTTTATTTGTCTGGTGGTGTAAAAGATTAGCTTCGCTGCTTGTACCTTAAGATGTGTGTCTAGGCATACAGATTTTCATTCATACTGTTGCCTACTTTTCTGCCTATTGATTCTTGCTGCTTGTGAAAAGGGTGAGACATAATTAGGAACAGAAAATGTTAAATTGGTCCTAGTTTTTCCTCTTACTGTTCTACATCTTAAGGACCACCCTTTCTGGAGTCAGCTGAGAGAACTGTGAGGACAGCTGTTACATTAAGGTCCTATTTCAAAAGAATACCAGAAGAAATTTCTCAAGTTTGTCATTTAAATGTAGGGTCCCACAAGCATACAGCCCATACCTGGTTCAAACCTGTGGGCTTATGAGGCTCCCTATTATTATGACATTTAAGTATGTTTTTGTTTTAGCTCTCAACACTTGTAAAACTAGTGCATTGGTTATCCTCTGTGTGTGTTTTTTTTTTTTAGTTGTTTAACCAGCAGTAGCACACTAAGCTGAAAGCTTTTTTACAGGTGTGACCTGGGAGCACAGGGAAGTTAAGTGACTTACTCAGGGTCACACAGTATGCAAGTGGAAGCTGTGGGATTCAAACCCAGGTCTGGTCTGCTGGATGTCACCAAATTTGCAGCTCAGAGCCTTAAACCACTGCGCTATACTGCCTCACTGTTGCTATTCTCAAACACACCCCTTTAGTCCACGCTACCTCCCAGCCCAAACAACATGCCTCCCATACTGAGCTTACCTTCCACAGCTTGCCACACCCGGTAGCAGGAATGTTGAGGCACCTAAACCCCTCCAAAGTCCAGATTCAGTGCTCCTTCCAGGCCATGTCCAAGATTGCCGCCAGAGCACAATATGCATGCGCGAGTCATCGTGCATGCACAGGAACCTCCCACGGGCCATCTTGAACATGGAGGACAGTGCCGTGTTCTTCCGTCAGCTTAGCTGCAGCTGTACTAGCTCTGGACAGAATTTGTTGAATATGGATGTGACCAGCTTAGGTTTTCACTTCTCTGGGAACTGGGCATACCTCAGCAAAAAACTGAAGATTCTGGAGATGGGGAAAGAAAGTCTATCCAGAGCCAGGGTGAGTAACTGCATGTCAAGTGTGTCCTCCCCTGCTCTGACTTTGCCAAGGACCTTTCTAATATACTTAAGGGTGTCTTTCACTGATACAGTCTTGAAGTAAATTTAGGCTGCTTTAGGTAAGGGTCCTCCAAGAGATCAGCTTCATGATCAGAATCCCCCAAGAACGTCTGCTCTGGCACATCCAGGATGACGGCACTGAGGTCCATGAAGGCTTCACTGAACCTACTGGCAATCATACATTGATCAAGGACCTCTTTCCCATTCACTATGAGCATTCTTGGGGGTGTTTTTTCACCGTTGCCCAAAAAGTCTGAAGCATTTTCCCAAAATGTTTTCCCATTTCCTCAATTAAGTGTTTGTTGGGCCTTGCAGTAATCTAATTTAGTCAGTCTTATCTCTGTGGTGCATTTTTTTCTGGTTTCTTAAAATATTTGGATGTGAGCCATTGACTCAGTTTCCGTGGCCACTGACCCACAGTCTAGCTTGCTGAATTCCTGCTGAATAGTTCCTCCCAGTTCACCTTGTTTATTCCTTTCAGGAACTTGAAGGTTTCCATCATATCTCCCCTCTCCTGTCTGGCCTCCAGCGGGTACATGTTCAGTGCCTTAGACTGATCCTTATAAGAGTTGCCCTGCTTGCACTGCATCATTTTAGCTATCCACACTCCACTGTCTCCATCCTGTCCTTATCTTTCCTCAGGTGATTACTCCAGAACTGGGCACAGTACTCCAGGTGCATCCTCACCAGTGATCTATAGCGAGGTAGTAATACCTCCTTTCTTCGACTGTCAATATGCCTCCTAATGCACCCTAGCCTCCTGTTTGCCTTACTGTAGGGCTTGTTACATTGGCTAGATTATTTAAGGGAGTCACTTATGATGACTCCTACTGTAGGTCTTTCCAGTGCCCTAGTTCACCCAGCTGTGAAAGTGGGTAGATGCAAGTTCCTGCTGGAAATCAGATGTTACATCTTAGCTTGGCTGTTCTGGATAAATAAGTTGTAAAACAAAATTAATAAAATCTAGGCTATATGTATGCCATCAGTAACACACATGCATAAAAAATGTTATAAAATGGGTAGTAAATTTCCAGCATTTTGATTGGATAAGAGTCATATTTACCCATGTTCTTATCCAGGAATAACTTAGCAACCAGTCCTAGTTAGGCACACAAGAATGCTGCACATGCAGAAATCAATACCTCACGGAGCGTTTTAAAGAAAATTTCTGTCCTGCACTAGGAAACTCTGTTCCTGCTCGTCAGTCACCTACTGACCACCCACCAACTGTGCAGCTCACTCCTTCATGCTGCCAGAAGACCACCGAGCACAACTTATAAAAAAGTAATATAAAGCACAAGATACCTCTAGTTATAATATGCACTTTCTCCAATTGTCCTTTTCACAACTGCCGTTTTGGTGTTCCTCCTGCCCTGCGGTCTCCAGACTTTGCCCTCCCCTTACCTTTACAGTATTCTGTACTGCCAGGCTGGCATCATTTTAAAATAGTAATAAAGAGCAAGTGGCATGAAATAGGAAGCTGCAAGGATCAGGCAGGCACCCTCTCGCTCCTACTGCAGCACTGCAGGTGAATGTGCAAAGCACAAATGCTCACTAAAGTGGCTGTAGACATAAACAACTTTCAGTACCACTTTTCAGTCTGGGGAGTCTAGGAGAATAACATATACATGGGGGGAAGGGACAGCACCCTGAAAAAAAACCCAAGTTTGTGCCATCTCCAATTTGCCAGTAACACGGCCCCCCCCAACTGCACACAGGAATGCATGCTGCGCTAACCATGGCAACCATTATGCGACATTCTTGCTCCCACTCATTTAAGCTTAAACTAGGAGGGCAGTCGGTCGCTCCTGAGAAATGTACAAAAAGTAAGAAATCTGTTGAACAGAAGTACAATAATTATATTGTAAAGGATTTTGTATTTGTGTTTGGGGAGGGGGACAAGCATGTTCACTCCTGGTCGAAACGTCAGTGAAGCTGAAACAGAGCATCACAAAACCTCAGCACCAAACAAAAGCAAACCAAGAAATTAAAAAAAAAAAAAAATAGAAAGCATATTACAGAGGGTTTTAAGTGTGTGTGTGTGGAGGGAGGATGGAGAGACAGACACCAATGCCCTCTAGTGACTTTTCATTAAACAACTCCATTCAAAGACAAGGGCTATTTTTTCCTCTTACTGATATGATCATATTTTCACTCTGTCTGTACACTTTCTATGCACATTTTTCAAATTAACTTCTTTACTGAGGGGGGGACCCATTTTATAAGTGGAATAAGACACTCTAAGATGTGGTTTATGGCCTAATAAGAGCTTTTCCCAGGTGCTAAAAGCACTTGGTGCAAGCGCCCCATGCCTCATTACGCACCTGGGGGCATGATCTTATCAGGCCATAAACCACACCTCATTGTGTCTTATTCCTTTCTTATCACTTCTGTGTGGACATCCTACTGATACAATCAATGGGATTGCAGTTTTGATACTTCTTAGAGACATCACGTAGAACCTGTACTACACTTAAATTTCAGTAGTTGAACTCAGTCAAAAACAGAAACTTCTCCACTAAAGAGATGCTTTAAAAATCATACCTTTTAAATTGGTGTTATATAAACAACATATGTAATGGACTACGTTGTTAGCACAAAAGCTATATGTGGTCAATAATATATAACAGGGTGAGAGTTTGTTGGGGGGAGAAAGGCACTCATACAAGGCTGCAGGCCAAGTGCTCCACTGCATCTCTCCCAAGGAATGCAGCACCCTGTTGTGTGTTACTATACTTATAAAATGGTCTAGTATTAAAGGTTTTGATTTAGGAAATGCAGCACCATGTATTCATGAGTATGTATCGGCACAGCATGTGACCTGATTCATCTAATCAAAGAAGACTACTGCTGGCAACCATCTTGACCTATTTTATAAATACGTAGATTGGGACTTTCAAAGCCTTCAGACGCAGCACCTCCATCCATATTTTTGATATGTGATGCAATCAGGGAAATGTGTCAGGATCTTTCAATATTTATTCAAACATCATTATGCATTTGCAACACTTAAAGCAGTTTATGGCAAAAAATGCCTCAGCTGTCATCATTTTTGGAGCATAAGTCGTAACAATCATGCATGGCAGTTAGACCACTTCATAGGTAGTTTTACTATCTGGGTGGATTTCAGGCCACTGCATTCAAAAAACCAGACCCACTTGTTTGAAAATCCCAACCACAGAGAATAAATGATAGGTACCCGCAAGTGTGGTGTTTAGGGAAACATACCCATCCAGGTGGCTAACAAGATCATAAAGGTCATGAGCCTAAAGAGTGAGCAGCTTTATAATTTTGTTAACCCCCAAGATGGGTATATTTCCCCCATACAGAACTTACCCATAATTCATTTTATGTTTTACATGAGGCTAGACACATTATAAGTAGTGATGCAGCGAATTTAAAATCCACCTGCAAAGTGCACCTGAAGTGGCCACTTCGCGTTGGCACTTTGCTACGCAGAGTGCCCCATAGGAAATGCTCACTTCATCTTGTTATCATTACTTCGCATTGTCATTCTGCTTTAAACATGAAGTAAGGCAGAGTGACAACAATATTGGCGGCAGCACCCCACCCACACAGTCATCAGAATTACTGTGCATCCCCAAAGTGCTACTGTCTTGTGTCCAGAAAATTCACCAGTGCTGACGAAGTGAAATGAGAGCATAACAAGAAATGCAAAGTCTCCCAGAATTAATGGCACACTCAGTCATACGTGCAGTGGTCAGAGTCACCAGAATTAATGTGCATCCCCAAAATACTCCTGTCTTGTGTCCAGACTCCAGAAAATTCCCCAGTGCTGATGAAATGTTACTGTCTTGTGTCCAGAAAATTCCCCAGTGTTGACAAAGCGAAATGAGAGCATAACAAGAAATGCAGTCTACCAGAATTAGTGGTGTACTGCAAATGCACAGACAGATTAAGATTGCTCTGCGTACTCAAGGGGTGCATACGAAAAGGCACAACAACACCTAACTAGTGCACACAAGTCACAAATCCAAATCTGGAAAGGAATACATTTTGCCAGTTGGGGGATTAGTGCACAATAGTAAGAATCCACTTCCAGTAAAATACCACGAAGCAGTATAAAAAATTCATGCAGGTGCGGTGGATAGCAGGTTCACACTGCTGCAATTACTCTATGGCACAATAAAAGGTGTCTGATTTAATGGCACGCATTGAACACACACACACACACACACACACACACACACACACACACACACACACACACACACACTATAAGTAATGTGTAGCAAATTGAAAACCTTTTGTAATATAACCAAATGTTTTAAACAGACAAATTATACACTGCTGCACCACAACAATCAGCACAAAAATGTCAAGAATTACTGAAAATATTACTGTGTGCACATTAACACAGTTATACAAGAAAAATATAACAAACACAGAAAGACTGCCTTTTTCTCCCAGTTAATGTACCTACACCACAAATACGCCCCCCCAAAGCACACTTCACAGTACACAGACTGACTGTTCTAAATTAACATTCAAAATCCACACACAACAATAATCACTCAATGATATGAGCACAGAAGGGGTTTCCTAGAAAATTTTGAGCAAAACAAATTACTCAAAAAGGCATTTTAAACAGCTTTTAGAGATTTTGAATCGCAGAGCTCTGAGAGCAAACTGTCTCCAGCTACCACTACACACACACTACCCAAGCCAGAACTGAGGCTGCACAGAACAATCTAGAGCCCATGTGACCTGCAATCCCATGAATCACTGCAGAATTTTATTTGGAGCTCAATTACAAGGTGAAGTGAAACTAATTACATTGATTTCAAATGTACTTCACCTTAAAATTGGTGGAGAGGTGGTTTGAGGAAGGCGGAATAACGCAAAGTCATTGGTTTCAATGGACTTCGTGTTCCTCATTATGAAACGAAGTACTCGGCTTCACAAAATCTGGAGTACTCCATGGGTTCCGTGTTACTCCATGAATCACTTTGTGGAGCAAATTGGGGCCACTTCACCCACCACTACTTATAGTACTATAACTCACATGCTGCACAGGAAGGAACGTGAAAGCCTATGGCTGTACTTCCCCGATGAGCTGCAGCATTGAACTCCTCAACTTAAAAACACATATTAATGAGTACAATGGTGGGGTGGTAAAGCCTGGAGAGATACTACAAAACAGGCTTACAATACATCCAAGTAACTGAAAAAAATGAATGTTGTGATTTGTGACATGATCATGAATCATGATTTGTGACTGCATTTGTGATCGTGATAATGAAGAATGTGATTCGGTGTCGATGGTGTGAGAGATAACCAATATGAAACTGTATTGGGAACATGAATGCCTACGGCTGTACTTCCCTGATGAGCTGTAGCTTAAAACTCCCAGACTTAATTACATGTATCAGTGAGTACAATGGTGGGGTGGTGAAGCCTGTAGAGATTATACAAAACAGGCTTACAATACATCCAAGTAACTAGAAAAAAAACTAATGTTGTGATTCGTAACGTGATTGTGAATCGTGATTTGTGACTGCATTTGTGACCGTGATAATGAAGAATGTGACTCGGTGTCGATGGTGTGAGTTAACCAATATGAAACTGTATTGGAAACATGAATGCCTATGGCTGTATTTCCCTGATGAGCTGTATCTTAAAAAAACTCCCTGACTTAAATACACGTATCAATGAGTACAATGGTAGGGTGGTGAAACCTGGAGAGATACTACAAAACAGGCATACAATACAAAGGCACAACACCTAACTAGTGCTCACCATCAGAAATTTAAATCTGGAAAAGAATACCTTTGCTGGTTGGGGTGGGCCACGGGGGGGCAGTGTACTGCAAACTGCACTGCTGCAGTAACAGTCACTATTACTAGTACCAGTAAAGAGACCACAAAGAAGTACAAAAATCACACAGCTGCAGTGGATAGCAGGTTCACATTGCTGAAATTACTATGTGGCACAATAAAAGGTGTCTGATTTGTTGACACGCATCACACACATACTCACACACACACTAAGTAATGCATAGCAAATTGAAAACTTCAGTAATATAACCACATATTTTAAACAAACTAAAATGATGCACTGATGCACCACAATAATCAGCAAACAAATGGCAAGAATTATTGAAAATATTACTGTGTGTACATTAACATGGTTATAAGAAAAATATCACCAAAACAAAAATAACTGTCTTTTCCTCCAAGTTAATCTACCTACACCACAGAAATGCCCCTCCCCAAAGCACACTTCCACTGTCTCTCAGTACACAGACTGAATGTTGTACGTAACATTCAAAATCCACACACAAACAATAAACGCTTGATGATATATTGCACAGGAGGGTTTCCTACAATCGATGAACTAAAGTTTCAGCAAAAAAAGACTCAAAAAGGCTTTTTAACAGCTTTTAGAAGGTTTGAATTGCAGAGAGCTCTCAGAGCAGACTGTCTCCTACAGCTTCCTACACACTCTACCCCGAACCAAGGCTGTGCAGAACAATCTAGAGCCCATGTGACCTGAAATCCCATGAATCAATGCAAACTTCGCCTTTAGAGCTCAAAAACAAGGTGAAGTGAGGTGAAGTATATTGCTTTCAATGTACTTCACCTTAAGAATTGGTGGAGTAGTGGTTTGGGAAAACAGAGTAACACGAAGTCATTGTTTTCAATGGACTTTGCATTACCCATTATAACGCGAAGTACTCCATTTCATGTTGCTGGACACTCCGTGAATTCAATTTCACTCCATGAATCACTTCACGGAGTGAATTGGGGCCACTTCACCCATCTCTAATTATAAGCATTTGTGACTGTTTGTTTTTTGAGGTTTTTTTGGTGTTTGACAAGGCAGTTTTAGTGTTTACCCATAATATAGGTGTTTTCTATAGTGTAGTGATATGGCTGGGCAGTTTTTTCTGTACTGTGGTGGAATTTTTTACACAGTGTAGTGGCATTTTTTGGTTTGTCAGTGTTTTGCTCCTGTAGTTTTTCCATAGTGTAAGGGTCTCCTAGAAAATTAGACCTGGCTGCTGTGGTACTTTCTTTACTGTTTTCATTATGGGACAGGCATGGCATGCAGTCTGGAGCAGCATGCAGAGTGTGGTTGGGAGCAGAAGTTCTAGGCAGGGACTAGTGTGCAGTTCGGGTCAGGATCAGCAATCAGGAGAGGCATGGTGTTTGCAGTCGAGGGATTCATGGGAGTCAGCAGCATCATGGAGATAGCAACAGCGACATGGAGGGCCAGTGGAAGTCAGAGAGGGAGCTGCAGCATCTAGGGACATGACTGTTTGGTGAGTGAGGCTACAGAAAGGTGTTGGTTTAGTGATAGGCTTTTTGGTTAGGGAAGTTTTTTAGGTTGAGTTTTTTGCAGAGTTTTGCTTTTCAGATACGGTATTTGTGAAAAAATTGGAGGTTTTAGTGCTAATAAGCTGGCCGTTGCATGAGTGGTGGTGGACAAAGTCCTAAAACTTTGCTTCATTGAGAAATTCATGAATTTTACCAAATTCACAAATTTAATCTGCAAGCAAAGTTCTACTTTGCCTTAAAGTAGAACTTTGCGAATGGCAAAAAAGGCAAACTTCACCTACGAATTGTGGCTCTAAGGTGAAGTTTGCAAGGATTCATGGGATTAGAAATCACATGGTGTTGCAATAAGCTGTATTGCCATGTGTAGGCTGAATTCAGTGCAGTGTCAGGAAGAGACTGCTGATGTTAGAAGTGCTCTGTATCTTTGTACCTAAAAAGCTTTGTAAAGTATTTTCAACATTCAGTTTTTTCCAACAAATCACTCCATTAAGTGTCTTATGTGCCTTGCGCCTGTAGGTTATCAATTATGTTTGGTATTTTTTGTTACTTAGTTTAAAGTTCTAGTTTCATTTTTGGTATTCTGGGTAGTGAGGCAGTACTGTGGGAGGAGGGAAGCTTACCTGCAGCAGCTTCCAACAAGAAACAAAATCCATCAACAGCCTAAAAGGCTGCAAAATAATGGTATTGTGGGCAGTGAGAAATGTGTAATCTAGCAATTTTTGTGGTTGCGTTGCAGTTCAACGTATTTTAAGGGATTTTCAACTGCACTTAACTTATTTCTCATAAAGCAGACACCGGTTCCACCAGCAAGATGTGCCTTCCATGGGACAGTGGATTTTCACACTGGGATCTGTTCAGGTAAGTGAGGGTATGTGGGGAGATCTGGGAAGTGTGGGGTGGCAGGTGCTCAGTGGGAGGCTGAGCTAGGTGTGTGGGGTTGCAGCAGTAATGGATTTTTTTATAGATTAAAAAAAGACATCAAGGGACTGTGTTCTTCTTCTTTTCAGGCTTTTCAGGGATATTGGAGGTTGGGGGGTTGCCACTAGACACTTCATTTAAATCAGCAATGACATGAATAAGGCTAAAACTGATCTAGAGCATCACCATACACACACTAACACACATACACTTCCTTATATGACATTTATTCACTTATACATTAAACCCTAACTTTTACTGTATTTAGGATAAGCACTGTGTTTTGCACTAACTCATCATATTAAACTATGGTATGATTGGGTAACTAAGGTACAGGACCAGGAAGTGCAGTGGATTTGATCTATCTGGACTTCAGAAAGGCCTTCAATGATGTCCCCAATAGAAGGCTGATTAACAAACTGTGAAGCCTAGGATTGGTTCCTAAAATAGTTCTGTGAGTGGAGAACTGGCTGAATGGCAGGAGTCAGCAGGTTGTGGTAACAGGGAGTGCTCTGGAGAGGGAGAGGTGATGTGCATTGTGCCACAGGGGTCAGTGCTGGGGCCGGTCCTCTTCAATGTTTGTATTGGGGACATTGCAGAGGGACTGGAGGGGAAGGTATGCCTCTTCACAGATGATACAAAGGTATGCAATAAGGTCGACAGGCCAGGTGGCGTTGAAAGAATGAGGGAAGACCTTAAAAAACTAGAGAAATGGTCTGAAGAATTGCAGCTGGGATTCAATGCAAAGAAGTGCAGGATCATGCACAAAAAGCACAAGAACCCAGGGGCAAAGTACAATCTAGGTGGGGAGGTACTGACAGTCATGAAGCAGGAAAGGGACCTGGGAGTTAACATCTCAGAGGACCTAAGAAAAACTAGGCAGTGAGATAAGGATGGAAAGGCTAGCCAGATGCTTGGATGTATAGGGAGGGGTATCATGAGTAGAAAATAGAAGAACATCTTGTCCCTGTATAAGACGCTTGTGAGAGACCTCACCTGGAATACTACATCCAGTTCTGGAGTCCTCATCTGAGAAAGAACATAGACAGGGTGGAGGCGGTGCAGTGGAGGGCAACTAAAATGGTGCAGGGCCTGTGGGATAAGACCTATGAGGCAAGACTAAAGGAATTAAATATGTATTCTGTGGAGGAAAACAGGAAGGGGGGACATGACTGGTGCCATCTGGGCAGTGTGGGGTGGTAGATGTTCAGTGGGAGGTCAGGCTGGGGGTGTGGGGTTGCATCAGCAATGGACTATTTTTTACAGATTAAAAAAGACATCAAGGGACTTTGTTTTTTCTTTTCAGGCACCAAAGGACATTGGAGGGTGTGGGGTTGCCACTAGACACCTCATTTAAGTTGGCAATGACATGCAAAAGGCTGACACTGATCTAGATAGCGGAGGAATGTAGACTAGCAATTTTTGCACTAAACACTGAGCCACCTAACTATACTTTCTAATTGTTATGATACACACACACTGACTAATACATACACACATATATGCATACTGCATACTGTATATATTATAGTATAACATAGCAGTGCACTGTCTACACACATTTTACAGATTAAAAAAAGACATTGAGGGACCAATTTCTTCCTTTCAGGCTCTGAGGAACATCAGAGAGTAAAGGGGTGCATTTAAATCAGCAATGACATGCATAAGGCTGAAACTGAACTAGATAGTGACAAATGTAAACTGGCAATTTGTGCACTAACCACTGCACCATCTAACTGTACTTTCTAGTTGTTGTGATATACACACACAGACTGACTAATACATATATACATATATGCATATATATTCCAGTATAACATAGTATTGCAATGTCTACACACATTTTTACATATTAAAAAAAGCATCAAGGGACAATTTTCTTCTTTTCAGGTGCCGAGGGATATCGGAGGGTGGTGGGTTGCCACTAGACACCACATTTAAACCAGAAATGACATGCATAAGGCTGAAAGTAATCTAGATAGTGAGGAAATATAGATCAGCAATTCTGCACTAACCGCTGTGCCACCTAACTGCACTTTCTAATTGTTGTAATACACACACACACTAATCAATTCATATATATAGATATATGCTTATATATTCCAGTATAACATATCATTGCAATGTCTACACACACAGAGTATTGCCACATGCAGCAACACACATACACTGCCTCTTATGGCATTTCTTTACTTATACGTCTAACTCTTACTTTTACTGTATTTGGGCTCAGCACTGTGTTTTGCCATAACTCGTTGTACTAATCTATGGCATGACTGGGTAGCTAAGGCAGTGGATCAGGCAGGTGCGGTGGATGTGGCATATCTGGACTTCAGAAAGGCCTTTGACACCATTCCCTATAAAAGGCTGATTAACAAACTGTGCAGCCTAGTGGTGGATCCTAAAATAGTTCTGTGAGTGGAGAACTGGCTAAATGGCAGGGGTCAGAGGGTTGTGATAAACAGGGAGTACTCCGTAGAGGGAGAGGTGATGAGCAGGGTGCCACAGGGGTCAATGTTGGGGTCAGTCCTCTTCAATGTCTTTACAGTAAACTCCTGCTTTTATGAATTCCGATTAACTGAACCGCCGGTTAATCTGAATTCATGTCTTGTCCCCCAATTAAATTCCTGTTTTTACTCAAGCACTAATAGCAATAATTTCCAGCTACCACAGTGCAGCTAATAATGTGTCAGTCCATTTCATTGTTCAAGTGCTTCTCTCCACTTAGAGTATACGAGGTGTTAATACTGCTGCTGTCAATTGCAGCACTAGCTCAAGCAGCTATCAAGCAGGTATTACAGAAATAAATTGTGAATTATCAACTGCCGGTTAGAGCACCTTGATTCAGTACACAGCCATGGCCAAATGGAAGCGTACCATGATTGACATTATTCAGAAGCTTTGGATCTTGGACTGCTTAGAGCATGGTGAGTGCACTGTTGATGTTGTCCAGAAATTCGGCATCAGAAATTCAGCTGTCTGTGACATTAAAAAAGCAAAGCAAAAAATCAGGGACTTTGCTTAACACTTGATTGTGGAGACACACCGAAACAGAGGAAGACCATGAAGGGGTGCAGAGATGACAAAATGGACAAGGCTTTGTACCTCTGGTTTGTCCAGAACTGGGTGAGAGGCACACCAATTTCCAGGCCTATGCTGAAGAAGAAAGCTCTTCAGTTTCACCACAGTTTAAATGGGGAGGATGATGCCTTCACAGCCAGCGATGGCTGGCTAACAAGATTTAAGCAAAGGCATGACATCAGACAGCTGTCAGTGGCAGGAGAGCTGCTCACACTTGCCAGTGAATCAATAGCCCCATTCTTTGTGAAACTGAATGAAATTATGGCACAAGAGGGCTCGTCACCTACACAGGTGTACAATGCTGATAAAACTGTGTGGTCTTGGAAACTGCTGCTTGATAAAACTCTTTCTGGCAACAATGAGAAGTTGGCCCCAGGGTAAAAAAAAAAACAAGGAGCACATAACTGTGTTGGGCTGCACTAATGCAACTGGTAGCCACAAGCTAAAGCTGTTGGTCATAGGGAAATCATTAAAACCACGTTGCTTCAAGCACATCAATTTAGAGCAGCTACCTGTGACATACACAGCACAAAGTAGTGTGTGGATGTCCTCCACCATTTTCAAGAACTGGTTTTTCCAGGACTTTGTGCCAACAGTTTGTGCCCATTCAAGGTCCCAGTGGTTACCAACATGTGCCATTCTACTGCTGGATAATACTGGGGCACAAGCTGACAGTGACCTACTTAGAACAACAGATGGTGCCATCCATTGTATTTTTCTGCCAGCGAACACCACTGCTAAATTGCAACCAATGGACCAGGGCATTCTTGTCACAGTTAAACACATCTATCAGAGCAAATTGCTATCCTCAGTTCTTGTTGAGGAAAATGCCGAGCTGTCACTTCAGGACTTGATCAAAAAAGTTCAATTAAGTATGCATGCTACATCATTGGAGAGTCATAATTTGAGGTGCGCCAGGATACCATCCAGCACTGCTGGGATAAATCTGCCATTCTGAAAGTCCAAGCACCAGTGACAGCCAATTATGATGACCTACCTGTCACACAACAGGATGAGGTGAATCAAATTGTCCATGAACTTGTTACACCCATGGACATCCCTGAGCAAGCAATCGAGGAATGGATGGCAGCAGATGATGATGATGATGGCTATGGTGACCTCACAGATGAGGCAATCATCACCATAGCAATGAAGCACATGTCCTTACAGGAGGCAGAGTCGACCTCTGAACTAGAGAGAGCTGACAAGGAGGATGACAACAAGGAGGTGAAGGTACCAGCAGCTGCAGAAGCAGTAGCTGACTTTGAAATGTGTGTTGCTTGGCTCCAAAGCCAACCAGACAATGATTACTTGAACATGTTGCTATTTCAACAAATGCATCTGAAGACTGTGAAAAAAATGAATGAAACGAAGTGTCAGCTAAGTATCACTGACATTTTTTAAAGAAATGAATGGGGTTGTAATGTACAGAATTTAAGTGGCTGTCATCAGTCATGTTTTTTCTTTACTGTCACAGTATGATTTAATAAAGCTGCAAGTAACACTTCTTGATGTGTCACTAGTGTTTTTTAGGAGTAGCGCTATATGTCCTCGTATGTATCTCATCACTAGCACCATGACTCTTAATTTTACAATGTGTGATTATCCGAATAGTTCAGCTGTCCCCTAGTGCATTCATAAAATTGAGAGTGTACTATATTGGGGACACCGCAGAGGGACTGTAGGGGAAGGTATGCCTCTTTGTAGATGATACAAACATATGCAATAAGGTGGACATGCCAGGAGATGTTGAAAGAATGAAAGAAGACCTTAAAAAACTGGAGAACTGGTCTGAAGAATGGCAGCTGGAATTCAATGCAAAGAAGTGCAGGATCATGCACATAGGGCACAAGAACCCAGGAGCAACATATGAACTAAGTGGGGGAGGTACTGACAGTCACAAAGCAGTAAAGGGACCTGGGACCAGCCCACCAGCACAGCAGTTGGATTTCTGCTTGCAGCGCCGGTGACCCGGGTTTGGGAATGCACTCAGGTCACTATGGGGCCAGTCAGTGGAGAAGGATGGAGCATCCCACAGACTGCTCTCCTTCTGTGGAGGGAGGGTGGGGATACTGTCCGGTGCTTGATGGATCCCTGGTGGAGGCTGGGGGTTCCACAGCTACCAACACTCAACAGATATCAGGGGGTTGGGTAGACACAGGACATCATTGCATGTCCCCACCTCCTGGGGGGGACAAAGGGGAAGAAAAATTCCTTGCTTCTGCCACTTCAATGACACCTGCTCTGGCTGCATCAGCTCTCAGGCCAACTCCTGCCTCTCCCATGTTCATGGTGCCCTTGGCCCAGAGTGTCATGACCCCACCCTGGGGGTAAGCCAGGGGATCTAGGAAGGACAGCTAATGTGAGTAGCCACAGCCAGAGTATGTGACTGGGCAGATGGTCCTGGCGGTAATTGGAAGTAGGGGTCAAAAATAGAAAATTGAGAAAAAAAAAGGAAAGGGACCTGGGAATTACTAGGCAGTGCAATAAGGTGGGCTGCAAAGGCTAGCCAGATGCTTGGATGCATAGGGAATTGTATCATGAGTAGAAAAAGGGAGGTCATCTTGTCCCTGTATAAGACACTCATGAGACTATACCTGGAATACTGCATCTTGTTTTGGAGACCTTATTTGAGAAAGAAAATAGACAAGGTGGAGGTGCTGCAGTGGAGGGCAAAAAAAAATGGTGCAGGGCCTGCAGGATAAGACCTATCAGGGAAGAATAAAGAAATTAAATATGTGTTTCCTAGAGGAAAGGGGGGGACATGATTGAGACATACAAATACATTGCCAGTATAAACAAAGTATAGGAAGGAAGCATCTTCCAAAGTAAGAGATGCTCCAAGTCAAGGGGGCACAGAATGAAGTTAGAGGGTAGAAGGCTGAGGGGAAATGTCAGAAAATATTTTTTTATGGAGCGGGCAGTGGACACCTAGAATAGCCTACCAGTTTGGGTAGTAGGGGCTAAAATGGTCACAGAATTTAAGAAGGAGTGGGATAGACACAAGGGTATCCCAGAGGCAAGGGGGGACTCCCTCCAGAGTTCAGTTTGGGCATGGGGCCTCACACTAGATAGGGATTAATAGGGCAGACTGGGTGGTGATGTGATTTCCAACCCTCCAGCCTGATCTCCCAATGAGCACCCACCACTCCATCCCCAGACCTCCCCACACACCCTCACTCACATGAACAGGTCCCAGTGTGAAAAGATACACTCCCATCAAAGACACATCTTGCTGCTATAACTGGTAGCTGCTATATGAGAAATAAGGTAAGTGCAGTTCAGTGTATTTCAATGGATTTTCAACTGCTCTTACCTTATTTCTCAGGATTATAAAGAGGGAGGTCATCTTGCCCCTGTATAAGACACTCATGAGACAACACCTGGAATACTGTATCCAGTTCTGGAGGCCCCATCTGAGAAAGAACATGAACAGGATGGAGGTGGTGCAGTGGAGGGCAACTAAAATGGTGCAGGGCCCATGGGATAAGATCTATGAGTAAAGACTAGCCAAGTTGATATTTAAAATATTTATTTCATTTGAGTAAAGCATTTAACTCATTTTAAATATTTAATTTTTACAGGATATGCCAGTTGAGATTAATATGCCATTTACAGTCTGGTCATGCTGTTACCCATTTTTTCTAATGTATTTACGTAACAGTGATCTGCTGAGAGGCAGTTTCAATGTGGTCTTCATTTTACACGTTTTTACAATGTGTTTTCCTAGCATATGCCTGCTGATTGCTATATATTTGGCCTGGGTATTTCACAGAAGATGTGACATCTTATTCTCAGTGGGAGTCTACCTCTATACATTATTATGCTCCATTGCATAAAATAAGAACACACTGAAAACAATATTGTACATCTGGACTAGGCTACCCTGGATAAATACCTCATAAAAATTGGTAAAATTGTGACCCCACTGAAAAAAAGATATTGCATCTAATCAGGGATATCCTGAGTAAATACAGTGCAAAAGTGTGTAAAATAAAGATCTCCATGAGAATGAGATGCAGCATCTCCCCTGTGCTATCCAGGATACAAAATATAGGATAGGAAATATTTAAAGGGAATCTATAATTCTTTCTATACTATCATTATGTAAATCATGTAGTTGAAACGTGGTGGAAGTGGGAAGAGGCTAAGCTGATGAATATGTTATTCCAATCATTAAACAGTAGAATGTAAATGTATAATAATTACATTTACCATGTTAGCAAATTTCACATTGTAAAATTAACTTCATTGTGTTCAATATAACCTAGATGGACATAAACAAACAGTTTCTTTATTGTTTTATACCATATTAGCTGCAGTATTTATTTTGATGTTGTGGCCAAGAGGATGGTGTGTATGTACGTGTTTGTTTGAGTGAAAGGGGTTAAAGAAACAGCTGTCTTCTGATATAGTAAACTGTGCTGGACATAGTGCTGGAGGCTGTAATATGTTCTTAGATTTTAAACTAGAAACATTGCTATTTACAGTGCTAAAAGTTGCAGAATGTATTTACCAACCATATATAAATATAAATATTTTTTCTAAAAAGCATAGTAAAAAGGAGTAACAAAAGATACAGATATTTACTTGTCTTAGGGTTAAAGAAGCAGCTATCTTCTGCTCTACTAAAATGCATTCTAGATACTGCTGAAGGCAGTAACATGTTTAAGATAATTGTTTGAGGTATGCACTTAGATTTGAAACCAGAAAAGTTGGCTGTTTTCAGAGCTACATGTTTCATAATGTTTTCTGCTATAGTAAACTATGTCTGAAACAGTACTAATCAAATAGTGTCTTAAGAGGTTAAAAACTGTGTAAATCTTTTTATGAGATTTGTTGCTGGGAAAGGGTGATTAAGCTGACATGAGCTATGAATCTTTCTTGAAAGATAATTCTACCCACATTGAAGTTTAGCACACAAAACAGTGCATTGCAACACTGTTCAGCTCAATGAACACAGCAGAACGAAGTGATAACACAATACTCCAATTTTAAGCAGTCCATTAGGAATCTTGAGAGCTCCCAATTTCTATTGTAATAGCAAAACATCTGAGGGCTCCACCCACTGCAGCTGTTAAAAAGCAGGCTAGGCAGCTTTTTCTGTCTTAACAGGCATCACTACTGTAGTCAGTGTTTTGTGTAAAAAAAATGTTCCCTCTTTTCTGTGGTCGGTATATTTTAGTTCTGTAGAACAGCTAGGTGTGTTTTAGTGAATTATTTTTGTCACTGTAGTTTGACTATCTTGATTTCATTTTTGTTTATTGATAGAAGTTAACTTTCTTCACGGACTTTTTGGGGAGTCTCTTGTTTCCTTCATGGTCACAGTCACTTTAAAAGTCACAGTCATGTTAAAATAAATTATAATTTTTCCATAATTGTTTAAAAAGATACGTTTACTTGCTTCAACTCCAATACATCTATTGCATCTAAAATCAGGTGGCGCAGGCTCTCTACCTTCCTTTGTGGCCATGGGCATATTAAAAGTTAAAAGTCATGGGCCAGGATTCACAAAAAAGGGCAAAGTGCAGCACAAATGTTTGCACTGTATCTTGCCATTGCGCAGAGGGTAGAAAGTGCTATTCACAATCAGATAGCGCACCTCGCTATCTGACTGTGAATAGCTGCAGGTTGGGGCAGTGCTAACCAAGGAAAAGCAGTGGGAAACCCAATAGCGCTGCTCCCACAGCCAGCCAGGAAAATTGCCCAGCAGTCAATAGCACCCACACGCTAAAGTGCTATTCATGAAAGCAGCCATGCAAATGAGCCTATTGGGCATGCAAGGTGCTAGTGGCCAGTAACATGCCCATTATGGGCTCATTTGCTTGGCATTAGTGTGGCTGTTGTATCCCCCCACCAGCCCATGCCCCATGCAGCTGCATTCCCCTGTAGTCGCCAACCCAACAGTAAGAGAAAAAGGTTTCCATAGTGAAGTGTCCCACCTCAGTCCCCGATTGCCCACCGGGTACTAACAAAATATTGTCCATAGTGTAGCATCTTACCCTAGTCCCCAGTCGCCCACCCAGTAATAAAAAAATAAGTTTCCATAGTGTAGTGTCCCACATGGATTCAAGAAGGAGAGAAGCTGTCTTAGTAACCTAATGTGCTTTTATGAACAAGTTAGCACACAATTGGACAACAGGACACCATTTGACATTATTTACATTGATTTCAGTAAAGCTTTTGATGTGATGCCTAATAGTACATTTGTGACTAAACTTCATCAAACTGATATTAATAAAATCATAATTAAATGGATTGAGAACAGGATAATTCACAGGTCGTAAAGGGTACTTATCTCTGGACATCTGTCTGATATGGCTTTGGTTACTAGTGAGGTACCACAGGGGTCAGTGTTGGGCCACTGTTTATTTCAAGTATTTATTTCCACCCTGACTAATAAATGTGTATCATTAGCAATCAAATATGCATATGATGTTAAAATAGATGGCCTATGTGATATTATGATACAATCTCAACTATACAACATGATCTTGACACTATTACACACTGGTTTTCAGCTTGGGGTATGAAATTGAATGCATCTAAATGCAAAGTTATGCACTTGGGTACTAATAACCCTTTGGCAGTATATTTTATAAATGGCTTCCCACTACAAACTACCACTAATGAAAAAGACTTAGGTGTATTTATTTCAAATGACCTTGGAAATAGCAAACGACTAAACAAAGCAATCACTAAAACAAATTGTGCTATTTGGTCCATTAGGCAACATATCAAATCCAGAGATTCCAAGGTACTGCTAACCTTGTACAAGTCCTATGCCAGACCCCACTTAGAATACGCCTCACAATTGTGGTGCCTGTACAAAAAAGGTGAAATCACATCACCGGAAAAAGTTTAAAGAAAATACATCAAATATATATATCTGGTTTATATCAGGTACCATATGAAAACAGAAACATAGAAGTTGATGGCAGATAAGGACTGCAAGGCCCATCCAGTCTGCCCATTTCTTTTTCTACCTTATGAATGTGCCATCAGCCTTTGCTCTGTCAATGGCCTATCTAGTCATACTCATCTGTATTGCTCCCTTATGCCTATCCCATGCCTGTTTGAAGCCCTGCACTGTATTCATATCTACCACTTCCTGAGGTAGGCCGTTCCATGCATCCACCACCCTTTCTGTGAAAAAGAACTTCCTCACATTACCCCTTAATCGGCCTCCCTCTAATTTCATGCTGTGTCATCTTGTTCTGCTATTTGTCTTATATTGAAACATGTTAGACTCTTTCACCTTGTTAATGCTCTTAAGGTGTTTGAATGTTTCAATCATATCACCTCTCTCCCTCCTTTGCTCTAGGGTATACATATTGAATCTGTCCTCATATGTTTTCTGATGCAGTCCCTTCACCATTTTGCTTGCCCTTCTCTGGACTGCCTCAGTTTGGTTAATGTCCTTGTGAAGGTGTGGCCTCCAGTACTGCATGCAGTACTCCAGATGGGACCCAACCAGTGTCTTATAAAGAGGGATTATTACCTCCCTCTTCTGACTTGTGATACCCTTACTAATACACCCCAACATCCCCCAGCCTTACCTACTGCTTTCGTGGTCTACTTGGATGATTTTAGGTCATCGGTGATGATGAAGCCCAAGTCTCTTTCTTCCCTTGTGACTGCCAGCAACTCCCCTCCCAGCCTATAGGTGGCTTTCATGGTTTCTCTTCCCTTTGTGCATGATCTTGCACTTCTTTGCATTAAACCCCAGTTGCCACTCTTCTGACCATTGTGCTAGTTTATCCAGATCTCTTCTCATTCTGCCCACCCCATCTGGATCATCTACTCTGTTGCAGATCTTGGTGTCATCTGCAAACAGACAAACCTCACCCTCCAGTCCATCTGCAATGTCACTGATGAAGATATTCAAGAGGACTGGCCCCAGGACTGATCCCTGAGGTACCCCACTTGTGATTTGTATCTCTCCTGACTGTATACCGTTTACCACCACTCTCTATTTTTGCCCATCAACCAGTTTGCCACCCAGCTGACCAACTTCTGACCCACATTTTGCAAGAATTATAATTAATGCCATTGGCAACTCAACAGCTCAGAGGTGATCTTATCTTTATGTATGACATCATCCAAGATCCATACTTATTAAATGAACTGGGTTTCAAGTTCAAAAATGTTTCCTATAACACTAGAGGACATCCACTCCAGATATCAAGAAAAAGGTTTCATCACAAAAATCATAAATTCTTTTATATACAGAGAATTTTAAATCTGTGGAACCTGGTAATAAAAACCTCATTTTCCATATTGTAGTGGTCCCTCCCCTCTCCCCAGTAGTAATCACCTTCCCAAAGAGCAACACCATTCCCTGATAGTCTAGGGTCCCTCCCCAACCCAACCCCATCTAGTGTGTCCCACCACCCCACTCTTCCCCAACCTGACCCCCTGAACCAGTGACCAACACAGCCCTTCTTGCACCACCATGGCTGACTGTATACAGTACACACTCCTTGAGGGCTCAATCGGAGGCCAGCCACAGTGGTGTGAGGAGGGCTGTGCTGGTCATCAGCTGGGGGTCAGGATGGGAGGGGGTTGGTCACACTGGACAGGGTGGGGGAAGGGACTCTGGACTACCAAGGTATGGCATTGCTCTTTTAGGGATGGCAATCGGTGACTGGGGAGAGGGGAGGGACCACTACATTATAGAAAATGGGGTTTTCATAACCTGGTGGGAGATTCGGGACTGGGGAGACACCCTATATTATGGAAAATATTTTTTTATAATTGAGTGGGTGATAAGGGACTGGGGTGGGACACTACACTATGGAAAATATTTTTTTATTCCTGGTTGAGCAATCGTGGACTGGGGTGGGACACTACACTATGGCAAATACTTTTTTATTACTAGGTGGGCGACCGGGGACTGGGGTGGCACACTACACTTTGGAAACTTATTTTTTCATTATCATGTGGACTATCGAGGGCCAGAGAGGGAGTGGGGGACTGCAGTACCTCCACCAACCACTAGGGTTGTGCAGGTTATTACCAGGTTTTTGTGGGCAGTAATTTGCTCTATGCACGTGCCTTCACAAAGGCCCTTGCATGGAGCAACACCTAAGGATTGGGGGGATATGCAGATCCCCTCCCACTCATTTGCATTGCGGCCCACCTCATTACTTTGCCCGGGCATAAACCCAGTTTGCGTGGACAAACTAGGCTTTGTGAATAACAACTCTAGGCAAATCCCAGTTTGCACTAGACAAATCCCAGTTTGCACCAAGCAAATTGGGTTTGCACTTGGGCAAGGTTTTGTGAATCTGGCCCCTGGTCACATTAAATACATCAAATTTTACAGAATCATTTAAAGAAATAAGCATTTATTTGCATCATCTCTCCCTCTGTCACAGTGCATAAATCCTCCCCCAAAACACCCATTACCACCCCTCTACTGTCCCAGTACCACTAACATGCAAAATCAAGAGCTACGAAATCCATATTTCAGTATCTGTCAACATCAGGCCAACCCACTTCTACAGATGCAGAGGTAGATGCTGTTAAATGTACAGCAGTTAATGGAGGCAAATGGTGATTCAGGAAGCTGTGCCTTAATGGAACACATGTTCTGTGCTCACGTCCATGCTAATGTCATACATGTGGTTACAGTCATGGTCATGCTAAAAGTCACAGTAAAATAAATGATAATTTTCCATAATCATTTAAAAAATATGTATTTACTTGCGTTGACTCCAACACATCTATTGTATCTAAAATGAGGGAGCACCTTCTTTCACAGTCACAGTCATGTTAAAACTTAAAAGTCACAGCCATGTTAAAGTAATTTAATTTCACTGACTCGCTTACAGAAATATACATTCACTTGCATCAACTTACCCACTGCCACAGTGCATAAATCATCCTCCAAAACACCCATTGCCACCCCCTCCACTGTCCCAGCAGATACTGGAGACAGATGGTGATACAGGAAGCTGTACCTTAATGGAACAAATGCTTTGTGCTCATGTCCATGCTGACATCATACACATGGTCACAGTCACATTAAAAGTCACTATCACGTTATTAAATTAGACTTGTTCTTCATAATTTAAAGAAATATACATTTACTTGTGTCAACTGAACTCCAACTCATCTGTCTCATCTAAGATGAAATGACAGAGTCTCCTCCTTCCTTCACGGTCATGGTCACATTATTAAAATAAACTATATTTTTCTTTAATCATGTGGATATAATTTAGTCATATATGGAGCTGGAAATGTGGGAAGAGGCCCATGAACAGACTGAAACAGATCCTCTGGATGGGGTAGATTTTCTTGTTGCCAAAGTGCTATATCTGATGTTCACCACCTAGAACTCTATATGTAAGAATTACTCCACCTAAACAATTGCAATTTAATCACTGCATAACCTCTCCATTCACTTTCTCCAGTTGTTATGCCAAGATAACAGGCACCTTTATCTTCATTAAGATCAACTTCCCCATAGTGGCACCCAGTGTTGAATGATTCCATGATCAATTCTCATAGTAATTGTGTGAAGCATTTGCTGTACTGTACTTAGGAAGAAGCAATTGATTTTCTGACTCTTCCACAACACTGTTATTCCCTGTCAAAAGAAGCTTGGAGTGAACTGTGCAGGGATACAAGTAAATGTTAACTGGGACAGGATAAAGAACAAGCTCCATCTTTTTTCATGCAAAGTACTGGAATAGCCTATTAATTTCTTCCCAGTGCAGAAATAATTTAGTCATATATGGTGCTGAAAATATGAGAAGGGGCCTAAGAACAGATTGAAACAGATCCTCCAGAGGGGTAGATTTTCTGGATGCCGAAGTGCTATATCTGACATTCTCCACCAGACTGGCAACCAAAAAGTTCTTAGAGTAGCTTAGAGTTATAAAAGACTTTTGGCACTGAGGACAACTATATCCTGCACTGCTCTCCTCCCAGTGGCTGTGGATACACTGGTGGCAGAAGCTGTGCTCACATGGTAACATAACAGGATCTCTGAAGAGGGTCTTATGCTGTTATCCAGGGGAGGAAATAGATGTCTTCTCTTCCTTTTGGGGTTCAGTCAGTGCTGGCACAACTACGAGGGGGGTGCAGGGGCAGGTGTTGTAGAACAGAAGCAGGGGTCAGTGAGTGGTGTTGCCACTGCCATTGGCTATGTTCACAAAAGAGGGTTACCAATGCACCAATTACTTTGTTCTTCTATTATTAAAAAAATAAAAAGATATTTTTAAAAGGAAATTGGTGCTTTTAATGTGTTTACATGTAGAGATAGCTCACATAACTTCAGTATCCTAAGACATTCCCTATTTTTTTAAAGGATGTAAATTCCAGCATTTTTTCTGCCCCAAAGTGTGACATTGAAAACCATGTGCTTTTTGTGGGCTATTGTGATGCCATTGGATATGTTAATGTGCCAATAAAGGTCTTGCTGCAAATATCACTTATTGCTCTTTTATTTTATGTGTCCAGTTCCATTTAGGAGCTGCAGTTTTTTTCCAGTGTTTCTCAGAATTCTCTGTGATGAGTGTATCTTTTGATGTGTTCATTTATTACACTCATCGCAGTGGCCCCCAAATGAAATTCAGTGCCTCTGTGTGTCATTTGTAAGTTTCACCTGCTGCCCTTGTCTCCTGGCTTGCATTTCCTGCCCAAAATGTACTGCTGGAACCCCGCATAGCCATAGGGTTCTAAAACTTGACCCTCCACCTAATGTGGTGTGTGAGATTCATGTATGTTCACTCATCACAGGTGGGGGGTCATTTTGAGGTCCTGTACTGCATATTTCACACAATCACCGGCGGGAGTGGGCAGTGTCTAATTTTGCTTATAAAAGCCCTCGTTTCACCATGATCAGTCCTTTCCTGTGCCCATAGAGTTCAAGAAGAGTCTTGATGTGTTGTGCATCTGAACACCATTCACCCACCATAAGGTAAGTTCCTTGTTACGTGTCTCATGAGGGACAAACATCTGCATAGTAAGGGGGTATAATTTGAGTCACTGAATTATCAAGGCAATTTGGGAAGCAGCATTTGTTTGGTTTTAGTGCTCTTCTTTTTTGGGGGAGCTTATGATTTTTTCAAAACTGAGCAAAATATGTAATTCACACGCCAAGCCCTATGCTGTGTTTGTTCCACCATCACACTGTGTGTTTAGATGTAATTGAATGCAGTGCAGAGCAGAGTGCCAGTTGAATTTGATGAGTTCCAGTGCATTCATTTTGTCACAGATATGCTTGCTGTTTAGACTGTGTTTATTGGGAAATGTCTAAAAAGGTTTTGCACTGCTTTGTGGCCATATGTTTTGGAGGGGTTGGGACTATGGGCAATGTACTGCTTCTGTTCATTTTCTATGCTGGCCATAATATGGCTAAAGATGCATGCTCAGACCCGTGTGAACCAAAGGTGTTTTTGTGATATTTTTGTGCTGCAGTAATGATAAATCTTACCTTTGTCCACATGTGCTTGGTAGTCAGAATTTGGTCATATTATCTACCACGTTTGCAAGGTATGTTTGAGATTCATATTCAGCCATCTTGAGTACCATGCAGCTTCCCTGCTGGGGGGGGGGGTAGTATGTGGATCAATTGACTCTTAGATGTTTGGCACTGTGCTCAATATGACCGAATGTGAATGTTCAGACTCGTCTGCAATGCTTTGGCTAAACTGTTTGTTTGTGGGGATGAAATCAAAGTGGTGTGGTTATGCTGGCCTGGGACCTGGTCCCACCCGTTTTGTTTTATTTTGGTGTGTTTGAGATTCAAGTTTGGCCACCTTGAGCACCATGTGGCTTCCCTGCTTGGGGAGACAGTATATGGGTCGTTTCCCCCTCAGATTATTGCCACTGCTCTCACAGTGTGGTCACTTGTAACCTATGCAATAAATGTGTCCACTGGGGCAAGCAGATCACCAGGTACATCTCTATACACCGAGTTTGCTTCACTTTGGTTTTTAGTGTGAGTTAGTCAGTGGAGGAGACAGAAGACTAATAACTTTCAGAGCTACATAGAGAGATATAAATCCAAATTTTTCAGTACTTTAGCAGTTTATTTTTTGATTCACTTTCTCAAGGTACTTCATAAAATTGGAGTTGCATTACAATCATTCTGCTAGAGGCAGTCTGGTGTGTCCCTACAGTGCACCATCTTTTCTCTGTCTGAAAAAAGGAAGATTTTTTTCTTTCACTCTGACAGTGTTTTTAAGTTTTGATGGGAAATAATGATCACTAACAGTACATGCAGTGCAATCATAATTTGTGCAAAACAGGACTTGTGTGATAACATGGTTACTAGCTTCAACCTAAGCAGTATTCTCTTTCAAGAAAGATCCATAGCGTATGGTCTTTAGTAAACATGTCAACTTATCAGCATTTCCCAGCCATAAACTGTAACTTAGATTAAGGAATGAGGTTCAGATTTCACAACATATAGTAAAGTGTTGCTATCAGTTCAGGAGATCTGTAAGAGTAAAAAAAGGACAGTGGTAACATACTAACTTATGTAAATCACTTAAAGTTTTTTTTTATATTGGTTATTCTGGTTATTGTTTATAGTTTTGAAATTAATTGGTAAAAGTTAGTACAACAAAGTAGGCAGAGACAAAGGGCTCTGTGTGTGTTTCCCCATTATATGGGTGTGTGTGTGTGTGTGTTTGTGTGTTATGTGCATTAACCTTTTCCTAGTCCGTTTGCAGCTGCAATGCTATATTGTAGAGTGTGCACTGTTCAGAATATGAAGCAGTGCATGTGTGTTAGTGTGTCACAGTGCTTATCCTAAATACAATAAAAGTTAGGGTTAGATGTATAAGTAAATAAATGCCATATAAGGCAATGTATGTGTGAGTTAGCACATGTATAGTAGTAGTAGTAGTTGTAGCAGTAGTAAAATATTTTATTCATTACATGAATCGGATACTCAGTTGAGCAAAAGCTCATTTTCAATGAGGTTCCATACACTCACACATAGTGAATACAATTACAAAGGTTGTCAAAATTTCTTACAGTGTTACACATGTAGAGAAAAGAGGAAGTCTGTTTATAACAATACAGACACTAAATGATGTTATCCCTGGCAACGATACAGTAATATAAGTTACTTTAATTAAATAGCTTAATAACAATATCATCCTGTGTCTGATGGTAAACAACAAGGCAATGATTTGTGTTACTGTTCTTGGTGCCATTTTTTGATGTTATGCAAACAAATAAACTTGTCTACTGGTCTGAGGTGGATTGAAATGGAATTTCTGAGTTTAGGATCTCTGTACAATAAATGTTGTCTGGCAATGCTCTGTGTGTGTAGACAGTGCACTGCTGTATTATACTGGAATATATATGTGTATATGCGTATATGAGTGAATGAAAGATGTATTTGTTAGACTTTTTAAGTCATTTCAACAAAGTAAAAATAAATAAAAACACTTCACAAGCAAAGTAAAACACCAATGTGTACAAGTAAAATGTTGCCGACTTTTATCTTATCTGCTGAAGAAAATATCAGTCCATCATATTTTGTCATATGTCACAATTATTCATTGTTTCAACAGTAAAATCTTGTACTGAACTTGTAAAATAATGTAATATTCTTCATATTAGTCCCACTGGGACCACTCTATGTAACTGGTAGGTTGAAGCCCTTGAATATGTTTCAGCCCTACAAAAAAGGGACAATTATGCGGGATGAGGGAAATTACAGTGAAAATACCCAACTTTAAGGTGAAAAGGCTTTGCTAAACATACATATATTGTCATACATGATCAGCTTTCCTGTTACTGTTCTGCAACTCTATATGTTACATAGATTCTGAGTACAATACCTTGGCTCCTATAAGTATGGAGATCCATGGTATGCCAATAGGGCAAATTCCTGTGGTTCACTAACTCCCTTGGATGATATTAATCCAAACAGGATCCTAGGCCACTACACTTTAGGGAAAGGAACCCAAAAAAGCCCAAAAGCTAACTAGGAATAGGATTTCTATTAGTCCATTCCCAATATGTGCATTTCATCTTTGCAAACATTACTTGGTCCCACAATTTTCAGGGTTAGCAATCATGGCAACAACCCATAATTTCCAGCTGAAGCAATGTCCCTTACTCTTGGGAAAATCATAGCCCATCCCTGGCCCACATAAACTGCTCCTAAAAGAGGAAATTGAATAACAATTTAAAGCTATATCAAACCTGTTACTTTATGGTCATCAGTTAATTGAAGTAGGTCCAATCAAATGGCCCAGGTAATATCCAACAAGTTTGAATTTAAATACTGATCACAGTTAATGGTATAATGAATTAGACATTAAACTCAATCACACAAGACATATATATATATGTATATGCATAATACACAGTTCTCTTCAACATTTAGTTAATTTTGCAGAGAGTCTGCCAAATGCCCATGAGGGCTGCTGTAGTAGTCACTATATGGGCATTTTCCCTGCCATAAATGCTTGTAAATATTCACTGTTTAAAAGTCAAAGTTGCTTGGCCCTTTAATTCTACTATGCAGGCAGGCATAAGTTAATCTTTTAGCACAATGTTCCCACAGGCAGGATTCAAGATGACATTTTTACTTTTAATTTCTTCTGGATTTATGTGTCACGGCTCTATTTACATTAATAGTTTACCCCCGATCCATCTTTTTGCTAGGCACTAATTAAATATGCATAAGTTTTAGGGAAGCAGTACCATATTCATGAGTAGGTTCTAAATCCCCCTGGAAGAAGTGCAATTAGGCCACCCAACTTCCACTTGTGGCCTGATTTTAAAAAGTTTAGGCCCATTTAACAGTTTTTGACAAGGCCCTATGGGCCCAGCCGGCATGCTTGTGCAATTTCCCTTTCCAGCCCACATTTACAAGTTGTAACAACTTGACAGCACAATCCAAACACATAGCCCCGAGGGCCATGAGTCCAAAATAATAATAATTCACCCTTTACTAGTGATTCCTTTTGGGCCTTTTTAAGCAATAAGGCTTTTGTCTCCATACCTGCGAGCCCTATGACCTCAGTAGATTATTCTTAGTTTTAGTCCCTGCTGCAAATATACATTTCATTCACCAAAACCAGTGACAATTATGCCAGGGCTTTTAAAAAAAATGAGTCAGGAGTGAAGCCAATTAAATTTATAAGCCCAGAGGTAAAATAATCAGTATACTCAGGACCACCGTATAGTCATCCATAAATGTGTCTCTTTGGCAATGCCATAAGTAAAAATGAGGTATACTTACAAATTGGCATCTTTCATAGTCTCCACTGATATCTTACAAAACACAAACCACATTTACAGTATATGCTTTCCAGCAACTTTCTGGGACCATTGTACAGGTCTGAATTGCAGCAAAGTTGAATTTGAAGTGGAATCCATCTCAGGACATCAGACTCTGTATGATCACAATGTGTTCCTTGGTTGTCTTTCTGGGAGCATAAAATAAGAAATATCACTCTGCTGAGCATAATATAATTTAACTTGTTTCAAAGTAAAAAGGCACCCCACTTCCCCAAGCAGTAACAACATATCTGTAGTAAACAATAAAAAATGCATCTCAGCACACAGTGTGTTTTTCCAAATAGGAGAAAACCTTCAACAACCTGGAGTGAGTCCATCTCCAAAACCTCCTCTCCTTGATTCCTGTCTCTGAACTCCCCATATTCTCCACTCTCCATCAGAATCCCAAACAAGTTTCAGCAGGTCCAATTTGGTAAATTCATCTTCAGTTCAGTATCACATTGATATCAGCCATCAGCCATCAGGGGTAGCTCTTGGACAAGCTAAATCAGAATGCTAACAGGCACACCTGGCATTCTACTCGCTCCAAAGAAACAGGGCAGGCTGATGGGTTAGAGACTAAAAGACAACCTTAGAAATTAAAATAAGTATAAAACAATGTGGAAAAACAGCACTTTAAGCTGAAAAACCTCTAAGAAAGCCTCTAAGACAAATCTTGGTTTTAGGGATCAAAGATCAAAGCCGTGTGGAGCACAGCAACAGTACGGCCATCTTGCTGCTCCGCTCCACTCCCCAACCCAGGTATGACTCTTATTCATTGTTCAGCCTCTAATATGTAATTGAACTATCATAAGTAATGTTGTAATGAGCTTTAAAATGTTTATTGCATATTCAGCAGTTACAAAGCTGCACACATACTGTGAATTTGTATGCAGTACATGCTTGGTTGTAGTAATATAACAATTTCCCACAAAGAAGTTTGCCATGCTGTATCAATGTATAAATATTTTATTCAGCATCTAAAACTGAATAAATTCACTGGAGAATCCCACCACCTTTGATGTAGGATCAAACATACCTCATAAATGTGTACATATATTAGTCAGTGTTTGTGTGTGTCACAACAATTAGAAAGTGCAGTTAGGTGGCTAAGTGGTTAGTGTTAGTCTACATTCCCCCACTATCTAGATCAGTTTCAGCCTTATGCATGTCACTGTTGATTTAAATGAGATGTTCAGCAATGTTCTTCAGAGATGTTCTTTTCAGACTCAGAGGAACATCAGAGGATGGGGGAGGGCCACTAGACACGGGGGCAAGCATAACTACCAAGGGGGATGGCCATCGGAAGGTGGGGAGTGCCACTAGACACCAGATATAAAGTGCAGTGTTACACGGTCAAGCATGGGATGTTGGGGGGGCTCCATTAGACACCAGGGATACATAAATTATTTACATAGAGGGGAAATGGATGGTGGGGTGTGCCACTAGACACCAGGGAAAGAAATATTATAGGGATAACAATCAAAGGGTGGGGGTACCACTGAACAGCAGGGGAATATATATATATATATATATATATATATATATATATATATATATATATATATATATATATTATGGTAGACGTAGTGCTACCATAGTTAGGTTGAGAGCCATTTCTATGTTAAACCCCAAAACTTTGCACCTTAATAACTTTGCAACTGTTTGACAGATTTGGCTGAAATTTGGAATACATGATCAAGAACCATAGGCCTTGGGATCTGCCAAGTTTTCTAGTGGTCAGATATACGGCTGTGGAGTTATTAAGCATGATCTGTGCGCGCGTTTACACTTTTTCTGGAATTCTACGGTCGCACCTACAGGTCGTATGGTTTGAGCGACTGGTCCGAAATCTTCAGGGAACATGTGGCCTGGGTCCCCAATGTGCCTTTCAAAGATTTCGTGAAAAAATATTAAACGGTTCAAAAGTTATTCAAAAAACAGTTTCCCATTATAAGTCAATGGGAAAAGTTAACAAAAAGTTCAACACTTTCGCAAATGCATTTTTACTTTCACAAATGGGCCTGTTACTTTTGCAAATCAGCCATTTTGTTTTCAGTTGGTGATCAGAAAAATGGTTGGCATTTAAATTTGGGACCCTCTAGCAACCTAATTCTTTTTGTATTCACCTAGTCGGACCCTGAGGATGCTTGTCATGTCTTTATTTTGTGGTAAAACACCCTGAAATATGTTTTCAAATTTCTGGAAAAAGTACTTTCACAAATTACTTTCGTGCTCACGAAAGTGTCGAACTTTTTTGCGAGAGCTTTCGCAAATTGCGACAGTAGTTTTCCATCTGTGGGACAGTGACAGCGATTCTTTGGCACAGCGCTGCAAAAGAACCGTTGGGAGTTTGGGGCTGAAATTTGGAAGGAACGGAGCCGACATCTCACAGATATGCCTTTCAGTGTTGTATTGAAAAAATATTACACAGCAGCAAAGTTATGGCACTCCAAAGTTGATGGTTTTTCCCATAGGATAACATTACGGCGGCCGACGCATTACAGAAATCCTTTGGATCCCTGCTGCAAAATAACGGTTTGGTCTTTTTTCCTGAAATTTGGAGGAAAGACAGCCAACAGCCCACAGATGTGCCTTTCAGTGGTTTGGTGAAAAAACATTACAGGGAGGCAAAGTTATGGCACTCTGAACTTTTCTTTTTTTCCCATAGGATAACATTACGACTTTCGCCGTGCCTTTCAGGGCCCGTATCTCGGAAACGGTGCTAGATACGGACTTTTTGTCAGAAAATTTCTTAGCCCCCTATGAGGGGCTAAGGTTCCAATTAGCCAGGACAGTTGAAAATAATATGACTTTTAAATTTTTTTTCTACGTCGTACGGTTCCTGAGATATAATGTATTTAGTATTCCAAGATCTCATGTTCTGCGCCGATACTCATTATTATGCATACATTATTTGTACTCACTGTCTTTCTCTATGCAGGTTTTGGGGAAAACCAGCCTGTGCTCTTACATTACTGTTACTGTTGCCCTTTCCGCTTGCGGTTCCGTACCCGTTTCACTTACCGTTGACGCTCACGCCACCATGTGCTATCCTTATGCTTCATTTGCGCTATGCTTGTTATTTTTTGCCATTTCTGTCTACAGTACTGTTTATCTTTCTGTTTCACTTACGCCACCATGCCCATTGACATTTCTGTTTGCAGGCACCATGTTACTATGTGACAACGCATCCGTGGCAGACCATTTCCAGTCTACGCCACCATGTCGTTACCCTTTCTGTTCTCATTCGGCGTTGTGTTACCATGTGCGCCACTGTTAGGATTTCTGTTTGCGTTGCTGTCCTTGTTAGTATGCCACAAGACATCATGTGGTCGGAGCGCGGGTCCAGGGGCCCCGCCTCCGCCACCGTGACATGCGGTGCTCCTTCGCTGCATTACATTCACTATTTCTTGTTATCATTCTCAAAAGAAGGGAAATTAGGCAGCAAAACTCTGTTTAATGCATTAGTTAGGGTTGTTCCTGGCGACAAAAGTGAAATTAGCTGTTAAGGTTGAAAACCCCCTTGCACCCCCACCCACCCCAACCGGCATTGGGTGTGCATTGGGATCATGGGTCTAACTCTCACCCCATTCTCCTATACTTTGCTGCTTTACACATGTCATGGGGTGAGAGTTAGGGCTGATGATCCCAATGCACACCCCAATGCCACCACATGCGCTATCCTCATGCTTTCATTTGCGCCATGCTTCGTTACTTTTTGCCATTTGTGTGTACCATTACTGTTCTCTTTCTGTTTCACTGCGTCACCATGCCCATTGACATTTCCATTTACAGGCACCATGTTACTATGTGACAGACATCCGCGTAGCACACACACGTTCCGTCTACGCCACCGTGTGGGTACCCTTTCTGTTCTCATTCAGCGCTGTGTTACCATGTGTGCCACTGTTAGCATTTCTGTTTGCGTTGCTGCTTCTGTTACTATGCCACAAGACATCATGTGGCGGGAGCGTGGGCCCCACCACCGCATTACATTTACTATTTCTCATGATCATTCTCAAAAGAAGGAAATTAGAGGCAAAAACTCCGCTTAATGCATTAGTTAGGTTGTTCTACAGTGACAAAGTGAGAAATTCGCTGTTAGGGTTGAAAACCCTAACTCAATTCCCCCCAGCACCACACACAGACACACACACACATTCAAGTATGGGGAGGACCAAGTCAACACAACCAATGACAGACATCCAGCAGCAGGTGACAGAAATAACAAACAATTGTCTAAATGTACTACGAGACATCCCCACCGCCTGACCAGGTACTGCATGCTCAGTGGAGATCAACAGCAAAACTGAGGTCATGTACACCAAACATACACATCCCCTGATTGCAGCTGCACACAGCGTACCACACTTAGTAGTTGCATGGCCTTACCTACCGATGCCCCACACCAGACCACACCACTTGTGGTGGGCCACCTGAGCAACAGAGTTCAGCAAAACCAAGGAGTTGTACAGGTATAATATCTCTGATTATAACAAGGGTTTGAGAAATGCAGCTTTCTAATTGACTGTAAACATTGTAACAGCCTTATGTTTAGTTTTATTAACATACATGTAAAGCCTAACCATATGATGAACATGGTTTAATGTTGTTTAAAAACAGTTTTATTATAATAGCAATAAGCCACCCCAGGTATTATGTTAATGGTCAGTTTATCACTGTCTAGTGACATGTGGCACTCAGCTATGCCTCATTCAACATTAAACCCTACAGGGTGATTAACAGACCATTTAACATAACTGTTGGTCATGCCTTATTGCTTAATTGTCTTTATGAGTAGATACTCTCCTCTGCTAGGCACTGCAGCAGCTTTGTAACACAGTGTCCCACCCAGTTACACCATACACTGTCTAGTTACTGGAGAATGGCTGTGAATATGAACTCATGAAGATGAACAGTGTAACTTGATCATTACAGTCATCGAAACCTTAGTGTGATTATAACTGACAGAGTCAGTGATAGAGGATAACCCTGCTGTCCTAGTACACCCCATTGTGAGTTAAATCAATAGTAAAGACATTCTGTTTATATCTACACCAAACCTACTTGATTCCTGTTGTACCACAATTAACATAGTTATCACTTTGATAGCATCAGTGACAGAAGTGTGGCAAACCCAAACAGTAGGCATACAGCCTGAGTATGAAACAACTGTTAAAAAATCACACTGTGCCCATAAGTGGCATAGATCACTCATTGCAACAATAGTAAATGTATTACTATTTGAATAAGTTAGTCATCACAGATGCAATGAGATTGTCTTTATCAGGTACAACATACTCAGTAAGTGCCTACAGGAAAATCTATCCTATATACATCTCCGATACAGGTACGTCATTGTTGGCTCAGTAGTCCTATGATATTTAGAAGTTGCTTGGCCTGATCCATGCAATTACACTGTTTCTTACAAAGAATACTTACTGCATCTTTAGTATTGAAACACACTGAAGGTCTATGTATGTACATCAGCAGTACACCGTCATCAGTAAGAATGCATGTGATACTGGCAGTACGAATTTCACAGCGTTGAACAGGCAATGCTTTTCCATACGTTTACATCAGCCTCTATGTTGAGTAAACCATTGCAGTAAATGTACTACTATGTAAATCACCTACTAAATGTATCACTACTTTTATCTTGAGCATGCTAGTGTCTTGTAGTTAATTTATGTGCTTCTCTTAATTAATGTATACTCACTAGTGTTAAAACCTTTCTACAACTGTCATCATGCACCTTCAGCATTTAGATTGAATAATGACACAATACCAGTTGTGGTGTGGTGTGGGGCATCGGTAGGTAAGGCCATGCAACTACTAAGTGTGGTACGTTGTGTGCAGCTGCAATCAGGGTTGTGTACGCTTGGTACATGGCCTCAGTTTTGCTGTTGATCTCCACTGAGCATGCAGTACCTGGTCAGGTGGGTGGAGATGTCTCGTAGTACATTTAGACAATTGTTTGTTATTTCTGTCACCTGCTGCTGGATGTCTGTCATTGGTTGTGTTGACTTGGTCCTCCCCATACTTGAATGTGTGTGTGTGTCTGTGAGTGTGTGGTGCTGGGGGTGGGTCGGAGTTAGGGTTTTCAACCTAATAATTTCCTCACTTTTGTCGCTGTGGAACAACCCTAACTAATGCATTAAACGGAGTTTTTGCCTCTAATATATATATATATATATATATATATATATATATATATATATACACACACACACACACATATATATATATATACAGAGTATATATATACTAGTATATATTTATGCAACAGGCATCAGTAGAAAAGAGTGTGATAAATCAATTTGTCTGAGTCACTGTGTGTATAAATTTATTTATAAATACAGTAACTAGGTCACACTTCATTTACTCACATAGGGGGTTGTGCACGAACAGGTGGTTAGTACGTGCCAGAGGCACATACCCCATCCGCATAGCTACACACCCACAGAAAGGTGCACACAGGCTGGTATTCAAAAATAGACACCACCTGTCTATGGCCCCACCCCCTCCAGTGTGCAGGACTGTGCAGGGTGGCCAGGAGCGGTGTTGTGGACCCAGGTGGGCATCCAATTGCATGCCCATCTTGAGTCCAGGAGTAGATTGCATGTGCGATATGGCAAGGATCCGGGTGCATGAATAGCCCCTGCAGGCATCTGGATTCACATGGCTATGCCCCTGTGACCAGCAGCACCCTCCTGGTGCACAGATGTCCCCAGCCCCATGCCTGAATGTCTCCCCCTCCTCCTTGCACATGTCCACCCCATCCCTGTGTGGCCAAACAATCCCTCTCAACACAGTGTCACCCCGTCCCCATAATGCCTAAGTATTTCCCCAACACATGTCTGCCAGTCCCCATATGGCTGTACACACACCCCACCCTATCACATGGCAGCCCAAGCCACATGCACATACCATACCCCCTATCCCCGACATGGGGCAGCCTGGTCCCCCAGTTTGCAGAATACAGATCCCCCACCACCAATGCATGTATGACCATTCCCTGTCAGTACCAATCATACTCACCAACTCCCACAAGTGGCAGCCCAGTCCCTGTGTAGAGCATGCCACCCCCAAACACACAGAGGTGCCCCGGTCCCAGTTTAGTATACAACCACCCCCAAACACAGGTGCCCTAGCCCACAACATCCCGAGTCCTGATCCTAGTACCCCCACCCCAACATTGGTGTTCAATGATCTTCCATCCCCTGCAGCACCAACATCACTACCCCAGCCACCCCATACCTTCCCATTCATGCTGCAGCTTGGAACGGCCAGTGGTGCAGCCCTCCACACACCTTCTCAGCCATTGGCCATCCAACTGATGCTGGGAGCATGCTGCCTATTTATAGGCAGCACATTCCCAACATCAGTTGTACGACGGGCAGCTGAGGAGAAGTGTGGAGGGCTGTGATGCTCTCCGGCCATCGCTGCAGCACCAGCAAGCAGGTATGGGGGAGGGGTGGGGGTGTTGTCAGTGCTATGGGGGGGTCCACTGTTCAACAATGACTGTGCTGGGGTAACGGGTAGGGGTAGTGCTGTCCAGACACCTATGGGTGTTGGGGAAGGGAGGACCACTGTCCACCAATGATTGCACTGGGTTAATGGGGTCATGAGTCAGAATGTGTGCACCTGGGCTCCTCTGTTCATGTGTCTGGGGGGTTCTCTGTCAACACCGGAGAGGGGGCAGATGGATATGGGTGTGTGTGCTGTGTGTACCATGGGGATGGGGTAGACATGCTGGGGGCTACTGCACACATGTTGCCAGGCCGGGGGGTCTCCAAGGGTGTGCGGGCCAGGCCACATATCACGGCTATGGCAGGATCACCCCTGGCATATCCCACTCGGCTCTATGCCCCCTGCAGAAAGCACTACATGTCTTTGTAATGGCATAGTGTTGGCACTTGCCTGGCATGTCCCCTACCCACCCCTGGTGTGTTGCTGTCCACTCAGCCAGGGGATCCGGTGTGAAGGGGCTTTATGCCCCTTTGGTGCATCCTGCACAGGGGGCATAATGGTTGTGGAGTGGCTACGTGTCATGGATACACGGCGCCTAGGCACACTGCACATTCGTGCATAGGCCCCACTGTTACTACATCACTATGCAACCCCCACCACCACCACCACCATTGGCCAGCGCTACTTAAATGCTTTCAGTTTCCCTCTCACATCTCTCACTGTATCTGTGCACATTACCACACCACCACTACATTTCAATCTGCAGCTTCCCTCCACGCTCCACTTTAAAAAGCAGTCAGTTTCTTAGGATTATCTGCTGCTGAAGTCTGCACAAACAGCAAACACATGCCAGAAAATTTTGCAGGGGCTCCAGTCGCATGCTACATCCCCCCAAGCTCCCACTTTCTCGAGTTGCCACTCTTGTCCCACTTTACAGCTCACCTCATTCCAGTACATTACAATGCTTCTCACTCCCAGAAAAAATTGAAAGTTTACCCTATCACCACTTTTTTCTTTTTTATCATAGAATGATTTTATTGAATTTTAGTTTAGCAAACACCAGTCAGTACAGTGCAGCACATGGAAGCCATTGTTAAGGTGTGCACAACCATTAACCCAATAACATACATTAACCATGTTAATCTTGACCCCAATAGACATGACAACAAAGCTTCTCAACAAGGTCACTGGATTGTTAAACAGCAATACACATTCATATTAGTGAAGAGATCACATAGGTGAAAAGAAGTTGGGACAAATGTCTGGGAAGGAAAAGGTGCTAAAGGTTCAAATAGGAGGGTTACAAGGAGGGAGGGGAGTCTTACACAGAGGAGAGTGTAAGTAGGCATTCCATTTAACCAAGTACCGGTCCAGTCACCCAGGTGGACGTAGGAGAGGCGTTCCAGTAGAGATAGTTGGCTAAGACTGCTCGCCAGACCGTCCAGGAGGGCAGGGTCACATGGCACCAGTGCATCAACAGAAGCCTTTTAGCCTCCAGAAGGGCAAACATCAGCCATTCATGTTGAAGAATTATCACCATTTTTTTTCCATATGGACCCACCAAACAGTCACGGTCACTCATTGCATCCTCAGTGCTCTTCCCCAACCTAACTCTCTTCCCGGGACCAACAGACAGTGCATGAAGACATTTATTTGAATGTAAAAAACCAAAAAGTGACACTTTACAATGTCAGCTCCCAAACACAGGTACTGACATGCCTCTGCTCCCTCTCGCTGAAGCCCCATGCCGTCTTTGCTTCTTTTTTTTTTAAATGGCCAGTAGTTCAGCCAATCAGCTCTATTGCCATAGCACCAGTGTCAGCATCATGATGGAGCATGCATGGCTATGCCCATGGCAACAACAGCTTAAAAACTCAGAGAGACACTAGAAACATAGAAACATAGACTTTGACGGCAGATAAGGACCACTTGGCCCACCTAATCTGCCCATTTCTCCTACCTACTGGATAAGCTGCAGATCCTAGTTAAACAACAGCCTATTTCTTCCTACCTCCCACAAGAATTGCCTGATGTCTGTCCTATGCATTCTTTAATTCTCTCACAGTTTTAGACCCCACAACCTCCTCAGGAAGGCAGTTCCATGCATCCACCACCCTCTCTGTGAAAAACTACTTTTTCACATTGCCCCTGAGCCGTCCTGCCTCTATCTACATATTGTGTCCCCTTGTTCTTGCACATCTCTTTTTCTGAAAGATTCTACCCTCTTGGACTTTGTTGATTCCACTGAGGTACTTAAAAGTTTCTATCATGTCCATCCCCCCCTTTCCTCAAGGATATACATATTAAGCTCGTTTAGTCTGTCCTCGTATGGCTTCTCTTGCAGACCCTGCACCATTTTAGCTGCCCTACTCTGGACTGCCTCCATCCTGTCTATGTCCTTGCAGAGATGGAGTCTCCAGAACTGGATGCAGTACTCCAGATGGGGTCTCACCAACTGTCTGTACAGAGGCATAACAACTTCCTGTTTTCTGCTGGTGATACCTCTCCCTATACATCCCAGTATCCCCCCAGCCTTCCCTAGTGCCATCTCACATTGCTTGCCAACCTTAAGGTCATCTGATATGATTACCCCAGGTCCCTTTCCATTTTTGTTGTTGTTACTACCTCCCCCCCATTGTGTACACTTCCCCTGGGGTTTTGTTCCCCAGGTGCATTATTTTGCACTTCTTTATATTGAATCCAAGCTGCCATAATTCTGACCATTCCTCTAACCTTGCCAAGTCCCTTCTCATCCATTCCACACCCCCTTGTGTATCAACCCTGTTGCAGATCTTTGTGTCATCTGCAAAGAGGCATACTTTTCCTTCCAGACCCTCTGCAATGTCACTTATAAAGACATTAAAAAGGACTGGACCCAGTACTGAACCTTTCAGTACCCCACTAGTAACCACCCATTCTTCAGAGTGGACTCCGTTTACAATTACCTTCTGTGTCCTGTTGTCCAGCCAATGTTTTACCCAGGCTACCACCCTGGGGCCCACTCCCAGGCTGGCTAATTTGTTTATTAATCTTTTGTGGTGGACTGTGTCAAATGCCTTGCTAAAGTCTAGGTAGGCCATGTCCACAGCCCCTCCCTGGTCTACTACTTTGGTCACCCAGTCAAAGAAATTGATTAGATTCATCTGACGTGACCTTCCCACTGTGAATCCATGCTGCCTTGGGTCCTGTGCCCCACTGGCTTCTAGGTACTCAACAATTCTTTCCTTCAGAAGTGATTCTATCATTTTCCCTACCACAGAGGTCAAACTGACAGGTCTGTAGTTTCCTGCCTCTTTCTTGCTCCCACTTTTGTGAAGGGGAATCACATCTGCCATCCTCCAGTCCTCAGGTACCACCCCATCCTCCCATGATTTATTAAAAAGGGTAGTCAGTGGTGTCACTAGTTCTCCCCTTAATTCTTTTAGAATTCTGTGGTGAATCCCATCAGGCCCCATTGCTTTGTCCACCTTCAGTTTTAGGAGTTCTTTCAGAACCCTTTCTTCTGTGAAAGGACTGGGAATCAACCCCCTATCCAGAGTGCTTCTGTTAATTGGATTAGGTACCTCTCCTCCTCCTCTTTTGTGAATACTGAGCAGAAGTATTCATTCAGTATCCCTGCTTTTTCACTGTCCCTCTCTGCCCACCCACCGTCCATTCTATTCAGCCTCACTATCCCTCCCTTTGTCTTTCTATGCTCCTTAATGTACCTATAAAAGGTTTTATCCCCTTTCTTAACCGAGTTGGCTATCTTTTCCTCAGTTTGGGCCTTTGTTGTTCTGACTGCCTTCCCCACTGAAGTCCCACAACATTTATTAATAAAAAAAAAGTAAATAAAAATAAAACAATAAAAGAATCATTCACACAAGGTCCCTATGTATAAAAAAAATTAAAACAAAATTAAAATATTATTTTATGTTTCCTATCTATATTTAATTACTGGTCATCATATTTTATATATGGATAACTGTGGTTATACCCCACATTACTATCACCCACAGAGCTGCCAGTCAGTGCATTTCAGTGTAGCAGACTGAAGTTACAGTGTAATCATATTTTAGTTACTATTCTGATTATACTTTTAAGTTTTTCTGTGTGATTACCCTCTAAATAAATGTCAGATAGACATAGACTGTTGAAACAGTGCACAAGACCTGCTTTCATGTGTAATTACACTTGTAAGAACAAATTTTAATAATGCCAAAAGTAATATAGTAGTACACAAATAGATTTGTTGTTACAATTTCCAGTAGCTATTACATGTATTGCTGCTTTTGCAAGAAAAAATTACATAATTCCAGAAGAGATGCAGTGGTAGTTGCACAACAGATTTTCTGCTACACTTTGTAATAGCTATTAAATGTATAGGTACACTTGTCAGAATTAATTGATTTGTGCCAAAAAGAATACAGTAGTGGCTGCACATGGAACTATTACTTAATGCAAATTGTGTAAGGACAAAGCACTCAAATGTGAAACAAGTTAACAACTACATAAGTAGTTACAGTGCAGTTATAGTGTAGTTATACAGTAGTTATAGTGTAGTTAATGACACTTAAAATAAAGCGTTACAGCGAAATGTTAAAAAAATGACCAAAACGAGAAACACTGGCCCAGGTATTCAAAGGGGTTGTGCATGGCACAACCCCCAATGCGCCCCAGCATGATATTCAAAGGGACAAGTTGAGCAGTGCAACTCCCGATGTGCTGGCACAGTGGTAATGTATGCGGTGCAGATGCAGGGGGTGTGCCCATGTATATGTGGTACATCCCGATATTCAGCCCTGGATGTGCAACGCATATGCTGGTGCAACCCCTACATGCGCTTCACACTGGTGCTCAAAGTTGAGCCAAAAGGCTCAAATGCTGGCCACTCACAGGCAGGTGGCTGTATTGCAAGGCACAACACAACAGCTGCCAGCCGTGGGTGGCCACCCGCTCAGCAGGAACACCATCCACAAGCACCCGGACCCTCCCTGGTAGTCTAGTGGACCCCCCCACCCTGTATGCCCAATCATGGGCTGTTGTAATATGAAAGAACAACCTGGTGGTCTAGTGGTTCCCTCCCCATATGCCCAATCACGGGCTGTTGTAATATTACATATTTACCTGGTGGTCTAGTGTTTTCCTCCCCATATGCTTGATTGCGGGCTGTTGTAATATTAAATATTAACCTGGTGGTGGTGGTACCCCCCTCCCACCCACCCACAGGACCCCAGCCAGCCTGGCACCCCCGTCATGACGGGCAGCACCCCACCGCATACCACCCATCCACCCACGAATGACAGTGTACAGTATGAGTCTGTACACCCTATTGTCTACAGTGTGGACCAATGGGCACCAGACCATACTGTACTGAGACCAGATATGTGAATGAACACATTCATTCACATATCTGGTCCTGTGTAGTACAGTATGGTCTGCAAGCCCATTGGTCCACACTGTGGACCAATAGGTGTACAGATCCAGTGTTTGGTAAGTTACTTTTTCTATTACTTTCTATTTCTTTTGAAAACTTGAAAACTTGTTCCAGGAAGCTCTGTGCAGTCACTAGCAAGGATGGAGAAGTACTAGAAAAAGTAATACACCTTACAGTTACAGTTACGTATTTTGTTCCATACAAAAACAATACAAAAGTAATAAAAAACTATAACAGATTACATTTTTTTAGAGTAATAGGTTAGTTACTAGTTACTTTCAAATAAATGTAATCAATTACAGTTACGATTACTTTCGTATAAAAAGACATTAGTAACTGTAACTGTAAGGTGTGTTACTTGTTCTAGTACTCTCCATCCTTGCTAGTGACTGCACAGAGCTTCCTGGAAAGTTTCAAAAGTAATAGAAAGTAATAGAAAAGTAACTTACCTAACACTGTACAGATCATACTGTACACTGTAATCCGTGGTGGCCGGTGAGGCGGAGGGTGCTGACGCCAATCGATGATGAGGGGTGTGGTGGTTGGGGTCCTCTGTGGGTGGGTGGGAGGGGGTACCACTGGACCACCAGGTTAATATTTACTATTACAGAAGCCCACAATCAGGTATATGGGAGGGGAAGGGGTTACAACTGCCCACCAGGGACCCAACCCCTGATGTCAGCAGCTAGACAGGGCGCCAGGTGCATTTCACCAGGATGCCCTGTGCAACGCATGCAAATGGGGCCATAATGACATGCAAATGGCTCCATTTGTGCCATCCATTTATTATGGCCCTATTTGCATGCCCACTTCTGAATATTGCGGGTGATGCACCCAGCACAACTACAGATGTGCTGGAGCAGTCCCGGTCCTCCCTATCTGGAGAATGTGCCGGCACATTGTACTTGCGCCTTGCACATTCTGTGCCATATTCAACAAATCACCTTTGAACATCTCCCTGTCTTTGCCCCGATGCATCTCGGATGCACTGCACCCCCACTTGTGACAGTGCCTGGTGCAGTCTGAATATCTGGGCCACTGTGTTTTTTCACATGATTTTTATCCCACTGGAAATGTTACTATACTTGCAGCTCAGGTTCACCAAAATGTATTTGCCATTGATCTTTAATGAACTGTAATCAGACAGAATGCAATCCAATCCAAACCAATTATGCCTTGCAGAAAATGAGCTTAGATGTGTCACAGGCTTTTGGGAATATGGGTGGCATTTGTCAGTAATTTGTTTAAAGTCTTATTTGTCTACATGGATAGGCCTAAATAAAGCCTTTTAGTGTGAGGAGGAATGAAAGAGGGAGAGACTGAGAGGGGTGTGTGTGTACTGTATATGTATATATATGTATGTATGTGTATATATATATATATATATATATAGATACACACATATATATATATATATATATACACACACACATATATATATATATTTATACAACAGGGCCCAGATATTCATGCTGCGCCACAAAGTAGCGCAATAGCAGGAGCAGGCGCAAGTCCAGTGCGCCCATGCACAGCACGTGCGATATTCAAACACTACGCAGGCCAAGATGCGCTTGAGTCAAACAACTGAATATCACACCAACCATGCCATGGTGCAACCAGGGATGCACAGTGGTGCAGGGTAGCAGCGCATCAGCACAGCCAGGGATCCACAGGGACAGGATGCAGGGGTCCACCACCCATGGAAGAAATTGGCAGAGGAGCACACAGCAGAACAGACATCGCCCTCCCACACCCCATGAACTGCACAACTGAAGGACAGCTGGAAGAACCACTGGCTCATGGAGACCAGCAACAATCCCACAGCCGGTACATGGTGCCCCAGCACACACCCTGGCAAGCTGTGACTGGCACACAAGGAGGTCCGGCCACCCCTTCCACACCATCCCACCTATAAAGAGCACACCCTGCACCATGATCCCCAGACACCCTGCCCAAGAGCAGTGCCCAACAGTGCAGGACACCCCATGCATGCCACCACCCCCACTGTGACAATGCAACCCTGTGCACCATGGAGCCATGCAAGGCAGCCCCACCACAAGCACCCTGCAGGGGGCAGCAGCAGACACTGATGCAACCACTGCATACACAGTGTCACCCTGCACGTCCCTCCCAGGTACAGCTGAGAGACCGACCATGCATCGGCACATGAGGTACCCCACATGCAACAGGGTCTGCCCCGGACCCCACCACCAGTGGTACAGCACCCTGCACACCCTCCCAAGGACACACCCCATCCCAACACTGGCCACAACAGCCAGCACACATACCCACAGTGGTGCATGGAAGCATGTACCACACAGGATGCAACACAGTGCATGGACAAACAGCCACCTATGCCCAAGAGCACACCAACACAGGAACACAGTAGCAGGTCAATAAAGCCACTGGCATGTGGCCATGGCAGCCGTGTACCCACAGCCAGCACCCTTCCATGGCACAGGTGTACCAGCCACCCTGCTCATGCACCATGAAACTGTATGCCACCAGCATGCGGCTGGAGCACAAGTGACAGACAGTACAGCACATCCCCTGCAACAGACACAAGTGACAGCATGGAGGGGGGACAACAACAGCGGAGGCCACAGTGCCTCCCAAGGCAGACATGCACCATAGCAGTGACAGGAAGCAACCCGGCATTGTGCCGGGTACAGTGCTTGTCCAGCATGGACAGCCACCACTGACATGCCAGCAGACCATGCAGATCACAGACATGCAAGGGTGTCAGCTGCACAGGCCATGGACGGTCTGATAGGGGTGCCATGGACACAGTGCATGCACTTTGGAACACTGCACACAGGCATCCAGTGCACAGGGAACAACACACAAACCACAGACAGTGACTGATTCCCACATCCACACCATAGGCGGTTCCCCTTCCCATGCCTGCACCACCCCTGATGCCATGCACACCACTGCAGCTGAGCACCAGTAGCCTGCTGCAAATCAGAGACCACCACAGTAGGCATAACAAAACAAATGTATTATAGAAAGGTGAAACAAACTATTTACAATTATGTACAAAAGGGGGGAGGCCCACATACCAGGTTTGGGTGGGTAAGGGGCAGAGGTGAACAAATGGGAGAGGGAAGAAGGGGTGTGATGGTGGGTCCAGGGAGGTAGGGTGAATCTGGGGACATGGAGGGCCTAGCATCCGCCCCGCTGTCCACTCCTGTGGTGCCTCCTCATCCTCTGCCTCCTTACTCCATGCTGCTCCATGTGCTGGAGTATCTCCATGGAAGCATGTGTGATCTGCAGGAGCTCCTGCATGGCCCTCTCAATCTCCATCATCTGCCATCCACCTAGGACAAGGGAGCAGAGTCAATATGTGAGAATGTCCATCCCCCTGCAGTCCACCCATTGTGCATGGCATACAGCCATGGGCACGCCCCTGTGATGGTGTGCGACCACCCACAGTGATCGTGTCCACAAGACCTGCCTACCCAGGTGCACACAGCCATGTGGACCACTGCACACACCCACCGCCCAAGTCCCGCATAGTACCACCGTGGCTGTACAGTGACATGGCTATGCGGTGCGAAGGCAGTGGCACAGCCAAGTACCCGGTGTACGCATGAACCACCAGCGATGCACGCCCACACATGCAGTGCCACAGGACAGTGCTGAGTGTACTGTGTGGCATGTATGTCAGTGGTGTCAATGGATGGAGGCCATGACCAGCCACCTACCCCACAACACAGCATGCACAGAATATCCTGGAAGAAAGGCACTCACCTGCATCTGCTGGATCAGGGCGGTGATGCTGGATGGGCCCAGCAGCCTGTGCCTGTTGCTGTGCTTCCACTGCCTCTCGGCGTGCCCACGCCTCTCTGGCTAGTCACCTCTCCTCAGGGCCTAGGGTGCAAACATGGAGAGGAGAACATCAGTACAAACCAGTAGCAAAGGCCCCCCCAATGTGTGCGATCCCACACAGCCCAGCCATGCCGCAACCCCACCACCACCACACTGCCCACACTGGAGGGCCCCCCCGTGTGGTGGATACAAGCCTACCGCGATACCCATATGGACGCTACCAGTGTATGGATGGAGCACCTACCTGGACATGGCATTGTGCCTCACCTGGCGCATGCCCGTAAATGGGCTAGCCTGTCTGGGTCCCTTCTCCAGAGGTCCCCGTAGCGGTGGCGACACTGCTCGGCTGTTCAGCCAATCCTTGTGGCCTCCTCTAGTGCCTCTGCCACCTCCTCCCAAACTGCACTCCTTGCCCTGTCCAAGGGATCATCCCCAAACAGGGCCCCAGCATGTGGCTCCACAATGGCCACCAAAATGGCCAGCTCCATAAAGCAGCTCTCCTCCTTGCCATCACTGCTGCAGGTAGGATCACAAAATGGCGCTCTGTAGTGCACATCCACCACATGCAGATGCTGCATGGTACAGCATTGCCATTCCCATTCACGCTGTCACCGAACAGCACAATAGGGGTGCACCCATGCAGACTCATGGTGCCTAGGGGCAAAGGTCAACCACAGGGTCAAGGGTCTGTCATGCATGGACCACCACAGTGCGATTGGGACTCCCTGCTTGTAGCGTGATTGGGTGCCTGTGTGAGACGCCCTGCAGTGGCCTACCACACTGTAGCACCATGGTGCCTATGGCGCTCCAGGGCACGAGCACCATACATGTGAACAGCACATTAGCACCACTGGCACAGTGGTGGCCATGCCCTGCACTGCCTCCCATGCTCAGCATGTCAGCAGCGCAGCAGGAGTCAGTGTCAGCACCCCGGGCATGCACCGTGTGGTGCCTACTGCACACGTCACAGAGCTGCGCCTTTGCTTGAGCACACTCAACACAATTGCGCAAGGCACAACAGTGCGATATTCAGCCAGCATATGCAAATCAGCTCATCAGCAATTCCATGGCACAGCTACTGCATTAGCATCCGCTTAAAGTTGCGCCTCACCTAATTTGCATGCCTTGCACTATATAAATGTGACATGGGGCTGCAGAGGCCATAGTTTGGTACTGCAGTCTATTGGGGTGGGTTGCATGCTGTTTGGAAGCATGGACTGTGGTGTGTGGGAGATGCATGGGACTGCACAATGAAAGGTAACACCTGTCATTCCCACAGGCTGTATAATGACCAAACATGAGGAAGGGGAAGAACAGGGATGCTAGAGAAAGAGGAGGCCCAAATTCACAGAGGTGGAATCTGATGCCCTGTTCGAGGCATATCTCAACAGGGAACCACTGCTCAGTGGACAGCGGGGAACACCACAGGCCTATACTGTGGCATGGCGTGAGGTTGCGCATGCTGTGAACCAGCATGGCAGCCACCAGCAGTCTGTGCAGGAATGTAAAAAGAAGGTCAGCATGGACAGGAGGAGGATTAAGGACAAGGTGGCTGCCATCAGGGCAGCATGTGCTGCAACCAGTGGTGGACAGCTGGATGTGCCATGCCTGATGCCACAGGAGGAGCAGGTGGCCGGCAGCATGTGGTGTTGTGCCATAGAGGGCGTTCCAGGTGGTGGCTTCCAGATGGGTGTCAGCCTGTCACTGCATGGTAGGTCCTGTGCTGTCACTGTGTGGGAGGTGGGGGGAATGCCACAGAGTAGGGTGGAGACATTAACGCTATTCTGTTACCTTACAGCTCCTGAGTGTCTACATGGGTCAGCGGTGGTGGGTGTGTCCACCGTGGACAAGTCCCTGGACATGGAGAGGCACCCATCCACCCTCCACAGGTGTCTGAGGGTCAGGACCACCACATACCTGCCTGTCTGTCCGGACTGAAGATGGTGGTGCTGGTGTAGATGAGGCCCTGCCTGTGTCCCAGTGTGACAGCGGCCATGGTCTCCAGCATGCTGGGACATGGACTGGTGCCAGATCAGGCACTGATGATGATGGATCACACATCCCGGACAGTGATATGTGTGAGATGCAGGATGGTCCCACAGCAGGGGACGGCATGGGCGTAGACATGGGTGGTGCCACCGTGGAGGCCTGCATGACATCACAGTCCCAGCCTGTGCCTGTATGCCCCAATGGGGCAGCACTGGTGTGTGTCCAGGCTGGTGGGGCTGTTGAGCCCTGGTGATCGGTGGCCAGAGGGGCAGTGCCAGCAGTTGGCAAATGGGGACAGGGGCACAGTGTCGGGGGCAGCATCAGTGCACCACATGTGGATGTGCCCAGGCATGGCTCTGGTGTGCAGCACCCAACTTCAAGTGGTGCTGCCTGGCATGGCCAGGAACACCATGAGGGACAGCATGCCGATCAGGCAGATGACCTCTTTGATGAGCACAGTCGCATACTCCAGGATTCAGTGGATCAGCAGTTGTGGCTTGTGATGGCAGTGGATGCACTCAGTGTGGTTCTGCACCAGGCAGAGGAGCGGCGCAGCAGGGACCATGGTCTGTTCCTGGCAGGGATGGACCAGCTGCGGAAGGATGCAACCGCTGCCATTGACAGGCAGGCATGTGCAATCACTGCTTTCATGGCCACTGTGGGCACCCAGTTCATTGCCCATGCACCACAGACACTGCACAGTGTCATGTCCACCCCCGTACCCGGCGTTGAGTGACCCCTTCCATGTCGACACTGGGTTCAGCTGTGGGCATACTGAGCACACCTGGTGCAGACATGTTTGGTGAGCTGCAGACCCCTGCAGGAACACGGTCGCGTTCTCACAGCGTCACCCCGGGGGACCATCAGTGCCACCCCATGAGGCCAATGGTCAGCCTTGCATGGCTGACAGGTCTCGGCGGGGCCTCCTGTGCATCCATGGTGGCTGTGGCACTGTGCCACATGACTGACCTGTCTCCCACCATGGCCACTGACTGCCGCTGCCCTGCGTGTGGTGTGTTGTGCACCATATGATGCATGGGTGGGGTACCCAGCCCTGCACACACACGGTCCATGTGCACACCCTCCTGGCTGCTGGCCACTGTGGCATGTGCATGATGATGCCTGCATTGCGCTGTCCACCAGTGTGCAATGGTGCCCAGCATCTGAGACACGCACAGTGATGGCCACTGGGCGTGGTCGTGTGTGGACCTGTGTGTGGCTAGGGGTTGCAGTCGGGGTCGGTGTGCCTTCTACCCCTTGTGCATGTCTTGTGGTGTGTGTGTGTGTGTGTGTGTGTGTGTGTGTGCATGAGCATGTGTCGTGTTTGGCCATGCCCATCCCTGACGGCGTGTGCGGATCCACGCTCAGTCCCATTCACTTGCTCCCATCCACGCCTGGGGTTCATCCATGCCTGTCTGTGGGTTGTGCCCTTGCCATTGGTGGTGGCACATGGCCCCATGACCTACCTGTGTTGGCCGAAGTGCTCCTCTGTGATGGTGTCCCGGTGCAGTTGCACCACCCAGAACAGGCAGGGGTTCCTTCACCCAGGGGGTGGCTGTCCATCACCATCTGGACTGGTGTCCTCATGTCCCCATCACTGTCCCCCTCTTTGATCTCTACGGTTATCCCACAGTCGTTGGCCATGTTGTGCAGGATGCTACAGGCCAGTAATAACCCACAGGCCTTCGAGGGACTGTACTGTAGGGCACCGCCAGATGTGTCCAGGCACCGGAAACATGACTTCAGCATCCCGAACACCCGCTCAATGACATTACGTGTGATGGCATGTGCCTCATTGTACCATTGCTGCGATGGGGTCACGGGGCACTGGTATGGTGTGAGCAGCCAGGGACAGATTGGATATCGACTGTCACCTATGTATAGAGGGTGGATATTAGTATGGTGGTCTGTGTGGCTCTGCCTTGGGCTGTCAAGGCCGGTACCCATGGCACCTCTAACTATGCCTCCCCCCCACATCTTTTTTTTTTAATTATATTTCTTTATTAGTTTATAGAGCGATGAAAAATATGAGCGAATGGTACAGGGAATACACACCATAGCAAATTACAGTAATCACTTAATGGTAACAGTAAAAAAAACTGCAGAATTCTGTAGGAATCCCTGAGTCTTGTAAAATAGTAAGGAACCCCCCTTACCCTCAACCCTTATCCCCTTACCCCCATCTCCCCCACCCCTGGATGTGTCTTCTTAAAAAAGAGACGAATCTTATTGCATGTAGCATGCATTATAATGTAACCTGCATATAACAAGAAAGTACACAATGAGCTAATAGCCGCTAAGGAAGCCAGAGGTGTTCCCATCAAGACATTAGTTCAAATAAAGAGCATTTAATTTACCCCATTTCCGCTCAAATGAAGCCAAGCGATTCTGGGAGCTTGCTATTAATCTTTCAGTCCGAAAGCAAAGAGAAATTTCACTGATCCATTCTGCATACGATATAACCAGTTAGTCCATCCAGTGCCTAAGGACCAATCTTTTGACAACTATAGAAATTAAAGCCATATGGAATCTACGCTCCATAACCTGTATATTGCAGAACATCCCTAGAATACATACTTCTATAGTAAATTAATCATCTAGACCCAAAAGAGGGTCTAGGTTAGACTGGATGGTCCGGCATAGCAGAGCCACCTTGTCACACTGCCAAAAAATATGTACCAGGTTCCCTTCCACCATGCCGCACCTTGTACAAAGAGTTGAAGGTAGTCTATCTAATTTAGCCAACTTGACAGGAGTATAGTACAAGTTATTCAATATATGATATTGAGTGAGTCTATGCCAATCCTGAGAAAGATACCGGTACATATCTACCCAAATCTGGTCCCAAACTAGAGGGGTTTCTGGCAGAAGAGAGGACCAACATTTGGAACCAATCAGGGGATTAGGGAATTTAATGTCCAATAGAAAGGAATAAATCTTGGAAATGCTATGGGCCTTGTTTGCCTGTTCTTGTATCTGGTCTAGGAAGGGCTTAACTTGAGACGATGTGGGGTTGGACCCAAAACTGGAGGCCACTAGGTGTCTTAGCTGGAAGACTTTAAAAATGAACTTCTGAGGGATATTATATTTGGCCATAACCTCTCCCGAGGATAAAAGAGAATTATTCAGGAACAAGTCATCAATGCAACAATCCCTCAGCTGAGGAAGCCAGTCTAAGGAGAGCGGGAGACCACCGATCTTAACATTTAAATTTAGGATAAGAGGCTGGGTAGTGTCTTTCCTAGGAGAAAGATTGAAAAAATTCCAGCATTGATTCAGGACTTTAATGGAGGTACCAATCACGCTACCTTGTAGAGGGGGAGGTAATGTGGAGAAAGTATAGTAAAATATTCTGGATGGTTGGAGACCATGTTCAATTAAAATCTTTCTCTCGAGTTGTAACCAAATTGGTAGATAATCATCTGCCCTCAAGTCGTACCACCTCCCGATTTTCGACATGTGACTTGCCCTGTAGTATAGCATGAAGTTGGGAAGGCGAAGCCCTCCCTTTTTCTTAGGTAAGTTGAGCTTTAAAAAGGCTTTCCTGGGTTGCTTGCCTTGCCAAATAAACTTGGGGATAGACCTGTGGAGGTGTTGGAAATAGGACATCGGTAGATATATATTCATTAGACTAAGTGTTTAAAAAACCCGAGGCAAAACATTTGTCTTAACGATATTTATATGACCCCACAGAGATAGAGGAAAAGCAGAGCATCTCTGAAGATCGTGATGTATTTTAGACAGCAAGTCGTCCAGGTTAAGCTTCCTGAAAACTTCAGGTCTTTGGTAAGGTAAATACCTAAGTATTTAAAGGACAAAGGGACCCATTTCATGCCAAACTGGGAAAAGTTAACCTGAAGTGTGTTGACATTCAGCGGAAATATGATTGATTTAGCTAAATTCAGCTAGTAGTTAGCCACCTGGATAAACCGGGCAATAATGTGCAATATGTGTGTTAGAGACGATTCCGGGTTGGTCAAGTGTAAAAGAATATCATCAGCATAGGCCGAAAGAACCAGAGACTGTTGCTGAATGAAACATCATGTGACCAAGGGTGAGTTCTTGATACTGAGAAGGAGAGGCTCCAAATATAAATTAAACAAGAAAGGTGACAGGGGATATCCCTGCCGAGTGCCTGTAAATAATGGGAATTGAGAAGAAAAGACCCCGTTACAGTAAATTCTAGCAGTAGGAGATTTGTAGACTAACTTAATCCATTGGATGAAAGTCTCCGGGAAGCCCATTCTCCCCAATATAATCCAGTGAAATTCCCAGTGAACTCTATCGAAGGCTTTCTCTGCATCCAATGATACCCAAGCCATAGGAGCTTGGGAGTCCTGGGCAGCCTGGAAAATATGTGAGAGAGTGCACAGGTGGTCAACTGAGGATCTGCCCTGGACAAACCCTACTTGTTCAGGACTTAACAAGTTGGACCAGACCTGTTTGACTCTAAGGGATAGAATTTTTGTTAGAATTTTAATGCCATAGTTTAGTAGTGAGATTGGTCGATAACTAGCTGGGTCCGTCGGAGACTTGTCTGGTTTCAATATCAAAACAATAGTGGCTTCTAGCAGGGAAGGGTCCAGAATATCAGAAGTAAACATGTACTCGAACAGTTTCATTAAAAGGGGAGCAAGTTCTTTACCAAATACTTTGTAAAAGTTGGAAGAAAAACCATCAGACCCCAGAACCTTGTCTGGAGTAAGTTCTCTGATCACCTCTTCCACCTCCGCCACCATGATAGGGGCAATCAGAGTCTCCTTGGTGGGTCTGCAGGGAGGGAGGGAGGGAGGAAGGAAGACCTCCAGAAATTGGTCCACATGAGAATGAGAAAGGTGGGAGGAACCACTGCCATAAAGTTCCTTATAAAAAGGACTCAAAAACTCATGAGATATCCCTGGGATAGGTTTTAAGCGAGCCATCAGAGGATAACAAAGAGGGAATCCATCTCGATCCCTCCACCTCCCTCAAGCGAAGAGCCAGCATCTTACCAGATTTCTCCCCTTGATCGAGATAATGGGCCTTGTTTTTGAGGAGGGCATACTCTGCCTTATCCCTTGCCCAGTCTGAATACTCATTTCTAAGTTTCATTAGGGCTTCCAGATCTACTTGGGAAGATGAAGAGGATAACTTATTTTCCGCCAACCTAATTTGATTCGACAACGACATGATCTTAGCCTACCTCTGCTTTTTCCTTCTGGATGCAAGTTTAATAAATTCCCCCCGATGAAACATTTAAGGGAGTACCAAAACAAGTCCTCCCTCCCAGTTGAGCCTGAGTTGGTCTCCACGAATGAGGAGATTAGAGATCTAATATGGGAAATTATACACTTTTCTTTTAAGAGCTGGGTATTTAGTTTCCAGGAGGTGTCTCTTTGCACCTGCGGGTTCAGGAAAACCAGGATCCATGCCACAGAGTGATCTGATACCACAATGGGCTCGATGCCTTACTGCAGTACCCCAGACAAAAGGTTATTACTAACCAAAATTAGGTCAGTTCTGGACCATGTCTTATGTGCCTGAGAATAGTAAGAAAAAAGTTGTCTTGTGGGATTAAGTAGACGCCATGGGTCGCACAAGCCTATTAGGTCCATAAAATTCCTCATGGCCAGTTGTGAGGAGGAAAGTGGTTTCAGGGGTCTATAGAATTTATCCAGATCTTGCGACGGAGCGATATTCCAGTATCCCAATTATTAGCATTGAGGGCAAAAATCCACTCAACTTTTCAGCTAAGGTCATGAGAAAATCTGGGTCCTCACCCACTGGGGAGTAGATTGACCCTAATACTATCCCAACATTATATAGCAAGCCCTTCACAATAATGAATCTGCCTTCATGGTCCGTTAAACACTCTTCTGCCAGAAAGGGTATATGCTTCTTGACCAAAATGGTTACCACCTACTAGAGGACGACCCACATGAAGCAAAAACTTGAGCATAACCCTGCCGGTGAAGCTCCTTGACTTCTGGTGATAGTAAATGGGTCTCTTGTATCAAGAGAATATCTACATTCAGGAGAGCACAGTTTTTGAGAACCTGGTACCTTTTAGTTAGGTCTCTGACACCTCTTACATTCCACGTTGCAATTTTAAGTGCTGTAACACTCATTAGCAAGTAAACAAGACAACAGTAGGATATATAAACCTGGAGAAACAAACCACCCTAGAAGGCACATCCTACCCTCCCCCACCACACATAAACAACCACCCAACCGTACCCCTCCCCTCTACCCCCCCTTCAAAATCAATAAAGAGTAGTTGGAGTAGCATAGATTCCAAATGTGATACTGCTATCCTTACCAGATCCAATACCGAGAAGAAGAACCCTATTCTCCACGCTCTTCCCCCCAACCCTTGAACTATGTACAAATGTTCTCCTGACTGCCCCCTGAGAAATATTAAGAATGCTAGTGCTTGGGTCAGGGAACAAAGCCCCAAAAGCATCCTCTTGGTGGAAGACACAAACGATAGCCCCGGACCAGTATAGTAAAGAAGTACCTTTTACTAAGTCTAAAATTATCACCCCATGAGCGCTGAGGACTTCCTGACTGAGATATCCACCAGCAGGGATGCTTCTCCCCCTCTCATTGGTGCACTTAGCAGTTCCTCCAGGGCCAGCTCCCCCACGGAGCTTCCTCCCCAACCCCTGAGGAGTCTAAGTGAGCCCTACAAAATAGACCTGAAAAATTGAGGACCTGACTGGAGTCTGGGAATCTTCTAATCTATAGACATGCCAAACATTCGTAACCTTGGAGAAGAGTGGAGTAGCACGTATGGAGTTGGTAAAATAAATCTTTCGGGAAGGTGCCCCGTTACTTCCAGGCATGATTTGACAAAGCCACGATTAAGGATAGGAACCCCCAGGAGCTCCCTAAATTCCAGTCTCTGCCATGGGAAAGTTGGTCTCTGGCCAAAATGCTGTCTATCTGGGTTACCCCATAACCCTAAATTACCAACTGCCATCTAATCCCCCTAGCACCTCAAGAACGTGACCATGCTAAACAACAAGCATGAGTTTAAGGCTGACTAGCCTAGGGGTGCAAATCCCTGAAACCCCAGTAGCAGCAATGAGAATATCAATCAGTCCCTCTAGCCCTGGGGGCCGAATCCCGCAGATATTACCAATTCGTGCTGAGGGGTCATACCCCAGATTATATGACTTTGTTGGGCATTAGGAAGCAGAGCCATGTTGATATCTAGCAATCACCTCACTGGAATGGCCACGATAACGGCCCCATAATCCACACTGCCTATTATCACCCCATCCATTGCACCCCTCTCAAAAGGGCATCCTGAACTGTACAGCCCATTCTTAACCACAAGTATTCAAAACTCGCCTAGTGGTCTCTCATAACCAAACTGCTTATGGAAATTCACTACAGCTGGGATTACCTGAACAGGGGAAGCACAGGAGGAACCAGGGGAGTGATAAGTACTGGAGGGACCAAATGGTCCGACCAGTCCTGCATCATGTAGAAACCTCCACTAAACCAAGAGTTCCCCCCTAGCCTACCATCAAGCCTCACGAGCCATCACGGGGACCAGGCCTACCAGGCCGCACACTGGTCTGTCTTGCAGCCCCCCATCACCAGAAAAACCAAACAAGAGAGAAGAGAGAAAAAAACATCAACAAAAGGTGAGAGTCCAAAAATGTGGTTTAGAACAGGAGATAGCTTCTTGACACTTCTTCAGAGATTCAACCCAGTTTGAACAAGTTGGGTAACTTGAGACAGAGAGATCCAGTGCAGCTTTCTCTGGGGATTCATAAGTATACCAAGAACCCTCGATGGCTACTTGTAGCTTGGCAGGATAGTTCATTTTGTAGCGAATACCCGCTGCGATCAACTTGCTAACTGTAGAATGGAAAGCTGAGCATTTCTGCCTCGTCTTGTAGGGAAGATCTTGAGTAATACGTAGCTTCGAACCACTCCATAAAATTGCTTGCAGCTCTCTTGCTTTTAGTAATACATGCTGCTTTTCCAAGAAACTTAAAAACTTGATGATGATGAGCCTAGGCGGTGCTCCAGCTGTAGGTTTCGGCCTGAGAGAACGATGAGCACGTTCTATATGGTATTGTGGATTGAGAGGGGAAGGCCCAACAACTTTGCTCAGAAACTTCTGGAGAAAAAGAATGATATCAGGGCCCTTCTCAGTCTCAGGGAGGCCCAGAATCACCAGATTGTTTCTCCGGCTCCTTCCTTCTAAATCTTCAGTTTTAAGTTGTAGTTTACTGATCTGCTGTCTGAGATGGACAATCTCTGGGTCTATCTTCTCCCTCCAGGTCTCCAGGGAGGTAGTTCTTGCCTCTGAGTCCCCCATTCTGGTGGTTAGAGTGCTGAGGTCTCCTCTTAACGATTTCAACTCGGTAGAAATGTCATCTAAGCATTTTCTTAAACAGTATGAGCTCTTGAAGGAAACGATCCTCGGTAAGAGGAACTGGTGAAACATAGGATGGGGTTAATTTAGCTGCGGACCCCGAGTTCTGGTTTTTAGATTTTTTAGAAGATTTTTCGGGTGTGGATGGTGGAGTGTGCTTCATGCCAGCAGGTCTCATCTCCGCTTCCATCTCAATCTTCCCCCGAATGCATTAATATGCACAAAGCAAAGTGCTACCAGAAAGAGAGGAGTGTTATCAATACTCCAGATTTAAATCAGAGCTTTAGACATCAGTTTTGTAGGATAAAAATAGTTTAAAGAGGGTGGATATCAGGAGCTCCGCGAAAATGCTGCCTCTAGCTGCACTGCATCACGTGACCCCCCCACACCTGCCCATGTCATCCTGCGTGATGTGCATACTCACCCACTAGGTGGCCAGTGGGGATGTCCCCACTCTCAAACCTGTGGCACAGTGCAGACTGGTGCTAGATGAAAACATCATGTGCTCCCCCAGGGTGCGTGGCACAGACATTGGTTATGTGCCCCCGGCATCGCACACCACCTGGCAGTTGATGCTGGCGAAACCCTTACGGTTGATGTATGCTACACCATCTGGGCCAGGTGGTGTGTGGATGGCCACATGAGTGCAGTCAATGGCCCCGAGCATGCCAGGCATATGTACTACTCTGTGGAACTCTTGTATGTGTGCTGTGCACTCCGCCTATGTGCTGGAGAAATGGATGTACTCCGCAGCATGTGGCAGCAGTGAGCTGAGGAATTGTGTGAGTAGGCATGATGCGGCCGACTGGGTTATGCCTGTTGTGTCCCCTGTTGGTCTCTGGAACGTGCCCGTGGTGAGCAGGCACATGACAGCTGTCATCTTTGTCTCCACTGACAGAGCATGGATCCATCGTGTGGGTGCCTGCATCTCATCACTGCACAGCTCACAGAGCCACCTCAGGATCGCCAGGTTCAGGTGGTACCAGCCCACAATCTCTGTGTCGCTGTACTGCTCGAAGGTGATGTGGGCTCGGTATCACATGTTGGGGGCATACCACCGACAGGCCCTTCTATGGCTGTACCCCCCTGCTGCCTACCTTCTCACACCCCTCATTACTGCCTCCATCTGGATGGTGGCACTGGCCATGTCCCTGGCTGGTGTTCCCCCCAGCAGATGTTATCCCATTCCCCCCGCTGTCCTCTGTGATGCTCCCCCTGCACCAAGTACATCTCTGGCCTTTGGCTGTCCTGCCTACTGCCACTGCTTTCACTACACTGCAGCACTATCCTGTCTGTCCTGCATGACTGACTCGGGCTCCCCACTCCTGTCCTGTGTGGTCACAGGTGTGCCCTGTCCTGCTCCTTCACTGTCCCACTCACTGCTGCCCTCTTTGTTTTGGCTGCCAGCTGACTCCCACCTCTGGCTTCCCAGTAGCGTTCTTGCGCCTCTCTCTTGTTTCTTTTTATTTTTGATCATTTCTGCTATCGCGCAACTTCTGCTAGCTCCCCTATTGTGCATGGCGCATGCTGTTGAATATCGCACTGAGCCATTTATTCATGGTTCCTCCCCCTACAGTTGCACATGCATTCATTACCATTGCGCCTCTACAAGACAACTTGAGCTACGCAGCTGCCTCCCGCTGAATATCACACAATGGCGATTTCTTATTGTGTTATGCATCTCGTTGCACATGTTCGCAACCCTTTTGAATATCTGGGCCTGTATGTTTTGGGATAAATGCAGGGATAAAAAGTAATATCTTGGCCAGGTCATGGAGATAGCAATGATATGTTCACATGTAAAGATATCATTGATATCACCACTTTCCTATATGTCATCCTCATGAAAGTGAAACAATTTGCAGGTGTAGTAAAATAGTATGAAATAGTCATAACCATCTCATATTAAAAAACTTTCATCTAAAATGTTCTACATAGCCTTCTTAACACCTGCTTGCATGTTTGCACAGCATGTGAGTGTACCCCCCAAGACACTGGAATGGCAGCAGAAGTGATACAGTTGCTGAAACATGATGATGGATGCCTCTTGTATGTTTACAGAGTTGTATGTTCTTTCTGTTACCTTATGGTGTCTGTTTCTGATTGGTTGTGTTGCCTTGTACCATCCCATGCTTGTATTGGTGTTGTGTGTTTGTGGGGGAGGGATTCGGAGTTAGGGTTGAAAACCCTAATGTTGAATTTCCTCACTTTTGTCGTTGTGGAAGCAACCCTAACTGTTGCATTAATGGAGTTTTTTGCAATGAATTTCTTTCCTTTTTAAAAATCCAATTGTAGAAATTAAAGGAAAAGTGTGACTCCTACCGGGATTTGAACCCAGGGACCTTACCATTCTGTGGCATGCTCTTAATCACTTGAGCCATAGGAGCCCCAAGTCATTACTCATTCTGAGTTTTCCCTTGAAACACACACATGCCTTTCATGGTGTTGCGAAACAGCAACTAGCCAGTCTCTCAAGACTCAAATTACCTCATATTTCTTTCTTTCCATGCAGTTAATAAGCACTGCAAGGCAATTTTGAAAATTCAATTGCAGAAATGAAATGGAAAGTGTGACTCCTACCAGGATTCGAACCCAGGGACTTTACCATTCCATGGCATGCTCTTAACCACTTGAGCCATAGCAGACCCAAGTCATTAATCTTCCTGAGTTTTCCCTTGAAACACATACATTCCTTTCATGATGTTGTGAAACAGCAACTAGCCAGTTACTTTTTGAGAAAGACATACAAAACTTTTAAACCTCTTTTTTGTGACACCAAGCAAAAGTGTTCCATGATAAAATACAACATGCAGCCTATTGTCAAAGTACTGTTTTTTTTTATTATCACAACTCATGGCTGACTGCCACCCGCCTCCCCCCACATCCCTACCTCCACTGCAATGATTCTCTTTAGAAACATAACATGTTTCATTCTGTCCTCAACATACAGTTATTTACCTCTGTGTGTTCAAGGAATGAAATACATTTCCATGACCTATGAACTGTATCACAACAGCATTTATGAATGGATAGATCTCTAAATAGAGCATTGCTTTGATGCATACAATAACAATCTAGTACATACTAAACAGAGCTTGACTGAGAAATAATACACAAGACACATAACATAAGTTTAAAATATTTTTTTTAAGAAAGTCCAATGTAGGTATTGCCAAATTGGATAGTTGTTCCTGGGAGGAGTGAAAAACCAGTTCTCTTGCACAACATGTAAAAATATTATTGAGACTGTGGTCTTCAAATGTGTTTTATATCGAAACACATCACGTTGCTTCAATTTAAAAAAAAGTGTATTTTTCTGTGTTTTAAGACAAATGCAACAAGGCATTATTCATTTACTTAAAATAACATCTCTGTTGTGATTATCAACATGATACTATAACAATAATAAAGGCATCAAACTATCTATTGTTTTATATTAAAGACATGTTAAAGCATATATATTTGAGTTTGCTGCTTTTAAGTACATTAAATTGCTCTAAGTGTAATTCTAAAGGTATCAAAATCACTAAGCATACATATTTATAGCTTTTAAAAAATAGTGGTGGCATTGACCTAATTACAATATAACACTAACATTAGTACTATATTATTTTAGTTTTAAACAGAATTATTATGATATATAAATCATGACATTTTTGACAAGTAAGTATTTTGATTAATTACAAACTATTTTTCATAGTATTACAGATACATAATTTAAAACTATATATACCACTTTTTTCCTGAGAATACTATTAATCTAAATATGTTAATATGTTTTTTTCAAGTTAATTCACTATGCCTATTTATCATACCAATACTTTAACCTATGAAACTTTTTTTTTTTTTGCACAAAGTTTAGAGCAAGATTTATATTTTAAAAAGGACAGGCTTTTGAAATCACAGTTAACTGTAAAATTAGCTGACATGTAATGCATGCCAATCACTGAAGTACACTGCATCAACTTATACATAGCAAACAGCGTACCAAAGTTCTGCACATTTAAAATGCAATGCAGATACTCACATCAGTAGATGTCTTATACATATACCAAGAATACAATCAGCACAGCACATATTGTTGCACTCAGTCATCAGTTACACAAATTGCTGTGGTATCACTATACCAGGCACTGTATGGCGTATATGTTGCAAAATGTCAAAGTTCAAGTCTATTGTAAATGTATTGTGCACATAACCTCATTATAGCACATATTATTTATGTAAAATGTAGCTGAGGTTTCAAAATTGCATCCTGTAGAATTTTATTTAATACTTATTGAACTGGAAAATCCTCATCCGACCCCCCCAATAGTGGCAATCCTATAAAAGAGCAGGAACACACCAATGATTTGCATTGTAGTATGGATGTGCACAAGTATCCATCTATGAAATGAAAAGTAGTAATTGTGCAAATCCACACACATATACATACATATATATATATACATATATACACATACATATATACAACCAGCTTAAATGTGCTGAATAACATTTAATGTAATGCAAATGCATTAAATGTTAAAGATTCTCACATAACATGATATGTATAAAAAGCATGCACAGTAACAAAATATATAAAATTGGCTTTCTGCACATAAGCTTGTACTTCTTGCTAAGAAAACTCAAGCAATGTTACTTGGATCTGCCCCTAAACTTAGGACATGTCAAACTCCCCTACTGGTGCAAGACCACAGTGGCACACAAACAGAATGTGTTACATCTTTTAAGTACCTGGGAATTCTTCTGGACCAATCCCTGGACTTCGGCCTGTATATACAATCTGCCTGCAAGGCAGTGAGTCCTAAACTGGGGGTTTGGCTTACAAGTCCAGTTTCATGTTGACTCCCTCTGCTAAACTTGCTGTTGCCAGAGGCATATTACTCCCTGCCCTCACCTATGGCATGCTGACCTTTGCTGTCACACATAAAACCATCCTTCATAAGTGGGATGTCACTTATAATAATATCTGTCGATACACCTCCTCGTCACCACGACTTAAGCACCACTGCTAACTGTACAGGAACCTGGGCGGGTTATCCCCCTCAGCTTGCCATCAATATTCTCTTGGCTCCCTGATTGACTCAATACTCAGAAACCAGACTCCTTCAGTGCTTGAAACATTGCTGGTACCTCAGACCTCCTCCTAAAGACTGTGATCAGTAGATAAATCCCTGCAGAATGCACCTAGATGTAAAACATCAAAAGGCTCTGTTGCCTTCAATCACTCTGCTCCTAAGTTTTGGAACTCTTTCCCCCAAGCACTTTAAATATCTGGATCCCATAACAGCTTCAAAAAGGAGCTGCACTTACATGTATCCCTTGCTTATCTCTGCACTTGTTTTAATCCTCCCTAATCCACTCACCCACCAGATGCTGCCTGGCCTAACTTTAACCTCCCTACTTCATGGCACTTCTTACCCTTACTATCTCCTTGAGAACTAATCTACCCCAACTCCACCCCCACACCTGAGTCTTATTTCAGAGCATGTGATAATGCATCCTGCCCAGTCAGGAATTTGCCCTTGCCTTGTTTCGCTGCCTATTAGAATATTCATTGTTGTGACTAATTTGAACAATATTTCTTTGCTGCTATGTTGTGGTTTCTTTTCCTAGACTGTGTAGGTTTTCTCTGCCTAAACATTCTATGTGAATTGCATTGATTGTTTTTGTTCTGGCTGCATGTATTCATTACTACTAACTGTTTTGACCTATGCTATTGTAATTTCATTGTATTCATGCTATGTACCTGTCTTTGATTGTTGTGCTCTCCCGGGTCATGCCTTAAAATACTAATTTCATGGCTAGTGCACCTACCTGGTTAACAAAAACTAAATAAATAATTTTTTTTTTTTTCAAAAACAAGAAGTAGAAGGAAATGTAGCATCAGGATGCTACCAGTCTTAAAGCAGTATCAAATGTATATACATATTTACAATACTGAGTCACAGTTTGGTGGTTTGTACAGTCATATCTGGTGAATCACTTATATATTCCTTTCAGGAACATATCATACAGCCATCAATGGTTTTAACATTATATATTGTTATGAACCTATGAGAGCATTAAAGAAAAAGTCAAACAACGGTTCAGAATCATATCACTGCATGTGTCAAGATATAACCTACTTGCTGACATATAAGTGCTGTCCAGTGCCCTCAAGTCTTCTTGGACTATACTCATGCCAGTCTCGTAAGTAGACATCAAGGTCACTCATGTAGAGCATAACAGAAAAAGGCATAATAGTTTTAACTGTTAGAAAGCTGCAAATGTATTTGTTATGAGTAGATATTAGTCTGCCATGTCACTCAATAACAGCTGAGATATGCAATAAAAGGTGCAACACTGTTTGGTAGTCCTCTAAGTGTAACAGTACCACTCACACAAAGCATGAAATGCATCACAACAAGTTGAGTTTGCCATAAAGAGGTGTTACAGTGACACATCAAGAGCACCACATACTGTATGAGTTGCAGACACCTTGTGTGTACCAACATAGAAACCCTTCTGAAATACATGTCAATCATAAAGCCAAAGACATGTAATGATTAAGCATCTTATAACTACATGTGCCAAGATATAACTGACTTGCTGACACATGAGTGCTGCCCAGCTACCTCAAGTCTGCTTGGACTGTGCTCATGTCAGTCAAATAAGCAAAAACATCAAGGTGACTCATGTAGAACTAACTGAGGCAGTCCAGAGAAGGGCAACCAAAATGGTGCAAGGACTGCATCAGAGAACATATAAGGACAGATTAACGGAGCTCAATATGTATACCCTAGAGCAAAGGAGGGAGAGAGGTGATATGATCGAAATATTCAAACACCTTAAGGGCATTAACAATCTGAAAGAGTCTAACATGTTTCAATATAAGAAAAATAGCAGGACAAGAGGACACATCATGAGATTAGAGGGAGGCTGATTAAGGGGTAATGTGAGGAAGTTCTTATTCACAAAAAGGGTGGTGGACGCATGGAACGGCCTACCTCGGGATGTGGTGGATATGAATACAGTGCAGCACTGCAAACAGGCATGGGATAGGCATAAGGGAGCAATACAGATGAGTTTGAATAGATAGGCCATTGACAGAGCAAAGGCCGATGGCACATTCATAAGGTAGAAAAACAAATGGGCAGACTGGATGGGCCTTGCGGTCCTTATCTGCCATCAACTTCTATGTTTCTATGTAACAGTAAAATACATACCAGTTTTAACTGTTATTAGGTTGCAAATTAATTCCTATGGACACATATGAGTGTCAAATGGGTCTCAATAACAGCCTAGACAAACAACAGAATTGCCATACTGTTTTGTGGCCCTGTGACAGTGATAGTAGTAATGAGAACAAATATTATGTGCTTAATGGCAAATGGAATTGAGTCCCCAAAAGTCTTACAGCAGCACTTCAAGACTACCACACAATCAATGAGTTAAATGTATGTTGTGAGCCCATAACAGATAACAACTTGTCACAGAAGTAACATGTCATTGTAAATGTATTTAATGATGGCCTGCATATTATACCTGTTTGCATTCTGCCTGTCTGTGACCAGAGGCAGCATAGACAGGGCATTAAGAAATCTGGAGCATTTGGTAAGCATTCTGGAGGTTTCTAACCAAAAAAGTGCCTGAAAACATAGTTCTTCCAGCACTGAAATCAGTAATAGATGTGTTAACTTTCATGTCTTGAGAGTTGAATTGCTGAAGCACAATGATGATGCATGAACTGCAGTCAGTCACCCTCAAAGAACATACAGTACTTTGACCACATCTGCAACACTCCCAACCAGTGTCAGCATTCCTAAACAATTTACGGACTTAACAGATTTTTCTTCAGGAACATAGACAGATAGCCATAGCATGTAATTAGTTGCCTGTGACTCTATGTGTCCACATGATAAACAAATGTACTTGCACATTCAGTTCACTGTAAAGTACTGTCTCAGCGGAATCCCATTATTGGCTAAGCTATTCATCACACCCATCATAAATTCAGTCAGATCCCGTTGGGCATTGTCAGCAAACATCCTCAGTCCAGGATAGTTTGACAGAGCAGAGAAGTTAAACTCTGCAAGCTAGGTACTTGTTCTTCACTATCTCTTATCACTCTTTTCAGTGCATCAGAAAGAGTTGCTGACTTTGCAGCACTTATGGTTGAACAAACTCTGGCATATGCAACAGAGCATGCATCGCAGAACTGGCATAACAGTTCACTCCAGTGCTATTGCCAAAGATAGGCAGTTTCTCAAGACCAATGCACTTCTTTTCAGGTGGTGACCTGACTTGATCAGTAAGTGACTGATTGCCACGGAGAGCAGATGGTGAAGAAACTGAAGCTTTACTCTCTTTCCTTTTCAACTTACGTATTGTATCCACTGACACATCTCACATAGGGATGTATCTAGGCACAGGAATCAGAGTTGCGGCTGCTTGGTATACTGTATGTAGCCAGTTGTATTCCACAATACAGTTCACATCAGCACATACCTTATTCTCAGCAAGGTTCAGTATGTGCAGACCAGAAAGAGACTGACTCATGACAAAGCAACATATGCCATGCCATCCTTGAAGATTCCCATTCCTATATCAACAATTGCACTATCAAGGGTGAGTCTTTGCGATTTGTGAATGGAGACAGCATAAGTGAGACACAGTGGAAACTGCTTACACATTACATAGATATCCTTCACAATCTGAAACCTGACAGTGCATCTGTCAATGAGAAAAGGACTGTCACAGTTGTCAAATTTAACAAAGACAAATTCAACAAATGTGTTCTGTGCATTGTACTGAAAGTCAACAATGTACCCCATTGCTCCATTTACCAGCCCACGAGCAACGTCAAGATATAGCCATGGCATAACAGGTGCATTTTTACATAGTGTTACGACAGCTTCCGAGCCAGCAGTTTGCAAAACATCAACTGTCAGTTCTTTGAGAAAATGAACCATTTTTGTCACCATTGTGTGTGTTAGATTAATACCAGCTATCACATCAAGTGTGACATTAGGTTGTCGCTGTCTTTGTATCATAATCTGATTGAACTCAGCACATTGCTTCAGTCTCGGCAACAAGCATACAATGCGCTGTCCACTGTTCTGTAACTCTGTAAATAGCTTGCATGCATCATGCATAGAGCTGTCCTTCTCACTGATAACACGTTCTCTTAGTACTTGTAAATGAGAAGCTGACAAACTGCCAACCCAAGCCTCATCAAGTAATGCTTTATAAGAGATAGCACCTCTCTGTCACATATTCTGGAATAGTTCAACATAAGAGAAGAACTCCCAGAGATTAACTCCACCTATGCACCCAATGGTCTTCTTAGCTTCCTCCACTGAACGAGTAGAGAAGACATGTTGTCCATTGACAGGAGCTAGCTGGAGAAGATCTCCAAAGACAACAATGTTTTTACCACCAAATGGTACATCACAATCACTGCCTATCTTCTGCAGACGTAGGTGAATGTACATAAGAGGAATGTTGGAAACCATACTGATTTCATCAATAATCAGTACCTCCATCTTGTCAAACATTGACCTCAGTTCACTTGCCATTTTGAAAGAAAACTTTATGAACTCTCCTGTCTTGCCATGCTCAACTGGCAGCATAAACAGCCTATGGAGAGTGACACCACCTATGTTGTAAGCTGCTAGACCAGTTGGAGCAGATACTATAACACATGTTGGTGTGTAAGTAAGTCTGTGACCACCTGCACTTATTGCTTCATTTACAAAGCTTTTGCTAGTGCCAGCAGCATCATTGACAAACATCCTAACTGACACATGTTTGTCACACAGACTTTCATTTTTACGGTGTCTCACACCATGTTCAACAACATGCATCACTGTGGCATAGACAACTTGTTGATGAGCATTCAATTCATCTACAATATTGACCGATTTATCAGGAAAGTGCATGCTTTGCTTCATAGCACTTTCTGTCTCTAACATCAACACAGTTGGGTCATTCACAGGCAGGGGAGCCCTAAGTGCTCCTTCACTCTTAGGATTAACCATGTCCTGTGAGTTCCCTGGAGTATCATCTTCCAGTTGTTGCCTTGCTTTCTCAAGTTGTTCTTTCTCGAGGTTCAGTCTCTTTATATATGCAGTTGACAATTCATTTTTGAAAGACTCGTAGCTCAAATTGAACTGCTCTTCAAAAGTGTTACATGTACCTTTTAAAGTGCTCTCATCTCTCCATGGTTTAAACAGAAATAGAAGAGTAAAATAATAGTGCTTTTTACTTTCTGTTGTTGTCAAGCTGAGTTTACAGTGGTCAACTAACCACGGTTTACGCATCTTCATCAGAGAGTCATCTAGGCCTGATGCCTTGTATATGTTCTTTTCAGGGTCAGAAGGCACACTCCATTTGTAGTCATACCATTGGGTGACCTCAAACAGACACAAATCATCCATTGCACTATGGCACTGTGGATAGTAATTATCAATCAGGTTGCTCTTTAGTGTGTTTGTTGATGTTAGTCTGGTTGCAGCAAGCTCTTCAGTCTCATCACGACTTGTAAGCACACAATGTCTCTTCTCTTTAAAGTTCACATTCAAGTAGTGGATTGACTCAGACTTGCCATATAGGCAGGTACCTGTAAGATGGACACTAGCCTCATATGTCCCACACTCACGGTGTGACAGTGTTTTCAATCCAAGTGACCACAGTTGAGATGAGTTAGACCTGTTGCAGTTAGACAAGTCTTCCCAGAGATCTTGTAAACAGGTTTGCTTATGCTTGGTGATATATGAAGTGACATATCTCACCAGGGCCATTGAGTTGTCAGCAACATACTGCACATCAATGTTGGCCTGCCACATCAACAACAGAGGAGGCTGTAGTCATTGATGTAGACTTCTGACTCCCTATGAGGCAACTGTGGATTTTGCCTTCAGATGATGTCCTATAGCAGAGAAAACATAATTTAGGCATGCATTCATACAGACTTATCTTGGGAATCCAAATCGGCATCTTGTGTACCAGTGGCCTCTATTTTTCACCTTTCTGCGACAGTATTTGCTGCACAAGTATCACTGAGATTTCTTCACCAACTTCCACAATGCTGGGCTGTTACACTTGTCAAGAATCTGGCATGTCACATATCTCATTATGAAGCTTAGAATGTCAACATCATCACTCTCACCAATCCATGGAGCATCTTTCACCCACAACAGCTTGTGTATGTGGGGTGCTCCACGTGCTTGGTATTCCATTCTCCAGAAATAGCATTCAACAATACCAAGAGGTGGATTGTTTTAGGACAGTATGAATCATAACAGTGCCTGAAAACAGTGCTGAAAGCACCGTGACACTGAGACTGGATCCAGTGAACACATCTCACCAAGAGTCATACTCTGTATGCCATCTACATCTGAGGTAGCCCACTTAATAAGGTCAACCAAGCAATCCCAGTAGTTATCTGCACAACTGAATGTGACAAACCATGCCACTGGCTCAAGCTCTCTTAACATGCACATCACCTCAGAATGCTGTCTGTACCAGTACTCTTTGGTGCCACACATGCAGTATCTCATCTTTCTTCTCTAGTTTCTTGATCAACTGCACAGCTGTCATGTTGTGAAATTCTGTACCCAGTCGCAATGTGTGTGCAGTGCTCACAGACAAAATGCTCAGTTCACTGTCCCACAAAAGGTAGAGATATGACATATTTCTGAGGAACTTTCCATCTGAATGTAGCAGTCTTGAAGCTCTGTACTCGTCTCCAGGAACCTGTACCTCATGATCATCCAGACATCCACCTGTGCCATGTGGAAACAGAGCAGGAAAGCAACATGCCTCAAGTGTACTTTCCCAGATACTGACAGGATTACCTTCTACCTGTTTCATCTGGTACAAATCTATATTATCCACAACTGGGTCCATCCCATGCAAAGGGTGGATAGTGTATTGCTCATACACGTTTTCATTGGTGGCAACCTCAACCTTTTCAATCATGGCCTTTGAACAGTCATGCATGTCAGCTTGCATTTGAACATCAGCAAATGTTCCTATGTCAATGTCCAGACAGAAAGGATTATGTTGTTTGAGGTACTGCAAAGCATGTTTGACCTTTTCAGCATTCACAATCTGTTGTCCTATTGTTTTGGTTTTAGTTGGCACACTATTTACCAGGATGACAACATTACTCTCTCTTGAGATGGTGTTTACATTCTCTTGCAGTGGTAGAGGCAGATACATAATAGAGCCTTTTAATGACTTAATCAGCTCTTTTTTCAGCAAATCTTTCATTTTGGTGTTCAGTCACAGAACTGTCTGAAAATGCTTCATTTTTGTCTGAATTAAAATTCTATCAAACAAATTCAAGCCAGCAATCACTGCAGGGGTCTTCTGTGCTTCCATTCCATTTAGTACAGATCTAGGAGGCAAAATGTCAGCCTTAATCTTACGATATCAGTATGTACACAGTGACACAGTACCCTATAAGTTAAAGTCTGTCTTCAATAGCAAATATGCAACCAGCCGACCTCACATCTCATTCCATCATGAAATGTTGTACAGGTCTACATGAACAGACTGTTCCTTGTGAAACAGTCATTCTCAGGAGACACGCTCAATGTCAAATTTCTGAGTTTTGCTAATTTCTAATTTAGCAATCTCAGTGCCAAATTGTCTTAACAATGGTGTCTCTTGCACTGTGCCAGTCTACATGACATCCATGCTACTATCTGTATCAATATTTTTCCTTAACTAATTTTTTGTTGCAATTCTTTAATAAACTCAATTACACCATCAACTTCTAGATCATTTAAGAAAGAATCAAAACATGTGAAGTCTCTCACAGCAAATCTTATGTGATACAGCTGTTGTACAAATTTCCACATCCCAGAGTTGTGTACAGCAATCATGTGAAACTGATGGCATATACTCACACATGCTCTAGTCTGCAAACAAGCAAGTGAATGTCCCATCAAACCAGTGACTGGTCTAATATCGCACTTGTCAATAGTGGCAAACAGTTTGTGTCTTAAACATCTATTTGTGTTTAAAAATGTCAAAAGGAACGTTTCAATGACAAGTAATGATTCTTCCCTGATATTGCACATGTAATCACAAGGCCATTTCATAGCATATGACTTCCTCTGGGGAATGTGCTCAGAAGTGTCATCATTCTCATCCATGACATTATCATCACCATGTGACACAAGTTAAATGTTCTGAACTTTGCCACAGACATCCAGTGTCAAAGGCACTTACTATTATGAACATTACATATCTCCTCCCAAAACTATGCCTCAGAATGCTCACAATGCATCCACTTTCCATCAAACACTGAACAAAAGTTGTCTCTCTTCAGCTGTTCAAATGCTATAAGTCTGTCTCTCATGGTTTCAATTTTGGCACTCAGTTTATCAATGGCTGACATCATAACTGCCCACAACTGTGAACATATGTTCATGGCCATATTCACAAAGTGTCTTGCTCTCAAACATAGTTTCATGAGAAAAAGTTTCCTTTTAACTTTCTTCCCTTTACGCTTGACAATTACAGAAATGATACATTCAATCCTAGCAGTATGCGCCATTTTTTTGAAGAAGCGAGCTCTGTTGTGATGGGTGGCACCACAAGTATCACTAACACCACTGTTTGTGTGTTTCACAGAGCTAGCATGACTAACCTTATGAGGCTTTAGTGCAGGTCTTTTCAGTGAGACAGATTTTTTCTTGTCAGTCTTCAATGACAGTTTTCCAGAACTGACACATTTTTTCACAAGTGTACTTTTTTTTGAAACTTTGAAAGTAGAGGAACAACACTCAGCTGTTTTCTGTTTATGAGAAATACTAGTTTTCTTATTCTGACATGACATAGAACCACCAAAATACCTGTTTCACTTAGAAAGTGGCTGCATTTTTTGTACAACAGTCATTTCTGTAACTCTTCTTGAACTGAATAACTCTGTTTTTCTTCAATACTTACACCTATAAAAAATAATTAGATTCAATGGCTATTGACATATAGCAAACAGTGAACAAGACACCATTTATTTCAATAGTTTTTAATAAATAACTATATGTATGTTTAACAACCATTACATGACACACCCACATGCCTCCTCAGCCTGCTACTAAAGTTTTTCTATCTGCTTTATGCAGCCACAGATCCATATTGGCTGTGTTTAATTTCTTAGTAGTAAACCACATGGACAAGATTGACAAAGGAATTGTGCTCGGCGCATGGCAGATGTTCCAGTGCAAATGATATGCGCCAATTGTAAACAAGAGAACTACAAGACAGCTCAAACAGTGAATTGAGTGTGCGAGTATATACAAAGATACGTAACGTCACAGCAATAAACCGCACCACTCAGAGATCCACAAAAGGCAATATTTAATAATAAAAAAACGCAGTTAACAATACATGCAGGTGAATGAGCAGTACAACCTCTAACGGTTTTGCACAATTTGCGTCATCAGGAGGATAACCATTCATCTACACAGACCCCTTTTATAGCAAATCAGCATCCTAAATTTAAAGTGCCAATGCGGCAATTCAACAAAAACATATGTAAAACATAAGGTCCATGTATATAATAGTTCTGTCTTTGTATGTATGAACAATTAAAAAATAATAATAAACGATATTACTTAGGGGAGAGCAGAGAAACTAGAATGCTATATAGAGTTCCCATTAAACAGCACATATAATGTATTCATCTCTGTTTTTATAGCATTCATACGTAACTTAGAGACACCTACTTATGTATCAGTAAAAAGAACATGAACTATGTCAAAGTATTATATATGGAGCAAAAAACAACAATATTATGATATTGAGTGCATTTAGCATTACCACCAAAGGATCACCATGAATTTTATATCCATAATATTATTTAGAAGTGAGGGATGCAGAAATGAAGAAACGCATATATTCACTGTAACCTGAAAAATAAACATAAAAATATGTCAAAGAAATAGATATCTAAGAAACTATTAACAAAATAATTCACATTTCAGTGTATGAAAAACAAGAATATATCAATAAATAAGTAGTACGGGTTCTAATCCCACCAGGGACGTCAGTACACTTCTACCAACCAAAACACAATTATTTTCTCTTAATGCATGATAATAGATTAATCCTGTCATTTAGGCCAGGAGGTTTCAAGGCTCCCAAAGTGTAAATCCAAAAAGATTCACAATAGAGCAGTTTTTCATCCAGGTTCCCACCACGTGGCCCCAATGTTACCCTTTCAAAAGCGCAAAACTTGAAACAATGCTTGCCATCTCTTGTAGTATTGACATGAACTGCTAATGCATTCTTTACATCATTATTTGCAATAGAACGAAGATGTTCACCTACCCTTATTTTAAATTGTCTGCTGGTCTTGCCCACATAAAAAGACCCACACTCACATATTGCCAAATATATAACATTGTTACTATTGCAATTGAAAAATTCCCTAATCCAGAATAACTTTAAATTATTATGTGTAGTAAATATGTCAGTTCTCAAGATGTAAGGGCAACACTTACAATTCCCACAATTAAAATTTCCAGCAGGTAAGGGTGGCAACCAAGTTTTAAATGCAGGTTCTGTTTTATCAATAAGATGACTATGTACTAGTCTATCTTTAATGTTTCTACCCCTGCGAAAAACAAAACAAGTTTTTTCCTTCACATCTTCATACAAGAGAGGCTCATGTTCCAAAATATGCCAATTATTAGAAACAATCTTCTGTATTTTATGAGTACGTCTAGTGAAATTGGTAACAAAATTCATCTTAGGAGACTCCACTGGTTTTGATTTCCCCAACAATAATGTTTCCCATTTAATGTCCAAAGTGTCTTTAAAGGTTTGACCTACATGCTTAGATGAATAACCTCTTGCAATAAATCTATTGCACATTTCACTTCCTTGGACAAAAAAATCACTGTCTTCAGAACAGTTTCTCCGTGCCTGATAAAGTTGGGCTTTGGGAATGTTGTTGATCATATGGTATGGATGGCAGCTAGATGCTAATAAAAGTGAATTCCGATCAGTATCTTTATGGAACAAATCAGTTTTCAGAGTGCCATCTGAAATTTTTGAAATATTTAAATCCAAAAAAGAGACACTATCAATGTCACTCTGCACAGTAAATTTTAAATTGGAATCAGTTGTTTCAAGGAATTCAATAAAATTACCTAATTCTGCCTGTGTGCCAGTCCATACCATAAAGATGTCATCAATAAAACAACGCCAGATATCAATCTTGTCACGAAAAGGATTATTCTGTTCATCATAGACATACATCTTTTCCCATCTGCCCAGATAAAGGTTGGCATAATTAGGGGCAAACGTTGCACCCATAGCCGTACCTTAGGGAGACTGATCGGAATTCACTTTTATTGCAAGAGGTTATTCATCTAAGCATGTAGGTCAAACCTTTAAAGACACTTTGGACATTAAAAGGGAAACATTATTGTTGGGGAAATCAAAACCAATGGAGTCTCCTAAGATGAATTTTGTTACCAATTTCACTAGACATACTCATAAAATACAGAAGATTGTTTCTAATAATTGGCATATTTTGGAACATGAGCCTCTCTTGTATGAAGATGTGAAGGAAAAAACTTGTTTTGTTTTTTGCAGGGGTAGAAACATTAAAGATAGACTAGTACATAGTCATCTTATTGATAAAACAGAACCTGTGTTTAAAACTTGGTTGCCACCCTTACCTGCTGGAAATTTTAATTGTGGGAATTGTAAGTGTTGCCCTTACATCTTGAGAACCAACATATTTACTACACATAATAATTTAAAGTTATTCTGGATTAGGGAATTTTTCAATTGCAATAGTAACAATGTTATATATTTGGCAATATATGAGTGTGGGTCTTTTTATGTGGGCAAGACCAGCAGACAATTTAATATAAGGGTAGGTGAACATCTTCGTTCTATTGCAAATAATGATGTAAAGAATGCATTAGCAGTTCATGTCAATACTACAAGAGATGGCAAGCATTGTTTCAAGTTTTGCGCTTTTGAAAGGGTAACATTGGGGCCACGTGGTGGGAACCTGGATGTAAAACTGCTCTATCGTGAATCTTTTTGGATTTACACTTTGGGAGCCTTGAAACCTCCTGGCCTAAATGACAGGATTAATCTATTATCATGCATTAAGAGAAAATAGTTGTGTTTTGGTTGGTAGAAGTGTACTGACGTCCCTTGGTGGGATTAGAACCCGTACTACTTACGTATTGATATATTCCTTGTTTTTCATACACTGAAATGTGAATTATTTTGTTAATAGTTTCTTAGATATCTATTTCTTTGACATATTTTTATGTTTATTTTTCAGGTTACAGTGAATATATGCGTTTCTTCGTTTCTGCATCCCTCACTTCTAAATAATATTATGGATATAAAATTCATGGTGATTCTTTGGTGGTAATGCTAAATGCACTCAATATCATAATATTGTTGTTTTTTGCTCCATATATAATACTTTGACATAGTTCATGTTCTTTTACTGATACATAAGTAGGTGTCTCTAAGTTACGATGAATGCTATAAAAACAGAGATGAATACATTATATGTGCTGTTTAATGGGAACCTATATATGCTCTAGTTTCTCTGCTCTCCTAAGTAATATCGCTTAATATTATTTTAATTGTTCATACATACAAAGACAGAACTATTATGTTACATGGACCTTATGTTTTCATATGTTTTGTTGAATTGTCGATTGGCACTTTAAATTTAGGATGCTGATTTGCTATAAAAGGGGTCTGTGTAGATGAATGGTCATCCTCCTGATGACGCAAATTGTGCGAAACCGGTAGAGGTTGTACTGCTCATTCACCTGCATGTATTGTTAACTGCGGTTTTTTATTATTAAATATTGCCTTTTGTGGATCTCCAAGTGGTGTGGTTTATTGCTGTGACGCCAATTGTAAACAGTAGTATTCATAGCAGATGTGCCAGGGGAAGCTCCCAGTGCATCCCCTCTGTGAATACTACAGTTGTACCCAGCACTAGATGCACCAGGACAACCCCAATGCAGGCTGGGGAAAGTAAAGGGACAGTACATCTCAAGAGGCACTGCGCCCAATGTTGCCATTCACAGCTAACAACATGCAAGTGAGACCATTAGACATGCAATGCACAGTGGGGCCATTTGCATGGCATTATGGACCCATTTGCATGCACCTTGCAGGACTGAGCCCAGCAGAATGTGCCAGGTGCCCTGCAATAGCTATGAGCCTCACAAAGCCCCAGGGAGTTAGTATGCAGACCCCACACATTTCCAGTCCATTCATCTGTTGTGAGAATGCCCACAACAGAGCCCCTGTGGTCCACAGTGCAGAATTCCCCATTCTGAATGCCGCACCCTGCGGTGGTAACACCATGTCCCAAGAACCCCCCCACCCAGATTCTAATTCCCAAACTGCACCCTGTGGTGGCAGAAACAGGTACATAGAAGCCCTACCCTATCCATAATCCTGGTATAAAGCTGCACACAGTGGCAGTGGCACCCTATACAAAACACCTGTCCCTCTGCACCCCAACATACATGCATCACCAACAGCCCCAAAACAACACCACCCCCCATCATTGCAACAGCCACCCACCCCACCCCCACAGACTCAGGCACCCTCACCCCACCCCACTCCTCCCATCCCGGCAGTTCACAAAGGTCAGTGGGTAGCACAACCCACCCACATACCACCATGGCCACCCACCAAAAGAGCTGTGCGAGACTGACAGTTACTGTACTACTGAAAGCCCATTGGTGGGCCCTGTCAACCAATGGGCTTGCAGTGAATACTATACACTGTCATGGGAGTTGGTGTCAAGGGTGGTATAAAACTGAGGTAAATACAATAGTGATAACAATGTCCTCTACCTTGTCATAAACAGAAATCATTTGTTTGTTTTATCAATACTGTATAAATTAAAGTAAAAAAATATCATCTATGCCATTTACTCATGATATATAAAAATCTCATTGCTGACCTTTAAATTCACTATCCACATGCAAATAAACAAGCTAACATATTCAAAAACTTGTTTTCTGAATATTTTGTCATGATCGAGGATTCTGCATGTTCACGAACATGGATCTTTGTTCATGACTCGCTCACAACCAAGGATTTTGCATGCTCATGAAAAAGGGATCACCTAGGTAACATTTTGACAATAAAAATATATTAGGTTGCCTAAAAATGCTCTCAATTACATTCAAAGCTGAAAAGAACAATATTTCCACACTCAAATACTGTTTAAAAATATTTATTTATTAAAAGTGGTACAGTAAAATTCACGTGGTTCACGATATTCTCATGATCAATGATTTTGTTAGCTGGTGAAAGGGGATCTCCATTCACCATGGCTTGCGATCAAGGATTTTGCATGCTCGTGAATGGGGATCACAGAGTTTTTTTCTCTTAAACAAAAATGTAACAAAAATTCTAAAAAGTTACTTAAACAACCCCCAAAAGTCACAGAAAGGTATATCCAACAAATTATAACAATTTAAAATAAGTATTTCTTCATTTCAAATTTTCAACAGCCTATTCACTTTACTCGCATTAATCTCATGAATGAGGATTTTGCTAGTTCACAAAAGGGGATCCCCATCTGCCACAGGTTGTGATCAAGGATTGTGCATGCTCATGAATGGAGATTGCAGTTTTTTTTTCTTTTAAACAAAAATGTGACAAAAATTATAAATAGTTACTTAAACAACCCCCAAAAGGCACACAAAGCTATATCTAACAAATTATGACAATTTAAAGCATGTATTTATTCATTTAAAATTATCACTGTCCTATTTGCACTAATTTCACAAATGAGGATTTTGTTGGCTCACAAAAGAGGATCCCCGTTAACCACAGCTCGTGATCAAGGATTTTACATGCTCGCGAACATGGATTTGAAAAACAACAGGAAATGAGCCTTCTACACCAATGGGAAAGCAGGAAACAACAGGAAGTTGGCCATCTTGGATTTATGAGACAGCCTGCACAGCTTGTTTACAGTATAAAAGTAAGTAACCTTTTAAATCATTAATGTTTTAAAACACTTTTCCCTTCATTTTCTAGCATAAATCTTATATATGTCAAAATCGGATATTCTGTACTTTAATATGTTGCATTCCATAACGTTATGCTATCTAGCATTCTGACTTTACAAGCATTTGAAATTAGACATGTTAGATGGTTTTACTGTGGTGCAGTTTTTTACTTTCATAATCACACTGCACAAAAATTATTTTTCAAACATATTATTATTGCATGGATTGATATTACAGCAGTGTATCTCAAAATCAGATGTTGTGTTCTACTAGGTGTTTTATTCCTCAACTTTGTATTATGTGGCATTTTCAAAAGATATGACTTTGAAAAGTCAATAAACTCCCTCCTTCACAGGAAAGGGAATAATTACTGGCTACAATATCTACTGGCAACTCCATTTCCCAACACCTACTTCATTCGGGATATGATGTGGTTGATATCTCAGCCCACATGTTAGCAACTGACATTACCTTACGCCATCATGCTTGGCTTCGCATCTCAGGTTTCACACCTGGGCCCAGATATTCAAAAGGGTTGCGCCATAACAGGGGTTGCGCCAAGGCACCCAAACTGCCTATCTCTGCGATATTCAGAAGGCCAGTTGCGCCCACCGAAACATGCCGAGCAACAGCATAATGGAAATGAAGGCATGCACAACTGAAGGGGCGGGTCCATGCATAAAGTGCGCAATGCGAGACTCAACACTTCGCGAATGCGCAAGAGTGGCTCAGCCGGAAGTTGCGCAGGCAGCGGAATTGAGCCAAAATAAAAAGGCTCAAGGAAGCGGCACAAGACCCTAGCAGGCCACAAACTGGGGAGAGAGAGAGGCCAGAGAGATACAGAAGCTGGAAGGGCAGACAGGGACAGTGGTCCAGGAGGACAGAGGGCCAGCGGGGGTGCCTGGTGCAGTGGAAGCAGCAGTGGGGCAGCGGGGTAACACAGAAACAGCAGCCGGGGTGGCAGAAGCCAGGGAGATGGACAGTGCCAGCTTCCACATGGAAGCTGTAATGAGGGGGGTGAGACACCATGCTGCAGGGGGACGTGGCCGCGGAGGGGCCCGTCGGCGGTATGCCCCCGACAGGCAGTGTCGTGCCGCATCAGCTCGAGCTGTACACAGATGTCGAGATCATGGGCGGTACCACCTGAACAGGGCAATACTGAGACGGCTCTGTGAGCTGTGCAGTGATGTGATGCAGGCATCCTCACGACGGAGTCACGCTCTGTCTGTGGAGACCAAGGTGACAGCCTGCATGTGCTTGCTCGCCACGGGCACCTTTCAGAGGCTGACAGGGGACACCACAGGCATTACACAGGTCAGCCACGCTCATGCATCCTCACCCATTCCTCAGCGACTGCCTGCCTCATGCTGCGGAGTACATCCATTTCCCCAGCACCGCTGGGCAGAGCGACAGCAAACATGCAGGAGTTCCACAGGGTAGCACGTGATGCCTGGCGTGTTAGGGGCCATAGACTGCACCCATGTGGGCTATTCGCACACCACCTGGCCCCGACGGCCAGGCATATCGAACCGAAGGGGTTTTCCAGTGTCAACTGCCAGGTGGTGTGTGATGCCACTGGGCGCATTATCAATGTCTGTGCCACACACCCTGGCAGAGCACATGATGCCTTCATATGGCACCAGTCTGCACTGTGCCATCGATTCGAGAGTGGGGACATCCCCACGGGTCATCTAGTGGGTGAGTACACATGTATGGAATGCAAACTCTGGGCAAGGGTGGGAATGACACAGGTGCCATGGTAGTGGCACACAAGGATATGGGCAATATAGACCTGACATGACACTGCTCTCCACTATCTTCACACAGGTGACTGCAGATACCCACTCTGTCCCTGGCTGCTCACACCGTAGCGGCGCCCCACAACCCCAGCTCAGCTATGCTTCAATGAGGCACATGCCGCAACACGTAACATCATAGAGCGGGTGTTTGGGATGCTCAAGGCACGCTTCCGATGCCTAGACACCTCCGGCGGTGCCCTACAGTACAGCCCCCAAAAGGCCTGTGGGATATTCCTGGCCTGTTGTATCCTGCACATACATGGCCAAAGACCATGGGATAGCCATACAGGTCGAAGAGGGGGACAGCGATGGGGACTCCAGTGGCGCCGGTGATGTGGGTGATGAGCAGCCCCCCCTAGGATGGAGGGACCCCCGACTGACCCGGCAGGCCCAGCTGCACTGGAACACCATTGCAGAAGAGCACTACGCCCAACACAGGTAAGTCAAGGGGACATGTGCAAGCAACACTGTCCATGCGCAAACCACAGGCACACAGGAGAACACACCGTGCATGAAGGTCAGGGGAGTTGAAGGTTCCAGGCATACCAACACACCATCAGGGAGGGGTGAGCACTCATATGGACACACACACACACCAGGCAGCGTACATGGGCAGAAGCACAGCACTGCAGAAATTACATTGCCAACACACAGCACCACTGACCAGCCCCACCACCTGTACCATCCAAGTACGTGTGTCAGGACCTGGGCACCCTTGCACCTTGGTGTACAGTGCAATGCAGGCATCATCATGCACACGCACCTGTGGACAGCAGTTGAGAGAGTGTGCAGGTGGTCCGTGTGTCAGCGTGGTGAGCAGAGCACCCAGCAGTGCACTGCCCACCATGACACACATTGCACACAGGGCAGCACCAGACAGGGCCCGCACTGGGAGACAGCTCAGTCATGTAGCACTGTCCCATGGCCACCATGGATGCGTGGGTGGCCCCGCCGTGGCCCAGCAGCACTGGCAGGCTGAGCAGGGGCCACATGGGGTGGTGCTGTTGCACCACCAGGGTCCCACTGCGTGAACACAACCTTGCCCACACAGGGGTCTGCATCATGCCGAACAAACATGCACCAGGGGTGCTTGGGATGCCATAGCAGAACCGGCGTCGACAGGCCTGGTGTCGCCGACGCCGGGAACAGGGAAGTGGAGTGCACTGTGTGGAGGTGTGCAGGCCAGGGCACCTGACAGTGTGCCCAATGCGCCCGTGACAGAGACCACTGCCTGGTCAGCTCTGTCAATGGCGGCGGTCACATCCATCCGCGCAAGGACCAGCTCAGCTCGGTCCCAAGCACACTCCCTGCTGTGCCACTCCATGGACACAGACAGTGCCTCCACGGACCTTGCAACCCACCCCTGCAGCTGTACTGATTCCTGAAGCAGGCGGGTGTGCGCGTCCAATGGGTACTGTGGCCCAATGGCATCATGACCCCCAGGGTGTGGACGGTCCCGGTGCACTGCACCCCTTGAGGGTGGGCACTGTTCACCAGGACCAGGTATGGGCAGATCAAAGGGCGGTGGACATGTGCCACTGCTTGACACTGTACCCCCAGACCTGGTGTGTGACTGCTGCTGCCGCCCCTTCAACTGCTGAGCCCCCAGGTCCACCTGTTCCACCTCCATGCTGGCAACAGTGCCAGACACCTGCACAGCCACGGTGCTGCCCCACGGTGCTGACAGGCACAGCCTGGGACTGTGCCAGCATGCTGGTACACAGGTGTGAACCAGGAAGGCCCAGGGGCATGTGCTGGCCTGCCATGTGTCCGTCATGGGACACACACCTATCACTGCCCATTGCAGGCCTGCTATCATCAATGGTGCAGGTACATGCCACTGCCATAGGCACAGCATGCTGGCATATCTGCATGCCAGACTGCTGAGACACAGGCTGTGCACCCCCCACACCTGTATCACTGACACCAGAGTTGTTGGCCCAGCTTGCATGCTGCTGCAGTGCCTGCTGGCTGGTGGTGGAGGTGGATGGTCCCTCCTCCACGTCCAGCAGGTCTGCATCACTGTCTGGACCCACCACCACCACCGTCTCCTGAAGATGAACAGGATCTGTAACAGAAAGAGAGTACATGTGAGTGCATGTGAACAACCGCCCCCCCCAACACCAGCACCATGTCATACCGTGCAGTGATGGGCTTCCACCTGTCTGGAATCCTCCACCTGGTACGCCCGCAATGGCACTCAGCTGCATGGCCGTGACCAGTGTCTCCTCCATTGGGGTCAGCTGCAACACCACTGGTGGGCCCCCACCAGTGCCAGCACATGCCGCCCTGAAGGCTGCCACCTTCTCCTTCAGCCTCCTGAGGTCAGTCCCCATCTTCTTCTTGCATTCCTGCATGGAGCGCTGGTGGCTTCCGTGCAGGTTGATGGCCCGAGCTACCCCCTCCCATGCAGCTGCACATTCCTGAGGGGTGCCCCTCCGTCCACTCAATAGTGGCTCATCCTCCAGGTAGGCCTGGAAGAGGGCCTCCGTCTCTGCCGCTGTGAAGTTTGGCCTCCTCCTACGCCCGCCGTCCTCACCCTCACCTTGGCTCTGGTCAGTCATGGTGATCTGTATGGGTGGAAGTGAACACCTGTCACTGTGCAGTCTACAGCATTTCCCATGAGCATAGGTGCCCGGCCGGCGAGCAAGCCCCACGTTCTTTCTCCATATGGCAGATACTAATAGAAAGGTGCCCTTTGTCCCTTTCTAAGTGCCCTTTGATTCTCAGCCCCCTCAGCCTTTATCATCCTCTGGCACCCTTGCCCATGAGCATTGTCCTGAGCATCACACAGCATGTAACTCACCTCTCACCTGCAGTAACCGAATCTGGCCAGCACAACCCACTGTCGCATTTTTATAGTGCAACACATGCAAATGAGGAGTGGCTAACTTTAATGACATGCTAATCGCGCCACTGCGCCTTTGAATGGCTGATCGAATGATTTGCATATGTCGGCTGAATATCGCGAATTTGTGCTTTTGCACACGGAAGGGCCGGCTGAGCCAACGTGGTGCGCAGATTTGTGCCTGCGTGCTACACTGCATTGGCGCATGCCCAGACAGCTTACGCATGCATCTATCGTGCTGCAGACGTGCTGAGCACGATCGGCAATTCAGGCCATGGCCACCATTGTGCCAGTTGCACTACAGCACTGGGCACTATATGGCGCTGTGGCACTACTGCGCAATAGTCCACTGTGGCACTGGTACGCAGCTTGGCAGTCGTGCAGGATGCCTATACGTCCGATGGCACTCTGCGTAGCCTTGCGTCATTGCCGTGACCTTGTGTATGGCCTTTGCCCCCTGGCGCTGTTCACATGCCATGTGTATGTCCCTATTGCGCTGTCTGGTGACAGCGCTATGTGAAGTGACGGCGCTGTTTGAACAGCACGATTGGAGCCTGTGGTGGTCTATTGCGCAACATCTCCACGTGGGGTTACAGTGCAGCGGAGCGCCATATTGCCTGCTGTAAACTGGCTGAGATGGCTAGGAGGAGGGCAGTGAGTTGGAGCCCACTGGAGGTGGCCAATCTGGTGGCCCTGGTGGAGCCCACTGGGAGGCACTCTGGCTGGGCCCCCCTTACCATGGCGAGGATGCAAGGTGGCGGCAGTGGCCCACTGACCTGGTGGAGGTCACTGGGCCGGGCCGGTCTGTAGGCAGTGCCGGCGCGCCGTACTGGGTGACCTCTGCCGGATGGAGCTGGACACATAGCAGCCAGGCTGCGGCATGTGCCCAGGTGGTGCATAGTGCCTCAGGCCAGGTGAGTGTACCATCTATGCACCCATATTCTCTGTAGGTGTGTGTGTGCTTGTGTGGCTGTGCATAGGTGGACGGCTCGGACACGGTTGCCTGTGTCAGTGTGTGCAGCTGTGCGATGGATGGTTATGGCTGTGTGGGCGGCACTCACTGGGCAGCAGGGGCACTCTGCTTTTGAGTCACACTGATGTTTGTCTCAACATATGTCTCCCACAGGCCGGGATGTCAGGAGGCAAGCACCACCTGAGGAGGGGCAGGCCAGGGACCCAGTGCCAGCAGGGGTGGCACCCCTACAGCAGCAGCAGCAGGAGCAACAGCAGCAGCAACGTCGGCAGACAGAGCTGCTTGAGCAGTGTGAGTATCATGACTTCATCGATGCTATTGCATGCTGGGGGGGAGACCAGTAGCCCTGCACAATACAACCATGCAGGAAAGGGGAGGTCATAATTCCACTATACAGGACACTAGTGAGGCTCCACCTGGACTACAGTGTACATTTCTGGAGACCATCCCTACGTAAGGATGTACAGTGGGCAGAGAAGGTTCAGAGGAGGGCACCAAAGATGGTGCATGGCTTGCATCACAAGTCCTATGGAGACAGGTTGAAGGACCTGAACATGTACTCCCTGGAGGGGAGGAGGGAGACAGGGGATATGGTAGAGACATACAAGTATCTTACAGGGTGGAACAGGGTGCAGAGAAACACTATTTTGAATTGAAAAAGATGTTCCAGGACTACAGACAATGGGATGGTGTTGGAGGGTAGACAATTCAGAGGACACATGGAAGGACTGTCTTCACAGAACGGGTGGTGGACAAGTGGAACACCCTGCCAGAGGAAGTGGTGGGGGCTGAAACAATCATGGGATTTCAGAATGCACGGATGGACAAAGCGGAATTCCGGAGGTTAGGGTAGGGGCAACAGACTCCTAGGTAAACAAAGTGAACTTACAATCAAATGTACAGACTAGGTTGGCCATAGGCCCTTATCTGCCGACACTGTCTACGTGTCTATGTCTGTATGCACGTCACAGGTGACATGCATCACTGTGCAGTATCACAGCACGTCTGTGTATGTGTCACTGGTGGCCCATGCATGCACTGGGCACATAGCTGTGTAACTGGCATCGCACCACGTTGCCATGTCACTTGCCAGCCTGGTTTGTACTGTGATGGACGTGGGCAGTGGTGTGCATAGCTGGTGCCGCCTGTTTGTGATGGCCATGTGCATGTTCACTGTGGGTGGGTGTATGCCATCACAGGTGCGGGACATTGGGCTATATGGCTTGCAGGTTGGGTGGTGTTCAGGGTTGTGGTCAGTCACAGCCATTGACTGTGTTCCCATTTTCCTAGGTCTCGAGGTACTCCAGCGCATATCCAGGGATGTCCGGCCCTCAGACAGATGGTTAGTGATGACCAGGCCATCCTGAGGTCTATACACCGCCATGGCCTGGAGGAGGCGGCATGGAACTGGCCGACAGCAGGCGGAGGACGGGCGTCCGGCTAATGAGTTTCTTCCTTCCCACTTCTCCCATCCCTACCACCCTGCCTTCCTCTCCAGTTTTTAATCCTCCCTTGAACACCCCTTTTCTTGTACCGTCCCCCTTGTAAATAGTTTCTATTGTTGTTGTTATTTAATATGTTCAATATACATTTCTATTTTGATATATGAATACTGTGTTGGTCTCTGATTTGCAGCTGGCTATGGGTGCTCAGTTGCAGGTGTGTACATGCCATCTGGGGTGGTCTGGTCCTGGGTGTGTGTGCGTGTGTGTGCGTGTGTGTGCGTGTGTGTGCATGGGTAGGTATCTCCAGCATGGCAGTGGCTTTCTGTTGGTCTTGCCATCTGCTGCCACCCACTGCTGGGTGCACAGGGTGTGTCTGGCTTGAAGGCTTCTGTGCTGCACGGGGTTGACGTGTGCTGGGGGGATGCATGGTTTCCTGCAGTGCCAGTCACTGCACATAGGTGGTGTCTTGGGGTCACAGTGCAGGGTGTGCTGTGCGTAACGGGGCCTGATGTGCACTGTGGTTGTCAACCCTGTGTGTGGCACTCTCCGCCTGCCAGTGGTTGTGCTGGGGTGTCATGGCTCTGCTATGCTTTGTTGGCTTGTCCCCATGGGCGAGTAGATCATCCGTCCCACCCCCCGTGATGCTGTGCTTGGGGTGTGCAGGTGTGGTGTGGGTTCTGCAGTGTGTTCCTGTGCCCATGTGGCATGGCTGGCGGTGGGCCCCAGCCTGCCTCCCTGGATGTGCAGTTCCATTGCTCTGGAGGGGGCTCTGCTTGGCTATGGCAGCTCTGGACTGCTCAGCTGGGCTGCCTGGTTGCGCCATAGGCGCAACATTTTGGCTCAGCTTCTCCTTCGTGGTTGTGAATTGGCGCAGTATGTGCGATATTCAGACATTGGTTGCTTGCGCAATTTGCTCTGCTCCATGTTTGAATATCGCACCTGTTGCGCATTTGCGTAACTGGTTTGTGCTTGCTCTTGTTGTTGCGCTAGTTTTGAGCGCAGTTTGAATATCTGGGCCCTGATGTACAGCAAAGAGTAGTTAGCACCCCCTTTAATTGGTCCAAACTATTCATGCCAGGTACCCAAACATTGATAGATGATCTCCAAGCATCAGGAAGAACCATACATACAGTTCATGGCATGTATCATACTTCCCAGCCATCCTACCATTCTCAGTCCTCCTTTACACTAAAAGCAGTGGAAAATACAGAGGCTCTAATAGAGGCAGATTCTGAGGTCTTTCCCAGTCTACCAGAACCAACGCCTCTGCCACCAAGGGCTCCCACTCCCACCCTCCTGGTGGGGTGGGTCAGCCTGCCTCCCAGTGATCTAATGAGGCTCTGTCCATGCCTCCTTGACCAGGCCTCGGAGGCAGTAAGCGGTCATTTTGCCCTTCATTTGGAGGCCTGGAAAATGATCACATCAAATGAGTGGGTACTCCAGATCATTCAGATGGGCCACACTCTGGAATTCCTTTCCAGATCTCCCCCTCATCCCCCCTGCTCTGTTCATTACCCACTCAATTATATTCCTATTCTCCAAGAGGAACTGAGGGCTCTTCTAACCAAGAAGGCCATTTAGCCAGTACTCCCTACAGAACACCAAAAGGGGTTCTACTCCCACTTTTCCCTAGTCCCCAAATGAACTGGAGATGTCAGACCAATCCTGGACCTTAGACAATTAAAACTCTATATCCAGTACAAATGGTTCTGCATGGTTACCCTGAACTACATCATGCCAATACTGAAACAAGGGGATTGGCTTTGTGCCCTAGATATGAAGAATGCCTACCTACAGTACATATCCCCATCCATCCTGCCCACCACAGGTTCCTTTGTTTCCACCTATTGGGCTAACACTACCAATTCTGAGCACTCCAATTCGGTCTCTTATCAGCCCCAAGAGTGTTCACTAAATGCCTATCAATAGTAGCAGCAGCTCTATGACAGAACAATCATCTTGTCTTCTGCTTTCCTCCCTAGATGCAACCTTAAATCTGTTCCAAGCTCTAGGGATTACAGTCAATTGGCTGAAGTCTAATACAATCCCTACACAGTTGCTCCAATATATAGGAGTGGTCCTAGACATGGTCTCCACCAGGGCCCACATTCCAACCACCAGGGAAGACAAGCTTCTGTCTCTGGCATCACAGATAAAAAACCCAGAAAGTAGTCACAGACAGACAAATACTATGCCTCCTAGGTCACATGGCCACCACCATCTCTTAGGTAGCTTTTGCCCATCTTCATATGAGACCAATCCAATGGGTTCTCCAGAACCAATGGTCTCAAAGAACAGGACATTTTCTTAAGACGAAATCAGAGTCCCTCCTACATTGTGATTTGCCCTAGTCCGGTGGACACTCTAAGCCAACCTACATCAAGGCATGCCCTTTCAATCCCCCCCATCAGACATTGACCACGGATGCATCCCTGGAAGGGTGGGGTGCACATATGGGTCCTTACAGGACACAAGGCAAGTGGACTACTTCTATCCCTCATCCCCACATCAATCTCCTGGAGCTGAGGGTGGTTCTCTTAGCCCTCCAGGCTTTTCAACCCCACCTGTTCCCAGGATCATTTCAAATTCAATCAGACAACACGGCAGTAGTATTCTACCTCAACAAACAAGGAGAAGCTGGCCCGGTGGCACTGTGGGTTGAGGCACTGGACACCACACCTTATGCCATGCTGGTGACCCAGGTTCTTGAATGAGCTCTGGCTGGCAGGGGTCGGTGGGGGAGGAGAGGATTGAGTATCCATAGGATGGCTCTCCTCTCCTGGGCAGGGTGGGTGGATGATTCCCCATCACTGGTGACTCCCAGCAGAGGCTGAGGGTGCAACAGCTGGGGATCACATTGGTGAAGGGTGGGAACATCAGTGGATGTCTGTGGGAAGGCACATTGGTGACGGGTGGGAGCATCAGCGGATGTCTGTGGGAAGGGGATGGGAGCATGCTCAGCCCAACCTGGACATCATTGCACATCCAAACTCCTGAGGAGGGAGGGTTCATATTCATGAACACAGGAAAACACCTGTTGCCTGGGAGGAAGACATTGCCTGCCCCCCCCCCTCCAACACTGAACCCTGCCCACTGGAACCTCATCTTACCAATCACCTCCGCCCAAGCAGCATTAGAAGAGCAAGCACCAAGGAGCAGAAGGTGGCCCCGCTCTGGGGGTCATGGACTGGGGGATTCTTCAGAGGTGTGTCATGGGTGAAGGAAGATTGAGGATACAGACCAGAAGGGTCTCAGGTAGGAGGAGAACAAGCAGGTTGACTGATGGAGTCCCAGCCAACAACGACAGGAGGGAAAAATAATGGTAAAAAAAAAAGAGAAAAGTACCATGCAAAACTGCTCCTGGTTGTTGTTTTTTTTTTTTAACCACATCAAAACTGTATAAAAAGTAATACTTCTTCAATGCATTTTTTTTAATTTGATCAATTAACTTCAGAGTAGTACATATACAAAACGTTGTGGTTTCCATGCTTTTAAATGATGTGTCTTACAAACTTGCACCATTGCTGCATTTTTAAACTGGTAAATATTAAAGGCAACCACACCTAAACAGCCTAGTTAATCAGCTATTTTAATCATTTAATTTCTATAAATGTAAAGTACAACAGCAATTTAACTAATCATGCCTCAGACATACGCTGTCACAAGCTAGCTTTTCTTAGATGTATTTGCTACAGAGTTACAATATATTTAAAATACCATTTTAATAAGCATAAGTAAAAGGGGTTCCCATTCCCACCACACAGGATATCAGTTCAAAAAGAGAAGGAATTCAGGGTCTGTCTCACTCTATAGAGATTTTTTTTTGTCTTTGGTAACTGGGTAAGGCACACTAGGCACAAGTGCTTGTTTTCACGGTGACCTGGGAGCACTAGGCAGTTTAGTGACTTGCTCAGAGTCACACAGTATGCAAGTGGAGGTTGTGAGAATCAAACCCAGGTTTGGTCTGCTGGATGTACCAAGCTTGTTCACAGCTCATTACTCTAACCTCTAGACTATACTGCCAGCCCCAGACTGACAGTGACCAATAGAAATCTTTCATATTAACATATAATAGTATGTGCCCAATCAAGCATCAGCCTTATCTCACCAAAATAAAAATAATGTTTAACAAACAAAAGGCCAATAGCAAACAATTCCATAGACACAACAAGTATTAACTGGATTGGTCATTTAAAACAGCAGGAAACCAGTTATATGTGTCCACAGTAAGTGTTGCTACATGATACAGCAGTTTTTTACTCTCACAGCTTTATCCCATGCAAATACTAGTCATTTGGTTGAGGACTATTCAAAGAGAAACACATTTTTGAGACTGCTGCCTGTATCAGAATATTACTTTATATTCATAATGGCAGAAACAGCTAGAGTTACTGCTTGGATTGTGGGGAGCAGTCTGGTCCATAGGGTAGCTGCATTTAGTAGAATAAGTCATTTTGGTAATAACTTGCAGCTACCAAATTGCAATGTGTTGTGGTTTGGCAAGGGTGGTATGAGATGGGAACAGCTCATGCCAGCTGTGTGCCACCTAATGGAGACACACTCTGCACCAGATATACTTCTCATCCACCTCGGAGGTAATGATTTGGGCCACAAAAGAGGGGTAGATTTGATTGATGCTGCTCAGTCAGACTTGCAGTCTCTTATTGAGATGTTACCTGCTTGTAAGATTCTGAATTCAGATATTACAGAGCAGATGATCTGGCGAGGTGAGGAATACTGCCCTGGACTTGAAAGATCATGGTGTAAGGTCAACATCCAAATATCTGGATTCCTTCATATTATGGGAATGCACACTATATGTCACCCCCAAATTCAACATTTTAAACACTGGTTATATCTAAAAGATGGTGTGCTTCTCTCAAACGCTGACAACACTAGTTTCATTGGGGCCCTTCAAGATGGCATTCTTGCACTTCTCTGAATGTATACCTCTATATATCCACAGTGCCTACTATGCAAGAAAACCAAATCACTCTTTTAAGAGCCACAAAAAAATTGGTCAAAAAATGGACTAGCTGCATAGACTGAAACATATATTTTATCTGATAAAATGGTGTCTCTGTAGCTGTCATTGTGGTTGCATGTAAAATAAAAAATGCGCTTACATCTGATCTAACTGTTACTTCATAATTTGACTAGCAGCATTCTGCTCTGTACTTGCGAGGTCGTTATGTGAAGATGTTCATTTAGGACGTGGTCTAACCTTAACATACACTTCCTCATGTCTGAGGTGACATGGGTGTTGAGGGACTGGGGGTGGGGGGCAGTGAACAAATACAGTGCCATACTGTTACTATGCCACATGGTAGAGCTTGATGTTGTTCATACTATATGTGCTGTTTGTTATACTGTGCTGTCTCCATCCTCACAATAGAGTTGTTGGTGTTTCAATTACAAAACCTATTGACACAGTTTATTTATACTATGTACCAGAGTTGCATCTTGTGCCTACTTTTCAAGGGAGGTAAATTGTAAAAGTCTAAGTACTCATTTCACACACATTCTGTCCTCAAATATAAATGTCTCATCTTTGCTACTGAGAGGGGAGCTTGTTGGGGCAGTGTTACACCACTGCTATGCAATGTCACAGAGTTTGATAATATCTGTGATTTCTCCAGGGAGGTTATATGACAATTGAAAACTGTGCAGTTGACAATTAGTTGTGCCTTTTGAATGCACCACTTGCAATTTTACTAGGCTACACAATTACAATTTAAAAAACTGTTGAGCAGCACACACTTCTTTATTCTGTGTAGTGGTTGTCAGGCAGGTTGACTGTGAATAGTTATGCCTCATTAGAAACATTTTGAGACCTCAGCATATAGTACGTAATGTTTTTTGTGGGGGGGGGGCAACTGTAATGTCACTAACATAAAATGGCACATAGTACTATTGTATCTCTGCTTACTGCCAAAGATGTAATACTATAATCAAAAATGGTTACTTGGTCTGTTAGACTCAGTGTAGAATAAAGAAGTTGATGCATGCATGGGGTGACACACTGACACAGTACCTTTGCACAAGTTGCAAAGGGTAGATATTCTGCATAATTCTTGGCAATAAGATTGAGCACACATATAATACTATTAACTTGGCATGCACTGTTATCTTATAACTTAGTTCATTATAATGTGTGTGACTGTGTGTGGGGAAGGGATTCTGTGTGTGGCAGAGGGGTATCATGTCATGGCCTATGTAATGCCTGCTGAGTGCAGAAGGTGCTGCAGTGGTAGGAGGTGGGTTGAGGGGTTGGAAGAGTGGCAGAAGTTAGAGGATGATGTGTGCTGCCTATACCATAAACTGTAAATGTCATGATCTTCAGCAACAATATTATGTGTATCTACCACCAAGTTTGCAAAACTTAATATTGATCATGTCATCTTTCTCTTCATCTATCCCACAGATCATCAAAAAACAAGAAAAGCAAACATGCCCAAGCATTGGAGTGACAGTGATGTGCTAGCCCTCATTGAAGCTGTCGAGAAATATGGCAATCCAGCAATTGTGATGAGGGCGACCAATCTCACCCTGTCCCGCACTTGGGCAAAGGTGAAAAAACATAACTTTATTATGTGAGCACTAAAAGTTGTTCATACAAAAAGGTATTATTGTTGCTTTAGTGCTAGTGAAGTATTCAAAGTTCAGGCAAAGTTAAAGAAAATGTTACCACCTTGACATTGTAGTTGTATGCCTTTATGACCTTATAACAAATATGAGAAAAGTTTCTTCCATGCCGCATTCTGCATTGTAAGTAAATCTGTTACTAACACTTGTACGATATAAAGTATACACTGAGTGTGTGTAAATGAGTAGCACTTTCTCACACTAATGCTATTGTACTAAACATCCATTCTCTCAAATACAGTATTCTTAGGTACTGTAGATGTTATAATGGCATCCTTATCTCCTGGGCAAAAACACAAATTGTGATAATACTTAAATAAATCAGTTGCACTCACCTTTGCAGTGTTAGAAAGCCTAATTTGCTTGCATATAAATATATATATATTACAAAAATATTTATATTTCTTTTCTTTCATGGGTCGGTCATACCTTGGGGGAGCAAGGCATTGAAAGAACACCAGAAGAGTGCCAGAGAAAGTGGAAGCTCACCTGGCAGATGTTTTACAAAAGCAAATCTGCCAGAGTGGGCTAACGGAGGAACAGGGACTGGTACAAGGTGGCATACAACATGTGGGTGGTGGCAGGGAAGCCAGAGTTTGGTGATCATCATTATGGATGTATGTATGCTTCTTAGTATGATCAGTACTACATCAGTAGAAGTCAATTAAGCAATATGCCATGACCAGGAATATGTGACAGAATTTACCCAAGCCTGGTGTGGCTTGCAGGAGGCACAGTTAAGTGACTGAACCACACCAGAAGTGTGTAAATCTTGCCATCACCCATGCCCGGCCGTGGTATATTTAAGCAATATATCACAAACAGACGTGAGTGCTGACAGAATTAACCCATGCTGTAGTTTGCTCATGAGGCACAATGAGTGAGTAAACCACACCAGACGTGGGTAAGTCTTGCCATCACCCACACCCTGTTGTGGAATATTACTATTACATTATGTAGGAAACAAGGAGAGAGATGTTTACATTTCTTATTTTGAGTTTTTGCAGGTTTCAATAACTAAATTAAACAAAACAATATTGCGGCTGGTGCCTTTGAAGTTAGGAACCCTGATTGAATGGTGCATCTACTGTGCGGTGATGGCATCATTTACATGTTGTAAATTATGTCAGCCAGCCAATCAGGAGACAGTATTTTCAACAGCCATTATATAATTAGTGATTCTATATGCTAAAATTTAAGTAGTACAACTTAACAGAATGTTGTCAATCAACATGCAATGCAGAGCACTGTGACACACTGTCTACTTCACTAACCAATAAAAATATCATAACTAACTTTACTTTTTAACATTAAAGCAATGTTGTCACATCCAGCTGCATTGTGTTGATGAGCAGTAACCTAACTGTAAGTTGTATATAGTTGTTTGTTGTTTTAAAAAGCACTTATTGATCTAATCAGAACGACATTTGCCACCTTTTGTTTCCTAAAATAACATATTCATGTTTACAGTTATGCGACCGTGTAAGTGTGCACACTCAATTGAAGAGTGAGCCATGAATACTACTTACCTTAACAGTCTATCAGTAATGTCCTGGGGATGGGGTGGGGGTTGGGGTATAAAGTGGCATAGGTCATAGTCAAGTGCCATATTACCCCCAGGGTGTAATCAAGTTACTCATAATTTAAGTCCTGTCAGTCCTTTATTGCTATTATTTTTTTTGTGTATTAAAACTATACTGCCTAAAGAATACTGCAACAAAATTCCAACTGCAGCATTCCACTCACTCCACAGTGTTACATGATAAAATGTTTAAGAGAAGGATGAGGTGTAATGATTAGCACGGTGCCCTGACACTGTAACAGTTATCCATGCAGGGCAGCTAGAATCATGACATCCAATAACACATACAGCATTAGTGAGTTTGTTTTTTCAAATGACAGTAGATGGTTTTCTCCATAGTAGAAGTGTCTTATGTTGCACAAAACTTGTGATTATTCTAGTGTGCCACAATAACACAATACTCTTAGCAGTATAACATACAAAGTAATTAGGGATCATTTAGTACCATGTGTGACGGGATAACAACATACAGTGCATAGTGTTCATCCACCACACTGTTTCTAATCCTTTCTAGACATATGTAGTTTTAGATTGTTGTTTGATATTTAAAGCAGTAACAAACAATAAGGCACTGAATTACATTTTTTTCTCTCCAATTTTTGTTTTTCACAAACAGAACAACACAGCTTCCCTGCCAACGCAGAAAGAAGAGTCCACCTTGTGCGAATTCCAGAGGGTCAGGAGCAGGAGGTTCCAGCAGTCGGCCAGCTGCTAGTGGTCGACTCTGCTTGTGAGTAAAAGTCACAGTCCATTCCACACACACAGTTGTATATATAATGCTGAAACTTCAAATATTTATTTATTCTACTTTTTATTTATTTAGTTTTTTGTTGACCGGGTTGGCACACTAGACAAATCCTGCCTATTTTCAGGCACAACCCAGGGGAAGGGATACAGATAAATGCCACCTGACCTTGAACCAGATTAAGCTGTTGGTGGTACTTTTAGTGAATGAGGGATATATGGCCAGAACACCGGGGAAATTCCTCTACTCGTCAGAGGGGGAACCTCTGTCCAAGATGGCGGACGCACCCTTGCCTTCTGAGGAGGGAGCTATGGAGGTGGGAGATTTGGTCTCTGCTCCTACCTCTGATCAAATGGAGACCACGATGCCAACAATGCCAACAACTGATGTTTTGCCTGTTGCTGTTCCTACTTCAACTTTAAGTTATGCTGCTCATACTAAGGATGCTATGCACAGCCCTCTGCTTACTTCTTATGGAACTGACTTGCTGACTTGCGTGCCTACAGTCGACTTACTGGAGGATTTTACTTCATCTGATTCTGAAAACCACTGTTTGACAGCACAAGAGATCCGGGAGCGTTTTGCAATGGCGGAGCGCCGTTTTGCTAGTGGAAAACTGAAAATTCACAGAGATATGCAACGCCTGAGAGTTAACAGCACAGATGCATCTTCCACTCGGGTGGAAGCTCTTGAAGATTTACCTGACTTGTCTCCTTTACTGCCTGTTGCTGTGACAGGCTCTGACCCGACCAGTGCGTCGGTAGCTGAAGCCCTACTGCCTGCTCCCCTGCCACCTGCAGTACAAACGGATTTGGTTTCCTTTTCACAACCTGCTTCCATTATATCACAGAGTTCCTCACATGTACAAGACTTATCTACAGTAAATGCTCCCCTGCCACCTGCAGTACAAGCAGATTCAGTTTCCTTTTCACTACCTGCTTCTATTTCATCGCAGAGCTCCCTACATGTACAAAAATCATCTACAGTAAATATTAAGAAAGCGCCTACCTGGACTGTTGAATTGGCACTGAGAGGTGCTGGCTGGGTTCAGGGTACTGTCCAAGGAAGTTGGAAGTCTGGTCCATCTCCAATTCAGTCCCCCCACCCTGAAGATTTTCCAGAGCTACAGAGCAAGATAGGTGCTTCAAAAGTCACTACTGACCCCTTGTGTCTCCCTCATGAACTGGAGCTTACACAGAACCCTGTGTTGGATTATCTGAAGGGTTCTCCATCTCAGGCTCCTCTTTCTACTACTTCTAGAAGCTCTGCTCCCCACCACCACAGCCCCCAAAATATCGGGACCAAGCCGTTTTATTCTTCATTCTTTAAATTTCCAATCCAGGCTGCTAAGAGACACAACGCTGTTCACTTTGGCATACTGGAAGTCACCGAGCCACCTGATCAGGTCTATGTGGCACGTACGCTTCTAAAGGATTCTTTAAAATTATTTTCCCATGAAATATATGCATTAATTCATATCTCTGGAGAAATCACATTTGACATTAGTTTCCAAACATCTAGGGGACTGGAGCGTTTTTGGTCAAAGTATAATTCTCTGCAGACTACTGCATTATGGACCCCATTTCAGGTTATTCCTCTTTCTAAACCTACTTTTAAGATGATCACTATTCTGTTTCATAATGAGGGAGTTGAGGTGGAGGATGTTGTGTATTGGCTGAAACAGCGTTGTGACGTCCAGGGACAGCCTGAAGCTATTTTGGATACCGAGAACATTTGGACTGGGGGATGGAAGTTTAAAGTCTTGTTACGATCTAATGATTCTGGGGTTGTACATCTGCCTAACTCTTTTTTCATAGGTCGAGATGGGGGGCTGTTGTTCTACCTGGGTCAGCCAAAGGCTTGCTATCGGTGTGGTGACCCTGCACATCTTAGTAATGTATGTGATAAAATGAAATGCAACATCTGTGGGGAATTGGGCCACGTAGGGGCACACTGTTTGAATGAATGTAGATGTAACCTATGTGACGAACAGGGGCACACCTTTTAGAACTGTAAATGGGCTGCGCATAACCAGGTTGATGGTGGAGTGGACCAGTGCTATATTATTACACAGGCGCAGAAGGCCCGTCTCCGGACCACCTTGGCTGTACCTCCCCCTAAGGCAGCACAGCCCTTACTGCAGGCTTCAGTGCCTGTTGTATCCTCTGAGGTCATACCTCAGATAGTTTCTTCATGGATGACCCCTTGCCTGAGATTTCTTCTGTCCCTGATCCTGCCCAGTCTAATTTCCCTGTTCAGGAGCCGGTCCCAGGTCAATACTATGCCCTCGAGTGCTTATGCAAGTGTCATAATGAGAAGGTCACTGAGAAATAACCCTCGGGTTGCACCATCTCCTATGAGTGGTCCGGAACCACCCCCAGTGCCCTTATCTAATTCTTTTGAACTTCTCCAACCCCTTTCTGATGACACTGGAGGTGAGTCGGACTCTTCCTCCATAGCTTCTTCTCTCCCTGATGGTACCACTGACTCTGAGTTGCAACTTGGCACTGGCCTTTCTCAGAAACAAAAGGCCAGAGAAAAACTTAAAGGGAAGAAGGTGGTTGGGAAAATGAAATTGTAAAATGTATTTTTTTATCTGTTTTCCTTTTATTTGTTGCTATGTTTCACTTTGTTTGCCATACTATTAATGTAAATAGTATGAAGTGTATGGCTAAGAGGAGATTGATTTTTTTCCTTTCTACGGCTTTTGCCTTTGGGTTTAATTTTATTACAGGATACAAGACTTCATACTACACATGAGATCCAACAAAGCACAACAAGACTGGTTACTGGGCCTTCTTTTGGTTGATTGGTCAGGACTCTTGTTTGGGACTGGGAATTTTAATTAATATCCCAGACTTCCTTTCTAAATTGTTTGATGTAGCCCTTGGTAGGGCGCTTATTATAGATTTTGTCATTGGGTCCTGTCCTTACCGGGTGATAAACATTTATGCCCCTCAAATCAAAACTGAATGCATAGTTTTATTTACTTTGTTTCGCCCTTATTTGCATACTTCCTTTCAGGTATTGTTTGCTATTGACTTTAATTGTGGCCTGAGTCTTCAACATAAGAGCTCCTTTGCTGCTACAAAGAAACTGTTTTGTGATTCCCACGAATTGGGCAAATTGGTTCGAGTCACCCACTTTACGGACTCCTCTCTCTCCTTTACTACACAACACACCCCTACCTTCCAAAAAGGTAAACTAGCCACACTGATTGATTATGTGTTTTCCTCCTACAGTACCAATTATTTCGCCAAAGTTCAGCTGTTGAGTTTTCTGATCATAGCTGCTTTCTGTTGGTTTTGGTTCTGTTGTCTCTTCCATAAAGGTCCAGGTATTTGGAAATTCAACACATCTTTGTTGGAGATTCCGATGTTTATGCAGTCCCTCCTGTCCTTCACTTCAAGCCAGTAAATCTGTTTTTATTTGTTATGAAGATCCTGTTCAGTGGTGGTTAGACACAAAACATGATCTGTCACTTTTTAAAAACTTACAGTCATTTAAAATGTAGGAGGGAATACCTAGACTATTTACAGAAGAGGGTACATTTTCAGTCATTATTAACACAGTGTACACGGTGGGGCAAGACCTTACTCAACAAATAAAAGTCCTACAGAATGATATGTTGACTTTCCAATCAGCAATCACACAACAACTTTATTACCAACATAAATTCTGTACTGTTGGAACACATGATGTTATTTGTCCTTTTGAATCTAATTCTGTCAGACGTGTCAAAAATATGATGTATCTTCTAAATTCAAAAGGGACCTTGTGTTCCTCAGAACTGAAATTTGTCATATTGTAACAAAGTATACTACAGCCCTTTTTTCTCCCCTTCCTGCTGTGGCTGGTAACAGTGAGACTTTGTATAGTGGCCTTGATATCCCAGCTCCCTCACAGCTATATCAGGACCAGGCTTGTTCTCCTATCACTGAGCAGGATTTGACATTGGCTATTTCTTCATTACCTGTACAGAGAACTCCTGGTCTGGATGGTCTCCCTGCTGGCTTATATAAGGTGCTGGGTGACCATTTGGCCCCAGAACTTACATCTGTGTTTAATTCTCTGTTAAAATGTGAATCTCTCCCTTTGGAATTTACTAAGGGTACTTTGATTTACATTTATAAACAGAAAGGTGATATCCATTCTCTAGAGAATTGGCACCTTTATGTATGCTGAACAATCACTTTAAGCTCTTAAAGAAAATTATTGTGAAGCATTTGGTGAGGATGAGGGTGGTTTTGCATCTGCCCAATCCTGTTCTGTGCCTCAAAGGAGAATTTATGATCATTTGATCCTCTTCACGAGAATTATTTTCTCCTAGGCTATGCAGGTCTGGCTTCGGGACTTGTTGTCTCCATAGATCTGAAGGCTGCTTTTGATTCGGGTTAGGCATGATTTTTTTGGGAAGCATTTCATTTTCTGTAATGTAATCTTATGTTATGGCATGCTGGATTTGTGCTTTATAGAACGGCCACCAAGTTGTGCCTGTAGTGAATGGCTGAGAGGACCCATGATCCCGATATAAAAGTGGATACCATTGTAATAACCTTTTTAAGCCCTGTTATATGTATTTTTCTGATGTTTTGTCTTGTCGGTTGAATACTAATTTCAGATTCAGTCTATTTCTAGTTGTGCCTTATGCTTGCCTTATATAATGCATGATATGCAGATGATGTTTGTTTTCTTGTAGCTGATGCAGCCTCAGTGGTTCATTCTTCCATGGAGTGCTCTATTTTGGAAACTTCTCTGGTGCTGTTTAAATTACACTAAATGTCTGGTTATTCGAACGGTTCAGTAACCCCCGGACTGTATTGTCTGCTACATACTTATTTGAGGGCCCTATTCCATTTTGGGAATTTTTTGGGGACACAGGACTGAGATTTTTTAACTGGAATGTTAAACTGCAACAAGGTAAACTCAGGTGGCCTCCTGAACTGGGGCAGAGGGAAAAGAAACGTGTTTCTTAATTAAAACTATTTGATCTCTACTTTCCTTTTCTGAGTTATGTATTCCTATTCCACGACAGCTAGAAACTGCTGTCTTTAGCCTGTTTTTCAGGCTCTTTGGGGTAGTAGGTTAAACCCGATAATGCCAGAATATCACTTATTTACCTTTCTCTTAGAGGTGTCTTTTGTATGGTTAACCCTTTGTTATTTTTTTCTTGTATTTTTCACTGCAAACCTTATGCCTTTATTGATTCATGCCCAAAGGGGTGGGAACCTTGGTTTTGTTGACTCTTGCAGGATTTGGTTTCATCAATGGGAAACTAATTCCTTAACTGTGTTAAGACAAACTTTTGGTATACCAACTTACATAAAATATGTTTTATGTCTCAAACAATGGAAGGTGTGTTCAGATGTTATTAAATCATTCACATAAAGTTTTATATAAGAAATTACTCTGACGGTTTGTGCTATATCAGTACCCTTTGATAAGTGTCCTGGTCAACACCTCCTTCCCTTTTGTTATTGTGAAATGTAAGAGGGTTCCAGCTAAAATGTGGGATTTTCATTGGCTTTTATGCCATGAAAAGATTAATGTAAAATCAAATCATAAACATAAGCAGTCCCAAGATAGAATGTGTTCTGCTTATTATGTGTGACAGAACTTGAAACTATCCCTCATTTATTTTGATTGTTCCTTTATTAAAAATTGGTGGTCCTTTTGGTACGGTATGGGATACCTTCCAGTTGGTTCTTTTGAATCTTGTATATGGGGGCGGATATTCAGCTGCACCCAAAAGTGCTTAATAGCAGGAGCAAGCACAAGTCAATTGTGCATATCGTAACAGACGCGATATTCAAACATGGAGAGTTATTGTAACAAAGTATACTACAGCCTTTTTTTCCCTCCTGCTGTGCTGGTAACAGTGAGATTTTGTATAGTGGCCTTGATATCCCAGCTCCTCACAGCCATATCAGGACCAGGCTTGTTCTCCTATCACTGAGCAGGATTTGACATTGATTTTTTCATTACCTGTACAGAGAACTCCTGGTCTGATGGTCTCCCGTGGCTTATATAAGGTGCTGGGTGACCATTTGGCCTCAGAACTTACATCTGTGTTTAATTCTCTGTTAAATGTGAATCTCTCCCTTGGAATTTACTAAGGGTACTTTGATTTACATTTATAAACAGAAAGGTGATATCCATTCTCTAGAGAATATGCACCTTTATGTATGCTGAACACCGACTTTTAAGCTCTTAAAGAAAAATTATTGAAGCATTTGGTGAGGATAGTGAGGTGGTTTTGCATCCTGCCTAATCCTGTTCTAGCCTCAAAGGAGAATTTATGATCATTTGATCCTCTTACGAATTATTTTCTGCTGGCTATGGTGGTCTGGCTTCGGGACTTGTTGTTCTCCATAGATCAGAAGGCTGCTTTTGATTCGTTAGGCATGATTTTTATGGGAAGTACTTCATTTTCTGTATGTACTTTTGTGTTATGGTACGCTTGATTTGTGCTTTTATAGAACGGCTACTGTTGTGCCTGTAGTGAATGGTTGGAGAGGACCCATGATCCCGAGTAAAGGGGGTTCATCAGGGCTGTCCTTTAAGCCCGTTGTTAGTATGTTTTTCTTGATGTTTTGCTCTGTCGGTTGAATACTAATTCTCAGATTCAGTCTATTTCTAGTTGTGCCTTATGCTTGCCCTTATAAGGCAATCGCATATGCAGATGATGTTGTTTTCTTGTAGCTGATGCAGCCTCAGTGGTTCATTTCTCCATGATGCTCTATTTGGAAACTTTCTGGTGCTGTTTTAAATTACACTAAATGTTCAATATTCGGATTGTTCAGTAACCCTCCGGACTGTATTGTCTGCTATATTTATTTGAGGGCCTTATTCATATTTTTGGGAATTTTTTTTGGGACAGAGGACTGAGATTTTTAACTGAATGTTAAACTGCAAATAAGGTAAACTTCAGGTGGCCTCCTGAACCGGGGCAGATAGGGAAAAAGAAACGGTATTTTCTTAATCTTCAAAACTATTTGATCTCTACTTTCCTTTTCTGAGTTATGTATTCTCTGGTTCCACGATAGCTAGAAACTGCTGTCTTTAGCCTGTTTTTTCAGGCTCTTTTGGGGTAGTAGGTTAAACCCGATAAAGCAGAATATCACTTTTATTTATCTTTCTCTGAGGGTGGCGTTTGTATGGTTAACCCTTTGTTATTTTTTTTCTTGTATTTTTTCACTGCAAACCTTATGCCTTTATTGATTCATGCCCAAAGGGGGTGGGAACCTTGGTTTTATGACTCTTGCAGGATTTGGTTTCATCAATGGGAAACTAATTCCTTAACTGTGTTAAGACAAACTGTTGGTATACCAACTTACATAAAATATGTTTTTATGTCTCAAACAATGGAAGGTGTCTGTTCAGATGTTATTAAATCATTCACATAAAGTTTATATAGAATTACTCCTGACGGTTTGTGCTATATCAGTACCCTTTGATAAGTGTCCTGGTCAACACCTCCTTCCCTTTGTTATTGTGGAATGTAAGAGGGTTCCACAAATGTGGATTTTCACTGGTTTCATGCCATGAAAAGATTAATGTAAAATCAAATCATAAACATAAGCAGTCCCAAGATAGAATGTGTTCTTGTTATTATGTATGACAGAACTTGAAACTATCCTCATTTATTTTTTTTGACTGTTCCTTATTAAAAATTGGTGGTCCTTTTGGCATTATATGGATACCCTTGCTCTAGTTGGTCATTTATTTGAATCTTGTATATGGGGGCTTGATATTCAATTGCACCCTGCAAGGCAGAATAGCAGGAGCAAGCACAAGTCAATTGTGCATATGCGCACAGACGCTGGGATTCAAACATGGAGATAGACAAACTGTGCAAGCAGCCAACGCCTGAATATTGCACAAACTGTGCTATAGCACAACCAGGAAGGAAGCTGAGCAGAAATGATGCGCCATAGCGCCATCAAGGCTAGCCCAGCTGAGCAGTCCAGAGGTGCTATAGCCAAGCAGAGCCCCCCAGCAGAGCAATGGAACTGCATTAACTAGGGAGGCAGGCTGGGGCCCACCACCAGCCATGCCACATGGGCACAGGAACACACTACAGAACTAATCATACACCAGGACACCCCTAAGCACAGCATCACTGGGGAGGGATGGATGATCCACCAGCCCATGGGGACAAGCCAACAAAGCACAGCAGGGCCATGTCACCCCAGCACACCCACTGGCAGGCTTGAGACTGCCACACACAGGGGTTCGACAACCACAGTGCACATCAGCCCCCTTCTGTACAGCACACCTGCACCAGACCCTCAAGACACTCACCCATGTGCAGTGACTGGCACTGCAGTAAACACCATGCAACCCCGCACACTGCAACCTCGTAGCACAGAACCATACAAGCCAGACTCCACCCTGGGCACCTAGCAGTGGCAGCAGCAGATGGTAAGACCGATTGAAAGGCACTCCCACACCAGAGACACCTTCCCATGCACACACACACATATACCTCAGGACCTTTACCACTCTCAGATGCTATGTACACTACCGCAACTGAGCAAACTATAGCCCGCTGCAAATCAGAGACCACCACAGAATTCATAACAAAATATATATATTCGAAAAGATATGTACAACACCAACAACATCTATATACATATGTACAAGACAAGGGGGTAGGGGTACAAGGTAGGGGTGGGTAAGGGTAGGGTGAACAACTGGGAGGGAAAGCAGGGTGGGAGGGCTTGGGAAGGGATGGGGAAGTAGTCAGCGCCCGGGCAGGCTGGTCCCCTGCTGCCTGTTGATCTTCCCGGTTCCTCCAGCGTCGCCTGACCCCATGGCGCAGCTTGTCTGTGAGAAGGTCATGTGTAGTGACTGACACCTGCGTCAGCCGCTGGAGGGCACGGTCCATCCACCGTAGGATGCTGAGACCTAGGAAAAGGGAACACAGTCAATGGCTGTGACTGTCCACAACCCTGAACACCACCCATCCTGCAAGGCATATAGCCTAGTGCCCCGCACCTGTGATGCTATGCACCCACCCGACAGTGACCATGCACATGACACGCCCAACCAGGCAGCACCAGCTATGTGCACCACTGCACACACACTGCCCATGTCCATCACAGCACAAACAAGGCTGTCAAGTGACGTGGCAATGTGGTGGGATGCCAGTTCCACAGCCATGTGCCCAGTGCATGCATGGACCACCAGGTGACGCACACACAGACGTGCAGTGACACTGGACAGTGATGACTGTCGCCTGTATCATGCATGGTTGTGTTGTCCATGGCTGGTGGTCATGCCCACCCCTCCAGCATGCAACAGCATCCATGATGTAATGACACTACACTCATCAAGCAGCTGTGGCTGCTGCTGCTGGCGCTGCCGCTGTGGGCCCACCCATCACGCCTCCGCTGCCACCTGGGCCCCGCCATGGCCCTCCTCAGCCTGGGCCTGCATCCTCTCCGCCAGGCCTGTGGGTGACAAATGTTGAGAAAAGCATCAGTGTGACCCCAAAGCAGACTGCCCCCTGCCCTAGTGAGTGTGCCTGCCCACACAGCCAGACCCATGCATCTCACACCTGCACACACTGACACAGCCAACTGTGGCAGAGCCATCCCCCGTGCACCACCACCAAAACACAGTCACACCCCTACGGAGAATACAGGTGCATAGATGGTACACTCCACCTGGCCTAGGCACAATGCCCCTCCTGGCATGTGACCTGAGGCATTGCAGCACATCCGCCCGCTCCCTGCGGAGGTCACTATATCTGTGCCTGCACTGGTCAGCAGACCGCACTGCCCTGTGACCCTCTCCAGTTCAGTGGCCACCTGCAGCCACACATGGGTGCGGCCATGGTGAGGGGCTGATCCCTCAAACAGTGCCCCAAAGTGGGGCTCAACCACTGCCACCAGGTTGGCCACCTCCAACTGACTCCACTGGGGAGCTCTCCCGCGTAATACTGTGGTAGTAGAGCAGGCAATATGGCGCCCCGCAGCGCGGCAACCCCACGTGGAAATGTTGTGCAATAGACCACCATTGGTTCCAATCGCGCTGTTTGTATAGCACCGTCGGTTCACATAGCGCTGTCACCAAACAGCGCAACAGAGCCGTACACATGGCAGCCGAACAGCGCCAGGGGACAAAGGTCGGACACCAGGTCAGGGGTCTATGACGCAAGGCCATGCACAGCGCCATCTGACGTCTACGCATCCTGTGTGAACGGTCACCTGCATGCCAGTGCCACAGTGGACTATTGCGCAGTAGTGCCACAGTGCCATATGGTGCCCAGTGCTGTAGCACCACTGGCACAATGGTGACCATGGCCTGAATTGCCGATCGCGCACAGCACATCATCAGCACGGCAGACACCTGTGTAAGCTACCTGGGCATGCGTAATGCAGTGTACCACACAGTCACAGATATGCGCCATTGGCTCAGCCATCTCAACCGTATTGCGCAAAGTGCAACGGCATGATATTCAGCTGACACATGCAAATCATCTGACCAGCCATTCAAAGGCACAGTGGCGTGATTTGCATCTCATTACAGTTGCTCCACTCCTAATTTGCATGCATTGCGCTATAAATGTGCGACATTGGGCTGCGCTGGCCAGATTCGGTTACTGCAGGTGAGAGGTGGGTTGCATGCTGTGTGATGTTCTGGACAATGGTCATGGGATAACGCTAGACTGCACAGTGACAGGTGTCCACTTCCACCCATACAGATCGACATGACCGAGCACAGCCAAGGTGAGGGTGAGGATGGTGGGCAGAGGAGGAGGCCCAACTTCACCACGGCGGAGACAGAGGCCCTTCCAGGCCTACCTGGAGGAGGAGCCACTACTGAGTGGACAGTGGGGCACCCTCAGGCCCGTGTGGCTGCATGGGGGGGTAGCTCGGGCAGTGAACCTGCACGGAAGCCACAGCGCCTGTGCAGGAATGCAAAAGAAGATGGGGACAGACCGCAGGAGGGTGAAGGAGAAGGTGGCAGCCCTCAGGGCAGCACGTGCTGCATAGGTGAGGCCAGCCAGCTGGTGGAGCTGACCCCAGCTGAGGACTGACTGGCTGCATCAATGCAGCGGAGTGCTATTGAGGGCGCATCAGGAGGTGGATTCCAGACAGGTGGAAGCCCATCACTGCATGGTAGGCGACATGGTGGTGGTGTTGGGGGGAAGGTTGTTCACATGCACTCACATGTCCTCTCTTCTGTTACAGATCCTGTTCATCTTCAGGGACGGTGGTGGTGGGTCCAGGCAGTGAGGAAGACCTGCTGGACATGGAGGAGGGTCCATCCACCTCTGTCACCAGCCAGCATGCACTGCACCAGCATGCACGCCTGAGCTGCCAACCTGGTGTTGGTGAGTCAGGTGGGGGTGCACAGCCTGTGTCTCAGCAGTCTGGGATGTAGCATGCCAGTACCGCCAGACTGTGGCGTAGCATCGCCTGCACCATTGATGATGCAAGGACTGCAATGTGGCAGTGATATGTGTGTCCCATGATGGACACACAGCAGGCCAGCACGTGGCCCCTGGGCCTAGCTGGTTCCAACATGTGTGCCAGCATGTCGGCACAGTCCCAGGCTGTGCCTGTCAGCACCGGTGGGGCAGCACCGGTGGCTGTGCAGGTGTCTGGCACTGTTGCAGCCACAGCAGTGGAACGAGTGGTCCCTGGAGCACAGCGATTGGAGAGGCAGCAGCAGCAGTCACCCACCAGGTCTGGGGGTACAGTGTCCAGTGGTGGCACATGCCCACCGCCCTTTGATATGCCCATTCCTGGTCCTGGTGAACAGCGCCCACCCTCAAGGGGTGTTGAGCATCAGGACCTTCCATACCCTGGGGGACAGGATGCCATTGTGGCAGAGTACCCATTTGAAGAGCACACCTGTCTGCTGTGGGAATCAGTACAGCAGAAAAGGTGGGTTGCAACGTCCGTGGAGGCACTGTGCGTGGCTGTGGAGTGGCACAGGAGGGACTGTGCTCTGAACTGTGCAGAGATGGTCCATATGCGGATGGATGTGACCGCCACCATTGACAGGCAGACCCAGGCATTGGTCGCTGTCGTGGCTGCATTGGGCACACAAGCAGGTGCCTCTGTACCGTGCACCCCACACAGTACGCTCTCCACTCCCCATTCCTGGCATCGTGCGACACCAAGCCTGTCGATGCTGGGTTCTGCTGTGGGCATCCCGAGCACCCCTGGTGCAGGTATGTTTGGCATACTACAGACCCCACTGCGGACAAGGTCGCGATCGCGCAGTGGGATCCCTGGTGGTCCATCGGTGCCACCTCATGTGGCCCCTGCTCAGCCTGCCAGTGCTGTTGGGTCACGGCGGGTCTGCCCATGCATCCATGGTGGCCATGGAATGGTGCAACATGACTGACCTGTCTCCCAGTGCGGGCTCTGTCTGGTGCTGCCCTGTGTGCACTGTGCGTCATGGTGGGCAGTGCACTGGTGGGTGCCCTGCACATCACGCCAACATATGGACCACCTGCACACCATCCCGACTGCTGTCCACAGGGTGCATGTGCATGATGATGCCTGCATTGTACTGTGCCACCATGTAAGGTGCCCAGCATCTGGACACACGCATTTTGGACAAAAGTACAGGTGGTGGGTGGTCTTGTGGATCTGTGTGTTTGCCATGTCTGTTCCTTGCTCTGCAGCACCTGCCCATGTATGCTTTGTGCCTGGTGTGTGTGTGTGTGTGTGTGTGTGTGTGTCCATATGACTGTTCGCCTTTCCTGATGGTGTGTTTGTGTGCCTGGTCCTTCCACTCCCTTGCCATCATGCACCCCGTGTGTTACTCTGTGTGCCTGTGGGTTGTACCAGGACAGTGTTGGTTGCACATGGCCCCTTGACTTACCTGTGTCGCGTATAATGCTCCTCCGTGATGGTGTCCCGTGCAGTTGGGCCTGCCGGATCAGTCGGGGTCCCGCGGCCATTCGGCTGCTCATCACCATCATCACTGGTGCCTCTGGCGTCCCCATCACTGTCCCTCTTGACCTGAATGGTTATCCTACAGTCTTTGGCCATGTTGCAGGATACAACAGGCCAGAAATATCCTACAGGCCTTGAGGGGCTGTACTGTAGGGCACCGCAGGAGGTGTCTAGGCATCGGAAGCGTGCCTTGAGTATCCCAAACACCCGCCCGATGATGCTGCGCGGTGGGCGCATGCGCCCATTATAGTGTTGCTGCGATGGGGCCGCTGGGGCCTGCATGGTGAGCAGCCAGGGATGGAGTGGGTATCCGCTGTCACCTGTGTGGAGATGGTGGAGATGAGTATCATGTTCAGGTCCATATTGCCAATATCCCTGTGTGCCACTACCATAGCACCTGTGGCATTCCCACCCTGCCCCACGCTTGCAATTCCTACATGCATTTCACCCACTAGATGGCCTGTGGGGATGTCCCCACTCGAATCAATGGCACAGTGTGGACTGATACCACATAAGACATCATGTGCTCCACCAGGGTGTGTGGCACAGACATTGATTATGCGCCCAGTAGCATCATACACCACCTGGCAGTTGACACTGGAATAGCCCTTCCTGTTCCTATATGCAGCCCCATCGGGGCCAGGTGGTGTGCGTATGGCCACATGGGTACAGTCTATGGCCCCTAGCATGCCAGGCATACATGCTACCCTGTGGAACTCCTGCATGTTTGCTGTACGCTCTGCCACGGTGCTGGGGAAATGGATGTGCTCCGCAGCATGTGGCAGCAGTGCGCTGAGGAATTGGGTGAGGATACGTGACGTGGCCAACTGTGTGATGCCTGTGGTGTCCCCTGTCAGCCTCTGGAAGGTGCCCGTGGTGAGCAGGCACATGCAGGCTGTCACCTTGGTCTCCACCGACAGAGCGTGACTCCGTCGTGAGGGTGCCTGCATCACATCACTGCACAGCTCACCAAGCCATCTCAGTATTGCCCTGTTCAGGTGGTACCAGCCCACGATCTCTACATCTGTGTACAGCTCAAAGCTGATGCAGGCACGGTACTGCCTGTTGGGGGCGTACCACCGACGAGCCCTTCCACAGCCACGTCCCCCTGCAGCATGCATTCTCACCCCCCTCATTACAGCTTCCATGTGGAAGCTGGCACTGTCCATCTCCCTGGCTTGTGACCCCCAGCTGATGTTGCTCTGTTACCCCCGCTGTCCTGACTGCTACCTCCACTGCACCTGGTACACCTACTGGCCTCTGAACTCTGTGGCCCCATACACCTTCCCTTGCCCCTCTTCTGTCCTGTGCACTCCCTGGCCTGCACTGTATGTTACTCTGGCCTTCTCTGTCTCTCTGCCTCATGTGTCTTCCCTGTCGCGTTCTTGTGCCTCTTCCTTGAGCCTTTTATTTTGGCTCATTTCCGCTAGCGCAACTTCCAGCTTGTTCAGCTCTTGCGCTGGCGCAAGTCTTGAATAGTCGTATTGCGCCTTTATGCATGGATCCACCTCTCTCAAGTTGCACATGCCTTTCATTTGCATTGCGCTGTTGCTCAGCCTGTTTCGTGGCGCAACTTCCTCCTGCTGAATATCGCAGAATGCGCGACTTTCGGACTTACGCATGCGCAACCCTATTGCACATGGCGCAACCCTTTTGAATATCCGGCCCGGGGTTTTTTCTCCACAGTGGTCAAAATGGCACCAGGACACTTTAAACCTTGTTTTTGTCTGCATTAAATGAAATATTTGGATGGTGCGTTGCATGTTTTCTTTACAGCAAAAGGACTGCTCCTATTTGGAGCTCGAAAAAAGATTGTATAAGATCTAGAAGAAATTTATGAGCATGAACGTACTCTATACTCAGATATGACACTTTTGGAACTTTGGAAAGCTCTTCGTTGGATCACTGACTCTGATTTTGCAGTTACCTGAATGATTGTACAATACTTTTCTGGCATTTCCTTTGTTTTGTATTATGCTTTGTGTACTATTGTACGATTTTTGTCTCAAATAAAACTTTCCCCTACTCTTTTCGATAAGTGCCATGGGATCTTTAACATCCACCTGAACTATCACCAATCCAGGCAGATGGGTCCTTGGTTTAATGTTTCATCCAATTTGATCTCCAAGTGTGCTAATTAAACAATAAGGCATGACAGGATGTGGTAGATCATGGCATATCACCACGTCTTGGGTGGTCGGGCACAAGGCTACAAGCCAAGTGTGTCCAATGACCCAAGAAATTATGATATCCCATGATATACCACACCCTGGAGTGCATTATTGGTATTATGAACTGGTTTAAACATAAAGTAAAAAAAAAATGTTATGTTTTTAAAATGTGTGTTGGGGGTGTTGGAGGAATACCTTTAAATAAAATAGTTCCTGGAGGTCTCTGGGCAGCAGGTACCACTGCTGTTGGCTGTGATAGAGGAAGTGGAGGTCCTGTGGCTGGGTGACCCACTCCTTCCCATTCTAGGTTTGTTTTTGTTCTTTTTTTTATATTGTACACTGTGGTTTACTTTTTATTTTTATTGTTTTTGTTCTGGGAGAAAGTATGTTGAATTGGATGCTGAGGACTGGTAAACTGAGAGAGAAGTTGGGGAGCTGATGATGTGTGTACCACCAGGCGCGTTTAGTGGAGAAGCCATTCGGTACAGCTTATTGTTTAAATGTGTGAGAAAAAAGTAGAGTTTTAGTGCAATTTGTTCGGGACTGTTACTCTTAGGGTATTATCAGAAGGGTTACCAATCTGTGGGACAAGACTGCCAATGTTTTCTATGTGGTCAGCAGATGGCTTTCTTTTTGTTTGGGCAAGGATTTGCAGTTAGAGCCGTGATGATAAGAATGCAAGGGTGTCTGGTTTGTCTTTTGTTTTTTCCAGAGAAAAACATTTACTTGTCCGTTGCTGCCACTTGCATGCTGTTGCCAAGGTGTTGGCATGGTGCTTTTGAAAGTATGAGTGGCAGCGACTGAGGAGCTGATGCTAGCAAGCATAATTCAGTGCGGCTGTATTTGTTATGAGGCGGCTGATTGCCGGAGGCTTTTTGAAGCCGTGATGATGTAGCCCGATATCATCACAGCTTCAAATACCTCTCGGCCAATCAGCTTCCTCAATATTTTTTATCCAGTTCATAATTAAGCAATATATCATGACCAGGTGTGGATGATGACAGCATTTTCCCACGTCTCATGTGGTTTGCTTACAAGCTGCAGCCAAGTCAGGAAACCACATCACAAGTTGATAAATCTTGCCATCAGCCACACCCAGTCATGACATATTACTATTATACAATGTAGAAAAAAGGAGAGAACTGTTTCTCTCCTTTCCTAGTTTTCACAGGTTCCAGTTACCGAGAACAATGTAATATCATGGTTAATGGCTTTGAAGTTTGGTTCCCTGACTGGCTGTCACTTGTACCATGAGGTGATGGCATGATTCACATGTTGTAAATCGTGACAGTCCAGCCAATCTGGACCAAGTATTTTAAGAGCCATTGTACAATGCAGAATCATAACTCAGTAGTGGCACAGCCATGACTAAGCTATGTAACTAACACCAGCTTACCAGAGAATATAAATTGCGTAGTTTGAGTCAAAGGAAACATATTCAATACATACATCAGTAGATTGCAAGAAATAGTCCTTAAATGTACAACATGTGATACAGAAAATAATGAAGAGTCAACTATGTACAAGCTGTGTGTTCTGCCATAGAGCAGTCCTGATTTCCCTGACACCTTAAAACTGAAGCTCAAGAAGTTCATGGTAATCAGAACCCTCAGTTAACAGAACACCCGGGTTATGCATAAAGTTGCTCATTCTGTATCTTTCATAGTGTATGGTAGTATGTGAAATGAGTAAACTTTATCTATCTTACTCTCTTTTTCAAAGAAAATGAATTGTGTAGTCTCTAGACCTTCTAAAATGCTGTTATACCACACAATTTCATACAGCAAAGGAACTATATGGCAGTATTCCAAGTTGTTGTGTTGTGGTAGTGACATCACTGCTATAGCAGAACAACATAATGATGGCAGTATTGCTGCAGAACAAGCATAGCCCAGGCATTTAATTCCATATATGGCAACCTTTCCACAATGCACTGTATAGTGTTACTATTTTTCTGTACTGTTAAGCTGGATGTATCATTACTCCACTTGACATTATGATAACATCAATGGGTCCTATGCACCATACAGACAAGGGAGAGTACATAGAAAGCTTGCATTCCCCACCCACGTAGTTGCACACCCACAGGCAGGTGTGTACCGGGCAGCATTCACTGCCATCCGCCACTTGTCTGCACCGCCCCACACACACGTACGCACATTATGCTTGACTCAACAAGACACCTGTAAAGGGGGCAGAGTCGTAAACCCCACCAGACATCAAATTAGATTCATGGAGTGTGACCCACAATGTATCTCAGTCACAGTGTGGCACATATTTTGAAGTGTGTTTAGCACACATCTGAGTGACGGTGGTTGTGATGTTGTGCACAGCACAATGCCAACAGCCCTCCAATGGCATCCCAGAACTTTACAGTAACTGGGGTGTGGTGAATGGCAATCAGTGGTGTGAGGGGAAGGGGAGAGACAGTGTATCCTGTTGTTGCTGGTGGATGGCCAGGCAGTGCTTTTCGAGGAAGAGATGAGAATGGGAGAGCAGCGTCCATGTGCAGTGGCTCTGTGTCTGAGATGTCACTGCAGGACGGCTGTGGGGGGGAAGGGGTGGGGTGGAGGGAGAGTGGTGGTCCAATATATACTATGCCGGGTTCCACTCCATGCAGCGAAGGCATCACTTACATACTTACTATACAACACCCTTGCTGTAACACACACAGTAGGCATGTAGGGCACAGAGTGGCTACACACTCCAGTTACACATGCATACCCACCCTAGCCCAGTGCTGTATAGAACTCCATATTCTGTTTTTTCCCTGTTTGATTAACTCAGTAGTGTACTGTACAACTGTTCAAAACTCACCAGACGTGATGAAATCCTGCCATCACCCACAAACTGTTGGACAATATTGCAATCATAGAATTTTATACCAAAACATTTAATAGATTTATATGGGGTTTTTTTGTTTTTTTTAAATTTTCCAACCATTCTGGCTGCCAGTAGAAAACAACATGGTAGCCACAATCTTGTAAGCCCAGTTAATAATTTTCTACACTTCTAGCATGAGGTGGTGGCAGAATTTGCACATCATCAATCGCATCAGCCACCTAATCACAAGCCACTATTTCTCAAACCATTGCAGCATTGAGTGGTTTAATAACTGTATGCAGTACTTTCCTTATTCTATTCTCATTACTATAGAGGGTGCACAGGTAGTAGTAGTAAATATTTTATTCAATTCATATACAAAATGAATGAATCAGATAGCTCAACTGAGGCAAGCTCATTTCCAGTGAGGTCCATTGTGCAAATTCACAAAATTACATAATCAACAATACAAAATACAAAACATATGCAAAAAATAACATTAAACAGTTTCATAAAACAAACATTTCAATAATTTCCTAGTTAAAGTGCATGCTACTGTTAATTTTCACTCAAAACTCAAGGATACCCTAAGATAATTCAAGTATAGTTTGTGGTCTTCCTTCTTTAGTAAACTAAGATTTGATGTCATCCACTCTAATTATACCATTTGCTAACGAAAGGGTTTATGGTATGGAGGTCCAAATCATCGGCCCTCTAAACAAAAGATGTGACCTACACAGTTTTGATCTAAAATTTGGTTGACAGTATTCCAGACCTAATGCCGATCTCAGGCCTTGTTTTATTGGCCTAATTACTAAGTTATCAGCAATATAATTCAGGACCTGCCCTAAGGCATATGTAGTCATGAATAATAAAGAATGTAAATACCTTCTTTGTCTGAGGTTAATCCATTGTAGTTTTTCATATAATTCTACTCTATGGGACCTTTTAGAGCATTTAGAATGAATCTAACTAACTTATGATATATTAAATCCAATCTATTTAAATTACTCTGTGTAGCACCTGTGCAAACTAAATCCCCATAGTCTATCAAAGGTAAAATTAGGGAATTTTCCAAGTGCTTCCGAGTTGCTTCAGTCAAGGAAAATGTATTCCTGTATAAACAACCTAAGCATTTCCTTACTTTTTTTTCAATAGATCCTATATGTAGATCCCATTTCAGGTTTGAGTCCAAATAGACTCCCAGATATTTATAACTCTGTACATAGTGTAAGATAATGTTATTGAAAGTTCTGATCTGCAGGGTTGTTTCTGGTGAACACATTTTTCGCTGTTTAGAAAAAATCATCACTTGGAATTTTTTAGGATTCAAAATCAGCTTAGACCTCAGTAGAAAATATTGTAGTTCATCAAAAGCTCACTGGAGTATAGGCTGAATACTTTTTACAGAGGTGCCTTCAACATACACAACAGTGTCATCCATGTATAAGTAGTATTTAGCCCTAGAATCTGTCATATTGACATTATTCATATAAATGTTATATAAAACTGGGCCCAGGATTGAACCCTAAAGTACGCCTATTACTATAGTCCTCTGACTAGACGTCCAATCCCCAATAGTAACCACTTGTTTTCTGTGGGCCAGGTATTGCTGAAACCATTTCATTACAGAATTTGACATACCAATAGTGTTGAGGTTGGACAGGAGGATATTATGGTTAAGGTGTCAAAAGCTTTGTACAAGTCTATAAAGACTGCCCCCAATGACATCCTCCTGTCCAAAGCCTCAACAATATCTCTAGTAACCTTCACTAAAGCAGTGGTGATACTATGTAATGGCCTAAAACCTGATTGAAATCTACTGATGATCTTATTAGCCTCCAAAAAATGGAGTTGAATGCTCAATAGTCTTTCAAAGGTTTTGGCAATAATTGATAAAAGAGATATTGGGCAATAATTTTCAGTTGAAGTTTTGGACCCATTATTATAAATTGGGATTACTCTTGTTTTCTGCTGTGCTGGAAGTTCAATTTGAGTAAGGGACATATTGAAGATTGTTGCTAACGAATGGCCAATAATGGGGGCTGTACACATTCATAATAATGTAGGGATTTCATTGAGTCCACAGGCTTTCTTTAGGTTCAATTTAAATAGGGTGTCTCTTACTTCTTTATCACTGATTGAACGAAAGGACATTTTTTCTAGGAGCTGGGAGTTACTAGCTGAGTTTTGTACCAAGGGAATTTGTGTCTCCAATATTACATTATCATTGTTTGAATCCCTTAAATTATTAACTTGACAGTTTAAACCATCCAAGTTAATTTGCCGTAAACCCACAGATATAAAATATGTATTAAATTGTTCTGCAACCAGGGGGTCAAGAGGTACTTTATGATCATTTATTTGGAAATTGTATGATATTTAGGTGAAGCCTGTCAACGTTTTCATGTTAAATTAGTGCTTTGCCACCAGTATCTACAACAAATGACACAACCACTGCTATCTATCACATTTTTGGGTGAAAACATTATTGCACCTTAAGTGGGCCAGAAGCACCTGTACCATGTAATGATTTAAACAACAACAGAAGTATTACAAAATATGCAATTCACCAAAAAAATATCATTATGTACTATTTTTCAGAGGAGAAAGATCAGCTGGAGGGCACTGTTGGAGGCATGCACTAGGTCACAGAGGGTGACATTGAGGTAGTCATGGTAGCTGAGCCCTCTGTGGTCCACACAACTACTCCAACAGTGGCCAAGGGCCAAAGTAGAACAGCAGAAGAGCCCCACCTGGATCCTTCCTAAGATGCTTCAGGTCATGGCAGGCCTCAAATTGAGCAACGTAAGTACCATTATATCAAACCATGCATTATTGTCTTAGCATACTCTCTAGTTTTACTTTAAGATTTGTTTCTAAAAAATTGTATTTTTAATAGTTTATTTTTTACAATCCAGTCAAATTTTTTAATACATTGTAAAGGTGACAGCCATTTTTGTGACAGAAGATAAATATTGGTTATAGGGGGTACCGATGGAAGATAGTTATGGTTGTAAGAAGACTATTTTTCTCATTGTATGATGTGCTTTAGCACCAGGATGACCATGTATTATGCTTGAATATTGTGCAGTCACATAGAGGATAGTATATGACCACTCATACACAACAGGGATATTTTCCATTCAAGAGTTTTCCATGGTAACCAGAGACCTCAGAAGTACAGCTCAGCAGTTCTTGTTACCATGGTAACCTCAACAGTTTGAAAATATCCCTGGCATGTATGAGCAATCATACACTATCTTTTATAGTGTGTGGTAAGTACTTATAGTGACGGGTGTCCTTATTTGGGTTTTTTTGGTCTTTTTGCCAGCACTTGCCTCCCACATCATCTCTCACCACCACAAGCATTCCCCAAGAATCAGAGGGCTCTAGATCATGTTTCAGGTTGTTATACTGCACTAACTACATAGCTAGAGCAGCATTAGAACTAGCCAATGTAGCTAGTGCAGCATAACAACGTTTTATGAGGGCTATATTTTCATCCCTAACAATGCTGCACCACACTATATCACTATTTTTAACCAATTAAAGTTGTTTGATTTTTAGAGGCCATTTTATAAATGTATAAGACAAACTACTAACATAGCACGATATATTAGGGAAAGTAGCTGTAATGATAAATCAGTATTACTTTATTGAGTGTAAGAAATTGTCACATTTCACCCATTTGTTTTGCCTGCATCAACTGTCTCACAAGAAGTAAATATCAATAAATGAAGCTGTTAAGCTAAGACTTGACAGCAAAACATGATAAGGATACCACCAACAGACAGTATACATTCTTAAATACATATAACAGTATCATCAACTACACTATTCCATGGCAAGAGGAGCAGTTGTGGGTGGGTGGAGTTGTGCATATGGAGGGGGGCAAGGGGCTAAGCTACAGTATAAAGGCAATACATGTTTATAACTGCATTACATATTTTAATTCACAGACTATTTAAATTAGTTAATCAAAAACATACCATTACTATAAGCTAAGAATATAACAATGCATGATAACCAGACAGGATTTCAAAAGCAGAGTTTGCAATAGGGAGAGTAGGGGAGTTATATCATAGAAGTGTTTTCAAATAATAAGCAGTAAGATTGTATGGTAGAGCAAATCTCTTTCCCAAAAGCCACATCATAATGTTTTTTGCAAAGCTGCAAATGAAACCTTTATCTTTTATTTCAACAGAACACTCTGCTATATGTCCAAGAACTTTGACTGTTCTATAAGGTAAGAAGTATATAGTCAAATTATCCTGGGTTGCTGACTTAAGCCATAATACCCTCTAGGATGCATAACATCTGGCTATGCTGGTCCATGCAGCGGTGTTATGACAATCAACAGCACAGTCACATGGCCTCACACCTCCTGGAATGTCCTGCATAGCCAGTGACACCCACCCTGTGAGTGTATTACTGCACTCACACAATGACTTTTGCAGACTTTGATGAAATCTTTTAAAAACTGTACAGTGAGAAGGCTGCTCACACAGTTCATGCTGCAGATACAGACCTTTAGATGGCAACTAGGAGGAGGAAACAGGAATAAGACGGTGACTAGGTGATGTATCAGAGGGGCAGATAGACCTTTATCGCAAGATAGACAATCATTCCAAGGGCCACAAGGGAGCACCTAGCCAGGGAGAGCAAGTGTACAGGGTCCTAGGATACACAGTGTACTGGAAGGACGTACACACATTCTACAGGGGAGGGACAGTGGAAGAGAGAACAAACGGTGCAGAGGAAGAGAATAGCAGGTAAAAGTTCAATTGTTTGAGAACAAACAGGTAAAATAGTAGTGTACTGTATGTAAGGAGAGGACACTGTTGAAAGCAGGCCCATAAAACAACAAACCATGAAAGAAGTGCAAGGGATGGGGGTGATGTTGAGCACTTGTATCAGGGGATTCTATGCTCACAGGAGGTGAAATAGGAACATAAGGGAGCAAGGAAGAGTCAACGCCCAGTGGACTGTTTGCCAGGTATGACAGTAGGGAAACTACTGCAATACATTTAGACATGTATGAAGAAGGTGAAAAAAGCCCAACATCACTGTCCACATAGCTACAAATACCCTGACAGTAGTAGAGTAGAAAAAGTAAACAAAATTTCACATAAATTTGTGATTGTGGAGGGGAGTGGTGAGTAATCTTTGCAACCAGGTGGAAGATACCTAGCACACTCTGATATAGTCCCAGTACCTAGGGGAAGCATGTTGATGAACCTAAGAATATACAGTAGATTAATGTGCAAGCTGAGGGGCACGGAGTTGGGGGGGGAATAGTGGAATAGGCTGAGCACAGCTTGTACCTCAGAGAAGAAAAAGTAGTTGTAAAGGAGGGGGGGCACCTAAGCCAAACCCAGTAACAAGTGGGGCACTGCAGGGTTTAGTGCTGTATTAAGTAAGATCACCATGTACACAGATGATATTATCATTTATCTAAAAGTGGGTAATGAGGAAGGAAGTTAGGCACTCATATATGGCCTAGCCAAACTCAAAGACAAGCATAGAAAGTAGTAGTTTGTGTTTTAACGATAAGAAGGGCAGGGTCATGAGCCTCGCTTGACAAAAATCCCAGCATCAGCTACTGGTTACTATTGAGTGCAGGTAACTGTTTTAGAAAACAAAATATCCTTGTAAAAATATTCACAGGGGACATGAACATATCAGTACAGTGCATGACATTGCCAGGGACTTTACCTCTAGAAAGAATGAGTTCTTTCTGTCAGTGTATAGATCAGTAGTAAGGCCACAACTGTAGCACTGTGTGCAGCACTGGTCTCAATACCTCAAAAAGGATGTGAGATTACTGCATAAGGTACAGCAGATGATGCCGAAAATTATCATAGTACTAGCAAGTGAAAACTGTTCTTCAATGATAAACAGTCATCATTCTTCTTTGTATCCATTTAGTAATGTAATATTACACCACAGCTTTAAGTCACTCATTGTTTGTATCATATTTGTATATTTCTTTAACTGTTAGAAATATAGGATTCAAAAATAACATTGCCACTGTGAATGTTTGTGTGTGGGGGGTAAGGGGGGACTTCTAATGGTGTAATTATGACAAGTTCTAAAGTCTTGCAGGCCATGACAAACAAGAAATCAATAAATTGAACATAAACAAAAAGAACATTGTTAGGTAAAAACATCTGAGGTCATAGTTAAGCAACAAGGAGTGGGTTGAACCACAAGTTGTAGCCGAGTGCTTCCACCACTTGAGAAGGGCCGTTAGCCCACCATAACACACCCCTTGGAGTGCCTTATTGCAATTATGAAATTGGTTATTTTTTGCTAAATTTGATGCCTTTTTTTAACATATTACTTTTAGCTGGGCCGTTGTGCTGAGATAACAGCCCAGCTTAAAGCTGCTGTTGGCTAATCAGGAGCCAGCATTCTTTCTACCCATCTCACAATATTATATATTATTTAGTAATATCAAAATCTATTTGCTGTATCTTGGAAAAATGTTAGAATCTTTTTATTTTTTCAAACTTACCTATTGATCCATTTTATGTAACCAATAAGAAGTGTGTACATGATGTTACTGCTGAGATACCATCGCATGAAGAGGTTGAAGGTACTCTACTTGTGGTCTCTTACCTAACTGCACCTCACGATGTAGAGGTATATCAGTACCAGCAACACTGTCCCTATCTTATGCTGACATAACAGTGGTCTCTAAAATGTTGTTGTAACACAACTAGTAGAACAGTAACATTTATCAGCTCCTTTTTCATATGTTGCTATGACAGTCTGTACTTTAAAGCATATTACTGTAGTAACATAACCATGTTTTTGTTCTTTCTTTCCATAACACCACTCACTGAGAAGGAAAAAAAAACAGTAAGCCACATATGACTCGCACTACAAAAAAGTGTGCATTAGTGTGCAGTAGCACTTTCCAGTGCTTGATAGTAGCTTAAATTATAGAATCTCACAACTGCATGTACAACTGTTCCTCATACCTTCTCCTCAATCCTCTTTTATAATCTATGCCCCAGTATCATCACATGCACCATACAGCTTGCATCTCAACATACTCTCTCAAATATATATATCCTCTCGATTCCTGCCAACTACTCAAAATCACAACCTGAGCTATATGCTTCTGCATATCACTTCCAAACTGCACTTCGCAAACAACATAAAATATGATGCATGGACTTTGGCCAATAACCACACTGTTAACACTTCAAGAGGCAACCATTAAATAATTGTAAAGCTCAACAACTGAACTTGGAATCTTTACAAATTACAGGAAACCCTCTAGAAGCATTTTTCAGTGTATCTGTGTAGCCAATAACCATACATAATAGTTTATACCGCATGGTAACAAAGATTATATCATACCAAATGTAGCTATGTTATACCTCCAAATTGCTTACCAAAATCAAACATGTTTTCACTATCTCATTTCTTTATACTATTGCTGTGGCATACTCAACAACATAGAACAACAGACTGATATTATATTCCCCCAATTAAACTGTTGTTGAACTGTCAACCACAGTCAACAACAAAAAGCTCCCTCATTTGGCATATGAAAAAATCCAGTCTGTGTGCGTAAATGTTAAAGTTACACAGCTTTTTGTACAATCTTTGCTATCCATGCATTGCATTTCATCTTCTCCTTAACATATCAACATCAAGAGCATGACCTTCATGAACCGCATAGCGTGCCACTGTTCAACAGTAGAAGTAGTAAATAGCAAAGGAATGCACATTTATAAAAAAACACACTTCACTAAAAGTAAACAACACTATTTTATAATTGCTTACATGATCTTTTTTTCTTCCAGAATCACTAGAACAGTTAAAGAACATACAGTGGAGCCTTGACTGGCTGCTCAAGGCCCTGGAGGAGGGCAACCATGCCATGGCCCAGCGTGGCCAGGTGCTGGCAAGCAATCAGCAAAAGATGCTGGAGAACCAGATCCACATAATTGACTTACTATATCACCAAGGTTGCATTGGGCACATGGCTATGGTTGCTGTCCATGGTCTCATGGACAGCAACAGAGGCCTCTCTCATGCAATTCATCAATTGTGTGAACAAGGGGAGGCCAAAGTTGCTGCCCAGTAGACCACCCATGGTCTCATATTGCCGAGAGTCAATTGAAGGCCACAGAAGGCATACCTCACCTCATCCACCAGGACCTGCAGCATTACCATGAGAAGGACTCAGCCCTCCAGCTTCCTCAGCAGCAGGAACCTCCACCAAGTGCCCCTCCCATTGAAACACCAGAAGAGGAGGGGCACCAACTCCTGACCCTCCAAGGTTCTACAGTGGACTCTTTCACCTCCTCCAGCTCCCCAAAGGCACCCTCATCACACAATGAGGGCTAAGCACATCACTGTCACAAACAGTGTGTGTAATTGTTTATGTAATTTTCAAAGCATGCCTAGTTTTTCTATTTATTTATTTTTTTTTTTTTATCCATCCCATGTGAAAAAAAACATTTTACTTTTAATTTATTAAAATATAGAAATATTTTGTTATATTTGTTTTATTTTTAAAGAAAATTTGTAAATATCTGAAAAGTATCATTAATGTATATATTTTTTGTAAACAAAGAATTACTTTTTTACTATTTATTTTTTTCCTTTTTTATCCCTGTGTGAAAATAACACATTTTACTTTTCAATTAATTAAAAATATATAAATATTTTCTTTTTGGTTTTTTGTAAAAGAAAATTTTAAACATCTGTACAAAGTATTTTTATTATTTTTTTTGTTCTTTGTTATCCCCATGTGAAAATAATACATTTCACTTTTAATTTATTAAAAAACTTAAATATTTTGTTATATGTTTTGTATTTTTTGCAAAAGGAATATTTAAATATGGTAAATGTATTTATTTTTTCTCAAACAAAGAATCACTTTTTTAAACATATAAAATGCCTCACATCTCTTCTTTCTAAATGTTAAGGTATATCTATGGCAGGGAGAATGCCGGGGGGGTGGCTGAAGCAGGGTAGGAATATCAGTTGTCAGTGGTCCAACCATAACACCCCATCACCATACTTCAGGCCCCACACTCACACTTATATATAAAAATGATTTCACACAATAGCCCTATTGGGCTCACTGGTATGTATTGCTGGGAGTATGAGCACTCCAGGCCCTGCACTCCCACTAACACATAACAACACAGACATACAATACCATATAGGGCTAACTAGTATGTGTTGGTGGGAGCGCAGGCCTCCGGGGCCTGCGTTCCACTAACCTACCAATTTCTGTATAACGATACACATGTGTGGGAGTGTGGGCCCTCTGGGCCCTGTGCTGCCTCTAACACATAACAACAAAGACATGCAATACCCTATAGGGCTAACAGTATGTGTAGGTGGGAGCACGGGCCCACTAACCTATCAATTTCTGCATAACAATATGCCTGTATGGGAGTGTGGACCCTTTGGGCCCCATGCTCCCACCTACATATAACAACAGAGACATACAATACGATGCTATAGAGGCTAACTAATATGTGTGTTGATGAGGAGTGCGGGGGCCCCCCATTCGATACTCACCACATCCTAACAATTTTTTGCATAACGAGTGCATGTGCGAGCGTGAGCCCTACAAGCCCCTGCACCCACCTACACATAACAATGGAGCCATACAGTAGCCCTATAAGCCTGAAAAGGAACTCTTGTAACACTAATTTGCCAATATCTCAGTAACTGTACAACCTTTGAAACAAATTCCACTGCAAGTGCAATCTATGACTCCAAAACCTCCCCACGTGCTTAGTCCACCTAAAGGTGGACAAAGCTGCGGGTAACAAAAATCTATATCTCACATTGTTTCCAAGATACGGGCACCGAAGGTTGCTGTGGGCACTACAGTGTTATCCTATGGAAAAAATCTCAACTTTTTGATGGTATGTCTTTGTAGCCGATTAACTTTTTAACACCAAAATAGCATCATTCACATCTCTGGGACATCCCCTTTATACCCTGCCAATTTCAAGCCAAAAGACCAAACCATTTTATTTTTACAGTGCACTGGCAAAGTTTTTAGAATCCTAATTCGAGAGGTGGTAAAATCCCCATTCGCAAGATCAATCCCCGTTCACGAACTGTCAAAATTTGGCATTCATGAGAAATCTTTGATCATCAAATTCTGGCCATCTGGTCTAGAAGTCACAATCATGGATTTTGTCAGCTCATGAAAGGAGATTGACTGGCTAATGGGGATTTTGCTGGCTCGTGAACGGGGATTATGTCAGTTCATGAACAAGGAATCTAAAAATCAATCCCCGTTCACAAGCTGGCAAAATCCCCATTTGCCAGCTGATCCCCTTTCATGAGGTGTCAAAATCCCCGTTTGCAAGCTAATCCTTGTTCGTGCGAATGGCCATGTGGTTGTGAAATGATGATCAATGATTTTGCGAGCTCGTGAAAGGGGATCAGCTAGAGAATTGGAATTCTGACACCTCACAAATGGAGATTTTGTCAGCTCACAAAAGGGGATTCAAAAAACAAACCCCTTTTGCGAGCTGACAAAATCCCCATTCGTGAGCCAGTCCTCGTTTGCAAGATAAGGCCATCTGGTCCCTAAGTCACAATCAAAGATTTTGCTACCTCCTGAAAGGGAATCAGCTCATGAACAGGGATTTTGTCACCTCAGAAATGAGGATCGGAAGCGAGTGACGAACAAAGAATTTTAAAATCTAAAACGGACGTTTTTTGGCAAAAACTAACTAAACCATAGGCATGGGTTTGCAGAGGGTGTCACCCTGAACAAAACCCATGGTTTATTCCAGCAAGTCACCCATGAAGCAAGCTACGGAATTTTGTTTGGGGAGAAAAATGAAAACAAAATGGCATCTCGCAAATGAAGAATTTTTCTCTACAGGGAGTTTTTATAAATTCCCTGTTAAGTAAGCTGACAAATTCCTTGATCGCGAGCCCAATCCCCTTTCACAAAAAATACAATGCTTGCTACAGTAAAGTTGCTTGGTAGTGCAGTAAACTGAGCATTGCGCAATTGTGGCACCCACTGAATAACATGTATACCACTATGCGGTACCAATCAACTTTATTGTAGCAAGCACTACTCATATAAATCTGGAGGTGAACTGAGCATGCTCAGAACCCAAAACTTCAAAATTAAATAACTTTGGAACAGAATGATATTTTGTTCACCAAACTAATGCTGGATTGTTCTTTAAGCAAATCTCTTTCTACCCTAAAAGTTGCAGAGCAAAATACCAAACGGTGTGGCCGAAGCACGATGGGCAAAAATCAGTGCCAAAAAGGCAAAAAATGCATTTTTCTGCACTTTGCTGCATAGAAATCACAAGTCCAACTGAAACACAGCTTGGCAAATCAAGCGATCTACCATATGAGACGGCACATTCCAAATTTCGTGCAAATTCGTTGAACGGTTGCAATTTATTAAGGTACAAAATTTGGGGTTTAACATTAAACTGCTTACTCAACCCTAACTATACTAGCATGACTGCACCAGTATAATATATATATAATAGTGGCATGGTAGCATCACTATAGTTAGGGTTGAGTAAGCAGTTTAATGTTAAACTTCAAATGTTGCCCTTTAATAACTTTGCAATCATTTAACAGATTTGCATAAAATTTAGTATGCACTGTCTTGTGGGGTAGATCTCTTGATGTACCAAGTTTTATTTCAATCAGATTTGTGGATTTCGTACTGCGTATAGTGAAAACACAGTAAGAGATGCTGTTTGGCCTTTTTGTCTGTTTTTACTCATCGCGCTGCAGCCACACCATTTGGAAGTTTGGTCTGAAATTTTCAGGGTAGAACAAGCTTGCCCCAAAGAACACGTCAGCATTGGTGTAGTGAAAAAAATATTAATCTGTTCTAAAGTTATTCAGTTTTGAAATTTTGGGTTCTGAGCATGCTCAGTTCAGTCTTTTGGATAGCTGCACTGTGCCAAAAGGGATTTAGGGCTCACAAAAAGGGATTTTGACAGTTCATGAAAAGGGATTCATTAAATCCATTTTCATGAGAAACAATTCCCTTTTTTCGAGCCGCCATCTTGTTTTCATTTTTTCTGCCCAAAGAAAACATTATAACTTTATCCAGGGATGTCTTCTGCAGACATCCAAGAATGGATTTTGTTTTTGGGGACTTCCCATTCAGTTCTCTGCCTTTGGTTTACTTTACTGTGATCTTAGAATGCTAATTTTTAATTTTAAACATCCCTTTTCGCTACTCGCTTCCGATCCATTTTGCGATGTGAAAAGGTTTTATTACACCTACGGAATTTCATTTCATGAAGGGATTACCCACAGGGCCATCTGGTCTGACAATTTCAATCCCTTTTTGTGAGGTGTCAAAATTGATTTCGATTTATGGGACCAAATGGCCCTGCCGGCAATCCCTTTTCATGAGCCGAATTCCCTTTTCGTGAGGTGTCAAAATCCCTTTTCACATCACGAAAAGGGATTTTGACAGTTCAGAAAAAGGGATTAAGGATAGAGCCATCTGGTCCCATAAGTCAAAATCCCTCTTTTTATGATGCAAAAAGGGATTTTGACACCTCGCAAAAAGGGATTTAGACACTTCACGAAAAAGGATTTTTAAATTTTACTGTTTCTTTGTCACTTCACTGCAAATAAATGGTTAGGACTTTCATGCTGAAATAAGCAGGGTACAAAGGGCTTGACCCACAAATGTAACTTTTTCTGATTTAGTGATTACATTTACATCGCTTCCATACTTACAACATTTCAAAATTTAGAAATTTCCCATAGTATAACATTGTGGCAGACACAGTACCTTTCGGTACCTAATACTCGAAAACGGTTCGAGATACGGATTTTTTGCTAATTGCAGCTTAGTACACCTTTAGGTGTACTAAACAACAGTGCAGATTGCCAGTCCATGATTACAACTGCAGTGGAATTTTTCCCAGTGTTCCTAGAGTTACTGAGATATTGCACCATTTGCAGCACAAGGATCACTTGGAATGCCTCTAGGCCTGTGTTGTGTCTCTATACTTATGGGTAGATGGGAGTGCAGGTCCCAGAGGGCCCTGCACTCCAACATATGAATACCATTATGCAGTAATGGTAGTGCAGGGCGTTCCATTATGAAGTAGTGGGAACGCAGGGCCTAGAGGGTCCTGTGCTTCCACAAGGAGATGAGAGTTCATTACAATGTCTCTACACTTATGGCTCCCACCCCTAAAGATCTCGTGCTGGAGTGTCTGTGAGACACTGTGCTGTGGGATGATTTGCTGTGGGAGTGCAGTGTCTGAATGACCATGCACTTCCACCCCTAAAGACATTGTGCTGGAGTGTTTATGACCAACTGTGCTGTGGGCTGATATGGGTGTGCACTCCCACCACTAAAGACCTTGTGCCAGAGTGTCCATAGGCCACTGTGTGGTGTGCTGACATGCTATAGGAGTACAGGGCCCAAAGGACCCTGAACTCCCACCTCTAAAGATGATGTGCTGGAGTGTTCATGGGCCACTGTGCTGTGGGCTGATATGCTGTGGGAGCACAGGGTCCAAAGGACCCAGCACTGCTACTCCTAAAGACATTGTGCCGTAGTGTCTGTGGGCTACTGTGCTGTGTGCTGACATGCTGTGGGAGTGCAGGGTCCAAAGGACCCTGCACTGCCAACCTTAAAGACGTTGTGCCACGGGGTCTGTGTATCACTGTGCTGTGCTTCCATGCCTAAACATGTTGATTTGTATGGTCTGTGGGATACAGTGCTGTGGCTTGAGATGCTGTGGAAGTGCTGGCTGTTGTAGAAATGGAAAGTACTTGGATTCTTACTTGTAGTGGTCTCACAGTAGGCACAGTCATGGAAATGGCCACCTTAACCTCCTGCATTGTTTTCATTTCCTCTTCAGTCACGGGAATGTTTTCCGGCATATCAAACATGAATGACTGAAATGCTTTGATGGTACTAGGCACCAAATAATGTTGATCATCTGGTTGATACTATTACACAGTAATGGGAGCATAGGGCCCTCCATTATGCAGCATTGGCAGTGCAGGACCGAGAGGGCCCTGCATTCCATCAGGGAGATGAGGGTTAATTACAGTGACTCCACACTTATGGTTAGATGAAAATCAGGGACAATTACAATATGCATGCATGGGAGCACAGAGCCCTGACTATCCTGTGCTCCCACAACACACTATGGGCTGATGGGAGTGCAGTGTCCAAAGGGCAGTGCACTCCCCCAACCAAATTAGAGTAAGATTACAGTGTCTCAAAAAGTAAGGAAATTCATTACAAAAAACTTTGTGAATGCATCTGATAGGGTTCAAGCAACAAAAGTAAGGAAATGAAGCATTAGGGTTTCAAACCTAGCACCTCACCCCACAAACACCCAACTCTACAACCCCCCACCCCACCCCCACTCTCCACACAGCCATACACATGCATTGTTACCTCCAGAATATGGGATGGAGAAAATGGAAGGTTGGAGCTTTCTCGCTGTATGTTGCACTATACATATTTGTGCATCGTGTTCCGTGGGTTTTGTAGTTGTCCTACAGAAGTGTAAGAAACTTAATGTTGTTTGTGTATCCCTGACATGTAGTTGTTACATGTTTGTTGTTCAATACACTGTTACCCTTAAGGAAGAATAACTGGCACATGTTCCTTTAATAATACTATTTTGTTTTTATTTGAATTACAAAACTATTTTCTTAAAGGATAAACTTCTTAAAAAAAACTTTTTAAAATACATGCAAAAAAATTGCTTTCCTAAAATAAAACATTTATTCAGAAAGTATTTTTTTATAACTTACAACACTGTTTTAGTTTAGGGGGGGTGGATAAGATGAGGATGTGCCTGCCCTTGGACGTTGTGACGAGGGCATGTTGGGTGACCTGGGGGAAGTGGAAGCACAGTACCTAAGAGTGTGGCATCAGCTGGCTTACTGCCCCTCCTCAGGTGGTGACATCTGTGAAGGAGGGGCTTGTGGAGGATTCTCTTCATCTTCAGGGAGAGTCTGATCCTGATGCTGCTGCAACTGGAGCTGAAGGAGGTGTTGCATCCCTTCAGAGACCTCTAGATGAGCATCTGCCATGTGTATTATGATGCTGTGACTGGCCTCCTGGACAGCAGCCTTGTTCTCACTTTGATCACGCAGTCGGTTGACTGTGTGAATGAGCTCCTGGATGCTGCCCTGCAGGACACAGGTGGCTTCATATGACTGCCACTGTAAGCTTCCACGATGGCACTTAGCAGCCAGAGGGTCTCCCGTAGTGGTCTGCTTTCTGCAATTTGTTCTGAAATTTTTAAAATGAGTACCCTGTTTTGTGTTCTTTTTACCTCTCACCCATCAGTCTTTGCTAATTGTTTTGTGGGGTGGCTTTGTAAGGTCTTGTAGTTTAGTATCTTAGGATTCTGTGTCTCTTTGTGTGTTCAGTATGATGGTAGTGTTGGTGTAGCTTGGCTTGTGAGAAATGTTGCTCTGTGTGAAACAGAGACTGTAGGGAGATGTGTTGGTGCAGGTTGTGTGGAGTGTGTGGTAATACAAGTATGGGTAGATGTGTTAAGCTCTCTCCACCCTTCCTACTTTCTTTTCTGCAATGTTTTGCAGCAATGACATGTTAACACTGTCAAACTGTTCTGGTGGGTAGTTGTCCTGCACCCCCCCATTGTCATGTGGCTGCTGTAATAGGATGTTAATGGTTCCCAGGTTCATCTCTTGGTACGCTATTGTGCAGTTGCACATCAGCTATCCTCCACTCCTGCGGAAACACCCCTCTGATGAGAAAGCAGTTGAATAGGCCAACTAGGGACTCTGCAAGGACTGCCACCAGTTCTCTCAGCACCCACAGGTTCATGGCATCTGACCCTGGGGACTTGTCAAACCTTGTTTTCAGGTGCAGCCTGGGAACACAAAAAAGTTAAGCGAATTGCTCAGGGTCATACAGTATGGGAGTGGGGGCTGCAGGATTCAAATACAGGTCTACAGGTTTGCAGCTCAGCAGCGTAAAATAGTACTAGTTTAGTGCAGTCTGTTAGAGTCTACCTGGACGATCCTGGTGATCCTCCCCACCCCCCGACATTTGCCGTAACCAGGAATTCCAGAATCCCCTGCAGCTGACTTTAGAGCTGCAGATCAGCTGTGGTGTGTACATGCCACTCTACACACCATCTCTACGCATCTTGGTTTGATGGAGGGTGCTGCTTGTTTTCTGTTTGAAATAGGTGTTTTTAAAAATTCTAAGTGGTCTCATGATTTGTTGCTTTGTTTCTGAAACAGTGTTACTTACCTGATGTGGACGTGCACAGTTATTCTTAGTGGTGTGAAATATATATAACATTAAAATACATATGGCATAGTTTGTGTTTTACAATGGCAATAGCAGAGCAATGTAATCAGAGATGATACTGGACTATTGCACTTTTTTCTATTAAAGCCCCATGCCATGCATGCATACTACTACTACTCAGTTATCATGCAAAGTACATTGATTCTGTTGTGGGGTGGTGGTAGGAAGGGTAGTGGGGAGATATCAGTAGTAAAGGGTGACACCAGGAAGCTTTTGCGTGTGTGTGGAAGCACCACTGTACTGGCGTATTGTTTTGCAAGCAGGCAAGCATATAAATGGCATCATGGTGACATTTCTGTATGTGGGTACATCTTCTGTTTCTTCAGGTTGACCAGTTCACTGTACTACATTGTAATGTGAAAGAAAAGATGAACTGTTATGTGAAAAATCTAACATTAGTAGCTTGTCATTGCAACATGGGAATTGTCTGAAGATTTTTAGGTTAACATGTTTTCCTTCTTCTTCTGGTATCACTTACCTGTTGTGCCAGTAAATAACATTTGTGCAAAGTTGTAGTTGTTTGTATGCACATCACATAAAACTTAGTAAAGTATTAGGAATAATGACTTATATGGGTGAAACAACAATGAAATCTAGAAGAAGTTTTGGCTGTCCATTGCGTACTCATAACAAATGAAAACAATTGCTGAAACAATTGTATGGTAATTGTGAAAGACAACTGCGGATTGTGCACTGTGACTCAGCCTTGGAAGAAGAGTTCCTTGATGAGGAAAAAGGAAGAGAATACCCAGCAGTTATATAAACAAATTTGGAGTGTTGTCTGTAAACCAAAAGTTTACATACATTACATGGCTGTTACATGACATTACATCCCAACCAAGCACCGATCCCTGCCATACACAGTAGTAATGGTACTGTCTCTGTCATGTGTAGTGGCCCCCTTTCCCGTCCCGATCTCTCTGTTGAGCAGAAAAACAGCTCTGCTGCCTCTTTTCCATGTCATGGTGTCCCATTCCTACTCAGCTGTAATAGTATAAAATATTGACCTGGACTGCTAAATGATGGAATCTAGCAACATTCTGTTCACCTGGTAGTCCAGTTTTGCTGTTGTCGCTGGGCATGATTCTAATAGATTTAAAAATAGATACCCCAGTATGTGTGATAGTTTAGCAGTGACTGTCTTGCTGCCCTAATCATCATAACACTAAAAATATTTCCCCCTACCTCCCAACCTGCTATTCCTACTACTCTAGTGTTGTCCTCCTTCCTGGACCTGATCATCATAATATTAACAGATACAACCCTACACTATCTCTGTTAGTGTAGCAGTATTCCTCAACTTGAGCACAATCCTCACAGTAATACAAATACTTCCTGCCTCCCCTTCCAACAGTGAACATGGTAGTCTGGAGCTACTCTGTCTTCCTGGCCTGTAAACCCTAGTGTACTGATCCTCCCCTCCTGCAGCCTGCAGCCTGTTGAACGTGAAATCCCCCAACCCCCCCAACCCAACTGGGGCTGATGATTGGATCAGCCCTGCTCATGCCACTATGACCATACACTGACTGAAGTGTGAATGAATGTGTACAGTGGAGAATGCATGCCCATTGGTTTTTGTTTGTTGTCCAATGAGTGAGTACTGCGTACTGCGCATGGTCATTGACAGTTCAGTTGGTGGATAGCTATGGTGGTGTGATTATGGATGAGGCAGTTGCTGGTTCAGGTTGGGTGGGGGGAGTGAGTGGGGTATCCAACTCTAATGTGCTGGTGGTGGAGTATGGCACTAAACTACCATGGTTACTAGATAGTTTTATGATGATCTGCGCCATGGAGGGGGTAGCAGCACAGTACCTGGGATAGCAGGGGGGTGTATTGTAATTTTGTGATGATCTTGACTGGAGGGCACGGTACTACAGCAGCAGATATAGTGGATCATTTTATATTCAGCTGTATCTACTACATATGTATTAATTTGCTGATGGTTCCTATTTTTGTTGGTATGTACTACTGATAATAATTACTCTGACCTTTCTGTGCAGAAAGCAATCGCTTCCATGGGGAGACCCTTCTGTAAAAGGAAAGAAGAAAATGTATGTATTTAATGTTTACTTAAGTATTAGTAGTAAACAATAACATTCTTAGTAACATTGCATATCTATTATTATTGCAGGAGGAGTGCTGTAAGCTGGTATGCAAGTGGAGGGTGGTTGTACTGTTTATTGAGATGTTTTGGGACCAGATATAGCTATTAGGAGGGAGGTGGGTAGGTATGTGCTGATTGTGTTCTGAGGTTGGATATTTGGTTGGCATATAGATCATGGCAGATGAGTTTTTTAGTGCATGGTTGTGAGCATCTGTTACTGTATATTTGCATAGGTTTGCATGTGGTTTTGTTGCTAGTGATGGATTGCACAGCTTGGTGCTGTCATGTAATTTCATATTTGAATGCTGTGGAATTGTACTACAATTAAGCTGGTGTAACTGAAACTTGTTTAGTTGAGTATACACATGAAAATTTGATAAATTGAAAATGGTTTACTGGAGGTAAGGAGCAGACGTTAGCTGTACAACTGCTTTTTTATCTGTGTGGTTACATGTGTCTAACGGTGGACTACGTGTGCCATTCGCAATGCATTGCTAATATGTGTTATGTACTATGGTGTATTGTGTTCCAAAGAAAGGTGTTTGCACGGGTGCTACTTGAACATTGCTAATACTGTTGTAAGTGTGCTGTGTGGTGAGGTCTGTGCGTGTAGATAGTGTATGTATGTGTGTCTGGTTTTAAGAGTGTTGTAGTGCAGTAAAGAGGTGCTTTGATTGTGACCAACAGCTACTGTACAATGTTTTATTCCATGAAATAGACATATGGACACATAGAAAGGCATACTTGTACTGTTGTTGTATTATTACAAGGGTAGGTGGTATAAATGGGTTCTACGATGCTGATTCGACAGCACTTTTGTCGACCGGCATCTCAGTGACAGGATTTATGTTGACTGCAAGATGCAGTAGACATAAATCCCGTATGTCTCCCGATCCTGTTCTTCTACTGGGGGGCTTCACCCCTGAACCCCCCATTAAATGGGGCTCTGCCACCTCCACCCCCCCTTGCTTTGGATTATCAACTCCAGTTGGAGTTGATTCAGGGAGACGGTGCAGAACCAGGAGACAGTGTGCCCCTGTCTTGGGCACACCAACACAGCAACCTGTCAGCAAAGTGTTGATTTTGCCAACAGCGAGGTATGTCGCTGTGTTGGTGTCACCGTTCGGTCGGCATACCATATAAATGTATCTGATTGGTTGTGAAAGTTCTATCAGCCTTACATTAATGTTAGATTAATATACCAGATGGTCCTCATTACCTAGCGGGGATTGATATGTTTGTTAGTTTACGGGACTTGTTTAATTCAGAATGCTATGGATTTTTTTCTGGTACTGTACCGCTCTGTACCTGAGTGTTCAGTGTACTGTGGCATTGGATACACATATAGCACATGGTGCACTGATTTAAAATCCATTAACTGTGAAAGTTTGAGTAAAGAACTGGTAGCAGAAACTTGGATCTCCACTCTCGGGGCTCCCTTACATTAAACTCTGCCTATGAATACGAGCTGCATTATTTAAAATGTTTTCCTTCAAGGACTTCATAAATTCAGAATCTTAACCACAGGAAGGATCTCCGATACACTCCCAGTCATGCTCTTACCCCTACACACCACTGTATAATGTTTCTTGTGCCACCTGAGTTTGTAAGCTTACTGAGAAAAAAACTGTGTTTGTAAAATGCTACTCACATCACGGAGTTCCAATCTATTATCACTCGCTGACACCTCTGTACAGCACCATTGTCTCCCTCTATGTCAACCTCCATTTGAATGTACCTGCTCACATTTACTATTGTTACAAACAACTGAACTGCAGTAATCATCGGCAAACAAATAAAACATATATTGCTTGAATCAACCTGTATTTCGTTTGCAGAGTATGTATTTTTTTAATCTGTTGTGTGCACATTTAGCAATTAACACAAATGTTCACATTCTGTTTTTCAGTGTTTACCTTTTGTTTGCCTGTGCAAGGCTTACCATCACGCATTGCATGGTTCCACAGCATAGTCAGACCACGCATAAGGGTCATTTATTTTTAAAGGGAAAATGTCATCACTAAGAGATCCACACCCAAGTGTGGGGCTTGTCCACAATTACACTTTGTGGTGAAAACATATTACTGTTTACTGCAATGCAGTTGTTTGCATCACACTAATTCTGCTGACTTGCAAGCTGATATTTTCTGTAGCAAAAAATCCCAAAATCCCCTGCTGCTGACATCAGAGGAGGGCTGCAGCAATGGGAGATTCAATAGCCTGCAGCACATGTTAGAGTTTTATAAGCTCTGATCTTTTGTTTGCTATTCCTGCTGTTCTCCCTGGGCTAAGTACAGTCACAGATGACCATGTTTAGCCCCAGGAGAACAGCTGAACCAGCAAACATACTATCAAAGCTTATAAAAGCTCTAAAATATACTGCAGCCTACTGAGTCTGTAACTGCTGCAGCCCTCCTCTTATGTCAGCTGCAGATGATTCTGTGATTTGTAGTTACAAAATATGTCAGCTTGCAGGTCAAAAGAATTAGTGTGATACATTCTACTATACTGCAGTAAACAGTAAGTTAACATAATGTTTTAGCTCATATAGGGCCCTATCCATGATGCCAACATGCCACATACACCGGGTGTGTTGGCATCACTATGACTAAATGCCACAGTGTGGGATCCACACAACATTCACAGAGGGTACATGTGGCAGTTATACGCCTAATCCCCTGACCAGATAGCATTGTGCCGGGGTGGGCAGGGGGCGTGTCGGGGGCATGCCTGTACTCCGCGCCATTCAGAAAGGTGCAGAGTGCTGGGAGCAGGGGACGCACCATACCTTGGGTAACACCCAGCAGTAAGGGATATGCACACCCCCAGGATGCCGCTGCTGGATGCAGCACTGATGTGGGGGCACTGAAGACCCCCCACATGCCTCCCCAGCCCATGGGACAACAAGGAGGGCTGGGGTTGGTCGACAAGGCACCCACCTGCCCTGAGCAGGTGACACATATCACGCCTTCTGTTGATATCTATGACCCACAGGCACAAGGGATCTGTTAGTGAACCGGGTATGGGTATCCCATTGGATGCTCACCCAGTCTTCAGAAATGTCCTCCATGCATCTGTGCACCAGGAGGGCAGGGCCGTGGACAGGTGCCCCACAGGTGCATGCGGTAGTGAATAACATGCACCCTGTGCCTGTCTGGGGCCACAGAGCTACATGGGTACACACTGCTAAGTACTTGGCTTGAGAGTTTAATGTTGTGAATTTCTCTTTATCTTAGACTGAAAAATTGACTGGGAAGATCTGTGTTAATTGCTAAATGTTCACCCATCGGATAAAAAAAATACATAATCTGCAATCGGAAGACAGGATGATTCAAACAATATATGTTTTGTTCATGCATAAGGAAGTTGGGAATTTACTTTAATATTGTGAATTTCTCCATATCCGTGGCACATAGCAAAAGACACACCACCTTTTAATGCATTTTAACTGTGTGTTGACATGCTACATATAACAGTAAGCATTACCCTGACTGATTACTGTTTATCTGCCAGTATCGGTAATATAGTGTGACTTGTGGTACTCCTGCATATTACATTGCTGGCAATAGAAATAATTGTGTTATTTATTTATTTATTACTAGGATTACAAATATCTTTGAACCAAGGGTTCTTTTACAAAGGTTCTGTGTCAGCAATGGGTGCAAGCAAAACAGTGGTAAGATACAATACAAGGTCAGAAGGTTAACATAGAAGCAAGCAGAGATAAGATACAATACAGGTCAGGAGGTTAACTTAGTAGCAAAAGACAGTACATGTGTATAGACTAGCACAACAGCAAACAGTCAGTGGCAAATAACAATGCACAATTAACAATACAGGTGTATATATAGCAAGACAATGATACAAATGAAAACCATCCTGTGGTGACATAAGTGGAGCAAGGGGTAGGGGATAAGAGGGGGAGGGGTGGTGAAAAGAGGGGGTAGACAGTCAAGGATTTGACATTGTCGTAAGTGCTAGAACAGAAAGATAAGTGCTAGGTAGTCTGGGGGTGGAGCAACAAGAGATAGGGTGAAAGGGAGGGGGAGACAGGAGGAGAGAAGCGGGAGGGGTGGAATGGTAGGTGGGAGATGAGAGTTGTACAATTATAGGTGGGGGTTGGGGGTGGGAGACAGACAGGGAGTAGCAGAGGATAGAGTGGTGGAGAGAAGTGGGGAGGGTAGCAAGGGAGGAGAGAAGAGGAGGGAGAGGTGAAACAAAGCCGCAAGCCTAGGCAGAGCAGTCACAACTGCTGAGGTCAGTGAGGTGCTGGCGGAGTTTACGTTTCAATGGGCCAAGCTTGTTTTCAGCTGCAATTTCAGGGGGAAGGTTGTTTAGCATTAGGGGAGCCCTGGTGTAGAAAGCACGTTGAGCCTGGTTGGTACGGTAGAATGGAATGATAAAAGTTGGTTTAAGGTAAAATGTGCAGTGACTGTGGGAAACATTAAGGCATGAGTTGCAGGGGGTGTGAGGTTAAGACAAACTTTCTTAGCCAGTAGGCAGGTCAGGTAGGCAAGTCTACTATTTAGATTGAGCCAGTTGGGATTGCTTGTAGAGATCACAGGTATGCATATGCTTCCCTGCGCCAGTGAGGAGTCTACAGCATTTGTTAAGGGCTGTCTTGACCCGTTTTAGGGTGGTATCAACAGCAGCCCCATAGAAGACAAGCCCATAATCAATGATGGGTAGGACTGAGGCAGTTATGGTTGCATGCATAGCTTCTTTGGTAAGGCAGCAACGGTGGTGGTAGAGGACCCAAATTCTTGAGTTGACTGATTTTGAGATGTGTTGAACATGCGAGCTGAAAGACATTGTGCAATCAAGGGTAATACCAAGGTATTTAAACTCCTGCACTTGCTCAAGTGGCTGTTCAAGTTCATTATGTATGGTGAAGTTTATGGATCTGTATTTGCTGTGAGAGCTATGGAACAGCATGGACTTTGTTTTTTTTGTAATTCATCAACAGCTTATGTTGGAGAAGCCAGGTTTCAACTAGGCTGAAGTTCGTCTGTAGCACCTTGGAGAGTGAGACGGGGTCAGTATGGGAGGAAAAGAGGACTGCCTCATCGGCATAGTGTATTAAGTTATTATTGCAAGCTGCAGAAAGAGTATTGATGAAAAGGCTGAAAAGTAGAGGGCCAAGGATTGAACCCTGGGTTACGCCAGAGCAGGCAGAAAGGGCACTTGAGAGTGAGTCAACGATTTTGACTTTTGGCTCCTTGCCGAAAGGTACCTTTCAAACCATTTGGTTACATCATTAGATAGTCCAACGGAGGAGAATGAGTGAAGCAGGAGGTGGTGGTTCACAGTGTCAAATGCCTTGGTCAAATCAATGAACACTGCACCCAGTAGGTGGCCAGTGTCAATTGCCTTATGAATATGGCTGGTGAAGTCAAGCAGGGCGGTGGTAGTACTTTGGGCTTTTCTAAAGCCATGTTGTTGCAGGCAGAGTAAGTTATATTTGTTGAAGTGTTCAGACAATTGGTCAGCTACAATTCATTCCAACACCTTGGAGAGTGGTGGGAGGACTGAGATAGGGTGGTAGTTAGAGAGAAGAGACCTGTCACCACTTGTATGAATGGGTGTGACCACTGCAGATTTCCAGAGCTGGGGGAATTGTTTATGAGACAGTGAGAGCTTCAGAAATTTAGTGAGAGGTTGTAGGACAAGGTCAAGGGAGAGAGAGAGAGAGAGAGAGAGAGATTTGAGGTCAAGGGTATCGCTGCTAAAACTGTGCAATTTCAAATGTCAATAATGGCACTTAATTTAGCATGGCAGAGGGAGTATTTTATGTCACTTTTACACAAAATAAGCAAACAAATATTTAAGAAAATCATTCAAACTACAGTAACAGGTAATCCAATTATAATAATAGCAATAATGAACTCTGGGAGTTATGGTAATGTTTAAGTTAATCACCCCCCAGAACATTAATGTAACCCCCATTATTCATTATTGTTTAAGCAGCATGATGACACAGGCTTGATTAATGTCTGTGCAGAGCGGAACCCCCCCCACACACACACACATATACACACGTGGTCTGTGTCTGTTTCTTGGATTCTGCATATCACATAGTCTTCTCAGCGAAAGAGTATGTAATGTGCAGGTGTAACACAGATGGGAATTGGCTGTCATCAGTACTTTCATGTATAATTAGCTCTATGTCATTACTTACGTTGCTTAGTTAGAGGCCTGCCACCAGTTGCAGCTTTCTGAATGCCTGATGTACCAGGCTAGGGCTCCTCTCTGGGATGTTCCTGTGAGGAACCACCAGCAGCTGGTGGTGTTGTTCACTGTTCCATAGAGGGGCCATGGTGTTGAGATGCAGCTCCCTCTGTGGTGTTTTGCTCTGCACCACCAGTGCCCTCCCTGATGGTTTGCTGATCTGTAAAATATAAATATGGAGTAGAAGGATTATACCACACTTTTCATGCATGATTGCGATGGATACAATGGTTAGAAGCTATGCTAGGCTTAAAGAAATCATTTAGTTACAACACAGCACTGTATATCAATACAACTGAGGATGCTTATTCTTTTTTTTTTTTTTGGAAAGAGGTATACAAATATATATGGTTTAAGAACTCAAAGTAAAAACTAAGACTTGTTCTACACTTTTTTCTTCTGAAAACTGAATAACAATAGTATGAACATACGAACATACGAAATTTGCCAGCAGATAAAGGCCCAGAGATCTATTAAGTCTGCTCAAATGTGCAGCTAGCACCCCTTATTCTGCAGCTGCCCTTCCCTTCCACCCTTCCTCTTCATTGACCCTCCCTCTTGTCCTGTCCCATCCCCTTTTGAAGCAGTCCTCTGTTCTACTGGATACCACTTCTGCAACTAATGCATTCCATCCAGCCACCACCCTCTCTGTAAAAAAGTGTCTCCTCATCTCCCTCCTGAATCTTCCTCCCTCCAGTCTCATATCATGGCCCCTGGTGTCCCCTCTGTACCTGACTTGTTTATTCCTTTCATGTACTTAAAGGTTTCAGTCATGTCCACCTTGTCCCTCCTCTCCTCCAGTGAGCACCTATTCAACTCCCTCAGCCTCCTGTCGTATGATAAGTCCCCCAGCCCCTTGATCATCTTTGTCAACCTGCGTTGCACCCCTTCCAGTAACCTAATGTCCCTCTTCAGACACGGGTGCCAGTACTGCACGCAGTACTCCAGGTACGGTCTAACTAATGACCTGTACAGTGGGAGAAACACCTCCTCCCTCCTTGAGGATATACCCCTTGCAATACAGCCCAGCATTTTGTTGGCCTTTGCAGCTGCCTTCCTACATTGTGCTGAGTTGTTCATTGACCCTGTAATGAGCACCCCAGATCCTTCTCCTCCCTCTGTCTGGGCTAGCTGCACTCCCCCAGCTGGTAACTCCTCCTTGGGTTCTTCATCCCAAAATGCAGCACCTTGCACTTTTTGGCATTAAACCCCAGTTGCCAGGTGTCTGACCAGGTTTCAAGCTTTTGCCAGATCATCCTGCAACCCCTGCTATCCCCCTAGGTCATCTACCACTGCTCCTACCTTGGTATCATCAGCAAACAGACTGATCTTGCTCTTGCTGTCCAATGATATCTCTACAATGAATATCCCAAACAACACTGGCCCCAACACCGAGCCCCGTGGAACACTGCTTGTCACTACCCTTGGGTGTGAGAGCTCCCCACCCACCACCACCCTCTGTTGCCTTCCCTGAAGCCAGTTCCTTACCTGTCTCACCAGCTTTGCATCTGCCCCTGTGCCTACTTAACTACTTCCCAGCCTTCCATGCGCGCACTCTAGTCAAATGCTTTACTGAAGTCCAGATACAGGATATCCACTGCATGGCTCCTGTCCAGTTGCCTAGTTACCCAGTCATAGAACTCCACCAGGTTGGTTTGGCAGGATCTGCCCCATATGAAGCCATGCTGTCTGCTGTCCTGTAGTCCTTTGGCCTCTAGGAGGGCCACCAGCCTCTCCTTCAGGATAGTCTCCATTGGCTTACCCACAATGGATGTGAGGCTCACTGGTCTGTAGTTTCCTAGTTCATCCTTGGGGACGCTCTTGTGGAGAGGCACCACATGAGCCATCCTCCAGGCCTGAGATATACACCCAAATGTAGTGAGGCATAAAATAGGTCTGCCAAAGGTCCTGCAAGGACCTCTGCCAGCTCCTTCAGTATCCTGGGGTGGATGCCATCTGGGCCTGGCGTCCTTATCCACCCTCAGTGCCTTCAATCCCTCTGGAACTCTGTCCTCCATGATTTCCCCATCTTCCCACCTCCCCCTTTTCTGCCATTTCTCCCCTTGGGTGTCACCCCCTCTTCTCTTTAGTAAATACTGAGCAGAGTACTCATTTACTGCTTCTGCCTTATCGCACCCTGCTTCCACCCAACCCCCCCTCCTTCCTAATCCTTACTATGTGGTCCTTACAGCTTCTTTATCCCTGATGTACCTAAAGAAGTCTTTCTCCCCCTTCTTAATGCCTTGTGCCAGCCTGAGTTCCGTAGATGCCTTGGCTCCCCCTTACTGCCCTTGTCACCTCCTTTGATTCCATCAAGTACTCCTCCCTGTCCTCCCCTCTCCCTGTTTTCTTGTGCTTCCTAAAGGCAGCTCTTTTCCTCCTTATCTTTTCCATGACCTCCTTGCTCAACCAGCTCGGTTTCTTAGCCCTAGCCTTCTTGCTCTGGGCCTTGTAGCAGGTTTTGGTTGCCTCCACTATCCCCAGCTTTAAGAGCTCCCACCTCTGGTTACTGTCCATACTAGATTGAATTCTGGCCAGGTACCCTTTTACCACTTCCCCCATCCTCCCAAAGTCAGCTCTCCTGAAGTTCAGCACTCTTGTGCCAGATTTCACTCCTTTCTTGCCCATATCCAATGTGAGCCATACTGAGTGGTGGTCACTCCCTGACAGCAGTTCCTCCACTGTAAGTTCTCTCACAAAGTCCCCATTTGCCAGCACAAGATAAAGGGTATTCCCTAACCTGGTTGGTTCACTGACTATTTGCAGCAGGAAGCTGTCCTGGAAGCATCCAGCAGTACCTGCTCCCATCTGTTCCTGGTTGTTGGGGCACTCCAGTCCACTCCTGGCATGTTGACGTCCCCCACAATCACCACACTACCCTTCTCGCAGGTCTTCCTGATCTGTCCCACTAGTTCCCTGTCTAACTCCTCCGTCTGAGATGGCGGTCTGTACACCACTCCCATTCTAAGAATCCTATTCTTGGAATCCTGGATTTGCATCCAAAGTGACTCCGTACTACCCTCCTCCCCTTCCTCCCTTATGTACTTCAGTCCTTCCTTCACATATAGTGCCACACCTCCTCCTTTCCCAATAACCTTGTCCCTACAAAATAACTTGTACCCTGGTACAGACAGGTCTCAGTCATTGTATTGGGTGGCCCATGTTTCTGTGATGGCTGCAACGTCCATCTCTCCCTCTGCCATGAGCATCTGTAACTCTGCAGTTTTCCTCCCAAGGCTCCTAGCATTAAGGGAAACCACCTTCTACCCTTCCCTCCCTCATCCTGCCCTCCTTTACTAGCACTGTACATTGCTAAGCTGAGTAACAGCACTATAACTTGTGGCTGAAACTAAGCTTTATACATTTTTTTTGTTACTGATACGAGTTGTGTCTTTTTCAGCAAATTAGAACACGTGTTGTTACATTTCAGCACTAACTGCAGTCTGCTGGGGCTCGTTGCTGAAGGGCTTTATATTGTAAAGAGCTGTGTGCCACATACCTGTTTGTGACATGCACACCCACCGCTTTTTTAGGCCTTTGGGGAAGGGTCAATATTCGGAAGTGGTTTGTATGCCATGGAACTGTGGTCATGCTAGGGCTTGCAATATTCTGATACGGCGATGCAAATGAGGTAATACTTTCACATGGACTGCATATCAACAGGTTGAGGTGGACTGTGCTGTGGTCTCAACCATTGAGACCTGTGTAGAGATACAGTTGCAGAACTCAGTTTGAACTATGTGCAAGAGTGTTGCTTGGCCCTGTGCATAGTAGAGTTCTATGGAGATGGTGTTTCTGTATCCTGCCCACCATATACAAGCCACTTTTATGCATTTTATCATCTTTTTATCAAATATTTAAAAATAATCTGAAATAAGCAGAAGTAATCCGAACAAATCAGAACTCGTCCGTTTTCCAGTTCTGATTTAATAAGGGTCAGAACGTCATCGAATTCTCCCAGCCCTATTACAGTCTTTGCTTTCTCAACTGCAGCTTCATTAACTCTTTACAAATATAAACTGTAGTATTTTTTGGTGTTATAGTGCAGTACAGCTGCACTACGCAAGTTTCCCTGCTCTTTAGAAAAAAATAAAGTGTGCTATTTTATGGTGTCATTGTGGGGTCTAAGTTCCAAACTTCAGTTCCATTGCTTTGTATAGAAAATAAAAACAAGTTTAGCATTCTGTTGTTGTATAGTGAAGAACTCCAGACCCCCTCTGTCACTGTACTGCTGCGTATACAACAGTTATAAGCATACAGTCTCCATCCCATCCCCCTACCTTTTTGTTTGACCCTCTGTACACACACAGGCACAGGACTCTGATTTCTTCATAGACACGTGAATACATTTCCTTTTAGTAGTAGTAATATCTGTAACTCAGAAGACCATAAGAGAGGAGGATATGGAGGTGTGGTGGGGGTTTATATAGAGACCCGCCCACATATGTACATAAAACAGTATGTGAAGCAAACATCATGTACCAGTGAACTATTAAATTACATTCAAATGCAATGTAGTATCTAAATGTAACCCCTCACCCCTGCCTTTTTACTAAAACGAAAGGTGGCATGTTGTTGGCGTTGGCAGCAATACCTGCTGGGGACCTGGGTTCAGGGAGGATGAGCTTACCCAGCACAAGGGACCTAGGTTTGGCTACTCTACACAGGGGCACCCAAGTAAATCCAAATACAGGAAGCAATAACTGTAATGTCCAGAACCAGGACTGGGATTTTTCAGTGTGTCTTTATTTAAAACTAGCTGAACATAACAAAGCATAGATGGTCCCCCAAAGGGCTACGTTCACTGTATATGCAGATCAGAGACTACAAGGCGGTCCACTTGAAGAATGAACCCATTTCTACTGTTGTCTGGCTCTGGTCCCACCAGGCACTCAGCCCGGACTTGCATGCACTTTGGATACACAGCCCAACTGGCCCGGCTCCCCTGCCGGCCACTTGACTGACGATCCATTTGAAGAATGAACCCAACTTTACTTGGAGTGATTCCCATCAAACAAGGGTATATTTCCCAAACTGTGGCTCCCCACACCACTTAGAGTCTGCGACTCTTAGAGAAATTTGTTTTCTTACTTCCTTCGGACTCCCATCAAACAAGGAGAATATTTTCCCATCCTGTGGCTCCCCACACCACTTAGAGTCTGCGACTCCTAGAGAGATTTTCCAATTTGCGACCCACGTCTGGGTACCTACCTCATCATTGGCCAGGCGCATGAGGCAAGTAGCAATCACAGAGGAAATCCGTAGAGGTGGACCTGGTTACTAAAGATGGGGGTTTGTTCCCACCTCCAGCTCCCACAGCCCATACCCGGCCATTTCTCTGGACAAACAGAAACTTAAACTTTGAAATGTAGATTAAACGGTGGATGACCTGAAGCACCCCCTCTACAACAGTACTTGAAATCCTTTCAAACTTTAAACTTTAAACTACTCCATTTGTTTGTCCTAGTACAATAGGCCTCCCAAATAGTAGTTCACATCCCAGCTTTCTTCATATTTTACAAATTGAAGAAACAATTGTTAGCCCTCTCAAATAGAGCAAAACACTCACCCTTTCGTTGCAGGTGCCCCACAGGCGAAGTACCACTTCTTTCACTGTTATAATACCAGAACAGAAACTGTAAAAGGGCAGCTTTCTTCTGTAGTGGAAATTAGGGGATTTCCTCTGGAATCCACAGAGGGACTTCTCTTCCACCACCCCCCCCCCCGGAGGGAGGGGCACTGAGACCTGGACAGCGGTCTCCACCACTTTAAACTGGACTCTAACTTTCTCCCAAGGAGGTAAACAGAAAACACTTCCTTCCTGCTTGGAGGTAAACAGACAACTCACTTGGAAAAACTCCCAAAGTTCTAACTCACTCCCTGTGCTGCAGATTCCAATGTGGCTTATGTAGCTGCGACAGTTCTATGGTGATGTCATCTCTCAGTCTCAGCTGTAACTGAGACAGAGTGAGACAGTGTGAAACCCATTTAACTGAAGTTTCACAAGCTGCCTTCCTTGCCTACCACTACATCTTACTGGGATTCTAGTAACCCCGGGTAACAAGGGGGTTACATAAACATACTGCACATCCTACTTGAATAAAGGGTCCTGGACACATGGCACAGGAAAATTCACCAGTATTTATAATCCACTATTTCCAGAACACCACGCTAAAGGCCACCAACAGCATACTTCATGACACCTTCACAGAACAGCTAAATTCTCAGTGATGTCATTTAGAATTTACAAACAGGGTGAACGTACCGGCCCCCAGCCCACACTCACACTTACAACTACACCATAGACCCAAACATCATTCTATTATGTACCAGTGCAGTGGAGATTATACTCAAGCTAGGATCGTATCTTATCTTTGTTTTGGGTATTGCTATTTTGATATACCTTCAGAGTCGAGCTTGACTAGAGGATCTTCCTCCCGCTGATGCTTTGGCACTGGTACAAGCTGTTGGGAGTCAGGGCAGGCAATTCCGGGGCCTCATTGGCGGCTGGACAGGATGAGACCATATCAGTGGTCCGAGAAGGAGTTTGTCTGTGGGATCAGGACCCGGCCGACTGGAGCTGCATTGGTGGTGGGGGAGTTGAGCAGAGGGCTGCTGGCCGCTACAGAGCAAGGATCAGTGGGACCAATCAGCCCTAAGGGCGTGAATTTTGACTGTGCAACTGGGCCATAGAGGCCATTAGCCCAGTCACAATCAGGAGAGCTGGTCTTTGTCCCACACCACCAACCCCTGCCCCAACTTCTATTAAATGGTAAGTGGGGGATGGAGTCTTGGAGAGGAGCAAGTTGTGAGTGGGTGTCCTGGACTGTTGCTGATTGGGGGAAAAGGGAGCTGTACGATGTGCCTGCTTGGGCACCATTAACTACCTGCTACCTTGGAGAGGGGCAAGCTAAGAGAGGATGATTTGGATTGTTGCTGATTGAGGGAAAAGGGAACTGCATGCTGTGCCTGCTTGGGCACCACTGACTACAATACCTGCTACCTACAGCTGTTGGACATGACAGCTGTAAACTGATTAATAATATGCCTGGTGAACTGGTTACAGCTGATTGGGGGACAAGGGTCCTGCATGCTGAGTTGCATGGCCAACATTGTCTACTGCTATCGGAGGGGGCACATTAGAGCAGATTGTATAATTGTGTATGCTGACCACAGTTGCGGAAGTAGGCAAACTTTTGGAACTGTTTATTGCTACTGATCTTTGTTGGGGTGGGCAAAATTTCTGCTTGAGAACTGGGGCTGGAAAACTGGCTGTTGTAGGGAAAGAGGGAGAAGTGTAGTAATCTGAGTTCTGCTGGGAGAGGGGACAAACAACTAGTGTCCTTGTGTGCTACAGACTAAATTGGTTCTGCAAGGGGGTTGTATTGCTCACACCAAAATGAGGGTGGATTTGGAGCTGGCCAGAGTGGGCATCTTTGTTAGGGTGAGTGGGTGTATGGGGTGCAGGGCAGCAATAATCTTAAACTGGGCATGGAGGTTTGGAGGGTGTCCAGTGTGTTTTCAGTTGACAAGACTTAGGGAGGAGGTCGAGGGGATAAGAAGAAAGCTGGAAGGCATGAGGGGGGAGGAATGGGGAGGAAAGAAGTGGAAAGGGCCCCACGGGAGGAGGCAAGGCCACTACGGTATACCCCAGGGAACAGGTGGATATGGACCTTGTTGGAACTCCAGAGGGGTAGGGCACAATACAAGCAACAGACGGAAAACACTTCATAGGAGGGTGGCCGATCAGAGGGAACAAAGGAGGCGGGGTAGGAGAAAGCAAGTCGGGGGCAAGCATCACAGTTAGTAATAGATACACCATGCTGTACCCAGGAGAGGAGGTGGAAGAGGCTGGCAGGAAGGGGAACAGGCAGACAGAGAGGGTTTGGTCAGCAAGCTGGGGGGGTGGGGGCAGGACAGGTTACAGAACAGGAGGGGCACATGCAGGCAGCAAGGGTTTGACCAGCAAGCCGAGAGGATGGGGGCGGGGGAGGTGGCCACATCCATGAGAAGGGAGGGAGGGAGGAGGGACATGAGCTGAGTTTGGAGGGAGGAAAGAGGGATGGAGGAGCACAGGACGAGAGCGGGGGAAGAATTGGGGTTGGGTAGGCACTCAGGCTGGGGAAGTCAGCCAAGGAGAGGGGGTAGTAGGAGGTACTCTAGAAAGGCTAGCGTCGGGCGGGAGAAGTTGGATGAGGTAGGGAGGGGAGGAAGGGAGGTGGGAGAAATATGCCAGACAGGGTGGGGAGATAAGACCGGGGGTTGGAGGCAAGGAGGAAAGCAGTAGAAGGGTGTCTGGGTGGGGGACCTGTGGATTCTGACCCAGAAAGGGAGCCTGGGGGAGATCTGGGGGGGTAATCAGTGCCACCCAGGAGGTTGGGAGGGCGAGGAGTAAACTAGGAGCCGCAGACGGAAGAAAGAGCATGGTAGAGCATGCACAGACTAGTGATTCCCTGACTGAAGGGGGGTGGGAAGGGTAAGCTGGGAGTCGATGAAAGAAGGAAGAGCCTGGAAGGGATCAAAAGGGCCAGTAAGTTGGGAAGGGTGAAGGTGATCCTGCTGGGAGACTCCATGACAGGGGCATCCAGTGGGAGGGGGTAGGGAAGGGAAAAAGCAGCCCAGTCAAGGCTAAATGTATCCCAGGCCTATCTGTTCACAAGGCCAAATTCCAGCTATACTCATTAGCATTGGAATGTGGGGGATACCCAGATTTCCTAGTACATCTGGGCACAAATGATTTGGAGGGGAACAGCGATCTGGAAATCCAGGCGAGGTTTCAGGAACTGGCCAGGGTCTGCCACTCTATAGGAAGTTCAATCTCCTTCTTGGAAATTCTACCAGTACCTAGGGCATCCGGGGAGACCAAGCATAAACTCAGAGGGGTAAACCAGTGGCTCAGAGACTGGTGCAGGGCAGAAGGGTAGGGGCTGGTGGGGGACTGGGGAGACACATAGGAGGACAAGGGGTTATATGCCAGGGATAGGATACATCTCATCTTAGAGGGGAAGGAGATCTTGAAACTAAAACTCGCTGGATTCATGGTTGAGAAGTGGTGTTTAAACTTGTAAGGGGGGAGGGATAAGTGAAGAAATGGAATCAGGAGGGCTACTCGAGGTTCCAGGTCTAAGGAGTGAAAAAGAGGGCAGGTGACTGCAATGTAAATAAAGCCAGTGCTGTGCAGGAAAGGGCAAATAGGGATTGTGTAGGGCCAAGACAATTGGATAGGTATGGGGGAGGATGGGGTGGAGGATGGTCCTGATCAATGCCAGAAGCATGGGTAACAAAATGCTAGAACTCCAGGCAATGCTGGCTGAGGGATCAGCAGATGTGGTGGCAATTACTGAGTCATGGGCCACCCAGAAGAATGATTGGGACCTAAACTTGGAGGGCTACACAATATTCAGGAGGGATAGAGAAGAGGGTAGAGGAGGGAGTGTAGCACTGATAGTCAAAAATGGCATAGTGGTTAGTGGAGTAGAGGAGGCTGATGGGGGAGTGGAAATGATTTGGGTAACCCTGCAAATGAGGAGAGGCAAAAGACTGAAAATAGGGGTGGCATACAGACCCCCATGATGGATGAGGCCCTGGAGGAAAAATTAGTTAAAAACATCAAGGGGCACTGTGACCATGGAAAGGGTAGGGTGGTGGTCATGGGGGACCTAAATATGCTGGGGGCAGACTGGGACACTATGACATCAGCAGTAGACAGGGAGCAGAGACTGATGGATGTGTTTCAGGATGCCTTCCTGGTCCAACAGGTGGGGGAACCTACTAGAGAGGGGAGGTTACTGGACGTTGTCCTTGCAGACAGTGACCAGATAAGGGTCTGGAGGTGTGTAGTCCACTGGCAGGTGGAGACCATGCTACGGTCTGGTTTCTGCTGTGTCTGGGGGGGGGATAACTGCTCTAATACAGTAGTAGTGGACTTCGGGGGGTGGACTTCATGGGCATGGGCAGGATTCTAAGGGGGAGCTTGGACAAGATTAGGCCAGCCATGGATGTTGGTAGCTTGTGGGAGACCATTAAGAAAGGGGTACAGGAGGCTACTAGCTCATGTACAAGGGTAAGGTGTAAAAATGGTAGAGCCAACAAGCCATGCTAATGGACCAAGGAGGTACAAGAGGCAGTGAGGGATAAAAAGGCTGTCTATGCATGTTTTAAGAGCTCCAGGGAGACATGGGAGAGAGGCGACTACGAGTTGACAGCAAGGAGGGTCACCACAGTGGTGAAGGGCGCCAAGGTGAGGATGGAGCAAAACCTGGCTAGGGATATCCGGAGGGATGGAAAGGGATTTTATAGATACATAGGGGAGAAGAGAAAAGGGAGAACACAGATCTCCAGGATAAGACTGGGGAGGGATGGGCTCAGGAGGCAGTTGAGTAGGCAGAGGTGCTAAATGAGAACTTTGCCACGATACTTATGGAAGAAGACAGGGGATCCATTCAGCTGGAAGGGAGGTTGGGGGAGACAGCTGACCGGAGAGGTCAGATGGAGTCAAGAGGACCAGAAAAGGCTGGGGCACTGGGTGGGCCAGGCCTAGAAGAGGATGGTTGTTTAGTTGAGGGGGTGGATTGGGAGGGAGAAATCACAGAGGACAGGGTGAGGGAGGCCCTTTCGGGTGCTGAAAACTGATAAGGCACCGGGACCGGATGGGCTGCATCTGAGGGTTCTGAAGAAACTGGCAGATGAACTAGCCGCTTCACTAGCTGCACTTTTCAATGCCTCTCTGCAGACAGGATGGCTGCCTCAAGACTGGAGGGTGGCTCATGTGGTGCCTATCCACAAAGGGGGGTCTAGGGAGGAGATGGGAAATTATAGACCTGTCAGCCTAAAGTCTGTGGTAGGCAAACTAATGGAGGGCTTCATCAAAAAGAAGCTCGGGAGGCAACTGGAAAGGTTGGGGCACCTGGATGACAAACAGTATGGATTTGTCCTGGGGAGATCATGTCAGACCAGCCGCATAGATTTTTACAACTGGGTTGCGGGGACCCTGGACCGACAAAGACCGGTGGACGTCCTATATCTGGATTTCAGTAAGCCATTTGACTCGGTACCCCACATCGGGTTGTTGACAAAGCTGGGAAGGGGGAATGGGGGTGTGAGGACAGTTGCTCGGATGGGTAGAAAATTGGCTAATGGGGAGAACACAGAGCGTAATGGTTGGTGGGATAGTCTCCTCCCCTAGGAAGGTCTTCAGTGGGGTTCCCCAAGGTTCGGTACTGGGGACACTCCTGCTCAATGCCTATGTCTCTGATATGGGGGGGGGTAGGAGTAGGATGAGCCTCTTTATGGATGACTCAAATCTGGGAGCACTGGCAAACAGGCATAAAGCGAGAGAGACAGTCCAGAGGGATCTGGATACCCTGGAGGGGTGGTCAAGAAGGTGGGGACTGAGGTTTAATCCAGGGAAGTATAGGGTGCTGCATCTGGGGGTCAGAAACCCAGGTCATGTATACACCCGGGGGGGGGGGTCCTCACTGCAAGCCACAATGAGTGAAAGGGACCTGGAGGTGGTGGTAGATACCAAAATGAATAACACTGAAAATTGCAGAAGATCTGCGGCAAAAGCAAACAGGATTCTGGGCTGCACAGCCCAGGGGAATTATGTCCAGGAGGAGGGAGGTGATCCTCCCTCTGTATAATGCCTTGGTCAGGCTGCATCTTGAGTAATGCGTGCAGTTCTGGAGACCTCACCATAAGAAGGACATAGCACTGCTGGAGAGGGTTCAGAGGAGGGCAACCAGGATGATTCAGGGCATGAGAGAAAGGACCTATGAGGAAAGGCTGGAAGTCCTTGGGCTATACTCACTGGAAGAGAGGAGAGACAGGGAGGACATGATAGGGGTCTTCAAATATGTGAAAGGGATTAACAGGGGAAGAGCCAAAGAAATGTTCAGGCTAAAGAAAGGGGGCACAACCAGGGGGCATGAGTGGAAGCTGAAGGGAGGAAATTACAGGGGAGAATGTAGAAGGTATTTCTTCACTGAGAGGGTGGTAGGGCTATGGAATACACTGCAGGGGAGTCTAGTGGAGGAGGGCACAGTGAAGGGCTTCAAGAGGGGGTGGGAGAGGTGCATGGGTATACTGTAGCCAAAGATGACCCTCTCGGGGGCTTGGGCGGGGAGCGAGCGCCCAATAGGGGCTGGCTACCAAGCAGACACGAAAGACCGTCAGGCCTAATCTGCTGGCTTTTAGTATGTTAGTCTGAACTTTAGTATGGCAGGGCAACCTTCATGTTCTGATGAGACAGAAAAAATAGAAAACATTACATGACTTTCTATGTTTGATTTCGTGGAGACACCTTAGATGCAATTGAAGGACAAGTTATTTTTTGAGCAGACAAATCACATGAACACTACATGTAAAGATATGCATTCTGGCTACATTTTGAAAACATTGCCAATGGTTGTCAGGTTTTTACTAACATTTTTTGATACTATGCCCCCATTATGTTATTACATTTTGTGGCTGGGTAGTGGGTGAACTTAACATGTACTACACACATTCCTTTCTGGTGCTGTGTAACTAGTGGAAGTGACTATTGTTCTTTTCACATGTTCATTGTGTTGTAAAAATTGCATCACAGTGCCTTTAGTGCACTGAGAAAGTTGTCTGGTGTCTGTGACATATGACTAAGTTACTGGTTACACAACACAAGAAGTGGAAGTGTGTGTCTTAAGAGAAAATGCAGACAGCTGCTAATGAATGAACCACCTATAGCTTAGGGGTTACAGTACTAGCATGCAATGCTATGGGGATGGTTTCAGGTACTACTGGGAGCCATACTTCCCTTGAAATTTTCATCAAGGTTCTGGATGGTTCAGTATTGCGCAATTGTTGGTCATGACGTGGTGAGCAAAATACTGCTTTTTCAAAAACACTACTTAATATTTTAGTATAAATAATATATTTACTGCCATGGCGATGAGCTCCATTCTCTGGTTTCCCTGCATGCTCCCACATGTTGACTATGAGCTTGTACCCATTGCCCAGTCCCTCTTAGGCACCTCTCTGGCTTGCTTGTCTTGGTAGAACTTTTGCCAGAGGTGCTTCCAGTTCTGGCAACATTCATTTGCTGTCTTTTGTACTCCCAGGTTACCCAGCTCTTCACTAGCCATTTGCCAGGTGTTTTCTAGGGCAAGGTTAGTGGCCCTCATCGTTGTTGTTTGGTTGCCACATTTTACAAGGGCATACAAATCTTTGTTGGGCCAAAACTTGGGCGTTTTTATTAGTCTCTATTCAGGGAAACAAAAAAAATAACATAATGAGTGTTATGATGTACTGAAGCTTACTTTGTTACATTTTATATACATATGCATACTCGGCGTGCTTTCAAATATTAGTTATGAAATAATGATAATAATCTTTATTTGTCGTGCGCCTTTCAAAATTGTCATGGCACATTACAATAAGTTAAAACAAAAAGATAAAACAGCTGTATATAAAATATTCAATAAAATCCAATAATCAGCATTAATAATTCGGATAAGATCGAGTCCATAAATATGTCTTCAGTGCCTGTTTAAACCCCCCCCAACAGTCGTGCATTCCAGAAGCTGACATGGTAGAGAATTCCAAAGGGCTGTGGCCATGTACATAAATGCACGAGCCCCTGATGATTTTAAAAATACCCTTGGAATCTCTAGCGACCCCTCATCAGCTGAACGGAACAGTCGCTTGGGGCAGTAAGGGGACAGAAGCTCTTTCAAGTAGTCCAGGCCAAGACCATGCAGGGTTTGTAAGTCAGTAATCCGACTTTGAAGGTGCTCTGCCACTGAATCGGCAGCCAGTGCAGTTCGCACAGCACCGGTGTGATGTGGCATGTATGGGGAGTCCCCATCCACAACCGGGCTGCAGTGTTCTGCACCAGCTGCAGGTGGTGGAGAAAAAGACAAATAGTGTACCCAGTTTTTCGGTGGATACTGCCGATGTTGTCAAAAGATTAAAGAACTTGGATCCAAATAATGCACAGGGACCAGATGGTGCACACCCCAGGGTAATCAAGGAACCGGCTGCATTATTGGCTGGCACAGACTCCTGTCTGTTCCAGAAATCTCTGGACAAAGGCAAGGTTCCCGAGGTATGGAGGCAGGCGGTGGTTGTCCTAATTCACAAGAAGGAATCCAGGCAGGAGGCTGCTAATCATAGGCCCATTAGCCTGACTTCAGTATTGGGGAAAATTCTACAGGGCATCATCGAGGATTACATAGAAACATAGAAAAATAGAAGTTGATGGCAGATAAGGACCGTAAGGCCCATCCAGTCTGCCCATTTCTTTTTCTACCTTATGACTGTGCCATAGGCCTTTGTTCTGTAAATAGCCTATCTATTCATACTCATCTGTATTGCTCCCTTATGCCTATTCCATGCCTGTTTGAAGTCCTGCACTGTAGTCATATCCACCACTTCCTGAGGTAGGCCGTTCCATGCATCCACCACCCTTTCTGTGAAAAAAAGAACTTCCTCACATTACCCCTTAATCAGCCTCCCTCTAATCTCATGCTGTGTCCTCTTGTCCTGCTACTTTCTTATATTGAAACATGTTAGACTCTTTCACCTTGTTAATGCCCTTAAGGTGTTTGAATGTTTCGATCATATCACCTAAACTCCCTCCTTTGCTCTAGAGTATACATATTGAGTTCAGTTAATCTGTCCTCATATGTTTTCTGATACAGTCCTCACCATTTTGGTTGCCCTTCTCTGGACTGCCTCAATCTGGTTAATGTCCTTGTGAAGGTGTGGCCTCCAGTACTGCACACAGTACTACAGATGGGGCCTAACCAGTGTCTTATAAAGAGGGACTATTACCTCCCTCTTTTGACTTGTGATACCCCTACTAATACACCCCAACATCCCTCTAGCCTTACCTACTGCTTTAGAGGTCTGCTTGGATGATTTCAGGTCATCGGTGATGATGACACCCAAGTCTCTTTCTTCCTTTGTGACTGCCGGCAACTCCCCTCCCAGCCTATAGGAGGCTTCAGGGTTTCTCTTCCCTATGTGCATGATCTTGCACTTCTTTGCGTTCAACCCCAGTTGCTACTCTTCCAACCATTTTGCTAGTTTATCCAGATCTTGTCTCCTTCTACCCACCCATCTGGATCATCTACTCTGTTGCAGATCTTGGTGTCATCTGCAGACAGACAAACCTTAACCTCCAGTCCATCTGCAATGTCACTGATGATGATATTGAAGAGTACTGGCCCCAGGACTGATTCCTGAGGTACCCCACTTGTGACTTGCATCTCTTCTGACTGTATACCATTTACCACCACTCTCTGTTTCCTGCCCATCAACCAGTTTGCCACCCAGTTGACCAATGTCTGACCCACCCCAAGCCTACCCAGCTTATTAATCAATCTTCTATGTGGAACAGTATCGAAAGCTTTGCTGAAGTCAAGGTAGGCAACATCAACTGCTCCCCTTGGTCCACCACTCTGGTTATCCAGTCAAAGAAATCTATGAAATTAATTTGACAGGACCTTGCTTTTGTAAACCCATGCTGTGTTGGATCTTGTGCTCCTACAGATTCCAGATGTTGCACTATCCTTTCCTTAAGGAGTGTCTCCATAATCTTGCCCAATACTGAGGTTAGACTGACTGGTCTGTAGTTCTCTGCCTCCTCCCTGCTACCACTTTTGTGGAGTGGGACCATGTGAGCCCTTCTCCAGTCTTCTGGGACCTCTTCTGTGCTCAGAGACTCACTAAACAGTTCTGATAATGGCTCTGCTAGTTCCACCCTTAGTTCCTTTAGTACCCTGGGATGTGTGCCATCAGGTCCCATTGCCTTGTCCACCCTGAGCTTATTGAGCTCTTGTAGGACCCTTTATTTTGTGAAGGGACTAGTGCACACCTCCCTCCCCCCTGTGTCCATAGTGCAGATCTGTTGGCCCTGCCCTACTATCTCTTCAGTAAATACTGAGCAGAAGTATATTTTTAGGATAGATGCTTTTACATAGTCCTCCTCCTCCTCACATTCCCTCTTATCCCCTTTGATCTTAGCAATAACCCCTCTGGACTTTCTCCTTTCACTAATGTATTTATAGAAAGTCTCGTCACCTTCTTTTACTGTTTGTGCTAGTGTTTCCTTGGTTTGGGCCTTTGCCTGCCTTACTGCCTTCCCTGCTTCCCTTAGAGAAGTTTGGTATGCCTCCTTATCTTCATTCTGCTGTGTTCCCTTATATTTCCTGAAGGCCAGCCTTTTGGCTCTGACCTTTTCTGCTACTGTGTTTGAGAACCAAAGCAGTTTCCTTCTTCTTATACATATAAGATTACATTACAGGATTCTTAACCACATCAGGTATCAATGACAATACACAGCGCTGGTTTACCAGTGGGAGGTCATGTCAAACAAATCTTTTGGAGTTTTATAGCAAGGTTAGCAAATCCATGGATACAGGCAACTCCGTGGATGTTATTTTCTTGGACTTTGCTAAAGCGTTTGACAAAGTCCCACATAATGAGCTGGTTAAGGCCTTAACTGATTTGGGATTCTCTGTTAAAGTTTCTCAGTGGGTTGAGGCATGGTTAAATGGAAGAAGCCAGAGGGTATACATAAGGGGTGAATATTCTGGATGGGTCAGTGTGACTAGTGGGATACCTCAGGGCTCTGTCCTGGGACCTTGTCTTTTTAATTTGTATATTTCATCAATGCATGTTCAGTCAGGGGTATGGCTCTCAAAATTTGTGGATGACACCCGACTTGGTTATCCTATTAATAATGTAGAAGATCAGGTTATCTTACAAACAGCCCTGACTAACCTGGAGACATGGGCCATAGAGAAGAAATCTATATTTAATATAGATAAGTGTACTGTCATGCATTTGGAAAATGATAACAAACAATTTAAATATATACTGGGTGGCAGTGCACTTAGAGCTGTTCATGATGAAAAAGACTTAAGCATAAGTATAAGTAATGACCTCAAGTTTAGAATGCAGTGCAGTCAGACTGTTAAAAAGGCAAGTAGGGATAAAGAGGTCTTGATTCCCTTGTACACAGCACAGGTGCATCCCCACATGCAGTACTGTGCACAGTTCTGGGCTCCATATAAGAAAGGGGAAATTAAAGCCTTGGAGAGGGTCCAGAGGAGGGTAACAAGGAGGATAAAGGGCACCCTAGGCCACAGCTATGAACAAAAGGCTGCAATATCTAGATATGTATTCCTTGGAGTTCAGTAGACTGAGGGGGGTATGTGCTTGATTTATAGGGCCATGACTGATGTACAACTGTGGGATCTACTGGGACTGGTGTCAAGGGACCAACTGTATAACACCAGAGCTCATCCATTTCAATTAGCTGAAGATAGATTTAACACCAGTAAAAGAAAATATTGGTTTAATGCCAGAGTAACTGAGATTTGCAACATCTTGTCTTGTGAGGTTGTGGATAGCAAGACTATGACTGAACTTAAAACCAAGCTTGATAACTACCTTATAAGCAAGGGTATCTGGAGATATTCCTAATATATTATTGGTGAGCAAAATGGACTGATGTCTTTATATGCTCAGTAACACCTATGTAACCTATGTAACTCCTGGTAGCCCAAAGTAGAGGAAGTTGTAGTAATCAAGGCGCGAGGTCACAAAGGCATGGATCAATGTAGGCAGGTCACCAGACGGAACAAGGTGCTTGATCCTGGTGATGCTCCTCAGTGGTAAAACAATGACTTGATGACTGCTGACACCTGTGATTGCAGTGTCAGCCCATCATCAAGCATCGCCCCCAGGTCCCACACCAGTTAAGAGGTAAGGAGCTGGGAGCCTCCCAGGAAGAGCCCTGTGGGCTGACCAGCCCTCGACCCCCCCCATCCGGTGACCCGGATCCACTACCATCACCTCAGTCTTCCCTGAGTTCAACTTCAGCCAACTGGAATTCATCCAATCCTGGATCTCAGCAAGGCAGTTATTAAAAACCAAGAGTGCACTATCCTGGTTGGGTGTGAAAAACAGGTAGAGCTGGGTATCATCAGCATAGCAGTGAAACCTCAGCCCACACCATCTTACAATGTCTCCAAGGGGCAGCATATACACTGCGAAGAACATGGGGGACAGCACTGTGCCCTGAGGAAACCCACATGACAGAGAGAGAGGGTCAGAGGAATAAATCCCCGACACCACCCTCTGAGTTCTGTCAGTGAGGAAAGATTTAAACCATCTGAGGACAGTACTAGTCAGGCCACAGTTGAACCTCAGGTGCACAAGCAGAACCCCATGGTCCATGGTGTCAAACACTGAAGAGAGATCAAGAAGCACCAAGATGGACTGGCATTTCTGATCTCTCACCATCAGGGGATCATTGAGCATCCGAACCAACACAGTCTCAGTGCTGTGCTTCTTTTGAAAACCAGATTGGAGAGGTTTGTAGATGTTATGGGTGGTTAAATGGTTCTCCAGCTGTACAGTCATTATCTTCTCAATCACTTTCCCAACAAAGGAGAGGTTAGAGATAGGTTTGTAGTTTGCAAGACAGTCTGGGTCCAGAGAAGCTTTCTTCAAGAGGGGTATCACCACTGCCTCTTTCAGGGAGCTGGAAAACTCACCCAACTCAAGGGAGCACCAGACTATCTGTGCTAGTACCGGGCCAATGGTATCACAACAAGGTGATTGTATACACCTTGTGTTGCATGATTACATATCTTTTGTACTTGCATTGATGCATTTGTAGTGTGACCCCCCAACCCCCCCAAAGATGGAGGGATATGTTTTCATGATAGTAATGCTGAAGAAACAAAAGAAAAAGCTACTGGGAACCATAAAATTATATTTAAGAGGCATATGTCATGGGGTGAGCACATTGCCTTTGAATGGTGGTAATGCAGGCTCACAGTGTGACATGGGGTGTACTATTGGAGAGTATTGTGAAGGGACTTTACTTTGCTCTTTCATTGTCTTCATCCAGTGAGGCGCAGGGGTCATGGGGTGATGGGGAACTCCTTTTGTACTCGATAGTAGTTTCTCTTCTCAGTTGGGAGGTATGACATTTGGTGCAGGGCTATGTTGCATGACCTGGGCAAGTTGTTACAGCTGTGACTCCATGATGATGATGATGATGAGTGATTGTGCATAGGCCTATAAAGCTTGAATGAATGTGTGGCTTAGGCATTTTGGTAAGTACAAGAAAAAAAAGACAGAGTCTGATGGTAGTTGTACTTCTAACTTGGGAGCATTTCTCCCAGGGGTGTGTAGGCAGTAGGGGGGCATAAACATATAATTTCAAAGATACCAAAAAGCTGTAAAGAAAAAAAAACATTAAAACATTTATGTTGTGTTGTGTTGACATGCTGCAAGCTGGCTTAATGACAAAGCAACAGAGAATGTTGCAAATTTAGATTGTGTGGCTAGTGGAACTGTTTGTCAATAACATAAGTAGTTATCCTAATGTCTGGTGTCTTGCTTGTTATTACGTAATTCTTCAAATAGCATAGTCATGATTTGTATGAGGATGTAAATGCTTTCTTTGGGTACTGTATGCATACTAACAAGTACTGCATGGGCTATTCAATTGGATGCAGCATAGCAATTCATACTATAAAAAAATATACTTTTAATACTTTCTGATCAGCTATCCTAGGTAGTAAACTTTAATATGTTCTATTCGTTATTATCATTTTTAATCCTTGTTTTTTGTAGCCAAAAAAAAAAATGTAGGGTTAGAAGTAGTTTCTGTCACTGAACAGTAAAGTAAGACTGTGCTTTTTTTTTTTTTTTTTTTGCTATGGCTCTCATGAACCTACTATTTTTTACACAGGGAATAAGAAAAGAAAAACAGTGTCACAGTACTCAATTTAGATATGCATGTCTGCAAAACTCACAGTGTAATATTGCATAGCATTCCTGGATATAGACACACATTTGTGAAGGTTTCTTGATTGCAGCTAGTTTGGTGCAACTGTAAAGATGAATTACAGAGCTATTCTTTATGGTTCCACACTTTGCAACTGTTTTTTTACAGGAATTTCACAAAATCAAGAGAAGTAAAACACACCATTTAAATGAACACACATTGCATAATGCAATATGACACATTTCTGTAGATTGCTCTTTGTTAAATAATGTAGAAGTTGCTTTATTTTCATAAAAGTACTTACAGCATTTTACCGTGTCAAACTCCTTGTTTTTCAGCAGAAGGCAAGATGGTGTCCCTCAAGTCCTTTGCCCTGTCTTACCATTGGTCCACTGAAACCACATCCTGTTTACTTCTGAATCCTGTTGCATCAGCCAAGAAATCCTTTTTTGTGAGCGAGTCATGAAAAGGGATTCTTTTTCATGAGCCTGCAAAATCCTTTTTCACAAGAGTCTCACATTAAAGTCTGGTGGAACAGGATCATTTTTTTGACAGATGTAAAAAAATCCTTTTTCACAAGCAAGTTGTGAAGAAGGATCCCTTTTAGTGAGGCTACAAAATCCCTTTTCGTGATAATTTTGCACAAAAAAAATGGTTTTATAGGTTTCATAGCAAAGACTTTTCATAGAATAATGCTTTTATTAGTAACAAATTGCTTTTTAGTTGCATGTGGTCTTTTTTTTGCCACATGGTATGAGTTTCATGTTTCAGAAGTTGGACTGCTACAAACATTTTCTGTATATTAAAATAAATGTTTATGTGACACAACAATCATGGTAAATAAATCAAAAGTAGGGCCAACACTGGGGAAACAAACAAAGTCTGGTCACTCAGCACTCTGTCAACCCAGCTTCAGTACACAAGCCTGGGACATCAGCAGCAGCTACAAGCAGGGAAGGAGTTCAACACATTCTCTGAACACTTCTCTCTCAGAGAACACAGGTGTTTTGTCACTGTCTACCAGCTCCTGGTGGCTCCAGGATGGCATCCTAGACAGTGTGTGTGTGACCATGTACTGCTACATGTACCCTCTCCAGATGCACAGTACAGTGCACCTACGATGGGTGGCCCGGGTCAGAGAAATGGAAAACAGACACTGGCCAGGCAGTTGATGGGAAGCAATCCATGGTGCTACAGTACCCTGGGATACTCCTGAGCTCATTCCCCCCACCACCACTAAGTCACATGCTAAATGTACATGTACATATGAGCACCTCTCGCTCTGAGGGGGGATCCACACAACAAATGGATGTGTTGGGTCACTTGGACCAAAACTGTTAATAATGGGGCCAGTAGATGACAAGAAGGTGATGTGGTAGCCAAGGGTCCTAGTTTGTATTGAAGCAGTGGCTGGACATGGGGGGATAAGCATGAGGTAAATAAATCACAAATAAAAAGTTGGGGAGGGGCTGAGGAAAGAGGGAAGTATATCGTGCCTAAACTGTTCTTTATTGCAAGAGGAGATGGTTTTGGATAGGATCCAACAAACTATTCATTCTTTCATGATAGAGAATGAAGTAAAAGAAGAAAATATTATTTTCTGTTGGAATGCACTTAAAGCCACAGTCCGAGGGGTAATAATTTCAGAAGCCTCATGGAGAAACAAACAACATAAGTCCAAATATAAAGAAGTAGAAGAAAAATTAGAAGTTTTGAAACAGGCAGTAAAAGGAGGGGATGTTACAAAAACAGACGAATTAAAAGACCATCGGAATATATTAGAAGCAACTGATTTTTCAATACTAAAAAGTCTTGGGCTTGGAGAAATAAAGTTTGGAAGAATAATAGTGAGATGATTGTTATATCTTTGGCCAATAGGCTTCAGGCCTTAGAGAAACAAAAACCGGAAATTACTACTATCCTTTCATCTGAAGGACAGTTGGTAAAATAACAGAATTTGATTATGAATGAGTTTGTCCGGTTCTATACAAGACTATACTCATCTGAGTGCACACCTTCAAATGAAGAGTTTAGGTATTATGACAGGTTAGTGGGTGAAAGACAATTGGAATCAGATCAGGAAATACTAAAACAAGAAATAACAGAAAATGAGATACATAAAACAATACAGCAAATTGCAAAATCCAAAGCACCCAGTTTGGATGGTTTCACATTAGAATATTATATAGCTATTGAAAAAGAAATTGTACCTCTCTTAAAAATATTATTTAACCAAATGGTTAAAATACAAAACATACCCCCTTCTTTTCTACAGGCCTATGTATCGGTAATATTAAAACAAGGGAAGGATAAGAACAAAGTAGAAAATTACAGACCAGTATCAATATTAAATGTAAATCACAAAATTTTCACTAAAATTATCATCAATAGAATACTGGTTTATTTAGATAAGCTAATTCATACAAATCAAACTGGCTTTGTTCTAAACAGATCGTTACAAGCAGAATTATTAAAGATTCAAATTTTAATAGAACATTTACAAGTTTTCAAGATTCCAGCCATTTTTATGGCCTTAGATGCCACTAAAGCCTTTGACAGGTTAGCATGGTCTTATTTATTTCATATATTACAGGCTTTTGGAATAAAAATTATATTCTGGGGATTAAGGTAGGGATAGAGGAATGCAAGTTAAATGCTTTTGCAGATAACATGCTAATGACATTGCAGGATCCTGGAAATAGTTTACCAGAATTATTGAAGGTCATGAAGCATTTTTCCCAAGTTGCAGGATACAAAATAAATGGAGAAAAAACTGAATTTGTATCCTTCAATATGTCCGACATAAAAAAAATTCAACAATATATGAAGACCTCCCATAAAGAACAAGGAATGAGATAGTTAGGTATTTATATACATAGTTATATTAATTCTTTCTTTATATATAAGTTTAAAGACTTATTAGACTCTTTAAAGATGAAAATCCAATGTTGGAGTAAAATTTCCTTGTCACTTTGGGGTAAGATTCAAATTATAAAAATGATGGCAATCCCATATTTGTCTTTCTGATTACAATTTTTAATGGTACTGATCCCGGTTAGGTGGTTTAAATCCATCCATAAACAGTTCAGGAATTTTATTTGGAATAACAAACAACCAAGGATATCTTGGAGTAACTGTGCCTTCCAGTGGGTCAAGGGGGAATTGGCTATGCCCGATGTAGAGAAATGCTATTTAGCATACATAATGAAAACAGTGGTGAAATGGTCCTATGATTCTAAGATAGATATAACTTTTATAACATTCATTAATGAGGCTATTTCAGATATTTGTAGAGAAAAGATAAGATGTAGCCCAAATTTTGTTTACAACAGGCCATTATGTGAAAACTAACAGCACCATACAATGTCATATTGTGGGAAGTATTATAAAATATACAAAGAAAATAAAATGGGACATCCAGCTTTTTCCAGGCAATTGCATATGAAATAATCCAAATTATAAACTGAATGGGAAGACATTACAAAATAAAACATGAGAGGGGAAGGGATTAAAAACTAGATTTTTATTTTGAAAAGGGGAAAGTATTGTCTTGGGAAAACTTTCAGAATAAGTATCAGTTGGAAAATAGACAATGTCTATTTTTCAACCAATTGATAAGTAGATATAAAAAGGATTATAACCAATGGGAAACAGCCTCTCTAAATAAAATAGGAAAAAATTCATTTGTAAAGCTTTTTGTGTGGTTAACAAAGAATCTGCAAACATCATATGTCACATTATATCGTCTGACTTTTCAAAAATGGGAAGAGGAATTAAACCAAGGGTGTACAGATGAACAATTGAGTATAGCAGGAAATGCTGTAAAGCATTATAAACTGATGAGAGACCGTGCTATACAATACAAAATATTAAATGTTTACACCCTACAGGTTATGGAAAATGAAATTTATAAAAGAAAGTAATTGTTGGCACTGTAATGAGAACAAAGCCAATATGCTGCATGTTTTTTGGCATTATCCTTTAATAAAAAATTGGTGGCAGGAGTCTTTTGCAATTATGGATCAGATAGGGGCCCCTTTCCCACATCAGGATGATCCAAGAATAGTTCTTTTAGAAATGAATAGGATCGAATCTCTATCAGACGGGAACAATTTAATATTGAAGGCTAATTTAATGACAACAAAGAGGTCGATTTTAAAAAATTGAAAATTAGACAAAGAAAAAGCACCATTTTCAAGAAATGAATGGAAACATCTTTTCATATCATTTATATTTAACAGCATTCATTTATTAAACTTTCAAAAGTGTTGGGCTTTATATAATAAGGAAATAGAAAATTGGTTGATGGAAGATTTTTCTTTTGGTTCCAGTTAACTGATGAGTTTGCAGTGGTTTTCTTAAAAGAGGAAGATTATGGTATTTTGATAAGGAAAGTTTTCATGTACTTAATATATGACTATAATAAGTCCATGTATTGTGTGAGTTAATACACATGACCTGAAAATGGAATAGAAGTGTATATGTTGAATATCAGCAGCCACAGATGTTATGTTGTTATGTAATTCCTCAATAAAGAAATAAAAAAAGAAGTTTTTTGAGGCTTTCTCAAAAAGTAAGGAAATTCACTGCAAAAAAACTTTGTTAATGCATCAGTTAGGTTGCACTGGGGTGGCAGCAGAACTCATACAGTTGCTGAACCATGATGATGGATGTCCCTTGTGGTATGATCACAGAGTTGTATGTTCATTTGCATATCTGATTGTGGCTGTTTCTGATTGGTTGTGTTGCCTTGCCCCTTCCCCTGCTTGCATATGTGCGTGTGTGTGTGTGTTGGGGGGAGATGTGGAGTTAGGGTTGGAAACCCTAAAGCCACATTTTCCAACTTTTGTCACTTTATTAGCAACCCTAACTGATGCATTAACACATTTTTGCAATGAATATATATATATATATATATATATATATATATATATATAGAGATTCATGATGGGCATGAGTGTGATATAGCAAATATTGTCACTCCTGCAGAGTGTGCTCTGGATATCTCACGAGTGCCTTCAGCTCTCGTGAGATATCCAGAGCTCACGATGCAGGAGTGACAATATTTGCCATAGCACACGATCTGACCATCACATATTCAATATATGCAATAGGGACAAGAGTTTTAGAAGTTTTGTTGTGCTCTCTTGTGTTCTGTTCCTGTTTATGTGTTTGCTCATTCTGTGTGTGAGCTTTTCTGAATGGGCTGACAGTGTTATAAACTTTGGAAGACACATGAGTGTGTTTTGCAATGCTAAATGAGTTAGCTTTAGGTAGGAGTGAGAAACATACTTTTGTGAGGCTGTATTGTTTAGAAGTCTGGCTGCAGTGAAGCTGAGAGCATCACAGTAATTGAAATGAGCTGAAAGGCAGAGTGTCAGAACAGCTGATACTGTTTTCAGTGGTAGTTAAGTTAGCTGCAGGCAGAGTGCAGAGTGTTCTGTGAAATTGTGCTCTTTAGGATTCTGGCTGTAGTCAAGGTGATAGTATCACAGTAATTGTAAAGGGTGAGAATCAGAGTTTGAGGAAAAAGTGAGAGTGTGTTTCAGTGGTAGATGAGTAAGCTGCAGGCAGTAGTTTAGACTGTTCTGTGAAGCTATGCTGTTTAGAATTCTGGCTGCAGTCACATTAATGAGCTGGAAGTTGGTGGGGGGGATAGGTGTGTTTTGTAATGCTCACTGAGTTAGCTATAGGCAGCAGTGAGACCTCTGAAGTAGTTCTGCATTTGTGTCTATGATAACAGCGTAGGTGTTTCTTGCATGCTGAAGGGAAAGCTGCCTAGAGTGATGACTTTTTGTGACCTGTGTGTAAATGGCTGATATCATCACAGTAGAGCAGAGGATAAAAATATCACACTGCAGTGGATGATACACTGTTTTACTGTTTTATCTCACTCATTTACCACTCACCCCTATTGTGTGTGTGTGTGTGTATATATATATAGATATATATATATATATATATATATATATATATATATGTTGATGCAGTAGTGCCAGTATATTAGGGTTGAGTGCAAACTTCTATGTTAAACCCCAAAATTTGAACCTTAATAACTTTAGAACCTCTCAACAGATTTGTACAAAATTTGGCATGCATAATCTCCAGGGGTAGTCCCTTGATATACAGAATTTCGTGTAAACCTGTTGTGTGATTTGTGAGACAAAAACTGTCAAAGAATCCTACATTTACTATTTTTTCATCTTTCTTTGTCCACCTGTAGCTCAGAAATGCTTTTATTTTGTGATCAAGCAGAAGGCAGAGCCACACAGAGGTATGGGTGCTCCAAGACCAAAGCAACAGCAAGTCACAACGTAAGTCTGAGCACACCTTAGTTGAACAAAAAGGCTTTCCACAAAAGACTTTTGGAAAAAATATTTTTTTCTTTTTACTGGTATATAAAACAAGCAGCAACAGCAGGCATAAAGTGCATTTTCCATAGACACAGTAAAACCTCCTCACGTACGTTTCACCTGATCACAGGCTTTGTCAAAGATGGCTTGTTTTATATACCAGTAAAAAGAAACAACATTTTTTCAAAAAGCCTTGTGTGGAAAGCCTTTTTATTCAACTAAGGTGTGCTCAGATCTATGCTGTGACTTGCTTTTATTTTGTAGTCTGAAATTTTCAGGGTAGAAAGCCTTTGGGTCACAGATGTGTCTTTTGAAGGTTTGGTGAAAAAAAATATTAATCTGTTCCAAAGTTATTAAATTTTCAATTTCCCATTATTTCCTATGGGAAAATGTATATGTATAATGAAAGTGAAAGTACAGTACTTTTCCCACACTGTCATCCAGTTTTGCATACTTTACACCTTAATAACTTTGCAACCCTTCAATGGATTTGCATGACATTTGGCATGCCTAAGCTCTGGGAGTATATCTCTTGATGTGGTAAATTGTATGTGAATCTGTTGTGATTTTTCTGAGATACTGTCTCAAACATCCTTAAACTTACATATTTTATACTATCTCAGTCTTCCTGTTTTGTATGTTTGCACCTTAATAAGTTTAGAACCCTCTCTGTGGGTATGTCTATAAATGTGATAAATGTCATTTGAGCCTCTTGTGTGATTTATGAGATACTGTGTCTCAAACATCATTAAACTTGCATGTTTTTTTTTTCCATTTTTACTAACAATCTTCCAGTTTTGCATAATTTGTACTTTAATAACTCTGGAACCCTACAACATATGTGCATAACATTTTGCATGCATCATTACATATGGTTGGTCTGTTGACACCTTTAATTCCATTTGAATCACTTGTGTGATTTTGAAGATACTGTGTCTCAAATATCCTTACATTTACATGTTTTCCCATTTTTTCAGTCATCCAGTTTTGCATACTTTGCACTTTAATAACTTTGCAACCATTCAACAGATATGCATGAAAGTAAGCAAACATAATTTTGTGGGGTAGATCTGTTATTGTTGCTAATTTCATTTGAATTGCTTTTGAAGTGTCTGAGATATTGTGTATTAAACATCCCGAAATTTACATGTTTTTTCCATTCTCACAGTCTTCCAATTTTGCATACTTTGCACCTTAATAAGTTAGCAACTCTTTAATGGATGTGCATGAAATTCTGCATGCAGAACCTCATGGGGAAGTTCTGTTGATGTGGCTAACTTAGTTTGAGCTGCTTAATTGCCACATTGTTTGACTAAAGAACTAAGTTACTGTCACAGTTTGTGACACTACTTTTCTAGATATGTCTGTTTCTTTGTCACTTCATAACTCAAAAAACTACTTGGGCCATTTGGTGAAATTTTCAGGGTACAAAGGACTTGCCCCAAAGATGTGTCTTTAGCTGGTTTGGTGGAAAAGTGTTACTGTGCAGCAGAGTTATAACACTTTGAAGTTTCAGAATTTCCCTTAGGGTAACATTGTGATGGTTGGGGTACTTTTCAGATGCTATATCTCAAAATAGCTTCAAGATACAGCTTTGGCACAGTGGGGTGGGTTCTTAGGCTTGGGAGCCCTAAGGTTGTATTTCTCTACTTTTGATACTTCAACCCCAGTGGTGCATTAATAAAGTTTTTTGCAATGTATATATATATATAAATATATATATATATATATATATATATATATATATGTGTGTGTGTGTGTGTGTGTGTGTGTGTACAAACTGCACATACCCCAATAGTGCAAAAGCATCATGGGAAGCCTATGCAAATGCCTATTAATTATTTATTATTTATTTATTTGCTTTTGTTAACTGGGTAAGCACACTAGACAACCAAGTGCCTATTTTCAGGTGCGACCCGAGAGTGTTACAAGTAAAGTGAGTACAGGTACAGTGAGGGAGACAATGCATCACTCAGAAAATAACAGGCACCACAGGGATTACAGTAGGTACAGGATACAGAGAATACCAGGCATCATGGGGAAATTACAGCCAGTGCCAACAATAATTAGAATAACTGAAAGTATAAAAACAGTACGGTATTGGTACATACTGGGTAATGGGGCAGTAAGACAGTAACAGGTGACTTACTAGCACAAAATTTATTTATTTATTTATTTATTTATTGTTGAGATCAGTTTTACAACCTTTGAGTCAAAGACTCGTTTACAAAGGTACCTCGTCAAAAAAAGGGGGGGAGACAACAGTAGAGTGAGGTTAGGACAGGGATGACGTACAGGTTAGATACATAAAAATACACACTTGGAGAGAGCAGACAGCGAAGCTGTACTGGAACAAACTGGTGTAAGGTACTAGCATTGGTAAACAGCAAGAGATACATTATTCAATTTAACAACATGTCACAAACCAATATGTCGAGTTAAAAGACCGGTGGCGAGGGCCTGAAAGGGTTAGGAGGCACAAAGCAGCTACAAGCATTTACAACATCGGCTGTCAATAATATGTTGGCGGAGGCGATTTTGAAGTGGCCAATACCTGGGATCTTGGAGATAGTTTCAGGAAGGGAGTTAAACCAGGACGGGCTTGGTGATGGAAGGATCTTTGTCAACGAGAGGTCCTTGCTCTGGGAACGTCGAAGGTGGCTGCGGCGGCGTACCGGGTTGGCAGGGACCTGGCAGCCCACTGCAAAGGTCTAGAGACCCCAGGAGGGCAGAGACCTGACATGGATTTTTTGGCCAGTAGGCAGGTTTGATATTTCAGTCTTTCCTCAAGAGTGAGTATTTTTGTGGCGGAGTATAGCAGACAGGTGTGGGTTCTGCTGTGGGCACTGGTAAAGAGCCTACAGGCTTTGTTGATGAGAGTCTGGACTTTGGATAAGGCGGAGGCGTCAGCCAGCGTAAACAGGAAGTCCGTGGCCAGCGATAATACCAATGAGGTGATGGCTAGTTTAAGGCGGGTTCGGGGAGACAGTCTTTGTGGCGGTAGAGAAGACCGATCCTGGAGTTCATTGCAGACGACAAAGCTTTAAGGTGGGCGTGAAAAGTAAGGCCGGAGTCAAAGGTGATGCCCAGGTACTTATAGGATGTAACCTGCTCCAGAGGGAGGGGCATGCTGGTGGTGATGTGGAGGGGAAAGTCCCTGGCATTGTTTTGCCCATGAGAAAATAGCATGGACTTAGTTTTCTTTAGGTTCAGGACTAAGCGGTGATTATTGAACCACTTTTCGGTTTGGAGGAAGGCGCTTTGCAGCATGATTTGGAGTGGGAGTGGGTCAGGGTGTGATGCAAGGATAACAGCGTCATCAGCATAGAGTAATATTTTACTGGAACAGGAGCTGGGGAGGGTGTTCAGGAATAGGCTGAAAAGGGTCGGGCCAAGGATGGAGCCTTGGGGGACACCCGAGTGTACAGGAAGGTAGGAGGAGAGGGTCCCATTTAGCTTGACTCTTTGGGACCTGTTGTGTAGGTAGCTTGCGAACCACTTCAGGGGGCCGGCTGCGAAACCCAGTATGCTAAGGGAGTTTAATAGCAGGGTGGCACAATCGTGTCGAAGGCCTTGGATAGGTTCATAAAACCGCCCTGCAAGATGACCTTTGTCAAGTGCTGAGTGATGTGGTGGGAGAATTCCAGAAGGGCAGTGGATGTGCTATGGCCAGGGCGAAAACCGTGTTGCTCCGGACATAGAAGGTTGTAGTTAGTAAGATATTCCGTGAGCTGTGTGTTTACTATTTTTTCTAAGGCTTTGGATAGGGGGGGAAGGATGGAGATGGGCCTGTAGTTATTAGGCAGAATACGGTCCCCAGACTTGTGGATGGGGGTTACTTCAGCATGCTTCCAGGCCTTAGAGAATTGGCCGAGGCATAGGGATTTGTTAATGATAAGCATCAGCGGGGTAAGCATGACATCCAGCATGAGGCGAAGTATCCTGGAGTCGAGAGGGTCATTGATAGGGTTCTGAGAGGTGAGGGACTTTATTAAGAAAGGTTTGGCATTGTGGGGTGAGATCATTCGGAAGTGGAATTGTGGCCTGGAAATGGGAGCATGGGTGGGTTTGGCAACCGGGTCAGAAAAGTGGGCCAGGAGGACGGCACTTAAGTCTGTGAAGGTTTTATTAAGGCAGTCAGCAATACAGGTGGGGTCAGTCGAGACAGTCCCATTTATGACAATCTGGGATGGGGGGGGGAGCGGGTCTTACCATTTAAATCTTTAATGTTGTCCCAGAAAGCTCTGGATGAGCCCCAGGAGGATGTCAACACAGCCTGGTAGAATTTAGCTTTAGCCTGCTTGATTGTCCAGGTGCATTGATTTCGGGCTGCCCTGTAGGCTTGCCTGTCAGCAACCCTACCGGAGTCATTAGCTAAGCGCCAGAGGTTCTCTCTCTTTTTTAGTTGTTGGATCAGTGCAGGAGTTATCCATGCAGCAGTCCTTTTTTTATCCTATGAGTGTTGAGGGGTGCATACAGATCACAGGCGTGGTTGAAGGCCGTGGTGAGGTAGGTTAGGGCAGAGTTAATGTCAGGAGGCGCTGGCCAATGGGGGACCAATCGATTTGGGCGGGTGATGTTTGAGGTTGGCGAGACCTCTGGAGAGAAACAGCTGAGGGGTCCTGCTGTACACAGGGGCTGAGGGTGGGGGAGGACCAGAAGCAGATGACTGGGGGAGTGGTCACTGAGTGAGTCTGCATGACTTCAACGGAGACTACTTTATGAGGTCGGTTAGAGAGGATGACATCCAGGAGGGAGCTAGTTCCTGTTACTTTGTTTAGTCTAGTGGGCTGAGTGACCATTTGGGACAGGTCAAGGGCTGCAAGCTCATTCTTCAAATTATCAGCCGACGGGCTGAGCCAGTTGGAATTTAAGTCACCCATAATTAACTGTTCAGCTTTCGGGGGTAAGGTAGACAGGTAGTCAAGGAGAGAGGTGGCCGCAGAGCCTTTGTTAGGCCCAGGGGGTAGATAAGCCGCAGTTAGGTAGAGCGGACCGCGTCCAGGGTAGGGTGTGATTTTTAAGGTAATGGCTTGCGCCCCATGGTTAAGCTCAGGGTTGGGGAGGGCAAACCCGAGGATCGAGTTGCGCAAGTAGATAGCACACCCCCCTCCACGCCTGCCCATCCTATCAGCCCTGAAAATGGCAAAACCAGGAAGGGAGATGGCTGAGTCAGGCGTGAGGAGGAAGACCAGGTTTCAGCAAGCATGAGAATATCCGGGGAGTGGTGGGTGACCCAACATTGGAGGGCTGCAGTTTTCTTAGGGAGACTGCATATATTAATAAAGGCGATTGGAAGGCCTTTGCCACCGGTGGGCAGAGGCGTGGCTGGGATGACAGGCCCGGGGTTTGGGTTCACATTGCCGGAGAGCAGGAGCAGCAGGAGAATTAGGCGCCATGCTTGGTGTTTGTAGCTGGCGGTGGGGTGCATATGTGGCTGACGGGACCTCGCCTGGGAGGAGCAGGGGATAGGAAGGGAGAGAACAACCGAGGCCTAACGGGGAGAGTGTCCACTTGTGAATGGAAACACAAGACTGAGAGTAGCACATAGGTGGTTGGTGGGTGGGGTGGCCTGGTAGTCCAGGTACGAGGGGATTTGGGGGGATGGATTGATGGATAGGTGTGGGGTAATCAGATGGGGGAGCAGGGAATTGAGAGTAGGGGCAGTGTGCTTTGGTTGGGGGCAGGTTGATGGGGGATATAGAGGGGCAGAGAGAGAGCATAGGGTGCTGTAGCAGGAGGAGGGCCAGCATAGCAAGGACCATGCTTGAGTGAGACATTTCCCAATATAGAGCAAGAAATGAGGGCAGGCTCCCTCTAGTGCTGGAATGATATAACCAGCAAATGGGAAAGTAGGCTGATTGGTTTTTGCGCCTCATGTGACAAAGAAAAAATACCCTATTTAAGGGAGAGCCGAGCAAGGGTGGTGGTGGGGGCGGTGGGGAGCCGAACGCATAGCGTTCGGCTGGGTTTCTCCAGAGCACCGACTGCAAGGAAACAGAGGGTGACATGAGCCTAGAAAAAAGGCGCCAAGCCGCGTTTCAAAAAACAGAGCCGCGTTTCAAGCAGAGTGTCCACAGGTAGGCTGGCTCACTGACTGTCGCGATTATTTTCGGGCAAGAGTTTACCTCAGCAGGGAGGGCTTTGTCCCTCCAAAAGGGGCCCTCGCGACCAACGGCTCCTCGGGGGGTGGGGGTGTCCTGGCGGTGGAAAACAGTCTGCAGGGAGGGCAATTCCAGCGTAGCCCTCGCGACCTCCGGCTCCTCGGGGAAGGGGGGATCGATCTGTTGAAAATAATTCAGTGGAGATTAGTACAGGGAGGACTTGAATAGAAGGCATACTAGGGAAGCTTACAGAGGGTATAACAGGCTCTGAGGGACAGCCTTGGCGGCATGACAGTATCTAAGAACTAAGTGGGACGTGAGCAAAGTGGGGAAGTGAGTACGGGGGTGGGAATGGGGGTGTGTAACATGTATGATCAGGGGAGAGGGGACTGGGGGTAAGTGCCCGGGGGGGGAGGGCGAACAGTGCCAAGTCAGGTACAATTGCTCAGAGTGGTCCGTAAGGATAAGTGCAGAGGTGCTGTGGCCCCCATCCAGAATTCCCTGGGTAGGAAGTAGTTGGGTAGGGCTGGAAGGCTACGAGGTGCAGAGACGTGCTGAAGAGTGTTTTAAAACATTCCAAAGGGAGGCCTTAAAGCTGGTATGGGAGGGGGAGGCCCACGTTAGTACAGGGAGGGAGTTACACATTTTTGGGGCGGAGGTGTGGAAGGCCCGATCACCTGCAAGGGTACGGGTTCTGGGGACAAGGTGATCCAGCGATGCCCTGGATCTAAGGAGATAGAAGGGGGTGCTGGGTTTGGGGGAAGGGCAAGAGCAGGAGGGTGGCTGAGCAATGATGTTGTCAATGAGATTTCCAAGCATGAAAGGTCTGCGGTGTTTTTCTGGGGAGCCACTCTAGATGCATGTATAGTTCGGAGCGGTGAGTGAGGGGAGGGGCAGAGAGCGTGAATCGACATATGTTGTTATATGCTGTGTCCCATTTCGAGAGGCTGGATTTGGGTGCAGGGGCAAAGGAGATGAGCCCGTAGCAGAGAGTAGGGAGGAGGATTCCCCTGGCTATGGCCGAGCGAGACGCAGAAGTGAGGCAGTTTTTGGCTCAGTAAGCTAGCCCAAGCTTTCCATTTGTGGCCTTGCAGACGTTCCTTATGTGGAGGGTTAGGTCCAGCAGTGGGTCCAGCGTGACACCCAGGTACTTGATAATTTGGACTGGCTCAACTTTAAGCAGAATTGCATGGTGCCAAAAGGCCTCACAATACAATCAGCAAAGGCTGAGAACAGCAGATACATGTTTCATCCTCATTTAGACATCAGTTTGCCATATCTGTATCTCAGCCCAGGAAGAGGGAGCCATCCACCCTATAGGGGGATCTGATTCATTTGGGTCATGGGCAGCCCAATGTAGAGAGGGAAGAGAATAACAAAAGGACTCCAGGGCATATCTCTAGAGAGAGATAGGGTAGAAGGATACATTTGACATGCATTGGGAATGCATAATAAATTATAATACTTTTTTTTCCACAAAGCTATTTATCTCTTTCAGCACCCTGCCTGGCCCCCATCTGGGTCAGTCTTCCTAGCCCCATCACCCACCTTCTCTGGGACTTACCTTTTCTGTTGGTCCTGCCACAGGACCTTGGCTCAGAGGCACCTACTCCTCAGTGTGGGGCCTGCAAGAGAGCAGACCATCACTGTTCAACAGTCAGAGGTCTTTTCCTCTTATTTTCTCACCTATTGGGCCCAGACACATGTGTACTCAGCCTACATGGAGATACCACAAGCATCCAGGTGTGGGGTCCCTTCCCATGCTGTCCCATGGTTCTGTCACCAAGATTCCTCTCCCTGTCCTTCAGATGTCCATCCTGGCCAGCCTGCAAGTGACCCAGGTCCATTCTTGAACCTGGGTTGAGTCAGTGGCTAAAAGTAATGCAGTCAGTGGCTAAAAGCTTGAAACAGAAATAGGTAGACAAACCTAGATTTGGAAACCAGAACTATGCAGAGTAATGGCCCCATATTAAAAGGTATCAGGCTGTTCATTGTAAAGTCCCTTTCCTGAGTGCAAATTAGCACAGTTCACTAAATTTGCTATACTCAAGTGCCCCAAGCATGTTGGAATATAGCCCCCAAAGCAAAAGTTAGGCACTAACCTTCAGCTCTGCACAGTTCACATCCCCCTACTGGCCAAAAAGAGATACAGTATCTGGTCACCAGAGCCAACCATTTAGGGCATCCCAGACCTGTCGGGGTTACAATAAGTACAATCAGAACAACACTGAAAATGAGATACTGCATGTTAACTGACCTATCATGGGTTATTACATTGTGAAAATGTATAAAAACAAGACCGCAGTAAAAATGAGATGCTGTGTTTTATCTGTGCTAACTCTACCAAATACACTGGAAAAATGTCTAAAAGCAGGACCCCACTGAAAATGAAATATTGTAGCTGCCCTATCCTGCTACTGACACTCACACCCTATGTGTGTGCACAATGGTTATAACAACTACATGTATGTCTGTTGTGTGCATTTTCAAGGGGGAGTGTATGTCCAGAACCAAAAACACTGTTCACTGTATTACCTTGATGTTTATGGTATTGTTTTTTTCCACTATTATGGTGTAAATGTAGGACTTTCACATTACGCATTTATTTATTTATTTCAAAAGTTTCACCAGGTAAGACATACTGAGCTGAAAAATAGCTAATTTCCAGATGCATCCTGGGGTTGGGGGGGAGAGAGGTGTAAGAACAACATAGAACAATAACTTATATAATACAACGTCACACAGAGATATCAATTAAACAGTACAAAATGAACATGAGTGAGATTTATCAAACAGGCAAAATTAAAGGCAAACATTTTACAAGGACACAGCAGGGAATCTGTCCCATGGGTACAAGCAATAGTACTTTTCAATGGTGAGGGCACCAAGGGATAGGGAACTGAAGGAAGGAGTGCAAATATGGGGGGAGATAAGGTAACGTGCAGACAAGTGAGGGAGGAAGAAGAGAGGGAGGAGGGTTGGTGAGGTAGATGGAGGGGCAAGAGGGAGGAGAAAGAGGGAAAGGGGATAAATTAAGGAGTGGTTAAGGGTTATGACTCAAGGACAGCCACAGGAGGGAGTGTTGTGGTCATGGAGAAAGAGGGGAAGCGGGTAAACTGAGGAGTGGGGAAGGGCTATGACTCAAGGGCAGGCACAGGAGGTAGTGGTATGGTCATAGAGCAGAGAGGAGAAAGGGCGTTTAGAAGAGGTGGAACGAATAGTTAGGGGTAGAGAGTTCCAAAGTTTAGGAAAGCAGAAAGAGAGGGCAGCCTGACCATTGAAGGAAGGATTTTACATCACAGGAATACAACTAAGACATACATTAATTTTATATCTCTTCCCCAGTATCAGTCATTCCCCTAGTTTATATTTTGATAAGTTAATAACTATTTCATTGATCTTTAGTCAGTTACACAATTTATTTCTTGGTAACTTACTTTTGTCAATTCATTCTTAGACATTCTTGTGCTGTTTATCTTTGTTACTCTTATTCCATTTCTATGAACTTTAATTCTGCATTTTTGTACAGTATCTATCTTTTCTCCTTTATCCTTCCCCCAGGACATATCTGAAAACAAGCTGTTACTAGCTCAGTATGTCTTTCCTCATAAAATCTTTGAAATAAATAAATCTCTTATCACATTAATGCATTAGCAGGTGTTGTGGCTCTGACCAGAGTTTGTTTCTCTAATGCGGTGGCAGTGAAACCTAAATTGGGTTCCAAAAGTACTTATAGACCCCTCAGGATACTTATTTGTTTCATGAAGTGACAGCATGTCACTCAAGCTTCAATTTCTGTTGTTTCAAACATTTTAACCTAGAGCTGGTGTTTCTGGTACCTAGAGAACTTATTAGCTGTTTCTTGCTAATAATATATTTTTGAGGATATCTACCTTGGCTTGTGAAATTTTCAGAGTTATGGACCTGCTGTCTGTGAAGCTCTCTAGTTCATTAATAATTTCCATTACATGTAGCACAATAAACTTCTAGTAAATTATGCATTTGCATATATTTTTTGAAATTAATTCTACAGTCCACAACAGACACTGCAATTCCTAACACAGTAGATGAGGGTCAGCACACCCTGAGTAGGACAAAGTCTATGAAGTGTCTGCAATGGAAATTAGACTGGAATTGCTTGACAATGTCATTGACTTCCAGATGTTCCACCAGCTGATCAGCAACCACTTTCTCTACAAACGTAGCAAGGGAACAGCAGGTTGGAAACAGGTCTATAGTTTACCAGACTGTCTGTACTGAGTAAGGGCTTCTTCAGTAAAAGCTTAACCATTGCCTCTGTTAAAGAAGCAGTTAAGTAGGCCACATCCAAAGCAGCCCTGGCAATTGCTGAAAAGACACAAGCCTCCCGCTCAGCCTCAAATAACCAAGAGGGGTCTGGGTCCAGATTGGAGGTGGTACATTTCATTATGGATGGGACCTGAGCTACAACCTCCTCATCTGGCCAACAGAACTCAACTCAGGGATTTACATCCTTTGTGTTGCCCAGGTTGGACCCCTAGTCTGTGATGAGGTTACCATCCTCTCGTTCTAAATATTGAATAAATGTCATCCACCTCTGGTTATTCTGATCTTTCTGTAACCTGAGCCAGTAGGTAATATTTTCCATGACTTGACTTTCTGTGCTTATTTCCATATTTACAAGACCAGCCAGCATATTTATCAACAGAGTAATTTAAGGATGCTATTTCTATTCTTATCACATGAAGGGAGTTCCTTTCAGCAAACTAATATAATTTTTCAGGCAAAGAAACTATTACCACTGTAAGTCCCACCATAAAACACATTTGCACTTTTCAACTCCACTTATGAAATATCAGCTAGTATCACATCATATAATTTATAATGCCATTCTCCTGAAAGTAACACCTCTTACCCTTCCCAAATTTGGGTGCTGCAACAAGTATCAATCAAACAGGGAACACCTATAAATCAGTACTTGTTTCCACAGCATACTTATTTAATCTCTACTAGTGAAGTAGAATGGGTAGATATGGTGGACCTCGATCCCCTTAGGACCTTAAATTCCTATAATTGTGAGTGCTGAGGCCTAGGACAAGCCTCAGCAGTGCAGCTCCTGAGAGGATACCAGTGAATAAACAGAAATCATGTACCTTCAATGATGCCACTGAAAAATCGATGACCATTAATTCAAAGTTTGCCAAAGTTTACCTAAATTATACCCTGTATAGATTAGTTTACTACACATAATATAGTTTCCACTGTAATAGTATGAAGGTGGATTTAATGTGAAAACTGTACAAATTGTATAAGTCTCCCTTGCAAAGGAGACTCAGAGCTCGATGGGATTCCTTGTTAATTAAAGGATAAATACAGCAATAAATAAATACAAAATAACCACTGTTGCTGCAAGAATTGAAGACTACTGGAGTCCCAGACAGTACTGTTACACATGCTCAAGTCTTCATGTAACCAGTTTCTCCCAATGCATGGGGTAGACCAGTAGCGATGAAGAGGAGGGTGACGGTAATGATATGGTGGTGGTGGTGTTACTGATTCCTCCTTCTACTACTGGTGTTAAAGCAGGCTTACCTACCAGTGATGATGCTGGTGTAACCATGTCAGCATTACAGACCTCAAAGCCAGAGAGGAAAATCAGCCAAAAAGAAACCAGAGAGGTTATTACAAACCAGGTGACAAAAGTTTTAAAAAGGTGGTTAATAAGTATCCTGTGTACATTTCATCCTCTCAAATGTCAGCTTGAAGTGGAATGTTCCACTTCAACAAAGTGGGAGATAAGCATAACTTTTATTTTTAAAAATAAAAAACGGGCTGGTCCGGTGGTGGGGTGGCAGTGCACTGTGCTGCCACTTGGGAGACTGGGATTCAGGTGTGCTTCTCAGAATACAACACTGGAACCTGCTGGGGACCAGGTGCATCATGGTGGTGAAGCACCTGGCTGTCAGGAAGAATGAGACCAAGTACCTAAGTATGTATCTAGCAAAGAGAGAAGGTAAGACTGAGCCACCCAGCATGCACCTGGCTCCAGGGAAGAGTGAAACTGAGCCACCCAGCATGCAAATTACTCCCAGGAAGGGTGAGTCAGAGCCAACCAGCATGCACCTACATTGGAGTCAGCCAAATGGACTGCAATAGCTTGAAGCAAATGACATGTCACAAATACTGGATGACAAAAGGGCTTAATAGCCATTGAATTACAATGTTCCCTGCAGTATACTTCATCATTTTGCAGTAATACTGCAAGGTACTATGTTGTATCTTGCCTGGCACCACTGTAGCTCCCAGGGAGCATGAGACCAGGTCACCCAGCATGCACCTGGCTCCTAGGGACTACGAGACTTAGCCAACCAGCATATACCTAGCTCTCAGAAAGCATAAGCAGGTAACCCAGTATGTGGTTGGTTAGTGGGGCGGGTGGCAGGCCACCCAGCATGCATCTGTATACCTATCTCCCAGGGAGGTTGAGACAGAACCATCCAGCATGCACCTGGTTCCCAGGAGGCATGAGACTAGGCCACCCTGCATGCATCTGACTCACAGGGATGGTGAAACTGAGCCACCTAGTATGCAACTACCTCCATGGGAAGGCAATACTGGGTCAACCAGAATGCACCTGCTCACAGGGAAGGTGATACCTAGCCACCCAGCATGCACATGGCTCCCAGGGAGGGTGAGACAGAGTCATCCATCACATATCTGGCTCATGGCGGGGAGAAACCATGCCATCTAGCATGCACCTTGCTCCTCAGGAGCATGAGACTAGGCCACTGAGTATACATCTGGCTCCAGATGAGTATGAGACCAGGTCACCCACCATGCACTTGGCCACTGGGGAAGGTGGGACCAGGCCACCCAACATGCTCCTGGCTCCTGGGAAGGGGGCAACTGGCCCATTCACCATGCACCTGGCTCCATGGGAGGGTGAGACCAGGCCAACCAGAATGTACCTAGTTCCATGGGAGAGTGAGACCCAGCATGCACATGGCTACTAGAAAGGGTGAGACAGGGCCATCCATCATGCACCTGGCTCCCAGGGAGGATGAGACCCAGCCACCCAGCATTTGCACCTGGCTCCCAGGGAGGGTGAGACCAGGTCATCTAGTATTTGTACTTGGTTCCCGGGGAGGGTGAGATTGGGTCACCCAGCATTTGCACCAGGTTCCCAGGGAGGGTGAGACCAGGGTCATCCAGTATTTGTACTTGGTTCCCGGGGAGGGTGAGATTGGGCCACCCAGCATTTGTTTGACCCCCTGCTGGCCCACCTCAGAGTGACATTGGTATCAGCTTGGAATACAGCTACTCACTCACCATCCCAGCAAGAGAAAGGTTGCAGTTGCAGTACTGGGGGACCAACATCCGTGTAGGGGCAGAGGGAAAATAGATGGAAAAAAATGATGAAGTAATTAACAATAAATTAAAAACTTAAAAACTGTTATTGTAAATCACTCTAGCTAACTCAAATTATTATAATAAAACATATATGGGATCAGTCTGTGATGTCTCTTACTGAGTAAGAGTGTAATGCCATGCAGTTTGGGCAGACAGCACTACTTAGCTTTGCATCAAGATCTTCTCACCCAAACAACAGAGATAACATTCTTATTCAGTCAACAACATCTCAGACTAACACCATATACAGTGCAAATAAAAAAGTGGATGGAAAAATAATCTTGCCCCATGTATCAATTTTCCTCTTGAGGTTTTAGCAATTGCCTTCACTGAACTGTATTGCCAATACCCTTTCTAATTTCTTTAATATTAAAGCTAGATATAATGAGTAAATGTCAGGGGGCATTAAAAACAAAATAATAATACAATCTAACAATGTGGATGAATAAACTCACACTGTCTTTCTCTCTTTTGGGAGCAAAATTCTTCATTATGAAATATTCGAACCCTTCAGTTACAAGTCAGTATCTGGATTTGATCACTGCAGAGAAACCTGCTTGTGTGAGTTATGTGTAGTTTGTTTTGGTCTGAGCCTGTGTAGCCTGAGTGTTGTTTCTTTTCTCATGCACTTTGTACAGATACACCAAAAGGGAGGAAAGCCTCATCCATATTCAATGCCCCAACGCATACCTCCACACTTACAGCATGTCAAAAATGCAACTACTTTGAACTCATGTGGCCACTGACACAATTTTACACCAGCAGTAAGGCCTTCATAGTCATAACTGAAATGTAAAGGAAGCAGCAATTTTGTACGTTAATAAAGGCGGGATATGTTTTAAGACAGAAGACAGCAGACAATGAATTTATAAGATGAGGGACGCAGATATATTTCTTTTAAAGGATTCACAATGACAAATCATGGAAACATAGACAGTGTTGGCAGAAGAACATATGGGACCATCCATTCTGCCCTGTTATACCCTATCCTACTCTGAGACCTGTTGGGTAGATGGGGGTTTTAACCCCTCCTCCCCACTTGCCCCTTGCCTTACCACTACCTCCCTGAATAACTAATAATCCATTAACTCTGTCCCAGCCATGCTTTAACCATTAAAGGAAAACTACTTGCAAAAATTATAAAAACACATGTTGTGCATTGGGTTTGTGTTTCTCTGATTGTACCTGGCATTCTGTTCCATGTGTCTGTGGCAAGGATTTTTTTTCCCCTGCCAGTTTTATGGCCCCTGGGAGTAGCCACATAGGCTTCTTTTATTACCTTTGATCTGTTAGAATTGTCCCAGAATGCCTCTGGGGATGATGTCCACTAGATCCAAGACCTTCAAATGTGTATTGGCTTTACTATCACCCAGTGACTGCATTTTACAAAGAAAATTGACATACTTCCATAATAACAACAGTTGCCACTTAAAGAAATCTGACTTTGGCTGTGGAGGGAGGGTAAACACTTTTTCAAAGTGGTTAATTTTCACAGGCAGTTGCAGTTAAATGTTTGACTAGCTTATAATTAGGATCCTAGGCTCTTAGTTCTAGTACTAAATCTAATTGGCATCATTCCCAGAGGCACTCTGTGAAAATTCCAACAGATCAGAGTCAATAAAAGAAGCCTGAATGGCTGTACCTAGGAGTCATAAAACAGGCAGAGAAAAGTAAAAAAACAAATGCCTTGCCACAGACACAGGAAACAGAATGCCACGGACCATCAGAGAAACAAAACCCCAATGCACAAACTATGTTTTTATCATTTTTACATATAGTTTTCCTTTAAAGGTTTCTGTGCTCACCACCTCTGCCAGCAGGATTTTCAACGGCTAAGCCATTCAGTCTGCAAAATAAAACTTTCTCACATTTCTCTCGAATCTCCCCCACTAACTGCCAGCTTCCAGTCATGCCCCCAAGATTTTAACTCACTATTCCTGCTAAATAGTTTATTACAGATTACACTGTTCATTCCTTTCAGGTACTTGAGGGTCCATCCTTTCTGCCTCCAGTGAGTACATGTTGACTGCCTTAAGTGGATCCCAATAGGATCTGCCTTGCTGGCCCTGAATCATTTTGATTACCTTATACTTCACTGCCTCCAGCCTGTCTTTGTCTTTCCTTAATGAGTCCTTAATAAGCTGTGGCTATTCCATTTTAAGGCCACAGGGGTTTCAATCATGCAGACTACTCCCGCAGGAAAAGAGGTATAAATTATATGGAAAGGAAGAAAACATCAGTTATCTTAGACACATCTGCTTTGACCCAATTCTCTGAAGATGATTGGATGTTGTATTCCTGTCGGGCTTTCTAGGGTTAATGTTGACTTTGTTCTTTTTGCTATATATGCCAAACGGAAAGGTCCTTTGAGGTCCTTAAGAATGAAAGAGAAAAAACATTGGATTCAAGCAATAAATATTTTATTATTGGAATGCTTTCTTCTCCAGCAAATCAAACTGTTGTCTTCTTGGAGAGGTTTCAAAGACTAGCTGTAGCTATTCAGCTGGGAGTCAACTGTTTTTGATGTTTACTGTCACAGCAGCTGAAAAAGGCTCTCACGGCCACTTAAAAAAGTCTGCTCTGTTTTCCTCTGCATTGCTGGCATGAGGGTCTATCGCACATTGCATTGTACCTTTAGAGATCTGCTAATATGACTTATGCTACTGAACCAAAAGCAGTCATAAATATTTAACTCATCTGTTTCATATGAACACAGGTCTAAATTGCAGTTTTCTCCAAAGAGCTCAGAACTGCGGCATTTAATCTGGACACAACTTTGAGCCACAAGTGCAGATTAGCACTTTATACAGTGCATGTCATATGCCCACCTTCTCTCTCACTGTCTTCAAACACTCTTATATGGCTTATATAACTGCATTACATCAAAGCAGAGAGAGCAGTGATCAAATGCCAGATCAAGGAATGGAGTTTTCCACACTTAATGTGATATTTTTAGTAAATAAATTATTTATTGAAGTTCAAAAGGATTTCACAGCTCTGAAAGGACAATAAACAGTATACCAGCCAAAACATTTCACATATTTAGTTTTTTTAAGGGTGGTGGTGCTAAATAGATACAAAATACATTTTATTAAATAAAGTCCAAAACTTTCTTTGAAATATATAGCTTCTACAAATAGATAATAAAGCCACAAAACTCACCAACCACAACCCACATCTTTCCAGGCTATTCTGGATCTGCTATGCAGTTGATTTCAATAGGTAGGTGCACCATAGGATGTCCTCCAGTGTATGGTACACTACAACAGTGTTTCCTTCACAGCTGCATCAGGCACTAGGTGACACCCTATTGCACTGATTGTGCATCTGTGTGTCAGCCCCCATTCATGCAAAAAGTGTATATCGCCTGATGTCACTCAAAGAATTTGAGTGAATCTCCACACCAGTCTATTCAACTGTCTAGTAAATAAAGAAAAATAATGGGCTGTTACTTAAAAAAAACATATTCTGATCAAGGCCAAAATAGATGCTGGTGCATTAACCTGATAAAGGATAGCTGGCGCAGTATGGGGCCCATCAGGCCTTGCCATGCCCACCAACCCTTTGTAAGGGAAGACTTACTAGCCTGCCTCAAGGTGTCATCCACGTGCCAGAGAACACTGCTCTGCCTCTCCCCAGGTTGGAGCCAGCGTCACATGCTGCAGTGCCCTCCCCCCCCAGCCTATTCAGCTGGCTCACTGAGCTCACACCTGAATGCAGGTAGCTGGTATGGGAAGGCAACATGGTCCCCATTGGGACAATGGCTGTCCCTGCAAAAAATGTCTCTTCATAAATTTGGGGGGGGGGCACATTTTGACCCTAAATATTCCACATACTCTTTTTATGACCCTACCCCCTTCTGAACATGAGAGGTGCAATTTATGAAATACTGGATGAAAGATGATTTCACACCACTAGTGTAAAAATACATTTTGGCCAGGATTTGCAAAACAACATACATCACATTCATGAGATGGTGTGAAAAAATGGCAATAATGAAAATTTGGGTCAAGATATTGAAAATGACCAAAATTATGAGCGAGCATTGAACATTTTCAATGTACTTTCATAACTTTGTTGTCTTTTAATATTTTGACCCAAAATGTTCAAAATAGTCTTCTTATGACCCCACCTCATGAACCTGTTATGTGAAAAGTTTAAAATCCCTACCAAAAGGTGATTTCATGGAGCAACTTAAAAAAATCACCTTTTTTGGGCCATATTTGAAAATTTCACCTACTTTATTCATGAGGTAGGGTCCTAAAAAGACCATGCTGAAAATATGAGGTAAAAATATTTAAAAATTACCAAATTATGAGTGAAAGTTCAAAATACATCAAAATACACTGACTGCACTTACTTGATTTCCTCAGTTCCCAGTCCAGCTTTCAGGAGTGATGATGTGTCTCCAGTCCAGAGATGCTCACAGTGTTGGACCCCTGGAAGGTAAGTATAGGGTGGGGGGTGTAAGGGGTAGAGGATGCAGAATTAGGGGTCAAAGTGGGTGAGGACAGTGTACCAAGACAATGAGAAACTGTTTTCTTAATTTCAGGTTTAAAAAAAAAATAAAAAGACATCAATGGATGGTTTCTTTAGTTCAGGTACCTACCGACACTGGAGATTGGCACAGCAGTGTTGGCTTGATATTTGGGGGCACCAGGGGTGCATACCCCAGTGTCTCAAACTGTTGGGTCAGTGGGTGGTCTATGTGGGACAGGATGAGGGTGGGATCTTTTGTATGTGGAGCCAGTGTGGGGTAGTGACGGGGGGCAGTATGTTTTGCAGTGGGTGGGATCTTTTGTGGAGCTGGAATGGGGTAGTGATCAGGAAGGGGGTAGGACTTTGTGATGTGGAGCCAGTGCTGGTACTGGGAACAGAGGGGACTGGGGTGAAGAGCACAGAGATAGAGTGAGCAAATGTTTTGGTTTTTTTATTACCCTGGGAGAGGAAGTGCAAGGGGGAAGCGAAAGAGCGAAAGTGCAGTGATTCATAAGTGCTACAGTATATGTGCTTCAACTACACTGGAGGGCAGAGTGTGGAGCAAACAATGTGATATATTTGTTAACCTTCTCTCTTTCCCTACATCACAATACGTCTTTGCTATGCAGCCATAAAAACTATCCTTATCATTAATCAAATTGATATGATAGGAACAAAGTAGGTAATTTGATACCTTTCATCTAACAAGAAATTTTCAGAACACAAGCTTTCAGGCCTCACTTTGCCCTTCTTAAGGGAACGGCAGTTTTTACAAAAAGCATTTCTCTGATACATTGCATAGGGATACTTCCTTGTAGCAATTAACATATTTGCAAAAAGAGAGGAGATGCTAGTGTTAAGACAAGATGGCTATTAATAGGTGTGAAAGGCTCTACTGTCAAATAAAGCAAGCATGGACACAGTGGAGTAAAGAGGAAATGTGTGTGTGGAGGGAGAACAAAGTAGGTGATTTGATATCTTTTATTTGACCAACAATAAATTACAGTTTCTACAATAGTTTTATTCTGTCAATAGTGCATTCTAATATTAGCAATTAACATACATAAGAAAGAGTTGTTGGGTTTTTAGGAGGTGCTAAAAGTGTCTCTTTTTGTAATATAATGAAGCCATGATACAGGAGTTAGATGAAATGGTGGGGGGCGGGGGGGGAGAAGAGAGTCAGAGAACAACAGAGAGAGAGAATGTTATTTGCTACATGTCTATGTAACACCTGCTAATAGCAATCATGTCATAAACTTAACATTGCCTCGCTGTTGTGAATATGTTAATTGCTGCAAGGAGGGATACCTATGCAATGTTATAAGAAATGCTATTTGTAAAAATTACCATTACCTGAAGAAGGACATTGTGAGGCATGAAAACTTGTGTACTAAAAATGTTTTGTTGGTCCAAAAAAAGGTATGAAATCATTTACTATGTACACCTGTGTGTATAAGGATCAATATAACTATAAACAATTCTTACATTGATATGAGATCAATGCTAATTCTCTATATTAACGCTTTGAATGTGTTTTATATATCATTATTTACAAATAGTTAAAATAAGTTTTATAATGTATGGATAGCCCTTATTATGCACCGAATTCAATAAGTTTATTCCTTTGTTATGGTATTGCTGTGACCTCAGCATCTTGTTAATCATGTCTCAGTATATCATAGCAATACCAAAACAAAGTAGAACGGTGCCCACAACCAGAGTTCTGCTTTTACAAGTAGTAGCCAGAGACATTGCCAGCTATTTCCAGATATTTCACAAAATTTCTGAAGAGTTTCTCTCTGCTGCCCCTACTGTGGAAATGCAGAAAGCAGGAGATATTTCTGGAAATATCACAGAAATTTCAGTAAATATCTGGCAGTGTCTGTGGCTGCTACTGTAGAACAGTGATCACTACCGTCTTTGTGCAGTTTCAAACTGCGCATGTGTGCACACAAAATGGATGCTTAATAGCCATGAAGTCAGCTCTGTAATGTCACCACTCCCAGGCAACATATGACTTTGAGACAGCCTACCGGAACTTTACAGCCATCCTCTTTTGAAAAATGTTGTGTTTTCTGCTGTTTTTTAGTAGTTTAGGTCATAAAGCAGTTTTTGTTTAATAAATTAAGAGTTTATGTCCAACTTCTGTTCCAGCTGATTTTCTGCTGATCGCAGTAGCTACCGTAATCAACATTCTTTTTGTTTGACTCCCTCCCGCCTGCTAATTGTCTACATCAAGTAAGACCGCATTCCGGTCGCAAACTCATGCTTAGTTAAACAAAGCTAACTGAATGAAAAGAGTATTGAAAACTACTAGTATTTATAGTGTATTTTGCCCCATACGCTATAAAATCTAATGGATGGCGAATGGACAATAACCTCGCTGAAATCGTATCTTGAGGTTTCCATGACAACTGTAAACCTCTCAAGCGACGCTCTTAAGGTTTACATGGTTGTCATGGAAGCCTCTCGATGCGATTACAGTGTGGTTATTGTCTGTTGACAATCCATTATCCTCTACGTTTTTCATCAGTCTCATTATTTTGAGCTGGGTTTAAATTTTATTTATTTTCTACACATTACAGTTTTTTTTCACATATGCTCTGGACAAAGGTTTATCTGAATGTTACCATCCCCTTCACCAAGCCAGCCATCACACCACAATGAAAATCTATTTATAAAATTATTTTAAAGGGACCTTGTCAATTTTTCTGTCATTTTGATAAATACACTGTAGCATGTTTCCTGTTGGTATTGGTAACCCCCCAAAAATGCTTTCATGCCACAGGAGCTACGAAATAATTAAATGTATGACTTTTACTGGTGCAAAATTCAGATAAGAACACCTGCCTTGAAGGCTGCCAGCCAATACCCCCACGTGTTCCCAAGCATGATGCTACACCAAGCCATGGGTAAACTCGTTCATGAACGAGTTTGACATTTTTAAACAGCAGGAGGTAAATGCTATGCCTGATAGTAACTCTAATCCTGAGTTCAGCAATGTATCTTTACAGAAAACAAGCACTGTAACGCATTTTTTTTTTCATTTTAGAAATAGAAGCCATGACTCTGGACATGCACATTAGAAGCCCTTACCTAGGAGATAACTGTTTGCTCCACTGTCTCCACAACATGGTTGCTATGTATCGCTTCAGGAAATGTGAATGCGGTCAGCTGAGAGGCCATTTACCTACAAATGGGTGAGCTCTGGACAATCTTTTACTTTTTTCTATTCACAGGTGTCCCTTTAACCTTTGTAAACAATGATCAATAAAACATAGTGGGTGGGATATTCAGACTGCACCAGGCAGGGGCGCAAACCTGGGTGCAGCGCAACTGGGCTGAGGCAGGGTATGGACCAGGCAATATTCAACGGTGCTGAGCCATGGCTCAGCACCATTGAATATGGCACTGAGGGCACATGCACTGTGCATGGTGCAGTGGCACTGCGCCAGCGCAAGTGGCAGAAGGGGAGCAGGGGGCTGCGCCCATGCAAGTGCAGTTGTGCTAGTTGCAGCAACTGCAATATTCAGCTGTGAGCATGCAAATGAGGCCATTATGCATGCAAGGTGCAAATGGGGCCATTTGCATGTCATTATGGCCCCATTTGCATGCAGTGCGCTGATCCCTGGTGACTTACACCTGGCACCCTGCCAGGCTGCAGCCTTCGGGGACCGACACCTTGCTGTCCCTCAGCAGTCTCTGCTCCCAGTCACCTAATTGTGAACATAATACATCCCTGGTGGTCCAGTGGACCACATCCCAATGCCCAATCGCAGGCGTAAGTTATTTAACTCCCTAGTGGTCCCGTGGACTGCTGTAGAACACCTGATCATGGGCATATGGTAATTAAATCCCTGGAGGTCCAGTGGACCGCTTTCCAATGCCCAATCACGGGCTTCGATGAAGTATTTCCCTGGTGGTCCAGTGGAACCTCCCCCAGCACCCGATCATGGGCATTCGTATCGAGTAACCCTTGTGGTCCAGTGGTACCCCCTCCCCACCCTCCCAATGAGGCCCCCACCACCCAGCACCCCCAGATAGCGGTGGGTGGCAGCACCAGCTCACATGCTGCCCGGCTGCCCGCTGACTGACAGCGTACAGTAGGGTCTGTACACCTATTGGTCCACTGGTGGGCCAATGGGCATGCAGACCATACTGTACTACAGACCCAAATTGTGAATGAACATGTTCATTCACATTCCAGGCTCTGTGTAGTACAGTATGGTCTCCAAGCCCATTGGCCCACGCAGTGGACGAATAGGCATACAGACCCTACTGTATGCTGTCAGTTGACGGGCAGCCAGGTGGCATGCGGGCTGGGTACTGCCGCCCGCCGCTGACTGGGGGACTGCTGGGTGGTGGGGGCCTCAGTGGGTGGGTGAGGAGGGGGTACCACTGGACCACAAGGGTTACTCGATACGAATGCCCATGATCGGGTGCTGGGGGAGGTTCCACTGGACCACCAGGGAAATACTTCATCGAAGCCCGTGATTGGGCATTGGAAAGTGGTCCACTGGACCACCAGGGATTTATTTCACCTATACTCATGAATGGGCAAGTGGGGACCCAATGCTCCCTGGGCAGAGGGCATGTGGACTGTGTTCTGGGTGGTCAGGTGGCCACCCACAGCAGGTGGCTGCCGTGTTGCGACTTGCAATATGGCAGCTCACCTGTGGGTGGCCAGGACTTGTTCCTGGATTCACCAAGCACAACCTTGTGCCGCCTCCCCAAGCAATGTAAGGTGCAGTTGTGCCAGCATATGCACCGCACATCCCAGGCTGAACATCGGGATGTGCTGCATATGCATGGGCACGCCCCCTGCCCTTGCGCTGCATACATTACCAATGCGCCCCGGTGAATCAGGAGTTGCACAGTGCAACTTGCCCCTTTGAATATCATGCTGGGGTGCATTGGTGGGTTGCGCACGGCACAACCCTGTTGTGCCGTGCGCAACTCTTTTGAATATCCCACCCATACTGTACAAAGGGATTAATATAGAGAATTAAAGTTAATATCAAATCAATTCAGTTGTGAGGCTAATTTATTTAGAAACAACCCCACCCTTTTCCATTAATTTTTTGGCAATCAAATAGATTGATGTGGAGTTTTACTTAAATTCTTTGAGTGACACTGGGCACCACAAACTTTTTGCATGATCGGGGGCTGACATCCAGGCACGCAAAACCAGATAGCAACCAATGTGGCCACGAGGGGGAGGGAAGCACTATTTAAGAACACTATACACTGGTAGTCACCATATGGTGCACCTACCTATAGAGTAGATAGTCTGCAATATTGTAGAAAGATGCAGTTTGTGATTGGTGAGTTTTGCTGCTAAATTATCTGTTTATTGAAATGAAAATATGTACATTTAAAAGAAGTTTGTACATTTCTTAAAATGTATTTTGTATTTATTTGGGACCACCTGTGGAGAGGTTTCTGGATGTGGTGTGGCTTCTGACACAGAATGACTCCAGATGTAACTAATCCAGATGCCTCTGACACTAACTATAATGGAGGTCTAGGTCAGGAAACAGGAGCAGTCCAGGAGAAACTGTAGAAAATTCACCAGTGGTAATTTATTATTCTAAATCACAAGAAAAAATAAATAAACCAGAAAACATTTTGGCATCTCTTCTTCAGCAAATTAGAAGACGATTCAAGACATGAAATCAGCATGCCTCCTCTAGTCTCTCTCTTCAAATCAACCTCTCCACCAGTACATCAGCAGCCTGTCCTGTCTCTTGAAAATCGATCTCTCCACACACATCTTCTCAGTAAGACAGGCTTTTTGTAGTTGTTGGTTGCTAGGCATAAGATTGTGACCCAGCTAGTAGCTGGCCAGAGCATTGTGACAGATTACATTAGTCTGAGGTCACACTCTGTCACAGCTGTCCCTGCAATCATTTCAGCTATCTCTAGTTTATACATCAGGGAACCCAGTTTCATACATATGCCTTACAATGCAAACATAAGCAAGGTAGAAATTAGAAAGTACAGCAGGTAGAGGTAAGATTTGACTGTACAATCTAATAGAAAGTCAGAAAAGATGGACATAGTAGTAGAATCCTTGCTTCAGTTTTCCTCCTACATAACACAAATGGTACAGGGCCTAACTAACCCTATCACATATACCTCCCCCTTAAAAGGGAACCTGTTTTTTCCTTTTTCTCTTTAAAACAGGTTTCCAAAACTTTCCTTCATTCTCATCACATACATATCCCATATATCCCTATTTTCTTCCTTCTCTAACTTAACCTCATTTCTAAACTCCTGAACCATACCATGAGAAAAAAACATCTGCAGTGACATTCTCTGTCCCAGGTCTATGCATCACTAATGTCAGCTACCATCTCATGAGCCTGGGATTTTTATCCTTCATTTGATTCAACCAACAGAGAGGATTATGATCGGTTATGAGCACAAAGTCAGTTCCTAGCAAATAAAATTTAAGGGACTCCTTGCCCATTTGCTGCTAGGGCTTCCTTTCCAATGGTGGAGAACCTTTTCTCCCTGTCATGCAACTTCCTGTTGACATGTAGAATGGAATGTTCCTTCCCATCTATATTCTGGCTAAAGACTGCACCTAGGCCTACTTCTGAGGCATCTGTCGGTAATAGAAATTGCTCTTCAAAGTCTGAACTTTTTAAAACAGGGTCTGAACATAATGCAGCTTTAATGGCCCTAAAAACTTCTTCACTCTCTAGGGTCTGTTTTACATTATTCGGATATCTTTTCTTTGTAAGTTCAGTGAGGGGAGCAGCTGTTTGGGCAAAGTTGGGGATGAATCTCCGGTAGTAACAAATCAGCCCTAAAAATTACCTGACATGTTTCTTCATTTTAGGGACAGGGTTGTTAGCTACAGCTTCTGTCTTAGACATTTCTAGTTTTATCTCCCCATTTCCCAAAATATACCCCAAATATCTGGTTTCCTGCATGCCCAATGCACATTTGGTAGGATTAATGGTCAGACCTGCATTTTTGATGGCTTGGATAATTGCTGGTAGGTGATCCAGATGTCTTTTCCAGTCTGGACTGTACACTATGACATCATCCAGATAAGCCGCACAATAACCCAAGTGTTGGGCTAGGACTACCGCCATATACTCCTGAAATGTGGTGGGCATGTCCTGTAGCCCAAATGGCATGGTGGTGAACTGATAGAATCCAGTAGGCATTGGAAATGCAGTTTTGTCCCTGGATTAGTTTGCTAGGGGAATCTGCCAGTAACTCTTGGTAAGATTGAGATTATTGATATACTTGGCACTTCCCAATCTGTCCACCAAGTTATCTATCCTGGGCATAGGGTAGCTGTCAAATTCAGACAGTTGATTACATTTTCTAAAATCAAGGCAAATTCTTACCCCCCCCCTTCTTATTTACAATCACCATTGGTGATGCCCAAGTACTTCTTGACACTCTTCTGTGATACCTAATTCTTTCATTTTCTCTATTTCCTTAACTACCCCTGCTCTTAACCTCTCTGGTATCCTCTATGCCGTTTGTCTAATAGGGTAAGCACAACCTGTCCTTATAACATGCTTGATCCTTTTTGCATGGCAAGGTACCATAGTAAAGGTACTATTAAATGGGGAATAATAGATAGGCAACTGTGAGTTATGGATTTTTTTGCACACCTGAGGTGTGTGATGACCCATAAACCTCGAGAGCGAATCTCGAGAGTTTTATGAGGCCATCACACCCTGAGGGTGTGTTAAAAAAATCCATATACACACAGTTGCTTATTTTTTTTATATAATTACTGGTGCACAGTTTGCTCTGTGTCTCGGTATATCTGCTATTTACAAACACACACACACTCTCTCACAGACACTGTCTCTCACACTCACACAGACACTGTCTCTCACACTCACACAGACACTGTCTTTCACACACACACACACACACACGCACACACAAACACACACTCCTTCCCTTTCTCCCATTCTGCTTTGACTTACTTTATTTTTTTCTTTTAGGTGTCATCCATGGCTTGTGCTATGTAGGGTCTGTCGTGGATTTCAGTAGGAGTCGGCGCGTTTACCAATTCGGGGGCATGGCAGGATCAACCAGATATTCATTTTGTGTTTGAAAGGCAGGATCAACCAGATAAAGATAAACAAATTACTAGAGAAGTGGATAGGGAATTAAACAAAAGCGGCTCCTCTGTAAACGGAAAACCGAGCCGTCATTTTTTGAAATACTGCTCAGCCTGCCCACAAGCAGAACATGAGCCAATGAAGTGGCTCAATATGCTAGAGTGACAGACAATGGACGCTAGTGGTGAAAAAAAGTTTAGTGAACACCGTAATAACTCAATTTCGGGTTGTTACAGCGTTTTTACTGTGCCTGAATTCCAGTTATTAAAGGGAGTCACCAGTAATTATATGCTTTACCAAGTTATGCATTTCTGCAGTTTGCTCTGTGGTTAAATAAATATTTATCTTTACTGCATCCGAAGTTACAGTTTGTTCTAGCCTGCCATAAGCTATGTCCATAGCTCCTTTTTCAGTTTCTGGCAATACTAACAAAGCAGCCCATGGTGTTTTTTTTTTCAACCCATTTTTTTAGGAGATTAGCACAGTATATCTTAGTAGGGTTTCTTTGATCAGGGATCTCAACCTCATAATTAACTGTGCCAGTATGCCTAAGCACTTTATATGGTCCTTGCCACTTCATTAGCAGTTTGTTTTCTGAAGTAGGTAACAATAATAATACCTTTTCACCTGGCTCAAAAAGTTTTCTTTTACTCCGTGATCATATTACGCCTTCTGTTGGTTTTGGGCCTCTTCCTGGTTACTATGTGTAATTTCAACATACTTGGCTAACTTCTTTCTCAGCACACACATATATGCTAAAATAGATTTTTTTTGAGAGAGGTTGTCTTCCCATGATTCCTTTATAACATCCAGGGGCCCCCAAGGTTGTCTACCATACAACATTTCAAATGGTGAAAAACCTGTTGATGCCTGTGGCACTTCTCAGTAAGCAAAAAGTAAGTATGGTAGATACTGGCCCCAATCTCTTCCTTCACCTTTCGCAAACCTTTTCAGCATGCGTTTTAGAGTCTGATTAAAATGCTCAGCAAGACCATCTGTTCGGGGGTGATAAGGGGAGGTTCTTATGGCAGTAACACCAAGTAATCAGTACAGCTCCTTCAGCCAGGCAGCACCAAAATTATTACCTTGATCAGTAATAATTTCTTTAGGTATGCCCACCCTGCTGAAAATTTTTGTAAACTCTGCAGCCACTTTCAGGGTTGTTACAGTGCACATAGGCACTGCCTCTGGATATCTAGTAGCATAATCACATACTACCAAAATGAAATGGTTACCCCATTTACTTCTGTCTAAGGGGCCTATCACATCCACTGCAATCCTCTCAAATGGTACATCTATCAGAGGTAGGGGCTGCAGGGGCATCTTGCCTTTCTTAGACACTGGGGCTACTTTCTGACATTCAGGACAAGACCTGCAATAAGTATCTACATCATCATGGATCCCAGGCCAGTAAAACCTGTAGAGCACCCTGGCAAGGGTGCGATCCCTCCCTGAGTGACCAGCTAAATGAGTATCATGTGCTATTTGTAACAACTTATTTCTATACTTCTTTGGAATGACCAATTGCTCTACCTGTTCCTGTGTCTGAGAACTAGCATAAACTCAGTACAGTAGCTCATTACACTTTCTAAAAACAGGTTCCCCCTTTTTGTGTTTCACCCCAACCCGCCTAAAGTAACCTTGGAGAGAAACATCATTAGTTTGTTGAGAAGCAAAATCACAATTAGTTATCAGTCTGGTTTTGGGATTTTCATAAATTAACCCCTTATGTCCATTGGTCTTTTGTTGCCACTGCTGTTTCAGGTATCTTCTTTCCTGCCAGGACTTCTGGATCTTGGAGTTGGGCTGAAACAAGTCTTGATCAAAGCTACCAAAGGGAAAAATTCCCTCATCATCCAAGTTTTTCTTTGCCTATGCTTTTGTCATTACAGCTGCTGAAACTGCAGGTTTGTCTTCCTCTGTGATTACCTTAGCAAAGCCTGGAAAGTCATTTCCAATTATCACTGGTACAGGTAACCTCGGTACCACTCTTACCTTCATTCGGTGTGACATTTCATTAATGCTGAGAGTCAGTTGAGTGGTGGGATAGTACTGAGTGCCCCCATGAATGCAGATGACCCCAGTACCTGGTCCTCTTACACAATTCTTTTCCAAAACTTCATCATGCACAAGGGTCTTTCTGCTTCCAAAGTTTATAAGTCCTTTAACAGCCTTATCTCCTACCTTGACCTCTGTTAGTTACCCCAATTTGCTAAGGCCAAATCTGCTTCAATATTCCCCTTCTTATTTTTATGGCAGTTTTTTGCAGTACGGCCTGGCTGATTGCAATTATAGCAAATAAAGTCTTTAGGTACAGATTGTTTTACCCCAACCAGAGTTCTTATCTGATCTGGAGTTAGACTGGGAAAAAGAGGGTCTTACCAATCCTGGTCTATTGCCTCCTTGCTATGACATCTGTCTGGCCATCTGATAGTCTTCAGCCAAAGAAACAGCCTCTTCCTCATTTTCTGGTCGGTGCTCTCTTACCCAAAGTTGCATGTCTATAGGCAGGATATTGATAAACTGCTCCATTGTAAAAATGTCAGTAAGCTGAGGGACTGATTTGCCCTCTGGTTGTAGCTATTTAATGAGGAGTTCTTTGAGTTGGGTATAAGCTTCCCAGGGGTTGTTGATTGTCTGGTACTTCAAGGACAAAATATTCTGCCTGTAGGTCTCCCCTGAGATGTCATATCTTTTCAATATCTTTCTTTTCACTAGGTCATAATCTGCTGACTGAGCAGTGTCCACATTACAGTACTGTAGGCAAGTTGGGCTTTACCTGTGAGATAAGGTGACAGTCTGATTCCTCATTGCTGCTTTGGCCATTGGCATGCACTGGTGACCCTTTTGATCATAGTTAGGTATGCCTCAATATCATCTATGGGGCACAGCTTTGTCAGTTTAATGTCTTTCAAAAAACCTGAGTTTTACTGATCTGTGGGACCTGTACTAGTTCCTCCATCTTTAAAAGTCTGCAAGGCAGGCAGCCATAGCTGCATGTCTTCTCTTCTCTGTGCCTCTAAACACTGGAGGTCTTTTTCTCTCTGCTTCTCAGTCTCTATCTGCTGTATCGTTCACTATTTGAGAAACTCAGACTTCCTGGTTTTGCTGCCTGTTCACCTCCCATCTCTGGTGGCTTTGCTGCTATACTTCTGGTTGTCACTCCAGGTCTGTCTTTGACTGGATCCATAATTTTCTGCTATGCTTCCCTGGAACTAGGTCTGGAACCCACAAACAAATTCTTGGCCTTAGACTATGCACAGCGTAAATACAATTACTTCTGACACCAAATGTGGAGAGGCTTCTCGGTGTGGTGTGGCTTCTGACATAGAATTACACTAGGTGCAGCTAATCCAGATGCCTCTGACACTAACTATAATGGAGGCCTATGTCAGGAAACATGAGCAGTCGAGGAGTAATTGTAGAAAATTCACCAGTGGTGATTGATTATTCTAAATCACAAGAAAAAAATAAACACATCAGAAAACATTTTGGCATCTCTTCTCCTTCTTCAGCAAATCAGAAGATGATTCAAGACATGAAATCAGCATGCCTCCTCTAGTCTCTCTCTTCAAATCAACCTCTCCACCAGTACATCAGCAGCCTGTCCTGTCTCTTGAAAATCGATCTCTCCACACACATCTTCTCAGTAAGACAGGCTTTTTGTAGTTGTTGGTTGCTAGGCACAAGATTGTGACCCAGCTAGTAGTTGGCCAGAGCATTGTGACAGATTACATTAGTCTGAGGTCACACTCTGTCACAGCTGTCCCTGCAATCATTTCAGCTATCTCTAGTTTATACATCAGGAAACCCAGTTTCATACATATGCCTTACAATGCAAACATAAGCAAGGTAAATTAGAAAGTACAGCAGGTAGAGGTAAGATTTGACTGTGCAGTCTAATATAAAGTCAGAACAGATAGAGATAGTAGTAGAATATCAGATGAAGCCATTTTTGACCCTTGAATCAAGAAAACTTTTAGTTCACAGTCTCCTGTTCTCAGTGTTAGATTATGGTATCTTGATATATACCTCCTCTTGTAGCAATGCTTTAAATTGTCTTCAAGAAACATATTCTGCCCTGAGATTTTGGCTAAATATGCCCTATCGATCTCATCATTCTGATCTGTATGAGCAGTCTTATTCATTATCTTTTGATGATCAAATTCTCCTTAAAATGGGTACTTTTTTATGTAAAGTAAAATTAGGACTTCTTCCTCTGTCTGTTTCCTCAATGTTTCCTAGGGCATTAAATGCTTTGTCTACAAGATCCCAGTATAAATTCAGTTTTAGAGTACCATTGTTTAAGAAGACCTTTGGGCAAAGATCTTTATTATTTACAGCACCAATCTTTTTTAATAAGATACCTACTGAAATTGTTGAAAGCAATTCTATACAGTGTTTTAAAAAAAGTTTAAAACAGTGGCTTTTTTTCCAAAGTATGATTGTACTTGTTTTAGCTATGTGTTGAATAGCACTTGCACTTTATGTGGATAGAGTGGTTTGCTCCGAAATATTGTGTCAATTATCTGTCCTGTATTTTAGATATGACTTGTCACCTGTGAAAACGGGCAGTTTTGCTCATCTGGTTTTACAAGTATAAATAAATAAATAAATAAATAAAAAGAATCCTTGTTTCAGATTTCCTCCTACATAACACTAATGGGACAGGGCCTAACTAACCCTGTCACACCACCACTATCCTTGAAAAGGCTGTAAATCCGCTAAACATTTGACTTAGTATATTGTGGACTGTCATACCTGTGAAGTGCATTTGAATTTGGAAAAATATTGTATTTAATAAAATACTACATGGAGTGTTGAAAACTTGGTTCCCTGATCTGGCATTTAATCACTGCTCTCTGTACTCAGATGCACTTTTACTATAGTCCACTGAACAAAAGAACACCCAACGTTTACCATTTGAAGGCATAGCGGTGTCTCAGAGGACTTTTTGATGCATGTATAGCTGCATAAAATATGTACAGCACAGTTGCAGCAAAAGACATAGTCAGGTATTTCCTGAAATTTCTGTGATGTCTCTAGAGAAATCTGTGTGCCTGCAGTACCACAAAAGGGCCACCAGAGAAAATTTCTTTAAAAATATCTGGAAATGCCCGACTATGTCTTTTGCTGTAATTGTAGCCTGATGTTGATGTAGTAACCTCCATAAAATCTGTATATTGCATGCCTTGCTTTAGCATCTCTACTCTAGGAGGGTTTAATGCAAGTGTATACATTTTCTCAAAGAATCACAATGCAACATTTTTCTCTGACATTCATAAGAAGGAACAGTGTGCTGTGGTAACTTAAGCAGACTGAGCATATTAGCAGTGGTAGTAGTAGTACAGTAGTTATAGCAGTATAGTAGTAGTGTTATGATAATAGTACAGTGCTGGTAGTAGTACGGTAATAGTACAGTGGTAGTAAAATACTAGTGGTACAGTAGTAGTGCAACAGTAGTACAGCAGCACAGTAGTGTAGCACAGTACTAGTAATAGCACAGTAGTAAATTAGTAATAGTAATAGTACTGGTACCATAGTAGTATGGTAGCAGTAGAGTTATACTAGTACAATACTAGTAGTAGTACAGTAGTAGTAATGGCATAGTAGTGTGCAGTAGTACAGAAGTGACAGTACAGTAATAATATGTTTACTAAAATACAATACTGTAACAACCTTTTCAACCCTTCTTTGATCAATATAGCCTAGAGGTTAAAGCTCCAAACTGTAAAACCTGGAAACCTAGTGCAGACCTGGATTTGAAACTTGCAGCCATCACTTGCATACTTTGTGACCCAAAGCACGTCACTTAACCTCCCTGTGCTCCTGGGTAACACATGGAAACAAGATTTGGCTCAGTGTGCATTTTCAGGCCATAAATTCTAACAAAAAAACACTAAACTGTCCATTGTCCTAGTTTGGTACTTCATATATTAGTCTCCCTGTGAAAAGGCCACTTGCTGTATTTACTTCACTGAACCAAATTCCAAGTATGTCTCATTAATGTAAAAATAATTAATAAATGACAGTTTACATCAAAAACGAAACCGTAACAAAAGCAAAACAACGTTTTACAAAACAGCCTTGGTGTGTCATAGTGACTCATGTACCTACATATGGGCTCTCTCAATTACTATTACATTCCATTAGCTGCATCACTGGGGGTGTATAATTATTATTAGCTTATTTATCATACACAATAAAGAAGCATTAGGATCACAAGGTGCAAGGGTCTGGGTAAAGGGCATCCCACAGACTGACTGATGAATGGCTTGGTAATAGCATAGCAGCACAGAAGCCCTCCTCATTACTAGTATAGAGGGTTGGCCTTTGGGCCTGGTCCCTGGCCCAGCAGAAGTGCCATCATGTGTTGTGGTTTTTTTAAAGGGTTGGTGTTGATGTACTCCTTTTTGCTAGATATGTTGCCCTGATACTGATTCTGGGATCTCACTGAGGTGTCCATTATTATGTGCTTTTTAAAAAGGCTTTTGTGACCTAAATATATTACCCATTATGAGTTTCCTGCTATTGGTGACTAGTATATGTAGTCATATTATGTTTGTATTATATTATATGGGGTTTTATTTGATATCTGTATTTATAAGACTGTTTATTACACACATTATATGTATTGAAAGGCACCCTGAGCCTCCGAAGAAGGGCACCATATTTAAATAAACTCTACCACTACTACTACTAATACCATACAGTGGCTGATCTCATAAACTGCAGGGCAATGATGTGGTGCAGGCCACCCCTTTTGTTCTGCTGTGTGATGGCATGGTGTTGTGATGAGATGTGGGGCACTTAATAGAGTAGGGGGACACAACAAGGTAAGGGATGCTTGTAGCCTGGGAAATAAAATCCCAGACCTAGCGACATTGATGGCAGAGGCTGACCTGAACATTGTTGCTATTACCGAGACATTATATAATGGTAACCATGCTTGGGATGTAGCTGTACCAGGTAATACTCTATTCAGGAAAGATAGGGATGGTAAAAAAGGAGGAGGGGTAGCAGTTTACGTCAGGGAGGGTATAAAAGCAACTGAGGTATGGGGATTGCGGGGGGGGGGAGTGGCCCTGTGGGTCACACTAGAGACATGCAATGGCACTGTTATTCACACAGGTGTGATCTACAGACCTCCAGCACAAGGGGAAGAGTTGGATGAGGTTCTAGTGGAAGCCATCCATAAGATGGTGACTAAAGGGGAAGTGTTGCTAGTAGGTGACTTCAGTCTGCCAGATGATTGGAGCATCCCAGCCGCAGCCTCAGCCAAGAGCAGGGACATACTGGACTCCCTGCAAGGGGCAGGCCTCAGGCAGCTAGTGCTGGAGCCCACCCATGAGGGTACAATTTTGGACCTGGTACTCACCAACAGGGACAGAATTGCAGATGTCATGTTAGGTTGACACCTGGGCTCCAGTGGTCATCACACTGTGTGGTTCAATATGAGTACAGTGGCAGAGTCAAGCCACATGAAAGTGAGGATCCTGGACTTCAGAAGGACAGACATTGCAAAGTTGGGGATATGTCTCAAGAAAGCCCTAGCAGGAAGGGAAGACTGGGGAGAGTTGAGGAACAGCGGGACTATCTGAAAGGAGCCATAGAGGAGGCAACAAACCTTTGCATTAGGCAAATACACAAAGGCAAGAGAACAAGGAAACCACTGTGGTTCTCTAAGGAAGTGGCTAGGAAGGTAAGAGCAAAAAGGTTGGCTTTCAGGAAGTACAAAGAAACACAGAAGGAGGAGGACAGGGTAGTGTATCTGGATGAGCAGAGGGAGGCAGGGAAGGCAGTCAGGAGTGCAAAGGCACAAACGGAGGAATAAACAGCCCAGGCAATAAAGAAAGGGGATATGACATTTTATAGGTACAGTAGTGAAAGGAGACAGACAAATGGAGGGATTGTAAGGCTTAGGGGGGAAGAAGTGGAGTATGCGGAAGGGGACTTGGAAAAAGCAACAATCCTGAGCAAATATATTTGTTCAGTATTCATACAAGAGGGGAAGGTTTTTTGCAATAATATAAATGTCCTTTGCAGACCAGAATGCAACAACAAGAAAAAACCTAAGTCAGCTATATAGGCTAAAACTGGACAAGTTTTTAGTCCAGTCTTAGGAAAGTCAGAAACTGGATCATCTAGGTTTACATGCAGATTATTTATTTAAATACAGAACAGTGTAGGGGCCAGGATGCAGCCCTTTCTCACTCCCACCCCCACTACTATATAAATTATAGGCTGTTCAACTATGAGATAGGGAAATGGAAAGCTTTTCCAAGTTTTTATTCAAGGAGTTATTTGAGTGCCTAATCAAAGACAATAGTTTTCCATGTGTAATGCCTGTAATATTCCTCTATTAATACCATTCAACATACGTAGGTATTTTCAGTCCGTCCAATGCGTTAAGATTACATTGTTCCTGCCAATGAAATAAGATTGATACTATAGCTCGCAAATCAAAACCAGCTCCAATCGGACATTTTTTGATGTTTAAAAAGGATATGTGGCCAAGGTTTGGATTAAATACAAAATCACACATGCCCCCACAATGCAAAGCATCATGGGCTGCATATGCAAATCACCACAGGTTTGGATTGTTTTCTGACCGCAGAGGTTGAATTTTATCACAGTCCCATAGTATATCTTTAACGGTGCTTTTTATCCATTTAGGACATGTTGCATATGAGCGTTTGCCCATTAGTACATTTGCAGAGGAGTATAATACATGTCATTGAGGATTTTGTATTGCATCAGTCTTTACTGGTCAGAGCTAGTGAAATGTTATGTATTAGTCCAAATTTGTTCACAGCTGGTTTCTTTTAGGTTTAATATTTCTTTATTTTTCCAATTCATATTTGTAGGACCAAGTCTGTGTTGCATTACATAGGAAATTTCCTTATAAAGTTTTGATAAGACTTTATTTCTCTTTGTAGATTCAATGGGCTGGATATTCAAACTGCGCCCAAAAAGTGCGCAATAGCAGGAGCAAGCACAAGTCTATTGTGCCCATGCACAACAGACACGATATTCAAAAAAGGAGCAAGCCAAATTGCACCTATAGCTAACGTCTGAATATCGCACAACCTGCGTCATAGCGCAACTAGGGAGGAGAAGCTGAGCAGATATGATGCGCTATGGCGCAACAACGGATGTCCAGCTGAGCAGTCCAGAGGCACCATAGCGTGAGCAGGGGGCCCCCCCTGCAGAGCAATGTAACTGTACAACCAGGGAGTGAAGGCCCACCACCCATGCCACAGATGGGCACAGGAACACACAGCAGAACTGACATCGTGCCCCCACACCCCAAGCACAACACAACTGGAGGAGGGCTGGAATAACCACCGGCCCATGGGAACAAGCAAACAACCCACATCTGGGCCATGGTGACCCATCACACCCACCGGCAAGCTGAGACTGCCACACAAGGAGGGTGGACCACCCCGTGCCACACTATTCCCCCCAGTGCACAGCACACCCTGCACCATGACCTCCAGACACCCCCCCATGAGCAGTGACCACCACTGCAGGAAACCCCATGCATACCACCACCCCCACTGTGACACTGCACCCTCGTGTACCACAGAACCATACAAGCCAGCCCCACCATGAGCACCCAGCAGTGGGTGGAAGCACATGGCAATGCAACAACGGCAGACACAGTGCCAACATGCACAATCCCCCTGAGGCACGGCTGAGAGACCGACCATGCGTCGGCACAAGTGGTACCCCACATGGGACAGGGCATGCTCCTGACACCATCACCATTGATACAGCACCCTGCACAGTAGTCCAGTGACACACCCCGACCCACCACTGGCCACAACAGCCAGCACAGACACCCACAGTGGTACGTGGAAGCATGCATCACACCGGATGCAACACAGTGCAGGAACAAACACACACCCATACCCAAGGGGACAATATCACAGGGATACAGTAGCGTGGCAACCCAGTCCCCAGTGTGGGCCCATGGAAACTGTGCACACACAGCCTGCAGTCCTCCATGAGTGCCAGCCACCCTGCGCAGGCACTGTGGATCCGTACGCCACCATCATATGCCTGGAGCACAAGTCACAGACAGTGCTGCACATCCCCTGCAACACACACAAGCCACAGCATGGAGGTGGGACACAACCGCAGAGGCCACAGTGTCACCTGAGGCAAACATGCACCACACCAGTGACAGGCAGCAACTCAGCATTGTGATAGTTACAGTGGCTGACCTGCATGGACAGCTACCAGTGACATGGCAGCAGACCTTGCAGGTCACAGATATGCAAGGGTGTCAGCTGCACAGGCCATGGACAGGTTGACAGGGGCACCATGGACGCAGAGCATGCACCATGGACCACTGCACACAGTAATTCAATGCACAGGGAACAACACACACACCACAGACACCGACTGATAGCTACTCCCACACCAAAGTCACTTCCCCACAGACATACACACATACCCATGACTGCACCACCCCAGACGCCATGCACACCACTGCAGCTGAGCACCTATAGCCCACTGCAAATCAGAGACCACCACAGTATTCATATCAAAATAGATGTATTGTAATATTCAAAAATAACTATATACAGAATTATTTACAAACGTGGGGGTGAGGGACATAAACAAGGTGGGGGTGGGTAGAGGCAGGGGTGAACATATGGGAGATGGAAGAAGGGGTGTGAGGTGGGTCAAAGGGGGGAAGGTGGTAGTTGGGGCATGGGGACATCAACATCCGCCCGGTCCTCCTCCTCCTGGTGCTGTTGTCTGGCCCTCCTTCTCCTCCTGACCCCATGCTGGTTCATGTCCTGTAGGAGCTGCATAGTCTCCCTGGCCACCTGTAGCAGCTCATGAATGGACCGCTGTATTTGCAGGAGCCTCCGGTCACCTAGGATGAGGAAGCAGAGTCAATAGGTGTGACTGTCCATCCCCCTGCAGCCCACCCATTGTGCATGGCATACAGCCATGTGCCATGCCACTGTGATGGTGTGCGACCACCCATAGTGACCGTGTCCACAAGACCTGCCCACCCAGGTAGCAACAGCCATGTGGACCACTGCACACACCCACTGCCCATGTTCTGCACAGCACCACCAAGGCTGTACAGTAATGGGGCTATGCGGTGTGAAGGCAGTGCCACAGCCATGTGTCCGGTGCACACATGAACCACCACTGATGCACTCCCAGACATGCAGTGCCACTGGACAGTGCTGACTGTCACAAGTCGCATACATGGCAGTGGTGTCCATGGATGGTGGCCATGCCCCACTGCCCACCCTGTTACACAGCATGCAATAGTAATCATGGAGTCATGGCAGTCACCCTCATCGGGCCGGTCAGGTCAGTGGTGATGGTCCCCGTCCCTCCTGGGCATTCTGTCCTCCTCCCTCCGCCGCTCCTCCCTCATCCATCGCCGGTCATCCATGCCTGTGGGGGAAAGAAGGAGAGAAGAACATCAGTACAATCCCGAAGCAAAGTCCCGCTGCCCCAATGTGTGCACCCACCCAGCCAGACCCACCCACCCCACACCTGTAAACACCACCACAGCCAACCCTAGACTAGCCCTGGACACATAAAACACTGTTACCCATATGGACAATACAAGTGCATAGATGTATCACCCACCTGGATGAGTCACCATGCCCCTCCTGGCATGCGACTGCAGACGGGCAAGTGGCTCTGGCTCCCTCCTCCTGAGGTCCCCATAGCGGTGCCTGCACTGCTCCATGGTTCTCCTCCATCCGGTGGCCTCCCCAAGGTCAGTGACCACCTCCTGCCAGACCTGGGTCCTGGCCCTGTCCAGTGGCTCCTCCCCAAACAGAGGCCCATGGTGTGGCTCCACAATGGCCACAAGGTTTGCCAACTCTATGGCAGTCCACTGTGGGGCTCTCCTGCGTGCCACCTCAACCACTATAGTAGGCAATATGGCTCTCTGCAGCGTGGTATCCCATGTGCAAATGCTGCACAGTACAGCACTGCCATTCCCTATCGCACTGTTACTGAACAGAGCGATAGAGGTGCAGCCATGCCGGACGCATGGCACCAAGGGGGCAAAGGTCGGGCACAGGGTCATGGGTTTCTGGCGCAAGGCCACACACAGCGCCATCAGATGACTATGCATATAGCGCAATTGGTTGCCTGTTTGCCAGTGCCACAGTGGACTATCGGGCAGTTTTGCCATTGCGCCTATGGAGGCCCATTGTCACAGTGCCATGTAGTGACCCTCGCTATAGCACCACTGGCACACTGGTGGCCATGCCCTGCATTGACCATCGCACACAGCACGTCATCAGCATGGCAGATGCCAGCGTCAGCAGCCTGGGCATGTGCAGTGAGGTGTACTATGCATGCCACGGAACTGCGCCATTGGTGCAGCCCATTCAACACAATTGCGCAAAGTGCAAAAGCGCGATATTCAGCCGTCATATGCTAATCATCCGATCAGCCATTCAATGGTGCAGCACCGCGATTTGCATCTAATTAAAGTTGCTTCTCAACTAATTTGCATGGATTGCGCTATAAAAGTGCGACAAAGTTCTGTAGTGGCCATATTCGGTTACTGCAGTTTATTGGTGAGTTGCATGCTGTGTGGGAGTGTGGACTGTGGATTCAGAGACATGCTTTGGACTGCACAGTCACAGGTAACCACTGCCATCCTTACAGGCTAAATAATGACTGAGCAAGATCTGGGAGAGGAGGACAATGATGGTGGGTGGAAGAGAAGGCCCAATTTCATGAAGGCCGAGACAGAGGCACTTTTTGAGGCCTACCTGGATCAGGAGCCACTGCTCAGTGGACGGCAGGGCACCCCTCTGGCCCATGCTGCTGCATGGGAGGAAGTGGCACATGCCATGAACCTGCATGGCAGCCACCAGCGCTCCGTGCAGGAGTGTAAGAAGAAGATGGGTACTGACAGGAGGAGGGTGAAGGAGAAGGTGGCTGCCATCAGGGCGGCATGTGCTGCAACAGGCGGTGGACAGCCGGAGGTGGTGCAGCTCACACCAGCAGAGGACAGGATTGCTGCAAGCATGCACTGCAGTGCCATAGAGGGAGTTCCGGGTGGTGGCTTCCAGACGGGTGGTGGCCCATCTCTGCATGGTAAGCCATGGCGTGCCTTAGGGGGGCCGGTTAGGTTACACGTAGTAACGTGACTTTGCTTTCCCTTACAGATCCTGAGCATCTGCATGGGTCAGCATTGGTGGGCCTGTCCACTGAGGACAGTCGTACAGAGTCGGAGTTTGGACCATCCACCTCCACAGGTTTCTGTGGATCGGCATGACAGTGGTGCTGCCTGGCTGTCCACACTGATGTCGTTGAGACAGGTGTGGGGGAAGCCCTTCCTGTGTCTCAGCATTCTGGCATCCAAGGATGCCAGCATGCTGTGGCTGTGGCTGGGGCAGAGACCTGCACGCGCCATGGAATGGACACACAGCAGGTCAGCTCGCACCCATGGCTCTGGCTGGTGCCGCCTTGTGGGCCAGCGTGTCAGCACAGTCCCAGGCTGTGCCTCTCAGCACCAGTGAGGCAGCACCGGTGGCTGGTCAGGACAGTGGGACTGTTGTGGCCACAGTGGCAGCATTACTGAGCCCTTGGGCAGAGCGGCTGGAGGGGCGGCAGCAGCAGTCACCCACCAGGACTGGGGGTTCAGGGTTCAGCGGCGACGTCTGTGCAACGCCTGTGGACTTGCCCATACCTGGTCCTGGTGCGCAGCACCCACCCTCAAGGGGTGCTGAACATCAGGCCCGTGCACACCCTGAGGGACAGGATGCAGAGGAGGCAGACAACCTCTTTGACGAGCACACCCACCTACTGCAGGCATCAGTCCAGCAGCAGATGCGGCTTGCAACGTCCGTGGAGGCACTGTGTGCGGCTCTGGAGTGAGCAGAGGAGCATCGCAACAGGGACACCGATAGGATCCTGTCACGGATTTACTGTTTGCAGGAAGATGTGACCACTGCCATTGACAGGCATGCATAGGCGTTCATTGCTGTCATGGCCACAATGGGCACACAGTCAGATGCCCATGTGTCGCTCACACCACACACTGCGCTATCCACTCCTCATTCCCGGCGTCATGCAACACTCACCCTGTCGATGCCGGGTTCAGCTGTGGACATCCCAAGCACTCCTGGTGCAGGCATGTTCGGTGTGCTGCAGACCCCTGCGCGGGCACAGTCACGTTCACGCAGTGGAACCCCTGGGGGACCATCGGTGCCACCCCATGATGCCCGTGGTTAGCCTGCCAGTGCTGGCGGGTCTCAGTGGGGCCGCCCATGCATCCAAGGTGGCCGTGGCACTGTGCCACGAGAATGACCTGTCTCCCAGCATGGGCACTGTCTGATGCTGCCCTGTGTGCATTGTGTGTTTTGGTGGACAGTGCATGGGTGGGTGCCCGGCCATGCACGCGGAAACACGGTCCACCTGCACACCCTCCCAGCTGCTGTCTGCAGGTACATGTGCATGATGATGCCTGCATTGCGCTGTACACCAAAGTGCGATGGTGCCCAGCATCTGACACATGCACATGGACAGACAGTGGATGTGGTGGCCTGTGGACATGTGTGTTGCTAGTGTTGGTGTTCTGGCTCGGTTTTCCTCCTGCCCTCTGTGCACGTTTGGTGCATTATGTGTGTGCGTGTGTGTGTGTCCGTCCATGTGATGTGTTGCTGTTCACCCATCCCTGGTTGTGTGTGTGTGTGCTTCTGTGCCCTGCCACATCCCTTGCCAGTATGCACCCCTGGTGTGTTTCCATGCTTGTTTGTGGGTTGTGCCTTAGCCACTGGTGGTTGCGCAAGGTACCATGACTTACCTGGGTTGGCTGAAGTGCTCCTCTGTGATGGTGTCCCAGTGCAGCTGTGCCAGCCGGATCAGTCGGGGGTCCCATCGGCCAAGGGGTGGCTGCCCATCACCATCGTCACCGGCGTCCCCATCATCCCTATCACTGTCCCCCTCTTTGACCTGTACGGCTATCCCACATTCTTTGACCATGTTGTGCAGGATGCAACAGGCCAGGAATATCCCACAGGCCTTTGAAGGGCTGTACTATAGGGCACCGCCAGAGGTGTCCAGGCAATGGAAACGTGTCTTCAGCATCCTGAACACCCGCTCAATGACATTGCATGTGGTGGCATGTGCCTCATTGTAGTGTTGCTGCGATGGGGTCGTGGGCCGCCGGTAGGGTGTAAGCAGCCAGGGACGGAGTGGGTATCCACTGTCACCTGTGTGCAGAGAGTGGAAGTTAGTTTCATGTTCAGCTTTGGACTGCCCCAAGCCCTGTGGGCCACACCCATGGCACCTCTGGCCATGCCCCCCCAGGCCCGTGATATGTCCATTTGATTTGCCTACTCACCCACTAGATGTCCTGTGGGGATGTCCCCACTCTCAAATCGGTGGCACAGTGCCGACTGGTGCCAGATGTATGAATCATGTGCTCCCCCAGGGTGCGTGGCACAGACATTGATGATGTGCCCACTGGCATCGCACACCACCTGGCAGTTGACACTGGAATAGCTCTTGCAGTTCATGTACAGTATGTGGTCCCCTCCTCACCAGGTGGTGTGCGTATGGCCACATGGGTGCAGTCTATTGCCCCTAGCACACCAGGCATACATGCTACCCTGTAGAACTCCTGGATGTTTGCTGTGCGCTCCGCCGCAGTGCTGGAGAAATGGATGTACTCCGCAGCATGTGGCAGCAGTGCGCTGAGGAATTGGGTGAGGATGCGTGATGTGGCCGACTGTGTTATGCCTGTGGTGTCCCCAGTTGGTCTCTGGAAGGTACCCGTGGTGAGCAAGCACATGCAGGCTGTTACCTTTGTCTCCACTGACAGGGCATGACTCCGTCGTGTGGTGCCTGCCATCACATCACTGCACAGCTCACCAGAGCCGCCTCAGTATTGCCCTGTTCAGGTGGTACCGGCCCACAATCTCGATATCTGTATACAGCTCAAAGCTGGTGCGGGCTCAGTACTGCCTGTTGGGGCATACGGCGACAGGTCCTTCCACAGCCACGTTCCCCTGCCGCATGCCTTCTCACCCCCCTCATTACAGCCTCCATGTGGAAGGTGGCACTGGCCATGTCCCTGGCTTGTGTTTCCCCCCCTAGCAGCTGTTGCTTTGTTCCCCTGCTGTCCTGACTGCTACCTCCCCTGCACCGGGTACACCTGTCTGTGCCGGCCTCTGGTATGTGTGTCACCACACACCTTCCCTGTGCCTTTCTTCTGCAGTGTGGTTTCCCTGGCCTGCCCTGTTTCTCACAGTTTTCCTGTGCCTGTCTCTCCCCCTGCCTCATGTGGCTTCCCTGTAGTGTTCTTGCGTCTCTTCCTTGCTCCTTTTTATTTTGGCTCATTTCCGCTATGGCACAACTTCTGCTTGCTCCACTGTTGCGCATTGCGCAAGTCTTTGAACATCGCACTGCGCCCTTTATGCAAGGTTCCTCCCCCTTCAGTTGCACATGCCTTCATTATCATTGCGCTGTTGCTCAGCATGTTTTTGGTGGCGCAACTGCCTCCTGCTGAATATCGCAGAATGGCGCATTTTCAGACTTGCGCTGGCGCAACCCTATTGTGCATGGCGCAACCCTTTTGAATATCCAGCCCATTGTGATTAGTTTATAGTTATTTATCTCTGACTCCCTATGTTGTTTTTTGTAACCTATTGCTTGACTGCTTGCCTTACCATGTTTGAGCATGAGCTGCACCTCCCACCTGTTGGAGCCTTTGGCTCCTGTTTGTTACCTCAACTCTGTATTATGTTTCCTGTATGCTATATAGCTCTCCAGGGTCGCACCTGAAAATAGGCACTTGGTTGTCTAGTGTGCTTACCTGGTTAACAAATGCAAATAAATAAATTAATTAATTAATGGGTATAAATTCTGAATTCTCCCTGTAGGCCAGTACAAACATCCTAAGGAGTTCTGTATTTCTATGTTGCATTTGTAGATATGTGACACAGTAACTTCAATTTCTTTCCAGATTATAAATAACTTTAAGCTTCCTATGGGGCACAGTTTCATTGTCTAGAGATAGAAACCTTCAAGTACCTCAAGGGAATCAACAAAGTCAGGGGTAGCATATTTCAGAAAAAGAGATGTGCAAGAACAAGGGGGCACAATTTGAAGATAATGGGGGGATGGCTCGGGGGCAACATGAGGAAGTATTTTTTCATGGAGAGGGTGGTGGATGCATGGAACAGCCTTCCTGACGAAGTTGTGGGGTCAAAAACATTGGGGGAATTCAAGAATACATGAGAACGACATAAGGCAATTATAGTGGGAGGTAGGAGGGGGGTAAGGAAGAAGTAGGCTGCTGGTTAACTAGGATCTGCAGCTTATCCAATAGGTAGGGAAATGGGCAGACTAGATGGGTCAAGCGGTCCTTATCTAAGTCTATGTTTTTATGTCTTCAATGAGCTGCTCTAGTATGTCAATGCCTTTTTCTTCCCATAGTTCATTCACTAAAGTTTGACTTGTTTTAAAATTGGATTAAGCCACATTGGTAGTGATATATCACTTCTAGGACACTAGTCTAAAATTTTTCACAAATGCTTATAAATTGCCATTGATGTGCCAGTTTGTGACTTATTTAATTGATTAGAAAGTTTTCTTTTTCAATATGCAGAAAGGCTTGTGGAGCTATATGAAATTTGTTACATACTGTAGTTTTTCTTATGATTTCCCACTGTGGTACAAAGGGATTATTAAATACTCCCTATTCTTTGTCGTCCCATTTTAGACATTTGCACCGTTGTAAAGCATGATAATAAATTTCAAGCAGTTTAAGGCCACAAGAGCTTTGTGGATAGTAAGTTTTACATGTGATCTTCTTGGAGACTTTTTGGTCCATAGGAAGGAAGATATAGCAGCAGGTATTTGATTAAAGCATTTCATAGGAAGTATTATGGTGCTCCCTCTCTTCGACTATGCGGATGTGGTCTATGGCACTGCCCTTTCTGTTTCTCTCACCAGACTGGATACCTTGTGCAACTCCTTCTGCTGCTTGCTGCAAACTCTCCCTCACCCCCCCCCCACACACACACCATTGTTCACTGTATTCATCTCTCTCCAGCCTCACTCCACCCTTGTGTCACCAGGCTCACTGTAGCTCCTTCATTTCCAAATACTGGTTTGGTTCCCTTCCCTCTTACCTTTCTTCTCTCTTCTCTCCTCTCCCAACTGTCCACTGCTTCTTGTTTAAGGAACCATTGCACTTTTGCCACTCCTCACCCCAGCTCCTCTGCTGGCCAATGTGTCTTCTTCTATCAACTTTCCTCACTCTGGAATCAACTTCCCTCCTCCTTCTGACTCTCCCCATCCCCTGGCTCTCTCAGGCACTGGTTGAAACTACCCACTACCCACCTGTTCTTGTTACCCTTCCTTCTGACACCCTCCAAGCCTAGCATTAACCATGTTGGTAAGCATCCTATTGGGTCCCTGCTCCTGCCTTATTTTACTAGCACCCCATTTCAATCTCTTCCCTCTGGTATAAGGTCAGACATCCACCCACCTTCAGGTCTTTTGCCTGATATTCAACAGTGTGTTGATCATCATATGTTGCTGCCACTTCTGAGTGTGCACTTGTAAGTTTTTCTTTTTGATCTGTATCACATTTCATTCTCTGCTAACAAGTTTTCTAGTTATTCAAACTTTGCACAAATTTTATCTAATGTCTTCATCAGTTTTTTACATTTGTGTTTTTGTTCAGCTGTTTTTCTATGTTCACCTCCCCCAGGGTTGCACCTGGAACTGAGCTTCAGCTCAGTGTGCCTCTCCCGGTTACCAATTTGCAAATAAATCAATAAATTATGTTCCGCAGGTATGATGGCTATAGTAATCTAGGCAGTACATACATTTTAATTACATTACTCCTACCCAGAGAGAAACTGATAGGGCTACCCATCTATCCAGATCTTCTTTGATTTTAATCCATAAATGATCCACATTTTTGTTTTTGTGACTATAAACCTTGTAGTAATTTCAATTCCCAAGTATGTCAGAGACTCACTTTCCCATTGTAGCCTAATGTTCTGGAAGTCTTGCTTAAGAACTCTATGATTCAGAAGTAAAACCTTTGTTTAAGTAATATTAATTTTGTTCTCTGAGACTAACCAAACATTTTTATAATCTGAAAAGCTCTTTGGGGTGAAGCTGCTAGGTTGGAAAGGTGTAGAAGTACAGCATATCTTCAGCATCAGCTGATGCTTTGTAACACTCATTACCTAATTTAACAGCTTGTACCTGGAAATCTAATTTGGCAAGCTGTAAAAACAGATCTAGCTAAAGATTAAAAAGAAAAGGAGATAATGGGTATCATTGACGAGTTATATTGGCTAACTTAAATGGTTATGAGAAAACACCATTGGAAAGTACTCTTGCTGAGGTATTGGAGTTTAAGAATTTCATCCAATTAATCTATCCAGTGGGTATGCCGTTTATTTCTAGTACCTGAAGTAGATAACACTATTAAACCATATCAAAAGTCTTTTCTGTATTGAGGAGCACAAAGATCCCATCGACATCAGTGTCCCTGGATGCAAAGAGGATATTAAACATTTTACCCATATTGTCTTAAGGCACTTTGCTAGCTACAAATATAAAGTGTTCTGCACCAGTTCACAGATTTTGAAGTCTGCAAGCCAATTTTGTTGTCAACAATTTAAAATCCATATTTAGTAATGATACTGACTTATACATTGATGATATTAGTTTTATCTCCACCTTGTTTAGCTAACACTGTGATAATTGCGTGTTGCATAGCATGATCTGTTGTCAGATCTTTATAGGTATCACATCATAATAGCAACCCAAAATGAGCGACTAGAAATATAGTGACTCATTTTGGACACTACTATTGTGGGCTACCCTGCAGAATAGTGAGGGTATGGGATAGCGACCAGGGGGAAGGGCAAATGGAAGGGGGGGAATAGCGAGGGGAAGGGGAGGGGAGGGACAGGGAAGGTGTTTTCAGGTACTGGTGTACTTGCTGCCACCAAGCTAGCCATGTGGCATGGTGGTGTGGGTGGCTAGCTCTGGCACAGCAGGTACTGGGTTCAGGACTGGAAGCATATACATTTTGCCACAGCTGCAAGCTGCAGCACTTCAATTTTGCTGACATCTGGATTTTGGCCCCCTCCTCCATATGCATCCCCTCTGGAGTTGAGAATTTTAATTAAGGATGTGTGGGGGTAAACATCCCATTAGGGGGTATGTGGGGAACCCCCGCAAGAAAACACTTTTTTAAAAATCCAGATGTCAGGTTGCCTTGAAGTGTATATCACCAATTTGCTTTTCTGTGATATACACGCACCATAATAGTGATCGCTGTTTTGTGTTCGCTATTTATGACATGGAACCTTTTCATATGCTAGTTTAAATATACCTGTTAATGTATCTTTCACTTCTTTTGTTAATACTTTATAAATTAGCAAAAAGAACATCTGGTCCTGGGTCTTTGTTTAATTTCATGTTGTGAGCAACTGATATTATCTCCTTTTTTGCTATAGGACCTATAAGCGATCATTGTCGTATAGGATTCAGGATGGGCAGAGTCACTTTATCCAAAAAATGTGTTAATTTTCTCAATATTATTAGATGTATCATCTATATAGCATAAGTTTCAAAGATATCTTTAAATTATTTTACTGTTTCTCTTGGTTCCTTAACATTTTGATTTTTTTAGCACGGAAGGTTGCAGGAATGACGATAGATATTTCTTGTGTTTTTTTAGACAAAGTGCTAACAAGTGCAAGTGCTCTCATGTTCTACATATTTTAATTTGGATGCAAAAACTGCCTCTTCTTGGTTTATCTGATGGTATTTTTCTCTTACAGTGTTTAATTTAATCCAAGTATTATTGTCAGATTTAGCATTCAAGGTTTTCTCAAGATTATATAGTTCTTGAAGTAAGTTTGCTTTGTTTTTACTTGTTTGTGCTCTTTTTTCTCAGAGTCCAGATGAAGAAGTTCCCCGGAACAACACATTTAAGGGCACACCATATGGTGCCTATTACTTTCACTGTACCTTTATTAATATCTAAAATGTTTAGTAGAGGTTTTTCAATGTTGACTACGTTTTTGAACCTTTAATATGTCATTGTTGATTCTCCAGTGTCTGTCCACATCTATATCTGGTATGAAAGTGTGATTTAAACAAACTAGCTTATGGTCTGAGAGTGCTTTCCTAAAATTCCATAATGCTGTAAACCTCTTATTATTTATTTAATTGTAAGGAAGAAATCAGGTCTAGATTTTGTACTATGAGGAATGGAATGAAATGTATAATCTCTGGTAGAAGAGCGTAATAAATGTCAAGGATTTATTAATCCAAATGTGTCGTGTAGTTCTTTTAAACCCTTTGAGATGGCGACAAACCTTTTTTATGATTTACTGATCCCTCTGGTTCTAAATCCAACAGCCCATGAAATAGGATTAAGAGCTCAATTTTCCAAACGACTAATAATTTCAGTAAAGAATTCTGAATTGTCTGAATTTGGTCCGTATGCAGTATGTTTACAGTAAACATCTCAGTTCTACCTAGAAACCCCTTAATCAGAATAAATCTACTATATGGGTCTGAAATGTCTGCTTGAAGTTAGAGTTGTACACTTTTAACAAAAGAATTGCTACTCCTGCTTTATTTTCCTTCCCTGCCCTTAACACCTGTCCGACCCAGCGTCTTCTAAAGATGTTCCCTTGATCATTCTTAAAACATGTCACTTGCAGACAGGTTACTGTTGCTTCAATTTTTCCCAGATGTGTCAAAATGTTTGTGTTTTCAATAGGACAATTGGCTCTTTTTGCATTCCTGGTGAGGAATTGTATTTGTTACAAACATACACATGAATCTGCCAGCAGAAACAGGCCTTATGGTCTATCAAGTTAGTCTGCTCGAATGTGCAGCTAGCACCCTTATATTGCAGCTGCCCCCTCCTCTCCCCCTCTGACCTTTACCCCCCCACACCCTGTCCCATGCCCTTTTAAAACTGTCCACTGTACTACAGGATACCACCTCCTCGGGTAGAGTGTTCCATTTCTCCACCACCCACTCTGTGAAAAAAATGGCTGCTCATTTCTCTCCAATATCTTCCACCCTCCAACCTGAGACCATGCCCTCTGGTGTCCCTTCCTCTCCTCATCTTAAATTTCCCTTCTGTGCCTGTTTTGTTAATCCCCTTCAAATATTTTAAGGTCCCAATCCCATCCCCCCAATCCTTCCTCTCCTCCAGGGTGTGCATATTCAGCTCATTCAGCCTGTCCTCATAGGTTTTGCCCTCCAGCCCCTGGATCATCTTAGTTGCCATATGTTGCACCCCCTCCAGCAATCTGATATCCTCCTTCAGAAAGGATGCCAGAGCTGCATACAGTACTCCAAATGTGGCCTGACTAGTGACCTGTAAAGTGGCAGGATCACATCCCTATTTCTGGATGAGATTCCTCTCACAATACAGCCCAGCATCTTTTTTTTCAACAATTGAAAGTTTATTAGCTCTGCATTATAACAGTACATGCTTGATTCGATAGGTCATCTTGTTGACCTTAGCTGCCACCTTCCTGCACTGAGCGGAGTTGTTCATGTTACCCATTATGATCACCCCTAGGTCCTTCTCCTCCTCTGTGACCTCTATCTGAACCCCTCCCAACTGGTAGCTCCTCCTTGGGTTCCTTGCTTTGAAGTGCAAAACCTTGCACTTCTTTGCACTGAAGCTCAATTGCCACTTTTCTGACTACTTCTCCAGTTTGATCAGTTCCTCCTGTAGCCCTGCCACCCCACTATGTTGTCCACCACCTCCCCTATCTTGGTATCATCTGTGAACAGACTGATCTTGCTCATAACACCATGTAAGATATCCAATATGAATAACCCAGACAACACCGGACCTAGGACTGAGCCCTGTGGGACCCCGCTTGTCACCGCCCTTCTGGAAGAGAGTACCCCACCACCATCACCACCTGTTGCTGCCTCCCCTTCAGCCAGTTCACAATCCAGTTTACCATCTTTGTCCCTGCCCCCGCATATTGCAACCTAGACCCCAGCCTCCCATGAGGCACTGAATCAAAGACCTTGCTGAAGTCTAAATATAGCACATCTACTGCATGGTCTTTATCCAGTTCCCTTGTTACCCAGTCTTAGTATTCAATTAGGTTGGTCTGGTAGAATCTTCCAGAGATGAATCCATGCTGCTAACTGTCCTGGAGTCCATTTTCCTCCAAAAAGGTCACTAGCCTATCTTTCAGAATTGCTTCCATAAGTTTTCCTAAAGTAGCAGCCACAGTCATTGCCAGTTATTTCCAGATATTTCATGAAATTTCTAAAGAGTTTGTCTCTGCCGCCTCTACTGTGATAATGCAGAAAGCAGGAGATTTCTCTAGAAATATCACAGAAATTTCAGGAAATAGCTGGCAATGTCTGTGGCTACTACTGTACAATGGATGTGAGGCTTCCAAGCCTGTAATAGCCTGGTTCATCCTTTGGGTGACTCTTGTGGAAAGGCACCACATGAGCCATCCTGCTGTGGTATGCAACCTGTGTCCAGGGAGGTATTAAATAGGTCTACCAGCAGCCCCGCCAACACCACCGCCAGTTCTTTCAGCACCCTGGGATGAATACTATCCAGACCTGGTGCCTTATCCACCCTTAGTGCCTTCAGACCCTCCAGCACCCTGCCCTTTATAATTACCCCATCTGTCACCCCTTCCCCTCCTTGCCCACCTTCCCCATCCCCTGAGGTAGCTGTCCACCCTTCTCCTTCATGAACACAGAACAGAAGTATTCATTTAGTGCTTCTTCCTGTTCTGCCCCCCTTCTCCACCCACTCCCTGTCCTTCCTAATACTGACTATCTGGTCCCTGCAGCTCCTTCTATCCCTTATGTATCTGAGAAAACCTTTCTCTCCTTCCCTGATGCTTTGTGCCAGCCTCAGCTCCCTGGAAGCTTTGGCTGCCCTGACCAATCTGGTTACCTCCTTGGATTTCTTCGCATACAATTCCCTCTCCTCCCCCCTCCCAGACTTCTTGAACCTCTGAAAAGCTGTTTTTTTTCCCCTTACCCTTCCAAAACCTCCTTGTTCAGCCAGCTTGGCTTCTGAGCCCTACTCTTCTTGCTCAGTGTCTTGGTACATGATGACCCATTAGCCTCAATCAGCCCAAGTTTGATAATATCCCACTTCTGATTTGCATCCATATCAGGCCTAATTCCTACCAGGTGCCTTCTCAGACTTCCCCCATCTTGATAAAGTCTACCCACCTGAAGTCAACCACCCTGGTTCCTTTACCTACAGTCTCCCTGCCCATGCTGAGTGTGAATCACACTGATCAATGGTCACTCCCACCTAGCGGGACCTCCACCCACAGATCCCTCACAGCCTCCCCATTAATTAGCACTAGGTGCAGAGTGTTTTCCAACTGAGTTGGCCCATTGACCATCTGCACCAGGAAGCTATCCTGGAATGCATCCAGTAACACCTGCTTCCTTGCGCTTGAGGTGGCTGGGGTTACCCAATCCACTCCTGGTAAAGTGAAGTCCCCCATGATCACCGTGTTCCCTTTCCTGCATATCCTTCTAATCTGCACTGCTAACTCCTTGTCCAAGTCATCTGTCTGAGCTGGTTTATTTATTTATTTAGTTTATGGGTTTTTTTAGACTGGTAACCGAGAAAGGCACACTGAGCCAAGGCACATTTCCAGGTGTGACCTGGGGTAAGGGGAAGGGGAGAAGCATAATTACAAACAAAATACAGCCAGGCTGTGATGTGGTTACAATGAGGATGATATAAAGAGCATAAGCTGAATGCAGTACAGACAAAATGGCAAAACATTATATATGGAGGACAAATGAATTACATACAAAACCTCTGTGGAAATTGGGTGAACTTAAAGTGCATAGTGCCAGAGTGAAGGGATGCTGAGCTGGTGTTAAAAGTACAATAGGAGTCAAAGCAGAATGATAAACTTCAATGAGGTTGCTGAAACTATCAGGTTAAGGGGGAGGGGGGTAAGTGGTGGCAAAAGCCAGACAATGGTAAGGAAGGGTTCAGGAAGAGGACTGGTAGGAGCGGAGGAGGGAGGGAAGGAGTTTTAGCTGGCATCTAATGGAGAGAAGGGAGGGGAGAGATGGATAGAAGAGAGTAGCTGGTCCCAGAGGGAGGGGAGTCAGAATAAGAAAGCAAATTTCCTGTCTGAGGAATGTGGGTGAGGAAGGAAGAATGTACATGGGTCTCTTGAGCACGAGGAGTAGGAGGAAGACAGGATGAGGTAGAGGAGATGGTATAGGTATGAGAGGAGGGACTCAAACCAGTATTTAGAGATGAAGAAAGCACAGTAGAACTGGAGATGTGAGGGGAGAGGGAGGATGGATAGGGAGGACTAAAGAGAGCGTTGATGAGTATGAGATGGTGAGTTGGTAGCAAAGCGGCAGAAGGCACTGTAGAGGGTGTCCAGTCTGGCAAGGGAGGTAGAGGGGGTGGTGCCATAAACCACATCCACATAGTCAAAAACTAGGAGAACCATTTTGGTGGCCAGCTCCTGACAAACCTGGGGGAAAAAAGCAATCCTTATTGCGGTACAGGGCACCAAGTTTGACCAGAGTTTGTCACGGAGGGCATCAATGTAGGCAGAGAAGTCAAGCCTGCTATCTAGCTACACACTGAGATACTTAAAATCTGGGACTACTTCAAGCAGAGTGCCATCCAGCATGGAGAAGAATGGGGAGGAGGCAACCTGTGCCAGTTTCTGCCTGTTACCAAAGATCATAGACACTATTTTTTTTTTTGTGTGTTGACCCGAAGTTTGTTGGACTAGAACTAGCACAGAGCATTGTGAAAGTCTTGCTGAAGCAAGACATTCGAAGAGGTAGTCGAGGGACCAGAGGTGTAGAGAACTGTGTCATCTGCATACATGTGAATATGTGAGTTTACACAGGCAGAGGGGAGGTCATTTAGAAAAAGGGTGAAGCGGATTGGACCCAGCATGGAGCCCTGTGGGACTTAACTTATATTGTTTATGTTATACTCATTGTAACCACATCATCTGACTGGCCGTATTTTGTTTGTAAGAGTGCTTCTCCCCTTCCCCTTCCCCTGGGTCGCACCTGGAAATGAGCCTCAGCAGAGCTTGTCTCTCTAGGTTACCAGTTTTAAAAAAATATGTCATCAAGACATACCTCTCCACTGGCCTGACCATATCATTCAATTAGCTATGGTTCTAATAAATGTTGTCATCAACACTTACATGTGAAAAACATTATAATGCTCACTTTCTAAAGACTTTGCTTACATGTACCTCATGCCCACAAGAAATTGTACTAAGAAGAGCCATTCTGTTAAAATCATTATTTATTACTCCAGTCAATGGTCTCTGTGCACAAAAGGGCATAAAGAATGCACCAAAGGCACATACCTCGCCCTCACAGCTACACATCTGCAGACAGGTGCACACCACCTGTATTCATTATCACTGGCCACCTGTTGGCAGCCCTGGTGCACAGTCTTGTGTTGCTGGAACAGGGCTGCACAGGGGAAGAGTGTGGAACCCAGGCAGGCATCCAATCGGATGCCTGCCGTGGGTCCCAGAGTGGATCCCCTACATGGGCATGTGGTGGAGCCTGGTATATTGTGGAAACCCATGGAAGTAAAGGGACACTATTAGCACCCAAGAGCTTCTCTGACAGATGTCACGGGCAGGTGCAGCTTGGAATAGTAAAGCGTACCCATCGCCCACATGTCTGTGTGCCAAGTGGTGTATAGGATACAACATCCTGACCGGGGGGGGGTGATGTACCCAAGGGTGAAATGGGTCACAAGTCCATCCCATCCACCAACATCAGGGGTACTGGCAGCAGGCACACTGTGGGGATGGTGCAAGTTGTGCAGATATGCACCTGTATGTGTGTAGCGGAATGGGACAGTTGGGTGGACAAACAATTGGTGAGGGGGTGCGAAGGAGCATGTGGGACAGGGCAGGTCTGGATCTGTAGACAGTACGGGCACTCACCCATATGGCTGCCCTCAGCTCTCCCCAGCCACCCAGTGGGCTGGTGCATCATAGAGGGGCAACTCCCACCAGTGTGTACAACAGGCACATCCACATCAGGAGCCAGAATGCAAGGATGGAGGCAGATGAAAAGAGAATGCGCATGTTACACATGTACAGCACAACACTCTGTTCCTGGAGCAATGCAGTCCCCCTATGGGACTGCTAGCCACTGCATTCCTATGTCCCCCCAGTTGTGGTCCAGCAGCATGGTTTGTGTTGTGCCAGAGAAGTGGGGCTGACTATGTACCCATGCACCAGCTACCAACGCAGACCATGCTGGTCCTACAACAGTCACATCCCACTGCACACCACAGTCTGCACAGATGGGAATGCTACAGGTAATATCTGGCAGGCAATACCAGGGTGATGCACAGTCTGGCCTTGGCATATAATGTATGAGGACATTTCTGCAGGGAAGGCAAGTATCCAGTTGCTTACGTCAAGGACTATAGTACATGGGACACCTCTCAGTCACTGCCACAGTGCTGTATAGATGCCCTACTAGTGCTATAGCAATACATCAATGAGTGCGTCCATGCAGTACTAGCAGGGACATACAACAACATGATGTTATGGCACAGCGTAGCTGACTGTAAATGGGACGCGGTATACCGCAGTGGCTCCAGCTGGGATGTCCCCATACACTGGGGCATTTGCAGGGTTGGCTTTTCCAAACAGCCATGCCCATCACAGTGCACTGGGTGTGCATGGGTGGGATGCGTAACACAGTTTTGGCATTGTCCCCATGCCATAACTCATGCATCCCAGTGCATAGCACTCTGCGTGATTCCTTACCTTTGTGAGTCAGGTTGTGTGCAGGCACACCCCTGACACATCCCTGGCCCATGCATGGCACATAACTGCCTTTGCGGCCAGGGGATCCAGTGCACATCTGGCTGCCACACAGATGACAGATGCTGCAGGACCCCACTGTGAGGCATTCACACATAGGGATGCCAATACACCTCAGATATGCAGTGCATAGGCATAGTGCTTAGAGCCCAATGTGTTTTTATTTACCAAGTGATCAGTTCCACTTGGTTATACTCTCCAGGCATGTACTGAACCAAATCTAAGAAGAACAATTTACTACACTAACAGTAGTACTCAAATTCTTAAGGGAGATTAACTAGAAAGCTCATATAAAAGAGGGTGCATTAAGGGTTACCAGTCTAATTTAGTGGAATCCAAATTTTAGTACACACTCTGTATGCACCTGTTCCTCCCTCTGCTGTCACCTATGTGCATGTGCGCATGGCTTGTTGTCTATTCCACTATGATGAGAATACAGAGGAACACAGGTGCCTTATTTACAGTGGTGACGCAACCAAAATTGAGATGAAGAGAAAAATGTCTTGTCTTGCTACATCAATGAACATGTCCCCATGAACTGGTCAGGTTACACACAGTCACCAGATAAACCCTTCAAAAGTTTTACTGCACATTGCTCAATGAGAAACAATTGTTCCTTAAGGTCTTTTTAGCAGGATTACCTATTAATTCAAAGGCCAGGATATTCAAAGCAGTTGAGCATGGTGCAACTGAGTTGCGCCGGCGTAAGTACGGAAATACGCCAAGGAGCGATATTCAGCGGGAGCTAATGCACAGCACAAGTCCCAGTGCATCAATGTGCAACCATAACGAATGCATGCACAAGAGCAGGGGCGTGCCTATGAATATGCAGCGCATCATGATATTCAACTGCTGAACCATGGCACAAGTGCAGAGCGAGTCCCAGATGTGCTGAGCAGACCTGAGCCTATAAATACAGGCCACACGCACACCAACATCAGATACGCCGGGGCGAGGGAGACAGAGAGATAGAAAGTGGAACAGGACAGTGGAGGGGAAAGACAGAGAAGTTCAAGGGAGACAGAGCCTGAGAGGACAGGGTGACCTGCACAGGCAGCCACAGGGGTGTGGGAGTGAGGTGGCACTGGAGAGTGTGCCAGAGGCAGAGTGAGTGAGAGGGAGAGGCAGTCAGGGTGCCAGGCACTGCACCAGGGAGCCAGACAGCGCACAGCAGCCGACTGCCCAGGGGGGTGACAGGACAGCTGGGGCCATGGCCAGTGCACCCTTTCAGATGGCAGCCATAATGAGGGGTGTGAGGAGGCAGGAGGAACAGTGATGTGGCCATAAAAGAGCCTATCGGAGGTATGCCCAGAACAGGTGGTACCGTGCCCACACCACCTTCAGCGATACAGATAGTGTGGGCTGGTATCATAGGCTGGTATCATCTGAACCAGGTTATTCGGAGGCAGCTTTGTTAGCTGTGGAGTGAGGAGATGCAGGTAACCACTAGATGGAGCCATGCCATGTCAGTGGAGACAAAGATAACATGTCATGTGCCTGCTCACCACAGGCAACTTCCAGAGACCAACAGGGGATACAACAGGCATAATCCAGTCAGCCACGTTCCGGCTCCTCACACAATTCCTCAATGCCCTGCTGCCACATGCTTTGGAATATGTCCATTTCCCCAGCACACAGGCAGAGCGTACAACAACCATGCAGAACTTCCACAGGTTAGCGTGCATGCCTGGCATGCTTGAGGCCATTGACTGGACCCACATGGGCATCCACATGCCACCTGGCCCTGAGGGAGTGGCATACATCCACAGGAAGGGGGTCCCCAGTGTCAACTGACAGGTGGTGTGCAATGCCAAGGGACGTATCGCCAATGTCTGTGCCACAATCCTGGGAGTGCACATGATGCATTCGTCTGGCACAGCACTGTGCTGTGCCACAGGTTCAAACATAGGGATATCCCCACAGGTCACCTAGTGGGTGAGTATGGGATGGGCAAGGGGTCCAGGCAGAGCAAGGGATGGGGGACGGCAGGGTGGATGCGGTGGCGAGTGCACCAGGGATGGGCATGGGGCACATCAACAGAGGACACAGGGCTAACCATGTCATTCTCCACACAGGTGACAGTGGATATCCACTCAGGCCATGGCTGCTCACCCCTACAGGCAGTGCTTAATTTGTAAAGAAAGAGGTGCCAGGGCTCTGAGACCAAATACCAAAAGTCGGTTTTTAGATGCTCTGTGGTGAGTTTTGGGGGTTATATTGCAGAGAAAACACATTTCTGTGCCTGGTTCCCTACCGTTGAGTCCAGGGGAATAATTTTTTTTTGGGGGGAGGGGGGTCAGGGTATTAGAGATCCTGGCTAACTGCCGGTAAAGGATCGTGGGCTTGTATAAAGGGCAAGATGCTGTGCCTTGGCCCAAAGGCCAGGGGTCTGGGGGCCAGTAGGCCCCCAGAAGCTCTTTGGTTTTAAATGCTCTGTGATGAGTTTTGGCCGGGGTTATATTGCAGATAAAACACATTTCTATTCTGTGTCAGGTTCCCTACCCCTGAATCCAGGGGAATAATTTTTGGGAGGGAGTTACCCACAGTCTTCAATACCATAATTGGAGTCATTATATTGGGGACTCTGGCTGACCTTACTAAGCAACAAAATGTACCATATAGCATCTAGCATGGTACAAGCAGTAGAACCAATTAAAACTGAAACATGAAAAGGGTTTTATAGGTAAAGGATTGTGGGCATGTAGAAGTAATGGCATGGTGCTGTAATGACCCAAAGGCCAGGGGAGTGGGGGCAGGTAGTCCCCCAGAAGCTCTTGGGTTTTAGATGCTCTGTGGTGAGTTTTGGGGCTTTTATTGAAGATAAAACACGGTTCTGTTACATATTCCCTTATTGAAGATAAAGCACACTTCTGTGGGAACCTGTAACAGAAGTGCGCTTTATCTTCAATAAAAGCTCAAAAACTCACCGCAGTCCACAGAGCATCCAAAACCCACGAGCTTCTGGCCTACCTATAACATCATAACTATGCTCCTGCAATTAATTTGTTACAATGGGAGGTTAGCTGCTCAAGTAAGAACCACATTTCATCATATGACAAGGTTTAAGCCTTATTGAACCCCAGGCCACCATGCACCATACAATACCAGGCAAAGTTGGACCTTACTAGATGCTATGTGGTACATGTTGTTGCTTAATAAGGCAAGCAAGAGTCTCCAATATCCTGACTCCGTCCAGGTGAAAAAAACACTTTTCCCAAGGAGTCAGGGAGGGAGTTATTTTTACTTCAGCTTGTGGAGAACTAGGAAAACCTTTAAGTAAAATAAATAGTCAAATCCAGACAGACTGCTGGCTGAATTTACCAAGTTCAAATACACAACTGAGCTGATTAGCTCTCAGCTTGTCTTGAGCAAGCTCAGGCTCCAAAACCTATCAGCCTCAATGCAGTCTGTCTCCTTCTTCACTTTACTAGTTTTTAATTTTGAAGAAGAAGAGCCAGCCAAGGGGTTTTAATATTTTTTTTCTTGTGGTTTACTACTTATTTCTGTTTATTAGGTAGTAAGTCTCAAGTCCTTTGCCTGAAGCAGAGGCTGCTTCTTCTGTTCTGCCCTGCACCGTGCACTTCTCCTTGAATTCCTTAAGTTGCCTTAATGCCGCCTGCCCTTCTGATTTTCTTCCTAAATTGCTTCAGCTTGCTAAAAGCTGCCTTCTTCACCACTCCATTAGCTCCCCTGAATCAGATTTTGCTGTCTCAGCCTGGCTTCCATTCCAAGTTCCTTGAACCTCCTCTCCTCCCTCAGGCTCCAGCCAGAAGCCCAGCTACTTTTCCACCACCGCGGCTGCAGTTTCCCGAACCCTCGGTCGGCCCACTCTTTCCCAGCCTTGCCCACCCGTGATGCCTGACTTTCCTTTCGGTTTTAGCAGCAACCCTGACTACTCCCTGATCTCACAAGTAACTTCAGTTCCCCCAAGAGCGTTTTTTTGTGCAGAGATGTGAGAAGTGTATAACTGTAAAATTTAGCCACAGCTTGGTCCTGCTGCAACACTCAACTAACGACCCGGCAACTGTACTAGTCACTCCTCCCCACTACATTAAGTTACGCTGTACACAAGAGACATGCACCACCTGACCACAGAACAGTTGATCAGGTGATGCATGTCTGAATGAAGCATGCATGAGCAGTCGAGCACATGCAGATGGAAGGCAATCGCGCATGCTGCCGCCGGCAACCTGAACTCACCCCCCCCCCAAGTAAGTAGCGAGGACGAGCATAAGGAGGTGTAGCCAGCTGCGAGTGTGATGATCTGCACTGCACTGGCACTGTGGTAGCAAAATACAGTGAGTGAACAAATATTTATAGGGCAGTGTAAGTCAGGGAGAACTTAGAAGAGGTGCCAGGGCTCAGCCCCGGAATGAAAAGAGGTGCCGGGGCTGAGCCCTGGCTAGCACTAGAACAAATTAAGCACTGCCTACAGGTGCCCGTCATCCCCAGCAGAAGAACGGTACAATGAGGCACACACCAGCATGTGGAACATCATTGAGCATGTGTTTGGGATGCTGAAGGCATGGTTCTGTTGTCTAGACAGATCTGGTGGTGCCCTACAGTATAGCCCCCTCGAAAGCCTTTGGCCTACTCCTGGCCTGTTGCATACTGCACAACATGGCCATTAACCATGGGATAGCTGTCGAAGTTGAGGAGGGGGACAGTAGTGGGGATGATGAGGGCAATGGGCAGGAGGGAGGTGAGAAGCCCCCCCGGGAGGAGGAACCCCCCCCCCCCGGCTCCAGTGCATGGCATGCCAGCACAAAGACACCATCGCACGAGAGCACTTCGGTGCAAGCAGGTAGGTAGCACCACACCCACGCACTGGCCACACACACAGGGACAGCACACAGGCAGGGGCATGCATAGCAATGGGCATACACACACAGGTGTGTGGAGCAGGGATGGGGGTGACAGTGGCACACAGCCACCCACAGCAGCAACAAGCAGGGACCAGCAACACACACACACAAATATACCCAGGCACTGGCAAGTGGCGGGGATCAGATGTAGTGCACTGGTGCACAGGTGCAATCGGCGCTGATCCACTCTCATCACACCCATGCCACAAGGGCCAGTGGCTGGGCAGGCACCAACACAATCAGTGTGCGGTGTGACACACAGGAGCCACACCTGTGGTATGTATACACACACACACACACACACACACTCTGCCCATGCACACACAGGGCAGCGGCAGCAGACTGCAGGCAGGGCCACATGCACCTCAGGTCCACCACGCAGTACCATGGCCACCATTGGCAGCCACAGGCTGCACATCGGCCACAGGGGGTGTCTGCAACAGCCCCCCAGGGGTTGAACCACGGGACCCCGACTGCGTCCATGCAGGTATGTGTAGGCACCGGAACAGGCTCACACCAGGTGTGCCAGGAATGCCGACAGCAGAGCCTGGCATCAATAGAGAGGGTGTTGCATGATGCCAGGTTTGTGGGGTGGACAGTACACTATGCGGTGTGTGAGGTGGACAGCCACATCCGGTGGTGGCCAGCGGTGCAAGGCTATCCCTGACTGCACTGGCATTGCGATCCTGGGATGTGGTCGAGTCCTTCTGCAAGCATTGAATAGCCTCCAGGAGCTGCACAGTGCCTCTCTTGCGCTGCTCGGCCACCTGGAGCACCTCCACGGGCAGTGCACACAACCCAGCAACCAGCAGCACCTGTTGCTCCACAGAGGCCCGCAGCAATCAGGTGTGCTCTGACACTGGGTCGGTGACCAGGGGAACCTGGGCGGCGCACCGGCCCACTGGTGGTGTATGACTGTGCTGTGCAGCCCCCTGCTCAGGTGGACACTGCACAATGGGGTCCGCTTGTGGTTGGTCCCAGTCTGGCACCCCGGCAATGGACACTGCATCCAGCTGCCCCTGTCCCCTTCTGCCTGACGCTGATGCCCCTCCAGCCCCTGTATGCTGCCCAGTGGCTGTGCATCTGCACCACCACCACCACATGGCACTGCCATGGTGGTGCACACAGAAGCACCTGCAGTGGTGGCAGGCAGCTGTCCCACCACTGGCAGGCCACTGGGCACACTGCCCGAGGTGGTACTTGGTATGGGTGTCTCCCCCGCGGCACCACCATTTCTGTCCAGGCTCATGGTCATGTCGTCAACAGTGTCAGACCCCGCCCCAATCTGTGTCCCCACACAGAGGAAACCATGGCTGGCATCCTGCTGGAACACAGCCAGGGCCTCATCTGACCCCATGCCCAGGACATCCGGCTGGACAGCGGTTGTCTGCTGCAGCTGATCAGGTCCCTGGATGCCCGTGGAGGTGGATGGCTGGTCTTCCGGGGCTGGGCCTGCCTCCAAGGCTGCTGCTGGCACCCCTTCCACTGCATGCTGGTGTGTTGGTGCCATAAGAGATAACAGAAGTGTCAGTGATGCATGTCCCCAGGCCCAACCCCCCCCATTGCCTGCTGTGTGTGTCCATCATACATACCATGCAGTGATGGGCTTCCACCAGTCTGGAAACCACCACCCGGCACACCCTTGACCATTCTACATCACATGGTGGCCTCCACCAGCTCCTCCTGAAGTGTAAACTGCGCCAAAGCTGCTGGCCTCCCTCTGGTGGCTGTCCAGGCTGCATGTATGGCTGCCACCTTTTCCTTAATGCAGTGTTTATCGGTGCCCACATTCTTCTGGCACTCCTGCACCGACCGCTGGTGGCTGCCCTGCTGGTTCACACTCGCAGCCACCTCCACCCAGGCCGCAGCCCTGGCCGGTGGTGTGCCTGTGGCACCACTCAGCAGTGGCTCCCTGTCCAAGTATGCCTCAACCTGGGCATCAGCCTCTGCTTTGTTGAAGTTGGGACTGCGTTTGTGTGCAGGCCCATGCTCCTCAGCCTCATCACGTTCCAACATTGTGCTACCTGTGGACATGGACATGTGTGTCAGTGGCAGCAGCAGCCTACACCATCTCCCCCCCCCCCCGCTGTGCTGGCTGGACCCAGCAGCATGCGCAACTTACCTCAGAAGGTTGCAATACTGGTCCATGGCCTGTGCCAATCCGTGGGGCTTTTATAGCGCAACACATGCAACTGAGCAGGTGTGCAACAGTAATGATATGTTAATTTCCACAATGCACCACACATTGGCTGATGAGCTCATTAGCATGTAGCAGCTGAATATTGCGGCATTGTGCCTTTCGCAATGGGATTGCTCCGGAGCAACTTGTGGCACACTTTGCACGCATGTGCACTGCGTGGAATCGCAGTGCACATGCTCAGGTCAACAAGCTGCTTAATTGGGCACTGTACGCACTGTGCACCATGCTCGCTATTGGGCGCACGTGCGCACCGTGCGCTGGTTGGTCCCTGACCCCTGTGGTGAGCTCTGCCCCTGGGTGACCCGTGTACCCATGACTCTGTTAGGCCATGCCCAGTCCGCGCATCTCCGTCCCTGCGCAATAGCATATCACAGCGCATTGCCTCTCAGCCCGTGCATCAGGCACATGCACAGTCCACGTCAGCTTCATGCCACCATTTTGTACGCAGTTGATTGTGTTCGAGAATGGTGCAGCAGCAGCAACACTATGCATGGGCAGCGAACTGGAGCCAGGTTGATCTGGCAAATCTCGTTGCATGTGTCCTGACACACACACCCCAGCTCTTTGGACAGGTGCCACTGCAACAGCCCAGGGTGGCCATGTGGCAGGTGATCACTGCCACACTGTCACAGTGCACAGGGTTGCACAGGGGTGGTGAGCAGTGTCACCACTGATTCAGGGATCTACAATGGAGGGAACAAGAGTGTCTCCGGCGCATGGAGGTGCATGCCTGGCGTGGGCTGTTCCACAGCCAGGTGAGTAGAGCCACTTTGCATGTGTGTCCTGGTGCTGTACTGTGGTGTCGACCATGCTGCCTGTCATGTCCTGCAGGGTGGTGTGCTGACATCATACGCAGTGCACCGTGACATCATCCTCCACCACTTGCATTGTGCTGCCACCCTGTGGGCTGTGTCAGGTGGGGGCTCACCCTGTGCATGGGGATGGGGGTGGTGGGTGGCTGCTATGCTTGGTTACTGATGTGTGTCTGTTTCTGTTCCATTCCTAGGGCCTGAGAACAGGCATCGGGTGGCGTCAGCGGGTCACCAAGCCACAGCAGCCCAGGGAGATGGAGGTGGACGTGGTGGCAGAGGATGAGGAGGCAGTGTTGGACAAGGTGGAGGCGGAAGAGCAGCAGCACCACCGCCTGTGGGGCTACAGAGGGCAGGTAGGCACTTACATGGTTCTGTTCACCATCTGTAGGGGGTGGCAGGGGTGTGAGTGCAGGTGTGGTAGCCAGTGCTGTGGCAGCTGTCTGTGTGGCACTCTGGGTGGTGCCCGCCACTGTGGCGCATCCACCAGTCACGTGTGCCTGCTGCTGGTGGGGTTGGGTGTGCACACGGCCACACTGATGTTGCTGTGGTGCGGGTGGGGCACTATACCATGTGACTGCCAGGTTGTGGTCGGATGGCCACTGTGTGGCATGGACCACCGCTGAGCACTGCTGTGGTTGGCCGCCTTGCCAGTATGCATTGGCCCACAACCCTGTGGGTGGCCTGTTTGGGCCTTCTGGGGGGGGTATTCCTCCTTCTCATTCAGCGCTCTGGTTGGGCCGTGTTCCTTGGGACTTTCAACTGATCACCTGTTCTGTCCCTTGTCCTAGGTGTCTGTAGGGGATCTTGGCTGCCACTCTACTGCAGGCTCCTGCATCTGATAATCCTGGTGGCATCGATGACCATGGAGACTGTGTTCCAGGTCCGAAGGCAGGTCCTGGCACTCCAGAGGCAGCTGCGGCAGCTGGGGGTGACTGGGAATGGACGCCACTAGCCCTAATTCTTTTCCCCTGTTTCCATCACCATACCTCCCCTCCAGAACCACATCCCATTGTACAGTCCCTGTTCCCTGTCACCTTCCCTTGCTCTCCTACCCTTTCATGCCCCCTTGTTACTGTTCATTGTTTTCTTCTCATTGCAAGTCTATTTTGCCTTACCTGCTGGCGTCTGTGTCTGCTTTGCAACTGGCGTCAGGAGCCATACCGTAGCGGCACGGTGTGTGTCTGCGTGTTGTGCATGTGTCGGTGTGCATGGCATGCATTGTGGTGTCCTATCCCTTGTTTGGTGGCTGTGCCTTGGGATGCTCTTGTGGTTGCTGTCCAGGTTGTGTGCATGTGTGTCCTTGGCTGCATGGTCCTGGGTGTGGCTTGCTGGGGTCTGGCTGGGTGGGAGCACAGCATGTGGGGGGGCACATCTGTTGTCCCTCTACTGGCCATTGGTGCCACACGTTACCTGCTTTGTGCCATGGGTGTGTTCCAAGATGGGGGTGTCTGGGTGCTTGTGTGTGCCCTGCTGGTGGTGGCTACCCATGGTTTGCCACTGTGCATCCCTGGCACTGTCCCCAGGTATCATCCTCTGCCCTGGCCCAGGCCTTTTGACAGCTGCTGGGCTCCCACCAGTGCCTGGAGCATGTCTTTGTGTGCCATTGCGCATGTCCGTTTGTGCCCTGGTGCATCTCTGGTTGTGCTATGGGGTTGGTCTGGTTGTGTCACGCATAAGTCTGGTTGTGCCATGGCACATCCATGCAATTTTCAGCCATGTTGCACTGGCACATTTGCCATGCGCACTCTTTGAATATTGCATTCATTGTGCCATGGCGCATAGGGGTTGCGCTGCACCAGACTTGTGCCAGCCTTTGGCACATTTTTGAATATCTGGCCCAAAGAATATTGTAATTTTATAGCACAGCATAAGATTAATTCCATAAGTCTGTAAAAAAAGTTGAAATCCCTTCAGAAGGGAACAAATTCTTATTGATGCCTTGGTGCATTTGACATGCTTTCTTAGTTAGAACACATTTTAAACTTATCATCCAATGAGTTAGTGTTGCATAGCATTGTCATGCACAACTTTTCCTTCCTTAAATATGGTGCTAATCCTTCAGTTTTGTCTATTTGCTATTACTTTATGCTCCTGCTCATGGCTCTAGCTCAGGAGGGAGCTCCCAGTCCCACCCCCCAAGTCCACAAGCCGACGCCAACCGATGCCCCCAGGGCTTACCCCCTCTGGTGGGGCCAGTAGGGTCCCCAAACCCAGCTGAAGACAAAATCCAGTGTGGCCAGCACCATGGCTATTCAGGGGTTGCACTGGCAAGGTGCCCTCCATCATCCACCCAAAGCTTCTTTTTCCTCCATTGTGCACCCCCTCAGATGCGGGGTGTGCAATGGCGCTGGCATTGGTAGCATGCACACTCCCATATGCATCCCATCAGGCATCTGCCCTGCCTCTGACCCCATCTCAGCAGCATCAGTGTGCAACCCCCAGCCTCTGCTAGGGGCCAGGAGAGCACCAACCACTGATAGACCCCTCCCCAGAGAAGGAGAGCAGTCCTTAGGATGCTTGATCCTTCTCCTCCCATGCCAACCCCCGGCAGCCTGCAATCACTCCCGAACACAGGTCGCCAGTGTGGTGTGAGGTATGGCAACCAGCACCTCAACCCTCAGCACCACCAGGCCGGCTAAAACAACAGACACTTACCTGATAAGCAGGTATAGACAGAGGGGGTTCATACATAAATGTTTATGTATCCAAAAAACATGTAACATCCACTGTATCCAGCCTGTTTTCTAGAACATGCTTCTCTTATCTGATTGCATTTTAACATTCCTTTATGTTGTATATATATATATATATATATATATATATATATATATATATCATCCCTATATTTATGGTTGAACAGGGGGGGTTCTGTATTAAACCCCAAATTTTGAACTTTAATATTTTCACAGCTGTTCCAGCAGATTTGCACTAAATTTTGCATGCACAGTCTCATGGTCATATCTCATGACTTGGCAAGTTTTATTCTGGTTAGATGTGTGGATATGGAGATGCTGATAGCAAAAAAAAGGTTAAAAAATTCACTGTTTTTTTTGCTGGGTTGTTTTGTCATCACCTTCCACCCAGATGGTCTGGAATTTTGGTCTGAAATTTTAGGGTAGAAAGGACTTAGCCCACAGATATGCCTTGTGCTAGTTTGGTGAAAAATATTAATCAGTTCAAAAGTTAATACATTTAAACATTTTAGTTTCTGTGCATGCTCAGTACAGTCTTTTGGATAGCTTCCTGGAATGAAAATGCTCAGTAGTCTTTTGGATAGTTTCCTGGAATCAAAAAAAAGAGTTTGGTCCCAACGAAAAAGGATTCTTTTTCATTTGGGCCCAATCCTTTTTCATGAGGGGAAAAATCCTTTTTCATTTGCCACCATCTTGTTTTCATTTTCTTTTTTTTTTTCCGCCCCCATCCCAGCCAGCCATCCACACCGGTCCTCCCAGCCCCATCACCCAGGCTTCTCCCAGGCCTTACCTTCTCCTGTATCCTCCCTGGCTTGCCCTCCATGGCAGGGGGCAGGAAGGCCCTCGACCTGCCAGTAGAGATGTTCGAAATTGTGAACTTTCATTACATTAAATATTTTGCGGGTGTGATGTGCAATTTCACCTGCAGAAAGTGAAATTTCACCTGCAAAATGCAAACTTTCATCCATGGAACAGAGAAATGTTGACTTCTACAGGCACAGATCTGCCTTGTGCAGGTGAAATTTCACCATTTTGGGAAAAATTGTGCATTTCGTAGTGAAATGTTTCACCTCTCGCAGGTGAAATTTCACAACTTCGCACCCTGTGAAAAAATTCTCAGAACGGCAGAATTTTGTGAAATGTTTCACATGGTAAAATTGCTGCTTTCATAGCAATTTTGCCAGCGAAATTTAATTTCACAACATCTTTACCCACCAGACCGGATCCAGATTCTGGGAGGTGCCAGAGTTGCCAGGTGCAGGACCTGCAGAGGCCAGCAGTCATTGTGCACAACTGGGAGATTTTCCATGTTTCTGCTCAGGAGATATGATGTGTGCTGATGTCATGGTGTATTCACCAATGTCTGCCACGTCTCCCCACCACTGTAGCTCAGGATGTGTCTCCCATGGCCTCCGACAGGTCAGGCAAGCCCCATGCTCTTGCCCACCCTCCCAGAGAGCATGCTCGATCCCCGCCCGGCCTCCGAAGCCTCAAGCTCACTTCTGAATCTGGGTTATCGATGTCATGAGCAGTAGCTCTACCACTGCACCGGCGGGTCAGACATTTTTAATTTTTCTTTAAAAAAAAAATAAACCCACAAAAAATGACATTCTGCAGAGTGACCAAGACATGTATCTTGCTGATTGGGACTCTGTTAGGGTGGATTCTGGTTATTAACTGCTGGAGAACTGACCCCAAAATGTGTTTTTTTTTTTAATCCTTTTTTGTGACTCGTTTCCACTTTTACTGTGTGGGCTTTTTCTTTCAAACGAAAAAGGATACCCTGATATGGAGAAGGATTTTGGACTTAGGTTTTTCCTCAACTTTTTCCATATCACCTTTTTCCATATCACCTTTTTCATTCAAATGACTTAGTCCTTTTTCCTATTCCTTTTTCATTTGAAGGGATCCTGTTTCATTTGATATTTTCATTCAAACTAGAAAGGATCCCTTCACATGGAAAAGTATTTAGGACTTAGCGTTTTGCCGATTCTTTTTCAGTTTGAAGGAATCCTTTTTTGTTTCATTTTTTCATTTGATACAGAAAAGGATTCCTTCAAATGAACAAAGGGTTTTGCAATCTGTCCCATAATTCTGTTAATTTTCCCTGGTGTCTAGTGGCACCCCCCACCCTCCAGTCACTGTTCCAGTAATTGTTATAGCTGTTCCCTGGTTTCTTGTGTTGCCCCCACCCTCCGATCACCACCCCTGTAATTTCTAAAACTTTTCTCTGGTGTCTAGTCAGGCTCCTCACCTTCCAATTGCTGTCCTTGTATTTTTGATATTTTCCTTGGGTGTCAAGTGGTGCCCCCCACCTTCTGATCACCATCCTCATAATGTTTCATTTTACCCTGGTGTCTAGTGGTGCTCCCCACTGTCTGATTGTGTGCCCATAATTCTGAAGTATTTCCCTGATGTCTAGTGGCACCCTCACTCTCCGATCATCGTGCACATAATTATTAACCATTTCCCTGGTGTCTAGTGGCACCCTCACCCTCTGATTGCTATCCCCTTAATTCTTATGTTTTTCCTTGGTGTTTAGTGGCACCCCACACCTTCTGATCCCGATACCCATAGTTCTCATATTTTTTGCTGTTATCTAGTGGCACCCCCGATTGCCATCTCCGTAGTTATTAAACATTTCTCTGGTGTCTAATGGCACGCCACACCCCCTCAATTGCCATCCCTCTTGATTTATTTTGTTTACCTGGTGTCTAGTGGTATCCCCCCACCCTATCATTGCTGCCCCCGACTGCAATAAAGAAAACAGTCCCTCTATGTCTTTTTTTTGTAAAAAGAAAACAGTCCCTTGGCAATCACACTCCTCCAACCCGACATCCAACTCAGCACCCATCACCCTGCACTCCCCAGCCCCCCACACACATCCTTACTCACCTAAATAGGTCCCAGGGTGAAGATACACTCTGCTATGGGAGACACGTCTTACTGCTGGGACCACTGATTGCAAAAGGAAAAAGTAAGGTAATTGCGTTTCAGTGTATTTCAATTGGGTTTTCAACTTTGGTGCACAGCTTTGCCATTTTTGCATATTTTGACACCAGTTTTTCAACATGGTCTTATTGAGATCCTACCTCATGAACACAGGCACTGGAGCTATACAAATTTGGCATGAAAGGTGATTTCATGGTCACTTGGTGAAATCATCCTTCTGGTGGGATTTGAAATTTTTCACCATGCTTGTTCATGAGGTGGGATCATAAAAAGCCTATGTTAAAAATTTGGAGTCAAAAACTATAAAGATGGCTACATTATGTGCGTCCATTGAAATTTTGCTACTCTTGCTCTTAAATTTTGCAATTTTACATATTTTGGCCCCAAATTTTCAAAATAGGCATTTTTTTTACACCACCTCATGAACATGACAGTGGCCATTTTTTAAATACTGTCCAAACTGTCTTTTTGCATCTGTGGCATGGAATGATGTTGCTGTGGCTTGGAATCACATTTTGGCAGAGATCTGAAAATGTTCAGTATCACTTTACATGAAGTGGTGTAATAAGAAGGCTATTCTGAAAATTTGGTTGCTATTGTGTTACAAATGTAAGTGAAGGGGCTTCCACAGCAACATACATATTTGCATCTACAGTATGGAGGGATGGGAGCACAGGGCCCAGAGGGTCCTGCGCTCCTACAGGCAAATAAGGATATGATTATACTATCTCAAAAAAACTATGGATGCATGGGCCCAACAGGTAAATAAGGATACGATTATACTATCTCAAAATTTAAGGACATTCTTTGCAAAAACCTGCATTAATGCAGCATTTAGGGTTCAGGCTGAAGCAACAAAAGTAGGTAAATGTGGCTTTAGGGTCTCCAACACTAAAACTCCACCTGCACCCACAAAAAAAATCAGGGGTGCAGTCTGCCTTAGTGTCATCAACCTTAAAGCTCACCCCATTAGGTGTGTATGTTTCTGGAGTGTATACAATGGGGTGAACATTAGGATTGAAAACGCCAAGGAAGACTACATCACTGATTTGTTTTATGGGTGGGGGTGGGGTCTTTGGGATGGAAACCCTAAAGCCACATTTATCTACTTTTGTCACTTCAGCCTGAACCCTAAATGTTGCATTAATGCAGGTTTTTGCAAAGAATATATAGATATAGATATATAGATACCTATCTATTGTATATATTCATTGCAAAAAAACTTTGTTAATGCACCAAGTTAAGGTAACTTAATGCCACAAAAGTAGGGAATGTGGCATTAGGGTTTCCAACCCTAACACCCCACCCCAACCCCCCAAGCAGTAAAAGGGAAAAATATTAGGGTTTGGGTCTTGATGAATCACTGGTGGGGTCTTCCTTGAGGGTTGGGTGTGAACACATGTAACAACCTTCCTGAGGGGGTTGTGGGGTCAAAAACAGTGGGGGAATTTAAGAATACATGGAACAAACATAAGTTAATTCTAGAGGGGGGAGTAGAAGGAAGTAGGCTGTTGGTTAACTAGGATCTGCAGCTTATCCAATAGGTAGGGAAATAGGCAGACTAGGTGGGCCAAGCGGTCCTTATCTGCCATCGAAGTCTATGTTTCTACATTTGGTTGTCAACCCTAATGCCCACCCCATTCCATGCACAAACAATGTCACACATGATCTCCTTTCTTCACATAGGGTCCAGTGAGCCCTACATAAAGAAAGGTACAACAAACTGTGTTGGCAACCTGTGGCGAGACATACTTCTCTACCTTTGAAGAGTGCATCATTATGAGACAGTGGCTTGGAGCTGTACCTTGTGCTTCAGATTGGAGGCTAGGGGCTGGGGGAGAGGGATGAGCATTAGGGATGATGACCCCCAAGGAAGACCCCACCAGTGACTCGCCAAGACTCAAGAGACCCAAAACCCTAATGTTTTTTCTTTTTGATGTTTGTGTGGTGGGTGAGGGGTGTTATGGTTGGAAACCATAATGCGACATTTCCCTACTTTTCTGGCATTAAGTTACCCTAATTGGTGCATTAACAAAGTTTTTTGTAATGAATTTCTTTACTTTTTGAGATAGTATAATTGAATCATTTGCCTGTGGGAGCACAAGGCCCTCTGGGGCCTGTGCTCCCATCCTTCCATAAGTGCATAGATGTATGTTGCTGTAGAAGCACAGGGTCTTCCAGTCCTGCACTTGCATTTGTAGCAAAACAGCAGCCAAATTGTTAGCACAGCCTTCTTACTACCCCATCTCACGAACCCAGTACTGAAAATTTTTGAATCCTCACCAAAACATCATTCTGTACCACCAAAATATCATTCCTTGCCACAGGTACAAAAACACATTTTGGCCAGGAGTTGAAAAATGACAGCTGTCGCATTCATGAGGTGATGTAAAAAAAATGGCTATGTTGAAAATGTGGGGTCAAAATATTTAAAATTACCAAAGCTACAAGCGAGGATAATGAAATTTCAATGTATGCACATATCCTTGCCATTTTACATATCTTGACCCCAAATTTTCAACATAACCTTCTTATGACACCACCTCATGAACAAGGGCAAAGAAAAATGTCAAATCCTCCCCAAAAGGTGATTTCACCAAGTGATCGCAAAATGACCTTTCAGGCCAGATTTGCATAATTCCACCACCATTGCTCATGAGATGGAGTCCCAAAAAGGCCATGTTTGAACATTTCAGCTCAAAATATGCACAAATGGCAAAGTTATGCCACAAAGTTGAAAACTCCACCGAAATACATTGAGCTGCACTTATCTTAGTTTCTCATATTGCAGTCAGTGGTTCCAGCAGCAAGATGTGTCTTTGATCAGGGAGAGTGGATCTTCACCCTGTTACCTGTTCAGGTGAGTGAGTGTGTGGGGGTGTATGGGGGATATGCGGTGGAGGGTGCTGGGTTGGAAGTGGTGGACAGATCAGCGAGGGACCATTTTCTTTTTTGCAGATTTATTTAAAAAAAACATCGAGGGGTAGTTTTCTCTTTTTCAGATCAGGACAGCAATCAGAGGGTGGGTGGTAACACTAGACACCAGGGAAAGACAAAATTATTATAGGGACAGTGATTGGAGGGTGGGGGTGCCACTAGACACCAGGGAAAGACAACATTACAGGGACAGCAATTGGAGGGTGGGGCTGCCACTAGACATCAGAGAAAGGCAAAATCATTACAGGTACAGCAATCGGAGGTTGGGGGTACTACTAGATACCAGGGAAAGACAAATTCAATAAGGGGATAGCAATCAGAGAGTGGAGGTGCCACTAGACATCAGGGAAAGACAACTTATGGGGATGGAAATTGGAGGTTGGGGGGTGCCACTAGACACCAGGAAAACATTGAAGAAATATGGAGATGGTGGTCGGAGAGTTGGGGGTACCACTAGACACCAGAGCAAAATTTCATACTTAAAGGGACAGCAATGTAGGGGGGGGCACTAGACACCAGGGAAATGGTGTGCATGGCTCTCACTGCAGCCGCACTACAAGTTCCAGTTGTGGCTGCAGAACTCAAGAAAGTCCCGCTGTCCTCATACAGAAAACGTGGGTGAAGGGTTCCTCTCACTAAGCTGGGCACCCTGGATTTTGAGTGTCCAGAAGAAGTATTTCTGAACCTCATTTAAAAAAAAAACATCAGAATCTAGCAAAACCAGGCCTGTTTAGCTAGGTTCTGGTGTTTGTTTTTTAAAGTGACAGCATTTTTATGTATTTTGCTTGTTTTGTTAGTTTGAGGAAAAAAGCTACAGAATGGCAGTCTCACGGCACAAAAAATGTTTTTGTGTTGTTCCAAGCAAGTGATGAGAAACCAGAAAAAGGGGTCCTGCAACATCCAATTTTTCATTTTGCAGCAGAATGTTAACTCAAAAACCCTGTTGTGCATGCTCAGAACGGGAAAACACAAAAGTTGAAAGCCTTTCAACTCTGTAACCGTCAAAATATTCTTTCACCAGACCTTTCAAATACATTACCTTAGGACATGCCACATGTGCCATGCAAGTTTGGGGAAAAAAATCCATTCCATGTAGGCTGTAGATAAGAGGAAAAAAAATGCCCATGTTAAGTATAGGAAAAAAATTGACATTTTCAGAAAATGACATAATGTACATATATGTGGATCTCTGAAACCACACAAGCTGCCATCACAAAACTTTCCATGGATCAAAACCTAGCCTAGCTGTATTTTTGTTGATTGTTGGTCCTTGCTACTTAGAGCAACACCTCTGCACAGTGCCATTGTACTGACATGTAGTTACTTTATTTACATAGGGAGTCTTCCTGATGCCTATAGTGGTAAATTCTGAGTAGGTGTTTTCCCTCTTTTGAAATTACAAGAAGAGAATGAGCATAATAAGCCGGCAGCAGTAAGTAAGTCTTCTCTTGGAGGATGTCTAGGTCTCCTGACTGAAGAGCAGGAACTGTAGTGCATGTCAGGCAAGATCTGAGACAGCATTTGTTTGCACAAGGTACAGTACCTTATCTCAGAGTGCACATACAGATTTGAAGGACCTGTCTGTAATATTAAAAAAAACTGATGATATTTGAAACCAGCACTCTGTATAATGTCACACATCTAGAGGAATATTTAGAAAAAAGGATGTGAACTGAGAGGCTTCTGGTTACATAAACACCCGTCTGCAGGGTTTTAACAACTTGTTTAGAAAATCTAATGTGTGGCACTTTTACAAGAATGTTCAAACAAAGTGCTATTTTGATGAAAGAGGGTAAATTAAACTATACCAAAAAGTAAGAAGAATTTAAACTGTTCCTAATGGAAGTAAGTAAGTACCAGTAATCTGCTGAATTCAAAGAGAAAGAGTTGAATACAAACCTGCATAAATATGAAACCAACATTCACAACATACTGTACATGACAGAGGTGAGACTTATCTGAGTGGGCAGATTTTTGGTCTGGACTGTGAACAGTGCTCACAGTGGAGGGGTCATAAACTAACCAGAGCTCATTCTATGTATCCCAGCAACAGGCAAAGAAATTCAAACCATCAGATTGCAGAAACCAGGTAAGCTAACTCTGAGCACAAGAGTAATGATAAAATCAGACTATCAACTAGTCCCTCTACCTGTGGCTCAGATAATCAGATGAGTAGAGCTCAGTGCTACAAGTAATCCCCCTGCTGCAGCTCAAAATCAAATGACAATAGCAAAAACAGTACTGGATAGAGACTAATCAAACCAAGAGCTGCACAATAAAGAACACAAAAAAGCCAGAAATGCTGGTGTTAGGTGGTGAGTTCATTGCCAAAAGCACAAATACCCCGGTGCTTTGCATCTACAGGGATCCTTCCTTTTCTTTGCTGCACAGCTCTTCTAGCCATCACTGTTTTTGCTACTGCCACTGCCAACCATATGGTTGTTTTTTTAGAGGAAAATCAGACTTCAAAGAAACTAGTACAACTACAAAACAAGCACTGATAAAGGCTGAATGTTTGCTTACTTGTATTTGTTCTGCAGTAATTGGGTATAGATAGTGCAGAGGCTAAAATTAACATATTATGAACACAAGTTATAATAGTGAAATTGTCATGGTTGGGAAATAAAGAGGTGCACACATAATATTGTTGCTTTCTTTGCCTGTGACCTTGAATTTTCAGAGTAGTAGGTTTTAAGATCAACTGCATTTATGAAACTTTTCCCATTTTTATGGTAGTTTACGCCAAATATTTGGTGCAAGCCCCATAAAAAGGGTACCCAGGATTGCCACAGGCTAGACCAGAAAAAGCTGGTCTAACTTGCAGCAGTTGGCAGATGGGATTGATCGCCGGTGGAGCAAATGCCGCAAGTTCCATGCACCATGTGCTTGGTGCAACCAGGGTTTGCAGCATTCGCAGTCCTTTGAGAACCCAACCCAGTATTTTTATAATCCCACCTTAGGATCAAGACAGGTGAAATTTTTAAAATCCTGCCTGAAACATTATTTCATAGAGCGACCGTGAAAACACATTTCAGGGGGATTTGAAAGATTTCATCAACCTGGTTCATGGGGCAGGCTCTAAAAAAGGCAAGGTTGAGAATTTGGGGTAAAAAAATTTAAACTGACAAATTTATGAGTAAAAGTTCAAAATGCATTAAAAAGCCATTAACCAGACTTACAGTACCTTTTTTCAGTCAGTTCTCAGTCACGCTCCAGAACAGTATGATGTTGAATGGAGGCAGCATTGGACCACATAGGTAAGTGAGGAGTGGGGTGCTGGGTGCAGAGAAGAGGTCAGGTGGGGTGGGGAAGGGGGTCAGGGACCACAAAAGACTTTGGTGGATTGCTTTTTTTTTTTACTGGGATTAGAAATAAAAAAGGGCTATGAGGGGCTATTTTTTTTTTAATTTCATGAGTGGCATTTGGTTGCAACAAGTGTGGGCACCCAGGTGTCACACACAAATAAGGGGACATGAGAAGACAAATCATCATGGCACTGGAGGTGGGCACTCCTATGTCATAAAGTGTCCTGGTGGGCTGCTTTGGAAGTCCTTGTACATCCACGCTGCTGGGAAAAGAAAAATACTCCTCCCTCCATTAGTAGGTGAAGGCGAGTCCAGTGATTACAGCCCCACGTCCACGCTGGGCACTAGGACATCCATTCTGGTCCCTCCTCCAGTAGCAGCATCCCTCCAGCACTATAGACAGAGTGCCAGTAAGGAGTGTGGCAGTCTTTCCTCAGGGGACTCAGATCTGAGGGATTAGCGCAAGGCTGCACATGAAGTGGGGGTCCTCCCAACTGGAATAGGATATTCTGGGGCTTCAGGTTGGATGGGCAGAGCCAGCACACCAACAGACCATGCTGGAGAGAGGCTAATAGGTGGGGGAGAATAAATAGAGTTTGAAAAAAAAAGTGTCCTGGTGGGGGGTTGTTGGCAGATGTGCAGGTTGTTCAGCAGCAGCAGCAGGTAAGTTTGTGGTTGTTGGTTGCAGGGAGTAATTGGGAGGCTGGTGGGTTTTTTGGTTGCAGCAAGTGGGTATGTGTGTGTCTGGAGCTAGAAAAAGCACTCAGGAGGTGGGGGTTGTTTGGCAGCAGCAGGTGGATTTCTGTGTGTATTGGAGGGGGAGTAATTGGAAAGCAGGCAAGTTGTTTCAGAAGCAAGTTGATGAAGATAATGCCACTCAGCTGGATGCTGGGCAGTAACTTGTAAATGAAAAAAGATGCAGCCACACTGTGATAGGCATGGCTGCATCCTTTCAGCTACACAAAGTTACTTCCCATCAACCAGACTAAGCTCATCATTATCAGCCAACTCCTCATCGGCAAGACACTCGCATGCCTCCCGCAGGCTTAGCTGCACTGGCTACTACAGTTCCACACCTCCCTAGCTCCTGCTCTTTAAGTAGCCATGATATGTTTGCATTGCACATGTGCACAAGTAAACATAGAAAGAATATAACAAAAGAAAAGGAAAAAGAAGGTGACGTAAAAGAAGGAAGCAAATAAAAAGGCACCAGCAGGAAGTCAACAAGGGAGAAAAACAGAACCCAAAAGAAATAGTCTCTCTTCTGTTAACTTATCAGATTCCTTCAATGGGATTTGAGTCTTATACCATCTCCACTGTTCATATATTTTTAATTCAATTAGAACTCTTTATGATTTTTAGAAAAAATCTCACATTTTTCTTTGCCAATAAAACCATGGGTGGCAAATGAAGGAAGATATTGTTTCTGCCAAGTCTACAATATCATGGGAAAATCTTTCATTTCTTATTTTTACATTGGAGGATGTAATTCCGAATTAGACAATATTTTCAATCACCTATGACATTTTTCTTCTGAAGTACCACCATTACAAGGGCACTCAGAACCTGAAAAACTTGGTCTGGAAAATATGGCACACACATATCTGGTTTACCAACCAGGTGAGCCATCTGTCACAGCTAGAATAATGTCCATACAGAGACAGAGTTTTAAACCTGCCTCAAGTTTTTGTCCAGGGACACAAGAGCCCAGCCATTCAAACATTTCAAAAAAATTTCACAACAGGAGGTGGGCACTCTTCTGAGTGGCAGATAGCTTTTGAGACACCACAATTGGAATTTGAAGTAAAGAAATGACTTAGAGAACCTGAAACATATGAAACATGACTTTTAGAGAAGCAGACATGGGGGGTAACATTATGGTCCTTAAAAGGAGACCATGTTAAAGAAGCCACCAGGCTGCTAGGAGCCTGATATATACAGTATGAGACTCTCAGTTGAGATTTGACTGCTTCATACAGTATACTAATTTGCTATTTCTGTTTTTGGATATTGCACTTTGTAGAGGCGAGATTACCTCACAAGAGGCTGACTTTTTAAAGGTCAAGCATCCAGTAATGCCTCCTTTTTATTATCTCTTGACATGCACAGAAGTGTTTCTAGTCCTCCGTGGAGGCCAGTAGTTAAGAAATAATTCACGACAGAGTGTGTGTCGTGCTGGGATAACATCATGTCTTGGGTAGATGGACATGAGGGCACAGACTGAGTGCTTCCAACACCCAAGAAGTGATGTTATCCCACACAGCTACAGATCTTGGAATGCATTACTGCTATTATACAATGGCTCATTTGAAGGAAAAAAGAAAACAGATAGAAAACTACATTTAAAGGTAGCTTTTAGTCATTTTATTGCTGGTTAGGTAAAATAGTACTGGTCTACCTTCACCCAATAGGTGGTGCTTTTTTTTTAGCTTTGAAACTGGGCTTGCTCTTTCAGCTTCACCTCCCCACACATCAAGTTTAATTACCCTGGCCCTGCAGCTGAAGATGTTTGGGGGGGGGAACTGGCTGAAGATTTTTTTTTTTAAACAATGATGTGAATTGGAAAGAGTTGGGAGCAGCCAGTTCAAGACTTTGCAACCACAATGTGAACAGGAAACAGTGGGGAAACAGCTGGCTCAAGACTTCTGGCTTTCAGCTCAGATCAGTAGGTTGCCTAATTCTTTGGAGGGGAGCAAAATGTGACTGATCTCAAGTGGCAATTAAAAAAAAAGGAAACAAAACACATTTTCAGAAGAAGCTGCTTCGTGCAGCTTAACGGAGAAACAGCCATGCACGCGCATTTCAAGTTAGATTGCAAAGCTGTACTCATCGCCATTTTGTTAACTTATTTTACTTTTACAGTGTGTTGCAATTTGGGTTGCAGTGGAAAGTTGAGTAATTTGAAACTTTTGATTTTGTCTAGCAGTAAACTTAGGAAAGGGACACAAGGGTGTAATGTGTGCAATGATATGTATAATGCAGAACACGTAAAAAGGTCATGTGTGTGCCAGGACTAAATATAGTGATGTTGCACTGGGATAACATCACTGTCTCTAGGGCTCAGTGACCAATCAGAGAGAAAGGAATGTTCTTGCCTTTGTATAATATATGTTTATATATACAGTTACTGTGTATCTTAACGGTTACAAGAGTGTACTCTCAAGTTCTTTGGGTGAGAGAACTGCAAAGTTAGTCAGTGTCCATCTGGGGACAAATGACTTGGCACGAGACATGGCAGGAATAGCGCAGGGTAATTTAAGGGAGGTGGAGGACTTCTGATTGTATCACTGCCCTAATGGCCATGTAGTGGTGGGAGCTTTCAACCCAGTAGACTCAATAAACTGCAATCCGCCTTTTTTATTTTTAGAAATCAGCTCACCACATCAAGATTTGATTCTTGCTAGATCCTCTGACATGATCTGATGTCTAAATCCAGCAAATCTGGTATCCCAGCATCTAAACTAAAGACTGTGCTGACAGAGGCCAATATGGAGGAACAAATAGGTCATGGCCACTCCATGCGTAGACACACAGCCTTAGCTTTATCGGAAGACTTTGACCTGGATGAGGAGGATGGGCCCTCCAGTTCAGATGTGGCTGTACAACAATCTTAAATCAGTCAATCAAATAGAATCCTCATTGGCTGACCTGCATATGGATCATGAATCAAAAGTAACGACCAGTGAAACCCGCATTATGGAAATCACACAAAAACAAGATTCATACAACAGGATTCTACTCTACCTTCTAAAAAGGGAGATGTGCAAAACCGATTGGAAGATGCTGAGAACCGAGCCCAGAGGAATAACTTTCAGATCCATGATGTACCTGAGGGTGTGGAGTAGGGCATCACTATAGCCACAGACTTTATCCAACATGTATGGTAATCTGTGCTTACTATCCTGGCAGATACATCACTAGATACTGAGCGTGCACACATATCGTTGGGCCCCCGTCCCACAGACCCCACTGCATGGCCCAGCTCATGGATCATCCGTATGCTCAGGTTCCAGACTAAAGAATTTATTCTATCTGAAGCCTGGTGCCAAATGAAGTTAATCTTTAATAACAAAAAAATATTTTTTTGATCAAGATTTTTCCACTGATCTCCAAAACAAATGTCAAGCACCTTGTGCTGTGATTAAAGAAATCAAAGAGAAGGTGGGGATTAAGGCACAGCTCAATTTCCCAGCCTGGCTGAAACTACACTTAGACTCAGGCATTAGGATTTATGATTCACTATTGCAAGCTCTGCAGCAATTGAAAAAATGCAACATTACCTGCTCTGATCTTCAAATAGAGGAAATGGAACTGGTTAAAAGTGCATAGAGCCTGGCAGGCTGTAATTGAAAGCGCTCCATATTTGAGGCTTCTCTTTCACATCATCTTGCCCCAGATCAACATGGATTTTTGAAAAATCTATAACAAGTGGCCCCTTAGGACCAACAAGCAGACAAAAAAACACTGACTCTAAATCAGATCAGTGTACACAAGGGTTGAAAAAAACCTTCATGACTGTATGCAAGAACTTACAATATTTTTTTCCACTATGTCATTTTTCAAAAAGCTGAACTTTCAAGTAGTGGTGGCACTTTCAACTTGGGTTTGATTTCACGCTAAAGCAGCTTGCTGAAATATACACTGAGAGCTGCAGAGAACACATTTTGAGGAGGCTTCGGCGGGCATTATCACCTCAGAATTGATAAGCCTTTCAGGTGAGGGGTTCTGAGAGGGGCGCTTGTTTCTGAAGAAGGGAAAGGCAGTCAAGGTGAGCCTGGTGAAAGGGATGAGGGAGTGAAATGCATAATTAATTATATGCCATGATATAATGGGGGGGAGCAGCCAGCATCGGAGCAATGTCAGCATTTCGTGTGTGGGCTTGGGGATGGAGGCCGTGCCTTTTCACAAAAGTTAACATCAGGCAATGCAATGGGATAGTTTGGCATGTGGGGGGGGTACCATTCTGACCAGCCTAAAATAGCTATCCACAGAATATGTATGTCAGTCCCAGGATAGTAAGTTAGGCACTTGGGCTTGGTTGTAGCTGTGGGGGGGGGGAGGCACTGTGCGGGAGGCCTGGTTTTATTTCTGGGTCGACTCAGGAAGACAGTCCCTCTCCCATAAGTTATACATGTATTCTAACTCATGACAGGAATCTCTGTTTTTTTGGCAAAGACATTTTCCTTGACCATATTTGTTTAAACCTGGCAGTCCTGACATGAAGCTCTGGTTCAGTGATGGTTTTCCCCTTCAGGCCAGCTAAGTACCATGGAATCTGGATTTCCTTCCAGGTAGTGTTTTGGTCCTTACTGGCATCTGCTCTGTCACCTCCGGCTGGCAGGGGAGGGGAGTGGACATACTGGCTGACAACTCTGTGTTTGTTGACAGTGCCATCTGTTTGTCAGATGACTTTCCTGGGTCCATTGGATTGCTCCACGTTTCTGGTTATGGCATGATAATTGGGTTGGCAGACTATTCTTTCCCTATTATGGTAAATTGATAAGAATTGTGTACCACACTAGATTGTCTTTCCTGGGCGATGGGCACTTTCCCCCTCCCTCCTCCAATCTTCTCCCTCTACTGGGTTTTGAATTCTCTGCACTGTGAACTTGCCACATCCTGGTACAGGGACTTATATACAGCCTAACTACTGCAGCTTCTGATAATAGGTTAATGTTTTCCTCACAGCTGGTCTGCTGGGGAGCAGTAAAATATGGAATTTTATTCCTCCCTTAACACTGATAGTTTCAGCTCTCAGAGCAGGCTCCCGTGTGGTGACAAGAGTAATACCTAGTAGTCACTTGTTTGGATAGTGACTCTGGTTTGGCCCAATCCACCACTCTGGGCCGGAAGCATCACCCCACAATAGAAGGTTACAGGCATCTCTACTCCTCCTGTTATAGTGTATGGCAGAGCACAATTCTTAATGGAATAGTAGTGACAGCAAACTGCTGTTGTACCATCTTGAGTATGTCACTACGAGGGTACAAAATAGAATGCCCTTGTGCTCATGTAATCCTGACAGCCACACCGATCGCTCATTTTTTTCTTTGTCAATTTCTTGATGTCTGCCACCAATATAACAGTTTGAATTGTTTTTTTTTTGTTATTAATATTTAATTGCTCAGTTTCCATTTCTTTATGCTACTCTAATAATTAAAATAATTAAAATGCTAAAGATTTAAACAGAAATCAACAGAATAACTCGACAGCCACACAAGTAAGTGTATAAGTGTGAAAGTTTGCTCACTCTCAAGAAAAACTGAATGAAAGGAAATGCTGTTTTGAACAAATTGCTCAAGAAATGCTCCACTGATGCACTGTTGCCCGTACACCATAAAAGATAATGGATGGGCAACAAAGAACAACAACGCTGTTGTCTTGTACTGGCTCCCTTGGAAGTACGACTGTTATAACTATTAGTTGCATTAATAATATAATTTTTCTGGAATTACATAATTGACTGGTTCACTGTTCCCTGATCTCATTAGTTTGAAAGAACAGGGCTAGTTGTGTTACTGTTCAACATGCTGTTCTCATCTAATGATATCTCTTTGCATCACAGTATCCATCAGACAATTTCAGACTATGGCAAATATGATCTAGGCCAAGTACTTTAAATATTGGGCTTTTGCTTACCCTTTTCCCTTTCAGTGAGTTCCATATGAGTAGTTACATAAAATGTAAAAGGGATTAATTTACCTGTCTAAAGGACAAAAATGTTGACAGAACTGAAACGTACTAATTGTGATATAATCTAGTTATTTATTTATTTTAATTATTTAAACGTTTTACCAGGAACTACATACTGAGTTTATAACAGCTCATTTCCAGATGTGTCCTGGGGGAGAGGGGGGAAGGAGATAGCAACAATATTGAGTAATAACAATACAAGAAGTAAGATACAATGATATAAAATTACAGGGAGAATCATAAATTTATAGGCAATTTAGTAATGAAATATACAACCTATAAACCGGAGGCGGAAGTGTGTATAATTGACAGGAGGGGGCTACAATTACCCATCAAGAGACTGGTCCAGAAGGGGGGTTGGTTATTCTCTCAGGCTCCATACAGGGTGAGGTTTATCATTTATTTAATCTCCATGTCCCCAATACAGGGGTGAGAGGCTTTGTTTCAGAAAATATTTAACAAGATAACTCTACTTCCTTGGGGGTAATTGATTATAGGTGGACACTTCAACTGTGCTTTACAACCTAAGTTAGATAGGTCAAGTAACAACCTGGCTAAAAATGCAACCACTAGAATAGTTGAATAATATTTAGCAGCACTGGGACAAGAGGATATCTGGTAGGGATTACATGGTCACAAATAAGACTACACTTTTTATTCTGCAATGCGACATGCGTATTCTTGCATTGATCTATTACTTACTCAAAAAATTATTTGCCTGAACTTGAAAAATGTGACATTCTCTTATTACACAATTGGACCACGCCCCCATATTGCTTGTGCTTCACCTGGGATCTTCCCCTAAACAATCACTTTGGCAGATGAACTCATCCCTTTTAAATGATGATGGTTTCAAAGAGGTAATCACTAAACATATCCAAGAAACCTATATGAACATATGAACCCAGAAGTTTATTATTTTATGCAGAACATAGTCACTTTATACATACATACAGTCACATGGTGTACAGTGGGGAAACGGGAGCACGAGGCAGTATTGACTGTCATGCAAGCCTAATCATTAACACTGACATTCTAACAACAGGGCTATATTTCATAGAGGATAATGTATGGACATCAATTAACAATCACGCTATTATCACTTTGCATAGTTGTCATGACAATTTAGATAAATCTCGAGAGTGCAGTTCGAGAGGTTTTTTAAGTTGTCATGGCAACCACAAGAAGTGATAATAGCATGGTTGATCGATGCACTTACATTATTGTTTATAGTGTATGGGCATTGGTCTGATCAATTTAAACAAAAAAAAAATTTGTGGTCTGGATCCTTACTGTTAACTTCTCACTGCCACTCTCTCTCTCTCTCTCTCTCTCTCTGGGTCAAGTTGTAACTGCTGTGGACTGTTCAGTAAGGTCGGCAGTTCGGGAAACGTGCATGTGCAGATCATTTCTCATTGCTATATCATCAATGTGACATACCATCAATAGGTTAACAACACAATGACATCACATCGATGGTATAACAACCCTGTTAAATGATAGATTTTGGCAGATAACAATGTTGGACCATACGTTATCTCCTTCTTATGCCCAGACCCAGTGCTGTAACAATACCTCACTGAGCTGGTCTGAGCTATGGACTGTCAAGGCCTGGTCGGCGATATTTCTATGACTCCCCTCCCAACATTCATGGACCCTTTTTTATTCAAGGTATAATATCTGGTCTAATTTCCATAATATGGTGGAGTCAGGTGTTCCATCTGTTTTGGAGGCTGGGTATTTTGTTCTGTAGCTGGGCCGTTAATTTCTCCATCCTGTAGATATCCCAGACTGTATCCTCCCATTGTATAAGGATGAGTGGTTTTGGCCTTAGACATAATCTAGTAATTGATTTGTTTGCTGCCATAAATAATATTCCTAAGGGGTAAATATGAACTTTATTTTAATGTGTGGTGGCTATAGAAGCAGTAGTATCACAGAAGGAGTGAGCTGACCATATTTTGCAAGATTAGTTCTTGTTCTAGCCAGGTCCAGAATGGTGTTAATATTGAGCATGACCAGAGTACATGGGTATGTGTGGCCACCTCACAACCACATCCCCTTCAGTATGTGTAGTCCTGTGTACAGAGGAATCTGGCTGTTATTTATGGAGTGTGAGAATATCTAATTGTGATCTTCCAGTCGTATTCTCTCCATTAGTATGATCCTGTTACTTTATGCTGTTGGAACCACACCAGTGACCAATCTGCAGGAATGAGGGTCATAGAATGCTCCACCTGCCAGGTCTTTTTAGAGTGGTCTATATTAATAAATTGCCCCCCCTTTCAGGACCTGACAACAGAACAAAATAAAGTGTGCAGGTCATATCCCACTCAGGATGTTTCATATAAAATCTATTAATGGTGGGAACTCGTGGTTGTCCACTGTAAGGTCCATGGAGGAGGTCAAGTGGGGATGAATTTGGAGGAATCTGTAATGGTGCCTCATGTCCAAGTGGAATTCCATAGCAAGTTGGTCAAAAGACTTACACATACTATTATCTTAATAAAGGAATGTATGTGTTAAGCCTTTATTCATCCAAATCTGTGATTTGTGGTCTAGCCTAGCCAGTATAAAGCTGAGATCCAATGTCAGTATCTGGAGCCATGTGGTTGCTAGCTGGTATTTATTTTGTAGAGTGCAACTGATGCCAGGATCTAAGAAGACACACTGTGAATGAGCCAGCTGGCATTATGGATGCATTTCTGTTCCTGGGCCCAAACAATTGGACTTCAATGGATGGCAGTACTATGCATATTTCTAGGTTCGCTTATTGTGGATGGGGTGGTGGTTTTGCCCACATCAGGATATGTTTTAGGATGGCTGCCTATGTGTAAAGAATGAGATCTGGGAGGGTTAGCCTGCTTTTTGACTTTGGAAATTGAAGTTTCTTAAAGGCTATTCAGGCTTGTCCCCCTCCCCATGGAAAGCGAGAGATCAACTTATTCCATCTAATTCCATCTGCCCTTGCAGAAGCAGCAGGGATTGAAATAGAGAAAATGAGGGAGTATGTTCATATAGATAGAGTGCACTCTGTTTACAAGTGACAGCAGTAATGGCACATAACACTGAAGGTCCTCCTGAACCCCTTGTTCCAGACCGGGGAAATTATGTCAATAGAGACAGATAAGGTCTGTTCCGATGCTGACTCCTAAATTCTTAATACAGGGTCTAACCCATTTAAATGTGTATCTAAGCTTCGTCACCAGCTCTAGTCAGTAGTGAATTGGAAGAACTTCCATCTTATCCTCATTTATTTTATACCGAGGCAAGTCCTCCATGATCTTAAGACAGTCTAGGAGGGCTGGGAGGAACTGCTCTGGGCTAGTTACATAGAGTAATAAATCATCCACATAATATGCAGTCTGGTACTTTTGTCTATGTACTACTGTCCCTTTCACTGTCTCTGCTTGGTGGAGAAATTGTGCCAGAGACTCTATGTATAAAGCAGTAGTGGCTCTAGCCACAAATGGTTAACAGGGCACAGCTGGGGCACAACCGATGGCAGCCAGGGCACTGATATATTGTTACTATGGGGGAAGCTTTACACCATATGGGGCACCAACTGGGGCACAGCATTTTTTTTACGGGGCACGTGCCCTGGCGGGCCCTGGTGTAGAGCCGCCACTGGTATAAAGCATACAAATACAGGGATAGCAGCACCCCTGATGTGTGCCTCAGCTTAGTGGAAATCTTGGTGAGAAGGAACCTTTAGCTTTGACAGCCACTGCAGCACAGTGTGTATATATATATATATATATATATATATATATATATATATATATATATATATATATATATATATATATATATATACACACACACACCTGTTGGGGGATCAAAGTGAGGTAAGATCTGGTGCAAAAAGCCCCACAACACTCTATCAAACACGTTTAGGGTGTCAAGACTTTAAATAATTGGGGTGTGAAGTGGAGAGTGTCTTATGCAATTAGCAATAGTGTTCACTTAAGATTTTCAGCTGTTTGCTTTTTACTAATAAATCCAGATTGGTCCAGGTCAATTATGGTAGGTAGGATAGAGTCCAGTCTATGGGCAAGTACACTGATAAATAGCTTGTAGTCCATACTGAGGACATATATGATGTAGCAGGAGTCACAGTTAATCTGGTCTTTAAGGAGTTTTAAAATGGCCAAGGTATTTGCATATCTGTATGTATCTGGACAGCATGCCATTATAAATTTATCCTCAAGGGTTTCAGTAAAATTCCATGCAGTGATTCTTCCACTGCCTTATAAAAATCCACCCCATACCTGTCCAGGCCTGGGCTCTTACCATTTTAAGAATTTGAATCACAGATACAAGTTCCTGTGAGGAGACTGGTCATTGCAGAGATTCTTTCTGGTCTACAGACAGTTGGGGGAGCCGGAAATTAGCAAAATGTTCTGTCAGCCAGGCCTCCACTGGAGAGTTGTCTCATGGGCATAAGGTGGCATAATAATTCTGAAGGATTCTGAGTATATCTGACAATTTACTATGCACCTACCCCATCTGTGCATCTTTCATTTTAGTGACAGTCATCATTTTGCACTTGTGGCAGAAGTGATGAACCCGAAGTTTGGCTACCCTGCCCCCCCTTCATAAAAGGATTGTCGCAACCAGAGCAGTGCTTGTTTGGTCTTAGAAGTTAAAAGTTCTTGTATTGTATTTTGCATGTACTTAACCTGATACAGGAGGGAATGGTACCTCTGTACATGTGCCAGTTGTAGAAACTGAAGTTTCTCCTGTGGGTCCTGCAGCAGTTCTTTCCTTGAATGTTTCTTTCAGGTGGCATATGCAATTATTCCCTCCCCCCAGAGCACTGTTTTGACAGTGTCCCATAAAACTGTTTGGGGGGATCTCAGGGCCTTCCTCTTCCCGAATAGTCCATGGTTTGAGCACTTCTGATAGAGATTTAAGTCTCAGTCTCCCAGCAGCAAGGCAGTTAAATGCCATTGGATTTGTCTTCTTTATGCCAGTGTGGTCAAAGTAATGAATCCAGTATAATATAATAGGGTCAGTTTGAGCATCTGCCACCCATTCTATATGTTCCAAGGTAATGAAAAAATGGTGCAGTCTGGAATACCAGTGATGGGAGTTAGAATAGAATGCGTAACATATATCCAGGAGATGTAGAAACCCCCATAAATCAGTTAACTCTAGGTCTTTTAGCAGTTTCCAAAGATACTTTTGACCTGAGGTGGATGGGGATGGTTAGGGGTTACTAGGGTCATGTGACAGACTCATCTGGAAATTGAAATCTCCATCTAGGAGAAGTGTTCCTGACTGCCATTCTAGGGTACTGCCTGTGAGTTTCTGAATGGAGGCGGTATCACTTCCCTGAGGAATATATATATACTCCCCACTGTTAATGGCATCTCATAAAGAGTGTCTATAGTGAGGGAAGTGTAGGTGAATGTGAACCAAAGTGGGAAATGCTTCAGGATGAGGTTCACTACCTCTCGACATCTACCATTTTTATAGGTGGATTCTACTATCTGATCAAAGCCAAGCTTAAGGAGTTTCTAGTGTTCTGCACTAAGTATGTCTCTTGAAGCTAAATTAAATGCAGCTGTTGTTCTTTAAATGCAGATGTTGTTCTTTAACAGTAATAGTATATTTATTTCTTAGGTGCCCAATTCCGCCGACTCTGGGCACCTTACATAAAAAGAAAATACAAATAATAACAACAGCGGATAATAAACCAATTTTTTTACAGATACAAGGACCTGATTAGAGCATAGTAGGGTAAGCTCTTATAAACAAATAGTGCTTTAATCCTCATTTAAAGCTCTCAACGAGGGAGCCTCCCAGCGGTCTTGCAGCAGCTGGTTCCAAAAAATTGGAGCAGCTACTGCAAAGGCATGATCCGCAGGCAGAGAGATGAAGTACAAACTGGAAGAAGGAAGCTCTATTTAGGAACACCCCATCAATCCCAGTCTTTTACTGTATATACAGTACTACCAAAAATAAACAAAAACCTGAAAACACCACCAAGGAGACCGATTGTATTAGGCATCAATTCTGTCTTGGAACCCCTATCAGTATTCATTGATTTCTACATTAGACCTATAGTTGCAAATCAGAGGGACAGCCATGGGGTCCAGCAGGGCCCCATCCTCTGCTAATGTGTATAAGGACCAGTTCAAGAGAAAATACACACAACAGAACAATAACCCATTTAAAGAAAACATGCTATTGTGGAGGTGCTTCATTGATGACATGATTGTCATCTGGAAGGTCAGAGAACCAGAAGTTGAGGAATTCCATAATCATGTGAATACCAGGACTGATCACTTAATCTTTGTCAAAAATCAGAGCTCAGATCAAATACTGTTTGGGGATCTTTTGATTTTTATACAGAATGGGAAACTGTGTACTAAATTACACCAGAAGCCTACTGGCCAAAATGCTATTTAATCAGCCACTAGTTGCCATCCTACAAACTTAAAATGATTCAGTTCCCTTCAGTCATGTTATTAGAGCTAAAAGAAACTGTACAGAGTTATTGAATTTGAGGAAGCAAAGAATGACTTGGAACAAAGATTTCAGGATAGGCTTACAGGGAAGACACTATTAACAGGGCCACAGAGAGAGCAGAGAATATTGATAGAGGGAGTCTACTTACTGTAGGATAGGACACCATAACAGGGACAAACAACTGGATCAGATACTTTTTAGTACCACTTACAGTGAGTGGTTTTTCTCAATAAAAAAATGCTGTGACAAAACATTGGAATGTTTTGCAATCAACAAGTCTGGAAGAAATAGCTTTCTCCAAACTTCCATTAGTGGTAGCAAAAAAGAATAGAGTCATTGGAGCTCATGTTACCCATACAGACCTTAGGATTCCAAAGCACAATGAGGGCAAGTTTCTGAGCAGTTATGATCTTAAGTGTATCTACCCATGTGGCAATTGTATCCAATGCCACAATACCTATAGGGTAAAAAAGATTAAAAATGTTACTCAAGGAGAGGAAATCAAGATAAATGAGTTTTATCAATGGTTAAACTTCTGGAGTAATCTATGCTACCAAATGTCCATGTGACAAGATTTACATAGGGAAGACAACTTGACAGCTTAAAGTGCAAATAAGTGAAGGGTATATCTGAAGTCAGGACATGACGTCCCTAATAGCTGGACATTCTGCCACTGAAAAACATACATTGCCGTCATTGCACTTTTTCAGTGTGGAGAAGGTACAACAGGATAGGAGAGTAGAGAACTATGAAAAAAAATTGTTGACACAGGAAGCCAATTACATAGCTGGTTCCAGTCCATATACCCAAAATATGGACTTAAAGGTTGCATTGACTGGCTCCCTGTCTTATGAATTCTCACTAGTATTCTGGATTTGTCTATTACAATAGTTTAAAATGGAACTTATGTATTTCTCCAGGCAATTTATGTGGTCTTACGGATAGTTTATATAATGCTTCCACTTAGCACAAATACAAGTGTGACTATGTACAAAAAATGTTATTCTTCTCCCCCTGCCTTTCTTTTCCCTTGCCAGTCCCCTTTACTTCCAATATGGATGAAGGATCATTTGGCTCACATACAGTTAACATCTATTTGTGGATAAGGTACTTTTATATATGTGAAGGGAAAAACCAATAGAAAGAATTATGTCTGATTTTCATTTATATCTTTTTATATCACATTATATCTATTCATATTTCAAGATTATAAAATTTTTCTCTTCAGTGTGTACCTCACACTACACGGCACATTGGCTCTAGTAGAACTGGTCAGTTACATAACAAACATTTTATCCTGCTTCAGGAATAAAAGCACTATTCGAGAGCGTGATCTGAATATTGGTTGCTCCTGCTACCAGACACCTACAGTAGGTGCGAATACTACTTGCACCACTTAGTGCCACTACAGGCAGATCAGGCATGACCCCAAACACTTTCAGTGCTTGAATATGCATCACGATGTGCATGGCATCATCCCACATGTCTCCATAGGTGTGTGCAAGGTCATGCCCAATTCTGGTTACTATCCACTATATAATAGTGGACCTTTAGTGGCATTTGTCACTCTTTAGAAGTAGGACACTGGGAGTCATGCAGGGAGACTGCATGCAAGTGGTAAATCCTTTGAGACTGTGAGAAACTATAGCACATAGCAGAGGTTGGTCCAAGGAATGTTAAATGGCATTTGGCTTGATGTTTTGTCTCCATGTTAGGCTCCCTCTCAGTACTAAATGGGAAAGGCATTCTAGCAAAGATGTAAGACTTTTATATACAGTTAGTAGTAATGTATATCTCACCAGGATGTGACTTTGTGGTACTAAATGAGAAAAAAAAAACTATTCAGTATGTGAAATCTGATTGAAGGGACTATGAACTCTGTCATATATAAAGAAACTTTTTTAAGGTGGTCTGGTTTAAGGAGGACATCACTTGAATTTTAACTGGTGTAATTTGAGTGTGATGGGATCAGAGTGTTTAAATAACATTTGATGATTTGTTTTTCACAAATTTTTGCAGAAAAAAATATTTGTTTGTCATATTTGTACCATCATAATTTGCAACTCATTTCCCATAACTTATCCCCACAATTCTCCCTCCCATGCAGCCCTCATTTTATGGTACTTCAGTTCCCTATAACCTTATCTACACTGATCTTGCTACCCCTGGCTATAATCTTCTCCCACTAATTCCTGGCCCTTACCCCAGCCCTTATTACTCCCTTACACCTCCTAGTATTAGCCCCAGCCCCTGTCCAAGTCCCTTATACCCTCCCTTCCATGTCTTTTACCAGAGGCTGTGATCACCATTTTCTCAGTCACTCAAACACTGTGTCTTCTTGTCTGCATTGGCTTGCCCTGGAACTTGGAAATTTTTGGGTGCCTTATGTTGAGTGTATGCCTTGATTCCTCCACTGGGATATGTATATACTGTATTATCTAGTGTACTTTTCTTATGTCCTACCTTGTCCTGTTATGTTTTAATCAACTTCTGTCTTTTGATTATGTATATATAATTGTTTTAAATGTATCTGTTTATGTACCAACTATTGAACCTTGGCCTTATCAGGTCCATCTTGCAAATGACCTCTGCTCAATGATGTTCGCCTGAATAAATAAAGATTTGATTGATTGATTGTATGTGTGGAGTGAATCCACTGCCATATCAGGTGATTTTCACATTATTTCAGTTTAAAAAATTTATTATTAGCTTATTAATTATACATAATGTGAAGTCTAAATAACTTATTTGTTTAAGTAGATGTCTGAATTTTGAAAGAGTATATGATATTGAACTAGCTGTTATTAAATAAATGCAGGCACTATTGTAATTTCAACTACTTATGACTTATGTACTATTGTCATTTCAGCTACTTATGACTTATTATATATTTGTATAATGAGCATGTTTAAAATGTAAGGTAACCAAGGAATATTTATTCATAGAATATATTCAGATTCTCAGATAAAGGGGTAAAAACACCCTGAAATGTTGCTGTTTCCTGCTTAAATATCAGTCTGGATGATAACAGGTAATGTTTCATAATAAATATCCTTATGAAAAACTGTATTGAGAGTGGACCTGTCTGTCCAATCTGTTTTCTCTTCCCTAAAATATTTTGCATCAACTTCTATGGTTCTCATGGTATAACATACTAAGGAAAACATGGCTGGCCCACTTTTGAAAAAATATCCCTTGCACCTGAGGAAATGGCAATTTTTTTCTACTAAATTCAGATGATATAGTAATATTTCACTGCACAGCCAAATATATGGCAACTATTATAAAAAGGCAGAAAAGTTATTAATGGACTCATGAGGGAATAGATGGAATGTAAATATCATGGGGGTCATATAAATAAAATTGGATACTGCTGTTAAATTGGGGGGTAGATGAATTTTAAATGTAATAATGGTTAGGTACGTATGTTAATTGGGATATATAAACTGAACTATTATAAAATATCAACTCATCTTAGTAGTAATAATAGTCTTTATTTATATCTGGTGCCCTTTCCCGGATGCCCTCGGCACCATTACAATATAATAAAATGAACACAATCAGAGTAACCATACCAGTATCAAATAAAAACAATAAATTACTCCACTAAAGCAGCACAAAACACAATAAAACTTAATAAAACATTGTAATGTGCTGCAAAAAGCATTACAAGACCTCTCAAAACACCTGTTTAAATAAATATGCCATTTATCATCATGAATGAGGAGGCAGGACCATAACTCACAGGTGACAGAGCCACAAGTGAGTTACAAAAGTCCTGCCCGCTCACAAGTGATAATAAATGTCATATTCTGAGTGAGGCCATTGTGTGTCCAACTTATACATAGAACATAGAAACATAGACTTTGCCAGCAGATAAGGACCGCTTGGCATACCTAGTCTGCCCATTTCCCTACCTACAGGATGAGCTGCAGATCCTAGTTAACCAACAGCCTATTTCTTCCTACCTCCCACAAGAATTGCCTTGTGCCTGTCCCATGCATTCTTGAATTCTCCCACAGTTTTAGACCCCACAACTTCCCCAGGAAGGCTGTTCCATGCATTCACCACCCTCTCTGTGAAAAAATACTTCCTCACATTGCCCCTAAGCCATCCCCACTCTATCTTCAAATTGTGTCCCCTTGTTCTTGCACATCTCTTTTTCTGAAATATGCCACCCTCTTGAACTTTGTTGATTCCACTGAGGTACTTAAAAGTTTCTATGATGTCTCCCCTCTCCATCCTTTCCTCAAAGGTATACATATTAAGCTCCTTTAGTCTCTCCTCATATGGCTTCTCTTGCAGACACTGCACCATTTTAGTTGCCCTCCTCTGGATTGCCTCCATCCAGTCTATGTCCTCGCAGAGACGGGGTCTCCAGAACTGGACATAGTACTCCAGATGGGGTCTCGTCAATTGTCTGTACAGAGGGATAACAACTTCCTGTTTTCTGCTGGTGTTGCCTCTCCCTATATATCACAGTATTCCTCCCAGCCCTCCCTACTGCCTTCTCACATTGCTTGCTAACCTTTAGGTCATCTGATATGATTATCCCCAGGTCCCTTTCCATTTTTGTTGCTGTTACTACCTCCCCATTGTGTAATCTTCCCCTGGGTTTTTGTTTACCAGGTGCATTATTTTGCACTTCTTTGCATTGAATCCAAGCTGCCATACTTCTGACCATTCCTCCAACCTTGCCAAGTCCCTTCTCATCCTTTCCATGCCTCCCTGTGTATCAACCCTGTTGCAGATCTTTATGTCATCTGCAAAGAGGCATACTTTTCCTTTCAGTCCCTCTGCAATGTCATGTATAAAGACATTAAAAAGGACTGGACCCAGTACTGAACCCTGCGGTACCCCACTAGTAACCCCTATTTCTTCAGAATGGACTCCATTTACAATTACCTTCTGTGTCCTGTTGTCCAGCCAATTTTTTACCCAGGCTACCACCCTGGGACCAACTCTCAAGCTGGTTAATTTGATTATTAATCTTTTGTGTGGGACTGTGTCATATGCCTTGCTAAAGTCTAGTTAGGCTATGTCCACAGCCCCTCTCTGGTCTACTACTTTGGTCACCCAGTCAAAGAAATCAATTAGATTCTTCTGACATGACCTTCCCACTGTGAACTCATGCTGCCTTGGGTCTTGTGCCCCACTGGCCTCTAGGTACTCAACAATTTTTTCCTTCAGAAGTGATTCCATCGCTTTCCCTACCACAGAGGTCAAACTAACAGGTCTGTAGTTTCTTGCCTCTGTCTTGCTCCCAGTTTTGTGAAGGGGAATCACATCCGCCTTCCTCCAGTCCTCAGGTACCACACCATCCTCCCATGGTTTGTTAAAAAGGGTAGTCAGTGGTGTCACTAGTTCTCCCCTTAATTCTTTTAGAATTCTGGGGTGAATTCCATCAGGGCCCATTTCTTTGTCCACCTTCACTTTTAAGAGTTCTTTCAGAATCCTTTCTTCTGTGAAAGGAATGGGATCAACCCCCCTATCCAGAGTGCTTCTGTTAATTGGATTAGGCACCTCCCCCTCCTCCTCCTTTGTGAATACCGAGCAGAAGTATTTGTTCAGTATCCCTGCTTTTTCACTTTCCCTTTCTGTCCACCCATCGTCCATTCTATTCAGCCTCACTATCCCTCCCTTTGTCTTTCTACGCTCCCTGATGTACCTATAAAAGGTTTTATCCCCCTTTTTAACCGAGTTGGCTATCTTTTCCTCAGTTTGGGCCTTTGCTATTCTGACTTTCCTCCCTGCTTCTTTCTGGCTTCACTGGTACAGTTCTCTGTCCTGCTCCTTCTGTGTTTCCTAATGCTTCCTAAGTGCTATCTTTTTCTCCCTAACCTTCCCCGCCACCTCTTTTGAGAACCATAGTGGCTATTTCTTTCATTTTGATTTGTTTATTTGCTTCACACAAAGACTTGTTGCCTCTGCGATGGCAGTTTTGATGTTTCCCCATTGTTGTTGCTATACCCCTCCTTCTTGCCTGTTTGCTAGTGCTTTTCTAAGGCACTCTCCCATCTTGCCAAAGTCAACCCTCCTGAAGTCCAGTACCCTCACTTTTGTATGGCTTGACTCTGTAGCTGAGATTATCATGAACCACACTGTTTGGTGGTAATTTGTTCCCAGATAGCTACCCACTTCTAGATCTGAGATCCTCTCACTGTTCCCATTTGAAAGTATGACATCTAAGATTGCTCCCTCATGAGTGGGTTCCAAAACTAGCTGTCTGAGGCATGCCACCTGTATGGCATCAAGAATGGCCCTGCTCTTGGATGTGGCTGCAGCAAAGGTGCTCCAATTAATATCTGGCATATTCAGGTCTCCCATCAACAGTATCTGCCCTTTCTCTGCCATCCTAAGGATGTTTTCTATCATTTCCTTGTCCATTCCCTCCCCCTGACATGGGGTCTGTATCTAACTTTTGTGTGGATTGTGGTGCCATTTCCAGTCTCTAAGGTGACCCACAGTGCCTCCTCGCCTCCCTGTTTACTCTTTTGTATTTTAAATTGTAACTTTCAAATTAGTTCTTTTAATGAAAAATAAACTGTTAAGATTTGATTTCACTGCTCTGTTTTGAGAGCAGCAGAGGTCACTGTAATGTCATCAGGAATTATAAAATGGGTAAGAGAAATACTGTACTGTGATAGGTAGAATCAAGTCACATGCTTGTGCTGGGATCACAGGCCAGAAATGCTTAACTTTCTGAACCTCATTACTTGGTCCTAAAAGAAAAAAATCAGGGAAGCCAGTTTAAAATCACAATAAGGTAATCCAGGGTGTGTTTAATTGAGGAATAACAGCACTTCTCTGGTGCATAAAGCCCTTGGCTTCACCTTGGGCTTCACTTCCCGAGGCATGCCATTATCCCACAATAATGTGCACTCTGTCATACCTTATTGCAGTGATGCACAACTTTTTTTGTGGAGGGCCAGACTGAAAATTTGAGTCAAGACCAAGGGTTACTGTAAAATGGCCCAAGGTGACAAATATCCAGCAGTACATTATTAAATGTATACATAAAATAAATCAAAACATACATTTATCTATCTGTCTGTCTATCTATCTATCTATCTATCTATCTATCTATCTATCTATCTATCTATCGACATGTTACTAAAACTAAAATCAAAATCAAACAAACAAAGGTTGCACGGGGAAGCTGCTAGGTTCTTGGGGGTCACAGACAGCTGCTGTGGGGGCCGTTTGTGGCCCCTGAGCCATATGTAGTGCATCACTGCCTTATTGGTTAATTGTTCAAGCTGCTCTTCCAGTGGTTAAGAGCTCCTTTGTAACCAACCAAAAGTGCTGATAAATGGTGAATACTCACCTCTCGTGATGATAAATGATTTTTTATAAAATGGATTGAATCAAACAAGCAATCTGCTTGGTTAAAACTGGTTACATAACTACACATTAATTTCAGTTACTGCACAGTCATATTTTACTCTCTTTTTTTCTTGCTTTTCTAATTCTTAAAACCATTTTTTAAGTGCAATAACACACTCCAGGGTGTGCAATAATGCCGTAAGTTACCGCACTTCCTAGCTGGTTGAAGGCACTTGACCGCACCTTGTGCCTCACAACTCCCTGAGTGGGTGCAGTAATTTAGCATTACCACACACACTGTCGCATGTTATTGCTTACATCATCACTCCAGGTCCTACTGCCATGTAAATATTTCATATATTTGTACATTTTTTTGTCTTACCCCACTGTATAAAAGATATTACTGCTATTGTTCTTAATGTTCAGTTTTAGTCATTTCTCTATTAAACCCTTACAATGCAGCATGTATACTGTATATACATCCAGAATGTGAATATTTACCGAACATATTCAGCACTGTAATGTGGAACCTTATTTAATTATTTGGTAAAATCCAGATACACCACATGGAATGATTTGTTGAAATCCAAGGCTCTGATAACCTTCTCATAAAACTCTAACAAGGCAAGGCAATTTAATTTTTATAGTGCCCTAACTCTAGGGCTCACAGTGCTTCACAAGGAACAGTTTATCCAAAAGAAAGCATAATTACATAGAGGATAATGTATATTCCTCTATCTGTAACAAGTTTGTAAACTCTTCAAGAGGTTGTCATGGTGACATTCAGAACCTTGAGAGCGAAGCTTGAGAGGTTCAGTCGCCATGACAACCTTGAGAAGACATTTTCAAACCTGTCACAGATAGAGGACTACACATTATCTTTTATAGTGTATGGTCACCTATCTGTGATGACAAATTAGAAAATTGTTACTGTACCCCACATAATGAGACAGAAACGCGAAGACGGCAACAGTTTCTCTTGAATTTTACGGTACTTACATTTCATAAGCTTACATTGGATGGCAACAGCGATTGTGGTAGACTGGAAAAAAAACAAAAAAATGATCGGATAGCTCCAGGGAGAAAATAGCGGTGGACATGCTTTACTCTGGTGCCTGCATTTTTAAAATCACCACTAGCAACTGTGTACAGTTATGACAGCTGTTTAAAGAGACTGCGGCTCACACAGCGCTTACATCATTATGTGAAAGGTTCCAAGTTGTTGTGCTGCAGTAGCTACATACCTGGTGCAGCATAACAACAAGCTACTGCAGCATGACAACTTTTAAGCTGGTATGGATTTTTATGCATAACAACGTTCTACCATACATTATATCAAAATAAAATTAGGTAACTAACAATAATAAAATAGTTTACCCATTTAAACCATCAGTAGCCCAGTAAGAACTGAGTTACCCAAATATCAGACATTACCAGTTTACTCGGCTTCAAATGTCTGTACAAATAGAGAGGACTTTAGCCCCTTTTAAATGCCTCCACCAAAAGTGAACTCCTTAGATGGTAAGGTAGAGAGTTTTTATTGATAGGGGCCACCACACAGAAAGACCTGTCTCCAAACTGTTTAAGGTGGGATCTTGAGACGGCCATTAAAATCCCCTCAGTTGAGCAGTGGAAGCAAACAGTAAGGGATAAGGTTGCAGGCAGAGTAATGAGCAGGATTAGTTTAGCTTTTATACTAGGATAAAAGAAGTGAAGGATATGGCACATTGTTCAATAAACAGAAAAAGAACAGTAAAATAGAATAACTGAAGACAGTTTGAAATGGAAATGTACCAAATGAGCACAAAATAGTTGGGGCAACATGAGAAGTGCTGATAGAAATGAAAGGAGGTGTGCCTAAAGACAGTAAGTATGTGGCCACACTATATTTATGAAGGGTACAGAAAAAAAGGAATGTAAGAAGTAGAAGCGTGTTATACACATTACAAACAACAGTAACAGGTAACAGAAAGTAGTAGGTAATGTATACAGACAATGGCACCATGGGGGGTAAAGATCATGGAGGGAGTGATAAGCAGCACATGCCACAGAGTGGCTAATGTGAGGTATGATGAATGGTGGCAGATTTAAGGGGAGCAAAGATTGGGGAGGGGGAAGAGCAAGTGCCAGAGATTGGGGAGGGTGAAGAAAGGAACTGCCACAGAGCAGAGGATGTATAGGGAGAATATGGGCATTTGGGGGGCAGAAATTGGGGGCAGGAGGGATAGACAGCAAGTGCCATGGAAAGGTTAATGGGTGGCTAATAGGAATGATGGCGAATGGAGGCATACTTGGGGAGGACAAAGATTGGGGAGGGTGAAGAGCAAGTGCCAAAGAGCAGCTAATGTGTAGGAACAATGACAGCATGTTGGAGGGATAGATATCTGGGAGGGAAAGAATAGAGAACAGGAAATTGAGGAGGAGAGGGATAGAGACCAACTGCAGCAGGGCTAATGTGAATGATGGTGAATGATGACAAGTATGGGGAGGGGACAGAGATTGGGGAGGAGTAGAAAAAGCAAGTGCTGCAAAGCAGCTAATGTGTAGGGACAATACCAGCACTTGATGGGGGGTCAATATCCATGAAGGCAGGAATAGAGAGCAACTGCCACAGAGCAGCTAATGTGAATGATGGTGGACAGCAGTACATTTGGGGAGGCAGAGATCAGGGAGGAGGATAGAGTAAGTGCCACAGAGTGGCTAATGTTTAGGAACAATGCTGGAGTTTGGGGGGCAGATATCAGGGAGGGCAGGAATAGAGAGCAAATGCCAAAGCACTGCTAATGTGAATGACGGTGAATGGCAGGCAGTGTCAGCATTTTAGGGAGCAGAGAACAGGGACAGGGACAAATGTATATGGAGAATGGCAGCATGTTAGGGGTGATCAGAGATGGGGTAGAACAAGGATAGAGTCGGAGAGCATATCACAGATATGGAGAATGGCAGTATGTTGGAGGGAGAGAGATCAGGTGGGGGAGGAACAGAGAGCAAATGGTACACAGTGGGTGCCAAATAGTAGAAATATGTTATAAACAGTACAATAAACATCAGAAGTACCAAGAGTGACGAGACATTTGAAGGTGAATGAGAGAGAGCATTACTGCTGCAGAGCAGCTAATGTGCAGGGACAATGCCACATTTTGAGGGGGGGCAGATATCTGGGAGGAAAAGAATAGAGAACAGAAGCTGTAGAGCAGATAATGTGAATGAGGGTGAATGGCAGCATTTTTGTGGGCAGTGATCGGGAGGGAGAGCAAGTGCTACAGAGCGGCTAATGTATAAGGAAAATGTTGGCATGTTTTGGGGGGTAGAGATCAGGGAAGGGATGGCTATAGAGAAAGTAGCACAGGCCAGCTAATGTGAATTACAGTGAATGGCAGCTGTTTGGGGGAAATATCAAGGAAAAGGGAGCGCAAGTACTACAAAGCAAGTAATGGGAATGAATGGGAATGAGGGCATGCTGGGGGGCAGAGATTGGTCGGGGGGAGAGAGAGCAAGTTGCACAGAGCAGTAAATGTATACAGAGAATGTTAAGGAGTCATAGATGGAGTAGAACAGGGATAGAGCTGGAGAGCATGTCATGCACATGGAGAATGGCAGTACATTGTTGGGAGGGAGATCAGGGAGGAGAGAAATACAGAGCAAATGGCACACAACTGGTTATATGAAGTATCAGATGTGGTGAGACATTTGAGGGTGGGTGGGAAAGAGTAAGTGCAGCAGAGTGGCTAATGTATAGGAACAATGCCGGTATTTGGAGGGGTAGATATTGGGGAGGGGAGGAATAGAGAGCAAGTACAGAAAAGTGGTTAATGTGAATGACAGTGAATGGAAGCATCTGAGGGGGCAGAGATTGGGGAGGGGGGGATAAGATCAAGTTGCACAGAGTGGCTAATATATAGGGAAAAAGTTGCCATGTTATGGGCGGAAAGATCAAGGAGGAGTTGGATGTAGAGCAAGTGGCACAAAGTAGCTAATGTGAATTACAGTGAATGGCAGCAGTTTGGGGTGCAGATACTGAGGGGGGAGACTGCAAGTGCCACAGAGTGGCAAATGTATACAGAGAATGGCAGCTTGGGGGGGTCTCAGGGATGGCGTAGAACAAGGATAGAGCCAGACACCATGCCATGTATGTGGACAATAGTGGTATGTTTGAGGAAGAGAAATCAGGGAGGGGAGGAACAGAGAGAAAATAACACGTAACAGAGTAAGTGCTGCGCAGTTGCTAATGTAAATGGAGAATGGCATAAATTTGGTGGGTTGGGAGTAGAGATCGGGGGATACAGGTCAAGTGGGGAACAACAGATAATGTGACTTAGTGGGAATGGGGGAACATTGTGGAAGGCAAAGATTGTGGAGAGGGAGGGAAAGCGCAAGTAGTAAACAGCAGGTAATGAGGGTTATGATGAATGGCTACATTTTGGCATGGGAGCACAGACTGTGAAGTGGGAGAGAAAAAGAGAGAGCGTAATTGCTGAAGAGTAGAAAGTGTTTATGGACCATGGCGGCATGTAATTGTAAATGGAGTCCATTCTGAAGAAAGGGGGGTTACTAGTGGGGTACCGCAGGGTTCAGTATTGGGTCCAGTCCTTTTTAATGTCTTCATCAGTGACATTGCAGAGGGACTGGAAGGAAAAGTATGCCTTTCTGCAGATGACACAAAAATCTGCAACAGGGTTGATACACAAGGAGGCGTGGAAAGGATGAAAAGGGACTTGGCAAGGTTGGAGGAATGATCAGAAGTATGCAGCTGGATTCAATGCAAAGTGCAAAATAATGCACCTGGGAAACAAGAACCAGGGGAAGAATACACAATGGGTGGGGGAGGTAGTAACAACAACAAAAAGGAAAGGGACCTGGGGGTAATCATATCAGATGACCTTAAGGTTGGGGCAAGCAATGTGAGAAGGCAGTAGGGGAGGGCTGGGGGTATACTAGGATGTATAGGGAAGAGGCAACAGCAGCAGAAAACAGGAAGTTGTTATCCTCTGTACAGACAGTTGGTGAGACCCCATCTGGAGTACTGTGTCCAGTTCTGGAGACCCCATCTCTGCAAGGACATAGACAGGATAGAGGCAGTCCAGGGAGGGCAACTACAATGGTGCAGGGTCTGCAAGAGAAGCCGTATGAGGAGAGACTAGGAGCTGAATATGTATACCCCTTGAGGAAAGAAGGAGAGGGGACATGATAGAAAACTTTAAGTACCTCAGTGGAATCAACAAAGTCCAAGATGGTAGCATTTTTCAGAAAAAGGGACTTGCAAGTACAAGGGGACACAATTTAAAGATAGAAGGAGGGCGGTTCAGGGGCAATGTGAGGAAGTATTATTTCACAGAGAGGGTAGTGGATGCATGGAACAGCCTTCCTGAGGAGGTTGTGAGGTCTAAAACTGTGGGAGAATTCAAAAATGCATGGGACAGACATAAGGCAATTCTTGTGGGGGTAGGAAGAAATAGGCTGTTGGTTAACTAGGATCTGTGGCCTATCCTGTAGGTAGGGAAATGGGCAGACTAGATGGGCCTAGCGGTCCTTATCTGCAGTCAAAGTCTATGTTTCTATGTTTCTATGTTGTTGTTGGGATCAGAGATCATGGAGAGATAGAGAACAAGTGGAAAGAAGCAGAACATGTGTTTCGGGGTGGAATGACAGAGCTCGAAGAGGGCTGCAATTAGGAAGTGCCGCTGAGCAGCAAATGTAAAGTAAGGTAGAATGCCATTGGGTGTGATCACTGCAGAGTACTGTGTGTTGAACGCACTGGGCAGAAACACAAAAGTGGAACTGAAAGCAGGGACAAGGTTTCATGCATGTCTTAGGACTGCTCAAGAAACCCCTTTATTTGTTTCATGCTAGGCACTGCACAAGAAATCCCTCTATTTTGCATTTCCCACTCTTGTGACTGGCCAAAGTCTTTCAAAAGAAGAGAGAAGATGAAATTAGAAAGCAGGTTCAGTATTGGGAAGCTGTGCACTGTGAAGAAGGAATGCTCCCCCAGAATCATCCTAGAGTTCAGACTAATCCCAATGTATTCATTCAGTTTTCTTCCTGGGTACTGTATATGTTTTGAGTTTTGTTTATGTTGTAATGACCAAAATGCTTTAATTACAGTGTTCAAAACACAGGTAAGCAGAGTAACACAGCTCCTTACCTACTGTGATCAGTGAGCATAGGAACATGTTAGAACATGCTTTTTACCATGTATAAGAATACATTAATTCCATGAGTTGCAAGCACGGCATAATGAGTATGCAGATGGTGTAAGCTGTGCAACAGCTCTGCCATTCCCTGTGAAACAAAGCACAAAACTGTACCACTTACAAGGTAACAATGCAAGCAGAGGTAACAGAAGTGGCAAGTACTTCAGTATCAGCCATAGGTACAGGTGGTTGAAGCATTGCAGCTAGTAATATAATGGTAAGTAGAGTTACATATTGCAGCTAGTAATACAATGGTACATAGAGTTACCAGAATAGGAGCAGAGGAGCAGAGTGGGAGCTAGCAAGAACATACACTATAGGACGGTGACGTAGCCATGCCCTGGTGGTCATTTGCATTTTCAGGCGGGACCATAGGAGTCTATTGTCACATATACGAACCCTCTAGGGCAACAATACCAGGGAGGTAAATGTTCAGGTGAGATACAGGAGCGTCTGAGAAAATCAGGGACAGTCACAGACTGAATCTTGGGTGATTAGGTCTCGGAGGTGGTATTTAAACAGGCCAAGTTTAGGCTCTATGAGGAGGGAATTCAGGAGGGACTTCAGCCAGCTAGGAGCCAGGTACTTAAATGTTCTTTGGCCCAAGGACATTTTGCAATGGGGTATCCAGAAGTGGGTAGTTGCAGTTTGCCGTGTGTGGTGGGTGGACAGGGGTACTTGGAGTAAAGGGGTGAGAGCAGGAGGAAGTAGTCTAGCAGTTATTTTTTTAGCAAAAAGGCAGGTATGATATTTTAGCCTCCCATCAAAGTTAAGCCAGTTGGTAGAGGTGTAAAGAGTACAGTTATGCATGAGCCTATCGCAGCCAGTGGCTAGCCGACAGGCCTTATTTAGGGCTAACCTAATTTTGTTGAGGTGCGTGTTGTCAGAGGCTCCATATACTATGATACCATAGTCAATGAGGGATAGTATAGAAGATGATACAGCTAGATGTAGGGCTTCTGAGGGGGAGGCAGTGTTTGTACCGGTGTAGCAGACCAATACAAACATTGACAGTGGAGCACAGATTTTGGATATGATCATAGTAAGTGAGCCTTGAATCCAGGGTGATATCCAGATATTTGAATGAGGTGACCTGCTCATGGGGTTGGTTTGTGAGCATAGAATGAGCAGGGGGTAGCCTATGATTTTTGTTTTTGGCACGTGTAAATGTAAATAGATTTTTTTTTTTGTAGTTGAGAACTAATCTATGCCGAACAAACCAGGATTCAGCGTCTGAGAAAGATTTCTGGAGGGCATTTCAGAGAGTGGTGTGGTCAGTTTGGGAGCTGTAGAGGACAGCGTCATCTGTGTATAGAAGTAGCTTCCCAGAACATTCCTTGGGAAGGGAGTTGAGGAAAAGGGAAAATAGCAGGGGGCCCAGGATGGAGCCCTGAGAGACCCCCGAGCTGACTAGTAAAGGTGTAGATTTTGTTTGGGCAATTCTAACTGTCTGGGTTCTCTTGGATAGATAGCTAGCAAACCAGCCAGTGGTCTCGGCAACAGGCCTATCTGTGAGAAGAAGTCCAAGAGAAGCGTGTGGTGCACCTTATCAAGTGCCTTGGAGTGGTCTATGAAAACAGCACCAGCAGTGTGGCCTAGGTCAAGTGATATGGGGAGAGCATTAGTGAACTCCTGTAGGGCTGTGATAGTGCTGTGGTTATATCAGAAGCCATGCTGCTCGGGACATAGTAGGCTATATTTGAACAGGTATTTGGTTAGCTGGGTGGCTACAATTTTCTCCAGGGCTTCGGGGGGGGGCAAGATTGAGATGGGGTGGTAGTTCCCTGGCTGGGTGTGGTCTCCACTTTAAAGGATGGGTGTGATGAGGGCAGATTTCCACCTGGAGGGAAACTGGCCCAGTGAAAGTGAGTGGTTCAGGAGCATGGTGAGTGGGAGGAGGACTTCATTAAAGGTGAGCCTAAGTAGCTTGAGATCAAGTGTGTCGCTACTAAAGTGTGATTTGCTGAGTGCTTTGAGAAGAAAAGGGATGGCTTCACACTGTGAGACCATTTTGAAATGGAACATGGGGGTAGTGTGGGAGACAGAGGGCAAAGGTGGGGTGGGGAGAAGAAATTGGGAGGGAGGACACTACTGAAGTCAGAGAAGGAGACATTAAATGTGTTAGCAATCACAGTGGGGTCTGTGGTGATAGACCCATTGACCCAGAGTTGGTATGGGGTGCAGAAGAAGCTTTGCCACTGATCTCCTTGAGGGAGTCCCAGAACTTGCATCCAGAGCCCCTGGATATACTTACTTGAACAATATTCACTTATTGTCAGTATCAATGCTGAAAAGGCATTTGATTGGGATTGGGTTGCTTGGAAATTTCTTTATGCTACCTTATAACAATTTGGCTTCCCTGATAAATTTGTAGGCCTTGTGTCTAGCTTTTATATGAATCCTCAAGTGTTTATTAAGGTGAAGGGACACATAAATATCCCCCATTTAGACTGTAAGGAGGAACTCCACAGGGGTGTCATTTGTACCCTCTCACCTGCAAGTTACATAGAGACCCTTGTACTGGAAGTTTGAGAAAATGTAAAATTCACAAGTAGAGACACAGTACGAGTGGAATTCCTCCTGCTGTAGCAATGTATGCAAATGACATCCTTCTTTAGTATCCCAACCAGATGAGACACTGTGGGTCATAATCTCTGAGGCACTCCAATTCTTTACAGACTGGGTTATGTCCACCTGATAGGGTGATGATGCACATGTGACTTCAAAGGTGAAATCTGACCTACCTTGGGCTTCTTCCTAGTCCTAAAATCCTCAGTTTTACATGTGCATAGAACTAGGCTGCAAGCACAATCACAGAGCTCCTGTCTTTCAGGATTATGTTAACCTTTATTTACCAGTTCCCTGTATTTACTAATTTTATAAGGTACACACCATGTTTCATCTCTGGCTTTGTGACCTCTTCACTATCACTAACTTTTTGGTGGGATTTTACCTTTTTAACTGCTTCTTTTTGGCTTAGTTCCTCTGGTTATTTGTGACTTGGGGATTACCCAAACTCTTGTGAGAGCCAGCAGCAGGTGAGTGATGTTGAGTAGCAGGGAATTAGAAATTATGATACCGTGATCCCCTTTGCCTTGCCTGGAAATGTGTTAATTGCCCATATCAGAAAATTCAGTTAGAATATGTCACCTTCCTGAATTTTTTTTCTCCTATTTCTGCTCAAGCCTGCCCCCTCCCTACCTGGGATGGCATCTGCCTAAAGCATGTGCGACTCTTTTCAGTGGTCACATGCAGCATAGCATGGTTGCAAGCTGGAGGAGTGCTCCCCTTCTGTAGTGGGCCACTCCTAGCCTGGAAATGTGGCCGTGTGCTTAGCAATCACCTGGAGCCCTTGCCAGTAGCTCTGGGGATGAAGCTCTGTACCCCTTCCCTGTAAAAGGTCTACAAGGGAAGAGGGAAGAGGAATGGAAATAGGCAAATTGTGGAGTACCAGTAATGTCAAGCTTGGCATTGACCCACTCAGTTGACTTGGCAGACACCATCTTATTCCAGGGTACTTCAAGCATGTGCATTTCAGGATTCACCATCTTGGCCTGGGTGCCTTCATGCCCACTGAGCCATGGCGAGTTCATGTGGACTGATGCCAACATCATGACACTGCGATATCAGTGCTCCCACTCTCTAGCACACTGCGCATGCACATACACCAAGTGCCATGTTGGTGAGGTGCCACATAGGCATGCTGACTAGCACCACACCTAACTCACTTCACAAACTCCCCAGCCAGTTTCCTACTGTAAGCTGAGTTGAGATTCCAGACCCTACATCTCTGCTGTTGTCTGGGCCATGATTGTGCTAATAGCACTAGTTCTCCACTGGACCTCAGACACCCTTACAGCTGGAAGTGGCACAACCACATCACTTCCAGCAACCAAGCTGATCCCAACAATGACTGTCTGAGGCAGGAAGTGACCTGACTCTTGTCACTTCTGGCCACTATTTCATATAGGACTAAAACCAGCAGACATCTTGAACAGGTCACAGTGTTATATCAGCCCAGAAGTGACCTGACTTGCATCATTTCTGCTCAGACAGACTGATAGGACTAGCAGCCTAAGCTCTACTGGGGTCACTGAAGCAGCACTACAGTTCCTCTGGCACCCCAGCCAGCAGACTTTCAATGTGAATAATTATAATAATGTTGTACAAAAGTTGCATGTGTGATAGGCCACTGATCACGCTCTCCCTCTTCATTGTGTCTTTACAGGCATCATGGTCAAAGCAGAGAAGGTCTGCGTTCCACTCCTGCCTTCTCGCCCAGTCCACTGTGTCCCATATGCTCTTCACATGACACAGACACTTTGTAGTTGGTGTTTAGCAATGAGGAGACCACCAGTCCCTCTCTGCAGTTCACTCCCCCTGCCACAGTACCTCCTGGAGTGGATCCACCACCTAACAACCGTTTGTCAGTGCCGAATATTTACATGCATGTTGCATCAGGTAGGGTTTGTTTGTATTGTAGAGAATGATGAAGGCTGGCTACACCAAGTAAACTTAAAAATAAGAAGCACTTGCCCAAAGTTATAATTCTGTAGCAAAATTTGCCACTTTTCAACAGTATGTTTTTGTATCAGCCTTTACAACATGACAAAATCAACCCAGGTTGGTAACCTACAATGGCAGCGGAAGTATTAGATCTGAACATTGCAATAATTGCTGCAATAAGTGGAGCAAATATTTAAAACACCCTAAAATAATATGAACGTTGACCTGTCCATGTGGACTTTGTTATATCCACCAGCAAACTGGCTACACTAAGTTTTCTTAAACATTTAGCTGGCCTGCCGGCACTATGGCAGTGCTACTGCTCAGAACGCTGATGAGCTGAGTTTGGAAGCGAACCCAGGTATCAGAGACTAGGCTGGGGGGAGAGGATTGAGTATCTTAGGGAGTGCTATAGGAGAACAACCAGTGCTCCACTGGCCCCTGGTAATATGAAGTACCAGATGTGGTGAGACACCCTGGTAGATGCCAGGGGTCCGATAGCTGGAGCAGTCCAGATTGGGGAGGCATGGCAGATGTGAGCATGCATGCCATCACGTCATTGCATGCCATGCCTCCCAGGGGACAACAGTGGAAAAATGCCAGACTGAGCAGGATGCCATCCACCTCACGCTGCAGGCCCCGCACTGTTGAAACATGACACTCCCTGGACACCCAGCTGAAGATCTGCCAGGGGGAATGGAGTCCCCCCAAAGGCCTTGACCTGAGGGGTAAGCCAGGGAGGAATACTGGGAGAGGTAAGTCCCGGGGAGATGGTTGACAGGGCTGGGCACAAGGTAAAGCCGATGAGGGCCAGTCCAGCAGTGGGAGGAAAAAGCATGCTAAAGAAAAAAAAGTTTGCTCAGACACTGCTCAGCTGGTGATGGGCTTGGGGTTCAACTGATTGTAGTGTGTACCATACTGGGGCAGGTAATTGTCACTGCAGAATGACATGGTGGGCTGACAGCAAGCAGAACATGAAAAGAAACAAAAACAAGCTGATTTCTCTGCAAAGTGGTCAAAACACCCCTGAGGAGTGCAAACTACTAGGTATATTAAAGAGGAGCAGTCAAAGATATACACAGCTGAGTATCACTCAGTAAGGGAGCTATTAGCCTAAACACACAATTCATAACAAATAAAGTGTTAACATACCTAGAAAAAATAGTTTTATTACTATGTTCAGTGCACCCTCCATTTCATGCCTCAGATAATCCCACAGCCCATTCACTGACCCAGAAATAATACATTTGATGGCTTCTGTGTTTGTGTTAGTTACAGCACTGAATGTAAGTAGTTCAGTGCAGAGGGCATTTTAGAGGGCTCCCATGGAGTTGTATGTAAAGGCATCATAAATCCTTGTTTAATATTACTTAGAGTGGCAGCAAAATTCATCAGAAAATATAAAACAATGTGATTTATATGAAAGTAATCACTTATTACTGAGCTTTTGTTCTGATTCCATAGTCTGTGCAGCACAGAATGTAAGCAGTGCAGTCTGTTAGATAGGTGGAACAGACTTAAGTTGTAAATTACGGTAAAATATATTGGCCTAATACAAGGAACAGGTTAAACATATTTTTGTTAGACAGCAACCAGTTTTGGGCCATAGTCTGTCGGATCCAGACTAGTACTACTAGTGTACATACCTGAAGGTTTTCTCTGTCAGAACTCTGTCTTTCAGCTACCACCAACCCTGCTGCTTTTGTGGGTAATTACTGTTCCATACTTCATCATGTTTCTCAAATGAGAAGTGACAGCACTGTTCCCAAAACAAATAGTCCCAAGATTAGTCAGTTTGGCTACCTACAGGGCTGGCTCTCTGTCACAGACTAGCTCTTGCTAAGGAGTAGGAAAGAGAAAACATTTTGCAGGTTGCTGCTTGAGCTCTAACAGTATAAGCATGCACTAGCTAGCACATTCCTTGCAATTGTTCATCACTGTATGGGGCAGATTTCACCCACTGCAATTGTAAAGGAAAAAACTTTGGTAACGATATTTGGCATTGCACTTAAATACATACAAACATGGGTATATCCTTCCTTGTTATTATAAGTTGCATTGTTACATTTGTTGTTGGGAGTACGGCCACTTTTGTTGTAGCCAACTCTATCACTGCAGAGCTGGCCCATTGGCGCAGCGGTGGGTTTTCCGCTTGCGATGCCGGTGACCCAGGTTTGGGAACGGACCTGGGTTGTCGGAGGGCCGGCCGGGGGGGAGAAGGATGGAGCATCCTTTGGGTGGCTTTCCTTCTCCGGGGGGAGGGCGTGGGAAGCATTCGGAGTGCTGAGGACTCCTGGCGGAGGCTGGGAGATCTCGCACTGCCGATGCTCAGTATCTGGGGAGGCGGGGCAGACGCTGGCGCCATTGCACGTCTCCACCTCCGTGGGGAGAAAAAAAAAGGGAAAATGGAGGCAGGCAGGACAACCGTGAGTATGAAGCCCTCCCCAGAGGACCTCACCTCATCACTGCCGCTGCAGGACCCTGACCAGACACTAGTCCTGTGGTCACGAAGGTGGCCGTGGCCCCACCCTCCGGGGGGTAAGCCGGGGGTGACTGAGGGTCCCCGGCAGCCATAGGTGGTGGTGGAGGTCTCTGGTGGCCGTGACCAGGGGTGATGTATACGGGGTCCTGCCAGATAAAGAGAAAATTTAAAACAAAAAAAAAACTCTATTACCGCACACCTTTCTAAAGAGATGAACAGGACCATGGAGTGGTGAGTCAGTGAACGGCTATTTGGAGTTCAGTAGTAGAAGCACAGCACTGTTTATGCCAACCAGCATGTTTGTAAAATGTTATCAGCAACTATTCTGGCTTTGTTTGCCACCTCCTGCTTTAGTGCTTAGAGCACCCGCTAACCCACAGCCTTTGTAACTGTGCATCTCAATATGGGACATTTAAAAAAAAAGAATATTTTAGAGTTTGCAAGCGGGCTACAAGAGGTTTAGAATTGCTTCTGCTAGCTATGTTTTTCAAACTTGTGGGAAATAATTTTTGCTGCATAAAAAGACTACATTAGTACTGCAAATAGTTGTTTTACTCACTGGCTCCCACTCTAGCATTGACAGCATGCAGGCTGTATGCCCGAGGTCAGTGATGTCACAGCTAGAGTGGCAGTTTTAAAATGGAGTGGTGCTACTGTTACAAATAAGAACAAGATTTCAGTGGAAGAGAGGAACAGAGTGAAAGGAAGTCATGGAGAAAAAAATCTCATACGCTTCCTCCAAAGTCTCCAATGCACAGACAAAGCAGTTTCATGAGTTTGGAAGATGGATGGGTAACCGTTCCCAGTGGAACTGTGTGAGGAGAAGGTGATGAAAAATAACAACCTTAATCATCACAAAAACCACCACATTCATGGGAAACTGAGTAAGAACTGGCAGTCTCTGTTTGTATTATGATTCTCCCTCGGACAACCAGCTACTTGCTGACCAGCTTCATGCAATGAAAAGGCCAAAGCGCTCTCTCTCTCTCATAGGAGCACATTGGTCCTTTCAACTACACAAAGTTTCCACCCAGCAAGCAGAAGTAGTGTCATGACCATAGTGCTTGGTCATTGGTCTGCACTGCTGAGCCCCCTGCAGTGCTTGGCAATGTCACACCTCTGAAATCCCATTCATGTAACTAAATGTTTCTTGCACAAGTGCAAGCAAATGTAAAAAGGACTGTCCAGCAGAAGCACTAGACACCACCTCTCTACTTATACAGAACCAATAGGATACTACAACTTTTATACAAGGCAAGAGAAATTTATTTATATAGTGCCGTATCCAGGGGCTCAGAGCGCTGTATGGCTAAAATGGAATGCATGGCTAAAACGATGGAGAAATTGGTGGAGATAGCCAGACCTCCAACACCTAACAAACCCATGAACCCACCTCCACCACAGCCATAATCAAAATCAACTCCACAGCCAAGTACACCACACCCTCAACCTGACAGGGATAAACCAGATTCAGGAGACAAGACTGCAGGTGAGTCGGGTGATGAGTCTGACACAGAGGAAGACCCCCAGACCCTCACAGCAAAACTGCGGTTTCCCGACCAAGTTTAAAATTTAGTCAGGATCATCAAGACAATGGTGGGATTTGAGACACCATCTCCTCCTCCAGGATTAAAACGGGTCCTGTCTCTTTATCCTAAGACCAAAACTACTGATCCTTTTCCAGTGTGTGAATCAACTGGCAAGATAATGACCAAGAAAAAGGAAACAGAAGAACCATCAATAATTCTGGAAGGGAGATCCTGAAATAAAATATATCCGGTGCAGGAGGATAACGAAAAAGTGTGGTGTAATGCTCCAGCGGTGGACCCCCAAATCGCTGTCCTCAACAATAAGACTGCTCTACCCACTGAGAGGGGCAGCAAGACTCAAGGATCCAGCAGCTCATAAGCTGGAGGACATGTTGAAGAAGAGTTTTGAGCTAGCTGGCTTTGGGGCAAGGGTGGCTACCATGGCCAGATATGTGACTAGGGTTCAACTTGCTTGGCTGCAAGATGTTCTTAAAACCCAAGAGCCAAAATCCTCACAAGCACAGCTCCTGGAGCAATCCATCCAGTCCACCCAAACCCTGATGGACATTGCAGTACAGTCTTTAAAATTAATGCCAGAAAGTGGCTATAGCTAACAGGGCATGCAGAACACTCTGGTTGAAGTTGTGGGAGGCAGACACGGAGTCTAAAGTCACGTTGCAAAAACTGGCATTTAAAGTGGCACAGCTCTTGGGGGAAGGACTAGAAAAGTTCCTTAAGAGCCAGCCCAGAGGTGCAGAGGGCAGAGGTGCTGGACGCCTTACCTTCATGTCATGCCAGCAACCCAGTTTTAGGAGCGAGCTCAGGTCAACAGGGCTGTGAGGGGACTGAGTGTCCGAAGGACTGTTCTCTTCTCATGGAGAGGGGGACCTGATGTGCTGCTCCATACTACCACCTGGTGGAGGTATTGTGGCAGGGCAGTAGGTGCATCTTAGAAGGGGACATCTTGCAGAGGTGCCTGGTACATGTGTGCCTCCACATGCATGGAGGCCTGCATCATTGCACACCGCTGGATGTAGGGGAAACAAAACATGGAGGAAGAGCCTGGCTCTTGTGTATGAAGCCAGGACCATCACCCAACCCACACTGCCACCTGGGACCTGCAAGCTGGATTGTGCACTTGGGACAGGCAGGATGGACATCCCTCCCCTGGCTCTGAAACAGGGAGCAATCTGCAGGGGTACAGGTAGGTCCCAGCGGAGACAGTTGCCAGTAGGGTGGGGATTAGGGCTAATGGCACTGCTGGAACCATGGGTCACAGGAGAAAAAAGACATAATTAAAAAAAAAAGTTCCTTAAGGTGAAGGAGACAGCCTAGGCAAGGACAACATAGCGAGGTTCACTTATCTTCCTTCTGCTTGCAACAGATTTTGCAAAAACAGGAATTTTCATGTCAGATAACAGTCATTCAACAACAATAGAAATAATGGCTTTAGATCCTACTTTTCCTCAAATTCTAACAGCAAATTCAGAAATAAAAAATTCATCAAACAGAGGCTGTTTCAACAATTCATTCAAGCAGAATAAACAATTTTAATCAAGGACTACCCACCAACCAGACTGACTCTGTCCCATCCCGCACCTAGGGCTAGGCTGCTACAATTTTCACTGTAACTGGCTGCATTTGAAAATGGGCAATTTACTCAACATGCCTTTCCAGGTTAAACAATAAAAATGAAATGAAATGTAAATGGAGGCAATCCATGGAAAAGAAGAAGAAAAATCAGCATTTATATAGAGTTTTTCAAACACATTGTATCTCAAAGCACTTTACAAGCAATACTAGACTGGTAGTGAAGTGACTGGATGTGTGTAATGGCAGTCATTTCATACATCAACACCCACACACAGCTTTGGACAATTGCATGAACTGTTTTTTTTTTTTTTGTATTTACATTTTTTTCCGCCCCTGGAGCCCTGGCAGACAGCTTCGGCCCTCCCGACAGAGGGACTGTCTCACTGGTCCCTACTGCTGCCATGCTAGGTGGCCCCAGATTATCCCTATGGATTACTTCCCATGGCGGGGCTAGTAGGAGGTTGCCAGCTTCTCCCCCCCTCTCGGAGACCCAATCCAGACTCTGGGACCGCTCCTGGGAGTGACGGGCCATCATCGAGCCTGCCAGGCTTGAGTTTCCTCCAGTTTTTGCCTGTTCCCCTCCCTGCTGATGTAAGGACATTGGCTTCCAGCCTCCCAACCCATACTGCCCTCCAGACACCACCAGAGGGCAGTCAGCAAGCGGGAAGACTAGTTTCCCTCCCCTCGAGAGATGAGAGCAGTCCTCTGGATGCTCAATCCTCTCTCCCCACTGCCGACCCCCAGTGGCCCGAGCTTATTCCCGAACCCAGGTCACTGGCGTGGCACGAGGTGTAGCAACCAGTGCCTCAACCTCAAGCACCACTGGGCCAGCCATATGAACTGGTTTTATGGGAAGGGGAATGTTGGCCAAAACATCAGGGAAAATCTCCTATTATTGTGAAAAGTGCCTTGGCTTCTTCTATTTCCACCTGGACAGCCATCAGGATAGCAACAGAGATGGTTAGACAGGAACACGGTTTAACGTCTCATCAGAAGGATAGTACACCTGACAGTACAGCCCCCAGTAGTGTACTTGGGTGCCAGCATTTTTGGTATGAGCCCAATTCCAGAGTGGGACAAGAATCCATGACCTTCTGGCTCAGAGGCAGATGTGATACCAACTGAGCCACGGTGACGCCTGGGTCTTTGAAATACTTCACATACATTATAGAATTCTCTGAAAGCCCCAACTGAGAAGGACTGGTAATCTCACCTGTATCAAGAAAAAAGGGGACCCCAGAGCAGGTCTAACACATTCTTGACAACCTAACACAAAGCAGAGCTATTGCAAAGGTACAGGAGGAATCTGAAGTTACTACTACAGTAATACTATCACCCAACAAAAAGTCTTATTTTGTAGTGTGATGCATCGGAGTACAGAATAGCAACAGAGCTGATCCAGGAGGGTCAGCCTGTTGCTTTTGCCAGCAGAGCACTAATTCATATAGAGAGAGGATATACACAAAAGGAAAAAAAACTTTTGGCAGTGTTATTTGGCACAGAGAATTTCCACCAGTATAGCTACTGTATGGTAGGAGAGTGGATGTGCAATCTGACCATAAACCACTGGAGAATATTATGGTGAAACCCTTGTTGCAAGCACCAAAAAGACTGCAGAGAATGTTATTATGATTGCAGAAGTACAAGGTTTGCAATGGTGTTAACCAGGCCGAGGACTATTGCTTGCTAACACACTAAGTAGAACTTACAGGAGTACAGCAAGGAAGGATCAGTAGAAATGGAGGATAGAAGCTGTTAACTTGGTAGAGTAATTCCCAATCTCGGAGGAAAGGTTGAAATCCATTCAAAGGGATATACAAAAATGATAAAACCTTGCAAACACTGAAAGAGGTCATCCTGCATGGATGGCCTCAATTGTCATGGGAAGCCAGGGGCATATTTTCAAATAGAAACATAGAAACTAGAATTTGGTGGCAGATAAGGACCACTTGGCCCACCCCGTCTGTCCATTTTTCCATACCTACAGTACAGTACAGTATCACCGCAGAGTGTACTTAATCTCCAGAACTTTCTCCTTCCCCTCATTCCTTTCTACCAAGATTCCCTTATGTCTATCCCATGCTTTCTTGAACCACACCACTGTTTTGCCCCCAACCAACTCAGCTGGTAAACTGTTCCAGGAATCCACCACTCTTTCTGTAAAGAAGTACTTTCTCACATCTCTCCTGAATCTACCCCCTCCAGTTTCATAGCATGCCTCCTTGTTCTTGACCACCTTTTTGTTTCTAAAAAATACTTTCCTCCTGTACCTTATTTACCCCTTGAGGCATTTAAAGGTTTTTATCTTTGCAAATACAAGATGAGCTGAATGCGCAAGATGGAATTATTTTAGAGGGAGAAAGTACAGTGATTCCAGAGGCTCTGGAACTGAAATAATTCCCACAGCACATTCGTCACATTTGGGAATTAAAATATACCTAATGAGAGCATGGGAATGTGTGCGTACTTGTTCTGAGCTGAGTCAGCAGTTTTGGACTTTCATGCAGAAGTGTGCCATTTGTAGGTCCACAGAAGACAGTCAGCAAAATGAGACTCTGTGGTTACATGAAGTGCCAGGGAAGCCTTGGGCAAAAGTTCAGAATAGAGTTATTCAGTTTTGACAGAAGAGCTTATTTAATAACTGTAGACAACATCTCTAACTTCTGGGAAATTGAGTATCTACCTGATATCAAATCACGGACAGTAATACGCAAGTAAAAAGCTCATTTTTCCAGATATGGAATCCCAGATACTGTATACTCTGATAATGAAACACAGTATTCATTAGAAGAGTTTAAAACTTTTAGCCAGAAATGGGACATTGAGCATGTTACGTCATCTCCAGGATGCTCACAAAGCAATGGTAAGGCCGAGTTCACTGTAAAAAGAAATGCTAAAAGACTGTTGAGAAGAGCTACAGATGCAGGAACTGACCCACATTTGACTGTGTTGGATCATAGGAATATGCCAACACAGGATTCAGTAGTAGTCCAATAAAGAGACTAAAGAACAGGAGAGTGAAAACATTGCTGCCAACTACAGGACATCTACTGCTGTTGGAGGGTACAGAATTGATTGAGAGAACAACTAAAAGAACAATGTTGATAGCAGTACTACTATAATCAAATAGAGATTTACCAGAACTCATTCCATGAGGCCAATTTAGCATACAGCTGACAGACAAACTAAAGAAGTATTGCAGGGAGGAAAGGTACTGAGGCATGCTGAAGCAAGATTGTATGAGATTCAGTTGACAAATGGACAAGTCCTGAGATGGAACAGAAGACATCTAAGAAAATCACAGGAAGATGAAATGAGACAGAACTCAGTGCAAGGTCCTGGTGAGGCATATTTGCAGGTAGGAGATGTCTGCGAGGGGGCTGAAAAGGTAACATGTCCCATCTCTGTGCATATGCTTGTCATTAATGAGGTGCCAAGGGATGCTCATACTAGGATCCAGAGAAAGGAAGCTGACCAAGGCAAAGACAACATGTATGCTATTGTGCTAGGTGTAGTGGACCCCAATGTGACAGAACCATCCAAGACTTTGAAGGTGGTGCCTTCCATTTCTGCTGACAAAAGACCAACTGCTTCAACCAGAAGTAGAGAAATACAGATGCCGTTTTCTTTTTTATAAATATTTGTTTCTTAATGCATTTAACATTACATATTGTCCAAAATTTTTGAAATCTCTTTTTTCAACTTTTTATTTTTATCATCTATGTAACAGTAAAGTTGTACATATTCAGCCAAGGAATTCCAACATGAGGATAGCTGATGTCTCATTAAATTCCATCCGAATCCAAAGAAACAATAAGGACATTCATGTTCTATCATAGAATTTCAACTTGAAAATAGCTAATGACACATAAACTTCCAGCTGTATCTAAAGAAAATTAATTAGCATTGACAGATCACGGTTAAATACAGAGTGGGGGAGGACCCATGTTATAGTCACTAAACCAAGGGATGCAATAAGTTAAGGTAAATTAATATCTTATGCTAAATCATTTTAATCCCTATTTCCATCATATGCCATCATAAGAGGCATAGAATCAAGTAGGTTTCTGCTCAACGGGCCATCCGAGCCTTCTCCCAAAGGCATTTGCATCCTCATGGCACCAGATCTGGTCTCCAGGGTGTGATATACAGGAACCAAATAGCCCAACGATTTATTAAAGCTAGGATTGTATTATGTAACTTTGCAGTTAGATACTCCATTTTATAAATGTCATATATGATATCTTCCCAAGAACGAACAGATGGAGGGGTAGGTTTTAATCATAATCTAGTAATCACTTTTTTGGCAGTGGTTATGAGAATGCTTATTACATATACTTGGTGGGACTGCTTAATCTGTCGGTGGAGGTGTAAGAGGATAGCCACTTCTGGAGTTAAAGGACCCAGAGCTGGAAACATCTCCCTTAGGGTCATGTCCACTTCCTTCCAGAAGTCCTACAACACTAGGCAAAAATAAAAAATATGAGCATGTGTAGAAACCTTACAGTAACAGCCCCTCCAGCATGATGAGTCCCCAGAGGGCGTATATTTAGCTGTAATTTGTGTGGAGCAAAAGAAGCACGCTACTATTTTCCAGCCAAACTCTCTCCAATTGTATGAGCTTGTTATTTTGTGCTGTCTGCACCAAATATGCCGCTAGTCTTCTGGAGTGAGATTTAGTATGAGTTCTGCTTCCCATGCTATTTGAGTGTTCTCAGAGGCATTCAGCAAGGGTGCAGTCAAGGCCTTGTACAAATGTGAGATCATGTGCCTTGGACAGGCATCACACAGTATTTGTATTAGGCATGTGCAGAGGGAAGGTATCACTTTTGAAGTGGCATCTAGTCTAATTTCTTTATGCAAGTAATGTCTGCACTGTAGGTATCTGCAAAAGTCTTGACGTGGTAACGAGAAGTCAGACTGTAGCTACACAAAGCTGCTGATAAAACTGGTAGGTGTGCACTAATCCCAACTGGTGTCACCTCCTGTATCTACCAGTGAGACTCACCGGGGCAAAGGATGGATCACAACCTGGAATATCCATCCAACAAAAGCAGAATTTATTTTCTGGGTGGTGAAGATATCTCATCCAGGACTGTATTACCTGTGGGGTAAAGGTGAGATTGTTAGAGGGTTGGGGAAGAGCAGCAGGTTGGAAGACTGCCTTGTGATCTAAAGGGAAATTATTGAGAGACCTCTCAATCTGAATCCATGGTTGGGGGGGGGGTCTAATGGAGTAATGCAATGTGCCATATGTGTAAACCTTGTTGCCAGGGAATATCTTTGAAAGTCAAGAAGCACCAGGCCTCCACTGTCTTTGAGCAACTGAAGCTTACTCAGAGCGATTCGTGATCTGCTTCCACTCCATATGTATGTCGAAATAAGCCGGTGCCATATATGAACTTCTTTTGTCGGAAGAGGGATTAGGATATTCTGCATTAGGTATAATATTTTAGGCACAACTATCATTTGAATCAACTGGATTCTGCTCTTGATAGGTATTGGTAAATGAATTAATCTCCGAAGGTCTCCTTTAATCTGCTCAAACAAGCCGGTATAGTTCCATAGGAAAATACAGGTAGGATTCTGAGTAATTTGTATACCTAAATACGTAATACATGTCTTGCCCCTTTTAAAGGAATATCTACATGTTATCTTGGTAGGTAAGGAGTCCTTTCTTAGGAGCACCTCTGAATTATCTTGATTAATTTTGTATCCAGACAATTGCTTGACCTTTGAAAGGCCATGTTCAAGGGCTTTGAGGGATCTCCCAGTGTTGGTTAAATAAAGTAACAAATCATCTGCATAATAAGCCAATTTCTGCATAGTGCCAGAGATCTCATATCCTTGTATTTAGTCATTCTGACTGAGATATTGCGCTATGGGCTCGACATATAATGGGAAGAGATAAGAAGATTGGGGACAGCACTGACAGGTCCCCTGAGTGAGGAAGAAATTATAAGAGTGAGAGCCGTTAGCTTTTACCACGGCCTCTGGCTTAGTATACAGTCCCCTAATGTTATTCAGAAAAGTCTGAGGGAAACCACATTTTTCCAGAGACGAATGCAAAAGTAACCAAGAGACCCTATCGAAGGCATCTTGTGCATCTAAGCTTAAAATCATCGGGGGGAACGGGTTGTGTGGGCATGATCAAGAAGAAGTAAATTTATTTTAACGTTATCTGTTGCTGTCGTGTTTTTTATAAAACCTGATTGATCAGGGTGTATTAAACAGTGGAGAATATAATTTAGTCTGTGTGCTGGGATGCTCGCATAAATGTTGTTGTCTTGACTGAGATAGGTCTATAGGAATCACACAGGTGTGTGGGTTTCCCTGGTTTTGGGACAATAGAAATAACTGCTTGACGCCAAGAGGTTGGGTATTCTGCAGTTGTGTGTGCATCACTAAAGGCTGATAGAAAGGACTCTTTGAGAAGAGGAAAAGTCTCTTTATAAAATTCAGGACCATACCCATCTGGGCACGGGGACCACCATTTTTTAAATTCTGGATCATGTGGATTTCCCACAGGGAGAAGGGACGTTGTAGATATTCTGAGTGTGGGGAACTAAGAACTAGGAGGTTCAGGCCTGAGAAAAAAATCAGAGAGTGATTGGGAGTCAGGGAGAGAAGTTTTAGAGTATAGATCCTTACAATAGGTTCAAAGCTTGCTTAAATCTGCGACATGATATAGTTAATACAGCCTGATATAGGACCTTTATATTTTGTAATAGTGGAGACCACGTGATGCAGTGCTCTGAGTAGCAGCTCTCCACGACTACTCCCTCCACCCAACGAATAATTCTCTTCTAAAACCAATTTAAACATCCTAAAATTGTTTAATTTTTACACCAGGTGCCAGCTAATACCCTGAGGCAGTTCCTTGGGCACAGTTATGGAAGTGGAGATGCATCTGGCTTTGCCAGAGCACAAGCACCTGATGACCCCAGAGAAAGCCAGCAAGAGATCCAAGGCCCAGCCAGGCACCGCTAGAAGATCCACTACTGCTGCCACCGCTCAGACCTCGGAGGCCACTCCGCTCACACTTGATCGCTTCCTCTCTGAATTCCAGCCTTTTTGCGAGGAACTACAATCCTTCACCTCTGAATTTAAACAGATGGCTACAGCTCTTGAAGATATCTCCATGAGGACGGCAGGCAATGAATTGCTCCTGATATCCCTGGAGAAAAGGGCCGAGTGGATGACCAGCGAAACAGTGGATAACAGGCACCAGATCAAGAAGTTAGAGGCCAAAATCGAGCATCTCGAGGGTAGAATCCACAGAAACAATGTTGTGTTAATTGGTCTCCTGGAAAAGGAGGAAGGGACCAACACCATTCTCTTTATGCAGAAGCTCATTAAAAAGTTAGTGGGCCCCTCTCCTTATGGTGCTGCATACACCATAGTGCGCACACAGAGCCCTCAGGCTGATGCCACCACCTGGTTCCTCCCCACATCCCCTTATTTTTAAGTTTCTGAACTTTCAAGAAAAACAACATTTCTTGGGGAAAGTAAGAGACCTGCACGAGATTCAATGGGAGGGATCAAGGCTCCGTGTCACTCAGGACTTGCCAATGTCGGTCAGACAACGCAGGACCCAATTTCATACCATCATATCGAAATTGATAGCTGCAGGGGTGAAATTCAGGATGGGATACCCGGCACAATTGCAGGTACAGATTGCAGGATCTTGGACCACCTTTGAAGAGGTAGAAGCAGCGCAGATGGCTCTGAAAGCAGCCTTCCGGGATTTGTTCCATGCCTGCTGATCGGGGCTAGTTTTAGGAATGTTCCGCCTGGTTCATAAAGGAGGGAGGAGACTTTCCTATGTGAATTTGACCTAGGAAATAGTGGTGGCCCTAGTGTCCCCATGAGTGTGTGTTCCCATTCAGAGTTGCCAGACATGCTGGCTATGCAGTAAACTTCGGCCTGAGGCTGTGCGGCCGACGACTTGCTTTCCCCCAGAAGCAAACTTTATTTTGATCATGGCCCACAATCAACAGCGAGCTGGGAGAGCCTTCAGTCATGAAGTTCCCATTGTCCGGATGCAAGGCCTCAAGATAAGTTGTCTCTGATGTGAAGGGACTGTATTTTTTCTTTTGGGACGTTACATGGCTATCTTATGCTGTACAGGTTATAAACTGGTTAACAAGGGGACTAATTCTTTATTCAATGTTATTTGAACTATTTGGGGGACATTGCTTTACTATTATTTTTTTTTAAGACTTGGGACATGATCACCCCTGGGACATTGGACACAGTCCATCCCTGCTGAGGCCCCCAGCTAGAGGCCTAAGGTTTCTTTGCAAGACCATTTAGAGTATTAATTAGCGTATTCAATTGTTTTAGCACATAGTGAATGTCTGTTCAACATGTTTCAACTTATTCGAACTTTGTCCTTCAGGAATCGTTTAATGTTTGTAATGTCACTTTAGAATGACACCAACAGTTTTGGGCTTTAAAACTTTACAAATTGGGTTAGAGGGAGGGGAGAGATTGAAACTGGGCTACTGTTAATCATGGACTGTACTAGCTTTATATTGGTAGGGAGGGATGGGAGTTTTTTGTTGGCTGTAAGGAATGGGAAAATGGTTGGGAGTCAAGGTTTAAAGGTGGACGTGTGTGTGGGGGCAGGGTCTGGGGGAAGGGAAGGGAGGACTGGAAGGAGGGGGGGAGAGTGCGACATTATTGCCATAGGTCTGTTTTGAGTGCATGGCTATCAAGGATCCTATATGGCCCCTGTACACTTTTGAACCTCCCATTTTTTGTCACTGTCCCTAATCTAAGGGGTGATGGCTAGACCAATAAATGTCATATCCTGGAATATAAAAGGGGCATGCCAAAAAGGGAAAAGATACCAAATCCTGAAGGATCTGTGGAATCTTACAGGGGACATAGCTTTGCTCCAAGAAATACACCTGAAGGAGCAAGAAGGGCTGCAGTTCCGTAGACAATATATTGGGCAGGTGTTTGCTCCGGGGGATAGTACACAAAGTCGTGAGGTGGCCATACTTATTCCACGCAATATCCCATTTCAAAGTATTCAGTGTATCAAGGACACATTAAGCAGATATATCCTAGTTAAAGGCATGCTAGACAGGGCTGAAATTATGCTAGGCAGTATCTACTGTCCTAATGCTGACTCCCCTTCTTTTTTCACGGATCTGATTTTGATTATGTCCCTCTTTGGTCCAATCCCCTTAATTTTAGGAGGAGATACGAACTTCCCATTTGACCCTGCCATGGACAGATCGGAGAGGCATCGATCCAGCCTGTCCTCGGCTTGGCGGGCTTTACGAGAGATGTTTGACCGACTTTATTTATTTATTTATTAAATTTTGGTAACCGGGTAGGCACACTGGGCCCCGGAGGTCCCTTTTTCAGGGCGACCCAAAGTTAGTTACATGGAGCTGAGCAGATACAATCAGATAGTGCAGTGTAGGACATTGCATACGGGAAGTTCCCCTTTGTGACCCTGGAGGATCCTACACCCCAACGATCGAACATACACGTTTCACTCTGCAGCCCATGGCATGGCTTCTCGCATCGACTACGTGTTGATCAGTCGAAGTCTATTGAGCGGTGTCCTGGACTGTGGGGTGGAACCTGGAGTCATCTCCGACCACCAAGCGGTCACTTGTAGACTCTCATTGATCCCGGTCTGCCCTAAGGAGTCCATATGGAAGCTTAACAATCAGCTCCTGAAAGACCCCAGTCTGGTCAAACATCTAGAGGAATGCCTTCACCAGTTCACACAAGATAATCGGGGCACTGCAAGCCCTGACATAGAATGGGGGCACTTAAGTGCTTTATAAGAGGAGAGCTCGCCTCTACCAGGAAAAAGAAAAAGGGAAAAATGGGGCACATCCCTCCTTTCCCAAATTAGGGAGCTAGAGTCCCGTCTCTTGAAATCGACAGATGACCAGACACGTCAACAACTGGTCAAGTTGAGGGCACACCACAGTGACCCCTTGAGGGACAAAGCCAAATTGGCCATATTAAAAATGAGGGCTACATATGTAGAACAATGGGAGAAGGTGGGACGTTTGCTGGCCCTATGAGTATGCCAACAGGAGAGTCTAGGGTAGTCACGGCAATCTGCTCCTCCTCGTCAGGGTCCCTTATGACAGAACCCAGGAATATTACACTCAAGTCTGAGGAGTATTACTGTAAGTTATATAGTCTGATGCTGGACAGACCTGCTCAACAGGTGGTAGATGACTACCTAGCCCATCTTTCACTACCCACACTCTCTAGCCCACACTGCAATTTGCTCATGGCACCTATTACGGAAGCTGAAATATTGACAGCCATCCAGGGTCTTTCTGCAGATAAAGCACCAGGCCCTGATGGGTTCTCTCCCAACTTTTATAAGGTCCTAGAACCCAAATTAGTTCCCTGGCTCCACAGACTATTCCTCCATATTCTTAATTCAGAGAATTCCGACTCCCAGCTTTTTGAAGCTCTTATCATAGTGCTTCATAAGGCAGGGAAAGACCCGTGCTCTGTTATGAGCTGTAGGCCAATCTCCCTGCTCAACTGTGACATTAAAATTCAGGCCAAGCTCCTAGCGGACCGACTGAGCAATGTGCTCCCATCTCTCATTGGAGTAGAACAAGTGGGATTCATGAAGGGAAGGTCTTCTGTGGATCATCTACGGAACCTGGCACACGTTTTCTCTGTGTCCAGGGATGCCACACACCCTGCTGTGTTGGTCTCCCTGGATGCAGAGAAAGCTTTCAACCTGGTAGAGTGGCAGTTCATGTTCAGTACCCTAGGTTGTTTTGGCTTCCCCCGCCAGTTCATCACCTGGATCCAAACCTTATATACCCAACCCAATGCTCGTATATACTGCAATGGAGTTTTTTCCCCTAATTTCCCCCTTTACTCAGGTGCAAGACAGGGGTGCCCCCTTTCCCCTCCCTTGTTTAACCTATATATGTAACCCCTCCTGATTGCACTCAAGTTATCCCCAGAAGTCGAAGGGATAAAATGGGCCCCACGAGGTCAAACTCTCTGCTTATGCGGATGTTACCCTCCTGCACCTGACCCACCCTCTTACCTCCATCCAAGCAGCTCTCAAGATTATTCAGGAATATAGTGCTCTAGCTAACTACAAACTAAACATGGAAAAGACAGTATTTTTTCCCTTAACTTCAAGAACCCTTAAGAGTGAATTACAGCCTCTAGGACTCCTGTGGGCTCCAAAGTCCCTCAAGTACTTGGGCATCCATCTGGCGACAAGTACCTCTCAACTCAAAAAATTACACCTGGACTCCATTGTCAATAGAATACATCAAGATCTAACCAGATGGAAGACTTTGCCTCTGACCCTCTGGGGACACATATGCCTGATCAAAATGAATATCCTCCCTCAAGTGTTCTATCCAATTAACTTACTGAATCTCTGGCTCCCTCTAGGGTGGTTCAGGAAACTCCACTCTCTAATTTCCAATTTCATTTGGTTAGGTAAGTGCCCCAGAAGGGTCTATTTCAAATTAGCAACCCCCAAAAATCGGGGGGGGGGACCTTAGACTTCCCCACTTTGGATTATACTACCGGGCCAGCCAGGCAGCAAATACCTCCGGTGGCTTACTTCGAAATCGGAGCTGGATTCCCTTCCCTATGTCCTCCTGTGGCTCACTATAGAACAAGCCCAAATAAAGAGGACAAGTCTCTCTCTCTCTCCTCTAGTTCTACTTCATCTTAGACTCAAGGAACTCCCTTCTAGTCTCTGCAACTCTGTACTAGAAACATCGATCCATGTTCATTCCAGCTTTTTTCCCTAATGGGCTATAAGCAGTTCCGCAACCCTTTTCAGCCCTTAATTAATAAACCACATTTCAAATTGGGGGACAAGTGATATCCTTCTCTTGGATACCTCGCTTGCTAAATACATATATTGGGCAGCTATGCACAGAAGAGGGGCGATGGCTTACTTCCCCACAAATTATAAGTAAACTTTCCCTAAATAATAGACAGATATTTAAAGTTTACCAGCTTAGACACATGTTAGTCCAATCGTGCACTCTCTTCCTGATGAGCTCTTCAGAGTGTGAGTTCTTTACCTCACTTTACCACCTGGCTTCTAACCCACATGCAGTTTCCAACATCTATGCCCAGTTATATTTCAAAGTTTTCCCTAAAATTGAAGGGATCCCTCCATATTGGTCCATGATCTATCCCGGAACAGCCATTCAATGGCAAACAGTGTGGAGGGATTGCCACAAATACATCACACAAGATAGACTATGCCTAATACAATTACACATCCTGCACGATATGTATGTCCCCAGTCAGGCTATGCAAAATGAGGGCTTCCAGCTCATCCCAATGTGTCAGATGTAATGCTGGGGAAGGCTCCATGTATCAAATTTTTTGGGAATGTCCCAGTGTACAGTCTCTCTCTGGATGCTCATCCAACAGCAGGTCGTCCCCCTCTTAGGGCTGGATGGGCTATTCACCCCTGAAATTTGTCTAATAGGGGATTATAGTAGCATTCCTGTTAAAGAACGGAAGTATTTCATATCTCTGATAGCCTTCTCAGTCAAAAAAATGGTTCTTCGCCATTGGAGGGATGAGGAACCCCTATCATATACAGAATGGTTGCAGGAGCTGCTCTTTAATCTCAATACAGCAAGAATGATTTGTAGCATGTTTCATCGAAGTAAGAATATTAGAGCCATGTGGGATAAGTTATACACGCTATATACGGTGTGATCCTATGTGTGTATGCTTTTATTATGCTGCATCTACTTACCATAACATTGGTAAGGTATTGTCACTTGGAAGATGTCGGGGGTATGAGAGTTTTGGGAGGGAAAGAGGGGGGCTGGTGGGGGGTAGTGGGGGGATTATGTGTTCCTGTCTTCATTAACACTGATGTATCCTGTCTTCTTATATGTAAAAAACAATAAACTTTGAATTAAAAAAAAAATTAAAAAACATTTGTAATAGTGTTCATTTGTATCTGCTGTCTTAATCTATAGGCTAGGACTCGGGATGCCCTGACTCCGTCTTCATAATATTTCTGGTGTAACCAGACTAGGGCTTGTTCTGTCCATGCAGTTAACAGATGCCGAATCTCTTGTTGGGCTCCAGATAATCAGTCAGAGGCACTCTGATCCCCCTGCATATGAGTGATTGAGAGCTGTTTAAGCCTTGAAGTTCTTTTAACTTTGTCTCCTGTTGCCATTTTTTTTCCTAGATGAGTAGGCAATGATATAACCACTTAAAACTACTTTAAGAATGTCCCATAATGCCTGAGGAGAGATTGATGGGGATGAGTTATCCTGTATAATTTCAGGAATTTTCTCTTTAAGTAAAGTTTTAAACTCTGGGTCACATAGTAAGGATGGATTAAACCGCCATAGTGTACGTTGTCTCTCTTGTGCAAGTCGCAGCTTGAGCAGGATCGGAGTGTGGTCTGATAGATATATATTTTTAATATCAGCTCCTGAGAGAAGATTTAGGTGTTCACTACTGAGACAAAAATAATCGAGTCTAGAATGATGCCTATGAGAGTGAGAATAAAAGGAGAATTTACGTTTTGTAGGACAGAGATGGCGCCATGTAGCTACTAATCTAACATCTCAAAGCAGTCGGCAAAGATGTTTTTGTCAAGATGTAAGAGTGGGGGTTGTGTAGCAGATGTGTCTAGTGTCAAGTTTAGGAGACAGTTGAAGTCCCCACCCAGAATTAAAGTGCCCTGTTTGCGTTGCATTATAAAGTCTATTAAAGAGTTGGACTGTTGAGGCATAAAGACTACAGACGTTTAGGATCTGATCTTGTATGGTACCAGAGACCATTGTCAAACGTCCCTCCTTATCTGTATATTGGTCACTTACCCTAAAGGGGGAAGACTTTGGGATGAGAATCGCCACTCCCCTACATCTACTATGACGGTATGCTGATTTGATGATTTGGACAAAGCCAAATCTTAAAAATTTCTGATGCTCTCAAGTGGAAAGATGCATTTCCTGCAATACTACTAATAAGTCAGGTTTAAATTTTTTCAAAGCTGTTAGAGTCCTATAGTACTTAATAGGCCCAGCCAACCCGTTAACATTCTGTGACAATATTTTAAAGGTAGGGTTCATGGCCCTGATAAGCAGGAGATTAGGGGCCCCTATCCCACCCTCCACTCATACATTTGTATTGTTCGAATAATTTCCCTGCCAAGCCCGCATCTATACCCCTTGTCACGAGTTTACAGGTTAAGATAATTTCCCTGGTTAATATCTGTTTTAGCTAAGTTTCTGTACCATGAAAAGGACAAAAACCAATTATAAATGAGAACCCAATACTTAATAGGGTTGCCAACCGGCAAAAAGGAACAGTATGTTCATCTGGGCCAACTGGGCCATAATTCTGAAATCCTGGAGGGGTAGAGCCAGGGCTCCAACCCTTCACCAGAGACTATGTAGAGGGATGTAGGGACTTCCAATATCAGAGGATCCCAAAGAAGTGCCACTGAAATAGGCAGTAAACTGAAGCACCTATGAGGGAAAACAGCTCCAGGGTCTGGAGTGGTTCCTGTGAGGTATTCTTTACCCCGTAAATTGGAGAGGTAGGGAATAATGCGGAACAGTAAAGTAAGGTATATGAAATAATAATAGGGAGGTATCATAGGTATAAAGCCTGAGGAGAGGAGGGGAAAAAGGTGCATCTCAACCTTGTACTCAAATAGGGCTTTTCTATCCCATCCGCTTGCCAAATTATAATCTACAATAAAGGAGAAAACCATCCTAATGATGAAGAGGGTAGTACATTCATCAGTCATATGGAAATCATTATTCTTCTATATGACCATGCAACCAATTCCATGTGATTGTATCATTGCTCAGTAGAATCCCCTTTAAAACACCTTGATAAGAACAAGTGTGTTGGAATTTAAGCCAGTCACAGGTCCAGAGCCTGATGAATGAGTATCCAGACAGGTAAATATAAACAGTTATAAGAATTCTACCATTTTCCCCCTCTCGGCATAGCTGAGCCCCAAAGAAAACGTCCCGCAATGAAGTCTTAGAGGAGGCTCAGCAGCCTGCACTGTTGCAACCATTTAGGAGTGTCCAGTCTGGGTCATGTACCTGCTGGACCCCCCACGGGCTGGAAGGAATGGAGCAGAGAGAATGCAGGAGAAAAGTGAAGGAGACATTTGAGAAGCGGGAGCATCAGCCTATATAGCCCCCACTCTCTCCGGTTGCTGCCATCCCACCCCGACCCACAGGAGACTTGACCAAACCCAGGATGAGCAGGATCAGCTCATGCCCCCACATCCCCACCTCATATGCACTCCCAAACCTGCCAGACTATAGTAGCCAATTAGGCCTACAAGGTTGTAGGTTAGTAGGTGCTACGTAGCCCCCACCCCCACACCCAAACCCCTTGCCCAGGAGAGCAGGACCACAGAGTTTACTACAGTGACTGGAGACTCCTATCTAACAGAGATTCCCCATTTCTGTATACAGTAGGGCAAATGTAACTTAAGCCACCTACCCGCTATGAACAGGCCTAACTTTCTCATCATTATTTGACTCACTGGGGCGAGAGAGAACAGCAAATCTTTCCTGCCATTTATGGCCAGCTAATTACTTCTAGCACAAGACTCATGCAGAGAGGACGAGCTCGCTCTAGCCTCCATGTGCCTCCACAATGCCGATCCAAAACCTCCATGAGAACTCACTCGCCACAGCCCTATTTAGCAGGAGTGTATCGAGACAGCACTTCCCTGAACATCTGCTCTCTCCTGTCATCGAGACACAGGTCAGGAAGCATAGAGAAAACCCAGGAGCAGTTGTAAAATTCCACAAAACTGTTTATTTGTAGTTGCAGTAACATACAATAAAATAAACCTGTTCAGAATAACTATATACAGAAGCAAAATAATATCTCTTATAAAAAAATCTCCCTTGAAGCTCAGTTTAGCTGTTTTTATAAGTCTTTTTCAACCCCCATCCTTTGCAAGCATCCTGTTCTTTGTAAATTTTAGGAACTGCTAGAACATTGAGAACTTCCTGAGGTCCCCAAAGCAACTGCAAAAGACTCAGACATTTGCACTCAAGTAATCTCTAGCTTTTTACAGTTATCTCAAATTATAAATATATACATTTCAACAGTAACACCATATTTTCTAAACAAAAGTGATCCCATTATCAGTTTCATTTCCATATATTGATTTGCACATACAGTATTTTTATATTACCAGATTTAGATATGCAAGGGAGGAAAAACAGAAAGCAAGAGAAAACAGAGAGACAGTGAGAGGCAAAGGATTGCGAGACTATTTAAGTTGATCAAGTCTGAAGTCTCACAGGAAAATTTGGTTGTGCAACCAGACAGAAGAGACAGAAAAGGAAAGAATGCAGATCCTTGCATTTAAACACTTTCTCAAAAACAAATGGGACAGGTTCCTATTCTATCCTGTCACATCTCCCAGCCCCAAGGACAGGAATGGTCCGCTATCTCCCGAGGAGGTCACCAGATGCACCAGGGGAGGTTTAGGCTGCACTGACTCCTATTGTCTGTAGCACACTGTGAGCAGGAGTGAGGAACCCGGTAGACCCCATCTCCCCCTCAGGGATCGAGCACATCCCTCGGACCGGGTGGCCGGCGGCAGTACCAGGCACTCTCTCTCTCCGCTCCCTCTCCCCCAGGCAAGAGGAGGATCCTATGGGCACAACAACTCATGGACTACTCACTGTGTATTTGCAGTACAGCTGCTCTCCTTCAGGTTTTCTGCCATCTCTCTCCACTCGTAAGTTGAGCCACCAATTTTTTAATGTCATTCAAGGTGGCTTGTTGAGAGCAGACGTCTGGGGGTGCTGTTCTAAGATTCCCCCAAAAAGACTGCTGACATTGAGGAAGGGCTGTGTCTCAGGATCACTATACCTCACTTCTGAAGATCTTCTATGGCAGTGGCTGCATCCTCATAGGTGGACTGTCTGGTAGGGTATTGGACAACTAATTTTGCAGGTTACAGGGTGCAAAATTTTAAGTTTATTTTGTTGGAAGATGTTGAAGAGTGGTATATATTCCCTTCTCCTCTGAAGTGTTTTTGGGGGCATAGTCATTATCAATAAACAGTCTAACATTGCCATGGAAAGTTTCCCTGTGCCCATGCTTTTTTGAGTATCAGCTCTTTTGTAGAATACTGCAGGAAATGAACAATGATAGATCTCGGGCGGGCTGATGGATCTGAGGGTTTCGGACCAAGGGCCCGATGAATTCTCTCAATTTCGGAATTTAGGTTGGCATCTAACGAAAGGGCAGTTCACAGTAGAGGTTCAACAAATTCCTGCAGATCTGCACCTTCTGAGTTTTTGGGAACCCTATAAAATCTTAAGTTATCGTGACTGTGCCTATTTTGGGCATCTTCTTGACAGTCAATGGTTAGTTGGCATAGTTTAACAACTTGAGAACTGTATTTTGTAACTGGGAAATCTGGTCTGTGTGCTCCATCAAGGAATCTTCCATTGCTGCAATCCGCTGCTGGGCCCCTGAAAGTTCTTGCCGAAAGGAATCCTGAGTCTGCAGGAAGGTATAAAATCTGTTTTAATTTCTTTAAGTTCTGCCAGTATTTTGTCCAGTTTCTGGCCTATCTTTGGTGATTTAGCTTTCTTTGTTTTAGACGATTTACATGCAGAGGCCAACATAGGTTGCTGGGAGCGCTCCGAGGCCTCGGAGTCTGATATTTCATGGTCAGATCCCTCATCTTCTTGAGTCAAGGCTTAGAAACAATTTGTTCCTCCTTTGTTTTTAAATGAAGCCATTTAAGATTCTCTGGGTTTTTAATCAAAAGTGGCAATAAATTAGGTGGCTATTTATCAATATAAGGACTCTTGAATGAGGAACATGTTGTTCAAGCTGCCATCAGGGAGGAAGATGCACCCTGATGTCCCTTGAGATCTCTTTTTACATTTTAGTAAAAAATATTTAGATAATATCAACAATTAATATCTTAACAAAGAAGTGCTGGTAACATTTGATTATTATTTATATCAGATAATAAATAAGTATAACCATGTGCTACATATATTTACAAAGTAATATTTATACTAATTGTATCTTAACCATTCATAAATATGTACTTTCCATTAATAATTATTTTGTTTTGTATATGAATTACATTTACTGGTTTTTTTTTCAGACACATTGTTGTTCTGGAGTCAGACAGAAAAGAGAGAAACTGAATTTAAAACAGGAGATAGAGAAAAATAGAGAAAGATAATCAGAAATCTGAATTTTGACGATTTTGGATTTGTGTAACTTGTATATGACCCTTTATGGAGTGTGAGTATTTTAATATAGTATTGCCAGAAAGAGTGAAAAGGCGAAAAAGGCAGAAGTATCTATTAAGATTATAACATAAGTACTAGATTTCTCTTGTAGTTAGATCCAATTATATCTGTTTTTAATAAGTAAGTTACATAGGTTTCCTAACTTTTTATTAAAACCATGGGCCAGATATTCAAAACTTAGCCCCAGGGCTAAATTAGCACTGCACAGCATGCTAAATTAGCCCTGAACCAGTAGCAAGCTATATTCAAAGGAATAGCCCCGGGGCTAAACCTGCTGAGTACAGCATGCAAAGAAAGCAGTGCAAATGGGGCTGGGAATGCTAGCCCGGAAAATAAGACAGCTCTGAATATAGCAACATGGAAGTGCAAAATGCAACAGCAGCTCAGTGGACACAGAGGTGGAGTAAGGCAGAGCTGAAGCTGATGGACAATGTGGGTGGAAGCAATGAAGTGTTGCACAACAACTGCAAACAACAATGCAGGCCACACACTGCAGAACTGTGCTATGCTTTTGAGAGATTTGCCTGGGGCTAATTTGATTGTGCAGTGCTAATGCCTTAGCCCAGTGCAAGCATGTTAGCCCAGGGCAAAAGTTTGCTATATTCAAAGCTCCTATGCAAATGAGCCTACTTAGGCAATCCATGTGCAAACAGGCACATTAGCATCTCATTAAGGCCTTCTTAGCATGCATTAGCATAAAGATTGCCCAGTGCTATTCCATGGTGTACACAGCTCCACCTGCAGGTCAGACTGGAACTACAGGTCGGTGGCCGCAGGCTGGGAGGTGCACACAGCTCCACCTGTATATCAAACCTGGTAAACAGTTTGTGAGCTGCAGGCCATGGTGTCGGCAGGCATACTCAGTGCATACCTTCTACCCATGCAGCACAGAAATGAGAGACACAGACACTCTGAATGAGAAACAATGAGGGACACTGATCTCCACAATGAGAGACACATCCCCAAACATGGAGACACAAACACAGAAGACAATGGAATCCAGTACCTTCGTATGTACACAAGGGAAGAGTTATGTAGCTCAGTAGAATATTATAACCCCCTGCTTGCAAGTCTGGATGTACAGTACAGTCTCTGTGTGTGCACCACTGTTCCCATGAGGGATGAATGCAGGTCAGAGCTATAGTAGGGGGTACACAGAGGGATGTCCCCTGTACTGGGGGACACTGTAGATGACTGTATACTTGTGTGTCTGTATGTATGTATTTAGCTATCTCTCTCTCTCTATATATATATATATATAGATATAGATATGAGATATATATATATATATATATAGTTAGCAAGAGAGAGAGCGATAGAGAGACACAGATATACAAATAGATACACATAGCACTGTTTGGTAGGTCAACACTTGCCCTGGTTGTGTAGTGCTTCTCCCCGCCCCCCCAGGCATGCTCCCCAACACAAGTAATGAGAACCCCATCCCAATCCCTGCCATACCTCTCAAATGTCCCTCATTATGAGGAACATCTCTCATGTTACCCCTAAATATTGTCCTGTTCCTCATCTGTCCCCCATGGAAAAGGTGCCACATACACACAGAATATGCTGTAAATGCAGATATTAAAGCAGACGTGAAGAATATTCAAAGATGCTACATCAAAAATACACTTTGTATAAGTAAAGGCAATGTTGTACACAGTGTTCTGAACATGTATCTCCATGTGTGAGGATGTGTCTTCCATTATGGGAGTCAGTGTCCCACACTGACCCTCATGTTGAGAGTCCACATCCCCCATGTCAGTGACAAACAGTTGACAGATCTGATCCCTGGTAGTTCAGTGCCCCCCCCCCATCATGGTCCTCGATACCAGTTCTGATAGAGTCATTCATTCCCATGGTAGTAATACAGGGTTCTATGATGCCGGTTTGACAACACTTTTGTCGACTGGCATCTTAGCAACGGGATTTATGTCGACCGCAACTAATCCCGTATGTCTCCCAGTCCTGTTTTTCTATTGGGGGCTTTGCCCCTGAACCACCCATGCAGGGGGCTCTGCCCCCCTGCACCCCCATACTTTGGATTATTAACTCCAGTCAGAGTTGATTCGGAGAGGAGGTGCAGGACCGTGAGACAGTGTGCCCCAGTCTCGAGCACACCAACACAGTGACCTATCAGCAAAGTGTCAATTTTGCCAACAGCAGGGTATGTCGCTGTGTTGGTGTCGCTGTCAGGTCGGCATATCATAATACAGTACGTGCTCAGTCATAACTCAGTCAGTAGGTGGCTGGCCATAGATGTTGAGCAGGGGGCTGAGCCAGTCGCCAGCTCCATTTTGGGATGGGGGAGCGGGGTGGTGGACACTGCTGGGTGGGGGATGGGGGGACCACTAGACTACCAGGGAAATTACTGAATCTATCAGAGCAGGTATCAGGATTGTGATGGGGTGGGGGGGGCAATAGACTACCAGGGCATGAATGACTCTTTCAGAATGGGTGTCTGGGATCATGATGAGGGGGCCACTAGACTACCAGGGAATTTATTGAATTTATCAGAATGGGTGTTGGGGATTGTGCGGGGGGGGCACTAGACTACTGTGGACTGGTCACGGTACTGTGTCTTTGCATCTGAAATGCTGGGGGAGCATGTGACTACTAGGGAGGGACTACCAGCCTGTGTGTTGTGTGCTTTGGGCATGCATGGGGTAACGAGTGTACCGTCTCCCCTGTTAGCACGGCATTACCAATTGCTTTTGGGTGGCAGTATTCGGCGCCACACTACAGGTTGTGCAAAACACTGTAGCACAGCACTGTACTTTTGAATATGCCAGTGAGCCGGCATTCAAAGCCCCTCCCCTAATTCCCTCCCCTATATACATTAACTTTTAGTATCGGCGCTATCTCATAGCGCCATCGCTAATTGGTCTTTTGAATACTGCTTCTGGGTGCAAATCTCGGGTCTATTGTGGCACAACAGGTTTGTGCCCAGTGCTAAGCTTTGAATATCTGGCCCCATGTGTATTACCTCTTAGGGAGGCAGTATAGTGCAGTGGTTTAAGGCTCTGAGCTGCAAATCTGGAGACCTGGCTTTGAATCCCACAGCCCCCACTTGCATACTGTGTGACCCAGAGCAAGTCACTTAACTTCCCTGCGCTCCCAGGTCACACCTGTAAACAAGCTTTCAGCTTAGTGTGCCACTCCTAGTTAAACAATTGGGGAAAAACTGGGGAACCTTTTAAGCCATGTGATAGTCTTTCAGATTTAATTGCTTCTTCAATTTCATTTTCCCTTTCCTCTAAGGATGAGGATCTAGCTGTGCATAAGTGTTGAATGTAGTTTTTTGGCAGTTATTGAAATTAGAGCTATAGCATAGTTTATACCTGTGCCAAACACAGAAGCATTTTTAAAATGTCCTAATAAATATTTTTGTATGTTCATGTTTCTGCTAATATTTGTGCTGCCCATGAATTCTCTAATTATTTCTGACCAGAATTTTCAAATGTGAGAGCATGCCCAAAACATGTGTATTATGTTTCCATTCAGTGTGTTACAATTGAGACAGTTATCATTGTTTGGTATGCCCTTTTTTCATTTTTTGGGGGGTGTAGTAAATATTGTTTAGTAATTTGAATTGTATTATTCTATGACTGAGGAAAAGGCTTTATATGAAACGTCCAACATTTTAGTCTAGTGACAACCTCATATGTCTCTTTGCTCACGTAGCAGACCACCATGCAATTTCTTCCTCATCTCTACATCTAATCGAATCTATTTTTTTTGTGGGGTGGGGGTATTCTGTGGTATGCTTAGAAAAGTTACAGTATTTGGTGACAGTCTTATTAATAGTGATTCATTCTGATAAAGTTTTCTTATACTTTGTTTTCATTTTGTGTATAAGTGGTTATCTGATTGATCTAGTTTACATTCATTTTATAAATTGCAGAATATTTAAACACAAATCCCACGGATGAAAATCTTAAATCAAAATAGGTAAGAATTAACAATAAACCATATAGAATAATATTAGGAAATTGTTATAGTCCCCCAAACATCGACAAAGAACAGTTTAATTTATAATTAGAAGAAATAAAGGCAAATTCAGATAAAGGTTATACAGTGATCCTAGGGGACTTCAATCACCCAGAAATAAACTGGGGGAAAAAAATGAAGCGACAGGAACAGATGGTAATTTATTTCTGGATACAATAAGGGAGTGTAGTCTGAAACAGCTATACTGTATACTGACACCTACTAGATGATCCAATATACTAGATTTAACTTCCCCCTAGACATAAAATATAAAATAAGGGAACTGTTATCTACATCTGATCATGCCATGAAAGAGACAAGTATATGTTCAGATATTATTATGAATAAAGGCAGAACAATGTTATACAAATGAGGGGGACTATAATGTTATGAGAGAGGAACTAAAACTATGGGACTGGAAAAGGGAGATGGTAAATAAAAACACGTCAGACTGCTGAGAGATAGTCAGGAAAAAAATATTCCAGTCAAGAAACTAGTATATACCATCAAAACAGATAACAAATCAGGTAGAATACCACCATGAGCCCAATTCTCAAAGGCTAACATTTGGCGCAAGGTAGACATAAAAGGGGTAGGATGGTGCATGCTGAAGAACTTGTGGGTGCTAAGGAAAGGGCTGCCAGCCCAAACGAAGACACAGGAACAATACAACTTGCACTCCATTGCAAATAAGGAAAATAAGACTTAGATATAAGTATCCAGCTTGAGACCCACCCCCTGAGGAAGGCCCTGTGTCAGGCTAAAGCGCTGGAGTTGTAAGGTTCTTTCCTGGGCTCACCATCCACAATAGACTTCAAGTTGTATACTTATATCTAAGCATCAGTTTCCTTATTTGTGGTGGAGTGCAAGGTATACTGTTCCCATTTGGTGCAAGATGCCTGTGACAAAAAGATTTGACACCAGTTGCATTTTGAGCCAAATTGTGCAGCAATCCCAATTTTGAAATGCAGGCTGCATCAAAATTGGGATGCTGTGCACCAAAGCAGCTGTGCACCACCCCTGTGCCATAAGTGCCAGTGCACCAGGTTGCAATGGGGCTTGCACCATGGTGGGGCTGCAGCATCCTCTTATTTGGGATTTTGGAAGCCCCACCATTCAGGGCTGAAGTTAGAACAGCCTCGAGCTAGTCTAACAGCCCTTGCACCAGGTGCCTGGCATAAGCCGTGTTGAGGGGAACAGCCTGCATGATACAGTGCAGATGGACCAGTGGGGGGGGTGCCAGTAGTTAGCAACATAGGCACAGCAGGGTGTGGGAGAGTACACTGGTAGCACTGGGGCTGTCATGCCCTGGATTGTGCAACAGAGCCGTGGACTGGGTACTGGAATATATGCAGGCATGGACCGTGTCACGGACCCCCTGATGCATCCAGCCCTACCAGCTGTCCTGTATCATACCACCTCCCTGACATGCCATCCAGACCTCATCATGGCCCTGCCAATTGGAATGCCCATCCCACCCTAACTGTTACAGCATCTGTGTCTGTGCATCGGGACAGGTGGCGCTGCTCAGAGTACATCCCTCATCAACTGCAACACCTCATCGCTTGCCACCATGGAGAGTCACCCTCTATCAGGGAGGTGGCATGATATGGGACAGCTGGCAGGGCTGGCAGCATCAGGGGCTCCAGGGCACAGTCTTTGTCAACAAACATTCTAGTACCCAGTCAATGGCTCTGTTGCACAGTCCAGGGTACAGCTGTGCCAGTGCCACCAGTGTACCCTCACACACCCTGCTGTGCCCATACCACCCCCTACTGGCAAACCCAGCAAGTCTGGCTGCTGTGTACCATGCAGTCTTCCTTCCCCAACATCATGGGTCTAGGCAAGGGTTGCACTGGGAAGGGGAGGTTGACGGGACCCTCTGTAAAAACACTCTGGTGCGCCAAAACTTTGCCACAACCATCTGGCTGTGGCAACTCTCAGGACTTTGGTGCAGGGACCCATTTTGTACTGCAATCGGGTGCTGGGTTCCTGATGCACCCAAAGTTTGCCACAGCCGTGGATCAGCACAATGTGCTCCAATCAAACTGCCCTCTGAAAACTGGGCCCCATGATTCAACAAGAAATTGGAAAATATAAGTAGGAGGAAAATGAGGACTTATAAACAGGCCAAAAAAACATCCCTGACAAAAATTAAAATACCAAGCAGGACTTCTTAAACATGAAATTAGGAAAGCTAAAAGAAAGTATGAAATGAAGCTGGCTACTGATAAGCAAAATATTAAAGCATTTTACAGTTACATAAATTCAAAATGAAGGGGAGAAACTGCTATAAAATTATTAAACATTATGAACACTGATTTTGAATGATACAGAAACTGCAGAGGAATTAAATAAATACTTTTGCTCAGTATTTCAACAAAACAGATGTATGCCAGAAACACAAAATACTACTGAATCAATTGAGGAAATCAGGAATGAGGAGGTACTGGAACATTTAAGGGCAATAAAGGTTGACACGGCAGCTGGGCTGGATGACGTAGCACCAAGAACTTTGAAGGAATCATCCAAAGAATTTTCACTGAAATTAACTTACATGTTCAATTTGTCAGTCAGCGACTGTCATATACACAATGACTGCAGAATGGCAGATGTCGTTCTGCTATTTAAGAAGAGGGATGGGTAGCCAGCCCACTTGGCACAGTGGTTGTGCAATTGCTTGTGACGCCAGCAACCCGAGTTCAGAAGCAGGCTCGGGAAGCTGGAGTGCTGGCTCAGGGTGTGAGGATTGAGCACCCAAGGAACTGCTGTCCTCCTCCAGGGGAGAGGGACTGCAGCATTAGGTGCACACTTAGCTGCTAGAGACATGCTGAGGGAAGGCTACCAGTGTCTGCCAAGTTCCAGGTGGGGGGGTGAGCAGATGCCAATGTATTCCTTCAGGTATGTAAGTCAATGTCTTGGCATCATGGCATAACACGTCTCTCCTGGGGGAACCTCTATACCAAGCAAAATCCCCCTGAGCCTAAGGACCTCCTGATTCAGCTACAGACCCCAACCATCACTGCCGTGGAGGTACACTTGGCATTACCATCCCACGGGATGGCTCCCCCACAAGAGGTAAACTGATGGGATTGGAAGTCCCACAGTGGTGTGGTGTCCAGGAATGGGGCTGACTGGGGTTGAAGCATTTGCTGGAGAGCCATAAACTATAAATTAAAAAAAAGGGGGGCTAGGCAACTACCTACAAATTTTAGATAAATTTGTATGATGTCAGTGGCAAGGAAAATATTGGAGAAATGTATAAAAATTAGATTAGAGCAAGAATGTAAAAACAAGATAATTACAGATGAATTGCATCATGGATTCAAGGCAGACAGGTCATCTGTCACAAATCTCTTAACATTGTATCAACGTATTAGTAAGGAACTGGATGTGGGCAGTGCTATGGATATGATCTTCTTGGATTTTAGCAAAGCCCTTGATGTTGTAGATTAGAGTATAAGAAACTCATCAAAATGATGTTGTACTTGGGGCTAAGTAATAAGCTTATTAATTGGATATCAAATTGGTTGAAGGATAGGAGTCACAGGGTGAAAGCAAAGGGGGACATATCAATGGAGGGTAGGATGACTAGTGGGGTTCTGCAGGGCTTGGTATTGGGCCTGGTGTTGTTTGGAATCTTTATGATCTGGATATCAGCACTTACAACTTTTGTAACAAATTCCCAGATGATACTAAGCTTGGTGGGAGAGGTAATACACTAGTGGAGGCAAAAGCCGTACAACAGGATCTGGATAAAATGGTGGAGTGGACTAAGAAATGGAACATGAAATTCAACAGTGACAAATGTACTGCAATGCATCTAGGAAGAAATAACATAAATCATGATTACTATATAAATGGGAATAAATTACAAATAATGGAAAATAAGAAGGATCTAGGCCTCTGCATCACAAATTATTTGCATAATAGAAAACAGGTCAATATAGTGTTTAAGAAAACTACTAATTTATTAAACACTATTAGGCGACATTTTTTCACATAGGTTAAAAGATGTGATATTACCACAATAACGTGGCTAAGTCAGACAACTTATGAACTATGGGTCACAAGTATGGAGAGGGTTGACAATGGGAGATTACATAGAATAGAAACTTACAGCACAATGCAACAAAAAGGATTAGGTGATTGGAAAATAAAACATAAGGAAAGATTGAGTCACTTGGGATTACACAGTTTGGAACAGAGGTGCATGAGGGGAAACAATTTTGTTCACAGTTTATGAGGATAAAGAACTAATGGAGAAAGCAAGTTTTATAAGGGAACAAGAACCATATGCTTTAAGAAGGCATAATAAACAATTAAGACCAGTACATTTCTGGACAAACAACAGGAAACTATTTTTTACACAAAGGGTAGTACAGTTATGAAACAGTTTTTCAATGGAAATCATAAACAGCAGTAGTATTGCAGCTTTCAAAAAAGGGTTATATAAATGGATATCAAAAGGGAATTATGAGGGATACCCTATATAATCATAAGTCAGGCTACGTATAGACAATATTGCTTAAATTCTATCTCAAAACCTGAAGTATCAACCTAAGTGTAAAATTAAGAATTTTTTAAATTGCATGCCTTCTATTAGTTCCTCAATAGATGTATTCCTTTTCTGTTCCATTCTTCATTTGTGTTATGTGCCCATCTATTAATAAGTTCAGATTGTCCATAATTGTTGTTTTGTTGATTTAGATAAATGTATGTTTAGCAAGTTAGTAAACTGGGTAATTATACGGATTGATTCTGATATCAATATATTCCCTATTGGTTTCCATGGATTTGCAAAAAATAAAGAATTTAGCTCTAAATTATTTCATGCTATATCTAATTCCATATTTAGCCATTCAGGAGAATAATTGTGTGTATTATTCTTTTGCAGACATTTTATTATTTGTTGCATTCTACAAGTCATTATAGGGGCAGTTAGGGTTGAGTAGCCTGTTCACTGTTAAACCCCAAACTTTGCACATTAATATCTTTGGCTCAGTTTGACAAAATGAGCTGAAATTTTGCATGTGTTGTCTAGGATGCAATGTCTTGATCTATGGAAATTTTTGTGACAGCAGCTTGTGCAGCTTCTGAGATCTGTACTGTATGTGTCATCTTTCGTAAATGTCTAACTTCTTTCCTATACTTAACATGGATTTGTTGCTCTCCCCTACAGTCTACATGGAACAGAATGTTTCCCTAAAACTTGAGTAGGACATGTGTCATGCCCCAAGGTAGTGCCTTTGACAAGTCTGGTGAAAACATATTAAAGGGTTCCCAAGTTATAAGGCTTTTAAATTTAGTATTTTCTTACCTGCACATGTGCAGTAGGGGTTTTCAGATAACATTCTGTGACAAAAGTAAAAATTCGATGCCACAAATGCTGTTTTTTGATTTTGTGCCACTGAATTGGCAGGGCACTAAACATTTTTTGTGCCATGTCAGCTGCCATCTTGTTCATTTTTTCCACAAACTGACAAATGTGGAAAATACATAGAAGTGCTGTGATTTTTAAAAACAAACATCAGAACCTAGCTAAACGGGAGCTGTTTAGTTAAATTCTGATGTTTGTTTTTTTTCACATTAAGGCCAGAAATATGTTTTCTGGATACCTAAAATCCCGAATAGCCAGCTTAGTGAGAAGAGCCCTTCCCCTGCATTCTCTGTATGAGAACAGCAGGATTTTTTTCACTTCTGTAGCTGCAGCTGAACACATGCTGACAGCTGCAGAGTGAGCTGCCCCTTTCCCTGGTATCCAGTGGCACATCCCCACTTGCCGATCGCTGTCCACATAAATACATAAATTTATTCCCTGGTGTCTAGTGGCACCTGCACCCACTGATCGCTGTTCCCAACTCCCCATAAATAAATAATATTCTGATAATGTTTCTTTTTGTTTTCCCGGACTGTTGTTGTGGTGCTTTTTTGGTGTAATTGTACCTTTCTTGGAGTCTGTGGTCTCTGCTTTTTCTGTTTGTTTTTCACTTGTGTTTGCTTAATTCATTCTTGTTTTCTGAGGTGCTTTGGGAGTGCTGTGGATTGTTGTGTTTGGGTGTCACCCCCTCCTCCTTTGGTTTTTTTTTCATTTGTTTGTGGGTTTTTTTCTATATGATCTTTCTTGTGTTGTCAGTTGTCCAGTTGATTTTTTTTCCTTCTTCCCTGTAAAAAAAAAAGGCCCCTCACTGATTAGCCTCCCACTGCCACCTCCCACTCAGTACCCACCTTTACCTTTACTTGAACAGGTCCCGGGTTTGAGATCCACTCTCCGATCAAATACACATCTTGCTGCTGGAACCGGTGACTGCAATATGAGGCACTAAGATAAATACAGTTTAATGTATTTCAATGGGGGTTTCAACTTTTATTCATAACTCAGCCATTTGTTTACATTTTGCCACCAAATTTTCAACATAGCCGTTTGGGGACCCCACCTCATGAACAATATGACTGTAATTATGCAACTCCCACCTGAAAGGTGATTTCATGGTCGCTTGGTGAATTCACATTTTTGGGCAGAATTTTGTGAAGACAGTCATATTGTTCATGAGGTGTCATCACAAGAAGGCTATGTTGAACATTTGTGGTCAAAATATGTAAAAATGGCAAATATATGATCAACTGTTACAATTTTCGCAATGCACGCTCATAACTTTGGAAATTTTCAGTATTTTGACCCCATATTTTCAACATAGCCTTCTTCTTACCCCACCTCATGTATGTCATAGCTGTCATTTTTCAAATCCTGGCAAAAATGTGTCTTCACACCTGTGGTGTGGAATGGAGTTGCAGTAGTACAGAATTATGTTTCATCTAAATTTAAATATTTCTGTACTGGGTACATGAGGTAGGATCCTAAGGATGCTATATGGAAAATTTGGGCTCAAAATACGTAAAAATGTCAAAGTTATGACCTTTTGTTGCAATTTCACTATGCACGCTCATAACTTTAGAAAGTGTACAATATTTTGACCCCAGATTTTTAATATAGCCTTCTTATTACTCCACCTTATGTATGTCACAGCTATCATTTTTCATATCCTTGCCAAATGTGTTTTTGTATCTGTGACGTGGAGTGGAGTTGGAATTGTGCAGAATTACATTTTGGCAGGCACTGGAAAATTTTATGAACCAGGTACATTAGGTGGGGTAATAAGTTGGCTATGCTGACAATTTGGTCACTGTTGGCCTATAAATGGAGGTGCAGGGCCCAGAGGACCCTGTGCTTCCACAGCTACATACTATACATATGTGCATCTATGGAGGGATTGAAGCGCAGGGTGCAGAGGGCCGTGCACTCCCACAGGCAAATAAGGATATAATTATACTATCTCAAAAAGTAAGGAAATAAATTGTAAAAAACTGTGTTTATGCTCTAGTTAGGGTTATAGCCACAAAAGTAGGGAAATGTAGGGTTAGGGTTTCCAAACCTAACACCCCAACCCCATGCTGCACACACCAACAGGTGTTGAGGGTGTGCCTTGGTGTTGTCATCCCTAATGCTCATCCCATTCTCCTATACTGTGCTCATCTCATCTTATTTACTTATGGAATGGGGTGATTGTTAGGGCTGACGACCCCACGGCATTCCCCTGACACCTGTCAGTGTGTGCAGTGTGGGGTTGGGATATTAGGTTTGGAAACCCTAACCCCACATTTCCCCACTTTTGTAGCTGTAACCCTAACTGGAGCATTAATGCAGTTTTCTGCAATTTATATAATATAGTTTCAAATCAGAGGCTTTAAGGCCACCTGTACTTGTCAGTCTCATAATTTTGGCATATGGAAGTTTTACTTTTTATTAGCTCACAAAAATGTACTTCATAAGCTCTCAGTTTTTGCAAACCGTGCAGTGATAATATGGTAGGGATCATGTTGAAATGGTAGATTGCATTGGAAGTATCATCATCTTTATTGTTTCTCATCTGGCCCAAAAACTTAGAGGTGATTTATTCCATTTAATGAGTTTATCATCCATTTGTTTTTTAAAGTTTGCTAAGATTGTTTGAGGCTGTCATTTTAATGGTTCTACACAAATGTATCCCTAAATATTTTATGTGATTATCTGCCCATATGATTCCTAGAGAAATGACATGTTTTGTTTTACATTTGCCATTTAATTATAGAAATTGTGTTTTTCTATATTTGTTTTATAGCCTGATATATTTGTTTTCAAAATTCTCAGTTACTTTTTGAATAGCCCTAACTGATTTATGTGGGTCAGAAAGTGTGAGTCAGATGTCATCTGCATACAGAGAGCAGAGATATTCCTTATCCAACCAATTTATACTCTCAATTTCTTCATGATTTGTAAATGTTCTTGCTAGAGGATCAATAAACAGGTTAAACAACAGCAGGAATAAAATGAATTCTTGCCTAATGCTATAGCCTATTTGCAAAAAGGGAAATACTGTATATAGTAATTCTATTTGTCAGAAAACCTGTAGAGGAGTCTTTACATAGTGTCTTCACCCATCTAACAAACTCATCTGGGAACCCATATCTTTTAAGTATTTTAAATGAGTTAGCCCAATGTATGTGATCAGACGCTTTCTCAATGTCTATAGTAAGTGTACAGTACATCAGTTGTTTCGCTTTCTCAATGTCTATAGTAAGTGTACAGTACGTCAGTTGTTTCGCTTTCTCAATGTCTATAGTAAGTGTACAGTACGTCAGTTGTTTCGCTTTCTCAATGTCTATAGTAAGTGTACAGTACGTCAGTTGTTTCGCTTTCTCAGCATGCTCCATCAGCCGGAAGATTTTATGTGTCTTATCTCCAACAATTCTGCCACTTAAGAATCCTGTTTGTTGGGAAAGCATTACACTTTGTATGTGACTCTAAAATTATGTTGTAAGGGCTTTAGCTATTGTTTCTGTACCGATCAGTTAGTGTTATCAGTCAATAATTATGACGTAGAGTTGGATCCTTGTTTTTTGTTATACTGTAATTAGCCTTTGCCTCGTTGATGGTGGTAACGTTTCTTTACTAAGTACAGTACTTCTGCAAGAATTGGAGAAATTCATTGATGAAAATTGAACAACAGTTTGATGTGAATCTGTCTATGTCTGGTACCTTATTTCTTTTAATGAATTAAGATCCAAACTTATTTCACAAACATGTACAATTTTTTTAGCAAGTCAGCATCCCTTTTTAGGGCTGCGTAGCCAGAGTTATGCTGATGTATTGTTACTACATAGTAGAGAAAGGGGGTTCTGGAAGTATGTGACCGGATACCTAGACTGTGTCCTTTCACAGTGGAATTAAAGTACATGCAGTACCCTCCATTGACCACAGTGCTGTTCCTTTGTCCCCCCCCCTTCCCGCTGGCACACTATTTTGTTGCTCTGCGCTCACTTCCAGTTCACTTCTGTAAAGGAATAGGTCTTGCCTTGAGAGAACATTCGTTGGATATGTACTAGATTGTGGCCATCTGAAGAGGGGATCTTGCTTATAGCAATATAGGCAAGATCAGAACTGTTGAGCACTTCAATTGCAAACATCCTCTTTCTCCAGATTGCCTGGAGACAGCTGGCATACCTGATCATGTTGCAGCTGCATATTCCAGTGAGCCTCATGGACATAAGCTGCCATAAGACAGGACTACATTTATTGATGTTTACCATCTCCAGCTCCAGTCATACACTGTGAACCAGGTCTCTCTTGACCAGCGTAAACAAAACTACCTTCTGATCCAGAGAATCGAAACCACTCAAGCAGTGAGCTGATGATTAAGCACAGAAAATGAAACTGCTCATCCTCAAGCAATTCTCCTAAAAAAAGTATCAAGAAAAAGCTCTGCCACAGGTAAAAACTCAGAGAATACTGTAGCAACGAATGAGTTATTTCTTTTCCCTGTGTCTGCTGGGGTTTCATGCCCTCCTATAACTAACTTTTAACAAATTCTGCTCAAAGTCATTAAGGCTGCTAATGCCTTAACTTAAGAACTGTGTTGTAATTTTAGTGCAAAACGCCACTCAAGTCAAAATTGCTGCTCACCTGACTGACTGAAAGAAAGCAGTGTCTCAAGCGTGTATGGAAAGCAGAACTGAGTTTTGAATGAACATGCACAGCACAAATCTGTCATGCTGGGCACCCATGCTAACATTGCCATACAAACAGAAAACAAAGCTATTGATTGGTTATTGCTCTGAGCAAGTACAGACAAACATGCATGTCTCAGCAGCTTTTGAAATTACTGCTTTCAAAGGTGGCAATCCTGGTGGACATCCATGCTTCTGCCAGGAACATCTGAACATCAAACAGGTCATCAATCATTTAAAAAAAGGGGGAAAAATTGCACATTTAAACTATCATACCAGTTACTAACACAACTAGACCATTAGACTGGAATAATGAAATGATGCACTGTGGCTTTAAGGTTCCAGGGTAAAAGCAGGGGAAGATTCAAGAGTAGTTCTCCCACACACAGTAGGTTTCAGTGAAGCAGCACACTGCTTCTGAAAGATGGGTTTATTGTCTTATAAACAAGTTTTCCCCCAGTGCTTTTAAACTGCACGCTTGCTGCAAGAATTGGAAGCTGAATTGCTATATTTGTATTTGTAGTTTCTCGCCATTGGGTGTGAACCTTTTTTCTCTTAATAAACATCAATCTGTATGTCTGCCTTTTCTGCTGGCAAGCTTTTCCTTTGCAATGCAGTGCTCAGCTCCACACAGTTTTCTGTCAGTTTTTAGTTTAGGATGTTGTAAGAAGATGAAGACATGGGATTGCATGCATGATGTAGTTCTGTGAATCCAACAGTTTTGGAAGGACCAACCACACAACAAAGTATCTTTAAATAACTCTTCTCCTTTATTCAGGAAAGTTTTTCTCAGTCAGATACCCAGATGATGCCCAACGTTTCACCTCTAGGCGCTTCCTCCAGGGTCAGGCTTGGATACTCTCTGTTATCTCTTGTATTCTGTTTCCGTCTTTATCAAGGTAAAACCTTTTTTCTTCACAGTGAAGTTTCTGCCTTCATCAGCTCAGTTCTCTTGCAGTGTTCATACTGAGTTCAGTATGAACGCTGCAAAAGAACTAAGTCAATGAAGGCAGAAACTTCACTGTGAGGAAAAAAAGAAAAACTGTCAACTTGGTACGGTTTGGAAACACAGAGCCAACTATGGCAGTCTGTGTCCAAACCATCTCGGTGAACCTCTCGGCAAGTGGCGTTGCCATGTTTGTTTGGATTTTTTTGTGAACAGAACTATTTTGTCCAATCAGGTGACGAATAGGGCAGCGCTTCATGAATATTAATTAGAGAATGTGCACAATAACTTTTAGAACGTGCACAACGACTTTTAGAAAGTGCACAACTTTTCAGCAGCTACTGATTTCTATCCATCTATCCATAATAAGGGCAACCCATATACTACAGCATCCTTGGTGCATGTGGTTGTCTGGATCAGTTCACCCGTGCCACAGTGACATACATTTTGCTGATGCTGATTATGGCACAGGCAAAATGCCACGTAGCATTACAGCACTGGGCATTTCATCTCCTGGGAGTTGCAACACCAAAGTGCCCTCCCAGGAAACAGTCAACATTTGCCCCCGCACCCTCCAAAATGAAATAGAACCTCCTCTGGGTGGGCATGCCCCAGAAAGGGGGTAGAAACATATGTGCGCAAAGAGTGACAGGAGTGAGGGGCAATCTGAAATCAAGATCACCCCTTTCACAGCTGCCTTTGTTGCGGCGCAGTAATTGCCATGGCCAAAATCAGTCGGTAACTTGACAGGGTACGGTCTAGATCCAATAACATTCTGTTTTTCATTCGTGATCATTTTTGAGCCAGTGTTTCATTTATCGAGTGATCCCCGCTTCCATGCATGAGACCCGATGTCAGCACAGCTGCCTGGAGCAAAAGGTTGTTATACATGTTAGGCAGAAATCTGAATCTGTTTCATTCACTGCCAGATGGAAGATTTGTTACCTGCATGTAAATTGTAAAATCTTTAATTAAGGTTGCTGTAAACCATGTACTGTTGGTTGTGCTTCTGTAAGGTTGCCCTGAGATTCCAGGGAAGTGTGCCATATCAAATGAAACTGCTACTACTACTACTTGGTTTGAAATTAAAAACTGACAAACTGCACTTTCTTGCTTCCTCACATTGCACTCTTCATGACATTTTCCTTCCACTGACCCATTTTTTCCAGTTCCTAATAAATCCGAATTCAGCCTAGCATGAGTTTTTTAACCACTGCTCCCGAACCTTGCAAACCATTTTTTCCCCTCACCATTGCTCCCAAGTCTCACACAACATGTCTTTTATCCCCTCTGCTCCCTAATCTCATACAGCACGTCTTTTTCTCAGTCAGTCCTGAGTCTCACACAGCGTGTCTTTTCCTCACTGCCAGTCCTGAGTCTCACACAGCATGTCTTTTTCTCACTGCATCTCCCGAGTCTCACACAGCATGTCTTTTTCATCGACTGATAAACCCTGCTCCCAAACCTTCTGACAACACAGTCTTATGCTGGTTGTGAAAATAACATTTAAAAAAACCTCTACTCCAGTTACTGAATTTGAAACAACTCAGAAAAGCAGCAACCTCATGACCAAACCCTCACTCCATGTTCAACAAGTTTTGTCAGCGCTAATTAATTCATTTGAAAAATCGGGCTGAAACCTCATGCTGATGCGCTTATGCAGGATCTCAGCTCTGGTTTTCAAGCATATTTATTATTGAAAAACTGATGAATGGCACTATCTTGCTTCCTCACATTGCACCCTGCATGACATTGTCTTTCCACTAACCCATTTTGTTTAGCTCTTAATAAATTTGAATTCAGCCTAGCATGAGTTTCTTACCCACTGCTGCTGAATGTAACAAAACATTTTTTTCCTCACCGCCACTCCCAGCTCTCACACAGCATGTGTTTTGACACCTCTGCTCCCTAGTCTCACACAGCACATCATTTTCATTGGCTCATAAACCCCACTCCCAAACATGCTGACAACACATTATTAGTGTTAGGAGGGAGGGAAAGTTTTTTCCCTGAACAGTGGTTTAGCCACTGCTTTCTGGTATGTCTGTTTAAAAGCTGATGTTTGAACTGGTAATGAAGTGCAGCAAAAAGTATAGGCTGTTGTAAAAGATCATGGTTGACATTTGAGGATAATAGTTTGTTGACTCTGAGGTGCTCAAGTTATACACTATGTGTGTATAATTCTTGACTAACCCATTCCCCAATGATCGAGCAGCACAGGTAGCCATTGGGATGAACCCCCCTCCCCATAGCACCCAATCCCATTGCTCCCCAAAGCCGTGATCAGTAAAACAGAATAAAAATTACCCTCCACCCCCACAGCACACATCCTACCATCCCCCCATGCCAGCGAGAACAAAACTTGGAAAATTTGAGACAGCAACTGACACAAACCCGCTTCTCACCACGTCAGCTGGCTACAATCTCAATGAATAAGCACATGCTGGGTAATAGTATTTTACATGCACTGCAGTCTCACTCATTCAGATGATGACCAACCAAGGTGGTGAGAAGAGGGTCAGTGCCAGTCGCAGTCTCTAATTTCTTCATGTTTTATTTTTTCTGGTATGGAGAGGTGATTGCTGTTAGAAGCATGGGGGGAAACAATATTTATTTTTTTACTGGCCAGGGCTGAGGGGAGGAGGGTGCGATGGGTGCTGTGAGAGTGCAGGAATGGTTTCCCTTTTGTTAAATTTGGTAGTATGAGTAAGGGAGAATATTTTTCACTTTTTTTGAGGCTGCAAGGCTGGGAAAGGGAAATGGGATGGGTGTGTAACTCCCACCCAATATATGGGGGCTTACCTTGCTCCTTGCACCTCTAATGGGTTATCCTGAGTAAAGTGGTACAGTCACAAAAACTGTAAGCATCTGCCTGATGGGATGTACAGACCAGCTATCTAGGTTTAGCAGCTGGGTACTGGACAAGCACTGCAAGTGTTAACGTGCCCCAGCCTGGGGTGAGTGGCACTGAGGCTTCATCTCACAGCAACCACTATGGATGACAGATAGCTTTCTTTTACAAAGGACCATGTTACAGTAGGTGTATGAATTGCTGCCACATGACTATCAGTATCAGCAGGGTTGAGAGCAAGACAGGTGGCATGGGAAGTAACAAAATAATGTGGGGTGACAAAATCCTATTGCAGTTCAGAAGGTACTGTTTTTTTCTTACTGGCAGCAGGTGGTGATGGGGAGGATACATTTTAGGACAGTGCAACAACAGTGTTGTGGTATTGGAGTAGAATGTAGTTGCAAACACTGGCTGACCAATGCGAGCTAAATGAAGTGGTGAGCATGCCAGTTCTGAACCTGCTGGCCACACTAATCAGAGGTATGTGCAATCAAGCATTTTATGAACATATAAACATGTGAAATTGCCAGCAGATAAAGGCCTTGTGGTCTATCAAGTCTGCTCGATTGTGCAGCTGGCAGCCCTTATACTGCAGCTGCCCCTTCCTCCCCTCCCCACCTCCAGTGACCTTCCCCCTTACCCCGTGCATCACCTTTTGAAGAAGCCCACTGTTCTACAGGATACCACTTCCTCTGGAAATGCATTCCACCCAGACACCACCCTCTCCATAAAATAGTGTCGCCTCATTTCCCTCTTGAACCTTTCTACTTCCAGTCTCAGATCATGCCCTTGAGTGTCCCACCCCCCTTAATTTGAAAAGCCCCGCCATGCCCATCTTATTTATTCCCTTCATGTACTTGAAGGTTTCAGTCATGTCCCCCCATCCCTCCTCTCCTCCAGGGAGTACAAGTTCAACTCCCACAGCCTGCTCTGGTAGGGTAAGTCCCCTAGCCCCTGGATCATTTTTGTTGCCCTGAACTTTACCACCTGCAGTGACCTAATATCCTTTACTCCAGGTGTGGTCTAACCAGTGACCTGTATAGCGGCAGGATCACTTCCCCCCTCCTGGAGGATATGCTTCTGGCAATACAATCCAGCATCCTGTTGGCCTTTGCAGCAAGCGGCCTTTCTACACTGTGCTGAGTTGTTCATTGCTCCCATTATGATCATCCCAGATCCTTCTCCTCTTCCATCCTGGATATCTGAATTCCCCCCCCCCCCCAGCTAGTAGCTCCTCCTTGGGTTTTTTGCACCGAAATGAGGCACCTTGCATTTCTTGGCATTGAACCCCAGTTACAAAGTGTCTGACCAGGCCTCCAATTTTGCCAGATCATCTTGCAACCCATGCCACCCTTCTAAGTCATCCACTACTGTTCTCATCTTGGTACTGTCTGTAAACAGACTGATCTTGCTCTTGATGTCTATTGAGATGTCTGCTATGAAGATCCCAAACAACACTGGCCGCAGTACAGAGCCCTGTGGCACCCCACTTGTCACCGCCCTGGGAGATGAGAGCTCCCCTCCCACCACCACCACCCTCTGCTGTCTCCCTTGCAGCCAGTTCACTACTCATCCCACTGTCTTCGTCCCAGCCCCTGTGCCTTCCAGCTTACTTCATAACCTCCCATGCAGCACTGAATCAAATGTCTTGCTGAGGTTCAGGTACAGGACATTCACTGCATGGCCCCTGTTTAATTGGCTGGTTACCCAGTCATAGTACTCCACCAGGTTGGTCTGACAGTATCTGCCTGAAACAAACACATGCTGTCTGCAGTCGTGCAGCCCAATAGCCTCTAGAAGGAAAACCAACCTCTCCTTCAGGATTGTCTCCACCAGCTTTCCCACAATGTATGTGAGGCTTACCAGTCTGTAGTTCTCTGGCTCATCCTTGGGGCCGCTCTTATGGAGGGGTACCACGTGTGCCATCCTCCAGTCCTGAGGTACACTCCCCAAGTCCAGGGAGGCATTGATCAGGTCTGCCAAGGGTTCTGACAGGACTTCTGCAAGCTTCTTCAGCACCCTGGGGTGTATGCCATCTAGCCCTGGTGCCTTGTCCACCCTTAGTGCCCTCAAGCCCTCCAGTACTTTGCCCACTGGATTTCCCTGTCTGTCACCTTCTCCCCCTGTGACTACCCTCTTACCCCCTTGGGTACAGCTCCCCCTTTCTCTTTAGTAAATACTGAGCAGAAGTACTCATTTAATGCTTCTGCCTGTTCTGCCCCTGTTTCCACCCATCCCAATCCCTCTTTGGCCTTACTATTTGGTTATTACAACTCTTTTTCTCCCTCATGTACCTAAAGAAGTCCTTCTCCCCTTCTTTGATGTCCTGTGCTAGTCTGAGTTCCCTGAATGCCTTGGCTGACCTGACTGCCCTTGTCACCTCCCTCAACTCCTTCAAGTATTCCTCTCTGTCCTCCCCGCTCCCTGTTTTTTGTAGCTTCTAAAGGTGGCTCTTTTCTTTCTTACTTTTTCCATTATCCCCCTGATCACCCAGCTAGGCTTCTTGGATCTAGCCCTCTTACTCTGGGCCCTTGTACATGATATGGTTGCCTCCTCAATTCCCAGTTTAATGACATCCCACCTCTGGTTATTGTCCATGTTTGGATGGATCCTGGCTAGATACCCCTGTACTTTTTCCCTCATCCTCCCAAAGTTGGCCCTCCTGAAATCTAACACCCTTGTGCCCGTTCATACTTCCCCTTTCCCCATGTTTATCGTGAACCACACCAAGTGGTGGTCGCTCCCCGCCAGCAGTTCCTCCACCCCCAGCTCCCTCACAAACTCATCATTGACCAGCATGAGATCTAGGGTGTTCCCTAACCTGGTTGTCTAGTTGACCATCTGCAATAGGAAGCTGCCCTGGAAGGCATCCAAAAGTACCTGCTCCCTCCTATTCATGGTAGTTGGAGTATCCCAATCCACTCCCAGCAGGTTGAAGTCACCCAGAATCACAGTGCTGTCCCTCCCACAGGTCCTTCTGATCTGTTCTGCTAGTTTCTTGTCTATCTCCTCAGTCTGAGAGGGTGGCCTGTACACCATTCCCATCCTGAGGGCCCTATTTTTGGAGTCCTGGAGCTGCTCCCATAATGACTCCATGCTGCCCTCCTCCTCTTCCTCCCTGACACACTTCAGTCCTTCCCTCACATACAGTGCCACCCCACCTCATTTTCCTTTTACCCTGTCCCTCCAAAATATCCTACACCCTGGTGCTGCCAGATCCCAGTCATGGTAATGGGTGGCCCATGTCTCGGCGATGGCTGCCATGTCCACCTCCCCATCTGCCATGAGAGCTTGTAATGCTACTGTTTTGTTCCCTAGACTCCTAGTATTCAAGGTTACCACCCTCCACCCCATTTCCTTCCCCCCTCTCCCCCTGCTTGCTCTACCTTTTTAGCATCCTCTCCTGACCTCCTCCTAAGTCCCTTGCTGCTGGTATGGGGCGTAAACTTTTTTCTAGGACCATAAAAGTTCCACGAAGGAAAACATGCATTTTGTACAGAGGTCCACAGCTCAGAGTCTAACTTCTGTTGCATATGTGGGCCCTTAGACCAATTGAGACAATCAGTAGCCCATAGGCCCATAGTGGCAATATTATTTTTAAATAAGGCTACCCAGGGTACAGCAGAGTAAGCTTGAATACTGCCTCACTGTTATTTTTTCATTATTTCTTTGTCCCTGTCTGTGTATCATTTCTTTTCTCAGTTTATTTCTCTATTTGAAGTTTCTCACTTTTATTTTAAACTGTGCCTTTTCTTTGAAAACTACCTGTCACTTAATATCTATGCTCATCCTGTAGCTCTTCTATCTCTGCAACTATTGTTTATCTCCTCTTGACAATATTTTTTCCTTATATTAACACATTTTTCCTTTATTTCTACAGGTCTAAAAGGACACAAACTCAGATCTGAGGGGACATATCAGATAAATATGGTTTTATGTTTAACATTCCCATCTGTTCTATATTGTTAGAAACATAGACTTGATGGCAGATACAGTAAGGACCGCTTAGCCCATCCAGTCTGCCCATTTCCCTACCTATTGGATAAGCTGTAGATCCTAGTTAACCAACAGCCTACTTCTTGCTACCTCCCACTAGAATTGCCTTATGTCTGTCTCATGCATTCTTGAATTCCCACACTGTTTTTGACCCCAAGACCTCCTCTTTTCTTCCTTACTTTTTCCATGACCCCCCGATCACCCAGCTAGGCTTCTTGGCCATAAAGAACTGCAGATCCTTTGTGACCCCATCACTATTCTTATTTTACAGGAATGAAACAACATCACCCCGAGTCCCCCATCTCAGGCTAATCAGGACCCAGGTAAGTGATCTACCTATTATTTCTGCTAGGTGGGTGAGCTGTAACAGTGCAGTCACAAATGTTACACAATGTCAGCTTTTACTTTTTTATGGCTGCATAGCAAGAGATATGCATGACATAGTACAGGTACATTGACAAGGAGAATTTGGGACCACATGACTGTGAACACAGCACAGCTGTGTCCTTCCTCCAGAGTGGACTTGAATCACATTTACTGCGTCTTCTCCAGTCAGAACAATGTGGTTGCTTGCTCCCTCCCCCTCCCTGTCGCACTATTTTCTAGCTCTATTGCTTCCTTCTCCATTCCCACTGCATCAGTTTCATGTACCAGTGATACTAATTAAGTTTTTAATCAGCTAATTGTTTTCTGCTAGTAGAATAAAAAAGGATACATAAACACTGTATTTAAAGTAATACCCTTGCTTTAACTTTCTGGAGACTGCAAACGTATATACATGCCAGCTGCAAATGTCTTTTTAAGACTGCCAGCATGTATTTATGCCCAAATGTCCATTAATTACTTTTCCCTGCCCACTGCGGGCATTTAAGCCAAAGGTTTGCTGTATGGTATACATTGTTACGATAACTGGCCAAGTGAAAGATACAGGTACTAGAAGTGGCTGAATCATGAGAATAGTAGGAGAAAAAGGAATGAATGGACAATATCACTGGGAAAAACCCCAATGCACACACACCCACAACAATCCTTAACCCATTCATCCATCATGCATCTACTACTATTCTGATACACACCTTTCACCACCATCAATACCATAATTTTTTAGCCTTGTTGGCTCTGATCAGAGACTGTTTCTAGTTTAGTTGTACTAATCCTTTGCGGAACTTCTCTAATTTATTGTTACTTTCTAGAGATTGAGTCACATATAAGGTTGAATAGTAATCTTTAAATTCTTAATTTATATCTTTAAATCCATAAACCAACTCATTAACCAATTTCTTCTTTATACAGTTTATGTTAATTCTGTTATTAAATTGTTTTAATCTGATTACTAATATTTTGTTTGCTTTAGGTCCTGTGTCAGTGTATCAGTTTTTTGCTGTCCTGCAAGAAAAGTCTGCAGCTCCCCTTAGAATTGCATTATATTCCATTTTCAATTGTAACCAATTTCTCCAAGTTTCATCTGAGTTATTTTTTAAGTGCGTGTTCAGTTGTTTTAATTTTATCTAGTTTTGTTAATGTCTGAGCCTTTTTTCTTTTTTCTGCCATGCAGATAGACCAGTCAGTACCCCTCATACATAACATTTAAAAGTTTCCCATGTTGTGGCCCAGTTTGCGCCATTTGGCTTATTAAATTCTAGGCATTACTTATTTTATTTTTCTTTAATTATTTTATTTATTTATTTAAATCTTCAGAAACAACCTTTGAGCAAGGTGCTCATTTACAAAGGCTCCACGTCAGCAGTACAAGATAATTCAATTTTTACAAATCACAAAGACATAGACTCATAATTACACAGACAACAGAAGATACTAGATTGGCGGTTAACTATAATGTTGTTTACAAAGATATAACAAGAGTTTAGATTCAGACCTGGATTGGATCAAGAGCAGCCAAGTGCATAGACATTGTCAGATGAATAAAGTTCCAGCTGATTATATTGGGAAGAGAGAGACATGGAGAAGGGTGGGACCAAAGTGTGGCCTAGTGGGGGGTTATAGGAGTACCAGGCTAAGGAGGGGGGGCAGTCAGGGGGAGTGGAGTAAGTTATGGGTAAAAAGCAGGAGAGATATGGAGTGTGAGAAGTTAGAACCTAGCAATGAGAAGAAGTAGGGGTGAGGGCAGGGAGTCAAGGGCAGCTGGAGGAGGAATACTAGGGGGTGTAAGTGCATAGACAGGAGGAAGTTGTAGATACGAGGAAGAGTAGAGAATTTGAAGATTCCTGACATTCACCAGGGATTGTTACAGTGTAGGTGAGTGACTAAAAGCTGAAGTTGGGAGGTCATGATGCTTTCATGCAAGCACAAGCTCTGGTTTTGACTAGGTGGTGCTTCATTTCAAGCTTGAAGGTTGGAAGGTACACAATATTATTTATTTCATCCAGGACCTCATTCAACTAGAGAGGGGCCCTATACATGAGCGAGTATTGTCCAAGCATTGTTCTTCTGAATGGGACACTGAGTGATCTCTGAGCTTTACCCCTTGTGTTGTAATGGGAGTGTGTTGCTTGGAGAATATTTAGAATGCAAGGGGGTGTTTGGCCTAGCAGAGCTTTTTATCCAAGGAGGCATATCTGGAACTCTCCTGTCATTTAAATTAAGCCAGTTGGTTTGCTTATATAGAGCACATGTGTGGGTATGGTTATCTGTCCCTAAAGTAAGTCTGCATGCCTTATTAAGCGCTGTTGCTACTTGTTTGACTGCAGTGTCCGAGGTTGCACTATATACAACCAACCTGTAATCTATTATCAACAGAACTGAGCTGGAAATGGAGAGGCAGAGGGCTGTTGGTGGCAGGTATTTTCTGTGCCTGTAAAGGACATCAAGTCTTGTATTGAGAGCTTTTACTATCAGGTCTACTGTATGTGCTGCAAGAAAGAGAGAGTATCATCTATCATGACCTCAAGGTACATAAATGAGTACACTTGCTCAAGAGGGACTGCCTTACTGTTAGTGATGGTCAAAAGAGGGTTGTTTTTCTTAAGTTGGTGACTAGGGAGAAGCACAGTTTTTGTTTTTTTATAATTGAGTAGTAGTTTATGTGAGCTAAACCAGTCCTCAAGTTGGTTGAAAGTAGACTGTAGGTCACTTTGAAGTTTGTCAAGAAGGGAATTGCTTCTTAGGATGACTGTATCATCAGCATACAGTATTATTTTTCTCTTGCAGGCCTCAGGAAGAGCATTCAAGAATAAGCTGAATAGAAGGGGGCCAAGGACAGATCCTTGCAGGATGCCGAGAGTGACTTCTATGGCACCAGAGACAGCTGCTCCTATTTTGATGCTCTGTGATCTGTGCGATAGGTAGTCCTGAAACCAGTAGACTAAGTTTTGGTGGTCAGTCCCAGAGTCAGTAATTGCTCCAGTAGAAGGGAGTGATTGACCGTGTCAAAGGCTTTGGTGAGATCAATAAAGATTGATCCCACTAGCTTGCCACCATCCAGGGCCTTATGTACATAGCCGGTGAACTCGATCAAAGCAGTTGAAGTATCCAGAAGTCACGCTGTTGTGGACATTGGAGACTGTATTTTTGTGTTCATTTTCAGATCTTAATAATTAATTGATATGATGCAGCGCTATGTCCATTTTAACTATCAGAACATATTTTGTCTCATTACTACATTAATTAGAATAAAATATCCCCACCCATACCAAAGTTTAATTTCAACTAGTGTGTTACACCGTTCTTACCTATGCCTCAAATGTCCATAGGGTTCTCTATAGACTACTCGTCAATGACAATCAATGGTGTGAAATATAGTCTCTACTTACCTGTCAGTTTATGCATGACAGCTTTCTGCACTTTAGATACAGTTCTTACAAGGATTAGTAAGAAAGACACCAGCAATAAAGAAATTAAAACAGGAAAATGAGCTTAAGATACAACTAAACAAAATATTTTTAAAACTGTCCATTTTTCATACATTAACAGCTACTATAAACAGAGGGCACTGTCATTTTAGAATCATGTTTCTGCTTGAACCTACAGAGGCCTGGTTATCTGAAACACTATACATAAATAGACCGGTAGTGCGGTACTAAACTGCACTTATGGACTCAGAACAGTTTGGTAGTTATAATATGCTTATAGTGTTATGAAAACCTACAGAATGTGCTTTGAGACGTAGAAGTACTATTTAATGCTGTATTTTGAAACATAGAAAATACTATTATTATATATTAGATAGCTATCACTAAGCATAATTTAATAAAGGTGATAGTATAAATCTCCTATTTATTTTATTTACTGTAGTTTTTGTTGCCCAGGTAAGTACACTAGGCAACAATTCCTATTTTCAGGTACGACGCAGGAGATTACACAATAGATTCCATACAAGGTGAATTTGAGGTATATATTTTAAAAAAAGGATGTAGTACTGTATGTTAGTGGAATCTTAAGCAAGCACATAGTTACACTAGGGTATCATTAGGGGGAATGCAATACATATGAGTGGGGAGCACAAGAAGTAGCAGTCAGAGTATGCCTGCAGGCTGTAGTAAGCTGGATGATGCAATCTTTGATACAGCAGCCATGTGTGTGTTCATACTGGATTGAGAATGCAATTAAACTGATTTCTGTGTGGTTCACTGTGTAATGTCCGCAAGTCAAGGAGTTTGCAAGAGCTTACACAGATACATAGAATTTGTTGGCATAAAAGATCCACTTGGCCTACCCTGTCTGCCAAGATGTTCCCTGCCTATTCTGCCTCTGGAGGCCCTAACTGGTTTATGGCAACCCTCCTACCTACCTACCTCCTATCTAATATACCCTTATGTCTATCTCATGCATGCTTAAGACTCCCCACTGTTCCAGCCTGCAGCACTTCTGCTGGCAGTCTATTCCTGGCATTAACCACTCTTTCAGTGAAGAAATATTTCCTCACATCAGTTTTGAATTCACCTCCCTGCCCCCACTTCATCGAATGCCCTTTAGTCCAGGTGCTCATTTTCATTTGAAAAAGACTCCCCACGTGCACTCTTTTCACACCCTTGAGGTACTTGTAGGTTTCTTTGTAGCTTGTGGAACAGCCATCAGTTACAGTATGGTGATATATTCAACAGAGCCACATCCAGAACCAAATGGGATAAAATGGAAACCCTCTAAAACTCCCTGTGCTGTTTCATCCTTGGTTGTCCTCCCCACACCAATAACTGCACCATGTATGACCAGCTGGGCCACCTTGGATCAAGACTTCACACTTGTAATGTTGTCTATAGGATATCGCTTTACATACTGTGTTTGCCATTACTTTGGTTGTTTTGCTTGTATCTCCTCATCCTCTTTCTCCCAAGACAACTCTATAATCAGTAAATCTTTGTCAGTTTTTGACTGGTTAAATGATTTTAATAAATTAATTATAGGCATCTCTGTTACACTTGCCTCTTTGGGCACAAATTCTGGCTCAGAACTCTTGCACCACACCTGAGTAGTCTGATTTCACCCTCTACCAATGCTGGCTATTTGCTCAGATGAAACCAAGTATGGAACCTACATGTGCCTCACTTTAAAAGGAAGCTTGATCAAATGGCCTTCTCTTAACAACCTTATGTCTTTCCTCACCAACCTTTGTAGTCTTCAAACAGCCAAATCAAGACTGAGGCCCCCCACACACTTTGTCTTCAAACAGCCAAATCAAGACTGAGGCCCCTCACCCACTCCAGCTACAGGTGACTTACTGTATGCATGCCTCACATCACGAAGTGAAACAGAGGGTTGTGAGGGCTTACCCAGATGCTGCCCTCCCCCCATGCAACTTCCTAGCTGTTGCCAACCTTCTCTCTGCAGAATCCCCAGAAGGAGCGCAGGTGAAACAGAGGGTCATGAGAGTTTACTTGGATGCTGTCCTTCCCCCACGCAACTTCCCTGCAGCTGCCAAACTTCTCCCTGCAGAATCCCCTGAAGAAGCACCAATGAAACAGAGGGTCCAGAGGGCTTACTCGGATACTGTCCACCCCCCCATGCAACTTTCCAGCTGCGCCAGCCTTCCCCCTGCAGAAACCCCCGAAGGAGCACCGGTGAGACAGAGGGTCATGACAGCTTACTCAGATACTGTCCTCCCCCCATGCAGCTTTCTAGCTGCTGCCAGGTACAGACCCCCTCACAGGCATTCGGGACCACATGCTTTCTGGCATTAGACACCATTATTACTATATGGAACAGTCATCCAACAGCAGCTGGTTGATTATATTAAAGGCCATTTTGGGCTGCATTTACTGTATTTGTCTTTTGCTCATTGTATCTTTAAGTGATTTATCCTTGATGTATTTGTACCCTGTTCTGTACAATTCCCCATTACTTCTGTTTACCTAATTGTATTTATCTATGATGCATCCGTATCCTGTTGCATTTGTATTTATCTACAATGTATCCATACACTGTTGTATCTATATTTGCTGTATTCTTGTGGCACCTCCATGGCCTGGGTCATGCCTGAAAATGGTCCTCGGATCAGTTCACCTACTCAGTTAACAAATAAATAAATAAAATAAAATATTCCTCTGATTATACCTCTGCTGCCTGTACTGAAATTATTGTACTTTTTGGCTCGCTTTGTGTACTGCTGATTTACATCAAGAGAATTCAATGTGCCCCTGCCCCCCCCCCAAACACACATGCACACAGATAGCTGTTCAAAAGAGCCTTCAGTCCTTAAAAAAATAGTCTTACTTTCTTACTTTTTTACTGCAAGATTTTCAAAGGTGATTTCTTGGTATCAGATGTAAGCTGAGATGTAAATAAACCCAACCACCAATGACAACATAAACTCCATGGTTGGGTACCTACTCTAACATTTTAATCTTAATGTTGCTTGTTTGGCAGGAATCTCACCACTATAATCTATTTTTTTATGTGATTACTATCAAGAGACAACAAAATAAAGCACTGTAGTCTCTTCTGAGCAGGTGTGTGTGTGTGTGTGTGTGTGTGTGTGTGTGTGTGTGTGTGTGTTGGGAGGGGCTGCACTGGATTCTGTTGATTTACTGATATAGGCTATACACAAGTCATATCCCTTGAATATACAGGTATTTAAATGTAATTAAAACTTGGTGAATGAGCCAGAGTAGAGTTTGTTGCATCCTGAGCTGCTTGATGTAGTATGGCATTAGATACTGATTTTTGCTGTTCTGTTCTGTTCTGTTCTGCTTTGATTTCACTGCCACAATATTACTGTGACTGATTTGGTCCTGTCATTTTAAATGCTTTGTTGTTCCTGTAGTTGTATGTCCTCACATTCCTCCACCTGATTCCTCTGTAATGTCCCCATTTCCCGTCACCCAGATCACAGCTGGAAATGAGATTATGTAGCTAATCGCTGCTGGCCTGCCTGGATTAAATGCACTTTAATAACTAAACAACATAAGACTCTACACTTCAGAAACAAAGCTGCATTTAAGAAAGCTGAGATGATGTAGTATTGTTCTTCAGTAATACAACTTTCCAGAGTAAATGTTTAAAAAATACTGTTGGATGTATCCAAAATGGAAAATAAACACAAAGTGACATAAAAAAATAAGTTTCAGTGACATCAGAGAAGATACAGTATGTGAATGGTTAAGATATTCAAACAATAACTTATATTGTCACGATACTACTTACATGTAAATAGTGAATATTTGAAAGAGTGAAAAATATACACAGCTACTGAAAAAGTCATACAATAAACAATTATATCTTCAATATGGACATAAATACTCCTTTAGAGTGTATATTCCTACCCTCACAGATAATGAGTTCCAAAGTCTTGCAGTGCAGCAGCAAGAATTCTTGGTGCCAAAGAATTTTAGTGGAGCCTTAGGAATGTCCAAAATCCCCTCCAATGTCTGGAATGTAGGAAATCAAAAGTTCACAGGAATACAGAGGTGTGAGGCTCTAAAGGTCTTGTAGGTGAAGATGAGAAACTTACAAAAATCAATTTGTGTTTAATTGGCAACAACCAGCTTAATCGTCTCAACACAGGAAAAATGTGCTGAGTCACTGAAATGCAAGTTACCTTGGTGCCAGACATTTGATTAAATAACAGTATATAAACTGCTGGCAGTAAGCCTGGTATACAAGGAGCTACTTTAGCCCAACTTAGATGTGATGAATACATGCACTAATAGCCAGTCCTCTGCATCAGACAACAGCAATCTCAGTCTTGCAATGTCCCTAAGGTGATACTACAAAATCTGTGTGATGCGATTTAAATGGCTTTCAGTCCTGATGGCCCCACATAGATACCTAGGTCAAAAATATCAAGAGACATCACTATAGGGCTGATGATTCTTCCATGAAATGGAAATTCAATAGAGACTGTCATGTCAAGAAGTCCACAGGAACCAATGCATAACATCCCAGCCATGTCAGAATTGAAATGCAAGTAACAGGAGGGCATGTGGACCTAGACTTCAGAGGAACACCAGATCAGCTCAGAGAATGGCAGCACTGCAGTACTTCTTAGATTTGGCCAAAGGAATGACCTCACCACTGATGGAGTTAGGAATCATCTTTACTTGGAGAGGGTGGGCCCTTCAATCCTTTGTGCCAATGATTCGAATGTAGAAATTATGAACATTGCTTATACAACAAATTCTAGCAAGAGCCAATATGGCTGTAGCCGAGGTCCAGTGGAACATGGCACTGTCCGCCATGTTTAAGATGGATGCTGGAGTGTTCTGCACAAGCTTGATGACTCATGCATGTGCACTGAACTCCGGTGGCATGGCGGTGCAAGCCACCATCTCCAAGATGGCCACCGAAGTTCTTGACTTGCACGTGTGCACTGTGCTCCAGTGTCTATCTTGGATGCATCGTGCCACTGGAGTTCAGTGCCCATGCGATTCATCGCACATGCACAGAAAACTCCGGTGGCCATCTTGGACACAGCAGACAGTGTCGTGTTCCGCCGGTACCGACGGACATTGCTTTGGGTTTTTTTAAGTACAATTTGCACTTTAAAATAAAAAAAGCAAATTGAAGTTAACCCGTGCCAATTTGGGCAAATTTTCCACTATAGTTGGCAACTTTGCAAAATGGCCCATGGAGGCAGAGTTGGTGGATTTGCAGGGTCCACCATAGGTGGCAACTTCATGAAATGGCACGCAGAGGTGGAGTTGGTGGATTTGTGGGAATTTGCCTGCGAAGTAAAACTTTGCTGCACCACTGATTCAAACTCACCATTGTGATCACTTATTTCCAATTAGTGTGGTTGTCCCCTAAATCTAGCACTGAGTATTTTTTGAGCCAGTTTTTCTGAGTACTTTTTTCCTTTATCTGATTTGGTTTCTATGAGATCTGTCCCATCTAAATTAAGATCAGCTAATGACATGTTATTAAAAGCCATCCCTTATAAGTATAAGGCTGGCTCTCATGCTTTTTCCATTGCAGCACCTTTATACTGGAATGGCTTACCAGAAGCACTCTGATCTGCAGTTTCTTTTCAAAGTTTTAAACATGCTTTTAAACAATTTTTTATTGGACAAGGCTATTTGTAACTGTGCTATTAATTAATTGATGCTGTTTAGTATTGTGTCTTATTTTCTATTTTGTATATTTTGTATTGTATAATATGTCCAGATTGGACCTGAAAAAGGACATTTGGTCCAGTGTCCCTACCCGGTATGCAAATTTAAATAAATAAATAAACTTATAGTATTTCAGCTCACATGTTACTCAACATAAAAATATTATATTGAAAGCACCAAACCAACTTTCGTAATATTGGTTTAAACATTCTGGCCTTTTCTATAGCGTTAATGCTTTACAGAGTTATCTGAAACAAGACAAACCAGCTGGAATTACCCTTCTGCAATCTTATACGGTATATCCAGAACTATTCCCTTGTCAGAAATGTATCTGTACCTTTAAATTTAATCTTATGTGTTAAAACAATTTGTTTAAACCTTCTTGCTCTAAAGAATGTTTTTTAAGATTATTTCATCACCTAGGTACAACCTGTATGTTTAAAGACCTGTTTTGTATAGACTGAAGTTTCAAGCCCATACTTCTGAATCTTATTACTGTCAGCCATAGATTTTAATACCACTGTTGCAATAAAGACAATATCTTCCGATTTCCTAAATAACACAACACCTCTTGTTACTTTATAAGGCATTTCTTATACCAAAGTTTTTGATATGTAGTTTTCTAAAAACTGATATTATTATCGTTAAACATATGTTGCATGTGGAACTATACAAAAGATAAACAGAATGCCGTGGCTCTCTTTTTCTCTAAATTTAAAACACTTAAATTGCCATAGTAAACTGGACCGTGTCCTGGACATAACCCACTATAAGCTTTGCCACATTTTTAATACCCCATTTAGCAAATGTTTGAAAAGTTTTCAGAGGCTTTACTTTAGATTTTAAAAAAGTAATGCACCTTATTGGCTCCCTTGGTTCCCATTTGTTATGACTCTGAGCATTTAAATAAATACTATGAACCATTAAAGGTGTAAACCACCTCCTTCATAAATGCATTCCTTTTCAACTTCAGTGTTTAGTTTCCATGTAAGGCAGAACGCAATTATGCTCTTTTGTCATTTATACACTATAGTTGCCATTTAGTGCAAAACAACTGCACATGCCTGGTTGAAAAATTCACATACTTAGGATTTTGCTATAGTTCTGAATTACAAAGGCTTATAAGATTGCATAGTTATATATTTATTTTAAAAGAATAAGAAGTCATCAGAGGCATTTGCTTTTATCACTTGCTATCACACCTGTAGCACTGACATTTTTTATGCATTTTATTATATTAATTCATACAGATCACTATACTTGAAGAAAATGCAGTGATATATAGGACTACAACATTACTCATGCCTACGCTATACTAATCTGCTGACTTATTAAAGTAAACAGTAAACTGTATTAAAATTAAAAGAGCTTGAACTCATATGAAGAGAACAAGAACTATACTGACTAGAAGTAATACAAGACAGCAGATTCCCAAAGGTAATGTGTAGTATCACTGGTAAACAGTGGGAGAAAAAAAACAATTTATTGTTAGGTAAAACATTCAAAATGATATATATAAATATATATAAAAATTATTTTGAATGTAACAAATCATTAAAGCACTCTCTGCTTGCTACATTATTTTGAAATCTGCAAAAATGGACCAAAAGGCTGAATCAGGAACAGTGGCAGCATGAACTGGCACAGCCCTGGGTCCTGACCCACCAACCTTCCCAAATCGGTAGGTGATAGGTGGCCACCAGACACAACCCAAAAGTTGGCAACTAGTCCAATGGTCAGTCAATGCACTATCACAAACACCTATACTGCCTGAAATCTACAGCTAGATAAGAGTAAATAAACACACTCTGATAAAAGAATGTTTGAAATAAATATCTTGTAAAGACAATGGGATATGAATATTTTTTTTTTATTTAGTTGTTTAACCAGGTATAGCACACTAAGCTGAAAGCTTTTTTACAGGAGCAACCTGGGAGCACAAGGAGGTTAAGTGACTTGTTCAGGGTCACACAGTAAGCAAGTGGAAGCTGTGGGATTCAAACCCAGGTCTGGTCTGCTGGATGTCATCAAATTTACAGCTCAGAGCCTTAGACCACTGCACTATACTGCCTCCATTAATTAATTTAAATTCATTAAAACAAACATAAAGGGGAACTGTTAACATAAAACATTAAATCAACATTAAAAATGCTACTAAACATGATAACTTCCTTAACAATTGATTAGCCAGCATAAAGTTTAAAATATTTAGTACATGAATTCTATCCATGCTGTTTTCTCATTTAAACCATATCTGTGGTTGTGTACCGAATCTGCCACTCCAGTAGGCCTTACACTGTAACAGTTTTTTATCTACACCCCCCCCCCCAAAAAAAAACTGGTATGTCAAGTTTTTCCAAACTAACAAACCTCAGAGCTGAAATCTCATGTCTACACTACAGCTCAGAACGTGTCTGGCCACTATTGAGGTTACATCCCTTCTTCAAATATCACTCTTCTGTTCTTTTATTCTGTTTTTTAAAGCTTTTTTGGTCTTACCTATATACATTAAATCGCATGGGCGCTTTATCAAATGACTCACCTGTTCAGTTTGACAGGTGATGAATTGTTTAATTTCTATTTGCTCATCTTTATAAGGATTAAAGGTACTCCTTGTGTTGTTACAGTTCTGACAATTGTCACAAGGATAATTGCCAATAATTGGTGGTCCTCCACTGAAAAATGTCATGTTCTTTCTGTGATCCTTGGAACAACATATGGCACAGTCTATCTCCAATATTTGTAATTCTTTTAGTAATAACCAATGGCTTGTCTCTAAAAGCCAATTCCTCCAATGTGTTTGACTTTATTTATAAACATTGGGATGTGTTCGTCAATTTTATGTTACCAAAATGATCAGAATAGTTAATAGGAACAGTGAACCTGTCCCCTTTGCATTCCCCCTGGACAAGCCTATTTAGAGTATCAATTCTCTGAATTGAATCACATCTGTCCTTGGCTTGCTGTAAAACTGCTTCCTCATATCCCCTCTGCTTCAAGCATTCCTTTACGTCCTTTGCAGTGAATTCATAATCCTCTTCTTTAGTACAATTTATTTTTACATAAAGGAACTGACCATAAGGAATATACCACGAAGTTTGTAAAAACTGCTTGCATGCAGAAGTGCATTTTGATCTGTAGTTTTTTTATAAAGACTTGTACACAACCAAGTACCCTCCTTATAGAAGCATAAGTCCAAAATGTTAACTGTCTGATTACTGTAAGTAGTCACAAATCTCAAATAATCTGTAAAATTGTTTCAGTATGCAAAAGGTTCTAGTACCAGCCCATTCCATATACAAAAGCAATCATCAATAAATATCTTCCAAGTAACAATATAAGATAGCCAACTATTTAAGTTCAGATTGTAAATAAAATTATTCTCAAAATAATCCATAAAAATGTTGGCGTACTTAATTGGGAGCCATGGAAGAACTCATGGCTGTACCTTTTATCTGTCAATAATAAGTGTTTTCAAAGTGAAATTATTTGATTTTTTCTAAAGCTGGTTTAGCTCATTCTAAACGAAATTAATTTGAAGGGTTCTCAGATGTTTCCCCTTACTTTTAATTTTTCACTTAGGACTATCAGGCCCTCATGATGGGGAATGCTTGTATATAGACATCACCCTTGACATCCTGAATTACCAAAAGGCTTGAGTCAGTAATTAAATTCTGATCATTCAATGACTTCAAAAGGATAATTGTATCTTTGGTAGCTTTCAAAAAGGATTGTGTATTGGTGACTAATGACTGGAGAAAATAATCAATATAGACTGTGAGTATAAATTGGAACCAATCCCTGCCATTATTGGCCTTTCTGGTGATTTGTGCATGCTTTATGTATCTTTAGCAATATGTAAAAACAGGCTTGATAAGAAGCAGCCTGGTAAGAGCTCTAACTTCACATTCTCTAAGGGAACCCTTTTCATATCCTTCCTGTAAGAACTTCTGTACCAAATCTTTTACTTCTAGTGTTGAGCTGGTTTTGGTCTCCTTGCAGTTTTCATCATTATTCAATTGTCTTAAACATTCATTCCAGTAGAATTATCTGTCTATGATGACCACTCCTCCCCCCTTATCAGCCTTTTTGATTACAGTTGAATCATTATTTTCTAGATTACTCAGAGCCGCAAGCTCAGCAGCATTAAGACTGACCCTCTGTCTTCTATCGGTTTGGTTGTGTTCCAGTCTAGTTAGATCCCTTTTAATCAGTTCAATATATGTATTAATAGTAGCTGGTATGGGGCCTGATGGAAGAAAAGGGGATTTATAATCAAGATTTTTGGCTAATATTTTCCCTTTTCATACTGGTCCATATTGTCTTAAATGCTCTGAAAATAATACTGAAGACTGTTCCAGATTCAGCTTTTTGGTCCATACTTGCTACATTCAAAATTAATACATTGAGATATGCAGAAGCTGAGAACATTATATCATAGGGTTGAGCATTTTGCCATAGGTGCATCGCCCCTAGAATACCACTGCAATGTTTTGGATGCACTAAATTGGCCTTCTCTACAGGGCAGATTAATGTACCCTTCCCTGTGTCTGGCCTTCATGCTTCAGCAAACTAACACTACCCCTAGTCTGGTGGGTTCTATAACACCTAAGCAAACTGGAAAAGCTTTGAGGTCCATCAATCTGCAACTCCTCCATGTCCACAGAGTCCAGACATCTCAAGGGCTCTGGTCATTCGCTGCTTACATTCTGTCCCTCTGGAACGGCCTTCCTAATTATCTCCAAGAATGCAGCTCCCTTGGAGGTTTTAAAAAAGGCCTCAAGACCCACCTGCTGGGGCTGAGTCTCTGCTCATGTTACCGCTGAGTATCAGGTCACTCCAAAGGGCTACCTTGGTAGCTTCTGTTGTTCTCTCTTGGTTGGCCATTGCTCCCATTTTGGAACCTCTTCCAATATTGATAAGCTACTTATAATGGCATTATTTCTGTGTAACTGTTTATTACTCATGATGATTATCAATTGTACCTAACCTGCCTGTTGTTCCACCTTCTATGTCCTTGATTGTAATGTCTGTATTACTCCATTTGCTCTGAATTGTTCTTGCTGTTTTCTTTTCTCTTGATGCATGTAATTAATCCCGAGTCACCCCTAAAAAAGGGACTGTAATGATCTCAGTGTGGGCCTAACCGGTTACCAAAATTTAAATAAATAAATAAATATTATTATATATATATACATATATATATATGTGCGTGTGTAAAATTTTGAATGTTTTACTTAATAATAAATTAGTGTTTTTTTTCTCCCCCTGTTTACCAGTGATACTACACATTACCTTTGGAAATCTCCTGTCTAGTATTTTCTCTAGTCAGTATGGTTCTTGTTCTCTGCATGGAAACTCAGGCACTTTATAATATTACTACAGTTTACTGTTTAGTTTAAACAAATTATCAGATTAGTATAGCTTGGGTATGAGTGATGTTGTAGTCCTATATATCACTGCATTTTCTTCAAGTATAGTGATCTGTATGAATTAATATCATAAAATGCATAAAAAATGTCAGTGCTACAGATATGACAGTAAGTGATGAAAGCAAATGGCCGTGATGACCTCTCATTCTATTTAAATAAATATGCAACTCTGCAATCTTATAAGCCCTTATAATTCAGAAATATAGAAAAAATCCTAAATGTGTGAATTTTTCAACCAGGTATGTGCCGTTTTTTTTTTTTGCACAAAATGGATTTGGTTACCATGGTAACGTTAGTGTGTAAATGACAAAAGAGCACAGTTGCATTCTGTCTTATGTGGAAACTAAACACTGAAGTGGAAAAGGAATGCATTTATGAAGGAAGTAGTTTACCGCTTTAATGGTTTATTTAAATGTGTAGAGCTATAACAAATGGGAACCAAGGGAGACAAGAAGGTGCATTACCTTTTTTTTAATGTAAAGCCTCTGAAAACTTCTCCCACATTTGTTAAATGGGGTATTTAAAGTGTAGCCACGCTTATAGTGGGTTAAGACCGGAAAACAGTTCAGGTTACTATGGCAGTTTAAGTGTTTTAGCCCTTGCTTTGCTGCCAGAGTTCAGTGTGCATGCGCGATTCATCGTGCATGTGCAGAAAACTCCAGTGGCTATCTTGGACATGGCAGACAGTGTCATGTTCCACTGGTACCAATGGACAAAATAGTGCAGTGGACATGCTGTCATTGCTGTTCCCCTCCACTATTTAAAAAGTCCAGTCAGTATCTGGTAAGCTCCCTTTTCTCTACAGTGATCAAAAGACGTCTACAGGGCTATGCCCACTTCAGCTGTAAAAACAGACAGGAGTGCATGAAATATCCAGGAACTTATTAGGCACATGCAAAATACATACAGCAATCTGGCAACAAATCCAGAGGCAAGGACTGAATGCCAAACAAGAAGCCACACTGCTCCAACAGTAGCGCTTACTGCAAGGGACAAGCAAAGCAATATAAAAGAAGCAGGGCGTTTACTATTGTCATGTAAAAAAGGCTCCAGTCTAGCCAGATATAACAGGCAGTACAGTTCTGTTAATGTGTATGGTGGACCCATGTTTAAATAAGTTTGTTTTCCTTTACATTATGTACTCTCCTACTTAACCTATGGGTATGCTTCCTGACTTGTTCCATGGGCAGCAAGCCCATGAAAATAATAAAAGCACCTGCTTAACCTCCCAGGTCTGTGGTGACCTCCTGAGTGTGGAAACATCTGAATGCTGTAGATCAACTGGTTAACTGGCAAATGCTTTGCTTCTAGTAACTGAAAGTCCAAATTAATTGTGAAGTCCAACAGAATCTATTTTAATGAAAGTAAAAACTCATGAGTATATTATTACAATGTACTTAACTTCCTACATAGATAACAGTATTCTAGGAACTTCAACATCCTATGCCAGGAGGTACATTGTCAGAGCAGAGGCCCTTTAATAGTAATTTTCATTTCTTCTGGGGCTGCACATAAACCTGGAGCACTAGAACTTTAACTGAAGCTGTAAGCTTCATATCCAAATTAGTTGATAGGACCCAGCATGTGATAAATCTACACAGAGGCTACATCTGTGGGTTTTTTAATTGTATGACCACATAGACAAATGTATTTTCAGCCCCAGAGGGCTACTGAGAATGGGCTGTACCTTCTCTTATTCTTTTGGACAAGGATGGGGGTCTTTCCCTTGTTCCAGCCCTAGGGGGATTTCCTGATTCAAAGTCCTGGGGCTTCCATTCCTGATATTTTTAAGGTGGTTGGAACAGGACCTACAGACTCTGAACTGAGTGGCCTTACGGTGGGAGGCTGAGCCCAGGCTCTGGCACCCTGAGTATTGAGTCATATGTTGGTGGTGTCCTGGCAGGCAGCTGCATGAGTATATTGGGCAAAGAAATATTGTCAGATTTGGCTGTGGTGGATAGGATCCCACTGTCAGGGGTGCCTCAGTGACTTGCAAAGAAGAATTTAATTACTCCACCCCTCTCACCCAAGGCCTGGAGGATGGCAGGGGGTACTGAGGTAGTTGGATGTATGATCCAGTGGGCTAAGGGAGTCCCTGCATTAGCAGAAGCTAATATGCATGGTGGAATCTCCTCAGGGATATAAGGTTCCAGGCAGCAGTAGGGGGAAGCCCAGCTCCCTCTGCTTCCGATGCTGAACAGACCACCTTCCTCTCTCTCACCTCTTTCCATGGCAGTAGTTAAAGGCCTTCTGCTGCTTCCCCAAATACATTTCTGGCAGCAAAGAATAGCTACCATATCACCTTTGTGGTGACAAAAGTCACATACTAGGGTGCACCACCCTGGCTGGGCATTTTATATAAGGTCCGAAGGAATTTCTCTCAGGGGGTCAGCTCTGTGATCCATGCCTCTTTCAGCACAAACCACTCAGATAGGTGACTGGGCAGGACCTTCTCCCCTTCTGATCCATTTGTGCTTGCAATTACCTCTTCTCTGTCTCACAGATACAAAACTGGAGGCCAGGCTACCCTTATCAAATTTATTTTCCTGTGGTGACCCTCTTCTTTTCTCTCCCTGGCATGCACCTGATAGTACTGTAATGCAAACAAAAACAGGGACTAATTATTCCCTGTCCTTCACTATTAGTTGCTGCCTTGCCTGCCTGTCTGTGGTCTCATTTTGAATTGCTGAATCCTGATTTTATTCACTGTTGCTGTTAACTGCTTGTTGCTTCACATTTCACCTTCACAGGCTGCTTATCCCCTCCCAAGCCTACAATGCACTGACAGTTTTTGCCACAGCTCCCCCAACTGAATCACGCAGATCAGTCTCACTTCTTGCACTCAGCACATTGATTTCTTATGTCTCTGCTAGTTCAAGTTGACTTAGGTTCAGAGTTACTGTGTTTTAAACGGTTCACAGGTGCTCATGATTTGGTCATGGTCTCCAGAACAGTCTTCACCCCACAGAGCAGGATTCTCTTCATGCGGCAATCAGATGGCAGGCATGCCAGAGGGAATAACAGTTTTTTTTCTGTTATAGGGGATTTTTCTGCAGAATTAGTTGTTTGCTATTGATAGGTGCTCTACAAGCTCTCCTGGGCTCTTTCCTCTTGCAATATCCACCCAAGATGGCTTACACACAGGCACAGCAGGCACCACTTTCATCTCAGTAGAATCAGAGCCAATGGCAGTTCGTGGATTGGGGGTGGGAGGTCTCCAGATTTTAATATTCATAACGGCAGCACACATTTCAGCACAGACAGGATTAGACAGTAAATTGAATCCAGGGTTTAGGAATGTATTAGAAATACTGATGAATAAACATTTCTAGCTTATGTAACTCATGCTTGGGTACACTCTCAGGCACTGCTCCACTGTTTCCACCGATGACAAGGCTACCATGCAAAATCAAACTGGGGCATGAGCGCTTTGAGGTGCATTCACTGTCCAGCCCCAAAAACTGCGCCACATGATATAGTTTCAATAGGCCTTCAGGGTTATTTTAAACTTCAACACATGCAATTTAAATTTTATCCAATCTGTCTAACTTTTCTCTCAGGCACATTAGGGTCATTGCTTGAACTTCCACACCCAGGGGTGCTTCAAATCAGCTACTTGAGCCCCCACAAATAATCCCCTCCACAACCTAGGAGTATCATTCCTGACTCATTCCATAGGGAGATAACCCATGAAAATAATAAAAGTACCTACTTGATCTCCCAGGCCCGTGGTAACCCCAAGTGCAGGAACATCTTCGGGACACAGAATGTTGCTAATCAACGGTTCCATGTCAAACTGGCAAAAGCACAGTGGTGGCTGCTAAAATGGCTTATGGATAATGCCGAATGGCAAATTTGGTGATGTCTCTTTTTGTGGGAGGCAGCACCCCGCATACTAACTCGGGGGGGCAGACCTCGGTGAGAGGGTACAGGGACATCACCAAATTCGTCATTCAGCATTATCCATAAGATGTTTTTGTAATTACCATTCTGCTTTCGCCCTTTTAACATGCTACCCAAATAAACTAGTTAGCAGGCAAATGCTTTATTTCTAGTAACTGAAAGTCCAAATCATTGTAAAGTCCAACAGAATCCATTTTAATGAAAGTAAACACTCATGGACATATTATTACAAGGGGGGAAAAGTCACGAGTTCAGATGATGATATTTTAGGAACTGCAACATCCTGCTGCAGGAGGTACATTGTTAGGGCACAGAACCGTTAATTAGTATCTTCATTTCTTCTGAGGCTTTGCACAACCCTGAGGAACTAGAACATTAACTGAAGCTGTGGGTTGCATACCCAAATTACTTGACAAGACTCAGCATGTGGTAGATCTACACAGAGACTACATCTGTGTTTTTTTAATTATGCAACAGCACAGACAAACAGATAGGGTATAGGAGCTTATAGTGTATGCAGGACAGCATGAGGCTTCCTTCCATAAGTGCCTACCAACCCCTACACCCAGATTCCCACCTCACGGCTTCCACCAAGGGAAGATCTACAGTACCAGTACAAGTTTCCATTCAGTATGTCCTCTACCCTGTGGAATTATTCAGCCAATGTAGAGTTCCTTAGGTATACTGTACTCCACCATAATCTGGCTTTGGTCCCAGCTAGCCCAGGACCTGTGTATAGTAGCTCACCACACAATTTAGAAGGACTCAAAGGGGCACTTCTCACTGAATAACTACAGCTTCAGAAAGTTCTTCCACCTCACTCCCTACTCCACCAGTCCACACAGAGCAAAGGATTCCTGGCCATATCCAGAACACACCATTACATGGTTCATCCTTCTACCCAGCGGGGGGGGGAGAGGTACCAAACTACCTGACACATAATATAGAGAGTCTAGAACAATTATATTTCTACCACAGAGGCTTTGTGTAGAATAAATATTTTCCCTTGGAGATCTACATACTATGGTATATCTACCACAGGGGGTGTCATGGTAGGTGGCCACTGCCAACATCCCAAGGCTTATGTGAGTTCCACTTCCAGCAAGGCCTTCAGCTCCCTCAGTTGCAGGTTGCAGCTCTGCTCACTCCTCTCCTGGAACTGAACTGTCTAAACAATCACACTCTTGTCTCAAGATTCACCAGGAACTGGCCACACACACCCCTGGAAACTCCTAGCCAATCCAACCAGTAGGGAGCCTCCAGGCTGACTATAGTTAACTCTTTGAGGTCCATGAAGCTACTGGTTGGCCAAAGCCAACCAGAAGTTACAATTATATTTATCACTTGTGTTCACAGGGTGGTAACCTATCTTAAAATAATTGATTGTGGTTAGATTTTGTACTGCATTAAGATATATGCTCCTTTAAGTAGGAGCTATAAGCTGTTTATACACATGAGGGCAGGCAATCCCTGTCAAAATAACTTGTGTATGTGAAACATCAGGTGCCTGTGTTTGTGGGGTCTCACTCACCTTGCACTACACAATAAAGGAAGTTTGCTACCTATAAGGTCTGGCTATCCTACAGCCTTTTTATGTCAAGGAAGGTAAGTGCCCTGCTTCCATTTCATTACAGACTGAGCACCCCACTGTTTCACTGTGCACTTCTGCTTCATCAGGGGATATCATACACTCTTTTATACAGCTATTAATTTAAAGAGACTGCAGGTTTGAGAATCTACAGATGATGGCTGAGAATAATAAACAGTAAATCCATTCCAATTTCTAAAATAATTTCTATAATCCTAGATTTCCATCAGTGTGTATTAATGTATGTGGTGCAAATGACTTCTGGCGCTGTTAAACTGCACAACATCAGCATGTTAGAAATGCATGGGGCATGGTACTGTGTAAGAGCTCTGGCGTGACCATACATGACACTAAATCTAACTCTCATCCAAACTGCACTAATACTCCGTGATTTGCTACAGAAATGCTCTCTCCATTGAGGGAGCTAGGAATGATGTTGAACATGTGCTTGTCTCTGGATTTGAAAAGAACATTTTAATATTAAAAGGAAGGCAGAGTAGTTTAGTGGTTAGATTACAGGCTTGGGACCAGGAAAACCAATTTCAATTTTTGTATTTACCCTTTTTGGACAGGAAGGCACACAGAGCCACAAGTAACTCATTTTCTGGTGCATTGTGGGGGGTAACAGGACAGCAGAATAATATATAGTAATAAAGAGAATACAGATGACTATATTGTATGCAGTATAACAATAAACTTGGAGTATAAATGTACTACTAATAACAAAAGCTCAGAAAGGGATAGGCATATAGGACTGGTGAAAGTGAAGATGGGGGAGAGTTGGGAGGGATTCAGGCATCATACAAGGCAGAGCTACCAGCATGGAGCACTGCGAAGGCTCTACCAGTACTAGACTGGAGGAACTGAGGTAGCGACCAGGCAGACTTGATGGACCGAGAGGTGTTTTTCTGCCTGTAAAATTAATTCTATATAGTGTATGGTAGATTATTGTTACCAGTAGAAATATTTTACCAGAATTTCCTTGTTGTGCTGCTGTAGTGACATCATGATGTTGTTATGCTCCACTGAAGACCTCACTACCGCAACACAACAGATTTGAACTATCCTGCACAGTAACATTTCTCAAGCTGTTTCTTTTCCATATTTTCTAGATTTATAAAACTTTGGGTTTTTTAAAAGTTGTTAAGTTTTAACATACTGTGTTAAACGACTTAGAAAAATGTTGGCTTTCTAGGTCAGCCCAGTGGCACTGAGGGTTGAGGTGCTAGACACCACACCTTGCCGCACACTGGCGACCCATGTTAGGGAATGAGCATGAGTTGCTGAAGGCTGGCTGGGAGGGAGGAGTGGATTGAGCATTAAGGGGACTGTTCTCCTCTCCTTGGGGGGGGGACTGCATGCTCCGCTGAATAACTGCCACCAGGTGGAGACCTGAGGGCAGTGCAGGTTGAGGACCTGAAGAAGAAGGATTGTGCTGCAAGACTCCGCAGTGTTCACATGCTCCTCCACGCACACTTTCAGGAGCACACCCCAGTGTGGGGCAGGGCAGAGAATGGAGGAAAATGCTGTCAAGATAAGCAAACATGAAGCCTTGCATGCTGATCGCTACCTACTGCATCACCAGGACTCTGGGACCGGGAGCTGGACTCTTGTGCTTTGGGGGGAGACCTACTATGGGTGAAATCCATGGGGGATCCAGTCCTCAGGTAAGTCCTGGGAAGGTGCAGATCAGTAGGGGGTCAGTGGAGCAGATCAGAAGGGAACCAAGCGTGTCCTGGCCACAGAAGATAAAAACATAGGTGAAAAAAGATTATCTTTCTGAAAAGTTGCTGCAGTGTCAAAAGAGTGATTCAAATAAATGAATACTTAATGGTGATACAGACAGATGTGCTAAGGCAGCATTTTTATTTCTGTTTAAAGATATGGTTACGCATACATTATAAAAGATTGTGTATGGTCAACCATACACAGATAAGCCTGCATCTGAATCAAGAGGTTTCCATGGCAATGAGGAGACCTTCCTGGCGCCATGGAAACCTCTTGATCCAGACACAGGCTTGTTCCATATGGTTGCCAATACACAATCCTGTATGTTTCTATGTTAAGTTACAGAGGGTAGAATTTGTTTAATGTAACAGTTCAGTCAGACTTAAACACAAAAATGAGGGGTCATGTGATGGACACGCTGAAATGGGCAGCACCACAGAAGAGCTCCCACTCTGCCAACTCAGTTTAACTGGTTTAATCTATTTTTGAATGTCTTTATTCACTTACCCTTCCACAAGCTGTCAGTCAGAAGGTACTCTCCAGCGACAGGAACAATCACGAACCGGAACCAACAGCCCAGAATCGGGAAAGGCAGTGCTTTTACTGCACTTGGTCTAGCTCTAATGGAGGCCAAAATGTGCCAGGCCCCACCATGCCACATGCCCCCGAGGACCCCGGAGAAACAGTCAAAACGATCAAAAGGCCAGCAACCAGCCTCTGGCAAAGTCACAACTACTGCCACAACCTCAGCCATTTCCCAGACGCCACGTAAGGAGGAAAGATTCTTGGAGGAGTTCCAACCTTTTAAAACTACACTACAGGACATTGCCAGGGAACTGAAGTCACTGTGGGGGAACTTGTCTGATGCAACCAAAGCAATAACAGACGTCGCCGCCCGCACATCCTCCCTGGAAGGGTGGCGGACAAAAATTGATCTGGAAATTATTGCCTTACAACAGAAATTGGCCAAAATGGACTCTAAGTTAGAAGATCTGGAAGGCCGAAGTCGGTGCAAAAACATAGTCATCTTCGGCCTTCTAGAAGAAGCCGAGGGCACCACACCAATTCAGTTCTCACAGAAGCTGCTCACTGAATCGCGGGACCCTCTCCTAATAATACTGTTTATTAGTCTAAATAATTGAGAGGGCCCATCGCTCTCTAAGACCCAGACCAGCTGAAGGGTCCCCACCGAGACCATTTATTTTAAAATTCCTAAATTACCTTGACAAAAGTCCATGTTCTTGCAAAAGTCTGAGATCTCCAAGAGGTTCTGTGGGAAGGGCAGAAAATTTGGTTTGCCCAGGATCTTCTTGCTGCAGTGCGGCAGAGAAGAGCTGCGTATCATCTGCTCGTCTCGAAATTGATTGCGGCACATATTAAATTTAAAGTTTTGTATCCCTCCCACCTCTCAGTGCTACATAGCGGCACCTGGCTGACCTACGAGAATGCTGAACAGGCTTCAACATCATTGCAGGCTCTACTCCCTGAGTTATTCAGCACCTGCTAAGACTGACCGCTAGAGGGCTCTGTGTCATTCATTCTGGCAGCATGAACATGCGATGGACTGGGAAAATTAAAGGGACAAAGAAAGAGGGTAGCAAAGGAAACAAATGAAAAAGGGGAAAAAATGTAAAAACACAAAAATATATAAAAAAGGAAACAAGCACTGTTTGACACTGATTTTGGCTGTGCCACAAGTTACAGTATGTTGTCTATCCTCACTCAGCCATGAACGCTCTCATTCACTTGATGTCTCTGGAGTTGTCCTCGGTCTACAACTACTGTGGATGGTCACATCAGCCAGGAGTTACATTGGCACCCATGATCTGCTCATGGTCCTTCATAGAGTACTCAAGCTAATGGGATGCAGAATGGGTCGTCTTACTGGCCCACTGAGGACAATTATTTCCTGGATATAGGTATTGGTAATCGGGGCTATTTTGAGTTCACTGCCATCTTTCCTACATTCCCCCTTTCTTCTTTGCTCAGCTGGACATTTAATTACAATACGATGTTCTCTACAACAAGAAGTTAACCCAGCCGTACAACGTGTTTTTTTTCTTTTCTCTCCTTTGTTCTTATTATCTATACCTATAATGCCTATATCCCTTCCCTCCCCTCCCCTCCTTTTTTTTCCCTCTCTTTCCTCGTGGAAGGATTCCATCATTGAGGGGCGGGGGAGTGCCAGTGGTAAATTTTGCTTACCTGGTAGTGGATCACGTACCAAGAAGTTGGAGGGGGAGGTCTATACTGGTCTCAGGGGTTCTGGGTTTCATCTGGTTGGCCCTTGCCAGAGGGTTCCGGTCAACCTTATGGACCAATGTAGACCATATTGTTGGAGATGGGAACTTACTACAGGAGATTTGATCTTTGTTAAAGGGACGGGAGGGAGGGAGGGGTTGATAGTCGAGGTTAAAGGTGGATATTACTCACTGTTTATGCATGATTCCTATATCAGGAGCAAGTGGGGGGGTGGGGTGGGGTGGGTGTTTTTGTTTCTAATAATTGCTTTTTCTGCTTTACTAGGTTATGTAACATATGATGGGTAGTTTCACAGTTCAATACATGGGAGGGTCGGTCTAAAGAGGTTGGGGAGCACATATTTGCTCATCTTGTGGATGTATTTTTGGGGTTGTTGACAATTTGGGGGTGGAGGGTGGGGCTGCACCATTGACATAATATATAGAGATGAGACCAGGTTTTCTGTTGCTGTTTTTGAGGAAGTGTTTGTTTTCCTGATTTTAGGTTACTTAATGACACATGGCTGTTGATCTTAAGGTTTGTACATGGAGTGTAAAAGGTGCCCAATCGCCCAACAAGAGGGCTAAGGTCCTCTTATATCTAAATAAATCAAATGTAGATGTTACCCTCCTTCAGGAGACACATCTTCCATCTTCTCAAGTTCTCCAGTTCTGAAAATTCTTGGTGGGGCAGGCAATGGGAGGAGGACCAGACTCACGCAGAGGAGGTGTGGCTATCTTAATAGCAAGGAGACTCCCGTTTCGACTGTTAGATCGGATTGTAGATCCCAAGGGGAGATACATTTTAATTATGGCATTGGTGGGCCATAAAGAAGTACAGTACAAGTCACATTAAACTGTTCCTCCAACTCACTGCTCTGGCATTGTTTTTATATGCTGACAATGCAGTGACAACTCTAAATGCTTAAAATACAAACTCTGTTTCAACCATCCATCAGCTCAAAAGCAGCTCACATGCAATGCACTTTCAGCTCCCTTATATAGCCACCCAGTGCAGCAGTAGACGACACGCTGCTGGGCTACAATATAGTACTTGTCATTTTATATTCAAATTAATGAATTCCAATACCATTTTGTACCTTGTATGTTTTTCCCCCTCATTTTTTTACTTTTTGTCCTAAATACAGCAAACGGCAGCAGTTTTCTTCAATTGCTATAATATAGTGCCAATCGCGCAAAAGCGGTGCAATATCGGAGCAGGTAAACAACTGCAAACAGTCAGTAGAGCCAGAATAAGTGACATTTTGGGGGATAAATAAATAAAAGGGCAGAAATAACATGTAATATGCTAAACTGAATGTAAAAAACAGCAGTGAATGGAGTCCTCAGAAGTGGGGAAAACGACATGGCGACGGGGGTGGGGTTTTCAATTTGAATGCAGGCTAGCTATTGGCTCAAACTTGGTTAGAGCTTCTTCATGGGATTGGGTAGAACGACATGTCACTCAGGTTGTACTGAACACTGCAGTAGTGAAACTGGGTTCCAGCTCAGTGGTTCAGTTTTTTTATGGGTTGCTTAATGAGTTGTACTGCATTAATAAGTAAGCTAAAACTGAATATCAGCTAGAAGCAAACCATTTGGAAACTTTTATTAATTAATTTCAGTGAAAATTGTGTATATTAAGCAACTCATTGCAAAATGCTAAACCAGTGAGTTAGAAGAACAGTTTAATGTGACTTGTACTGTAGTGTTGGGCTCAGTGTATGGACCGACCGTGGAGGATCCACAATGTTTACATCCCTTATGATGCTGTTACCCCCTTGGTCTACCTTACCAGTTTTGATCGGGGGAGATTGGAACTTGGTATATTGTAACTTCCTGGATAAATCTAGGAAGGGGTCACAAGTCCTGCCCCTGGCCCAAGTTGCTCTTAGAGAGCTTATGGACTCGGTAGGCCTGGTCAACCCATGGAGGGTGTTATTTCCCACTGGTAGAGAGTATTCCTTCCATTCAATTCCCCATAATTCCTTTTCACGTATTGATTACTTCTTGATAGATATTGGGCACCTTCAGGATGTTGCGTCATGTAATTATCTGCCCAAAGTAATCTCGGATCACCATCTACTACTCTTGCATTGGCACTTAGGTCCATTGGTCATTAGGGATAAGGTTTGGTGGTTGAATGCCCAACTGTTTAAATCTGAGAGGCTGGTCTCTCACCTCGATACCTACATCTCCACCTTTCTATCAAATAACTCCCCCTCTAAGGCTAAGCTGGATCTGCTGTGGGGAGTTTTGAAATGCACTTTGCAGGGGGAACTTATACGTCTAGCCTCCGTAAGGAAGAAAATTACCACCCAGGTCTCGTCTGATCTCCTCTCCCAAATTAGACAGCTGGAACTATCCTTATCCCCTGTACCAACTCCAGAAGAGCTTAATCAGCTAGAAATTCTTCATTCCCATTGTAATACCCTCCTGAGTGATAAAACTGAACATCTTTTACTAAGATCTAAGGTCTGATACTTTGACCAAGGGGACAAGGCCAGCAAATTATTAGCTTTTCAGCTTCAGGCCCAAATTGCAGATAGGATTGTTCCCTCTCTTCGAAATTCAGAAGGTAATCTTGTTACCTCCCCCTGGAAAATAGTTGCATGCTTTCAGGATTAGTATCAATGTTTATACTCCCAGCCCCGGGAATTCTTAATACAAGCTTAATGGACCAGTTTGTACAAGATGTTCAGCTTCCACAATTAGGGGCTCACCAGTCAGATTATCTCTGTACCCCACTCACAACTGCAGAAATTGCGTCGGCCATTGACTCACTCCCCACGGATAAGGTACCAGGCCCTGATGGTTATCCCACAGAATTTTACAAAGCCTTCAAAACTCAACTAGTGCCATTATTACTAGATGTTTACAATTATATTTATAAACTTGGCCTGTCAGATCTTTCTATGACTGAAGCCACAATTGTGGTCCTCCCCAAGGCAGGAAGGGACCCTCTTCAGGTCTCTAACTATCGACCTATATCACTGATCAATGTGGATCTTAAAATCCTTGCAAAGGTCCTGGCCAACAGACTTAACAAAGTCTGGCACCAACTAATTAGTCCTGAACAGGTGGGTTTTGTGACTGGTAGATTATCAGCAGACCATCTCCGGAAACTCACTCACCTCATCTCTGTGTCCAGGGAGTCCGATGTCCCTGCGGTCCTGGCCTCCCTGGATGCAGAGAAGGGTTTCGATAGGGTTTCATGGGACTACCTTTTTTATCTCCTGCCAAAATACAATCTCCCATCGCAGTTTATTCACTGGATAAAATACTATACTCACGTCCCAGAGCCCATATACTGTAATGGAGTATTATCACAAACTATAGATTTGCAGCAAGGCACCAGGCAGGGTTGCCCATTTTCTCCCTTTTTGTTTAATTTATATCTTGAACCTTTAATCCATCAACTTAATACTTCACCAAGGATTACGGGGATCCTCATTGGTTCCTCCTAGTACCGGTTGTCTCTCTATGCCAATGATATACTTCTACATGTCACGCATCCCTCCGCTTCCCTTATGGTGGCCGTAGATATTATTAAAGATTTTGGAACAATCTCCAATTACAAACTGAATCTTTTGAAAACAGAGGTGATGCCTAGTAACGCTTTCACTATGCATGCAGACATTCGACATCTGGGACTAACTTGGATTAAGGATAAGATGAAGTACTTAGGAATATATCTTTCCCGATCCAAAGCTAAAATGAAAAAGTAATCTGGATGAAGTACTCTCCTATATCAAACTAGACCTCAATCATTGGGCGTTACTTCCTCTTTCTCTTTGGGGGCGTAATAGTGTAATAAAAATGAATGTTCTTCCCCGTCTCTTGTACCCCCTCCAAATGTATAAATATTTTCTTCCAAAAATCTGGTTCTTTCAGATATATAGTATTATCTCCACCTTCATGTGGTGGGGCATATCACTGAGATATGCCCTCTCTAAGTTACAATGCACCAAAGATAGAGGAGGTCTTCAAATGTTCAACTTTTTCCTTTATTACCTCTCCATTGTCTGTGTTATTATGCTCCATTGGCTGGTGACCCCTGTTTCGACAGATTCTACTATGTACTCCCCATTATGGATGCAGATAGAGAAATCTTTATGCACTCCTTACAATATGGACTTGGCTTCTCTATTATATGTTCCTCTCAAATATATATCCAAACAACTGCGGAACTCCCATATAATGACAACGCTTCGGGCACACACACAGTTGAATAAATTAATGCGTACATCTCTCAGGTGTGATACCTCCCAGAAGATATTACATAATCCCAATTTTAAGATGGGGGAACGGCTTTGGGTCCCTCTTTTTGGCCCAGAGATGAGAAAATCGTGGTCAGAGATTTGCTGGATGGTGGCAAATTACTCCCATTTCTGGAAGCTCAGCATAAATTTAACTTGCCCTCCTCGTACTGCATTAAATAGATTCAATTATCTCACATGCTCCTTCATCATTTTGGACCAGGCCTCTGAGATGAATATCTAGAGGGACCAGTCCTCCCTGTTATTTCTTCATTGCCCCATCACACATCATCTCATTTTTTTATAACCACCTACAGGGTCTTCTGGCAGACAAAGAAGGTCCTCCCCATTACAAGTGGAATTACGTCCTACCTTCTCTATTCTCACCCACATGCTCCTGGAGTCAGATATGGACCCATCTGTATAAGGACATAAAATGGGACCAATATCGTCTCCTTCAATTCTACATTATTCATGACCTATATTACACCTCACCTAAACTTTTCAGAATGGGGAAACTTCCTAATAACACATGCTCCCACTGTGGTGTGCAATCTGGTACCCTACTCCATATTTTGTGGAGTTGTGACAAAGCCTCTCCATTTTGGTCCACCATTAAAGCTAAATTAGATCCTCTTCTGGGTCTGACTGATGCCTCTCTACTGGAGATACGCATTCTTGGAGAATACGGAAATGTCCTGATTGGAAATCAAAGAAAGCACATGGCCCTGATCTCTCTATGTGCTAAAAAAGTACTACTACGCCACTGGATGGACCAAATGATCCCTATGGTAACAGAATGGTTGCATGAAATTATTTTTGCCCTACAAGAGGAGAGCCTTCTGGCCAGTCTTTCAAAGAAAACACAATACTAGCAGAGAGTGTGGGCTCCCTTATACGCATTACTCACTTTATAGATTGTTAGATGGTGGATCTGTACAATCGTACATGGTGGATCTGTACAATCGTACATTAACCACTACTGCATGTTGTACGAGGATAGGATTACCCGGGGCTAATCAATGGTGCAGCATGGGTGGGGGGTTGGGGGATTGTATAGTTATAGGGAATAATATATTCTTTTAAGTTCAGTTTACAATATATTGTCCTTTACTAGCTTAAGGAACAAGGTAACCTGGGACATTTATATTTCTTCTATTGTCATATTTGTATTTTACCCCTGTTCCTACTGTTATGCATGCTTGTTACTGCTGTGTGTTTTATATTAAGAAAAATTAAATAAAGTAAATTCAATCTGAGAAAAAAACACAAAAATGCAGCCCCTTCACAGGAGTGAGCACAGGAACATAAACAGGCAGTCAAATCCCATAATAGCCAGATTCAGTGTGTGTGGCCTTGAGCAAGTTACTTAACCAATTTGAGAAAGCAGGACCTGAAATATGCAATCTAAGTTGGGATAGTCTAAATAAGTAAATTCTAAAACAAAAAACAAAACCTACTAAAGAGAAGGCTGGAAGTCCAGAGGACACCAAAAGCACCCATCAAATATGCCCCCAGTATTATATTTAAGGCTGCAGCTGTGCTCATTGAGGAGTTGCCTGTCTTTGATATTCACTGTCTGCTTATGTACCCCACTCCCTCAAACTTCAGAAAAAGGTAAGTTGAACTGTTGCTGTATGCAACATGTTCCGGCAAAGTCCTAGGACCACTCAACTTACTTCTGGATATTTAATTACCTCAAAAAAAAAATTTTAATTAAACGAAAGTAAGTTTAGCACTATTAACTTGGTCAAGTAGAATTAAAAAAAACTACTTACTGAATTTTCGCATGTTTTCAATTTCAATAATTAAATCTAATGGAAATTTAACTCAGAAACTGATATCACTAAAAAAACAGGACATCCTTTTATAAAATGGTACCGAGTAACAACTTACTGTAGAGAGACAGGCAAACAGATATACTGTACATGCCAACTAATAACTCCACAAAAAATAACAACAAAGCAGCAGGTGTATTAGAGTGCTCAACAAGTCAACATCCACCCCCCCAAGTCCAAAGCATAATGTGCAGCTCTACCACTTTATATCAAACAGAATTACACCTAAGGCTCCTCCTCCAAAAAAAGGTAGCATGTTAAAGCATTATAAAGCACAGTACATACACACACACACACACACATATGCATGTATGCTCGCACGCACACATGCATGTGCACACACACACAAAATGTAGAACTTAAGCACAAAGCTTGACTCTGCCACTTCATAGCAAACCAAATTCATAACAAGCATTTATCTTCTCAATTGCAGAGATAACTGTACTTAACTCTAAGTATTGAAAATGATTGCCAGTAAAACACAGCCACTGTCAGTGCTTACTCTTACAATAGTATTATGAGACTTCATTTATAATAATGAGACTGGAATTTGGGCAAAATACATACCCTTTTTGGATACATGGAATGGCTGGGTACAGGACCGAAGATATAAACAAATATGGCAATCTCTGTCATAAGTCTGCACTTTAACCTAAGACTTTCTCCAATTCCAGAGGGTCAGAGACATAGAAACATAGACTTTGATGGCAGATAAGGACCGCTTGGCCCATCTAGTCTGCCCATTTCCCTACCTACAGGATAGGCCGCAGATCCTAGTTAACCAACAGCCTATTTCTTCCTACCCTCCACAAGAATTGCCTTATGTCTGTGCCATGCATTCTTGAATCCTCCCACAGTTTTAGACCCCACAACCTCCTCAGGAAGGCTGTTCCATGCATCCACTACCCTCTCTGTGAAATAATACTTCCTCACATTGCCCCTGAACCGCCCTCCTTCTATCTTTAAACTGTGTCCCCTTGTTCTTGCACGTCTCTTTTTCTGAAAGATGCTACCCTCTTGGACTTTGTTGATTCCACTGAGGTACTTAAAAGTTTTATCATGTCCCCACTCTCCTTCTTTCTTCAAGGGTATACATATTAAGCTCCTTTAGTCTCTCCTCATCGGCTTCTCTTACAGACCCTGCACCATTTTAGTTGCCCTCCTCTGGACTACCTCTATCCTGTCTATGTCCTTGCAGAGATGGGGTCTCCAGAACTGGACACAGTACTCCAGATGGGGTCTCACCAACTGTCTGTACAGAGGGATAACAACTTCCTGTTTTCTGCTGTTGATGCCTCTCCCTATACATCCCAGTATACCCCCAGCCCTCCCTACTGCCTTCTCACATTGAAACATGTGCAAGTTGTAACTCACATGGAGCCAGGGCCTGCATACTGCTCCGCTGCAACCCCTTTACATTGCATGGTATGCCCATATACTTTCCACTAACTGAATAATGGAATAGATCCCCTATAAAAGAGAGGTGATGTCAGCAATCTGGACCTCAAAGTCAGCAAGCTGACCAGCCTGGTGGTGCTGAGGGTTGAGGCGCTGGATGCCACACCTCGCGCCATGTCGGAGACCTGGGTTCGGGAACAAGCCCAGGTCATCGGAGGTTGGCAGGGGAGAGAGAGAGGATCGAGCATCCGGAGGACTGCTCTCCTCTCTTGGGGAGGGAGCCAGGGTCGGCCCGTCATTGCAACAGCCCCCAGTGGAGACCGGAGGCACTGCAAATGCCAGGGCTCGCAAGCAGGGGGAAGACATCAGGCGATTGCCTTCCAGACGTGGGTGGGAACATTCACATCATGGGCAGGGTGGCATTGCATGTCCTACATCTGGGGGACTAAGCTGAAAACACCCCAGCACACTGAGGAAGCAGTGAGGGCCCCAGGGACCTCCTTCACATCCCCAACACTGGACTCCCACACCGAGGACCCATGGCCGACCTCCGGAGACAGAAGGACCCTCTAATCCCAGAAAGACACCGCCAAGGTAGGAGAGGCAGATCCTGCCCCGGGGGGTGATCCAGAACACTGAAAAGTCTCTCAACAGAGGGGGAAATCAGTGGTGGTGTGTCACGTGGGAAGTAGAAAGGGCTGAGTGTTGAGTGGGCACCTCCGAGAGATGCCTCAGTAGGTTGGAGCAATAAATACAGTTAAAAAAAGTCAGCAAGCTGTTGTTTCTGTGCCATTTGACTGAAGCTCTGCAACGTGATCTTAGGAACTGCCACCTGGACAGAGTGTTCAGTGCCTGTCTCGGGCTACCAGTATCATCATGGGTCTGGTAAGCCTAAAAAGTGAGCCTCACCATTGTTCAGAACTGGAGGACAGTATTGTTGCTTTGACACCAGTGAGAGAAAGGCACAGTGTTGGATGTGAGGTGATGATGCCTCATATTATTCCCTGCTGGGAACCCATCAACTAGGGGGACTTACAGTAGCCTCAAAAGCACCACTGCCCAGATCAGGTTCGAGAGGAGCCATGGAAGACCAGCTGGGAAGCAAGAGTCTGCTTTCCACCCAGTGCTGAGAAGAGGCAAGGAGGGCCGAAGCCAGCCAACATCCTAGCTGGCCATTGGTGTTAGTTTCATTAGGAGGAGTTGCATAGCAAGATAGTGGAAGAGGATGGGGTGGAGCACTGTAGGGGTGAAGGAGTAAAACTCGGAGGAGGAAAGCTTCTTCAGGACTATCAGATAACAATGCTCAGGTGAGCAGAGGCAAGCATGACTATGACACAGTTCTTTTGCCTCCAACTGTATTTAGCTAAATAGATAGGAGTGGGAGGTTGAAAGATCTAGGTTGGACTTTGTGCTAACTGTGTCTAGGCCTAGGCAGAAGATTGCCCAGAGGTTTCTGGGCCCAGCATCCATGGGTAGGAAGTATAAATAGGGGTCCTGCTGGTAGCTATCCATTTGTATCCATTATTCATTCATGTAGTGCACCAATGAAGAAGACTTGGTCCAGGCCCAGCTCCTTGGTTAGCTGCCCACCGATCATGGCCTTTGAATTAAGGTTGGCTGCACCAACTATACTCATTAGAGGCTGGCCACTAGAGAGAGAACTGTCCCATGGGTGGCTTGTTACCCTCAGGGAGGGTGAAACATGCGCCCACAGCATACCTATCACTTAATGGAAGCAGGGTGGCAGCACAGATGGGGACACCAGCATAGAGGGGATGCTTCCAGGTGCTGGTATGGCACACACCCTTTGAACCACTGTACAGCAACATCCCAGGGAGAAAATCAGTGAAAACACCCCTGTGGATAGTGGTCTGGTCCCTCATAGGACCCTCCCTCCCAACCAACTATGTGCTCTCTGTCCCAGGATCTTGCTCTGGAGGGGTCTGGCCAACCCTTATGGCCCATCATGGAGAGTAAGCCATTGGTGCACAGCAGAGGGGTAAATCCTAGGGAAGACGGTTTACACAGCATGATAGACAAGTCAAAGGGGGGCTACTCAGTGCACAGTAGAAAAACCTTGATTAAAATAGTACTACCCCTGGTGAAGGTACCATGCATTTAGTACCTATAACATCAACACACCCAGTAAACATAAAGTCAAGAACCCAGGCCAACCTTCTCAAGAGAGGCACCTGTGCCCCAAGCACCACAGATGATTGCCGCTCAAGAATGAATGGAGAGCAGGAAGAACATTTATTTATTTATTTTTTGTTGACCGGGTAAATGCACTAGACAAATTCTGCCTATTTTCAGGCACGACCCAGGGAAGGGGGATACAGATGAATGCCAACTGACCTTGAATCAGATTAAGCTGTTGGTGGTATTTTTAGTGAATGAGGGAAATTTGGCCAGGACACCAGGAAATTTCCCTACTCTTTCGATAAATGCCATGGGATCTTTAACATCCACCTGAACTACCACCAGTCCAGGCAGATGGGACCTCGGTTTAACATCTCATCGAGAAGACGGCACCTCAGAAGTGCAGCACTCCTCTCATGCTGCACTACAGTGTCAATACTGGGATATTAACCCAAGTGCCAGATGTGGGAACTGAACCCACAGCCCTCTGATCTCCCGGCCTCAGAGGCAAGTGTGCTACCTACTGAGCCACTGACACTGACATAAGGAGAAGGGAAGATTATCCCACAGGTAGGGAAACAGTAGGAGAAAGCTGTATGTCCAGTAGAACTTTCTAATAAGTTTTTTTAGACAAACTGTTGTTTCACTGCCTTGTACACATTTTTTCAAGGTTACTTTAAAATACATTTTGGCCGGTCTCTAAATTCTTCCATTTTGGATCTAGCAATACTTGCATCTGTGAAACATCCACAGGCAGCAGCAGTGTGTACTATTGCTGTAAGGCTCCACATCACTTTTTCTCTGACATTACTTAGCATGACTCTGATAACTTTGAATAGTTAAGTGTTATTAAGACACTTCTCCTCTAGAGAGCCACCTCTGAAATTGAAAAAAAAATCAGTCTGTACGCTCCTTTATGTTCTGCGTCACTAAACGCTTAACAAAGCTGAGCAAATATAACCTTAAGAAGTGTTCTCTTTTTCAAATACAAATTCTCTCTCAGTTTGATATTTAAAAACATGCAGAGACTCAGAAGCCTTAACCTGTTTGCAAAAGCTATTCCACAGTGCAGATGCTCTAGAGAAAAAGCTTTCATTCTAGTAAAATTGTGATAACATTTAGGTGTTGCATGAAGGTCAGAGTCCAACTGATCGCAGAAAAATGCCATGGTATGTAAAGAGTTACTGGCTGTGCCAGTCTCGAGGAAACCAAACCGTGGGTATATTTGTAAAGTAACAAGATTTTTGTATCAATCCTAAGATCAGTCATGACAGGTAATATACTGATGACTTGGTCTGATTTTCTCACTACTGAATTATTTGCAGGTGCAACTTTGAAAATTATTGCCTTAGAAGGACCACAGAAACATGCATTACAATGTTCAGTCTGTGAAAAATACAATGATGATGTAAATTAAAATCTCCACAGATTCCCTATCAAGTCAAGTCAAGTCAGATTTATTTATAAAACTCTTTTCTATAACCAAAGCACTAATACAATATAAAAACATCAAATTTAAACAATATCCATAAAATATACACACAAATTAAAATAAACATAAAATAAACAGCAGCAGTTTCGGAGCTAACCATGGCAACTTCGATCCTAGGCAAATTTCTAAGGTGAAAAGATGCAGCTTTACAAGTCTCACTGACAATTAGAATTAAAAGGCAATGCAGTGCTGCATCAGAAACAACACCCAGGCTTCCACACCCACCTAGAAGAAACAAAACAGATATATCTATGTCTTTATTTAAAAAAAAACAATTAAGAAAACATCCTGGTCTCCGATTGGTTCAAAGCCAGTCACATGACATTGAAAGTTTTCAAGCTATTCACCAGTTTCAAATCAAAAATGGTCAATAGCTCAGTTTGAAACTGGTCAATAGTTCAATAGACCAAGCAATAGCCTTTTGACCTATTGACCAGTTCAACTGTCAATCAACCCTCCACAATGCACCCCCTCCGAAGCTACCACCAGTTCCCTCTTCAATATGCTTCAGTATCCACACACACACACACACACACACACACACAGACCTAACACTGTGCAACAATTGTTTCCTTTTTTTTACTTTATTATACAGCAACCTGTTGCTGACTCTGATATGGTACAGAAGTGAGAGTTGACAGCAGTTTTGAAACAGTGCAGACCGAGCAAAGGATGCCATAGCAACACTCGTGATACACTGCTTCCATGTCAGGTGGCTTTTTGAGCCTCTTCTTTCTCTGCTCCCTCAACATCATACAAGTTGCTGGACTAGGTGAGCAGTTTGCAGACCCAGTACCATTTGCAGAGCCTATATACTGTGATCTCTGGCCCTGTATGTATGTCTGGGCAGGTGACGTAAAGTACGTCAGTGGCTCCAGCTGCAAACACTGAGCACTTGGCTCAGTTTTGAAAATAAAATGTAGTTTTGCTTTCCTGCTCCCTGACCCAATTAATCACTTTGTGGAATTCTGGGCTGAGGGAGCAAAGCACATCAGTGGCTACAGCTGCAAATACTGGGTACTTGGCTGGAGCTGGAAAAAAAAGAATATATTTATTTTCCTGCTACCCTACCCCAATTGATCAGTTTGTGGGGGGCGGATTGAGCACACCAAGATAGTCTTCTTCAAGGCCAGGGGCTACCAAAAGCTACAACTTCTCTGAATGATTACAGGCCTGCAAAGAAAACATAACAAATCAGAGTTTTAAGCCCTTTTTTAACCATTTAGGTGTTGTGTAGGACTATATCTCCCAATCTCAGTAAAACCTGCATTCCAGTATTACAATGCGGTGCAACACCTAGAGGTGACTTAGTTATAGATCACCTAAGTTAAACAAATACTACCTTTGTGCCATGCACAGAATGGAAGGTGTGCATCAAGTAAGGTCATAATTTAAAAGGAATCCAAACACCGTTTTCCAAATTTAAAACAATTTTTATTTCATTTTTTGATTCCTTTTTTCAAGTTGCAAGTGCAAATGACAGCAGAGATGTAATACAGATCTTGTGCTAATCTTGTGCAGAAAAATCCAGCACAGAACAATATAGTAGCTTCTTTGAAAACAACACAAGTAAAACAACCTTTCACCTGTCCAACAGCCAGTCACCACTAACCCCAGTACTTCGCCGAAAGACTTCTTCAGGGGGTATCATCAGTGAAGCGCTGGAGTTAGTGGTGGCTGGCTGTTGGACAGGGGTAAAGTCATTCTACTTTTGCACTTGCAACATGAAAAAAGGAATCAACAGATAAAATAAAAATCAATAGGCCAGCCTGCTGGCACAGCAGTGGTAGGTCAGCCTGCTGGTACAGTGGTGGTAGTAGGCTGGCCCGCCGGCGAGGCGGTAGCATCACTGCTTGCAGTGCCAGCAGCCCAGGGTCAGGAAAGAGCTTGGGTGGTTGGAGGGTTGGGCCAGGGGGGAGATGGATCGAGCAGCTGTTGCATGCTCTCCATCTCCAGGGGAGGAAGGGGGTACTACCTCCCAGAGTCAGCTCTCTCAGATGACCACGGGAGTGGCTTACTGGGGGCATCCGGTTGGGACTGAGAGGTGTGGGGGTGCTGGTGTACTTGCACTGCTGCATCTGTGCATGCCACGCCTCCCATACTAGTAATGTAAGAAAAAGCTCAGCCCTGGCCAGTCCCCGAGCTGCCGCTGCAGACCTGCCCTATGACTGGATGTGTAGGGAGAGCATAGCCGGCTTCCCCTTTCTCACACCCAGGGGATAAACTGAGGCTCCATGGGGGTGGTGAGCAGTAGGTGGCAGGGGAAGTCAGACGGAGATACGGGGGCAAAAATGCATAAATTAAAAATATAAAAATAAAAAACAAATTGTTTTAAATTTGGAAAACGGTGTTTAGATTCCTTTTAAATTATGACCTTTCCTGAGGCACACCTTCCATTTTGTGCATGGCACAAAAGTAGTAGGTGTAGTGGAGAGAAATGTTAGTGACTGTATGGCAAAAATTACTTAATGGTTGCAGTAGCATGCAAGACTACATCTGGGGGGGGGGAATTACAGACAGAAGGTTTTATAAAGCACATATTGACCTTTTTTGGGGTTATAGTGGGAAAATCTTGACCCCTCTGGAGAAACTGTTGCCTTCCAATAGTCGTATGGTCCTCAGCCATTGACTTTGGGCAGTAAAACGATTGTCAGGCAATAGTTTATCCTTCAGGTCAGTATTTTCCCACTATAGCCCTTGACTGGTCAATATTTGTATTATATAGACATATATATATATATATCTATATATCTATATAGATATATACATATATATCTATATAGGTATATCTTCTTTGCAAAAAACTTTGTTAACGGACCAGTTAGGGTAACTTAATGCCACAAACCCTACCTCCCCATCCACACCCACACCCCCAAAGTAGCAAAAGGAAAAAAAAAAACATTAGGATTTTGGGTCTCCAGAGTCTTGGCAAATCAGTGGTGGGGTGTTCCTTGGAGTTGTCAACCCTAATGGTCCCCTCTCCCCCCCCAGTCTGTAGCCTGTAGTCCAAAGCACAAGGAACAGCTCCAGGCCAGTGCTTCATAGTGATATACTCTTCAAAGATAGAGAATTATGTTTTGCCACATGTTGCCAACACAGTTTGCTGTAGCTTTCTTCAAAGGAGGGCCTGCAGAGCCCTGCGTGAAGAAAGAAGATCATGAGCAGGAGCTGAGAGAGAGAGAACAGCTAACAGCTGCCTTAAAGAAAGGATTTGATTTACTTGAGTACATTGAATTCAGTTCATTATTCAAGGGCCTGTGGAATTAGGTAGAAGCAAGCATTTCAGTTCACTGTTTTTGAGGTTGTTCTTTACTTAATGAAACTTTTATTTGCCAGGGAGTTAATCTAACTGGAAGAATATTTGCAGTCATTTGTGACTAGATCTGTTACTTAAACGTTGTGAAATAGGTGTCTGATAAGGGGAGAAGTTGAAGGAGGCTTGAGGTGACTGAGGATTAAAAACAGGAGTTGACTGTGGGCCCAGACTGTGGACTTGTCTGCTGGAGCTGAGAGGGAGAACAGCTACCAGCTGCCTTAAAGCAAGGGGTTGATTTACTTGAGTACATTGAATTCAGTTCATAATTCAGGGGTCTGTGGAAGTAAGTAGAAATAAGTGTTTTGGTTCACTGTTTTTGAGGTTGCTCTTTACTTAGTGAAACTTTAATTTGCCAGGGAGGTAATCTAGCTGGGAGAATATTTGCAGTCATTTGTGACTAGAGCTGTTACTGAAACTCTGTGAAAGAGGTGCCTGATAAGGGTTTTTTAGATTTTATTAAGATTCCAGATACACCTTTGAGCCACGGCTCTTTTACAAAGGTTCCACATCAGTAAACAAGAACAAAAACACATTCAGAAGACAAATGAGAAATAAACCAATTAAGAGCAGCCAGAGGTTTTGTCAGGTACAATAGCTAGTTAATACACTTTAAGTCGTATGTGCAATAGAATTGCAGGAAGGTCACAAGCTTATAGTGTGAGTAAGAGACGGGCAGAAGAGTCAGTAGGGCATGAACAAGAAGGTAGAGGTGAGGGAGGGGAGATGAGAGCTGCACATTGGGCATTGTCAGAGTGGTGTGGGGGGACGGGGGCAAAGAAGGGGGAGAAGAAAAGGGGTACATGAAAGGGAAAGCAGGAGGTAAGGAGGAAATTGGCTAGTTATGAGAGCAGTCACAGGAGGCACTGGTAACAAGGTGTTGATGAAGACTGTGCTTAGAGACGCCCAATGTAGTATTGTCGATAACTTCTGGTGGAAGTGAGTTGAACCAGGATGAGGCTCTGGATTTAAAGGAGCATTGACCTTGGGTAGTTCGGCATCGGGGAATGGAAAAAGTAATACTTTCCAAGCTTCTCGTTAGGCAGGGACCACAATGAAGATCCAGCAGGGTCTGGATCCCTGAGGGTAGGAGTTCCAAGGTGATCTTTTTGGATAAGATGCAGGTCTGATACCTAATTCTACCAGATAGTTGGAGCCAGTTTGCTTGTTCATAAATGTTGCAGGTGTGTGAAAGTGGTGGACTGATGTCAGGAGATGACAGGCATTGTTTAGGGCTATGGCAATGCATTGAAGGGCAGTGTCAGTGGCAGATCCATAAATCACTAGCCCATAATCAATTACTGAGATAACAGAGCTCTGGATAGCAATACTTAGGGCTTCAGCTGTGCAGCAGTTCCTTTGTCTATAGAGCAGTCCTATGCAGGTATTCACAATTTTGGCAATGTTATCAATGTGCTCGGAGTATGGTAGCATGCAGTTAAGGGTCACCCCCAGATATTTAAACAGATGAACTTGCTCAAGTATTGCTCCGTCACTGTTTGTGATAGAGACCTTTGTTTTTATATTTGCTGTGGGTACCATGAAACAACATTGATTTAGTTTTTTTGTAGTATTTAAGAATGAGCCTATGAGATTTAAACCATGTCTCCACTTCCACAAAGCTTGCTTGCAGCTGTGACTGAAGAAAGGAAGGCTTGGGGTGGGAGGTGAAGATGACTATATCGTCTGCATAAAGTAGGATTTTATTGGGGCAGAATGATGGGAGACTGTTTAGAAAAATACTGAAGAGCACAGGACCCAAGATTGAGCCTTGAGGGACTCCAGAGCAGACCAGGAGGAGGTTGAGAGGGATTCACCAATTCTAACCTGTTGGGTTCTGTCACTGAGGTAGCTTTGGAACCACCAAGTGGTGCCATTTGAGAGTCCTAGGCAGGATAATTGTTTAGTCAGCAATGAGTGGTTGACAGTATTGAATGCCTTTGTTAAATCGATGAAGGTGGTGCTGACAAGATGTCCCTGATCCAGGGTGCTGTGGATATAACAGGAAAATTCTAGGAGAGCCACGGTGGTGCTGTGCCCCTTGCAAAAACTGTGCTGCTCTGGACATAGCAGGTTGTAGTTTGCAAGGTATTCAGCAGGCTGGTCAGCAACTACTCTTTCCAGAGCTTTCGGGGGGAGGGAGGGACAACAGAGATGAGTCTATAATTGCCTGTAACAGTTTTATCACCACTTTTGTGGACTGGTGTCACCACAGTGGATTTCCATTTTTTGGGGAACTGTGAGAGCATGAGGTACCAGTTGAGGATTTTGGTGAACGGGGTCAGGACTTCATCTATGGTGAAGGTGAGGAGTTTCAGAACAAGGGAATCACCACTAGATCTAGACCTCCCAAGTACTTTGAGAAGATGCTCTTTAGTTAGGACTTTGAAGGTGGTTTTGAAATAGAAGTGCGGGTGCCCCTGCGTAGTGCTTGCTTTGTCAGAGATTACTGTGTCTGGCGATGGGTCAAAGAAGGTTGGAGGTAGCACATGACTAAAGTCAGTAAAGGCTGCATTAAATGCATATGGCCATGGTGACTTGATCTGAGGCGATGTTGCCATTTAGGTTAACCATAGAGGTTGGTACTTTGTGGTCTTTCCCTGTAAGCTCGGTAAGGTTGGCCCAGAACTTCTTTCCATCTTTCCATGTGTTAGCTAGAGCTTTCTCGTAGTACTTGGCTTTCTTGTTGTGAATTGGTCTTGTACAGGAATTTCTCACTGCTTTGAAGGCTTGGATATCAGCCTGGGTGCCAGTCATCTTAGCACAATGCCAGAGATGATCCCGGGACATCATTTGCTCAAGAAGATATATGTTGATCCATGGGTTGTTGGCACCCTTAATCTTACATTTCTTGAAAGGAGCATGGACATCACAGGCAGTGTTAAAGCTGTGGATAAAGTAATCAAGAGCAGCATCCATGTTTGGTGCTGAGTCTATTGGTGTCCAGGCGTGTTCTCATAGGAGAGTTTTAAGAGGCCCAATGCATCCAGGCATTTTCTGCTGTTTATAGTTCTAGGAGGAGGCTTTGTGAATTTGTTAGTCCAGGAGCATAGGACTGGGGAGTGGTCACTTATACAGTCGGGGAGAACTACAGTATTTGTGATGTGATCAGGGCAATTAGTGAGTACCCAGTCCAGAAGTGTTGTGGGAGGAGCTGAAGGAACCTTGAGGGGACTGGGGATAAAAAACAGGAGTTGACTGTGGGCTTGTCTGCAGGAGCTGAGAGGGAGAACAGCTACCAGCTGCCTTAAAGCAAGGAGTTCATTTACTTGAGTTCATTGAATTCAGTTCATAATTCAGCAGCCTGTGGAAGCAGGTAGAAGTAAGTGTTTTGGTTCACTGTTTTTGAGGTTGTATTTTATTTAGCGAACCATTTATTTGCCAGGGAGGTAATCTAGCCTCAGGGAGAGCGAGGGGTCCTCAACTGATTGTTTTTCACAGTCCAGGGGTAATCCCATCCACCCCTCAACCCATCCATCCCAGGCTCATCCTCCTTATATAGGGTGTGGGTCTGATATCTCCTTTATAGGTACTACACAGAACGCACTTCCTGCCTAGTCCAGGTTGGGGGGGTGTCCCAGTAACACATAAAGTAAAGCCACAGTAGGGGTACAAAAAAAGAGAAAACAATTTTATAGGGGTGTCAACTAAATAACTGTGCAAAAGGGGTCAAGTCGCAGTAAGGAGAGCACGTGGAGCAATATAGACAACAGTAACAACAAACAAATTTAAAAGGGGAACTACTAAATAACTTAAAAAAGGGGTCTAGCTACAAAACTGCTAGGCAACAAACAAAAGGGACATAGAAGGAGGGCTAGAGAAGCAGACAACTAGTTAAACAGCAGATTAAGTGAAGCATTATGCGGTGAGTGGTGCAATGCAGTGGGTGCGGGTCAGTCACATTCAGACAGATCTTCTGGATGCTGAAATGCAGTCCTATCTGCAGGCACCTCTCTGGACTGAGGGAAGAGGTTGCCAAACTCAGAGTGGTGATAAACTGGGTTGTGCATACCTTCAACCCCATCCAGAGACCACCTAGTCCAAAGCCACTGCCTCAAAGTATGCCAATAAGAGGAGCACTTGGATGACAGTGGGCTCAGGGAGGGTTAGGACTGTCAGGTAGAAACACATCCCAAAACCTATGCCACTACATAACTCATATGCCACACTGGCAAATGGGGATGGCCAGTCTGAGGCTCCCATAGCTGTGGAAGGGACGGATGTGGAGGTCAACCGGGAAGGTGACATCAGAGAGAAGAGCAGTGGACCCCAGAGGAGGAGGAGGAGGAGGAAGTGAATCCTAGTTGGGGGGACTCTATTGTTAAGGGGATCCAGCTAGGAAAAGGAGAGGGGGAGGACAGGGAGGTGAGGTGCCTCCCAGGTGCCATGGCATGGAGGGATGGTAAGAGGATCCTGGGGATCACTTTGAAGGCAGGATGGGAGGGAGAGCTGGATGTCATTATCCACCTAGGAACTAATGACCTGGCAAACGTGGAACCTAAAGCAGCTCAGGAGGAGTGTTGAAGACTGGGGAGGGGTCTCAAGCAAGTAGCTACTCCCGTCACTTTTTCAGAAACACTACCTGTGAAAGGCATGGGAGAGCGTAGGGACACCTGCACCAGAAACTTTAACACATGGTTGAAGAACTGGTGCAGTGAGGAAGGGTTTGGATTCATTGGTGACTGGGGACCTACCTGGAGGGATGGAAGCTTATTCAATCCTGAAGGCCTGCATCCATCCTGGAGAGGAACCCAGATCCTCAATGAAAAGTTTAAATGCTACATTGGCAAGCATTTAAATTAGCCAAGAGGGGGTGGCACACCAGCAAGAAGGGAAGTTGATTGTCCACCCCCAGAAGCTAGCAAAGGAACAGAGGACCAGGAGGGGGGATATCACAGCAATGTAAAGTGCAAAAGATGGAGGAAGGGAAGAACAGAAGGGACACAGGAGTGGATAGACAGTCAGAGGGCTGAATACAACAGAAGGGCAGAAGGCAGGGTGGGCCAGCAAAACAGGGGAGAGAAGTTACATCATGGAGAGTCATGTGTGCCAATGCCAGAAGCCTTAGCAACAAGAAGGAGGACCTGAAGGCATCTATTTATTGCACAGTCAGATCTGGACATTGTGGCCAACACAGAGACCTGGTGTAATGATAACCACTACTGGGAGATAGCCATACCCAGCTATAACCTATTCAGGAGAGACAGGAAGGGCAGGAAGGTGGGAGGAGTGGCACTGTATGTGAAAGATAACATTAAGGCCACAGAGATCCAAAGGGAACAAGATGGGGGATACTGTGGGTTAAACTTGAAAGAAAAATGGGGGCAGCCATCCTCACAGTGGTAGTCTATAGACCACCAACCCAGGTGGAAGAGACAGATAGGGAATTGATGCTTGCCATCCGAAGAATGGTGGACGAGGGGGGAGGTGGTGCTGGTTGGAGACTTCAACATGCCAGATGTGGACTGGAGCCTCCCAGCAACAGCATCAGCCGGGAGCAGATTTATCTTGGACTCCTTTCAGGGAGCCTTTCTTAAACAATTGGTCATGGAACCAACTCGGTAGGAGGCAATACTGGACCTGGAACTTACAAACGAGGACAGTGTGACGGGGGAGTCACATTAGGGGAGCACCTGGGGAACAGTGACCACCGGACACTGTGGTTTGAAAAAAGTGACTGGGCAGATCCCTACCACACTAAAACATGTATCCTAGACTTTAGGAGGGCAGACTTTGGGAGAATAGGGCAATGCTTTAAAGAAGCACTAGCTGGAATGGGAAAGGAATTAGGGGTGGAGGAGCAGTGGGCAGTATTCAAAACAGGGATAGCAAATAGCAACACAATTATGTGCTAAACAGGTTAGCAAGGGAAAAAGGAAGAGGAAACCCTTCTGGTATTCCAAGGAGGTAGCAGAAAAAGTGAAAGCCAAAAGGATTGCATTCAAGCAATGCAAAAAGACACAGGCAGAAGGGGATAGGGAGAGGTACCAGGAAAAGCAACGAGAAGCAGGGAGGGCAGTAAGGGAAACCAAAGCTCAGACAGAGGAGCACATTGTGAAAACAGTGGTTAAAGGGACAAAACCTTTTACAGGTACGTAAGTAAAAAAAAGAAGGCAAAGGGAGGGATACTGAGGCTAAAGGGTGAGGGTGGAAGTAGTGTTGAGAATGACAGCAGTAAAGCAGATATACTGGACAGATATTTCTGCTCAGTCTTTACAGTAGAAGGGGGGGTTAGCAGTCCAGAAGGGAGTACAAAGTGGGGAAGGGCACATAAAAGGATACAAGTCCCTTTCCACAGGAAAAGGTCCTAAAGGAACTGGAAGGAATAAGAGTTGATAAAGCTATGGACTTGGATGGGGGTGCACTCCAGGGTGCTGAGAGAGCTCAGAGAAGTGGTGTCTGAACCTTTGGCAACCCTGTTTAGCTGATCACTGGAAATAGGTGAAGTGCCCAAAGACTGGAGAACAGCTGATGTAGTCTCCTTATACAAGAGTGGGAATACAGAGGAAGCATGAAACTACAGACCGGTCAGCCTCATCTCAGTAGTGGGGAAGATTATGGAAGCACTACTGAAGGAGAGATTAGTGGAACACCTTGTGGCCAGTGGTCTACAGGACCCAAGGCAGCATGGTTTTATTCGGGGGAGGTCGTCCCAGACTAACCTCATTGAATTTTTTGACTGGTTTGACAAGGGAAGTAGATCGGAGGGGGGCGCAGTGGACATGGCCTATCTGGACTTCAGCAAAGCCTTTGATACTGTGCCCCATAGGAGGCTGTTAAACAAGCTGAGCAATAGGGGTGTGGGTAGGACAGTAGTGCAGTGGGTGGGGAATTGGCTGGATGGCAGGACACAGAGGGTGGTGGTAAATGGCTGTCACTCTGCAGAGGGAAGTGTGACCAGTGGAGTGCCTCAGGGATCAGTGCTGGGTTAGGTCCTCTTCAACATCTTTATCAGTGACATTACGGATAACATAGATGGGTGAATTTCCCTGTTTGCTGATGACACAAAACTCTAACAGAATGGACACACCGGAAGGAGTGGATAGAATGAGGAGAGACCTGCAGAAGCTTGAGGAATGGTTAAGGGTGTGGTAGTTGAGATTTAACACAAAAAAGTGCAGAATAATGTACCTGGGGCACAAAAACCCTGGAACAACATATCAGCTGGGGGGGAGGTGGGATATGGCATGCTCCAAGCAGGAACGGGACCTAGGGGTTAACATCTCTGATGACCTAAAGTTTAGGAGTCTGTGCGACAAGGTGGTGGGTAAAGCAAATAGAATGCTGGGATGTGTAGGCAGGAGCATCACCAGCAGGAAAAGGGAGGTCATAATTCCACAGTACAAGACATTAGTGAGGCCACACCTGGAGTACAGTGTCCAGTTCTTGAGGCCTTACCTACATAAGGATACAGACAGGGTGGAGACAATTCAGAGGAGGGCAACCAAGATAGTACAGGGTTTGCATCACAAGTCCAACAAGGACAGGCCGAAGGACTTAAATATGCACTCCCTGGAGGAGAGGAGGGAGAGGGGGGATATGATAGAGACATACAAGTACCTCACAGGGAGGAACAAGGTACGGGAAAACACTATTTTTCAGAGGAAGAGATGTTCCAGGACTAGGGGTCATGGGATGAAATTGGAGGGAGGGAGGGAGGTTTAGAGGTAATGCAAGGAGGTATTTCTTCACGGAAAGGGTGACGGACAAGTGGAACACCCTGTCAGAGGAGGTGGTGGGGGCTGAAATGATTAAGGGATTCAAGAATGCATGGGATAGGCACTGGGGAATCCTAGCAGTTGGGGAAAGGGACAACTCAGTTCAAGAGAAGCTTGAAGAGGCAAAATTATATGCTCGATTGGGCAGACTAGGCGGGCCAAAGGCCCTTATCTGCCATGAGTATCTGTGTATCTATGTGTGATGTTGTCTGCTCAGGGAATGGTATGGGCATTAGGAATGACAGTCTCCAAGAAAGACCCCACCACTGATTGACCAAGATTCCGGAGACCCAAACCCCTAATGTTTTTTTCCTTTTGCTGCTTGGGAGGGGCGGAGTTAGGGTTGGAAACCCTAATGCAATATTTCCCTACATCTGTGGTGTTAAGTTACCCCAATTGGTGCATTGCCAAAGTTTTTTGAAAAGAATTTTCTTGGAATTGTATCCTCATTCACGCAGGTCCCTTTGGGACTTGCGCGAACAGATGCAGATGCCCTGCTCTAAGGGAAGACTCCATCCAAGTACAGAAGTACAGGACCCTTGCAGACCCTGCAGTTCTGTGCAACGATGAATGTGAAGAATTCATGGGTCTTTTTTCTAGTGTGTTGCTGAAGCACAGGGCCTTGTGGTCCCTGCAGTTCTATGAGGCCGCAGCTACAGATGCACAGGGAAAAGAGTGTATCTGTCAGCCAATGTGCAGGGTCCTCTGCCACCCAAGGGGGGAGAGGTACAGGGCCCTATGCCAAGAGGACAATTGTCTTCACTATATGGTAGCCAGGCCCATGTGAACAGCCCTGCACCTTTCATGCCCTGGCTGGAGGGGTGTCACATAACAACACCATCCCCCAACCCCATACAGCTGGGTCACTGATCGCACTACCAAACTCAGCTTGCCGGCACAGAATCACAAAGCACACCCGCTGGGGTCAAGACTGGCACTACACACAAAGTTTGTTAACAAGTTTGTCTTTTTTTAACCCAAAATTTTCAAGATACTTGTTTTATAATTTACCTTATAAACATGGCATGTACCATATATAGTATAATGGATGAAATGTCATTTTGCACCAGAAGTCTGAAAACATGTCACATCAAGGATTTAAGAAATGACACATCATGTTATGAGGTGGTATAGAAATATGGTTATGTTGAAAGTTTGGAGTCAAAATATTTAAAATTAGTGATGTTGTAAGTGAACGTTGAAATACTGCAATGTTCACTCATAACCTGGGCATTTTAGCATATTTGTACACCAAATTTTCAGCATAGCCTTTTTATTACCCCACCTCCTGAACCCGGTAGCCAAACATTTTCAAATCCTTGCCAAAACGTCTTTCTGTTCAACCGAAACATCTTTCCATGCCACAGGTGCGAAAACACATTTTGACCAGGATTTCAAAAATGACAGCTGTCATATTCATGAGGTGGTGTGAAAAAATGGCTATGTTAAAAATCTGGGGTAAAAATATTTAAAATTGCCAAAGTTACAATCGAGCATAGAAATATTTCAAGGTACACACATAACTTTCAGCACAAAAAAATCTAGCACCACTTACCACATAAATGACCGCAATGGACAGTGCGGTAAATCAATACAGTTTAATAAGACAAAAATGCAAAAAGTACAAACCTCACAAGTGCATGTGCACAGACCAGGAGACAACAGGCAGGATCCCACTAGACTTCTACTGATGTCGCCAAAGCTTCATCAGGAACTTCCTTGTGCTCATTTATGTGGTGAGTGGTGCTGGATTTTGTGTGCTGATTGTAATTCATTCCAAGAGCACACCCAGTTGTGGGGCAGCTCTTTTGAGTGGAACATACATAACTTTGCCATTTTATGTATTTTGACCCCAGATTTTCAATATAGCCTTCTTATGAGCCCACCTCATGCACAAGGGTGGTGAAAATTTTCAACTCCCGCCCAAAAGGGGATTTTGCCAAATGACCACAAGCTCACCTTTTGGGCCTGATTTGCATAATTCCACTACCATTGGTCATGAGGTGGGATCCCAAGGCACAGGGTCATAATGTTGCATGGTAGAATGCAGTGCGGCAGAACTGAGTTGCATGATTACTTGTTATTGATTGTTCTGTGAGGGGCTCTGCCTTCCACACCCCTGTTACAGGGGGCTATGCCCCCTGGACCCCCACTAAAGATTCCAACTCCGGGGGGGTCCAACTTGGAGTGCACACAGGTCTGGGTTTCGTCATAATGCCGTATGCTATTAAGCGTATGACATTATGACCCAGTGCGTGATCCCAAAAAGGCCATGTTGAAATTTTGGGGGTCAAAATATGCAAAAATGACAAAGTTATGCATCAAAGTTTAAAAAAATATTGAAATACATTGAATGACACTTACCTTAGTTTTTACAGCTGCAGGGGAAAGAGCCCTGCAGACGTCTTGCTATCACTTGGGGGAAAAATGAGTACTTCACACTCCCACCGAAGCACAATTTTGGAGTTGATTCACGTTCCTTCCACTACTGAAATCACTCCACTAGGGGTGGGGGGAGGGAAAGAGTTCCTTTCAAAAGAAGTGGCAGGGAAGGTTAGGGAGAAAAAGATAGCATTCAGGAAGTATAAGGAAACTCAACAGGAGCAGGACAGAGAACTGTACCAGTTAAAGCAGAAGGAAGCAGGGAAGGCAGTCAGAATGGCAAAGGCCCAAACCAAGTAAAAGATAGCTAGCTTGGTTAAGAAGTGGGATAAAACCTTTTATAGGTACATTAGGGAGCAAAGAAAGACCAAGGGAGGGATAGTGAGGCTTAATAAAGGGGACGGTGGGTGGGCAGAGAGGAATAGTGAAAAAGCAGGGATACTGAATGAATGCTTCTGCTCAATATTCACAAAAGAAGAGGATGGGGAGGTACCTAATCCAATCAATAGAAGCACTCTGAATAGTGGGGTCGATACCAGCCCTTTCATAGAAGAAAGGGTTCTGAAAGAACTCCTAAAACTGAAAGTGGACAAAGCAATGGGACCTGACAGGATTCACCCCAGAATTCTAAAGGAATTAAGGGGAGAGCTAGTGACACCACTGACTACCCTTTTTAACAAATCATGGGAGGATGGTGCAGTACCTAAGGACTAGAGGAGGGCAGATGTGATTCCCCTTCACAAAAGTGGGAGCAAAGCAGAGGCAGGAAACTTCAGACCTGTTAGCTAGACTTCAGTGGTAGGGAAAATGATGGAATCACTTCTGAAAGAAAAAATTGTTGAGTACCTAGAGGCCAGTGGGGCACGGGACCCAAAGCGGCAGGGATTCACAGTGGGAAGGTCATGTCAGATGAATCTAATATATTTCTTTGACTACTGGGTGACCAAAGTAGTAGACCAGAGAGGGGCTGTGGGTATGGCCTTCCTAGACTTTAGCAAGGCACTGACACAGTCCCACACAAAAGATTAATAAACAAATTAACTAGCCTGGGAGTGGGTCCCAGGGTGGTAGCCTGGATAAAACACTGGCTGGACAACAGGACACAGAGGGTAATAGTAAATGGAGTCCACTCCAAAGAAAGGGGGGTTACTAGTGGGGTACCACAGGGTTCAGTATTGGGTCCTGTCCTTTTTAAAGTCTTTATAAGTGACATTACGACAGGACTGGAAGGAAAAGTATGCCTCTCTGCAGATGACACAAAGATCTGCAACAGGGCTGATACACAAGGGAGGTGGAAAGGATGAGAAGAGACTTGGCAAGGTTGGAGGAATGGTTAGAAGTACAGCAGCTTAGATTCAGTGCAAAGAAGTGCAAAGTAATGCACCTGGGAAACAAAAACCCAGGGGAAGAGTACACGGGAGGGGGGGGTAGTAACAACAAAAAAAATGGAAAGAAACCTGGGGGTAGTTATATGAGATGACCTAAAGGTAAGCAAGCAATGTGAGAAGGCAGTAGGGATGGCTGGGGGTTTACTGAGATGTATGGGGAGAGGCATCACCAGTAGAAAACAGGAAGTTGTTATCCCTCTGTACAGACAGTTAGTGAGACCCCATCTGGAGTACTGTGTGCAGTTCTGGAGACCCCATCTCTGCAAGGACATAGACAGGATGGAGGCAGTCCAACTAAAATGGTGCAGGGTCTGCAACAGAAGCCATATGAAGAGAGACTAAAGGAGATTAATATGTATACCCTTGAGGAAAGGAGGGAGAGGGGGGACATGATAGAAACTTTTAAGTACCTCAAGGGAATCAATAAAGTCCAAGAGGGTAGCGTCTTTCAGAAAAAGAGATTTGCAAGAACAAGGGGACACAATTTGAAGATAGAGGGAGGACAGCCCAGGGGCAATGTGAGGAAGTTTTTTTTTCACAGAGAGGGTGGTGGATGTATGGAATGGTCTTCCTGAGGAATGACATGCTAATGACCCCTTTGGGCATGGAAGGTGCTATAGCCCATTTGCATGTGCATTATGGGCCCATTAACGTGTGTGCATGCCCCCCCCATTCTGTAGCTGTCTTATATATTCCTTGTGGTCTAGTGGTCCCCCATTCCCTTATTCACCTGTCCTATACCTGTCTCGAATATTCCTGGTGGTGTAGTGGTTCCTGCACCCCCAATCAACCATCCTGTAGCTGTCTTGAATATTCCTGGTAGTCTAGTGGTCTTCCTCCATTGTAAGAGCATCTGATCCTCTGTCAACCCACCTGCTCAGGACTATCCTCCTCACATCCCTCCACTCTCCCTGCTCAAGTCACCTAAGCCACAGTATGGCAATAGTGACAGCAACCTGTACAGCCCTCTGCTGACCACCTTGGTTGGCCACCGTCTTATTGTCAGTGAATGATCATGACTACAGTAGAAACAGATGTTTGTACAGTACAATACTTGCAATTGCTCAGAGACTGTCAGATGGAAACCAGTTGAGGTGGTGAGCAGAGGTCTGTGTCAATCACCACTATTCCTCTAGTTTGCATTATGTGACCAGGGTTGGGGGGTGTCTGACAGGGTGAGTCGGGAGGGCTTCAGATGCCCTTATAGGGGGGACCAGTAGACCACCAGCAATATGCCAGACACCAACAAGATGGGTGATCTGGATGCTTGTACAATGTATTTTTTCCAGGACAGATCAGCTTACATGCAACATCTGCTTTTCAGTGGGGTTCTGCTGTAGGGTCCTGCTTTTACAGTTTTACAATATATTTACACAGGATAGCCCAGCTGAGTTGTGATATCTTCTTTGCAGCAGGGTTCTCTTTGACCCAGTTTTTACACTGTATTTACCCAGGATAGTACAGCGGAGATGCAAGATCTTTTTTTGTTTCAGTGGGGTCCTCCTTTTACCCATTTGATAATGCATTCACCCAGGATAGCCCATGTGAGAGGCAATTTATCATTTTCAGTGGGGTCCAGATTTTACTATGTAATTGTCCAGTATAGGACAGTATAGTGGACTTATTTATTTAATTTATTTAATGTGACAAAGTAGTAGTACATATCTGAATGTCTTCACCAAGAAGGATTAGTAACTTAATAACCTGGCAGTGATAACTTTGTTCTCGTCTTGAAGTTGGTACTTTTTGTTCATGTGAAAGATGGATCTGCAATCTGGAGACAGTCTGTAGAAATCCTGTAACCCAGCAGGCGGCTAGCTGTACCTGTGTGACTGGAGGTGCTGCTGGTACTATGTGGAGTGCAAGTGGGGAGCAGCGAACTAAACATGTCATGTGAGCCTGTGAGGGATTAATTCTCACAAGTCAAGAGTTGGGACTTGGCCAGGACTGAGTGAATTAGACAGTCGGTACCAACTAAACAATATGAATGAATAACCAGCCTGACTTTATCATAAAAGGAGCAATGAGGTAAGTGTGCTGTTTTGTATTAATAATTGTGTTTGCATTGAATGGCCTTATCTGATGGTGAGGGCCTGGGCTAGGCTGCATCCAGCAACTCACGTGATCTCTCTTTCCCCCTAATTTTCCCCTTGCCACCAGCCTCCCTCCCCTCTACTGTGAGCAAGCATGACACCCATGAAGTGAAATCCACATGCATTTGATGGTGGATGGCAATTCTTCAGCATTAAAGCCTGTGCTGCATTTGGACGAAGCATTAGGTCATTTGTGTTTCTTGGATTTGGTATCTGGGATGACTTCTGAGTGGGTGTTTAGGGTGGGATGAGCCTATCACTGGCATTGTCCCTGCCCTTTCCATGTGACTCAGCTGTATACATGCCACAGGACGAGCTTGGCATTAGGTCATCATCTGTTACTGTTGGCTGTGCACCCCTGCAAGTTGGCTGCCATGTGTGTGTTATGCTGGAGTGCTTGATGGTGAAGTGGTTCCAGTGTATGACATATGGGGATTGGGGGTTAGCTGCCATGTACTGGATATGAATGGGAAACATCATCCTGCTGTAAAGCAGTGACAATTATGGTCATACCATTGTCCGAGGTCTCACACAGGTTGTGGAACCCTTGCTATATGTCAGGTCTGTGGGCTGTGATGTCACTGTATATGCCCTGTATTTCATGCAGCTGTCCCTGCTGAGCCTTACCTTCCCTGCTCCAACTGTCTCAGTTCAGGGTACATGCACATAAAGCAATCATGACCTGGTATACAGCTTGTGACAGTGCTGGGCCTTGAGGAACCCTCCAGTTGGTCCTGTGTATTAGTTCCATTGTCTGGCATGGATGGTCTGTATAAATGTCTGCTGTGAGACAGACGCATGCACCTCCAGGCTGCTGTTTTGGGTGCCCTTCTCACTGCCTTGTATGTCTGACTGTGTGGTGGACTGTTGGGGGGGGTCAGAGTCTTCTTTTCAGATTGCAAGGTAACAAGAGCAATGCCTGCTGCAGTGAAAGCTGACAGTACTCAAGAGAAGTGGTATATAGTCAGATGTTTGAAGGGTGGCTGGAATGGGGTTTTTTGCTTTAATTTTGAAAATCTTTCTTTTTTTAAGAAAATAAAACAAGTAGTTATTTTGATAGTGATATTGGTTGTTTGTAAGAAGTCAAGGAAGGCTTTAAAAGCAGCCAAATAGTGTCAAATGACCCTCAAAATGCATCAGAATGGGAGATGTCCGGTTGGTGCCTAAAAGAGATGGCAGCATAACCTAACAGCTCCGTCTCCCCCCCCTCAGCAAAATATACCTTGCCTCTGCTCCAATTCATGCTCCTCTGCACTGAAATCACACATAGCAAGGATTAGTAAAGTGCCAAGATGCTACCTGGTAGAGGGAAGGCTAGTACTCAATCAGGAGACCCGATTTCTTCATACCAGGAGCAGTCTGACTCGGAACAATCACAGGCCGTAGACCCACCATCAGAATCAATGGCTGATATGAGTGATGCACAGGTGACAGCAGGAAAAAACAAGCCAAAGAAGATTAAACTCGAAACTGTGTATCAGGAGATCCTGTCCTTCAGGGTTGATATGAAACAGGTGGTGAAAGGTCTACATAAAGACATCACTGGATTAGAACAGAGGACAGACAAACTGGAACACCATACCACAGTAGATAACTGGCATCCAGACTTAGACCAAACACTCCAAGAAATTATTGATACCCAGACAACCATTATGGTGAGGTAGGAGGACACTGAAAACCTTGCTCGCCGTAAAAATATCAGGTTGTATGGGCTGCCTGAAAATACTGAAGGTTCCGATATGGTTACATTTTTGGACTTCTTTTTTCATACGGCCCTGGAGTTTGGACCCGATTTTCCTGTTGATATTGAATTGTCCCACCAGGCGTTGGGACCAAAACCTCGGGACCCCTCAGCCAGGCCCCAATCGATAATTATGCGTTTCATGAACATCACCATAAAAGAAAACATTTTTAAAAATGGCCTGGATTGAACAAAAAGTCTTTTATGAGCCAATGAGGGTCCTATTTGATAATGACTATGCCCCACAGACCACGGAACTTTGTAGGGCATATGGTCCAATTCTCCAAGTGCTCCGGGCTAAAAAAAATAAGTTTAGAACACCATACCCAGCTCTCCTAATTGTACATCTAGAAGAAGGCTCAAAGGAATATGAATCAGCCAAAGAAGCGTTGAAGGACTTACCTCAATATGGGATAATGATATCGTCCCCCTGAACATCCTGAATTATCAACTCAGACACCGCTGGCCAGTGGTGGACTGTTCCTCGAAAGAAAAGAGCAGTCGACATGCTTCTGCAACTTTAGCCTCTATTAAAATCACATCTCTACTCCTTACAATGATCTTTGACACCCGCTTAAGGCATTTTGGGATTGTTTGGGGTTTGTTCTCAGATGCCTTGTGGTGACCCTTTGACTGGACTGCCTGGTATGGCTCCCTAGTGATTTGGAATAGGACTACTGAATTGATATGCACTGCTTGAGATGACAGATCTGACTTCTATCCTAGCTTGGAAGCCCGTTTGTTTAACCCCTTTAGTGCCCTGTGTCATACTGTGTACGTCACAGGGCACAGCTGTATATGGCCATAAAGACGTACCTTGTATGTCTGACTTTAAATCTCTCCAGGTGCACCAGATCCAGAATTGACCCCTGGGGTCAAGAGAGCAGATGGTAGTCTCGTGATCCTGAGGGGTCTGGAATGCAGCAGACATCACATGTTTGCAGAAGCATCAAAAACGTGGTCTGTCTGGTTCTGTCTGCTTTTACTTTCTCTTGGGCTGCAAAACCACAAGAAACAGCGTAGCAGAGCAGATGGAGGTTGCTATAGTTGCTTTGAAAAGTGGTTTAAAACCTACTACAAAGTAACTAATTAAGGACCTGTCATGACCTGGAAGAAATTTATTGCATTTCTAAAGCTGTTTTTGGTGTTAGGTAGAATAATTTAGTATTTTAAAAAAGTGAGTTTGTTACTCTTTTTCACCAGCCTTTGCCTTGTATTTTGGCCATTTAATTTTTTTTTCCCTTTTTTCGCAGACAACTGTTGTTTTAGGGCTTATTAGTTTCTAACTGTTGGTTTGTGGTGTGTAGAAAAGAGATTTTGTTTTATGAAGTGCCTTTCATTTACTTCAACTTATTTTGATTGATACTCCTTTCCAGTGCTCCAGGGTCATCCTTGTAAATGAGCCTTGTGCCCAGTGGGTCTTGCCCAGTTACTAAGGAATAATAAATAAAAAAAAATATATATATATAGATATACACATACATTTAAAGAACTTGATATTTAGTATACAGTACAGTGACACTGTGTCACTCTGCCTATAGTGAGATACAAGCCTAGGGCTTCTAGTTACAAAAAAAATAGCATCAATTATTTTTGAGTTAGTGTATAGTGATGCTGTAAGTGTTCATAGTATGATACAGTTGTATGTAGTTTACTGCTTTTGGTGGCAAGTGTGAGCCTTCTGTTTTACATAGTTTTTGTTTGCAGTTTGAGGCCTTACACACCACGGTCACTCTGAGACAACCCTTCTTTTGCTGTCCTTTCTAGAAACAACACCCTCCCACCCCATAAAATGGCATAAAAGAATCTATGAGATATTAAATAGCAATGCTGGAAGTATCCATAGTGGGATGCAAACCTAGGGCTCTAGGTTCTTTCATAGTTAGCAAAGAATAAATAAAAATCAGAAAACAATCCAGATAGTATACAGCAATTACACCCAACTACATTCTAAGTGTCCCTGGTGTGATTGAAACCTAAACCTCTTGGTTCTCACCTGTGTGCTTCAAGTGCTAGGCAAAATATTTAGTGCCTTTTAATTGCATTATCCCAATGTGCTTTACAATTCAGGAGAGGGAGGAGAGAGATAGTATCTCTGCCACTAAGACGTACTGCCTGCTAATCATGCCACTGAAATGCACTGCAGAGGAGATCTTAAAATATATCATCAGCTCTGAGTCAGAGCTGGATGATTTTATTGGTCCAGTGTCTGGGAGTGACTACTGACCCAGCAGTACTCCCACTGATGATACAGTATTGAGTGATGCCGACAAGGTTGGTCTGTATAGCCCTAAGGCCAAGTCTAAGTCCCCACGTGGATGCAAATGCACATGTGTGCCCACCAGCAAGCACCAGCCCAAGCCTAAAAAGAAAAAGCAGAATTCACAGGCCAAGCAAGTGTCCAAACATGAAAAGCAGAAGAAGCATGGGGATCTGCCTAAGCTTGTGCAGGTACCAGAGCCTGAGCTATTTCCCCAGAAAGAGGTCCCATGTGTGTCTTTGATGGAGCTGGATGCCACAATGCAGGCAGAGGGAAGTCGCATGAAGCATAAGTGTAAGCAGAAGCACCTGCCATTTACTCATCTTATGATGCCTACAACACAGGCTGAGGGTAAATGCAAAAAGCACAAAAAAAAGCCCAAACATCTGCGTCAGCCAGAATTAGAGCCCCAGCCTAGGCAAGAATCTCAACCAAAAAAAGCGTAAGCTGAAATGCAAGTGGTTGTCTGACACTAGCATACTACCCAAGCCTGAAACTCTGCCCAGAACAGATACCCTGCTTGCACATGACTCCCTGGACAAGCCATATTCTCTGCCCGCCTATGACTCCCCACCTGAGCCTGATGGCCTGCCTAAGCCTGACACACTGACTAAGCCTGACATGTTACCTGAGCCTGACACTCTGACCGAGCCTGATGCATTACCTGAGCCTGACACTCTGACTAAGCCTGACATGTTACCTGAGCCTGACACTCTGACCGAGCTTGATGCATTGCCTGAGCCTGACACTCTGACTGAGCTTGATGCATTGTCTGAGCCTGACACTCTGGCCGAGCCTGATACGTTGCCTGAGCCTGACACATTGCCAGAGCCTGACACATTGCCTGAGCTGACACACTGCCTGAGCCTGACACACTGGCCGAGCCAGACATGTTGCCTGAGCCTGAGACTCTGCCCAAGTCCTGCATCTTACCTGAGGGAGACACTCAGCCTAAGCATGATGCACTGTTTGAGTCTGACACTTGCAGTGCCACTTTCTCAAATGAAGCTGATCCCTTGGCAATGCCTGAGTCTGAGACTACTGCCCCAGTGCTAGCTACAGGCTATAGCAAGCACAACAGTGGTTATACTCCAGTTTGTCAATGGAATCCCCCAAATATGGAAAAACTATGTGTTCCACCATTTACTGGTAATGCAGATGTCCAGGCTGACACAAAGGAATTTACCCCCACAGCATATTTTAAGCTATTTTTAGTGATGAAATACTTTCTCATACAGTGGTTCAAACAAATTTATATGCATATCAGTTTTGGGCTCAATATGGGGACAAGCTAAATCCACACACAAGAGCTCGCCAATGGACTCCCACAAACTTAGAGGAAATAAAAAGGTTCTGGGGTTTGACTCTTGTTAACTGGGATTGTGAAAAAGCCCACCATCAGCATGTACTGGTCCACCCACCTGCTCATTCTACCCCTCTACTTCCAGCTATAATGAGCAGGAACCGATTTCAACTTCTGCTGAGATTTATGCACTACAATGAGAACACTCAGGCTTTGCCAAGGAACCATCCAGAGAATGATAGGCTTTTTAAATTAAGGTCTATTATTGGTCATCTTTCTAAAATGTTTTCTGAGGTATACACCCCATCCCAAAACATTTCAGTGAATGAGTCCCTTCTGCTGTTCAAAGGGAGAATAATATTTAAACAATACCTTCCTCTGAAATGTGCCTGATATGGAATTAAATTGTACAAACTTTGTGAAAGTTCCACAGGGTACACATACCATTTCAGGATTTACACAGGAAAGGATGCCACGCAGGATGTTGCAAGCTGCCCCCCATGCCTGAAAACAAATGAGAAAATTGTGTGGGACCTAATTCTTCCCTTGCTAGGCTCTGGCTACAACCTGTACATAGATTACTTCTTTACTGGGATTCCTCTCTCTAATATCCTGTATCAGTCTGATACAGCAGCTTGTGACACTATCAGATCTAACAGGCAGGGTTTTCCCAAAGAGTTGGTAGCCAGAAAGCAAAAATGTGGTGAGACCAGTGCTCTCCGATGTGGTGAACTGCTGGCTGTAAAATTCACAGATAAAAAAAAAAGGTGTGTACCTCCTGAGTACAATTCATGATGCATATACAGCGGCAGTACCAATTCATGGTCGGGACAAATTGATAAGCAAGCCTCAGTGTGTCCTATTAACAAACACAAGAGAGATGTGGACAAAACAGATCAGATGCTTGAGCCCTATGATGCCACTCGAAAAACAATGGATTGGTACAAGAAACTAGCTGTTCACCTGTTTTAACTGGCTATGTATAATGCTCTTATTTTGTGCCAGGCAAAGTCATCTGGTCATTTAAAATCCTTCCTACATTTTGAAATGGATGTCATTTCAAGTCTCCTATTTGATTGAAAAGAAATAGAAAGAAATGAGGTGTAGCAAGACTGACTGAAAGACATTTCTGCAGAACGTTGCCACCTACTGAAATGAAGGCTAGACCCTAGAGGAGATGTAGAGTCTGCTACAAAAAAGGCTTCAGGAGAGACTCAAGATATCACTGTCCACAGTGTCTCACAGAGCCAGTGCTGTGCCCAGAGGACTGTTTTCGGAAATACCACACCAAGCTCATTTACTGGAATGACTGATCAGTGCAAAAATTCATCATGAGTAGGACAATGAGGCCAAAGCAGTCACTAGGTTAAAAACATTTTGGGAGAGGTCATTTTCTTATCTCAGCACCCACAAACCTTAGTTTGTATTCTTTTGGTAACCAAGTAAGACTCACTAGGCACAATGCTTGTTTGTAGAGGCAACCTGGGAACACTGGGGACATTAAGTGACTTGCTCAGGGTCACACAGTATGCAACTGGTGGTGGTGAGAATCAAGCTTAAAGATCAACTGCAAAGCTTGTAATTAATTACCCTTTTTTTCCTCCACAGGTATCAGCAGATTAATAAATGGAGTATCTAAATATCAGTTGTCTGTGTGTTTTTATGTTAGAAAGCTGTTATTTTAAGCCACAACAGGATTGAGGATGCCTGGTGACTGTGCCGTCCAGCTGTTTTTTTTTTCTCCATAACACAGTATTCTGTTGGTTCTTGATGTCATTCTTGGAGTGGCCGTATGCTTTGACAGCGGTGCATACATCAGCCCAGTGTGTCTCGAGATCCACCTTGTCACACACTCATAAAAATCAGGAATGAATTAACATCGTAGTCCCTGTATTGCCTATCATTATATCATATATTTGTCCCCTGTAATGTTGAAGATATAAAAGAAAAATATTTAAACTGCTCTTGCGAGTCTCGAGCTCCTCCTTGACTGTGTTTGAATACTAGAGCTCTCTTTCCTTGTTAATCTGTTGCCAGAAGTAGGAGTAGAGGTTAGTTGTAAGCTTACATTTCTCAAATATATATTTAAATGCTGCCTAACATGGTGCTACGCTAGCCAGTTCAGCAATTATTACAGTGGCCGTTTTTAAGCATTTAATTACCTAGAGTAAGGTGATCACGATCGGTGCCTCACCGACACTACTCTGATTTCTTTATAAAGTGTTTACTAAAAACAAAATTTCATTCTTTACCATAATTAAGTAATGAATCATGGTTATTCTTCCTACCCCATAGTACTGAGAGAAGCGATCACGATCAGGGTGCCACTGCCACAGGTCTGAAATTGTTAGGAATAGAAATAGGCAGTTTGTTTTTATTGAGCACATTGTAATTTTATCCTCCCAGCAGGTTTCAGTCCAATGTCAGAAGTGAGTCCCTGTACTGAATCAGCATGATGATTATTGTGGAAGAATCATATGTAGATGTTCAATTTATTTTTTTCTCTCTATTTTACCCTTTGTCTGCTGCTCTCACTCCCTCTGCCTCGCCCCCCCCCCCAGCTCACTCTAGCTCTTTGCTGACTTGACTGGTCACTGCTTTAATTTATGGCAAGATCATTTAACAATTATAACTGTAGTAGATTTAGTTTATTCTGAAGGAAATACATGTAGGAGAACGACCGAGATGGCACTCAGAAATGAATAAAGAGCTGAAATTGCTCTCATTCACTCTGCCCCCCACCCACCACCACCACCACCACACAACACCCCCACCTGCCCAGCTCGCTCAATATATTTGCTGACTGGACTGGTTGTCAAAAAGACATGGGACAGCAACAGAGGAGTGTTGTGGGGGAGGGGGGTGTCCTAACAGATAGCTAGACACATGAGCAGACTAGATGGGCCTGTCGGTTCTCTTCTGCCATCACACTTGTATGAATTTATGAGAAAAAAAACCTCCATACGTGCAAATCACAATATAGAAAAGCACATGACCAGTAATGTCTTGTGACTAGTTTATTAAATTATGAGTGATGAATCAGTGATTTCCTAACATTTATTTCATATTATTTCATTCAGAGTAAATTCAAGGACATCTTAATTTTAACTTCCCTTCCCTGAAATGAAGTCAGTAATCAGTCCAGTCATCAAAGAGATCTAGCAAGCTCTGTGTGTGTATGTGTGTGGGGGGGGGGCGGATATTACAGCATATGCCAATAAAAAATCTGTATATTTCTATTCCAGAATAATTAATTAAGACTGTTAGGGTGAGACCATTTAAAATAAGCATCTTGCCTAACAATTTCAGCTCTTTGGCAGTGGCGCCTGGATCGTGATCGCGATCCTCTCAGTACTCTGGTGTAGGTGGAATATCCTAATTAATTTCTTAAATATGGTAAAGAAGGAGCATTCTCAAAATAGACAATGCTGCATGAACAAATCAGAGCAGTGGCAGTGAGGACTAATCGCGATCGCGGCACCTACTCAGCACAATAAATAAAAGTGTCTGTCCAGTCAAGCCTTTTAATCAATTTATTCATTTCTGAGTGCCATCTCGGTGGTTTCCCTACATGTATTTCATGTATTTCGTTCAGAATAAACTAAATCTACTACAGTTATAATTGTTAAATGATCTTGCCATAAATTAAAGCAGTGACCAGTCAAGTCAGCAAAGAGATAGAGTGAGCTGGGGGCGAGGCAGAGGGAGTGAGAGCAGCAGACAAAGGGTAAAATAGAGAGAAAAAAATAAATTGAACATCTACATATGATTCTTCCACAATAATCATCATGCTGATTCAGTACAGGGACTCCTTCTGACATTGGACTGAAACCTGCTGGGAGGATAAAAATTACAATGTGCTCAATAAAAAACAAACTGCCTATTTCTATTCCTAACAATTTCAGACCTGTGGCAGTGGCACCCTGATCGCGATCGCGCTTCTCTCAGTACTATGGGGTAGGAAGAATAACCATGATTCATTACTTAATTATGGTAAAGAATGAAATTTTGTTTTTAGTAAACACTTTGCATAAAGAAATCGTAGCAGTGTCGGTGAGGCACCGATCGTGATCACCTTACTCTAGGTAATTAAATGCTTAAAAAACGGCCACTGTAATAATTGCTGAACTGGCTAGCATTAGCACCATGTTAGGCAGCATTTAAATATATATTTGAGAAATGTAAGCTTACAACGAACCTCTACTCCTACTTCTGGCAACAGATTAACAAGGAAAGAGAGCTCTAGTATTCAAACACAGTCACGGAGGAGTTCGAGACTCTCAAGAGCAGTTTAAATATTTTCCTTTTTATATCTTCAACATTACAGGGGACAACATTTGGATATAACGATAGGCAATACAGGGACTACAATGTTAATTCATTCCTCTTTTTTTATGAGTGTGTGACAAGGTGGATCTCGAGACACACTGGGCTGATGTATGCACCCGCTGTCAAAGCTACGTCACTCCAAGAATGACATCAAGAACCATCAGAATACTGTGTTATGGAGAAAAAAAAACAGCTGGACGGCACAGTCACCAGGCATCCTCAATCCTGTTGTGGCTTAAAATAACAGCTTTCTAACATAAAAACACACAGACAACTGATATTTAGATACTCCATTTATTAATGTGCTGATACCTGTGGGGAAAAAAAGGGTAATTAATTACAAGCTTTGCAGTTGATCTTTAAGGCTGTACCAAACTCGATCACGGTTCATTACACTAATCACTTAGCTATACTGTCAGCCCTTTATTCAAGGGATCTTAGGCTTTGGTATTTAATTTTATTTTACACTGTATGGGCAAACTCACTTTATTTCTGATTCTGCCAGAGAATTTTGGTAATGCAAATACGAAATACATGTAATCTTACCATGGCATTCTGTCCACACCTGCCTATTACAATATGTTTTTGTAGAAAACTTTGTCATGCAGCGCCTCCCTGTCTGCATTTCCCACCTCCAGAAAACTTCAATGCATTGTGATAACCAGGGAACAATATATATATTGCTTTAAGGATTACAAAATAAAGATTTTAAGGATGTCCTAGAAAATATCCTCCCCCACATGTTCACTATCTATAATCCTCCATTGAATTAAGCTCCACAGCTAAAAATACTAAATAAAATGCAATATTTTTGGCCAGTTTCTACCTAATTATCTCGCTGTCTCACTTATCAAGTACAAACTCCTACCTTGTTGGGCTTCTTTGGGGAGTAATAACTGTGTCAGTACCACAAACTTGTACTTCCACCCAAGGACCCTTGGTACAAAATGCTCCAAACCTGCAATCACTGTACATTCAAGGGATCGGAAATGCATTTAGCAACCTATGTGTTTTGGGCGTACTTCTGCCAGACTCTGTGGTAAAGAAACATAAATTTAATACCACTTTAAGCAATACACTCTCTCTAGAATAAAAAAAAGAGTTTCCATGTACCAGCATCCTACTTAACTTGCTAAAATGAGAGAATTATGCAAAATGTCATTCTTTTTCATAGTCTTACCAAATGTAGAGGAGGATTATGGGTAGCACATATTTCAGTAACAAGCAGTCTTACCCACAATTACAAGTATTTTATTTAGGTTCAGAAAATAAATACTTTTCTTATGGTATCATGGTGTCCTGAGATCAATGCTGTGGATTTTCCAATGTGGGTCTACATGTTCTCCTTTAAAATATACATAGAGCCCTATTTCAACCAAACCTTTGTGGTAAGAATACATAAATGTAGCCTCATTGTAATCAGTACTCTAAGCAGTACCCACAAATGTGGTGTTTGTGTACCTCCATCCTATGTTACATAGGTATTTGTTTTGCTAAACAGTGAAAACGATGTGAATTTCCATCATTTTGCATAGTTGTACCAAATGTAAAGGACGATTATGGGTAGCAAACATTTGGACAGCAGGCAATATCATACATTTTTAAAAACAGTATTTTGTGCAGTTTCAGAAAATATAGACTTTTCTTTTGGTACCATGGGGTCCTGAATGTCTACAGGCCAGAGAATCAAGCTGTGGATTTTCCATTGTGGGCCTCAAGTTCCCCTTACGTATAGTAGCACCCTATATGTTTGAGCCTACTTCAACCAAACCTTTGTGGTAAAGGTAGATAAATGTGGCAACATGTTAACTGGTACACACAGCAGAATCCAAAATTTGATATTTGAGTACCTCCATCCTATTTTACATAGACATTTAGTTTGTCAAACTGTGTCCTGAATGTTTACGGGCCATAGATTCAGTGCTGTGTATTTTTCTTTGTGAGCCCACATTTTCCTACTTTAAAATACACTTAGCATCCTATAGGTTTCGAGCCTATTTCAACCAAACCATTGTGGCAAAGGTGCATAAATGTGGCATAACTGTAACCAGTACTCTCAGCAGAATCCAGAAATGTGTTGTTTGTGTTCCTCCATCCTATGTCACATAGACATTTGGTTTGCTAAATTGTGAAAACTAGGTGAATTTCCATCATTTTGCATAGTTCTACCAAATGTAAAGGAGGATTATGGGTAGCAAACATTTGGACAGCAGGCAATGTCATATAGTTTTAAAAATAGTATCTTGTGCGGTTTCAGAAAATATATACTATATACTTTTTCTATGATACCATGGTGTCCTGAATGTCTACAAGGCAGAGAATCAGTGCTGTGTATTTTCCATAGTCGGCCAAACCAGTGTCAGTGGCTCAGTAGAACCAGTGTCAGTGGCTCAGTAGGTAGCACACTCGCCTCTGAGGCCGGGAGATCAGATGGCTGTGGGTTCAGTTCCCACATCTGGCACTTGGGTTAATATCCCAGTACTGACACTGTAATGCAGCATGAGAGGGGTGCTGCATTTCTGAGGTGCCGTCTTTCAGATGAGACGTTAAACCGAGGTCCCATCTGCCTGGATTGGTGGTAGTTCAGGTAGATGTTAAAGATCCCATGGCACTTATCGAAAAGAGTAGGGGAATTTCCCTGGTGTCCTGGCCAAATTTCCCTCATTCACTAAAAATACCACCAACAGCTTAATCTGGTTCAAGATCAGTTGGCATTCATCTGTATCCCCCTCCCCCGGGTCGTGCCTGAAAATAGGCAGGATTTGTCTAGTGCACTTACCCGGTCAACAAAAAGCTAAATAAATAAATAAAATGTTCCCCCTTAGAAACGTTCTTATCATTATATAGGTTTCGAGCCTATTTCCACCAAATCTTTGTGATAAAGGTACATAAATGTGGCATCTTTGTAACTGGTACTCTCAGCAGAATCCACAAATGTGATATTTGTGTACCTCCATCCTATGTTACATAAACATCTGGCTTGTTAAACTGTGAAAACGTTGTGAATTTCCATCATTTTGCATAGTTCTACCAAATGTAAAGGAGGATTATGGGTAGCAAATATTTGGATAGCGGGCAATGTCATACATTTTTAAAAACAGTATCGTGTGCAGTTTCAGAAAATATATACTTTTTCTATGGTACCATGACATCCTGAATGTCTACAGCCCAGAGAAGCAATACTAAGCATTTTTTCACTGTAGGCCTAAATTTTCCCCTTTAAAATACTCATAGCACTTTATAGGTTTCAAGCTTATTTAAACCAAATCTTTGTGGTAAAGGTACATAAATGTGGTATCATTGTAACCGGTACTTTCAGTGGAATCCACAAACATGGTACTTGTGTACTTCTATCCTATTTTACATAGACATTTGGTTTGTTAAATTGTGAAAACTATGCAAATTTCCATCATTTTGCATAGTTATACATAATGTAAAGGAGTGTTATGGGTAGCAAACATTTGGATAGCAGACAATGTCATAGATTTTTAAAAACAGTACTTTGTGTGTAGTTTCAGAAAATATACACTTTTTCTATGATACCATGGTGTACTGAATGTCTACAAGCCAGAGAATCAATGCTGTTCATCTTCCACTGTGGGCAAATATTTTCCCGTTTAAAATACACGTAGCACCCTATAGGTTTTGAGCCTATTTTAACCAAATCTTTGTGGTGAAGGCACATAAATGTGGCATCACTGTAACCAGTACTCTGAGCAGAATCCACAAATGTGGTGCTTGTCTACCTCCATCCTATTTTACATAGACATTTGGTTTGTTAAAGTGTGAAAACTATGCAAATTTCCATAATTTTGCATAGATCCACTAAATGCAAAGGAGGATTATGGGTAGTCAACATTTGGGTAGTGGGCAGTGTCATACATTTTTAAAAACAGTATCTTGTGCAGATCCACAAAATATATACTTTTTCTATGGTACCAAGGTGTCCTGAATGTCTACAGGCCAAAGAAGCAATGCCAGACATTTACTGTTATGGGCCAACATTTTTCCACTTTAAAATGCACTTGGCAACCTATGCGTATAGGGCTTATTTCTGCTAGACCTCTTTGGTAAAGGCACATAAATGTGGTACCAATGTAACCAGTGCTGTCCGTAGAATCCCAAAACAGGATGTTTATACACCTGCCTCTTATGTAAATTTGCATTTGCTTTGTTAGAACATGACAATTCTGTGAATTTAAATTATTTTTCATTGCTGTGAGAAATATAAAGAATAATAATGTGTAGTATATATTTAGGTAGTGGGCTATGCTACCCATGTTTAAAAACAGCATTTTGTGTAGTTTCAAAAATTGTATACTTTTCCCAAAAAATGAAGTTCTTGGCTTCTGCGAGCAAAAGAGGCAATGGCATGCATTAAATTAGAATTTAAGTTACTTCAAGTAGAAATTAAATATAGTACTACTACTGTAATATGTTTCTGCCTATAAAAAAGATTTTTGGCGAGTATATAACACAGATATTGAGAAGTTCAGCAGTATATAGCTTTTCATAATTCTCAGTTAAATAATGAGTTTTCCAGGATCTTTTCTGCAACATTTTTGAGTAAAAATAGCATTTTGTTTACATTTCTGGTAGTGTTTCATGGCCACATGACCTGATATTGACAAAATCTTACTAGCTATAAAAAGATCATTCTGACAATAAAAAATATACATGGTTTCCCTATTTTTCCTTGAAGGGAACATAGTGATATTTTAATTTTATATAATATTGTGCAAAAATTACAAAAATTGTCTGGCACAGGAGTATAAAATACCCCGGGCAGAGAAAGGATTAAATCTTCTGATACTACCACTGTTCCTATAGGAGTTCTGCTTCATCGATGGCTGCTGGTCTGTTTATTTTTTGGACTTCTGCATTCCCATATTGGACATCGGACCCTGCCTTGTGCTGGTAAAGTACTGTGTATTTGAGTTTGATACTCGTCTCCAGCTGTTTTTTTTTTTGTTTCTTTGCTTTTGTTTTTGTTTATTGTTGCTAATATTTCCAGATACTATACTTCCCTTTAAAGAGTATTTTGTTTCAGCCTTGGTCTACATCTGTGCTGGACTCCTGTACTCTAATATTACACATCTGACCCTACCGTTTGCTGATAAAGTACTGCACCACCGAGATGAATATCTGCCTTGGGATCCCTTTGGTTTACTGCAATATATAGTCCCGGGGACTGCACTTCCCTTTATGGAATATTTTGTTTCAGCCCTGTTCTGCATTCCAGCTGAACTTCTGCACACCGGTATTGAACACTCGACTCTGCCTCTTGTTGGTAAAGTACCGACTATTTGAGTTAGATTTTGGTCTTGGGCTCCTTTTGGTTTGCTGTTGTACATTCTCCCGGGGACTACAGTTCTCTTCATGGGATATTTTGGTTGAGCCCTGTTCTACAGTCAAGCTGGATGTTTGTTTCACCCTTACTGGGTAATGGACTACAAAGTTTATAGGGGTACATTTTACAGCTGTTCTGGGTGCTGTTTTCTGAATACCTCTGGCGGCATGTAATCTGTACATTTTTTTTCTTTTGGCTTACTCTCTCCCTTCCCCTTCTATTACACTTCAGTGTCCTTTGTCTAGTTCTACACTCTGTCCTAGCCTTGTGATCCCACCCCAGTTCTTTGCTTAAGTTGAAGAAGTCTGGATAGTTTTCCCATCAGCTTTTTGGCAGCACACAGGAGCCCGGTGTCCTTTAGACGCCAACTAACTGAAAAATACTCTATTGATAACCTAACCATACATTAACATTGGTACAGGTACTGCCCTTATAGTTAGGCTGCCATGTCCTCTTTTAAATTAGAGAGGCATACAGTTATAAGCTACGTAATAGGACAGTAAATACTAATGTTGACCATGCTTAAGTTAGAAGGGTCTCTGCAATGACTCAGCTGTCTCTTAATATTATTTTTTTTAATACTTTCTTTATTTGTCCATTTCTACATTTTATAGGTTAAACATGTATTATTCACTTGTACATTCAGTATTATCTAGTTAACATTTCTATTCTATTTTTTTGCCCTTTACAGGTTTCTGAGCATATGTACTTCTATCATATACATTCAGTATGGTTGCAAGTCATTCCTGTTTTCTGTTACTGTCCCCTGGACTTTGTCTTTTTGTTTGTTTGTATGCCTGTTATATCTACTGTATTGAGTTTACCAACATTAAATAACGTTTTCAACTTCTTTAATAAACAATAAAACTTTAACTTGCTCAACCAATAACTTTTGTGTGAGTGATTTATTATTTCCTCCTACTGCACCCCCCGTCCTTCAACAGTGGTATATGTTATTATCTTTGTGGGTTCCTGTTCCTTACTCTTACATCCTCTATTTTGTTCTCTTATCTGTTGATCTGTCTATTATTTTATGCTGAGGAAATGCGTCCCTTTTGTTTATTTGTGTCCGTCCATCCAGCCCCGTTCCCTTCCCCTCTTGTTTTTCCCTCTCCAGACTCAATCCCCCGTTGTCTCCATAATTCACTTGATCCACCTTTCAATTAATTTGTCCATCCTATCCTGTATCTGATATGTCATTCTCTCTATTTCCTGGATGCCATTTATTATTGTTTCCCATTCCCTCGTTGTGGGTGGTTCCTGATTTAGCCATTTCTTTGTTATTGTTTTTCCCACTGCTACTATTATTATGTTCCATAGGTATTTTGCATCCCCTTCCTTTATTTCTCATGGGGGAAATCCCAATATGATATAGTGTACCTGTAGAGGGGTTCAGAACAGGACCAGTGTCTGTATCTTTTCCTTAACTTCATCAAGGAACATAGCTGATGCTGGGCAGGTGTAAAATATATGTTCAGAGGTGGCTTTCTGTTTACCATATTCTCTCCAGCATCTGGCTGACCCCTCTTGGTCCCACTTGGCTTTCCTATCTGGGATGATAACGTATCTGGACTTTACTTTCCACAAGAATTCTAGCCACCCTGGGGCTGAGATAGTCTTGAAAATTCCTTCCCTTATCTGTTCCCACTCTCTACTGGTAAGTCAGAACCCCCCTCCCCATTTTGCCTTTATGTGATTCGCCCCTTCCTCTCTGTGGGCTATTTGAAATTTGTAAATTTTTGAGATTGCTCTTTTGGGAGTGGTCATATTGAGCAGGTCTTGTAAGGTAGGTGCCTCTTCTGGTATCTTGGGGATTGTAGATTTTTTTTTTATTTTGTCTGTATATAGTTTCTCAACAGAAAGTACCTAAGTTTGTCTGTCTCCTTCCACTAAAATTGCCCACAACACTCTTCAAATGTCAGTATAGAGTCCCCCTTCATGATTTTGTCTGAGCAGCTCATTTTCTTTTGTGCCTGTCTTGTGTTCCAGGGATCCACCTCTCCCGGGTGGAACTCCTGGTTTTCTGTCCACCGTTTGTGTCTCCATCCATCCTTCCTTGCTAATGGGTACTTCAAAAATCTACTTTATGCCTCTTCTGTGTCGTGTATTACCATACTCTTTGCTCTATCTCTCTGGGTACCCCCCCCCAGTTAAATAGTCTCGCCTGCAATGGTCTGCCTCCACCTTTTTCTTCCAGAGTATGCCAGTGTGCCCCCACTTGTGGGTGGTTCCACATAAGGACCCATCTTATCTGCATTGCCAGCCATTATTCTGTGAGCTGAGGAACTGCCTACCCTCCCTTTTCTTTTTGGAATCACCAGGACCTGATTTTGAAGTTCGGGTCTTTTATCCCCCCATATAAATTAATACAGCATTTTCTGTATGTCTGCTAGCCACTGTTTCTGTGATTTGGCAGGGGCACATTGGAATATATACAAGAACCTGGGGAGAAGGTTTATCTTGGTGGTTTGAATTCTTGCATGTAGTGGCAATAGCAGTAGGTCCCACCTTTCTGTATCTCATTTGATCTGTCTCACGAGGGGTTCCAGATTGTCTCTGAGCAACCACTTATTAGTGTTCCTGAGAGTTATTCCCAGATATTTTAGGCTTTGTAGTTCCTATTTCATTGGGTGTTGTTTTCTGATATATGATGATGGAGTGTACTGAAACCACAGTGTTTCAGTCTTGGACATGTTGAGGGTATACCCCGCTAATCTAGTAAATCCCTGTATTATTTTGAATAGTATTAGAATGGAGGTTTCTGGTTCTGTGATATACATAAGTATATCATCCACATAAAGTGCTAATTTGTGTTCTACTTCTCCTACTTTTACTGCTTTTATGCCTATGTCTTGCCTGATCCATTGAGCCGGTGGTTCGATGTACAGTGCGAATAATAGTGGGGAGAGGGGACTCCCCTGTCTGGTGCCCTTCTTCAGATCAAATCTCTGTCATAGGTGTCCATTTGCCAGCACATATGCCAATGGGTGACTATATCATTTTTGTATGGTACCTATGAAGGATTTGTCAAATCCAAACATGGCCTTAGTCCCAAATAGGAAGGCCCAGTCCACCTGATCAACAGCCTTTTCTGCACCTATACTCATAAGCACTACAGTGCTTTTTTTTCCTCGCCTAAGTGGTCCACCAAATGGAGTGTACATCTTACATTGTACACTGCCTGTCACCCTACTACAAAGCCAGTCTGATCCCTCTCCACCAGTCCGGGTACTAATTGTTCCAATCACTTTGCTGGAATGGTTAACAATTTGTAGTCCACATTAAGGAGGGACATTGGACGATATGATGCGCATAGTGTAGGGTCTTTGGCAGGTTTAGGGAGCACTGATATTACAGCTTGGCCCACGATGGGGGATGACTCCTCCCTTACTTCCTGGTGTGTGTCTTGTAGCATGGGTGCTATTTTCTCAGAGAATGTTTTATCGAACTCACTGGGAAATCCATCAGTTCTGGGGCACCTCCCAGTCTTGCTGCTCCCTACGACTGTTTAATTTCTGCTAGTCTGATTAGTTTATTCAAGGTGATGTTGTGTTCCTCTCTTAATTTTGGTAGTGTGAGGGTTTGGAGAAATTCCTTGATTTCTTTCTGGGGGGGTCTCAGATTTTTGTGTGTATAGTTTTTTATAATATGTAGTAAAGGCCTCCAGGATTTTATCTATTTTGTGTGTTTTTTTTCCTGTCTCTGGGTGATGCATTTTCGGTATCTGTGCCTTTGCCTTCCTAGCCCAAAGGCGACAGGCTAATAATTTGGTTGCCCTCTGTCCCCCTTCGTAATATATTTGTTTTAAAAATGTCCATTTTTTTCACCGGCCCGGTGGTGCTGAAGGTTGAGGCACTGGACACCACACCTCATGCCATGTCGGCGACCAGCGTTTGGGAATAAGCATGAGCTGCCGGGGGTTGGCGAGGAGGAGATAGATCAAGCATCTGACAGACTGCTCTCCATCTCTGGGGAGGGGGGATCACCTTTGGTTGGTGCACACCTGACCCCTGGTGGTGGCTGGGGATCAATGTCATGCTGCTGTAAAAGACTTGAGGGGCGAGAGTACAGCTGACACTGGTGGGGCTGTGCGCGGGAGTGTGCACAAGCCCTCAACAGCATCATTGCATGCTGGCTCTCGTGGGGATGGAAAAGAGTGAAAAAGGACCCTGGTGGCTGGTCGTAGTGGCTTGATGGCCATGCCATCGCAATCCATCCCGGAGGTAACACCCTGAGCTAGATCTTTGTCAGTGGTTGGGAGTCTCCGTAGTCCTGCCATGGGGGGGTAAGCCATGGGAGCTTCTGGGGTGGGGGCCTGATGGGATGGAGGCAATGGGCAGCGGCCAGACGAGGGCCGACCAGGGCCAGGGTGGGGGAGTAAATAGATATAAAAAAAAAATTCAAGTTTTGTTCAATCTTGTATTCTAAGATTAAGTTTAATTCCCTTTCCAACTTTATTAGTTCTTTTCCTCTCTATTTATTCTAACTTGTTGCATTTCCTCTAATTGTTTTATTTGTTCTTCTAATTTTGTTTGTTTTTCCATTCTTTGTCTCTTCCTAGCTGTCCCTATGGATATCAGCTTGCCCTTCAGTATTGCTTTAGTTGCGTCCCAAAGTATAGAAACATAGAAACATAGAAGCTGATGGCAGATAAGGACCACAAGGCCCATCCAGTCTGCCCATTTCTTTTTCTACCTTATAAATGTGCCATCGGCCTTTGCTTTGTCAATGGCCTATCTATTCATATTCATCTGTATTGCTCCCTTATGCCTATCCCATGCCTGTTTGAAGCCTTGCACTATATTCATATCCACCACTTCCTGACGTAGGCCATTCCATGCATCCACTACCCTTTCTGTGAAAAAGAATTTCCTCACATTACCCCTTAATCGGTCTCCCTCTAATCTCATGCTGTGTCCTCTTGTCCTGCTATTTTTCTTATATTGAAACATGTTAGACTCTTTCACCTTGTTAATACCCTTAAGGTGTTTGAATGTTTCGATCATATCACCTGTCTCCCTCCTTTGCTCAAGTGTATACATATTGAGCTACGTTAATCTGTCCTCATATGTTTTCTGATGCAGTCCCTGCACCATTTTGGTTGCCCTTCTCTGGACTGCCTCAATTTGGTTAATGTACTTGTGAAGGTGTAGCCTCCAGTACTGCATGCAGTATTCCAGATGGGGCCTAACCAGTGTCTCGTAAAGAGGGATTATTACCTCCCTCTTCCGACTTGTGATACCCCTACTAATACACCCTAACATCCCCCTAGCCTTACCTACTGCTTTAGTGGTCTGCTTGGATGATTTCAGGTCATCGGTGATGATGATGCCCAAGTCTCTTTCTTCCCTTGTGACTATCAACAACTCCCCTCCCAGCCTATAGGTGGCTTCAGGGTTTCTCTTCCCTATGTGCATGATCTTGCACTTCTTTGCATTAAACCCCGGTTGCCACTCTTCTGACCATTTTGCTAGTTTATCCAGATCTCTTCTCATTCTGCCCACCCCATCTGGATCATCTACTCTGTTGCAGATCTTGGTGTCATCTGCAAACAGACAAACCTTACCTCCAGTCCATCTGCTATGTCACTGATGAAGATATTGAAGGACTGGCCCCAGGACTAACCCTGAGGTACCCCACTTGTGACTTGCATCTCTTCTGACTGTATACCATTTACCACCACTCTCTGTTTTCCGCCTGTCAACCAGTTTGTCACCTAGTTGACCAACTTCTGACCCACCCTGAGCCTACCCAGCTTATTAATCAATCTTCTATGTGGAATAGTATCGAAAGCTTTGCTGAAGTCAAGGTAGGCAACATCAACTGCTCCCCCTTGGTCAACCACTCTGGTTACTCAGTCAAAGAAATCTATGAGATTAGTTTGACAGGACCTTCCTTTTGTAAACCCATGCTGTCTTGGATCCTGTGCTCCTATGGATCCCAGGTGTTGCACTATCCTTTCCTTAAGGAGTGCCTCCATAATCTTGCCCACTACTGAGGTAAGACTGACTGATCTGTAGTTCCCTGCCTCCTCCCTGCTACCACTCTTGTGGAACAAGATCACATGAGCCCTTCTCCAGTCTTCTGAGACCTCTCCTGTGCTCAGAGACTCACTAAACAGTTCTGATAATGGCTCTGCTAGTTCCACCCTTAGCTCCTTTTGTACCCTGGGATGTATGCCATCAGGTCCCATTGCCTTGTCCACCCTGAGCTTATCGAGCTCTTGTAGTACACTTTCTTTTGTGAAGGGACTAGTGCTCACCTCCTTCCCCCCTGTGTCCATGGTGCTGAGCTGTGGGTCCTGCCCTACCTTCTCTTCAGTAAATACTGAGCAGAAGAATCTATTTAGGATAGATGCTTTTACATGGTCCTCCTCCTCACACGCCCCCTTATGGCCTTGCTAACCTCTGTGTTTCTATGATCTGCCAGGGTTTGCTCTATTAATCTTGGGACCTGTTCAATCACCTCTTTATCTTGCAGCAGAAACAAGTTCAGTCTCCAAAATGCTACCTTTCTGGGCATCTGGAGCTCCATCACTAGTGTGATTGGGGCATGATCTGATAGGCCCATAATTCTCAGTTCACATTTTTTTATCCTGGTCAATGTGTCCCTGGTAGTGAAGAAGAAGTCTAATCTGGAGTACATCTGGTGGACTGAGGAGTAAAATATGTAGCCTCTATTGGAGCCCTCCATATATCTTCACACGACTTGTAGGTCTAATTTGTTCAGTAGGGTTTTCACCTGTTTTGCCACCCTGTGCGTTGTTTTCAGTATTTGGGAGGTGCTATTCATTCTGGGGTTTAACGTCAAGTTTCAGTCTCCCCGCACACTATTGTGCCCTCTGCCATTTCCATCAATTTCATTAATATATTTCTATACAAATTGTACAGGGATCCTGGTGGTGCATATACTGATGCCAATGTAACTAGTTTTCCATTGAGTCTCCCTGTTAGGATCACATATCTCTCTTCCCTGTCTATTTCTTGTTTAAGACATTCAAAGGTGGACCACCCAGGTATTAAGATTACTGTCCCTCTTCGCCTTCCATTTCTGTATGAGGAGGAGTATACTCCTCCATATCCAAATTTTCCCAGTTTTCTATGCTCCCCCTCCAACAGATGGGTTTCCTGGAGGAACACCACTTCTGCTTTGGTTTGTTTGAGATGGGACGTAATTTTTTTCCTATTAACCGGGCTGGACAAACCGTTCACATTATATGTTAAGATTCTTGTTCCTTGATTATTCATCATATTTTATATCTATAATCCTTCATCCGCCCCTTTTTTAGGTGTCACTTGTGTTTTTTGTCTCCTCTGTCTCTAGACGGGTGCGCAGTCAGTCAATTTCCAATATACGCTATAGTCTCACAGCTAACAACTTTTGTAGATTTGCCAACTGGGCTTCCTACCAACTTTACCTCTATCAACCAACTGTTTGTACCTCCAAGGTAGAAGATGGTTTTCAACCCATCTCTGTCTCTGTTCCCCTCATTGCACCTTCTCAGCCCCCCACCACCACCAGATGTTCATTTCCCGCCTAAGCCTTCATTTTGCTTTTGTTTCATTCCCTCCTGTGGCCTTATGTCAAAATGGATATCTCATATTTAAATCCCATGTCTACCAATACTGGGCTCCCTTATCGTCCCCTCCCCACCCTCCCTCCATTCTAGCTTCATTCTGGTGTCCCCCCTTCTTATCCTCTTTAATTTAGTTCTCTCCCCTCCCTTCCCTGATTAAATTTCTCCCATCTGTTCCCCACCCTAGCCCTCCTGTTCGGTTTCAGTATTTTCTTATAAAGCCCCATTTATCCTTACTCCCCACTTCCCCTTATCTAATTTCAGATGCCTCCCCTTTGGCTCCAGATCAAGCTGCTGCATGGGAAGTCAATAGTCATATATGTGGTGAGTAATAGACTTTCCACTTATCTGATCACGTCATTGGGTCTTGATTCAGCCTCCGTTGTCCAGATGCAATCGTGAGCTGGCGCAGCAGTGTTCTAATGTCCACCATGGTTTTGCCAGCTAGATCCCTTCCTGCTGCACGCGTGTTCCTGCAGGTTGCCACTTGCCATTCTGGGGCTTCTCCCTTTTGTTGCTCTCTGGTCTATGGTCTTCTCCGCTGCTCCAGTGGGACTCCACGTGCTTGTAGTGCCTGTGTGGCCTCCTCTGGTGTCTGATATAGCTGGGTCCCTCCTTCACAAAATATGCAGATTTTTACTGGATATGGTGTTTGAAATTTGATCTGTTTTCTTCCGAGGGCTCTGATAACATCCAGATATTGCTTCCGCTGTCTCTGTATGTCTGGTGGGTAATCCTGGTCGGAAAAAAGCCAATTGCCATTATATCCTTAAGCGTGAGAATTTTGCAAATATCACTCATGGTTTTGCTTGGGGATCTGTAGGCTTGGCATACAGCGCCCAATGTGCCCTCTCCACCTGCACGTCCAGGCTAGCACTCAAGTCCAAAACATCCTTTAACAAGTCTTGGAGAAAGAGACACATGTCCCCAGTTTCTGCATTCTCTGGTAAGCCAGAGATTCTCAAATTGTTTTGGCATGACTAGGCCTCCAGGACAATGCATTTTTCCTGGAGGGCCTCGGTCTGTAGTAGGAGGGCATCCACGATCCTGCTGAGGTGTCCTACAGCTGCTCCTGTTTCCTCCACCTGATTTTCAGTAGCCTTTACCTGTGTCTCCAGACTCGAGAACCTCTCCTAAATCTTCTTAAAATCTGCCCTGCTTTCCAACTGGAAGTTTTTTATTTCATGCAGCAGCATCTCAAAACGGCTCCGTGTGAGATGCTAATCCTCCTTGTCGGTCTCATACCCCAGACCATGTCTGATCTCCAGCAATGCGCTCCGGCTCTGGTCTGAGCTGAGTGCCTGATATCTTGATCCATCATCGGTTGTTTTGAGTTTTCTGCCCTTGATCATGTACTCCTGACCTCCTGCTTTTCTTTTGCTGCCATATCTATTCCAATGTGTTGATTTTGATCAATTCAGGGGTATTTTCTGTGCTGGAGGGTAGGGAGCTCTCATGTCTAGGCCCCTACTTCATCCGTGACATCACTGGATGTCCCTGTCTCTTAATATTATTGGTTTCATAGAGCTATATCACCAGTACTTAGGGGTTGGGACCTACCTCTCTACCATTAAGCACTTCCTTCCCTCCTATAGATCCTTGTAAAGTAACCTCAGTGTTACTCTCCCTTCTGGCACTCTCTTTCCTTGCTTTCTCCTCCCCCCCATGCTGCTGCTGTTTGTTCTAACTTTTGAGGGAGAGATTGTCTTTACATTTTCATATACCTCTCTAGTCCATGTTTACTCCCTTCCCTTGGCTGACATTAATACCCCCTTTTTTGTTTGTTTTGTTGTTTCTGCTTGGTTTTATAGGGTAGGGGTTGAGTGGGGGTAGAAACTGTGGTGTGATATTATAAATGTATTGTGGTATGGACTCCTATCTTAACCTACTGTTGTGGTAGCCATTTACCGGATTCATTCTTAGCCCTGTCCCTTTTTCTTCTAGGCCAGCTCCTCATTTGAATTAGAGAGGAATAACTCCATTTGATCATACCTCTATTATAGCCAAAGGAGATTGAATAATAGCTGGTCCTCATTTAAGTTAGAGGGTTTAACTGGTTATTGTTCCCCTCAATTTTTGGTTTTTCTCTTTTCCCCTGCTCGGTTTCCCTTGGACCTTTTTCTTTTCTTTGCACAGGCTCTTTTCTTGTCTTAGTCAGAAAGGTAGAAAGCCTAATAATTTACTCTGACCTGCAGTTAACATGTTTATTTATTTATTTATTTATTTATTAGAATTTTGGTAACCGGGTAAGACCACTGAGACCATGCAGTCCCTTTTTCAGTGACGACCCGGGTGTCAATGGTGAACACAGTACAATAGATAAATACAATAATAATATATAGGATACAGAGAGATTTATGAATGTTGCAGAAATTATTACAGTGGAAAGCCAGGTAAGTAAGTTAAAACAGATCAGGCATTAAGCATATAAAAATAAACAGGATAACTAATATTATACAATACATACATAGCAGGAACATGAGAGCAGGTGGATTACAAGATACATCTATCAGAGTAACCTAGACTAGGCATTAACAATGCTATAAGGGTTATTTTAAAGCAATTGCAGAACAGGGGGGTTATTAGGAAAGAGGTAAGCTCTTTTTTGAAGGAGGATAGGATGGGGCAGGAGAGTAAGTTAGGGGGGAGGGAATTCCAAGCAGAGGGAGTTGAGAAGGAGAATGACCACTTACCTGATAGGCGTTGTGTCTTCTGGATTGCTAATAAGGGTAAGGAAGTAGATTTAAGTGTGTGTGTGTGTGGGTGCTTTTTTGTAAAAGATTCTCCTTAGGCAAGGGTAGTTAAAGAGCTTGCTAAGTTTGAATACAAGGCATAAGGTGTGAAACTGTAACCTTGAGTCATAGGTAGGCCATTGAAGAGAATACAGGGCCTCACAGTGGTGTTTTCTGGAGTCCACTCCAAGGGCAAAATGTCCAATCCTATGATAGAGTTGACAAACCTGTGCAAGGGAAGAGGATTGGGTGGAGAGTAGTAGAGGGGCACCATAGAACAAAATAGGAAGATGGGATGCTGACACAATCTTTTTTACAGGTGGCATTGGATAAAATGAGGTGGTATACTAACCTGAGCTTCTGATTTACAGTTTTGGTAAGCTGAGTTGCATGATGCTCCATTGAGAAGGAGGTATCTAAGTGAACCTCAAGGTATTTAAAAGTACCAGCCACCTTTATGGGGTTTCCTGGCTGTGTACTGATCTGGAGCTGTTTGGTAGGTTTGGGGGACGGGTTATGGAAAAGCATAGCTTTTGTTTTTTCGTATTTAGAATTAGTTGATTGTCAGAGAACCAGGTCTCGAGTGCAATGAAATCAGAGTTAAGGCTTTGATTAAGCCAGTCTGTATTGTTAGATGAGCAGTATAAGATTGCATCATCAGCATATGATTGCACGGATGCACCACCACAGAAGCTGGGGAGCTCACTGATAAAAAGTGAGAATAGTATCTGGCCAAGAATAGAACCTTGGGGTACTCCATGTGAGATAGGCCTTGAAGAGGAGAGCAAACCAGACCATTTTACCCTTTGCGATCTTCCAGTGAGGTTGTCATGGAACCATGTAAGTGCTAAGTGACCTAGACCTAATTGATGCAATTTACCAAGGAGAGGGTGGTGGTTGACTAGATCGAAGGCCTTAGTCAAGTCGATGAATACTCCACTGGTTAGAAGACCAGCATCACTTGCATTAAGAATGTCAGTCGAGACTTTGACAAGGGCTGTGGTAGTACTATGACCCTTCCTGAAGCCATGCTGGCAGTCTGTGAGAAGATGATGTAAGTCTGGGTAGGATTATAGCTGAATGTGCAGGATCTGCTCCAGGATCTTGGCCAGTGGGCTGAGAATTGAAATAGGCCTATAATTTTCCACAGTGTGGGTCCCCCTCTTATGGAGGGGGACCACCACAGCCACTTTCCAAAGACTTGGCACTTCATCAGAGAGGATGGATCTATTTAGAAGATCACAGACAGGTGCGGCTAGTGCTGCTGCCCTTAGTTTGAGAAACCTGGGTTCTAATGTGTCATGGCCAGGGGAGCTCTCTGACTTGAGATTTGATAACAACCTGAGGACTTCTCTTCTAGTGGCTATTTTTGGGTGGAAAGGGGGTCAGGAGCCAAGAGCGGCGTGATGCTGAGTAGGGATAGAGAAATCAGAGACTGGCAGCAGGTGAGCTGTGTTCCTATCAAGGTCAGTGAGGAACTGATTAATTCCTTCTGTAAAGGACAAGGGATTTTGAAGGAGGTGGCCACTGGACAATATGGAGCATGGACATTGGGTCAATTTACCTTTAATCAAAGAATTGATATGTTTCCAGAATTCTTTGATATTCTCAGTCTAAAGTGAGCAGAGATAGGTACGTTTAGCACCCTGTATCCTATTTTTACACATATTTCTCAACTGTCGATAATATAGCCAATCAGAATGAAGGAGAGTGCATTTATAGGTCTTCTGGGCTGCATCACGACTCTTCATGAGGGTTCTGATTTCAGAAGAGAGCCAGGGTGCCTTAATATATTTAGATCTATGTCTAGTAAGTGGAGCATGTCTTTTGATAATGTTTTTAAAGGTAAGGATAAAATAATTGAGTGCCTGGTCTATTGAGGGGAGTCGAGTAATGGGTGTCCAATCAGCATTACTAATAGACAGTGAGAAATGGTCTACGTTAAACTGAGGCATTTTCCTGGATTCATATATTATGGGTGGTGGGACATCAAAATTATTGCACCACACACAGCAGGTAGGAGAGTGGTCTCTAATACAGTCTGGTAAAACACTAACTGTTTTGAGCCTATGAGGGCAATTAGATAGTAACCATTGCAACAGCATTGCAGTACCTGTTTTGGAGTTATGTCTTGTGGGCAAGGAGATAAGTTGGGTAAACTTTGTGTCAGATACTAGCTTATGGGCCTTGTTTTTGTGGGGGACAGCCAATCAGCATTGACATCTCCACAGATTATTGTGTCATGAGGGGGGAGAGCTGACAATGCCGACATAAGGGAAGGCAGTTCACTGGAGGCGTCCAGCAGGGGTAGGTAAATACATCCAACAAGTAGTTTCTTAACATTGCCTAAAGTCAGTGAGATAAATAAAGATTCTGCATTGGGAGGAATGCCAGGGGGAGAAGAGATCAAAGTGACATGAAATTTAGACTTAAAACATGTTAACCCCAAATAAGCCAGTGGAGCTCGTTTAGGGGCACTGCTACCTGATTATGTCTCTGAGTGAATGGCTACTAGTAATATGGTTTCAAATATTGGGTTGAGTTATTGGCTGGTATGGCCCCCTTTTCTTTCCCTTCCAGATACTTTGAAACACACCATTAGGACTCCCCTCTCCCCTGGTTCCCCTTCCCCCTCTGTTGTTTTTCTTTTCTTTCTTTTTTTTTTTAAGTCTGCCTGTTCAGACTTTGCAAGCTCTGTTCTACTTTCCCCGTTATTTTGTACCCAATTCCGGGATCTTAGTGGATGCCATGTCTTGTTTTTCCATGGCATTCCTTTCATTTCATGATTTAAACTAAGGAATCTGGCATATCCATTTTTTCCTCTTTTTGCCCCCTTGGGGTCCATTAAAATGTCTGGAGGGGAGGGTGGCAAAACCTTCTGAGACATGCTTAACCTAAGGACACTGCCAACCTTTCTCTCCCCCCCCTCATGTTTATCTTTTATCTCCTCCTTGTATATTTTTTGTTTGTGACCCACAGGTCCCGTTGAAGGCCCAGATCCTTTTAGATTCTGGTATTTCCTCCTACCCTCAAGTGGGTTTCTCATTGTTGAACCTCACTTTTGGGTATCGGGGTGGCAGTTGTTTCCTCTCCCAAGCTTGGGAGTCTTGTTGTATATAGTTTTGCCCTGTTGCCCTGTCAAAACCAGAGGTGAATTCAAGAATGCACGGGACGGAGGGCGCTGTGGAGCATCTTACTGAGCAGATGTGATTCAGACCTGCTCTGTATTTGGCACGCTTCCTACATAAAAAAATTGCTTAGAACTAAATCGAAATTTGAAACTGCTTGCAGAAAATAAAACTACTTGTCAAGCAGAGCAGATTGATGTCAAAATCAATGATGGGGAGAACGAACAAAGCCAGCCCCAGTGGCTTGAAGTCATAGCAACCGCCAGAGCCACAGGCCCCAACCTCCACGCCAGAACGTTTAGGGCAGGAACTGCCATGGAAAGCCCCTGTGTCGATGCAGGCACTCGACACGAAGATCAAAATGCTGCTTCAGATAGTGGGGGACCAAGATGTAAAAATTGAGGTGGTTACCAAAACTGCAGTATCAGCAGAATCACATGCTACCACAGCCTTATCAATGACGGCTAAACTGGTGCAGGAGAATGCCAATCTGTGTTATAGACTGGAGGCCCTAGAGAATGCTAACAGAGCCTCTAATATGCACTTAGTTGGTCTACCGGAGGATTTGGAAGACATAGACCCTCTCAGTTTTCTTAAACAGTGGCTGCCCAAAGTGCTAAACCTCTCACCGGACCTGGCTTCCGATTTTAATAGAGCTTATTAAATCTCTCCTAGAGCAGTGACATCCCAGCAGACTTGCCTAGAACTGTCCTGATGGTGACGGATGGAGTCACTACTAGAGATGTAATCATGCAGGCAGCAAGCTCAGCGGAATGTTTGAATTACCAGGGTAATACCATTCATATATTTCCTGATCTCTCCTTTGCTACATGTTCCCATCACAAGAGATTTGATGGAGTTATAGTGAAACTCCATGGCTTGGGGGTTTCTCATTCTGTATTCATGCTGGCTCATCTTCACATCTTTTACGGGGACCATGTATACCAGTTTACGGATCCGGAGGAAGCGGGTTGTCGGGCCCAACAGATTGAGGAGTTTGCGGCTACTCGGAGGGCAAAGGAACCAGTGTCTGACTCAGATGAAGAGGAGACCTGAAAAGGTGTAAGGCTCTGGGATTTGCCATTGCTCCTACTTTTGTAAGAACTGCAAATTTGTTTTTTGGACTCAGTTTGAATTTTAAACTCTTCTACCAGGGCTGTAATCATTAATGCCATTTGTGCTAACTGTTGTAATTTAATATTGTTTCCCCATAAGGATATAACAAAGGAATATGCCCTGCTTGCCATTGTCATTAAATAATGGGTGATTTAGTTTACTAGTAAATAAGGAGTTTTTCCTATATTATGCCGAGTGTAGGCGTTCGAATCACTAAAATTATTCGGGAAACATTTTTGGAGAGGGGGGTCTTATCAGCCATACTAGTCATTTTCTACTCAACGATCGGACTTATAATACTTAAATTGACCCCTATACTCTTGTAATACATAGCTCTTGGATGTTTATTCCATATAAGTTTTTGAAGGTATACCCCTCATCCTTGCTAACTATGTGTTAGACTATAAAGCTCTGTGCCATTGGATGGATCTAATGTTAAATGTGACGTCTGTCATATGGAAATGTAATGTTTCTTTGCTTCTAAGAAATATGATAAAAATAAAGTACAAAAAAAAAGAATGCATGGGACAGACATAAGGCAATTCTGGTGGGGAGGTAGGAAGAAGTAGGCTGTTGGTTAACTAGGATATGCAGCTTATCCAATAGGTAGGGAAATGAGCAGACTGGGTGGGCTAAGCGGTCCTTATCTGCCAACAAAGTCTATGTTTCTATGTATTCGTTGTTGACTTTTTAGTGTTTTTTAAGTTCTCTGTGGTTCCCTATTTGGGTAAAAAAACCTTTGAGAAAGCCTGGTTTGCAGGTGAAACGTCGGAAGTTTTCTTGTCCTCCAGACCCTGTTGGGTCTTCTTTTGAACTTTGTGGTGCTGTGAATAAACACAGAAAATGTTTTTCTATTAACTGAAATATAGGACTCTTTGCATGTGCCTACTTGCATTACTGTACGATGATGAGTGCCATGACTTTTGTTCTTAGTTCCCTATTTGGGTACTGGTTTTTCTTAGGGCTTACAACCTGCATTATTTTTCTTAATTTGGCTACATTTTTCCAGTATGCTGCTATTATAGCTGTTTTGGTTTTTTTTAATGTAAAACTCACACAGAGATGAGCTTTTATTTTGAACAGACACTTTATTCTCAGACACAGCTTGATATCTATCTACCATGATGAACAGGTTGCATTAAAGGTTAGTGGTGGGCCACCCCGGGGTGTCTTTGCTCTGCCACCCTACTGCATTGGGTCCTTCGCGATGCTTGGTGGGAGGGGTGCTGGTGTTGTTCCCAACATTGTATTTGTGGATTTGTGTGGGGTTTGGGGGACTCTCTGGCACAGGCCATCTGCAGTACTCTGTTATTATTTTTCTTTTTTTTCATCATGCGAATAACCCCGGTTAAGATTTTTTCCCAGAGCATTAGTAGTATGAACAACCCCAAAATAAGGGACAGAACTATGAATATCTTAAGAAAAATCCTGTGGTTCTCTATTTCTTCCAGGAAATACACCTATCAGCTCAGAACATCTAAAGCTGCACTGGGGGGGGATATCAAGTACATATATGCCTCCTCCTGTCCCTCCAGAAAGAAACATGGGGTTGCTATCCTGTCCTCATCGACAACTCCCCCTGATAGTAAAAAAGACTTATGTCAATCCTCAAAGTAGATATGTGCCTCTCCAAGGGACACTGTTTCAACAGGATGTGACCCTAGTGAATGTTTATTTTCCACTAAATGTAGTGAGCCCAGTCTTGCATCACTTTCTGGGCATTTTAATAGACTACCTCCTGGGCATGTTAATTATGGGTGGAGACTTGAATTTGGCCCTGTCCATTGACCTTGACACATCTAACCCTAGCAAACACTGATCCTCCTCGGCACAAAAATATTTCCACATGAATATTGCCCACTTAGGAATTATAGATGTATGGCACTGTCTCTTTCCCTCGCAGCATGCCTATACTTTCTTCTCACCCCGGCACTAATGTTACTCTAGAATTGATTATTTTTTTACCACATGTGAGCATTTTTCCCTGGTACAAAACTTGTCTTATGAACTTCAAATGATTTCCAACCACCATCCTTTACTTCTTAAGCTTAATTTTTAGAAGAAAGCATCTCACTCCATTTGGCACCTAAATAACTCATTACTGCATGATAGTTTGTTGATCTTACTACAAATCGTATACGGACTATTATGGCACATAATAACTTCCCCTCTGTTTCTGCCTCCACATTGTGGGATACTTTAAAGGTTGTCTTACGGGGGGAAATTATCTCATATGCTTCTTACAAAAAACATCAGCTGGACAGGGACTATACTGAACTAACAGTCCAATTACAATCCCTACAAGCCCTTGATAGGGATGGTGATTCCATCCTTCTGGCCCAGATTAATTCAGTAAAGTGTTTGTTTCAATCGATAATAAATTACAAGGTCCAACAGGTCCTGGAATTCCTTTGCATGACACACCATATTGGAGAGGCTACAGGCTCTTGTTTACTGGCCCATAAACTTCGGCACAACACCATGCAGTGCAAATGCTACAGATTCAAGACTCCATTATGGGACATCTGACACATGAGAAATCTAAAATTCAACAAACTTTCAAAAATTTCTATGTGGACTTGCAGTGGTAGTTACCTAAAAGTTTCGTACCTCGAAGTACCTCAAGGTACCACTGAGGCAATCTGCACTGACTGTAATATGATCCTGCCTGATTCTACCTCAGTATACCCAGGTATACCTCAGTACTGAGAAACGTTTCCATGACTACCACTGTATATAGTACCTCTACACTGGCCAATCCGGATGCTATCAGACATTTTTTAAGCTCACTTCCTCTACTCAAATTGACAACTAGTCAACAGAAATGACTTACAACTCTGATCACTGCTGAAGAACTTATTACACAACTAAAATCTTTGAAATCGAGAAAATGTCCAGGCCCTGATAGTTATACCAATGAGTGGTATAAAACCTTTTCTGAATCCACTTTGCCCTTACAGTACTTAGTTTGAGTTTTCCAGGGGGTTATGGAGTGGAAACCCCTCTGCCTCCTTGGTTGCTTGCTACCATTAGCTCTATTTCTAAACCTGGTAAGGACCCTTCTAACCCTGCATCCAATAGGCCCATTTCTGTCTGAAATACAGACTATAAACTTTATATGGCTATATGAGTCAAGTGATTGGAAAGAATTCTACCAGCCATTTTTCATTCAGACCAAGCTGGATTTATCTGTAAAAGATGCACCTTAGATTACATTTACTGCACTCTTCTTCTTATTGAATATGCTGTCTCTCATTAAATACCAGTGGCCTTACTTAGTTTAGATGCTGAGAAGGCATTTGATAGAGTCTCTTGGGATTTCCTTTGGGGTACCCTATCAGTCCTTGCCTTCCCTGAACCCTTTTTGCTCTGGCTTCAGCAGCTTTATTCCAGTTCTTCTGCCTACATTTAAATTAATGGTGCCTATTCTTCTCCTATTGTTTTACACCAGGGCACTCCTCGACAGGGGTATCCATTATCTCTGTTATTATTCGTCCTTTTCTTAGAACAATTAGCCCTGGCCATTTGTAGCAATGAATGGGTTGAAGGGGTCCCACTGGGAGGTACGATATATAAAATAGCATTATATGCAGACAGTATTCTTCTTACATTATTAGACCCTCTCATTCAAATTTGTAGGGCCCTTTTGGGGTTCAAGCTTAACCAACAAAAGACAGAAACCTTACTGTATAATTATTCACCTTCCCCACAGATCCGTGCATCATTTGCTTGGAATTGGCGGAAGACGAAACTTAAATATCTTGGAATTACTATTCCTTGGGATTTGCAAAATCTTAGTTTCCTAAATTATGAACCCCTCAAGGAACAGTTAAAAGAAGACTTGGACACCTGGGGCAAATTATCTCTTTCTTTTTCCTCAGAAATAGAAATTATATATATGAATGTTCTTTCCTGCCTACTATATTTCTTTCAAACTATCCTGCTGCTCCCTGAAACAGACTACTTCTCTTTTTGGAATAAACAGATTTCCAGATTTATTTGTGGGGGCTCTTGACCCAGGCTTCGCTACTCTACCCTTCAAATTCCTTTGTCGAAAGGAGATCTGAATCTTCCAAATCTCCTCTTTTATGCAAAGGATGCTCGCTGGAATATTATCTTAATATGGCCTCTCCCACAGGCTGCACCTGCCTGGAAAAATATTGAACAGACCATAAATTACCTGTTCAACTTGGGTCCTCTTCTTTTCTCTGCCCAGACCCACACTCCCTCTCTTGCTCCCTTAACTTTCTTTACTGCCCAACTCTGAAGGTCTGGTTCAGTATTAAACATCTCCTTTCTTTTGCTCTGACTTTTTATTTCTGCAGACTTCTGACTATGGACAAATAATTTCTCCCCACTGCTATGGACCTCGCTTTCCATAGATGGTGACATAACGGTCTCTCACATAAATACTAATTTTTGGACACCCATGGAGTGGTCCCTTTTGAAAAACTGCAACAGCAATATGGCCTTACCAATAAAGAACATTACCGATACCTGCAGGTCCACACATACCTATTACACAAACATAAAGAGTATACTAAACTTCCCATGGTGCTTCCTATATTATTAGCCATAATAATTGCTTTTCAGAATGACTGTCCCTGGGGACATGTGAGTGGGAATTTCTATAAGGGATTCCAAGACTTTAATTCTGAATCCAGTTGATCAATCCTTGAAAAATGGAATCTAGAACTTCAAGTTACTATTGATTACACCCAATGGGAAAGGTCGGTGATCGCAGCCTACAAAATTACCTCCTCATCCCTCCAGCGTGAATTTGTGTGGAAATGTCACTCTCGTTACTTCTGTACCCCTGCTATTCTTTGACATTTTCTTCCACATCAGTTTGGGGATTGTTGGCACCAACGTGGCTGTAACCCAGTAGACCAGGCCCATATTTTTTATTTCTGCCCTACTCCACAATCTTTTGGAGAATCAGTCCTGACTCAGATACATTTTTTGATTGCTCGATCTATTACAATGACCCCTGAATTTATCTTGTTGTCAGTACTCCCCCCAATCAGCACTTACCTAGTAGGTTTCTCCTTTGGATATATATCTTGGCTGCTTAAAAAGCAATTACCCGCTTACGGATGAAACCTGCTCCACCGACACTAGAAATGAGGCATTCTATTATGCTAGAGATATACATCACAGAAAAATGTCATGCAGCTCAACAAAAACAATTGGAGCAATTTGAGAGAAGCTGGAGACCTTGGGTGTTTTACTGTGCCTCACTAGATGAACACTGGCTTCCTTAAGATTACATAAAGGTTCTGGCCTCCCTGGTTTGGTTCTACTTTTGCAGTGAATATTCTACAATTGGTTTTCTTTTTGGATCTACTTCAGTCAGTTTGCAGCCCTGTTCTGGGGGGGGGCCCTTCCCCCCTTTTTTACATGGTAATGATGTTCATTCGGACTACCTCTTGATTATGATTCTTGTTTGTTTCTGTAGATCTGTAATACTAGTGTCAGACTTCTATAATGTATATGAGGTGAATTTTCGCATTGTGTTTTCCTCCAACATGCATTGTATACTGTATCACCTAATGTATCTGATATTAACTATCTGTATACGCAGTACCCTTCTTTCTTTTTCCAATTTGAATAAAAATCAAAATATAAAATTAATGCACCAGAATGCATCTAAAACCTGATAGCTTCTGGGGGCCTAGGTGGCTGTCAGACACCCAGCATGTGGAGGGTTGGGGATATCACAGTTCATGGAGACCCCACACTTCTAAATTTAGCACTACACCACTGCCTGTTGGTAAAAACTGAGTTTGTAATGAGACTGCATTGGTCCAGCAAAGATTCAAATTACTCTTCTCTCTCTCTCTCTCTCTCTCTCTCTCTCTCTCTCTCTCTCTCTCTCTCTCTAGACACCTAAACTCTGTTTTTACACATTTTTATCTAAACAATGCCCTGTTGGTAAAAACTGAGTTTGTAATGAGACTGCATTGCTCCAGCAGAAATTCAAATTACACTTCTCTCTCTCATATATGTGTGTGTGTGTGTGTGTGTGTGTGTGTGTGTGTGTGTGTCAGTGTACAATGATTTACTGCTGTCTATAGGGTTTGTTAACCCTTTTAGGACCAATCTAAGACTGAATAATAATCATAGCTCCACCATTCCTCCTCTCTCTCTCTCTGAACCAGACGTATACAGGGAAATGCTGAAAAGTGAAGCTGACCAAACATCATAACTTACTTGACTTTTTTGTCAACTTAAACTTCTAAATTATTTCCTAGCCTTTTACAAATAAAGCTTACTATGTGCACTGAATGGAGTCTGATGGTTTGGATAAAAAAATATGTATTCCTGAAATCACTGTAATGTATTTCTGAAATCACTGACTGTAACCTACAGAATATGTATATAATGTTTAACTCTGCTGGGCTTGATGGAGTGCATAGTACTACAGTATATGGCACAGGTATTTAATTTGTTTTGTTTTTAGTTTCATTTGATCCTCAAACCCGCATCTCCTTACTCCTTCTCCAACAACCACCACACACATTTGTATCTAAACTTCCACTGTAAACCAACAGCATAAGTGCAAAACTGTAACAGCTGTGTGCCTTATCCATTTGAATCACATAACCTGTCATACATAGAAATATAGCAAACCCTCCCCCATGTCCAGGGGTATGGATGGAATATGTCTGTTGGGAGAGGGAGCCTACAGCAGCAGAAACACTTCCAGTGGCCATGTTACCCAGGCCCAGATGTCTCACACAGGGTCCCTATTCCTCGCTGGTGCTGGATGAAAACAACAGGTGAATGCATATTAAACAGTTCCTTTCAATAACAGAATGTCCACATGGAACTTGAAGAAACAACAGGGATCACAAATTCATTAAACATATTGACTCATAGCTCTAGGGAGCATCAGTAATTCGTGGGGAACACATTTATCTTTCACATGGCCAGTATGGCCATAATAGCAGATTTTACCTGGACCAAGGAGGTCACACAGTCATTAGAGCAGCATCAACTCGGGACCACTATGGTCACAAAAGATTGAAGGCAGCACAAGTCCCAAAACAGCAGTTCACAGTGCCTAACAGCCCATTATTCTTCACAGGCACTCAAACTGCCAACAATCCCAATCTCTTTCTCTCTATCCCTGCACTGGCTCAGCGGGTCCCCCTTGGAACATGCAATCTTCATGGCCTAAGGATTTGCAGGTTCCCTCATGATGCCCACATCCTTTCCAAGAATAGGCAGCAACTGTCACTGAATTTAGAATGGGGACACATCCCGGAGAGCTCCAAGGCAACTCATTCTCTGGACACTACATTCCCTGCCACGTTCTTGCCCACCAGATCCCTACATGAATTGGTGCAGGCTGCCAGGGCACTCAGCAACTTGTGGCTGCTGGTTCCCCTCTTGACTTTAGCTGCCCTTCAAGATACTGTGCAGCAAGTAGCTACTGGCTCCCACTTCTTCCTCTGTGTTCCCCCAAGTGCCACCGGCCAGGGTCCAGAGTGGGCAATCGCCTCGGCCTGGCCCTAACCCACTCTCACTCCCTTGCCACTCACTCCTCTGACCAGAACTTCCCCTCCCACCTAAACTACTGGGCTTTATCCCCCACACATCCATGGTGACCTCTCAACCTGCAGGAGGCTCCACCTAATTGCTGAGAAGAATTAACCCTTTTCTCTACTGGGCCAAAAATAGGCCACAAAAACCCAGGGAGGGGTGAATAGACTAGTAATCTCCTGAAGGGGGGGTTAAATCAACATAGACACTGACAGCAGATAATGACTGTTGGGCCCATCTAGTCTGCCCATGTTTAATTATGATCACTTTTGCTGCAAACCCAACTCACCCTATAGCACTGTCTCTTCCACCCCTTCCTTCCTCCTAGGATTCCTTTGTGCCTGTCCCAGGCATTTTTGAAACCCACCACTGGTTTCACCCCCACTGTCTCCTATGGAAGGCTGTTCCAGGGATCCACTACCCTTTCTGTGAAGAAGTACTTCCTCACATCTCACCTGAATCTAACTCATTCCAGCCTCATAGCATGACCATTTGTTCCAGATCCCTTTCCCCCATGAAAAGAGACACATGCACTCAATATTGTAGATTTGGCTGCTCAGTCGGCAAAACCTTTTACTAATGCACCACATGATGTACAACTATATATAACATATACAATATTGAGTTCCTTTTTTAATTTTTCTTTTATGTCCATATTTTCACATTCAAATCCTACTCCATTTTCACTGATCATTGTCTTCTCCTTCTTCTTGTTATGTTTTGATTTCTTACACCTGTTTTTCACCCCCAGGCGCTGAAACCTGAGGGGATCTTGCTCCATTCCTTCTTTCCGGGTGCAAACCCGAGCTGGTCTTAAAATGTCCTACTTTTCTGGGCAGGTCCAATTCCTGCTCCCTCTTTTTGTTCACTTATCAGGGTGTCCATACCCCTTCACCTTTTTCCAATTTTTATTTTTCCACTTTTTGTTTCTCTCCTACCCCATTTCTCCCTTTTCCTTATTAAATATTTCCTTCCTTCTTCCCTTTTTTTTTCAGGGTGGTGGGTGGGTTTTCCAATTCTCTTCCTAACCTAGCAGAAAGTGGCAGAGCCCCTCTGTGCTGGCTCTCTTAAGCTCTCTTTGGCTCCACCCTTACCTTGTGCCTCCTGTTCTCCCATTCGCCAATTCCTTCCTCCCCATCTGATGTCACTACCGTGACCTCATGTGATCCATCTACCTCCTCTGACACCACTAACCTCCCTCCCCCTGCCATACTCACCCCTCCCAAAAAACTTCCCCCTCCCTTCCAATCCCCCTCACCCCTTACTACCTCCCATGTCTCCTTCTGGGTCCAAATGGCCTGGAACAATGGGGGCTGCCTCTTATGACAACCCATCTTGTTCCAAATCACTTTCCCCCACGAAAAGAGACACATGCACTCAGTATTGTAGATTTGGCTGCTCAATCGGCAAAATCTTTTATTAATGCATCACATGAATTTTTCTGTTATGTCCATATTTTCACATCCAAATCCCACTCCATTTTCACCGATCATTGTCTTCTCCTTCTTCTTGTTATGTTTTGATTTCTTTCACTTGTTTTTCAGCCTCAGGCATCGAAACCTGAGGGGGCCTTGCTCCACTCCTTCTTTCCTGGGTGCAAACCTGAGCTGATCTTAAAATGTCCTACTTTTCTGGGCAGGTCCAATTCCTGCTCCCCCTTTTTGTTCACTTACCAGTAACCACACTTGGGAGACTTCAGTACCTGGCTATGAATTGTTCAGAAGAGACTGAGGTGCAAAAAGGGGGGGAGGAGTGGCCCTGTATGTTAATGAAAATATCAAAGCTACAGAAATTCAGAATACACATAAGGAGCCAGAAGAACTGTGGGTCACCCTGGAAACAGTAAATGGGACAGCCATAAGAACTGGGGTTGTCTACAGGCCCCCAGACCAAAGGGAGGACATAGACACATTACTGTTAGAAGATATACAAAACATGACAGCTAAAGGGGAGGTTCTGATAATGGGAGACTTCAACATGCCGGATACAGATTGGTCAATACCAGCAGGAACATCTGCCAGAACTAGACTCATAGAGGATTCCCTGCAGGGAGGGCCTCAAACAACTGGTACAGCAACCCACAAGAGACAGGGCTATCCTAGATCTAGTACTGACTAACAAAGAAGGGATCACAGATCTCCAGGTAGAAGGTCACCTGGGGGCCAGTGACCATCACATGGTATGGTTCAATTTGGCTACTACAAATAAATCATCCCATTCCAAGGCAAAAATATGGGACTTCAGAGGAGCTGACTTTGATAAGATGGCCAACAGAGTTAAGCTAGCCCTGGCAAAAAGAAACACAGGTGAGGGGGTACAGGCAAAGTGGGCAAGCATTTAGGATGCAATACTTGAAGCAACATCCCATTGTGTTAGACAGAAAAGGAAGTGCAAAAGAGGAAGGAAACCACTTTGGTTCTCAAATACAGTAGCAGAAAAGGTCAAAGCCAAAAGGCTGGCCTTCAGGAAATATAAGAGAACACAGCGGGATGAAGATAGGGAGGCATACCAAACTGCCCTAAGGGAAGCAGGTAAGGCAGTAAGGCAGGCAAAGTCCCAAACTGAGGAAACACTAGCACAACAGTAAAAGAAGGTGACAAGACTTTCTATAGATACATTAGTGAAAGGAGAAAGTCCAGAGTGGGTATTGCTAAGCTTAATGGAGAAAAGGGAGCATGTGAGGAGGAGGACCCTGTAAAGGCATCTATCCTAAATAGATACTTTTGCTCAGTATTTACTGAAGAGAAGGTAGGGCAGGGCCCACAGCTCAGCATCATGGACACAGGGGGGAGGGAGGTGAGCACTACTCCCTTCACAAAAGAAAGGGTCCTACAAGAGCTTGCTAAGCTCAGGGTGGATAAGGCAATGGGACCTGATGGCATACATCCCAGGGTACTTAAGGAGCTAAAGGAGGAACTAGCAGAGCCATTAGCAGAATTGTTTAGTGAGTCTCTGAGCACAGAAGAGGTCCCAGAAGACTGGAGAAGGCTCATGTGATCCCGCTCCACAAGAGTGGTAGCAGGAGGAGGCGGGAACTACAGACGGTCAGTCTTACCTCAGTAGTGGGCAAGATTATGGAGGCACTCCTTTAGGAAGGATAGTGCAACACCTGGAATCCATAGGGGCACAGGATCCAAGACAGCATGGGTTTACAAAAGGAAGGTCCTGTAAAACTAATCTCATAGATTTCTTTGACTGGGTAACCAGAGTGGTGGACCAAGGGGGCAGTTGATGTCTCCTACCTTGACTTCAGCAAAGCTTTCGACACTGTTCCACATAGAAGATTGATAAATAAGCTGGGTAGGCTCGGGGTGGGTCAGAAGTTGGTCAACTGGGTGGCAAACTGGTTGACGGGCAGAAAACAGAGAGTGGTGGTAAATGGTATACAGTCAGAAGAGATGCAAGTCACAAGTGGGGTACCTCAGGGATCAGTCCTGGGGCCAGTCCTCTTCAACATCTTCATTAGTGACCTTGCAGATGGACTAGAGGTAAGGCTTGTCTGTTTGCAGATGACACCAAGATCTGCAACAGAGTAGATGATCCAGATGGGGTGGGCAGAATGAGAAGAGATCTGGATAAACTAGCAGAATGGTCAGAAGAGTGGCAACTGGGATTTAATGCAAAGAAGTGCAAAATCATGCACATAGGGAAGAGAAACCCTGAAGCCACCTATAGGCTGGGAGGGAGTTGCTAGCAGTCACAAAGGAAGAAAGAGACTTGGGCATCATCATCACTGATGACCTAAAATCATCAAGCAGACCTCTAAAGCAGTAAGTAAGGCTAGGGGGTGTTAGGGTGTATTAGTAGAGGTATCACAAGTCGTAAGAGGAGGTAATAATCCCTCTGTACAAGACACTGGTTGAGCCCCATCTGGAGTACTGCGTGCAGTATTGGAGGCCACACCTTCACAAGGACATTAACCAAATTGAGGCAGTCCAGAGAAGGACAACCAAAATGGTGCAGGGACTGCATCAGAAGACATATGAGGACAGATTAACAGAGCTCAATATGTATACCCTTGAGCAAAGGGGGGAGAGAGGTGATATGATCGAGGCATTCAAACACCTTAAGGGCATTAACAAGGTGAAAGAGTCTAACATGTTTAAATATAAGAAAAAGAGCAGGACAAGAGGACACAGCATGAGATTAGAGGGAGGCCGATTAAGGGGGAATGTGAATAAATTCTTTTTCACAGAAAGGGTCATGGATGCATGGAATGGCTTACCACAAGAAGTGGTGTCTATGAATATAGTGCAGGGCTTCAAACAGGCATGGGATAGGCATAAGGGAGCAATACAAATGACTATGAATAGATAGGCCACTGACAGAGCAAAGGCTGATGGCACATTTATAAGGTAGAAAAAGAAATGGGCAGACTGGATGGGCCTTGTGGTCCTTATCTGCCGTCAACTTCTGTTTCTATGTTTCTGTGTTACCAGGGTGTCCATACCCCTTCACCTTTTTCCAATTTTTATGTTTCCACTTTTTGTTTCTTTCCTAACCCCCCACCATTTTCTCCCTTTTCCTTATCAAATATTTCCTTCCTACCTTCCACTAGCTTGCCTCCAGCTTGCATTGGATGGCAAGTTTCCCCCCTTTCCTTATTAACCTCTTACTTCATCTTTTCAACCATTGGTCTATACCTCTACCCAGCTCAGTGATAAATATGTGGTTACCCATAGGGGATAAATGCACCTTGTCTGCCCGGTATAGTCCAGGTATCCTCTCCTCTACTTCATCATGTCATATGGCAGCTCCCCCATTCTCTAATATGAACCTTCCCACTCTACTGTTCATCCATCTCCTGACCTTTTCTATAGCTTTGTGATGTCTAGCTTGTCTCCACACCCTCCGTGGTATCATCTCGGACCACATAACCGTGACTCCCGGCCACCATGTCTTCATGACATTAACATCACTCTGTATGCTGTTAAAAATATCTAACCACAGGCTGTACCCCACGTCATTACCACCCAAATGTATTATAAGGAGGTCTGGGTCTTAATTGTTCCTCCTCATCTCCAGCAGTAAGGGATGGAGCTGCCCCCATCTCATCCCACAAATTTCTTTCCAAGTGATCCGTATTGCACTGTGGTCAAAACCCACCTGTTTTCCACCTGGCTTCTGTGCTGCTTCCCTTTCCACCCAATAAATGTGCAAGTGTCCCACAGTCCAAATGTCCTTCCTGTGCCTCGCATCTATAACACACAAATGAGAAAAGAAATACATTTTTTTTATATATGTACCCCCCATCTCATCTCTTTCCGTCTGTCCTGTAGTGGAGAAAGAAAATTCAACAGGGTTAATGTACTGCATTTCTGACGTATTTTTTATAGCAATCTGATGACCATCATCCTATGGCCTTTATGTCATTTCTGACCATCCTCATGCTGCCGTCTCTGACGCTACCCCAATCCAAAACGAGTGGGATGAGAACCTATTCGGGTTCTCACCCAGCTTTTTCACGCTCCGTTTCAACACACCTGAAACTTGACAACCTTTTACCTCCTTCCCGTTCTTATGTATAAAAAACAGACCACCCCCTTATTCGGCCTAAGCCTTTGGTATTCTTGTACCAGTCGTCATGGGCAGAGGTCCGCTTTTGCATTGGGCTCGATGCTGACTCTGCAGCCCCTTCCCATCTGGTCCATCTTTGAGCTTGATATCCTGAAGGAGAGACTCTCCCTTTCCCACAGTACATCTTCCATTTGCAAACCCCTTCCTGTGGCAGGTATTACTGGCCCCACCATTTCTGACACTCGGAAAGCTCCCTTATGGAGCACCGCAAACAATGCCCTGAATAGCACTCCTTTATATGGTGTGTAACAAATCTCCGATAATGTTGCCATTATCCTTTCCAGTAGTTGTTCTGAGATTGGCTCTCTCTTATCCCTCCCCCTCCCTTTTACCCTCTGCCACCCCATCATCATTCTCTTCACCAGGGTGCCTTTGCAAGGTTCACCTCAACCTCTCACCAAGCATGCCCATCCGATTGCAGCTAGATGCACTTCCATGGTGGCAAAGGCCAACCTGTCCTGCCAGCTCACCACTACAAACCTCCCTACCTGTTCCTCCATGACTGCCCCACTTACCGCCATGGCATGGTGTGCTCTGAAAACCTGGAAAACTCTCCATGAGCTTTTGTAAGCTTTTAAAGTGTTGTCCATCCATGAGCTTCAAAAAAGGTATGCTGCTTCATCCAACCAATCTCCCATAGCTCTTCTGGGATCTTCTCTCCCTTTGGATCTGCGTTGGGAGCTAGCATCCGAAACCTCTCCATCTGTAATCGGGAGAGGCTGTCAGCTATGGAGTTCTTCTCCCCGGCAATGTGGCTAGCCCTAAAGCTCATGTTGAGTGTCAGCCCCTGTAACACTAGCTGACGCAAAATACGGAGCACCAACCAGATTTTGACCCTGTGTTGTTCAGCACATCAACCACTGCCCTGTTGTCACACCAAAATGTGACCCACTGGTTCTGCAACCATTTTCCCCATATCTTCGTCACTGCCCAAATCGGGGATATCTCTAAAAATGTAATATCTTTTGTCAGCCCTCTCTCAATCCACTCCTGCGGCCAGGGTTCCACTACCCATTTCCCCCAGAAGTAGGCACCCACACCATGCCCTCCTGAGGCATCTGTGTAAAGTTCCAAATCCGTGTTGTATAGCCATTCCTCCTACCAGATGGCTAACCCATTGTATGTGTTTATAAATTCCTTCCAGACTTTTAAATCATCCTTGATCTCTCTCCCCAGGCTGACCCAATGATACGGCTTTGATCCCCCTGCCATAGCCCTTGCCAGATGTCATGTAAATGCATGTCCCGGCCCAATTGCCCTACAAGCAAAATTCAAATGCCCCATTAATTGCTGACTAATGATTAAGGGTACCCTCTTTCCTTTCCCTGCCTCTGACAACAATCTCCTTAGTTTGATTACTTTTTGGCTCGGCAGGCGGAAAAACCCCCGTTCAGCATCTACTTCCATACCCAAAAATTCTAAACACCTGCTAGACCCTTCTGTCTTTTCTGCTGCTAATGGCACTCCCAACTCCCCACACAGCTCTTGAAAATTATTCAGCATCACCTGTACCCCCTTTTTCCCCTCGCCTATAAATAGAAAATCATCCAGGTAATGGACCACTGTATCGTGCCCATACCTGGCCTTAAATACCCATTTCAGCCACGTGCTGAATTTTTCAAAGGTGGCACACGCCACTGAACACCCCATTGGCATGGCTTTGTCAAAATTATATTCCCCATTGATCTGGAAACCCAGCAATTCCCAATCCTCCCTACACACTGGCAGAAGCTGAAAAGCAGACTTGATGTCAGTCTTTGCTGACCAAGCCATATCCCTGGCTCTGATGATGTCCACCGCGTCCTCCAGGGTCCCGGAGGACACCTTGCTATCCTCCTCTGATATATAATTGTTGACTGACTCTTTTTACGGGTAGGATAGGTGGTGTATCACCCGATACTCTCCTGCCTATTTCTTAGGCACTAGACCCAATGGGGACACCCGTAGGTGTGGGAAGGGAGGCTCTTTGAAAGGGCCTTCCACCCTTCCTGCCTCCTTTTCTTTACCAATCTTTTCTTCCAGCATTTTTTCCTTCCCTTTTATTGATCTCAAATGTTTTGCCCATGTCCCAAATCTCCACCCCTTGTAATGTAAACTAAAGCCTTTTTGGAAACCTTCTATCAATTCCAAGCTGGCCTTTTCGTCCGGGTACTCCCTCATCCACTGCTCCACCATTTCACCTCTGATTGGGGTTTTGGCCAATGAAAAGAAGCTCCTCCTACTTTCCTCCTTGGTGGTAACCTCTCCCATCTGCATACCCCCTTCCCCACCCCGTGCTATCCCCCTGTGGTCCTCTCTGCCCTCCCCAAAAGGAATAGCTCCCTTGCCCCCCTCCTGAGACAGCATCCCCGTACGATCTACACCAAGAAGCTGGGTGTCCCCCCCCCGTGCATTTTGAACAGGCATGCCTGAATCTGCAGTGTGGAAAGGAACAATGCACCCTGTTGTACCCCCAACAACATTTCTGATATCGCGCACCTCCCTGCTGCCAGTCTCCTTCCACTCCCCCTGCCACTGTCATGGTTTTCCACCATAAATCATTGTGCCTGGAATCCCATCGGCAGTCCTCCCCATAACTAGCCACTCGGGTCTTGAATTACTCATTGTATTGTAGCCAATTTGTGCCCCCCGTCATCTTATAAGCATTTCTTATAATTAAGGAGTATGCTAACAACGGTATCCCCAGTTCTGGCTTCTTCTCTTGTGCTATAGCACTGTAGTACGTGAACCCCAAGGTCAATGCCTCCCACGTTTTGCCTTTGTATGTGGGCCCTTTCTGTTCCTCCCCTTTTTTCACCAGCACCACCACTGCCACTAGTTCTCCCTTGCTAAAACTCTTTTTCTCTTCATAAAGCTCCACTGTTTTCTTGTCCACCAAGGCAAAAATATCCACAAAATCTCCCTTCCAAATTTTTTCTTTCATTGCCATTGGTACATGATCCCCTATCCGCACCACCCTCCCTCTTTTTTATGCTCTGTCTTTTCCTTCTCTCCTTCTTCCGCCTGCTTATCCTCCTTCTTACTTTTTCCAAATCCCCCAGTACATTCTGTAAATTCTTAATACCATCCCCCCCCTTATCCACCAGCAATTGCTCTACATATTCCTTCATACTACTTTCCAATGTCAACACCATACCTGGTTCTTTGTGCAGTTCCTTTGCTGGTCCCACTGTTGTCTTGTCTCCCGGCTCCACTCCATCTTGTGGTCCAAGAGTTGGGGCCTGCAGGTTGATCCCTGTCTCAGGTTCAGCCACCCCCCCGGCTGAGGTGTCAGGGACTGGACTGGATCAGGTATGGGAAGGATGGGCACCAGTCCCTGGTGTAGCCTAATCTCCTGCCTTGAATTGGGTTCAGGTCCAGGAATCAGCACCCCAGGACTAGGGGCAGGTATGGGTTGGGGATCGCATGGGTTGTCAGCTGCTGCCCCGGAGAACTTGTTCTGGGGCATTTTGGCACCGGGGCCCCAGGTCCCTTCCCTTTCTCTCCTGCCCCCACCCTTTTCCTCTCACTCTCTCCTTTCTTGGTGGCACTTCCCCCCTCTCTGTATTGTACACAGTATCCAGGACCTTGTGTGCCCTGTCCATCAGGTCCGTAATCATTTTAATGGCGTCTGCCTTCATCAACCTGGATCCACGTGTGTCCATTCTGTTTTAGTACCTGCTAGTAAGAAAACACACTACACTGCTAATTGCTTAGCTTACTAATAATGCATTAATTCCCAAACACCTTTGCTCCTACCCACGCAGGATAAGGTGTTGATATTTCCCATTTTATTTATATATTATATAAATATATATATATATTTTTTTGCCTTCATATTCACGCTACCCCACCAGTATTTTCAAATATGAGTCTCTAAATGACACCATAAACATTCCTCCTGCCAGTAACTGCCTACACATAAAGTGGCTCAAAATGGTGGCCCTGCTGGGCCCCCCAAAAATGGCAGCTGCATGCATGCCTTAACCATATGGCAGTCGCTTCATGTGCTCCTGCAGTAGCGTCACATAAAAAAAAAACTTGTTTTTTTTTTTTGTACCTCGCTGGCATATTGTGATCCATTTAAATCCCTTGGTGAATATCTGCTGCTGGATGCTCTCCTCCCCCGTGGTTCCCCTGTGGGTGAGTTGCAGCCTGTCCCAGCTGGGATGGAAAAGCACCATGGAGCTTTGAAAGGCACCCACTTCAGAAAAACCCTCCCCCCCGAAACACTCATGCACCTCCATCCTCTTTTTCTTGTTTAAAAGGGTTTTTTTTGTTTGTTTTTTAAACCCAGTCCCCCTGTTCAACTCGTTGCAATCCCCACGCTTTGCATTTTCTCCTCACTGTTTTTGTAGGCCCAGTCTTTCAGGCCGCATTGCTCCCTCTTTTTTTTTTTTTTTTTTACTTTGGAGCATCTTGCTCCATTTATACCCCTCCTATACTCCCTCAGTGCTCCACTCCTTCAGGCATTGCTCATGTCCCTCCTAGGTCCGCTACCATGGTGTCTGTCTCTAGAGTGCCTGGTTACTCCTTACCTCCTCCTCCTATTCATGGAGCACCTGCACAGCAGAGATCTGCCCATGGGTTCTGGACCTGGATGGTTGTTGGAGCTGCCGTCATCTAGGCTCACTGAGGCTTTTCCCATTTTTCTGTGGTTCCCAGTCCCCTGGGGATACTGGCGCAAGGACGTACATCCAGAGAGGCAATGTGCTGATGCACGCCTTCTCCCAAGTGCCTGACAGTGTCCCCCCCTCCCCGACTCCAGTGAATGGAGCTGCCAGAACCCTGGAGACCCCGTGCTTCCACCAGCTCTCTTGGGATGTGAGTGCACAAGGCACCCCTGGTAACCCTTCCCAGAGGGAGGAGAGCATCCGTTGGGATGCTGAATCCTCCCTCCCCCAGCCAACCCCCACCGACCCGAGTCCGTTTCCCAGACCCGGATCGCCGGTGCAGTCTTGAGTGGGCGTCCAGTGCCTCAACCCTCAGTGCCACTGGGCCAGCATTGCTCTCTCTTTTAGCTCTTCATGAACTCTAGTGCTCCCATGTGGTCTGGCGAAGCAGCCTCATCAAATCGGGCCGCCACTCTCTCTCTTCCAGCTCCTTCTCTCAATACTTGTTCTGCTCACATATCCCCTTCTCTGCTACCCCAAACTGAGCACAAAAAACCTCCCTATCATCATGGCTGACTCCACACTTCGTCCTGCCTTCACCTGCCCACATGGCTGTATCATTGAGAGGTCATCCTGCTGCCCTCCTTTGTTCGCACCACTCCCCCCCTCGCTGCTTTCACTAGTAGCAACACATTCCCCGCCAGGACACCCTGAACCGAGCACCAACCCCACTTCTCCTGCAACTTCTGAGCCACCATGTGTTCACACATGCTCCTGCTCCCTCGCTGACTCGCTAAAATGCTGCTTCCGCTACCAAACAAAAGTTTCTCTCATTACAGACCACCACATGTCCTTTAAACGAGCAAAATGGCTTTTTCTTCTAGCTCGCTATGCAGCAGCTAAATCTCTCAATACTTCAAGCTTAAACCTCACATTTTTTTTTACCTACAGTCAAATGCACTAAAACTCTACAACCGAGCACAAACTCTTACTATGCAGATAAGTAGCTCAGCCTTTCAACCAGAAAACCACACATTTTTTTTGTAGCATTTTTGCATAAAAACTTACAAACTATGTGCATTAACAGTTTTTTACCTCTTTCCAGGAACTCCCGACTGATGTGCTAGGCTTGCTCTCTTTTTCCAATTCTCTTCCAAACCTAACAGAAAGTGGCAGAGCCCCTCTGTGCTGGCTCTCTTAAGCCCTCTTTGGCTCCACCCTTACCTTGTGCCTCCTGTTCTCCTATTCGCCAATTCCTTCCTCCCCCACCTGACGTCACTACCGTGACCTTGTGTGATCCATCCCCTCCTCTGACATCACTAACCTCCCTCCCCTGCCATCCCCACCCCTCCCAAAAATCCCCTCCCTTCCTCCCCTCCCCCACTGCCTCCCATGTCTCCTTCTGGGTCCAAATGGCCTGGAACAATGGGGGTTGTCTCTTATGACAACCCATCTTGTTCTACAGCACCTTTTTCTTTGAAACATATCTCCTGCCAGTGCCTTATTAACCCCAAATAGGTATGTAAAGGTCTTCATAATATCCCCACTCTCCCTCTTCTCCTCCTGGGTGTTTATATTGAACTCTTTCAGTCACTCCTCATAGGGCTTCCAATGTAGACCTTGCACCATTTTGACAGCCCTCACCTCTCTTCTTGCCGCTTTCTCCTTATTTCAATTTTTTCCTCCCTTCCACACCTTTCTTCTCTGACTGCTCTTTCCCTCTTCTTCCTTTGCTAACCCCTTGATTCCTTGAATAACTTGCATCCTGGTGGTACTTTATCTCCTTAGGACCTTCTTACTCTCTATCTCAACTTGTGATGGACCATTTTCTTACTCCTCTAATTTTTTATCACCTTAGTAACATTTGAATCATCCACTGAGGACTGTGGCTGCCTCCTAGATAAAAGCAGACCATCACCTCAGTTTAGGTTCTTATACTTCCAGGTTGGCACACTGTCCTCAATGTAGACATACCTCTCCTTCCTGCTCCATTCCTTCTACCATTACTTGAATGCCTTGATGCAGTGCTCCCTCTCCTTTTACATATAGTATAACATGCACTCATCACTTGCATTTTAAACACATGGCAAACACAGGATCAACCAGACAAATGATCTACCTTTACCAACAATTTAATTTACACATGGAGCTGACTACAGCAATTCATCTTTATGTTTAAGGCCATGAAATACCCTTATCAAGTTAATGTAGTAGCAACCATAGTGGCTCTGACCACAGTGTGTTCATATTGCAGTCAGCGGTTCCAGCAGCAAGATGTGTCTTTGATCAGAGAGTGGATCTTTACCATGGGATGTGTGAGGGTGAGCGAGGGTGTCTGGGGGGGTTGGGGTGCAGGGTGGTTAGTGCTCAGTGAGAGGTCGGGTGGGAAGGTCAGATCAGCAAGGAATTATTTTCTTTTTACAGGTTTAACTAAAAAAAACATTGAGGGATGGTTTTCTTTATTACTGCACACATTGATGTGGATATGGTAATCGGAGGCGGGAGCACCACTATACACCAGGAAAGACACACACATAAGGAGATGGCACTGGGAGGGTGGGGGGCACCATTAGACACCAGGAAAACATAATACATAAGGGGACAGTGATCTGAGGGTGGGGGCACCACTATACATCTGGGATACATGAAGGGCCAAAGCTTGGAGGGTGGAGGAGCAGCACTAGACACCAGAGAAACATTACATAAGTAAGGGGGAGGTGATCAGAGGGTAAAGAGTGCAACTAGACACCACAGAAACATTTTATAAATACAGGAGCAGCAATCGGAAGGTGGGGTTTCCATTAGACACCAGGGAAATAGAATATAAATATGAGGACAGTAATCAGAGGGTGGGGGATGCCACTAGACACCACAGAAATGTAACATACTTAATGGGATGGCAATTGGAGGGTGGGGGCACCACTAGACACCAGGCAACCATTACATAAATAGGGGACAGCAATGGGAGTGTCACTAGACACCAGAGAAATGACAGCTCACTGCTGTCAGAGCAGCCAGCTGCACAAGTTGCAGCTGTGGCTGCAAAACTCAAGAAAGTCCCACTGTTCTCATACAGAAAATGGGGGTCAATGGCTCCTCTCACTAAGCTGGGCACCCAGGATTTTGCAGTACTCAGGAAAGGAATTTAACCAACAATTAAGTGCAGAATCCACCTACCAGGGACCCAATGACAAAGATACATGTGTTGGTGCCTGAACAGGATGTCACTTTTGTGAGTTTGTTTTTTAATGGAAACAAGATGGTGGCTATACAAAAAAGGATTTGTTTTTCATGAAAAATATGACCCCGAAGGAAAATGGATCTTTTTTTCGTATGGACCAAATTCTTTTGTTATTCCAAGTAGCTATCCAAAAGACTGTACTGAGCATGCTCCAAGTCAAAATTTTAAAATTTAATAACATCGGCATGGATTCATATTTTTGCCACCAACCCAGTGAAATGTACATCTGTGGGCCAAGACCTTTCTACTCTGAAAATTTCAGAGTAAAATTTCAAACCATTTGAGCACTAGGCGATGTAAAAAAAAAAACAGCAAGAAACAGTGACTTTTTTTTAAACTTTTTTGCTATCTGTTTCTCTGAATCTGCACATCCAACTGGAATGAAACTTGCCACATCAAGAGACGTCCCCCGAGACAGCACATGCAAAATTTTGTGCAAATCAGTTGAATGCGTGCAAAGATATAAAAGTGCAAAATTTGAGGTTTAACATAGAACCCCTGCTCAACCCTAACTATAGATATATATGTAGATAGATAGATAGATAGACAGATAGATATAGATATAGAGACAGATATAGATATACCCTGTATAAATATAGATGTAGATGCAGACATAGACAGAGAGGATACACAATGGTCCAACTTCAAATGCACAATTTATTTCATGAGTGAGAGGTTTTACCTTTGCGACTTTACATTAATAAGAATATGTAAGGATCCAGCCCAGGATAAATTATGGTTATTCTACAGAACCATTATTACAACATATTGGTAAAATTACATATAAAGCATAAAAGCATACCAAGGCAGAAATCTTCTGAAGGTCCAGTAGCAATTTCTGTGGATCTTTATGGAGCTGTCTTTCAAGCCAAGATTCAAACAGATATTTATAATATATTTTTTTTAATTAGGCTTATGTTTATCAGAAACTATCAGGGTCACAGCTATAGGTCTCTTCATAGCTTTAATGGCCTAATACGTTTCACAAACTATGGCATTAAGACTTATTAATACAGTAGTTCATTTAAATTAACAATATTGCATTTCACTTTAAGTGGTAGACAACATGGAGATGTTTAAGTAGGAATTTACTTTCTTAACTTTGTCTAATTAAATTCAGGAAAAAGACTTATGCTTATCTATGAATGTGAAGGTTACTGGTTACATCAGTCTTGAAATTTTCCTTCATGCAAAGACTGCCATTATTTTACAAGGTTTTTCATGAACAAGTTATGTAAGAAATCATAAGAAGGAGTACCTATTACAACATGGAAGTTTACTGTGTAAGCATTAATGCATGACAGAGGAGGGCTCTACTAGGGAATTAATGCCTGGTTGGGGGGGTGGGGCATGAGGCCGAAAGCCAAGTGCCTCCAACCACCAACCAAGCATTAATTCCCCTAGTAGAGCCCGACTCTGGAGTGCATTAATGCACTTGTAACATGGCAAGTGCAAGGCAGGTATTATTAAAATCTTGTTTAACTTACAATGCAAGAAATATGAGGAAATGTAGTATTTTTTATTCATAAATGATGCTTCACTTTACTCCGTTTGAAACGCTGTGTGGATCTCAGAACGTGCTTGTGCACATTGCACATTCGACATACATTTATATAGTGTTTGCTAATTTAAAACTGATCCTAACTTTGCATAACATTGTCCTACTAAAAAAAAGTGTCAATATTTGCTTGTTTTTCTCCACGTTTTTGATGCTTTGGCCTCTGCTACTACATCAAACTCATCTATTAAACTAATGCATTGTGGGGGAAACATACTGTACATCTCAATATGTGAGTATACGGTGCCAATGTGCTAATTTTATCAGTGCAGTTTTTTTTACTCCTGAAAAATAACTTACATCACTTGTACCCATTACGTGATATAATCACAGTGCAATTTTTCTGTCCTTCTCTGAACAATCACAGTGGTCGCTCCAGTATCGGAGTTCAGCACAGTGGCTGCCTGGTGGGGAACATGCTGTATGCTACAAAATGACTGGTAAGAAACAGTTTGAGGTGCCACCTATAGGGAACTACTGACTGATTCAGTAAGCACGCTCCTGATGGCAAGCAGGCATTACTAGGGAATTAATACCCACTTGCTGTCAGGTCATGTGTTGTGTTCTCACCAGTCTGAATACTACATTTCACATAAACATTTTTTGCCATATTACAAAGACATTAGTCTGTTAATTTAGGTGAAAACAAGCACTTTACAAGGCAACATTAGCTGTATTTACAATGTAACAGCGTATAGTGCAACAGGAGGCAGGACCATAACTCATGAGTAGTGAAACTATTAGTGAGTTATGAAAGTCTTGCCTCCTCACCAATGGAAATAAATTGCATATTTGAAGTAGGACTATTGTATGTTCACTGTATACAACTTATTAAGAAAGCACACATTTATGAATAGTGGAACAGGGCTAATTACTGCTGTGGTGGTGTTGAAGTGCTGCCCCCCAATTTTAAGAAGGCTATTTACTGATACTGATGAGTAGCAGGTTCAATCAGTAGCATAAAGAGGATGTGTTGCGTTGGAGAGTTATGATTTATTTTGCTAGTGTAACAGATTTATGTATTTTAAACTGAACTAGGAACTGCCAGTGTATGAGGTATGATTGCTAGTTTTTGAGTAGCATATGTACACTCTGGTGCTGTGGGCAGTAGTGGTGGGTGTTGGTGTACCACAGTATACTGTATGCTCATTATCACTGTTTTAGTACGAGACTATTGTTGGAGGCTCCAGCTTTAGTCCATTACTAAAACAGTGATAATGAGCATACAGTATACTGTGGTACAGCTGAGACCCACCACTACTGCCCACAGCACCAGAGTTTAAATATGCTGCAGAAGCCATCACATATAGTGCTACTCAAAAACAAGCAATCGTACCTCACTCACTCACAGTTCCCAATTCAGTTTAAAACCTGTAAATCTGTTACACTTGCTAAATAAATCTTAACTCTCCAAAGCAACAATCTTCTTTACAGCGGTACATTATTATTTGTCAATAAGGGAGTAGAAAGACACATGAAGATGTTCTTTCCTTCAAGCTGGTTTGCAGTATTGAGTAGGAAAGAGGAAATCTTGCCATTGACCAGATGTGTTTCTTGAAGCCACTGTTGAAGTCGCAAGCAGAATTTAGTGTTTAGTATTAAGAGTGGGGACTAACGAAGTGTGACTTGCAACTCTAACTGTCATTAGAAAGCAGCAGATGAGATTTTTGTGGTTACAATACATGTGATTCTTGATACTTACTAAGGAGAAAGTCTGAGAAGCACAAATACAAGACGGCATCTGTGGCGTGTTTTCAATTTTGAAAAGATGTAAGTAATTGGCTGCCATGTTAGTTGTAAACAACCAGGAATTGGTCTGTTTCAGCTGTCAATCAAGCTGATTGATAGCTCAGTGGATTGATGATATATGCAAGTGAAAAATAAATGATCCATTGTGGAAATAAACATGTTAATTCCGCAATGGGTTATTTATTTTCACAATGGCTCCTTAGGTACTGAAAATGTATGATTTATTTGGCCTGTTTAGTATCAATGTAAGATGGATAGGTAGATAGATAGATAGATAGATAGATAGATAGATAGATAGATAGATAGATAGATAGATAGATAGATAGATAGACAGACAGACAGAGAGACAGACAGATATGGGATATGCAGGGGACCTGTGTGATACATGATTTATGCACACTAGTGCTGTTTGACACTGGGTAACCTCACAAGTGGCATAAGCCACAAGTGAAGTGTCCAAGATCTAGCAGCATGACTGTACATAAATCATGTATCACACAAGGTCCCCCCGCATATTCCATTTATGCAATAGGAGAGGACCTTGTGTGATAGCTTATTTTAATTTTATAGTTTGCCATTTTTTTCTTTATTTTTGTAGTTTTACAGTTTCTTTTGTGAAAGAAGCTGCTCCGCTTCTTGTAAGCACTGTTTCCATGGCCATTGCCATGGAGATGGCATCATGATTCTGTTTTGGGGCATAAACTTCAAGTAGTTGAAAGGAGTCAACCACTCCATTCAGAGAGTGTCTGGCTTTTTTCATTTGCATATTATAAAGTATCCAGTTAGCCCTATTCAGCCCTTGGGACTGGGACCAAAAGCCACAGTGCGGCTTTGTCTCATTACTCCCTTCAGGGAGCGTAGTATTATACCTACCTACTGTAAATTAAGTTTAAGCACCATCGGCCATTTGCCTTAAGCCATGTTACTCGGTTACTTAGTATTTTTATGGCAGAAGGGGGCACTAGGCCCATCACGACTGCCATCTCCACATGGAGTGGGGTGTATTGACCATTTGTTCCCATGAGAAATGTATCTAATTCACACCTGAAGTTATTGAAGTTGGTAATATAGACTATAGCCTGAGGGAGTTCCACAATCTGCAGGCCCTTACGGTGAAAATATTTTTTTCTTTTATTTGTTGAGGCCCTGAGTATGAGAAGTTGTTTATATGGCATCGTAAGTTGTCAGGCTTTGATGCTGTGATTACGTTGCATTCATTAGCTAGATCAGGATCCCTCAAGATACAAAATAACATCAAAATGTCCCCTCTATCCCATTTTGCGGCTATAAATGTGAAGCTGATGCCATCCTTCCCAAACCTGCTCACAGCCCTTTTTGGGGCACTTTACATTTCACTGTGGTTTGGTTTTAACTGCTGGAGGCTCCTGCCACCTTTTGCTGGGAGCTTTAACTAGCCGCAAGTGCAGCTTTCACCCCGGCTGCCTCCCAAGCCCCTCAGGGCTTTCACAAATTGTTGCCAGAGCTGCAGTCCGGGAACGTAGAGGGAGGCGCTTCTTATTTATTTATTTATTTATTTATTTATTTATTTATTTGAACTTCAGTTTAACAACCTTTGAGCCAGTGGCTCATTTACAAAGGTACCTCATCACATGAAGGACAGACAGTGACACAGAAGACAACAGATAATACAAATTCAAGCAAGTAACATAGTAACATAGTAGGCACAGTTGGTTCCAATGCAAGTGTAGAGTAAATAGACAGGATGAGGGTTAGTGGGGAGAGATGTAAAGGAGAAAGGAGGGTAAGAGGGGAGTGGGGTACCAGGGAGAAGTAAGGAAAGGAGTGCCAGGTGGAGAAGTGGTGGGGATGGTTTCGGCAAGTTGTCGGAGGGGGAAGATTAGTTAGTGGCAGCGGCATCCATGTGAGGCTAGCAGGTGGTCTCTAAGCCTGCATTTAAAGCAAGCAAATGACAGAGATTCAGCGATAATGGCAGGGAGTGAGTTAAACCAGGAGGGCGCTCTGTAAGGGAATGCCCTTTGGCCTTGTGAGGTCCTGGCTCTTGGAATGACAGGTGTCGATTTGGATGAGCTATGGTGTCTGGTGGATTGGCCCGTATTGAGTCAGATAAGCCAGGGGGGATAGGCCATGGAGGGCTTTATAGGTGAGTTGGCAGGTTTGATACATGAGTCATTCATCCAGGCTGAGTAGGGTAGCCATGGAGTACAGCTGACAGGTGTGGGTAAGTCTAGGGGCACCAGTTATAAGTCTGCAGGCTTTGTTAAGTATAAGGCGAACCTTGCACAGGGCCATCAGATCGGCAGCCCCATAGACCGGAAGGCCATAGTCGATAAGAGAGATGACAGAGGAGGTGACAGCCAAGCGGAGGGCATCAGGGGGGAGACATTTTTTGTGCCGGTAGAGAATGCCCAGCCGGTGTTGATGTGGTGTTCAGGAGACGGAGATGTGGCCATGGAAGGAGAGGGCTAACAAAGATTAAGCCAAGATATTTATAGGACTGTACATGTTCGATGGGGATATTGAGGGAGGAGTGAATAGCGAGGGGAAAATTGCTGGATTTGTTTTGGGGGTGGCAGAAGAGCATGGATTTGGTTTTCTTTAGGTTAATTATGAGACGGTGCTCAGTGAACCAGGTTTCAGCAGAATCATAGGCAAGCTGGAGAGAATTCTGAAGTGACAAGGGGTTACTATCAGAGGCGATGAGGACTGCATCGTCAGCATAGAGCAGGATTTTACCTCACATCTGCTGGGCAGCTTGTGTGAGGAAGAGGAGAAATGAAGGGTCCAAGGATAGAGCCCTGGGGACTCCAGAGTGGATCAGGCAGGTGTTAGAGAGAGTTCCACTAACTTTCACACATTGAGAGCCAGCTGAGAGATAACTGGTGCACCAGGCAATTGGACCAGTTGCAAAGCCTAGGTGGTCAAGGGTGGTTAACAGGAGAGGATGCGATACGGTATCAAAGGCTTTAGACAAGTCAATGAAGACCGCACCAGCCATGGAGCCAGCGTCCAATGCTGCATGGAGGAAGTTGGCGAACTCCAGGAGAGCTGTATTGGTACTATGGCCAGCTCGGAACCCATGTTGTTCCGGGCAGAGAACATTGTACTTAGAGAGGTAGTCAGAAATTTGAGTGGCCACAATTTTCTCCAAGGCCTTAGAGAGGGGGGGGTAGGATTGAGATAGGCCAGTAGTTACCTGGGAGAGTTCTGTCACCACCTTGTGGAATTGGGTAACTGTGGCTACCTCCAGACAGCGGGAATTGTCCAAGGCAGAGGGATTTGTTAAAGATGCAGGTGATAGGCGAGATGACCTGGTCCAGGACCTGACGTAGGAGCCAAGGGTCAAGTGAGTCGTTCCCGATGGAGTTACCCTTTAAGGCTTTAAGCAGGTATGGCCTGACCTCTTGAGTAGTGACACAGCACAGGTGGAACAAGGGGCGAGTGATGGAGGGTGCGGACCTGGGGGGTGGGGGACTGAAGAAATTGCCCAGGAGCACTGGGCTAAGATCAGTAAAGGAGTTATTGAGATGAGTGGCAATGAGGGCAGGATCAGAGTAGACAGAACCATTTACGTTGAGAAGTGCAGGAGGGGGGGACCGAGAATAACCATTCAGTTGCTTGACGTTGTCCCAGAAGGACCTGGGGTTCCCCCAGGAGGAGGTAAGGGAGGCTTGGTAGTACTCAGCCTTTGCTTTGCAGATGGCCCAGATGCACCTGTTCCGAGCTGCAGCATAAGTCTGTCTATCAGCAAGGCGGCCAGTGGCAACAGCAAGGTGCCACAGGTTGTCCCGCTGCTTAAAAGGAGTCGCAGGGCAGGGGTGACCCATGGGGCATGTCTTACTCTGACCTACGGCAGTCATAGGTGCCGGAAGATGTCACAGGCAGAGTTGAAGGTGTTGACAAAGAAGGCCAGCACCGTGTCAACGCTTTGGTGTGTTTAGCAATGGAGACCAGTCTGTATGTGTGAGGTAATGCTTTAGGGTCTTTCAGCCCATATGTCTAAGTCACCTCCGAAAGGGAGGTTAGAACTGTGGCTTGGGCAGAGAGGAAGCCCAGTTAAAGATAACAGGGGAATGGTCACTAAGGCAGTCAGGGAGTATTTGGATATTGTGGATGCGGCTTGATCTGTTAGTGAGGACTACATCTAGGAGTGTGCCAGAGCCCCTTATGGGGTTAATTCTTGTGGGCTGGGAGACTAGTTGGCTTAGGTCAATAGCAGCAAAAGCTTCACGGGAGGAAGAGGATGAGGGGCAGAGCCAATTAATGTTTAAGTCACCCACCAGGATTTGGTCAGAGGGGTTGGGCAAGGAGGTGAGATAGTCAATTAGTGGGCCCAGCGCCCTGCGATTGGTCTCTTGGAGGTATGTAGGCTGTAGTCACAGAAGACTGGACTTCTAGCGGGTCAGGGACAGCTTTAGTGTAAGGGCCTGGGCATTATGGTCAAGGTCAGGGGAGGAAGGGCTAGTCCAATGAGTGGGTCCTTTACATAGAAGGCACATCCACCACCTCTCCTACCGGCCCTGTCCAGCCGGTGGAGGGTGTAGCCAGGGAGAGAGACCTGGGAGTTAGAGATCGAGTCAGACAGCCAGGTTTCAACCAAGGCAACCACATCTGGTTTGTGATCCATCACCCAGCATTGTAGTGCATCCAGTTTTTTAAGGAGACTACAAATGTTCATAGATGCGATATGGAGTCCAGCGGATTTTGTTGGGGCAGTGTGGCTAAGGCCTCGGATTGGGATGGATGTTACAGACAGAGCAGGAGGAGAAGAGCTGCTCTTGGGAGTAAGTGGCAGAAAGAGAGTTTCCGACGGCTGGGGTTGGGGGGATGGTGGGGTGTAGTGGTACAGGGGATAGGGAGGGTGGCACAGACATGGAAAGCAAGCATGATAGGATGCACGAGGGGGCGGGGGGGGAGTGAGAGGATGTCCATACAAACTGTGATAGATAGTGTTACAGAATGCGTGAGTGAAAGCGGAGGGGGAGAAGAGGGGCAAGGGGAGAAGAGGGGTGGATTGCAGGCAGATAAGTCCCATGGCTTCTACCATGGCCTCCTCCACCTCACGCTGAGCTCCTGTCTCCCCCTCTCCCACCCACATGGAGCAGGCCACAGCCTGAGCTCCATAGAGGCTGGGAGTAGAAAGCACCCCCCTGGGGTTTTCACTTTCAGTGTGGTCACTTCCGTTAGCTGCAGCAGCAGCCCCAACTATCTTCCTCCTTGCACTCTAGCTCCCTGCCTGCAAAAAACAATATCGGGGGCCAGGCATCCAACCACCAACACTACTGCCCACACTAGACCACAGGGAAAAGATTATAATTTTGATTAAATACATTGGCCACTGGCCACCCAGGAAACTAGCCCACCAGGGGCATTATATGAATCACTAACCTCCATGGGACAACTGTAGCCTCCTGAACTACCAATACTTAATTAGTGTAATGATGCTGTGCCACTAGCCCAAAAGAGTGCCTGTTAGCCCAACTGGGCTATTATTTTGAAATTAATTTTCTAAGCTATGTATATGGACATTATTATGGTCCATTACCTTAAGGGAGTGCTAACCTGTTTCTGGCAAAAGTAGGGCCCTACTGCATTAGTTGAGCAGTGGCTTTCATTGTTCACCAAGGTAGCCTAAATATATATACAACTATGCATTGAAAACTGTCCCCATAGGCTTGTATGGGGCACATCACCACACTCTCCCTACCTAGACATCACAAAATGTCTGAGCACCGGTACAGGGCTGACAGACTGGGAAGTGGAAGGAATTGGCCGGCTGTAGGTTCAGCTCCAGTTACAATCCCATCCCTCCTGAACAGCACATGGTACAAAATTCTACGTTTGCCAGAAACAAGTTAATGCTGCCATAAGGTAATGGACTATGAAACCCAAATAGATAAAATACAATCTTGGAAATGTATTTTAATTACTGGCCACTAGGCCATCTAGGGGGTGATAAGTGGTTTTGCTGAGGCCCTCCGAACAACACTTTCTCTCTTCTTTTCCTATCTGTTTATTATTTTTCTTTCTTTCTCTCTCTATATCTCTATCTCCCTACTTTACCCTGACTGTAACTTTCTATATAAAGCCCCCTTGTTTTTTACTCCTGTGCTGTCCTATACCCGTTTCGTATCTTTCTGCTCATTGTCGCTACTCATTCTATTATTTTTTCAGGTCTGACTGGAAACTTACCCCACTCTACGTCTAACTTGTCCTATCCATCCTGTCTACTTCCTAAGAACTACAAATCCTTTGTGACCCTTTTCCTATATTTTATTTTACAGGTCTAATGGATGTCATCCCTTCAAGACTCCTACCTCTGGCTCTTTAGTACCCAGGTACGGGACCCTCTACATATTATAGTGGAACCCTCTTATAACAGACACATTTGTGCAAGCAGGTATTGTCCATCACCGCTATATCCTAAAGTCTTAAAATGTAACTCTCCTCTACCACAGCTCACACACAAGAGTGAAAATCAGAACATGCCCCTCCTCTGCAAGCCAAGGGTATGGGGAACTGCTGTTTGCAGCTGATTGGGAACAGAGCAGTAAACAAGAATGGAAAGAGTTTGCTGTACAGTACCTGTGCTGATCGGTGGATCAGGGGGCTGAGCAGTAAATGTGATTGGTAAGACTTTGCTGTACAGTACCTTTGCTGACTGGGGGACCAGGAGGAATCATGAATAATACCCTGGAGTAAAGTTTCAGGTAAAAGGCATGACTCAGATGAGGTGAGTGATATCTTTATACAGCCAAACAAACCAGCTGAATAATCAGGCGACAGTTAGCAAGCAGTTTGCAGCATGTAATGGGTAGAGAGGAGCTCACAGTGTCGCTATACAGGGGTTGCAGAGTATGGTATAGATGTGATTTTTAACATTACAGACATAGTTTTTGGCTTCTGGCAAGGCAGATCTGTCTGTCTGTTATAAGTGGGTTCCACTGTACTATACTTGCTGGGTTTACTGTAATGATCTGATTGTGCCTGTTGCTGTATGCGTGTGTGTGTGTGTGTGTGTGTGTGTGTGTGTTAACATGATACATACGACAGCACTTTGTTTTCCCATTCCATAAAGCTTTTTGACATGGCGGTTGACACCGGCAGACTCTGAGCCTTATCCCCACCTTCCCACATCTGTCACTCACCTCCCCCAGACCCACTGAACCCGAATCCCCCAGTGGATCGTGCCATATTGCAGCTGAGAAGGGGAGGGCCATCCCAACTTGCTGACTCACATCCACAGTCAGGCCAGTGGTCTAGGTGATTGCGTGAGATGGAGGCTGGCAGGCAGGGATTTATGAAGTCTGCACAGACCTTTTTCCATTTTTCCCCCTTAGATAACCTGCCATGGTGGCATGAAAGCATGTGTGCATGGAAACACATGCATGCTACCATGGCTTCCTCCATTCAAAGTCACTCAAGCTTCCGGCACTACCCCAAAGCTCTGGGCCGCCATGGGACAAGCTAGCATCAGCATGCCTCTCCACCCCTGGAGAGGAGAGCTGTTGGACAAACACTCAGTCTCCCCCCCCCCCATGCTTGTTTCCAAACTTAGGTCACCTGCATGGTGGCAGGGAAGGTGAACAGTGCTTCACCCCTTTGTACCACTGGGCTGGCCTCATACTGCTGCCATTGTTTTATTGCATGAAAGCTTGCTAGCTGTCAGGTGGGATGTATGCAATACTTAAGGCCCTTACTTTTCTGTAGCAAATTGTGACTAAATTCTGCAGCAAGATTACCATTTGCTGCAGAACTTCTGTGATGGTGGTTTGTAATTTCTGCAGAAGTTCTGCAACACTAACAAACTACCACATCACAGTGTCAGCTTGTCATCCTGATTTCATGTCCATGGCAATGGTTATAGCAATCAGGATGGGGGAAAGCACAGTAACACTAGTTCAAAAAATAACAGACTTATAGAAATAATTTTATGTCTAAATAGGCAAAATAAATCTATTCCTTAAGGCCACAGCCTATTGCATAAATGAAATACACTGAGGGGGACCTTATGTGATAAATAAGATATTTCTATACTCATGCTGTCTATACCATTCATGAGGTCCCCACTGTGTATTACTTATATATTTATATGCAATCTGTAACACACATACAAATGTGTGCGTGTGTGTGTGTGTGTCTGTGTGTGTGTATATATATTTATACAACATATGTTTTGGGATATCTTGACAGATAAAAAGTTGTATCTGAGGCAGACAGTGGAGATATCATTGATATCTCCATGTTCCTATACGTCATAGTGATATCTCCATGTTCCTATACGTCATGGAGATATCTCTATGTTCCTATACGTCATTAACAAGAAAGTGAAAGTATTTCACTTTCTATTCCATGGCTGTTTCTCTCTAGCACCTGCTTACTCCCCCCCCACCCCGCACCGCCATACACACACACATATGATTCATATATCTGGTTGATCCTGTTGTTATTTAAAAAAAAAAAATTATCTTAAAAAGTATCTGGTTGATCCTGCCATGATAACTAACCCCAACAGTACTTTGCACTGCCACCCAAAAATGTAGCGTGACAGAGCGCTAACAAGACTGATGCATGGCGAGCTGGCAGAGCGTTACAATAAAGCAGCCTGTGTCAGTAAAGTTATAAAAGATTGGTTCTTAGCTCAGTTGTAAAAGTATTTGTTTGCAAAAAGCTCCTTACGTCACCGAAATGACAAACAGTGACTCGACAGCTTCAGAACTGGACAAGGATGCGTGCGTGTGTGTTGCTATAGCAACAGACACTCGTGCTTCCTGCACCTGTTCTGAAGCTGTCAACTCGTTCTCTGTCCTTTCGGTGGGGTAAGCAGCTTTTTTAAACAAATACTTTTAAAACTGAGCTAAGAAACACTGTTTTATAACTTTACTGACACAGGCTGCCTTATTGTAATGCTCTGCCTGCACGTCATGCATCACTCTTGTTAGCACTCGGTCACGCTATATTTTCATGTGGCACTGAAAGTACTGTCAGGGGTTACCTGCTATCACAGTGCCAGGATCAACTAAATACTTTCTAGAATTATTTATTTATTTACAAATACTGTAACAGCAGTATCAACCAGATATCTGAGGCATTAGTATGTGTGTATGCGGGGGGGGGGGGATGCAGGTCTTAGAGAAAACCAACCACACAAAGTGAAATACTTTCACTGTCTTTTTAATGTATTTATTTATTTTAAGCATTTAAAATAATGGCAGAATCAACCAAATAACAATATAACTTTAAACTGCAGGATCAACCAGATAATTTTTCTTTTCAAATAACATGGCATCTTTTCTGTTGGTGGGGGATAAGGGTGTTTTGACTAGAGGGGGTCGCATGTAACCCAAAACATATGGTGTATAAACAGAACATGACATGGCCTGAGTGAAGATATCATATTTATCTTCACTCGAGGTAAATGACATCAAGATATCTCACTCGTGGCTTCGCCACTCATGAGATATCATGATATCATTGGCCTCTCGTGAAGATAAATATGATATCTTCACTCAGGCTATGTCATATGCCCTATGTATATTATAGTGAGAGGGATACTGTATATATATATATATAAAATTTTTTTTTATTTCCATGAAATTGTATCCTCATTCATACAGGTCCCTTTTGAAATGGAATAAACAGAACATTGGAGATATTGCAAAACTCATTTTTCATGCCAGCCCACTTCCCCTGACACACTATGTAACACCATCAGGCCATGACATGCATGTGAACCCATTGTGAGATACAGCTCTCCAGCCCATCATAATGTATCCCCCATGTGACAGAACAGTGCACCATACATTCCCCAGCTCAGAGCAGTGGTGTGCTCCCCCAATCCTTGTGCTGCCCAGTCAACTCCCAGAGCTCATCTCTGAACCTGAGTTACCAACACAGGAACACAACATGCTACCCTCTGGCCCTGCACACAACATTTCTCCATAACTTTTAGGTGATTCTGTCAACCAATGACAATATGTAATCAATAACCCTGGCAAAAATGTGTACAGCGCAATTATTTATTTAACAGGTCTATTCTTTCAACAGGTCTACACATTATTATGTTCCACTTTTCTGGGCATAATTACTTTATTTTTCTTAAATGACAGGTTAATTCATTTTACCAGTTATTCGTTTCAGATGGCATCTCTATACCTTTATTGCAAAAGAGTGCGCAATGGGAAAACTGTGCTTCAAGATACTAACATAAAACTCTGTAATAAGTTTCGAGCACCAGTGAACCTCAAAAAGAGGAATGCCACTAGGACATTATTATAATAACATTTTATTGTTTTATTTGATTAAAGACTGATTTTGTCTGAAACGCGTCAGGCGGGAGGTCTGGTGTCTCTTAACAATAAAATGTTATTATAATAATGTCCTAGTGGCGTTCCTCTTTTTGAGGTTCTCTGGTGCTCAAAACTTATTACAGACATCTCTATACCGTAAAGGTACAAATAAGTTTGTACAAAGTAAGGTATGGACTTAACAGATCTATGCTATTGTCAAGGTATGTTTAAGCTGGCCCCAGTGCAATAACGTAAAACTGAAAATTGTATAAGGTTGTAGGATTGGCTGAGCAAATATCATTGTACCTGATATGCTGTGCCACCACCACTGAGAGTGGGAGCTGTGGTAGATAAGTGACTATTCATTTCTGTGGCAGACTCCAGTCCTGTCATTAGCTAATGTATTATGTTATAGTACTGATAACATCACATTCTGAGCATAGAGAGGTTTTGGATATAAAAAGAGGGGAAGAGAACCAGGTTCTATGGATAAATGGAAATATTAATAAAGACTCAGCAAGAACAGTGAATTCTGTGGCACTGCAGAAGTTCTGCAGCAGACTGAAAGTTCTGCACAAAATTCTGTGGCCACAGAATTCTAGGAGCCTTGGCTATACTCAATAGCTGCCACAGATGGGTGTGTGTGTGTGTGTGTGTGTGTGTGTGTGTATGTGTGTGCGTGATGCATAATCTGCAATGATCTGTAAATTGGCAATAGTTTTCTGACTGTGATGTGGGGGGGGGCTGAACTGAGCAAGAAAAAAACCCACTGTGGCAAGGGTACTAGAATTCAGAAGGGCAAATTTTAAGGAAATGGGTGACTGCCTTAGTAAATACCTTGAATGTGGGGATGGCCAGAGGGGAGTGGAGGCACAATGGAAAAGGATCAAGGAGGGAATAACTAAGGCAACAGTAAGCTGTTTGAAGGAAGTAAGCAAGGGTAGGAGGAGGAAGAGGCCACTATGGTTTTCAAAGGAGGTGGCTAAGATGGCAAGGGAGAAGAAAACAGGTTTTAGGAAGTACAAGAAGACCCAGACAGAGGGGGACAGGGATGGATATCTAGAAAAAGAAAAGGAAGCAGAAAGGAGCGGGAGTGCAGCTAAGGCACAAACAGAGGAGAAGATCACCAAGGAGGTCAAATAGGGGATACGACTTTCTTCAGGCACATATGTGGAATGGTAAAAGCAAGGGTGGGATAATGAGGATCAGGAGAGCAGGGGGGAGAGACTGTGCAGAAGAAGAGCAAGAAAAAGCTACATTTTCAAATGAGTACTTCTGTATGGTGGTCAGGTTGGGGGGCAGGGAACAGACCAACATGTATCAGCAGGCACCATAGGAGAGGGGGAGACACAAGTACATTCTTGTAGAAGACAGTCCTAAGGGGATTGGAAGCTCTAAAGGAAAGAAAAGTGATGGGGCCAGATGGGATTCACCCAAGGGTACTAAAAGAACTGAGCATGGTGCTTGCCACCCACCTCGCAACACAAATCAGCATCTCATTGGAGATGAGAGTAGTTCTACAGGACAGGAGGAGGGCAAGTGTGGTCCTACTGCACAAGAATGGCAGAAGGAAGAAGGCTAGCAATTACATGCCAGTCATTCTCAGAACAGTGGCAGGGGAATTAATGGAGACCCTGCTGAATTAGAGGCTAAAGGAGTCCCTGGAACATATGGGCTGCAGGACCACTGGTAGCACAATTTCACAGTTCAGAGATAGTGTCAAACAAATTTTATATATTTCTTTGGCTGGGTAACTAGGGAGTCAGATAAAGTGAAGGCAATGGATGTAGTCTATCTAGACTTCAGTAAGGCCTTTTACACTGTGCCACACAGGAGGCAATAAATTTAGCACCTTAGGTGTTGGGGAGAAGATGGTAAGCTGGGTATTAAATAGATTAAAGGGTAGGAGATAGAAGGTGGTTATAAATGAAATTCACTCAGGGACAGGACAGTGACCAATGGAGTGCCACAGAGGTCAGTGCTGGGTCCCATCCTCTTCAATGTCTTCATAAGTGACATTGCTGAAGAACTAGAGGGGAAGGTGTAGAGGGGAAGGTGTTGCTCTTTGTGGATGACACAAAAATCTGCAACAAGGGTGGACACACAGGAAGGGTTGGAGAGAATGCAAAGGGATGTGGGAAAACTAGAGGAGTGGTCTGGGGGTGGCATATGGGATTCAGTGTCAAAAAGTGCAAAGTCATGCACACGGGGCAGACAACACGGGGGTGTGTACACAATGGTGAGGGTAAGGTACTTACAGTCACCAATCAAGAGAGGGACCTTGAGGTAATCGTATCAGATGAACTCAAGGTGGGTGGGCAGTGCAACAGGTCAATTAGCAAAGCTAGTTGCATGCTGGAGTGCATAGGGTGGGGGATTTCTAGCAGGAAAAGGGAGGTACTGTTGCCACTGTATCGCTCACTAGTGAGATCCCACCTAGAGTACTGTGTACAGTTCTGGTGGCCGCACCTCCACAAGGACATTGATAGGGTGGTGGCACTCCAGAGGAGGGCAACCAAAATGGTGCAGGGGCTGCATGAGAAACCATATGAGGAGAGGTTGCGGGAACTCAGCATGTACTCTCTGGAGGAAAGGATAGCAAGAAGGGACATGATTGAGACCTTTAAGTACCTCAGGGAATAAACAAGGTGCAGGAAAGGAGTGTCTCTCTGAGAAGGAGAAGCATCAGAACATGGGGACAAGCACTGAAACCTGAGGTGATAGTTTAAGAGTGATGTAAGGAAATACTTCTCAGAAAGGGTGGTGGACACTTGGAACAGCCTGCTAGAGGAGGTAGTTAGGGTGAAGACAGTGGGGAGCTTCAAACACACATGGTATATGCACATGGACATAGCAGGTAGAGGAAAGGGAGGAGAGAAGGATGCCTGAGACTGAATAGGGTCCAGGGTATAGTAATAGGCAGGGAAATAGGGCAGACTATATGGGCCTAGCGGTCCTTTTTTGCTGACAATGTCTATGTTTCTGTGTTTCTTGAGTGTGTGGATGTAGATGATTGGGACTCTTATTCAAAAGTTGTGCATATTCTGCCTCTCCTTACAAGGAAATGCATACAGAATACCTGGGTCTCTCGGCAGCAGCCCACTTTTGAAATGTGGCACAACCTGGTTTTGAAAGTCTTACCCATGGAGAGACTTACATATGAGTTAAAGGGATGGACCAAAAAATTTGAAAGGCACTGGGAACCCTATATATCCTCCTAGCCACCGAATGAGGCCATGTTGATGTGTATGGGGTAATGAATGAGCTATATTGGTACTAAATAAAGAAATATACCGGGCACACCAAGACAAATAAATTGTGTTTCTTATGCAAAAGTGACAGACAGTGTGATGAATGCTGTCATTGTTTGTTTCTATGTTTCCTGTTGAACCAACTGGTTCTCTTAATATCCAACCATTGAAATTTAATAAACATTATAAAATCTAACATGTGTAGGGTCCAGCTGTATATGAGCAGTATCACGTCACCTCTCCTACTATAAAAACCCTTCCTAATTTACCACAGCACCCTCAATGCCTTGCTATAGCCCTTATTGCACTGCCTGGTTTGCTTGCGGGAGTCACTGATGATGACACTCAGATCCCTCTCATCAGCTGTAGTCATCAAAGAATCTACCCTCCAACCCCCAAATCAAATTTTTATATGTGGATTCTTGTTTCCTAAGTGCATCACCTTGCACTCCTTGGCATTTAAACACCAAGGTATGCCATGCATTCAAATGTATTTTAAAATATAAAATATTTTTGCTGCTCTGGTGGTGCAAAGGACTGAGGCCCTTGCATCTCACCTGCCAGCATGCCTGTGACCTGGGTTCAGATATGACCTCAGGTTGCTGGGGGTTGGGCAGGGGGACTACAGTTCTGCAGCATGTGTGCCCCTCCAGCTAACAATCACCCTGGCACCTGGTTGGTTGTCTGAGGACACCATGGACCTGACACCATCCTAATTATAACTGGGGTACAGGAGTCCCACCTAATGTCTGCTATGGTCTAACTAAGATAAAGCAAAATGTCTACCTAATAAGCATTTGGAGCATAGATATTGCCACCACTACTGTCCCACCCAAGTGACTGATTACTTCCACCACCCACCTCACCTGAAACACATTCACAAGGTGTCAATCAGGGTAGTTTTGACATTCTGTTTCAAGTATATATATATATTTTTTAATGTACAATATTCAGAATGGTTTCTTACAATAAAGTACATGTTCCTATAATTAACTATGACAACATAAGACTACTAACAAATAAGCCTGGTACATACAGTAGGATGCTTAAATGAGTCTCTAAATAAAACCTACTGTACATAATGTAAGACAATTTTTTTGCAACAGATATACATTCCTTAAGCCCGCCTTGCTTTTGTAAGACCAAAAACATGTCTTAAATATGGACTTAAATCTTTTGTGTAACCAGCTGCTCTTCCTAGGCAACAAAGACTGGTCTTAAAACTGCCATCCTGTTGAGAATAATTCATGATGGCTGAAGGAGAACAAAAATTTACTTCTAAGAGGAGTATAACAATCTACCTTTGAAGGTGCGATTGACGTAAACACTGTATTTTGTGTATTTTATTGTGTTTGCCAGTCCTGTCAATATCCCCCTGCCTCCCTCACACCATGCCTTATTAACTGTTCAATGTCCTGCGCAGCCAGTATAGTGTTATACTTGTGCAACTGTGTTAGTTTGATTTTGGCCATTCACACTCTCTATTCCAGAGGAATTACCACCCTGTAAGGGTACGAAAGGCAAGGAACCCTCGGAGAGGGTTCCACCCCCAGAGGTGCCATGGGACAATTCCCGGCTAAAGGTACCTTTAGGAATTCCCCTAAGCAGAAAAGTGCTGCCACTGGAGGAGGAGGGAAGGGGAGATGGTGGGGCAAAGAAAAAGTACTTCACAACGAGGCTGAGAGGAACTGCTTATATAGCTCCGGAAGTGGGAGTGGCTGGCTGCTTGTTCATTGAACTACAGGTCTAGCCTTCTAATTCAATGTCCTGCACAGCCAGTACAGTGTTATGCTTGTGCAACTGTGTTAGTTTGGTTTTGGCCTTTTGCACTCCCTATTCCAGAGGAATTACCACCATGTAGGGGTACGAAAGGCAAGGAACCCTCGAAGAAGGTTCCACCCATAGAGGTGTCACGGGACGATTCCCATGGCTAAAGCTATCTTAGGAATCCCCAAAAGAAATGTAGTACAAACACACCACAAAAGAATGAGGCAACACGAAGCATATGAGCAAGCAGTAACTGTGACATAGGGGCAGTAACTGTAACACAGTAGTAGAGAAGCATAGACAGTTTGACAAGGTAATGAAATGTCCAGGTTTGTGTAGCATGATACTAATGATTTGCATTGAGAATTAGGGGATCCTCTAAGGAGAGAGGGAACAGCAGGACATCCATCCAACAGCAGAACATACCTAAAGAAACTGGGGGACACTACTATGCTAACTAACAGTTATGACCTGAGGCAATGGAGGAGAGAAAAAAACCCTTTGAGGAGGAAATCTCTGGGGATCCAAGGCCTAAGCTGCCTTCCCTCCAGGCTTGGGATAGTTTATTTAGTGACGGCTCTGCAGCTGCAATTTGGAAAACCCAATTAAAGAAAGGTGGAAAATATTCCAGTTTGGAGGAAGGCTCTCACTCAAACCCTCTAGCGGGAACACCATGGAAGGTTGTGAGAAAACTCTGCAACAATACATGCATCCAAGGTGCAGAAGGAGAGCAACAACTGCTGAGGCACTCACCTGGCCTACCCACCCTAAACTCAAACCAGGTAAACCACAGGCAGTCGTAGGGAGAATGCAGTGAAGGTGCCTTGCTAGGGAAACCACTAAAGTCAATGGCTAACACATAGAATGGAACATTAGAGCCAAAGGAGGTAACTTTTTCCACCCTTCACCACTAGTCTTAAATTTTTCACCAGGAGCTGCTGTCATGTAGCAAGCAGCTAAAGCCAAGCCCAGGGTGAGGACATTTCCAGCTATGGGCCAGGTGAGAAGGATCCCGCCCCAAGTTGGACATGATCAAGATGCGGACAAAATGCAAAGTGAGGCCGCCAGCTGCAGGAACCCTGCACCACAATAAATTGGCTGGCATGCCCCAAAATTGATTGAGAGCTTAAAAGCTGCTGAGCTAAATGAGCATGGCATGCTGAGATCGATATGAGCATTGAGAACTGAGATCTTGCAAAGTTGAATGCAGAATTGAGTGCAGCAGAATCCCAGAGGCTGAAGCCAAGGGGATGGCAGTAGGCATGAAACAATGATCTGCGTAAGCAATGAGCAATGATAGCATAAGCAAGCATGGACCTGTACATAGGTCAATAAACAGTGGTAGTGATAGGTGTAAGTGCACAGAGGTCTGCATAACATGTAATAATGAAACAGCACTGAATGGGGGCAAGCCAGCCAGACATGAATAGCCAAATCAAGGTGACAAATACTCTGAGTATTTTCAGCGGCGAGACAGGATTTAATAATAATAAAGCTATATTAACAGCCTCAACAGGAGCTTAGTTGGCTGACCTCAGAGATGTAACTGCAATAAAACATGGAGACAATGCTCTGAAAACAGGTGTAGCCAGGCAGTGCAATGAAGTTGCAAGTAGAATGAGAGCATGAATGAGCAGCACAGCTAGGGTCAGAGTAAACTGGGTCAGGTGAAAATAATTGAGTATGCAACATGAAGCAGCTATGGTTGAGCTGAAACACACAGATAATGATTGCAGTTGCATTGTAGTAGTTTGAGCGTGGTGAGCAACAGTGTAAAAACACAAGCACTGGGTGCAATAGTAATTGGAGTAAACAGTAGCAGTGGCTGCAGTTGTAGGTAACTGAAAGCAGTAGTAGGAGCTCTAAGAAGCAGTATGCTAGGAGCTTAGAAACAAAGCCCCCCAAAAAAGACAAAACCAAAACACAGCAAAACAGAAAACAGGGAACAAGGAACAAGGTCCCAAAACAAGAGACAAAAAAGCACAGAGAAGCACACAGCCGGAGGAAAGATACAAATCAGAAGCAGGAAAACAAACACCGAAGTCCAGCAGAGACACACAGAAACAGCAGGCGGGGGGAGGGGGGTAGTCTCCAGCCAGCTCAGAGGACAGACCAACAGAGCCTCCAGCTGCAAAGAAAAAGTGCTTCACAATGAGGCTGAGAGGAACTGCTTCTATAGCTCAGGAAGAGGGAGTGGCTGGCTGCTTGTTCATTGAACTATAGGTCTAGTCTTCCAATTAGAAGAAATCTGTGTCATCTCACTTTATGCAGTGCTGTCCTGCACCATGATGCAATGCTGTTACTCATAACACAGTGGCATGTTTTAATGTGTTTATGCTTTCTGCTTTTCCTAATTTAATTCCAGTGTCCATTTTGGTATTTATTTTTTATTGATTAAGTGCTGACTGGGAAATGGCTGACTGAAGCATGACTAAACAAAAGCACAATCATCAGACCTGGTCAGCGGAAGTCCACCAGAATTTCATACACCACACCAGGAGGGGCAGTATGATGCTGTGTTTTTTCCCTCAGGATACAGCCAGAGAGAAGAGGAGTAGGTTTTGTGAGAGGCATTCTTTTCTGGTGTGTTATTTGTGGTAGACTTTGGCTGGTACAGGGAGAACAGTGCAAAAGTGAGTTTGCACTTACATGGGGTGGAGCACTGCGACAGTCTCTGCTGTGGAATCTAATGAAGGGGACAGGCTGAGAACCTCTGAGATTAATGGCGCAGAGTTGGTATATGAAATGGGAGGGTGGATAACAAACTGTTATACACTGGCCTTCTCACTTCCCATCCTGCCTCTTGAGCTTAATGGTGCAGTGTGTCTATATGAATCGGGGAGGGGAGAACAAACTGTTATGTTCTTCTCCCTTCCCATCCTGCTTCTGATGGTGCAGAGTTGTTATATGAATGAGGGAAGGGGTAGCACACGTCTGTACCCTTCTCATCATGCCTGAATATTAAAGGTCTAACAAACTGTAATACCCTTCTTCCTTCCCATCCTGCACTGCATCTCCCTCGTGATTCGAGACAACAGCCCAGTCCACATGATGCTACTGAGGGTGGGGAGTACTTGGGGAAGCTCTGTGGTCCCACTGAGTGTCCTGCTTGTTGCACAGCCCAACCAACCTGATGACATGTTGGGGAGGGATGTTTATACCCTTCTCATCCTGCCTCTCAGATAAATGATGCAGATGTGCTTTATGTATCTTTTTTGAAAAGTTAGGAAATTAATTGCAAACAACCTAAAATAATGTATCACTTAGGGTTCATGCACAAAGCAACAAAAGTAAGGAATTGTAATGTTAGGGTACAAAATTCCCTGAGTCATTGTGACTCTGAGTTGTGTTTTTTAAGGTTTGAACAGTCAGGCAATGCAGTGTTGGCATTGCCCTAACCTCGGTACCTCTCCAAGCATTGGTGTATGGTTAGTTTTTTTTTCTGTGCCTGGTCTTCACAGACTGAGCAAATTAGGGTATGACAAAGACTGCATCATATGACCATTCAAACCCTAAGAAATGCACCTTCGTACATTCACCACAGCTAAGGGATTTTGTACCCTATCATGATATTTCCTTACGTTTGTCACTTTGTGCCTCAATACTAACTGATGCATGAACAAACCAATGTGTACAAGCAGGATCCAGTACAACAGCATGCAAGCGAACATTCAGCATTGACAAATGCATGTTTATTTTTATATGCCCTGTAAACCTTTTTTTTACTTTTGTACACCCTGTAAAAGCAAAAATTAATAGATGTCTCCTGCCGCCAGCACACACCACTGTTACCCTCCCATTCAGCATCCACCACCCCACACTCAGCATCCACCACCCCTTAATTTTCTTTTTCTGACATCGGGGTGCCCAATCCCTGGTGCTAGCTATTACCCCCCACCCCACCTCTTTTCAGTGTGCCCACCGCCAGTGCTGCCAAACACAACACTGACACTGAGGTGTCCAATACCCAGTGTCAGTACCTGAAATAAGGAAAAACGTCCCTTGTAGACCTTTTTCATTTTCCGACACTAGGGTGCCCAATCCCTGGTGGCAGCTAGTTCCCACCTGTTTTCAGTGTGTGACACTGGGGAGCCCACCCTGCCAAACACAACACTGACACTGGGGTGCCCAACCCATAGTGTCAGTACCCAAAATAAAGAAAACCATTCCTCATAGACTTTTTTATTTTTATATATCCTGTAAGAAAAGAAAACTATCCATTGATGTCTATTGCTGCTGTTGGCACACTGCCACCATTACTCTCCCCCCACCTGACCCCCCCACTCTGCACCGCCGACCCTTCATCCCTTGCTTACCTACTGGGGGTCCAACACTGTAATCCTCTCTGGATCAGAGACACATCTTCACTCTTCAATGCCGGACCGAGAACTGAGGAAATCAGGTATGTGGTTCAATCTATTTCAGTGAGTTTTGAACTTGTCCTCATGACTTGGTCATTTTTTTAATATTTTTTCCCAACATTTTCAACATGGCCTTTTTGGGATCCCGCCTCATGAACAAAATGTAGTGAAATTATACAAATCCATCCCAAAAGGTGATTTTGCAGTCACTGCACAAAATCAACTTTTGGGCAGGATTGGAACATTTCTCCACCCTTGTTCATGAAGTGGGGATCATAAGAAGGCTATGTTGAAAATTCGGTATAAAAATATTAAAAAACAACAAGGTTATGAGCATACGTTGAAATATTCTGACCCCAAATTTTTAACATAGCCATTTTTCCACACCACCTCATGAATGTGATAGCTGTCACTTTTAAAATCCTGGCCAAATTGTGTTTTCACAGTTGTGGTGTAAAATGACATTTCGGACACTATTTTATAAATCACACCTGTCATGTTTAGAAAGAGTGGCCATAAAAAGACTATGTTGAAAATGTGGGGTCAAAATGTGAAAAAACAACTATGTTATGAAGAAACATTGAATTGTTCCAACATTTACTCCTAACTTTATTTTTTCAGATTTTGGCCCCTAGTGTTCAACATGCCCCTTGTGTTACCCCAACTCCTAAATGACAGGTGTCATTTTTCAAATCCCTATCAAAACTTGTTTTCACAGTTGCACTGCGAAATCACCTTACAGATGGGATTTAAAAATTCCCCTTTTGATCATAATGTCAGGTCATAAAAAGACTGTTGGAAATTTGGGGTCAAAGTGTGGCAGCCCACTGAAAATTAAATACTGCCTCTCAGCTGGCCTATCCTGGGTAAATACAATCTAAATAATGTGTAAAAGCAGGACACCACTGAAAATGGGATATTGCATCTCATCTGGTCTATCCTGGGTAAAACTATAGCAAAAATGTGTAAAAGTAAGAACTGCTACAACAGCATTGCAAGCATGGAACATTTGGCATTGCCAAATGCTTGTTTATTACAGTAATACTATTGACTCATAATAACATGTAATCAATAACCCTGCCAGAAATGTGTGTAGCAAAATTATTCATTTAGCATGTCTGTTCTTTCAACATATCTAAACATCATTATATTCTGTCTTTATGGGCATAATTCTTTTATTACAAAAAAAAAAGATTAATTCATTTTACCAGATATTCATTTCAGAGGGCTTCCCAATACCTTATAGGCAGAAATGAATCTGTGCACAGTAAATTATTCATTTAACAGATCTATGCTATTGTCAAGTATTCATTTACGTTGGCTCCAGTGTCAGAACTTAAGAACTGAACATTTTATTAGGTAGTAGTGCAGGTTAATTGAATGTTCCAGTACCTGATGTGCTCTGCCACTTCCTCAGGAAGTGAGAGGGGTGGTAGATAAATGACTATCATTTAAAGTCCCTAACTGCCTGTTTTTTAAGATGACCAAATGCAGGCCAGCTGGCAGAGATGCCACTAGTGATACCGCATGTTTGGGAATGAGCATGAGATGTCTGAGAGGCCAGGAAAAGGTGGATCGTGTCCATCAGACAGATCTCCTTCTTCAAGGCAGGTGGATCCTGTGTCTCACAGCTTACTCGCCAGCTAGCAGAGGCTAGGTGATGCTGCAGACATGGCCAACAGCAACGGGAGGGATATCTTCAGGAGCATGAATATCCACATATTCTGCAGTGCATGTGTATCATTGCACGGTTGGTGACACTGGGGAGAAAATATGCACGTCTCCAGACCAATGAGGTTGATGCTTGCATCCAATGCAGGTGCATACTTTATCAGTATGGCTTTCCACCCACCACTAGTTGATCCTGGGTAAGTGGTGAACAAATGTAAGTTGTTGGTCTCAAATATTTTATCTATGAAGAATGCTTAAAGTCACTTAATCTTATGCCACTTGCAACCAGAAGACTAAGAGGTGACTTAATATTTTATGACATTATTGATGACCTGGCCCTTTTGTTTGAATTAGGTATTGACCTTAAAAACAATTTAAGGGACACTAGGGGGCACCAAGTTCAGATTGTTGGCAAACCTTTTAAAACTGTATCTAGAAAATATTTTTTTACACTTAGGGTAGCCAACCCATGGAATAGTCTGTCACTCAAGGTGGTTGTCAGCAAAAAATAAAGACGAATTTAAAATGTGCCTTGATAACTGCATTCTTTCTGGTGGTAAATTACAATATTACCCATTCTAAATTATAGGAGCAATTATGGGCAACTATGCCTTCTCGCTTCTTGTCTGCTTTAGTATGTTCTTTAGTATGTAAGTCCACAAGAAGGTAGGTAGTGAGGCTGAGGGTGCCAATGATGGAGGAAGAGATAGAAGGAGAATAAAGCTTTATAAAAATGAACAAATAAAAGTAACCCAACACCTGGTGTGTAAAATAGTAAAAATGAAATAAAATGGCAGACTTTATAATTTAGCTATGAGTATTTAGTAATAACACAGGAGTTTCACCATCATGTTTGTGCAAGGAAGGCCTATACAGATGTAAGATCATTAAGTGGTGAAAGCAGCACCAAATTAGATAAGTTACTTTCAGCAGGCCTTTTAAATAGTGCATGAAATATTCACTTCTGTGGCAGAATGCAGCCCTGTCATTGGCTAAAATATTATGTTATTGATAACATCACCTGCTGAGCATACTGTAGAAAAGGTGTTTGGGATAAAAAAAAGGAGTGGAAGGGAACCAGGTGCTTTGGAAAAACTATAAATGTTATTGAAGAATCATCAAGAACAATGAATGTATTGATTGATGGATGGACTGATTGATTGATAGATTGATAGCTGATTACCAAGTAGGTACACTGGGCCATTGGGCCCATCGACAGGCACAGTCCAGATACATAAATTGGGACATAACGCATTGATAAAATAAACAAGACAATTACTAATACAATTCACAACATGACTAGCCAAACAAAGGACATAAACAGTTATAAACACTTACAGACCACTGAGGCATACAGATATTGTTTATGGTGTTCCTTATAAGTACTTATAAAATGGCATAAAAAATCTGGAAATTTCATTGGCTGAGAGACGTCACCTGACCATGCATTAAATCTCTATAAATACATGGTCAGGTGTTGAATGTCATCCCCTCCTAAAAAAAACTACTTAGAGCCATTTTTTAAGTGTAGTAAGCCCCTACAGTGTGTGCATCATAGGATTTTAATGCACCTCCCAGGAGCGTAAGGACATTCAGCCTTCGGCCTCATGCCTTACTACACCCCTGGAACATGCATTAAAATCCCTACAATGCACACACTGTCATGGCTTATTACTTGCTTAATGTGCTAAATTGTCTCGCGTTACAAGGGATAGGATTCCACCGTTTAGGTACTGTATATGAGAAGGCTTTCTGACAAGTTTTTGATTTGCTTAATGGTATAGCCAAAAATAACATATTGCTGGATCTTAATGACTGATTAGCTTTCTGCATTTTTAAAAGATCAAATAGTAGACTAAGTTTTTCACAGATGTTCAACTATACGTGATGTTGCTTAGATAGTGTAATATCTGGATTAGGTAGAAGTGTTAACTACAGTCAATGCAGCACTTCAAGTCCACAGTCAGTGCAGTCATTGTCCACTATCTCTACTAACATTGGAAAATCTCCAAATGAAAAAGGAGGTGTACAATCACATTACTATATACACACACTGCAGTTAAATAAATCAACTGTGACCTGCCCAAGCTGGGGTCCAAAGTGGACTTTTTCAACCTTTACTTTGTTTTTTAAACTTGAATTTTATTGAAAACACTAACATGTGCAACATACAGTACAGTTGACATTTTCACTACTTAATAGCCAAAACCTGCCAAAAAAATGAAAACAAGTTCAGTTATTGTATAACACAGTACAATGTTTTCTTTTCAATACCCAAAAGACAGTCTCTTTTATAATACACAGGTGTGGACAATGCTCATTCTGTGGCCCTGTCCTGTCCATGTACAAAATCATTAAAGTCGAAGCAGGAGGGGGAATAAACAGTAAAAAGCATGCATCTTATATAGAAGCTTGAGAGGTTACTGAAGTTACAGAAAGTTTTCTTGGACTTCTATTGTGTGAGTGATCCACCCAGTCCCTTGATTACCAAATATAGGGCCAGATATTCAAAGCATAGCACAGCGCGCAAACCAGTAGCATGGGAATAGCGAGGAGCAGCCATATTCAAAGGACCAGTTAGCGTGTGCTAACCGCAGTAGCGTGGGGCAAACCAATAATATATGCAAGGGGCAAAGGGGGGGGTGACCTGCATACACATGCAATGGGATATTCAAAGCCATAGTGCCGCGCTAGGACACATAGTGCAACACGTAGCGCGGTGCTAGCTACCACCTATAAAAGGCTGGTCTTAAACCAGGGCAAATCACCTAGGAGGAGAGACCACAACAGGAAGTGGGAATGAGTGTTGCACCATTAGCAGTGATGCTGCCATTGATGGCAACCATAGTGGAGGAGGAGGAGGAGAGGGAGCAGGCCCAACATAGGCCACAAAGCAGGCAGAGGAGACGGTATGCTGCAAACAGGTGGTACCGGCCCAGGGTCTCCTTCGAGACCCTGCCAGATGAGCACATCACTGGCCGGTACAGGATGAACAGGGGAATGTTGAGGCAGCTATGTGAATTCTTGCATGAGCAGCTGCACCCCAACACCAGACGTAGCCATGCCATGACAGTAGAGGAGAAGGTGACAGCAGCAATGTGCTTTCTTACCACAGGGACATTCCAACAACCAACAGGGAACACCATTGGGGTGTTGCAGTCTGCCACCTCATGCACCCTCACCCAGTTCCTAGAGGATTTTCTGCCACATGCTAGGGAGTTCATAGTATTCCCTAGCATGGCAGCAGAGTGCAGAGAAACAATGCAGCAATTCCATCGAGTTACACACCTACCAGTGGCACTGGGTGCCATTGACTGCACCCATGTCCCCATCCGTGCACCACCTGGCAATGGCAGTGATGTCTACATAAACAGGAAAGGGTACCACTCCATCAATTGCCAGGTAGTGTGCAATGCGACTGGGTGCATCAGCAATGTCTATGAGCAATACCATGGCAGCCCTCACGATGCTTTCATCTGGCACCAGTCTCAGCTGTGCCAGGCATTTGAGGAGGGCAGGATACCCAGTGGGCACCTAGTCAGTGAGTAGCAGCTGACAAGTCACACACACCACAGCATGGAAGGGGACAGGCATGGGAGACCAGGGAAGGGGTGTGGGAGGGCAACACAGGGGTGCATGACAGTAACGGGCAGACAGCAGTACAACACTAACAGGTGCATATCTCTTGACAGGGGACAGCGCCTATCCCCTGCAACCCTGGATGCTGACACTGGTACCCAGGCTGGCCACAGTGGCCAAACAGCAGTATAACGAGGCACAAGACAGCACCAGGAATATCGTAGAGAGGGTGTCTGGCATACTGAAGATGCCCTTCCAATGCCTAGACACATCAGGCGGCGCTCTACAGTATAGGCCTCAGAAGGTATGCCATATCTTCCTAGCCTGTTGTATGTTGCACAACATGGTGAAGACCCGTGGGATACAGGCACCTGAACCTGAGGAACAGGCTGACAGTGACCCAGCACCAGCGGTCAGGGGGATAGTGGAGCAACTCGAGAGGAGGGATCCTTGCATGGCCCGCATGGCCATAGAGCACAGGGCTGACATCATCAGGACACTGTCACAGGCCAGAGGGTGAGTACAGACTGCACAGCAACATGAAACAGTACAATGGTGAATGGTTTAATGTATACAGACAACCACAACAGTTACAACATCAATCACAGCAGGAGCACAACAAAGTGGCACAGCATGCATGTGTGTGTGTGTGCAGTGTGATGCGTGGGATGTGCAGGTCTCACGGGAGGTGGACACACAGCCATGGTACAGTGGAATGGGTGATGCCCGATGAGTGGTGGCAGTGTGAGGAGGGCCACCATGGCCGTGCAAGTGAGACAGTGCATGTGATGGAGTGCGGGGGTGTGTGTGTCAGCATGTGGGCATGTGTGTACAGGGGTGTGGGTGTGCCAATGTGCACATGGGAGTGACAACCATGCACAGGTGCAAGTCGGTCATGCCCATCACCGGCAAAAACCACCATGCACACGGCGCACTCCACGGGTGCTCTGCACTGAGGACACAGTAGGGGAGGACCATGGTGAGGCAGGCAGGGCAAACCACTTGTGCCCCCATCAACCAGCAAAGCCCGACAGGGTGCATGGATGGATGACCACAGTGGAGCTTGGTACCCGAAGAAGTGCCTGATGCATTGGTGCTGGAGTCAGTGCCAGCCCTGCGGCCACGGGTGGCCTACCTGGGGGCCCCTGTGCCATGGTCACCCTGACCTCCTTGCAGAGCCTGGTGACCCCCATGCACCCTGCGCAGCACAGTGGTGAGGTCGACCACTGTGGCCATGTGCCCAGCAAAGCCACCGTCCAGCACAGCAACCATGCGGTCCATCCTGTCTTTGGCCCGCTGTTCCACATGAGCAAAGGCCAGGGACAGGGACTCCCACATCAGTGAGAGCTCATGCCTGAGCTCACACCGCAGGCCATGCAGGTCCATCTGAGCCTCCTGATGTCAGTGCAGCCTGGAGCAGTGGGTGGGCCCCTGGGGCATCCTGCTGCAGGGGTGGAGCCCCCCTCTATGGCAGCTGGCACTGGTGCCTGCAGCTCACCAGGGTCGGGATGCCAGTGCACGGGCGGCATGTCCTGCCATTGCAGGCCACTGGCGGTGTGCTGTGGTCCCGGAGGGCTCTGCCCCCAACCCGTGGGGGACACCGTATGTCCAGCAGGGCACACACATCCCCCACATGGCCAACCACCAGCTGCATGGGTACCCTCATGCCAGCAACGTCGACCACTCCCCTCGCACCTGTGCTGTGGCCTGTGCCCAGCCCCACTCCTGTACCCTCCTCCACAGGCCCATCCACGGGCAGGAGGTAAGAACCCTCTGACACATCCGTCTCTATGTCACTGGTCACTGTCAGCGGGATCACCTGCCCACCACCCAGATCCTGCACCTGAGCATCCTCCAGGTAGGCACTGAAGTCCAGTTCCCTGCCTGCCGTGGGGCCCCCTTCCCCTGTTAGCTGTAACCCCTGTCCAAGGGTGTGCCACACATGGTGTGGTCCTGGGAGTCCTTGTCCACCACCCAGACCAGATGTTGATGGCAGGTCCTCCTCCTCCTCCTCTTCCTCTGGTCCTGAGGCAGCCATCCCAGCCTGGTCCTGGTTTGCTGAAGGCCCTGCACACATCACTGTGGAGGAAAATGGGACAAGGTCAGTCACCTGTACATGCACAGTGTGCCCTACCACCACCACCTGAACATGCACACACATTTGGACATGTGCCATCCGCTGTAGACATGCACACCCCACACACCATCCCCACGGCGATAGCATGTTGCCACATGCACCCAGCCACCCCACAGAGTGCATGCATACCCCGTCCCTTGTGCATAGTGTGCACAGCAGTGCAGCCCCACAGTGCACCCCAGGCTAGGCGCCAACACCAACACCCTGCACCTGTGACGTCACACCATGCAGAGTACACACATATGGATACAGACCTGTCCTGGGCATTGTGAGAGGTGTCTCACACCCATCACCCAGTACACCAGCAATGGCCACTGGGCGCAGTCTGGATACCACCATGGTCATGAGTGGGTCCTCCTCCCATTATTGTGTTGATTGTGGGCCACCATCAGTACACATCCTATTGCGTAGCTGTTGTGCCTCCTCCTCCTTCGCCCAGTGCAGCAGGTCACTCCAGCACTTGCGCACTGCTTCTGTCGTCCTGCCACGTCCTCCAACTGCATTCACCCCTGCCGTCACCTCTTCCCATGCCTGGTGCACCACCACATCCATGGCCTTGTGCTGCTGCATCACCTGCTCCCTCTCCTTCATACCATGCACCATGGTCTTCAGTTTCTCCTGGGAAAAGCAATGGGCACGAATGCATTCAGGCCATGCTGCACCATCTATGGGAGAGATGGAAAGGGACCTGTGTCACCAGCTGTGGTGGGCCTGTGGTGTATCGCGCATGTGCAACAGCATGTGCATGCCACCCCTTAGAGTGTCACAGGTCACATGGATGTGGCATTGGCCAACATGTGCATGTACGGCGCACACAGACACAGTGTGTTGCGGCCACCCCTGTGTGCACTGTGCCACTGTACGGCTGTCGGTCTCTGGACGGCATGCACTGGACCCACAAGGGCACCACCATCACCCATGGCTGACATGTGTACCCCAGGACGGGGCCACCCCAACGGCCACCACCTGGCACTGTACCATGCCCCCTAGGGGACATGAGCACTGCACACAGGGCATGGACACGGAGAATGGCACGTATACAATGGCAGGCTACCAGACACAGGCCACATGGTGCTGTTGACAGCACACTGCCGGGACCCTGTGACCCCTGGGCTGTAGCTGTGTACCACCATCAGAGCGTTTGCGACCCTCCATGTCCCACATCCAGGGTGACAACCAAGGGGCCATAGACCCCATGGCAGTGAACCACTGTTGCAGGGCACACCCACACTCCACGTTGGGGTTGCCCCACCCCTGCCTGGTACCCACAGTGTACAGGCAGTCCCGCATGATTCAGACTGAGGCAGGAGCACAGGCATGGTGCACAGGCTGATTTGCTGGACTGCCAGCCATATGGCTATGTGCACCATTACGCAGCACCATGCTTGCCTCTGGTCCTGCGGTTAGCGGACCTGTCCCCAGCCAGTACAGCTGTGGACTGCAGGTGTGCAGTGCATATGCCCTGACCCTGTGCTGCACCATTGCCATTCCAACAGTTCTTCAGCAGCTATACAGACCTGCCTCTCACTGCTGTGCCTCCTGTTGCATGGCTCCTTCAGTTGCGTATGTTCGTCTGCAGTATCTTCTGTATGCTGCATTCCCACAACACAACACTGGTGGAGCACTGCTTGCCCTTTTATAACCCAGCCAGGCAATCCAGCCTGCTATGCATGCAAATCATCAGATAATCAATCAATCAAATCTTTATTTATCCAGGTGAACATCGTTGTGCACAGCTCATTTGCAAGATGGACCTGGTAAGGTCAAGGTTCAATTTGCATAGATACAGAAAAAATATTCAATATACACACACTCTAAGATACTACATAGAATATTCAGTATACACACAGTCTAAGGATACATTCTAATCAGGGTATACATTAAATTCAGGTGTAGTGGTAATAAGGGGTGAGGGGAGCGGCGGGAAGTGGTGTGCCTGGCTGGTGGGGGAGGAGGAAGATGGTGGGGACCTATACTGTGGAACGGATAAACTGTGGGCCTTATGAAGAGGGTAAGAGGGCGGCACTGGGGGGTTTGTATAACAGGGGTATAGGGCTGTGATGTATGACAAGGGATTAAGGGGAGGCGGATGGAAAGGAGGGGTGCATGGAGTGTGAGGGGTGGTGACTCTTAGTAAAGGTGGATACCTTCCGTGAGTTGGCTATCTGGGGAGGGGAGATGGATAAGATTAGGAATACTCTACTGTTTGTGGAAACAATTACATTTTTCTTTGATAAGCCTCGAATACAGATATTTAAAGGATGTAAATGAGATGTATCTGTTCACTTTCAGGGTCTTCTGCATCGTATTCCATAAGGCAGATGAGACATAGCTGATAGCAGATCTACCATATCGAGAATTGAATTTGGGCACTTTAAGCATGATGAAGTTTAGACTTCTTAGGGCATATTTACTTGATGAGATTTGTGTGAAGCAGTCTGAGACGTAATTTGGTAGCATCTTTGATATTGCTCTATAAGTCCATAGTGTGGCATTCCTGTCTCTTCTAAATTGGAACGAGGTCCATCCAACTGCAGCATAAAGTGAGCAGTGGTGAGTGCTATGATATGCTATATATCTATATCTATATATATATATATATATATATATATTTGATATAATGATATGCTAATCACAGTGTTTGCACCATGCATGCATGCACAAGTACCCTCATTTGCATATGCCAGTTGAATATGAGCCTGGTTAGCGCCGGGCTAACAGCTTAGCACTGTGCAAACATCAGTGCCGGGCTATGGGGAGGATATTGACACACTGGCCCAGTAGCACAGCGCTATGTGGCATAGCGCAACCACCACACATGCCTGTGAGGCCCCAGGGCCACGGTAGCATCCAGGTATAGAACGACATAGCACTGCGCTAGCCCACACAGCGTGGTGCTATGTGCATGCGTGGTGTTGTGGCTCCAGGGTCAATGATGGGGTCATGCATGCACAGTGGGCCTGCTTCCAGGTAGCACTATGTCATGTGACAGAGTGGCGCTACTGCACTGATTGCTGGAGGGTCCTGGGTGTGGGTAAAGCTGTGCAGTGCAACAGGTGGCAGGGTATCTGTGCTGCATGGGCAATGCCAGGAAGTGGAAGACAGCGATCTGTGGTGCACCGGGACAGGCACTGGGGGGAGGTGGAGACTGCCAACCTTGTGCAGCTTGTACAGCAGTGGCACAGATGGCTGTTTAGGGAGGTCAGAGAGGGTGACCTCCATGGTGGCAGGTGTGGGTGTCCATCGCCAGGAGGCTCACAGAGTGGATGGGCATCCAGAAGGATGCTAAGAAGTGCTGACACAGGAACTCGGACCTGCGTCACTACCAGAGGGGCCAGCTGGAGGAGTTCAGACACATGGTGCATGAGGGCACTGTGCCGGTACCAGCTGAGTGCCTGTGCAAGTTGCACACATCCACAGCGTGTGTTGTAGTCTGCCTGTGTATGCCTGTGTGTGTGTGCATGCACTGGTGTGTGCACAGGGGTGCTGGTGTGCAGGGTGGTGGGCTGCATACGGCGCAGGTTGTGGGGCACATTGGGGGGCACAGTGGTCCAGGAGGGCATGGCCACCACATGTGCCAGGTGGCTGTTACGGTGGTGGCATTACATGCATGGGCATTATGGGCAGTAGGGCATGCTACAGGCCCATCCTGCAACCTTCACCGGTGTTGTGCAGCGGCACCAACGCATGGACACTGGACTGCCTACACAGGTGTGTGTGCCTCCAGCCACTGTGCCCATGTGCCCTGCACAGTTGCAACACTGGGCCCACATGCCCTGTGTGCCTGGTGCATGGTCAATGGGTCATGGGGTCCACTGTGTGGGTGTCCCCTGCATGCTATCACTATCCATGGGCTGCCCTGTGTGTACAGTGTCTTAGTGGTGGGTGTGTATCTTGCTGTTGTGATCACGGTTCTTGCTGTGCATTGCAGTAACGCTGCTTTTTCCCCTGTCCACTGTAGAGTGGACTGTGCAGCCCAGTGCAGGGAGAGGGGGCCTGGAGCAGTCCCAGGTGCCAACCAGAGGCAGACCCAGGGTGCCAGCCATGCAGCAGCGGGCCCAGGAGAGTAGCCCTGAGACTGGGGGCTTATTGCATGAGTACATCTCAGTCTTCATTTGTGTTGTGCTTCTGTAATGTGTTGTTCCTTCACTGGGCTGTCATTGACTGTGCTGGGGGTTTGGCCACCATGGTTATCATGCTATTGCTGCTGCTGCTTTCTGCTGTGTTGCGCAGTGCTGTTTCTTGGTGCTGGCAGATTCTGGATGTCTGGATGCCATGCCCTGTGCCGGGGGGGCAGTATGTGCCAGTGTCGGCATGCATAGCTGGCATTGCCGTGCTGTCCACATTCACCGCTGGCCATGTTTGGCTGGTCACCTGCTATGTGGGTGTTCTGGCTGCAGGACACCGCACACATTGCTGTACATGGGACATGTGTGGCAGCGTCTGTTGGTTCTCCCCTGCTGGTGTGTGTGCCCTGTGGGCTTGCAGCTCCTGCAGGTTGGTTCTGCCCCAGCATGGGTTGGCCATTGGATGCCCACCATGCCTGCAGTGCGCTGCCCCTGCACCCCTGTTATTTGCTGTTGCACTCTGCTGTCTGGTACATTGCTTTCTGACTGTGGGCAGCATGTCCCGATGTTAGGTATCCCATGTGCATGTTGTTGTGTGGCCCACACCCACCACCATTCGGGGGTCTGCCTGTGTGTCTGCACTTGCTCACTGTCTGCAGTGCTGGGGTGGGTGGTGCTGTCCTTGCCTTGGTGTTGTCGGGGCTTGCGTCTCAATGTGTGTAGGATTTCAGGTTGTTGTCTGTGTCTTCCAGGCCTTCCCTGTGGGCGATGGTCAGTTGTGCCTACCATTGTGTTCCTCGGCACCACATGGGCATGGCTGTTGGGGCATGCTTTCCATCCCTGTCTGGCATCCTGTGGCTGCAGTTTGCCTCCTGGCTGGTTTACCATACTCACATGCTCCCCATTCCTCTTGTAGGTTCACTCCAATCCTCATTGTGGGCTATGCGGCCAGAGGAGTCTGAGGGCAGCGAGGACCTCCTGCAGAAAAATCGTGCGCCAGCAACACGCACACTTATAGAGCAGCAGGCAGTGCTCATCGTTGAGACCTGGAGGGTGGACACTGTTCTTGAGGCACATCTGCCAGAACCTGCGAGCTCACAGCCATAACCTGCGGCAGCGCACCTTTGTTTACCCTGCACCCCCCACTTGGACTTTGCTTTCTGTTGCCACCCTTATCCCTCATTGTTTGTGTTCATATCCCCATCTCCGCCTGTGACTTTGCTTGGCTGATTTCCTCCACAGCTGTACATATGTTTATCTTTGTATTTACCTTTGTTGCTGTTGTTCATTTGTTGTCGTTTAGTCACCGTTGTAGTTTAGTGTGTAGCTGTAGTGGTAGCATAGTTTGTCGTAGGTTCTGCAGAGGTAGTTGTAGTGTTAGTCATAGTTGTAGGTCCTGTTCAAGTGTATATAGTGTTCTGTGTAGATTTCCTTTTGCATTTCTAGTCATTTTACGTTACATTGCTGTTTGGTTTGATTGTGTTGTTCACCTGTTGCATACCTGTTTCTGTTCCCTGCATCACTTGTATTATATATGCCTTTTTCATACTTGCACTGTGTCCCGTGCCTTTATTGTGTGCCTGCCATTTACTGCAGGTTTGTTCTGTACTTTGGTTCTGCTCATGGGTCCTGTCACACTCTGGCCTGTCCCCGGGAGGTGTGTGTGTATCGGTGTCTGGGCTCTGCACCACTGTCTGCTCTTGGGGTCGCTTTCCAGCCTGTGCTCCTTTGCCTGTGGTCCAGGGCCTGGCGGCTCCATCTGCACTGTGTACCTGTTGGTGTTTGCACTGCCTGCCTTGGGTGCTATATTCAGTGCTGTCTTATTTGCCATATTCAGTGCTGTGTTATTCCCGGGCTGTTTTTGTCCTGCACTCCTGGCCCTGTTTGCCCAGCTTCCTTTGCTTGCTATATTCAGCTGGTTTTGCTCTGGACTATTCCTTTTGAATATGGCTTGCATTTTGCTTCTGGCTAAGTTTGCATACTGGGCAGTGCTAATCTCAGTCAAGGGCAAAGCTTTGAATATCTGGCCCATAGTTTTCAAATGCCTGAGACCATGTGTCATTTGTTTCCATTCTGTAGAAGTAGAGCCATATAATTATGTCTTCCTATTGATGTTGTGTTGTCAGGTTAGAGCTACAATTTAGTAAGTGCTTTTTACCTGTTGACACTAGAATAGAATAGAATAGAATAGAATAGAATGTAGTGGTGATGTTTATTAAAGGTATCTTCTGACTATATCATGGACAAAGCTAATACTGGAATAAGGGCAGTAAAGCCTGTAATAAAGGTTTTAAACTCTATTCTAATCTGAGAACAACACTTACTTTTTTTGAACAGTCCCAAAATATGTGATAATGATATGCTGCGCTTATTCCACACCTGTCACCAACAAGCCTCAGTAACTCATTTATCATATTTGGTTGTGATTAAGGACATTTTAAAGAACCTTGCAGCTGAGTTCCAGGCAAATTCCTGCCATTGAAAGGAAAGCAAAATTGTCTGCTGCATCATAAGTGCTAGTTCCCAATCCCCAAAACTAAATAATTCCCCAATTTCTGCTTCCCATTTCTTCTGACTGCATCTTTGGTGAGTAAGTGTGGGGTTCTGATTACTTCATATCCCAAGGACATAAAATGGGACTTAATTCCTTGCATTATGGTAATATGCTATACAACTGTCAGGTGATGGCTAATCTCCAATACTGAGTGTAATTCCAGTGTCATGACTATGGAATGTGTGACCTGTAGATATCTATAAAGATCTGAATTAGGCAGTGAAAAATGTTGTTTTAATTAAGCAAATATAAGCAGAGTATTTCCTTCATAAAATGCAAATAGAGAGACTAGACCATTACTTTCCCAGTGACGAAATTTAATGTCCACTCAAGATGAGAAGAAAGTATTGTCATATAGTAATGTTTGTAATTCTTTTCATTCCAGTCTAAGATACTTGTTACACCTTAGTTGACCCCAGATTAGTAGCAGCATTCTAGATAAAAGACAGTTCATGATCAATTGTGGTGGTAACTGTGAGTAAGACATCAATGCGCGAGGGACTGAGACATTGAACTGCTGCAATTCTACAGTCTTCCAAATAGCTTGATATCCTTCATCTAACCAACAACTAACATGCCGTAGTTAGGCAACCTGGAAGTAAGCTGTAAGGACAGGGAGAGCCAGGCCCCCTTTACTTTTTGACAATTATAATTTTTTATATGCTATTCTTGGGTGAGAGGCATTCCAAATAAAGTGGGAAATATATTTATCCCACTTACTGAAGTTCACTGAAGTGGGAGCCACAGGGAGTGTCTGAAACAGAGATGGTGGCCTGGTTAAAATTTTCATATGAATGATTCTGTTTTACTAACCAGTGGAAGTGGAGGCAGCTGCACCGAGCTAGGTCACCAATAATAAATCTTATTGACGGCATGTAATTCAGATCTGCTAGCCTCTGTAATTTATTTTGTATTATTATGGCTAAGTATTTTATTTGTGGCTTAGAAAATGGGCAAAATACTATCAGCTCTCTGATTGGCTGAGAGATTAAACAGGGAGGTACATTAAGTTATGATAGATGCCCGCTTTGAAAGAAGTACCAATTCAAGGTGCCCCATTACCTAAGAATCTCCTTGGGCACTCCGAACTGGCATAGTGACCAGCTGCCATTTTTTTGCCCTCGCTAGATCACCTAGATGTCGGTCAGTCCATAGCATCTCATGCACCGCCTTCCCCCACCTGCTGTCCCAGTGTACAGGTTAAAAAAATCAGTTTAAAATATTTCTAGAGCCGATGACGCTCTCTCTCTCTCTCTCTCCTTCCTACTCTGGCCAGCCGCCCGGCTACCCTCTCGCTCACTTCTGAAAGTTATGCTGCCCCCTCATCAGCCAGTCAGTCAAGTGCCCCCCCAGTCTGCCTTTCCTTTTTAAGAATTTCAAAGTAACAGCCACAAATAAAAAAAAGGACAACAAAATAGAAGCCGTCAGACTAATCGGCTTCACATAACCACCCGATGTCACTGCAATGTTTTACATGTGGCGCGAGACACCTCACAGCAGTTAAACGCAGAATTGCTGCTTCCCGGACCTCCCAAGATTACAAAAGCACTAACAAAACCTAAAGTGTTTAGATTTACTCAATGGTCACCACTCGAAAACCTTTTCCTATATTCAAATGTTACCAGGGTGCACAGATAACCGCAGCTGCAGATTGGCCACTTCATAAAAATGGATTTCCTTGATCAAATAAAGGTGAAACAAAAAACTCTAGAGTGTCTCTTGACTTCTGCTGTTAGAAGTGTGTGTGTGTGGGGGGGCAGCAGATGATTGCCAGCACTGTTTCATGCCTGTCTCAATGACAAGCAAACACATGGGGGCGCAATGTGTGTGTGTGACCATGAAAAATACAGGCGGAGGAACTATTTTATTAAAAAACTCAGTTTGAACTAGTTTTGAAAGGACATTTTTTAATTAAGCATTTTTTTTCACGGTGCCCATTTTCTAAGCGCAATAATACCCTCCAGGGTGGGCGGTATGGGCAATACTGGACCTTCCAGGGGCTATAAGGCCTTCCGCCTGTGGCGTCGGGCCTCATTGTATGCCCTGGGTGGTCGGTGGCCACTAATGCATACCCTGTTAGCATCTTATTCCATTTAAATGTATGTCTCTAACTTGTGTATTGAGGGAGTCATAGGCAATATGCAGAACTGCAGTCTTGTCCTGATTTATTTTATACTCAGAGTGTGTTCTATACCTCTCCAACTCAGACCACAAGTGTAGTAGCAATTGGTTTGGGTTTGTTAAAAATATCAGATTGTTGTCCACATAGAAAGACAATTTATGTGAGTCTCAATGTAAATCTAATCCTATGATAGAATCTTGAACATAGGGTTCCACGAACAGTATAAGGCAAACAAATGGGAGGACAATGGACATCCCTGCTTTGTCCCTCATAGTGAGGAAGCTCTGGAGTACATGCTGCCATTAGCTCTTACCATAGTCTGGGGGTTCATGTATAAGATCTGTATTACTAAGATGATTGGAGAGAATCCAAATTTATACATGGTGTAAAGTCAAAATTTACAAGAGTCCCTGTCAAAGGCTCTTTCAGCATCCAGGTTCCACAGCAGAGTAGGCTGCCAAAACTGGATGTGTGTTGTTATAACAATGATGTAGGTTTTATATTGTCTTGGGTTTGCCATGTTGCTTTAAATCTCATCTGGTCATAGTTAACTAAAGTTGGTAGAATTCCTTTTAACCTTTTTTCTAAAACAGTTGAGAACAGTTTATAATCAATATTTAAAGTGGAAATTGGCTGATAAGACTCATGTTTAGCACTGTCTTTTTTAAGGCTTCAAGATCACAAAAATTGTTGCATAAGACCATGATTCTGGGTGTGTGGGGTCGTCATCTGAGCCAAGACATTTTCCAGATTTTAAGAAAGAATGAATTGCTGTAACCTCCACTTGATAAACAGAAGTAGTTCAGGTGTTAATGTTGACAGCTTCCAGGGTCTAATGAATTTGGCATAGCTCTCAGATTTCAGCTCTGGGTCTTGGGAGTATAGTGTAGTGCAGCATAGTAATTTCTCAGCACAGACAAAATTTGAGGGGTTTTAGACACTTGACTACAAGTGTTCAGGTCATAGAGTTTTAATATGGTAGCCTTCCGTTGCTACTGGTGCAATTTGAAAGCTAACATTTTGGAATCACATGCACCCCCTTCATAAAACCATTGGTGTAAGTATTGAAGTGATTTTTCTGTTTCATAGGATAAAAATTCTTATATTTCAGTTTGTATTTGCTTGATATAGGGTAGCATCCCCTTGCTGATGTGCCAGTTGAAGAAATTTCAGGTTTTCAGTAACCTGTTTCACACGCTTCTCCCTTTGCTAATGCTTCTTAGAGGAATAAGCAATGACCTCATCCAAATTACCACTTCCAAGGTATTCCATAATGTAGTGGGGTTAATAGAGGGAATGATATTTTAGAGTAGAATGTCTAGAATTTTCTCTCTAACCATAGCAACAAATTGCATGTCATTTAGAAGACTGGTATTAAATCTCCAAAGGAAGTGACGGGGCCTGTCCTAAAATCTAAATGGACAGTAAGTGGAGCCCAGCCTAAAAGCAAAATTTGACCGATTTCACATCACAAGACTCTAGCTAAGTGAGGGGATAAGATAAACACTTATCTAATATCAAGTATATCTGATGAAAATGAGAATAGAAAGTACATGCCTTATCCCAATGGTGTAGCTGTCTCTAAACTTCAATGGCTCATGATTCCCCTAGCAACCCTTCAGAATGCTGCTGAGTCGTAGTTAGCTTTTGTGGGTGTGAACTCATTGTATCTTTGGAAGGATCTATTCACATGTTGAAGTCCCCCCATCAGTAAATACTCTTCTGAAGATAAACTATGTAATTAATTGCTAACTAGAGGAAGAATTTTGGGGGCTTGCAGGTAGCCTAAAGGTTAAATGAGCTTGGTACAACCAGCAGACTAGGGTTTGATTCTCACAGCCTCTACCTACATACTGTGCGACTAGTCATTTAACTACCCCAGTGCTCCTGGATCACCGATGAAAAAGGCACTTGTGCCTAGTGGGCCTTACCTGGTTACCAAAAGAATAAACAAAAAGAATCAGCCCCTCGGGAGATATATAAATTTGTTTATATAAATTTGCTGGGTGATCAGATTACCTGTCAGAGTGCCTACCACTATTGCCAAATGTTCCTATGTCAGCGCAGGCTAATTACGCTGAAAAGGAGGAATTCTGGAGAAATAAACTTGACGCTGCATAGCAGCACCTCCAAAGATATGAGGAGGCAATTGCCTCTGAAAACCCCAATATTGGATTACATGTGGCTAAAAGAATGGTGGATGTCCACTTGGCAGACACCAAACACTTGATTGTAAATGATGCGCTCTTGCTGTTCTGGAGGTTCAAAGTTAGTGATCGGCCGACATCGGCATCAGTAACTATAAAGTACCTGAGCTTCCCCCACCCCGTGTCAGTGGTGAATGGGTCTTCAGTGCAGAAGGGCCCTTCATATCTGACAAATGTATTAACCTCTCTCCCAGGAATGTTGGCATGTTAACATTCATAAAAAGGAATTTGCATATCAGTTAAGCAACTAAACAGCAGTAGTCACAACAACCAAAGAGGATGATTCTGAGGGCATGTCCTCAACAGCTGCATTAGAGGTTGAAGACAGTCACAGAGGTTGAATTCCACATGGAGAAAAGCCTTTGCTGAAAGTTGAGGAAGGTGGCTTTATCATCCCAGATAAGGATGATGCCTCAAGAAGGAAAAACACCATCACACTCATACTGTTTCACTGGCACATTGACATGAACATTTACTGCAACACAACTTTATTAATATTTTTGTAGAGTATGTTATGTGACTTTCAATGCTTTTCCACCTGTTTACTTATTTATAGTTCATGTCACAATCTCACAGCAGTGAAGGTTTTCTTGGTCTGTCACAGTTTACGTTACATTGTCTTTCTCCCTCACTATCTCCCCTCTCTCTCTCTCTCTCTCTCTCTCTCTCCAGTCTCTCACAAACATGCACACACACACACACACACACACATATACACACACGCACGCATGTGCACACACACACACGCACACACACACACACACACACACACACACACACAAGACAAAAACTCCCATATGAGATTCTCTCTGTGACAGAACGTTGCTAACTATTCTGGACTGCATTGGCAATAAGGTTGTACTGTCTAAGTGAGCTGGAACCTGCCTGCAAAAAGATTGTTGTAATACTGTTTTGTATCTGCCTGGTTTGTAACATTCATTTCAGTTTCTCACTGTCTTTGTTTCATATTAATTAGATGTGTATAGGTTTGTGGTATGGTCTTCAATCTGGACTGGTGGTGTGATTGAGCATGATGTGATGTTAAAATTTAATTGTGCTGTCATGTGCTGCCCATGCAGCCTGCAATGATATTGTTCAAAACTTTTGTTTTCACAGAGTAGTCTCTCTCATTCCTGTTTTTCTCATTCAGTTTACCTCACAATGGTGTTCTCACCTGTGCCTGTTGGTGGGGTGTGAATGGTACAATACAGACTGTCTGAAACCTTACACTCTCTTCATTGTATGAGGCAGTATGAGGCAAATTGCTGGTTTCTCTGAAGCCTCGGCAAAAAGAAAATGCAGTTTGCTATCTTCTCTACTGTTATTTTCTCAGTCAAGCAGCAACATCTGTTCATTTTACGTAAGTAAGAGATCATCATCAACATCCTCTGTGCAGCTCAAAACGCGAACAGAAACAACCTATAGACCATGTGAGGGTACAAAGTCAGAGAGACTGAGAGAAATTTACAAATAAAAAGAAAAGGAGGCTACAGAGCAGAACCTAGAATTTGGAACTCATTAACAAATTGACTGATGAGAAGGAAAAGTAATTTAGGAAACATAGCTTTGAGTTCATGCATAGATCCTGGCTCCTGAGGAAGCCCAGTGGGTGAAACACTAGGTATTCCAGGGGCTTATGGCAGTGTAAAGAGAGTTGAAAATAAAACTTTAGCTTGAAAGGTGGAATTTGGGCTGGCTTCTGTCTTATTTCATTTGGAACTGGTGGCCAACATAACAACATACATTGCAGTCATGCAGCAGTCTGGCAATAATACCAGAGGAAGGCAGTGACTCCAGCTGATTCAGCTGGTGGTAGTGGTAGTGGGGTGGGATTGGGAACATTAGTTGCAAAAGGCAAGCACAAGTGACATGTGTTTTCCTCATAGCATATCCATCACAAAAAAAAGATGCTGCAACAGTATTCTGAACAAGATGCTTGCTCCCTCTGACCCCTGCCTCTGCCGTGCCACTGCCTGTGAAATAATCATGCTTTCCTCACAGCGTGTCCATCACTGATGCTGCAAGAGTAATCTGAACAAAAAATGCTGCTTCCTTTTGACCTCTGGCTCCACCATGCCACTGCATTTGAAATATCATGTTTTCCTCACAACACGTCCATCACTAAAGATACCGTAACAGCAATCCAAACAAGATCTGTGTTTCCTCCTGTCCTCTGCCTCCTTTGTGCCACTGCTGTGAAAATGTTGTGCTTTCCCAGCAGTATGTCCATCACTAAAATGCCCCAAGAATAATCAGAATAAAATACCTGCTTCCTTTTGACCACCGCTGTGCCTTTGCCTGTGAATTTAATGCCTGATGAATGATGCTTCATCTTTCTCTAATGATGCAAAATTATACCAGTCATACTAGGCAATGCCTCCTCTACTATGATACAAGTAAAATATTTAATTTCTTTCTTTCTTTCTTTCTTTCTTTCTTTCTTTCCCAGGAAATTTCCACTGATGCTGAAATAAGGGAGAAAAAACAAGAAGGAATCATTGTCATGTGGTATAATGTTCCATTTTTTGTGTTTCGTGATTTTTTTTCCCACTACATCTTGCAGTTTAAACCCATGCGGTCCCTGCAGCTCTCTCACCTCATCTACTCTTTGGACTGTGTGTCCCAGGGCAATGTCACCTCTAGTATATGGTAATTAATACATATAAACATTTAATGTTTTTCTTTCTTTATGGTTCTTTTCTGTGCTTAGTAAGTAAGAGAAAGTAATGGGAAATATACAGAAGGAATTGTATGATGTTTCATGTTGAGTTTTTGAATGATTAATTTTTTTACATAATGTCTTCACAGATCTGTCAAACTATGACTGACAATGGCAAAACTCCAGCTAATTGGAATTTTCTTGAGGGAGCTCGTAATGAGAACAGTAACGACTGCTGGACCATGTGTACATTTTTATTTAAATTAAATAATATACCCCATTTACCGTCTCCAAACTTACACTTCTTAACTGTATACATGCTAGTGAGAAAATTGAACCTGGAGTAATTCAAGAAACCTACTTCAAAGGGGAAAATAAATGACTAAACATCTTATCAGGGTTTATACTTAATGGATTGATAAAACTAAAAGGGGAGGGCAAGGGGAAAGAGAACATGTTCTTCCCTTGAAAGAAAGTTTTTATTTGTCTTGATAGGTGCGTTAAGAATTCAAATAATTGGTGCATCTGTGTCTGTCACTCATTTCATATTCCTCCAAGCATTTTGCAAAGAATCTCCTAGTCATGGACTTAATTTCAGAATGATACAGGTTTTGTAGCTCTATGGCGATCTTCTGGATCAATTCTATATCAGAAATAAACTTTTATTGGAGCGTGAAAAGGAAAAGTCTCCTGGCATTCCAGATATACCATTTAATTACTAGTATGACCACATGCATTGTATTTGTTTGCCATCTATTCCCATAGCCAGTGTAATGTGCCATAAGTGCTTCATATGTTATTGATTTAAACCAGGGTGATTTCCAGGTTGCAGTAAATTATATCCAAAAGTTACTGATGTAAGAACACATTAAAAAAAAAAGTGTTCTCTGGTTTTTAACTGTTGAATGCACTGTGGTCTGATGCATATCCTCTCTTTTACCTGTTTATGCTTCTGGTTAGCTTTTATGTTGATCCTGTCATGGCAACTTAGCCAGTGGAAATCCCACATTCTGGCTGGGATTCTATGTTCTTTTAATAATTTAAGCAGTGTGGATTGATGCTGTGGGGGACAACACGGGAAGGTTTCAGCTTCCTGAAAGTGAGTTCTTAAAACCCAGTTGTGTATCTCTTTCCTATGTTTTGTGAGTACCATCTGACTAGTGATTTGCCAGGATTTTATCTTTGTAAATGTTTCCTTGACACAGCTTGGGGCATTCATAGACCTACAAAGGGGGACACGATTTCCGCTTCCCATTGTCTGAACCAGGTTTCACATGAGGGAAATATGAGTGAAATCCACTAATGACCAGTAAATGCTAGTACTGATCTGAAGTTGGTTTGTATAAATATACCACAGAAAAACAGTACCAGATAGGCTTACCACCTGTCCTGATTTTTGCAGGACAGTCCTTATTGGGGCAGCTGTGTCCTGCAAAAAAAAAAAGAAAAATACTAAATGTCCTGATTTTAGAGTAGAAAACATATTTTCTGAATTTCCATTAAATGTTGCAGAAAACGACAATACTTTAACTAAAACACCTTAAAATGATAAGAAACAATGGAAACAACTAGGAAACTACTGCACTTAGCCTTAATTCTGATTATATAGAGAAAACAAGTCTGTTGCATTGGTCGAGGTTACGTACTGTCCTGCGAAAAATCATGTTTCAGTAAGAAATGCCCCACTTTGGGCTTCTAAAAAGGTGATAACCCTAGTACCAGATTGATCATGCCTAGTCCTCCCTGACTTACTGGCAGGTATGTCATATTTCTTTTAATGGGGTTCAACCTACTGTCCCATACTGCTTGAAAGAAGATACTAAGTAGTGAAGTTTCTAGTAGCCGTGGCAGGGAAAATATATAGCTGATGTTTAAAAAGATTGATAATAGATATGTTTTTATAAAATAGATTTGTTTTTGCTTACTGATTTGATTTTTATTCCATTGTGACACTAGAGCTTTACCTTGCTGCAACTTTGGCTCCCAGTTTAGCCTATCAGAATTTACTTGCCCATATATAATACTTAGGATCAGGATTAGTTCTGTAGTTAATATAATACCTGCAACAGCTTGTGGGCAAGGTTCCTTGTGTCCTAAAAAACTCCCTGTACATTTCGCTGTGCTTAAGCTAGTTCCTAAACACATGTTGCATATGTGGCAGATTTCCATTGCTTCCTCGGCTGACTGTCTGTCTGCTACTAGAATGCACAGGTCATCTGCATATGTTATAGCTTTACTTGTTATAATATTGTTCTGTGTATTTATGGGATGTAAATTAGGGGACGAGTTAAGTACTTACAATGGATGATCAATGCAGAATGCATATAGCAAGCGACTGAGGGGGCATCCCTGTCTGACACATTTCTGAACTGGCACCATGGGGCCTTTCCAGCCTCTCACTTTTGGGGTAACAGTGGTACTTTTATACATGCATTGCATCCATCCAATGAATTTCTGCAGTACACCATATTTTTGCAGTGTGGCCCATAAAAAATCATGACTAACGGAGTTGAGCACTTTTTGCTGATCTAATGATAAAACTGTTCTTATTGCTTTATTGCTGCTGCCCTGTTCAAACAGTTCTCATAGTAGTAGGAGATGTTCTATAGTGGACCTGCCTGGTATTGAACAAGTTTGCTCTGATGATATTAGTGTCTTAGACACTAATAATCTAGAGTTTATTATTTTCACCAAAATTTTAAAATCAATGTTAAGGAGGCATATGAGTCTCCAGGTGTTACTATCCTGTGTATTACCTTTTTTATATAAATAGATCAATAAACCACTAGCCATTCTAAGTGAAAGATTGCCTGTAGTTAATACATTTGTGAAAATGGTTGTCAGTACTGATGATAAGGTTGGGATGAAAACTTTATATAATTCACTAGTTAAACCATCTATACCTGGAGCTTTATCTGTTACCAGTGATTTTATAGCATGTTTAACTTCCTGTGGGGTAATATCACCTATTAGTTGATCTTCAAGGTCTCCGGGGAACTCCATATCTGTGACTAAATCCAAAAAAGCTTTTAGTGAGTCATGTTCAATATAGACTGGCCTTTCCACCCCACCTTGATGCACAAGGTGGGGTGGAAAGGATGAGAAGGGACTTGGCAAGGTAAGAGGAATGGTCACATGTATGGCAGTTTAGATTTAATGCTAAGAAGTGCAAGGTAATGCACCTGGAAAACAAAAACCCAGGGGAAGAGTACACAATGGGGGGTGAGATACTAACAACAACAAAAATAGAAAGGGACCTGGGGGTAGTCATATCAGATGACTTAAAGGTGGGAAAGCAATGTGAGAGGGCAGTAAGGAGGGCTGGGGGGATACTGGGATGCATAGGGAGAGGCATCACCAGTAGAAAACAGGAAGTTGTTATCCCTCTGTACAGACAGCTGGTGAGACCCCATCCGGAGTACTGTGTGCAGTTCTGGAGACCCAGTCTCCACAAGGACATACTGTAGACAAGATGGAAGCTGTCCAGAGGAGGGCAACTAAAATGGTGCAGGGTCTGCACCGGAAGACATATGAAGAGAGACTTAAGGAGTTTAATATGTATAGCCTCGAGGAAAGGAGGGAGAGGGGGGACATGATAGAAACTTTCAAGTACCTCAAGGGAATCAGCAAAGTCCAAGAGGGTAGCATCTTTCAAAAAAAATAGGTGTGCAAGAACAAGGGGGCACAATTTGAAGATGGGGGGGTGGCTCAGAGGTAATGTAAGGAAGTATTTTTTCACAGAGAGGGTTGTGGATGCATGGAATGGCCTTTCGGAGGAGGTTGTGGAGTCAAAAACAGTGGTTGAATTCAAGCATGCATGGGACAGCCATAAGGCAATTCTACAGGGTGGCGGTAGAAAGAAGTAGGTTGCTGGTTAACTAGGATCTGCAGCTTATCCATTAGGTAGGGAAATGGGCAGACTGGGTTGGCCAAGCGGTCCTTATCTGCCATCAAATTCTATGTTTCTATGTTTCTAAGTTGTGCAATATGCTGTGTTACTATCTGTAGAATATTTTTGTGCCAGAATATAGGACATTGTCTTGATTTAATAAGCTGTCCATATTTTTGTGTTGGTTCCTGCTATTACACCCTTCGTATGGACAAATGTTTCCTTTTTTTCTTGTGTCCCAAACTTTTGATGATATTGTAGCCCTTGTGCTTGTTGAATATGAAATTGCATCATCTGCTGTTTAATTTGCTGAATCTGGGGGGGGGTGAAGTTTTGTTTAGTAGTGTGTGACAAAGTTAAGAGTTTTTGCAGTTGATGCCTGTTTTGTAAATAAAATATATATTTATCAGTTTGAGTTGTTTTACTGTGATTCTGTAGCAAGGTAGTATTATCTGTGATGATATCCTCCCACCAAGCTACCAGGTACTCATACATTACCATTACAGTTTTGCTGGCCTCTAAAAAAATACTGTATAATTTGTTGTGTATCAGGTTGTTCCAGTAAGGAAGAGTTCAGCTTCCAACTACCAGGCCCATGTGGGTGTGTTGACATATTGATTAACTGGATGTGTAGGATGTTGTGGTCAGAAAATTCTACTGTTAAAATTTGAGCTTTATGAATTTGTAGAGTGGAGGAGATAAAAAATAATCAATTCTTGTGGCTAGTGACCTTTTGTGGAAAGTGGAATCTGGTTTTCCTGTAGCTGAGAGATAATCATCTATGAGATTTGTGTTAATTAGCATGTTTTTCAGAAAGGCCATATCACAATTAATTTTCTTGGTAATCGTTGCTTTGCCTCTGTCAGTTAAATTTAGTCCGCAGTTAAAGTCGCTTCCTAGCACAACATTTTGTGCAGAATATAAATATGGTTGTATTAACTGGAAAAGTTCAATCCATTCAGTTTTACTTTGCCCCATATATATATTAATCAGTCGAAATAACACATTTTTTTTCACATCTAGTACCAATGCCCTTCCAGGTGATAAATCTACTAGTTTGATGAGCTGAAATTCAAAATTTTTAAACAATACAGCAACCCCTGAACAAGCATCTGGTCCTATGGACCAATAAGAAGGACCTGTCTGCCAATGTCCGATAGCTTGCTTTAAGTCAGCAGTGGTATGTAACCTTGTGTCTTGCAGAAAAATGTACCTGTAGAAAGGGACTGTAACTAAGAATACACAGCTAATTGATTCCTGTTGCTTTTGATACTATTAATATTACTAGTGAATAGTGGGATGGTGGATTCCATTGGTTAACAGAAAGGGAAAATAGCTGTTCCTTACAGTATACCTCATGGAAGTTTCTTAGCTGACTTTCCTGTCACTCTAGTATGTTTTTGCTTGCTCTTAGCTTTCTAGGGCAGAGGGGTTTCAGTGACAGAATTTTCTTCCGAGGGGAGAGGGTCTTCTATTTCTGACCCAAAATCAGGTAGTGAGGATCATACTGATGAGTCATCAGACTCATTCCCTGATGTACCTTCTTTTTCTGCTAGCACTACAAACCTATTAGTTGGGATTAGGTCAGTAGTTTTAAGGAGTTTAGGTATCGGCTGCTGCCATGTTTGCCTGCATCTAGTAGCTCTTTGCTCTCAGGCTGGCTTGGGGGGAGCATGTCCTCTGCCATATGTGTGTGTGTGTGTTGGTGGGGGGGGGGGTTCTGCTTGCTCTGACATTACTATCTCAGTTCTAACTATATCTTCCAATGGTGACATGTCTGGATGTTGTGCTTTCTGCCTTAGAACTGGTGCCTGTGGAGCAGAATTGGGCCTAGAGGTGGTAGCATCTGTCTTAGCCTTTGCCCTTTGGGTTATGGCTGCTAGCAATCTCTGCTCTTCATTATCTGTCTGTTCAGGCTGGTTATGGGCAGCACTAAGACAGGTGTGGTAAGTATGACCCTTTTGTATCGCATTAGTTGCATAACTGATCATTTCTACAGTGACTTGCCATATGCCCCAATTCATTACAGTTGGTACATTTAAGTCTATCACACAAACTACTTAAAGGGGAAGTAAACATTGCAGGGCTCACTCAAATTGTGAAAGTGCAAGACAAGACCATTCAAACGAGGCACTAGGCTTAGCTGTAGGTTTCAGGAGTCCTGAGATATGAATATCAAATTATCTGTAAATAAAAGCAAAGCAGCAGCCATTTCATGTAATCTTAAAACAGGAAGTGGTGTCACTGAGGGGCCAGCTCTATGTTATTAATTACAACTTGCCCCTCAATGATATCACTTTCTGTCTCAGGCATACCTCTCAACCTCCTACCTCATAAATCAGGGACAAGGCTTAAAAAAATCAGTGACAAAGGACGAAAATCAGGGACACATCTTCAAAATTAGAGATATCCACCCAGAAAACTGGTAGAATATGGGGCTTAGTGCAAAATGCATTTTCTAAAGAAGAACAAGTCTGTAACTTTAATACTTGACATTGTTTTGTGCTTACAGTCCCCACTGTTTAGCCACAAAAACACAAATTTTAGGAGGGACAGAGTAAAATTTTGAGGCAAAATCAGGGACATCCCTGAAAATCAGGGACACTTGAGAGGTATGGTCTCAGGATTCCATGAAATGGCTGCTGCCTTGTTTTGATTTACAGAGTATTTAGATATTCATATCTCAGGACTCTTGACACCCACAAGGAAGTTTCATAATTCATTTGAAATATATTTTTATGGACTTTCACAATTTGAAAGACCGCTGCAATGTTTACTTCCTCTTTAAATGACTGGTAGATCCAACCGGTAATAAGTCTTAGGCTGCCCAGTGTAGAACAACACTCTCCTGTCCCTCCCAAGCAAAATACAGTTAGGTAAATGTTGTAGCCCAGCATCAATAGTATTCAAGATCACTTTCACTTTCCGCCCCCCAGTCTATATGTGGTCTTCATCAAAAATTGCTTCTGGGTTGCCTTGCATGATGCAGCATTGTTTTAGCCAGTATTTGAGGTCTGTTACGCTGACCCCCTCATTCCTAAAAAGTACAGTGATGGTACGATGTGCTGGTTTAGTTAAGGAAACCATCTCAAAGGGAATCCATAATGGTGATGCTTTTAGTGAGTGGTATGGGGTCCAGAATTTTGCAAACCACTTCCTAACTTTAAATTGATATAGAAGATGGTTTCCCCAGACACATGGATTAGTGCATATAATTCAGCTGCTGTAAAGTGCATGGTGCCTTTTAGGAGAGTCCTGGCCACATAGACCCAGTATGGAAATTTCTTGAGCCATCCTTTTTAGGTCAATCTGATGGCATTATGTTGTTTTGTTGGAAAGACTGGTGCCCAAAAAAAGGAAGCATATGATCTGGGGTTACAATTGTTATTAGCCCTGGTGTGTTTTTGTTCATTAGTATTATGAGGGACTGTTCCTGGGCCTTGCTCAGATGTAGATGGTTCTGGTGTTACGGGTTGTTCTGACCCCTTAGATTGAGTGCCTGTGATACTGTCAGTTTGGGGAAGGGGGGTATGTCATGCAATAATATTATTTGTGGGTTCTGTGTAAGTTCCAGCTCTTCAGGTATATGCACGGGTGAAGTTGTTATTGAAATAGGGTTGGAGTCCAGTGCATCCATAGTTGCACCCCAGTCCATTCTCTCCTGCACTGCTATGGGATTTACCACCTCTGATGTGTTGAAAACAAGCCCATCTGTTCTAATGGGCATTCTGTCCCGATATCCAGCCCCCTGCTGTTTTTTTGGCAGCCAGTTGATGTTAGTGCTGAGTCGACAGACCATTCATTTGCTATTTTTCCCTTACTGACAGATATTGTCTTAGATGTGGGGTCTTGTCTTAGGCCAGGCACTTCCTTGCCTGTTCTTGCCATTCCCGGTGAGACCCCTGCATTTAAATTAGCTGTGTTGCCTGAAAAAACAAACAGTTTAGCAGTTTTAGTACTTGCCAATAATTCTGCAACAGGTTGCTGTTCTGAAGCCTTGTCTCTATCCGAGTTCTCCCTATTCTCCAGTTTGGAGATCAGTTTACTTGCCCAAAGTGGACCCCCAATTCAAATAACACACCACACTGTTTCTTGGTATAAAAAAGGGCCGCAGCTCTCTTTACTTAATCAAAAATTGTTTACATTACATGGTACACTTAGCATTTATAAAAGCCTAATATGTACATCGCAATTTACAGATATGCACTTTACAATATATCCTATATACATACAACACTATACAGAACATTGTTTAACATATGTACATTAAGTATCCCATCCCGTAAGACCCCTTGGGCAGCCATAATTCATGTATTGCTGAAACCCTGGCTCCTTCATCTGCTTGTTTGAGGGGAACTGTGGCCCTTTAGTAGAACAGATCCATTGAGGGCCGTGCCTTTCCGCAAGACAGATCCCCCCATCTTACCCAAATTTAGGGCCTCCTAGACCCTTGACGAGGAACATGCCCATCAGGGCTGCACTCCCCATCTCAGAATCTTGGATTCCAGCATTTTGGTGCACGCCCCAGCCTGGGTGCCTTCCTTTCCCAATCTTCTGAGGCATACCCATCCTAGGGTCGTGCCTCTCCCCGGTGACACCCTATCGCAGCTCTTCTTACGTCTGGAGCCTCTTACCCAGGGTCAGCCATGAATTACCACCGCCTCTTGTTCTCTATATCAGTTCTCAACTAGGTTTTTACTAGAGCCATGACAGAGCTCTTGCTATGGCCTGGAAGTTTTTGGGTGGGAGGGTGGGAAAACTTCTTGTTGAGGAGCTGTTCCAGGAGGGCGAGATCCCCTGGTACCACTCCTTAAGAACCCCTACCATGACCCTCCCTGTAGGGGCCATCTGGGCCAGCCCTCTCCGAGGAGATCCTCAGATTGGGCCACTTGTCTGTATCCGAGTTCTCCCTATTCTCCAGTTTGAAGATCAGTTTACTTGTCTGTTTAGATGTTGCCATGTTTACTGCTGAGCCAGAGGTAGGCAGCTGGGCCTCTGCAGCTGGTGGGCCCCTTACCAAAGCAATGCTTTGATGCACGATCTTTGCCACAATAGCATTCTTTAACTCCTATTGTCTGTTCTTAAATCATAGCTCCTCTTCTTTCAGGGTTGCAAACAGTTCCTCCATGTCTTCGGTACAAAACTGCCTTTCGGTTGGGGGAGCCTGTTTTTTTTTTCTTCACTTTCCTTGCACAATCCTTCCTTTGGTTGAGAGACAATTATTTTGCTGGATATATCTGTGATCGATTCCTGCATGCCCAGGGCATCAAAAAAACAGTTCAGTCTCCATTGCTATGTTGGCAGAGGCAGAGACTAGCTCCTCTGCTGCCTGCATGTTCGTTCCTTCCTAAGGATCTCCAACAGTGGCCATTCTATCGGCCAAGGATTGCCCTACAGGTGAGTAGAGGGGAATTTTTTATTTTCATAACAAAATATAGTCATACATAATATTAAATCATACAAAATAAACAACATACATATGGAGTACACATACAAAAATACAGGGTACAATTGAAAAACAACATATTAAATCCTTTAGTCATTAATAATACCACCTACAGCTTAATCTGGTTCAATGCCAGTTGGTTTCCATCTGTATCCCCCTATCCCCGGGACAAGGCTGAATATTGTTAAAATTCCTAGTCCTCTTTTCCCAGTCAACAAAATTAAATAAATAAATAGAGTAGGAACTCAGCAGCAGCGTCTACCTCTGGTCTGTCCCCCACCCCCACCCCACCCCCATGATAGCCATTGCTGCTGGATGAAATTAAGAAAGAAAAAAACAACATTTTAAGTATAAAAATAACTTAATAAGAGCAAAAAAATAACCACACTTCCCCAGAAACAATGGGGGAGACAAATAGTAGAATAACACACTTTGCAAAGTTTGAAAACAAACTGCTTTTGATTTTGATCTCACAGCCACAGAGAGAGAGAAAACTAGCCACACCACAAAACTGCCTAGAACTGCATATGAACGGAGCCTACTCTGTGTGTAAATGAAGTTCCTGTACCATGTAACAGACTTAAACCACAGCCTCTGTAGTCTAACAGTATGTTGTTTACTACTAGCCTTGTTTTGGATCTCATTGCTCTAACTTCATGTGAATTTTGTCCATGAAGTGTAAAGTGTAAAGCTACTCTGGGGAGGTTCAGCAAAATGAATTAACTGTGCACTACGTGAAGCAACACTTTGCATGCCGGAGCACTTAGTGAAGCATGGCAACTTCACAAAGATGTTTGCAAAGCAAATTTTTTCCACTTCACTCACCTCCAGCAGTAGGAACAACACAGGTTTATTACAACTCCAAACCCCCCGTAACAGACAACCATTAGGCATGCGATGCTATAGCTGACCAGCCATGGTTAGGCACCCAATTTTGGTGGGGTAGGTAAATGGCAAATGTGTGACAGGGAGATCCTGCCATTCTTGGGGACCGACCTTTTCTTAAATATGTTGCAACAGTTCTTCTATTTCTTAGCCTAATCTATCCTTTACCATTTCTAGTCCATAAGGCTGGCCACCTATGGATGCCCTTCCCCTTTCTTGACTATGCTATAGTGTCTATTTTAATTTTTCCTTTTCCTTCTCAGGTCCTCGTACAGGGAGGTTATTGTGGTGGCCTCCGAGCTGATGTAAAACAACAGGTTGTTTTCCTCATTGTTGGATTTAGTATGCAATAGCACTACATCATATAATACTTTGACGTATATGCCTTATGTGTATGAAATCTGTAAATGTTGTAAATACTGCACTAGGTGTTTTTTGATAAAGGTAAAAAGTTACTAGGGGACTGTATTATAAAAATGTACCCCCCCCCCCATTTTGTTATTTAAATGCATGTAAATTGCAGATTGTTTGAGAGGCCCTTTGGCACCATGCATTCCTACTTTGAGCTGAACCAGCCTAAAATCTGATGGTGATTTGCATACACAACCCATGATGCATTGCATTATGGGTATGTGTGATGTTGTGTTTCTTTGAAACTTGGCTTTACTGCCAATGCCCTTTGGGGTAACTCTTGCTTCAGTGCTTCTGCACTGAGGTTCTTTGTCTTTAGAATGTTTTGGGGTTTTTCTCTTTTGAGCTCCCCATCACCCAAACACATAAGACCAACACAGGGAATGAATTAATTTCCCAATGAAGAGATAGATCAGTAGATCAGTGGGTCAGTAGGTGCTGACTAAGTGCAGAGGAAGGACATGTATAGTCTGTTGCTGCAAACTGATGTATTGAAGAAGGGATATGCCATTGCTTAAGGTTATTCCCTGTGTTTCAAATAAACATCACACAGAGATTGTGTGTTGAACCTGAAGTTCTGTGTTTGGTCCATCTGTTATCCCACAACCCCTACACAAAATGCCACTGTTTAGGCAAACTAGATTTGGGATAGTGGTGAAACAGAGTACTGGTAGCTGCCAATAACATACAGTTCTTTACTTTATCTGCTGTTACAGCAGCAATCCCCTTCGGCAAACCTCCAGCACTGGAGGCCATTACCCACACCCACCTGCTACCAGGATGTTACTACTAAATGCAGTGGGAGCTCCCATCTGGTAGTCACTGAGTATCCAGTGTTGAATCACTGCAAGTCTGTGGGTGTTGGCACAGGTTGTCTGGCATTGATGCACCAGTTGTAACTATCATGGGTTGGTGATATTCAGCTTCAGAGGGGCGCTGATGACCTGCCATCCTGGGCCAAGTTCCAGCCAGTTGTAGAAGACGAGGTGGTTCAGGTGATCTCAAGTCTGCACCCCATCTACTGTCTGCTGGACCCTGGGCCTACTTGATTGCTTGTTGGTAGCCTTGAATCCCTAGAGCCAGTACATGCTGAGATTATTGGGTGTTAGGTGAAAGAGGCTGTTTTTCCATCTGCTCTGAAAATGGAAGTGATGAATCCCCTCCGTAACATAGAAACATAGGAAACATAGGCTTTGATGGCAGATAAGGACCGCTTGGCCCACCTAGTCTGCCCATTTCCCTACCTACAGGATAGGCCGCAGATCCTAGTGAACCAACAGCCTATTTCTTCCTACCCCCACACATGAATTGCCTTATGTCTGTCCCATGAATTCTTGAATTCTCCCACAGTTTTAGACCCCACAACCTCCTCAGGAAGGCTGTTCCATGCATCCACTACCCTCTCTGTGAAATAATACTTCCTCACATTGCCCCTGAACTGCCCCCCCATCTTTAAATTGTGTCCCCTTGTTCTTGCACATCTCTTTTTCTGAAAGATGCTACCCTCTTGGACTTTGTTAATTCCACTGAGGTACTTAAAAGTTTCTATCATGTCCCCCTCTCCCTTCTTTCCTCAAGGGTATACATATTAAGCTCCTTTAGTCTCTCCTCATACAGCTTCTCTTGCAGACCCTGCACCATTTTAGTTGCCCTCCTCTGGACTTCCTCTATCCTGTCTATGTCCTTGTGGAGATGGGGTCTCCAGGACTGGATGCAGTTCTCCAGATGGGGTCTCACCAACTGTCTATATAGAGGGATAACAACTTCCAGTTTTCTGCTGCTGATGCCTCTCCCTATGCATCCCAGTATACCCCCAGCCCTTCCTACCGCATTCTCACATTGCTTGCTAACCTTAAGGTCATCTGATATGATTACCCCCAGGTCCCTTTCCTTTTTTGTTGTTGTTACCACCCCCCCCCACCCCATTGTGTACTCTTCTCCTGGGTTCTTGTTTTCCAGGTGCATTATTTTGCACTTCTTTGCATTGAATCCAAGCTGCCATACTTCTGACCATTCTTCCAATCTTGCCAAGTCCCTTCTCATCCTTTCCACGCCTCCTTGTGTATAAAACCTGTTGCAGATCTTTGTGTCATCTGCAAAGAGGCATCCTTTTCCTTCCAGTCCCGCTGCAATGTCACTTATGAAGACATTAAAAAGGACTGGACCCAATACTGAACCCTGCGGTACTCCACTAGTAAACCCTCTTTCTTCAGAGTGGACTCCATTTACAATTACTTTTTGTGTCCTGTTGTCCAGCCAATGTTTTACCCAGGCTACCACCCTGGGACCCACTCCCAGGCTGGTTAATTTGACTATCAATCTTTTACATAGAAACATAGAATTTGACGGCAGATAAGGACCGCTTGGCCCACCCAGCCTGCCCATTTCTCTACCTACTGGATAAGCTGCAGATCCTAGTTAACCAGCAGCCTACTTCTTCTTACCCCACCCCAGAATTGCCTTATGACTGTCCCATGCATGCTTGAATTCCACCACTGATTTTGACTCCACAACCTCCTCCGGAAGGCCGTTCCATGCATCCACAACCCTCTCTGTGAAAAAATACTTCATTAAATTATCTCTGAACCGCCCCCCCCATCTTCAAATTGTGCCCTCTTGTTCTTGCACACCTCTTTTTTTGAAAGATGCTACCCTCTTGGACTTTGTTGATTCCCTTGAGGTACTTAGAAGTGTCTATCATGTCCCCCCTCTCCCTCCTTTCCTCGAGGCTATACATATTAAGCTCCTTTAGTCTCTCTTATATGTCTTCTGGTGCAGACCCTGCACCATTTTGGTGCCCTCCTCTGGACAGCCTCCATCCTGTCTATGTCTTTGTGGAGACTGGGTCTCCAGAACTGCACACAGTACTCAGATGGGGTCTCACCAGCTGTCTGTACATAGGGATAATAACTTCCTGTTTTCTACTGGTGATGCCTCTCCCTATGCATCCCAGTATCCCCCCAGCCCTCCTTGCTGCCCTCTCACATTGCTTGCCCACCTTTAGGTCATCTGATATGACTACCCCCAGGTCCCTTTCCATTTTTGTTGTTGTTAGTATCTCACCCCCCATTGTGTACTCTTCCCCTGGGTTTTTGTTTCCCAGGTGCATTACCTTGCACTTCTTAGCATTGAATCTATGCTACCATACATTTGACCATTCCTCTAACCTTGGCAAGTCCCTTCTCATCCTTTCCACCCCACCCTGAGCATCAACTCTGTTGCAGATCTTAGTGTCATCTGCAAAGAGACATACTTTTCCTTCCAGTCCTTCCGCAATGTCACTTATAAAGACATTGAAGAGGACCGGTCCTAATACTGAACCCTGCGGTACCCCACTAGTAACCCTCCTTTCTTCTGAGTGGACTACATTTACTATTACTCTCTGTGTCCTATTCTCCAGCCAATTCTTTACCCAGGCTGTCATCTTGGGACCCACTCCCAGGCTGGCTAACTTGTATATTAATCTTTTTGTGTGGGACTGTGTCAAATGCCTTGCTAAAGTCTAGGTAGGCCATGTCCACAGCCCCTCCCTGATCTACTACTTTGGTCACCCAGTCAAAGAAATCTATCAGATTTGTCTGACATGACCTTCCCGCTGTGAATCCATGCTGCCTAGGGTCCTGTGCCCCTCTGGCCTCTAGAGTCATTCTTGGACCTCGATAGTCTGGTCAACTACAGGCCTGTCTTGAACCATTCCCTTTCTAGGGAAGATTACTGTGAAGGTTGTGATGGCACCGCTTGAGATTCACTTGGAACAGTTCAACATCTGCAAGCCTCTCCAGTCAAGGTTTAGGCCCATCATAGTACTGAGGCTATCCTCATCAAGTTGATGCATGATCTCCTCATGGCAAGAGACCAGAGACTTTTGTTCCATTTTGTTCCTGTTTGATCTGTCATCTGCATTTGACATGGTAGACCATGGTGTGCTCATTGATTGCCTGAGGAACTATGTAGGACTCCATGGCACTTTTTATGTTGTTTTGAGTCCTACATCACTGGGATGTCACAGCAGGTAGCCCTAGATAATTACATAACCAGTATGACTCTGGTTCCCTGTGGGGTTCCACAACATTCAGTCTTGGCGCCTATGTTGGATACTCACAAACAGCTCATCTCACAGTGCAGGAATTCCAAAAAGGCACTCCAGTTGTGCTGAAGTGGCCAATGTGGAAGGGGAGTTATAGCCATTTCTGTGTTCACTGCTTTTACCTGAATAAAATTCAGGTATCTTCTTGCAGCACAACTGGAGTGTTTATTTTGGAATTCCTGCACTGAGATCTGAGCTGTTTGTGAGTATCCAGTATTAATTATTTGCTTGGGCACCTGTTCTTTGATCTTAGCTACAGTACCTTTAGACCAAAAAAAGACTTGTTCACTGTGTACATGTTGTCATTGGCTGAGATCATTAAAAAAGTATTGGGTAGAGTTTCATTACTTTGCAGGTGATACTCACTTGTATCTGTCTTGCACCATGGATGGATTGAGTTCTGTCTCGTTGCTTGGGCATTGCCTGCAAGAAATCAATAACTGGATGGCCTGGCAAGACAGAGGTTATGATTGTCGATACATGTTGGTACATGGTAACTATGATGAGTGAAGGCCTACCGGTGCCATCTGTGACTGCAGACTGACAGTAGAACAACAGGTGTCGGTGGTAGTCAGGAACAGTTTTTATCATTTTCGTCATATCATCTGGATCAAGCCACATCTTGTGCTAGACAGTCTGGAGATGGTAGTCCATGCCTTTGTCACTTCCAGAATAGATTACTGCAACTTTCTTTACTTAGGGTTGTCTGGAGGTTTGATGTGATACCTGCAGTTGGTCCAGAATGCTGCAGCTCATCTGATGATGGGAACTTCTCAAAGGGATCACATCATACTGGTACTGTGTGAGCTGCACTGGCTGTCTGTGCAGTCATCCATGACCTTTAAGGTGGGCTTGTTATCATTCAAGGCCCTATACAGTGTGAGCCCAAGCTACCTGAAAGACCTTTTGATGCCCTACACACCCTCCCGCTTTCTCTGATTCACAGGTGCAAGCTTGTGTTACAGGTCCCATTCTCGCTTGAAGCAACTGGGGGTCAGATCCTTTAGGGTTGTTGTCCACTGGTTTGGAACAGCTTGCCAGATGCTATTAGATCTGTTCGTATGGTGGAGGCCTTCAAGCACAAATTGAAGACTTACTTATTTGCTCAGGCCTTCCCTAAATCATTTTAATAAGATTATTATTGATTGTTTTTATTGTATTCATATATTTTCTTGAAACTGTTTTATGTTTTTATTGATATGAGGTGCCCTGAACCTTTAGGTGCCATGTAAATAAAATGCCAACCACTAAAAGCAAGGTATTTGTAATCCAAACTTAAAACTCAAACTTGTAATCCAAATCAGGAAACACACACATACTGTAGTTTGCAGTTTTCAGAATGTTTTCCACTTGTACTCACAGTTGCCAAGCACAGCTCCCAAGACTACACTTTCTACCAGGCTCAATTTAGTCCAGGCTGAAGCTTACAGCTCCTTTTCAGGTGAATCCAGTGTCTTGACTGTTGGCAACAGCAGAGTCCCTGATGTCCAGTTTGTACTACTCCAGCAAGAGCTACACAGTGATCTTCAGATGTCGTCTTACACAGCCCAGCATGCACATGCTGCTGGAGCACCGTTCATCCAGGCACAAGGCCTGGGAAGAATGCACTTAGGCTCAAAATGCACACTCCATCTACTTCCTCCAGTTTTCCAAGCAGATCTGCCTTTCTTTGCATCATCCCCCCCCTTTTATGCAAGGGTCTTAACCTGGGTTCCCAGTGGTCATGTTACTTGTCTGTCAACCCCTTTGACACCCGATTGGTGCTCAGTTGGTACCAAATAGAACATTCTACCTGCTCCAGCATACACAACAGTTGTCAAGCCCAGGAAAGTCAGAGATGGGCCATATTAAATGTTAAAGGTCATTAAATGGCAGCCCTTGCAAAGTTTGAGCCATACAGTCCCATAATCAGTATGTTAACCACACAGACACACAGACAGACTCACACACACACACACACACACACACACACACACACACACACACACTGCACACCAGGAGTCCTGGGGGTTTAAAGTTCCATAAAATCTAAGAATACAACAAAGCCAGGATTACACCTTCCCCCTACTTGAAGAAATGACTGCCCCTAGCCACTGGCAGCATGAAATGCACTCCAGTCCTGTAACATTCATATGTACTGTACAACATGATAACTAGTCTAGGCATCTGATTCCTGGCCTCAGACATAAAGTTGTATAACACAGGTGCTTAAACAAATATATCCTGATTAGTCATTCAGTCTACATCATCCCAGTTGATATACTCAGGTTTAGGGGCCCCAATAAACCTCATATGAGGGAGAGAACAGGGTGTGAGAAAAATGCCCTTGTGCACTACATAAATTGGAATGTTAACAAGGGCCTCAGAGGCATCCTAACGTTTCTATTTAAGGTGTATTGGGCAGGTAAATAGTCAGGGAGGGACACCAACCTGTTCCTCACAATCAGAATCCTCTCCCATGTCTGTGTCATCACCAGGCAAACTTTCACCCCCCCCCCTTCCATGACAGGGGTTTCAGGGACAGGAAAGGCAGGCAAGGATATATCCTCTGCCAGTGCAGAAGTCAGCTCAGGCAAGGGCTCTGCCTCAAGGCTTACAGAGGGTTCCTGCCATCCAGCTGTGCCTAAACCACTGGGGTAGGTCCACTAAGGAGTGACATCATGTTGGAGCATCAGTTTCATCATAAGAGTCGCTGTCATCTATGTGCCACACAGTGAACTCGACCAGCTGAAATTGAGACCAAGTTTAGATAGTAGGCCCTCTGTGGGGACAGGGGGTTGTTGAGTTCCAGGGCAACAACAGAAATGTCTGCCTGCCCTACTGGGAGGAGATGATTCCAGTGCAGGCCCGTATGCTGGGAGTGTTCTGGGGGTTCTGAAGAACCCCCCTCAAGAAACAGAGTTTGCCTTTTTCATTTTTTTTTGTTACAAGCACCCAGATGTGGCGACCCAAGCACTGAAACCTTTGTCTCCACACTGTCTCAGAGGGGACTCCCACTCACTGCAGTCCCAGTACAGTCACTGGGGCTAACAATACTGTACTACATGAAAGCTGGTATTTTAGGGAACAAAGGCTGACCCCCACCCACTGACCCACACCTAATGCCCACCAATTTTCACAACCAGTTCAAAAGCAACCCTCCTCCTCCCCATGACATCCTTATCAACCAGCTGGTTTCCTGTGTACTGGCCACCTATAACATAAATAAATCACCCCACACACACTCCTCATTCCCAGTAAGTACCCTAGCAGCCATTACCAATGTTCAATGCAAAATAATACATGATATGCATGCTACTTAAGGCGCACTGCTGTGAGGGACTGTGGCAAGGCGGTACTTGATTTGACTATGTGAATACTCCACATGCAAATCAGCATCAATGGGACAGCTGTGCAGCAGGCCCGTATGCTGGGGGCAGGTTTTGTGTGTGTGTGTAGGTCCCGACAGCTGCCTGGTGACTTGTCTGGTCTTGTCAATTGTTAGTCCGGTTCTTCTAGATGCATTTTTGCCACCCAACTTTAATGAATTCTTGATTTGGTTGGCTGGAACTAACTTGCTGTGTGTGTGAGTCTGATACCCCCCACCCCCACGTACAGTGCGGCTACTGGCAATGACAGTGTCTGATTTCTGACTAATTTGGGCTTTGTTTTTATGTTTGGGTTAAATGTGTGATATCCAGTTTCTCACATACCCCTGCCCCATGGCTTGTCCCTCAGGGCCCTTGGATTTCCGCACCCCCACCCTTGGGATACACAATGGTGAAAAGGACAGTCATGTATTGTTCCTGAGAGGACTCATGTCTCCTGTGGCCATTTTTCTGTTTCTTCCCTCAGGACCCTGGCTTGAGCTCATACTGGCATCCTCTGCCCAGCCATTGCGACTGCCACCCATGGACCCTGTGGCAGTGCTGCAGCACAGGTACTGTCCCTCCCTCCCTCCCCATTGGAGGAACATGTCCTATTCCAGTCAGTCCTCCACTGGCAGCCACTGCACTGGCTCTTGTGCCCTACCTGGGATACCAACCTGTAGGACCGCGGCTGGTGACTGGTCTTCTTGTCTCCAGTTCTCAATGCATTGCCAGCAGGCTTTAATGGAAACCCCAAGTCTGACTCTCATTCATAGTGATACCCTCGCATGACAGCATGACTTGTGCTGCCCGGTGTCTGCAGTTCCACCTTGGCCAAAAAAGAACCCCCTATTTTCTGACCAGTGTATGAACCTGCAGTGCATACTTTTTGTCTTTCCAAGTGTTCCTTCAGGGTGGATTTGGTACACAGTCATGTTATAGAGCTGTTCTAGAATTACAAATGGGGTACTACCCCATCAATCAGCATGTTTATGCTTGCCAGGGAAAGCCAGAATCCTTACCAGCACATGGTCCCCATGCTGCAGATAATTCTCTTTGACTTTTTAGTCATAGCAACATTCCTCTTCCCAGTCATTGCAAATGCCAAGCGGTAAGAAAAACTGAGTTGGTCTTTGAGTCATTGTACTTACTGCAAATTTGTTTCAGGCCGTGTCCCATCTGGTGAGACCCCAAAACACAAGTCAATGGTGGTTCCATGTCATGTGAGTGAATATTGTGCAACGATTTCAATTTGAGCTAAAATATCATAGCGACCCCAATTTCAGCGGCAGGAATCTCAGTGACGCACATTTGAGCGACGGATTGACTGACATGCTCCAACTGCCTGATCCTTTGGATGGTGTGCCGCATCACACTGCTGAACTCCTCCATACTTGCTCAGGGCTGGTATGCACATAGTTATGCAGGGGGGCTATGCCTCCCTGCACCCCCCATGGGAGGCTGTGCCCCCTGAACCCATCTGCATTATTCTAACACCAGGCCACTCATTGCCTCTGGAGATTGCTCATTTGTGCCTGTCGCTGTTCTGTGCCATTTAGCAATATGTTCCTGTTGCTCTTATTGTAATCGGTCATTTGTAGTCGCACAAATGACTTCACTCAAATAAACTCGCTCACTTGACGTGATACTGTCAAGGGCAAGTCTGGCTTTCCACCAAAATATCAGGTAATATGGGGAGAACCCAGTGACATTGTTCTTTGTGTCATTATATGCATGGACTAACATGATAACCTGTTGACTCCATTTTCCTTTTTCCCAAGGGGAAAAAAAGTGCTCAACATGTTGAGTAAGGCTTGGTTAAATGATTCAGGCTGGGCATCACCATGAAGGTGATAGTGTGTGGTTCTAGATTTCTGAACAAACCACAATGACAATGACAGCATCTCTTTTATTAACTGTCTCTCAAAGTCCCAACCCTGATCAGTATGTACGTATTTGTGTGTGCCACAGTGTGCTATGAACTTGTCCAATGAACTCTGGCTACCATGGTAGCTTTTTGATTCTTAATGGAGTACACGTGAGAATAATGAGAAGAATGATCCTAACAACAAAAATATTAGAAATGCTCTTTGTCTCAGGCTCCAAACTCAGAAAATCTATGTAAACGTGTTCTATATGCAATGTTCATCAGTGGGGTGGCCCACCTAGGCGCAATCTCACACTGCAGACAATGAGCACAGTTGGCACAATAGTTTAAAATTTTCAGACTCATTTTTGGCCAGTAGAACCAATCAAGCTGTGTTCAAAGACCTCTGTGCTGCTAAATGTCACATGTCATCATGTAGCACCTGGATTGCCAGGTGCAAAACTTGAGGGGTGGAAGAAATTGACTTTTCAGGTGACATCGAGGGTTATAGGTCTCTCAATACAGCAGTTGATCCTGTATTTTCTGCCGAGCCCTTCGGGGGTGGTGACCTTTTTCCATAGCCACTAAAAACATACAAACACAGAATCTGTCAGCAGAAAAGCTTGGCCCAACCAGTCTGCCCAGATGTTCCTGGCCTAATCTAGCTCCACAGGCCCTAACTGGTCTCCGGCAACCCTCCCTCATCCCTATTTTGTAAAACAAAACATGTCTCTCCCATGCATGCTTGAAGCCAACTACTGCTTTTGTCTCCACCACTACCACTGGCAGTCTGTTCCAGGTGTCCACCACCCTTTCAGTGAAAAAGTATTTCTTCAAATCTCTCAAAAACTCCCCCCTGCCCCCACTCCAGCTTTATCTCAAGTCCCCTGATCCTGGTGTTCTTTCTCATATAAAATAGACTCCCCTCATGCAACCTGTTCACCCCTGTGAGGTACTTACAAAACCCAAAAATTGGGCACTCACCACCATATTAAGGTGCAAAGTACGCAGATGCCCACACTCACCTGGCGCCTTTGAGAAAGGATCTTTTAATCTGAAATGCATCAGGCAAGTGTAGGCATCTGTGTACTTTTGCACCTTAATAAAATATGGCACCTTAAATATCTTATGGTTCTAGATTAAGCATTGGGAGGGTTTTAAGCCCGAGGTTCGATAGGCGGAGCAACAACCTCACTCCCCCATAGATCTTAAAAGGTCACAACATCCTGGGCTTTGCCAGGATTCTTTTTCGTTGCAGCCAGAAGCCACATTAGCGACAAGGTCAGCTGCGCCTTCTCCTGCTCCATTCTCTGATCGTGTGGCCTCCGTCTGCTCCCACTCTCAGGATCGTTCATCTCCCTACTGCATCTTGTTTCTGTCTGTATTCCAGCTCTCTGCCCACACTTCCAGGTTTACCATGACCCATCTGGCTCGGCCTGGCCACCCACATTCTGCCTGCAAGTAACAGTCTCCTTGGCTTTCAGTTCAGCCAGTGGCGCCACCCTTCCTCACCTTTCTTCTCTTTTGGGCTTTCACCCGTGTATCCTTGTCTGCCTCAGGCCACCAGCTTTCTTTCCTGAGCCCATTCCCTCTTCCTGTCATTGTCAGTCTCCCCCCTACCCTCAAGGTGATCAACCTTTCTGTTCTCTCCTGTGGCTTCGGCTCTTGCCTTTCTGGCCCCCTTCAGCACCTTGGGTGGTTTCCTACATTTAGGTCTCTTTCCGATGAACTTCTTCACTGCACCTCGTTCTGACCGTTCCTTGCCTCTGGCATGCATCTCCTCCTGTCGTTTGCTGTCATTGCGATCACTGCACCCCGACTGTACATCACCGGAGGTACTCTGTTTGTCTTCCTTTGCAGATTTCTTGTTTTACATCCCCTGGTTCATTAGCTCCTTCACTCCCATCATTGTCTGCCTCATTACCGGGACCTCCCTTCTGGGTTCCTCCCTGCTGCTTTCTGTTTTTTCTTCAATCTCAGTCTGGCTCCAGTTGCTGATATGTCCTTGTTTTGTTTTCCTGGTTTCCTTGGCGCCGTTTTCTCTCAGCACTTCTGCCCAGCTCGCAGCCATAACTTACACAAAAAAAAAACAAATGTAAGCTCTCTAGTTTGTTTGCTGCCTGTTTTGTATACGGATTGGGAGCCTTCAAAATCGTTTCTGGTGGAGTGTATTCCCCTACTATGACTGTTTCCTACTTTCATATTTCTAGCTCTGTGGGCATCCTTTGTTAGCTATCGCTTGTGTTTTCTTTCAAGTCTTCCTGTCGCAATGCGCCATTCTGTGTTTCCACCTCTGTCAGTTCAACTTGGCCCTGACTTTCTTTCACCTCTCCAAACGCATCTCCAGTTATCTGATGTGCACTGTTGGGCTTCTATACTATGTCTAATAGTACAGCCCTGCCTGGCTGATCTCTCTACATGTCTGGTACACTACATTCGCACTAACTCAGGAGAATTCCTACTCTATCACAGGCTGGTTCTCCTACTGGCTAGCAGGTGGCACCATTTGTCCATACATGTTCAGCTTCTGTCACTTCATGCTTGGTTTTCAGTCTGGTATCGTGTCGACCATTTCCCTCTCTGGTCCGCGATACCTCACCTCACCCTGCTCATTTATTTGCATCGCTCTATCGATCTGCCTCTCATCGGTTCCTATGCTCAGGGATTTCCCTCCATCCTCATCCTTCGTTCTTTCATACCTCACTTTTACTGTGCCAGCCTTGATCCTTCATGGCTTCTCTCCATCATCGCCTTGTTCCGTCTGGCCTGCCTTCGATATTTCTTTGGCCATACCTATCGTGAATCATGTGCTCATATGCCTATCCTGCATCTAGCCCTATCCTGCCATCATCTTCCTATTCGTATTCTCCTCCCCCTTCAGAGTCTGTCCCCCTTCAGTGCCTACCTCCTTTCGAGGTGCCTACTTACTCCATGTCATCTGTCATCGATCCCTCCATCAGAGATCCTTCGACTCCATAGCCCTCTCAGATCCACCATACCTTGCTTCGACCTACTCATCTAATTCGATCACTCAATCAGTATGCTTTGGCTGACTCCATATGGTCTGCCATCCTTGTTTCTTATGGGTGTACCTATCATTAATAATATGCCACCTCATCGACCCGCGGCCCTCCTGCCACATGTATCAGGTTCATGACTTCGGTCATCATTCACCACTTATTATCTCATATCAGCCATCAAGGATTCATTCCAATCATGGCTTCACTCTATCATCATACCTATCGCCATCCTTCATCCTTTCATGCATCGTTTTCCCATACTAGCCATACCCTCTGGTTCACATACCCTCTGGTTCCTGACATGCCTCCTTGGCCTCGGAGCCTGCCTCCTTTAGAGGAGCCTACTTCCTTTTACTTCCTTCATACAAGTTCATTTCAAGTTCATTCCTGTCTCCTCCTCTTCCGCTTCTGTACCGGCCATCCAGGATTCCCTCCACTCGTGGCCTGCTATCAGTATTCTTTTTGGGTGCACCTTCCGTAGCTTCTATGCCACCTATCAACCTCGGCCATCCTTACGCATGTGTCGAGTTCATAACTCCAGTTATATCAAGTTCATAAATCCAGTCATCATTCACTCAGCATTACCTCAAGGTTTATACATTGCTTACTTGAACATTCCTGTCACTGAATTCCATGTTACCTCATCGACTACAACCTCAGGGTCTAATCGTTCAGAGTATAATCATTTACATTGCATAATCAAGCATGCCTCTTCAACCTCAGTGTCTGCTCCCTCGCCTCGCTCAATCAAGCACATCGCTCAATCAAGCCAGTCTGCATTATCATCTGTCTCCTCATCAGCAAATCTGGAATCTCCTCATGAACACATCTGGATACCCCTTGCTCCTCTGACTCATACATGGATTTACTCCCTCCCATCATTGCACCTCTGATCTACTATCTCTCATCATCTACTCTAGCATACCCTCCTTGGGTCCCTGCTACTTCATGTTCCTTATTTAATCTGTGCATCTTTGGAGTTTTTCCCTATCCCATCGTCATCCTTCCTACTTATATCCCTCATCTATGAACCATTCTCTTAACCAACATATGTCCTCAAATCAAACGTCGTCAGCCTGGAGGGAAGGCGACCTAGACCTTGGATCCCCAGAGGTTTCCTCCTCAAAGGGGGTTTTTCCTCTCCTCCATGCCAATGGTCATAATATTAGTTAGAGTTAGTGCTTTCTTCTCATTAGTTAGTTAGGTTCCGCTGTTGGATGGAGGCAGATGGTGGCCTGGCTTTCCCCTCTCTGCTTAGGAAGTTAGCCCTTCTCTTCACAGAATCCATTCATCATCCTCGCCTCTTCGAAGCTTGACATCTTTGGGTATTCTTTTTGGGCATCTTCCTAACCTACCTTTAGCCGATGCATTCATTTCTGGCACCTGTAGGGGGTGAACCCTCCTCTAGGGTTCCTTGCATCGTACCCCTACAGAGTGGTATATCCCATGGATAGAGAGTCAGAAAGCCACAAAGCAAATCAAGTTACACAAGCATCCTCTCATTTTATCTCATTCAGTTGTGTAAGCACATTGACTGGGAGGGCTTTAAGCCCGAGGTTCAATGGGCAGATCAACAATATCACTCCCCCATCAAGCTTACAAGGTCACAACATCCTGGGCTTTGCTAGGATTCTTTTTTGTTGCCCACCATCCACCACTCCTCCTCCAGTGGCTCATCTCTCTTCCCCGTGGGCTTCTTCCTAATCTACCTTTAGCTGATACATTCATTCCCAGCACCTGTGGGGGGGAACCCTCCTCTAGGGTTCCTTGCATCGTACCCCTACAAGGTGGTATATCCCATGGATAGAGATGCAGAAAGCCACAAAGCAAATCAAGTTACACGAGCATCATCTCATATTATCTCATTCAGTTGCGTAAGCACATTGAACATTCTTTTATGGTGATGGCTGCCCAATTTTTTGTTTAAGTGTTTGTACTATTGACCTTTTTTGAGACTGAATAGTAACCTGTGAGGTACTTGTAGTTCTATCATATCACCTCTCACACTCCTCTCCTCCAGGGTGTACATATTGAGAGCCTTCAGTCTCTCCTCATAGGGCTTTTTGTGCAAACCCTGCACCATTTTAGTTGCCCTTCTCTGGACTATATCCACCCTGTCTATGTCATTTCTGAGGTGCAGCCTTCAGCACTGGACACAATACACCAGGTGGGGTCTCACCAGTGAACGATACAGTGGCAACACCACCTCCCTCCTCCTGCTGGAGATACCCCTTTCTATGCACCCCAGCATCCCATGATCCCTACCCATTGCTTTGTCACACTGCCCTGCCACTTTGAGGTCATCAGATATATTTTCAAGGTCCCTTTCTTGGTAAGTGCCTGTCAGTTGCCCCTCCCACCTATACTCATCTCCTGAGTTCATATGCCCTAGGTGCATGATTTTGCACATTTTAGCATTGAACCCCAACTGCCATGCTATTGGCCTCTCCTCAAATTTCCAAAGATCCTTGTGCATTCTCTCTACCCCCTCCAGAGTGTCTACAATATTGTAGACTTTGGTAGCATCTGCAAAAAGTCATACCTTCTCTTCCAGTTTGTCTGCAGTGTCAGTTATGAAGACATTGAAGAGGACCGATCCCAGTACTAAGCCCTGTGGCACCATGCTGGTTACTGTCCCATCATTAGAGTGAGTGCTGTTAACTACCACGCTCTGTCTCTCATCTGTTAACCAGTTTCTAAACCAAATCCCACCCCTAGGCTGCTCAATTTCTTTATCAGCCTCCTGTGTAGCACAGTGTTGAAGGTCTTGATAAAATTCAGATAGGCCACGTCCACTGCCCTATCCTGATCTATTCCTCTCATCATGTAGTCAAATAAATCTATCAGATTTGTTTGGCATGACCCCTCCCCGCCAACCCATGAATCAATTCTGCCAGTGTTTTTTCAGTCCATGGATACTCTAGTAGTCTTTCTGTAAGCAGGGTTTCCTTTAATTTCCCCACCACTGAAGTACAGTATGACTGATGGGCCAATTGTTGCTAGCCTTCTCCCTGCTGCCACTCTTATGCAGCTCTTCTTCAGTCCTCTAGAGCCATGCCTGTTTCCAGTGAACTGTAGAACAAGGCTATCAGTGAGGCAGCTACCACCTCCCTGAGTTTTTTTAGTACCCTTGAGTGTATCCTGTCTGGTGAAAAGCAGCAGGAGAACAGCTGCTCCATCACTGACATGCCTCATCTACAGTGACCACAGCAAACCAGGAAAAGACAGCACCATCCACCACAGTGTAACTGCATCAGACATTTGTTTAAAATGTGCAATGCTGTCCACAACCAGAGCCATGTGGGATATCAAATCGGCTCAACAGGAGGCCGGTCTATGTCACTTGATTGCTTAAATAGTGCAAACATGAAAGTGCCAGGTCAAAATGTATTTATTTATTTATTTATTGAAAGCTTCAGATTTAACACATTTGAGCTGATTAGCTCTTTTACAAAAGTTCCACATCTTAAAGTGATAATAGGTGAATAAGCATTAAAGATTATAACAGTATTATTACTGCTGCAGTAATATCAAGCGCTCGTATGCACGGTGTACAATACAAGATGGGCTGTGGTATATTTCCACATCCATTTAAAAGTGAGTGTGAATAAATACTGAACTTGGTGCAGTCAGGACTGTGGTCACACAATCCATCATGTTATAAGTTCATATGATTAATTTATTATGCAGACCAATGGGGCGATGCACAAAAACAGGAAAACTGGAAAACAAAATAAAAATTATTCAGGATGGCAGCTTTTCTTGGTCTTCCTTGCACCCTTTTAACCCTCACTGCCTTTACTTTCCTCTTCTCTCTTACAGTATGTATCTGAAGAAAGTCTTATCCCCTTTAGTAACCCCTTTTGCTAGCCTTTTCTCTATCTGTCCTTTGCTCCCCTCACCTCCTTTCCTGCTTCCAGCTGTTGTACTCAGCACACCTCACTGTCCTCTTCCGTTTCCTTATATCTCCTGAATGCCACCCTTTATTCCTTCTCCACCTTGACCTCTTCCATAAAGAACCAATACAGTCTCTTTTTCCTTCTGCTTTTACGCTCTCTTCCTTCACACACTTCATGCATTAGGATGTCTCTGACTCAGGGATCTTTCCGTTGCTCCCAGAGCCTGTCAAATTGAGTCAGGTGAAACAGAGTAGATCTTTGTAAAGAAGTAAACCCATATTAGGCAGGGGAAGGCAAGCACTGGAGAGCTCTAAAATGTCCACAAATGGTTGAGGATTAATGGGAAGGGGGCTATTTATTGCTGTCAAACCTCTTAAACAACATCCTGGACATAGAGTCAGGGATTGTCACCCATATGTCTTCAGTGAGATCACAGTCCAAGGGGCATCTTGATGATGCATCAGCATCCATATGATTCAACCCTGGGTGGCATTCCACAGAATAATCATAGACAGACAAAGCAGGCAGACAGCTGCATTCAGTTTGGTAGAGGTCTGTACATACATCAGTGGATTGTTATCAGTTTTGACTGTTATCTTTGCCTCATGCAGACTGTTGTGGTATTGGTCAACTATGGTCCACTTGAGAGCACAGAATTGTACTTTGTGCACTAGGTAATTTCATTCACTAGGAGGTAAACTCTGATGAGCAAAAGCCACTGGTCTTGACCCTTCCTCAAATCTTGATAGAACTAGACCATTCTTCCAAGGTCTTTCCAAGCACAACGATGTTCTCCAAATACACCAGGGATTCAAGTATATTCATATTACTGGCTACCCACTCCATGAGGTGCTAGAAGGTGTCAAGGGCCCCAGAAATACCTTGTGGCATGCAGAGAAACTCATAGACTCCAAAGGACAAATAAAAACAGTGTTTTCTCTGTCAGCTTTGGCAACTGATATCTGATAATGGGAGGAGTATAGTGCAGTAGTTTAAGGCTCTGAGCTGCAAACCTGGAGACCTGGGTTTGAATCCCACAGCCCCCACTTGCATATACTGTGTGACCCTGAGCAAGTCACTTAACTTCCCTGTGCTCCTAGGTTGCACCTGTAAAACAGTTTTCAGTTTAGTGTCTCTCACCTGCTTAAACAATTGGGGGAAAAAAATAATGGCTGGTGTGCAGATCCTGCACAGAGAACCAGCAGCTACCACGAAGGCAATGCAGGGCATCTTGGATCTGGGGCACAGTGTACTGATCTGGTGTGGTGCATTTGTTTAGAATTCGATAATACGCACACACTTGTATTGTACCACTTTTTCTTTTGCACCACCACAGCTGGGGGACCATCTGGGTTTCTTGACTCCTGTATGATCTGGGCAGCAACCAATTCATGCCGGTGATGCTGGATATCATCAATGTCTGCTAGAGTCAAGCAACAAGATATTTTCCAAAATGTCCGATGTTCCAGCAGCCGAATACAATATTCCTCAGCACTCACACATCACACATCTCACATCCCACTCCTGGGTGGAAAAATGAGTCCTGGTACACAGTTTCTGATTGATTTGTTGTCACCATTCTTCTGGCAAGGGGAATCACCAAAGTCAAAACTGGCGAGGTCAATTAACATAGAAACATAGAATTTGATGGCAGGTAAGGACCGCTTGGCCCAACTAGTCTGCCCACTTACCCTACATACTGTATTACCACAGACCCTACTTGATCTCAGGTTTTACCCCTCCCCCCATCTTGCCACTAGGGTTCCCTTATGCCTATATCATGTCTTCTTGAATCCCATTACTGTTTTAGCCCCCATCACATCCACTGGGAAGCTGTTCCAGGCATCCACTACTCTTTCTGTAAATAAGTACTTCCTCACATCTCCCTGCAGTCTACCCCCCCAGCTTCATTGCATGGCCCCTTGTTCTTGAGCATCTCCTTTTCTGAAAAATACATCTCTATCAAACCTTATTTATACCCATGAGGTATTTAAAAGACTCTATCATATCCCCTCTCTCCCTTCTTTCCTCCAGGGTGTACATATTGTGATCCTTTAGTATCTCCTCATAGGGCTTTTGACGCAGGCCCTGCATCATTTTAGTTGCCCTCCTGTGGACCACCTCTACTCTGTCTCTGTCATTCCAGAGATGTAATCTCCAGAACTGGATACAGTACTCTAGGTGAGGTCTCAGCGGTGATCTATACAGTGGTAAAACCACTTCTCTTTTTCTGCTGGTGATACCCCTACCAATGCACCCTAGCATCCCACTAGCTCTAGCCACCTTTAGGTAATCAGATATGATTACCCCAGGTTCCTTTCCTGCTTGGTGGTTGTTGGCACTACACCCTCCATTTCGTACTCTGCCCCTGGGTTTCTTCACCCTAAGTGCATGATTTTGCACTTCTTTGCATTGAAACTTAGCTGCCGACCCTTGACCACTCTTCTAACTTTCTTAGATCTCTAATCATTTTATCTTCCCCCCCCCAGAGTGTCTACCCTATTGCAGATTGTAGTGTCATTTGCAAAAAGGCAAACCTTCCCTTCTAGCCCCTCTGCAATGTCATTAATAACAACATTAAAGAGGACCGGTCCCAGTACTGATCCCTGTGGAACCCCCCTGGTCATCCTCCCTTCTTCGAAGTGAACTCTGTTTACCACCACCCTCCGTCTCCTGTCCACCAGCCAATTCCTTATCCAGTTTACCACCTTTGGAACCACTCCCAGGCTACCCAGCTTTTTTATGAGTCTCCGATGTGGAATGGTGTTGAAGGCCTTACTGAAATCTAGCTAGGACACATCCACCGCACCACCCTGATCTAATTTCCTGGTCAACCAGTCAAAGAAACCTATCAGATTTGTTTAACTTGACCTCCCCCCAGTGAATTCATGCTGCCTTGGATCTTGTAAGGCACTGGATTCAAGATATTCCACAATCCTTTCCTTCAGGAGTGATTCCATTAATTTCCCCACCACTGAAGTCAGGCTGACTGGCCTGTAATTGCCAGCCTCCTCCCTGCTTCCACTTTTGTGAAGTAGGACTACATCTGCCCTCCTCCAGTCCTCCAGGACCACTGCCATCTCTAGCGAGTGCTTGAACAGGACTGTCAGAGGTGCAGCCAACACATCTCTGAGCTCCTTCAATATCCTTGAATACACCCCATCTGGCCCCATTGACTTGTCCACTTTCAGATTTTTGAGTCCCTTCAGAACTATCTCCTCTGTAAATGGACTAGTGTCCACCTCCCTTCCTTCAATGCCCCTGCCTCTTATCTGTGATCCCTCACCTTCTCCTTCCTCTGTGAACACTGAACAAAAGTGTTTCTTCACTATGTCCACTTTTTCCTGGTCCCCCTTGATATACTCCTGACCTTCCCTCCTGAGCCTTACTATCCCTCCCCTACTTTTTCTCCTTTCACTTACATATCTAAAAAATGCCTTGTCCCCTTTCTTTACCGCCTGTGCTGTTTTCTTCTCCACCTGTGCCATGGCACTCCTAATTCCTTTTTTTGCCTTCTTTTGCTTTTCCTGATACACCTCCCTATCCTCCTCCCTCTGTGTCATCTTATGCCTCTGGAATGCTAACTTTTTTGCCTTTGCCTTTCTGGCCACCTCTTTTCAGAACCATAGAGGTCTATTTTTTCTCTTGCTTTTGCTTACCTTCCTGACAGAGAGGTTTGTTACTTTCACTATCCCCTCTTTTATGTTTGCCCATTGCCCCTCCACTCTACCCAAGTCCCCCCCACAAGGGCTTTCCTGAGGCATTCACCCATCTTTTTAAAATGGGCCCTCCTGAAGTGCAGGACACTTGCTATTGTACAGTCTGATACTGCCACAGTGCATATATTGAACCACACTGTATGGTGATCACTGGTTCCCAGGTGGCCACCCACTATGACATATACAACACTGTCCCCATTGGTGAGTACAAGGTCCAGTATTGCCCCCTCATGAGTGGGCTGTTTTACAGACTCTGTATTTCTAGCTGGTGCCTGCCGCTCGGCGCTAAGCCTCCCTGCTAAATCTCTGACTGCAGTTCCATACTATAACTCTCCCTGCTAAATCTCTCACTGCAGTTCCATACTATCTCTAACTCTCCCTGCTAAATCTCTGACTGCAGTTCCATACTATCTCTAACTCTCCCCGCTAAATCTCTGACTGCAGTTCCATACTATCTCTAACTCTCCCTGCTAAATCTCTGACTGCAGTTCCATACTATCTCTAACTCTCCCTGCCTGTTCCTCTACTCTCCCTGCCTAACTCAGAACTACCCAGGCCTCTGCCTCTCAGAAAGTGGCACTGACTAGAACTCAGCCCCCTTCCACAACCCTCCCTGCTCTCTCTTACTGACCTCCCACTCTCATTAGCCTAATCACCTTTTGGTCTCGCTGGCCCAGATCCCTTTCACAGCCTGACTCACTACTACCCAGGCCTCTCCCACTCCGCATTAGCCTAATCCCCTATTGACTCTCTGGCCCCTAACCCCTGCTGGCTGTCTGCCACCAGCCCACACCCAGCATCTTGCCTTCTCTCCCTATTTTAACTTTGTTTTTCCCTTCCCTTTCCAGACTCCTGCAAGACTGCCTACAGGCACTCCAGCAGTGCGGCTCTGCCCCACTACCACCACCAGGAAGAAAACTCTGAGGGAAGCCTTGAACCAGCTCCCCTCTCAGGACACTACCAGCCTCGGTGCTCAATCACAGCAGCATCCGCTCCTGCTGACAATGACCTCAAGCACCTGGGAAAGCCCTGACTAGGCTTGCCCCACACTATTCATTCTCGCCGGCGCGGTGCACTGGCTCCCCAACCAAATGCACTATCTGAACACTTTCTTGTATAGAGCTGAGGGGGCACATGACTGTGCTGATATCTACTAAGTGCCTAAAACTCCATTAGCACTTTATATGCTACATGGTAACTGTATGCTCCACTTATAATTGAACTACGGTAGCCACAGAATGTTGGAATATCATTCTCTGCCTAATTTCACTCCAAACTCTCAGTGATAAGAACCCTGTGATCACCACAATGTCCCACAAGTCAGAGGGGGGATCGTTGTGAGTCTTATCCTGCTCACTATAATATCACTTGCAGGTATACCCTGCAGACAGCACCATCAACCTACACAACATATCTCCCAACAAGCAGTGCTAAATGCTTATGGCACCATCACATCCCATAGCCTTGGAGTCTCTGAATACACCTTGCATGAGTGCTTTATGCCCTGGACTCAGGAATACCAACAAAATTATCCTTCCATGCTGTCACCCTTCCCTGGGATGGTGACACACTTTGACACTGCGAAAGGGCGACCACCTAGGAGAAGGAAACTAGGAAGGAACCTAAAACTCCTACTGCGCCATCTTGCTCACCTGCTCATGCTCCTACTCTTACTATCAGGCAATGTGCACCCCAACCCAGGCCCATCACCACAACAGGTGAACCAAACACCCAAGCCAGCAGGACTAACTCTTGCCTCAATAAACACATGCAGCCTGCTCCCTAAATTGGATAACCTGAAAGTATGGGTTACTCGGCACAGTACGGACATTCTCTCAGTTGTGGAGTCATGGCTCTCTCCCAAAGTACCTGACTCTGCTATCCTGATACCAGGATACACCTCATTCAGACAGGACCATCTCTCTAAAAGAGGTGGGGGCTGTGCCTTGTACATTAGGGATTCCCTTCAGGGGCACAGCCTCCCTATTCCCAGTAGTAGTGACAACTTGCAGGTCCTGACCGTAAAACTCCTTTTGGGATCACATGACAGGGCTCTCACCATACTCTCTGTATACATCCTGCCTAAACTCACTGTTGCTGGTACCGGGGACCTGATGGACTATGTGAGCACCCTGAGCCTAAATACAGAAACTGTGATGCTGGGAGGTTTCAACATCAACTGGCTCTCCCCTGCTGCCACCTCAATCAAAGATGCATTAACGGACGTCCATTTCTCTTAGATGGTTGGGACTCCAACCCGAGTTAACTACAAAACTGGGACCAGCACACTCCTTGACTGGGTTCTCTCCAACCGGCCTGTCTGTATCCTCAACACTACTGTTCTTCCTGATTGCTTGAGCGACCACTCTCCATTCACATGTACCTGGTCCTTCAACTACTGTAAACCACCCACAAGAACAATTGCAAACTGAGTTCTTCTAAAAGGGCACCTTGAGCTGCTAAAAATGAACCTCCAGACCTCAGATTGAACAGTCCTCTGTGCTGCCAATAATGTGGACACAGCCCCAGACCACTTCATAAAAACCTTCAACACCATTTGTGACATGCATGTCCTGATAAAAAACAGGGAGATAAGAGGGCACAGTAACCCCTGGATCACCCCCAGAAAACCTAGGGCAACTACATGCCAGAGATCACTTATGGCAGATAGTGAGAGCACATGGAACCCCCGCTAACATTCAGAAGTATAAAAAAGCTCGGAATGAGTGCACTAATGCCATCTGACTTGCCAAAAACAAATACTAGAAAGAAGCCCTCTCCAGCACCTGGAAGTACAGTAAGTCATTCTGGGACGACCTCAATGACATAACCGACAAGGACCCCAAATCTGCCCCAGCCATGCTCATGAGCGACAGCATACCATCCTTGGACCACACGCACACATCACTAATGCACTTAACATCACATTGATGGACCTAAGCAGTGTGTTACCTGCAGACTACTTCAACCCCCCCACCACCAACTGATCCTAATGCAGCCAAACAACAATCATTTAACTGCCCGCTCTTCTACTTTAAAGTAGTCTCCCAAGCTGAAGCTAAAAGTACCTGGAGAAGGCACTGGGGAAATCTAGACATAGCAGGGACACTCTGGACCTAAAATTCATCAAGCTGGCCCTGGCAGAAGTTCTTGGCCCACTCACCAAATTAATCAACCTCTTCCTCTGCATCTCACAGTTCCCCCAGAGATGGAAATCAGCAACAGTTACCCCAGTGCACAAAGGTGGTGACATCTACACAACAACTACAGACCTATCTACATACCCCCTCCTCTTTCCAAAGCCCTTGAGCATACAGTGGCAGACCAGTTAGTTGAACACCTGAACCAATACCAACTTCTCTGTCCTGAGCAGCACGACTTCTGATCCGGCCACAGTAGTATCATGGCCTTACTTGAATTCACCAGACACATCCACCACTCAATTGATCAAGGTCTCCTTGTTGGGGCAATTTTCATCGACCTATCAAAAGTGTTTGATACAGTGCACCATGAGCTCCTGCTGGACCAGCTGTCAGCCATGGGGCTCTCTCCAGAAGCAATACATTGGTTCAGCAGTTACCTTCTCAACCGCTCACAAAAGGTCAAAATGGGGGGGGGACCACCTCCGATAGCAGACCAGTCTGCTCAGGGGTCCCACAAGGATCAATTCTGGGACCCCTACTGTTCAGCTTATTCCTAAATAAACTACCATCCATGTGCCTGGGACGAATGTTCCTATACACAGACAATGCAGTCATATTCACCAGCAGCCCTAATCCCAAACAACTGGTGGTGGACCTCCAAAAAGGGTTCTCAGATGCTGAAAAATGGTTTATGGATCACAGGCTAATCATGAACTGCAAAAAAACAAAGACAATGATGTTCACCAGCACACAGAGCAAGCGTAAGGCATCACCTCTCACAATCAGGAACGTCAGTGTGGACCCACTGAAGCATGTGCAGCAGTTCAGGTAATTGGGCATCACACTCGACTCTACACTGTTGTACACCCAACACATTGACAGTACAGCAAGGGTGATTAATACAAGACTAGGGATCCTATACAAGCATAGACACTGTCTAACACATGAGGCATTGAAACTGGCCATCAACAGCTCGATAGTCTCCCTCATCGACTATGGCCTAGCAATCTATGGGTCGGTGACAAACACAGCCCTAAACCACATCACCACTGCACTAAACAAGGCGTGCCGCCTGCTTAAAGGTATGGCAAGCCTAACGCACACCTGTAAGCTCTACACCAGGACAGAATGGCTCCAAATCAAGGATAGAATGAATTACCAAACCTACCGCCTCACCAAGAAATGCTTCCTCAACCAACTACCTACAGGGATCCAGAACCTCCTAACCCTACACTCAAGCACCCTACCTTCAAGGAACTCCTCCACTCAGATCTACAAAGTCCCCAGATGCCACACTGCCCTGGCACAATGTGCGTTCTATTATCGTTCTCCACTATGGACCAATGCCTTACCTCCTGACATTATCAATGCCGCAACTACTGGATCTTTCAAAGGCAGACTCCAGCAGCACCTAATAAAATCTAGTAAATGTGACTGCTATCATTAGCACCCTGACTGAGCATCAACCACCAACTTGCACTTACCTCCTGATAACACTTTGGGTTGAGTGACCCTGACCTCACCACTATAGGTTACACCTAACCCCACCAAATCATGACATCCCTCCCACTTCCCTAGCCCCTCAGAAGCTCCCCACTACTTTACTCCTCCCACCCTTCACCTATGTTGCAACCCCTCCCTCCTTCCTTTCACCTCTGTTTGCAACTGTGTAGGGTGTTAACCTCTGACACCAGCTAACTGCTGTACTGCCTAAGCTGTTTAATACTGTTGTACCCAGTAACTTACTTGTACCATATGTAACCCTGTCATCTGTATTGTATTGTATTGTCTATGTAATTGACATGGAACCTTTAAATGAGCTTCTGCTCAATGGTGTAATCCTAGATCACAATAAATAAATAAATAACTAGAAATAAAAAAAAGTTGCCTGAGGAAAGCCCACTGCAGGGAGTCCAGTATGTCACTGCTCTTAGCTGAAGCTGTGGCAGGAATGCTCCAATCTACATCAAGCAGATCGAAATCCCCTACCAGCAGCACCTCCCTCTTATTTGCCATCTCTTGCATAGCTTCCACCAGAACCTTGTCCAACTACCCCTCCCCCTGTACTGGAGGTCTGTATATCACTCCAGTGTGAATTGTAACCCCTTCCCTGTTTCTAGCGTGACCCACAGTACCTCCGCCCCTCCCTACGTTCCCTGTACCTTTGTTGTTTTTATGTTATTCCTCACATAAAGAGCCACTCCTCTTCCTTTCTTTCCCATCCTGTGTTTCCTAAACAGAGTATACCACTCCAACCAACTGTGCAGTCCTGCAGAAAATCAGTTCACTTTGCTTCTTCCCTTAGGCTGTCTGGCTCCACATAAATGAAAACGTCCCAGTAGTCATACAATTAATACAACATGAGCCCAGGTTTCTGCATATAAAATCACATTTATTGTGAAAAAATAAGAAAAAGAACAAAGAAGCAAGTGGGAACAAGCCAGTCACTAGCCACACTCAATCCTCAGCACTTCGGGTCAAAAGACCCTTCCTCTGTCCATCCCCTTCTCTCCATACTACCACTACACTGTATCCTTTCCTTTCCTCCCCCCCTTTAGATTACCAGCTTCTGCATTAGTTTTATATTACCCTATGCTTCTTCAAATTTGTATTTCAATCTTTGTATTATTACAACATCCATAATGTTCTCTGTTTATTGGTTACAGATTCTCTTTACTACCACTATTTATGAAGAACTATCGTGTTGATCCACCTGTATAATTGTCTGGTATAAGCACTGATCGACCCTTATTTGTTCACCTCTCCTAGTCTTTTCCTTCATTCTGTACAGTATATACATCTTACTTATTTTCTCTGACCTTGTTCTATTTTTGACCTTCAGGTCATTTTTCCTATTTTACCTAATTTGCCCTTTTGCATTAAATTTGACTTCCTTGCTTACAACTGTAAATTGATATCTAGAAGATTGATCTAGAGAATTAAATAATTATGTAAGTGATTGAGACATTTTTTTCTAAACAGTTTTTCCTTTTATAAATATATTAAATGCTATCTTCCAATACATTGAAAGGTATTTATTATATATTAGAATTACTGGCACTTTTCTATTAGCAGCCTGCAGTATTAATTTCTGAATGTATTTAACGTGGCATTTTCTATTTCTTTTAACATCACCTTTTATTTGTATTATGTGCACATGTTAAATGTAATTGATGTGGTTTTTCTTTTGGGGCATCTAAATGATGACATATGAATATTTTTAAGATACCTGTATAAAAGGTGATGATTGTTTCAATCTGGCCATGCCCCCTGAGGAAGTGACTTCCGGCCCGCAGCATTGGGGATTGAGTGTAGCTAGTGACTGGCTTGTTCCCACTTGCTTCTTTGCTCTTTTTGTTATTTTTTCACAATAAATGTGATTTTATATGCAGAAACCTGGGCTCATGTTATATTAATTGCACGACTTCTGGAACGTTTTATTTATGCGGATCCAGACAGCCTAAGGGAAAAAGCAAAGTGAATTGATTTTCCACAGGAGCGTGCAGTTGTTTGGTATAGTGGTTCGTTAGTGGGGTGGCCCCCTGTATCTGTGCACCCATCAGCTGGTGATTTCGTGGCTCACCTGTGTGGGACATTGTGTTTGTATTAAACAGAGTATAACCTGGAATGACAATATCCCAGTCATGGTTTTCATTGCACCATGATTCAGCAATGGCAACAATGTCTAGGTCAGCTTCTGCCATAAACGCCTCTAGGTCCGGGATTGTATTTCCCAGACCTCAAGAATTTGCATAAATGACCCTCCAGACTCTGCCACTACCTTGCCCATCATCCCCTCTTCTCCCCTTTGCCTGCTCCCCTTACTCCCTCCACCTTCATTCCCATCTCGCTTCATCTCTACCTTCTGTTCTTCTTGTTGTTTTGTACCCGTGTGGATTTCCCTCCTTTAGGGTTCTCTCTACTGACTACTTCAGCTTGGGCTGGACAGTTTATGGCTCCTTGCTTCCTTCCGCCACCCCCCGGCTAGTTTAAATGTTCACCAATGTAACATTTAAGCCACTCACTGAATACCTGGGTTCCTCTCCTGGACCGGACGTAGGCCATCTCCCCTGTATAGGCCTTTATCCCCTCCAGATGGGACCCCAGTATCCAAACAAGTTGAACCCTTCCCCTCTCCACCACTTCTTCAACCACTTGTTGAAGCTCCTGGTATGAAGTACCCTGACCTCCCCCCATCAAAGACAGCCAACACCTCAGAAAAAGTCACTAAGTGTGCTACCTGCCCAAGATCCCTCCCCAACTCCCTGGACTCCTCCTGCACTATCCTAGCCTTGTCTTTAGCTAGGTCATGAGTCCCTAGGTAGATAATGACATCCAGCTCTCCCTCCCACCCTGCCACCTCAATGATCCTCAGGATCCATTTCCCATCCCTTCCATCCCTCCAGGTCATTGCGCCGAGTATGCACTTAACCTCACTCTCCACCTCACTTCCTGTCCCCAAATCTACCCCCCTCAAGACAGAGTACCTCACCAGGAGTTGCTTCCTCCTCCTCAGGGGTCCTCTGCCCTCCCCATTGGGTATCCACTATGGAGGGCCCCTATATCCTCCCAGGCCATTACTGCGGGTGCCTCAATGGGACAGTCCCACCTTGCCAAAGTGGCATAGGAATTATGCAGCAGTATTGTCTGGGGGTGTGCCTCTGATCCACCACCCTCACCCTTCCCGAACCCACCATAGTCCAGCCACCCCTCCTGCTTTGCAGCCTTTGAGGCAGTACTGGCAGACTTGGTGACCCCTGCACCACAGCCTCCTGAAAGTCTCCCTGAAAACTGCCACCCTACAGCCACTGCACTACAAATCCAGGGCTGCCTACCTTGGATTCAACAGTTGTGTCAGCACAGTATTTTTGCCAGAGTTTTATCCTTCTGAATAGTAAGCGGATGCTTAGTAACATTTCTGACTTGTACATTGACAAGTCTCATGGTAGTGTGAGCTCTTGCTGGCAGCACTACAGCTTTCACCATCAACCAAAGGGCTCCTTTGGGGCCATCTATCATCAGTATTTGATTGGCAGCATCTTTTCTAAAATGGGCCACTCTGCTGATGCCACACTCAATGCTAGGGGGCAATACCAGTGTCTCCTTGTCTCAACACCAGTCTACCCCTACTACTCCCTGCTTATCCGAAGGGGACAGTCAACAATGCATCTGATATGTCGCTCTGACCAACACATGCATGGGCAACATTGACCCCCCCCCCTTTGTTGGGCTTCCTACTCATCACATAGCTGATTGAGACATCCAAACCTATGTGCATTTGTTTTGGTAATTACCAAGACCCTATCATAGATTTGGGACTCAGGGCATACCAGAGCTAAGGTCTCCATAGGGCCTCCTACTCCAACCACTTTATTAGGGAAATCAATGTCCACAGCAGTGCACCCTAGGTAGAGCTAAGCCTTCTCACTGAGGCCCCAGAGTTCCAGCCCTTCCAAAAGCAACAACAATAAGTGAATCAGATGTTCATCAAAAAACTGTTTGAAGACTAATGTGATTTGTGAACCACACTTCAACACAGCCAAGCTCTCTGCCCATCAGTTTTTATGAACATTTTGGATGCAGGGATGATAAGATCTCGTAGTATGGTGGGGGTTTCATCTGGCCCAGATTTTATCCAAGTACAGCAATTTACTCCTGGGTACCCAGTACACTCCCTCACTGGATCCCACTGGCATTTCCCAGCTGATTTTGCATTTCAGCAAAAAGGCAATCCACCACTAATTGCAGATTTGAGGGGTTTCCACATTTCAAACAGACCAAAGACAATGGTGGTAATCCTGAAGGGTTTCACTCAGACAGCCTACTATATCCCCCCTCAGCTGTCAAACATCTGTGTTGTAGGACTTCCTCCTTCTGTTGTGACCCTTTGGCCTCACTGCTGATGTGTCAGTGTCTCCAACCTTTCTAAAATGCTGTTCCTTTCCACAGTACTAGGGGCAAACACAAGAGTATTGTGTACAGTTATTCACACTGGCCAGTCCCCCCTTCCAGCCATTCTTCCTGTTCCTTCACTTCACCTATCAGATCACCATAGTGAGGAGGTTAATGGCTTGATCTCGTAAGCACAGGTTTGTGAGAATATGGTCCGTGTACACAGCCCTTTCAATTAGTTGATCATCTCGGGCTTGCTCAAGGTATTTTACTGCCATATTCATTTTCCAGTGGGCCCTCTCAATACACTTCTTTATCACACAGTGAACTCCAAAACTTTTCCTTATCCTACTGCCACATTAAAGCTAATTTCATCAGGATCTAGCTAGGTTTCTCCACACTCCCATACATCCATTCTAGAGTGTCCAGACATTCTTTGGTGGTTAGTGATGGTCAGATAGTGTTTATGTAGCTCTGACTACCCTCCGTGGGATAGTGCTGGTATTCACCTCTGATACTGACTGTGATCTGACCAAAATTGGATTGCAGATCCATAGTCCAATAGCTGTGGATCTGAGGTCAGATCCAGGTATCTGAGGCCAGAACCAGACTTGGATAATTGGATATGAAGGTTGGATACCTGGATCTGATGGTCAGATCCATCGGATCCTGATCAGATCCACAGATACCTCAGATACTTACTGTGGGTCCCAGGAGGTTGGATCCTTGGTTAGATGTAATATGCCATCTGAGGCCATCCAAAATCCAGCAAAAATAATGGTATCCGATGATATCCAATCTGGTAGAATACTATCTGAGTAACACTATTGGCAATGACATTGCTTTTGGATAAAAGCAGGGCCTTGACTGCAGCCACAGTGGGTCCTCAAAGGTTGCCAGTTAGAGGGGACCACTTGTCATGAGGTTTAAATGGAATTTCAAATTCAATACTATTAGGTGATCTCAGCCCAACCCTGGGAACTTTTAAAAGCAGATTATCACATATGTAATCAGGAGCCAACCTCTTATAACATTTTAACATTAGTCTTGCTATTTATAACTATCTTCTCAGTCCCAGGAGTAGCCAGTTCAGTTCTTTATACATAATATAATGATCTGCATACCGTGGAGCACTGAGGACAAACCTACCAAAATGGTTATATAATAGATCGATTTTGGCGAGGTCCAATCCCGTGACCCCATCATCCAAAACATCTCCATAATAAAAAATAGGAACAATCACTGAGTTAACCACTTTATGTCTCAATTGTAATGGCAATTCTTCCCTTATTTTATATAGGGCCCCAAGTTTTTAACCCCAAGCTTTTGACCAGACTGTTAATATGTAAGTTCCATTTGCACTGATTATCCACCCAAATTCCTAGATAATTATACAGTATACCTCAACTTGTTGCAAGTTAATCCCTTCACCTGTAACTATACTCAACATATCCCCACCTTTTGATTCCTGAGGCAGGATTTTACAAGATCGTGAAAGCCACCAGCCGTGTGTGCACCATATATACAGTGCACAGAGCTTGTGGCATTCACCCACTGGCAATCAAGATTTTCTATCCCATGCGGCAATTGCCGCAAGCAAGACCAACTTTTTGTGGTCTAGCTTGCAGCAATCCCAAGGACCTCTTAACAGAGCTTGCGCAAACTGCCCTAAATCCTAGAAACTGTTGCAGCTGTGCCTGAGATTGTAATGTCGGGCACAGTTGTGGTGAAGGGGTTTGGTGCACTATCAAAACCTACTGTAAGTGTGGCGGTGCAGGGCTTGACGTAAGCCCTGTGCCACCTCTTGAAAATCCAGGCCCTTGTTTTTTGGTTTAAACAAACATTACTTCAGATTTATTGGCATTTAATACCAGCTTATTCTCTGTAGAAAAAAGCTGCAGTGTGTCAAGTGCACTTTGTAGCGGGTTTTGAATTTGTTTCACACATTTCCCCTTGGTATAAATAAAAGCTTATTTCTAGGTCTATAAATGAAAGACTCTTCATATAAACATTAAAACAGCAGTGGTCCCAGTATTGATCCCTGTGGTACTCTACTCCTGATTTGGTTCTCTCTGACTTACGATAACAGGTTTCTGTAATATACGCATTTGTTTCCAAAAGTCCCTGAGATTTAAATCATTTTTACAATCAAATACTTTTCTATAATAATCTGATTTTGCCTGTCTAACTTCTTTCAAATATTTATTCCTAATCTCCCTGTAAATATTCCAGCCCCTCTGCACACCTGCATTGCCTTTTTCCAAAACGTATTCCTCTGTAATTTAAGTTTATGTAACCTACCTTTGCACCATGGAGCATTATTATTTTTTAAATACTGTTTTCTCAATGGAGCACGAATATCACACTTTCAAAAATTCTGATTTAAAATAGTTCCATGCATTATATATAGTGGGAATAAGGCAAAGTCTATCCAAATCAATTGCTTCAGTATCCTGTATAAAAGATAAATAATCAAACTTTTCAAATATCATCCTAATATCTACCTTCCCAGCACCCAGTCTTTTCACTTTACTTCTCATGCAGGCAATACTCTGGTGGCCTCTAAAACTACTGGCTAAAACTCCACAAATTTTGAAGTTTTCACATGTGGCTGTGAAAATTAGGTCCAGAACTGTAGAGGCTGATGAATCTCTTGGGTTTATCCAGGTACAGTCACTGATTAATTTGGTCAAACCCAGGTTAGGATAGTGCAGGAGGGGTTCAGGGAGTTGGGGAGGAGTCTTAGGCAGGTAGCACGCACAGTGACCTTTTCTGAGGCACTCCTTCTATGACAGGGAGAAGGATAGGGTATTCAATTCCAGGAGCTTCAACCAGTGGTTGAAGGAGTGGTGCAGAGGGGAGTGATTCAGCTACAGTGGGGACTGGGGTCCCACCTGGAGGGATAAAGGCCAATACATGGGAGATGGTCTGCATCCATCCAGGAGGGGAACCAAAGTCCTCAGTCAGTGGTTTAAATGTTATATTGGTAAGCATTTAAACTAGCCAAGGGGGATGGTGGAAGGAAGCAGGGAGACATAAACTGCCCCCCTCCACAAGCTGAAGTAGTCAGTAGGAAGAATTCTAGGGGAGGCAAATCCCCATGGGTACCTGATAACAAGAAAAACAAAATGGTAGAAAGGAAGAGGGATGGGAATGAGAGCAGAGGGGGTAAAGAAAGAAAGCAAAAGGAGAAGGGGAGGATTGACAAGCAGGGTGATAACAGAGTTTGGAAGGCCAAATACTCGAAGTCTGGGAAATAAAATCCCGGACCTAGTGGCCATTATGGCAGAGGTTGACCTGAACATTGTCACCATTGTTGAGTCATGATGTAATGAGAACCATCACTGGGACATAGCTATACCAGGCTATATGTTGTTCAGGAAGGTCAGGGAGGGTAAGAAAGGGGGAGGAGTGGCTCTTTATGTGAGGGGTAGCATAAAAGCAACAGAGATACAGGGAACACAGGGGGGGGCAGAGGTACTGTGGGTCACCCTAGAGATGAAGAATGGAGCCGCTATTCACACTAGCATGATCTACAGACCTCCAGCACAGGGAAGGGGTGAGACTGATATGATTCTGGTGGAAGTCATCTAAAAGATGGCAAATGAGGAGGTGCTGCTGGTAGGGGACTTCAGTCTGCCGGATGTAGTATGGAGCATCCCAGCTGCAGCTTCAGCTGGGAGCAGGGATATCCTAGACTCCCTGCAGAGGGCATTACTCAGGCAACTAGTAAAGGAGCCTACCCATGAGTGAGCAATATTGGACCTTGTACTCAGCAAAGGAGACAGTGTTGCAGATGCCTTGGTGTGTGGCCACCCAGGGACCGGAGATCACTGTACCGTGTGGTTCAATATAAGAATTGTGACAGAAGCGATCACCCCGCACATCAGTCCACACTTTCAGTTTGGCAGTATCCAAACCCTTTCTTCAGCTGCAGCAGACCTCAGCTCTCAGCCACTTTAACCAGTTCACTCAGGACACACACAATTCCTGGCTAGCACCATCATGACCAGAGATGTCCTGCCTCTTCAAGAAAAATGCAATTTGCAGTCCACACAAACAAATGGCCTTTCAGCAGCAACTGTAGTACTCAGATAATCTGCTCAATACTGACAGCTAGCTCAATTTCTCAGTGCAGGGTGTCTGCCACATTTAGTTTCTCCCAACACTCATCAAGCAGCTTCTCAATATCTGGATAAACAGGATCACAGTTTAGTCTCTTTTCTCTTTCCTGTTAACAACTCAGTCTTGCATCAAGCACCTGGGCAATCCTTCAGCAACCACTATCTTCAGATTAGGACCTGGGTAAGCTCCTGAAGTCCAATGTCCGCTTTCACAGCACAGTCCTGACATGTACAGAGCCCAGCAGTCAAAATCCCAGTGTTCTGATTGGCTGTTGAAGCCTTTCAATAATCAATATCCATGGTGATCAATATTCCCTCCTCGTTTATTGGGGCATGATCTAGACAGCATAATTAGTCCCTCCTCTTCCCAGGAGTCCATCTATGTCCAGTTTGGGCACCTAGATCACTGAGTAGCATGCCACAAAGGGGTTAAATGTCATAAACATGTCAGTTCCCATATCGTTCCATGGAGTCTCATTCAGTTTTGTGCAGTCTCTCCCCTTCTTAGTCTGGTGCAGCCCAGCACTTTAGCCCTATCTGCACCATCACCCCACCAGATTGTAGCCCAAACTGCCCCTGGTTAAACAAGCCCACTCTCAGTGCTGTGGCCCCAACCATTTGGCTGTCATTGCCACTGAAACTATGTCCTCCAGGAGGCAGGCAGCGTTCATCAATAGTTATGGGGCCGTGTATTAATATTCATGAATTTCGAGGGGGCACTCATTAATATTCATGAGCTTTGAGCAGCCCCTGTTACCCAGATCTCTTTTTCATTGCTCCCCCAGGCTATTGCCTGACTTCCTCCTGGTCTCCGGGCCCCATAAACACAAGAGGGCACCGAGACCATGGACAGCATCCCCGCTTCAGGACCACAACGGCAGTCAGCAACATCACAGCGCTTCATGGTGCTATGGCGAGCGCTGACCAAAAACAGCATGCCGGGCACTCGCGATGAAGAAATTATGCCCAATGGGGCAAAAAAGGGCAGCCTGCTGGTGGAAAACGTGGAACAAGCATAGCATTTCAGGTAAGCCCCCACAGGGAAGTTACACTAGAAGTACATTTTCTTGAACAATAATCATAGGACTTTTACAAAGAGAGCAAGTACCTTAATAAAATAGGGTATGTCATTCAGCATCATGGGCAAAAGTACTAGGGGTAATCTAAGTAAGGGACGATCAACAGTAGCAGGAGTAGAGGCAACTCTCAAGCAGGTCCTAGGTATGTTGCAAGGCAGTCTACAGCTCACAGCTTAACGTGGAAGGAGATTGCCCCATGAATGATGTTAATTCCTACATATGTGGCACCTTTGTAAGGGATACCAAGATAGACAGTTTCTAGGGAAGGTGGATTATGCTGGGGATTCAACAAATTGTTAAAGGAAGGATACAATCACAAACTATGGCTTAGTCTAAGGGTAGCAGGCTAGCCTAATAAAGGACAGCACATTTCTTCACAGGACATTGGCAACTGAACAGCAATATTTTGTAAAATTATAAGTCATCTAGTCTTAGGTGTTCTAGGAAATTCCCAATGCATACAAAGGTACTCTTACACAGCGCTATAACCTGCACTGTATTAGTTTCCTATGTTCATTGACCCCACCATTAACTTAGTAAGATTCTTTAACACTTAAAGCATTCTACACTATGACCTGCGTCATTTGATGCAGTTCTGTCAGTGCTCAGTAATAGGTGGAACTAGGGTCCGGCCACCCGGCTGCCTACCAGCTGACTCCAGCAGACTCTGGGCAGACAGTTGCACTAATCCTTGGTGTGTGGTCCTTCATGCAGGGGCCACAGTGCAGGGGCCATTTGTATACAAGTGGATAAATATGAAGGGATGGCTCCACCTGCCATCAATGGAGCCTCCAATTGGTTGACAGGGCTATGGGCGGGCGGGATACCAATCAAGTTCAATGGCTCCATTGGGAGCCCAGGTGAGGAAAATCTCCAGAAGTCATTGTGGGGGGGGGCTCCGAGACAGCACTTTTAACCCTCTCAACCCCTTCAGTCCTCCGCTGCTGCTGTGACTGGATGCTGGTCAGGAGCCAACACTCCTAAATAGTGATGCAAAGTTCAAACTTGTAGGCTTCTTCTTTTTTTGAATTTCAGCCCACCATCCATTAGCCTACCACCAGTGGAGCTCCCAGTTCATTGATGAGGCTTTGGGTGGGTTGGTAATCAAGTTCAAATGGCTCTGTTGGAAGTCCAGGTGAAGAAAATCTCCAGTGACCATTGGGGGGGTGCTCTGAAGCAATACATTAACCCTCTCAACCCCTTCTGTCCTCCGCTGCTGCTGTGACTGGATGCTGGTCAGGAGCCAACACTCCTAAATAGTGATGCAAAGTTCAAACTTGGTGGGCTTCTTCTTTTTTGAATTTCACCCCAGTGTCCATTAGTCTACTGCCAGTGGAGCCCCTTGATTGGTTTACAGGGCTATGAGTGGGCTGTCAATCAAGTTCAAATGCTACCTTTACTCATCCCTATCTTTCCCCTCCCATTCCTCCCGCTGTGACCACCATACCTCCATTATCTCCGCCAAATACTGGTTATGCTCACTCCCCCCCTACCTCACCTCCCTCCTATCCCCTTCCCCCATATCTCCTATAGTCTCCATTCACAAGACCCCCACTCCTTTGCCTTACCCCACCCTTACTCCAACTCAGGCAAGACTGCATTCTCCTTCCGCTTCCACCATATGTGGAACACCCTGCCCTCCCCACTCCATATGTCACCAACATTAAGCCTCTTTAACGTACATTCTACCAATCCCGTTGTCTGCCTTGGACATGCCTTCCACCTGACTAACCTTATACTTGAGCCCACCACTACTAAAGCTCCCTCATCACTCTAAGTTATTCCTACCCCCTCACATGGGGCCTAGGTTTTGCACCTGGGCATTATATCACAGCATCCTCCAAATTCCAGGCTTGCCTGCCTCCCACTTGTACTACAGTACATGCTATTCCTGCTGTTAGCTACCATGTCCACTCCTACCAGGGTTCTAGTACTGCAGCCATCAATGTCCAAGCATTTTGGAAACTGCTCCTACCTATGTTTCATCTATTATGTGCAATTTATGTTATGTATGTACAATTTATGTATCTGACATCACATGCTTATGTACTAATTGTAACCGTACATCTATTATTTGCAATTTTATGCTCTGTATGAACAATTTATGTATCTGATACTACATGCCTGTGTAACTGATTGTAACCATTCTGATTCCTTGCACTTATGTATTGCACTACTGTATTGTGCCTTTGATGTCCACTGTATTTGTACTTTTGCCTCCTTTACCCCCCTCCCCCAGGTCACACATGGAAATGAGCCTTGGCTCAGTATGCCTGTCCCAGTTACCAACTTTTAAATAAAATAAAATAAATAAATATGGCTCCCTTGGGAGCCCAGGTGAAGAAAATCTCCAGCAATCATTGGGGGGGCTCTGATGCAACAGCTTTAGTCCCCTCGACCCCTTCAGTCCTCCGCTGCTGCTGCGACTGAATGCCGATCAGGACCCAATGCTCCTAAATAGTGATGCAAAATTCAAACTTGGAGGCCTTTTTCTTTTTTTAATTTTGTCCCAGCATCCGTTAGCCTACCGCCAGTGGAGCCCCTGATTGGTTGATGAGGCTATGGGTGGGCTGACGATCAAGTTCAAACAGCTCCATTGGGAGCCCAGGTGAAGAAAATCTCCAGTGATCATTGGGGGGGTTCTGAGGCAACACATTTAGCCCCCTCGACCCCTTCAGTCCTCCATTGCTGCTGCTGCGACTGGATGCTGGTCAGGAGTCGACACTCCTAAATAGTGATGCAAAATTCAAACTTGGTGAGCTTCTTCTTTTTTTAATTTTGGCCCAGCATCCATTAGCCTGCCACCAGTGGAGCCCCCGATTGATTGACAGGGCTATGGGTAGGCTGGCAATCAAGTTCAGTTGAAGAAAATCTCCTGCGATCATTAGGAGGGAGGGCTTTGAGGCAACACCTTTAGCCCTCTTGACCCCTTTGGTCCTCCTCTGCTGCTGTAACTGAGAGCTGCATTTAACCGCAGGTAGCTCAAATCTAATATCCTTTCATTCCCATGTCTCAACATCTTGAATTGTTGTACACATAAATGACATAACCATGCCTGCTTCTCTGAGTAGGATTATACATTTTAACTCAAATCCTTACACAACCATTTTGTCCTCCAAATGAGCAATAAAATAGATGCTACAATATAATACTTACCCTCCACAAAAAATGGGTCTGCTGCACCTACTTGGCAGTCTCATTACAAAAGAATCACGGTTTACAATTGCGATTGGCACTCTACTCCCCATCCTGTAATATGGTGTTTCTGTTTTGCAGTGCCTTAGGTGCTCTGAGTTTAACAAGCTCAGTCTTATACAATAAAATTGGGTGATTTGCCGCAGGTGCTCCACCCACAGAGCACCTTTGCAATTTGCTGTGCATCACTGAAATTGCCATCACTTGAGGGTTGGCTTGAGTGTCCTCTCTCTCTCTGGCCTTTAAACTTGTTAAGGGTCCTTCCCCTCCCCCAGCCTGTGTGACACACTAAAATTCAAGACCCCAAGGAGGGTCCTGCGGTCTACCAGCAACTGTCTTTTGGAAATACCTAAAATTAAAACTAGTGTGGGAAAGAAGTCCTTTGCCTCCTCAGCTCCAACCATCTTGAACCCCCCTCCCTTCTACTGTCTAAGACTGCCAAACCCTTGGGGGTTTTAAAAAAAGGGCTTAAAGTTGTACTACTTGAATGGAGCCTCTGTACGTGCTATAGATGACTTTTATTCATTTATTTTTCCTACAATGCCTGTTTTCATGGGTGACTCTGGAGCACTGGGGTGGTTAAGTGGCTTGCTCAGAGTCACACAGTATGCAAGTGGAGATTGTGGGAATCAAACTCATTTACAGTTCATTTCTCTAACCTCTAGGCTATACTGCCAGCATTCCCCCTGCACTAAAATTGATGATGTTCCATCATTCAGAGATCTTTTGGGACCTTGTTGTTGCAGTATGGTTAAATTTTTCCCCTCCCTACATTTTGTAGTCCAAGATTGTTATTAACTCTTTGTCACATGCCGAACACCATGTTTGGCCAATTGTGTAGTCTCACACCTAATGTATTGTAGCATTGTCATATCTGGCTTGTCTTGACAATGTATCTGACTATTTATTATTCTGTCTGTCTGTAAGTTTGTAATTAATTCAGTGTCACCCCTGAAGAAGGGACAGCTATGTATCAGTTAATCTACCTGGTTAACAAAATTAATGAATAAATTAATAAATAAATAAATAATATATTTGTAAATGTTTCCATAAGCACATCAAACACAGAGCTTCCACTCTCACCTTGCATATGCACTGTTTTCAGTTTCCTAATATCTTCCAAATGATCTTCCAATAAAACAATTATTGAATCCCTGTCTACGTTATCAGGAATATTACAGATGTAACCGCCATACAAATGGGGGTTTCCGAAAAGTCTTCCTTGAGCTTGCCTAAATGCTTACTGCCAGGCTGGTGTTTTGCATTTTAGCAGTTTAAATGCATTGCCAGAGAGTGCCTGTATAGCCTCTGTGTACTGTCTCTTTAAGAGCTGCCTGGGTTGCAGTTATAATTAATCTGGGAGGGGGCTGAGTGTTTCTATGCTTGAGTCCCTCTCAGGCTGCCAAATAATCGCTTCATTCTGCCATCACTATTAGCACAGAGGGAGCTCTGTTAGAAGATGTACTTGTTTGCTGATCATTTATTAAAATAATAATAATATTGCAGTTTGTCTAACCTGCCTTCTTTGCAGCATGGACATTTCTGTTTAGCTCCACCATCTTGGTCCTGGACTGCTGAAATGGGCCAATCAGTACCTTTGGGGACTTTAAAATGGAGCCTGTCCCCAGGGGCTTTGTGGGAGCAAAATTCTGTAGGAATTGTAGTTTGGGTTTTTTTGCACTTAAATGAACCTGGAGGGGAGCCCTTGTTGTGACTGACAGAGAAATCAGCCAACCAAACTTTTGGATCCTGGGGAAAGTCCCAGGCTGCTTGCAGCTATTTTCAGTTTGAGTTGGGAAGTGAAAGGAGTAGCAGCTCGAGATAGTCGAGCAGTAATCCTGCATAGATTCACATGGGAGAACTGTGAAAGGGCTGAGTTTTGGCCTGCCTGTCTGCCTGCTGTCCCTGAGAGGGAAATTTAAGTTTATTCAGACTGAATCCGAATTGTGAGGATGATTTAAGCCACAGAACTGTGACCAGGCTTTAACCTGAAGAAGACCGAAGATTTGCTGAATGCAATCAGCCTGCCAGGATTTCCAGCCACCTTTGAACTCCTGGTTTGTGCAGAGACTCTGTAATTGCAACCAGATAGCAATCTGCCTGGTACAGTAGAATTTCTTACATGTAAATGTGCTGTGTGCTGTTAGTGGGTCATGATTTGGTTCCCCACTGTGTGCTGAACTGTGTTCTGTTTGCTGGAGGCTGCATCCAGCTCCAACAGACTAAATCCGTTTGCATCTCATTTGGCCTGGGCCTTGCCATACTGGCCCAACCAGACTACTCGCTACACAGAGAAAGCCATCGACGAGAGGCCTGCCTGCGGATCAGCCCCCTGCTCAATGCCTTGCACAGGAATGATGCCTCAGTGATTCATGTGGGCCCTACTTCTCCTGGCACTCCAGCTCAACAACCTGCAGTCTCGATTTCATCCTGCTTGTGTCCTGTATTGGGTATCATGAGTAAACATCACGGTAGCTCCCTGCAACAACAGCTAAATCTAAAGTGTTGTTATCTGATTGCTTTTTTGTCTTTTCTTTCATGAACTGAGCCCTCCAGCTCCGGATTACAAATAGTGTGTGTTGTGCATGTTGCTTTCTTCCATCACAGGGCCCCAACCAGCTGTGACGCTGGCCTACCCCGGGCAACAGTCCCGGGTAGCCCACCTTTTTCCTACCTGGGTACCCGGAGTGTGTGACTGTGTAGGGACTCTGAAGTGCATGCATAACTGTATGACTGATTTAGCCTTTAAGCCAATCAACCTGAATATGCCCTTCCCTTGTTCAAATCCCCTGAATAAATCAGATCTGACTCTTTTTGCATTTAATCTGACTGTGGTTCCAGGTTATGCCAAGAGTACTGTACTGTACTATTCACTGTGCATAACCTTGTTTTACAGGGGGTCTCCAGGGTCAAGCTAGAGGAACCAGCCCTGGTTGTAAGTGTGAACAGTGTTGGTAATTGCATGGTGAATAAGGGTCAATGTGAAAATGATTATTGTATATTGTTCAGACCACTAGAAGGGAAAGAGGGCGTTACAGTGTTACGGAGGGCTGTGCCCAGGTTAGCTTGACCACTAACAACCCTGATCTCCAGGTGGAGGCATTGGTTTCAGTACCCAGGCCCCTTAACCTGCTACTAGCCAAGCAGGCAGGGGTAGTAGCCCTTGGGATAGTGCCACCTAGGGGTTACACAGACAAGAAGCATCTTCTTGGGGTTGTTTCCAAACCACTTTCACCAATTTTCAGCAGCAGCAAAATCCATAGTTCCACAGAGCTCACTGAAACAAGCCCAGACAACACACTCCTGAAGGGGAAGACCAATACCAATGGTGCCTCCAAGATGTAAGAGGGGGTTTGGCGATACATCCCACCTTACTCCATCACCTGACAACTGACTGAGCACCAGCAGTCCCCTGGACTTAGGGATGTGTAACCTAGCTATGTGTACTGCTTCCACCTACAGAATGTGACAGTGGGTCATCTAGAAGTGGGGTATAACCCCCTGGAAAACTGCACCTACCAACCTCTCCTTCAGAGTAGCCTTCTCCCACAATGCCATACAGAACAAAGATCAGACAATGACCATTCCAGGGGGGGAAGCAAGAACAACACAGGCGTATTACAACTCCAAACCCCTGCAACAGAAAACCATTAAGCACGCAATGCTATAGCTGACCAGCCCCGGTTAGATGTCCAACTTATGCCAGACGTACTTTAATAAAACGTATTTAAACAATGAAGTCTGCAAAATATTTTTTTCCTGAGGCTGTAAGTACCTAGTTTTTCATGTCCTTAGATATCCAGTGTTGAACTGTTGCAAGACCACTGATATTGCCATGGGTTGGGTGGCATAAGTGCACTAATTTTAACACAACCGATTTATTTCAGCCAAAACCCCATAAGCGATGAAATTGCTTAAATGGCTGTCCAACCTCTAAATATGAGGTACAGTATTTGTAATCCAAAATCAAAACCCAAAATTCTAATCCAAATCAGGAAACACACACACAGTTTACATGCTGCAGAACACTTTCTGCTTGTGCTCACAGTTACTAACCATGGCTCTCCAGGACTGCACTTTCCACGGGGATAATCTTCAAATGTCATCTCACACTGCAGGCTCATCGTAGCCAAAGCAGTTCTTTTGAATGGAGACAAGCAGAAACCCCTGCTTTGAACCTATAAAAGAGCCCTTACTATGGAGTACATGCTCGACTCTCAAGCAGATGGAATAAAAGCTTGAACCAGGAAGAAGGTTCCAAGCAGGAGCTAATCAGAAAAGAAGCCATGCCCCCTGCTCACCAGGGAGCCAATCACGGGTGGCTGATAGCCCAGCACTCTACTTATTTTATTTATTTATTTAGTTATTGACTTATGGTAACCAGGTAAGTCCACTTTTTCAGGGGCAACCCAGAAGTGCAACAATGTGATGTACAAAACAATTTCCAACTTAAGTAAAAGACAAGGAGGTACAAGGCAGTTAAGAAACAAATGTCACACAAAAACAGTAGACAATAATAGATTTACACATGGTTGCAATATACAGTAAACTAATAGTAAGCTAAGACAGTCACAGGCTTGATAAAATGTATTCAGTGAGCAGGAACATAAGATAATATACAGGGAGGCTAAGTATAGAGGATGCATAGGGGAGCTGAGGATGGTTAAGCAGGAGTCAGCAGAAACAAGAACAGGTTGCTGAGGAGGAGAGAGTGGAATAAAACTTAGTTTGGAACTCAGGAAGAGAGGAGCAGGATACTACGGGGGGAGGAGTTCCAGTCTGATATCACTGCATATGAGAATGCCTTGCAGGCAGAAGCAAGACAGAGATTGGCTTGAAGCGGAGAGGGAGAGAGGCCAATCTAAGGGCATGAGGAGGTTGTCTTAAGCGAACAATGTCATTGAGGCGCTGGTAGATAGAAGTAAGGGAGCGCCGTAGGTTAGGATCGGGAGAAAGAATGAGAAGGCAATCTTAAGGCATGAGGCAGAGATAAGGGAGGGACGTATATGGTAGAGAAGTCCTAACTTTTGATTCAGGGTTCTAACCAGGATGGAGACGAGATCATTAAAGGAAAGTGAGGTATCCAGAGAGATACCCAGATATTTAAAAGTGTGAACAGATTCCAGGGTATCACCATTGGAGGAGGTGGTACTGAGGAGGAGAGGGGGAGTACTAGGGCAGGAGAGAAGGTGAGAGAAAAGCATGCTTTTGTTTTTTTTTCATATTAAGTACAATCTGATTAAGCCTGGACCAATCTTCCAGGGCCAGGAAGTCAGCAGCAAGATTGCTATTTATCTAGTTAATGTCAGGAGAGGAGCAATAACTAGAGACCCGTGCAAATCGCAAATGTGAAATAGCACAATAAATAATAGCGTCATCCACATAGAGGTGCACAGATGCACCACCACAGTTGCTGGGTAAGTTATTAATAAATAGGGAGAATAAGATTGGGCCCAGGATTGAGCTCTGTGGCACCCCTTGTGATATAGGCCTAAGGTTAGAAAGAGAACCAGCCCACTTAACCCTCTGAGAGTGGCATGACACATAGCTGTGGACCCACTCAAGTGCTGTGGGATCAAGACCAAGAATATGCAGCTGCCAGAGCAGGAAACCATGATTTACCAGGTCAAGCACTTCAGTAAGGTCGACAAAGATGGGACCCATGTAATAACCATGATCTAGGGCTTGGAGAATGTCAGTGGTTACTTTTATCAAGGTGGTGAGGGTACTGTGATTCTTTTTGAATCCATGTTGGTAGGGGGATAGTAGATTGTGGTGTTCCAGATTATTCTGAAGTTGGTTATAGACTATGCATTCCTGGATTTTAACCAGGGGGCAAAGGATAGATATGGGTTGATAATTCGCGGTTACGGTATTGGGCCCCCCCATATGCACCAGCACAACTACTACTACTTTCCACTTGTCAGACTGAGCAGGATAGGAAGGACTGATTAAAGAGGTCACAGACAGGGTGAGAAAGGGCTGGAGCACCTAGCTTGAGGAACTTGGGTTCTAGGGCGTGGTAGCCAGGTGAACTCTTGGCTTTCAGGTTGGCAAGGAGCCTCTGAACCTCCTTACAGGAGGCAAGCTTTAGGTGAAAAGAGGGTCTGGCCCCCTTATAGCTGGGATGCAACGGGTTGGGGGGGGCAAGGCTGAATTCTGAAAGAGCAAAGTGTGCCTATCAAGGTCAGTGAAAAACTCATTGAAGCTAGTTGCAATAGAAAGGGGGTCCATAAGGGAGGTGTCTTGGGCAGTGAGGGAGCTCGGGAGTTCAGCAGCCTTTCCCTTGATCAAGCAGTTGACCTGTCTCCAAAAGGATTTGGGAGCTATGCAGCCAGTACCTTGGCTGAGTATTCCAGTTGTTGGCAGCCATTTCTGGACTCAACATATTGCACAGGTCAGGCATAGACCCAGGCTGATTCCCATTAGGGTTTCCTCTCCTCTCCCTTGGTCCCCCTCCCAGGTGCCCTGCACCCTCTCATACATTCTCCCTCCCCACCCCAACAGAGAGAAAATACAGTTTCATCACTCAAGGTGATTTCCTACTGTATATAGCTGAGTTATGTAGTGTGTTTAGGTTTAGTAAAATGACCTTTTATTTATTTATTTTATTTACTGTAAATTCGGAATTACAAACCTTTGAGTCAAAGACTCTTTTGCAAAGGCTCCATGTCGGTTACAGAGGGTGGAGGGGGGAACACAAGTTGGGGAAGACAGACGGAACAAGGAAAATTATTTACAAGCAACATTATATACAGATTTATGTACAATCACTTTTTTTAGTAACAGTAGCTCCCCGGTGGTTACAGAGGATGGAGAGACATATGACAGTAAAGGCAAATGGAAAGCAACTTTCAATACATAATAAAAATGATTTACTGAATTCATTGTTGGCATGATAGCAGAGAGACTTTTTTATCTGGTTAGAGCAAGTAGGAGACCTTGCATAAAACATGTTAGCATTTCATCTTGGAGTACACAGGTCCTGAATGTAAATAAGGCTGTGGGTATGTTAGGGGGCTATGCCTCTGTAAGTCCCCACCACCCAGTGCCAACAAAGGACGCAATTGATCTCCCCATCAACTTGGGAAGGGAGGAGATGGGACTTCGGACCCCAGCAGATGAAGACTTAGTTGGCATCAAGAGGTTACCCTCCCCCTATAATATTGTTTGATTAGGCATCATAATGTCACCGTACAAGCTCTGGTGCTCAGAGCTTCCGGCCTTTCCAAAGGTCACCAAATGTTGTGGTGTACCCGAGGATGTCTATATATCATTTGTGTGCTCCTTTTCCTGTTATAACAATAATAAAAATCTTTAACTACAAAAGGATTTGGGGTTACTTAGGTGTTCAGTTTGAATTGTTTTATAATGATGTCACTTGACTTTATTTAGGGAGTGTTTACACTTATTTTTAAGTTGCCTATAAAGCTGCCAGTCCGTGGATAGGCCACTTTTCTTGTAGGACCTTGAGGTGCAGTCACAGGAGGACATAAGCATCCTGATGTCTTTATGAAGCCATGGGGCCTTGACACCTTTGTACCTGTATTTTTTCAGGGGAGCATGATTGTCAATGAGTTTGGTAAGGGTGGAGATGAAATAATCCAGAGCTTAGTTTATGTCAGGGAGAGTTTTGTCAGGGCTCCATTCTGTACTGTATATAGAACTGATGAAGTCATTAGTGTCCAGTCTGGACATATTTAGAACAAGGGAAATCTTGGGTGGGGGCTGGGGCAGTTATTCCTCCAAACACAGTAGGTGGGAGAGTGATCACTTATGCAGTCAGACAGTACACCCACTGCTTTACTCTTTAGTGGGCAGTTGGTGACCACCCAATCTAGCAGAGAGTGTTTACTCATATTGGTATTGATGCCCATTAGGTCCTGGACAAGCTGTGTCAGGTTAAGGTCTGCGAGGGAGGAGCACAATTTGTTAGTGGCAGGGTTAAGCCAGTGTACATTAAAGTCACCACAAAGTATAAGATCATGATGAGGAAGATTGCCAAGGGAGGTTAGGAGGGAAGGGAGGCTTGGAAAAGCATTGGAGGGTGGCAGGTAAACACACCCAATGACTAGTTTTTTGACGTTACCCAGGGTCAGTGAGAGGTATAAGGATTCAAAACCTGGAGAACTAGGCGCAGACTAAGGGAGTTCAATGATGTTCAAATCAGAACGAGTGTAGATGAGAACTCCACCACCCCTTTTGTGTAGCCTATCTTTCCAAAAACAGTTAAAGTCTGGAAGAGCCACCTCATGTTGTTTTATTGCTGGCTTAAGCCACAATTCAGTGGTGCAGAGGATGTCAGGTATCTTTTGAGTGATCCAGGCTTCTAGTTCAGGCATTTTAGGACCAAGGATATGTATATTCATATGAGCGATCTTCAGGCTGTTAGGTTGGGCCTGGGACAAATCAACTGGAGTTTGGGTAAGGGTGAAGCAGGGAGGTCCAGGATTCAGTTCAATGTTCCCAGCAAGGAGTAGCAGGAGAAGGACAGATAAGCGGGCACAAAGGGCGGTACAAGGAGGTGCAATTGCAAGAGCAGAGGACAGGGAGGGAATGCGTATGTGCTTGCAGAGCCAGACACCTAAGAGAGCAGAGCCTGGCTTAGGTAGACATGGGATGCACAGGAGCAATTGTGGTGAGTCAGGCCAGACATGACTCGGAGGAGGAGGAAGGGTACTGTCCTGAGGGGGGTCTTTTATGGATAATGCAATGAACATGTCTGTGCAGCAATAGATAATGAAGAAGGACCCAGTAATTAACCAGCCAGGGCAGCCCATTGGTAATGAGATCAGTGTATCTGCAAGTGTGTCTCAGGAGAGAAAAAAATTAAACTCCGAGCGCAAACAATACTCCCTACTGCTTTAAAGGGAAGAGGCCTCCAAACGGCTCCTCGTGCAATGGATCAACACAACAAGGACAGCACAGAGGAGACTGCCCACCAGAGTCAGCCCAATGAGGCAGACAGCAGAAGAACACTCTGCACCACAGCAGGTAGGCAGAGGAGCAGTAAAGGGATAAATTAAGAGGCAGGACTTAAAAGGAGGAAGCAGGAAATCAGAAACTCTAGCCATAGCTCACACACCACAAGGGAGTGAAGAGTGTTAAGGCCATGCAAAAAAATCTTGTAAAAGGTGTAACACTCTGTCTAGGGTAGGGATAAAAAAAAGGGTTCAAAGTAAGCAAAAAGGTGGGAATAGATAAAATACCTCATCATGGGTAGGGGTGAAAAAGGGTTTAGAGTAAGCAGAACAAAAACAGGCAAGGTAAACGCTAGCTATGCTGGGAGTGGTGCAGTGCAGTGGCTGTGGGGTGGCAATGTTCAGGGAGACCTTCTGGAGACTGTGATGCTGCCCCATCTGCATGCACCTCTCTGGACTGAGGGAGGAGGTTGTTTGTTTCCAGGTCAAGTTGGCTAGAATTTTGGAGGCTTTCTCCCCCACCCAGGGACCACCAAACCTGCCACTGCTGCATCAAAGGTTGCCAGGGAGGAGAGATGACTGGACTACGGTGGGCTTAGGAAGGGTGAGGGTGGTGGGTCAGAGACACATCCCTCAGATGGTACCACTATGCAACTCATATGCCACTCTGGCAGGAGGGTACTGTCCCATGGAGGCACCCACAGTAGTGACCAGGATGGATGTGGGGTGCTAGAGTTAGAAGAATACAATTGGGATAGGTTAGAATTGGTTCCTACTGTCAGTGATGCCTGGGTATTGTTTTATGATGATTTTTGACATTATGTAATAAGCATGCACCACTTAAAACTAGGAAATTATAATCTAAAAATGCTTGCTGGTATAATTCTTATCTTTTCAAATTAAAGAAACAACGAGGCGGCGTGGAAGGTGGCCAAATCCACAAAAAATAATGCAGATTGGGAAAAGTATAAACAATTGATAAATCATTATAATCATGAATTTAAGAAAATTAAACAAGATTATTATACCAGAGAATTAACAACCAATTTGACTGATAACCCGAGGGAATTCTGGAAAGTTTTAAAAAAGGTTAAGGGTGAACAACCATTGGATTACCCTGATAATGTTGAGATTGGGAATACAAAAATTCCATTAGGTTTAGAGGTGGCAGATAGTTTTAATAACTGTTTTATAACAATGGGTATGGTGGCTTCACCACAAAGTGTAATAAACCCTCCCAAAAAACACACAGAAGTTGGGATTGAAAAGGGTAAGGAGTTTACTTTTGAATTTGTATCACCTCTAGATGTACAAGATGTATTATTTGGAATATATACCAGGAAATCAGGGGGCTTAGATGGATTCCTAATATTCTCTTGAAATATGCTGCTCCAGTTATTTCGTACCCCTTGGCCAGTATTTTTAACATGTCACTTACATATGGGGAAATTCCTGAGATGTGGAAATTGGCTAAAGTGATTCGTATTTTTAACAAAATCTGGTCAGATCCACCACGGCTGTGTAATGAAGTTAGTGAAGTTGTGTGGAATTGCTAAGGCAGTATGGAGAAACAACACAAAGATTTGTAAGTAGTAAGATTTGTATTAGTTTCTGTTCTAAGGAAGGCATACACGTTATTAGGAAAATACATGGTGGTGTACATTTTAATGGAAGGAATAGGAAGCAATATAGGTTTACAAAAGAACCCCAGAGCAAATGCCACTGATGTATGTGTTATCCCAGATGATATTGGCCAGGCAGCCAAATTTTAAAGAAAACACAATTGCACATACCCCAATAATGCAAAGCATCATGGGAAACATATGCAGATCCCCATGATGGTACAGAAGGTGGCAATACAAGAAAAAGTAATGGCTGGCATATGTTCAGCCTTGGGATTATTTACACAGGTTTTTTTTGTTTGTTTGTTTGTTTTCAGAGAAACAGGGTTTTTGTCCATGAGGTGATGTAAGTTACAGTATATTTAAGCAATGTGTTGATGTCAGGAAGTCAGGTGTAATGATGATGGACTGTTAGCAGAGAAAATGTGATACTAACTTTCAGAGGGGGTCGCTTTTGATAAAGGCAAGGTAGTTGTGCTTGTGATAATGGGAATATTAGGAAAGTATGAGGTCTATGCAGAAGTGGAGTATAAATATGCACAGTTTCATAAGTATGTGCTCAGAGTCCAGGCAAATGTGATATGCAGGTTTGTTTTAGAAATGGGTAAAAATAGTGATGCATGCAATTGATAGAAAGATAGATAATTACATAGACATGCAGGCCCTGTCCACACTGCACTCGAAAAAGCTGTAATGGATTCAAACCATTACAAACTGTAAATGTTAGTGTGTCCATACTGCCAGTGAACAGTGTGGATAATGGTTTGAAAACATTACAGCCTGTCCACAGTGAGTGCAACAGTGTGTGTGGTCTCAACCCTGTAGTAGCAGTGCACGTCCCATGGTGCACTTGGTGATGACAGCTGCATTCTGAGATGCCCTCCTACATGTCCTATGGAGTACTGTGTATATGGCACAGTCATATTATGAAAATAACCATATTTCACTGTTATCAGACACACTTATGTTGTGGCGGTGACAGAGGGAGGTTTGAGGGAGGGGGAGATCCATATATTAGAATCGGGGACTACGTCAGTGAGAGGGAGGGAAGGGGAGAGAGAGGGGGGGAGACATGGCATCAGTTCTGCCAGTATTACGGCACCTGGGCACAACAGACGTTCATGTACTGCTGCTGTATGGCTGAAGGCAGACCCTCTACTACTGCTTTCAGTGTTCCCCACTGCTCCACTGTCCACAGTGCCACACGTCTATTGTCCACCACAGCAGTGCTCCATGATGCACTCAGGAGCTCCACTAATGTAAGTGTTCACTACTGGCACTGCTCTGCAGGTAGTATTGCTGCCACATCACACATGGGCAGGCAGGGTACTCCCAACACTCGGCACAGTGAGAAGAGTAATCAAGGACAGTACACAGATACCATCAGGAGGTGGCCCTCAGGGAGGCAAACGCGGACAGAGAGGTAGGTTAGGTGGAGACATGGGGTACACCTGGGGGTGCACATACAGCTGTCAAGTTACTGTGGTATGGAGGCATACCAGTATTGCAGCCTTCACCCGTGCTCCACACTGCCATCTGCATATGTCCTGGTAGCCTCTGACCTCCCTGCATGCAGTGAAACAGTGCTGCAATGCATGCAGGTATAGTGGGAGACTGGAGGCTACACGGTGGAATGTTTAGACACAATTTTAATTAAAAACTGATAAAGATGTAAAGCTGTAAATAAGAGTGAAATAACTACACTGGTATGCACACCACATAAAGTGGTTCTTGGAAGGATACAGATTGGGGATGGCTCAATTAAAGGAGCAGTCCACCCAGAATTTGCATAAACATATGTTATGCAGAGTGTTTTGATTTGTATATAAAGTCCTAGTGTGTCCTTCCCTCTGTCTGCTATTAGGAGTTTTTCCTAAATTAGGCTGCTAGCTTTAGGGCAGTTTTATGACCCTGGAGATCTCCACCACAAAGAGGTTTATTGCCTTCTGCCTCCTACAATGCACCCTGTCTCTCATATGTGACAGTGATGTAGCCAGGCCCATAGATTTTGCATATGCAGTGCTTTTTAAAATCAGTTCACAATGGCAGAGCTTTGTAACTGTTCTTATCCAGTGAGCACAAATGGCAACAGTTACAATTTAGCAGATACCCGAGAGCTACCTAACTGGGGTTTCTGTAAGAAAACAGCTACTAATAGCTCTAATTCACTATTTGTGTTTTCTGGGTGTGTCATGTCTAGCTAGCAGTAATATGTGTTTTCATTTTAAAATTTAATTTCATCAAACTAGGCACAACAACAAAACGCACAGAAATTGCCCCAGATCATTACTGCTATAATTAGTAAAGACTACAGCAGTTTTCTTACAGAAAAGTCACTCAGTTAGTTCTAAAGTCTTTGCTAAACTGTAAATGTAGGTACCAGCATTCTTTTTTTTTTTTTTAACCAGGAGAGACACGCTAAAGCTTGTTTACAGGTGTGACCTGGGAGCACATGGAAGTTAAGTGATTTGCTCAGGGACACACAGTACGCACGTAGAGGCTGTGGGATTCAAACCCAGGACACCAGGTTTGCAGCTCAGAGCCTTAGTCCACTGCACTGTACTGCCTCCTCTGTTCTAATAGGTATAACTGGTAGTTAGTGCTGATTTTTGCTCTGTGACATGATTTTCAATTTTTTTTTTTTTGGGTTACAAATGTGAAGTATCTTTTTAATAGAGTTATTTAGTTTGGCAAATATTTGTTTTATTATTTGAAAAAGTGGGATACACTAAATGTGTAGTGCAATGAACCATTGTAAAATGGGATCAAATGTGTAGCTGAAATAGTCACTGTCATCATGTTGTTTTCATGCTATGCCACACACAGGAGAATCATACCATACACTTCATTTGTGAAAAAAAAAAATGAAAATCATGTCACAGTGCAAAATCAGCACTAAATGCTAGTTCTACCTAATAGAATGCTGGTACCTACATTTATAATTTAGCAAGTTCTTGATATCTAACTGAGTGGGTTTTCTGTAAGGAAACATCTAGGCCTGGATATCCAAAGGGTTGCACATGGCACAACAGGGTTGCAAATGCACCCTGGCATGATATTCAAAGGGGCAAGTTGCAATGCGCAATTCCCGATGCCCTGGGGGCGCATCGGTAATGTATGCGGTGCAAGTGCAGGGGGTGTGATCATGCATATGTGGAACATCCCGATATTTAGCCCAGGATGTGCGGCGCATATTCTGGCACAACTCCACCTTGCACCATTCAGGGGGGTGCAAAATTGTGCCTGGTTAATCCAGGAACAAGTCCTGTCCACCCATAGGAGAGCTGCCGTAATGCAGGGCGCAACACGGCAGCCACCAGCCATGGGTGGTCATCCGCCCACCCAGAACACTGTCCACAAGTTCCCTGCCCTGGGAGCATTGTGCCCCTTCCCCCCATCACCCAGTCATGGGCATAAGTGTAAGAAATCCCTGGTGGTCAAGTGGACTGCTCTCAATTGCCCGATCGTGAGCATAAGTATAAGATATCCCTGGTGGTCCAGTGGACCATCATCCATCGCCCAATCATGGGCATAAATATAAGATATCCCTAGTGGTCCAGTGGACAGCTCTCCATTACCTGATCATGGGCATATGTATAGGAAATCCCTGGTGACCCAGTGGAACCCCCCAGTGCCCAATCATGGGTGGAAATAGCGAAAGACACCTGATGGACCAGTGGTACCCCCCTCCCACCACCCACTGAGGGTCACCCAGCACCCCACCCAGTCAGCAGCAGGCAGCAGCACCCGCCACATGCTGCCCAGCCACACCAACTGACAGTATACAGTATGGTCTATGTGCCTATTGGTCCACTGCATGGGCCAATGGGCATGCAGACTCTACTGTACACACAAGCCCGATATGTGCATGAAAGCTCATTCCCCATATCGGGTCTGTAGTATAGCATGGTCTGCATCCTACTGGTCCATGCAGTGGACCAATGATCTACAGACCATACTGTATGCTGTCAGTTACGAGGTGGCTGGGCAGCATGTGGCGGGCTGCTGCCTACTGACTGGTGGGGTGCTGGGTGGTGGAAGCTCAGTGGGTGGGTGGGAAGGAGGTACCACAGGTCCACCAGGGTATCTTTCCCTATTTCCACCCACGATCAGGCACTGGGGGTGGGTTCCACTGGACCACCAGGGATTTCTTATACATATGCCCATGATCAGGTGATGGAGAGTGGCCAACTGGACCACCAGGGATTTCTTATACATATGCCTGTGATCGGGTGATGGAGAGCAGTCCACTGGGCCACCAGAGATTTCTTATATGTATGCCCATGATCGGGCGAATGGGGGCTGGGACTGCAGGGTGTCAGTCCCCGATGGCTGCAGCCTGGCAGGGTGCCAGGCACAAGTCACCAGGGATCAGCACACTGCATGCAAATGGGGCATTAATGACATGGAAATGACCCCATTTGCACCTTGCATGCATAATGGCCTCATTTGCATGCCTAGTGCTGAATATCATGGTTGATGCTCCTAGCACAACTGCACTTGTGCTGGTGCATCCCTCTGCTTCCCTTCTGCCACTTGCGCTGGTGCAGTGCCACTGTGCCATGTGCAGTGCATGTGCCCTCAGTGCCATATTCAATGGTGCTGAGCCATGGAGCAGCACTGTTGAATATCACCTGTTGGTCCATGCCCTGGTGCAGCCCAGTTGCACTGCACCCAGGCTTGCACCCCTGCCTGGCGTAGTCTGAATATCCAGGCCCTAGAGTCTTAACTAATTATAGCACTAATGATCTACGCAGTTTCTGTGCTTTTATGGTTGTGTATAGTTTGATGAAATTAAAAGTTTTAAAATTAAAACACTCCTACAAGCTAGACCTGACACACATGGAAAACAACAATAATGAATTAGAGCTTAATTTAGTATTGGTTTTCTTACAGAAACCCCAGTTAGCTAGCTCTCAGGTATCTGCTAATAGGCTAATTTAGAAAAAACTCCTAATAGCAGACAGAGGGAAGGACACACTAGGACTTAACATACAAATCAAAACACTCTGCGTAACATATGATTTTGCAAATTATGAGTGGACTACTCCTTTAAAACTGCAAGCCCAGTAAAAATATACACCTCAACCTCTTGCTGTACTGACATGCTTCAGCTGATGCAAAATACAGAGTAAGGTGGTGGGGGCAGGGTTGGAGGACAGGTCTGAATAACACAATATACCCACCAGGAGGAACTTTCCATCTCTTGGAATGTATTTGTGAAAATGTGTGATCAGGAGAGGAATGTAAGCTGAGCCAAGGCTGTTTCAACAAGTGCTGTATAAGGATGCAGTTTCAGGCTTTTTCTTTCCTTCTGAAGCTTAAGCTCTGATGCCCCAGGCAACTCTGATAGTCAATTGTTCCTGCATGATAGATCCACCTCATGCCCCTTCCACATGAACCAAAAAAAGGTGGGGTGGATCTTTAGGAGCTTCTTGGGTGGAGGTGGGGGTGGGTCTTACTCCCCCCAAAAAAACTAATGCTGCCTCCCACTACTCAGGTTCCAGTTCTTGTACCTCCCACTTAAGAAAGAAAATAGTGCACTACAACCATTGACTAACATGGAAACGTATTTATTTGAGAGCAGAAAACATTTCTTGGAGGAGGGTAAGGCAGAGGAGACTATTTATACCTTCAGTCAGTTCCACGGACAGAAAACATGACATCACTCCTTTTGTACATGCAAAAAACGTCTGCAGCCTCCGCCTACTGCAACCGTAAAAATGGGTCCAGAACGTTGTTAGAGAATTATAGGCCCATTTCATTACTACCAATAGTGGCTGAGGTGTTTGAAAAGCTGGTAGCCAAACAACTTCAGACATTTTTGGAAAAAAGAAAGATCCTTAGTAAATTCCAATCAGGGTTTAGACCTTTACATGGTACTACTTCTGCCCTATTGAAAGTAACTGGGGACATTATGGGTGCTCTGGACAGAGAGATGTCTATGGGGGCAATTTTTGTAGATTTATCAAAGGCATTTGATATCTTAAACCATGACATCCTCCTGTCCAGACTACATGTTTTGGGTATGTCCACAAATGTAGTCAAGTGGTTAGAAGCCTATTTAATTGTAAGGAAACAAATGGTATCAATTGATGGTTGGGAATCTGGACTTGGGGCAATTATCTCTGGAGTGCCCCAGGGATCCATTTTGGGTCCAATACTATTTAATCTGTATATGAATAACCTTGCTTTAACCCATCCTGATGTACAATGTCATTTATATGCTGACGATACCATTATTTATGTGGAAGGCACATCAGTAAAGCAAATAGAATTCATTCTGCAGGGTGCGTTTGATGAGCTACAGACATTTTATTTTGAGTCTAAACTTGTTTTGAACTCAAAAAAAACTCAGGTTATATTGTTCTCCAAGGAGAATAGTGTAACCTATTCTGAGTTAGGTTTGAATATAGTAACTAGAGATAAAATCGTTCTTGAACAAGTGCAATATTATAGATATTTAGGAATGTACTTAGATCACGTAGGTGGGTTACTCATATAGAACATGTAATAAAGAAAGTTGGTAGATGTTTGGGTGCGTTATATAGGATTAGAAACTGTATGAATGAGAGGGTAAGGAGGCATGCAGCTACAAGTGTAATTATACCACTTCTCGACTGTGGAGATATAGTCTACATGGGGGCAACTTCTACCCAGTTATCTAAGATAGATGTTCTTTTTAATAAAATAGTAAGGTTCATTTTAAATGTTCTAAAGAGAACTCATAGAAGTGAGCTATAGCAGTCCCTGAATTGGATGTATCCAAAAGATAGAAGGTCCTTTCATGCCTTGTTGTATATGGTTAATTCAGTTAGGTGCAAAGTACCTGAATATATTATTGATGAACTCCAGGTTAGAACGGTAAGATGAGGTCTGTGCTCAGCCGAGAGAATGGAATATGAACTCCCTAGAAGAAGGTCCGACCTAAGTAGAGCGCATTTCTTCTTTTTGGGTCCTTACATATGGAATTCATTGCCACTTTATCTTAGGCCAATTAATGTTAGTCCCCACATAGGAGAAATAAAAAGATGATTTAAAATTGAAGCTATTAAGAGGCTTAATATTGATCCACCATGAATTTTAAATAAGTTGAAGATTTGCACATGTATGGTAATGAATGTGACTTGTGTTTGTCTATGTAGATCTATCCTATACAGTTTTCAAGTAGCTTAACTGCAACTGTGTATTTGTGAGTTTCTAATAATGTTGTGATATGTTAGTCTGTTTTGTATATATATATTATACATATGTAACATATGCTGTAGGAATTTTTTTATATATTTGTAACTAGGAATAATTACATTAAGGACCTCGCTGGAAATTAGCTTGCCTCAGTCGAGTCTCCTATTCTTTTGCTTGTCAATTGAATAAAAAATGTTTACTACTATTATTACTACTACTTCCCTAGGGGAGGCCCCAATGAGGGTGGCAGAGGACCCCAGAGGAGGAGGAGGAGGAGGCAGCTTACGGTGGCTGACTCCATTGCTATGGGGATAGATTTGGGGACAGGGAGGGGGAAGGCTAGGTGCCTACCTGGCACAGTGGCACAGAGGGATGGGAAGCAGATTCTGTGGATCACCAGGGAAGCAGGACAGGAGGGAGAGCTGAATGTCATTGTCCACCTAGGGATGAATGACCTGGCTAGGGATGAGGCTAGGGGAGTGCAGGAGGAGTTCAGGGAACCGGGGAGGATCTTGGTCAAGTAGCATGCTTAGTGGCCTTTTCTGAGGTGTTGCTTGTCTATGACAGGGGGAGGATAGGGTACTCCATACCAAGAGCTTTAACCAATGGTTGAAGGATTGGTGCAGACAGGATAGTTTCATCTACATTGGGGACTGGGGTCCCACCTGGAAGGATAAAGGCCTATACAGGGGAGATGGTCTGCATCCATCCAGGAAGGGAACCACAGTCCTCAGTGAATGGTTTAAATGCTACATTGGCCAGCATTTAAACTAGCCATGGGGGGTGGCAGAAGGAAGCAGGGAGGCATAAACTGTCCACCCCCACAAGCTGAAGTAGTCAGTAGGGAGAACCCTGAGAGAGGGAAATTCCTAGGGGTTACAAATAGCAGGAAAACCAGAATGGTAGAAATAAGGAGGGATGGGAATGAAGGCAGAAGGGATAAAGACAGTAGGCAGAAGGGAAAAAAGAGAGCTGACAGGAAGGATGGTAGAAATATTTTGAAGGTCATGTGCATACCTCTCAACCTTTCATCACTCAAATTTGTGACAGTATGTGTGACAAATGGGCAAAATGTGTGACACATCATCAAAAATGACATTGCAAGCTCAGAACACAGTCTAAATCTGTGCACTTATGTTATTCATGTTTGCTGATAACTGAGTATCATAGATTATTCTGAATTTCTGCATTGAAGTTTCAGTGAGCAGTGTGGAATATTACATGTGCCATGTGAGACAGAGGGTTTCTGAGAGGTAAAATGAGTGATGTACCTTGTAATGTGTGACAGTTGAGAGGTATGGTCATGTGCACAAATGCTTGGGGTCTGGGAAATAAAATCCCGGACCTTGTGGCCACTATGGCAGAGTCTGACCTAGACATTATCGCCATTACTGAGTCATGGTGCAATGAGAACCATGACTGGAATATAGTCATACCAGGCTATACTCTATTTCGGAACAACAGGGAGGGTAAGAAAGGGAAGGAGTGGCTCTTTATGTAAGAGATAACATAAAAGTGACAGAGACACAGGGAATACAGGGAGGGGCAGAGGCACTGTGGGTTACCCTAGAGACAGGAAGTGGAACTGCTATTTACACTGGTATGAACTACAGGCCTCCAGCATGGTGGGGGGGTGGATGGATAAGGTACTGGTGGAAGCCATCCAAAAGGTGGTGTCCAGGGGGAAGTGCTACTGGTGGGAGACTTCAATCTGCTGGATGTGGATTGAAGCCTTCCAGCTGCAGCTTCAACTAGGAACAGGGACATCCTGGACTCCTTGCAGGGGGTGTTCCTCACACAACTAGTGAGATAGAGTGAGACAGCCCACTCATGAGGGAACAGTATTGGACCTAGTACTCATCAACGGGGATAGGATTGCAGACATCATGGTGGGCGACCACCTAGGGACCAGTGATCACTGTACAATGTGGTTCAGTATAAGAACTGTGTCAGAAATGAACCACAACAGGGTGAAGGTTCTGGACTTCAGAAAGGTCGAGTGTACAAAGATGGGGGAATGCCTCAGGGATGCCCTGGCCAGGGGGGGAGACATGGGTGGTGTGGAGGTATAGTGGACGAAACTCAAAGGAGGCATAATGAAGGCAACAAACCTCTGCATCAGACAAGTAGGCAAAAACAAGAGGAAAAAGAGACTGCTATGGTTCTCAAAAGAGGTGGCTGGAAAGGTAAGGGCAAAAAAGTTAGCATTCAGGAGGTATTGGAGACACAGAGGGAGAAGGATAGGGAGATGTATCAGGAGAAACAGAGGGAGGCAGGGAAAGCAATCAGGAGCGCAAAGTCACAAACGGAGGAGAAAATAGCCCAGGCAGTAAAGAAAGGGGATAAGACCCCTCCACTGGCTGACGAGACAGTAACTGTCACAAGAGACAAGTTTATTACATCCTCTACACCTGCTATAATCACTGAGGACCCTGACAGTTGGGCAGTGGTACCCAAGGGCAAATCTAAACGTAGAGGGGGGCAAATTGGCTGCAGTGTTCCGCCCCTACCCCTGTATAATAAATACGAGGCCCTCAAACACAACACAATTGTTTCATCTCATGATGCTTTTCTTAATAACCCCCGTAGTGAGCCTTTAGTTTCTAGTCCCCCGCGTAGAAGGGAGAATAGTTATACAGAGATTTCCACACCCAAACTAAATAAAACAAAAACTCACAAAAATGACCAAAACCATGAACCAGTTACTTTGTCACCTACTTCTAGTAATATGGACCATCTCCCATTATCTAAACAAATTTTTGTTATTGGGGACTCAATTATTAAACATCTGGACCGCCCTATATGTAATGTGGACAAATTCAATCGTGACATGCTCTAGTCTGTGAGGTGCTTGTGTATCAGATATTACTTCTACTGTGAAAAACATACTGAAGGGAGTTGGTGAGAACCAGCTGTTTATATTACATGCAGGTACCAATGATATAAACAGGTGTAGTATAGACGAACTGAAACAGGTCATCATAGCACTTAATAATGTGTTAGCAGAAAAAAATAGCCTAGTATGTTTTTCAGAGATTCTCCCAGTACCCAGGGTTTCTGATGTTATTACTACCAAGATTAAAGCCTTTAATGACTGGCTGAGACGCTGGTGTTTTCAACAGAACATTCTTTGCCTTACTCATTGGGAAACTTTCTATCTAAAAGATTCACTGTTCTGCTGGGATGGACTCCACCTCAGTTGTAGGGGTAGCTCTCTCCTGGGTAAAAGCTTTACTACAGCCATCAATAAACTTTTAAACTAAAACCCGGGGGTGAGAACAGCGACAACAGATCCTGTTCTCTAAAGAGACCTTCTACTGACTTCTCTGAGTGTGAGGTACTCAGTCTAAATGCTAGATCCTTAAACTAGGTTAAAATGGCAGAATTGGAAGCTATGTGTCGACTGAGTAAATATGGACTTATTTCTATTACATAAACTTGGTGGGATCCTGATACTTCCTGGATCCAGCATGTTCCTGGGTATAAACTATACCATAAGGACCATCAAGGTCAGATGGGGGGGGGTATGTCTCTATGTTAGAGATGACATATCCTCATTTCAACTTCCTATCACTAGTGATATAGAAACTATCTGGGTTAATATTCAGCTTAAAGGGTACCCACAATTGTTGGTAGGGACATGCTATAGGCCTCCAACATCTAATAAGGAATACTCTACCTCCCTTCACAATGAGATTTTGAAAATGGTCTCCAAAGGAAATATCCTTATATTGGGTGATTTTAATATGCTGACCATAAATTGGAATTCTTTAACTGGTAGTACGCAGGCCGAGAAGGACTTAATTACACTCATGGTTGATACAGGACTAGAACAAATTATTACAGAACCAACGCGAGGTGTTAATATCTTGGACTTAGTTATCACCAATATAGGGAATCTAATATCCAAAATTACAGTTGGTGCCCCACTAGGAACAAGTGATCATAATACTACTTCCCTTTCATTGTTATTTTGTCAATATATCACCAGCTTTACTGAATTTAAGAGTTATAATAAAGCTAATTTTAATGCTATTAATCAACAATTAAACTCAATCTCATGGTATACGATATTATCTTCCTTCTCCCTGGAAGAATCCTGGGACTATTTCAAATCATCCATTTATTATTTGGAAAAATTGTATGTTCCAACCTCAAAAAAATATAATAAAAAGGGGAAAATACCCTTGTGGTATGATAAAACTATTAAAGCCTGAATCAAGGATAAACAGAGACTTTTTTCACATGTAAAAAACAGCAAGGGGGTCACCAAGGAATCATTCCTCATTCAATACAGGAAAACTCTCAAATTAGTAAAACAAGCCATCTTGCAATCTAAAAAGAAACTGGAGTTTCGTCTGGCTAGTACCAAAGACAGTTATAAAGCATTATTTTCCTACCTCAACAATAAAAAAATGAATAACAGATATATGGGGCCCCTATGCATAAATGAAACAATTGTATCTATGGACAGGGATATAGCAGACACATTTAATAAGCAATTTTGCTCAGTTTTTACCACGAAAGAAGTTCCTAAATTTTTTAAGCATTCAAATAATGTTTCTCCTTCCTCTACTATCACTGAAAAGGATACATTAAAAGCAATTTTGTCCCTAAAACCCAATTCTAGTCCGGGACCAGATAATATCAATCCCAGATTCTTAATTGAGTCTGCCACTGCTATCACTAAACCCCTTACTATTATCTTTAACAAATCCCTATATGAAGGACTTATTCCCCAGGACTGGACATTGGCTACAGTAATCCCAATTTTCAAGAAGGGTAATCATTCCAGGCCTCAAAACTATCATCCAATAAGTTTAACTTCTGTTATAAGTAAAATCATGGAGAAAGTTATTAAGAAATTGCTAGGTCATTGAAGCTATTGAGGGTAATATGACTGATACTACGACATGGCTTTAGACAGGGAATATCCTGTACTACTAATTTGGTTTCCTTTTATAATCATGTTAGTATAGGCATGGACAATGGCATACCTATGGATGTAATACTTCTCGATTACAGTAGAGCTTTCGATAAAGTTCATCACGATATACTGCTTGACAAAATGAAAGAGATGGGTTTCTCACATTACATAATTAATTGGGTATCAGGTTGGTTGAATAATAGATATCAGCAAGTCAGAATTAACGGCACACTTTCCCAGTCATTGAGTGTGACCAGTGGGGTCCCACAGGGATCAGTGTTTGACCCTGTTTAACATTTTTATTAGTGATCTGCAGGTCAGCCCTGAAACTGTTCTCTTGAAATTTGCTGACGACACGAAGTTGTGTGGCTCTGTTCTAACAGTGTTAGACAGAGAATCCATGAGGGACAATCTAAAATCTATTGAAGAATGGGCAGTTTTAAACAAAATGACACTTAACTCTGACAAGTGTCATGTGCAATTTGCCAAGAATAATCCGAGGCAGACTTACTTATTGAACAATGTGGCCCTTCATGTGTCACCATTGGAACGAGATCTCGGGGTAATTATTAACAACAAATTATCTCCCAATGATCATTGTACAATGATAGCCAGGAAAGCCAATGCCTTGCTCACACGAATCCAGCGTTCATTTGTCTCTAGGACACAGGAATGTGTGATCCCATTGTATAGAGCTTTTGTTATGCCCCACTTGGACTATGGATCTCCCTGCTAGAATCCCTACTTAAGGCAGGATGCGGACAGAATTGAGAGGGTGCAGAGAAGAGCCACTAAAATGGTGTCGTATTTATCCAAACTAGATTATGAGGAAAGGTTAAAGGTTATGGGGTTACATTCTCTATGCACAAGACGTACAAGAGGTGACCTTCTCCTCTTGTATAAAATTCAAAATTCTCATGAGTTAATGCATCACTGTGGCTTACATTTCTCAACTAGTTGGAATTCCCCACGGTACCATAACAAACAGATATTTGTTTCTAAAACTAGAACAACAAAAAGGTTAAATTACTTTACAGTAAAAACTCCTAAATTATGGAATATTCTTCCACAACACTTAGTTGATAGCAGCTCCAATCTAGCCTTCAAGAAAGGGTTGGATTGTTGGTTGGAGTGGAATAATCCTAAGGTATAATTATCCCACCAATGTGGTGGGGGACAATCTCGATGGGCAGTAGGCTTCTTTTGTCCCTTGAAACCAAGTAAGACATTTTTAAGGTATGCAAGTGAAAGGAAAAAAACAGGAGGGATTGTAAGGCTAAGGAGGGAAGGGAAGGAGTGTGTGGAGGGGAAGCAGGAAAAAGCAGACATCCTGAATAAATATTTTGTTCAGTGTTCACGGAGGAAAGGGAAGGGAAAGGTGAGGGACCACAGGTAAGTAACAGGAGCATAGAAGGAAGGGAGGTGGACACTAGTCCATTTACAAGGGAGAGATTTCTGAAGGAACTCTCAAATCTGAAAGTGAACAAGGCAATGGGGCCACATGGGAGACATCCAAGGATATTGAAAGCGCTCAGAGAGGTGCTGGCTGCACCTCTGACAGTCCTATTCAACCACTCACTGGAGAAGGGAGCGGTCCCAGAGGTCTGGAGGAGAGCAGATATGGTCCCACTTCACAAAAGTCATAGCAGGGAAGAAGTTTGCAATTACAGGCCAATCAGCTTGACTTCAGTGGCTGGAAAAGTAATGGAATCACTGCTGAAGGAAAGGACTGTGTAATATTTTGAAACCAGCATCTTACAGGATCTAAGGCAACATGGATTCACTGGGGAAAGATCATGTCAGACAAATTTGATAGATTTCTTTGACTGGGTGACCAGGGAAGTAGATCAGGGTGGAGCAGTGGATGTGACCTAAGGCCTTCTACACCATTCCACATAGAAGATTCGTAAACAAACTCTGCAACCTGGGAGTGGGTCCAAAAGTGGTATCCTGGGTAAGAAATTGGTTGGGGATAGGTGACAAAAGGTGGTAGTATATGGAGTTCACTCAGAGGAAGGGAGGGTGACAAGTGGGGTGCCACCAGGATCAGTATTGGGGCCGGTCCTCTTTAATGTCTTCATTAACAACATTGCAGAGGGACTAGAAGAGAAGGTATACCTTTTTGTGGATGACAGTAAAATCTGCAAAAGGGTAGACACTCCGGGGGTGAGTAGGGATCTAGGAAAGCTTAAGGAGTGGTCAAGAGAGTGGCAACTAAGTTTCAATGTGAAGAAGTGCAAAATCATGTACTTAGGTCACAGAAACCCAGGGGTGGAGTACAAGATGGGGGGAATGGTACTGACAACCACCAAACAGGAAAGAGACCTGGGGGTAATCGTATCTGATACTAAAGGTGGTCAGTGTGACATGGCTGTGGAGAGAGACAGTGGGATGCTAGGATTAGAGGTGCAGCAAATTTAAAATCTGCCAGCGAAGTGAATGCGAGTAGCCCGCCAACACATTAGCGCCGCTACGCGGAGTGCCCATAGGAAAGGCTCACTTCGCCTTGTTGTTGTTACTTCACATTGTCATTTCACCTTAAACGCGAAGTAAGGTAGAGTGACAACAATACTGGCATCATCCCACCCACACAGTCATCAGAATGAATGTGCATCCCCAAAGTGCTACAGTCTTGCATCCAGAAAACTCCCCAGTGCTGATGAAGTGAAATGAGAGTGTAACAAGAAATGCAAAGTCTCCCAGAATTAATGGTGCACTCAGTCATGCACGCAGTAGTCAGGTCTCACACAGAGTCACCAGAATTAATGTGCATCCCCAAAATGCTACTGTCTTGTGTCCAGAAAATTCCCCAGTGCTGACGAAGTGAAATGAGAGCGTAACAAGAAATGCAGTCTCCCAGAATTAATGGCACCATGCAAACACACAAACAGATTAAGATTGCACTGCACACTCAAGGGATGCATACGAAAAGGCACAACAACACCTAACCAGTGCTCACAAGTCACAAATCCAAATCTGGAAAGGAATACATTTTGCCAGTTGTGGGGTCAGTGCACGGCAGTAACAATCCACTACCAGTAAAGATACCACAAAGCAGTATAAAAAATTCATGCAGGTACAGTGGATAGCAGGTTCACACTAGAGATGCAGCGAATTAAAATTCCACCAGCGAAGTGTCCACGAAGTGGGCACTTTACGTTGCCACACCAATGCAAAGTGCTCACTCCGTCTTGTCATTACCACTTCATGTTATGGCGGAATGACAACGTGAAGTGAGGCGAAGTTGTTTTCAATATACTTCGCCCTGCTCTTTGGCCATAGTCAGGCAGGAAAAGGAAGGAAGTGAGTCATACAAGCAGACAGTTTCACTTTCTCCTGTGCAGATGGAGACAGAGAGGGGAATGTGTTGTTTTGTCACTGCTGAGACTTGGAGATCAGAGTGAGGAGCATATTTAAACTTTGATTTATAGACCCAACAGCTTTTTTATAACTAAGCTACATTTTTTTGTCTTTTCTGTACTTTTTTTACATAATGTGTTCTTTCTGTAAATGTATTTGTCTTACCATTATAATTAGTTAGTTGTTTGTCTGTGTCTGTGTGACTGTATGTGTGTTGTGTGACAGTGTGAGTAGTCATTGCTCAGACTGAGGGAGCGCAGTAGGAGATGGACCAGGGTGAGGATCTGAGGGAATGTCTTGGGCAGGGGCAACTCTGGGAGAGCGTGGTACTGGTAGGTGTCGTACCGTGTGGATGTGTGGTGAGCATGGCCGCTGGTTCCTGTTGAACCGATTGAAAATTCTGAGTGCCCCCCCCCGGAAGCAAGACCAGCACTGCCTCCTGACTCTGAGGCAGCTGAACCACCACCAGCACGTCCAGCACCAGCTCCAGCACCAGGTCCTCTGGAGCAGGATGTGTATGTGCCCCTGGGCCCCGGTATGGATCCCAACCCTGATGAGCACCATGACCAGCCAGCTGCCAGTTCATCTGGACCTCCCCTGCCTGTGCCTGGTCCTCCCCGCACCTCCATTGTTTGGCAGTTTTGGGGGCTGGGGGGCCAGTGCACCCTGACCCATATGCTCAATCACCACCAGCTGGAGTGGCAGGCTGCCATATAATGGGCCATGCCTGCACCTGCTGTCCCTTCTGTGGCAGAGGTTGCAGCTGTGCATGGCAGCAGCCCTAAGAAGAGGAGGGCAACAGCAGCACCTGCTGCTCCATGAGCACCCAAACCACCACCACCACCACCATCAGGTCAGCCTGTAGAACATGTGGACCCCAGAGAACTGTGTGTAATGCAGGCTGACTTGGCAGTTCTCTGGAGTGCTGTTGAGGAGAACAATGAGAGGGTGAATGTTGTCAAGCAGCAGTTGGATCGCATAGAGGAACATCAGTTGCAAATTAAGTCCATGCTGAAGCTGCTGCTGGATCACCATGGGATCCCACATTAGTTTTTTTTTTCTCACGCGTGCGCCCCCCCACACCTTCCTTGCTGTGTTATAAAATGTATTCCTCCACCATCTCCATTTGATGTCTTCCTTTTGCGTGACACTTTATATTCTGAGCAGTGCAAGTATACTGTGTGCTAAACTGCATGTGTGCAGTCAGTCTTCTTTCCAGTCTGTGTATGTACTGCAGACACTGTCCCGACTCCCTGAGTCAAAAACACTTATTAATGAGTACAATGGAGGGATGGTGAAGCCTGGAGAGATACTACAAAACAGGCTTACAAAAGTTACAAAACATACAAGTAACCAGTAAAAAAAAACAATGTTGTGATTTGTGACGTGATTGTAAATCACAATTTGTGACTGCATTTGTAACCGTGATGATGAAGAAACGTGAATGCCTACTGCTGTACTTCCCTGGACCCCGATGAGGTGTGGCACAAAACTCCCCCGGCTTGAAAACACTCATTAATGAGTACAATGGTGGTGGGGTGGTGGGGTGGTGGGGTGGTGAAGCATAGAGAGATACTACAAAACAGGCTTACAAAAGTTACAATACATCCAAGTAACCAGTAAAAAAAATAATGTTGTGATTCATGACGTGATCGTAAATCGTGATTTGTGACTGCATTTGTGACCGTCATGATGAAGAATATGATTTGTATCATTCACGAGTGACTCGTGAAAGTGATGATGGTCCTGACTTAAAAATGCATATTAATGAGTGCAATGTTTATACAGAATTATGCACCACACCAGTCCAGTACTCTGAATGGAAGCCAAAGAAACAACTGTGACTTAAGTTACAGATGGAGATTGGGCCCTAAAGATATGCAAATGCACAGACAGATTAAGATTGCGCTGCACACTGAAGAGATGCAGATGCAAAGGCACAACACCTAACCAGTGTTCACCATCAGAAGAAATTCAAATCTGGAAAAGAATACCTTTGCTGGTTGGGGCAAGCCGGGGGGAGGGGCAGTGTACTGCACTGCTGCAGTAACAGTCACTAGTACTAGTACCAGTACCAGTAAAGATACCACAAAGAAGTACAAAAATCACACAGCTGTAGTGGATAGCAGGTTCACATTGCTGAAATTACTATCTGGCACAGTAAAAAGTGTCTGATTTGATGACACGCATCACACTCATACTCACAAACACACTAACACTAAGTAATGCATAGCAAATTGAAAACTTCAGTAATATAACCACGTATTTTAAACAAACTAAAATTATGCACTGCTGCTCCACAACAATCAGCAAAAAAATGGCAAGAATTATTGAAAATATTACTGTGTGTACATTAACACAGTTATTATACAAGAAAAATATCACCAAAACAGAAAGAACTGTCTTTAAACATAGAAACATAGAATTTGACGGCAGATAAGGACCGCTTGGCCCACCTAGTCTGCCCATTTTCCTACCTAGCAGATAAGCTGCAGATCCTAGTTAACCAACAGCTTACTTCCTCCTACCCCCCACTAGGACTGCCTTATGTCTGTCTCATGCATTCTTGAATTCCCCCACTGTTCTTGACTCCACGACCTCCTCAGGGAGGCTGTTCCATGCATCCACAACCCTCTCTGTGAAAAAATACTTCTTCACATTACCTCTGAGCAGTCCCCCCTCTATCTTCAAATTGTGCCCCCTTGTTCTTGCACATCTCTTTTTCTGAAAGATGCTACCCTCTTGGACTTTGTTGATTCCCTTGAGGTACTTGAAAGTTTCTATCATGTCCCCTCTCTCCCTTCTTTCCTTAAGGGTATACATATTCAGCTCCTTTAGTCTTTCTTCGTATGTCTTCTGGTGCAGACCCTGCACCATTTTGGTTGCCCTCCTCTGGACAGCCTCCACTCTGTCTATGTCTTTGCCGAGATATGGTCTCCAGAACTGCATACAGTACTCCAGATGGGGTCTCACCAACTGTCTGTACAGAGGGATAACAACTTCCTGTTTTCTACTATTGATGCCTCTTCCTATGCATCCCAGTATCCCCCCAGCCTTCCTTACTGCCTTCTCACATTGCTTGCCCACCTTTAGGTCATCTGATATAATTACCCCCAAGTCCCTTTCCATTTTTACTGTTGTCAGTATCTCACCCCCCATTGTGTAGTCTTGCCCTGGGTTTTTGTTTCCCATGCCCTTTACCTTGCACTTCTTTGCATTGAATCTGAGCTGCCATACATTTGACCATTCCTCCAACCTTGCCAAGTCCCTTCTCATCCTTTCCACTCCTTTCTCTCCAAGTTAATCTACGTACACCACCACAGTCAGATACACCCCTCCCCCAAAGCACACTTTCACTGTCTCCTACTATACAGACCCAATGTTGTACATTAACATTCAAAATCCACACACAAACAATAAACGCTTGATGATATGAGCACAGGAGGGTTTCCTACAATCAATTAACTAAGTTTCAGCAAAAAAAAAAATTACTCAAAAAGGCTTTTTGAACAGCTTTTAGAAAGTTTGAATCACAGAGATCTCTCAGCACAATGTCTTCTACAACTTCCTACACACTCTACCCGGAACTGAGGCTGTGCAAAACAATAGAGAGCCCATGTGACCTGAAATCCCATGAATCACTGCAAAATTCGCTTTCGGAGCTTAAAAACAAGGCGAAGTAAGGCGAAGTACAATAGTGGTTTGGGAAGGTGGAGTAATGCAAAGTCATCATTCTCAATGGACTTCGCATTACTCATCATAACGCGAAGTACTCCGCCTCGCATTGCGGGGGCACTCCATGGATCTGCCTTTGCTTCGTGATTGACTTTGTGAAGCGGATTGAGGCCATTTCACCCATCTCTAGCTAGAATGCATAGGAAGGGGTATCACCAGTAAAAAGAGGGACATGATGATACCGCTGTATGTATCATTGGTGAGACCTCACCTAAAGTACTATGTCCGATTCTGGAGACCACATCTCCGGAAAGACATGGACAGAGTAGAGGCAGTCCAAAGGAGGGCAACTAAAATTGTGCAAGGTGTACACCCTGGAGGAAAGAAAGGAAAGGGGGATATGATAGAGACTTTCAAATACCTCACTGGTGTAAATAAGATACAAAAGGGAATCATTTTTCAGAAATAAAATATGCTTAAGAACAAGGGGGCACGCTATGAAGCTGGAGAGGGCAGACTCAGGTGAAACGTGAGGAAGTACTTCCACAGAAACATAGAAACATAGACTTTGATGGCAGATAAGGACCACTTGGCCCACCCAGTCTGCCCATTTCCCTACCTAGAAGATAAGCTAAAGATCCTATTTAACCAACAGCCTGTTTCTTCCTACCCCCCCACAAAAATTGCCTTATGTCTGTCCCATGCATTCTTGAATTCTCCCACAGTTTTAGACCCCACAACCTCCTCAGGAAGGCTGTTCCATGTGTCCACCACCCTCTCTGTGAAAAAATACTACCTCACATTGCCCCTGAGCCGTCCCCCTCTATCTTCAAATTGTGTCCCCTTGTTCTTGCACATCTCTTTTTCTGAAAGATGCTACCCTCTTGGACTTTGTTGATTCCACTGAGGTACTTAAACATTTCTATCATGTTCCCCCCCCCTTTCCTCAAGGGTATACATATTAAGCTCCTTTAGCCTCTCATCGTATGGCTTCTCTTGCAGACCCTGCACCATTTTAGTTGCCCTCCTCTGAACTGCCTCCATCCTGTCTATGTCCTTGCAGAGATTGGGTCTCCAGAATTGGACCCAGTACTCCAGATGGGGTCTCACCAACTGTCTGTACAGGGGGATAACAACTTCCTGTTTTCTGCTGGTGATACCTCTCCCTATACATCTCAGTATTCCCCCAGCCCTTCCTACCACCTTCTCACATTGCTTGCCAACCTTAAGGTCATCTGATATGATTACCCCAGGTCCTTTTCCATTTTTGTTGTTGTTACTACCTCCCCCCATTGTGTAATCTTCCCCAGGTTTTTGTTTCCCAGGTGCATTACTTTGCACTTCTTTGCATTGAATCCAAGCTGCCATACTTCTGACCATTCCTCCAACCTTGCCAAGTCCCTTCTCATCCTTCCATGCCTCCTTGTGTATCAACCCTGTTGCAGATCTTTGTGTCATCTGCAAAGAGACATACTTTTCTTTCCAGTCCCTCTGCAATGTCACTTATAAAGACATTAAAAAGGACTGGACCCAGTACTGAACCCTGCAGTACCCCACTAGTAACCCCTCTTTCTTCAGAGTAGACTCTATTTACAACTACCTTCTGTGTCCTGTTGTTCAGCCAATGTTTTACCCAGGCTACCACCCTGGGACCCAATCCAAGGCTGGTTAATTTGACTACTAATCTTTTGTGTGGGACTGTGTCAAATGCCTTGCTAAAGTCTAGGTAGGCCATGTCCACAGCCCCTCCCTGGTCTACTACTTTGGTCACCTAGTCAAAGAAATCAATTAGATTCTTCTGACATGACCTTCCCACTGTGAACCTGTGCTGCCTTGGGTCCTGTGCCCCACTGGCCTCTAGGTATTCAACAATTCTTTCCTTCAGAAATGATTCCATCACTTTCCCAACCACAGAGGTCAAACTGACAGGTCTGTAGTTTCCTGCCTCTGTCTTGCTCCCACTTTTGTGAAGAGGAATCACATCAGCCTTCTTCCAGTCCTCAGGTACCACACCATCCTCCCATGATTTGTTATAAAGGGTAGTCAGTGGTGTCACTAGTTCTTTGCTTAATTCTTTTAGAATTCTGGGGTGAATTCCACCTGTCCCCATTGCTTTGTCCACCTTCAGTTTTAGGAGTTCTTTCAGAACCCTTTCTTCTGTGAAAGGACTGGGATCGACCCCCCTCTCCAGAGTGCTTCTGTTAATTGGATTAGGCACCTCCCCCACTTCCTCTTTTGTGAATACTGAACAGAAGTATTAATTCAGTATCCCTGCTTTTTCACTGTCACTCTCTGCCCACCCACCATCCATTCTATTCAGCCTCACTATCCCTCCCTTTGTCTTTCTACACTCCCTGATATACCTATACCTATATCTTTTCCTTAGTTTGTGCCTTTGCTATTCTGACTACCCTCCCTGCTTCCTTCTGCCTTAACTGGTACAGTTCTCTGTCCTGCTCCTTCTGCATTTCCTTATACTTCCTAAATGCTATCTTTTTCTCCCTAACCCTCACCACCACTTCTTTTGAGAACCATAGTGGCTTTTTCTTTCATTTTGATTTGTTTTTTTGTTTCATACAAAGGCTTGTTGCCTCTGTGATGGCAGTTTTGATATTTCCCCATTGTTGCTCCACCCCTCCTTCTAGCCTGTTTGCTACTTCTTCACAGAAAGAATGATGGATGCCTGGAACAGCCCTCTAGCAGAAGTGGTGGGGGGCAAAAACTATAATAGGGATTCAAGAATACATGGGACAGGCATAAGGGAACCTTAGTGATTACAGAAGGGAGGGCTAAGCTGGAGATCAAGTAGGGTCTACAGTATTACAATAGATATGGAAAATGGGCAGACTGGGTGGGTCAAGCAGTCCTTCATCTGCCATCAAATTCTATGTTTCTATGTTTCACATAGGGCAGCATGCATATGCTGCTCCAATGCCATTCATCCAGGCACAACAACACACTGATTTATTAGTGACATAGGGAAGGGTATCCAGAGAAAGATGTGTGTCTTTGCAGTCAACACATAACTATGTGGCAGGGTGAACAATGAGAAGGGGGAGATGATGCTAAACAGAGATCTGGAGATGCTACAGAAATGGTCCAAAATATGGCAGCTGGGATTCAATACCAAGAACCACAACATGATGCATCTAGGAAGGAAGAACTCACATACAGAGTATTAAATGGGGGAGAAGAGTACTACATGGGGGGTCAGGCTGTTTGCAGTAACTGAGGAAAATGACTTGAGAATCATCAATAGTGACTCCCTCAAAGAAGCCAGACAGTGTACTAGATCATACAGCAAGGCAACAAACATGCTGGAATGCATTAGGAGGGGATTTAACAGTAGGAGGAAGGAGGTGATAAGACCCCTGTACAAGGCTCTGGTGAGGGCTTAACTGGAGTACTGTGCCCAGCTCTGATGTCTGCACCTGAGAAAGGACAGGGATAAGCTGGAGTTGGTACACTGAATGGTTACTAAGATGACCAAGGGCCAGTAGAGCAGATCCTATGAGGAATGGATGGAGGTCCTTCACATGTACTTGCTAGAGGCCAGAAGGGAGAGGGGTGACATGCTAGAGATGTACAAGTTCCTGTGGGGAATTACTAAAGTAACACAGTGAAGACCTATTCAGTAGGAATAGTAGTGCAGTCATGAGAGGACACGAATGGAGATTAGTCGCTGGAAACCTCAGGAGGGATGTCTGCAGAAGTTCTACTTCACCGAGAGGGTGGTAGAACTTTGGAACAGATTACTGGACAAAGTGGTGGGAGAGAGGACTATAAATGGGCTCAGACATTGCTAGGATATGTTTAGGAGGCTGATCATTCCTCAAGGAGGAGCTAGTGAAGTGAGGAGGGTTAGATAGAGGGTTCAGGGTAGAAACCCCTTCAAGGCATTAGGTCAAGAAGATAGGTAAGAATCTCTTTATAGGCAAACTGGATGATCCCTTTACCTGCTGGCAACATCTACATTTCTATGTTTCTACATGGGGGCCTCTCTAAAGTCATGATTAACATAAAGTATGCCAAATACCATTGAAATACTGTTTATTCTATCCTATGGGATGGGTTTGAAATCAACCTCTTCATTCTGTCCTCTTTGCCATGGACTGATATATCAGTCCAGAAATCCAGTACATTCTGATTCTGTCGGCGGCCCAAGGGTTAACAGCTTTCAAGCTAAAACTCCCCTTACTTTTTTGTAAAACTATTACAGCTTAAGGTAGTTGCCCCTCTTTGTGGGGGCTTCCTGCATTCCATACCCATAAATCTCTAGTACGCTGAGTGAGAATTGTGCACCTCACTATAGCGTGCATCAATTGGTGTATCCAGTCTTTTATTAATGATCGATTTTATGTGCTCTTGTATGCACTCTGTCAGTTGTCTCACTGTTCTCACCACGTAGATAATATTGCATCTACACCACAAAACGTACAAGTGGTGGTACAACTCATGAACTCCCTAGCCCCCACTGCAGTATTTAATCCCAGATGAATAAATTTGTTTTGACCAGCATACCTGGAATCATTGCAGGAACCATGCCTGTAAAACCATTTTGGTGTACTGGGAAGTCAGGTTCCAGCGTTTAATGCCTGTTTACCAAACTGGCTATGAACAAGTTTGTCTCTAACATTTTGACACCAACTAAAGGTTATATGAAGTGTAAGTGCCACTAAAGGTGCATATTTTTCATAACTCAAATGAATGTGGCAGTTCTTTTCTGAAAAGGTTCGCAGTCTGTACCATGGTATAATTGTAGCCTGTTACAAAAGTTTGATGTTCATTTTTGCCATGTTCTCTAAAGGTAGGGGTAAGAAGGACAGTTCTGTCTCTTTCATAGGTTTCATAGGTTTATTCAAGCCGAGGATGGAAGTACCATCCTATAAGGCTCGCCATCCAGTTATTATGGACATAAAAATTTATTATCTCTAAAAAATAGGTCTATCCCATTCTTGAATTCCTTCATGTTGTACTATTAACAGTTTCCTTTGGTAAGTTATTCCAGAATCCCACAACTCTTAAACTATACCAATATTTCTGAAAATTATGTTCCCAAATTTGTTGGTACAGTTGTTTATTATGTTTCCTTAAACTAGTCTTCCCTAATTTATATGTGAACCCTAGATCTTTTAAAAACTTGTCATCCTCAATACTCTTGTATAGGAAGCATAGGTCACCTCTTGTTCTACGATAGTGTAATGAATAAAGATTTAGACTAACCAGTCTATTAAAATATGTTTCATTTTCTAGTCCTTTTAATTTTTTAGTAAATGTTCTCTGGACTCCCTCGATATTTGATATGTCTTCTTTATTATAGGGTGACCAAATCCTTGCACAATATTCGAGGTGGGGCCTGACCAATGCGACATACAGGGGCATCAACACACTCCTATCTCTACTCGCTATGTGCTTAAGTATACAATTTAGAATCTGGTTTGCCTTCCTCAGCTGATTTCTACAGTGAACTCTAAACTTCAAGTCTTTTGTAACTGTGATTCCCAGATCTTTTTCCTCAGTTACAACCCCTAGTATAGTATTATCTATTTGGTAAGTTGCTTCTATGTTGTTTTTCCCGAAATGCATGACCTTACATTTGGTTTTGTTTAGCTCTAACTTATTACTGATTGTCCAATCATGTATTGTGTTCAGTGCGTGCTGAAGTACTAATATATGTTCATCTTTAATTGTGACCACACCCAATCTGCAATCATCGGCAAACTTTTGCATCCATATATTATTATCGCTGATCTTTAATGAGGAAATAAATATATTAAATAGACTGGGGCCCAACACAGATCCCTGAGGCACTCCACTGGTCACTACAGCCCAGTCAGAGTATTCCCCGTTTATGACCACCCTCTGTCTTCTATCCCTCAGCCAGTCAGAGATCCACCTACATATGTTGTTTGGTAGTTTTAAACTTTCTAACACCAGCAATAATTCCTTGTGTGGCAATTTATCAAAAGCCTTAGCAAAATCAAGAAAGACCACATCCACGGGGTTCCCAATGTCCAATTCTCTATTAACTTTTTCATAAAAGGACAACAAATTGGTCTGGCATGATCTATTCTTCACAAATCCATGCTGTATAGGATCCCTCATGTCCTGTGCCTCCAGGTGTTGTTTTATAATGTCTTTAATTATATTCTCCATGAGTTTTCCTGGTATTGATGTCAAACTTATAGGCCGAAAGTTTTCTGGTCGAGTATTAGGTCCTTTTTTTAAGATGGGTATAATATTTGCTAACTTCCAGTCATAAGGGACAGAACCAGTATTAACAGATGTTTGAAATATATATGTCATAGGATGGGTCAATTCACATGCCAACTCCTTTAGAATTCTGGGGTGCAAACCATCTGGACCTGGAGATTTATTTGGATTAATTCCAACTAACTGTTTAAATATGTTGTCTGGGTTCTTGCTCTTTCCTTTGCATTATCCAAAAGCTGAAAGTCATGCCACATTTCTAGTAATCTAAATTTCAGTTCCTGGTACCGTATTTCAAAATAATCCATTGAGGAGCAATTTCTCCTAATTCTGAGAAACAGGCTGTAAGGTATTAATCTAAGTAGTGTCTTATGATGGGCACTGACAGCTCTTAAAAGGGTGTTGCAGTTTCCTTTATGTAACCCAGACTCTTACATTTGTTAGTGTCATCACAGGACAACATTACATCCAAGAAATTTATAATTTTGACTCTGCATTATATGTAAATTTCAAATTCTAATTGTTGGTATTTAACCAATGGACAAATTCCTGAATTTCTGTAGTATTCACTCTCCATATACAGATACCATTATCAATAAATCAAAACTGATCTTGTTGTCAGTATAAATGTTGTTTTCTGGGTGGAAAATTGATTCCTTTTTCCAAAATCCCAGGAACAGATTAACATGTGATGTGGTTACCGAGTCTCCCACTGCAAAAAATAAATTGTAGGAAAAAGTCACCTTCAAAATCAATGTAGCTGTTATTGAGTATAAAGTTAAAGAGCACCTCTGCACTTCAGTATGTACTCTTATTCCATGCAACAAGTGCAGAAAGACATTTTGACCAGGATTTGAAAAATGACAGTTGTGACATACATAAGGTAGAGTAATAACAGGTCTATGTTAAAAATGTGGGGTTAAAATATTTAATATTTCCAAAGTTACAAGCGTGCCTAGAGAAGTGAGCTTTCCTCACCTGTTCACCACAGTATAGCTCAGAATTTGGTTTCTGATAACCTGGTTGAAAAGTATGAAGTACCTTGGCATTCACCTGTCTCAGAGTTTGGCACTAACAAAGCAATTTAACCTTAATAAAATTGCTGAGTCTATCAAACATGACCTTGAAAGATGGAAACACCTACCTCTTTCCCTACAAGCATGCATTAGTATAATTAAAATGAATGTGCTCTCCCGAGTATTCTATCCTTTGAATATGTTAAACGTTTTTTTTCCCCTGTAGCTGGTTTCAACGTCTGCACTCTGTTATATCCAACTTTATCTGGAAGGGTAAAAAACCCAGGAAGCTTATATCAAGTTAGGAGCCCCAAAGCACCCTAAGAGGACTCAAACTTCCCAACCTTTTTACCATTACTTAGCTAGTCACCTTTCCAAGTATGCAAGATGGGCTATGGACTCACCTGAATCCTCCTGTACTCCAACATGGCTACAAGTTGAATTGCAGCAGATCCACTCTTTAAATCTCTCCTTTTCAAACCTTTTTTTGTACTTCCTTGCAAACTCCCAATGGCCCTCAAAGGGTCTGTAATACACACTTCTCTACAAGTACATGTTCAATTGTGCAGAGCTATGAAGTATAACAATGCAAAATACATTTCCCAGCCGCTTTGTGGGAATTTCAATTTCAAAATTGGGGGCATGTTGCTATCCCACTTGAGCCACCTGGAGTTAACTGGTAAAAAGGTCTCTGACCTTTTGAGGAGGAGACAGATTCTTAAAAGCAGAGAGATATTGGATCTCCTCCATATTCCCATAAATCGCATTTTCAAGGTATTCCAACTGCGGCACTTGTTGGTCGCTTGGTTTGGGCAGACTAGCTGGACCACTGACCAAGGAGACTTCATTTCCCAGGCTATATCGCTAACCTCACAGTTGCACGCTGTTTCCCACCTAGTTCCCCTTTTGTTTGATCATATTTGCCCAGGGGTCACAGGCGAATCCCAATACTGGGTAGCCAACTTCCCCAATTCCCCTATTAAGTGGGACGTCCTCTGGGTAAATATGTATCATTTTGTCTGTAACGATAAACTATGTCTCACGTAGTTTTACATTTTATACAACATATACCTTACTCCTTGTCACCTGAATAGGATGGGCAGGCTCCCCAGTAGCCAATGCATGAGGTGCGGTCTGGCAGAAGGGAACCTTCTTCACATTCTCTGAGAATGTCCCAAGGTTACACCCCTTTGGGAGAGAATTAAGCTAGACCTAGATCCCCTCTTAGGTTTACAGGATTATTTCAAGCCTGCAATCTGCATTTTGGGAGATATGGCCGATATTCGGTTAAAGAGAGAAGACTCCAGATTTTACTTATATCTCTATCTGTTAAAAAGTTAATATTATGCCATTGGCTTGACCAACAGGCCGTAACCTTCCCAGAGTGGCTGAATGAAATCTTGTTTAATCTTAGAGTGGAAAAAATGATTGCCAGCATTAGGAATCGGCCTTTGACTTACAGCAAAAAATGGGGCAGGTTGGAAGCTCTTCTTACTGTCCTGCATGCATTACCTAGTGGGGTAAGGGACAGAAACTAGGCCTGAACCTTTCCAAGTCAAATGGCTACATAGGGCTGGGTATCAATTTCAATACCTGTACAAATGGATACATATGATTCTCTCAGCTGGAGTAAACAGGGATGTAGCACTGCTTTTGCCTATTGCAATATAGCCCCTTGTCTCAGGGGAGCGGAGGAGGGGTAGGTAGAGTGAGGGAGGGAGGGATGGCAGGTATGGGGTGGGTGGGGAGGGAAGGTTTATATTATTAATTTAAATGTGTTGTAATTGTATTTACCTGTATAGTACAGGAAGTACATGTTGCCTTGTATAATCCTAGGTATACTTAGTTCTGGTATGGTGTGAAGCTTTATGACTTAATGTTTTCTCTATGTGCTCAATTTTTTCTTGCACAATAAAGTACATTAAATAAAAAAAAAAAGAATTTGGTGTCCAAAGAAATTAATACAACCATAAGGCTGTCGACTGGAAATGTCAGTGAGGAACAGCTTTTTTTATTTGGGAGCTGCCTGCAACTGCTAAAGATGGAGCTGATAATATCGGAGCTGCTGCAGCAGGCAGCTCTTGGGGTCAAAAAGTTTCCTGCTGAGACAGCTGGTAGTACACTGTGGAAGTAGCCCCTCTGAATTCTACCATCAAGAGCTGCTGCTATCCTTCAACTCTGATCCACAACACCCCCAAGCCAGCCATTTCTGTTACCCCATGCCTATGCAAGCCACAACTTATCTTTCCTTACCCTCATCACCCAACCTGAGAACCCCATTGATGAAAACAATCTATTTTTTGCACAAATGGCTTCAATAAAAATGATGCAGAAAGCGGTAAACTCCCTATTAGAATTTCGTGTTTGGCAGGTAAGTAGACATAATAGCAGTCCAAGGATTGAAGGCAAGAAGGCAACAAGTCCTAAGTAGTTGTCTGGTCAGAAGAAATCTGTGCACCGCTGCCTGACTGAGCCCAGTGCTTCAGTGTTCAGTCTATGACCGCAACCGAGTAGAAATGTGCGCTATTGTCTTAGTTCTATTGATGGAATCTGATCCAGGCATTCCTTTAAAATGCAGCAGAGCGCTATTTGAAACACATATAGTGGAGTTAGTGACTATATAAAAGACAAAGAACCTCAGCGCGCAAACACTGTGGCAATGGTTACCCCAAAGGGCATTGGCCGGGAAGTCATGATTCAAAGAAATACAAAATCACACATGCCCCCATAATGCAAAGCATCATGGACTGCATATGCAAATCACCACAGAATATTATGCTGGTTCAACTTTAAGCAGAAATGCATGGTGCCAAAAGTCCTCTCACACAGTTTGCAAAGGGTGTCAACAGAAGACACAGACACGTGTTTCATCCTACCAGGACTCATCAGTGTGCCCCATCTGTTTAACACTCCAGTGGAATGAACCAGCTATCCTAAGATGGTCTCTCTGGGTTATGTTCTGGTGAACCCAATTAAAACAAAAAACAAATTAATCAGTGTGCAAACATTGAGGCAATGGTTACCCCAAAGGGCATTGGACAGGAAGCCAAGATTCGAAGAAATACAAAATCACACATGACCCCATAATGCAAAGCATCATGGGCTGCATATGCAAATCACCTCAGAATATTATACTGGTTCAACTTTAAGCAGAAATGCATGGTGCCTAAAGGCCTCTCACACAGTTTGCAAAGGGTGCCAACAGAAGACACAGACACGTGTTTCGTCCTGTATGGTGTACTGGCATAGACTGTGTGTGTTTCTTCACTGTGTTTATTATGCTTGGGCTAACATTATTAGACCCTAATAGACTTATTTATTTGCAAACTTTATTGAAACTTTTTTTTTATTTTAAAAGCACTTAATCTCTGGTTCACTACTTAAAGTGATAATGTGTGCCGTGGGCTGAAAAATTCAGTCACCTTGCTTTGGTGACTTTTCACTACAGAAGCTCTTTGCATTGCAGCTTCTGTCTCTGCTAGCTGCTCCTACAGTAGCAGCAGTTCATGCCATCTGCACCATTGCATTGCTAGTAATAATCCCTTGTCCTGCCTCTGTTACAGATATGACAGCATCCTTTACAAGCATATCGTGACCATCAACTAAGCACCAGTGAGGTATGACAGTTCAAACTGTCATGGACATTTACTGTTTAATCTTCACAGTTTGAACAGTAAAGTTTGAACTGTAAAGAACTTTGAACAGTTATTTTCTGATCGATTGATCCTAACTAAGCAAGTGACAGGTGATATGATGCTCGCCCCAAAGTACATACTTAACCTAAAAAGTTTTCAATAAAAATACAATTATGTTACTAAACATGTGGCTAAGACCTAAATACAGCACTTGGTCAATCCTAACCAAGTAGGATTTCTTTAAAAATCAGTTTTGAAAAGGAAAAAAAATACAAGATGGTGGAAACACAAACAGTATTTTTTTGAGCACTAACAGTAGATCCGCAACAATTAACAGTTTGAACGGCATTCAATAACCTGACTGTCTGGAGGCTATCACAAAATTTGTTATAATTCAAAAATGGTGACATTTCTTTTCACCAAACCATCCAAAGGCACACCCTTGGCACAGACCCCATCATCCCTGTTAATTTCAGGTAAAAATGTTATTCCATCTGATCTGTAGACAAAGGCAAAAAATCCCATGTTGACCAATGGGAAAATGTGGGTTTATTTCTGCTTTTTACCACTTTATATCTCAAAAATCATACAAGATACCATCACAAAACTTTCCACATCCTGAGACACTGGTAGAGGGACCACGCATGCCACATTTTGGGTTATTTCATCAAAAAATGCCGTGGTTATTAAGGTCTAGAAATGTAAATTTAACATAGAAGTCCAAAGACAACCCTAACTATAGGGGCACGACCATGGCCCTGTAATATATATTTTATTAATTTTCAGATTTCCTTTCCAGTGCTTATAACACATTTTGGCAGCCTATTCAAATAGTCTGCACAAAAGCAATGGCCTGTACCCTAGTGAACTCATAGTGTTTTGTCTATGACAGCATAGTCCTCACCATGACAACAGACTGTGATGTCACAAACAGCAATTGTAAAGTCAGTTGGAAATAGATACTTTTTACAGATTTAGTGAAAATGCACTGCATTATCTGAAATAATAGTAGTAGTAGTAGTAGATTTTGTTTGTTTGGGTGCCCTTCCCTTCGTAAAACATAAAATCAAAAAAAAAATCATTAACAATGTACATCTAATAAATAATTAATCTCATCTATGCTTAGATTCCCTATAATCATTACAAGAACAATGAATAAACTCTCTTTATTATATTTAATCCCCAAAGACTTGTAAAAATAAAAATGTCTTCAATCCTCTCATAAAAGTCTCAATAGAAGGGGCCTCCCTCATGTGCCCAGGTAGTGAGTGCCAAAGGATTGGTGCCTCCACTTTAAAAGACCGCTCCCCTGAAGATTTAAGTCTCACCCTGGGCACCTCGAGGAGGCCCTCCCCGATGATCGGAGAGATTGACTGGGGTGGTAGGTATGCAACAGCTATGCCAGGTAACCTGGACCAGCCCATCTAGGGCCTTACAGGTCAGTAGACCTGTTTTAAAGGAGATGCCCCAGAGCACCAGCTGCCAATGCAGTTCACACAGCACCAGCGAAATGTGATAAGATCTTGGAAGATCCATCAATAGCTGTGCTGCCGCATTATGCAGCAGCTGCAGGCAACATAATGCACTTCCCCTGACCCTGAAGTAGAACGCGTTACAGTAGTCGAGCCTTGAGGTGACAAATGCTTGTATTAGTGTGGCCAGATCTTTAGGAAGGATAAGGTACTTTATCCAAGCAACATTCTGGAGATGGTAAAACCCAATTCAGATAATCGCCAACACCTGGGCATCCATTGTCAGCTCATTGTCCAGAATGATAGCCAGATTTTTCACCTTAGTGGAGGCCTCCAGTTTGGACAACCCTAAATACAGTCCCAAATCCTCCCCAGAGGCCTCCAATCTCCCCCACCAATCTGGCTCAACCACCAACACTTCAGTCTTTCCTGGGTTAAGTTCCAGCCAATTCGATGACATCCAAGCCTGGGTCTCAGCCAAGTACTTATTCAGCACATCCACCACATCTTTTCTTCCTGGTGTGAATGACAGGTAGAGCTGGGTGTCATCAGCAGAGCACCGGATCAATCTCGAGGCTATCACTCTAAAGCCCCAGGGAGAACACCAGGTCAGAGCATGCCCCAAGTGGCGGGTCCCATCTGTGGCCACAAGAGATGACCCCAAAGCCTCCATGTTGGAAAGGAAGTCTTTGGCACACAGCAAACCTCTGTCATCCACCCAGGTGTTGAAGACACCCAGAATACATCACCTGGATGACTCCAACACCCTCTCAGAGACAAAAATTACGCAATCCCCTGTAGGAACTCCCTGTCCTGTCAAGGTGGATGATAGGCAAGGAGAATCCTAAGACCACCCCCAGGACCCCCCTCGCACCCCCACACACTCAAATTACCAGGTGTCTCCCACTGGGGGCACCATGAGGCCCAGCTATGACCTAAAACAAATTCCCTTCCCCTCCACAATCCTTCCTTGAGCATTGTACCATGGAGAAACCCACTAGGACAGCCACCTTCAAAACAGGACTGGAATCATCCCTCAGTCAGGTCTCCGTGATGCATGCCAGGTCCACAGAAATGGAAATACTGGATATTATGGTGATCTTATTCACCATCGACCTGGTATTGCATAACACTAATCGAAGAGGATGAAAGGTGGAGGCTGATCCCTCAGCTACCTGCCCCCTCAATCCAGTAGGTTCCCTAGAAAGAGAGACAAGGCACAGAGGACCCCACTCCATCCGTCTCCACCTCTCAGGGCATCTCCTGGTCCCCCACAGCCCCAACTGACCTCTCTCTATTACATCCCCCTTTAAATCTCTTCCACCTTCTGCCCTTCCTCTCAATAACCAACTCCCTGCAATGCTGGAAGACTGTGGCTGGCAGGGGCGAGGTATGGAAGGGATGTAAGGCCTTTAAGAGGGATGGGGAGTAACAAAGACCAGAGGACTGTACCAGAAAACCCATCCTAAGAATAGAACTACCAACCCACTACTAGAACTAATTACACTACAGCATATAATAGAACACTTAAAACCTCAGTAACCCACCCCTCAACCCACTCAACCAACAATAACATTACCCCAAACAAACAACTTCTCCCCCCACTGTCCCTACTATAACAGACACAGTACTCCAAACTTACCCAGCCCCTCCCCACATTCCCTACAATCCTTCCCAAGTAGCACAAACTAAAAATTACCAATACCCCTCCCCTCTTAATATTCCAACACCAACTCTTAAAATCAAAAAGTTTAAAAATCAAACAGCGAGGGAGTTCAGTGTCCAAGGAGTAGTGTCAAAGTCCAGAGCAGCTATTATGACCACCCACAGTTGTCTTGTCAGTCCAGGTAAGCACCTCCACTCTCACACGAGATGCCCTTACCTGGATTCCCAGTACGGCTGACAGACACATTGGGGTCTAACTCAAACCCAACAGATGGCCACTCACACAAAGAGAGCTGTCAGACTGCACTCTGTTTAGCCCTGTGAGCACAGGGGTCTCTCACCCCCTAACTGCGCTCATCACAAGTCACAGTCCCAGAAAGGATTGCACTTTCAGCCCTATCATGGCCCATGCTCACCTTCAGATGACAGTCTATGGGTTTTTACCAGAATGCTTAAGTCCACACTTTTGGGACTCTGCCTGTCCTCCTGTGATAGTCCTTACTCCTTCAGCACACTGCCCAAAGTCAGAGCTTTCAAATCCCGGCTTTTTCTCTCTGACACCAGCAGTTCACAACAGGGCCCATTGTCAAAGTCCTCTGAGCAGCCCTCTTCTTCTCTGGCAACTCCCAGCTCCTGGTGAAGCAACCTGGTCGACCAAGCCCCTCTGCTGGTTTCCTCCTCCTCCAGCCTCCAACCTCCAGCTAAAGCATCAGCAGAGTAGCACCACCACCATCTCAGCAACTCACTGCAGCAGGAAAATGTTCAGTGAGTGAAATTCCAGCAGATTTTTTACTTATTTCTACATCTTGGACACTACAGTCCTCACTAAAGATAATAAATCTAACTCCCACGGCTACCTCACTTGTTGCCCTCACTAGCGCTCTCCATCCTACACTTCATTGCTCACTACTTACAAATTAATGAAAACAAAAACAGTAGCAAGTAAAACAATACGCACAATAAAACAGTAACGTAAGCCAAAAACAACATAAAAATGGCTTAAAATGCCACCAAATGGACTCCCTCCTTAAGCTCGTCATGTGCAGTCCAGAGTGGCCACCAACTTCAATTCTAACCTGGGTTACCCTTTCTACTGGTAGCCATCATAAGGCCACCCAAATAGTGGACCAAAATCAAAAGGAAAGAAAGTAAAAGAAAACTAGAAGACATTGAGGTTGAATGTAGTTGTTTGAAATCTAATCATTTTAAGATGTTTTTATTTTAGTAGAGAGCTACTCTTTAAGGCTCTCAAGAATTAATTCAATTGGTGCATCCTGCTTTTACTTACAATTCCTTAAGAAGAATTCAAATGCTTTCAAACCATCACAGTGTTTTACAGAGGCATATTATGCCTCACTGTCAACTGTAACCCTAAAGGGATTATCTTACCATTCCAGGTCTTGCAATTTAAAAAAAAAGTCTGTAGTACCTCTGAGATGGGATCGCAAACTCATTACACTGCCTTGTAAAAAAAAAAAATATGATTGTTAAAAGATTGTTCAGTGTAGACCCCACCCCCAAAAACAACTGGCCTAGGGGTGAATCAGTATTTCTGTGCTCCATTGGAAGGGCATAGAAAGTGGGTACAGTGGGACAGGCCCTCCATAAACATTTAGACGTCATGTGTTATCCCCCCAAGACTGCCTCCTCAAGGGCTGGTAATGGATCCTTTTAAAGTATCAATGTAGGTTCCTTTGGTAGTTTCCTGTGGTTTTCACTGTTATTCAAGAGTTTCAAAAGTCTCTCTGTCTCACTACTGACATTTATCCAGGACTAATATAGGGTCACCCTTGGCAGCGGTCCTGATGATAATACTTTTCATTCCATTCTATTCCTTCAGGACCTGCTGTTCAGGGCAGCCAAGATTGCTCCAGAAGTTACCAGTCTTGCTGCTGAAGAGAAGAGTTGCACCTCCATGAACAACTTTCAAAAGACGGAATAGCTACATTAGGGGTTGAAGGACAAAACATTAATTTTAATTTAAGCAAATTTTGTCATAATCTTTTAAAGTCTTCTCTGTAAACATCAATACTTTTCATTTCATTTCCTCCATCATGCACATCTACATAACTAAACACTTGCTCAGTTATGTTATTTTCAAGTAAAAAGTGTTCCAAAGTCTCTATATTTTGGTGTTCATGCAGAGTCCATTCTGAGGTGTATTTAGAAACATCATCTGTCATCCCTGTCATTAGGACTAAGGGCATCTGACACTCACATAGTGTCCAACATATTTTCTGGGGTATTTTTTTCTGTAGGTGTTGTTCTTCCTTTCAGCAGCTTGTCCATGCAGGGATATACCTGTTTGCAGGGATAAACACTGGTCAGGCCATGCCCAGTCTGTTAGACAACTTTTCCCAGAGGCTTTATTCCCCCCCTCCCCCACCGGTATGAGCGATGTCTTTATCAGACACGCACACACACACATATACACACACACATATACACACACACACACACACACACACACACACACACACACATACACACACACACACACACACACACTACACACACACACACACACACACACACACACACTGCTCCCACTGTGGCAAGAGCAAGCTGCATGGTTCAGCCACAGAGTAGCTGTGGTGGTGTAGCCTGCAGCCAACCCTCCCAGTTCAAGATGCACTGCTGAGCAGCAGCTATCTCAGCCTTGGCCTGCCTCTCGACTGCAACCCTGGGCTGGCTTCCCAAACCAAGTCATTAAGATGGCACCCCAACATGCTGCCCTGGGGCACTGGGGCAGCCTTCTCCATGATAGTCAATGTGTGGAGTTTTCCACCCCATCCCCAGATTTTCAGGACTGTCATCACTCAAACATTTATTTTCAAAACAGTTTTTTAAATGCAGTTTTCTTACCAGTCTGAAGACATCTATCTGCAGCTCTAAGGTGTCTGGCCATAGATACATAGACAACGATAACAGGAAAAAGAGCTTCCACCCCATCCAGTCTGCCCACCCTACCTATGCTCTGCACTGGTCCTAGTGGCCATCCTGCCCTTCTACACAGTCAATCACTTGACTATCTGTCTCTCATTGCTTGTAAAGCACATTGGAATACAATGTGTGTGAAAAGTGCTATATAAATGCTAAGTCTTCCTCTTCGTCTTATTCTTCGTGTCTCCCACTCACTCATCTGGCTAAGCCCATTTACCTGTCCCATCCCTGCTTGAACCTTCTTATTGATTTGGTCTTTACCTCTTCTTCTGGCAGCTTGTTCCACTTATCCATCACTCACTCCATGACAATGTGTCTATGGATGTCTCCCCTGCTAGCTTAAGTGAGTTATCCTTTGTCCCTATATTTGAGGTCATGGAAGAAAGTTCCTTGGCATCCACCCTGTTTATCCCTTGCAGGTACTTGTACATTTCTGTCATGTCAGCCCCATTCCCTTCTCTTCTCGAGGGTGTACATGTCCAAGTCCTGCAGCCTCTTCTCATATGTCATGACCCCCTGACCCTGGACCATCTTGGTTGCCCTGCAGTGGACCGCTTTCACCTTGTCGCAGTCTTTCCTCAAGTGTGGTACAGTACTTCAGATGTGGTCTTACCAATGACCTGTACAGTGGAAGGACTACCTCCTGACTTCTGCCAATTATCCATTCCCTATACATACCCAAATCCAGGTGCCCTTTCACACAGCTCTGTTACAGTGTGCTGTGGATTTTAGGTTCTATGATATCATGACCCCTAGGTCCTTTTCCTCTTTGGTGTTTTCAGCAACACTACCCCATTTCATACTGCACTCTTATAAAATGGGCTCATAAAATCCTACATCCCGATTGGCTGTTTCACCCTTCCAACCATGTCCTTACTGAATGATATTTTATCCAACCAGCACTAACGTCTGCCACTGTGCGCCTTCACATCAAATGAATCACTGAGTTATGCCAAGCACAAATAAAAACCACTGCCTGGCACTGCTCGGTGAGCAACACTGAGAAGCAATATTCCACAGTAACACGTACCACACACATGAAATTGCAATTTTCACACTGTACTCACACAAAATATACCTGAATAACCTATAATATAAAAAATATTATCTCCGCTAAAGAAATCATGCCCATCAAACCAGCACGTGCCCATTGTAAAATTTGTTATTTGGGCATTACCTCCTCATAGCTTTACCTCTCAGTCTGCTTATTTCTGATTTCTCCAGACACCATTCACTGCCAAACACATGCAGCAGGTGCAGCAAGAATCCAAAAATAAAAACCTACACAGTGTATATTATTGTCCATTTTCAGCTAAATTTTTTTTCTGTACCCTGACCATTGCTTTTTAGAACCGCAAAGCCCAGAGGAAGTAAAAAACTGTGTATGGCGGCTACTGAGGGACACACTCGCTCCCAGTGAAGCCAGCCATTTAGAGACACTGACAAATCTTTTAAAACAAATAAAAGAATAAAAACTACACCAAAAATAACTCATGTATCTTTGCAGGACAGGGGGTGAATAAAAATCACATCTAACGCATAACCCATAATGGGACACGGTCGCTCCCCATTCATCAAAATAAAAACAGATGGCATCACCGATGCTCTGACTTAAACTGCCTGACTGATAAAACACAGTGCATCAAACACAACATAAAAATAAAACGTTTTTGAGTGTTTATGGCTGCACAGTTGAGACACACAGAAATGCCAGTCTCCTGGGGGAAGGGGGGGGAGCTGAAACACAAATGAAACGGGACTATTTTTTCACCATTTCCCCCCATTAAAACCTTTTTTCACATATATATTTTAGACTTTTTTTTTAATTTTTTTTCTCACAATAATTATTTGGGGAGCCCATTTTATAAGCGCAATAACACACTTCAAGGTGTGGTTTATCACCTGATAAAAGCGCGCCCAGTGGCATAAGGCACTCGGAACAAGCACCTCATGCCTTAGTACAGCCCTGGGTGTGCTCTTATCAGGCGATAAACCACACTTCGTTACGTGTTATTGCTTGCTTGGGTTCCATTCCACAATGTGTATCACCTTACTTTTTTTGCAGTGAAGCTCAGCTGCTGGCCTTTGACCAGTTCTCCAGGCTACTCAAATCCTTCCTGAGTTCCCTCTGTGTCAACCCTTGCATAGATCTTATTGCCATCTGTGAAGAGGAAGATCTTGCCCTTTATGCCTTTCCCTATGTAGCAAATGGACACATCGAAAAGGACATGGCCCAGCACTGATCCCTGGGGTACTCAGCTTGTAACCTCCTTTGCCTCTGAGAGCTCCCCATTTACTATGACCCTTTGTAGCCTCTCCCCTTAGCCAGTTTTTCATCCAGGACACTCATTTTCCCCTACCCCTAAGTCCCTTAGCTTCTTGACCCGTCTCCTGTGGGGGGGGAGCGTAATCAAAGGCCTTGCTGAAATCTAAGTTAACAATATTGACTGCTTGTCCCTTTGTCTGCCACCCTGGCCACCCAGTTAAAGAAGTCAATTAGATTTGTCTGGCAAGATCCCCCCTCATGAACCCACAGCACCTGGGATGCTGCAGCCCATTCCTTAGTAGGTAGTCCAAGAGTTCCTTAGTACGGACTCCATTATCTTCCCCACTATAGAGGCCAGGCTGAATGGTCAATAGTTTCCTAACTCATCTTTCCTTCTGTTCTTGTGCAGAGGAACCATGTCTCCTGTCCTCCAGTCCTGAGGGACCAACCCAGTGGCCAGCGAGCAGTTAAATATCTCTGCAGGTGGAGCCCCTATTACTTCTGCAGCCTCCTTGAGCATCCTATAGTATAAGCCATCAGGTCCCAGAGATTTATCTACTGTCAACCCTTTTAGCTTTTCCAACACCCATTCCCCCATTATTCTGCCTATGCTGCTTGTGCTCCCAACCACCTCTCTTTCACTCCTCACCCCACATTCTTACACTGGACATTCTTTTTCCCTAGTAAACACTGAACACAATTATTTGTTAAGTAACCTTGCTTTTTTATATTGCCATCATACTAAGGGACACCTCAGATTATTACTGAAACTGCAAAATGTGGCTTGGCATAATACATTTTAGTGGCTTACCATCCTTTCTCATTATTTTACACATCTATACAGCATGATTTGGGGATCCAGGCAGTACGCAGCAAGATCGCTAAATTGGGACTAGATTTCCCAGTATAGTTTAGCGTTAATGCCCTGGACTTTGTTCTGAGTTATACCTTTTTCTTTGTTTTACTTACATTTTATTGAACATTTTCATCAGTGCAACAATTAAACATTAACAGACATGCAACAAAGACAATTTCCACACAGGTGGTACATATTTCATTATGTTACAGCTGCTCAGAAATTACCTGATGGATATCATGGTCTCATACTCATTAGCTGGTAGGTGATTCTGCAACCCACATCCAATGGATACAGGCATGTTTTAAGGAGATGGGCAAGTCCAAGTGATTGGGTATTTGGTGGCTATTCCACAATTTCCCTCCCAGTATTTGCATTTCCAGTTGTACACTCCACAACCTTAGGGCTAAACATGTCAGATGGGAGGGCAGTCCTGTCATTAGACTTGAGTTTACTAGCTTCCTTTCACTACGTACAAATGATATTTTACCTGTGTGTCTTCAGAACTGTATGACAAATTACGAAAAACACTTTGGAAAAACGTATTCATTAGCTCTTCAGTAGAAAGCCTATATAGGCCTTGGCTATATGGGATAATTCTGCCTGTTAACTTACTATTAAACCAATCATGTGCAATATTTACCTTTATATGGAGTGAGGAGGATGGACCTTCTTTGTATGTAGAGGGCTAGAAAAGAGACGTATATTATTCGGTAGCAGCCTGTCTGATGTGATGATTACACTTGTTCATTGGGGATGACAATAAGGCCATCTAGGGGTCCACATTTTCTTAAGTAGGACTTCCAGTGATGTCACTGATTTAATGGTTGCATAACTTCTGAGCTCCAGGAGACTACTAGAGATTAATATAATAAATACTGGCTTAAACTGTACTAAAGCACTAAATATTATCAGTACTAAAGTTCTGAGGATAGCGACTAGTAAAGCAAAGGGGAAAGGCTCCCAATCGGTCAAAATAAAAGCGATGATGGAGGAAGATAAAAGGTTGGGCCTATAGGAGGAATCGCGACCAGGCACACCGGTCACAAGCATAGTAGACTCCGAGGAGAATATGGAAGTGGTGGATCAAAATGTAGTACTTACCAAACTGGACAAGATTATTAAAACCCTTCACAGGGTAGAATCCTCAGTGGCAAACCTGAAAGCAGATTTAAAGAAAATGGATAAGCACACTGAAAAGACAGAAAAAGCTATCAGATGTCTTATGGACACAATCAACCAGCATGACAGGGCTCTGCTTTATTCACTCACTAGAGAATGGGAATTGCAGGCTAAAACTGGCAATCAAGAAAAGTGTTTGCATCAGAACAACTTCCATATATATGGTATTCCGGAGGACATGGAGAAATCATTTACCTCTATGGAGGACTTTGTTCTTGACCTTCTATGCACGGTGCTCAAAATCCCGGAGAATGTGCCACTAACAATTGAAAGAGCACATCGCTCTCTTGTACCGAAGCCCAAAGAACAATCAGCATGGCCAAGGTCGACAACTGTAAGGATGCTCAACTACCTAGAACATCAAACTGTATTACAAACAGCATGGAAGCAAAGAGAGTTAAAAGTTGATGGCCAATGGATTTTTCTAGACCAAGATTTTTCACACCATTTGAATGATAAATGGCACCAAGTGAGGGCCATGATGAAACAAGCAAAAGAGAAAAATATTCAGATCCAACTGAACTACCCAGCCCACTTGAAAATATACCTGGAGAAGGGCCAGGTGTCTTTCAAATCTTTACAGGAAGCTGCCCGACACTTCATAAGTTAGGGCTCAGATACCCAGACCAGCAAATAGACTTACTGGAATATGATCTTCCCTGCACAGTGTGGCGCAGAGCCGGGCAGCAACAAAAATCACAAACAGTGGCAGGAACCTGGCCCAAACAACTGAAGCCTAGACATGAAGGACCTCCTCGCTCAAGAACGCCAGGTGGTAAAGGTCCTATTGGAACCAGAGAAGATGAGCAAAGCAGGGCCTTCAACTTGAATCAGGTACTGTAATGGAGACTTGTAGAGTTGTGCTGTTTCCACCTAACTCAAGGAATTTGAACTGACTAGGGGTAGACGAACGCCAGTGATACAAGTGGATTTTTTTTCCTTCTGTCCTCAGATCCATCACAGGGCACTAAGAACAACCCTGTTGAGAATGAACTTTATGGTTTAAAGTAGTAAAAGAGACTGGTGCGATAATTTACCTAGAAGAGCGCGGACAAGCTCTGAATCATTGAGAAATCAGATGCCAACCTGTAACACAGAGTTGAAAAAAGTTCATCCCGGATCACCGCGTAGCCATGTTCAATCAGGAGACGAACAAGTTACACTACTATATATGTTTGTAAGCCTTCAAGAATTGAAGGGCTGATAGAACTAAAACTAAGAAGGAGAGTTTTGAAATGTGTGTTATATACAGCTTAAGCATTCCTATAGGAGCAAGGAATATGGGGGGGAGTGGGGAATCTGTCCTGGCCCATCATAAGGACAAAATCAACTGAGGGAAGAACAAGTTAACATATTATGAAGGTAGAAAAGTCAACCTGGACTTGTAACTAACAAATATTGAATTTCTGCCTCAAAGGAGAGAGAAAGATGTTAAGGAGAGCAAAGAGTATGTTTGGGGGTAGGGGTAGAGCCGAACGATCTTAACTGGAGGAAAAGTAAAGAAAATCAGGGAACGATCACATTGTTAATTGGGATAGACAATTGAGAAGGGGTCGATGTTGGCCATTATTACTTTGGAGATTAGACGGGGAAGAGGAAAAGTGGGGAAGAGGGAGATTACGAGGGGGAGGGACCTACAAGGGATATGCAGGAAGGAGGGGGCAGAGGAGTGCAGAAGGGTAAATCAATTGCTCCAATTGACAGGAAAAGAACAAAAGACTGGATGCACAGCCAGTACTACCATGTCATATCAGACAGGCTGGAGGGGGCTTCCAAGCAGCCAGTGGTGGTCTGTGGTTGTAACAGGTTCAGACAGGGGGAGATAGCTAATCTGCTGTCTCGGTTCGGACATTTCCGTTGTGACCAGTGGGAATAACCGCAGCTGGCAGCAGGAGTAGGCTTTTTCTTACACCAGCCAATCCAGTGACAGTCATACCTTACTGATGCTTTTGGCCAGGCTTATAGTTACAGCAGGCAAGGTAACTAGAGCTACACTCACCCTCTTATTGAACAAGGCAACATCAGCAAAACCTTGGAAGCACTGTTATAAGTTTAGCTTTTAGTGTAAGTTGGTTTGTAACACTGAATCTATGTGTTATACTTATATACCACTGTTGGCACCTGTTGTGCTTTATGATTATCATGCATGGGATGAATTGAAATAGGAGGCAGAAGGGGCACAAGAAGTACGATATAAAGCAAATACCAGGAACTTGGCAGGGAAAGCTGAACTGCTGAGAATAGGAAGAATAAGATGGACAATTTACAGTAACCAAAGTAATAAACATAAATGGGGACTGTAAGAATTACAACCCCGAATGTTCAGGGGATAAACTCACTAGCCAAAAGGACCAAAATATTGCAATACTTAAAAAAGTTGCAAACAGATATCAGATTTTTAAAAGGAATTAAATGTACTGGGGAAGAACATCAACAATCGAAAAGAGCCTAGGTGGAAAAAGTAATGGGACCCTCACAACCCTCAGGAAAGAAAACAGGAACAGCTATATTGCTTAACAAGAATTTACCAATGAATGTAATCAAGGAAGAAAGTCATCAAGACAGCAGAATGGTAATTGTCACAAGCACTATACACTCACAGAAATTGCACTTACTAAATATATATGCACCTAAGAAAGACAACCCCTCATTTTATAAGTTTTCCAAAAAATATCAGAACTAGGGGAAGGGATGGCGATACTGGGAGGAGACTTCAACTGTGTTGTAAACCCACAAAGAGATCACACCACACAAATCACAACAAGAAATAAAAAAATGAGCAAGGAAGTGAGAGGGAGAATGGCAGAATTAGCCTTAGTGGACGTATGTAGGGAATTAAATCTTTCGATAAAAGACTATAGCTTTTATTGAAACCCTAACAAGTCTTATTCTGGGATAGACTATTTTTTAGGTAGTAACATTGATTTTTACAAGATAAACAACTGTCAAATTCACCCCAGAATAGTATAAGACAATTCAGCAGTCACAGTAGATACAGTATACAGCTGGGAGATTGGCATATAACCACTTTTTGGAGAATGAACACTTCTGGGTAGAGAGGATTTTAATTAGGACCTTAGTCAAGGACACCATTAGTGACTACCACAGAAAAAATAAAGTAGAAGATACTGAACATAAATGGTACGGGGATGGACTGAAAACGGCAATGATGGGAGTGATAGTATCTTTTGCATCAACAGTAAAGAAACAAAATAGAGAAAAACAGGATGCCATGGAGAATAAACTAAAAACTCTAGAAAAACAACATCAAAACACAGAAGCTCCAGCAGTCCTAAAAGAACTGCAATAAGTAAAGGCAGAACTGCAGACATTGTTGGATCAACAAACTGAAGGGAAATTGAGATACCTGAACCAAAAGTATTATTAGCAAGGCAATTGAGCCAGTCGATTACTAGCATTTTGATTAAGAAAAGCTCAGGCTGAGAGATATGTAAAAAAAAATAAAAGATGCCCAAATGGGCACGGGGAAAGATAGTTATACTCCAAAAGACATAGCTCAGGCATTTAGAAAATATTATACAGTTCTTTACTCATCATAACCCCCAGAAATTCATAGGGAAGAGACACTGACAGAATTTTTAGCACAGGCACACCTTCCCCAGTTACAAGAGGAAGACACACAAATGATAGATGCACCCATTATATTAATTGAAATTAAGCAGGCTATACAAACCATGAATGTAGATAAATCCCCAGGCCCAGATGGGCACAACGTAGAGTTTTATCAGAAATTCCAGCAACAACTAGCTCCCCTATTGATGAGAGTTTTTAACTCGTGTGAGAAGGAAGAGGATTTTCCCTATTCATGGTGGGAAGCATTCATAATGGTAATCCCAAAGGAATGCAAACTCCCAGACACCTGTACTTCATGCAGGTCCATATCCCTGCTAACCATCTATTCCAACATGTTTACAAAAATACTGGCCTCCATGGTAAATGCAATTTTACCAAAACTAGTCCACCCAGACCAAGTGGGCTTTGTGCTACATCGGCACCTGGGAGACAACATCAGACGATGCCTAAATATTCGGCATCAAGGCGGTAAAGATCAGGAACAGCAGCTATAGCGATTGACGCAGAAAAAGCATTTGACTGCTTGCAGTGGGATTTCCTTTTTATGGTTTTAATTAAATATGGATTTGGAAAGCAATTCTGTACGTGGATTAGTGCACTATATAAAGCACCAGCTGCAAGAAAAAAGTGAATGGCACAGTATCAGAGGCTTTGGAAATACAATGGGGTACCAGGCTGGGATGCCCTCTATCCCCGATATTATTTGCTTTAAGTATGGAACCCCCTAGTGGATATAATCAGGAACTACCCAGATTTAGAAGGCATTAAAATTGGAGGGGAAGAAAACAGAATATCATTATGTGGGGATGATACAATGCCTTATCTTAGGGACCGAGTTAGAAACTTCCTAACATTATACCACATACTACAGCAATATGGTCAGGTGTCTGGTTTCAAAAGAAATATTGATGAAATAGAAACCCTACTAGTAAGTGGAAGGCATACCCAAGAACTGACCCAACTGATACCTTTCAGATGGGTCACATCCGACATAAGATACCTGGGAATGTTTATCCCAGTGGATTTGGCTCAATTGTATCAGGTAAATTATGGGAGACTAATAAAAGAAGTCCTGACAGATCTGAAAAGATGGGCGATTCTCCCATTATCACAGATGGGGCAAGTCGAATCCATCAGAATGAATATTCTGCCATGCTTTTTGTTTCTTTTCCATACCCTACCCTTACATGTTCTGAGGGCGGTGTGGAAGAAGATCGATAAAGCATTATACCCCTTTGTATGGGATGTGAAATTATCTAGGGTTAAATGGGAGGACTTACATAGGCCCAAAAACCAAAGGGGACTGGGTATGCCCAATCTAAGAGTTTACTACTAGATGGCCCAGCTAATACCGTGGGTGGCATATAAGATCAGGACCCAGATAGCATATGGGTGAACCAGGAAAGAGAAAGTAATCTGCAGTTAAATCCACTAGAGGATTTTACACACTCAGCAGAACAATTAAGACATAAGAAAATTATGCACTCCTGGCAACACCAGATGCACAGAATATGGGGAGAAGTTAAAAAAGATCTTAACATAGACATCTCCCTCACGAACCAGACAGAAATAACCCAATGTGCACAGTTCACCCAACCAAAGATGGAACATGTTTATAATGGATGGAGGAGGCAGGGATTGATTTATTTTAGTCAATTTTATCACCTGGGTTAGCTGCATTCATTTAAAGAAATGCAAGAGAAATATTGAATAGCTAGGACAGACTTCTTCTGATACCTACAGGTCTCCTCATTTTTTAAAGCAGGCACACGTGCTCTGGAGATACATATAGACCCACGCCCATTAGTTAAAGTTGTTCTAGAAGCAGCAGAAGGAGTCATTGAAAAACATCTCATCTCTAAATTAGTATTCACGTATATAATTCAAGAAGCAAACTCTGCCCACTTATCAGATAGCCTGAGAAAAAGAACTAGGTAAAAACTTACAGCCACAGATATGGGAGGGGGCACTTAGAATTTCAGCCTCCAACACATAGTAAGAGTTTCACCCGAAACTTCTCAGCAGGTTTTTTATGCACCCACTAGAAGGAAATATTCCAAACAGGGCACATCAGATCTGTGTTGGAGAAAATGTGGGGGTAGGGGGAAACCACCACCACATATTCTGGAGCTGCCCCATAATACAGCCCTTTTGGATAACGGCAGAGCAGAAATACAGGCACATGATTGGAGCGAGAGAACAGTTAAACTGTGAGCAGTGGTGGATTTAACCATCCTGTGGATCCTGTGGGTGCAGGACCTTTCTTGGCTGTCCACAAAAAAAGTTTAATGTGCACTGGCTACTGCAATAATTTAACCCCTCACACATAAGAAAGACAGACTTTTGAAACTCACTTTGCATTTACTGTATTTAATTCAGGTGTGTAGGGGTTACACTGGACAAAAAAAAAAAGTACAGCCTGCTTGCACAATTAATCAGCAAGGAGTCTGTTCTGTGACAGCAGTCCACTCAGATTTACAGCAACCTTAACATGATATGTAGGTGCTGAAAAGAGCCTCCAATTCCTTTAGAGTTTTTGCTTGCTTACTCCCTTTTTTCTGATTTCTAATCCTTCTTGATATCAGATATCAGCTGAGATGTTAAAGAGCAAGTGCTTGGTAAGTGTGTATATCTTAAAGAATGAAGGTTTGGGGCCTTTCGAGGCCTCTGCAATCATTCAGTTTGCTTTTATTTGTTTCTTTAGATACTTTTTCATCATTTTATTTGTATTTTGCCAACTGCTAATGAAAAAAGAATCCAGTGGAATCCTTGTATTATGATGTCAAAAACTCTTTACTGGCAAGGCTGCCAGTGTATTTCAATGAGAAACTGCAAATCTGTTTTCAGATTTTTATGGAGAAATACCACTTCCTGCCACCAAAATATTATATATTTAATAGAAATATGTGATTTTTGATAACATGTGATCTTTTGTTATGATTTAACAGGTGAGATTTTCATCATAACCAGATTTTATTTGGAAAGAAGAAAACAGAAACAAATTATTGTTTTTAAAAACATACAATCACACAGTTGGAGCACAATACTGCAAACATATAATAGGCAAAGTTTGTTGATAAAATAAGTATCACTTTCTGCTGAAAACTATAGAAAAAATATATTTTATTTCTCACTGCACTACATTGGGCTCTTAAAGAGCTAGTGTACTGCCTAAAACTAATATTAGATTATAAAAGCAGCCAACCATTACATTTTATATCTGAGGTACTTTTTCTGTTCCTTTTGTTTAATTATACAATGGCAAGAAAGAATCCTGGACTCTGATTGGCCAGTGTGTACCTGAAACAGTGATGTTATTACACAATAACATCACTGTATTGATATTCCTCAAGATATACTCTCTTTTTACATTATAAAAATCTACTGAAAATATTAAAAAAAAATTTATTTATTTTTGTATAACATCGAGCCATTGTATAATTGCTATAAGGCACTCCAAGGTGTGTGTTATCATGTAATAATGTCACTCCTGGGTGGTAGAAGCACTCAGCTTCGCCTCGTGTTTCAATCCACCTCAGGAGTGACGTTATTACATGATAGCACACACCTTGGCATGCCTTATTGCTTAATTATAAGATTGTTTACCTGTTGTTAGTAGGTGTGATGTGAGGAACAGCACTCTGCCTGGCAGTTGACATATCTTGCTCTACTGCCCCACACTACATCATCAGCATTGTGACCTCACTGATTGTGACATCACTGCTACTTAGGAACAACAAGTGAGTGACTGCCAGGTCATTCACATATGATGTCACTGTCAGTGAGATCATAATGCTGATGATGTAGTGTGGGGCAGTGGAGTTAGATATGTCAGCTGCCAGGCTAAGAGCTGTTCCATACACCCAGCACAATGCTTTCACATAGAAAACCTTCTGAGGAACAAAAGAAAAAAGAAAAATACTTCAGAAATAAAAAGTTACAACTACTTAAAATTTGTATTGTTTTCCTGTCTACCTGTTTTAGCTCCACTAGCTCTTTATGTAGCCTGCAGTTTCTGACATCACAATACTAGAGTTCTATTGAATTATTTTTACTAACAGTGTGAAAAACAAATGTAATGCCACAAAGTTGGGGCACCACAGAAAGAGTAAAAGTAAATAGGGGTTTACAGGTGCCCAGGGTGTCTGCTGAGGTGCGGACTGCAAGGTTTAGACTAAAGGGGCCCCTCACAAGTAAATTCCCCTCCCTATAGTGGGGAAACAGTAAATTATAATAAAGAAAAGTGCCCTGTGCACTTAAAACACTGTCATAACACAGAATTAATTGCAGCACACATAACGGCTTGGATGGAATGCAGAGAATGATGGAGTGCTGAGCTGCTCATGCGCAGCATTCCAGTCCAAACACTCTAGAATCAGAAGTGTTAGTTTTAAAAGTTAAACAGTTTTCTGGGTAGTTCCTGCCAGGCTGTGAAAAGGAGAGGACACCATGAACTAAGGGGAACCTGTTGAGGTTTACCTGGTGGTTGAAGCCGTTTCCCCAAGGGTTTGTTGGTGTGCCTGCTCCGGACTCCAGCTGGTGAAGACTTCAGTAAAGCTCTGGTTTGGTTCGGGGTGCCATCAGGGCACCAAAAGTGAAGAATCGTCCGTTTGTCACAGTTTGGGCTTATGAGCCCCGTCGTTTTATTATTTTGGCCCCTTGTTATGTTTATAAGTTTAATTTCGGTCCCCCGTTGGTGGCATTGAAGAGCTGCATTGCGCCCGTATTGCTGTCAGCTGTCTGAGGCCCCCTGTCATCCTCCCTGCTGCCTGTTTGCTCCCTCCCACTGCCAGAATGCCTCCCACCTCCCGACTGCAGCTCTCTTCGACCTGGCCAAGGCGGTGAGTCACATGGCAGCATGTAGAAGAGTTTTTTTTTTAATTAAATTGTTAGTGCAGTAGGTGCTTGGGGAAGCGGCCAAGCACCGCAAGACAGTCGGGTCATAAGGACCCAAATTTCATATACATAAGGGGGACAGGCTAGTGATGCCCACGAAGAGGGGCCAGGAAAGCAAGGCCAGTCAAAGGCCTAATGAATATTTAGAAAGAGGCAGGACAAAGTGGGACTGAGTGACAACTCTCACAGAACCTCAAGAATTTAATGGGGCAGCAAAATTAAAGGGGTAACACTCAGCCCCAAGTGAATTAGGGCACCAGGCCCAAAGTAAAGTGGGCACCAGGCCCAAAGTGAAGCAGGGCACCAGGCCCAAATTGAGAGAGAGTACCAGGCCCAAATTAAGAGAGGGCATCAGGCCCAGATTAAGAGAGGGGCTACTCGGCCCCAGGGATTTAAAGGGGCATGACAGGACCAGAACTAAAAGGGCAGCACAGGTCCAGTATTAAAAAGGAGCTACAAGGCTCAAAGTAAAGAGGGCAGTTCAGGCCCACCATTAGAAGGGCAGCATAGGCCATGGTGTTTAAAAGGGCAATTCCAGCCCAGTAGTAGAAGGGAAAGCAAGGGCCCCAGCATTAAAAGGGTGCTGCATTGTACCCACGTTTTAAAGGGCGCTCTGCCAGTGAAGCCCAGAAGTTAAAGGGAAAAGAGGGGCCAGAGTGAAAAGGGCACTGACACAAGTGTGTGAGGGGAGTAGCCAGATCCTAAAAAGAAAGACCCTAACTGGAAAAAGGGGTCCAGCCTATTGGTGCTTAGCACACAACTGTGATTAGTGACTGTTCTATACTGCAAATGTGTACCTGAACTGTTGTGTTCATTGCGATAATACTGAGACTGTATTACTAGGATTGTGGTCATTTACCCCTGCAGTGAACATTTGCCCTAAGACTGTAATAATTTGCCCCTGGTATCTGAACAACTGCCCCGAGCATCAGAACAATTGCCCCGTGCATCTGAACAATTGCCCCTGGCATCTGAACAATTGCCCCTGGCATCTGAGCTGTTGCCCCGTGCATCTGAACAATTGCCACAAGTAAATAATTGCCCCAAAATGTATAATTTTCCCCTTCTCCTGGCAAATTATCTGGTCATCACGTAGTTCTCTTGGTATTGTGAGAAGGTGTATCCAATAGCTACCTTGTTGCCAGCTTATGGGAACAGACTCAGTCTTCTGCCACATTGATGTTCCATGGTGTGGTCTGCTGTTCTACATATACAGAATCAGTGTCTACCCAGAGGAAGATGTCTGCATCATCATTCTTCACCAGAAAGTGTCTGACCATCAGATCATCTACTCCATCCATGTCATTCACCGAAGTCGAGTTCGTCGCTGTCCGTACAAGTCGCACCTGCCATTTCTTCTGTCCTACAGTTCGAAGTTATGTTTGCCGAAGTTCAAGCGCATCATGACCGCCGTGTCTGTGTCATTTCATTTGGTTCCTGATCTGGATGTCCCGAAGTTGGTCGCCCTCTGCAGAAGAGTGTGCACATCCTGGAAGAACCTGGTCTGCACCCTCTGGTTGTTCTCTGCAAGTTGAGTCCATCAAAGCCCAGTGCAGGACACGTCCACCTTTTATTGTTTTGTTCTAGTTCCTTGTGACGATACTTCAGAATCAACCATCTTCACTTCAGATCCTTCTGGTTCCTGGTTGCATCGGAGATCCATCTTCACCTCAGATCTTTCAAAGTCTTGCTGGCCCTTGGAGTGCTGCAGCATCATCCAGGTCGTGGTAGTCCTCCAGTGGATTCGTCATCATGCATCTCCTGGTTTCTCTTCATCCTTGGCAGCCCTAGAAGTGGGTTTTGGCCAAGGAATCCTTTGCATCCAGTGTTGAATCTGACAGCCCAAAAGTGGGTTCATTCCAGGAACCAGCTTCTCTGGTTCTTTCTTTCTGGCAGCCTTCGAGAGAGTGGGTTTTGCTGAGAAACCTATGGTCTATTTACAAAACCTCTCACCACCCCAGTGTCCTTAACTAGGTCAGTGCTGGGAATTGTGTCTAAGTGTTTTACAGTTCTGTTTTACTTCTTTTGTAGCTACCAATGGAGATCGATGGCGCACATGAAGACTTCAGACAGGTGGACTTTGTTATGATTCTGTGGCTATTGTAAAACCAGATACTGTGGGTAGTCAATAGAACCTGATTTCCGTATCGTACTAGTGTTACTTACAGCTAACTGCTAAGAAATCTTAGCGTTTAGTGGCATTAGGCTGTGGTGCACCCATAGAGAAGAATAACATAGAGTTTAGACATTTTAGAGTTTAGTTGTTACTGTTTAGATATCCATAATGCTGTCTATACTCCCTACAGTTTTTGTGGTTGGTATATTCCTGTACGACCATGTCCTCCTTCCCTTCCTGTCTAATAAATGTCTTTGCTTCATCCAACCTCTGTGTATGACTCCTGCCTCTCCTTGTTGGGTGATTCCACCAGCCCAACCCCATTCAGACCTTAAACGGCTCCTCACCATCCCACCTACTGAGGGTGTCACTGGTGCTGCTGGTTGTAGGACAGTTCCCTTCACCACTCAGAGTGAAGAACCCCAAGGTCTACCAGTTCAGCGACCATCACACAAAAATAAAATTCACTTGTTTCACTGCCTAACATATTGTGTTATAAAAGAAGAAAGTAATTACTAACACATCAAAATACAACAAATAAAATAGTCAGTTTTCTATTTATTAGAAGTAAACACTTGCTGTTTAAAGGGGATGTAGCTCACCCTATAATTTAGGCAATTATATGTTCTAGGATTGTGCAGCTGTATAGTGTATTTTACATGATTTGTAACTGCTTTAGGGTTAGGGTTCACAGAAGACACATAGAAAACTATCAATACACTAGCTGCTCACTATGCCTTACAGCCATGCTCAATGAAACTGATTTTGTAATTTCTAGTTGATTGTGTTATAGTTGTGCAAGGATGTGACAGACAAGAAAAACATAATTATGAAAAAAAGTGACAACGTTTACATGTATTTGACTGTTCCTTAAGTCTTTAAATCTTTTCACAACTGAAATGTGTTAAAAATAGGTTGCATATAAGCAAAGAAACTGGCTAATGTGCTTTCGTGTTTATGTTGGTATTGTGTACATATTGTAAGTATATGGGTGCACTAAAGACAAGATACGGTGTTGAGGTATTTGGGTTTCAAATAATCCCAGTAACTGCTAAATTATATTTGGGATACTCTGTCACGAGAAAAAAAAATTTAGCCAGATCCTCTAGGCAGAACCCCCTGTTTTGTTCTATGTTTATGGATGTTAAACCTGGAGCAATATTAGCCACAAAAAAGCTATAATTACATGAAGGTGTATTGTGTAACCAAACAAAATTATAGTGTTAGTAAACCACTGAATAAATGAAGCACCCGTGTGAATGTTACTGTATCTTCATTTTCATAAAGTACAAAAAAAAAGGTGTGCATTACAGAAGAATCATTTATTTGGTGTTACACTAAGCAGCATTACTGTTTTAATATGTATAACATATCTAAAATTAAGTTTCTTGTGGATCACCACGGCCATTGCATTGAGTGCATGGTGATCAATCCATAAGCATTATTTCATCCAATAGCCATGCCCCTTTGACACCACTCTCATATTTGGCCCCACCCTTTTATTTCTGCCACAGGACCCTTCTTAAAATCCTGGATCTGCCCCTGACTGTGAGTAAATGATACCAGGGCAGCTTCCAAAATGCAGAAGGTCCAATGGCCAGAGATCTTTTGCAGGTATATTATTAGTTGTGGCAGGCAAGGCCATGACCAAAAGATGACTTAACCCAGACCCACCTACAGTACAGGAATGGGTGAACATAGTAAAATGAATATATAGGGTGGAAAAGATCACAGCAGAGCTGAGAATACAAGAAGACAAATTCAGGGGGATATGGCTTCCCTTTATGTATTTTACTGAAGAATTGGAAGGTACTTTGGTTTTGTCCCAACAAGCGTTTGGGTCTTAAAGGGAGAACAGCTAGAGGAAGGAGCTGTTGTTCGAACTTTACTACTCTACTGGACTAAAGAACTAGGACTCTACTACTGGAAACTTCAATATAGAGTAAAAACAAACAAAAAAAGTGTGTTTGTCTGAGTTGGGTGAAGGAATTGTTATATGTGCAGTTAGCTAGGTGAAAAAGAAACTGTGAATTGGGGGAGTGGCTTAGAGACAAGGAAGTCAAGTGTTTGCATTTAAAAACTGACCTAGATAGCTTGTGGCAGAGAACAGTAAGAGGAAGGAGCTGTTGTTAGAACGTTACTACTCTACTGGACTAAAGAACTAGAACTCTACTACTGGGAACTTCAATTTAGGGTAAAAACAAAAAACAAACAAAAAAAGAGTGTATTTGTTTGAGTTGGGTGAAGGGATTGTTATCTGTGCAGTTAACTAGGTGAAAAAGAAACTGTGAATTCGGGGAGTGGCTTAGAGAGAAGGAAGCCAGGTGTTTGCATTTAAAAAAACTGACCTAGATAGCGTGTGGCAGAGAACAGCAAGGAAAGAGAAAGGAGCTGCTGTTAGAACTGTACTACTCTACTGGAATAAAGAACTAGAACTCTACTACTGGGGACTTCAATTTAGGGTAAAAACAAACAACAAAAAAGAGTGTGTTTGAGCTGGGTGGAGGAATTTTTATCTGTGCAGTTAGCTAGGTGAAAAAGAAATTGTGGATTGGTGGAGTGGTTTAGAGAGAGAAGGAAGCCATGTGTTTGCATTTAAAAACTGACCTAGATAGCTTGTGACAGAGAACAGCAAGAAGAAGGAGCTGCTTTTAGAACTTTACTACTCTACTGGACTAAAGAACTAGAACTCTACTACTGGGGACTTCAATTTAGGGTAAAAACAAACAAAAAAACAAGCAAAAAAAAGAATGTGTTTGTCTGAGTTGGGTGAAGGAATTGTTATCTGTACAGTTAGCTAGGTGAAAAAGAAACTGTGAATTAGGGGGAGTGGCTTAGAGAGAAGGAAGCCAGGTGTCTGCATTTAAAAACTGACCTAGATAGCTTGTGGCAGAGAACAGCAAGAGGAAGGAGCTGCTGTTAGAACTTTACTCGGCCTATATTGCTCTCCATCCCTCCACTCCACCCCACCCCTTCCCCACCCTTAGCCAGTTCTACTTTTATAGGCACAGGATTTGACTGGCAACAGGAACGTCCTGTTTGGGAGCAAGAAAGGAGTGACCACAAAGGCACAAAAGACTCACCATCCTAGAAGGAAAAGAGTAGCTTTCCATTCCCCCCAGCTGCTGGGGGTCTGACTCTGAGCAAGTAAGAAGGAGTCTACCAAGGAATATAGGAACTTACTGTCCCAGAACAGAAAGATCAGGAGCTTTAAGGGCACAGTAGCAGTAGGAAAGTAGGGAGAGAAAAAAAATTATATAAAAACCAAAAATAAAATAAAGACAGAGAGAGAAAAGAATAAGTATACAAAACAGCAGTTAAGGGGCTGCAAATAAGACATGATGGGAGTGGTGCAGTGCAGTGGCTGTGGAGCAGGAGTCTTCCGGGAGACATTCAGGAAGATGCAGTGTTGTCCCATCTGCAGGTACCTCTGTGGGCAGAGGGAGGAGATTGCTTATCTCCAGGTTAAGTTGGCCAGGATTCAGGGGACCTCCTTTGCCACCCAGGGACCACCAGGGCCACCACCACTGCCTCAGAGGTTGCCAAGAAAGAGGAATGTTGGACCACAGTGGGCTCAGGGAGGGTGAGGGTGGTGGAACAGAGATGCATCCATCTAGTTGTACCTCTCCACAATTCATATGCCATTCTAGCAGAGTGTGGTTCCTCTATGGAGGCACCTGCAGTGGAGACCAAGGAGGTTACTGGGAACCTCCACAAAGGATACCCACAGGAGAGTGGCATGGGACCCCACAGGAGAAGTAAACAACTCCTAGTGGGGGACTCCATTATTGGGAGGAGAACTGGGGGCAGGGGAGAGGGAGAGGAGGCAAAACTGTCTGTCACCATAGCTTGAGGGACAGGGAGCAACCCCTCAGAATTGTGGAGCAGCTGCATGTGGAGGGAACTGGATGTCATTGTCCACCTAGGGACAAATGACCTGGCTGGGAAAGGATCAGAGCAGTGCAGGAGGAGTTTGTGGAGTTGGGGGAGGCCTTAGACAAGTAGCACACATGGTAATCTTCTCGGAGGTGCTGCCTGTCTACGGTACGGGTGAGTCTAGGGTGCTCTGCACCATGGGATTCAATCAGTGGTTGAAAAACTGGTGCAGAGTTCAGGGTTTTGGCTTCATTGGGGACTGGGGGTCCACCTGGAGGGATGAAGGCCTATACTGGTGCAATGGTCTGCATCCGTCCAGGAGGAGAACTAGGATCCTAGGTGAGAGGTTTAAATGCTTCATTGACAAGCATTTAAACTAGCCAAGGGGGGGCACTGAAAGGAAGAAGGGAAATCCTATCCCCCACCAAAAAATCAGGGTAGTTAGTGAAGTAAATACCAAGATAGAGAAGTCAATAGGGAGAAGGGTAGGGGTAAATGGAGAAAAAGACAAAGGCAGTAAGGACAGGGATGGGGCAGAAAGGGCTAAGGCCATCAAAAAATGGAGGGTAATGAGTACCAATGCCCATAGTCTAGGTAACAAGCTCCTTGAACTGGTGGCCTTGCTGGAAGAGGGATGCCTGGATACCATGGCAATCACAGAAACATGGTACACAGAGAACCATGACTGGGATGTCAACATATCAGGGTAAACAATCTACAGGAGGGACAGGGAGAGTAGAAGAGGAGGAGGTGTAGCTCTCTGTGTAAGGAAAGGGATCAAAGCAACAGAACTAAAGGGTAAACAGGGAGGAGAGGAGGCACTGTGGGTCACCCTGGAGACTGGAAATGGCACCACAATCTGCACAGGGGTTGTACACAGACCCTCATCTCAGGGTGAGGAAATGGACAAGGAAATGATAGAAAGCATCCTTAGGATGGCAGAGGAAGGGGAGATATTGCTGATGGGAGACCTGAATATGCCAGATATTAACTGGAGCACCTTTGCTGCAGCATATTCAAGAGCAGGGCCATTTTCGATGCCCTACAGGGGGCATGCCTCAGACAGCTAGTATTGGAACCCACTTGGGAGGGAGCAATCTTAGACCTGGTACTCTCAAATGGATACTGAGAGAGGATCTCAGATCTAGAAGTGGGTAGCCATCTGGGAACAAGTGACCAACAAACAGTATGGTTCATGATAAACTCAGCTGTAGAGTTAAGCCATTCAAAAGTGAAGGTACTGGACTTCAGGAGGGCTGATTTTGTCAAAATGGAGAGTGCCTCAGAAAAGCATTAGCAAACAGGCAAGAACGAGGGGTGGCGCAACAATGGGAAAACATCAAAACTGCCATCACAGAGGCAGCAAGCCTTTGTGTGAAGCAAATAAATTAAAATGAAGAAAAAACCACTATGGTTTCTCAAAAGAGGTGGCAAGCGAGAGGTTAGGGAGAAAAGACAGCATTCAAGAAGTATGAAGCACAGAAGGAGCAGGACAGATATTACTGTACCAGTTAAAGCAGAAAAGCGGGAAGGCAGTCAGACTAGCAAAGGCCCAAGTGAGGAAAAGATAGCCAACTCAGTTAAGAGGGGATAAAACCTTTTACAGGTACATTAAGGAGGGTAGAAAGACAAAGGGAGGGATAGTGAGGCTGAAAAAAGAGGAGGATGGGTGGGCAGAGAGGGACAGTGAAAAAGCAGGGATACTGAATGAATACTTCTGCTCAGTAGTCACAAAGGAAGAGAAGGGGGAAGTACCTAATCCAGTCAATAGAAGCACTCTGAATGGGGGGAGTCAATATCAGTCATTTCAATTTTATTAGTTATTTCAGAACCCTTTCTTCTGTAAATGAACTGGTATCGACCCCTGTCTTCAGTGTGTTTCTCTTGTTTGGTTTAGGTACCTCCCCCTCCTCTTCCTTTGTGAATACTGAGCAGAAATATTCATTCAGTATCCCTGCTTTTTCACTGTCACCCTCTATCCACATTCCCTCCCCTTTATTAAGCCTCAGTATCTCTCCTTTGGTCTTTCTTCACTCCCTAATGTACATATAAAAGGTCTTTTCCCCCCTTCTTAAAAGAATTTGCTATCCTTTCCTCGGGTTGGGCCTTTGCTATTCTGACTGTCTTCCCAGCCTCTTTCTGCTTTAACTGATAAAGTTCTCTGCCCTGCTTCTTCTGTGTTACCTTATATTTCCTGAATGCTATCCTTTTCTCCTTAACCTTCCCTGCCACCTGTTTTGAGAACCATAGCATTTTTTTCCTTTGTTGTGTTTTATTGATTTGCTTTACACAAAGGCTTGTTGCCCCTGTGATGGCTGTGTCTTGATGACTCTCATTGTTCCTCCACCCCTCCTTCTTGCCTGTTTGCTAGTGCTTTTCTGAGGCACACTCTCATTTTCCCAAAGTCAGCCCTCCTAAAGTCCAATACTCTTGCTTTTGTATAGCTTGATTGTATGGCTGTGTTTATCGTGAACCATACTGTTTGGTGGTCGCTTGTTCCCAGATGGCTACCCACTTCTAAATCTGAGATTCTTTGTCCATCCCCACTTGAGAGTACCATGTCTAAGACTGCTCCCTCCTGAGTGGGTTCCAATACTAGCTGTCTGAGGCATGCCCCTTGTAGGGCATCAAGAATGACCCTGCTCTTGGATGTGCCTGCAGCAAAGGTGCTCCAGTTAACATCTGGCATATTCAGGTCCCCCATCAACAATATCTCCCCTTTTTCTGCCATTCTAAGGAAGCCTTCTATCATTTCCTTGTCCATTCCCCCCCTGAGATGGGGTCTGTATACAACCCCCATGCAGAGTGTGGTGCCATTTCCTGTCTCCAGGGTGACCCAGAGTGCCTCATCTGCTCCCTGTTTACTCTTTAATTCTGTTGCTTTGACCCCTTCCTTTACATAGAGAGCTACTCCTCCTCCTCTTTTACCCTCCCTGTTCCTCCTGTAGATTGTGTATCCTGGTATGTTGAGATCAACAGTCATGGTTCTCTGTGTACCATGTTTCTGTGACTGCCACAATATCCAGGCAACCCTCTTCCATCAAGGCCACTAGTTCAGGGAGCTTGTAACACAGACTACGGGCACTGGTACTCATCACCCTCCACTTTTTGATAGCCTTACCCCTTATAGCCCCATTCCTGTCCTTACTGCCGTTGCCTTTTTTTACATTTACCTCTGTCCTGCTCCCTAATAACTTCTCTACCTTGGTGTTTACCTCACTAATTACCATGTTTTGTGGGGAGAAGCTGGATTTCCTGCTCTTTTCAGTGCTCTCCCTTGCTAGTTTAAAGTTGCCAGTGAAGCATTTAAACCTCTCACCTAGGATCCTGGTCCCCCCCAGACAGATGCAGACCATCGCACCAGTATAGGTCTACATCCCTCCAGGTGGCTCCTCAGTCCCCAATGAAGCCAAAATCCTGAGCTCCACACCAGTTTTTCAACCACTCATTGAATTCCCTGGTGAGGAGTGCCCTAGCATCACCCTTGCTATAGACAGGCAGCACCTCTGAGAAGGTTGCTGTATGTGCTACTTGTCTAAGGCCCCTCCCCAACTCTACAAACTCCTCTTGCACTGCTCTGATCCCATTCCTAGCCAGGTCATTTGTCCCTAGGTGGACAATGACATCCAGCTCCCTCCCTCATGCAGCTCCTCCCACGATCCTGAGGATTCGCGTCCTGTCCCTCCAAGCCATGGTGCCAGAAAGGCACCTTACCTCCCTCTCCCCTTCCTCCCCCATTTCTACCCCTCAATGATTGAGTCCCCCATCAGGAGTTGTTTCCTTCTACTGTGGGGTCCCATGACATCCTCCTGTGGGTCTCCTTTGTGAAGGTTCCCAGCATCCTCCTTGGTCTCCACTGCAGGTGCCTCCGTAGAGGAACCACTATCCACCGGAAGAGTGAATGAATTGTGGAGAGGTACAGCTGGAGGAATGTAACTCTGTTCTACCACCCTCTCCCTCCCTGAGCCCACCCTGGGCCAGTCTCTCCTCTTTCTTGGCAACCTCTGAGGTAGTGGCATTGGCCCTGGTGGTCCCTGGGTGGGTGAGGAGGTTTCACGAATCCTAGCCAGGTCAGCCTGGAGATGGGCAACCTCCTCTCTCAGACCAGAGAGGTGTCTGCAACTAGAGCAGCATTGCAGCCTCCAGAATGTCTCCCAGAACACTGCCACCCCACAGCCATTGCACTACACCACTCCTATCATGTCTTATTTTGTGTCCCTCTCCTGTTTCTCTGTATGCTTACCTCTCCTCTCCTACAACTCTCACCCTTCCTATTCTGGGACAGCAACTTCCTATCTTCTTCAGTAGCCTCCTTCTTCCTTGCTCAATGTCAGACCACCAGCAGCTGGGGGGGGAGTGAGCTACTTTTTTCCTTTAGGGTTGACAAAACCAATGTTTCTCTTGGTCCTTCCTTCCTACTGCCAAACAGGAAGTTCCTGTTGACAGTCAAATGCAGTGGCTATAAAAGTAGAACTGGCTTGGGGGTGGGTGGAGGGGTGGGATGGAGGCAATTAGTAAGAAAAAGACAAGCAACAGGAAGTTGTAATTTGAGTCACCTGCTTTTATAGTGTCTAAGCCACACCCCAAATTAAGCTCTCTCTCTCCTCCTACTGGTTTAGCAAAGTCAGCTGATACAGTACCCTTCCAGCATAGAACACACACTGACTTTCTTTCTTTTCTTTCTTTTTTTAACCCAAAATAAGACCCCTTCTACTTCTAATAAAGTATCTGTCTACTTAATCTCAACAGACACTGACTCCTGCTGAGATATAAGTGTTAAATTAATAAGAAAATGTAGCTTCTTTTAGTTAGCTGTTTTCTGCTCTACAAGCAAGGCTAGCGACAGCAACAAAATAAAATCTATTAAATGTTTTTAAATGCTTTTTTTCTTATTTTATGATGCCATTTAAGAACAAACTCATGACGTTATGGCATCTCCCTACTAGCAGGCCAATCTCCCTCCTAATTTGACCCAAATCTCCCTCTTAAGCAAGTTGGACATATCACATGTATGTAGCAATTCCGCATATGTTGGAGGTCATTTATATAGCCATAGTTTTAGAATATGCCTCTTATTCTACCTACAGGTGAGGGGAACAGCCATGGGGTGGCTATGGCCCCCTTGTACACCAACCTTTTCATGGGTTGGTAGGAGAAGGAGGTTATCTATGACACCATGGCCAACCCATTCTATAAGCATATAGCCTTTAATACCAGATATATTGATGACCTGCTAAATGTATTTGGCAAGGTCCCTCAGACAAAGTTAATAATTGTTTTGCAGATTTCATCAACAACAACATTGGTTTGCAGTTAACATTAATTACACATGAAGACACAATCACATTTGTAGATTTAACTTTAAGTGGCAAACATGGGGAGCCTATTGTCATAAGGACCCCATGCACAAGCTCCCCAAAACTCTAGACTTCTCATTATCCAACAGAAGTAGTCTTTGGGGGGGTGGATTCACCCAATCCACTAAGCCCCCAGCAGCTACTATGGCCCCTGACTCCTTTATAAGGCAGTAACCCTTTAAACTAGGCAGAAGAGGGGTTTCCCCAATGGGAGCTCACAGAAATGGCATGAGCATGCTTGTTTCTGACTTACTGTTATTTGTCAGTTTTACTTACTGTATTACATCTGACAGTGTTGTATTTCCATAGGGCTTTTGCCCAGCCAGGAGTCTTGTTGAAACACCACTTAGTAAGTCTAGCATTATTAATACTATTATTTGTACCATACAATTGTCTTGAAATGTTATATACTGTATATTGTAGTAAAAGTAGAAAATCAATAAAAACTTAGACACAAAGAAATTGAGAGTGTATTAAATAAAAAAAAGGAATGCTACAGCAGGTAGTTTGTTATTTCAAGCCCCTTATGGGTTACTAGTATGTTTAAGATAAAATTGTTCTGATAAGTTAACATTTGAGAGGGAAGCTGCTTCATAAGGAGTTGAAGCACCAGTGCAATAAAAACTTTCTTCCACAAAGCTAGTTTCAGCTACAATTAATAAAAATATTAGGATGCCTGTCAAACATACTTTTCTGGGTACCTCCTATGCTGCAAACCATGATTTTGTTTTTACCTTCTTGTTATCCCATCAAAATAGCGAACGCAAAACAGCAAGGGAATAAAAGCGTGTTATAAATAGCGAATGTCATTTTGGAGATGTGGTCTTAATAGCACCTGGTTATTTAAGTGATGAGGCAGTAGTGTTATTCAGCACTGTAGGGAGTAAACATAGAAAGTAATGTTGTCACCAGTGTCTGCTGGAAAACCATGCTGGCACTATAGCCTAGAGGTTAGAGTTGCCAGCTTTGTGTATGGTTGTTGCATCCAGCATACCTGGTTTGAAACTTGGCATTACTGATTTTTTTTAAGTCTTGCATCTGCTTTTGTGCCAGCCTCCCCAAGTGAGAATATAAAATTTCCCCCTCCCCAGTTTCTCCCCTCCATGAGTTGTGCCCCCGTCAGAGTCAGAACATATGATCTGCCTCTCCTGAGTTTTTTCCCTCCCCAAGTTGCATCCCCCCATAGAATATCCCCCCTCCCAAGTTTCTCCCCATCCCCACATTGCATCCCACCTGGTGATGACTACATATTTTTAGGGTGGTGTGGGGAGCAAAGCCCCCTGCAAAGGAGGGGTGCAGAAGGCAAAGACCTCCACGAAAGTCACTACGGCACTGTTTTCGTGATGTGTACTGATCACTGTTATTGGCAGTTGCTGTATGAAAGAAATCAGATCTGCCTAGATCCTCCTCCTTACCTCAGCTCTCCAGTTCCTTAATGTGCATCACAGAGGCTACACACACCCTGCCTAGCTCCTCATCTACCGCATACAAAAGGTAAGAAAATAAGTTACATTTTTGCTTTTCACTCCAACAGTATGCAGTTATTTGTTGTCAGGCGGGGTGGTTACTGTACTCAGTAGCTGCTCTGCAATACAATAATATGATTTAAGCAGTGGCGTGCAGTGACTTTTTTAGCAAGGCATGCATTGAAGGCTCAAGGCAATTATAAAAGGCCAGGGGTCTGGGGGCTGCCTAGGCCCTCAGAAGCTATAGGATTTTTCATGCTTTGTGGTACATTTTGGGGGTATTTTGATACATTTAAGAATGTGTATGCTACCACCACCATTATTCCACTGCAGAGGACACAAGGGTGCCCTCGTGGGCTCTTTGATGCCTGACCATGTGCTAGGACCCATAGTAGAGTGCTCTGGAGGGATCTTTGATGCCCCAGGTGTTGCAGGCATGCCCCAAATATGGATTTCAGGTGACAGCGCCACCACTTTGCCAGGTGTAAGAGTGCCATGGAGGGCTCTTTTTTGCATATTATTAACTGAAGCACAGAAAATATAAATAGACTATGTACAAGCAGGCAGAAATGCAACGCAGTTCCTTGTACAGCACTGAGTCCTGCTTAAATGTGTGCCAGATGACCATAATTGTTGCCTCTGCCAGTGCCTCCTATTCCTGCTGCCAGCCAGCCCCTATCACCTCTTTGACTGTAGTGTCTCTTCTGAGCCTCAGCCCACTGTGTGGCTCCTCAATTGCCAATTTGCTGTCAATTGAATTTCCCTGGACTCTCAAGCATGTGTGTGATTTGCACGCGGGCATAAGAAATAGAGAAAAAAAGGAGATAGGAGAGGTGCTGGTAGTCAGGTGGGATCCAAGGTTGGAATAGGCAGGAGAAAAATAGGGCAGGCAGGATAGGCCTACCAGTCCTTTTCTGCTGACAAATTAAATAAATGCATTGATAGAATGGGGTTCAGAATACTTCAGAATCCTAGCAACTCCAGTGGTCCAAATGCATCACCTGACCATTGATCATTTTTATTTTAAATGTACAGTTTTTGGCCAGAAAAAAAAACACATTAGGCCAAGGCATGTTTACAGGTGCATCCTGGAAGCTCAATGAAATTAAGTGACTTGCTCATGGTCACACAGTATGTGAGTAATGTCTGTTATGTGCACAGTTTGTAACTTACTTGCCACAAACTACCTAGCAACAATCTAAATGAAAATAAACAATTTTTCCATATAAATTAAAATGTTACCACTTTTAATACAAAGCCCTATAATAGGACATTTGTTTTTTCACAAATGCAGAAACAATACATTTCCCAGGTTCATTAAAAGACATTTAGTCTTTGTTATGAAGCTCACATATTCTATCTAGCAACAACCTAAATAATGGAAAATGAAACCTTTTTCCATTTAACCAAAAAAGAAAGTTTTCCATTTGATAAGTGCAAGAACCCAGTCAAGGGAATGGGTTTCTTGGGAATTAATGTACTTCCGGGGTGTCACTTGGCCGCTGGCTCATGCAATTCACCAGGGCCTGCATTAATTCTCTAGAAACTCCATGCCCTGTCATAGGTTTTTGCTTACTCAAATCAGACCTCTGAGTGACTGGTGCAGAGACACATACCATAAGTGTGCACTTTTTTTTTCAACACTGTACCTTCAGATCCCTGGCATAGATATGGAACAGTGTTGATGGCAGTGCATGCATCAGCCATGGGTCTGCATTCAGAATCTAGTGAGCCTGATTGTCAGTGGTGCCAGCTGGGTCACAAAATCAACAGACTGTAGCAAATATCTGAGGAACCTTATTACCTACATGCATGCATACAATGCATACATACATTTATTTAGTTTTTGTTGACCGGGTAAGTGCACTAGACAAATACTGACTATTTCCAGGCATGACCCGGGGGAAGGGGATACAGATGAATGCCAACTGACCTTGAACCAGATTAAGCTGTTGGTGGTATTTTTAGTGAATCAGGAAAATTTGGGCAGGACACCAGGGAAATTCCCCTACTCTTTTCGATAAGTGCCATGGGATCTTTAACATCCACCTGAACTACCACCAATCCAGGCAGATGGGACCTCGGTTTAAAGTCTCATCCAAAAGATGGCACCTCAGAAGTGCAGCACCCCTCTCATGCTGTACTACAGTGTCAGTACTGGGATATTAACCCAAGTGTCAGATGTGGGAACTGAACCCACAGCCCTCTGATCTCCTGGCCTCAGAGGAGAGTGTGCTACCAGCTGAGCCACTGACACTGCCACATACAGTATGTGGTGTCCAAAAGAAATCCAGGGAAAATGGTAGAAAGAAAAAAGTGTGTCTGTGTATATGTGTGTGTGTGTGTGTCCCTATCCCTGATGACCTTTTACTGTAACTTGACATGATATGTCACATTTCCTCCCTTAGACAAGAGTGTTTATATTATGATCTGTGCTTGCATGATGCTTATACCATGAAAAGTGAGTGAATTGGTATTAGCTTTGTTTTTCCTGGAAATTTTGGCTTCAACATTTCATAATTTGTTAGAGTACTGTATTGGCCTTATGACTGAAGAAAACAAAAATGCAATATAGAATGAATAACCATCATCACCAAATCCCAGTATTTCTCCCACTGAGATAGTTCACTGTAAGGGGCAGTGTAATGGCTATTAATGACAGAATGACGTGAAGCCCATTTCAAACTTTCACAGTTACAGCTGGCCCGAGTTGTATGCATTGCTGTCTGTATCTTTCATTAACATTTCAATTGTACTAAAAGCCCATAACTCTAAATTGTAACATTGTTTTCTAAAGGTTATGTGGCATATCTTACTCTTTCTGCACAAATGTGCTCCGTGATTCTTTTTCACAGTTTAAGCTTTTGGTGTCAAAAAAGTCGTAAACAAGCTTATTCATTTAATCCAGTTTCCTGCATGAGACAGGTGCAAGCCCTGAGAACACAGAGAGCTATTTAAGTCCGTAATGAACTCTTTCATGAGTGTGCTTGTTACTAAGACGTCTGAAGCTTACTGTGGTTCATTATTATTATTAAATTATCTTGAAGCTCTTTTTACATGTTTTGGAAGGTTGAAAATATCACAGCAGTTTTGCATAAGTTGTCAGTGTCCGGACGATGATTTGCTCAGTTCTCAGCTAGGCTCCACATAAACTTAAACAATGAGTGGTACAGGTCTTGTTTACCTTGACAACGCCCATTCCTTGTAGCACAGCCATTTTTAAATTACCTTCCCATTTCAGTACAGCAGTCAACTAAACCTTGTCCCAGTTTAAAGCACCGTTTAGGGCTGGCAGTGGTTAGTAACAGTACTGGTTTCAGATCTTTAGTTTTATATGTTACTGGATGGTATACCATTTTGTTGTTAAACTGCAGAGTTATCAGAGCACTGACTACATTTTTACAAAAGGACGGGGCTCAAAATATGGCCTTTCCAGATTTCCATGGAAAGGCATTTCTAGCCCTGGAAATGTATTTTTACCATCAGCATTTCTGTATGGAACTGCATGCTGCAATGTCCACTTGGCTGCGGTGGCAGTAGTGAGCCTCTGTAGTGCATGAGTACCATGCCTGAGGCAAAGGAGGGCTGCTAAAGAAAAATTCTAAAGACAGAAAGCGTGTCCTGCACTGAAACAGGGGTAACTTCCATAATGTTAGGATGACTGGTGGTCAGTGCATTATGTGCTGTTGGGGGGAGGGAGAAAGTGGTTCAGATAGGGATATGTGAGTGTGTCATATGCTAAGGTGGGTGGGAAGGGTGAGGAAGAGAGAGCCTGAGAGTGGGTAATTTGTTGCACATCATGTTCTGAATCAGGGGAAGGGCAATACGGGTCAGTAATCGGGAATCAGGAAGGTAGAGCATGGATTATGGGCTGAAGAGGAGGCTACTGGAAAAAAAACAAAAAACTTGAAGTCAGGCATAAGGAAGCATGCAGGACCATAATACAGAAGTGAGTAATCTATGAAACAGTGAGGCAAAGGGAAAGGGCTTGGTAGAAGGTTCAGAGAACAGAGAAGACAGGAAAAAAGTACACAAAGAAAATTAAACATTAAGGCAGGGAGAAAAGCATAATAGATAAGGAAAATGAAAGCAAGCAATTAGCAAAAAGAAAGAACAGAATACATAATATAATGAGAAATTAGTTAAATAAACAAGTCATGGAAAATGTACTACTGGGAAAGGGAAAATAAAGTAGTAAGGATGCACAAAAGAAGTGCTTAAACACATTTTGTTTCACAATATTTTTAGTTATAAACGTTATAACTGTTAGGCACCATTTTGCTAATATGCTGTGTTAATGGGTTTGACTCAACAGCAGGACGTAAAACACTTTCTAGTGTGGAAATGTGCCAGTGCCCCAGGAAATGTAAAGTGCCAGGCTCTCATTTCTGGTGGAAATGTAGCAGCCTGACCATTATTTCTAGCCCTGAAAGGAGTGTAAATGCTTACTTGCCTCTAATGTAGTGTCATTCCTCAGTGCTGATCTGGCAGAAAAGAGCCAGTGTGAGACAGAAAATGAGAAAGATGACTAGGAAATAGTCAAGTTTAAAAAAAAAAAGAGGCAACAGCTTTTTTCCTTAAACACAGTACTAGCAGCAAGCTACAGCAGGAGTGGGGAGGCACAGAGACAAATCGGATTGTAAACGCACAATTTGTATTATCCTGGCTTACCTGGAAGGCCTGTGCTGTTTCCATATCCACTATCTGCACTGGTAGGCTCTTCCATGGGTTCACCCGCAGGCTTCACCCCATTATTAATCACCTCTGTTGCTTCAGTGCGTGTCCCAATCTCCATTAATACTGTACATCAGATCGCTGCTATTGTGGAACTGCTGCCCGCTGCCAGCCCGGGACTGAAACTGTTGCAAATAATTGCGCTGCCCCTGGCCCTGCTGCCTTTTGGCTCTGCTCCTGCTGCTCCTTCAGCCTGCTCCAGGGAATGCCACCCAACTTCAAGCTCTTGCACCTCTGGTACACTCGGACGTGACAACTTTTCCTCCAGTGGATTCAATTTTTACTTTGCATGCCTTGGCCACTTTTTCCAAGGCAATGCCGGTGAGCGATGGTCAGCTCAGCTCTTCTGCATGGCGTCCCTGTTGCCTAGGCAACCAGATGCAACTTGTGGAGCATTGCATGCCATTAACAGTAGGGACAGCCGATGTCCAAGCACTGCTAGCGCTTCCGGTCCCAACAGTGAGACAGACACACAGACAGACTCCTGAAAAAAAATTAACACACAAAAAAAAAATCACACACTATTTATAGTGAATGCACACCACTGGATTTACGTGATCTCTGCTTTAATTCTTTACTGTTTGGCATTTAAATATTTAAAGAAATAGACAATTAAGTACAGAAATTAGATTGTTTAGGATTAGCAGCCCAGTCTTCAGTGTGGTGTCTTAACTACGGAGAATTTTAGTTACATACAGCACCAGCTTGTTATACCTCAGCTATGATTTTTTTAGCTATGTTTTGCCTGATTCAAGTTTTGCTGCTCAACCTAGGTTTTAGAGTTTTTGGGTTACTGTTCTTTGGTGCTGATATGTTGTTAGTTGGATGGGCAGATGCATTTTGGTAGTGTTTCATAGCAGTTTCTGAATTTGGAGCAATAGGGTTCAGTGTGTGAGTACAACACTAATGCTTACTGTGCATCTGTAGGCTTTTAAATATGGTGCCTCACAGTGCTACACACCCTTCCCATCCCCCCCCACCTCAAACCCAGACAATACCAACAGTTTTGGAACCCCTTGCGAGTAGTTCCAAGATCCTGATCATGGGTAGGGTCCCCTTGTGAGCGGGCCCTAACAAGGTGCCAGACCTCCACACTTAATTTATACTCCTGGCAGTGCAGTAAATTAACCTGTTGGCACCAAATTCCCCAATGATTCCCCTACCAGTCTTAGCACACTAACCTGGTGCAGCCACATATTTCCAGGTCCTCATCAGCCCCACTCCTTTTTCATTGGTAGCCACTCCTCAGCAAGAGTCAGACGCCCATTTGCACCTCTGTTTCTCCCCAGCCATTCCATTGATCCAATGTGGACATATTGTTCCGAGGGCCCTTCTTTCCATGACTGTGACATTGAGATGCATGCACATGTGCGCTGACATCATGGTCGCCATCTTGCAGATGGCATATTTCAACTTAAGTGCTTTCCAGCAATGTGGATGACCAGCGCTTCCATACTCCCTTAACTGGGACTCACTCAGGTGTCATGTGGCTGGTTCACAGATGTCACATTGGGACACATTCCATCTTTACTTAGGTGATCCGCGGACATCCGCGCACGTGCTCTTCTCACAAGTCCACCATCTTAATAAGGTAGTGGTAGCCATCTTAGTGCTGGTATCTCACTCCAGCAAACTACCCCGTTTTCCTTCACCCTTAAAGAGACCTAGCACTCCTTCCCTCTTATATCTTTAGTACATTGCAAGGAGGAGTTCCTCTGAGTGCAAACTACGCTAAGTTGGGAAGCAATGCCAGTTCAGGAGGTATGAGGTACAAGGCTTGGGCTCCCTTTACCAGTAAATTGCTGCCCTAGGCCTTAAAGTGGCCACCACAGCATATGCATATATTTAAAGCCATACTACCCCCATTCTGGGATTGTGGCCAGTACATCATGACAATGAATTACACCTTGTTGTTGCTCTCGGCAATTATTAGTATTCGTGGCCTAATGCTATACTGCTGATTATTGATCTAAATGGTTTATTTAAGACCTGATGCAAGGGTTTTTTTTTTTCTGATCACAGCTAAGGAGGCTGCACATATGTATATGTGTATCTCTCTCTCTCTCTCTCTATATATATATATATATATTATAGGGGTGCGGGCGCTCCCCTATATTTAAGGTTATGAAGGCACTTCTATGTTAAACTTGACATTTTGCATGTTAATAACTTTGGACCTGTTCAATGAATGTGCATGAAATTTAGTATGCATGGCGGGGCATGGCAGATCTCTTGATTTGCCAAATTGCATTTTGGTTGGACTTATGGTTTTTGTGCACCAAAACACTGAAAAATTCACTTTTCGCCAGTTCTGTGGGCAGTTTATCAGATTTTGTCCATGGTGCTGCATGGCTGTCGTGTGGTTTGCCAGTCTGAAACTTGGCACATGGTAAAGCTATGGTAGAGCTTTGGTAAAGGAACATGACACTTTTTGTTTGGTGAAAAAATATTAATCCATTCAAAAGTTATTAAACTTTTTAGCTCCTATTATAAGTCTATGGGAAAATTTATATGGTTATTTTGCGAAAGAAGAATGGGGTTTTGGCCATATGGTCACTCCTTGCGATCAAAGAATTTGCAGGCTCGCAATCAAAGAATCTTTGATCATGAGAAATTTATTGATCATGATGGCTGCCATTTTGTTTTCAGTTTTGGGTTGGAAAAAAACAAATATCTCAGCCCAGGGGTGACTTCTGATGTAAAACTTGGATGGGTTTTGCTCAGGGGGTTTCCCTCTATTGAGCTATACCTGTGGTTTAATGTACTTATGTCAAAAAATAGAGTTTTAAACTTTTAAATCCTTTGATCGTGGCTCGCTAATGATCTTTGATCGCGAGCCTGCAAATTCTTTGATCATGAGATTCTTTGCTTGTGATCATTGTTCGTGAGGGATGGATGAGATGGCTAGATTTTTCAGTTGGAAAAAAATCAAATATCTCAGCCCAGGAGTGACTTGTGAAGTCAAACTAGGATAGGTTTTGCTCAGGGGGCTTCCCTCTATTGAGCCATGCCTGTGGTTTAATGTAGTTGTGTCAAAAAATGGAGTTTTAATGTTTTTAATTCTTTGATCGTGAGCCTGAAAATTCTTTGGCTACGAGATTCTTTGATCGCGAGTTTCGTTCGTGAGAGCGGAACGAGATGGCCAGATTTTTGCTGGATCACATAGCCCAAATTTTATGTCCAGAAGTCCCCTCATGATCAAAGATGATCTTTGATCACAAATTCGCAGTCGATTCTCGCGATCCAATAATTTTTAAAGGTGCTAAAACTTCAAAATGAAATATCTCGGAAACAGTTTGGTGTTTTAACTTGAAATTTGGAGGGTGTTGAGGTGATGTCCTGTAGATGTGAATTATGGTGTTTAGGTGTCTAAAAATGTATTTGTTGTGGAGATATTGCATGGCGCACTTTACATTTTGCGGATAGTGTTCTGCATTATGGTAGTGGCTTGAAATTTATAGGGTAGTTAGCCTTCCTGCCACGGAGGTACTTTTCAGTGGTTAGGTGTGTAAAATGTAAACAGATGCAGAATTATGCCACACCTATGAATGAAAATCTCTAACTTTAAAATTAAATATCTCAGAAATGGTTTGGTCTTTTAACTTGAAATGTCAAGGGTGTTGAGGGAATGTCCTGTATATGTGAATTATGGTGTTTAGGTGTCAGAACATTAATTTGCTGTGGAGATATTGCATGACACAGTTTACATTTTGTGGATAGCATTCTCCATTGTGGTAGTGGCATGACATTTATAGGGTAGCTAGCCTTACTGCCACAGAGGTAATTTTCAGTGGTTAGGTGTGTACAATGTAAACAGGTGTGGAATCTTGCCACTCTGATGAATGAAAATGTGTTTCATTTAAAGCTCTTCGGAGCGTGGGGCCAACCAATACGCACTCTCACCAATACATATGATATTCAGTACTTGTACTGTTATGTTAGGCAGAAATTTGCAAGTTGGTGGGAGCATGGGGCCCTGCTCCCACCAACTTGCTCAACATTGTACTTTACTATGCTTTCTCAAAAAGTAAGGAAATTCTTTTCAAAAAACTGTGTTAATGCATCCTTTAGGGTTAAGGCACAAAAAGTCAGGAAATGAGACCTTTAGGGTGACCTTTACCCCCATATCATAACCCTCCACAGACAGATCATTAGGCTGGAGGCCTAAATGTCACCCCATTCTTCTTTACTGTGGCATGTCAACATGCTTACACATGGAATGGGGTGACATTTGGGCCTCATAACCCCAATGACACATCCCGTGTCTGTCAGTCTGTGGAGGAGGGTGGTACATGATATGGGGGTAGGGGCCAACACTAAAGGTCTCATTTCCTGACTGCAGTATATATATATATATATATATATATATATATATATATCCACACAGCTTATCTGATGTAGGGTTTTTCTATGAAGTAACAGTAATCCAGTCCTGTCACTACCCTGCTATACAGCCTGTTTCTGTCTCCCTTCCCTTCATAGATTGACCATGGTCAAGACTAAGAAATGCAGGTCATGCCAAATCACTCTCCTCTGCAACTAATCAGAACCCTGCTGCCCACCATGTTGCAAGCAGCAGGAGGACACAAAGGTACAAAGTGAGCAGGAGCAGGAGCTGGACCCAGGAGTAGAGTCCACCAAGGCTGTGACAGAGGAATTACCCTGTACTGCCAAGGAGTTCTTTAAGACTCAGTAGGCAGTGATGCTAGAAATTTTGGAGAGGGTGGAAGCATTACCGAATACATTTAAGAACATTTCCTCCGACACTGACAAGAAACAACCGATCAATAAAGCTTCAGGGAAGAAAGGAGAGAACCAAGCTTCCATATCACACAGCAGCGGTATCAGTGGCAAACCCAACCCACCTGATTCTCCACCCAATGACGCATCTCATTCCAATGCAGGTGAGGAAGATGCTTCTATGGAAGAAGATGAGGAACTCATACTCACTCAGAAACTAACTATGGTCAAGTCTCTCCAAGAGCTCCTAAGAGCAGTCAAAGAGATAATGGGGTTTGAGGTCCAAGAGCCTAAGCAATAGTCAAAAGTAAACCCCTCATCCAATCAAAGCAGAAAAAGGATGAGCACTTTCCCATCTGTGAGACCCTGATGGAGGTCATCACTAAGGAGTGGGAGTCACCTGACCCAGCCAGAATAGCAAAGAGGCACACCTTCAACAGATTCTATCCTATCCAGAAAGATGTCAATAAAACCTGGTGCACCTCACCCACAGTCGACTACCAAGTTACCGGGCTATACAAGAAGACTGTTCTTCCCTTGGAAACTAACACACTGTAAGGGACCCCACAGACAAGAAACTGGAGGAGTACCTGAAGAAGTGATTTGAAATGATGGGCCTGGCATGCTGAGCTAATACAGCAGTAACTTATACAGTACATCCAGAGCTTTAGTCACCTGGCTGAAAGAACTGGCGCCAACGCTAGACCCAGAATCCAAGCAGGCAGACATCATTGAGTACACCATCCAGGTGGCCAAGTACACATTGGACACCTCTGCTGATGCCCTAAAGATGACAGCTAGATTGGCCACACTATCTAATAGAGCTAGATGCCTTATATGGCTAAAGATCTAGAATGTGGACTCTGAATCAAAGATGATGCTGAACAAGCTGCCTTTCAAAGGGACTCTGGTCTTCAGTGAAGGCCTGGAGAAATATTTTAAGAATAAGGGAGACGGGAAAAGCTACAACAAGGACAAGAACTCCAAAAACTCCTATCTACCAGCCTTTCAGGGCAGATTTCATCCTTACAGGTGGAAAAATGAGAGGACACCTACGAACCAATACTACCAAAACAAGCCCTACTCCTTCAAACCGACATACTTCTCTAACGCTGGATGAGGAAAACCATGTGGCCGAGGTCAAAGAGGTAAACATAATTACAGCTCCTCAAGAGGTAGATCAAACTCCAAATGACTTGAGGCATCAGGCGTCGCTCGACTCACAGGACTGTTTACCATCACACCTGTTCAAGCACCCACCCATAGAAGCAAGACTCCTACAATTTACACACATCTGGAGCAAGACAACAGATGACAAATGGGTCCTCGAAGTCACCTCTCAGGGATACGTGATAGAGTTCAACTGGAAGCCACTTGTGAACAGAGCTGTGGCATCCCCAGTATCATGTCAACCAGAATGAATATGAGCAGTGAGATATACTTTACAAAGTCTCCTCATAAACAAAGCAATTGCTACAGTGCCCACAGAAGTAAGAGATCAGGGTATATACTAAATTTCCTTTTTGGTCCCAAAGAAATCCAGGGACATGTGACCCATTCTTGACCTAAAGTTTGTAAACCAGTTTATTCTTCAGAAGAAATTTAAGATGGAGACCCTCAAAACTACACTGCGATCCATACAACATGGCGACTACCTCACATCCATAGACATGAAGGACGCATACCTACACATCCCAATATGACCGTCCCACTCCAGGTTCCTACACTTCAAGATCTTGGGACATTATCAGTACCAAATGTTACCCTTTGGATTTGCCTCAGCAGCTAGAGTATTCACCAAGGTCTCTGTCACAATAGCAGCCTACCTCAGGCAGAAAGGGGTTCATATCATTCCCTACCTGGGCAACTGGCTAATCTGGGCAAGATCACTGCATCCAGCACATCAACACACCCAGCTAGTTGTCTCAACCCTGCAGGCACACGGTTGGGTGCTGAACTGGGACAAGAACTCTATAACACCCATTCAAACCATAGAGCATCTTGAGGCCATCATAGACTCCAAGGCAAACCTAGTCAAACTTTCACAGAAAAGAATGGACAAAGTAATATCACAGGCACACGATCTAGCCAACAACAAGAACCCAACTCTGGCTGCCCTTCTTCAGGCACTTGGCTCGATGGCCTCCTGCATAGGGCTTGTACCTTGGGCACTGTGGAACATGCAGACACCACAAGTCCTCACCATACAAGGAGGACACAGACTGAATCACAACCTATCCAAGCCAATCAACTTACCACCCTCAGCTAGGAGGTCACTCCTACGGTGGACCAAACAGTGCAATATTACCAAAGGGGAAGTGCTAGACACAGAGCACAACCTGGATATTGACACCGATACAAGCCTTACAGGCTGGGGGGCCACTTTTGACCACAGTTCTGCACAAGGGAAATGGTTGCAGATGGAATCAAAAATGTCAATAAATATCCTAGAGATGAGGGTGGTGTCCCATGCCCTGCATCACTTTCAGAGTCAAATACACAACAAGAGAGTCCTCATAAGATTGGACAACAGAGCAACAGTGGCGTACATCAAAAATCAAGGGAAACAAGGAGTCTACGGCTGCTACAAAAGACATGGAAGGTCCTAAACTGGGCACAAGCCAACCTACAATCTATCACCACCATACACTTGGCTGGGAAACTGAACATTCAGGCCAATTGGCTGAGCAGGCAGAGCATAGCTCAAGGGGAGAGGTCCCTGCATCCTCAGGTATTTCATCAACTCAACCAACGCTGGGGACCATTACAAATGGATCTGATGGTGACAGCAAAGAACACATAGCTGCCACATTTTTATTCAAGGTTCAAAGAACCACAATCCATGGGGACAGATGCCCTCTCACAGAGCTGGAAATTTTAAAGAGCTTATATCTTCCCCCCAATTTCACTTCTGCAACAGACCCTAAACAAGATTCACCACTCCTGAACCACTGTGGTTCTAATAGTCCCCCACCGGCCCAAGAGACACTGGTTTGCAACACTGGTGGCCATGGCAATTGACATCCCTTGGACAATACCATTGCGAGCAGACCACCTGATGCAGGGTCCAATTGCACACTCAAATCTACACCCCCTCCACCTCTAAGCCTGGTTGCTGAGAGGCAAAGACTGCTGAACAAGGGATACACACAAAAAGTGGTTGATACTATGATCCATTCCAGTTACCCATCTACTACCAATGCTTATAGCCACCAATGGGGAATTTTTCTAAGATGGCGGGCAGAAAATCACCTATCAAACCAACCAGTTCAAATTTCACACATTTATACTTTTCTTTTTTTATTTATTTATTTATTTTTTTCACTATGCTTTTTGGCCTGCCTTGCACCGAACTTCAGCCCTGGTCACATCCCCACCGCCTCCTGCACCCACATGAGCTGCACTCCCCTATACCCCCTGGCTTACCCCCCAGGGTGGGGTCATGGCACTTACCTGTTTCGTGAATGTCGGTTCAGGTTGGGGAGCCAGCCTGGGAGCACATCGAAGGTGGCGAGGAGGGCATCACAGAGGCGCTTGGCTGGGATTTTTTTTGTACTCCCTAAGGAGCCGGGTGCATGCAATGATGTCAGCTGAGGTGGCCCATGCACGCTCCCATGCATGCTCCCCTCAAGACTTCTACACTCGACCTCCCCATGTGCACGCCCGTATACCTTGCTCCCCAGCCTCCGCTAGAGGACACTCAGGTATCGGTGCTGTGATACCCCCCTCCCCAGGGAAGGAGAGCAGTCCTCTGGACGCTTCATCCTACCCTGCCCCTGCTGACCCTCAGCGACCTGTGTCCATTCCCGAACACGGGTCACCAGTGTGGCGTGAGGTGTGGCGTCCAGCACCTCAAGCCTCAGCACCACCAGGCCAGGCACATTTATTCCTTTCTTCAACAGGGCTTAGATAAAGGCCTTTCAGTGTCATCTCGCAGGGTCCAAGTGGCAGTGATTGGAGCAGGGGTGGGTCTTGACAACTTCTCACCTGGAGCACACCCTGATAACCTCAGATTCTAAAGGCCACAGCTTACATTCACCCAACACACAAACCAACTGTGCCACTCTGGGACCTAAACACCATTCTAGACACCATGGCTAAGCCACCATTCAAACCAATGGAGTCCACTGACCTGAAATGGATGACATTCAACACATTATTCCTAGTAGCGGTCTGCTCAGCAAGGAGGATCAGTAAAATCAGGGCACTCTCATGCAAATCACGCTCCCTCATGTTTCACAATGAAGGAGTAACATTATGAACAGTGCTGACATTTCTCCCCAAAGTGGCTACTCCATTCCACATGTCCCAGACTATAGAACTGCCAGCATGGAGCCAGCAAAACAGTAACTGCCAAGGCATGACCTCTAAACACTGGGACATGAAAAGGGCCATCATCTTATACCTAGATAGGACTAAAAACTTCAGGATAACCGACAGGCTATGCACACTCCCTAGCAGCCCCAGGAAGGACCAAGTGGCTTCACAATCCACTCTGGCACACTGGATCAAATAGACTATCACAGAGGCCTACCTCAGCCACAAGACTTTACAGCCCATTCCACAAGAGCAGTTTCCACCTCTTGGGTGGAGCTGAACAGGGCAACAGTTCAGGACATTTGTGCAGCTGCAAAATGGTCATCGATATATACTTTTAGTAGACACTATAGATTAGATGTCTCAAATGTGGAAAAAGCTAATTTTGCTAGAAAAGTATTACTGAACCATGCAACTTCCTAGCTGGATCATCTTGTCCCACCCAGAGTTCATTTCTCTGCTTCTTACCACCCATATGGTAATTGATGGGGGATGCTGTAAGGTGATGCAATATGCAATGGTAGTTTACTCGCTTGGTAAAGGTGGGTACGTGAGCATCACCTTACAGCATCCCCAGCCCAACCCAGGAGTTCTAGAAGATGTACCAGCTAAGAAATTTAGTGTAGGCAGTGAAAGTCAAAACAGAATTTTGCACTTATCATCCAGCATGCCGTACGGGCTGGTAGAGATTAGCATGTAGCAAATAGGAAATAAATATGCATGCTGTTGCAAATCAGTTTCCTCAGATATTTCTACCCTACTCTTTGTTCTAATATCTCTTAACTTAAGCTTTACCTCAGTACTTCTCTAGATTGTTTACAGCTTTGTAAAAATTGAACTGGAGAGCTGAGGTAAGGAGGAAGGCAGATCGGATTTATTTCATCTGGTCACATGTGCATCGGTAGCCTATGAGATGGATGGAAACCCAGATGGTACTGGATTGGGGATGCTGTAAGGTGATGCTCATGCAGTCACCTTTACCAGGTGGGTAAACTGCCATTTTCTTGATCCTAACCCTTGCCAGGTCTAAAATACTGCTATGCCGGATGTGGTGGCCATCTTTTTCCTGAGAAAAAAATAAATCACAGCATTCATAAAATACTCACATTTTGGTGGAACTAGAACATTTTACAACCAAATCAAACTGCAACATGCCTGGAATCTTTTATAGTGAGAAAAAAATATGGTAAACATTTTGCCAAATTTCGATGCACTGCTGCTTTAAATAAAAAGTATCAAAGGGCTATTTGTTTGGTTATTAAGGCCACCGAATATAAACTACATTAAAGAAGAAACCACAAATAAAAGGAAGGGGGAAATAGTTACCAATATGATTAGGAATTATACTTGTTGAACAAATATAATGAGTTCAATAAATTGTTTTAAAATAGCTTGGAATAAACAATTCAGTTTAAAATATTGAATAGAGCTTACTATGCTCCTAATTATAATGGGGTTGGCAAGTAAGGCTGCCTTGTCATTGTGGGCAACCTGACTCTGGTCTTATTCTCATGTTATGAACATGTCAAATGATAGAATAATGGTGGCAAGTCTGAGTTTTCATACTCAGTAAAATCATGGATGAACCTGTAGTGTAACCATTCTGTAACTACATTGTAACTGCATGTAGTTGCATGCAACAAACATTAAACTTACAGTGTTATAACCCCAGTTGCTGTAATTATTGATTATCCACCCTACAGTTACTTTGAAACTCACACTTAAAGTAAAGTATGACCACCAACCTTAATAATTATGTGTCATTTTTCTGATTCTATGCGCTGGACCATATCAAAATATATTAAAACACTAGTAAATTTTGCTTTTATGGCAACTAAATGCTTAATATTAAAAAACTGGAAGAATCCAGAAGCAACTAGCCCTTTCCCAAAAGAAAAATGGAAATGGTTATGTTTAGACACCTAATACAGTATTTTGAAGGCTGGTTTAAAGATACAGCTCATTACGTTTTTTTTGTTACATACAGAACTAAGGAACTTGTCTAAATAAATGTTGGAAAATGATTTTGTAACTAACTCATGTCAAATGAATGAATGTTTTGTATCTACAGTATTTCTATTACCTTTTGCAGTATTTGCATATTCTCAGAGGTATTATAAGGAAGATTAGTGACTCTCACGTATGCATATGCAAGTTTTGCATACTGTTTCTTGTGTATATGTTCAAATGAATTTGTGTTGTACTATCTATGCCATTTCTTGTAAAATATTAATAAAAAAAGGCTGTGACTTGCCAAACACTACAGAGCAATCACTGAGAGTCACCTTTGGCAACGGTCTCAGCCTGGATGATCAACTCACCCATAGTCATTTTACACTTTCTAATATTGCATGCACCTGGTAACCGCCTAACCCAAAAGGATTTTCCCCATAATTGGTGCAATAGTTGTAAATATGCTACTTAGAGAAACAAATTTGTCCACCCAAGTAATGAAAAAGAAGTGAAGATTTTACAGTTTGTGTCTTGCAATACTTCTTTTGTGTTTTATTTCTTATAGTGTCAGTCTGGCTTGATTTATATGGAAATATAAGATCAGAATTCAGAGGGGGGAGGAGGAGAAGAGAATCCAGCCTTGAGCTGCAACTGAGAGAGGGGAACTCCAGGCCCAGGAATTATGGCAAGTTCCTGCATCCAGGTGACACTGGTTCTCTGTAAAGCTCACCACAGCAACACCAGCAACTGCTGCCAGGAGGATGAGTATCCTAGGAGGGTCTTGAGGACCCCAGCAGATCAGAAACCAGATGGCACCCACAGAAGCAGTGGAGGGTCATTCTTCAAGGGAGGTCACTGGGATTCAACAGGATCCACTCCTGTCACTGCAGCTCAAGTTTGAAGAGGAACAACAGTGAAAACTGGCACATTTCTAATTAAGACTTGCATTAGAGATGCTCTGAGAAAAGTAATGAAAAAACTGAATACAGTTGTGGATTACTCACTGGCAGGTAGCCAAATGAATGGGCATCAGGAAGAGGGGGCCTGGCAAAAGTGGGGGTTAGTAAGGTCCAGTGTGAGGGGCCAGACATGGGAGCTTGTTTCTTTTGGCCATTAAGGCTATCAGGATTCTGTTGTAAGGAGGTAGGTATGGCTGGACTAGCCATCCATTATTTAGTAGTACTGTGATAATGCTGACATGCTGAACCTTACTGTTGTCAAACATGGGCAATGTGAGACACATGCAGGCTCAAAATTGTCCCTAGGGATAGTGCTTGCCTTACCTGTGAGTATGTTGCATGTAAATGATCTTGAGAATACCAGGGCTCAGTATACCATTTGGACAGCGACTTAATATTGTCCCAGTGATTATAGTGACAGTGGTTTCCTGAATGGCATTGTTGTGACCTGTGCTTTTTTTCACTTGCTGTTTTGGGGGGTTGTCTGTGTGTGGCATATTATAGTGCTGTGTGATTACTGTGCTCCTGAGTGGTGTACTGCTAGCAGGTAGGTGTCTGCTTTGTAACTGTAGTCTTGTACATTCATGGTCATGGTGCCACAGGTGTTTTGGGTTGATGGAGGTGACGTTACTGCCATGGTTTGGCCATATAATCAGTGGTGTGGTCAGTTTCTTTTCATCCCTGGCAACTGTGTGCAACATCTAAAAAAAGTATCACTGCCTGTCAACCTTGCTGCAACCTGAAGTTTCACAGATTCACAGATTCATAGACATTTAACAGCAGAAAAGGACCACCCCTTCCCCCCTCCTCCTTTTGCTGGCTCAGAACTCCCCCCCCCCTCCTGTCAATCCCATATGTCTGTCCCATGCCCTCTTTAATCCCCCCACCATTTCGGATCCCAACACCTCCTCTGGTAGACTGTTCCAGGCTTTGATCATCCTCCCTGTGAAGAACTTTCCCCTCACATTGCCTCTGTATTTCCTTCCTTCCAATGTGAAGCTATGCCCCCTTGTTCTAGTTCCCTCCCTCCTTCCTTTTGAACAAGTGCCCTTCCTTCACCTTATTGATCCCCTTTAAATACTTAAAAGTTTTAATCATGTCCCTCCTCTCCCTTCTAGTCTCTAGTGGGTATAGATTCAGCTCCCTCCACCTCTGTTCATATGTTTTTCCCCGCATCCCAGGAGTTGTTTATAAAAATTGTGTGGGGGTGGCAGAATTCCCCCCCCCAATATATAGATAGTGTCTACCCTGTTGGATGGTCTGTTTTTGGATGTTTGGGGGTGAGTAAAGTACAGTTTGTGTTATTTTTCTGTATTTTTTGACCACCCGCATTTCGCCCATACTGTCGGGCGAACAGGTTACAAGCCATGCTTTTCACCACAGCAGAATGCTTGCACTCTATTTGCCATCGCAAATTTTAATGTCGCACTGACATGGGTGAACCCCAGGGCTCCAGAGACTCCACAGAGAGGTTACGGACTGTAATGCAATGTAAATTGTATTTGGACCAGATCCATTAAAACTGTCAATCACTAATGCCATCATTATTAATTATAATAATAATAATAATAACTTTATTGATCAAGCACTATTCACAAAGTATCAAAGCACTGTCCAATCCATAAAATAACAATTAAAACAATAAAATTCTAAAATCAGATATCTATCGATATATATTTAAAATACAGCTACAGTAATCCAACATAGATTAAGAAATATCTCCAAAGGCGAGCCCAAATAAATATATTTTTAAAGCAGTTTTAAAGCTCAGTGGTAGACCTGGCAAATCAATCCTGAGAGTATTTCAGGGAGACAGACCCTGGGAATGGTGGGGATTGGAACCCCAAATGACATGTAATGTACTGTAGGATGCAGCTGCTACTGTATTATTTGAGTGATGTGAATGAGCTTATTGCAAGTGAAATGGCTTTAATAGCAAGTAAATGCACCCAGTTTGATCACAGCACCCCATAGGACATTTAGTTTCTGTGTGGTCTCATGTTTAATTGTGCCCCAGTATTTGATTAATGGTGCCCTACTCAAGCATCCCAGGCCCATGGTAGTAATGGTATTTGGTGCAGGTATTGGTTCTATGGTGTAAGGCAGGTGCTCATCTGATGAAAATACCACCATATACTCCTAGGCTGGGGGGGTGCCTGGCTCTTACATATAGGGAGAATGATTTTCCCACTAAAAAAAGAGTGTAGGAACACTTTTATGTTATTGCCACTAACTGTGAAGACTATCCAATTGCTAGACATAGTATCACAGCTCACAAGGTCAATCAAAATGCATTTAAATTCAAAGGAATCAAATGCTTACCACCTCCATATGAAGGGAAATGTAACACACTGTACACCAGAAAGAGAGCATGCTTTTTTAATCTGCAAGCACAAGCTTCACTTGGTCTGAATAAGGATCTGGATATGATTCCTTTTCTGTAAAAAGTCATATTTGATTTTTATTTGTGTTCTCTTATTGCCGCTTACCTTCTATTTTGTCTCCCCTTTTGTTTCACACCTGCTCTGGGTTCTTTCTTCAATTGTTGTAGTTTTTTCTTTTGCCCTATTACTGTCCTTTTTTTGTACACTTTTTGTTTGCTCAGATTATGTCCTCTCAAAGCCACACTGCATTTTTTGAAGTGAACTCTTTCTCTCGAGTTAATGGTTGATCAGTGTTTTCATAACAATTTGTCCTATTTATACTCTTACTCTCCCCACCCCCACCCCCCTTTTTCTTTGAAGAAAAAATTCAGGTGTGCTCAGGAGAACTCTTGGTGCAGGAATCTAGGCAGCCAGCCCCTCAGTACATAAACAGAACCAAATTGCTGCACTCCAACAAACACAAGGAGAGAATTCAAATCTGTAGTCAGAATGTTATTGTGGCAAGGTGCACTAGAAAGTGCCCTTCTTCCCCAGTGCTTCGGCCAAACACTAGGTCTTCCTCAGGTGGGCAGGTCTGAGGTTACAATAGATCACCCATATTTAAGTGACACATTTAAGGAAACAACCACCAATTTGAGAGTATCAATAATTATGAAAAAATATTTATGCTAATTATTTAAAGAAAAGAATAATTAACAGTGAAATAATATTGGCTACTAGTTTCATGAAATGGCTAGCATATCAGTTTGGGTCAATACCTCATAAATACTGCAGTTATACTTCTTTAATTCGTAAATATTAATTCATCATAGTTTATGATACTAACTTCTGATATGATATAGCTAAATCAGGTACAACACTTAAATTTCATAAAGGTTTTAACAGAAGAAACCTGATTTTAAATCCAGGAGCAAGATAGAGGTGGGGAGAGAGAAAGGGCGAGTTATTAGAACAAGATCTGGCAGAGCCACTACGACTGTGAATGCATTAACTAGATAAGGGTGTTTCATGGGCTTAAACATAAACATTTATTTATTTAAAAAATATCAGATTTACAAACCATTGCATCAAAGACTCATTTACAAAGGCACCTCATTGAAACTAATACAAAGACAGCACAGTTAACAAGTCCAAAAACAAGGGTTCAGAGAGCAGATGGTTATAACAATCATTCACTGGAGATGCATGGGTAGCATTAGATAAACAGATTACATAGTTTAGGCACACAGGCACCACATCAAGAAGACCAAAGCAGTTCAAACAATATACAATAGCGAAAGCAAATAGACATCAGGAGTCAAAGAGAAGCCCAGAATGTTCACATGAAGGCTGTTGCATACACTAACTGAATCAAGGTACAGTACATTGAGAAAGGGCATATTTAAGCAATAAGGCACAACAGGGTGTGTGTTATCATGTAATAACATCACTCCTGGGGTGGGTTGAAGCATGAGGCAAAGTCAAGCATTCATTTATTTATTTATTTACACGTATTTATTTGATCCACTGGATCAGCAATATTTGCACAAACTGTGCCTAGATTTTATAGCACTGGTCCTGGTCTGGTGATCTGGGTTTTACCCATACCACACTGCATATGGCTTAGTGATATACTGTACAGATGACTGCAGAGTCTAACCCATTGAAGGTTGAAGTTTCAGAAAACCATTATGCTACAAATATCAAGACTCACTCCCTCTCTCACCCCCAGTCACAATTAATCCTCTACCAAAGTCATGCTTAAATACTGATGCCTCTACATCCACGTCACTAAACTTTTAATGCCAACATGCTTCTTCTGCTGCTGTGAGTTAAACTCTTTATTTAAAAACATTTTGTTGAGAAATTTTTGTTTTAGTATATCCATGGTCATGAAAAATGAATTTGTAAAAGAAACCAAAATCCCCATTTATCAGGTCATTGAATCACAATACAGCATGTTATGAATTTTTCAGATTCTATGTGTAACCTACAGTAAGTCAAACAGAAATTAGACACAAATGCCTACCTATTTGCAAGTGAAGCAAATGTGGTTATTATCATTCAGTTGTAAACACCTATAGTCACAGCCAGGATTCACATTGCTAGACTCTGGGCAAGAATGACAAATTTCCTAAATACCGGTGCCCTATCCAGCTGTGTTCTGCTTGGGGTGTGTGTGTCAATGCTTTCAAAGTTTTGAAACTACTAAAGACAAGTTATATATAAACTATACATATATATAATGTTTAAGAAAAACATGTGACTCTTACAGTAAATTAGAATGTGTGTCTAGGTCTCCTTCTGGGGCCCCAGGTGGCTCTGATAATCATTTGTTCCAAAGGATTTTTAAGTCAATTTGAAGGCATTAAATATGTTCTGTTCTGTTCTTCACTGCACAGGCATGTCTGTGTCCCAAACTCCTGTATCTTGTTACAGCATGCTGGAGCTATCTCATGCCCCTCCCACATGAATCAGATAAAAGTTTGGGGTGGTGGTGGAAGTAGATCTTACTCCCAAAAAAAACCTAATGCTGCCTCCCACTACTCAGGTTCCAGTTCTTGTACCACCCATTTAAGAAAGGAAATAGTACCTGCAACCATTGACTAACATGAAAATGTATTTATTTCAGGGTGGAAAACATTTTTTGGAGGAGGGTAAGGCAGAGGAGACTATTTACACCTTCAGTCAGCTCACGGACAGAAAACATGACATCACTCCTTTTGTACATGCAATACTCCTGTAGGCTCTGCCCACGGTGGTAAAAAGGAGGACAAAATTATATTCCAGAAAGAGAGGAAAAAACAAGAAAAGTCACAAAGCAGAATATAGGTCAATATTAATAGGTACACTTAGTAAAACATAGAAAGAGAAAGTGGGGGTGGGGAATTTCCTATATCAGATTTTAACATTTTTGAGAGGCCACAAAAGTACTTGAAAAAAATAATTTTTCCTATGAAATAGAAGGAGAAAAAATCTTTTTATAAATACAAAACCTTTTCTTACGTTTAATGAAATTAAAGGATTATAATGATTGAACCATTTTAAGATGTTAAAATATGATATGGGAAATCACCACCCCCTTCTATCTCTTACCAATTGTACATATTAATATTGACCTATATTCTGCTTTGTGACTTTTCTTGTTTTCTCCTCTCTTCCTGGAATATAATTGCCCCCCCTTCTAATAATTTGTCCTTTCTCTCTTCCCCTTCCTCCATCTTGCTTCTGGATTTAAAATCAGGTCTATTCTGTTAAAACCTTTGTGAAATTTAAGTGTTGTACCTGATTTAGCTATATCATATCAGACGTTAGTATCATAAATTATGATGCTTTAATATTTATGAATTAAAGAAGTATAACTGCAGTATTTATGAGGCATTGACCCAAACTAATATGCTAGCCATTTCATGAAACTAGTAGCCAATAGTATTTCACTATTTAATTACTATTTTCTTTAAATAATTAGAATAAATATTTTTTCATAATTATTGATACTCACAAATTGGTGGTTGTCTTGCTTTAAATGTGTCAAATATGGGCATTCTATTGTAACCTCAGACCCACCCCCGAGGAAGGCCTAGTGTTTGGCCAAAGTGCTGGGGAAGAAGGGCACTTTCTAGTGCACCTTGCCACAATAAAGTTCTGACTACAGATTTGAATTCTCTCCTTGTGTTTGTTGGAGTGCAGCATTTTGGCTCTCTTTTTCTTTGCTTTATATTTACCTCCTATAGTTCTTAATAAATTGAAATATTGCACATTTACAGAATCCAGCATATCTATTGGAACCATGGGCAGACTTGATGGTTCATCAGTCTTTTTCTGCCGGCATGTCTATGTTTCTATGTATTGGCAACTTTGCCATTAATGGATGAGACTGTTGTATCATTTTTACAGAATTAATATTTACTGTATTCCCTGTGACTTGCCACCTGGATTGTGCAATACCCAAATACATTAGCTCCATTTTTCATTAGTTGTGGGTACTACATCTCCTCTTCTGCTTCCGCAGTGTTCACTTTTTTAATAGTTCCCCTTTTAATTGTTTTGTACTATACTCCATTTTTCTTTTCTCCTTTTCATACATTCTTTTTTTTTTTTTTTTCATTTCCAGGTTTTCATTTTCTCTCTACATCTGTTTGGGTGAGATAATTATTATTGTTTTTGAGTCTAGGTAAACTGTTTACACATCATCATTATTTCATTAGTTTGTTTTTTACTTTTCATTTTTTTAACATGTTTACTATCTACCATCTTATCACTGACATTTGCATCAATAATATTTACATTTATTCTTTTTTCTTAGTACATCTTCATTTCAAACCCCTTCCTTAAATATTGCATTACGTTTATATTTTATGTTCACTCAGACCTTGAGAACAACGGTTTCATTATCCTCTGGTTTGGGATATTCAGAGAACCAATTTAAAGAGGGGCTATGGTCACAAATTACTGGCATCAGTAAATTCAGAATATGGATCAACATAGCCCCAATTACCCTTATGACAAAACTGGGATCCCTAAGTCATTTTGTTTAAAAGTTAGAAATCATTTTACAACCCTAAATTCTCTTCCTGTTCAAAAAAAAGTCAGTTTCAGTGAAGAGGTGCTGATGATGTCATCTCCTGAACTCACAGTCTAGCCCTCCCTGTCAGCAAGCTTACAGGACCTGCTTCTCTAAAGTTTAAAAACTATGTGCAAATGGTTTTCTCCAGTAAACAGGCAGCACCATTCAATAGACATTGCTTTAAAACCTATATGTGTTTCGTTTTGTAACAAAATTGACAAATTCATAGTTTTGTTTTTGGTGCTCTTTTGTTGTGGTCCTTTTCTCCTGGGTTGATGGATGTTAAGTCACATTCACACTAATATGTGATTTGCAGACTGGATATCTCTGATGTGGTGAAAGGCTGTGATCTTTCACACCTATCATTCAATTGAGGTGATTTCTCAGGATGGCACTTTAAATCAATTATTCCATCACCCTGTGAATGGGGTGGGAGAGGTAGTGCTATTTTGAAACCTTACTAAGAGTTTCTATGCAGTAGCCAGCTCAATGCTTAATCACTCAATCAATCAACATTTTATCCATCATTAAAGCATGAATGAATGGGATACACAGTTTCGGAGAGCTCATTTTCTGTTTTCTCATTGATAGGTTGTTACTTGAGCTATATACAGGCTCATCTGCGTTGTACTCCATATTACAATGATTGTTTTACCAGGGCTAACATGTCCACCCCAGTAGGAATTAACACATATAAGGCCCCTATTAAAACTTATCATAAAGCAGACACTGACAAACAGCAATGCAGTTACCAACATTGCAACACTTGTAGCAAAACAACTTCCAAACAGGCACTGCAGAATAACACTTCACATGGTATCAGCAGCCTGGATGCATGCTGACTCAGCATCCTGCACCTCTGCAGAAATGAACCACACCAAAAAGGCATTAAAATACAAATTTTTTCAACTTTGTTTCAAAACCTGAAACACATAGATTCCATAGCACTGTTTTTAGAATGGTGCTGCCTGTTTTACTTGTGAAAACCACTGTGGAATGATCTTTTAACTTTGAAGAAACAGGTCCTATAAGCTTGCTGACAGGGAGGGCTAGACTGTGAGTTCAGGAGATGACATCATCAGAACCTCTTCACTGAAACTAGCTTTTTTGAACAGGTAGTGAAATCGGGGTTACAAAATAGCCCATGACTTTAAAATGAAGTAACACAGAAACCTAATGTTTGGTATGAGATTTATTGGGGGTATGCTTATTCTAATTCTGCAATGTAGCACTTTTGACCAGAGTCCCTCTTTAATAAATGCTCAACATGATGTCTTGTTTTCTTAAATGTTACTAATTATATCTTTTTTAGGTATAGTAAATAATATTATATATGGTTGTTAGTGGCATTAAAAATTCATAGACTTAGCAACCAATACCATTTATATTTTTTAATTTATCTTAAAAAATATTTAACATTTGTTTTATTAGTTTCTCATATGCCACTGCTTCTTTGATCAATATTGATTGCTCTGTCAGGAATGTCTGAGTGTGAGACATTGCTTTAATGTTTCTTAATAGCAGTCTTAATTGGGAATTAGATCAACAATAGAATTACATTTCAAATATTGTCAACTGATTGGAGTCGTAATAAATGTTAGTACTTAAGCAGCATGTCTCTCCTCAAAGTACCTCCCCCTGATGGAGAGGCATGCCCTGCCTCAAAGCGCTGGGGTTTAGTACAGATTTGTGTGACCAGATATATTCAGTATAAGTACACTGGATTTGTTAAATTCATGATACACGGACAACTAATTGCATATCACAGTGAAAAAAACTTTATTTTCTGCATTACAACAAATCTGGTTGAGCAAAAGATGCACTGTGATTACTCCAGAGCACACCTTGTTCCTTTGGTTCTCTCAATCTCATCACCCAGCTTCGCTGAGACTACTTCATGGTCCACTGTCCTCTGCCACAGGACCTGGAGAAGCCCAGCCATTGGTATGGAGTCTGCCAGGGACCAGTCCATCATCCAGCCATTGTCAACATTTTCCAGCATTTTTTCCCCAGGTCCAAAGTGCATGGAATGAAACACTGAGTGAGCTCCACCTCCACAAAGCTGCTCCCCAGCATCAAGTAGGTGAAATCCCTTCCCTTGTGTCCTGCTGAGCTGCCACCCAGATACCGCTAGGTGGCAGCTGCCCAGCGAGACAAATTTACCACCTTTTCCGAGGAAGCAGAGCTGTCCCAGAGACACTCAATCCTCCGTCCCTCCCTTCCTCCCTCCAGCCAAACCTCAAGTGATCTGCATCCATCCCCATCCCCAAACCCAAGTCACTAGTGTGCTAGGTAATGTGGCACTCAGTGTCTTAGCCCACCTTGCCTCAGCCCACCGTGTCTCAACCCACTGAGCCAGCTTGAAGCATCCTTTTTTATGATGCTTCATCCTCCTTGCTAGAATGGGTTTTATCTCTGCCTTGGCTTCTAAGGCCTTCATAGAAGCTACACTTAATGCCTCTAGGTACTCTTCCATATCCTCCCTCTTTGGTTTTCTTTATATTTCATGAGTGCCCTCCTCTTGGCTTGTGTCATGTTTTTTACTTCTGCCATGAACCACATTGAGCCTCTTGACCTTTTCCCTTTGATACCCTCCCACTGAGCTTTCTACTACCTCTAGCATTCCTTTCATAAATGCTTCCCATTTTTCCTATACTCTTTTTATCTGCTGTATTCTCCCCATACTTTCTCTTAACTCATTCACACCACAAGAGCTCTTTGAGACTTTCACCACTTGTGCCCTGTATACTTTTAGCACTGTATCCTGGGCCTTTCTAAGCAAAATCAAGCCACAATCAGCATGCCACAAACAAATGTGACTACCTCTTGAACCATAAGTGCTACACACAAAGTATGAGTGGCAAAGTTGTTCAGCACAACTTTACCTTTCCATTGGTGCTATGCAATCAGTTGTAATCAATTTAGTTTTTATTTTATACTAGCTGAAATACCAAACAACTGATTTTTTTGTGATTTTTTTCAAGGTGCTTAGGTGACGCATGAGAGAGAATGTCAGCCATGCACACCATACCTTAAACAAATGCAAATAACTCCTAAAGTATATGCGCTAGACACAAAGTATCAGTGGCAAAATTGTTCAGCACAAAATGATCTTCTAATGGTGCTATGCAATCAATTGCAAACCATTTAGTTTTTATTTTATAGTAGCTGAAATACCAAACAACTGTTTTTTTTTTCAGATTTATTCAAGGTGCTTAGGTGAGGCTTGAAAGACAAATGTTAGCCATGCACAACATACCTTAAACAAATATGAATAACTCCTAAAGTATGCATGATAGACACAAAGTATCCGCAGCACAATTGTTCAGAGCAAAATTACCTTTCTAACGGTGCTATACATTCAATTCTAAGCAATTCGGTTTTTTAATAGTTAGGTAAAAACTGCTGACTTCCTCAGACGTTTCTAGGCCTGAGTGAAAGTCAGTTGAGTACGTCTACAGGCGTTATTGTCCTGAGTGGCTATGCTTTCAGATGCCGCCTACAGATGTCTCTAGGCCTGAATGAGTTAACAGCCCCATCATCCTGTCAAAATCTGCCTTCTTGAAATCCCATACCTTTACTCTGTTTATATTGTTGGTGAGCCCTAATTTGAACATCCAGCCTCACTGACTTGGGGATGCTGAATCCTAGAGGTTTTTGAACTACCATGTTATGGATCTTTTCACTGCCGGTGAGTCCCAGATCCAGCAGGGCCTCTCCACTTGCTGGGTTCTGGGCCAGTTAAACTAGGAACATTTACTGGCATGTAACTAGGTTCCATGTACTTGCCATGATTCCAACTTTACAGTCCACATCTGGCATGTTAAAGTCCCCTACTATGACACTTCCTTCAGTTTGGCCACCCTACTTAGTATTTCCCCCAGTTCCTTATCTGCCCCCTGCTCCTGGCATGGTAGTATTTAGACCACCCAATCCTTATTTGTTTCCCATTCTCTGTTGATGCCAGTATTAGCAGTATTTCTAGCTTTTCCTAGTGCCACAGGTTGTCCATTTCCACTGCCTCTGTCCCCCCTTATTCTACCCTCCCTCACTTACCCTTTGTACTGTTCTTCCTGAACTGTTACTATCCTGTTATGGTCATGTCCCACTCATTGTTTGAGGTTGTCCATGTCTCAATAACAACGAACAGCTTAACATTCCCTTCTGAGATCATGGCCTGCAGTTAAGCCATTTTGATGCCAAGATTTCTAGTGCTGGTGCATATCATCCCACAATATCTGGTCCCACTCCTTTCCTTTTTCCTGAGTATTTTATTGCTATTTATTTATTTAGATAACTGGGTTAGTACATTGGTGCCAAGGTGCTTTTTCAGGCAAGACCAGGGTACTGAAGAGTATAAATCAAGACAGTTTGATATGTTACAAATGCATATAGTACATCATAAAGTGACATAGTGCAGGAGTATACAATTCAAACATGCGAAGTAAATCAGCAAAAACTGGTAAGTTATACAAAACAGGTGCAAACATTTGACCTTTGTTATGATCTTTCAGTTTAACAGAGAATGCTTTGGGGGTTGAAAATGCTCTAAATGAAGATGGAATGGTGGTCCAGAGTGCGGTTGCTTCTATTCAGTCATTTGGTGTGGAAGGCCAGCAAAGCCATCTGGGTCATGGCATAAGTTGTGTTCCTTGACAAGCTGACTCCCCTCCTTAAACTAGATATATGCTGCACTGTTCTAGTTCTCAGCACCCTCCTCATTGGGATGCAAATCATTTAGATGCAAATTGTCCCCTTGAAACAGCCTCCAATTCCTCCAGGTCAGGCCTCAGGTGCCCAAGGAACCAAAATATTTCATACTTACAGCATCCCTTTAGCCATGCATTGAACTGGTACTGTATACATTTATTTATTTATTCGAAAATTGTTAACTGGGAAAGGCACACTGAGGCAAGGCTGATTTCCAGATGGGACCTATGGGAGGGGAAGGGGGATACAGCCAAGCAAATACAATAGTATTGATGCTTGCTACACAAATAAGGTGGAAGAGAAATAAAGTGGAAGACTAGGTTTGCTGGCAAAGGTACCTAGTGTCATCTGAGCTCTTTTCTTCTAGGTTTTCTGTAAGGACAGAGCAAAGAACAACATTATTAGAACAAGGAAACAAATTAAGGCTTCTTTTGACTGGGCAGATTTACTGTGAATTACTATTTTTTGCTTAAATTTTACTGCTTTATTATTCTCTGATTCAAATTGCTGTTGTAAGGTATACTTTCTGCTGCATTGTTACAGGGTGTGTGCCTACAGGTTCGTTACTGTGTTGTGCTTACAGATTACTGCTGTAATCTTCTCTGATTCAAATTGTTTTGTGCTAGGTATATCTTCTGTTAAAGTGTTCTGCTGGTTGTGCTTACAGGTTTTGTTACATTTTTTACTGCTTTATTTTTCTCTGTAGCAAAGTGTTTTTGCAGGGTATATCTTATTTATTTATTTATTTATTGAATTTTGTTGACCCGGTAAGTCCACTGGGCCTAGAAGTCCCTTTTTCAGGGGCAACCCGGGGAAGGGGGATACAGATGGTAAGCAACTGAAATTGAACCAGATTAAGCTGTTGATGGTATTTTTAGTGAATGGGAGAAATTTGGCAAGGACACTGGGGAAATTCCCCTACTCTTTTTCGATAAGTGCCATGGGATCTTTAACATCCACCTGAACTACCACCAATCCAGGCAGACGGGACCTCGATTTAATGTCTCATCCGAAAGACAGTGAATCTTCTGTGACATTGTTACAGGTGGTGCTTACAGGTTTAACAGTTTTATTTATCATTAGGCTAAGCTTTCAGAGCTAATTACAGGAGCACATACAAAGATACAGACTGAGGGATAGTGATTGCATTTGTTGTTTGGTTGATTGTTTCTGCTTTTACTTCCTTGTTTCTTTTGTCCAGAGTTCTTCTTTTTCAGCAGGGGTAGGGCTCAACCACCCCCTGATACACTCCTTTTGTAGAATAGCATAATCGTGACATTCAGTTCCCACATCTGGCACTTGGGTTAATATCCCAGTACTGACACTGTAGTGCAGCATGAGAGGGGTGCTGCACTTCTGAGGTGCCATCTTTCGGATGAGACGTTAAACCATGGTCCCATCTGCCTGGATTGGTGGTAGTTCAGGTGGATGTTAAAGATCCCATGGTACTTATCGAAAAGAGTAGGGGAATTTCCCCGGTGTCCTGGCCAAATTTCCCTCATTCACTAAAAATACCACCAACAGCTTAATCTGGTTCAAGGTCAGTTGGCATTCATCTGTATCCCCCTCTCCCGGGTCGTGCCTGAAAATAGGCAGGATTTGTCTAGTGCACTTACCCGGTCAACAAAAGCTGAAAAATTAAAAAAATTCCTGTAGCAAAGCAGGAAGGGGAGGATCAGAGGGGTATCCACACAGTGACCTCACTTACAGGGGCAAAAATAATTTACCTTGCTATAAAAAGTTATACAAAAACAAACAAATAAAGCAAACAAAAAAAATATTTAAAAAAATCAAACTTTTGCTTTCATTTTTCTTCTAATTACTCAGACCAGCTTATAAACTCAGCTGTTTAACTGGAATGGATATTATTAACTGCAGGTACTACTGGACACTTTTCAAAATGGCAATTATATAGGATTTAGGATGCTGTCCTACATGCTGGACCATCGGAGATCTAAGGGCTCAGCTCCAGGCAGCATTGGCAGAGACTGTGTGCCTCAAATCACATATTCAGGAAGAAAAATATTACAAGAACCACCCGCCATTTCTCCAACATCCAACTGAAGCACCTCAACCACAGAGGGTAGTTGGTCTGGGAGGTTGACAGGTGGTTAGGAGGGGCACATTGGGTGCCCCATCACTCAATGTTCACCAATGCATCACCTCCACAAACCATATAAAAACAACAAACAGATATCTGCCTCTATCTCTGAAATCAAACAAAGGGGCAGAGGACAAGGACACTGCAGCACAAGCGCTAGAACTACAAAACTCACCCAAAACAGGACCCAAAACAAAAAAAGCAAAAAGGAAATCCAAAACACTTCTGATCATAGGAGACACCATGATTCTCGGAGTTGATACCTACCTCTGGCCGAGGATAATGGTCAGATGTCTCCCAGGTACATCAGTGTGGAGAGACACTGACCACGTTACTAAAATCATGCAGGATGCAAGAGAAAACATTGATGTCCTGGTATACATAGGGACTAATGATCTCGCAGCCAGCTGTGGAGACCAAGGGACACCTGACCAGGCTGGGAGACAAACTCTCATCCATTTCATCTGGCATCTCTTTCTCTGAGATCCTGCCAGTCTGGGAGAGGGGGGCAGATGGAAGGAAGGAAGGTCAGAGAAGGGGAAATAGGGGAGCTAAACATATGGCTCAAGGGCTGGTGCCAGGAAAAAGGACATAACTTTGTAGGCAACTGGCAACAGTTTTGGGAGCGAAAGTTCTTTAAATTTGATGGACTGCATCTGACTAAGGAGGGAGTCAGTGCACTGGGGCAGAAGTTTGATGTCTTTGCATAATATTTAAACTAGCAAATGGGGAAAGGGGTGCAGCCCTGATACATAGAAAGGGAAGAACACCCCTCCACCTCAGCTAATGATCAAACAGGAGTTCAGCATGTTTGTAGTTCATTTGCATCACCAGGTAAGGAAAAAGGTCCAACTCCCCATATGACATGCAGGGGAAAAGTCAGACCTCAGCCCACAACTAACGGACTGAAATCTGGCCAATGGAAAATCGTGTACACAAATGCCTGCAGTCTGGGAAACAAGATCCCAGACCTGGAGGCAACAATTACAGAGGCTAAACTGGACATAGTAGCCATTAGTGAGACATAGTTCACCAGTAACCACACTTGGGAGACTTCAGTACCCAGCTATGTACTGTTCAGACGAGACCAGGGTGCAAAAAGAGAGGGGGGGAGTGGCCCTTTATGTCAATGAAAATATCAAAGCTACAGAAATTCAGAATACACATAAGGAGCCAGAAGAACTGTGGGTCACCCTGGAAACAGGAAATGGGACAGCCATGTGAACTGGGGTTGTCTACAGGCCTCCAGATCAGGGGGAGGACATATACACATTACTGTTAGAAGATATACAAAACTTGACAGCTAAAGGGGAGGTTCTGCTAATGGGAGACTTCAACATGCCAGATACAGACTGGTCAATAGCAGCAGGAACATCTGCCAGAACTAGACACATCATGGATTCCCTACAGGGGGAGGGCCTCAAACGATTGGCACAACAACTCACAAGAGACATGGCTATCCTGGATCTAGTGCTGCCTAATGGGGAAAGGATCACAGATCTCCAGGTTGAAGGTAACCTGGGGGCCAGTGGCCATCACATGGTATAGTTCAATTTGGCCACTAAAACTGAATTATCCCATTCCAAGGCAAAAATATGGGGCTGCAGAGGAGCTGACTTTGATAAGATGGGCAACACAGCTAAGCTAGCCCTGGCAAGAATAAATACAGGTGAGGGGGTACAGGCAAAGTGGGCAAGCATTAAGGATGCAATACTAGAAGCAACATCCCATTGTGTTAGGAAGAAAAGCAAGAGCAAAAGAAGGAGGAAACCACTTTGGTTCTCAAAAACAGTAACAGAAAAGATCAGAGTCAAAAGGTTGACCTTCAGGAAATATAAGGCAATGCAGCAGGATGAAGATAGGGAGGAATACCAAACTTCCTTAAGGGAAGCAGCGAAGGCAGTAAGGCAGGCAAAGGCCCAAACCAAGGAAACACTGGTATGAACAGTAAAAGACTTTCTATAGATATGCTAGTGAAAGGAGAAAGTCCAGAGTGGGTGTTGCTAAGATCAAAAAGGGATAAGGGAGGGTGTGGAGGAGGACCAAGGAAAATAATATATCCTAAATATATACTTCTGCTCAGTGTTTACTGAGGAAAAGATAGGGCAGGGCCCACAGCTCAGCACCATGGACACGGGGGGTGGTGCACAAGTCCCTTCACAAAGGAAAGGGTCTTACAAAAGCTCACTAAGCTCAGGGTGGACAAGGCAATGGGACCTGATGGCATATATCCTAGGATACTAAAGGAGTTAAGGGTGGAACTAGCAAAGCCATTAGCAGAACTGTTTAGTGAGTCTCTGAGCACAGGTGAGGTCCCAGAAGACTGGAGAAGGGCTCATATGATCCTGCTCCACAAGAGTGGCAGCAGAGAGGAGGCAAGGAACTACAGACCAGTCAGTCTTACCTCAGTAGTGGGCAAGATTATGGAGGCACCCCTTAAGGAAATGATAGTGCAACACCCCTGGAATCCATAGAAGCACAGGATCCAAGATAACTTGGGTTTACAACAGGAAGGTTCTGTCAAACCAATCTCATAGATTTCTTTGACTAGGTAACCAGAGTGCTGGACCAAGGGGGTGCAGTTGATGTCGCCTACAGTAGCAGCCACAGACACTGCCAGCTATTTCCCAAAATGTTGGTGATATTTCCAGATATATCTAATGCTTTCTCCATTTGCACAGTAGGGGCAGCAGAGAGAAACTCTTTAGACATTTTGCGAAATATCTGGAAATAGCTGGCAATGTCTGTGGCTACGACTGTACCTTGACTTCAGCAAAGCTTTCAATAGTGTTCCGCATAGAAGATTGATTAATAAGCTGGGGAGGCTCAAGGTAGGTCAGAAGTTGGTCAACTGGGTGGCAAACTGGTTTGCAGACAGGAAACAGAGTGGTGGTAAATGGTATACAGTCAGAAGAGATGCAAGTCACAAGTGGGGTACCTCAGGGATCAGTCCTGGGGCCAGTCCTCTTCAATATCTTCATCAGTGATATTGCAGATGGACTGGAGAGTAAGGTTTGTCTGTTTACAGATGACACCAAGATCTGTAACATAGTAGATGATCCAGATGGGGTGGGCAGAATGAGAAAAGATCTGGATAAACTGGCAAAATGGTCTAAAGAGTGACAACTGGGGTTTAACGCAAAGAAGTGCAAGATCATGCACATGGGGAACAGAAACCGTGAAGCTACCTATAGGTTGGGGGAGGAGTTTCTGGCACTCACAAGGGAAGAAAGAGACTTGGGCATCATCATCACAGATGACTGTATGAACAATCTTATTCTTTATCTTTTGATGATTGAGTTCTTTTTAAACTGGGCACTTTTTTATTATTTAAAGTAAAATGTAAACTTCTTCCTCTGTCTGTTTCTCTAATATTTCCCAGGGTATTAAATGCTTTATCTACCAGGTCCCAGTATAAATTCAATTTTAAATGCCATTTTTTAAGACTACTTTTGGGCAAAGATCTCTATTATTTAGATCACCTACTTTTTTTAACAAGATACCAACAGAAATCGTAGAGAGTAATTTCATTCAGTGTTTTAAAAAAAGGTTAAAATATTGGCTCTACTCAAAAACATGAATGTATCTGTTTTCCTCAACTGCACCTTAAGTGGATTGAGTGGTTTGTTCCTAAATGTATTGTTGTCATTTTGGATTGTGTTTTTAGATAGAACTTGTTACCTGTGAAAACGGCAATCTTTGCTCATCTGGTCTTACAAGTCTGAAAAATAAAAATGAAAATAAATGAAAATGAAATTACCTGAAATCATACAAACACACCACTAAAGCAGTGGGTAAGGCTAGAGGGATGTTGGGATGTATTAGTAGGGGTATCACAGCTCGTAAGAGGAAGGTAATAATCCCTCTTTACAAGACAGTGGACACTGGTTATGCTCCACCTGGAGTACTGCATGCAGTACTGGAGGCTGCACCTGCACAAGAACATTAACAAAATGGAGGCAGTCCAGAGAAGGGCAACCAAAATGGTGCAGGTACTGCATCAGAAAACATACGAGGACAGATTAACAGAGCTCAATATGGTATACCCTAGAGCAAAGGAGGGAAAGAGGTGATAGGATCGAAACACTCAAACATCTTAAGGACATTAACAAGGTGAAAGAGCCTAACATGTTTCAATATAAGAAAAATTGCAGACAAGAGGGGACAGCATGATATTAGAGGGAGGCTGATTAAGGGGTAATGTGAGGCAGTTCTTTTTCACAGGAAGGGTGGTGGATGCATGGAACGGCTTACCTCAGGAAGTGGTGGATATGAATACAGTGTAGAGCTTCAAACAGGCATGGGATAGGCATATGGGAGCAATACAGATGAGTATGAATAGATAGGCCATTGACAGGGTAAAGATCATTGGCACATTCATAAGATAGAAAAAATGAGCAGACTGGATGGGCCTTGTGGTCCTTATCTGCCATCAACGTCTGTGTTTCCGTGTAAATAATGTCATGCAACATGGCCAAAAAGTGCAAAATAATATAAGCAGATTTATGGAGCATAGCCCATTCTACACCCTGAGACTAAATACGGTATAATACATGGTTCAACATATCAGTGCAATGAAATTAGGAGAAAGAAAACCAACTCCAGGGAGGGGGGCAGAACTTTGGAGGGAGATGAACAAAGAGCAGTCAGGTGGGGAGCTGACAGGTACAGAAGGGGGAGGGCTGGAGTTCAAGGTGGCAGTTAAGGAAAGTTGGGGAGGGTGAAAGCTGGATTTAAGAGCAGAGGAGGTTCCAGATGGAGGAAAAGCAATAGCAGAAAGCTGACTGCCCAGGGGAGGAGTGAGGATGAGGCAGGGAAAAGGTGCAGTGATCCTTGGAATGAAGGGAGTATGGGGCAGGTGGAATAGGAGAGATGAGTGTGGATAGGTATGATAGCAGTGCCTCAAACCAGTATTTAGAGATGAAAGGGGCACAGTGGTGCAGGTGACTGGAGGGAAGAGATAGGATGCAGAGGGAGGAGATCCATTAGCAGTGATGAGTACAAGGGGGAGAGTTTGTGGCAATATGACAGAAGGCATTACAGAGGGCACAGAGGGTGCCCAGTCTGGCAAGGGAAGAGGAGGGAGCGGTACCGTAAACCACATCAGCATAGTCAAAGATTGAAAGCACCATTTTAGTAACCAGCTCCCGGGAGACTTGCTGGGACAGGCAGTCTTTACTATGGTACAGGGCACCAAGCTTGGGGCAGACCTTGACATGGATGGCATCAACATGGGCAGAGAAATCAAGCCTGCTGTCAAGCCATGGAACTGTTCCTCTCATACAGGTGTCACTGTGATAGCAACTCCGAAAAGGTTGCTGCCCCTGCTCTCTCCTTCTTTGCCATTCCCACAGCATAGAAATGTACTTACTTGCTCCACTGTCTTCTTGCTTAGGTCATTCATACTCACATGCACAATTATGCTTGCCTATCCCTCGCCCTCTCCTGCGAGTCCCATGATGTTGAGACAAACGACAGAATTTGCTGTTTGTTATACTAAAGTTAAATTAAGCACCCAAAATGTTGATTATTTATATTCTTGCTTCTTCTCCTTCAGTAACAGCATGATGAAGATTGTAATCCATTTCCCTGTGTGTTGTCATCATGATTTTTTTATTTCTGCATTGTTTCTGCTTTTCTTTGGTTCTCCTTTCTAAAGAAGACAAGGATTTGTTACTATGTTGTGTTACAGGAGTCAATGAGTAAATGGGGCTTTTATCTAATGACCTTTCTGGTAATGATATTCGAGTTCTAGTACTACTAGTTGAGTTTCCCCTTCACTTGGACCTATAGCTTCATTGAGAGCACTCTTCGCAGTGAGATCTGAAATTCTTTCCTGACTACTAAATAGTTCCCGTAAGGTCCCTTTGTAGTTTACATTTCCTTCAGGCAGGCAGTTATTTTACATATTTTGCTACCTTTTCCTTTAATTTGTTGCTTTAAATTCATTAAAATATTCACCCAATTTATATTTCTGTGTTCTTGTTTTTGTTTCTGATATCTCTGCTGCCCAAAACCGTACATTTAGTTCTAATCTCTTTAATAATAATTTTTATAAAATGTTGTGAATAAATATGGGCAACCTGCTCCCAATCCTCATAGTGGGCCCGATTTACTAACACAAATGTTGCCTATGCGTCGCATAGCTGAGGTGGGTAGGCAACTGCACGGGTGAATGCTACACAGCAGGGGTCCTGCAGACCCCCCATGGCATTCACCAAAGGTGCGTAAGTGCAGCACAAGGTGCTTACATGCCTGCCTTCCAAGCCCCTCAGGGTCGTCCACACAGGGGACATGTCGGGGGCATGCCTGCACTATGCGGTATTCATTAAGCTGCAGAGGGGTCACTGGGTACACCTTCCTGGACTTAGTGTGACCCAGTGTGCACCCCCATGAATGATGGTCTCCAAGCATGGCAGTAAACAGGAACCTGACCACTGTGTTGCCCCAGTTCACTATGCTGCAGAGCAGGGTTGGGGCAGTGGCTCGGGTAACTGCTCAAAGGTGTGTCCAGAGTGCCGCTATATGTGGCTTCTCCCCTACTCCCTGTGCCCTCCGCAAGGATGCAAGGGATCCACTCAAGGACCTGGTATGGGCATCCGATTGGATGCCCTGGGTCATGGCTCGCCTAACTGCCCGCGCATGACCACACGTGCTGGTGAGGGCATGGCTATGAACAGGTACCCTATGGGTGTTAGCGGTGTAATGCGTACCAAATACCCTGCACCTGTCCAGGGCCACATAGGTACGCAGGTGGGGTATGCACCTCAGGCATGTATTACCCACCCTTTAGTGCATTTGGCCCACTGTGTCTAAAGTTATTTAATTCTTTGAACAGAATCGTTGTGACCCAAAAGGTATATGATACTTGCTGTTTTTCTACATATTGGAATTCTATTATATTTTCAACTCACTTATTAACAGCCATTTCAGCTTGATATACATATGATAGGGATCTCCTTGTTCAGGTACTGTACTGAATCCAACTGCCCCAAAATCATTTCTTTGGGTTCTCTCTCTCTCTCTCTCTCTTTCTCTCACTTAAGTTAAAGTGAACCCATATCCTTCAACAAGAAATGGATCATATCACTCACCCCTAAATTATATGAACTCTCAGACTCCTGGGACTGAATTCCATACTCACATGCAGGAGTATCCAGGACGAGAACATTATTAACTTGCCAGACAGGGCAGTCACTGGATTTAGTCTCACAATGTTATTAGTTCAGCAACCATGACAACAAAATCCAAAAGCCAAATCACACGAAGAAACCACAATGATATTGCTCACCTTGTGGTGTAGAGACCCAGTGCATTCCAGGGTGGCTAGTCCTTTGATTCACAGAAGCACAATAAACCCATTTGTGGAAGCCATGTGGCTGTAAAAATAAAAATACTGTTCCAGAGGGCTTTGCCAAATTATATAAATTTATTTTGCCCACAAGTAGAAAAACTGCAAGTAAAGAATATAAATTGTTCAAACCATTGTGCAGCTATAATGAACCACAAATATCCTGCTACCAACACAAATGCTTTAGTATTATGAGCTTGGATCACCACAGGTTTGCTAATTAGAGCTTGAGCTAGATGTAGGGAGATCATTCTGAAGCCAATAATTTTTTATCGATCAGCTCTAAACATCCATCTAGCTCAGGCACTTGTGTTTCGGCTGCTTAATGGCATCCCTATCTTCAACAATAGTGACTGGACAGAACAAAGTTAAACCTTTCTGAGGGTCCAGTGTAGACAAATGACTGATTCATTCATTCATTCATTCATTGAGTGATAACCCAGGTAAGTACCCTGGTCCAAATGACTTTTTCAGGCATGATCCAGGCTTAAAAAATGTAAGCAGAACAAGGCAGGTAGTACCCTGTGCAGTGAAATCAAACCTAATCAACATACACAAATCATAAACATATGATCATTTATATACATTCAATATAATCATTAAATATAATCACTTTCTGCAGCTGCTCCTGCAGCACTGCATACAGTTCAGAATATTTGTTTTTCATTTATGGCAGCCTTTGTAGATTGTGTGAGAGGCCCTTTGGCACCATGCATTCTGGCTTAAAGCAGAGCCAACCAAAATATTCATGGTGATTTGCATATACCTTCCATGATGCTCTGCATTAAGGGGGTATGGATGATATTGTATTTCTTAGCCGTCTGCCTGGCACAGCGTGTTGGATTTCGCTATACGCCGGGCGACCCAGGTTCAGGAACAGACTCGGGTCATCGGAGGGCCGGCCGGGGTGGAGTAGGATCGAGCGTCCGTAGACAGCTCTCCTTCTCCGGGGGGAGGGCACGGGTAGTGTGTGGTGCATGGGGACCCCTGGTGGAGACCGGGGGTTCCTATGCAGACCGCGGCTTGACAAGCTCACCGGAGGCGGGGCGGATGACATCATCATTGCACGACCCCGCCTCCCAGGAAAAACGGAAAAAGATGAGCCTGCCTGCCACCAGAATGAAGCCCGCTGCATGCGCCTCATGTGTTCTCTCCAGGCTGGGCCCCGACCCATCCCAGTACCCGCGGTGCACAGGGTGTGTCATGGCGCCCCACCGGGGAAAGCCACGGGGTATCGGGGGACAGCGGCCGATCTGGGGAACAGAGGCTGGCAGCCCGTGACCGGGCTGAGAATACGGTGGCAGGAGGGCTCGGGGGTAAAAAGCATAAATAAAAATAAAAAAAATATTGTATTTCTTAGAAAACAGGCTTTGTTGTGCAAGCCCTTTTTGAGTAACCGTTGCCTGAGTACTTTTGTACTGAGGTTCTTTGACTTTTTTTATCAGATAAGTGCACTGGGCATAAAGATGTCTAATACACTAAAACAGTAGCAACATGATAATACAAAACAATGGTAAAACAACAATGTAAGACTGGGTAATGTGATCATAGCTGATTATAATTACAACAAAAAGACAGCACAATACACACAGGAGTAACTGTAGTATAACCAAAACCACCCTAGCTACAACAGATAGCAAATGTGATGGCAACCTCATATGCTGCAAAGTTTTTGTCAATCTGCTGTGTTCGGCATACTGGCTACCCAGTCTATGGACACAGGTTCTTCATAAAAACAGGCCTCAATCTCTGTCATATTCAGGTAATGCACCAACAGCATTGTCAATTTCAATTCCTTGCCATATTAATGCCGCCTCAAAAATGTGAGGCTCTCTCGCACCTGTTGAAAGGTTGTGTGGGCCTCCCAGCATTCCCTTAGGATACCAAGGGAATACATTGGGTGGTGTTGCTCTTCCAGTAGTTTAATCCTTTCCTTCAGATCCACTCATCACCTTTCTGTCAATTTCTTCTTGGCAACTGTGAAAGCAATCAGTCTGTCATGCAGTCGGGTTTGGCAGTATCCCAGAGGACAGCTGATGTAGTGTCAGGAGTGTCATTCAGCTGCAGGCCCCTGCAAACATCCTGCTATAGCAATGTCTGGCAATTAGGGTTATTAAGCAAGAAAGTGCTTAGGTGCCGGATGGTGTTCCTTTGGGTGGCTACCAACAACAGCACCCTCTGCCAAGTTCTTTCTGCATAAATAGTGCACTCTAGCATATGTTCTGTGTAGAAAAGAATAATAACAAAAGGCACTTGTAATGAGGGAATGGTACAGCCATACATCTTGGACACCCTAATCCCAGAAATGTAGTCACACCCTGGCCCTAAGGGTCATTTACGGAGTTTGTGAAGCTGATGGGTCCAAGTTGTGATACAAGAACAAACTGAGATCCCTCACTTTAGAAGTAACCCTTTGGTTTTAGTTGCAAGGAGATCAGTCAGACTTTTTAAAAAGGATTGGGAAGTGATTGTTTTTCTTTGAAAGCTTTGCAGTGCTAGCAGATCCATGCCAAGGCATTGTGCACAACTTTCTGCACTCCAAATGTAATGTAGTCACTTCAAACAGGACTTTAGAGGTCAAAGATGAATTCACTACATGTGACATTTCTAAAGGAAGTGCTGAGGGATATAGGGCTTATAATACCTAGCAAGGCACTATGGGTGTTGGGGTGATGGGATGTTGGATAGGGTTGATTGTTATTGGCTGTTGTTCTTTTGTGCTGCTGTGGTGATTGGCAATAAAGGTGGAAAATATTGAAATAGTGTACTGCACTTTGCCTCACTGTATTTCATAAAATCATGGCTGTACTGCAAGCTCCACTCTTTTAGCTAGTCCAGTGGCACTGAAGGTCAAGGCACTGGACACCACACCCTGTGGCATGCTGACAACCCGGGTTCAGGAGCAGACCCAGGATTGTAAACAAAACAAGGTTGTTTATAAATATACATTAGCATGCATTTCAGTTCTATTAAACAAGAAATCAGACAAAGCAAACAGCAACATCAGTGAATTTTAGAGAAGGTAAGCAATTGTAAAATGTAGGTTTTTAACTAGAAATAATATGATGAAAAATAGGTTGACAGTGTCCCTTTAAATGTTGGCGAAGGTGGATTGTGTCACTGTTATGAGTTACTTATGTATTTGTGCTTACTAGTGTTTCGACATTGGGGACAATGACCACATGGTTAGTTCCCATTCCTTAGAAGTGTCAGTGAAAATTTCTGCTTATTGCTGACACCTGGTATTGGGTGGTCTGTATATACTAGTTTAGACTTCAAAGTGTACTCTTGTTTAGATGCTATTAAAGGTTTATCTGGAAAACAGACTTGTGCGTTAGTATCACTTTGATGGATGTGTCAGAGTATTTAGTACTTACGGGATATCCCAAAGAGGCAGTTTGCAGGAAGAGTAGTGCATGGGATCGGAAAAAGTATGCTAGGAGATTCAGATTTTCAGATTTCAGACTTTTTACTCAACTTTCGGTAATTACAATGTTAGTTAAAACAATGTACAAACATTAAAAGTAAGACAACACACATAGGGCCAGATATTCAAAACTTTGCACTGGGCGCAAACCGTTTGCGCAGGTTTAACGCAGGATTAGCACGGATCCACTATATTCAAAAGGCCAAATAGTGAGCACAAACTGCATAAGCGCCAGGCAAAATAATAATATGTGCAAGGGGCAAAGTGAGGGGGCATGTCAGCGCAATGCTATATTCAGCAACTAGCGCCGCACAAAGTGGCTTTGCGCAACTTAGCATGACACTTAGCGCAGTGCAAATTACCACCCAGGAAAAGGTAGTCTTAACCCTGGGCAATCAGCTTTGTGCAACATTTTGGCTTTGCATGGCTTTTGCGCAGCTTTGCACAACCCTAACAAAACAATATGACACATAGACAAAGCCAGACAAAGAGAAAACATGCTGCTCACAGATGGCATCACAATGATGCCATAATCTGCTACCAGTCCCAGCCATGCCAGGCAGTAAGTGGTGACCCGGCCACCAGTGGACACCATGGCAGTGTGGCCATATGGCACACACCTGCAGACCACTCTTCTGTGGACACCAACAGATGCCAGCACACACATTGAGCACTGTGGGCATGGAGGATGTTGAGAGGAGGGTGTATGGGTGGCCAGGCTGTGCCAGCGACCAGGTGTGGCCACAGTGCTGGGACACATCATGCAGTGCACGTGTGCCAGTATTGGGAATACCCCAGCACCAGTGTGCCTTTCTGATCATACGTGCCTCTTCAGCCACATACCACACAGTTGTACAAACACCACAGCACACACAGCCAACCATGTACATATCACTGTGAGCATCCCATACCAGAGGTGCAGCATCTGTGGGTCACACAACAGCGTAACAGTAATGTCCACTGTCAGTAAACACCTGCAAGTTGGGCCTGTCACTGTGTACAGTGCAGTGGTCATCATCACTGCCCTATCCACCATAGGCAGTGTTGTGTCCACAAACTACTGGCCCCCTTGCTACTGTAGTGTCTGCTGTACACTGTAGCGTGACCTACAGTGTGACAGTTGCATGCAGCACCACCACCACCTGTGCCTATGCTGTGTTATCCCCTGGGGTACAATATGCAATGCTATGCTGTACTGTTTACATGTAGCCTGCAGCTATCATCATGCACTGCCAGACTGACCTACAGGTGGAGCTTCGGTCGGACCTGGCCAGCCCCTGTACTTCCAGACTGACCTACAGGTGGAGCTGTGGGACCCTGAAGTAATGCTGGGCAAACTGCATGCAAATCAGGGCATAATGAGATACTAATCTGGATGTTTGCCCAGAGACTACCTAAGTAGGCTCATTTGCATGTCACTTTTGAATATGGCAAAGTTTAGCACCGGTCAAATGGTTTAGCTCCACGCTAACCCCGCTCAAATGTGTTAGCACTGCGCAAACGATTTCGGGGAATATTTTACAGTTTTGCACACTGTACTTTCATATGCGTTGCTGCCTGCAGCTGTACTGGATCCACGCATTTGCTGGCACACACATTGGCCACATAGTTCACCTCTACCTACCTTCACGTCGCTGTGCACTGTGTTGCTGTTGTGGTTTGCACTTTCTGGTTGCTATATTCAGAGCTGTCTTATTCCAGGGCTAAGTTTGCCCTGCACTCCCAGCCCAGTTTGCCTCATTCCCATGCTATATTCAGAAGCTGTTTGCCCCAGGCTATTCCTTTTGAATATAGCTTGCGTTTTGCTCAGTGCTAAGTTTGCCCACCGGGCAGTGCTAATTTAGCCCAGGGGCAAAGTTTTGAATATCTGGCCCATACAGTTTAAACATAAGACTATTGCATCGTAAGTCATACTGTATGTGTCAGATTTAGAAATAATTAATTCTTGCTATCTAGATGAGCAATAGCTATGCAAAAATAAAATTCCAAGTGGTCAAATACAGCCATCAGAAAAAAATATCCACACTCCAAAAATTACAGCTAAACTCAGATCTATGCATCTTTATAATTTTAATTTAGCATACCTGATGAGGATTTAAGAAATATACCTATCCCAGAACTTCAATTCACAGGATTATTTTCATGGTTAAAAAAAAATCTGTAACGGAAAGCCAGACTTTCAGATGGATGTGCCTAGATATATCTGTTTTTATGGGGCTTCAAGAAACTTTTCTCTAGTCCTTCTGGGAGAATCCCAGCTGCAACGAAATTACATGCTACACAAGGCCTCCACCTGATGTAAACTCTGGCTATAGGATGTCTGGAGCATCTGAATATCTTCCAAACACCGATAAGAAAAATTGGACTAGATCCTCTTACTGCCGGCCCATAAACTGGATGAAGTTTACTTTAAGGCCAAAAAGGCCAGTTGGATCTTTAACTGTGCCTAACCACCAGAGAATTCCAGAGAAGAATTTACGTCAGTGCTCACCTAACAACCAGGCACCAGAAAACATCTTGTTCTGTCCTAAATTTGTGTTCTTACATCGTGAGCTTGTAGTTTCCACCAACAACTATTTTACTACGTAGTCAGCAACCAGTACTACCAAGGTTAACCCTAGGCCCCCCTCTTACTTAAGATGGCTAACCTAAAGGCCATGCAACTGTACTTACTACTAGTTAAGCACTGCTTGATTAGCACTGACATTACAAGGTTCTAAGAATGGCTCTAATGTGGCATTTATATTGCACAGACTCAGTCATCTATATCTCTAGAGTGCTTCTAGCTACAGGTATGTCCAATATCTCAATTAAAAGAACTTTTCATGGGCTTTCAAGCTACATTATGTCTGCCACTGTATGTGAATGTGTCCCTTTAATACCTTATAATGGTGAATTGGAAATTAATGAAGGCCGCCAACCGTTGGCCTTCATTAATCAGGTGTGAATCTGACAAAATTACTTTAGCTTAGGACTAGCCATGTCCCATGTAGTTCTGTAGACTGCTTCATCACTCATGAGATATCATAATATCATTAGCCTCTCATGAAGATAAATATGATATCTTCAGTCAGGCCATGTCATAGCCTATATATATATATATATATATATATATATATATATATATGTGTGTGTGTATTTTGTTTTTGCAAATAATAATTTTCATTGAGGTACATGTACACTGTATCATAATCATCGTAGCAAACAGATGAATTAAGAATTTAAATATATTGCTGTCTGAGGAAATAAGGAGTATAAAAATAGAAATCTCTACAGATTACATAATCCACCTACATAAATACATTTCAAAGTGAGAAGGAGGATATACATACATAGAGTTAATTGGGCCTAGTCACTAAAAAGAGTACAAGAGGCGGGTATCGGCGCGTACAGCTCCGCACCTGAGGGATTTCTGCATGGGGGCCGTATTCATGAACCCTGGCCCTGCCCAGCTCCCTTACATGGCCCCACCCCCCTGGCACACAGGTCTGTGGGGGGGCAGGTGTGTGCAGAGTGCAGATCATGGAGGCAGGGACCCACAGTTGATCCCTTGTCTACTACTGGTGCCATGTTGCCAGCCAGCGAGCAGTGCACAGACCAAGCAGAGGAGGAGGTCCATCCCATCTGCCCCATCCTGGCCTCCTGCAGTGCCCAGATCACAGGGACAACACTGTTGGGGGGGGGGCCGATGCCCCCCACTGAGTCCACCATGTCTGGAGATAGCCACTCCTGGGGGGTGCGTAACTGGCCCCGATTATTTATGGCTGCCTCCCAGATGCAGAGCCAGAGGCCCCGTGCACAGCACTCTGTAAGGTCATGCATACCGCAGAGTGCTGACTTGTCTTCCACACCACCCCCTGGCCCAACCCACATGGAGCTCCGCGATAGGCCGGGGAGTGGGTGCATGGCGGGGCGCAACCTTTTTTGGGAATGGGGCAGAGGGGATGGAGGGGGGGTGCAGTGGCTACGTGCCCAATTTCCATGGCACATAGCCACACAGACGTTCATGAATATTCCTTAATATTTGTATAAATCAGTGTGCAAAATCCTCTTTAGACAATTGCTCTATATTTTTATTAAACAATTTCCACGCTGACTTGAAATCACAAAAATACTCTGAATTATAAAGTGCAGATTAAAATAACTGTCGCCATTCATACTTCAGGAATGGAGTAGAAAATACAGTACATCACATTTCCAGTTCTTCAAAATAACTCTTTTAACTCCCTGACTCCTACAGAGCACTGTAAAGGTTCCAAGTTTCACTCCTAGGCATTCTATGGTGTTTTCCTATAGCATTTTTGTGAAAATTCCATCCAAAGCATCACATCACAAACAAGCCTCAATATCTCCAAAACCGTAATGGCTACACACAATGTATGAGTGGCATATTTGTTCAGTGGACCAAGTACTTTACAATGATGCTATTGCTGATTTTGTAGCGGTTATACTTTTTTAAATATCTAAGACTTAATGTGCATTTGTTAGCCTTTTTTACATGAAATGTCACTTCAAACAGTTATAAAATCATTTAAAATCACCATTTTAGTCACATAAATACATATACATATAATACAAAGTGTTTTGAAACATATTTCACATTTTTAAGGATGCAACTACTTGCTAAAATGCATTTTTTGCTATTTTAAAATGTCCAGGTTTTTGTACAGAGCAATGCCAATGGCATAATTTTGCGCTTCAAGCACCACATCACAAACAAACCTCTGTATCTCCACAACCATAAGTCTTATAACAAAGTATAAGTAGCAAATTTGTTCAGTGGACCAAGCACTTTACAATGAAACTAATGCTGAAGTTGTAGCGGTTATAGTTTTTTTAAATATTTAAGACTTAATGTTCATTTTGTAATATTTATTCTATGGGATGTGATTTTAGAGTTCGATATTTAAAAAACTATAAGAGCTACAAATTCAACAATAGTATCATTGTAAAGTGCTTGATCCACTGAACACATTTTCCACTTATACTTTGTGTGTAAGACTTATAGGTTTTGAGATACCGTGGTCTGTCTGTGATGTGGTGCTTGAAGCACAACATTTTGGCTTTGGCAGTGTTCCATGGAAAAACCCAGACATTTTAAAATAGTAAAAATGCATTTTAGCAAATAGTTACATGCTTAAAAATGTGAAATATGTTTCAAAACACGTTGTACTATATGTATATGTATTTATGTGGCTAAAATATTGATTTTAAAAGATTTTATACCTGTTTGAAGTGACATTTCATGAAAAAAGGCTAAAAAACACACAGTAAGTCTTAGATATTTAAAAAAGTATAACTGCTACAAAATCAGCAATACCATCTTTGTAAGGTGCTCAGTCCACTGAACAAATCTGCCACCCATACTTTGTGTGTAGTTGTTATGGTTCCGGAGATATTGAGGTTTGTTTGTGGTGTCCAGGTTTTTCCACTGAACGCTGCCAAAGACAACATTTATCGTACAAAGCACCACTCCGCAAACAACCCTCAATAACGTACCTGCAAGCCCATTACATATCTACACAAAATATAACTTCCAAGATAGATATGGTGAAACATACATTGGACAATACAGCGTGTACCTGTTTCTTAGCAATTAGTTTCCACCAACGTTTAGTAATTTTTTTTAATTTTTTTTGCAGAACGCGGATCATGGATTAAACAAACAGCAGATTAACAGTATTATGCAATCACAAGAAACATGAAGAAAGTATAATCAAAAAATGACACTTACCTTGTCTTCTTCTTGTTCATAGACATAATCCTAAACAAAAGAGAAATACATGTCAATAAAAGATTTATGAATGTGTTTACGGAACTGTGTTTCTGATGTCAATTAAGTCATTTCACAATTATACGTTTGTGTCTGCAGTTACTGTGTGTGAGTGTGTATAACTGTAGCCTCCCCATTTATTGAATGCAAGTATAATTGTAGCCCACCCAAACAAAAGACACTAAGGCAGTAGTATGCAACATACTCAAATTTAGTATATAAAATATTCTAATACACTACATTATTCAACAATATAAACTGTAAAAACACTTCAAAAACAAGAAAAACACTGTTCAGGGCATTTCAGTTTGTATATACAATACACACATCTGTGTTGTTTATTCAGTTCAGTGGTCAGATCATTTTAGTTCTACAGTATATACAGTCAGAGTTCTGAAGCCAGTCCACGTTCCAGATGTAACATCCATTTCACTCCTGTTCTTGCTGCAAGGTTGCGTGATACTCCAGAAAGCAGGACAAGCAAAGGTTAACATTGCATTCCATGCAAGCTATGCTGGACTGTGCTCGAACATGCTTCTTGCAGCAGTTCTTGCATCATTTTTTTGGCACTTTCATGGGCCAGTGTGCTCCATTCGTGGTTGCCATGTTGTCAAGGCAAGGTTTCCCTGCAGCTTTTCTTTTGCATCTGGAATACCCCTGTAGCAGTTGTTTGGAAAGTTCCATCCTGAAAGTCAGTTGATCATGAGGCTTTTTCTTGCCACTCTTGCTAGTTTTGATGTGGTTGGTGGACTCTCTCAAGAGGATGAAAGCATTAGTTATGTACAGATCGAAGAGAGAAACCAAAACACGTAATGTCACCATTTCTGAGATCAATGATTGCTGGGGTATTGGGCTCGGATCTGATCTGCTACATCGACCCCATTCATGTAGGTATTATACATGGCAAGCACTGGAGGGCAAGGTACCAACAGTAATGTCCCATCTTTTTGCCTCCAGGGAACAGTTGTTGGTGGTGCAGTGGGGTCGTGATTACTTGCTAGGAGGAAAACAGGATTGCTGTCTTTCCACCTGCATGCCAGAAGAGCATCCTGCTGCAGTTGTTCATGGAAGCCTTTCTCCTTTTTCTTCATCACCTTCTTATTTATTTCCTTGGGCCGGCCTATTCGGTTTGTCCAAACAGTCCTGCAGCGATACAAGCCGGCATCCAGGAGATCTTTTGCTAACTGTACACTCATGAAGAAATTATCAAAGTAAATGTGGAAATAGTTTCCTCGAAGGTCTGATGTTAGATCCTTCACTAACCTGGCACCAAGTCCACATTCAACAGTAACAGGCTGCTTTCCTGTGTATACTTGAAAATCCTGTACAAAAGAATCGTGGGCATCAGCACGCATCCAAACTTTGAAACCATATTTGGCGGGCTTGTTCTTCATATACCTACTGAAGATAAGGTGGCTACGATACCCCACCATCGCCTCATCCACAGATACCTCTTTGTGTGAATGATACTGGCATTTGCAGGCTGCAATTATTCATCCATCAGGGATCGAATGTGGTGCAGTCGATCGTGACCTTCACTCCCGGGAGCTGGATTTTTCTGGTTATCAACGAGGTGGAAATACTGATACATTTTTTTATAACGCTCATGTGACATGAAATGACGTACTGGGAACTGTCCAAACAAAAAGTTCTTCACCCAGTACATCCTGTATCTTGGCACTGGTACCACCAACATATATATGTGTATTCCCAGAAATGCTTTCATGTCTGCAGCCGTCACTGGGGACCACTTCATGTTGATCTTCTGTTTCATTTCTTGCTGCTGTGTTGCATACAAATTAGTTTGAGATGCAATGATGTCATAACAACATGGGGGAAACAGAAGTTGAAAAAAATCTTGCTCCATTTTCACAGCCGGCATATCAGTCACTGAACCCACAGGTTCTCCAAAATCCTCCGCTGTAACCTTTTTCAAGTTGCTGGACCACACTGGTAAAGATGTTGGATCTGGACTGCCGGGTTGCTCTTCATCACAAATATTGCAGTCTGGGAGTGCCAAATCGATGTCAATATCTGAAAAATCTATTTCTTCTTCCTGGAAGCTGAGAAATTCCTCCTCACTGCCATTGCTTGATTCAAACATTTTTAACATGCTGGCATGGGTGTTGCGGGTGGTAGGCTGAGTTGTGATGTTAAGGTCAGCTTCCTTGAACCCCAAGAACTCCTCACTGTCACTCTCACTGCTGCAAAAAAAGCTTCTCCATAGTTTCTAACATACTGCCTGTAATCCTTCAAATGTACTGCTGACTAGCTGATAAGGCTGTCCACTGCCACACTGACCATGTGACCAGTGTAGTGGAAGGAAAACTGACTGCCCATTTTTTTTTCTAATACATTTTATAACTACATACATACCAGCACAAAAAAATATGAATACATATACTTACCTGTACATATCACTCAATATAAAAATAATGCAGCACCCCCCAAAAAAAAAGGTACCATCAGGGTGATGAAGTGCATGGATGCATGGGAGCTTGGGTGACTTGTATTATTATTTATTTTAACCTTACTTTAATTTTGCTAACTATCCATATATAAACATAGCCTAAATACACATTACCACTCCAGACCAGTCATACAAAAAAAGATTTCCCACACAAAATAAAAAAAAAGTTTGCTTTCTGACATGTTTCTGGAATACTGGATACCAGGCACAGAGCTGTAGCTATCAACAACTGTAACACCATGGCAACAAATGACCAAGTCGCTTACACAAAGAAACCCTTTTAGTGGACCCTGTCTTTATTTTGTTAACAAAGTACACATTTTAAGTACTTTTAAAGGTGTTTTACACACCTAGCAATCTGCAACCTGTAACTCCATTTTCCCCAGATGTTTACATGAGCCCAGACACAGCACTGAAAATCACATGCATAAGAGATGATTTTTTTAAAGTCCTACAGGGGTTTGGGGCAAAATCATGAAACAAACTCTGCAGTCCTTGCTGTTTCCTGACCCCCCCCCCCATTGTCAATGCAACTAAGCCCAAAACGACAAGTTTATTGTTTTTTTTTTACACAACTATCATTGTGCAGCCTGCTCTTCCTTTCCCCCAATCTTCACCAGACCCAAACTACAGTAGTAAAGTACTCCTGCCTACCAGACAACTTTACAACGATCTGGCAATGATTTAGGGATAAACTTGACTCCTGCTCGATACTGCCTGCTGTTTACTACTGGCCACAGTGCATTTCAGAAGGTCTGCTAAAAAAACAGTAAAATAAGGTGTTTAAAAACATCTACCTTTCTTGGAACTGCATTTCTGGTTTTCCAAGGTTTGCCACAGCCCAAACACAGCTCCAAAATCACCTCGCATAACGAAGGATTTCCCCAGGTCCAGACTTTGAGTTTGACATAAATTTGAAGCCCCTTAGTCAGTCATCAATGTTTTTTAATGGCCACAGTACTTTAAATGTGGAATTGGGCATCTAAAATGTGAAAAAAAGGACTTTGCAGGCAGCTATAGTCGCGGGCGCGCACTTCTGGTTTTTGGATGCTGGGCACTTTAAAATCATGACAATTTTTTTTTCAATGGGAACACCCCATTACTGCAGTCCTGGGACATGAGGCAGCTTCTCCCCTATAGGTAGACACCAGCCAACATGAAGATAGGTGATTGGCTGGTCGGGAGAAGCTTTAAAAAAATGGATGTCATTTGACGTCCATAGGAATGAATGGTGATGTCTGGTGGCCACCAAACAGTGATAAGGGAGTGAGTGCTGCAAAAAAACCAGACATTGAATGGTGCTAATGGAGAAAGTGAGTTAACTGCCATCAAACTGGCTTTAAGAATTAATCTTTCATCTGTGCACTAACCCTTTAATATCAAACATTTCAGGAATGGTAAATTTGGAATCCTGCCAGTGTGGGGGAAAAAAGCCTATTTGACGGAGAATGGAAAAGGCTTCAGACCAGCAAAATAAAATTAATTTGCAATCCCATAAAGAATGCATTATGTCTGCATTGGATTCTCCACAATGCTAGCAAGAGTTATCTTGGAAAACCTTAATTTTGAATAACCTATAAGGAGAGTAATAGGCCCTATTGAGTATTTTATATTGAACTGCCCTATCTCTGGTTAATTTATACTGGATGACTTCATTGCAGGCCAGATCCCATTGTTTGGCAGTACATGTATATTTTAAATCTTTATCACATTTTTTAATTGTTTCCTTATAAATGCTCATATAGAGCTTATGTAAATTGCTCGATAACCAAGAAAAAAGTTTAATTGATTTATTTCCCAATATTTTCAATAGGTTTTGTCCCATTCTCCTGTTGTTGGGTGCTCACTTCCATCGCTTATAGTTCTTGTTATATACACTACTTAACTGATAGTAGAACAGAAACTAATGGGGGGTCCAGATTATATTTTGTGCTGAAGGAGGTCCAGTCTATCATGATGCCACCCTCAGATAGATCTTTCCACTCGTTTATTCCCTTACTTTTCCACCTTTTGTTAAATAGAACAGTACCTTTTAATTTATAATTAGGATCATTCGATATTGGATTGTCAGGAGATAAATGAAGGTCCCACCTAGTTCTATTTGTGTATCTTATTACTGCATCAGCTAAGTGTCTCACTATGTAGCTTTGAGATCTCTTAAATTTCCTGGCCGTAAATAATATTAAGGATAGATCCACTTGTTCCAAAAAAGAAACTGAAAGCACACTGTTTATAAAAGTCATTGTTGTCTAATCTTGTTCTTTATCATATGCCCAATTTATCACCAGTTTCATTATGTAGGTTAAATAACTTTTCTCAAGGTCTGGACAGGCTAGACCACCTTAATCCACCAGAAGGCACAACTTGTTCCAAGATACTCTCGGGGACATGCTATTCAAGATAAAGTTCCTAAACAATTTAATTACTTTCTGAAACCATGTACCGGGAATGGGAGTCACCGCCACTTGTAGTCTATAAGATAGATATGGAATAGCCATTATCTTAATTATCTGGATTTTTCCTGTGAGGGATAGAGGTATTTTGCCCCAAAATTGTAACCTGTCCCTTAAGGAATCATGTAGATCCTAAAAATTCAGTCTAAATAATTATTTAGTATCATTGTGACTATAAATACCCAAATATCTCATACCATCTTTTTGAACCATGGCATTTAAATTCTGCTTTACTGACGTCACATCTGGTGTGTGAAAAGTAACCATCTTTGTCTTGGTCTTATTAACCTTATATCCAGCAACTCTAGAAAATTTCTGAATTACCAAAACCAATTCTTTCACACTTTGTTCTGGATTCTGTAATGCCAACAGGACGTCGTCTGCAAAGGTATTCAATTTTAATTCTTATAGACCAATTTTGACACCCTGAATATTGACATTAGCTCTGATTTCAGCAGGAAAAAGTTCTAATCTGACAACAAATAAAGTTAATTACAGGGGACACCCTTGACGGACTCCTATGTATAACTCAAAATATTCTGATAAAGTACCATTAACTTTTACTTGTGCCAGGGGTTTTGTATAAATTGCTTGGATAGTGCTTATAAATTCTGTTGGGAAACAAAAATATTTTAGCATGCTGAACAGATAAGACCACTCAAGCATGTCAAAAGCCTTGGTGGCATCCAGGGCCATCAAAACAGTTGGAATATCTGAATTCTGTGAATGTTCTATCATAAATTGTAATTTGAGCAAACCGAATTGAATAATTCTAGTGGGAATAAAGCCCATTTGATTTGGATGGATTAATTTGGGAAGGAGGAGCAGTAATCTATTATTAATCATTTTTGCCAGGACTTTATAGTCCATGTTCAAAATGGCAATAGGTCTGTAACTTTCAACCTTGTTACTTGTCTTGCCTTGTTTTAATGTAAGTCTGGGAACAAGACAGAGGTATAATCTTGTGCTTTTGAATCTGATTATAAAGTTCACAGAGAAGGGGGGCTATTTGATTTTTAAATTCTAGAAAAAATTCTAAGGTGTATCCATCAGCCCCTGGCACCTCAGATTTGGCCATCTGATAAAGGGTGTCCCTCATCTCTTTTTTTAGAAATGGATTGGATGAGAACATTGGCTTCAGTGTCATTGATTTTTGCCTCAATGAATTTCTTATGATAGGCCAGTTCTTCCTGTGATGAAAGACAGTCAGAGGTGTATAATGGGAATAAAACTTATAAAATTCTAATAATATCTCCTCTTGACTTGCCACTAGCTTACCATCTGATGTTTATATAAAGGTTATTTCCATTTTTTCTCCTCTAGAGCTTGTATTCATTTTGTTAAAGTTCTCCCTATAAGCTCACTGTTAGTCTTCCAATTCTTATTGGATCTGGCCCACTGCTTCTTCATGTTGTAATAATCAGTGGATACTATAAGATTCCTTAATTCCTGTAGTTCTTTAACTTTTGTGACATTACCTTTCTTCACATATTTTTTCAGGGCCTGTAGTCTATCTTCTAACTACTTCTGTCTGTCTATTCTTAATGTATTCCTCCAAGAGGCTTCTGATATTATTTCCCCTCTTAGCGTGGCCTTAAAGACATCCCACCATTTTATTATATTTCCCTCCATTACCTGATTATCAATTTTAAGCTGGTCTACAGTCCAAGAAATGTTCTCCAAAAAGACTTTGTTTCTAAGTAAGTTATTATTGAAATGCCAGAGTCCCTTCATTTTAGTCCCAGAACCCTTATCCAAATAAACATCACAGCTTACAGAGCTATGATCAGAGATCAGTCTGGTTTCTATAGTGGCTTTAACCCCCAAGGTCTCTACAGGTAGTTCTCAAGATATAAAAATATAATCAAGTCTGGAGTATGATCAATGTCTAGAGGAAAATAGGTGAAGTCTTTACTTTCCCCATGCAAATCTCTCCAAATGTCTACTAAGTTATTAGACAAAAGAAAATGTTGTAATAAGTTAGCCTTATATTTGTCCCTACTACAACCCTTGGATGTTTTATCAAGAGAGCTACTCAAGACACAGTTTAAATCCCCCCCAAGTATAAAGTGACCCCATTCCAAGTAAACATTAGTTTGTTTAATTTGGCCAGTAAATTAGCATATCCCATAAAAGGACTATATAGGGAACCGAATATTTTATTCCTTTGATTTTCTAAATTTATGTTCACCAAAACAATTCTCCCCTGCTTGTCTGATGCAGAACCAATCACTTACCCCTTAACATTTCTATCCAGTAGTAGGGCCATCTCCACTCTCCTATTAGTCGCACCAAGTGAATAAAAAAATGACCTGGATATTTCTTTTTTAGTTTCTCCATTTCCTTCCCATTTAAAAAGATTATTTGCAGCATCATAACATTTGCTTTACTTTTCTTACTTCTTGCCAGAATCCTGGTGTGCTTCACAAGTGAATTTATCCCATTGATATTCTAGGTACAGACTTTAACCAATACCATTGATATAAGTGAATTTGATCAACACCCCCACTGTCCCAATAGCATAACCATTACAATTCCATCTGTTGCTACTTAAGCCAACCCTCATTTTGATTTTTTGCCCCCCCCATGCCTAAGACCTACGTTTGGCATATCCCTCCCTTCAAAACTTGGTAACAAGGTCAGATACATGGCTAGTCACCCCCCCATGTTCCACTACACTACCCTTATAAATCTATATGCAACAGCATGCATTGTGAAATTTAGCCATTTTTAAAACCTGTAAAAATGGTTGGAAGCCTAAGTTTCAAGTCAGATAAAGCATCTAAAGGAGAATTATAAAGTAGAGTTTTGTTATTCAAAAACACCTTAAATCTAGCTGGAAAAATCACATAGGCCTCAATATTCTCCTTCCACAACCTCTGCTGAATGCCCCCATATTATTTTTCTCTGATTCCACAGTAATTTGGAGAAATTATTTCTAAAATAGATGGGCTGATCTTGAAAGAGAAATTTTTTTGACCCATAAAATGCTTTCATAATCATATCTTTTCCATCTGATGTTAACATTTTAACAATCACCAACCTGGATTTCTGATCATTTTTAACTATTCCTAACCAATGTGCCCTATCTATTATTGGGGTGTCCACCCCAACACCCCCAGTTTAGCAAAAATGTCCATCAAAATACCATTAAGTGATTTTCCTTTCTCCCACTCAGTAAGAACTACAAAAACCCGAATGTTCTTTTTCCTAGTTCGATTCTCTTGATCATCAATTTTCCACTTTAGAGACTTTTGCTGTACTTTGAATTCTTTCATTTCTTGTGTTAAATGGGAGACAGCATCCCCCAGGTCAGATTTCCTCTTCTCTACCTCAGCAATTAGTTTTATGCTCTGCTCCAGATTCATATCCAGTTTCTGAATACTATTCGATAGAACTTTAATTGAATCTGGCAGAGATTGCAGTTTTCCCAAAGAGAATTGTAAATCACCCACAGTTTTTAGTAATTGCAGGGCCCAGCCAGGTGGTAACTTCTGTGTGGACTGAGAAGTACTAGGACTCACATCATTTTGAGTCACATCCGAGTTGTTAAGTACACCCTCCACATTTTCTTCCTCTAAGAGATGAGAAGAATCTTCTACCACATCTGTGGATGTGTTATATTCCCCTCTAGAAGTAGTACTTCCAGTAGTATCCAAAGAATTTGTAGGTTTAACTACTGAAGGAGCAGTTTTCCCCTGGTTTCTTTTTTCTTTTCAGGGTCAACTTTTGGTGTCATTTTGGATAGCTTGGGACCAGCTGACTCACAACAGTTCTTAAATAGTAATTTCAGCTGCCTTAATTCTTTGCCCCTTGCCTCTGTACAGGCCTTTGAACTAGGCCGATCAGGTGTGGTGTCTAATTCTGGGGTAGACTGTCCCTTTTTGTACTTAGTGTTCTCTTTTGTGTCTTGAAACAGTTTTGAAAATCTCTTCCCCTTTAGTTTGTCATCATGATCAGAGTCCCACATGAGCAAATTTATTAAAAAAGGGGCTCCCTACTTAATTTTAATGGTGCTGAACATACAATGTAGTATTTGACCAAATTGTTCCACCAAACTTTCAAAAGGATCCCTGTCAGAGTAGGGGAAAAAATTTGTTTCCTTTTAATTACTCAAGTGAGAGCACCCCATCACAGTAGCAAGACTTGCAAGGGAAATTAAAGTAAAAAATGTAGAAAGCATGGTTACTTAACAGCTTGGCATCTTCTTGGTGTCTCCACCATCTGTTCAATTTTAGACCAGGATTGGGAAGCTTTATTTTATTTGAACATACTGCCCATTACTGCTTGTCTCCAGATGAATTCGAAGAATGTGCAAAAAACTTAGTAAATTACAGCTTTTGTAGCGCCACATATTAGCTTGAAAAAAGACCATCCAAAGGGACGAATTCTGGTACCAAAAATGGTGCCAGACTGCTACTGCTGCTCCCAGTTGCACAAAAATCGGTTCTTCCACTTGCTTATTGCATTCAACTCCTGGAGACAATGAGCAGTGTTTTTAGTTGCCATATGCTGGCAACAACACCAGCAAAACTTCCCAAGCTACTGCATCTCGACTGCTCATAGTTGCAGACAAAATTTTCTGTACAGCCAATCGAATTACTTGCACAGAGAAGGCTAAAAAATACAATGGGCCACCATCAGGAAAAGAGAACACCCGAGGACCTCATTCAATTTCGGCATTTAACTCCCACTAAACTGAGACGCCATACCAGTGGAGAGCGAGAGGAGTTGCAACTCCTTGTAGCTGCCTAACCCTGCATCTGGCACATTGCATAACCACATAATACCACCATATTTATGTATGTATATGAGTATGATGTATTACTGCATTATCTGTTCCAAATTTAATGATCTCTGTGACATTCTGTGCATGAAGAATATTGTTCTATATATGTACTGTCTTTTTAAAAATCTTAATAAAAAGAAAGTTACAAAAAATAGCCCTTGCTATTATTTATTACTGTTTGTTTGCTTAACCCTTTTCCTTAACATAGGACCTTGCTCCCGATCCCCCAATAAAGCCCTTCTGTTATTTGCTTGAAATTCTTGACTCACGAGCATATTTATGTGTACTCATATTATCTGTAATTTGTTTGTTATTTTTTGACAACTGTTGATTTCATCATGTTGGAAGTGGGTGGGCTGCAATATCGGGGATCATAGTGATTTGGTATTGTTTCCCAAGGGAAGTACTAGCTACCCAGCTCATTTCATTTTCCCTGGGTGGATACACTGCACAAATAACATCTGAATTTTAACTCAACATCTTTGGGTAATGAATCCCAACAGGAGTTACTAACCCAGCCCCCCTCAACCTTATTTGAGCCCATAAGGCAGGGGAAATGTACTGTCATCTGCTGGGACCCGGTACAATATGGAGCTGGGCCTAGTCTTCAGATCTTTTACTTTTAATCAAGCGTTCAATGGGCCCTTTCTCTATGTAGCTCCCTGTGTTCAACAAACTCAGCTGTTCTGACTACTAAAGCATCTGAAAGCCTGTAGAGCCTTTAATGTGAGCATTGTGAGTGGCTTTCTAGGTTCTCACACTTGCTTAGCAGGTATGCAGTAATCTGTTTCCTCATGTGCTCCAAAATGTTATCGACACTTCCATTTTGGTTGTCTCTTTGTCCAATGTAGACTGATCATCTGTGAGCCTTATTTCACATTTGGACATGGACTACTTTTACTTTTGGGATTGTCAGTGGTTTTCTGTTCTAAAGGTTTTTTTTTTTTAGTAGCACCTCAGATTTTGTTATCCTGCTAAGTCAGTTCTGCATTCATATCTTCACCAAGGCCTCTGATGGTGGTGGGTGATGCACTCCTGTGGCTGTATCTGGTATTAATGATGTTCTCCCCTCAACAATCAAAAAGCAGTGAGACATGCCAGGGTGTGAGTCTTTGTTTGTTTGGTTGTTTTTTTTTAATAACCACACACCCAGGTGCACTGTAAGGGATGAGACATTTATGCCAAGTGTCTTCAGCAGCAGTTATCTCATATAAAACACACACTAATGTATCTGCACTTATAAAATGGGTAAGATAAACACTTTAAAAACCAAAAAAAATCACTTTTCTTTTTTTTGTTGTTGTTGTTGAAAATAACCAGTAGAAAGTAGTCCTTTCTCATTTGTCAGTCATTTGTCTTTCCACACATTACACAGATGGACTGTTTGTCATGGAAAACAAGCATTCAAAATTCTGCAGCATTCCACTGCCATAATGTTTACCTTCACATACAAACAGGTACACAACAGGAGGCCTCATTTGGAGCCAAGGCTTCAGTTGTATCTTTAGCGAATAAGCAGAACAGATTTCTGGGTAAGCAGGCAAGGACAGGATGGGGATTTTTCATAGTCAGCAAAGGTACACCAGAAGTCAACATTCTGAGTAGTGTTTCATGTATTTTAATGTGTATACAGAGTAGATTATGAGGGGAAAATGTAATTTATTTTATTTTATTTAAGGGAACTTTACTTTTTAGAGACCGGTTGAAGTTTTTTAGTGAGTAAAGATGGTGGCTGTGTTTGTGATAGCAATCAGGAACAATTGGAAGATCGTTCTGGGAGACAGTGTGCTGTGTACTGGTTGCTGAAAGAAGTCCAAAACTACTGGTTGTTGTTCCAGAAACACATGGCTTCAGAATCTTTTCAGCCGGTAAGGATGCAAGACATTCCAGACCCATTTTGTAGTTTGGTTTCATCCTCTTATCCAGGCGACATTGTCTGAGTTATTGCTGACTTTTAGAAGTGTTTGAGGATTTACAGGGCGCTCATGAGAGGAGTGCTATTCTCAGCCTGCCATTCATTCAGTGACATCAGCAGAAGCTCAGGAATAAACAGTTGCAATTCTTAACCTCCATTATAGAGATATTGTGTTCCTAGCTGCATGCTCCACTGTACTGCATATACTGCACTTCATCTACAACAAGCTTTGCAGATTTAATAATATTATTTATTGCACAATGGTACGATTTATTGTACAGTTCATTCACACAGGATAGCCCAGCCGAGAAGCAGCATCTCATTTCCAGTCATGGTCCTGCTTTTACAGTACTTGTAAGGGTCCCTCCACTGTGGGTTTGCCACTCAACTCACCACAGATGTTTCAGTGGTTATCCCTGCCTTGCAGATGCAACAAGGCTGAGGGACTTAGATCCTTTTACATCCTTGTCAGGGGTTGGGGTTGGGTTGAAAGTGTAGTTGGAAAACAGTGTAGTGCCTCCTGCCAGAGAAAGGTTAAAGTGGTTCTGGAGAAGGCAAGGTATTGTCCCTTTGTATGCAATGCCTACCTACCTCTCCATGGGTTCACCCCACTGGAGACCCAACACACTGCTATAACTGTCCCTACACAGTAAGCACTTATACACTAAATCAAAAAGCACTCAGACAAGTGATTCAGACAGAAGAACAAGGGTGTTCATTTAGGCTCAGACATCAGGCTCTAAATGAGAGAAAGGAGGTTAGCAGCAGTGAGGTAGTACAGTATAATGTCCTGTGGCTGGTCAGTGCCCTTCAAGGTCCAGTCCACTTTTAGTCTGGGCTGTCCTTCCATGCTCCCCAGGGTGTAGCCAAAATAATGATTAGACTGTGCAGGCAGGGCCCTCAGACCCATGCCTGGTCACACAACAAGACACCATACAGTGGCTTAGCTTCAGCCCTCCTGTATTAGGGCACTACCCTCTACTCATCAGTACCAGTGTTATAACCCTGAGAGCTACCTAGGGAGCTCCCAGTGCTTCAGAGGGTACCCAGCCGTGGAAACAGTGTAAGCTTGTTGATGTTGCACATTGTTGATTGGTGATGGTATACTGAAATAATAGCAATGCTTTGTGAAATCAAACCTCATACCAGATGCTTTTCTATACCTCCAGCTTAGGTCTCTGTTACTCCTGGAAGGAGGGCTAAGTCCAGTAAATACTTTTCAAACTATTTTACAAATTGCAAGTTGCAGGGGCTAGCACTGAGTTTACTCACAGTTGCTGAACCGAGGTCTCCTTTATGGTGCAGGTGGGTAATGGCACTGTTTGCAGTAATCCCTCTCTGGCTAGTGTCTGACTGCTCTCTGGCTCTCCTTTCTGACTCTCATTCCCATCTGTAATGGCACTGCGTCACAAGGCTTGGCTGTTCCTCCAATGCAGGTCAGGCCTCTCTTGACACTAACAAACAACAGTTCACAGGGCAGCTTCCCCTGCTTCAGTCTCTATGAATCTGCCCCACCCCACACATCCTGGCATCCAGTCACACAGGGGTGATTATAACCAGAACCTGGCAGTAGTGCTGATTATTTGGATAATTTATAGTCTCTGGCTGCAGTACAGAAAAAGTCTCCTTAAGGCTGTAGCTTTTGGCTTTGGGCTCATACTGTCAACAGGAATCCTGCTTCACACTTTACTTTTCATCCCAGGCAGATGTGCAGCCTGTCACTGCAGCACAGGCTGTCAGCAGTACTCAGCTCCCTGTTTAGCAGACATACATTAACTGAATGGGGTTCAGTACACCCCGCTGTCACTGAGGAATCAGTAGCTCTGACTAGTCAGCTGAGCTGTCATTTGGGGCAAGCCAAGCAGTACTGAAGGTCTGTCACCCGACAGGTGATTAACAGCTGCAAAGGTACCTGAATTCATAGAAACATAGAAACATAGATTTTGACGGCAGATAAGGACCACTTGGCCCACCCAGTCTGCCCATTTCCCTACCTACTGGATAAGCTGCAGATTCTAGTTAACCAACAGCCTACTTCCTGCCACCCCCCACTACAATTGCCTTGTGTCTGTCCCATGCATGTTCGAATTCCCCCACTGTTTTAGCCCCAACAACCTCCCCAGGAAGGCAGTTCCACGTGCTTCATCACAAGTTCAGGAGCCCTTATGGCTTTATCCTCTGGCAGATTCACCGGACTGGTTGGCCAGTCACCCTCTGACCCCGTTGCCATTGCAGAGGAGGTTAGAGGTGCCAAAAATGGCTGCTGTTTTGTAGTCCAAAGGCAGTTTTCCACAAAAGTCTTTTTTTACAAAAACTTTGCAGTTTAAAGAGGGAATCCTGTCAAAATTTCTAACATTAATAAATTCAGAATTTTCTAGCGTTGATAAATTCAGAATTTAGATCAGCATATCCCCAATCAGCCTCATGTCAAAAATGAGTTGTAGTAAACATTTGAAAAAGGAAAGCTGACACTGAGTGGGTACAGGGCATGCATTTGCATAATGCATAGATGAAAGGATGGGGGGGTTGGAATGCAATGGCAAACATGGCTTTAGAATGCCACAGTTGGGTGCAATTTTTAGAATACTGCAGGAGATTTCAGAATACTATTGGGCTGAGTCGGCCTGGTGGTGAAGAGGGTTGAGGAGCTCTGCACCTTCCCTTTTCCCATGCCAGTGAGTAACTGGGGGGCTGGCCGGGTATAGGGAGAGGACTGAGCATCCAGAAGACAGCTCTCCTCTTCCAGGATGGAGTGGTTTGCCATCTTGGCCCTTGGCTGCCCCCACATGGAGGCCTGGGGGTAGTACCAGCAGCCCAAGTGACACAACGGGAGGGGCTGCAGTTCCATCGGTTTGTGTGCCTCCAAGTCCACACCTACATTCCACCATGGTAAGGGGGCAAAGGGAGAAAAGAGGAAAAGAGTTAGTGTGGGCTAAATGAAGTCCTGCTTGCCTACCTCTGCCCTGCACTTTCGGCTGGTCACCTGCACTACCTGGATGTATGTCATTAGGTGAGGGGAGGACAGCCTTCCTCTTCCCAGCACTGCCACGGGGGAAATCCGTGGGGGGTTTCAGGCATGCTGGTCCGATGATTTGGGGGGCCGGGTGAGAGGAGATGGGGACAGGGCTGACAGCCTGCCCACACTGATCATGGCAGAAAAACTTCTATGGCAAAAAAAGAATACCGTCAGGTTGCAACGTGGAATGCAGCAATAACACAATTTCAGAAAGTAGCAGGGACTCACAATTTTGGAATGTGGCAAGGGTGCTAAAATTCAGAATGTAGTGGTGTCATAAATGTTTAGAATGTTGCAGAGGTATGTATTTTCAAATCCGGGAGACACATAGTTGTGGAATGCGGCAGCTCTATACAATTGCATAATGTGTCATGGATGCAAAGTTTCGGCATTAGGTTGTAATGCTAAATTTCAGGATGTGATGGGGATGCTTGATTTTAGATTATTTCAGTTTAATTTATTTGTTTGATCCATAAATATAATATAAGTACTATCATTGATAGATAGAGAGTGTGTTCTGGTAGTGGCACAAGGCACATTCTCAGAGAGTACTGTTGACAGCTGTTAAAATCTATTTCCCAGCGACATTGTGTGAATGAGAGTGAGGCATATAATTATATAAGTACTGGCATATAAAAGAATTAAGGTACAGATGCTGTTATTTTAAGTGCACTTAGTTAGGTATCATTTACCAAAGTGTGTCAAATAGGGTACACGAGGCAACTTGTGACTGTAAAGTGTTTTCTCCTTTCTATATACTGCTTACCAATTTTGATGAGTGGTCTTATATTTTTTATATTGTACTAGATAATTATTATAATCAGCACCAGATAAGTGCTGCTCTATGGGTAATTAAAGTGTTATAACTAATTGAGAAAAATCAGAAACCTACCGTCGAACCGGCTGACTGATACTGGAAGTGGAGGTCCCCCCACCGTCATCTTGTGGTTACTAGGGGTGCTAATTGTGCAGTATGCAAATCTCCCAACACAATATAGTAGTCTCACCTGGTCATCTAAGATTCTTTCATCTATCCACTCCTCAGCTCCATCTGCCACATGCTATTCTACTAAATTCAAATCGCAAATAACTAAACCTACTATACCCGAACCGCTATGCCTAAGGGCAAGCAGCATTCTATGGGCAACCTATGGAAGGCTCAGGGCAAATAACTGTACGAAACCAAGTATCTCAAAAAGCAGTCTATGAAGCAGGACATGTCTTACAGGTACAAGAAACAAGTTTGCATGCAAGTAGATAATTCTACTCCTGTTAAGCTACTCGAGTAATGTTGCGGTAAACCCTGGACCAGACGGCACCCATACGTCTCTGACAGAACTCTCATCCATCAAAGGCCTTAAACTTCTCCTGATGAGCATCCGTAGTCTCTTAAACAAAATAGACAATGTTAAAGCCTGGATAGCACACACAGGACCCAATATACTCATGATTACAGAGACCTGGCTAAATGCCTTGGTGCCATCCAATGCAGTGACTATACCCTCCTACAACCTATTCCACCTAGACACAGTTGGTGGGGGGGGGGGTTGGCCTGATATATCAAGGACAAGTATACAGCAACCATCATCAGCGCACTAACAGTACCTAATGAATTTGAATGTATGGAGATAAAGTTTTCATTGTCAGAAAACAAAACTATATATTTAACAGGGTGCTACAGACCACCCAAAGGAAGCACACAGCTGCTGATACACTTATCCCAGCTAATCAACAGCCACCCAAATGAGACCTTGATATTGGGAGATCTGAATGTGGACTGGCTCTCCCCAAAATCTGATAGCTTAAAAACTCTCTGTGACAGTTCAGGACTTACTCGAGTCATAAAAGAACCCACCAGACCAAACCCAAAGAACCCAGCGAACGTGTCTGTCTTGAAACTAATAATTACAAATAGACCTCACAAAATAACTGTCTCAATTGAGTTCCATAATGATATCAGCTACCACAATGTTCTGGCATGTGTCAGAGGTTTCAAGTCCCCTACATGGCAGACCAAATACTTATACAAAAACACCTCAACAGATTTAATAGTTCAACATTTACAAACGACTTAGCCAGTATTAGGTGGCAGAGCTTTTATCTGGCACCAGTGCACCACTACAGAAAAGAAGGGTCAAAAAAGTTACCTCCCCATGGTTCAACAAAGAGCTTACAGATGCTCTAAAGGAGAGAGAGACAGGTGCTGGGCCAAGGCCAGACAAACAGAATTGGATCGGTTAATCTTTAGAAGAGAAAGAAATGCCTGTACAAAACTAATCAGGGACACAAAAGACAAATATTATTCCAACTCTTTAGAAAACAGCAAAAAGGATGCCTGTCAGTTTTGGAACCTAGTGAAATCACTCGAGGGTGTTACATCCTCCCCCACTCTCTCCCACTGAAAATTGTCATCCATGATAAAGAATTATCAGACAAACAACTCATAATAGAGGCAATGAACAGTCATTTTGCAGCAGCTGGATCAGCTTTTGACAACTCCACAGCTGCAAGCTACCAGGTACCATTCGCAACTAAAATCAGCCCACCCAATATCTTCAACTTGCAGCCTGTAACATTCAAACAAGTGGAGGAATTACTACTGCAGATAGATGTCAATAAAAGCACAGGAGCAGATGGTCTCGAACTGACCTTCCTAAAAACAGGCTACAGGGAGCTCATAGCACCTTTAATTCATCTCTTCAACCTGTCATTAAGCAGCAGTGATTTACCAATAAGCAGAAAAATGGCCCACACCACCCCTCTACACAAATTAGGTGACACTAGTCTATTAAACAATTACAGACCAATCTCAATCCTGCCAGTATTAGCCAAGATGATGGAAAAACTAGTAAACAACCAAATAAGGGAACACAAATACTTTACCACCCCTTCAATCTGGGTTCAGACCCAAACATAATACCACAACTGCACTAGTCAAGGTTACGAACAATTGGTTGTGGGCCGTAGATCATAAACAAGTGGTGGGTGCCATTTTCTTCAATCTCAGCAAGGCATTCGATACAGTCAACCACACTATACTGATAGACAGTCTGCAGGATATTGGTTTCTCAACATCAGCCTTGTTATGGGTATACAATTATTTGTCTGGATGCCTGTAGCAAGTAAAGTAAAGGGCCTCCAATCAACTAGCAATATCCAAACGAGTACCACAGGGTTCAGTACTAGGAACACTGTTCTTCACAATGTACTCTAATAATCTGAGTCATAATATAAAAAATGCAAAGCTACATTTCCACCCTGATGATATGGTACGATACACCTCAGGTCCCAATATGGTAGAAACACATACGGATTTATAGGAAGCTTTCAACGAATTGCAAAAGAACTTCTTCTGAGCCAGACTCCTACTTAATGCCAGCAAAACCAAGACAATGTGGTTTACCAGTGCTAGATAAAAACATGCCCCCCCACACACACACACATACACATCAGCGCACTGATTGATGAACATCTCGAAGTAGTCAAAATATAGATATCTAGGAGTATGGATCAACAGTAAATTATCCTTTTTGGAGCACATAGATGCAATCTGTAAAAAGCTGAGCATCAGATTGGGATTCTACTAAAGAAATCAGCATTGCTTCCACTGGACATCAGGTCATGCCTAGTGCAAGCTACATTTCTACCAATCATAGATTATGCGGACATCATTTATAACCATTGCACTACCGCTTGCCTGAATAAACTCAATGTACTGTACCATAGGGCATTGAGATTTGTCGCAAACTTGCTGCCGTTAGCACACCACTGTAACGTGTACATCGCAGTTAGCTGGACCTCACTGGCTAAAAGAAGGCTACACAATCTCTATGCATGGGCACATAAGGCACTAGTAAATGACCTGCCAGGATATATTTTATATCTATACAGAAAGACCACCTGATCTTATTCACTAAGGAAGAGCAATATCCTTCTGCTAGACATACCTTTATACTCGATGAACTATGGCGCATCTGCAATCAGCACCATAGTGTCAGCTGCCTGGAACAAGTTGCAGAGCACACTAACGCCTAACACCATGGTTGGGAGAATGTTTTTCAAATCACTCATCAATAGCAACTGTCTGAAGTTTGCACCTGTAATAAGATATACTAAGTCAGGAACAACTATGCCATAATGGCAGCAAACCAACAGCAGGGCACTATAGTATAATATTAAGGTACATAACTGACTATAGCATACAGTCACCTAGATTGCCTATTAAATTTGCACTACATGTCAATTACTATTTGCAGTCTATTGGTAATGCTGGTATCACGGATGGTGATCCTTATAGTATCTTGCAAATGTCTAATTAAGTTCTGACTTGACTTTTACTTTTGTGTATGTGATATTGTGCTATTTTTTTCCTACTCTGTATCTTGTACTCCTGTCTATTATACTGTGTCTATTTCAACTGTGTGTATTCAACTGTCCTAATCAGGACCTCCTTGTGAATGATCTTGCTCAATGGAGCTTTTTCCTGATAAAATAAATAAATTGAATTGGATTGAATAAATGATCATTACAAGGAAATATAAATCTATACATATTCCCCACAAAGGGGACATATTACATGATTAAAAATACTCAGAGATACTCAGACATACATTACAGATAGCAACAGTAGTGCAACAATGTTCTTGGGCTTTGTAAAATCTAACTAAATCTCTAAGATAAAATTTCACAGTTATTATAACTTTGTTTAACTACAGGAATCTATAACATCTCTTTCTTATTTTCACGATCTCTAAAAAGAAGTTAGCTGCTCTATTTATGAACTAATCATCCTCCCTTGTAAGTAAAATATCAAGAGTAGCTTTACTATCAGACTCTGTAAGAGTTTCCCTAAAGGGATCAGACAGATCTGTTTTGTTTTGTATTGTCATAAGCACAAGCACACCATCTGTAAAGTATCCCCCCCTCGCCCCCCCCAACAGGGCACACTGATAATTAGTGCTTTCTCGTGGGTTCTCTTTTCTGTATCTTGCTAGCCACATTTTACTTTCAAATAGCTCAAAACAATGTGCTTTCCTTAAGTAGGGTTCCTCTAAGAGATCTAGATAGTACTTATATCCATAGTAGCAGCTGTTCAAAGTCAACCACAGCAAGAATCTAGAGTTTTGATTTCTCATTGCCCAAAATGTTATTGGGACATATTTTCAAAGGGCCTTTAGATCCACCCAAGCTGCATCAAACAACCAGCTTAAATAAGATCTAGGTAAGCCAAAAACTGTGCACCATATTTGGCAATAAAAGTGTTCATTGTGACAAAGTCCCCCAATTTGACACAAGAGGTCTACTGCTTCAATAAAATGGCGTAAGGGATGAGAATGATGCAAGTTGCATCAAAATAAGTGGTGCAAGTTGAGTCAAAAATGGTTCAAATTGAGTCAAACACATGACTCAAGAAATGAAAATGATGCAAACTGAGTAAAAAATGGTGCAAGCTGAGTCAAAAAAACTGGTGCAAGTTGAGTAAAAAAAATGACGCAAAAGACAAAAATGAGGCAAGCTAAGTAAAACAAAACAGCAGATGAAATGGCCAAAACTAATCCCCCAAAATGTTCTAAACTAGTCCTGCAGGAGAATACTGACCCTTAATAATAGCATAGCCAGGTCTGACCACCTGCTTTGGGTCTTTTTATGTGCTCTAGTGTTCCTTAGACCAGCTCCGACTAGGCTAACAGTGACGTGCATCTTAGGCACAAGGACAGGACTTGCATTCTTTGAAAATCCCAAATAAGGGGATGGTGCATCATTTCAGTGATGCAGGCATCCCTTCCGACATGGCACAGGCATTTTTTTGCAGCAAGTATGTGGCAAGCCACTCTGGCGCATGCAGACCTGTTTTTGACGCAAGTACCATTTGAAAATCAGAACTGGTGCAAGGTTTGATGTATCCTGCTCCTTGCATCAGTTGTTTTTGATGCAAGCACTCTGCATCTTTCTCTGGCCTTTGAAAATCTCGCCCATTAAGTCTTTGTTTGATGTACTTCTTGTATTTAAGACTTATAGTAATTCCCTTTTTCACATATCACTGGAGAACATATTTATTTATTTATTGAATTTTGGTAACCGGGTAGGCCCACTGAAACAAGACAGTCCCTTTTTCAGTGGCAACCCGATAAGTGCAGTACATTGATAGTGCAATAGTTGTCACAAGAAACCATACAGGTATGACAATTGCAATAACAAGACCAACTAATATACTTAACAGGAACATGTCACAATACAACACAATTATGTCATACAAACATTCACAACTAGCATAGAAAAATGTACAGAGAACATAATTACTACAGTTAAGAACCACTAATGTAGATAACAGTATCAGAGTATGCTATGGCAGATAGTAACATAATCATCAATCCCTATTTACAGATAACATCGTACATTTTACATACAAGTTATACTAATCTAATTTGTTCATTACTTCTTTCAGCTATTTAAACTGAGTACATCCTCCAGTATTTTTTTCTCCATCAGGCACTTGTATAGTATTCTTGTAATTTGTATCCAGTAACCTAATTTCCTCGTATCAATCACTGCTTCAATATCAGAAAGTTTCAATTCAGCTCTACTATAAGCTGCAGGCATCACCCTACTGACTCCCAGGGATGATTTAAATAATTGAATTAAGGGCCTAACCATTTTTTCTATCTTTAGGCAAGGCAAGGCACATTTATTTATATGGTGCCCAATCCGGAGGCTCTGGGTGCCTTACATAAAAGAGAAAATATATAGGGTTAGTGCAATAAAATAAGGTACAAACAAATACCACATATAACACATAATACAACATTAAAACAATAAATATACTGTAGTCCTAAAAATATATTTATCTTAAAATTATACTAGCTCTGATTAGTCTGACTATTCTGGGAAGACCAAGCAAAATAAGTGAGTCTTTAGAACCCTCTTAAATGCCTCCACCATCAGGGCCTCTCTTACAGAGATGGGAAACGAATTCCAAAGGGCTGGTCCAGCAACTTCAAAAGCTTGGTCACCGGAAGTATTTAACCTGGCCCTTGGAACCACAAACAGGCCCCTGGTAAAGGAGCTGAGGGAGTGGACTGAGGTGTCAGGTGTCAGGAGATCAGCCAGGTAGCCTGGGCCCAGTACATATAGGGCCTTGTAGGTGAGTAAGCCCACCTTAAATATGATCCTCCACCTAACAGGCAGCCAGTGTGGGGATCGCAGGACTGGGGTCACATGACTAGACCTGGACAGTCCTGTCAGTAACCTGGCCTCTGCATTCTGCACTAGCTGCAGCTGGTGGAGGGTCCCTCCACTGACCCTGAAGTATACAGCATTACAGTAATCAAGTCTGGACATAACAAAGGCATGTACCAGTGATGGCAGGTGCCCAGGCAGAACCAGGGGTTTAATCCTGGTGCTATTCCTTAAGTGGTTAAAACCACTTTGGACCACAGATGACACCTAAGCTTCAAGTGTCAATCTGTTATCCAGGATAACGCCAAGATCTCTCACCCTAGTGGAATCCATCAATGGGGGGACCCCAGAACCAATCCTGTCACCACTCTGGAGGCACTCCCATCACGCCCATGACCCGACTCAGTCACTAGGACCTCTGTCTTCTCAGGGTTCAGTAGCAACCAATTGGAGGACATCCAGTCATTGATCTCAGTTAGGCAGTTATTAAGCATTTCCACAGCATCATGTGTTCCAGGGGCAAAGGACATATACAGTTGGGTATCATCTGCATAGTGAAAAAACCAAACTGTAACACATAATGAGCTCAACCAGGGGCAACATGTACACCATGAATAACATCGGCAACAAGATGGAACCTTGAGGCACTCCACACAGCAGGAGCTTCAGGGAGGAGGAGAAGTTCCCCATCACCACCCGTTGCTTCCTGCCAGAGAGATAGGACTCAAATCAGTTGATGACAGTACTGGTGAGTCCACAATATTCCCATGCATGATCTAGAAGCACAACATGATCCACAGTGTCAAATGCTGATGAGAGATCTAGGAGAAAAAAAATTGACCTGTCTCCTCTATCTCTTGCCCTGAGGAGGTCATTCTGCACCCCAAACAATGCCATTACAGTGCTATACCTAGCCCTGAAACCTGACTGGAATGGCTCATAGATGTCAAAGGTCATGAGGTGCTCCTTGAGCTGCTGCACTACTATTTTCTCAACAACCTTTCCTAAAAATGGAAAGTTGGAAATCAGATGGTAATTCACCAGGACATCAAAGTTGAGAAATGACTTCTTCAAGAGGGGTCTCACCTATACCTCTTTCAAGGCATCCAGAAAGACTCCCTCCGACAACAAAGACCGGATAATCCCCAACCAAACATCGGGCCAATGGTCTTGACACATCTCATCAAGAAACGGGTCGGGCCAGGTCCAGTTCACAGTAAATGTGCCTCAGCTTTGAGATCACCTCAATGACCTTGGCCACCTCCAGTGGTCTAAATGCCTTCCAGACAATAGGAGTGCCTCTACTCCTACCAGGCTGGTCACTGTGAGGTAGAACTTGCCTCACTGACGAGATCCCCGACTGGATAGAGGACACCCTGTCAGAGGGGAATTGAGCAAACTCATCGCATAATGCAGTTGAAAAAGCTTTCTTCAGCTGTAGATAGACTGGATGTAGAAGTCTGTCCACAGTCTGTTCTTCCCTGCGGCAATTTCCCTGGACAGGAACTCTGCTTTCTTACAGTTCATTGCCACTTGTTACTCATGATAAAGAACACGAAAACCAGTTTGTTCTCCTCTGAATGGGTCTTCTGCCAGCAACGGTCCAACTTCTGACCCTTGACCTTCATTACTCTGAGATCCCCATCAAACCAAGGGTATCGCAAGTGAGAAAATCTGGGTCATATATGTACTGGTGCGATGGCATTGAGTACCTCAGATGCCACTTTATTATAGACGGCCACCACCTCGCCCACACCAACTGCACATGCAGCATTTACACTGGATAAATCAGCTACTGCCAGCAGTCCCTCTGGGGACAATCCCCTTAAAGGGTGATAGCTGATCATCTCGACAAGGGAGGGACTATCTGGGGGGACCCCAAACAAGAACTTCACCGGGCAATGATCAAACCAAATGACCTGATGAGTCTTGAGGTTCGTAACCTCAAGCCCCAGTGAGAAAACCAAGATCAACATGTGGTTGCGGTGATGAGTCACAGAAGTAACTACTTGTGTCAGGCCTAGTGATGTGATCAACTGGAGGAGGTCCAGATCTGTTCCAAATCTTAGAACCATGTAGGGCCTGAGACAGATATTTTGCCCTAACTGCTTCTTTTAATGGTCTGATAGAGTTTCCACCATAAACAAAATTATATTTTCTAACACCATAAAAGCTGTTCTTTTAATTTTAAACAGAGTATTCTGTATGTACTTTGCCCACAACCCATTTGTGAAGTAGTAATGCCTAGATATGTGTAATTCAATACTAGTTCGAGTAGCTGATCATTCAATTTCCAGCACTTTTTGTGGTTATTGCAATCAAAACCAACCATCTGGCTTTTTATATAATTTATAGTAAGACACAGTAATATAAGTAGCTGACCTATATAGATATAAAAGAGGGTGGGGGCCAGGACACAGCCCTGCCTCACCCCTCCAATTACAGTAGTAGGGATGACACGGGAGCACTGCCCCTTGGTCCCAACCATTACATGAGCACAAGTACCTGTGTAACTGTTAATAAATACATTAATAAAGGAATAACCTATACCCTAGCCTAACATTAGTTTCCATAAGATACCCCTTAAGATAGACTCAAACGCTGCTGAAAAATAACAAAAACAGCATATAATTTCTGTTTTCTGATGTGCACATACTTTTCTGTCAGATTGCAGAGTAAATAGCATTTGCTCAGAGTAAAGTAACTAGGGCCCAGATATTCAAACTGCGCCATTCTGAGGCGCAAGCCCCTGCGCTGCTCAAAATAGTTGCACAGGGGTGTGGCCGGGGCGATATTCAAAGGAGTTGCGCTATTGAGCAACTCCTTTGAATATCACCTCCAGCCACAGCCACTGCGCATGGCGCAGTGGAACTTGCGCCACCGCAAGTTGCCAGAGTTGAGTATTAAACTTGCGGTGGCGCAAGTACCATTACACCATCGCAATTTCCGATATTCAAAAGGTGACATGACAAATGGGGCCATGAATTTATACAAGGTGTGGGGAGCCATTTTGCATCTATTTATGGCCCCATTTGCATGCCATTAGCATGTGAGTGCGCCGATCCAGGACTTACCTGGCCGCCCTGCCAGGCAGCAGCCGTCGGGGACCGATACCCTGCAGCCGATACTTAGCGAGCGATGTCGTGTACATTCCCCATACACAGCTCGAAGCCCGATCACGGGTATGTCTGAATACACTCCCCACCCCACATCTCCCAATGCCCGATCGCGGGCAGAAAGTATCATGAAACCCCCACACATCTCCGATGCCCGATCGCGGGGCAGAATTGAAACAACCCCCAGTGCCCGATCGCGGGCAGAATGTAAAAAGCCCCCCAACCCAAATATCTTCCTGGTGGTCCAGTGGACCGTAATGCCTGATCGTGGGCAGAATGTCAAGATTACAACCCCAAACATCTCCCTAGTGTCTAGTGTCCCCACACACCACCCACAAGCCCCTCCACCCCGCTCCCCCGGCGGCGGCGGGCGGCAGCATCCACCACCTGCCGCCCGCCACCCGCCCGACCGACTGTCGGTAGGGCTGCATGCCCATTGGTGCAGAGCTACAGCCAATGGGCGTGCAGCCATACCGTACATGACAGTCGAGATTTGGCGAATGATGTTCATTCACAAATCAGAACTGTCATCTTATGTATGTTGCTGCAGCCGTGGCTGTAATATCCATAATGCTGCTGAACGCAATCGGTCGGCGAGTAACAAGCGGCAAGCGGGTGGATACTCCGCCCGCCGGCTGCGGAGGCGGGGTGGAGGCGTGGAGTGGGTGGGGTGAGAGACACTAGAGCACCAGGGACTGTTTGGGGTGTAACATTCTGCCTTGACTCGAGCGTGTGATCCACTGGACCACCAGGAGTGACCGAGTTGAGGCTTTGATGCAGCGATCGGAACTGAAGGTGTTCATGTTCTGCACGATCGGGCTGTCGGAGGAGATGTGAAAGAGGACTCATCGACACTGCCCGATCGAGCGATGGAATGAGGGTTCATGATACTTTCTGCCCACGATCAGGCATTGGGAGATGTGTGGGGGTGGTTGTTTTTACATTCTGCCCGCGATCGGGCTGGTGGGCAGGCACAGGGACTGAGTTGGGGGCCAGCCATGTGTGGCAGCTGCTGTGTTGCACCCTGCAATACAGCAGCTCACCTGTGGGTGGCCCTCAACTTGATCCTTTTTTTGGCTCAAAGTTGTGCAGGCGCAGGTTAGTGGCGTGATGTACATCCCCTGCACAACCCGACTGAATATCGGGTTGCGCAGTTTATGCATGGTTCCTCCCCTCCTGTTGAGCATGCATTCATTTGCATTGCGCTTTGCTCAACCTGTTTTCAGTGGTGCAACTGCCTCCTGCGAATATCGCAGAATGGCGCAATGTAGGACTTGCACATGTTAACCCTCATAAGTGTATGCAGTAAGAACTCCTTTTGAATATCTGGGCCAAGGTCTATATCCTGACTGTAGTGCACATAAACCTCCTAAGCTATATCTATTTAAGTAACTAATCTTTCTAAGATAATTTTACAAAACATTTTCAAGCTTATGTCCAATAAACTTTTCGGGCTATAAATTTGTGGGTTTGTTTCATCTCCTTTATGAACTGGAGCTACTTCTGAGCCTTTCCAGGACTGCTGGGTAAAGTTTTCTTGTATGCACTTATTATATAAAATAATTACAATATTACTTCACAGGGTAATGTTGCCTACATACACCTCAGCTGGAATTTGATCAAGGCTGAAGCTTTATCCCCTTTTAATGAAGTGATTGCTAAATAAACTTGTTTTCTTGTTATAGGAGGGGAGAAAGGCTCCATAGTTGAACTTAGTCTTTCTGGGAGAGAATCTCTTGTAGCCTAGGTTGAAAAAAAATGTTAGTGTAATGTTGAACCTATTTTTCTTCAGTAATATTGACATCTATGTCAAATTTATAATTATTCATTCCTTTCACTTCCAGATTCTAAAAACCCTTTGGAATCGTTCTTATAGATTATGTTCAACACTTTCTTCTGCTGCCTACAGTAAAATTCTTTCTTCTTTTGTTGTTGAACTTTCTATAAGCTATCCTCTCTTGGTTTAAGTGCCTAAAATCATCCTTATTGTTGCACTCTTAGTGCATTTGATCAATTTTCTTAAATATGATTTTTGTTTCTGACATACAGCATCAAACCATTAGAGCTGTGTGGAATTTTCAAATTCTGAAAGAACGAAATTCAGTGGAATTTTGTTAAATTCCACTTAGTTTAGGTGGAATTTCACCACAGGTGGAATGGCGAAATTTCACCTATGTTTCTGTTTCTGTTTTGGAATATTGAAATTCCACGTATTTTTCACGGAATTTTTGTGGAAATCTTTTCAGCAGATTATGTTTCCTCAGATTACTATTATTTTCCTTGGAAAATTCACTCATTTAATTTTGCAGAATGTTCCATGGAAAACTGTTTTCGCAGAATTATTTTCCATGGACTGATCTTGTATTCCACCGGAAATTCCTGCCTTGAATTCTACTTTTGCTTTTGGTCAATGAAAACAAAATATATACATTATGATATTTTATGCCTGATGATGATCCACTTGAATGCCAGATGTGACCATTGTTTGTTAAAGTAAGTTTTCAAGCTGTTTCTTTTTCATCATTGAAGCTCATGGAATTGTGCAGAATACAATTCCGTGGAACAACAATAAGAGGAGTAATATTCTGAAGATACAATCAATTGGCACCACCTATCTTCCTCTGTCATGTGACAGCAGTCATTTAGTAATGTGACACCCTCAGCTCCACGCAGATTAGTACTGGTGTCTGATGGAGAAGGATCTACTCTGCTGAGTGCTCTGTGTTGTTATACAGATTACCTTTTGTCCAGATACTCCAAAACTTAGTTGTGGCCGATTAGTTTTACTATATATCTCTGTAGTAAATGTTCTGTTAGGGTGTATTGTATATGTGAGAAGTGTGTTTTAGATATATTTCCTTAAACTGTCTGAATTTTGGTTTGTGTTGGTGTGTGTGTGATCACTTGATCAGGACTCATGAGTCTCTGTGAACTCATTTAGCAAGTTGCTGTGGGAGGTGCATTTGCTGAGTGAGAGAGAGAGAGATTTGGAGTTTGAGGGAGACACATACATCAGCCTGTTCCAGGAAGCCAACACCTGGTTTGCCGACTACCTCATGGGTCACTCCCAAAAGGTCAAAATCGGCTCCACCCTCTTCTCACCCCTTCCTGTCCACTTGGGCATTCCCTAGAGATCCATCCTAGGGCCCCTTCTACAGTATTCAGCCTCTTTCTTAACACCCTTTCCAAGGCCTGTCCTGGAAACATCCTCCTCTATGCTGATGATGCCATCCTTTTTGCCTCCCACACTAACCCCACCATCCTGGAACACTCCCTGCAGGCTGCCTTCTCAGTAGCTGAATCTTGGTTCTCCAGGCATAAGCTAGTGCTGAACCAAAAAAAAAATGAAAGGTCATGCTCTTTGCACATCATCAGAATAAACTAAAGGACTCCCCCCTCCATGTCCATACCTCCCTCTCTCTCCCTCCCTCAGGAACAAGTCCACTCCTTCAAGTACCTTGGTGATATCTTTGATCCTTCCCTTTCCTTCCATGATCACGTCAACCTTTTCTGCACCTCCATCAACTCCCACATCGGCCTTCTGTACCATCAGCAAAGCTGTCTACCCACAGAGGCCCTTCAACTTGTCATCTCCTCTTCTGTCCTGTCTACCATTGACTATGGCATTTTAATCTATGGGGTCGCTGATAACACTGCCCTGCACTGTGTTAAGATAGCCCTTAACAAGGCCTGCCACCTGTCCCTGGACTGTTTCAGAACCACCCACACCTACACCATGTACAGCCATGCTAACTGGCTTGATTTCAAGGCCAGACTGTAATATCACATCTGCCTCCTAGCAAAAAAAGTGATTGCTGGCCTAACTGCCCCATGTCTCTCCTCTCTCCTGTCACCTAAGGCAATCACTAAGTCCACTCACAGCTCACTTAATCCATGGTTCCAAGTACCTCACCAAAATACCTCCTTAGGCCAACCCTCATTCCCCTACCATGCCCCCACCTAGTTCAACTCCCTCCCTCCCTCCATCACCCTCAAACCCAGGATGGGCCAGTTTAAATCTCTCCTCCGGGCACACCTCACTTTATCCCGCACCTGTACCTGTCCCTAGGCACAGCCCCCTGACAATGGACTAAGTTCTGCCTAATACACTGACACAGGCCTCCATCCAAGTCTACAAACTGAAATGCCTCTGTATAGTCAGTGTTATACACTGTATAGATAGCCAGTACTGTAATGCCTCTGTATAGACTTTTCTTATCAAGTAGAAGAACTTGTATGTACTCTAAATTCCCCTAGCCCACTGCTGGTCCTTCACCTGCACCAGCATACAGGAACTCTCCTAGAGCCTGCCCACAGGGCTACACCACCTTCTGCATACTCCCCCCTACTCCCATTGACTCTCTCGGTCAGGGTATTATTGTATGCAGCATCAGAAAAACTGGGAACTAGCCTCAGAACTCCCTATACTGCCACAGACAAATCACGTAATCGAAAGAAGACTCAGCCACCCACACTTCTCCTAGAACTCTGCAGGAAACTCTTGTTCCTGCTTTTACTATGCTCAGGAAATGTTGAGCTTAATCCAGGCCCTCTGGCACCCATGGAATCCCAGCAGAGCTACAAAGCCTCAAGAGCTTATTCTTGCATGTTAATGTATGTAGCCTATTAAAAAAAATCACTACTGTTCAGGCCTGGGTATGTCATACTGCTCCAGATGTTCTAGTGATTATGGAGTCCTGTCTCCGACCGGTGACTAGTAACAATGAAGTTAACATCCCCTCCTACTCTTTGTTCAGAGCCGACAGGCAAACCAGAGGTGGTGGGGTAGCTATTTACATCAAGGATAAATTCCCTGCCTCCATAATTGACTCAACCTCTGTCCCTAAAGAATTCGAAAGCTTGTCATTAAAGATTGAAATTGCCACCGGTGTCTCATTATGTATAATAGGATGCTACAGACCCCCATCAGCTAGACTACAGTTGTTAAAACATCTCAGAAACATCTTGGGGTTGGCATTTTCAGAGTGTATCATACTAGGGGACTTCAACTTAGACTGGCTCTCCAGTGCATCCATCCCACTTAAAATGTTCTGTGATTGCCTTGGGTTGTCACAGCTAATAAACGAATCTACTCGTCCTAACAAGCTCAACCCTAATAACAGTACTCTCTTGGATATCATTTTAGTTAACAACCCCATTTATTCTCCCATGCTGGCATCTTTTTCTCTGATATTAGCGACCATTGCTTTATCGCGTGTGTAAGATCCACTCTTAAATCCACAACTGCACCAAAATTCTCCTTTAAAAGGTGCATACTCAACTTTGATCTCCATGGGTATATATCAGACCTAAGAGACTCCATGCGATGGCAGGACTTCTATCTAGCTAAGTCCCTGACTACGGCTTATGATATTTTCTCAGAAATTGTGCTAGGGGCTCTCAACAAGTATGCTCACATAGTAAAAGTTTGTGCCAGAAACAACTCCTGTCGGTGTTTACAGAAGATCTGAAAGATGCTCTGGAGAGTAAGGATGTACCCTGGAGAACTGCTAGAAAAACTAATTTAATAAATGACTGGAATTCTTTCCGGAGAGCGAGGAACCTCTGCAACAAAATGGTCAAAAGAGCCAAAGCTAATTTCTACCGCTCTCAGCTGGAGAGCTCCTCAAGAAATGCCTCCAAATTCTGGAGGACTATCAAAGACATTGAAGGTCACACCACTGTAAATTCCCTACCTACTAAATTATTGATCGACAATACTCTCGTCTCCGACAGACCGTCTATCCTCGATGCTCTCAATAATCATTTTGCCACTGCAGGGCTAGCCTTTGACTCCTCTCCCATGAATATCCTCCGCCAACTACTTAGATTGGATCCACAAGAAAAACCCATCCCCAGACCATCCTTCTCTCTGCAGCCTACCTCCCTAAAAGAAGTTGAAGATCTTCTCCTTTAGCTGGACACTAGGAAAAGTGCTGGGGCCGACCTCATTGACCCGTACTTCTTAAAGGTCGGCTACCATGTCCTCGCAGTCCCAATTACTCATCTTTTCAACTTATCCTTGTCCCAGGGTGACCTACCACCCATTTGGAAAATGCACTTGTGGTCCCTTTGTTTAAGTCAGGAGATCCTTGTGACCTCAATGACTACAGGCCAATCTCCCTACTTCCAATCCTGTCAAAGATGCTGGAGAAAATAGTGAACTCCCAGCTTCGGAAGTACCTGGAATCAGAAAAATTGCTCAACTCATTACAATCTGGTTTTAGAGCACAGCACAGTACAATCTCTGCTCTAGCCAAGGTGACAAACAACTGGCGGCTTGAATTAGACAAAACAAACTCTGCGCAGTTTTCTTGGACCTAAGCAAGGCGTTCGATACCGTTGATCACAGACTGCTTCTGTCGTCCCTCCGGAACATTGGTTTGGATTCCCTATTCCTTAAATGGTTCTCCAACTACCTCTCAGGATGACTTCAACAAGTAAAGGCAGAAGGGGAAGTTTCTCCACCAAAACTCCTCTTGAGGGGTGTACCGCAAGGTTCCATTCTTGGTCCCTTGCTCGTCAACATTTATATTAACAATGTAGATGCCCCCATCAAAGAAGCACAAATACACCTATTAGTGGATGATATGGTACTCTATGCTGGTAGCCCCGCACCTGAAGTGGGCTGTAAAACCCTTCAAAATCAATTTAATCTGCCGCAACATCATCTTATAAACCAGAAACTGCTCTTAAATGCAAAAAAAAAAAACAAAGCAATGTTCCTCTTGCCCCTTCAAAATGTAATAAATCCTGCAATTGCTGGGACACTCCCGCAGATCACTACCATTCTAGGTGAGCGGTTGGACTACGTACCAAAGTTCAAGTACCTGAGGGTCTGTTTAGACCATAGACTTACTTTCACAGATCACTTAGAAGAACTGACAAAGAAATTTAGACAAAGACTTGGTCTGTTCTTTAGGATTAATAATCTCCTCACAAGAGACGCTAAACTGAAACTGGTTCAAACTACCTTTCTTTCCCTATTGGATTATGTAGACTTTCTATGTAGTCAGGGACTTGCAGGTACCCTAACCAAACTCGACACGCTTTATCACAGAGCCATAAGATTTATCACAGGTCTTCATACTCAACCACCACTGTGCATTGTACGGCAGTGGGATGGTCATCCCTTGCTTACAGATGGCAAAAAAATGCTGTGGTTTGGACATACAAAGCTATCTCAAATAAACTGCCTAAGTATATCTCTGTCTGTTTACCTTTGTGCACTCTGGGGAAGTATGCCCTGAGAAGCACCTCATATATCTACCTTTATGTTTACAAAGCAAAATCTTGCATTGGCAGAGCAGCCATCAGCTTTATGCTCCCTCAACTGTGGAACAAGCTGCAAAAAACTTTGAAATTAACTCACCCCATCAGCCTAGCAGCTTTTAAATCTCTATATCTACATCATAATAAGGAGTCCTGTGCTTGTCTACCCTAAATAGTGACTCCTATAAGTCCAAGCATACTCCAATTACTACTGATAAAAGACTGATCACATCTATAATCTACTCTTCCCTCTTCCCTTTTTCTACCCCCATATCTGTCCCTTCCAAATTCCTTTGACCCTGGCTCCAGCTCTAAATTCTCCATAGGTCCATACCATATCAATATATATCTTTTTATATTAAGTTTTATTTGTGTTCAGTGCACCTGATATGTATATTTCTTTACTTTTATGAAAAATTGTGTCCTACCCAAAACTAGCTGTATCTTCTGTTCCAAATATATACCACTGTCAATGCTACCTGCTGATACTTTGTATATACTGTATTATTGTATCTCACTTTATTTGTATTATTACTATTTTCTTGTGCGTTGCATCCCATGTATATTGTCCCTTGTTCCTTGTTAAGAAACCCAGGTCCACCTCGAAAATGAGCTTGCTCAATGGTGATCGCCTGGTTAAATAAAGACTTTGATTGATTGATTGATAGTCAGTGTTCTATACTATATTGATAGCCGGTGTACCATACTTATGTTTCTGATTTCTGTATTATCTGCCTAAATAATTACCCAAACACTATGCATACTCAGCTGTGCTAGTCATTGTATCACCCTTTTGCTGTATAAATACTGTCTGTTGTTTCTTGTACTACCTTTGTATTGTCATTTGACATGGAGCCTTTGAAAAAGAGTCTTTGACTCAAAGGATTGTAATTCTGAATTGTTAATAAATAAATAAATAAATAAAATATAAAGTGAGGCAGCAGAGTGATTTACTTTTGTCAGAGAGATTCTCACAAACTGATCTCACAGAAATCCTTCTGTTGTATACAACTACCTAGTTCAATCAGTATATTATATTAGTCTTCAAGTAAGAGAGGGGAAGATTTAGGGAAGCAGTCAGTGTGAAGAGAAAGAAAATTTTTTTTGTCAGATTTACATAGAAACATAGAAGTTGACGGCAGATAAGGACTGCAAGGCCCATCCATACCCCTTAATCGGCCTCCCTCTAATCTCATGATGTGTGCTCTTGTCCTGCTATTTTTCTTATATTGAAACATGTTAGACTCTTTCACCCTGTTAATGCCCTTAAGATGTTTGGGTGTTTCGATCATATCATCTCTCTCCCCCTCCTTTGCTCCAGGGTATATATATTGAGCTCTGTTACTCTGTCCTCATATGTTTAACAGAGCTCAATATGTATACCCTAGAGCAAAGGGTCAGAACATCAGATTGTTCTGACCCAATTTCTGCTTTCTGGCATATATAGTACTGAAAAATTGTAGTTGTATTAACCGCTCTCATTCCGTAACTAAGAAAGATTTTATTTAGAAAATAAGGCAGAAAAGAATAATTTCTGTTTTCTGTCAGAGAGTAATAACTGACTGCAGCTATTTCTGTTGTTCGATATACTTTACTTCTATCCGTAGTATTCATAATCTCACCTAGTCCCCAAGTAAGAGGGACAGTTAGAGATAGGCAGAAGAGATAGTTTGGAAGAAAAATTTTTTTTGTCTGATAATAATCTGACAGAGTAAGAGATATTTCAGTTGTGTGCCCTCCCCCCCCATAAAATTTTAGAGTTGAAACAAAAACTGGTGCTATTATAAAACTAATTTTGCTTCTGTGTGTAAGGAAAGATGAAAAAGAGCATAATTTCCGAATGTGCTAGTGGGAGCAGTGGGAAGGGGATAAAGGCAAGGGAAGAGTTGTAGGTGGTGGGTGGCCTAAAAGTGCAGCAGTATCATCTGGCAAGCATGCTGCTTTGCAGCAGCCCTCTGTTGCATCCATGCTGGTCAGTTCATCCAGAAAGCATAATTGTGATGCCATTGTATCTGTGGGAAATTTATAAAGTGTTGGCGGTGTACATATGTTAGTGCACAAGCTTCCTAAATGGAGCAGCAGTCAGCTAGTGAGGTAGCAGCCATTATGGTAAGGTCACAACAATCTGATGTTATTGAGGAGTCTGAGAGCCAGGCAATATTTTGATTCAGATAGTTTTTCTGAAAATATTTTATATATGGAAAATTCTCAGCGTGAGCTTTTTGAAGCAAATGATGATGTTTTACTGAAGGCAGTTGCGGATGCAACAGATCCAGTCAGTGACCCCTAAGAACAGGATCAGAATGACTCAGATTTAGAATCAGAACCACATAATATAGACATTGGCAGCAGTGAATTTTTTTTGGATCTGGATGATCCAGTCCTGGACATGGACTGGATTCCACCAATTGGTGCCATTAAAACTGGAACTAATAAGAAACCAAATAGTAAGTGTGTGCTTGAGGTTGAGGAGAGGGATGGTTATGATGGTGATAATACAGGATTGGTGAAGTTATCTAGTTTCAAAGCTGCAAAACCAAAACCTTGTTTTGCAGCTGATAAGCCACATGGGGACAGTGCCACATTAGGTAGCAGTGCACTAAAGTTTGGTGTTGGTGACATAGGCAGAGTACCAGTTCGTACAAGTCATAATGTGGAAAGTACACCTTTTGTGCAGCCAAACAGACAGGCACATAGCCAAAGCAGCAGCAGCACATCTCTAGTATGGGATTTTTTCATTACAAATCCCAAAGATTTGAGCATTCTAATTCGCCAGGTATGTAAAGCTCGGGTTAGCCGTGGCAAACCTGGTGGAAGGCTTGGGACTACAGGGCAATGCAGCCACATGAAATCAAAACATCTAATTATGTGGCAGATGCATGAGCGTAAAGCAAATACGGGGTTCAGGTGACAGACGTCATTTGTGGGCCATGGGGGGATAGATGTTGATGAAACAGAGTATGATGACTCCATGCTTTTGATGAAGGAAAAACCTCAGTGGCACAAGCACTACTAGTAATGGGCCCTATGCACTAATGGGGCAGAGTGGCTACACATGCATATCTGGGGCACACAACCACTCCACAGCCATTGTGCCACCCACAAGCCCAACCACGGGCTTCACCCATGGGGCATGCAGCCAGCCCAAGAGGAGGGCACCATGGTTGGTGCATGCCAGGGAAAGTGCCCACACTCTACACCATTCACAGAGGTGCAGAGTGCTGGGTAACACCCAGCCATAAGGGATACATGCCCTCCAGGATGCCGCTGCCAGCAGTGGCATGGACGTGGGGGCACTGCAGACCCTCCCTACGTGCCACCCAGCCCATGGATCAGCACAGAGGGCTGGGGTGGCAGACTGGGCACCCTCAAGCCAAAAGCTTGTGGCACACATCATGCCCTCCATCTTGTTTCTGTGCCCCATGGGTGCAAGGGATCCACTCACGGACCAAGTTCAGGCATCCCATTGGATACGCGCCTGGTCCACAGAACACTCCACCGTGCACCTGAGCACCAGGGGGAGGAGCCATGGACAGGTGGGCACCGGTTGTTCATGCCGGCATATGCGCACCTGTCTGCAGGTGCACAGCTACATGGGTGAGGTATACGCATTTCATGTGTACCCCCACCCGCATAGTGCATAGGGCCCAATATCAATAGCGGCAGCAGCATTACACATAAACAAGTAATGACCAACATCCCTATTAATAAAAAAAGTAGTAACCTGGCTACTGTTATTTCTGGTTATTTCAGAAAGGAGAAAACTATGACACCATGTGTAGGTAGTATCAGTACTACACTGCCTCAGTTAAGTTTAACACCAAGCACTACAGTTGCATACACCCCACTTGTTCAACTCACAATTTCAGAAGTACTTTAAAAAAAAACAACTAAATTCCACCGTAACCACTCAGTCCCCCGTGAACTTAATGCCTGTTTATCCCAAATGCTTGCAGTAGACATGTTGCCCTATTCATTTGTAGAAAACCCTGGTTTTCATCACCTCATGAGCAGAGCAGTTCCGAAGTGGAACATTCCATCCCGTACATATTTTTCCCACTAAGGCTGTCCCTGAACTTTTTACAGATCTAAAGAGTGTAGTCTCCCATGCTACAAGTCATTCTGCAGTAGACATTTTTCATCTAACAACAGATATGTGGAGTAGTAGGCCTGGTGCTTCCTCCTCATATATGTGTATAACATGCCACTAGGCTCATTTCCCTAACTCTTCTTTCTCCAGTTCTGGTAATTCTTGTTCTCCTTCTTGCAATGTAGCACTTGGTGGCGTATGTCAACATGCCACACTCAGTATGACATGTATGGATACTGTGCAACACACATCAGTGAACATACTGAGTGAGCTTCAGGCTCAAATAGATTACTGGTTGACATCACTTGGCATCAGTGCTGAGTTTATTGCCAGCAATAACAGCTGTAATGTGGTAAAGGCTACTGAGGATGGGTTCTATTGTCATGTTCCTTGTTTTGTACACTGTTTGAATTTGGTCATGCAAGATTATCTGAAGAGTAACAAGGACATTGACAATATGGTCACAGCTGCACGGCGCTTGTGTGGATATTTCAGTCATTCCACCAAAGCCCGTACCTAACTTAAAAAGCATCAGGTCAAAAATGGAATTCCACAGCATCGCCTAAAGCAGGAGGTGGCCACACAGTGAAATTTCACTATGTACATGTCTGAGCAATACAAGGCATTAACTGACTTCATCGTGCTGCACAAAGATCGTGAGATATCCTCCCTCTCCATCACTATGGCTCAGTGGCACCTAATGGACAGTGTAATTCAAATCCTGCAGCCATTTGAGCATGCTATCCAAGTGGTAAGTGTTGCAAATGCCTGTAACAGCCAGGCAATACCACTGATCATGTCCTACTACAGGCACTTAAAAACAAAGAAGCAGTCTGAATGCAATGGTGATAGCGCTGGCATTGAAGTAGCCGACCGTATGATACAACGTGCATCCACTGACCATCATTTGTGCAGCATGTTGGAGTTGAAAGTTTATAGTGTTGCCACATTATTGGATCCATGCTACAAGCATGGTATTCGAGCCCTACTTGAGCCTGGAGATGTTGAGACTACGACTGATGCTCTCACAGACCTGGTTAATAAAGAGATGACAGTCAGCAGGGCAGGCAATGACAGCAAGTAGAATTGGGCATTCTGTGTTATCAGCATCATCCATTTCTGCCACAGACAGTAGAGCATCAACATGCTTCAGCATCTCTGGTGTCAAGCCGTCTAAAGAAAGTGATACAAAATTAAATCCCTTGTGGTCAGTCCTTAGTCAGGTTGGTGTGTCAAGTGGAAGGGTACTGCAACCTGACAGAGAGAGCAAGATGTCAGTGGCCTCACTTGTGCAGGCATACATGGAGGACACAGAGGAGCTGGGTCCAGCTGATGAACCACTGCTGTACTGGCATGGTAAACTCACTGTGTGGCCTGCACTTGCCAAAGTTGCTATTAAGTACCTTTTTTGCCCATTGGCCGGCGTCAGCTCAGAGAGAGTGTTTAGTACTGCAGGTGCTATTGTAACGGACTGGAGGACATGTCTGTCGAGCAAAAATGTGGAAATGCTAACCTTTATTAACATGAATCGCGAGCATATCCCACCTGACTACAAAGTAAGTGCCACATTGACCTACCATGATGATGGACATGGAGAATCTTCCCAAAATTCTTCAAAGCTGTTGATGGAGGATGATGATGATAGCATCGTGATTGAAGGCCCCTCAGATGAGGATAATGCTCAGGGGCATTTCAATCACATTTAGTTTAAGCAAACAAGTCCTAGTGAACAACAGCAACCAACTCACATAATGAATAAGCCATCCTCTTCTCAACTTAGCAATTTCCATCACAAACATTACTGCACTATTCAGTCATATATTAATCCAAGTAGGCCATAGCAGTGCCTTAAATGAAATAAAGTCATTAAACCAATCCAATGTAATATTATTCAATATTCACTCTCAAAAGTTGCACTTCACTTACATACTTCTTGCACAGATTTTAAATAATAAGTACTATTCAGAGTTTCCTTTACTGGTGTTTCTTTGATGCTCGTGAAAAATACCTCTGCTATCCCTATCAGTTTCCCAGAAAAGTAAGAGTGACTGCTTGATATCTGTCAACACATAACATATATGATCCTTCTCAACTGGAGTACTGTGCATGTATGTGTCATTGTGCGTATTCCAGTGGAACTATAACAAATTGACAAATCAACCTTGTTTTCCATGTACTAAGTAGACAGCATTCTGGGGGGGGGGTTAGGGGGGAGGATTGTATTACTGTAATAATGCTGAGCTTGTACACACCATTTTTGCTCTGTCGTGAGTCTAGCCACCCCAGAACATATATGATATTTGACCAACTTCAGTGTCAAGGGGTACTATTAATTCCACACGGTTCAGTCCAGTAGAAAAATATTGCAATCCTAGTATGTACTTGCCCCTGGAAAACAGTGCCACTTCTTCAACCTGCAGACATACCACCATGCAAGCAGTTCTAGCCATGTTTTGTGATGGCATAAAATGAAGGCTGCATGTTTGCTGCATTGACTTGTATGGGCGTGATTTTTCTACATCTGTTATTAATATTTAGAGTTAGAATATAAACAAATCAAAGTGACCACTGGAGTAACAGTACCTGTTACTTGAGCACTCTCTTTGATTTTTCTGAATTGCAACTATAAGTAGTACTAGTCAAGGTAGCACACATGCAGTCTTCATTTTCTGCCATCACAAAATGGGGCCATGGGTGACTAATTGCATGTTAGTGTATCTGCATGTTGATGAAGCAGCACTCTTTTTACCATGGCAGATACACAGTATGATTACCATAACTTTCTACTAGGCTGAACTGTAATGAATTAATAATATCCCTTGACTCTGAATCAGGTCAAATGTCATATATGTTTTTTGGGGGGGTCATGACAGAGGGCACATGCTCTTTATTTCGTTTAAATGGTACACAATCATACAATTTCTTTACTTTGAGGACAGAAAGATGACTACAAGGTAAAAAACATACCTGGAGTGACACTAGTAGTGTCTTCGATTATTTATCACCTTCAGTATATTTAAAGGGACACTGTCAGGTTTCTGATCAAGTTTTCTACCCTATTACAGTAGTGTGCCTCTTGGCATACACTTGTCCAGCAATTACTCTATAATGCTGCTATAAATCTGAAAAAATCATAATTTGTAACTGTTTGTCTATTTTTCTGTAAGTTGCTGTTTGAGCTGTCTGGGTTTAAATTATCGCCCACTGGAAGTATATCCATACCCAAGAATGCGCGTAGTCTAGGAAACACAGTCCTGATGTGCAACTTTTCATATACAAGTAATAAAGAAAAAAATTCTTTCTCTGCATACACATATTATGAAGTCTTCTAGCCATCTATCAGCAAAAAATGAACACTGAGAATGCTGCAATACACATTTTTAAATCAGAGCCAAAATTATGTACCTGTGCAAGACCATGACGCTCTTACACGTACGCAGGATCTTTACACAGTACTCTGATGCACATACGCATGATTTTGGCTCTGATTTAAAAATGTGTATTGCAGCACTCTGCTCGGTTTTTGCTGATAGATGCCTAGAAAACTTCAGAATATGTGCACACAGAGGAGGAATTGATTTTAAAAACTTGTATATGAAAAGTTGCATATCGGGACTGCGCTTCTAAGACGACACACGTTCTTGGGTATGGACATACTTCCAGTGCGTGGTGATTTCAAAGCAAAACACTCAAACAGCAACTTACAGAAAAAATAGACAGCTACAAATGATGATTTTTCAGATACAGTGGCATTATAGAGTAATTGCTGGACAAGTGTGTGCCAAGAGGCCCATTACTGTGATGGGATTAAAATTAAAAACTTAATCAGAAAGCTGACAGTGTCCCTTTAATCTTGTGACTTTGAAAATTGTAGAAGGTTCATGACTTCATTTTCAATGAGTTTAGTATGGGCCCATTTTATGTAAGCAGAAAGCTATTGTTGTGTTATAGTACTACACACATACCCGTAGGCGCAGCAGCAAACAGGGTGCAGTGATGAAGGGAACACTCTTCTTGTGTCGATGATCATCACTGCACCTGTGTGTGAGTTTATTTCTGACAGTACTGTACTACTAGTACACAGCAATGCCTATCTTAGTTATTGTTTTAAAAAAAATGTGTCCATACTCAGCTTTTTAAAAATAAAAATGTTGAAGGTGGTAAATTCCACAATAAATATAGTAAAGGTTGAAATAATACAAAATTGAAAATTGTCCCTCTAAATATGTTATTTCCACTTGTGTCACTCATCTTTCTTGATTCCGCTAAAAATACTGTGTGAGTGTCATTAAAATGGAATGTAATAAATTTAAAGCAATGCAATATTTACAGTCGTATAATCCCCCCGCCATCATCCCCCCAACCCCCCCCACACACACGTCACATAATGGTATCATGGAATACAGTACATAATTTCAAAACTCGTTATAGTTGCACTGTCATAGACACAACGAGCCATATATGCACCCAGTTTTCCCTAAACTTCATTTCTATTGGTATGTAGGGAGCATGGAATTGGCTTGCAAAGTGGTGCGGATAGGATGCAGATGTTGGTGCGGGGGAGTACAGCAAAACCCTAGTGGAATTCTAAGCACTCTGGGTAGACTGGGTGGGCCATTTCTGCCATCACATTCCTATGTTCCTAACAATTTTAACGTTACTCAAAGAAACACCGGCAATTGAGAAGGATAATGTTAATTGATTGTTAAAATTGGTGTATAAATATATCTGTGTAAAACACTAGTGGCTTAGGAGTGTTCAAAACATCATATCTTTCCTACTTACTTTATGTAATTTTATGGCCTTTTTTCTTGTACTTTTAGTGCCTACTTGTTAATACTTTTATATATGCCTAAAGTCTTTGGCCATGTACTTGATGTACTACAGAGTACAAACTGAATGAAGTGGCTTATTAAGTCTTTGACTTTGGTTCCCATTGTTAGCATGGACTTTCTGTGGCCAATGGTTGTACTTTCTCCCTGCCCTGGCTTGACGTTGAAACAAGTGACATACATACAGGACACATTGAATTTCTTATCCTGTATTTTATACTGATGCAATAAACAAGAACCAAACAGAAATGAATTACTACTGATATCTCCCCTGCTTCTCATAGTGTACTGTCCATCCTCGTGTAACTTATGCTTCCTCCAATCCATGTGTGATGCTGCTATGACCAAAAACAAAATTGATATTGATGTAATAGCTGCCCTGATTGTGGTATTGTACTGATGGCTGTGGCCTTTCCTCTTGTGGATGCTCCTTTACCATGTCAAAGAACATGTTTGATAATGCTTCAATACCAAGTAACCAAGGCAACGTAACCTGACATCGGACCTGCTGGTGCTGCTGATGCCTTAGACCTAGTGTGCTCCTGTGCCAGATACTATGCCACGAACCTGTGTGATGATGCTGTGATAAATAACCAAAGTCAACTTACCAGACATACCAGCCATGCTGCTACTGCGGCTGCTGATGGCTGTGGCATCTGCAACTGTTACTGTGTACACAACAGGAATGTGTATGATGCTGCAATAAAGAAGCAAAGCAACCTGACCAGACATACATTGAATGCTGCTGCTGCTGCTGCTGATGCCTGTTGCCTATGCTCCTGTGCCTGCTCCTACATCCCCAACCTATGTGACATTGATGCTGCTCTAAAGTACCAAAGCCAAACTGAAATCAGCTGACTGCTGCCCTGCTAGTACTGCTGATGCCTGTGACCTGTTCTCCTGAGCCTCAAGTGCAAGATCCTCATCTGCAGTTACCCTGGTTTCTGATGTCAGGATGACATTCAACAGTGTAAGTAAGTAAGTACAGTAATTTTTATTTGAATTTTCATTTCTATTATCTGGTACCGAAAGGCACCTTACAATGAATGCAGCATGTCCTGACATGACAGATCATAAACTTAGTGCTTGTTTTATTTTCTTTACAAGTATGTCGCTCGTGCCATTTACCTTAAGCACAATGATGCTGGAATCCCATAATGGCACTTCTGGTCCTGCACATTGTAGTCAAAGATGGTATTAGGTAAGTGTGTTTAGAGTATTTCTCTTTTCAGATTTCTCCACTTTTAGGGTTATTACTTCTTTGAAATAATTAAATTATACTTAAACAATGTCAGCAAAAATAACAGAGTGTACGAATGTTTAAGTTTATGAGCTACTGTGTGAATGTTTAGTACAATACTTATTCAAGCATCATTTAAAAATGTTGATACAGTAACAGAATGCATTGTTGAATAATCCATTGTCCATAACAATCAAGCTGTAAATCACACTGTAATATGGATTTAAGGCAACTAACTGTAATAATGACCATCAGTCAGATAATATCATTAGTTAACACATTTTTGTATCTAAATTCCAAAACTCTGAAAATTACCCATTCAATTATATCAATAAGGAACTCCAGGTTTCTGAAGGTCACATTCTGAAGGAAAGAATTGTTGAGTACCTAGAGTCCAGTGGGGCACAGGACCCATGGCAGCATGGGTTCACAGCGGGAAGGTCATGTCAGACGAATCAAATTGATTTCCTTGACTGGGTGACCAAAGTAGTAAACCAGGGAGGGGCTGTGGACATGGCCTACCTAGACTTTAGCAAGGCATTTGACACAGTCCCACACAGAAGATTAACAGTCAAATTAACCAGCCTGGGAGTGGGTCTCAGGGTGGTAGCCTGGGTAAAACATTGGCTGGACAACAGGACACAGAAGGTAATTGTAAATGGAGTCCACTCTGAAGAAAGAGGGGTTACTAGTGGGGTACCTCAGGGTTCAGTACTAGGTCCAGTCCTTTTTAATGTCTTTATAAGTGACATTGCAGAGGGACTGGAAGGAAAAGTATGCCTCTTTGCAGATAGCACAAAGATCTGCAACAGGGTTGATACACAAGGAGGCATGGAAAGGATGAGAAGGGACTTGGCAAGGTTTGAGGAATGGTCCAAAGTATGGCAGCTAGGATTCAATGCAGAGAAGTGCAAAATAATGCACCTGGGAAACAAAAACCCAGGGGAAGATTACACAATGGGGAGGGAGGTAGTAACAAAACCAAAAAAGGAAAGGGATCTGGGGGTAATCATATCAGATGACCTTAAAGTTAGCAAGCAATGTGAGAAGGCAGTAGGGAGAGCTGGGGGTATACTGGGATGCATAGGGAGAGACATCACTAGCAGAAAACAGGAAGTTGTTATTCCTCTGTACTGATAGTTGGTGAGACCCCATCCGGAGTACTGCATCCAGTTCTGGAGACCCCATCTCCGCAAGGACATAGACAGGACAGAGGCAGTCCAGAGGCAACTAGAATGGTGCAGGGTCTGCAAGAGAAGCCTTATGAGGAGAGACTAAAAGAGCTTAATATGTATACCCTTGAGGAAAGGAGGGGGGGACATGATAGAAACATTTAAGTACCTCAGTGGAATCAACAAAGTCCAAGAGGGTAACATCTTTCAGAAAAAGAGACATGCAAGAACAAGGGGACACAATTTAAAGATGGGGGGCAGTTTAGGGGCAATGTGAGGAAGTATTTTTTCACAGAGAGGGTAGTGGATGCATGGAACAGCCTTCCTGAAGAGGTTGTGGGGTCTAAAACTGTGGGAGAATTCAAGAATACATGGAACAGACATAAGGCAATTCTTGTGGGGGGTAGGAAGAAATAGGTTGTTGGTTAACTAGGATCTGCGGCTTGTCCTGTAGGTAGGGAAATGGGTAGACTAGGTGGGCCAAGTGGTCCTTATCTGCCATCAAAGTCTATGTTTCTATGTTTCAGGTTGTGCGATCTGGTGTGGTAATGGTCCTTCTATGATGGTCGAAGCACTGGGGTTTACCTCATGCTTTAACCCACCCTAGATGTGCCATTAGCACACCCTAAAGCACCAGCTGGCGTGCCTTCGGCTTATTGCTTAATTAAAGTGTTCCTCCATGTTAAGGACATGAAAATAAATGTTTTCACATTTTTTTTCTTCACAGGTCTGGGATTCTTTGGTAATGTAATTTTACCTCTTCTTCATCCAGCTTGCTGCTTCCCATTCTGGAGCTGGCTGGCACCTTCACATTCGACTGTGTTAAGGTAAGTATTTTTTTTTCATCATGTTTCATTATGATTACCCTCATGCATCATAGAAATGTTTGTTCCCCAAAAGCTTTCAAAGCATCAGTTTAAGGGAAGACATCTGTAGGCATTCAACTGTTTGCATGGTGGTACGAGTACAAACATTAAACTATCAAATGTTGCATTAATTCTTGAAAATCATGAACTCAATTAAAGTCAATTACAATTCAAATGGTGCTCGCATGATCGATCCAAAAATGATAGAAGTACTACTATGTAATCCCCCCAAAAAAAAAATATATATATATATATATATATATATACCCTTATCTCACCTCTTTTGCACAGTGGCTCTTTGTTTTCTATTTTTTTATATTGGGCTCACCACAACCCAAATCTATAAGACCAACTTAGGGCTGCTTCATTTCCCCTGGGGTGTGATACAAATGAGGAACACTGATGAGTCCTGGTAGGACAAAACACATGTCTGTGCCTTTCTTTCTGCAGCCTTTGCGGATTGTGTGAAGCCCTTTGGCACCATACATTCCTGCTTAAAGCTGAATCAGCCTAAAATGTTGCAGTGATTTGCATATACAGCCCATGATGCTCTGCATTATGGGGATATGTGTGTTTTTTTACTTCGATATTATATTATATTGTATGACATTAGGTGAAGTGATTCATTAATACATATTGAGTATTACAATTTAACTTTACCTCTCTGTAACTTTTATGAATGATTGTACCCAACTCCTTGTATCATGTATTCCACTTGTCTTGTATTTAGTTCTTTGTTGTGTTGTCTTTACTCTGATGTGGAACATGTGTAAAAGAGTCTTTGACTCAAAGGTACTTTAATCTGAGACTTAACTAAATAAATAAATAAAATCACATTTCATTACTTCGTTTTTACTGCCATATAGTTCAGTAAATGTCTTCAGATGGCTTCCGTTATATTGATGCATATACTTTCTTTTCAACGAATAAGCATAAGGGAAAGGGAACATTGTTTAACCAGGAATAGCACACTAAACTAAAGCTTGTTTCCAGATGCTACCTGGGAGCACAAGGAAGTTAGGTGACATGCTCAGGATCATGCAATATGCACCTAGGCAGCTGTGGGATTCAAACCAAGGTCTCCAGATCTGCAGCTCAGAGCCTTAACCCACTGTGCTATACTGTTTCATAAGCATAAGCACAGTAAAGCAGTACTGCAAGACAATGCAATATCGAATATTACTGAGCTATATTTTTTTATTATATTTTAAATAGCCCTTATCTCATGACTTGTAAGATACCCTTATTTCCACAAATTATTTGAGTCATTTTTTAGTCCATTTTGGTACATTTGATATAATACAAGAAGCGCTACATTTAATATGGGTCCTACCATTTTTTTTCACTATTCACAGCTGTTTTAGAACACATACTGTAATGTTCCATAAGGTCAGAGAGCAATGCCTGCTGCGCTGCAGTTCTAACAGAAGTGATTTATATAAAATTGATGTATAACAACAGTCGAGAGCCAAGAACACTGATGAAAACCATTCCCAGGCCATATTAAAAATAGCAACACTTTTATCATCACAGAAGTGACCAAAAGTACAAAAGTGGACTCAAAGTGTGGAAAGAAGGGTATCATACACAAGTTGTTAGTTATGGGGCAATCTAAAATAGAATCAAAAAGTATATGTCAGAATTTTAACCATTTTTTTCCATTGCTGTTTTAAGCTTGTGGAGATTCCATGATTTTGTAAATACAACCCTTTTGCCTCAGAAAAAGTCACTCCATCAATTATTGGATAGATAGCAGATGTACTGCCATCCACGTGAAAAGGATAGAGATTACAAATGTAATAAAATAATTCATGCTTTTAAACAGGATCTAATTTTAATTTAACAAAAAAATGAACATACAACAACAAAACAACCAGAAACACAATAAAAGCTGAATAATAATACTGTACTAACAACAATAACAGCAAATACTAAATAACTGTTTAGAATGACAGGTCAAGGTCGGAACAGACGGCCATTCTTATTTATTGCTCCTCTTCTCCCTCAGTTGTTGGTTGTGGTGTGGGATATGTTGTGACAGCTGCAGCTCCTTGCAGAAGTGCTAAAATGGTGTCCATTTTCCTATCTAGCCCTTTCTGCGTTTTGATTATTTCACTAATGTTTTTGTTTATTTCCCCCACCTCCTTCTCCATATGTTCCAATCATTTCCCAATCGATCTCAGATATACTTTATCATGAGATGTCTTGCTGCGTCTATCACTACCTTCAGCTGCCTCAGCTTGTCTGCAGTCTTCTGCCTCAGCTTGTTCTTTAAATGCATCCTCTATCTCTGTAAGTCACTTTGATGGCCTCTGTCTTAATTTTTTGCTTTTCCCTGTGGGTGCTGTAAAATAATAATTCATAAAATATCATTATATTAGTAACCAGTGTCCACCATCAAATTTAAGAACTATAAGTAAGCAATAAGCCACAACAGGGCATGTGGTTACCAGGATTTAATGCACACCTTGAGTGCGGTGTGAGGGACGAGGTGAAGCAGAGTTCCCGCGCAGCCTCAGATGTGTGCATTAAATCCTTGTAACCACATACCCTAGAGTGGGTTATTTCTTATTTGGCTTAAAACATGGGTTATGTTTAAAAAAGAACACATTCACAATGGTTATTTTTGGTCTTTGAATAGGGAATATCTGAGTGTATTCTGCAAACATGAAAAGTAGTCCCCAGAAATCAGTCGGAACAGAAATTTGTCTCCGGCTCTCCCAAGTCACTATCTCTCTCTCCTCTCCCCCTCCCTCCAGCAAGAAGAACTGAGAACATAAGTCTGTCTCTCTCCCTCTCTCTCTCTCTCTCTCTCTCTCTCTCTCTCTCTCTCTCTCTCTGTCTCCTCGCCTCTCTCTCTTCCTCCCTCCAACCAAGAAAAAGTTCACATTCAGATAACATTCTAATCCTGAATCTCCCTCACTGGCTTCCTGTCCTAAAAACAAAATATATTGACTCATACAGCTGTTCCTTTCTTGCACTTAAAAGTATTTTAATTAGCTTGCCTAAGAAAAATATAACCTTTCATCAACTGCTTGCTTCATCTTTATTGCCTCAATTATAGAACACGGTAAGATACATGGTGTCAGCCACTCTTTCAAAGACTTTCACAGCCCATGCTGTGGTACTTTCATTGTCTCAGTACATTGATGTTTCATTGAGGTTCCTTGCCCAGAAACCCATGAAGAGATGCATAGAATTCCTAGCCTTTCTGTGAGTCTGTGTGAAGGGATATGTGTTAGGCAACCTTACTACAGTAACTGTTTATTAAAGAACGAATTTAATCATCGATAACCCAATTCTCTTTGACCAATCTGGTTGCCTCCTTTTTCAAACCCATGTTTTAATTATTATTAATATCATCACTGCTTTTATCTGTCTACATTGACAAACAACTATGTCTTCCTGAATAGTGAGTCAAGCATTAAGTAATGGAAAACCAAGAAAAAGTGCTGTTCATACCCTCACTAGGGCTGGACTTATGGATATAATAACATGTTACGAAGGGAGAATTCTGATAGTAATGTCTTGCTTAAATACCTCCTGACTTCCAGCATTGGTCTACCACTTTACCTGTGATCCGCATAGTAGGGCAGGAGGACAGTCCTCTGCAATCCTGTTTCAGTCCTTCTTCATGCCCTCCTCCACAACTGTAGTCATTGGGCTCACTCTTCTGATTCTTGAATGATGTATACACAATACATTCTCCTCAATACTGCCTCAACAACACCCCCCCCCCCACACACACACATGCACACACACAAAAGGTAATCTCACTATACTGAATCCAGGTACCAATTTAAGCACCACATAGAAACATAGAAACATAGAATTTGATGGCAGATAAGGACCACTTGGCCCACCTAGTCTGTTCATTTTCCTACCTAACAGATAAGCTGCAGATCCTAGTTAACCAACAGCTTACTTCCTCCTACCCCCCACTAGGTCTGCCTTATGTGTGTCCCATGCATTCTTGAATTTCCCCACTGTTCTTGACTCCACGACCTCCTCAGGGAGGCTGTTCCATGCATCCACAACCCTCTCCATGAAAAAATACTTCCTCACATTACCTCTGAGCCGTCCCCCCTCTATCTTCAAATTGTGCCCCCTTGTTCTTGCACATCTCTTTTTCTGAAAGATGCTACCCTCTTGGACTTTGTTGATTACCTAGAGGTACTTGAAAGTTTCTATTATGTCCTCTCTCTCCCTTCTTTCCTCAAGGGTATACATATTAAGCACCTTTAGTCTTTCTTCGTATGTCTTCTGGTGCAGACCCTGCACCATTTTGGTTGCCCTCCTCTGGACAGCCTCCACGCTGTCTATGTCATTGCGGAGATGGGGTCTCCAGAACTGCACACAGTACTCCAGGTGGGGTCTCACCAACTGTCTGTACAGAGGGATAACAACTTCCTATTTGCTACTATTAGTGCCTCTCTCTGTGCACCCCAGTATCCCCCCCAGCCTTCCTTACTGCCTTCTTACATTGCTTGCCCACCTTTAGGCCATCTGATATAATTAGCCCCCGGTCCCCTTCCATTGTTACTGTTGTCGATATCTCACCCCCAATTGTGTACTCTTTCCCTGGGTTTTTGTTTCCCAGGTGCATTACTTGCACTTCTTTGCATTGAATCTAAGCTGCCATACATTTGACCATTCATCTAACCTTGCCAAGTCCCTTCTCATCCTTTCCACTCCATCTTGTGTATCAGCCGTGTTGCAGATCTTTGTGTTATCTGCAAAGAGACATACTTTTCCTTTCACTTCCTCTGCAATGTCACTTATAAAGACATTAAAAAGGACTGGCCCCAGTACTGAACCCTGTGGTACCCCGCTAGTACCCCTCCTTTCATCACTGTGGACTGCATTTACTACTACCCTTTGTGTCCTGTTGTCTAGCCAATTTTTTATCCAGACTACCATCCTGGGACCCACTCCAAGGCTGGCTAACTTGTGTATTAATCTTTTGTGTGGGACTGTATCAAATGCATTGCTAAAATCTAGGCAGGCCATGTCCACAGCCCCTCCCTGGTCTACTACTTTGGTCACCCAGTCAAAGAAATCTATTAGATTCATCTGGCATGACCTTCCCATCATGAATCCATGCTGCCTTGGGTCCTGTGCCCCACTGGCCTCTAGGTACTCAACAATTCTTTCCTTCAGAAGTGGTTCCATCATTTTCCTTACCACTGAGGTCAAACTAACTGGTCTGTAGTTTCCTGCTTCTGTCCTGCTCCCACTTTTGTGAAGAGGAATCACATCCACCCTCCTCCAGTCCTCAGGTACCACCCTATCTTCCCATGATTTGTTAAAGACAGTAGTCATCGGTGTCACTAGTTCTATCCTTAGTTCTTTTAGAATTCTTGGGTGAATCCCATCAGGCCCCATTGCTTTTTCCACCTTCAATTTTATTAGTTCTTTCAGAACCCTTTCTTCTGTAAATAGACTGGTATCAACCCCCATCTTCAGAGTGTTTCTCTTGTTTGGTTTAGGTACCTCACCTCCTCTTCCTTTGTGAATACTGAGCAGAAATATTCATTCAGTATCCCTGCTTTTTCAATGTCACCCTCTACCCACATTCCCTCCACTTTATTAAGCCTCAGTATCCCTCCTTTGGTCTTTCTTCATTCCCCAATGTACCTATAAAAGGTCTTATCCCCCTTCTTAACAGAGTTGGCTATCCTTTCCTTGGTTTGGGCCTTTGCTATTCTGACTGCCTTCCCAACCTCTTTCTGCTTTAACTGATAAAGTTCTCTGTCCTGCTCCTTCTGTGTTTTCTTATAGTTCCTGAATGCTATCCTTTTCTCCTTAACCTTCCCTGCCACCTCTTTTGAGAACCATAGTAGTCTTTTCCTTCATTGTGTTTTGTTAATTTGCTTTACACAAAGGCTTGTTGCCTCTGTGATGGCTGTTTTGATTACTCCCCATTGTTCCTCCAACCCTCCTTCTTACCCATTTGCTAGTGTTTTTCTGATGCACTCTCTCATTTTCCCAAAGTCAGCCCTCCTAAAGTCCAGTACTCTTCACTTTTGTATGGCTTGATTGTATGGCTGTGTTTCTTGTGAACCGCACTGTTTGGTGGTCACTTGTTCCCAGATGGCTACCCACTTCTAAATCTGAGATTCTTTCTCCATCCCCATTTGAGAGTACCAGGTCTAAGATTGCTCCCTCCTGCATGGGTTCCAGTACTAGCTGTCTGAGGCATGCCCCTTGTAGGGCATTAAGAATGACCCTGCTCTTGGATGTACCTGCAGCAAAGATGCTCCAGTTAACATCTGGCATATTCAGGTACCCCATCAACAATATCTCCCTTTTTTCTGCCATCCTATGGATGCCTTCTGTCATTTCCTTGTCCATTCCTTCCCCCTGAGATGGGTTTCTGTATAAATGCCCATGCAGATTGTGGTGCCATTTCCTGTCTCCAGGGTGACACAGAGTGCCTCATCTGCTCCCTGTTTACTCTTTAGTTCTGTTGTTTTGATCCCTTCCTTTACATAGAGAGCTACTACTCCTCCTCCTCTTTTACCCTCCCTGTCCCTCCTGTAGATTGTGTATCCTGGTATGTTGACATCCCAGTCATGGTTCTCTGTGTACCATGTTTCTGTGACTGCCACAATATCCAGTATATCCAGATATCCAATATCCACAGTGCCACTCAAACTATTTATCATCCAGGTCTGCACTCATTGATGTTCAGGTAGCATAGTGATCATGATGATTGTAGCTCAACATCTCAGATCTCCCAAGGATCTGCTCTCCTTCACCCCAGCCCTCTCCCATCCCTGACGATAGCTGTACACTACAGGAATGGTCTCCTTAGTATCCCTCTGTTATTTGTTCTGCACTCCTGCTCCTCACATCAAAAACTGGTGAGCTCACCTCCCTTCCACATCATGACTATCATAAGTACAGCACAGCACCCTTGTTTTCTGATTGATATATATATATATATATATATATATATATATATATATATATATATATATAAATCTCTCCTGTAAGCTAGGCCGATGGTAGCAGGGCACAAGTGGAAAATTGGGGTTTCTTACCCTTATAAAATGTTGGCTACATTTGATTATGCAACATTAAATGACAGGTGCATGCATCATTATGCATAACATGTAATAGTCCCTAATCAGTAGCCTACACCTTATAATGGTATGAAAGGCAAACCCATTTTCACCTTGTTCCTTATGTATTACTAACTATATATATATACATATATATATATATATATATGATGTGGAAGGATGGTGCAGTCACCAGTTTCCAGTACTGGGAGAAGGATTGATGAACATAACCAAAGAGTACTGAGGAGATCATTCCTACATGTTACAGTGTTATTCAGGTTAGGTCAGGGTAAGACAGGAGGAGGGAAAATTGAACTGATCACTGTGAGATCTGAGATGCAGAGCTGCCAGTACTGTGAACACTACTGGACCACAGATGAGAGCAGGCAACAATGGCAAATAGTTTTAGTGTCATGGCAGCACCTAAACTGTTAAAAAAATGTCAAATGGTAAAGTCTCTCAGGGTTCCTTTTTTAAAAAATTTTAGTGTGGTTAACTTATTTTTGCAAAAATTGGGGAGTCAGACACCAAACAGATAATGAATAATGATTCAAAATGAGCCATCTCATTTTTATATACTCTTTTTATAGTGCTTATGAGAATTATTGCTCAGTTCCCTTCTTGTTCATCTAGTGAGGTGTGTTTGGTTAGTTTCTCCTTTAGAGTTCAGTGTGTAATGGCGTTGGGAACATTATAACTAATTTTTCTTCTGTTTTTAATAGCGCACGCCATTTATTGCTACAAGTCTGATGAAGGAACATATGTTTAGTTCTGAAACGTTACTATTTGAAGATATATTATTGAAGCAAGTTAATATGGATCTATCAAAGAATTGTGATTGAAGCTAACTTATTTGTTTTGAAGAACTGAGCAATAATTCTCATAAGCACTATAAAAAGAAGATATGAGAAAAATAAAATATAATGAACCATTAATCCTAGAATTTGGTGCATTTTTTAGGGGTTGAGTTAGACAAATATTTTGAATCAGCACCTAAATTGACTGTGTGTGTGTGTGTGTATATATATATATATATATATATATATAGTGGTGCAGTCTTGCCACCATAGTTAGGGTTCAGCGGTCACTTACATAATAAAGTCAAAAGTTTGGGCGTTAATAACTTTGGACCTGTTCAACAGATTTGCCTAAAATTTGGAATGTCCAGTGGGGCATGGAAGATCTCTTGATCTGGAAAATTGTGTTTCTGTTGGACTTATGGGCTTTGTGTACAAGAGCACTGAAAAATGCAAAATTATCCATTTTTGGAGGCAGCTTTTGGGATTTTGGATGTGCCCCTGCATGGCCATTATGTGGTGTGCTGCTCTGTGAGATGGCTCATTTGAAAGAGTTTTGGTGGCTGAACATGTCGCTTTTTGTTTTGTGAAAAAATATTAAGGCATTCAAAAGTTATGCCACTTTTAAATTCCCATTATAAGTCAATAGGAAAATTTATATGTATGTTTTGCAAACAAAGAATGGGGTTTTGGCCATCTGGTCTCATCTGATGGCTCACAAATCTGCAGCCTCACAGTTGAAGAATGTTTGTCCCCGAGAAATTACAAAAATTCTTTGACCGCGAGGTCCGCCATCTTGTTTTCATTTTTCCGATTGAAAAAACTCAAATACTCGGCTCAGGGGTCACTTCTGAAGTAAAACTTAGATGGATTTTACTCAAGGAGCTCCGGTCTATTGAACCATGTCTTTGGTTTAATCTAAATTGGTCAAAAAATAGTTACATGCTTTTAAAATCTTTGATCTTGGCTCGCTAACAATCTTTGATCGCGAGCATGCAAATTCTTTAATCATGAGATTCTTCCATCATGATCTTACATTGCAACCTAAAAACCCCAAAATGTCAGGTCAGGGTTGGTCTAGAGACACAAATGAGGCTGGGGTTTGGTCAGGAGGGTCTGTTTTGTTGAGGCATGCCATTGGTTTGGTTCAAATCAGTGAAAAAATCGTGTTTCACCATTTTTCATTCTTTGATCATGAGCCTGCAAATTCTTTGATCGCGAGGTTGCAAATTCTTTGATCGTAAGATTCTTTGATCGCCATCTTGTATCATGAGCAAGGGACGAGATGGCCCAATTTAAAAATCATGTTTCTCAGGCCAGGGGTGTCCTAGGAAGTGAAATTAGGGTGGTTTTTACTCAGGGGGCTTCATTCCGTTGAACCATGGTGGTGGTTTACTGCAATTTCTTTATTTTTTTGATTTTAAACATTTTACATTGTTTGTTCGTGAGCCTGCAAATTCTTTGATCACAAGCCTGCAAATTCTTTGATTGTGAGATTCTTTGATCACCGTCTTGTATTGCGAGTGGGGGATGAGATGGACTAATTTAAAAATCTATTTTCTCAGCCCAGGAGTGCCTTAGGAAGGCAAATGAGGGTGGGTTTTACTCAGGGGTGTGTGTTCTGTTGAACTATGGCAGTGGTTTACCACAATTCCTTAAATTTTTTGTTTTCTGACATTTTTTATTCTTTGTTCGTGAAGGTGAAAATTCTTTGATCGTGAGTCTACAAATTCTTTGATCATGAGATTCTTTGATCGCGATGGTAGGACAAGATGGTCAGATTTTTTATAATGGAATAGATAGGGAAATCTTATTAATTTGTCACATTTAATATCTTGGAAACAGTTTGGTCTTTTTACTTGAAAATTGGTGGGTGTTTACGGCATGTGATGTGGATGTAAATTACAGTGTTTATGTGTCAGAATGCTTTTTTCCTGGAGATATGGTGTGATGCAACTAGTGCAATTCTCTACTTTTCTATTCTTTCTTAAAAAGTGAAGAAATTCTATGCAAAAAACGTTGTTAAGGGCTATCTTACTCCTCCATGTATGATGTGCAATGACTGCTCCCCCAGAACTACTCACAGCATGAGTACTGGAGATGCTCCATTGCAAAATGAGCCTCAGAGTGCACTCTCTTGCTTGCAGCTTATCCTCTAATCCTCAAGTTGGTGACTGGGAATGGAACAAATAACTTGACAACACCTGATACTATTGTGGTACTGCACTCATGTGACACCTGTACCGTGACACACTGAGATATCAGCAGCCAACAACTATTACAGTGCACCTCTGATGTCCATGCCAAGACTGCAAGTCACTTTTGTAGGTATGAAACTGAGTGTGTATTGGGGGGTAGCTTGGCATGGGGGGGTCTTGTAATGTGTGCTGCAGGTTGTGACATGCTTGCTAGGTGCACCTAGACTTTCATGTACATGGTTGCATGATGGAAGTTGTAGGAGTTAGCTGTGGAGTGTGTGCGTCTTGTGGAGTAGGGTGCTGGATCAAGTTACACAATACCTCCCCTCCCCCAACACACACACACACACACACACACACACACACAGACATATGCAAAAGGGCAGTGCAGCATATAACTTATTGTGGCTTCATGCACTGTTTTTGCTGCAAACTCACAAGTTGCACTATATTGCAGAATGGCAGAATTTTACAATGGGGGTTTGGGGTGGTGGGCTGTGGGTAGGTATGTGGGGTAGTGCCTGTGGGCTTTGGGGGCGGGGTGGATAGCTGTGTGTGGGGTTGTATGTGTAGATGTGGGGGTGGTATTTGTTGTTGGCTGTTGTGTGGGACAGCTATTGAGGGTAGCTTGGAATGGGGCCCAGTTGCTATGTGTGCTGTGACATGCAACCAGGTCTATTGAAGTGTGGGTGCATGTGGCAAGTAGGGTGCAATCTGGGACACAGATTGCAAGTATGTGCATTGCAAGCTGTTGTCAATAGGCACTGCACATGTCCACAAGATATAATGAAGATTGCAAGTGCCCCCATGTCAAACTAGCATCAATAAGTTCCCCACATGGCAAGTCACAGCAAGTGGCACCTCCACATGTTTGTATAGAGCCACAGAGGTCCATTGAACTCCTCTGTGCAAAATCTGCAATGAATGCCCCCACAGACATGCACACAGTGTCAGTATTGGAGATGTTCAATACCAAAGTGAGTCTCTGAGTGCACTCTCATGATTGCAACTTCTCCTTTTGTTCCTGAGCTGGTGACCAGGAATGTAACAGATAACTTGACAACACATAATACTATTGTGCCATTGCAGCCATGTGCCAGCTGTGCCACTATACACTTAGTTCTGTGCAGTCAGCAAGTGTTAGAGCACAACTGTCACCTTCTTGCCAAGTGTGCAATTCACTTTTGTGGGTCTGAAGTTTAGTGTGTATTGAGAGTAGATTGTCACGGGGGGACTTGCAATGTGTGCAGCAGGTTGTGACATGCTTGCCAGGTGCACCTAGACTCTGGTGTACATGGTTGTATGACACAAGTTGTAGAACTTAGCTGTGGAGTGTCTGTGTCTTGTAGAGTAGGGTGCAGGGTGAATTTTCAGAATATCCACCACTAGACACACAGACAAACACATATGCAAAACACTGTGCAGCATGTCACTTATGGATTATACCACGGACGTTTGAAAACCATCAATGAGAATAGCAAGGTGGCACAATACTACCTTTGTAAAAGCTATTATTATGAATGGAAAAGGTGCCAGCCAGCTATATCTTAAAGAAAAAAAAACAATCTAATGGTGAAATTTCAGAACTATGAGTGCCATCTTGTTTCCTCAAAAAACAGAGAGTGTAAAACACCAGCTCCATAAATCAGTGAGAAAAAAAAACAGTGGTGTACTACTCACTCACTTATTTAAGCATTATACCAAGTACTGTTTTATTTTTAGTAATACAAAAGCAATACTTGCTATAATTGCAATAAGCTACTTGGGGGATGTGAGTTCTGTGGGGATTTACCATGGCTGGTTTGGATTTGCCCACTCGGTTGAGTCTCGTGTGGAAACTACTGCAGACATGGTGAATGCACCAAGAACCCACATCCCCTTGTGGCATATAGCTTGATTATACAATGATGTGTAAAAATGCTGTAACTTTATTGGTCAAAAGATGTCAGATGACTGTGGGTACATGCTGCATTACTCATGACTGAGGAATGGCATTTATAATAGGGTGCAGGGTGAAGTTAGAGAATATTCACCCCCCACACACACACAAAGACAGAGAGACATTTACAAAATGCAGTGCAGCATATGACTTATTGTTAATTGTAGAATGGTGTGTACAAATACTGTTACCTCACTGGTAAAAAGATGTCTCATGAATGTGGGTAAATCTTGTATAACCAATGGCTGAGGAATGATATCTATTTAAAAACATTATTAAACACATTTTTTACTTTTTTTCCACATGGGTCCATTGTATAATAACAGTAACGCAGTCCAGAGTGTGATTTATTTGGTGACTTACTCACTTCTTGTGTGGTTAAGTTACTTGGCTGTGTCTTGTGACACACCACACAAGGTGTGAGTAAATCCCCAATAAGCCACATGCTGTTGTGACTTATCACTAAATTACTTTACTGTTTCTGTAGTGAACTCAGTTACCTGTTCCTTGTAAGATGCCACTCAAGGTGTGTTAAGTGTACTTCGATCAAGCCCATGTTATGTGTTATTTGTTACACATTTCATTTTAGTTGTTAAGAGGTTAGAAACCTGGTTAGTTGTACAGCCTTAACAAGGTAGTGTGTGAAGAGTTGTAGGCCAGAAATTTGTTTCTGAGAACAGATGAAGAATGCACATAATAGCATGTACATGGATTCTATTAACACTTTACATCAGTTGCAAATTACTTAGAAGTCAGAAGACTTGCATGGTGCCAGGTTTCCTGTACCTGCTGTCCATGCCCCCCCCTTCCCAGGAGATCCTTTGTCAACTGTTGTAGTTTCTCTGCATAGTCAGGACCATGCAGTCAGAGTGCAATAAAACACATGTTGATCAATAGTACACCTCTGTAACAGTAATTACTTTAAAATAAAACTCAGGGGACATAGGATAAGGTTAATAATTAGTTTATTATTTTAGTATTTTTATATCTTTAGGCCAAATTGGTTGTTCTTGGGATGGGCAAAAACAGTTTGTTGTTTCTATCCATGATTATTTATTGGGGTGTTTTTTATTTATTGGTATTTCACTGAGTTTATCTAGACTGTACCTTTTCAATATGCATAACATTTGAAATTAAGATTGAATATAGATTTTGGTAAGTGGTTCCATATGGATGTTTATGTTACATAACATGTAGTGATCTAATCTTTATCTTTACTACTTTTATTGCTGAGTGGAATTTGCTATGTGTCTATTGATAGTATTTACTTTTATAACATTCACTGACCACTTAGATATTAAGAGAATGGAGTCTAATAATATGTTATTTAACATGTGGTTATCAACATTTGACAGCTATTTTAAGCAACTTGATTAAAATAGAGTTAGATTTTTAGCTAATTGATATTTTATGGCCTTTAGTTATTGAGCACATTTGCACATCAGACAGTAAGAAACATTTGGAGGTTCCGATGAGCATATTAATACATTTGTTTATGGGAGAACCACATGTGTAGATTATTCCAACAGTATTAAAGTGGGTTAGAATATTTTACATGTGAGTAGACAGTTTCAGTTTCATTGTAACAGACACATTATGATGACGTATTTGTTCTTATGTATTTATCGTGTTTTAGTTAAATCACAGACATTTTTTCATTTTCAATTTGAGTACTATGGTACTTTATTAGTGATGTCTAGATTTGTCTTACTACTGATCTTCTTAAACTAGCAGTTATTTATTTGAAAGTGGATCTACCAATATCAAGAAGTAAAAAAAAGATAACAGGTTACAAAGATATGTCACATATTTAACTATGTCATGGAGTGGTGAGGATACTCGTTTCACATCATTTAATGAGTGATGGCGAGATGGCTGGTTAAGCTTTAAATCAATGAGTTTTTGAAACTATTTGTTATTAGTGGAACTGAGAAAAATTCCTCATCCGACCTCCAAAAATATGGACAATCCTGTAAAAGCAAGAGCATATCAAGTTTTTGCATTATGAAGCAGAAGTACACAATCATTTTTAATATTTTGTGTTCAGTTTTCAGTTGTACACATCTGCACAGATATATAGATATATATTGCACAGTGAAAATGGGCCAGATAATCACGTGTATACATCTCTATTATGAGCTATGAGTAATATGAACAGTAGCACTTAATGCAATGCAATACCATTAAATGCATAGATAGAGTAGGTTTGGTATAGTGAATATACAAATACATGTAATTTTAATGTTTTGTTTTTTTAAAACAAACATGAATATTTCAAAGTCTATTTAACTTATATACATTCAATTTGAAGCTCAGCATTATATACATATGTACAAGTCTGGGTCACATTTCTAGGGTATTGTCATATTGAGTGTTGAGAGTCCAAGAATAGTGACAGATAATGTTGCACAGTTAATAAACATATGCATGTAATTTGTCTGTTTTCTTTTTTAAAAAGAAACGTAAATACGTGAAAGTCTACTTAAGGTATATATATTCAAGTAGAAGCTCAGCATTATATACATATGTACAAGTCTGAGTTGCATTTTTGGGGTGGAGTTCGTCATGTTCAGTGTTCAGAGTGCAAGAACAGTGACAGAAAATTCTATCAGATTTTCAATAATTGCAATTTAGTGCTAGTAGATGACACCATAATGTAGGTAGTCATGCTGTTAATGTGGTGTGATTACTACATTTGTCAAGACATAACTTACTAACTGACATTGTGTAATATCCAGCACCCTTGAGTCTGCTTGGATTTGGCGGAAGTCAATTTAGTAAGTATTATAGTCAAGGTCAATAATGTAGACAACAACAGGAAAAGGACCAAGAACTTAAAGTGGCACTGTCAGCTTTGCCCATTGGTTTACTTTATATTTGCAAATGATAATCTGTGGGCACAAACAAGCACTAAATATGCTCCGGAATTGTCTTGCATCAAAGTAAAAGTGCTTAGTTTACCTGTTTTTTTATATTTTCCACTTGTTTCTTTTCAGTCATCCCGACTGAAACTCACCATCCCCCAGAAGCAGATACCTCACAGAGAATGCACCGGGAATGCGCATCTGCTGTGCAAGCTGTGGTGAGGTGCCAATTTTACCAAACACATCGCAGCAGACATATAATCCAGCAAAACTAGTCAAATTAAAATGCTGCTGGTATGTTTCACAATAAAACGAGCGCTGGATTAACTACAAATCAGTACTGGAGTCTGGCGCCAAAATCCCATGCATGCACACTTGCGGTCAGAGGAAAAATCTTACGCATGCATGAGAATGTGCCACTAGTGCACATGCATGGGATTTCAGTGCCAGACTCCGGTAGTGATTTGCAGTTAATCCAGCACTTGTTTTATTGTGAAACATACCAGCAGCATTTTAATTTTACTAGTGTTGCTGGATTATATGTCTACTGCGATGTGTTTGGTAAAAATTGACACCTCAGCACAGCCTGCACAGCAGATACGCGCTCCCGGCACATTCTCAGTCCAGTATCTGCTTCCGGGGGATGGTGAGTTTCAGTCGGGACTACTGAAAAGAAACAAGTGGGAAATGTAAAAAAACAGGTAAACTAAGCATTTTTACTTTGATGCAAGACAATTCCCGAGCATTCTTAGTGCTCATTTGTACCCACAGATTATCATTTACGAAGTTAAAGTAAACCGATGGGCAAAGCTGACAGTGCCCCTTTAACCTGATGTGTATTGTTGAAACAAGTAGAGTTCTCAAGACAATATGTGGAAAACAGTAGTCGCATCTCTGATAAGTGTTTAAATAAGTTACTGACTTTGTCATTGCCATGTCAGATTGTACTGTGAAACAACTGAATACACAGTAATATGTGTAGAGACATGCAGACTTAAGTAAGGCATCTGCAAAAAGACATGACTGACTGTCTACTGATTACAGTTCAATACCCTTAAGTCTACTTGAACAGTAACAATGCAGTCTTTGTAGTGAGTATATCTAAGTTGCAAGTGCATACTATCACAATATGTTTTTGAAAATTGCATTGCAATGAATGATGAAAACAGTGTTGCTTTGTATCCAATGTATAAGGATAGTAGTGTGATAAACAAGTAATTGTCTACAACAAGTAGCTGCATTGCTGTACTGCTGTGGTGTATTCTGCAATTGCAGAGAAAACAGAGCAATTAATATGGGCTGCGGTGATCTTGTGCAACAACTAGAAGACATAAGTCACCATGGGTGGTCTTACAGACCAATAGTTTCTGTTGAGGGTGTAACTTATTCTATTAAAGGAAAATACATGTGCACATTGGTGTTAACAATTATATCTGGACGGAATATGCACATGGAATGTTATTGTTGCAGAGATGCTGGTTTAGTGAGATGCTGTGATTAGATGGCATCACTCCTCCACACATTGTGCAACATTGGTGCAATGGAGAATTATGATATATGCATCTTTCAGATTCTTTGGGAGTCTTTCTTTCAGAGTGCATACTGTATCATTGCACTCCACCAATCCCGTTGTGAACCTTCGCTAAGTGACATAGTGGCCAGAGTGAATGGATAGGCCGTGATGGAAGATTATTGCATGGGTGTCAAATTGAGTTCCTGAGAACATCATCCTCCCAGCAATGAAGTGTGAAATTGGTGTTGTGATTTTCAAGCCTTGAGAGTTAAAACATTGCAATACAATCATGATGTATGAACTTGAAGATGTAACTCTCAGAGAGCAAACACAAGAACAACCACATCTTTGGCACAGCCAAGCAGTTTCTGCATTTGCAAATAACTTGCGGAACTCAACAGTTCTTTGTTCAGGGACATAGACAGACAGTCAGATCATATCCTGAGTTGCTTGTGATTCTTTGTAGCCACATGACAAACATGCGTACTTGACACATAGTCAGCTTTAAAGTGTTGACGCAGATTAATACCATCATCTGCTAAACTGTTTATCATTCCCATCATGAACTCTGTGACATCTTGTTGTGCATTGTCAGCAAACACTGATTGTCCTGCACATTTCCCAAGAGTTAGTCATAGAGTCAAGCTTTGTAAACTGGGTAACTGCTTTTGACTACCTCTAATGACTCTCTTTAATGCTTCCAACAGAGGTGTTGACTGACTTGAGTTTAACACATCAGCAAATTCAGAGATGTGGAGAAGTGCTTGCATCGTAGCATTTGCACAGCAGTTTACTCCTGTGCTGTTGTCAAATATTGGCAGTGTGTTAACCCCAATACATTTCTTCACATGTGGAGATGCGAGTTGTTTATGCTGTGTAATGGACTTCTGAGGTGATGACTGTGGAGTCTTAGTGTGCTTTCTTTTTAGTTTGCATCCTTCATCCATTGTGATAGCTGTTCTGGATGCATATCTGGGAACTGGTAACAAAGGAGCATTTGGTTGTTACAATATATGTTATCTGTTGTACTCAACTATGCGTTTTGTGTCAGCATATATTTTGCTTTCTGCTAGATTTACTATGTGTACTCCAGACAATTGTCTGACTCGAGACAAAGCAACATAAGACATCCCATCCTTAAATATGCCAGTGCCTATATCTACAATGGCACTATCAAGACTGAGCCCTTGTGACTTGTGTATGGACACTGCATAAGCAGCACATGATGGAAATTGTTTCCTTGTCACATATATGTCTTTGACAAGCTCAAACTTGACTGTAACTCTGTCTATTGATCAAGGAGTTTCACAGTTGTCAAACTTAAAAACTACACATTCTACAGTTGTGTTCTACACGTTGTACTGGAAGTCATGGATGTACCCCATGGCTCCATTTACGAGACCTCGCTCAACGTCAATGTTTCTACGAAGCATGATGTATGTGCATTTCTACAAAGTGGTAGCAGAGCTTCTAAGCCAGCTGTGCATGACACATCACCTGTGAGTTCTCTGAGATGCTCAACCATTTTTGATACCATTGTTCACGATAGGTTTATACCACCTATGGTATCTATGCATGTGAGAGTGACAATGGGTTGCTGTTCTTGCTGCATCATGATCTGATTGAACTCTGCACACTGCTTAAGTCTTGGGAATATACATACAACATGTACTGCAGATTTATGCACATGTGCAAAGATATTACATGCATCCTGGATAGGGTCATTATTTCTTGTGATCATGCACTGTCATAGCATTTCAACATGGGTGGGTGACAGTGCACCAATGCGCACTTCATCAAGCAATGCTTTGTAAGACATGTCACCTTGCTGTCTCATATTCTGTGAGAGTTCAACATGTGAGAAGAACTCCCACAGATTGACTACACCTAAACATCCAATTGTTTTCCTTTGCCTCTTCAATAGAAAGACTACAGAAAACATTTTTGACATTTACAGAAGCCAGCTGAAGGAGATCTCCAAGAACAAGAATGTTCTTACCACCAAATGGTGTATCATCATTGGTACCTAGTATCTCCAGTAGACGTAGGTGAACATGTGAGAAGAACATTTGAAATCATGCTGATCTCATCTATTATCAGCAAATGCATCTTGTCAAACATTGACCTCAGTTCAGAGGCAACATCATATGACAATTTTCTGTAATCACCACTCTTCCCATGCTCGACTGGCAGCATGAATAACCTATGAAGTGTGATACCACCTATGTTATAAGCTGCCAAACCTGTTGGAGCAGAAACAATAACTGATGTTGCTGCATTAGTAAGGGCACATACACCTTTGCTTATGGCTTCAATCAAGAAACTTTTTCCAGTCCCAGCAGCACCACTAACAAACATCCTCACTGGTGTGTGTGCCTCACAAACACTGTGCTTGGTACTGTGCTGAATAGCATGTTCCACAGCATGTATCACAGACTGATACACAACTTTTTGGTGTGAGTTCAAGTTGTCAACAATGTTTGTAGCTGACTCTGAGAACTGCATGCTTTCTTGCATTGTGCCCTCTACCTCTGACATCAGTACAGCTGAGTCATTAGGAGGAAGAGAAGCACTAAGAGTCCCTTCTCCTTCAACATCAACCATTTCCTGTGATGTTACTGGGGTATCATCATCCAGAATTTTCTTAGTTTCCTCCAGTTGATATTTTTCAATTTCAAGTCTGTCAATGTAACTCTCAGAGACATGACTCTTAAAGGTATAAGTTTCCATGAACTGTTGTTCATATGTATCAGATAATCCTTTCAATTCAGATTCTGATCTCCAAGGCTTGAACAGAAACAATAGAGCAAAATAATTATGTTCTTCGCTTTCTGTTGTGCTCAAACTGAGTTTGCAGTGGTCAATTAGCCATGGTTTTCACTTTTTCACAAGTGAGCCATCAAAGTCAGTGACTTTAGATATGCTATTCTCTGGGTCAGAAGGAACACCCCACTTGTAATCATACCATTGAGCAACTTCAAAGAGACAGAGATTGTCCATAGCACTGTGACACTGTGGGTAATAGTTGTCAATTAAGTTGCTCTTGAGAATATTTGTGGATGTTGGTCTTGTAGCAGCCAGATCCTCAATCTCTTCATGGCTCTTAAGGACATGACGCCTGTTCTGCTTGTGGTTTACATTCAAGAAATAAATGGAGTCTGAGTTGCCATATAGACATACACCTGTAAGTCGGTCCCTTGCTTCATAGGTTCCACACTCACAGTGTGACAGTCTTAAATCCCAGTGACCAAAGCCTAGAAGACATTGACTTATCACAGTTAGAGAACTCTTCCCACATCTCTTGCAGGTTTGTTTGCTCATGCTTAGTGATGTATGATGTGACATACCTTACAAGAGCCATTGAGTTGTCAGCAACAAACTGAACATCAATGTTTGCCTAACACATCAACAGAAGAGAAGGGCTATAGTCATTGATATAGACTTCTGATTCTGTGCGAGGTAGTTCATACACTCGCTTTGTGGACTTTGCTTTCAGGTGGTGTCACATGGCTGAAAAGACATCATTGAGACAACCAGCTATGTAAGCTCCCCTTGGGAAGCCAAAATGGCATCAAGTGTACCACTGTCCCTTGTTCTTTACTTTCCTATGACAGTACTTGCCACACAGGTGTCATTAGAATTTCTAAACCAGTTCCCAAAGTGTTGCACTGTTATACCTGTCTGGAACCTGAAATGTGATATACTTCAGTATGAAGTTTAGTATGTCACTTGTGTTGTTGTCTCCAATACGTGGGGCATCTTTGATCCACAGCAACATACGTTATGTGTGGAGCTCCACGAGCTTGGAACTCAACCCTCCAGAAGTAGTGCTCGACAATGCTGAGGGGAGGATTAGTCTTAGGCGGTATGAACTTTAAAAGAACGTGGAACCGGGTGGTGGAAGTAACATGAAACTGTCACTGGGTCAAGTGAACATAGTTTCATTGACAGTCATAATTTTCATGTTCTCAACGTCTGAGTTTGCCCATCTGAGAAGATCAAGTGGATCATCCCAATAATATTCAGCACAACTCAACGTAATGAACCATGTTGCTGGTCCAGACTCTCTCAGCATGCGCATCATCTCAGAGTGTCATCTGTACCAGTATTCCTTGGTACCACACCTGATAAGACAAACTGAAGAAAGACTGACTTGCAATGTTTCATCTTTGGTCTGTAACTTCTGTATTAACTGTGCAGCTGTCATATTGTTGAACTCTGTACCAAGTCTCAATGTATGAGCAATAGTGACATATAGGACACTAAGTTCACTTTCTCAAAGAAGGTGGAAAAGGTATGCAACGTTTCTTCGAAACTTGCCATTCTTGTGTAGAACTTGTGAGGTCCTATAGTCAGCTCCTGGGACACGAAGTTCTCACTTATCTAGTCAACCACCTGAACCAAATGGAAACAAATCAGGAAAGCAACGAGCTTCTAGAGTATGAAGACATAAAAATTGCATTACGTTAGTTATATTTGTAGAAGCAATATCATCAGAGCATTATCAGTTTATGGATGAACAGTGCTGTTCATGCATTCGGGGAATCGAATGCGTTATTGACAAAAGCGCTTCATCATCAGCTGGTCATTATCCATCTGTTCTCACGATTACTTTTCAGCGCTTTACCGCGGGATTCCCATGATTAAGCGCTAGAGGGCGTGAAACGCGTTGGGACTTTCTTGGTGGGTGATTTTATGGATGTGGAAGCCGAGTGATGGTGAATAAACTTTTGGTAATGAAATACATCGCAATTTCGGTTCCTTTTTTAGTGCATGGACAGCACTGTTTCATCCATAAGCCCTGATGGTAATGCCCTGATGATATTGCTATACAGTTTCTTACTGGTGCTGGCAATTTTTATGTCTTCATATTTATACATGCGGAGCTGAGCACAGAACCCAGGTGCAGACCTCAAATTTCTTTTTCAAAATGGAGCTTCTAGAGTAGCCTCCCAGATACACACAAGATTGCCCTCTACTTGCTCCATTTGATATAAATCGATGTTATCCATTACTGAGTCTTTGCCATGTAATGGATGTATGGTGAATTGCTCATACACATTGTGTACAGTTGCGATGTCAACCTTTTTCAGTATTGCTTTGTCAGAGTTCTCAACAGTAATATCTGCAGAAAGACCAGCAAATGCTTCTTTGTCAATGTCAGCATAAAAAACATTATACTCTTTTAGGTATTGCAAAGCATGCTTCACCTTGTTAACATTGACTATGTTCTGCTATATTGTTTTTGTCTTTGTTGGTACACCATTCACCAAGATTACTACTCTATTGTCCTGAGAAATAGTATTGACGTTTTCTTACAAAGGTAAAGGCAAATATACAACAGAGCCTTTCAGAGACCATACCAGGTCTTTGTTTGGCAGGTCTCGTGTCTTTGTTTTCAGCCTGATGATTGTTTGAAATGGTTTCATGGTTTGGATCAGAATCCTCTCAAACAAGTCAAGACTGCTATCTCAGTAGCTATCTCTGGAGGACAGGAGGGAGAGAGGGGGTATGATAAAGACATACAAGTATCTCACAGGGAGGAACAGGGTGCAGGAATACACTATTTTTAAGTGAAAAAGATGTTCCAGGACAGAGGGCATGGGATGAAGTTGGAGGGAGGACGATTCAGAGGAAACATGAGGAAGAATTTCTTCACAGAATGGGTGGTGGACAAGTGGAACACCCTGCCAGAGGAAGTGGTGGGGGCTGAAACAATCACAGGATTTAAGAATGCATGGGATAGACATAAAAGGAATTCTGGAGGTCAGGGATAAGGGGCAACAGACTTCTAGGAAAACATAAACTGAACTTACAAGCTCAAATGGGCAGACTGGGTGGGCCATAGGCCCTTATCTGCCAACACTGTCTATGTATCTATGTATCTATGAGTTGGTTAAACTTTCATCTTATTAAGTACAGACTGAGGAGGTAAACTGTCACTCTTAATCTTGTTATAGCAGTAAGAACAGAGTGACACAGTTCCAACTTCTCTAAAGTCAGACTTTAAGAGAAGGTATGCATGAAGACGTCCCCACATAACATTCTAGTGTGGAATGTTCTGCAGGTCTGTAGTAACACATAAGTGTTTGTAGAACAGGCACTCACACGATACACAGGTTATATCGAATTTTTGTGTCTTGCTGATTTCAAATTTAGCAAAATCATGACCAAATGTTTTTAGAAGTTGAGCTTCTTGCACCAGTGATGTGTTCATTGTGTTTGTGTGTTCAGGAAGAGTAGCATTTGACCTTAATCTATGGCTACTTGCAACTCTTTAATGAAGTACATAAGTCCTTCCACATCTATATCATCAAGCAATGCTTGAATGTGCATATAGTCTTGAATGACAGATCTCACTCGATATAATCTTTGTATAAATTTTCAAATACCAGAGTTATGCACTGCCACCATGCAAAAGTGATGAAATGTGCTGTCACAGTTCTTGCTCTCTAAGCATGCAAGGAAGTGACCCATTAGACCTGTGTGAGGATGAATCTCACACTTGTCAATGTTGTGAATCAGTGTATGTCATTCACATCTCTTTCTGGTTAAAAATGTTGAGAGAAAACTTGCGATAGAGACTACTGATTCTTCTCTAACATTACATGTACTGTAACATGCCCGTTTCTTAGCTGATGACTCTGGGTTACTAGCAACCTGTTCTACTTCATCATCATTCTGCAAGTCAAGGGTTTCATGAGATAGAGGTAAGACATTCTGCATTTTTCCATGTTCATCAATTGTTACAGTGATGTTTCTGTTGTGTGCATTGTATGTCTCTTCCCAGAAGAATGCTTCTGAGTATTCTGAATGAAACCAGTCTCCTTGAAACACCACAGAGATATTTTGTGTATTCAATGTTCAAAAGACAATAATTTGTTTTGCATCTCCTCAATCTTTAGACTTAATTTATCAATAGCTGACATCATTTCAGCCCACAGTTGGGAACAGAATGCTAGAGCCACATTAACAAATTGTCTTACTCTCAAGCACAATTTCATTAATGCAAGCTTACTACACAGTCTGTTGCCTTTGCGTCTCACTATTTTAGAAACCACATGTTCAATTTTGGCTCTATGGACAAGTTTTTGGAAAAAATTTCTCTTGCTGTGTTGTACTGTGGCAGAACTGGCAAGTCCAGTATTTTTTTTCTGTCTCTCATGTCTGTGCTTTGTTGATGACAGTGCTGGACATTGTATCTGGACAGTTCCTCTACAAACTCTACTTGTAGTTTTACTTGAGGAGGTTTTGTTTTTGTTTACTTGTCTCTGTTTAATGGTATGTGTAGTTGCAACAGAAGAAGTTTTATTTTTCTTCTGGTGAGATGTATTACCTTTAGTGATTACATGGCATGACGATGAACAACCAGTACAGCTAGCTGTTTTGGTTTGCACTCTAACTCTACGACAAATGGCCATGATGAAAGAGCTCAACCTATTCTGGGGTTAACAGAATCTAATCCTGGTGGAATATGTCTGCCGTTGTAGTATCTGAAATGGTGAGGGTAGCTGTGTGTACAACAAACATAGGTAACAGTATTCTTAAGTCAACACAGCTTTTTTTTTGAAGTACCATAGATGTGAATACATCTAAGCTATTATATATATTATAAAGACAAAGTTTTGTGTAGTCCATTTTCAGAAAACTACGGAAGAGTTTTGTCTATTGACATGTGTATTCTTTCTTTTTCTTTTGTCTCCACAGGGCAACTTGCCGTTCTCAATACCATCAGCAGTACCCTCAGCCAGCTGCTCAAGACTGTGCGGAGTGGTAACAGGGCTACTGCCAACCACACCCGTGACACTGCAGCAAACTTAATTATTTGGTTGGCCAGACCAGTGAAATTATTGAACAAGAGTTTGAAATAATTGATTTGCTGCAGCGTCATGGACGTGTAGGGCATGCGGCCTTAGTTGCCACTCGTGGGCTCGAGCAGAGCAACAGGGGCCTCACCAAAGCTATTTAGTCACTTAGGGATTTGGAAGAGGCCTCTGTTGCTTTGCTGGAGTCCACGCATGGTCTCATGATGTGGCTGGCTGAGAATCAACTGGAGGCCACAGAAGCAATCCACCAGCTTCTGCACCAGGACCTGCAGCACCTAGAGGATGACCAGCCCTCTGAAGCACCTCAGCAAGAGCCCCTCAAAGGTGCCCCTCCAACAACACCATCAACAACTGCTGCAGAAAAGGGGCACCTACCCGCACCTACTCCCAAGCAGCCTTTCACTTCCTCGTCACCGTCATCTCCCCAAGTCCCTACAGCCTGAATGGCCATTCACTTCTCTATCACTCCTGGCCAGTTCTTGCACATACATATGTTGAAAAAAATATTTATTTATATTTATATGTTCCCACCCACTGTTTATTTATCAAGTGTGCAGGAACACTTTTAATTTATTTGTCAAAAATGTTATTTAATGTATTATTTATTTATTCTCCCTTCCTCCCACCATGTGACTGAACTATATATTTATTTTTATATTAGTGTTTTGTAAATTTTTTGTAAATAAAAATTTTATATTTTCAATACAAATTTAATATTAAACATAATAGTTTTTCAAGAATTTGTTTGTGTTGTTATTATAGATATGATATAATAATGTTATTGGTTAGAGAGGCTTGAAGTAATGGCATACCTGACAGTATAGTAAACATGACAGTCACAGCAACTTAATAGTTGGTATTAAAGTAATATACTGTTAATGATGGTGGTTTCCTTTGGGTTATTATTTTAGCATTACAGTAGGAGCCACACACAGTGCTAACATTTTTTGAAATTTCAGTGATTTCTTGAGACATATCTTCTGCTTTCTGCATTTTAATAGTTCGGGCAGCAGAGAGAGAAATGTTGTGAAACATCTAGAAATAGGTGTCAATGTCTGTGACTAGAACTGCATGATGCAATAGCTGCTATGCAGAGATGGCCTCTGAAGCTAGGTACGGTATTGTTTACAAAAAGTCTTATGTTAAGCTTAGATTATCTTTTTCGTGGTGTAGTGAGAAAAATAAAATGTTTTCTTATTTCTCAAAAAGTCAGGAAATTTATTGCAAAAAACTGTGTTAATGCAAGAGTTAGGGGGTTTTGTAGTGACAAAAGCAAGGAAATTCAGTGTTAGGGGTTTCAACTCTAACTCCAGCTTCCCCCCCAACACCACACCACCCCCCCCCCACATCCATCCCCACTGGCACACACAGGCACAAACATAGAGACACACACACAAAACACTAAACTATGGGGGCAGTACAAGAAATACAACCAATCACAGACAGACCTGATCTCCTCAAGGACATAGACAGAGTGCAAGCTGTTCAGAGGAGGGTAAACAAAATGGTGCAGGATGTGCAGCAGAAAAGATATGAGGAGAGACTAAAGCAGCTTAACATGTATACCCTTAACAAAGTACAAGATGATAGCATCTTTCAGAAAAAGAGATGTACAAGAACAAAGGAGCACAATAACATACAACTTCTTCCAGGAGATATGTCTTAATGAATTCCCGGGAAGACTAAACATACATATATATTTTTTAATTTTTGGTAACAGGCTGACACTAACTAGGGACAAATCCCCACCATAAAAGACAAGACAAAGTATATAAGGAAACCTTAAAACAAACATTTCTGACCTTCTCTACGATCCCACAACAGCATGTAAAGAATGGGATTCAGTGTGGTCAGGAAAACATTTACAGGAATAGAAAATTGAGTACTGAGGGGAAAAAAACAGTAAGACGACTGCAGCAGTCTCTAAAAAAATGTGTTTTACATTTGTTCGTTGGTTGGTTGTCTAGGTAACCTGCCCACATGGTCACAGAGTTCCTGTGGAAAGAAAGGGACTGTGTCCAAATTACTAATTTACCTTTCAGTAAACAATCACGGCTAACACTTTTTACACTTGTTCATTACTGTTACAGATTTTACTGTGGTGTACTTATGGGAGAAACACTTTATTTAACTATTCAGTGAACTAAGGAGGCCCGGAACAGAGGTGCAGCACTCGGGAAGTAACAGCAGATTTAATTTCAAATTCCAATGGCTTTTTTTTCACTTGCTGTCCCTGGGCTTATTTGTACACTGTAAGAATGATCACAGCGTCACTATGACAATCGCAGTGCGTGAATCTCATAACAACCAGCTGGTTCTTACGGGAAATATCAACCACTTAAACCTACGGTAAAAATTGATGACCAGTAATTATAATACAAAAAATACCTTTAATTTTTTTTTCAACAATACACTGGTAAACTAGCATTAATGCATTACCATGAGTTATATTAATCAGGCTCAGACTGCATGCACACACACACACACACTAGCATTGCAAGCACAGAAATTTAAACCAGTAACAATAGAAGATATCAGTCGTAACACTCACCACTCTTACTGATTTTCCCCTGCCTTTTTTCCTTTGGCTCATCTGAGAGGGTCACCACACCAAGATTCTCCATGATGTGCCAGTCCCCGCATTGTAAGTCATCCCAGCAATGCTTCAGCTGCTTCACTGTGCGAGCTTGGGGTTGGCACCCACACCGTAAGGGGCCTCGGAGGTTGGCACGGGGTGGCACTGCGACCCTCACCCATCGCAACTGCTATCCTGCAACCTGCGGCATTCCTGGTGCTGTGCCCTACCTTGTGCAGCTACCTCAAGTCATAGGATATGGACCGCTGCACCTGCTCCAATCCTGAATTGGGTGCACGGGCTGGGTGCAGGGCAGGTCGACGCAAGCTGCCATTGCCGCAGCTTGCAGTGGACCTCTCTGAATCCAGCCCATTGTATTATTGGTTATTTATGAAATGGGTAAATAGAATGCTGCATTTTGATTGTCTGATAGCTGCTTTTTGCTGATAAGTTACAACAGCACAATGGCCAAGCTGAAAGTAATCTGTTTAAAAAATACATACCATTTACTAAAAATAACCCATTTCATAATCACAATAAGGCACTCCAGGAGGTGCTTTATGTTAGGACAATGGCCATATTCTTCTACACCTCATGCTTTGAGCCACATGAGGTGGACCATTATCACAACATACAGCCCACCCCTGCCATGCCTTATTGCTTAGCTAACACATACAAAGACATTTCAAAATTAATATTTAACCATGTTTCTCTTCACAGGTCTTACTCTCCTTGGATTTCCTCACACACTAATGGGTGCATGTCCATCTATTGTGGTTTTACCTTCACACCTACTTATGTACTACAATAAGTAATTTAAACAAGCCAATAAGGCACAACAGGGTGAGAGTTATTGCTGCGGATTTACCCACATCTTGTATGGTGTGTCACAAAGTGAAGTCGAGTGACTTAACCACACAAGAAGTGGGCAAATAATCCAATAACTCACACCCTGGAGCGCCTTACTGCGATTATACAATGGACCCATGTGTAAAATAAATTTAAAATATGTTTAATTATGTTTTTTATAAATGTCATTCCTCATCCATGGGTTATGCAGGATTTATCCACAGTCATGTGACGAGGAGAAAGACTTTTTCAGAAACATCAGGGAGAAAAGGAAGTACAAGGAGACAATAGTGAGGATAAAAAGGGGTGGGGGAATGGATGGAAAAGGGTGAGGAGCAGGCAGAAGCACTGAATGAATACTTTTGCTCAGTGTTCACGAAAGAAAAGGGGGGACCACTACCACCATGGGCTGGAAGGGTGAGGACAGGGGGAGAGGAGCCAACAGATGGAAGAATTGATGCAAGTAGAGTCTTAAAGAGACTGAGGGCACTGAAGGTAGACAAGGCACCAGGGCCAGATGGTATCCACCCCAGGGTGCTGAGGGAGGTGGTGGAGGTGTTGGCAGAGCAGCTGGCTGATCAGTACAGCACCTCACTGGAGTTGGGATGTGTGCCACGGGACTGGAGGATGGCACATGTAGTACCATTACACAAGAGTGGACCAAGGGATGAACTGGGTAATTATCGCCCAGTAAGTCTCACCTCCATAGTGTGTAAACTCATGGAGACAATACTAAAGGAAAGACTGGTGTTGTACCTGGAGGACAATGATCTCCAGGGTGTGAGGCAACATGGGTTTGTTTCAGGGAAGTCTTGTCAAACCAACCTGATACAATACTATGACTGGGTGACAGGTGAGCTGGGTAAGGGTCATGTGGTGGATGTTCTTTACTTGGACTTCAGCAAGGCCTTCAATTCTGTGCCTCATGGGTGGCTTGGGGGGAAGCTAACTGGTGTAGGGATAGGGGCAAAAATGATGAACTGGATTACAAGCTGGCAGAGTGGGAGGCTGCAACAGGTGGTGATGAGAGGGGAGCTCTCAACTCCAAGGCCGGTGATGAGTGGGGTGCCACAGGGCTCTGTGTTGGGGCCAGTATTGTTCAGGCTCTTCATATCAGACATTGCACATGGGGTGGTGAGCATTAAGTCTGTTCGCTGATTACACCAAAATCAGAGCAGTGGTGAATGATGAGCAGGGATGGATGCAGCTGCAGGGGGACCTAAACAAGCTACAGGAGTGATCAGAGAGGTGGCAGCTGGGGTTCAATGCAAAGAAGTGTAAGGTTATACACTTTGGGGTGAAGAACCCAAGGAGAGAATATTGGCTGGGAGGGGTTAAGCTGGGGACCACTGAGGAGGAGAAGGACCAGGGGTAATGATAACAGGGACCATGGACAACACTGCCCAGTGCAGGGTAGCAGCTGCAAAAGTGAACAAAATGCTGTGGTGAATAACTAGGGTTTTTTCATCCAGGCAAAGAGAGGTGATCTTGCCCCTCTACAGGTCACTGGTAAGGCTGCACTTAGAGTATTGTGTGCAGTTTTGGAGGCCATACCTAAAGCATGATATCAGGCTACTGGAGGGGGTGCAGAGGAGGGCAACAAAGATGATATGTGGAATGGAAGGGGCAGACCATGACAGCAGGCTGAGAGACCTGAATATGTACAGCCTGGAGGATAGAAGGGACGGGGGAACATGATAGAGACATTCAAGTGTCTGAGGGGAATCAATAAGGATGGGGCAGATGGGGTTTTGAAGTTAAGGAGGGGGAGGGTCACCATGGGTCTTGCACTAAGAATAGAGGGGGGAAGATTTAGGAAGGAAATGAGAAGACACTATTTCACAGAGAGGGTGGTAGCAAATGGAATGCCCTACCAGAATGGTTGGTATCACGTAAATCTGTGAACAATTTCAAAACAGCATGGGATGGGGAACAGTGGAGAGGGTGGGGGAGGTGGGGGGTGGCAGTGGGATAACAAATGGGGGGGTGGGGCAGCTGCAAACTAGGGGTGCTAACTGCACACTCGAGCAGACTTAGATAGACCGGGTGGTCTGTTTCTGCTGGCACATTCGTATGTTTGTATGTTTTGACCAATGAAGTTACAGGATTTTCACATCATTGTATAATGTTTTATAATCATACAGTTTGTTTTACATATGGTTAAATTACCAGCCTTGTCAATCTCATTAAATTCCTGTAATAAACTGCATTTCTTGCCATGGCAATGTGATTTACAATTTATATTTTCTCATTCTTTTATTCACAGATCAGTGTCTACCTGGTGTTATTCTCATCTCATGCTGCTGCTTTAGGTCAGTCCTCATGTGCTTCTCCCACTCCGGCATCTCATGAGTCTGGTGATGAACCTAAGCTGACTGAACTGATAGTGGCTCTGATGTTCTGCTGCTGCTGCCTTAGGCTCGTCTTTCAGTGCCTTCCTCACTCCTGCCATCTCATATGTCTGGTGATGAAGCTCAGCTGACTGAACTGATAATGGCCCTGTTGCTCCTGCTGATGTGTTAGGCCTGTCCACATGTGCTTCACCCACTCCTGCCATCTCATATGTCTGGTGATGAACCTTGACTGACTGTACTGATAGTGGCCCTGATGCTGTGCTACTGCCTTATGCCCGTCCTCATGTGCTTCTCCCATTCCAGCCATCTCATGTGTCTGGTGATGAACCTTGACTGACTGTACTGATAGTGGCCCTGATGCTGTGCTGCTGTCTTATGCCCGTCCTCATGTGCTTCTCCCATTCCAGCCATCTCATGTGTCTGGTGATGAACCTTAGTTGACTGAACTGATGGAGGCCCTGATGCTGCTGCCTAATGCCCGTCCTCCTGTGCCTCATCCATTCCTGCCATCTCATGAGCGAGGGTAAACAGTTAATATTGGATTTGGTTTGTAAATGGAAAAGTATGGCCTTCTCATTTAACTCTCACCCCATCAGCTACCTGCACGTTGGCTGGGCCACACCTTAATTAAGCCAATTTTAGGCTGTTGCAACCTATAAAGGTAAGCCATTTGAGGCAGTTGCAGTTTAGAGTAGGGATCCAGCTGATAGGTGGTCTTCCTCAGTGTTGATAGCTGGGTGACTTCACAGCAGGGCCCTGCAGTGAATACTAAGAGACCCCACCCTTTTGAATTCATAATAGTAAGTTGCCAATCCAGGCTGCAAAAATACATGTTTATTGTTACACTGGTGGGAGGACTCAGGATATGCTCTGACTTGTTGTTTTTGTTGATGTATGCCATACACAGCAGCACCCCTCATTTAAAATCCCATTTATAGTTTGTGAATGAGCAAGGGTGAGCAGTTAATATTGGATTTGGTCTGCCATCTCATGTGTCTGGTGATGAACCTAAGCTGACTGTACTGACAGTGGCCCTGATATGCTGCTGCTGCCACCTTAGGCTCGTCTTCCAGTGCCTTCCTCACTTCTGCCATCTCATAGGTCTGGTGATGAACCTCAGCTGACTGAACTGATAATGGCCCTGTTGCTCCTGCTGATGTGTTAGGCCTGTTTTCATGTGCTTCACCCACTCCTGCCATCTCATATGTCTGGTGACGAACCTTAGTTGACTGAACTGATAGAGGCCCTGATGCTGTGCTGCTGCTTCTTTAGGGTCGTCCTCATGTGCTTCTCCCATTCCAGCCATCTCATGTGTCTAGTGATGAACCTTAGTTGACTGAACTGATAGAGGCCTTGATGCTGCTGCTGCTGCTGCCTTATGCCAGTCTTCCTGTGCCTCCCCCACTCCTGCCATCTCATGTGTCTGGGGATGAACCTTAGCTGACTGACCTGATAGAGGCCCTGATGCTGCTGCTGTTGCTGCAGGCCCATCCACATGTGCTTCTCCCACTCCTGCCACCTCCTATGTCTGGTAAACCTAAGCTGACTAAACTGATAGAGGCTCTGATGCTATGCTGCTGCTGCTTTAGGCCTGTCCTCATGTGTTTCTGCCACTCCTGCCATCTCATATGTCTGGTGATGAACCTCAGCTGACTGAACTGATAGTGGCCCTGATATGCTGCTGTTTTAGGCCCATCCTCATGTGATTCTACCACTACTGCCATCTCATATGTCTGGTGATGAACCTAAGCTGGCTGAAATGATAGTGGCCCTGATGCTGCTGCTTTAGGGACATCCTCATGTGATTCTGCCACTCCTGCCATCTCATATGTCTGGTTATGAACCTTAGATGACTGAACTGATAGTCACCCTGGTAATATGCTGCTGCTGCTCATTTAGGAAAAAGATAAACCCACTGGGCAAGAGGAACTAGTAATGTAATGTGTAATGCCTCACTCTATCAACTGCTGGGGTTGCTGACAAAACCAGATCTGATTTCTGCAACAGGATCCGCAGAATATCATTACGCAGAAACAATTATAATTCTGCCGATATGTATATGCGCAATTAAAATCAGCAGAAAAACATTCCGGCAGCAAGATTAAATGGCATTAATGTGTGGAGGAATAGTATTCTGCGGAATGGTACATCAGCAGAACAGTAATCTGCAGGTCATTGCTATCATTAAATTAAAAATCAGGAGGACAGTAGGACACCATTATGATACACTGCACAGTATATATACATGTGTCCAGGGTAGCAGGAATCAAGTGGATGAAATTTCATTTAAATTCATCCTCTTGATTCTATGGAAATTTAATTTTAATCTTGTGGAAATATGTAACGCGGAAAATACTGCACATCTGCAGAATATATTTCCGCCATTCAAGTACAGGCAGAATTCTGCCAGAAGACCAGGTTTTCTGCATGGAAAATTCCACCAGCAGAATGGCCATTCTGCCTGAATTCCACTGGTGGAATTTTGCATTCTGCACAGCTCTACAAACCATTCTTCCTGTTGTTTCTGTTTTTTTTTTCAAGGATTTCTTTATGTACAAGGAAAATCATTTTATCAAAAAGAATATAGACTTCCTTTCACATGTCAACAGCCCTACTGTCCATTAATCTTTCTTGATTCTGCTCTCCAAAAAGTTCCAAACCAAATTTCATACTTCTCCAGGGGCTCATCCCATAATACTCTCTTCACTCTCTTTTTATTTCTCAGATTTCTTCATATAGAAGGAGAATAATTTTATCAGAAAGACTATAGACTTTCATCCATGTGTCAACAGCCCCACTGTCCAGTACATTTTCTTGATTATTGCTCTCCAAAAAGTTCCAAACTGGGCTCATCCCGTAACATTCTCTTCACTCTCTTTTTATTTCTCAGTTCCGTAAACAAGCTTCCCTATTTTGTACTGTTTGGGCACTTTTACTATAGGCTTTAAGTACTATCAGAAAATTATCACTCTCTGGTCTATCAGATATAGTTAAACTTTTCTAATATTGCACAGTTCCTCACCCCAGCACTAAGCCTATAACAGAAGAACCTACTGTAGACATGAAAGTTGAACTACCCTCACTGTCCCCTTCCAGTAGTCCATGTAGATTATACTCCTTTAAAATTTTAATCAGCATTGTACCAGCCTTATTTACTCTATTACTGTACAGTATATCTTGGTGGAATCCTATCTAAGGTGAAAGTACAACTGTAAACTGAAATATCTACTAAGCCACCAAAAGTACCTATTCTCACATTCATATCACCCATTAGTAATATACTTCCATCTGGGTCATTATCTGATATATCTTGCAAAAAAATGTTTAAACTTCTCCCATATGGCCTTATTATGCTATCAGTAGCCTACTGGCAGAATATAAATATTACTTAGAATCATTCTAGCCTCAGCTCTTGCAACCAAAAAGAGAAATAAAATTATCATTATTTATTATTGTGACTTTGTTATAAATGCCTAATTTAAAATAAATTGTTAAAGTCCCTGATGCCTTTCCAAATGTTCTGTCTTTTTTCCCTGATTACTGAAATAACTCAGCCATTTAGAGCAATATACTGATTCTTATCTTGCCATGTTTCCTGTAGGTATATAATATCATGGGAGGCAACAAATTTTAACCAGCCAGCATCTGAGAACTTATGGTAAAGACAATCCAAACAGATGTTGCGAGTTATAGGGTATGGAAGGGTGCTGAGAGAAGGATTGCTAGCCCAGATGTAAACCAAGTCCAGAAAATCCTCTGTGAAAGCACTCCAAACAAGAACTATAATGCTTTTTGCAAATGCAGGATTCATTGTTGAAATACCGCAAAGTGCTCACCGGCCACAATACTTGCCCCAGCACTTCGGGTTACACAAAAACCTTCATCAGGGGGTGTGGTAAGTGGGAGATGACATAGACTGTTTAAATAGTGTGAGTGATTAAAGCTTAATTAAACAATTAAAGACAAGTGCAACATATCAAAAATGTGTATGCACATATAAAAAACAAAAGCATTCTAACAAATTCATTTAGATCCATATTATTTAAACATTTTCTCTTACATCCACTTCATATATCATTTTATTTATTTATTAGCCTATTGCTTTATATAAATGTTACTGTACAAATGCTTTCTTTATTAGGACAGAAGAGGGAAGGGTTCAAATATTGTGACACATCCTTTGTTTTACATACAACAAACTTCAGAAAAGAGGTTCATAAGAGCTGACCTACAAAAAAACAGAAAAACAGACAGATCAAAACTTATTAAACTTATGGGTATACTTACATAATAAGCTATACTTATATTTCCAATATTTCCATATTTAAACTAGTATTCCAAAAGTTCCCCTCCTCACAACAAAATTTTGGTTATTTTAGAAAAATAATAGTAACAAGGCACCAGACTGTGAGATGGCAGACAGACCTTAATTTTCAATCGGTCCTAATAAAAATTATTTACTATCAATTTTATGTGCTAGTATAAATAATATGTAAACAAGTCTCCATACATAGACTGCTGTGAAACATATTCAATACTTCTGACTCCTATCTTGGTTTCAGCATAAGGGTCAAAAGGTCAATCTCTAAGATATGGCTTAATATCCCACTGGTCATTGAGTGCTGTTAGTGTAACACTTTTACAGATATATATCCAAAAATGTTCCCTTTTCAAAAGTTGATTGGGTCTGTTACCTCCTCTTTTCAGGGGAGGAACATGTTCTGTTTCCACAAATCTAAAACCCTCTGGATTTGATCTATGTTTGCTAAAAAAAAATGCATACCCACTGGGGTATACTGTTTCCTATTTTTGATAGTGTTAATGTGTTCCTGAATTCTCTGTTTCAGAGGATGAATAGTACATCCTATGTAAACTTAATTGCATTCACACCAAAGGGCATAAATCGCAAATGGGGTGTCAGAGGTGATAGGCTCTTCTATTTTGATTTTTATCCCTTCAGAATTCGGATGTTTAAATTCTCTTCCTGCCATAGCAAAGTCACAAATATTGCATCTGTGACATTTAAAGAATCCCCCTTACCTCTTAGGTAGCCACATATTACTGTTTACAGGTACTGAGACTGGTCACAATCTTCTGTGGACTACTTTATCTCTGATGTTGTGGGCCTTCTTGAAAGACTCTCTGGATTTATTTCCTATTGCCTTTTCCATATCAGCATCACTTGTAATAATAGGCCAGTTCTTGTGGATAATATTACTTATTCTCCCTGCTAAATGATTAAATTCTGTCACAAAGGTTAGTGTGTTTGAGTCCCCCCTCTAGAGGTGAATGATCTTTTTCTTTCAGTAAATCTAATCTGTTTTTAGCCATGGCTATTCCTTTAGCTTCCGTTAATAATGTTCCATCATATCCTCTTTCTGTGAAATGTGTTGTTAACTCCTGAAACCTAAATGTGGAATACCTCATTGTTTGAACAGTTACGTCTCAGTCTCAACATTTGACTGTATGGTATAGTGTGTTTTAACTTACTGGGGTGTGTACTATCCACCTTTAAAACACTGTTGATTGCACTTTCATTTCTAAAGCATTTTGTTGCCACTACTTCCCCTGGTATCCCCATAAGTTCCAAATCTAGAAAGTTAATTTTCTGTTTGTCAACAGTATATGTAAACCTGAGGATAAATTCATTGTTGTTAAGCCATGAAATACAATTTTGAATCATGTCCATGTCTCCCTCCCAAACACACAATCATCTATATATCTGTGCCAAGATTTTATGTTCTCCCAAAAATAATTATTTAATCTATGTTGTACAGTCAGTAACTCCCATCTCCCCAGAAAGAAATTTGCATAACTGAGTGCCCATATTGGCACACATAGCTGTCCCCACTTTTGTAGGTAAAATTTACCTTCAAATTCAAATGTGTTATGCCTTAAAATAAATTCATAGGCTGTCAACAAAAAATCTGTTGGGAGTTTCTCAGATTCTCTCAGATTCTCTAGATCATACCTGCATGCCTGAATACCTTGACTATGTCTAATGCAGGTGTATAATGACTTGATGTCAACACTTATCCAGACATTTTCCTTTGACCATTTTAAAGTCTCAGTTTTCCTTAGTACATCCAAAGTGTCTTTCAAAAATGCTGGTGACAGCTGGCCCAGTGCTGCTGAGGGTTGAGGTGCTGGACACCACACCTTGCACCACGCCGGTGACCCGGGTTCAGGAATGAGCCTGGAATGCCGGGGGTCAGCAGGGGAGAGAGAGAGCATCGAGCATCCAAAGGACTGCTCTCCTCTCTCAGGGAGGGATCCAGGGGTAGCCCGGCATAGCAGCGGCCGCCGGTGGAGACCAGCAGCACTGCAATGCACAGGGACTTGGAAAAATGGGGAAGACATAGGCAGCTGTCTTCCAGACGTGAGTGGGAGCACCCACATCACAGGCTGAACAGCATTGCATGCCCAATGTCTGGGGTATAACTAGGGGGAGAAAGCACCCCTCCCGCCGGATAGGCAATGGCTCCTCCAGTGCCAACACCACCACACGACCAATGCTGGTTCCTCACCACTCCCCCCTCTACTTCCCTGGGGGTCATAGCCCCCTTCTGAGCCTCTGGGGGGTCATAACTAACTTAAAGATGGTGGGGAACATAGCGGTCGGTAGAACAGTCACGGTGAGAGAGGCAGCCCAAGAGAGTTCCAGCAGGGAAGGCAAGGAAAAATAGCTAAAAAAAATGATGGTAATATTTTTACACATTTTTGTAAAAAAATAATCAATGAAATGCCCCAAATTCTCTGTCAGAGATCTATCTCCAGAAACAATGGGTCTACCTGGTGGATTTGTCATGTTTTTGTGCACTTTTGGCAGTGCAAAAACACCTGCTGTTATGGGAAATTCCCTCCAGATGAACTTAGAGATCTACCAAGATCAGCCCCTGCACCTGATAAATAAGTGCCTTACCACCACAGCGTTCTTAAATTGTGAAGATTTCCTCGAATCATGCCACAGATAAAAAATTAGATCACTCATAAAATTAATTAAACCAGGTCCCAAGGACTTCCCGGTTGTAAGGGCTGCCTTCACTCTGCCCCTGCACTCACTAACGTTATGATGAGACGCTAGAGAGAGCATGGGGTGCACTCCATTATAATCAATGGGTGGTGACTGCACAATCTTTTTTTAACATACTGACCACTTGATAATGAAATGTGGGGACCGGTCGAATAACAAGGGCCTTATGCTTCTGCACTAGCCCTGTTTTGCTCTTGCATACTTTTTATCATTACAAATAAAGGAAGGCTAAATAAATACCTTGATTAGTAGAGAGTTCTAAGACTGGTAAGCACGAGCAAAAATAGCAACGGCCAAAACAATCCAAACAGACACTGTGACCTACAGGGTATGGAAGGGTGCTGAGAGAAGGGTTGCTAGCACAAAGATAAACCAAGTCCAGAAAATCCTCTGTGAAAGCACTCCAAACAAGAACTATAATTCTTTCTGCAAATGTAGGATTTGTTGGTAAAATACCACAAAGTGCTCACTGGCCACAATACTTTCCCCAGCGCTTCAGGTTACACAAAAACCTTCGCCAGGGGGTGTGGTAAGTGGGAGATGACATAGACTGTTTAAATAGTGTGAGTGATTAAAGCTTAATTAATTAAACGATTAAAAACAAGTGCAACATATCAGAAATGTGTATGCACATATAAAAACCAAAAACATTCTAACAAATTCATCTAGATCCATATTATTTAAACATTTTCTCTTACATCCACTTCATATATCATTTTATTTATTTATTAGCCTATTGCTTTATATAAATGTCATTGTCAAAAATGCTTTCTCTATTAGGACAGAAGAGGGAAGGGGTGGAGTAGGGGTTATTTGGCTAAAGGCATAGAAAATAGATAGGTTCAAATACTGTGATACATCCTTTGTTTTACATGCAACAAACTTCAGAAAAGAGGTTAATAAGAGCTGACCTACAAAAAAACAGAAAAACAAATAGATCAAAAATTATTAAACTTATTTCTATACTTACATAATAAGCTATATTTATATTTTCAAAATATCTGTATTTAAACTAGTATTCCAAAAGTTCCCTTCCTCACAACAAAATCTTGGTTATTTTAGAAAAATAATAGTAATAAGTCACCAGACTATGAGATGACAGACAGAGCCTAATTTTATTAATCTTTTTTCTGAAGTTTGTTGTATGTAAAACAAAGCATGTGTCACAGTATTTGAACCTATCTATTTCCTATGCCTTTAGCCAAATAACCCCTACCCCACCCTTCCTCTTCTGTCCTAAAAGAGAAAGCATTTTTGACTACATTTATATAAAGCAATAGGCTAATAAATAAATAAAATTATATATGAAGTGGATGTAAGAGAAAATGTTTAAATAATATGGATCTAGGTGAATTTATTAGAATGCTTTTGTTTTGTTTTTTATATGTGCACACACATTTGTGATATGTTGCACTTGTCTTTAATTGTTTAATTAATTAAGCTTTAATCACTCACACTATTTAAACAGTCTATGTTATCTCCCACTTACCACGCCCCCAGATGAAGGGTTTTGTGTAACTCAAAACTAACATTTGTTTCAAAACATTTGTTGAACTAATTATTATTTTTTATTTGTTTATTTCAGAGATCAGATAATTAGATACAAGACTGCTAAATTAGAGGAATTAGAGGTGGAGCTGCAGGAAGCAAAGGAATTAGTAAATAGACTTGAGAAGTAAGGAAGATTTTAAGGAACTGGAGTTGAAAATACAGAAAATCTTGGATAAATATGAAAGGGAAATGATTGGGAGGAAACAGAGAAAGTTTCAAAGAGACAAGGCGGATTATTCCAAAGGTGAAATTCTCAAGTGGGGAAAAAACTTTCTATGAGCCATGGGAGAGGAAGAAGCAGAGTGCACTTTAAGACACAGGGGAATCAAAAACAAAAGCAAAGTCCAGAATGCCAGGAATGTTACCCCAAACCAGACACCAGTACAGGAGGTAATATAGACACTAACACAACTGGCAACAGAGAGGCAGGCCCAGATACCGATAGAAACAGATCAAATCCTTTTTCAGCCAAGAGAAGCAATTTGAAAGATTGAGGAGGTGGAAAACAAGATAGGGCAAACATGCAGGCTGAGCAAGGAAAAGACAGACCGCTGAGGTCAGGCAAGAAAACCTTCTACAAACCATAAATATTTAAAATCATACACTTACAGAATATCAACAGTCTGTATTATCAAAAGGACTGTCATATATACCTACCCTGATTGTGAATAAATTTCAGATTGCTTTGGACTTAAAAAAGTTTTTTAGAAAGATCAGACTGAAGCTGTTCTTTTCAAACAGAAATGAAGGGCCTGCAATAGAAGACACCATGGGGTTTATAGCAACTAATGTGGTGGGGTCAGAAGAGCATCTTGAGTTTATGGTGGATATTGCCAGAACTTCTAATGTAACAGCTAACTCCACTGCTATTAACATAAATTTAGACGACTTCAGTGATGAGGCTTTGGACATTCTGTTAGAAGCAACCAAGGAGTTTTTGGATACAACATTCCTTGGTGTGAGCCTGAGTGACAGAACTGAGGACAATGAACTACAAAGGAAAACTAATTTTAGAGGCAAATCAGTTTTTTGTTCTACAACAAATAATGCTTCAATCTTAGCTTTTGAAAAAACTGTCATGAAGCAGGTAGAGGAATTGGTGGAAAACAATGTTACCACAAGAAAACATACTGTATGTGACAAGAAATGTGAGACTTGCATTAAAAGAACTTATAGACAACAATGAACTAGTAATAAAACCAGCAAATAAAAGTGGCAACATTGTAAGAATGAATAGATTTCAGTATGTTGCAATGGTAAATTATCTGCTTCTAAATGATACCAACTATGAAAGTTTTTAATAGAGATCTCTTACAGATTCTGAATACAGCAGTTGCATGTGGTGACTTAACATCATCTGGAGGGAATTTCCCATAACAGCAGGTTTTTATGCACTGCCAAAAGTTCACAAAAATGTGACAAATCCACCAGGTCCAGGCAGACCCATTGTTTCCGGCAATGGGTCTCTGACAGATATTTGGGGGCATTTCATTGATTATTTTTTACAAAAATGTCTAAAAATGTTACCATCATTTTCGAAAGACATTGGGGATGTACTAAGGAAAACTGAGGCTTTAAAATGGTCAAAGGAAAATGTATGGATAAGTGCTGATATCAAGTCATTATACACCTGCATTAGACATAGTCAAGGTATTCAGGCATGCAGGTACTATCTAGAGAATCTGATAAACTCCCAATAGATTTTTTGTTGACAGCCCTTGAATTTATTTTAAGGTATAACACATTTGAATTTGAAGGTAAATTTTATCTACAAAGTGTGGGACAGCTACTACTGGTGCCAGTATGGCATCCAGTTATGCAAATTCCCTCCTGGGGAGACGGGAGCTACTGACTGTATAAAATAGAGTAAATAATCCTTTTTGGGAACATAGAATCTTGGCATAGATGTATAGATACATATGGATATATATATATATATATATATATATGGATAGATTGAAAGATAGCTAGATAAATACTGTATATATTGATGGATATATATATATAGATGTATATGTCATAGATATATAGATAGTCTATGTGTTTAGGAAGGAGACATGGACTTGATTCCAAATTTTATTTCATAACTTAACAACAATGAATTTAACCTCAAATTTACATATACTGCTGACAAACAGAAAATTAACTTTCTAGATCTGAAAAGTATGGGGATACAGGGGAAGTAGTGACAACAAAATGCTTTAGGAAAGAAAGTGCAACCAACAGTGTTTTAAAGGTGGATAGTGAACACTTCAGTACATTAAAACACTCGGGCCCAGATATTCAGAAGGGTTGCACATGGCGCAACAGTATTGTGTCATGCACAACCCACTGATTGTCCATACGATATTCAAAGGAAAAGTGCACCGCACAAATCCGATGCACCGAGCACATCAGTAATGTATGCAGGCACAGGTGGGGGCATGCCCATGCATAACCTGCACAGCCTGATATTCAGCCCGGGATGTGCAGAGCCATGCATCACAACCCTACCTGCCCAGCACAAAGTTAAGCCAAAAAAATAGGAACAACTGATGGCCACCCACAGGTGAGCTGCGCGTGCAGGGTGCAACACGAAGCTGCCGCGTGTGGTAGCCACAATTCTGGCTGCACCTGGCAGTGCCCCCATGCCCAATCGCGGGCATTTGTTTAAAAACTTCCCGTCCTATATCCCTGGTGGTCAGAGGACCACAATCTATAATTGCGGGCATCTGTCAAAAAACTTCCCTGTCTAATATCCCTGGTGGTCCAGTGGACTGCTATGTGCTGATCGCGGGCATGTGTAAAGAAACCTCAATATCCCTGGTGGTCTAGTGGTGCCCTCCCACCCACCACTGAGCCCCACCACCGCGCTTCCCCAGTCAGCCAGCGGGTGGCAGCACCCACCGCCTGCCACCTCACGCCCGCCAACTGACACCTCAGTAGAGTTGCGCCCATTGGTTCACAGTGTGAGCCAATGGCATGTAGCCCTGTCAGGACCACACATTCCAGATATGTGAAAGATTCATTCACATATCTGGAATGTAGAGAGACGCCCATTGGCTCACGCCAGAACCAATGGGCGGCAGCCCCATCGAGGTGCTCAGTCGGGCGGGCAGCGGGCGGCAGGCGGGTGGGTGCTGCCACCGCCGGGCTGACTGGGGGGAGTAGAGCAGGGGCCTGTGGGTGGGTGGGGGCACCACTAGACCACCAGGGATATTGAGGGTTTTTTACACATGCCTGCGATCAGGCACACAGCAGTCCACTGGACCACCTGGGATATTGACGAGGACGAATTTATTGACAGATGCCCATGATCGGGCAGATTGTGGTCCACTGGACCACCAGGGATATTGGACGAGGATCTATGTTTTAAACAAATGTCCATGATCAGGCAGATTGCGGTCCACTGGACCACCAGGGATATAGGACAGGGATCTATTTTTTAAACAAATGTCCACTATTGGGCTGCAGGGGGTGTTGGTCCCCGACGACTGCTGCCTGGCAGGGCGCCAGGTGCAAGTCATCGGGGATCAATGCACCTGCATGCAAATGGGGCCATAATGACATGCAAATGGCCCCATGTGTATCTTGCATAAATTATGGCTCCATTTGCAAGTTAACTTTTGAATATCGCAGGTGTTGTGCATGGCGCAATGGAACTTGCGCTAGCGTATCTCCATGCTCCACTCTGGCCACTTGTGCTGGTGCAGTGCCACTGTGCCATGTACACTGGGGGTGGCCAGGGTGCGATATTCAAAGCTGCTGAGCCGTGGTGTAGCTCCTTTGAATATCGTTTAGTCCACACCCCTGTGCAGCCAAGTTGAGCTGCGCCCAAGCTTGTGCCACAACCGGGCGCAGTTTGAATATCTGGGCCTCTATGCCATACAGTCAAATGTTGAGACTGAGACGTAACTGTTCAAATGATGAGGTGTTCCACATTCAGGCTCAGGAGTTAACACATTTCACAGAAAGAGGATATGATGGAACATTATTAAGGGAAGCTAAAGGAAAAGCCATGGCTAAAAATAGATCGGATTTACTAAAAGAAAAAGATCATTCACCCCCAGAGGGGGACTCAAACTTAGTAACCTTTGTGACAGAATTTAATCATTTTAGCAGGGAGAATAGTCAACATTATCCACAGGAATTGGTTTATTATTACAAGTAATGCTGATGTGGAAAAGGCAGTAGGAAATAAACCCTGAGTGTCTTTCAAGAAGGCCTACAATATCAGAGATAAAGTGGTCCACAGTAGATTGAGACCAATCCCAGTACCTGTAAACAGTAATACGTGGCTACCTAAGAGGCAAGGAGGATTCTTTAAATGTCACAGATGCAATATTTGTGACTATGCTATGGCAGGAAGAGAATTTAAACATCCACATTTTAAAGGGACAAAAATCAAAATAGATGAACCTATCACCTCTGACACCCCATTTGTGATCTATGCCCTTTGACTAGTAAAAGTTTTATTGTTGGTTATAGAACTTTACAAGACACAGTCATAAGTACTTAAAATACACTTTTCTGATTAAAAGGATTTTATATTTGTAATGCCACCACAATACATTTTTACATAGAACAACTGGACCATTCATCAGATAATTTTATACATTTGCTGAAAGTCTTTATAACCTATCCACTTTTCTTTTGATAATTGATATTGCTCTAAAATATCCAGCTGTTTGTCTAATTATTAATTCATACTGAGAAGTAAGCAGAAGCTCCAACAAAATATTTTTGTCATTTGTGTCAATTACAGACTATAGAGGATACAACCAATAGATTCTGGGCTTAGTGTACCAAGAACATGAAAAAATAACATGCATGATGTCCTCTGTCTCCTTATCTTTACAGTTGCACCATGCAGACTTTGGATCAATCCACCTATTATATTTAATCTTAAGTACATTGCTAGCAAAATATTCCATTCTGTATCTAGTACAATTTGTTCTCATATCAGGTACAATGAGAATATCCAAACAAGGCTGATAAAAATGCCTTACATTATTTTTAACTAGCCATGGAGCCACTTTTAATGATCTTATTAGCTCACAATCTGAACTCCTATAGAAATGTTGAATTTTGTTAGCGTAATATTGTTTGTACTTCAGGCTAACTTTAACGCCTCTATACCACTATCTACATAACTTTGAAGATACTGCAAATTAAAACAATGAATTATTTCCTGAAAGTTTGTTAACTATTTAGACTGTTTACATCCCTTAAGCTTCCAAGTTTCTTTTTCCTTCAAACAGGCATATGGAAGTTTTTCTTGATCCATTCTGATAATCCTAATTCAAAAATTTAGGAGTCTAGTAGTTGCAACAGCCTTAAGAGATAGGCAGCGTAATTCTACTCTAACCAAATGTATAGGGACAGAGTTACTGAATGTAAAAATTTATTTAGAGGTGTTTCTAACATTCTTAGATCACCATAATCCCAAATTTCGCTAAGATATAGCGCCTGGGAAATATATTTAGCCTGTGCACCTTTCAAAAGAGGCCTGATGGAATTACCCCCATATTTTAAATTGAATTTCTGCAGAGCACCTGCAGATTGTTTTAATTTTAGCACAAGTGCTTTTTATGTGAATGTCACAGGTCATTGCTTGCAAACGTCAGGCCTAAGTATATATATGAGCCGACTGTATCTATTCTTTTATTATCCACCCGCCAAGCCTTAGCTCGATTTCTTGATCCAAAAATCATCACTTCACTCTTTTTGTCATTAATTTGCAAGCCATGACAATGGGCAAAATTATTTAATATGTCTAGCTGTTTTTGAAGTTCAGACTGAGATAAATCTATAATTGCAACATCGGCTGCATAACCCAGTGCTGGGCAGTACCTATTGCCAATTAATGGTGAATCTGATTTAATGTTCAGAAGTTGGTCCAATAAACCATCTTTGTAAATACAAAAAAGAACAGGAGCCATAACGCAGCCTTGTCAGACCCCTTTGTTTGTCCAAATGTTTGCGGAAAGCTGCCCTAAAGTTCCAGTTCTGATTTGAGCCCAGGTATTCATATAGAGATCTCTAATAATGCTAATCAGTTCCAGCTGAAACCCCTTTCTTAACATGATCTTCCACAGAAGGTCCCTCAGGATATTATCAAACACTGCGCTGAAATAAATAAAAGTGACGTATATTTTTTGTTTTCTTACAAATACGTATTTCTCTATGAGGTGAGATAATATAAAACAGTTATCTGTTGTGCTAAATCCTTTTCTAAAACCTGTCTGAAACCCTGAAAGGCCACCTAGATCTCTTAATTGCTGAGTAAGTCTTTCTAGAATAACCTTGGAAAAAATCTTACAGCTAATATCCAGTAGAGAGATGGGACGATACATTCTAGGGTCAGCTCTATCACCTTTTTCAAAGATGGATACAATTATTGACCCTTTCCATGTAGGGCCCATGCAGAATGCATAAATTGAAAAAAAGTAAGCAAGATGGTAGCCCGTGATGATGGAGCACTTAGAAAAACTTCTGGCAGAATATGATCTGCACTCAGAGCTTTGTTTTTCTTTAAATTAGCTATTGCAAAGTACAGTAGACTTTCTGTCCTGTCATAGGTCTAAAATTAGCTCTAGTTATATCACTGGACCAGGTGTGAATTATAGTGGAATCATAAAATAGACTAGTGTAATGAGTTACCCATTGTTCTAATGGAATAAAAGAGTCAAGTGGATCTTTACTGGTATTTGTACCTTTAGCAGTAAGTAACCAAAATAACTGCTGGTCATCATTGTAAATTGCAGTAAGCATATTTTCCCAGTTCTTATTCTGGTAAGTTATATGCTTGTCTGCTAAACATTTTTTGTATCAATTCCTGTCTACTTTCAGTTCTTTATATATATTTCTCTTTCTTGATTTTCTCTCGCTACTCTAGTCATCCTTCTTAAGGCTTGTTTCTGTTGTAAACATTCTTTATCAAACCAGGTCTCCGCACCTTTGTACCCTAATGTATTATATTTGTGTACTGTTAGTTTTTCTCAAATGGACTGTAAACTTAACTGCAATATTCTATTTATTTGTTCCAAAGTGATATTATTTGGGGTTAAAGATTTCATAGTTCTGACAACCTGTTCCACTATTACAGGAATTACCACTATATGGCTTGATTTCCACTTAATTTTAATGCAATTGTGAATTAAAAAAATTCTTATTTCTGCATTATTTCTTTCTGGAATGTGCCCCCACTTTAGGGTCAAAGGAGAGCGATCCCCTCTCAGCCCTTGTGGAAACTTTCAAGGAGAGCCAAGTTTCCATATTACCATTCCAGAAAAAGAAATCTAATATTAACGCACCATTCGCATTGCTGTACATGAAATTCCCTTGTCAGTCTCCCATTAGTCTCCCATTTAAGGGTGCTAAATTCCATATTTGCAGTATTTCTGCCAATTTTATCCCATTGGTATTTACTTTTCAATCCATAGAAAGTCTAGGGAACTTCCCAGTGTTGTTGTGTATCCAAGCATGAATATCACTATCCCTGTAACCATTGAATTCGCCTAGCCATGAGTTAAAATCTCCACAGAGTAATATGTTATTACATCCTGTGGTTGCCCAGCTATGATCTAAACATTTTCTAATTCCTCCCATATTGAATGAGAATAATTTCTAGAACTACTATGGGGAAGAGAAACATTAATAAGGCAGCATGTGACTTCTGGTGTTTCTAGAATGAATTCTTGAGTAAATGTAGTACAGGCTATAAGTGAAACAGATCATTTATCCTCTACTTTAACCCATGTAATTAAAGCACCTGACAACCTGCCCCCTTTAGCTTTTTACTCCCTGGTACCTGATAACTTGTATATCCATTTAAGGAGACATCTGAATATTGAAAATGCCAGGTTTCATGTAAGCAAACTATATGGTGTAATTGAATAAAGTTCTTCCAGTCATTATCTGCAAACATATTAGATATGCTAGAAATATTCCATGATAGCGGTGCCCAATTATGTTTATTATTTATACCTTGTTTTGAGTTAACAGTCATACTTATTTCTTTCAAAGGTCATGCATCTACATTCAACAGACCTGTAAATCTGTTATTAGTTGGTACATGACCTTGTGGTGCAAAGGTAGTGTGTCTGACTCCAGATCAGAAGGCTGCATGTTCAAATCACATTGGGGTGATGATGACATTAATGGGCAGACTGGATGGGCTTTGCGGTCCTTATCTGCCATCAACTTCTATGTTTTCATGTTTCTATACATTAAAAATGACTGACTGTTCTACACCCAGTATGTTCCTAGTTGCAATGCTTTGAGTTATTTTTTCTGTGTTTTGCTCAATACAAAAATCATTGTGATCCCAGGCCTCCCAATTGACCATATAAATTCCAGTCCTATCCAAGATATCCATGGATGCCATTAATCTAGTGTATATTTCATCTTTAGCAATAGTACATATCTGGTCATCCTCAGTGTTTTGCCCTATGCATCGTGGAGCAAATGTAGCATTAGAGCTCAAAACCATGTTCAATGTTTGCTGAAACAGATCTCTCACTATAAGGTCTAGTTTGCGTGCATTCTCCCTTGGTGATCTGACAAGGCCAAACATGGCTACTGTTTTGGAAAAAAAATCTGGAGCTGTTCATGCTCTCAAGATCAGTACTTTCTAATGTATGAATACCTAATTCATCTAATGCCTCTTATTTCTGCATTAACAGGACTGCCATATCATTGTTTTGTAGTAATAGGTCTATCTGTGTATAAAGGACTGTCATGAAATCTCCTTAATGCACTTAATACTTTTATCTCTCCTATTGGAATTCTTAAAAAGTAGGTAAATAAGTTCTGAAGAGCATTCTTCAGCTTGCTTTCATTCTCCCCTGCGATTCTTCTAAAACCAAAAATGCTGATCCGGACAAGAGAAGTCTAGTGATCCAGACTCCTATTATTTAGGACCCTTCTGTTTATGTATTCTAGATGACAACCTATTTTGCCCTGTTCCACACTACTAAGCCATATACTGTGAGCCAACCGGGGTGAAGAACAGAATAGAAAAATACATTCAGAGCCACATTCATCTTTGTCTTTCCAGATTTGGGCAAAATCATTGTTTTCTAAGTGAGTCCCCGCAGCTGTCCTTAGGAGGTGCACAATCTTATTTTTATTAAAACTTGCAGATCTGTGAGATTCCTATATGAAACCATACAGGGTCAGTATTGTACAATCAGTCATATCTATGCTACCATTTTGGTATTCCTTTTCAGTAACAGTATTTATCCGGGATGTAAGAGCTTCCCCAGATCCAGTTTTACATATTAATTTAAGCCTTTCCAATTACTGATTTCCTGCCTGATGGCTTTAAGTTCACCTTTCAAGGCATCAAATGCCTCTCTAGTGATACAATTCTTTTTCATGTTATTACTTGGTCTCTTATCGCTTTTATAAAGGGAAAATTATCTAGCAGTCCCCTGGGTATTTACTTCCTCTCTTCTCTCTTTTGAGACCAAAGGTTTAACACTGAATTCCTGACTATCGGCCTCACTTGTACTTACATGGGCTTCTGCTGTCAGGTTTAACAGGAGAATTTTATTAGGCATATTACAAGCATTATAAGACTCCTCTAATCTCCTCCTCTTTTTACAATCATTCTTTTTAACAGCGATCTTACTAGCTCTCCTTCTATTTTTCTTCTTTGCTGCCTTTTTCCCCCTTTCTAGGCTTCTCTAGTGTGTCAGGAAATTCTATTACAGAAAACTGTAGCCTAACTTGTACACAGTCTTCTACCAAAATAGATGGAGAGTGAGGAAGAGCGGGGACAAGTCTGTCTAATTTGAGTATGATATCTTGCATCCTGCGGCTATTTACTGCTATGTTCTGCTTAATAACCTCCATTTCACTCTGTAAGTAAGCAGATTGTCAATAAATTTTTTAACATCTTCACTTAAAGCTGTAGGGTAGTTCTAAATCCCTTTCATAGTACAACAAGAAGCCAGAAGGGGAAGAAAACATATTCAATTCAGTGCTTTACAGTAACTGGTAATTGCTATTTTTCTTTTAAACTTAGATTGTGGGCTTTTAGTGAAACTGAATTTTCCTTGTTGTCTTTACTTAGAATTGTTTTTGGGCTGTTGAAAATTTAAGACGTAATGGTAGTGTATTTCTTTGCTGCCTTTAATTGCTGCAAATTTTTGCCCCCCCTTCCCCCAACTCTTAATTATATGCCCTGTTAAATCTGATTGACAAGAGCTAAACACAGTTTATAGTAAGGGGTGTGGAGTAGAGGGGCATAAGGGTGAAGAAGCCCACCCTCAGCACAAGTGTTTTGACTCATTTATTTATTTATTAGTTTATTTTCTTTTTTTTTAAAGAAAAGTATCTGAGGATCAGTGGCAGGACTTTTAGGACAGTAAATTAATAAAAAGGTAACTAGGAGAGCTTCAGTAGCAGACAAGTAGTGGAATAGCAGTATAATTGCAGTATAATGTGGGGAGTGGTGCAATGCAGTGGCTGTGGGGCAGCCATATTCAGGCAGACCTTCAGGACACTGAGGTGCTGCCCTATCTGCATGCATCTCTCTGGACTGTGGGATGAGGTAGCCAGACTCAGAGAGGAAGTAAACTGGGTCAGGAGTACCATTACCCCTATCCAGAGACCACCCAGTCCAATGCAACTTCCTCAAAGGATGCCGAGAATGAGGAGCACTTGGATGACAGTGGGCTCAGGTCAGGTTAGAGCAGTCAGGCAGAGGCACTTCCCAGATCCTATTACACTCAAGAACTCATATGCCACACTGGCAAATGGGGACAACCAAATAGAGGTACCCAGAGAAGTGGAAGGGAAGGATGTGGAGGTTAGCCAAGGAGGTGACCTCAGCGGGGAAAGCAGTGGACCCCAGAGGAGGAGGAAGCAAATCCTGGTGGGGGACTCCATCATAAGAGGGATCCAGCTAGGAACACAGGAGGGGGAGGACAGGGAGGTGAGGTGCCACAGCATGGAGGGATGGAAGGAAGATCCTGGGGATCACTGAGAAGGCAAGATTGGAGGGTGAGCTGGATGTCATTATCCACCTAGGTACTAATGCCCTGGCAAATGGGGAGCCAAAGGAAGTTTAGGAAGAGTTTAGGAAATTGGGGAAGGGTCTCAAGCAAGTAGCTACTTCTGTCACTTTCTCAGAAGTACTACCTGCAAGAGGCAAGGGAGAGAATAGGGGTGCATGCACAAGGAACTTTAACCCATGGTTGAAGAACTGGTGCTGTGAGGAAGGGTTTGGATTCATTGGTGACTGGGGACCCACCTGGAGGGATGGAGGTTTGTTCAAGCCTGATGGCCTGCATCCATCCTGGAGGGGAATCCAAGCACTCAATGATAAGTTTAAATGCTACATTGGCAAGCATTTAAACTAGCAAAGGGGGAGGCAGGCAAGCAAGGAGGGTACCTACTTGCTCACTCCCCACAGCTAGCAGTGGAACCAGTGAACCAGCGGAGTGGCTATCTCTACAAAGCAGTGTGCAAAAGATGGAGATTAGCACCCAAGAGGTGGATAGGCAGAAAAGGAGCAAAATTCAGCAGAAGGGCAGACAGCAAGGAGAACCAGGGATAAAGGACAACCAAGGAAGGGGCTGGAGTAGAACAGCAAAACAGTCTAGGGAGGTCAAATCATGGAAAGCCATGTGTGCAAATGCCAGGAGCCTTAGCAACAAGATGGAAGATCTGGAGGGTGTCATGGAGCAGTCAGACCTGGACATTGTGGCCATCACTGAAACCTGGTGTAATGATAACCACGACTGGGAGATGGCCATACCTGGCTACAACATATTCAGAAGAGACAGAGCAGGCAGGAAGGGAAGAGGAGTGGCACTGTATGTGAAAAATGACACAAGGGCCACAGAGATCCAGGAGGAACAAAATGGGAGAGATACTGTGGGTTAAGCTGGAAAGTAAATGGGGCCAGCCATCCACAGGTGGTCTATAGACCACCAGCCCAGGAGGAAGAAACAGATAGGAGTTGATGCTAGCCATCCAAAGGATGGCAGACAAGGGTGAGGTAGTACTGGTTGGAGACTTCAATATTCCAGACGGGACTGGAGCATCCCAGCAGCATCAACTAGGAGCAGATTTATCCTGGACTCTTCAGGGTGCCTTCCTCAAGCAACTGGTCATGGAACCAACTGACAGAAGGCAACACTGACCTTGTGCTCACAAACAGGGACAGTGTGATGGGGGTAACAGTGGGGAGCACCTGGGGAACAGTGACCACTAGTCATTGTGGTTTGAAATCACAGAAAGAGCAGAACCAAACCAAACAAAAACACGTATCCTGGATTTTAGGGAGACAGACTTTGGGAAAATGGGGAGATACTTGAAAGAGGCATTGAGGGGAATGGGACAGGAATCAGGGGTTGAGGAACAGTGGGCAGTATTTAAAATGGGGATTACAAGAGCAATAGAATTATGCATTAAGCAGCTTAGCAAGAGGAAAAGGAAGAGGAGACCATTATGGTTTTCCAAAGAGGTAGCAAAGAAAGTGAAAGCCAAAAAGATTGCATTCAGGCAATACAAAAAGACACAGGCAGAAGGGGATAGGGAGAAGTACCAGGAGAAGCAAAGGGAGGCAGGGAGGTCAGTAAGGGAAACCAAACCTCAGAAAGAAGAACACATTGAAAAATCAGTGGGTAGAGGGACAAAACCTTTACAGGTACATAAGTGAAAAAAGAAAGGCAAGGAGGATAGTGAGACTGAAGGGGAGGATGGAGGCCACGTGGAGGATGACAACAGTAAAGCTGACATATTGAACAGGTATTTCTGCTCAGTCTTTACTGAGGAAGAGGAGGGTAATGGGTCTGAAGGGAGTACAAGGTGTGAGAATGGTGCAGAAATGGACACAAGTCCCTTTACAAGAGAAAGGGTCCTGAAGGAACTGGAAGTAATAAGAGTTGATAAAGTAATGGGGCCAAATGGGGTGCACCCCAGGGTCCTTAAAGAACTAAGAGAGGTGGTGGCTGAACCTCTGGCTATTCTGTTTAGCCAATCACTGGAAACGGGGGGGGGTACCCAAAGACTGGAGGATAGCAGATGTAGTCTCCTTATACAAAGATGGGAACAAAGAGGAAGCGGGGAACTACAGACCAGTCAGCCTCACCTCAGTAGTGGGGAAGATCATGGAAGCACTACTGAAGGAGAGATTGGTGGAACATCTGGTTGTCAATGGACTACAGGACCCAAGGCAGCATGAGCTCACCAGGGGGAGGTCATGTCAGACCAACCCCATTGAATTTTTTGACTAGGGAGGTGGATCAGGGGAGGGCAGTGGACATGGCCTATCTGGACTTCAGAAAGGCCTTTAACACTGTGCCACATAGAAGACTATTACACAAACTGGGGAATATGGGTATGGGCAGGACAGTAGTGTGGTGGGTAGGTAACTGGCTGGGTGGCAGGACACAGGGGGTGGTGGTGAATGGCTGTCTTGCCACAGAGGGAAGAGTGACCAGTGGGGTACCATAGGGATCAGTGCTGGGACTGGTCCTATTCAACATCTTCATCAGTGACATTGCGCAGGACCTGGAAGGCAGAATTTCACTGTTCGCTGTTGACACAAAGCTCTGTAACAGAGTAGACACACCAGAGGGTGTAGGCAGAATGAGAAGGGACCTGCAGAAACTTGAAGAATGGTCAGGGGTTTGGCAGTTGAAATTCAATGCAAAGAAGTGCAAGATAATACATATGGGGCACAAAAACCCTGGCACAATATATCAGTTGGGGGGTGAGGAAATAGCATGCACCAAGCAGGAAAGGGATCTTGGGGTTATCATCTCTGATGAACTCAAGATAGGGAAATAGTGTGACAAGGCAGCAGGTAAAGCAAATAGGATGCTGGGATGCATAGGCAGGGGCATCACCAGCAGGAAAAGGGAGGTCATAATTCCTCTATACAAGACACTAGTGAGGCCCCACCTGGAGTACAGTGTACAATTCTGGAGACCTTACCTACGTAAGGACATAGACAGGGTAGAGAGGAGGGCAACAAAGATGGTATATGGATTGCATCACAAGTCATATGAGGACAGGTTGAAGGAACTGAACATGTACTCCCTGGAGGAGAGGAGGGAGAGAGGGGATATGATAGAGACATACAAGTATCTTACAGGGAGAAACAGGGTGCAGGAATACACTATTTTTAAGCAAAAAAGATGTTCCAGGAATACAGGGCATGGGATGAAGTTGGAGGGAGGAAGATTCAGAGGAAACATGAGGAAGAATTTCTTCACAGAACAGGCGGTGGACAAGTGGAACACCCTGCCAGAGGAAGTGGTGAGGGCTGAAACAATCACAGGATTTAAGAATGCATGGGATAGACATAAAGGAATTCTGGAGGTCGGGGTAAGGGGCAACAGACTTCTAGGAAAACATAAACTGAACTTACAGGCTCAAATGGGCAGACTGGGTGGGCCATAGGCCCTTATCTGCCGACACTGTCTATGTATCTATGTATCTATGTAACAATAATCAACTCTATTTCTAGTTGCTTCAAGCTTTTTAAGGCCAGAGATTGTTGTATCTAGTTCTTCCCTAATTTCATTTGGATTAATTTGGTAAGCCTGCGAACAATGTGCAGAAGTACTTGGAGTATAAACCTCTGGGGAGAAAGATGAGCTTTCTTCTGACCCCCTTGCTCTAGGTTCATTATTTCTGAAAGAGTATTGTGATTCCCAGGACACATATTCATTTGTCTCTAAAGTTCAATCACTGTTGTCTGGCTGCTGCAACTTTCTAAACCAATAGTTCTTAGACTTTGTCACAGTGAGCCTCCCCAAATCCATGGAAAAGATTTTGAGCCTCCCCCAAAAATTGAAATAATCTTGGGCCTTCCCAAAGAAAATAGCATACTGTACTTTGCACAGTATACCATGAATAAACTGAAACTCCTCTGAGTACTTAGCTCACTTTCACTTCTTTGTCTTATACTGATGTGGAACCTTTGAAAAAGAACTTCTGTGCTCACGGGTCAGTCTACTTTCTTTGTTTCCTCTCCATATGAAATAACCTTCCTACATATGTTGCCTCTCCCCCTTCTTCCCTGATCCTAAGCAACTTGTCTGGGATTACTATGCTCCTTCCTGCTGTTCTTAGCACTTTTATACTCAACCCTTGTATTTGGGCTGTTCTGCCATCAGGCTACAAATTGATCATTACCACCACTCATTATTAGTTTATTTTTCATATTTGTTTGCACTATTGTTCATTGTGTATTTCTTGATTGTTTTGCAGTTACCTTTTGAAATGTATTCACTACCTACCCTTCCCTGGGTACACCTGAAATGAGCCTTCGCTTATTCACCTTCCCTTGTCACTTATTAATAAATAAATACATAAAATCCACTTACTATTATCCTCTTTCAGTTTGCTTCACCTCTTCACACAAAATACATAAAACTCAAAAATTTATATACAGTACTTTTTCAGACTTGCTTGAGCCTCCCCTGGAACAGGTTGGGGACCTCCCAAGGGAGACTGGCCTCACCTTTTGAGAACACGTGTCTAAACTAATTGCTCTCTCAGAATCACAAGAATCCATGGGATCTCTACATATTGTTGTGCTAAGAATGTTTGGTGTAGACAACAGCCTAAAGGACTCATCATTACTCACTACTGCGATCTTATTATTTATTAAATCAGCTGTTTCTAGTATAGAATCAAAATATGTCTTAGAAAAAATGTTCATCAATTTTAGTTTGCTTCTTGACTCCACTAATCACATTATTATTTCCAGGCTCCTTTTTTTTTTTTTTTTTTTTTTTTTTTTTTTTTTTTGCTTTCTCCTATATTGCTGTCTGTCTTTATTGTTTAGTTCCATCCCTTCTATCTCTATCCCTATCCTGTCTTTTTTATTCACTGTACTGGTCTTTTCATTATCCAGTTTCTCCTTTTTTTTTTTTACTATTTACCTCCTGCCATTCCATTAATGAAACCTGGTTTCTTGTAAATGTCCTTTTAGATGCAGTCCATTGTGTTCTGTAAGCTGCGACCCGAGGAATATTTGCAAGAAGCACAGATAAGTACGAAGACTGAGTCCTCACAAACACTTTGCACATACTTTTCCCTTGGGATACTGCACCATGTACCAGACCTCTGATAGGGATCACCTCTGATAGTCCTTTCCAAGCTTTTTCTATCTTTTTCCTTGGCAGCACTAAAATAACAGAGAAAAACAGAAAGAGGGGGGAAAAACTATCCAAACATAAGAGAAAACTTATTTTGAGCTCTAGTTTACCTGTCCCTAGCAAAACGGGTATGGCAGTGTAAACATAAAACATAAATATCTAAAATTTTAAAACAAATAACACCATCTACCATAAAAAGGAATTTCTCTAATAACCCATTCTACTGTTAAGCAAAGGGACGTAAATTAAAGTTATTGTTGTCTAATGTAGTTAGAACACTGTTAAAAATTACTTGGCTTGCTAAGGGAAAACATATGCTTCTGAAAACCAGGCACAAATTTCACATAAGATGATTTTCCTGATCTGTGTTATGCTACAAATCTCCAAGGAAAATGGTGCATCTGATTTTGGGATGCCACGCAGGTGCACTTTCAAGCCACTTCTCTGAGTCAGGTGACCAAAATTGTCCCATTGTGGCTCCCATTTAGCTCCTAAATAATCAAATTAGCAAGTGCTTATGGTTACCTATTTCTTCCATAAAATTATAAAAAACATTGCTAAAAAGGAAACCAAAAGAATCACAGAGTAAAAACCATTAGAACCCAAATTCACTTAATAAAAAAGAATATATCCTTAGTCCTCAGTGTCATATAGACCCTCCTTTTTCACTGATACCCCATAAGCAAAAATGTTAACGTTCTTAAGGGTCGGGGGGTAAAAGAAATGATGAAAAAAAGCTTCTTCTTCTTCTTTCTTTTCTCCAAAGAGCACAAGTTGCTTCAGCAGTCACCCTTACTACACAGCCCTCCGCATGGCTGCTGTTCACACACTGCAACAGGGCAGGCTCCACTACTGCCCGGACTCCAAACACCAGTAGCAGTGCCAACTGTAGTAGGGTTCAATACTGTATTATATTTCCACAGCACAAGTCGGTCCAGAAAGGTACTGTGTGAAAGCTGCAATCACCAACTCTCTTTTGCCTAGTTTATGCTAGATTCAGGCAACAATGGTATACCTGTTCTGGGCAAAAAGCAAGCATCACAGCATCCTGCTTCTCCTGCTTATCCTCAACAGAATAGTGTGCAGCTGCTCATCGCCTATGCCCTTTCGTGTGAATGCAATAAAGTTTAAATAGGATGTACTATTCATCCTCTGAAACAGAGAATTTAGGAGCACAGTTGCTCTTTCAGAAATGGGAAACAGGATATCCCAGTGGGTATGAATTTTTTTAGCAAACAGAGATCAAATCCAGAGGGTTTTAGATTTATGGGAATAGAACATTTTCTTCCCCTGAAAAGAGGAGGTACCAGATCCAATCAACTTTTGAAAAGGGAAGGTTTTTGGATATATACCTGTAAAAGTGTTAAACCAACAGGACTCAATGACCAGTGGGATATTAAGCCATATCTTAGAGATTGCCCATTTGACCCTTTATGCTGAAACCAAGATAGGAGTCAGAAATACTGAACATGTTTAACAGTAGTCTACGTATGGAGACTTGTTTACACATTATTTATACTAGCACACAGTGTTGATAGTAAATAATTTTTGTTAGGACCCATTGAAAATTAAGGTCTGTCTGTTATTTCACAGTCTGGTGTCTTATTACTATTATTTTTCTAAAATAACCAAGATTTTGTTGTGAGGAAGGGAACTTTTGGAATACTAGTTTAAATATAGAAATATTGAAAATATAAATATAGCTTATTATGTAAGTATATAAATAAGTTTAATAATTTTTAATTTATCTTTTTTTTTTGTAGGTCAGCTGTTATTAACCTCTTTTCTGAAGTTTGTTGTATGTAAAACAAAGGATGTGTCACAGTATTTGAACCTATCTATTTCCTATGCCTTTAGCCAAACAACCCCCACCCCAACCCCTTCCCTCTTCTGTCCTAATAGAGAAAGCATTTTTGACAGCGACATTTATATAAAGCAATAGGCTAATCAATAAATAAAATGATATTTGAAGTGGATGTAAGAGAAACTGTTTAAATAATATGGATCTAGACGAATTTGTTAATATGCTTTTCTTTTGTTTTTCATATGTGCACACGTATTTTTGATATGTTGCACTTGTCTTTAATTATTTAATTAAGCTTAATCACTCACACTATTTAAACAGTCTATGTCATCTCCCACTTACCACTCCCCTAGACAAAGGGTTCTGTGTAACCCGAAGTGCCGGGGCAAGTATTGTGGTCAGTGAGCACTTTGTGGTATTTTACCAATAAATCCTGCATTTGCAAAAAACATTATAGTTCTTGTTTGGAGTGCTTTCACAGAGGATTTTCTGGACTTAACTTATGGTCAAGGCCTGCTATATTTCATTAAATACTAGTCGTATGTGTGTTATTTGGATCTGGATGTATAATATTTAGACCTTGGGTATCTCTTGGTTTCACAATCATGCTATTTACTAGTCACTCCCCATATCTAGCAAGTACCAAGAATCTGTTTGAAACAGAAATAGGTTGTACCTCCTTCCCCAAACAGTCTCTGATTTTAGATGTTTCTATTTGTGTCGTGTTGGGGTTCTTTTCTCAAGTTCTAACCTCAAAGTCCCTATTGTCTACCAAGTACAGAACTAATGTGTCTAATTTGTCAGTTTTAAACAGTAGTCTCTCTCTTCAACTATTCTGTTCTTAACAATAATATTAAACTGGTCACCTTCACACATGGCTTTCCTACGTTCTACTCTTAGAATACAATTTCTACAAAATTAAATTTGAAGGTATAGTAATTTTTAAAGATGTTCACAAGTGAATGTGATACGTTATAGTTGTTTCCCCTTCTTAATCTTTGCATTCCACACAAACTCAGTGTTATAGGATTCTTGAGTTCATTTCATGAGAAATCACCTGCAACTAAAATGCTTAGGAAATGCCACCTTTATCCCTTTATCCTGTATAGCTTGAGCATTTATCCACACAAAATGTGGTACTCTTGGTGACATCAAAATTAGTTTTAGGGCATTTTTAAATGTTTCTAATGAAGTTAACATTACAGTTTCTATATCTTCTTCCAGAACTTAAAAGCCCATGTCTGCCCTAATAAACGTCACAATCTGCACGCTAATTTCCAAGTTGGATAAGTGTAATCGTTTCTCCACATTCCATTGGACTAGCTTTATAAGCAGTAACTGATGCATAAGCTGTTGTTAGTTTGATATCTTCATTCAGACCACCCCTACCATTAGGGGGCTGGCATTCCTGTTTCAATTACTGCCTTGTTCTTTGGGAGATTAATAGCACCTGTCTCATTTTAGTGTGCTACCTTTATTTATTTATTTATTTATTAAATTTTGGTGCCTGGGTAAGCCCACTGGGTCCCGGAGGTCCCTTTTTCAGGGGCAACCCAGGATTACATAACATTGGTAAATATCACAGTATGATAATGACATTATACAGTATGATACAAGTTATACAGTATTATACAGCCCCTTTTTGCATCTTGTTAGTAAATTCATCCCATTGTTTTCTTAGATCTAATACTTCATTTTTCATTTTATAAGGTCTGCTGAAAAACTGATCTCCTTTACTGTCTGAGGATTAATCACATCCTGTGAAATAATAACGATATTTGTCTGATATAGACATCTCCTTACTACCGCTACAAATATTTCTGCATTTCCCCAGTTCAAGATCGACCCTTTTTCTGTTGTTTGCCATCATTTCCATTACTATCCTTGACCTTTATTCTCTTCTGCTTGTTTTTATCACCTGTTTAACCATGTTTCTTTGTTTTTCTTTTTTGTAACACCATCTCTCTTGACATTCACTTCCAGTGATTTTGGGATAAGGATACTGCTAAAGTCGGGTCTTGCTAGCAATTTTTGATTTACTGAATTAAAAAGATGAATCCTTCTAGGGAACATCTTATCTAATTCCTTGATCACATCATCTTATCTGGTTCTATTCACAGCAATGTTCTCCTTTGTAGTTTCTAAATCATTCCATATAATTACTAATTGTTCAATTAGCGTAATGTTCACTATGTACTGATTCTCCAAAAGACCTATTACTTTCTCACTGAGATAGGATGGAAAAAATTGCAAAGTTTGGCTCTTTTGCTCTAAGCTGTTATTATACTGGCAAGGGTATGTCTCTTGTTGATTCTGATTATTCTCACTCTGTTTTCTATCAGGGTCCATTACACCATTTCTGTCATTTTTTCTTATACTCTTTCAACCCTTCTGCTGTCTACTGCAGATCTACCATAATTTCTTTTATCTTATCTTTTGGTATAATTATACTTTGGTCTTGGATATGCACTAACTGATTTCCCTGTTCATTTTTCACAATTCCTGTAGTTGGTAACTGTGGGATTATAGCGGCCTATCTGCCAGCCCAGATTCAGAATCCAGGTTAATAAGAAAGTCTGGAGATTTTGGAAAAAAGTCTTCATTGACTATCATTTCATTCTTAACCCTGTTAGTCCCTTCAAGGGGAGGGGGGAAGCCAAATTTATCATTGTAACTCTATCATTCTCCTTCAGCTTAGGTGTAGATATTCTACCTAAACTATTCTCTACAGTCAACATACCTGGGATTTTTCCCCACAGGAGAATTTCACCTTTCTTTTGGGGATAATTATTTTCCCCCCTTGTCTCCAAAAGCATTATTGGAGAACCTGTTAGCCATTTTTATTTCCCAGTACTAATCATATTACACAGCAACTAACATTGCACAAATTCAGCTGACACACTTAAAAAGTGGTTACTGTATGTCAAGAATTAAAATAGTCTTCTGGCTTACACACTATCAGTTTTTAAAGTGCGGTACAGTGCAATAATAGTCTATATAAATACCACACAGAAATGTGTGCTATTCAGTACTAGACAAGTTCAGTTAGAGTCCATATTCCACTTTCACTTCCACAGGCTTTACTTAGTCCACTATGGATACGTCTCACATCCTGCACCTGGTATGCTCACTTCTTTATGTTTTTATCTGAAGTTGAATAACCTTGCAGATTCTGATTCAAGAAACAAGGTCATGCCCAATTTTAACAAAGTCAAGAGGATCTGAAATGCTTTATAGGTGTTGACTACAATCTCTGGCGGACAACACAGGCTTATGCAACACAACAATTCTCCAAATAGGTCCTTGAAGTTTGAAAGAAATGGGCACTCAGTAAACAGGTATTCAAATCCTAATACACATAAAGTATTTACAGTTTTAATGAAGAGACTTGATGCAAAAGGTCATAAGATCATAACTTACATTCTGCTTCAGAAATAAAAAAAGTGAGCCAGCTCGCATACGTTAATCAGCTTCAGGAACAGCTACTTATACTCCAGTTCTTAAAATCAGAAGTTAGACAGAAGCAAAAAAAAGAAAACTCAAGTCTCTGTTCTTTAAAGTTATAATAGCTCTGAATGTTATTTCAAAAACAGAGCAGAGCACAGACTTACATTTTGTAGTATATAATAAAATATTCTAGATGTCTCCTTATGGTAACTTAAATCCTTGCAGTTTGTTATAAGCTTTACTGCTGCTCAAATGAAAACTGCTGGGTGCTAACTAAATAACTGGCATCCTCTGAAAATAGGGCTGTTTCTCTGCATTTATGATAGTGCTACTCTATTGACTACTATGTTCACGTGATTTAAATAGTGACAATTTTTTAAATTTATCTTGCACAACCTATCAAAATAGCATAATCCTCTAAAGTAAAATATAAAACAGCAGCAATACAAAAAAAGAATACACAAATACATAAAACATGCTTCAGAATATGTCAACTACATCAAGACTACATCTCCAAATACATGCAAACACTCCCACATGTTACTACCCCCATTAATACCCTGACAAATATTATAACAGGATACAACAAGCATTTGTCAATGCTGAACATTTGCTTGCTTGTATTTGATGTGTAGTTGTTGGGCATACATAGCACAGATTAATACCATGAGTTGTAATAATGAAATATGAACATATGAACATACAAAACTGCCAACAGAAAAAGGCCATTTGATCTATCGAGTCTGCTCGATTTTGCAGTTAGCACCCCTACCTGCAGCTGCCCCTCCCACCCTACCCCCTCTCCTGTCACCCTCCCTTTTGCCCTATCCCAGCCCCTCTTGAAGCATCCCACTGTTTTGCAGGCCACCACCTCTGCCAGTGATGCATTCCACTCTGCTACCACCCTTTCTGTAAAGAAATGCCTCCTCATTTCCCTCCTAAACCTTCCACCCTCTAATCTCATGTCATGACCCTGAGTCTCTCTCTCTCTCTCCCCCCTCCCCTTCAACAGTCCCTCCGTACCTGTCCTGTTTATTCCTCTCACGTACTTAAAGATCTCAGTCATATCCCCCCATCCCTCCTCCCCTCCAGAGAGTACATGTTCAACTCCCTTATGATTGGAAACTGAAGAGGTGCTGTTTGTCATGTGCTTAGCATAAGTAAGTAGTACAGATGTATAGACTTGAAAAGGTCCTGATTCTTCTTATCAGGAGCAAAATCCAGGGTAGAGTCCTGCTTAGTTCTGATTCAAATCAGAACATTTAGGAAATTAATAGAGAAAAGCATCACAAAATGCATGAAAACAATAACAAAATGCAAGAACAGTACAACAGAAAAGTATTTTGCTGAACTGAGTTTGTCTGTTTGTGACTCCATTTTGTCAGTTCTTTAGCTCTCTACTTGTTCTTGGCTATTGAGAAGCCACGTGTTGTATGTTCCTTGCCAGCATACATATCCCCAACCCTTCTACTTGCTAATAGTCTGGCCAAGCTAACATGTAAATCCTTAATCCCAAAACCCATCTGTTGACACCCATTCTGTATCACCATTTATTACATTCCTGCACCACTAAAGCCCATCCTATTTCAATATGTGTACCTAAGTCCCCTGCTATCTGCTGGCACCCACCTTACCCCAGTATTTACACCTGTAAATATATAACCTTGCCTGTGACAAATGCATCTGCTAGCACCTGCCATATACCAATATGAACACATATGAAAATAGTAATATTAATATAAATCCTGGAGGTTCAAACTCACAGATTCTTAGTCCTTCAAGGGACGTTCTTATTTTGAAAGGAGCATTACTACATAAATAGCTAGGTGTCTTATTCTGGTTGTGGTTTTTGATAGAAAAACTGCTCGACTGCCATGTCTGATATTCTGTAACTTCAACCACTGCCTTATGTACCTGCCAATTATAAATGTACCATTTTGGTTCTGTCTCAAAAAAACATAAACATAAAAAAATAGCAGTATCAGCTCAATGCCAAATTTAAGAAGGATAGAAGAAAATGTAAAGGCAAAATCACGGGCATCCCTGAAAATCAAGGACAGTTAAACAGCATGTACGGAACCAGAACTCTTGTGAAATTTTGCTGTGGGTTTCAGTTTTTTCACCTCCAGCCACAAGGCCATATAGAGTCCCAGCAGAGAGTAACTGGGAAGGGTTATGAGACTTGTCACCCACTACCTGACCTTACTCCCAGCTGGGTGTAGAGAGAAGCTTGGTGCCCTGGCAGTGCTGTTGCTGTGGCTGGGGGGGGGGTGATTGGTGAGCACTGAGGGCTGATCTTCTACAATGTAGACAGCAGACCTGGCTGGAACTATGAATTTACGACCGGCAACATGGGGTGCTCATTCAATGCTTGTCTCTCCCACCACTGACTCGCTCCATTGATTGTTTGTCATCAGAGCACTTGGTTGGCCTCCCAACAGTGTCCTCTAATTGGTGTAGTTCTTCCTGAATGTGCAGTCCTTGACCCATTTCAGTATCCTGCTTAGCTGATCTGCCTGGTCATGATGTCACTGAAATACCAGTCCTCTGCCCCACCTCCATCACTATCTGTGCCGTGGCTCACATTGCAAAGATAGAATGCCATCATAACCCTCAAGGAAGAGTAATGGGGTCGGTCTAAATCTGAGCTTGCTCCTCACTGGATGGCTGGCCAATGCATCTTCACTCAGTTTGTTGTCAGAGAGACAGAGTGGAGTTAATACGTAATGTGAATTGGTCCGCACTGTGGGCTGTATAAGTACTCGCTGAATGTGCCATAATAAAACATAGAAACATAGAATTTGATGGCAGATAAGGACCGCCTGGCCCATCCAGTCTGTCCATTTCTCCATAGCTACACTATAACTGCAGACTATACTCAGTCTACAGTGCTTTCTCCTTCCCCTCTTCCTTTCCACTATGATTCTCTTGTGCTTATCCCATACATTCTTGAACCCCACCACTGTTTTAACCCCCACCACCTCCACTGCAAGGCTGTTCCAGGAATCCACCACTCTTTCTGTGAAGAAATACTTCCTCACATCTCTCCTGAATCCATCCCCTCCAACTTTATGGTATGTCCCCTTGCTGTAGAGTACCTTTTCTTCTGAAAAATACTTCCCTTCTATACCTTTTTTACCCCCATGAGGTATTTAAAGATCTCTATCATATCCCCCCTCTCCCTCCTCTGTTCCAGGGTGTAAACACTGAGGTCCTGTAGTCGCTCCTTGTAGGGCTTTTGTTGCAGTCCTTGCACCATTTTAGTTGCCTTGCTCTGGACCAGCATCAGCCTGCAATATAATATAATACACGTTTCAAGCAGTTTTCTCTATGCCATTTTTTTAATTTGCACTGAAACCAAACAGAAAACATTGGGCACAGGTTTGTTCATACTAAAAAATATTTATGCTAGTGGGGGTTGAGGAGCTAGACCAAAACAGTAAGCTGACAACAGAATTTCTTTAAGTACAGACCAGACAGCGAGTTATTGTTTTGCTTGATTTTTACTAGTTAGACCCTGGCACCTGTAGGGGTTTAGACAGGCAAAAAACTTATACTCAACATGACCTTAGCTTATGCAAAGTAAAAAAGAGTTGGAAGAATCAGAACCAGAACAACATTCTCTACGTTTAGCACGCATAAAGTACCTCACAAAAAAAAGGTGGTGATGGATAGATGAGGTGGAAGCAAATTTATAGTTTTCCAAATTCCTGTAAGCAAGTGGAGTAACCAGCTTCTAAAAGAGTGTACACACAAGGTTAAAAACTTCTAAACATAGGTTAGGGATCTGGGGGCCCCTAGGCCCCCAGGAAATGTGGGAGTTTTGGTGCATTCTGGTACATTTTTGGGGCCACTTGTAAGATAATTTTTTACCCTAGTACCAGCCCTCCAGCCCAGTAAGCTGCACCCCAGCTGCCTTCCCAGAATCCCCACAGTTCAACTTGTTGCCCTGAACCACCCTCCCATAACATAGCCAGCTGCTACAGAGTAAGGCCCTCAGTCCACCCCCAGCCAAGCAAATTGCACCTTAGCCCCCTGCCCCTCCCTAGAACCTGCAGCCCTCCTCACCTGCCCAACAGTTTGCACCATAGCTCCCAGCCCCCTCCCTAGAATTTCCAGCCCTTCCCCTTTCCAGCCCTGTAAGTTGCACCCTAGCCCTGGCCCTCTCGCTAGAATATACAGTCCTCCCCCACCCAGAAAGTTGCACCCTAGCCCTTTCCCTAAAATCCCCAGCCCACCCCAGTAAGTTGCACCCTCTTAGCCCTCTCAGCTTGACTGAATGATTAAATGCTAGCAGCAGCCCTCACTATGCCCAGCCACCCTGACCACTGAACAGTTCAGGATGCCAAACACTGAAGACCCCCACAACTACTGATACCACATGCATACATACCCTACTCCACAACCTCCTGAATGCTTGCCAGCACATCTCTCTTAAACCTCCCCCTTAGCTTCATTGCATTCCCTCTTGTTCTAGTACCTTCCTTGAAGATTACAGTTCAGATCAGGGAGTGGCATATTCTCTCAGTACAAGCAATCACAAAATGATAAAATGTCCCTGTATTTAACTTTTAACAATGAAGGCAGTGCCAGCCTGGTGGCACTGAGGGTTGAGGTGCTGGATGCCACACCTCGCACAACGCCAGTGACCCGGGGTTGAGAGTGACCTCGGGTGCTGGGGGTCAGCTGGGAGGGAGGAGGACTGAGCATCCCAGGGACTGCTCTCCTCCTCCTCTGAAGAGGGTGGAAAGGGATGACCACAGACATGCTGGCTCCTGGTGGTGGCTGGGGGTTAGTGCATGACGCAGACCGCTGCGGGGTCGATGCGAGCTGACGCCAGATGTGCCAGGTGCAGATGCACATGCAGAACATCCTTGGCATCATTGCATGCCTACACTGTGGGGGGAAGCACAAGATAAAATCCTCCCCATGCAAGTGAAGGTGGTCTGCTGGCATCGCGGCAGACACACCTAAGTCTGCTCCCCTGGTGCTCACTTGGCCTTCTGCGGTGAGCAGGGTAAGTCCCCACTGTGATGTGGCTGGTAGGGGTAGGGTATAGGGGTTGAGCTCTGCCTGTGGCTGGGGTGGGGCCAAAGTGACAGCCGGATGGGGGGGGCATAGGTACAACCACCCCAGTTGAGGAGAAATAAACAATATAAGAAAAAAAAACAACGAAGGCAGCACATTGTCCTACAATCTGGTGTTTATGCTTACTGCTGCTAAAAAGTAGAGGAATAGGGAAAAGGACTTCTGCAGTATATGCTAAATTGTGTGTGCTGCAGACAGGAAAAGAGAGGCAATTTATGTAGTGGTTGCTCTGTGACTTGCTCTGTGGTGGGCGGTGGGTGATCAGCTGTTTAGCAGCGCGGCTGCTACTGTAGGGCAACAAATTACATTTGCATGGCAGGCAGAAGGCACATGGCTGTTGCCCTGACCAACACTGAACTGTATGAAACTGTGTTCCTGGCATAACAGTGCCTACACCCTTGGAAGACAGCTGCTAAACAGCTAGCTCATTTAAATTACTCGGACTCGGTGCAGTCTGCTTCAAATAGGCCCCTTCCCCCGCAAGTAACATTTTATTTAAAAAAAGATAGAAGCATTCCATGAGTGTATGCATTCAATCAACAGAATTCCAATATCAGCATCAACATTATTTTTCATCTCCAATTCCATACCTTCTTCAGCTCATTCTCAATCTCCACTGCCCTCACCAAGATGGGTCCTCTCACTGCGGACTCCAGTTTGTCAACATGGAGACTCATGGTGTCCAGGGTGAGGATCCTCTGCTGGGCTCCATGCTGCATGACCCCATTCTTGGCCATGATTTTCCTCCAGAGGGCTCCCTTCAGGGCCCCGACAACGAGGGATGCAGAGAACAGCCTGCAGACAAACAGGAGGGGAGAACAGTAGAGAGGACTGCTACATGGGGGTCTGACCCTCCACAAGGAAGCAGTCCAAGAGCCTGCAGCAGGTACTAGCACTGCAGAACTCTTATCCGCTGCCCCACAGATCATGCTAGGTTTAAAACTTTATCCACTTCTTGCACCTCTCCCTTTCATGCTTTAACTTTTCTTTCTTTAATGCAAAAGCATACTGTCCATGTCATTTCAAAGTCTGATGTAAGAAATGAATTGTAGATTATATTTCAACCCGTAGGTGGTTTTCTAATCGTTGATTAAATATTAAGGGAAAGCCATGCCCGTGTGATTGATAGAAGGTTGGGAATATACAACTGAAAAAAAAGCAGGAGGAGAAGGAGATATTGGGGGGGGGGGAGAGGGGACTGGAGCCTACAAAAGGAGCAGTGTAACAGATCAGAAACAAATAGACCCCCGCTGCTCTTCCCCTCCTATCCATCCAGCCCCTCCACCTCCAGATAAAGAGTTCAGTCTTCAGTGGGACAGCCAAGCAGAAGCACAACTACAGGAGCTGAAAGGGAATCGAAAAGTAGACCAAAGTTTAAGTAACTGTGGTGCTGCTATCTTACTACCTAAAGTTCCGGAATAAGAAGAAAGAGTGACTGTGTTGCTACAGCTGGAGGAAGCCATGCTGCTTAATCTAGACCACAACTTTCCCTGTCTGTTTGTCTATTTAAGATGCAGTTTCAGAATGTGGCAGGAAGGTACAATTTCAGAATGTGTCTGGAACACACAATTTTTGAATGTGGTGGTGAGGTGCTGTTTAGTTTTGCAATGAGGTTGGAAAACGCAATTTCAGAATGTGGCACAAATGCATCATTTTGGAATGTGGTGAGGACAAGTATTTTCAGAATGTGATGGGGATGTACACTTTTTGAATGTAATGGTGACACAATTACAAAATGTGGCAGGGATTAGGGTCTGTGATATATGCAGTAGGTAGGGAAAATGGGCCGACTAGGTGGGCCAAGCGGTCCTTGTCTGCTTTCTAATTCTATGTTTCTACGGATGCATAATTTTGGAATGCTGATGGAGCACATAATTTCAGAATGTGACAGGGACATTAAATTTCAGAATATGGTGGTGATGCACAATTTTAGAATATGGTGGTGAAGCACAATTTTAGAATATGGTGGAGATGCACAATTTCAGAATGTGGCAGAAACACAATTTTGGAATGTAGTTGGTGGCACAGTTTCATAATGTGGCATTGGCACACAACTTCGGAATATGGTGGGGATATGCAATTTTGGAAAGTGACGGAAATGTGCACTTTTGGAATAGGGCAGGAATGCATAATGTCAGAATGTGGCAGGGGAGCACAATGTTGCAATGTGGGGGGATTTGATGCACAATTTTGAAATGTGGTGGGTACATGCAATTCTGGAATGTGGCAGGGACAAGCAATTTCAGAATAAAATGGTGTGTCCTGTCACATACCCACAGTGTGCATTCCTGCTATATCAGGGACCTGTCAGTCACTGCCAAATGCCTAGATGTGTGTCCCTGTTGCATTTCAAGATTGAATGTCACCAACACATTTCAAGATTGCACATCCCAGCCACATTCTAAGATTGCATGTCTCCTCAGCATTCTGAAATTAAGCACCACCTTGACATTCAATAGGTTTGTCCAGCGCTGCATGCCATACCATGCATCTCAACATTCTGGAAACACATAAACTTCACCCTACCCTGTGTCAGTTTTTTTTTTTATTAAATGAGTACTACAACTACAGTTTCTTAAACATTCAAGAAGTAAGTCATGCAAGGTTGCTGACAGGGAGGGCTAGGCTGTGAGTTCTGATTATGACATCATCAGTAGCACTTCATTGAAAATGGCTCTTTTTTGAACAAGGAGTGAAGTCAGGATTACAAAACGGCTTGTAACTTTTAAGCAAATTAACTTAGAGATCCAATTTTTGGCATGAGGCTTATTGGGGACATGCTAATTCTAATTCTGCAGTGTAGTACTTTTGGTTACACTCCCTCTTTAAGCACAATGCAACACCCTGAATTAGTCCTGCAGGGGTGTAAGGTCACATCCAGTTCAGTCAGTGCAGTGATTGGGTAATTCCCAGCCCAGTCACTAATACTGCTGTCTCACTCCATTAGTGGTGGCTGATGTCTTTGATGTGCAAGAGCAAAAGCAGTCTTAAAGGTATAGTAACCCCATGGGGGGTTGCACACCTATTGTTGCAGATGGAAGGACTGGAATATTGAGAGGTTAAATGACTTGTCTTAGGTCACACAGTGAGTATTTGACTCTATCAGGGTTTGAACCTGCAATCTCACAGTTTCCAGACTGGTACACTAACCACTAGACCCTACTGCCACTTTATCCTGGTCATTTGGAGCCAAGTACTCAAGTGCATCTGTGTCAGAATAAACAACAGAATTTTCTCTCTTAAAGCAGCAGTACTAGTTAAATGCATCCTTATTTTTAAGCAATAATGCATGATGGGGATTATATTAATGTTCTAGTTAATTACCCTCTGGGGGTGCAATGTGGCACAAGGTGCAGTCAAGTGCCATACCCCAGGGGGTGATTAACTGGAACATTAACGTAACCCCTGGAGTTCATATTGCTATTATAAAAATAGTTTTCAAAAATAAGTGTTGTACCTTTTGTTTAAATACTTTAAATTTGATTTTACCAAGTTTTTTTATCCTAAATAGTCCCTCCACACAACTGTGGAATGTTGTGTTCTCTGGATTCCACGTGAGTACAGAATACTGCATTGAGCCATGGTAACCTGGATTCCACGTGAGTACAGAATACTGTATTGAGCCATGGTAACCTGGATTCCACGTGAGTACGGAATACTGTATTGAGCCATGGTAACCTGGATTCCACGTGAGTACAGAATACTGTATTGAGCCATGGTAACCTGGATTCCACGTGAGTACAGAATACTGTATTGAGCCATGGTAACTAGCCTCAGGATTAACAGGCTTCATTCAAACCATAGAAAGAGGCCAAGAAGAGTGATGACGTTGCTGAATTTATCTTGTTAACATTTTTTTTTCCTGTTTGTGGCAGGACAATGCAAAAATTCAATAAATAAATAAATATGCGGTACTGAGGTACAGTGTTTGGTTCCAGTTATATGAAGAAGTTACTGCTGCATCTCAACAACTTGTGCTCCGTGACTTTTAAAAAAAAATTTTGTTAGACAACACAACCTTGGGAACTAGGGATACTGCTGTTAGTTGAGGCACTTACTGTGGCTATGTATACCAGGGTATTACAACATCCAACAGCATGTGGTCAAGGATTTCTTCAAAGAAGTGTGAGTTCAGGGATCGGGTAGGTCAGGGTCAGGTAAATAAGAAGGTGTGTTTTTTAACTGCTCAAACTCGGCAGCCTTACAGCGTGTGCTCCTTGACTGGCTCTGTAACTAATTTTTTTCCAAACATCGTAAATTGACATTTTGTGTCTCTGCCTCTCTGGCTAGGTGTTTGTATCACAGGGTGCTTGTGTTGATTACCTAGAATCAGGACGTCCATGCTGATCCGTGAGGATTAGTAAGACACTCTCCGAGTACACACCTAAGGAAACAGTTAACCAGGCCGCTGTGGTTGCATTTTCTTTCTTTTGAACTATCAGTTTTATGTGGGTTGTCTACTGTTATTGAATATTTATTTGTGCTGAACTCCAACTTGCATCCTGGTACTAACGGTAATGGCAGATGAAGATTCTGAAAAAAGAACTTTGCAAAGGTTGGTACTTGATTTCTGAAATCACTACTCAGGAGACGCGGCTGTACAAGTATATTAATTAAAGGTTAATGTAAGGCTTATGGATTGCCTTCAGCCAATCATAATACTCCATTTACAAGATCCTTTTTATAATTTTATTTAGTATGCATTCCCACCTCCCGGTTAGCACTGACCTGTCTTTGTTTTTTTACAGGAGCTCCTGTTTTCATAATAAATTCTGCCATCGAAGATCTTGCATTACACAGTGGGCACCAAAATAAAGCAATCTGATTGGCTGGCTGGCACCTTCTAACCATGATAAATCCTAGCATTACCCCATGGAAAAAGGTGCCAGCCAACCTCATCTGGAATGCCCCAGATTTAAAAATCACTCCAACCCCCAAAAAGCCACCATATTTTCCTCTCGCTAAAGCATATAACAACAGAAACTGGGAGTTTTAAAAATCCAGTAACATTGAACGTTTGGCACCAGCAGTCCCCAAACCCACAACAAATACTGCAAAACCTTTTGTTTTTTTGTTTCTTAAACAAATATACTACACGTGTTAAACAGCACATACTCGATATACCTCCAAACACCAATGTAGGTCAAAGTAATGCCGTGGCTTCTCTCTCTCTACCCCCATACCACGTTTAGTAGTAGAATCTTAGCTGCCACCTCCAGTAATCCTCAGTCCCTCGAACTTCCACCACAATTAGTTTTAAAGCCCACCCTCTTCCTTTCATGTTCTCTGCAGTTTGATTTGCTTCCTGTCACTTGCCATTAATCCCCTACGCGTTCCCTTTTCTTTTCGCATTTGACTAGAACAGTGGAAAAGAAGGCTCCGGTGTTCTGAGAGGCAGAGCTCCTACTGGGACAATGTAGTAACCATGTCAGAGTTCCTCCCGAGCTCTACAGTGGCTGATGGTTCATTGAGTCGTGCTGCATTTTCTACCCCTGTGTTTATCACAGTTACGGACCGGGGTTGGGCGCCTTTTCTCTTTAAATGACAGACCACCATCTCACCAGTTCCCTAGCCCTTGCTGTCAATTTTGAGCAACATGAGCAGCTCCTCACAGCGATCTCCAGTGGCATTTTCTGTCAGACACATGCAGCGCACAGACCTGCAGCAAGACGGGATAATGAGTGAATGCCATGTGTATACTAATCTAAAAAAATAAAAACTTGTGGCTGTTTTCATGTTGCATTTACCTATCTTTCTCACTCCCATTTATCTATAAAACAGAAAATGGAGGTCAATAAGTGTTCTCCTTAGTAACACAGGACTATTTTATGTGGTGCAATAATAAAAATAAAATAATAATATAAAATACAAAGTTCTGTCTTCATTTTTTTGGCATACAAAAAATTGAAGACACGATATAATCTCAATACGCCACTCCAGGGTGCGGGGTAATGCCAGGATTTGCCCACTTCTGGTGTAGTTTACTGACTCAGCCTGCAGCCTTGTGACCGAACCACACAAGGCGTGTGTAAATCCAGCATTACCCCACACCGTGTTGTAGTATATTGCTTAATTATACCATGGACATACGTGAACAGCCAATAAAATTGTCAGACTGGCAGTTTACCACCGTTGTAAATCCTCTGATAACCAACGGCTGACAAATAAACTATCTATAACTTCTGTAGCATAGTAATAAATACAACAAAAATGAAACAACAAAGCAATCTCTTTAATATTTGTATTTTATTATAGTAAAAAAAATGAACCTTGGTAAATCCCTGGATAACCCACACCCCCTCGTGCCTTTTTACTTAATTGTTTATTTATTGTGCCATCGCAAAGAGGTTCTGCAGCACGCTTGATAGCGTGACTGCTGTAAACATACAGCCTCTTCTAGTTTTGGTGCACAATCACAGTAAAAGGCAACAGTGTTCAAATCTGTGATCTGGTGCTGTTGAATTTTTGAAAGCAATTGTCAGCAGTGGCTGGTTCATTCGGTTTGTACCACAATATTGCAGGGCATCTTGGATCCTGCTATTCATCTGCCCACATAGACATGATGCCACAGCCTCCCTCCCACCATCACCTGGAAAAAAATACACACATTTTTTATTTTCATACAGTTTTTGTCATACAGCATCTGGAAAAACTGAGTGACCGAGCAAGCAGGTATGTTTTCTCTTCAGCTCTGAAAGCCACATGCTTGACTGCTTATGTCATGTAAACCTTTTAAGAACCGCTACTCATTGTTTGCTTAAACCCTTTTTTTATTTAACAAAAAATAAATAAAAAGCTCCTCTGTTGACAGTGAATAGAGAATAGTGGATGGGCAACTATGCACAACCAGTGAGTTGTGCCATCAAGGGGTTCTAATTTCCAGTGACCTCAAGAGTGAAGCTCAAGAGGTCCATGGGAATCAGAACCCCAAGGTGGCACAACACACTGGTTGGGAACAGAGTTGCCCATCCACTATTTTTTATAGTATATGGTGTCCATAAATGTTTTTTAGAACAGAAAAGTATTTTTTTCTGATGTGTTTCATTCCGGTTTTCTGCGTTGGTTGCTAGGGTCAGTGGTGTGGTTGCTAGTTCCAGATGTCCCTTCATGTATAGTGTGGCCTACTATTGGTTAAAGTTTCATGTGGGTGGAGTTTTTAAAAAACATGGCAGTGATATCTCTCACTAAGTGAGAGGACATAGTCAGGGGAATTGCTTTCCTTCATGCGAGTTATTTTAAAATATCTGGTTGATCCTGCGGGTGTATTTTTAAGGTCTAGCCTAAAATATCTCGATCCTGCTTTTGTAATTATCTCGTTGATCCTGGTGAAGTCGTATGCTCATTGACGTTGCTGCTGCCCTGACTATCTGGTTGATCCTGCCATTTCTGTTGCTGCAGCTGTTCCATTGAACAGCGTGGCTCGTGCCCTTTCAAAATGAGCTGAAATGTTTTACCACAGTATGGTGTAACTGCATTCCTTGACCTTTGAACTGTGGTACAACAACATTTTCAGCTAGGATGGATTTCCATCCTGAACAATCCCTCCCCATACACTATAACCCGCCTCTCCACTTGATACTGTTCACCAATACAGATCCTCAGATCCCAGACATCCTATAATGCCTTCCCTACGTAGGTATCAGCGCCGGAGATCAGCAGGTTCAGAACTTAGCAGATTTTATATAAACCAGGTAAACACCTTGGGGCTACTAAAATGAATGGGTCTGCTGATACTAAGATAATGTCAGTAAAAGTTCCTGTACTACACTAGGAGAGGGGGAACGTGCAGCATGGGGTCAGATGGAAGTAAACAAAGGTCGTACTGAGATCTGAAGGGGAGTGCGGCTGTAAATACGGCACCAGCTATATTTCCTGTAGAGCCACAATAACATTAATATTTTTTAAATATCTCAAAACCTAAAGATCACTGGAACTTAAAATTAGCAGTTCTGGAAAGCAGAATTAAGGCTGCAGAGGTAAAAACAAAAAGTAGAATTCTGAAAATCCCTTCCTGGTTATCCAGTACTTCTGCTTTACTGTAAGTGGGTAAGAACAGAAGGGGGTATTTTTTATGGTTTGCAAAGGAACACCATAAATTGAAACTTTGATTAGTATTTCAGTTATCTAAGTTACGTATGTCTGTAAAAATGGGATTATGTGGGGGAAAAAGCATTTTAATATCTGTTTTTTTTTTAATTAAGGACGTTTGTTTTGTGTTTTTTAGGGCCCAGGGTTTTACTTTTTAGCAATTTATCCTGGCATGTAGTTCCCACACTCACAACTCTTTACTTTATCTGAACTGGCTAGTAATTCACAGGAAGTTTCATTAAGTTACTTTCATATTCGAACGGGCTCACAGTAATGCTCCAGATTATCAGTACTTTGCTGTTCCAACTGTAACTGCACCTCATTCCAAGAGTAAGGGAGGACTTTAAAAAGCAAGCCTCAGCTAAAGTACATTGCTCAAAGGGACTGGAACAATCCTCCAGCAAACTTCACAGCGGGCCCCATATTCAAAGCATTAGCATGGTGCTAACAGGCACAGTGCCACTAATCATAGAGTTGTCATCTGTCTAGTTCTGGACAGAATATTCCAGGTATTAAGGTCCTTATCCGGTCATCCAGTTTTGTTCAGATGTAGTCCAGTTTTTGAACCATTTTTAGTGGCCACACAATCATAAAACAGATTCAGTCTAATCATTCAGTGTTTTTGGTTGCATGTCCAGGTTGCAAACAAGTTCTGGGGCCAAATATTCAAAATTTTGTCTGGTGGGCAAAGTGATTGCACCCTGTTTGCCCAGAGTTCTTGCCAGGGAACAATATTCAAAGAGGGCTGTGGCATGCACTAAAAGGGTTAGTGCACATGCAACAAAAATAATGTATGGTGGTGGGCAAAGAGAGGGGCAGGGACATGAATCCAAGCACAATATTCAGTGCAGTAGTGCTGCACCAAAGGGAACAGTGTAGGCCACCTTGCACTGCACAATTACCGAGGAGAAGAAACCCAACTTACTCCAGGCAAGCCTAGTGGCCAGCGGAGCTACTGCAGCCAAAACCCACGTTGGTGGTTGGAGGAGCTCACATGCTCAATTGTGGCTAGTGGCACCTCCCACTCTCTGAACGCTGTCCCCATCAGAATCACAATCTGCCCTGCCATCTAGTGGTGTTCCCTGTTCCCTTAGCCCCATTCCTTGTAAAAGCAATAATTTCCCTAGTGCCTAATGGTTCCACCCACCCTCCGGTCACCATCCCTGGTAAAACTGCAATTGTCCCTGGTGTTAGTGGTCCTCCCACACTCCAGTCACCAGTCCCGGTGTACTAAAAGACTTCCCTGGTGTTCAATGGTTCCCCCCGCCCTCTGATCACCGACCAAGTAGAACAAAATAATTCCTTGGTGTCCAGTGGTCCCCCTGCCCTCTGATCACTGGCCCCAGCAAAACAAAAGACTTCCCTGATGTCCAGTGGTCTCCCCCACCCTGCGACCGCTGGCCTCATATTCTATCACATGACTATTCCCTAGTTCCTTGCATGTAGTGGCACCACCACCCACCAATCCTCATCCCCATACTAGCATAATCCTTCCCTGATGCCTAGCACTCCCCCTGCACTGCAGGCACCAATCAACCCACTCTGCCACCCCTGCCCCTTACCTTAAGCCAGGGACACCACTGTATACAGTATACATGCACCCTTTTTGGCGGCAAGCCCAGGTGGTGAGAGAAAGGCTGTACCCATCACCATATGGGCTCCAGTGGTGCTGGCGCTTAAGGTAAGGGGCGGTGGTAGGGTGGGTTGGTCTGTGCCCATGGTGCAGGGGGGCTGTTAGATGCCAGGGAAGGATTATGCCAGTCTGGGGATAGGGATTGGTGGGCAGGGAGTGCTATTAGTCTCCATGGGCTATGTAATAGAATATGGGGCCGGCGATCAGAGGGCAGGAGGACCACTTGTCACAAGGGAAGTCTTTTAGTATACCAGGGACAGCAATCAGAGGGTGGGGAGACCACTGGACACCAGGGAAGTCTTTTATAAAACCAGGGCCAGTGATTGAAGGGCAGAGGTGACCACTGGACACCAGGGAATTGTTTTGTTCTAATGGGGCCAGTGACCGGGGTGGTGGACCACTGGACACCAGTGAAATCTTTTATTATACAGGTGCCAGTGACCAGAGGGCAGGGGGACTACTGGACACCAGGGAATTATTTTATTCTACCCTGGTAGGTGATTGGAGGGCACAGGGGACCACTGGACACCGGGAAATTATTTTATTATATGGGGCTGTGATCAGAGGATGGAGAGGACCACTGGATAGCAGGGAATTATTTTATTCTACCGGGCCCATTAATGGTGGGGGGGGGAACCACAGGACACCAGGGAAGTCTTTTATTATACTGGGGCTGGCAATTGGAGGACAGGGGACCACTGGACACCAGGGAATTTTTACATTATATCGGGGCCGACACCTGGAAGGTGGAGGGGTCTACTAGGCACCAGGGATCTATTTATTTTAATGGGGATGGGGATCTGAGTGGGTGGGGCCAGACACAGGAGGGGCACAAACCTGCCACTACCCTATGCCAATTGAGCCGCAATGAAGTGCATGTAACCCCTTAGCACTGCATACCCAATGGGCTAATTTGCATGGTGCCAGATGAATATCGCACCGGGGGCTCCCAGTGTTACTGGGTCTGGTGGCACTGTTCCCTGCACTGCCAGGATCCATATCAGGGCAGCGCTACTAAACTTAGCACTGCACTGACATGCCCTTTCATTTTGCTGGATAGTGCTGGTGTGCTATTCCACTGAATATAGCATCCTCGGGGCTGTAGGCAATGGGCAGGCACAGCACAAACCTTTTCACTCTGCTTTGCCCATTTTTCAATATCTGGCCCCTCATGACATATAGACATTTTCTTGTAAATCCAGTCACTCTGGCAGGTGAAACATATGACTATTAAGACCATTACCAGTAAATTATTCTAATGTTTTCCATTGTGCATTTTAATTAGTAGTGATGTACCATCCATCATAAAAAGCAACGGGGCTAGGGGCAGAGTTTAGACTGTGGTTTATTATCTGTTTTTTACTTATCCAAAGGTGGCAACAACAGGCTAATGAAAGATAGCGTGACTGCTATATTTGAAGGTAGATTTAGCAAATTGTTAAGTGATTACCACGGTCACCTCATATACACCACTGTGCCCATGCCACTGAGATGAATTTCTTGCATACAGGGAACAGTGGTATAATGAAAGAGTTTTTGAAGTGCTAAAAGGTATTATTTGATGCTTGTGAAACTCTACTCTTATTGACGTGCACAGTGGTGCAAAAATCATCTCCTTCCCCACCAGCAGCACTGGTGTCAGGCACAGACACATAAATGTACTCCCTCCCTTACCCAATCCCCATGTAAAGTAGCAAATCATCACTAGTTATAGTGGTGGAGACCCCACACTATTTTCTAATTGGTGCTTGTAGTACCTACTTCCTGCCCTGGTCCCTATTTGAATTAACACACCATTCCTGGTGCTAGTGTTACTCCCCCTCCACCCCGACCCCCATTTGAAACAAACTATCTTTACCAGACCCATATGTCTGTCCTACTCGTGTTTGAACCCTCTTACTGATTTTACACCGACTACCTCCCCTTGGTAGTCTATTACACCCCTCTACCTCTGTGAAGAAATGCTTTCTGATGTCCCTCTTAAAACCCCCACCCACTAGCTTCATTGAGTTTAGCCTGGTGCTTCGTATTCCCACTTAGCATGAGCTACCCTCTGCTGCCTACTTTATTTATCTCATAAAGCATTTTTTTATATCTATCTCAGTCACCTCCCCCCCTCCCCGTGCCTCCAGTGTCAACCTGTTAGGTCTTTCAACCTCTTCATGTAAGTTTTTCCCTGATGCCTTTGCATCATTTTGGTTAAGCGCTCCTCTGCACTGCCTCTCCCCTTCCTTATCTTTCTTGAAGTGTGTGCCCCAGAACTGCACACACTACTGAAAGTGAGGACAAAAAAGAGTGGCAGAAACAATCACCTCACTCCTCCAGCTGCTGATCCCCCTTCCAATACATCCCATCATCCTATTTGCCTTCCCCAGTGCCCTGTTATTTTTCATTTCACAAACCAAAAGAATTGAGCACTCACCACCAATATAAAAAATTGGCACGCAAGCTCTGTAAGTTAATACTTATCGGTGCATCCTTAGTATCAAAATACATAAAAGGACAGATACCCAGTCACCTGATGCATTTCAGATCCACTGATCCTTTCTCAAAGGCGGACTACATAGATTGAGCCCCCTTCTTAAATAGATCCAAGACTTATGATGTCGTACTGGCATCACAAAGTACCATATTCAAAAAGGTTCAAACACAAACATATTTACAGCAACTAACAAAGTGAAAAGTGTCACAAAGTGCACTAGCAAATATAAAATAACACTACCTAACAATAATATTAAAAAAATTTAAAATATAACTAACTGCACTATTTGTAATAATAATCTAAAAGTTAAATTTAGTGCATGGTTATAACCGGAGATCAAATAGTCATAATCAATAGCAAAATTTCAAAAGTTATAATTTATATTGACCCCCAAAGTGACATTAATTTAAAGAAGTTCATATTCCTCCAAAATAACAGAGCTGCAAACCCCATTGATATAATCGCCCTTCCATGGTCATTTAAAGCATACTATTTCTTTACAGTACTGCACCTGTAAATTATAAAAAGTCAGGTATAACTGTTTATTTCAAATAAGGTTTTAATTTATATCCTGTATTTAAACCTGACATTTTTGTAGCTTCCAAATTAATGATCCAAAAACCTTCCTTTTTACAACCAAGTTATTAAACTGTCCTCCATGGGGCTTCAGGCAAACTTTATCAATTGCTTTAAACATGAATTTATGTTCAGATTTATTGTTAGCCAAGTGACACCCTATCTACCAATAGCTCTACAGTGTTCGCCAACACGAGTCTTAAAACTTCTAGTTGTCTTCCCTATATAAAACACACCAGAAGTGCATTCTGTCAGATAAATCACCCCTAAAGTGCCACAAGTAATTAACTGTCTAATTTCAAAGGTATTACCATTATGTAGATTTTATATATATACATACATTTTATCACCTTTTACAGCCCTCTGGCTACCCCCTTCTGACCGATCCAGCCTCATCACCCTTGTCTCAATGAGACTTATCTTCTGCCCAGTCGCAAGGTACAGAGCCTGCAGAGTGTCACTCTTTATCTGCAGCCAAAGGTTTTCTTTCCTCGATTTTCTCCCCCATCCCTGTTGCTGGAGCGCACATGCAGGACGTGCATACATAGAGGCATGCGCGTGTCAGGGGAAGTCCCACAGCACCTTCCCTTCCTTGGCACCCAACACTCCTGCACTATGCTCGGGCCTCCACCTGGGGGCAATCATTCAGTGGGAGCACCAATCCTCCCTCCCTGGGAGAGGAGAGGAGAGCAGTCCTTTGGACGCTTGATCCTTTCCCTCCCCAGCCGACCCCTGGTGGCCCGTGAACACAGGATGCCGATGTGGCAGGAGGTAAGCCACAGATGCCTCAGCCCTCCACGCCACTGGGCCTGCCATTATATGGATTTTTAAAAGAATTATCTTGTGAAATATGTTTACAGTAGATACAGCGCTTACATGGATAACATCTTCTACAATTGCAGTCTAACCAAGTTGTAACTGACTTCCTGATAGTGACTGTGGAATAAAGCATCTTATAATGTGCACACCTTTCTGTATGCCATTCTGGGGGACATCTTGAAATCTTTTTTAAACCTTCATTGCTACTTAACACATGCCAGTGTTATTTTTGGAATTTCTTCAAATTGATAAGCGAGGCCAGAAAATGTGGTGACAAAATTAAATCTATTTTCTTGCTGTGATTCACTCATTGGTATGCCTTTAATTAAATCTTCTCTTTCCAAAGCATCTGTGCACTGCCCCCCCCGCCCCCAAAGTCCTGCTGTCATTACATTTCAGGATTTGGTAGAGAAGGACCTAACAGATTTGTTAACAACCTGCCAAAACTTAGTTATTATTATCTAACTGTAAATGAAAAAGAAGCCTTGAAAACATTACAAGAGGATCATGATTTAATTAAAGTGGCTGAAAAGGGTGGTAACGTTGTCCTCATGAATATGAACATGTGAATTTGCCTGCAGATAAAGGCCTTATGGTCTATTGAGTTTGCTCAAGTATGCAGCTAGCAACCCTTATACTGCAGCTGCCCCTCCCTCCCTCCCTTCCCTGACCCTCCCTCTTACCCTATCCCACCCCCTTTTGAAGCAGTCCACTGTTCTACTGGATACCACTTCCGCAGGCAACGCATTCCTCACAGACATCACTCTCTCTGTAAGAAAGTGTCTTCTCATTTCCTTTCCTAACCTTCCCCCCTCCAATCTGAGATCGTGATCATGAGATCTGATTATGTGGAGGAACTGTAACACCAGTTGAATTACAGCGAGTTTCATGTCAGATTAACTCAGGATCTGACTAGGGACTTCAGATTTGCAATTGATGAAGTTATTAATGATGCCTATCAGAAGGAACATTTTGATATTAAGGCAAAATCATTTTTAATTGCTGATTTTCCTATTCAAGCAACTTTTTTATATCTTACTAAAGATATATAAATCCTTGGAGAAACTGCCAAATCACCCAGCTGTAAGGGGGATAGGTTCCTTGATGAAACCTTTATCAGAATATGTTGATTCATTTTTACAGCCTCTTGTTACATCTTTGCCAGCCTATCTGAGAGATAGTAAAGAAGTTTTGCAAATTGTGGGGGATGCTTTGGTGGACAGTGTCTCATATCTGGTTACTCTGGATGTTGAGTCCCTTTACACCAGCATCCCCCAAGAAGATGCTTTAGACGCTATTACTTTTTATCTTAATCAGAGGCACCCTAATTCTAATCTGCCCACTGAATTTCTATTTAAACTGGCAGAGCATGTTCTAAAACAATGTTTTTTTTTTAATTCAGTAATGAGTTTTTTCATCAGAATAAGGGTACAGTCATGAGGGCAAAATTAGCATCCTTCTTGGCAAATCATTATGTGGGAGCATGGTAACAGAAGTATACAGGCTGGCCTGGTGGCACTGAGGGTTGAGATGCTGGACACCAAACCTCGTGCTACGCTGGTGACCTGGGTTCAGAAAATAACCTGGGCCGCTGGGGGTTGGCAGGGATGGGAGAGGATTGAGCAATGGACAGCTCTCCTTTCCCGGGGGGGGGCTTTGCTCGGTGCTTGCCTGGCCTCTAGCAGAAGCTGGAGGCACAGCAAGCATTGTAGCTGACTCGAGGGTTTGGGGAGTGGCAACATCGGCGGTGATGCCATGATGTCAGGTGCACGCCACTCCCCTAGAACTCCATAAAAACCAGTGCCCGGTCTCCTAGATGATGGAGACCACAGCGGAGACCCTGATTGCTCATGCCTGCCTGACATCCCAGTGAGTCCGACACTGCAAGATTGTTGAGGCACAGCAGCCCCGTCCCATACCCGCCTGGGGGGTACAGCCACGGCTCGATGGGGACTCACCGGGGTAGAATCGGGCAGGTTGCGATGTGGGGAGACTGCTATATGTGTCTCCAGAAGGAGTGGGGACTGGGCACAAGAGGAGGAGGCATAAATAGTAATTAAAAAAAAAAAGAAGAAGTATACTGTATATGTGACTTAGAAACCAATCCATTTTTTCACAGGTTACATATCTGGCATCATTACAGTATATAGATGATGTGATAGCAGTGTGGTGTGGGGACATCATGGAATTGGAAACATTTATTTCACACCTGCATCAGACGAATCCACACTTAAAGTTTACCTATACAGCAAATAAAGAAATTGTTAATTTTTTAGATCTGAAACTTATCAAGAGATCAGAAGTGAGAATCATTACTGATATAGCTCATGAAGAAATGGATTAAAATACCCTAATGATGGCCTCTAGTTGTCGCCAATGCCGCACTGTCTGAAATACACCTAAAGTAAAGGTTTTACACTTGAGACGCAACTGTGGCAAAAGAGAGAGTTATGACATAGAGGATAAGGATTTGGAGAACATATTTCAAGAAAGAGAGTATGATTGAGAAACAGTTTGTGAAGCAAGACAGTATACAGATGCTCAGGAAAGAGAAGATTTAATTAAAAACATACCAGCAAGTGAATCACATCAAGGAAATAGATTTAATTTTGTCACAATGTTTTTATAGATACATAGATACATAGAATTTGTCAACGGATAAGGACTGCCAGGCCCATCTAATTTGCCCATTTTTCCTATCATTTACTCTAATATTCCCATGTGTTTGTCCCATGCTTTTTTGAATTCCCTACCATTTTAGACCCCACCATCCCCCTCAAGGAGACTGTTCCAGGCATCCACCACCCTTTCTGTAAAGAAGTACTTCCTCACATTACCCCTGATTCTACCCCCCCTCCAACTTCATATCATGTCCCCTAGTTCTTGTCCACCCTTTTTTTTGCAAGATGTTGCTCTCCTGTACCCTATTTATCCACTAAGGTATTTGAAAGTCTCTGTCATGTCTCCCCTCTCCCTCCTCATCTCCAGAGAGTACATATCGAGTTCCCTCAACCTCTCCTCATATGGCTTCTGCGGCGGCCCTTTTACCATTTTTATTTTTTTATTTATTCTTTATTTAGAGTCTAGGATTACAAGTACCTTTGAGGCAAGGCTCTTTTACAAAGGTTCCACATCAATTGAGGTACAATACAAACATTACATAGAGTTGAGTAACAATGCAGAAATGGTGCACAGACATTTTTAAGCAGTTGAAATACATTACATTGAGGGAAAGTGAGTACCAAGGGGCAGGGTAGCCAGAGGTAACTGAGGCTTGGAATGGACACAAAAAAGAGTGGTGCAGCCATTGGCATTTGTTGGGCCTCAAAAAAGTGCTTGGGGGGTAGGCAGCAAAAACAGGAGGGGAGGGTAGGCTGTAGGAAGAGGAAGAGAGGGAGTAGGAGTAGAAGTGCTAGGAAGGAAATCAGATTATGAGGGACAGTCACAGGAGCTAGAGGCAGCTAGGTGGAGACGAAGGTTGGCTTTAAACGGGCCTAACTTTTACAGAGAGGAGATGTCTTTGTTGAGTCCATTAATCCAGCTAGGAGCTCGGTATGCAAAGGATCTTTGGCCCAGTGCAGTGCAGCACCGAGGAATGTGCAGCATTTTATTTTCTGAAGCCCTGGTGTGGTGGGGGTTGCGTGCTGTATGGAGTAGACTTTGGAGTCTGGGGGGAGCAAGATGTAGCATAATTTTCTTAGCCATTAGACAAGTTTTATACTTGATACAGTTTGATAACTGGAGCCACCCTGTTTGGACATAGAGGTCACACGTGTGGGTGAGTCGGTGGGATCTTGTGATGAGTCAGTAGGCTTTGTTTAGGGCCAAGGATAAGCGCCTGAGGGTTGTGTCAGTTGAAGAGCCATAAATAATCAGACCATAGTCAATTAGAGAGACCACCAAGCTCTGTATTGCTATCCTTAAGGCATCCGAGGTAAGGCATTGGCTGTGCCTGTAGAGGAGACCAATGCATGTGTTTGCAGCTTTGGCGACGCTATCTATGTGCATGCTGTAGGATAGGTTGCTGTCTATGGTGATCCCAAGATATTTAAAGGAGTGAACTTGTTCAAGGATAGCACCAAGGCAGTTTGTAATATTAAGGGGGTGAACCTATGTTTGTTGTGGGAGCCACAAAAAAGCACTGACTTGGTTTTCTTGTAGTTGAGAACCAGCTTTTGACTACTAAATCATGTTTCAATGAAGGTGAAACCCTTCTGAAGCTTGTTTTGGAGTAGATGGGGGTCCTGTTGGGTGGTGTGAAAGACAGCATCGTCAGCATAGAGTAAGATTTGTTCTGGACAGGATTGTGGAAGATTGTTCAAAAACAGGCTGAAGAGGAGTGGCCCAAGAATGGATCCCTGGGGGACTCCTGAGCGTACTGGTCTAGCATCTGAGAGGACATCAGCAATTTTCACTCTTTGGGAACGGTTTTCCAGGTAGCTCTTAAACCAAGTTGTAGACTCAGGGGAGAGCCCAGCTTTTAGCAGTTCTACGAGGAGTATTCGATGATGGATGGTGTCAAAAGCCTTGGTCAGGTCTATGAAGACAGAACCAGTGAGGTAATTATTGTCCAGGGAGTTGTGAATTGCTCCTGTGAGTTCAAGGAGGGCAGCTGTGGTGCTGTGGCCTTTTCTGAAGCCGTGCTATTGTTTACAAAGGATGTTGTATTTGTCCAGATATTACATTAGCTGGTCAGATACCAGACGTTCAATGGCTTTAGAGAGGGGGGGTAGTATGGATATAGGCCTATAATTTCCATGAAGGGCCTTGTCCCCACTCTTGTGGACTGGTGTCATGGTGGCAGATTTCCATCTGTTGGGAAACTGGCCAAGGGTGAGAAAGAGGATGAAAATCCAGGTTAGAGGAGATAGCACTTCATCAAGAGTAAGGGACAGCAGTTTGAGGTTGAGTGAGTCGCCACTTATTCTAGATTCAGCAATTGCATTACAGACATATCTATGGACTTCATGTGTCCTAACTGCTCTGAAGTGATAAGGTGGGCAACTTGAAAAAGGGGGTGGGGTGGAGGAGGGTGCAGAGGGAGGTCTTCATCAAAGAAGTCTGGAGGAAGAACACTACTAAGGTCAGTGAACGTGTTATTGAACATGTTAGCTACAGTGGAAGGGTCATCCACATCCAACATTGAAGGTGATGTTTTGGGCAGTATTCCTGTAACTTCCTCAAGATTATTCCAGAAGGACTTCCCCTTTCCCCAGGTGTTTGTGAGAGCATGTTTGTAATCGTTACTTTTCTTCAGGCGTATTTCTTTGGTGCAGTCATTTTGGGCACATTTGTAGTTTTGTATATCTACTTGCCTACCAGTGGGCCAGGCCTGAAACCAGAGGTGGTCCCTAGCTTTCAGCAATGTAAGAAGATCAGCAGTGAGCCAAGGATTGCTAAGGCCTTTTACTTTCCTCTTTTTGAAGGGGGCATAAAATCACAGGCAGCATTGAAGGAGCTGATGAAGAAGTCAAGCACAGAGTTGACATTTGATGCATGGAAGATAGGTGACCAGTCTTGTTGTCTAAGTAGTAATTTGAGGTGCTTCAATTGACCACATGGAAGGATTCTGCTGTTTATTAGTTTGGGTGGTGGTGGTGGTGGGCTGAATTTGTTAGACCATTCACATGCGACTGGGGAGTGGTCACTTAGCGTATCCGGGAGAACAGAGACTTTTGAGATGCGGGATGGGTGGCTGATCAGTATCCAGTCTAGGATGGTGCTTGCCCCAGTCTTGTAGTTGAGTCTAGTGGGGGAAATGACCAGCTGAGTGAGATTGGCAGCTGAGATGGCATCCTTGTAGCCACCTGTATCTGATCCAAACCAATTTATGTTAAAATCACCCATTAGAATTATCTCGGTGCCTGATGGTTGGGAACAGACAAGGTCAAGGACAGAGTTGAGACCTGTAACTTGATCCTTGGGAGGGATGTAGACAGCAGCAATAGTCAGTGCCTTGCTGTGAACCCCGAGTAGCCGTTGTCAAGGGATTTATGCAAAGCTCCAGTGAACTCAAGAAGGGCTGTGGTGGTGCTGTGACCTTTCCGGAAGCCGTGTTGCTGTGGACAAGGTAAATTGTATTTATCCAAGTGGTCAGTAAGTTGATCAGCCACGATGCGCTCGAGTGCCTTAGAGAGTGGGGGCAGTATGGAGATAGGGCGATAATTTGAGTGATTCGTCTTGTCCCCACTTTTATGGACGGGTGTCACGGTGGCTGTTTTCCATAGGTCCGGGAATTTTCCACAGCTGAGAGAGAGGTTTAGGATTTTTGTTAATGGATGAATTACCTCATCGAGGGTGAGCAACAGAAGCTTAAGGTCCAGGGTGAGAGATAGTTTTGATTGTTGTTTCCTGGAGTAGAAGTTGCAAGGTTCCAGGCGGTGTCCCATATGGACTGCAAGGTGGTACAGTGTAGAGAGGTGGCCACACTTGTTGAGAGTAGTGGTCGGGTTAAGTAACCAGGAATATCCAAACGATGCACCAAGTACAAGTCTCGAGTGGAAGTGGAGAGTTCCTTGGAGTAGCAGTGGAAACCAGAGTAGAGGGTGGCGGGGTGGGGTGAGGGTGGGGGTGGCTAGGACCAGGGAGAGAGAAGAGGGGGGCCAGGGCAAGGAGGAGGAGGAGGAGACGCAAGAGAAAGGCAGAGAGAGCCCACATGGCTTACATACTAGATAAAGAGACAGAGATATAGCCCTCTAGTGGTGAGAGGATATAATCTGCTAATGGAAAAGTCAACAGTCAAAAAAAAAAAAAAAAAAAAAAAAGCTCTAAATTCACTTCTAATATCAACTCAGAACTTAAAATGGCTGTAAGGATTAAACAAATTATTAAACCCTAGCACATAAATTCAACTAGAGACACAGAGGGAGATACAGTAGTTAGAGGTGTGTTCAGCTGGAGATAGTGTGGGCCACTTGGAAATCAGCTTCCACTGGTACCAAATCCAAAAGTCAGGGCTAGTACCTTGCAGTACAGAGGATTTCTGAAAAACTGTTTAGGTTCCAGAAATTGAGGGGTCCATGGCCTGGTCAAGGCACTCTGGATCCCTTGCAGTACAGAGCTTGAGCTTTTAAAAGCACTCAGCAATTACCTTTCATATCTGCGGTACTTTTTCTTTTCTCTCTGGTTATTTAGGAGACTGTTTACCTTATTTTAGTGGGCGTGTTTTGTGGAACAACACTCTGCCTGCCAGATGTTACATCTCGCTCTCCTCCTCCCATCACATCATTAAGATTGTGACCTCACTGACTGTAACATCAAACTAAACAGGAAAGAGACACTCAGTAGCTGCCAGCTCAGTCACCTGTGATGTCACAAACAGTGAGGTCACACTGCTGATGATGTAGAGGGGGGACTAAAACTAGATATGTCAGCTGCTAGGCAGAATGCTATTTTACACATCGGGCATAATACTATCACGTAAAAAACTTTTTAATGAGACAAATGCTTCATAAACAAAAAGTTACGACTATTTAAAAAAAATTGTAACATTTTCCTGTCTGCTATTTTTGCTGTTACTAGCTCTTTAAATAACTGTGGAGCCCACCCTAGTATATCCTTACATATATTTGTATTTTTCTTTCACATTTCTCTTTACCTCCTGTCCTCCAGGGGGTACATGTTAAGACTGCAAAATCTCTCCTCACAGGTTTTACCCTGCTGCCCCCGGATCAAAATTATGGCTCTCCTCTGGATAAGTTGTTGTTATTTTATTTATTTATTGATCAATCGATTTATTTAATTTACTGTGTCAGCCAGGTAGGCTAACTGGGACTTATTGCATTTTTTTAAGATTTCTTCTCCACTTAGAGCCCGGTCCACAAAGATGGCCCAGATATGTGACAAAAGCACATATTTGGTCTTGGAGGCTGCACACCTACAGATCAGCTACGGCCCCAGCTTCCCTTCCTTGGTCCCACCCCAGGTGCTGACACCAGTGCAGAGGGGCCAGAGGTATGCCAGACATGAAGCAGAGCATGATGCCAGGCATAAAACTGGATGCCACCTGCAGACAAAGTAGATTTCTTGCTCCAAATAGACAAGGGTACTGTAGGATATCCCAGCATGTGGATCCAGCAGAAAATTAAAAAAAATTAATAATTATACTGACAACCACCAGTACTCTGTGCCAGCTCAGAGGGCTCTGGGCATTTGTTTCCAGGACTGTTAGTTCCCCGGTATGTCTTTGCCGCATGGTGAGCAATTTATTCACCAAGCCAGCATTACGGCAGACCCTTGGTTTGCATAATGCTGCTGGTAACTACAGTATGATCTCCCATTTCATGCAAACTCTTCTGAGTTTCTCATGGATGCACATCCCCACCTCCACCCCAACCACCCATACTGACACATGTATGGCTTGGGACTGGGCATGGAAGAGGCACGCATCCTGGTTTGAGAATGCCCTGGAGTGCCTTGCAGGTGTACATCATGCACATACATTGCATTTGAAGACTACTCCCAGCCCTCCACATGTGTGAAAGGCAAAGCAGTCCAAGGTTATTTTATTTCTGTGGCACCTTATCTCATCATCTCAGGGCACCTTACAAAGAGAATAGCACACACAGTACTTATACAGTAAGGCAGATAAATATTATACAGTAACTATAATGCATATTCACTAAATGGTGCTGTAGGACAGCTCAAACACAGAATTTTAATGCTCCCTTAAATGTCTCCACCAAGCAAAGCAGGCAGCCTAAATAAGGGGAGACAAAGAATTCCAAAATAAAGGTACTGCCACAGTACAGGCTCATTCCCGAAGTAATGTAAGCCATGAAAAGGGAAAGCCAACAAACCAGGTTTGGTGAAGCAAACAGGGCAGACAGGGGCATATGGAGACGGAAGATATTTCAGGTAGCCTTGACCCAAACTGTGCAGGGCCTTGTACATTTACAAGCCACTCTTGAAGCTCATGCACCACCAAACAAGCAGACAGTGCAGGCTGTGCAGCACCAGCTTGATATATTCATTCTGAAGTGTCCCAGCAGCCCCCTTTTTTTGCACCAGCTGCAGGCAGCACAACAGACCTCCAGATAAACCTACGTAAAGGGCATTGCAGTAGTTCAGCCTCAATGAAGCAAAGACATGCGCTGTTGTAAGTAGGTCTCCTGGCATTAGATGCATGTTAACCTGGGTGATATTACTTAGATGAAAAAAGCCACTATTGACTACATTGAACACCTGATGTTCTGGTGTCAACTTGCAGTCCCTAATGACCCCCAGATTTCTAACCCTATTGGCAGTTCCAGGTGCGATGCCATTTAGAGATGGTAAGATATTATCAGCACCCATCAGTACCGACCCTAAAGAAACCTAGTTCAAAAAGCAACACTTCCATCTTCCCTGGGTTAAGGTTCAGCCAGTTGGAGGCCATCCAGTCACTGATTTCACACAGACAGTGACTCACCACAGAGACCACAATATCCCCATACATGACACAAGTATAGCTCGGTATCATCAGCATAGCGGTGAAATGCCAGACCATACTGTCTTATGAACTCACCTAGTGGCAGCATATACACAGCGAACAACATGAGGGAGAAGACTGGACATGTACAGTAGCAATCCACAGATGAGCATAGTTGTTCCAGAGATGGAATTACGCAGAAGAACCTGCTGCACCATAACATCATACTACTTCTCATCTCAGGATTCAGTATCAAACTTGCCTGATTGTCAAGAAATCCATGTTAGGACTTAGCCCTGAGTCGGCCTCCTGTCTTTTCAAAACCACCCACCCAACCTTCCCCACTAGAAGATCGGTGAGGGAAGGACTAGTAGTTCCTTTTAAGTGTACAACGATAGGCCAGAGATTCCACTCCTTCCAAGGACCTAAGTGGTTCAATGACCTCCCCACTGACTCAATGGAGTGCAGAAAGGTCAGTCAATTTAAATCTGGTCTCTACTCCCACCTAACTCCTGCAAATGTCTGTAGTTGTGCTAACTAAACACCTAACCTTAACACAGCACACGCTGATGTCTAAGCACTTGGTCCCTCTTAAACCAATCTTGGCACCCCTACGCAACAGCCTTCCTACCTTCCCCTCCCCCACCCTTATGTCAATTAATCCTCTTCTCCACCCTGCCTCTAAAACCCCTCCCTACTTACTTTTTCACCCACATCCCCCTTCTTACCACCCCTACCTGCCAGTCTACTCCCTTTCTCCTCCCCACTGCCCCTTGCCAACTTCCTTCCCACCTGCCTAATCCCCAGTTCTCTCCCCCCCACTGCCTATGCTGTCATCCACTTCCACCGCCCCCACCACCCACCTGAGAAAGCCAGCTCTGGCTGCATTAGTGAAAATGACAGATATCGCCTATCCTGTTGTGCTACATTGCACTTAACATCTACATGGAACTTGTGCATGAAGTGTTATACTGCTGATGCATATTACAGCGCACTGTTGAATTGTCTTACTGTTGAATTCTAGATGAAGTGCATATACCTTTGCTAGCCTAATCCTTGGAAATGTTGTGGACTAGCCAGTAGGCTCTAATCTACCTTGTTAACCTATGTAAAGTCTCTGAACTAATGCAACTACAATGTAACCAATGTTCCTTGATATGTTCATGTAACTAATGTTTTTTGCAATGTTCACTTCTTTGCATGTCTGACTTGGAACCTTTGTAAATTAATCTTTAGGCTAAAAGGTATTAATCCCAGACTTAAATAAATAAATCATACCAATGAGGCCTACATAGTTCCTAGGTCAATTCAACAATACCCCATGGTCCACCGTGTCAAACTCCAACAAAAGGCCAGGAAGGACCTGTACCATCTTTCCCTCACAGTGAGGAGATCATTGAGAATCTTTATGAGGGTGGTTTCTGTGCTATGACGAGGTCTAAACCTCAAATGGAGAGACTCATAAATATCATATTTTCCAGGTGAAACTGAAGCTGTGCCACCACCACCTTTTTGGCAACGCTCCCCAAAAAGGGAAGGTTCGGAACAGGTATGTAATTAACAAAAGTATCAGGACCAAAAGATAGTTTCTCTAGAGGGGTCCCACTACCACTCTTTTCAGCACAATGAGGAACACAAGCTCCTTCAAGGAACACCTGACAATTTCAGTGGTAACTGGACCCACATTTTCTCAGCAAATAACAAGCAGCCAAGTGGGTCCTAGGTCCAACATACAGTAGTTGGGTGCAACCTGGATATCACCTAAAGCACCTCATTCTCCAAAACTGGGAAAAACTCCCCTAGGTTGGCAGATCCCCTAAGCCCATCCATGAACAGGTACAGGATTATGACAGGCTGCTTGTGAAGATCCCAGCATGAATAGAGAACACCTCAACAATGAAGAATCAAACTCATTACACCTCTCTGCGGAAAATACTCTTTCAGACCAGCGACAATGTGACTTAAGAAGCCTCTCTACTTCGTGAAAGCGCTGAGCTGGTTGGTTCCTCCCTGCAGAACTCCCATCCTATTCAGGATGAGTGTCTGCTGATACTCAGTATAATGAGTCCTCAACACCAATTTATCCTCTATTGGCTGCAACCTTCAGAAAGAACATTCTAACCTCTGTCCCTCAATTTTTAACCACCAAAGCTCTTCACAATACTATGGTGCAGTGCGTAGGATGTCATGGGACAGACACAGTAAAGAACTAGGGAGTCAAAAGGTAAATGTAAGGCTCCCTCAGCACCAGCTGTGATCATGACTGAGATGTCCAGTGGCATCAGTAGGTCACTAGTCTCCAGATTATTCTTTGGGTGGTATCAGACCCTCTTCATAAGGGGGAAACCAGGGGGGGACCACAAAGAAACCACAGGCATAAGAATCCAAGTAAACAACTGAATCAATATTAATATTACAAATGTCAAGACCCAAAAAAAATACCAGGTCCAAGGCATGGCCATGTTGCTGTGTATCAGAGGTAACCACCTATACAAAGTAAAGTGGGTCATCAACTGGAGGAACTGTTGTCCAAAGTTTGAAGAGTCACCCTTGACCCAGGCATTGAAATCCCCCAACACAAGAAGTCTGGGGCATAAAAAACCTGGCTAATAATTAAGTCTGCCAGTTCACCCAGGAATTCATTCTTATAACCGAGGGATGGTACAAAAAAATGATCCTACTCCCAGCCCACTCCTAACAGCCACATATAAAAACAAGATGGTTAATCTTGTGGGGTATGCCATAAGTTCCAATGCAGATCTAAAGCAGCCCCCCAACCCCTCCTGCTCCAGGCAATGCACAGCCAAGTTCCTATTCAGAACAGAGACTTCCAGCACCAGGCTGATGTCATCACCCAGCCAGGTCTTGGTGATGCATACAAGGTTGGCAGGAGAATCTATGATTAAACTCTCCATTACTGTGGTTTTATTCATCTACAACCTTATGTTACACAAAACTGCCTACAGGGGAGCAACATGGTCAGTCAGTACAACTGGCACCTGACTGTTAATACTAGGCAGAGCCATGGGGACCAGCATTAGACAGGTAGGACCACTATCCTAATTCTAGTCATTCCCAAGGCATCTCCTTATCTTCCGGCTTCTTCTTACCTTTCCACCCCTAATCCTACTCTCCCCAGTGTCCACTCCAGACCACTTCTGAGTCTATGGCCACAAACCCAGAGGATCCTCAGCCACCTACAGTGGCTAAGTAAAGCCATTGTTGGAGCAAAAGGAGAACCACAAAATAGGTGCAGCTAGTCCAGGGAGTAGACGTGCCTTAAAGGAGCTACTGGTAAGTACATATTGCCTACAGAGATACAACGTACAGTCCACAGAACAAAACCTCAATATCTACCCCAAAATACATCTCCTTAAGAGGATCCACCCCCACAGGAAATGGAAAGGAAAGTAGAAATCATTAAACCAGGAAAGGCACACTAAGCCAGAGCTTGTTTCCAGGTGTGACCTGTGAGCACAATGAAGTTAAATGACTTGCTCAGGGTCACACAGTATGCAAGTGGGGGCAGACAGGATTCAAACCCAGGTCTCCAGGTTTGCAGTGCAGTTAACCACTACGCTATACTGCCTCCTTAGTCCCACAGTCACACAACACACTCACAATATCCAAACTAAATTCATTTAATCAATTACACCACTCATACTTCCAATAAAGTAAAAATTACAAATAAACTCAAACAGTCCCTGTACTTTCACCAAACACACTCACTTATCTCTAACAAAACACTACCAATCACATACCCCATACACTCAAAACATGCAAAGATTTTTTGTTGTTTTATTTCAGTCCCAGAAATACAGGTGCCAGGAGAAGAGAAGCTCCAAAATCCAAGATAAAGTGAATGATGGCTTCAGTATAGATTGTTTGCTTCCGAATAACTAAGCAATCTGTCTTATTAATAATCCTGCACTTTAGAAAGTAAGTAATGAACACTGAGGCTGCTGATACAATGGCATGCAGGTCCAAGACCTAAATCCACTGGCCCAGTGGAGCAGAAGGTTGAGGTGCTGGACACCACACCTTGTGCCATGCCAGCTACCTGGGTTCGGGAGCGAGCCAGTATCGCCGGAGGTCAGCGGGAGGGAGGGAGGAGAGGATGTGTGTTGGCTGCTGGCTGGCAGCTCTCTGCCTCAGGAGGGAGTTCTTCAGCTCCTCAGAGCCTGGTCACCCCCTGGCGGAGGCCAGAGTGGTGGTGCTGCTTCAAGAAGCACTGGCACTAGGTCAAGGGAGGGTGGAAGAGACCTGGCACTGGAGCTGCAGTGCACACATGCACATCCACGCGCATGTGCCACTGCTTCCAGGGGTCTTGAGATTAGTGAGCTCACACAGGGAGAAAACGGAGGAAAAAATGGGGGCTACCCAGGATGAAGCCTCCAGGCCTGGCTCAGGGCATCCACCAGGGTGCGCAATGGCACCACAAGACCCTGAACGACTCCGGACTCAGGTAGGGTGGCATAAATTAGGGGTGACCTGCCGTAGGAGGATACAAATAATCGTAAAAAAGAAAAAGACATAAATCCATGGAAAGGACCCACCAAAATGCTTCAGTCATACATGAGCCTGTCTCACTTGGTCTGGAGCAGTGCCAAAATTATGGGTAGTTCAGTTCAGTTTTGCACTGCCACCACAGAACCGAAGATGCTCAGAAACAGAAACAATGCTGCACCAGCACCATCTCCCTCCCCACTCCCTGATGCTTTCCCACCAGATCAGGGAGACAGAGAGCTGGCAGTACTCAGGTTCAATTCAGGCCAACCAGACTAAGCCATGGTCCCCACCCTCTCACCGTTATGCACCCCACTTTCAGGTCACCATCAGCTAGAGGCCTCCCCTAATGCCACCAGCACAGCAACAGATCAAAATCATCCCAAACTCTGATAGATCAGAATGACAAAAATTCACAACAAAGAAGGGTAGTAAAGCTGTAATGCTAAAACCAACCAGCAATATGAGACTGGAAAGATTACATGAGCAGAAGAAGGGTTCTGATCTATGATTGGGGTGGGGGGGACCACGGGACAGCAGAGAAATACTGTGTACTATACAGGCAGGCAATCATGGGTGGGGGACCACTGGATGCCAGGCAAATACTGTATACATAGCAGGGGTGACTGGAGGTTTGGGGGGAACCATGGATGCCAGAGATATGCTGTATACATAGTAGGAGGGCGATTGGGGGTGTGAGTACCACTAGATGTCGAGCCAATATTGTACACATGGCAGGCAGGTCATTGGTAGGGTAGGGGAACACTGGACGCCAGGGTAATAAGATAAATACAGTAGATAGATAGATAGATAGATAGATAGATAGATAGATAGATAGATAGATAGATAGATAGATAGATCAGGTGGGCAATCGGGGGGCTAGGGGACTACTAAACACCAGGGGCAGTATACTGGCAGCCCAGATGGGTGCTGGGTGTTGAGAGTCCAACCCATGTTGCTCCAGGCTTGTAATACACACCCCGACAATCTGTCCAACAAACACACTACCCTGGAGTATTGTTGAGTATTTGAGTTTGTATTGTTAACTGATATTTGTTTTTAAAATTGTATTGTGTATCCAAATGTATTGTATTGTAGGGTTGTCAATTGTTGAAACCACTTATGTACAGGACCATCTTGTAAACAGGACTCTGTCTTAACGATGAGCTTATTCCACCTATTTTCTATCTAAAAATAAAGATTTTTACTACTGCTACTACTGGACTGGATACTGATGACTCAAGCAGACAAAGTTGCCCATGCCGACACACTGTCTGACGCCATTAGTGACTACTCCCCCATCTACTGTGTCTGGCGTACCGAACCCCCCACCTACCTTCCTGACCTTCAGCAATTTCTCTAATTTTGACCCACTCAGGCTTCAGGATGACCTCAGGGCCCTAGACTGGACTTTCCTCTATGGTACCACTAACGCTGACCTTGCACTAGACATCATTGTCTCAGCCCTGTCTCACATCCAAGACAAGCATTTCCGACTCACTTCACACAGAGTGCGTAGAGGGGAACACTCGCTGTCTCACATTGGACCTCATCAAGCTTATGAAGCAGCATGACTCAAAGTGGACTGACTATAAAGCAACCCCATCCCCTTCCCATTGGAATAGCTACCGTGACCTGCGAAATCTCGGAAGGCGGCCTACTTCCATCACTTCAATCCAGTCACCTAGGCAACCCCAGGCATTTCTGGTCCTCTATTAATGCCTTGCTCTCCCCCCCACCAAGCAGTCACCTTCCCACTAAACACACAACAAGGCTCCCTCACTGACCCTACTGACATTGCGAATGCACTTAATGCACATTTCTCAAACCTTACCAGCTACCAGGCTAAGCTCCCCTCCTCCACCCCTTGCCCCTTCCTTCACCTTCCCTTCCTACTAGCCCCCCTTTTTATTTTAAGACCCCTTCTCCTCCTGGGATTCTTAAGCTCCTTCTCAGCCTACCATCTTGAGGGAGTGCTGGTAGTGACGCTCTGTTCCCCCCCACCCTCCACTTCTTAAAACTAGCGGCCCAGGACAATGTCTATCCACTCACCTTTATCTTTAACCTCTCCCTCACTACAGCCTCTGTTCCCCTCTGTCTGGAAGCAGGTCAAAATTGTCCTCATTCATAAATCAGGAGACCCTAGTCTTATGGACAACTACCGCCCCATCTCCATTCTGCCCAGTCTTACTGAGCTCCTAGAGAAGGCAGTAAACTACCAAATTACAGAGCATATCTCCAAATATAATCTCTTTTGTCCTCAGCAACATGGTTTCCGGAAGGATCACAGCACTACCACAGCCTTTGCCCTCTTCACCGACCATGTGCTGAGGAATATGGATGAAGGGAAGCTAACTGATGCAGTGTTCATTGATCTGTCCAAGGCATTTGACCCTGTAAATCACAACATCCTGATAGCAAAACTCAATGCCCTTGGTTTCTCCCCTGCCTCCACCATCTGGCTCACTAAATACCTCTCTGATAGAACACAGATGGTCTGCCTTGATGGTGTCACCTCCCCTCTCTTGCCTGTCTCTGTGGGCATCCCCCAAGGATCTGTTCTAGGCCCCCTCCTCTTTTCCCTCTTCATTAACTCTCTCCCATTGGAAGGCCTAGCCCATAAATCACTCCTCTACATGGACAACTTAATACTATACCAAAGCAACCCCTACCCTTCTCTCTATCCACCATTCTTACTGATGATTTCTGCAAGGCACATTGTTGGCTCTCCACCAACAAACTGTTGATCAATGCTGCCAAAACAAAGGCCATGCTTTTCAGTTCCAAACCGAAACTCTCTGCCCTAGCCACACAATGGTGGCCTTCTCACTGTCAAATCCCCAGGTGGATCTCCCCTCGACACTGTTCCCACCTTCAAGTATCTGGGGGTAATCCTTGACATGTCCCTAACCTACACTGACCACATTGCCTCACTGATCAGGTGCATCAACCAGAAGATAGGGCTCTGCTATCACATGATCGACCACCTCTTGCTGGAAGCCCGCCTTGCCATTGTCCATGGCAACCTCCTTCTTCTCCTTGACTATGGCTTCCCAGTGTACTCCCTCACCTCCATTACCACCCTGAACCACCTGGACACTACCTACAATCATATTTGTCACCTTGCCCTCCACACCCCTATCCTCACTCACCACTGCTCTCTTTACCAGTCCCTTAACTAGCTCCCTCCACAAGCACAACGGTCCTACCTGCTGGCCCAGACCACTGCTAATACTTTGCACAATCCCTCCTACTCTCCACTATCCCTTCTTACCTGGCCTAGAACCTACTGTCGCAATCTATGTCAGTCTTCACACCTTCAACTAGAATGCCCTAACACAACTATGAGGATGGGCTAAGAGCCTTCTCTGCAGCCAGACCCTCACTATGGAATGACCTCCCCTCCTCCCTATGTTCCTCTGACCCACCTCTTAATCTACATTCCATGTTAAGAATGTACTTTCTGTTCACCACGACCTGTGTCTGCCCCCATGCCACTACCATGGCTTCACTTCCCTTGCAGCTCACCCATACCCCCTCCCCCTCTAGTGCTCCGCTCTCCTCTCTTACTCTGAATACTACTGTTATTCCTTCTGTTGAATAATGGAGCAACCTTACCCTGTTTACTTAAATGTTGTATACCTTGTTTGCTCAATTGCTGATGTACCTGGTACTGTTTATCTTATATTTTCTCTGTTAGCTTGACTTACACTGTTATGTTCCCTGTATGATTCATGCTGTTCTCTCACTGTATTTTTACATTATATGTGCCAGTTTCTGGCCCGTGCCATGCCTGAAAAAGGTATTTAGATTGGTGCACCAACCCAGTTAACAAATGAATAAATAAATAAATTGGATGGAAATGCCTGCAGGGCCTTGCTAGTACTGTGGGGTCATTTGCATAGGGATATGCATACATGGCTGATTGCTCCACAGGAGCAATCATTATTTGGGTGCCATATTTGCTCCTGCAAGTTCCACAGCTTACTACTGGCCATATTCTGTCTGTGGCCAATAGTGGGGTTGTGGTTCGCATGAGCAGTCAGGATAGTGCTTGGCTCGGACAGAATGGTATATTGCAATAAGTCATTAGCACATGCTGTGTGCTTTGGGCAGGTTACAATATTCCAACAGATTACTGCTGACACTAATTTGTGCATGGAGGATCTACAAATATCCAGTCCAAATAGTTTTATTAATGGATTCAACATCAACATCTTTAACTGTGACAAATTATGGAAGGCTGTGCATGCCTTGTTTCCCCAACACACACATGCACACACACGCGCACACACACACTGGTAATGTTCCAGACATTAGGATGGCCACTGCCCTAATAAAGCAACCACATCTAATACCATTTCCATTGTGATTTACGTGTAGTTCTCATGATTTTGCATTACTGGGGTATGTGTGATCTATTTCTAATTCTAATAACAGAACACTTTAACATCTACTTTGTATACTATACATACAGTAATCCCTTCTGAGTGACAGCAACCACTGTCCCACTTCTTAACTCTTGTGGCAAACAGCCCACACCTGTATACCTTCAATTTCTTGAAAATAAAGGATTAGGAATTCCTAAATATGCTCTTCTCCTTCAAAACCTAAGAAAAGTGGAAGGCCACATGTCCTGGAACCAAGACTCCTGAAGGCAGAAGCACATTCCCGTTACAAGAAAGTAACTTATTTCATCAGTCTATCCTTCAGCTGAGGCAAGGCCCTCCACTGCCTAGAAGATAGCAATTGTTGTAATTATTCACTGAGATGGCATCTCCCAGGAAGCAGGAAACTACCACATCAGATCTCTATCTCTCTTGCCAACCCGATTCAGAATGTTGTAGCAGTTTGTCAGGTCTAAATTTACTAAACTTGTAAACCAAACATTTTTTAAGCCCTTTCCAGTCCAGTTTCAGAAAGAAAGAAAAACACTCAACTACCTGTATCTGAATATGAATGATGGTATCCCGTCAAGTCAGCGAAAATAAAATCACGACATGGAAAATGGCTGCTGACAATGCAGCAAGGCACAAGGGCACCGGGGAAACACAGCAATCGCCCAAATGGTGACCTACAGCTTTCACCCCTGCCCAAGTTGTGCCCCCCCCCAGAGTTGGTTATTTAAAGTACGGGGGTGCAGGGGGCTTTGCACTATTGTTGTTTCAGTGACCATTGTTTATTCCGTTCTGAATTCGCACCTCGCTGTATTGCAGGCAGTCGTTTTCCCTGTCACAATTTTATTTTCGCTGACATGACATGGAACCACAAATAACTATTGTAATATATTCCATGCGGATAAGGGTTGTTAGGATAGAGCAAGCATCATCTGGCCAAAGCTTTTTATAAAATAATTACAATCTACTCTTAAGCTCTTGTGCACTGGAGTAAGAAATTTAGTCCAAAGCTTGTTACATTCCTGTAACAGGGTGATTCCAGATGGGTAATTTCCTCCAAATAAAATCAGAGGTACCACAAAGCTTAGTCCTGGGCTCACTACTTTTTTGATGTTTCAAAATGGCCTTGCATCCATTGGCAAAAAAAATTGAAAATGTATATGTATTTTAATGACACTGTCCTGTAAACCAGTGGAGCTGACACCAGTGAACTTGCACCAGACTTAAGAGACTTTGCACTCATGCAAGCTTGCTTCAAGAGAAACAACTTAACCCTAAATGCAAAGGAAACGGTTTTCTCAGCACCCCACCATTAAACAAGAAAAATAACACTTAAAATGTCTTGGCCCCATTACAATTATCTGAGTATCTTATTGGCCCAAAAACTAGACTTCCTCAGCTACAGCAATAAACTAGTAACCCAATCCCACTCCAAACTTGAGTCCCTCTAATTCAACAAAGACTACCTAGCAACCTCAGCACAGAAGCAAGTCGTATCCAATATGATCCTGCCCTCCATCCTTTATGGGGACAACGTCTACAGTTCAGCTTCTCTGTCTGACCAAGCTAAAAGTGGTGTACAATGCTCTCTGCTGCTTCATATTAAGCTGCCCATACAGGATTCAGCACCTCATTAAACAGCAGTATAGCCTAAAGGTCAGAGCAAAAACTAAGACCGAGCTTGGTATATCCTTCAGACTGGAGCTTAATTCCCACAAAATCCACTTGCATACTGTACGACCCTGAGCAAGTCACTTAACCACCATGTACTAAGGGTGAGCCCACCTGTGCAGCAGTGGGGCTACTGCTTGCGATTTCCAGGTTTGGGAAAGAGCCTTGAATGTTAGAGGACCGACTGGGGGAGGAGGACTGAGCATCTGAGGGACAGCTTTCCTCCAAGGGGTGGGATGCAGATCCTGGTGCTTTCCCAGTCTCCAGTAGTGGTTACAGTAAGACCAACTGGAAGTCCAGAATCATGGGGAGAAGTGGCAGATGCTGACATGCTGTGTGCTGAAACACACACACACACAGTGATGTCATGGCCATCACTGCACAGCTGCACCTGCAGGAGATCATGAGGGGAAAACTGCACCTTTTGCCAGATGATGTCCTGCCTGCCTCGTACAGCCACAGCAGGACAACTTCTGAATGGCCCTAGGTAGCTCCAGGACAACCTTCACTGGGTTGACCAGATAGATAGGGGAGTCTGTCATGCAGCAGAAGGGGAACCTCACCTGGTAAGGGGGTGTAAAGCCCAAGGAGGAACTTCATGGTGTGTTGCAGGCTGTCCAGAGTGCAGTGCTGCCCAAGTCACAGGGATTCCTGTATTTTACACTGAAATGGAGCCATCTACAGGAAAATTTGTCCTATAGACTTGCATTGGTTATATGGGAAAACTAAGCATTAGGGCTTTCATAGGAAACAATGTAACCTACTGGAAAACCTAGGAAACTTGCCCTGGAGTTACAGAGAAAATGTCAAATCAGTCAGGGAGCACTCAGTCACCAGGATCACAAATCGGATTGGCTCTGCAGACTGAGAGCAAGCAGGCAGTGACCAAAGGAGGGTCAAGCGATTTCCTGAGAAAATCAGGAGAGGTAAAAAGAGTTGGGGGGGGGGCTCTGTGCTCCTGGTATGCACCTGGAAACAAACTTCAATTCAGTGTACCTTTCCCAGCCCAAACTAGCAAAATAAAACAAATAAATGTATTCTCCCAGCTGGGATGGTCCTCCTTTGAGGATAATAGGTGCACTGCTGTCTTTATTCTCAACTTCTCTATAGGTAGCCTTCCTGATTATATATCTAACATTATATATAGCAAACTGTCCCATGCCACCGTCACAGACCAGCACCACCTCAGGTCATCCACTTTAAACAATTTTTTTGTCCCCAGATGCCAGAAATCTGTAGGGCAGAAGGTCAACACCTAGAGGTTCCCTGTATGTTTTAGCCTAAAGCATCAGCTAAAACCCCTCTGTACTGTATCTCCTGTAAGTAACTGGGGCTGAAGCCTTTTAGCATACATGTACTGTATGCCTATGCAATGCTTTTATTGGTCCAAGATCCCTGTGCCCTTGAAAATGTTTACTGTTTAATTTATAAAATGGGTAGGGAAAGTACTGCATCCTAATTAGTCAGCAGCTGTTCAATGTGAGAGTACAGTACTATCACTAATCAAAAGGAGCATTTGACAGTGCTGAACATTTGCTGCTGGTATGCACCTTTTTTTTTATTTTGACCTCGACTTTTGAAGATACTTGTTTTAGGATTCGTCTTATAGACATGACATGTGCCGTTTATGGTATATTGACTGAAATGTCATTTTGCACCAGAGGTGCAAAAACATATCTCCTCCAGGATTTAAAAAATGATACGTCACATTCATAAGGTGGTGTGAAAAAATGGCTATGTTGGAAGTTTGGAGTCAAAATATTTAAAATTAGCAAAGTTATGAGTGAACGCTGAAATAGTGTAATGTTCAGTCATAACCTATACATTTTACCATATCTGTATATCAAATTTTCAGCATAGCCTTCTTATCACCCCATCTAATGGAGCCGTCAGGCGAATATTTTCAAATCTTCACCATAGAAATGTTCTTCTGCACCACCAAAATGTCATTCCACACCACAAGTATGAAAACACATTTTGGCCAGGATTTGAAAAATGACAGCTGTCATATTCATGAGCTGCTGTGAAGAAATGGCTATGTTGAAAATTTGAGGTCAAAATATTGAAAATTACCAATGTTATGAGCCTGCGTTGGCAAATTTTAATGTAAGCTCATAACGCAGTTTTTTTTAAAAATATTTTTACACCAAATTTTCAACATGGCCTTCTTATGACCCCACCTCATGAACAAGGGCAGAGAAAACTTTCAGCTCCTGTCTGAAAGGTGATTTCACGCAGCAACCACGAAATTACCTTTGGAACATATTTGCCTAAAGTCACTGTAATTGTTTCTCAAGTGGGGTCCCAAAAAAGGCATGTTGAAAATGTTGGGAAAAAATATCCCAGTTATGCCATTAAGTTCAACCCCCCCACTGAAATACATTGAAACACATACTTGATTTCCTCAGTTCACGGTCCAGCTTTGAAGAGTGAAGATGTGTCTGAGATCCCAAGAAGATTACAGTATAGGACTCCCGGTGGGTAAGTAAGGGCTTGGGAGGTGGGTGGAGGAGTGGGTGCTGAGTGGTAGGGTCAGGTGGGGGGGACTAACATCATGGCAGACATTGATGGACGGTTTTCTCTTTTACAGGTTTCATTAAAACAAAACATAAAAAAGCAGAGGGAAGGTTTCCATTATTTCAGGTTTCGACACTGGGGGATTGGGCATCCCCAGTGTCAGTGTTATGTTTGGGGTAGTGGGTGCTGAGTGGAAGGGTCAGGTGGGGGTGACAGTTACAGGGGCACCAGCAACAGAATCAATGGACTGTTTTCTTTTTTGTAGGCTACAGAAAAAAACATATGAGGTATGTTTTCATTAATTCAGTGGACACTGGGGGATTGGGCACCCCACGTCAGTGTTATAAATGGTGGGGGGGTTACAGTTATGGTGGCAGCTGCAACAGACATCAATGGACCATTTTCATTTTTACAGGCTGTTTAAAAAAAAAAAAATTGGAGGGATAAGAGAAGGGACTTCCGAACCTACAAGAGAACCAACAGGGCAGAGGATAGGGAGGACTATGTGAGGAAATCCAGGGAAGTGAGCAGAGCAGTCAGGACTGCAAAGGCAGCCAGGGAAAGGAAATTAGCACAGGGGATTAAGAAAGGGGAAAAGGATTTCTTCAAGTATATCAGGGAAAAGAGGAAGTGCAAGAATCAAATAGTTAGGATCAGGAAAGGCAGTGCGTTGGTAGACAAGGAGGCCGAGAAGGCAGAAGTACTTAATGAGTACTTCTGTTCAGTGTTCACAAGGAAGAGGGATGGGCCAGTTCCTGCAGGGAAAGTGGGGGCAGGCATGGGTGGTGAGACAACCACAGATGGGGTCATCATGGTAGAAAGGGTGCTGGAGGGCCTTGAGTCCCTGAGGGTAGACAAGGCACCTCGGTCAGATGGGGTACATCCCAGGGTGCTGAGGGAGCTGGCAGAGATCCTGGCAGAGCCACTGGTGGATATGTTCAACACCTTGCTAAATACAGGATGTGTGCCCAGAGATTGGAGGGAGGCACACATGGTACCTCTCCACAAAAGTGGGTCCTAGGACGAACCAGGGAACTACAGACTAGTGAGCCTCATCGCAATTGTGGGGAAACTAATGGAATCTATCCTCAAAGAAAGGCTGGTGCAGTTTCTTGTGGATAATGATCTGCAAGACAACAGACAGCATGGGATCATTGCTGGCAGATCCTGTCAGATAAACGTGGTTGATTTTTCTGACTGGCTCACGAGGGCACTGGACGAGTGCCATGCGGTAGATGTAGTCTACCTGGACATCAGCAATGCCTTCGATTCAGTGCCTCACGGAAGGTTGACCTGCAAGTTGAGGAGTTTTGGTATAGGGTGGAAGCTAGTCCAATGGGTAGAAAACTGGCTGAGGGACTGGCAACAGAGGGTAGTTGTTGGGAGGAGAAGCATCAGAGCCGGGGCAGTGATAAGTGGTGTCCCACAGGGATCAGTGCTGGAATCAGTCCTGTTTAACATTTTCATCATATACATAGCAATTGGGATCAAGAATAAGATCAGCCTCTTTGTCGATGACACCAAGATCTGTGCTGAGGTGGATGGGGAAGAGGGTAACAAATTACTGCAGGAGGACTTTGCAAGACTCAAGGAGTGGTCGCACACCTGTCAGCTTGGGTTCAATGCCAAGAAGTGCAAGGTGATGCATTTTGGAGCCAAAAATCCAGGATACAGCTACTGGATGCATGGTATCAATCTGTCCACATTTGACAAGGAGAAGGATCTGGGTGTGTTGGTGACCGGGGAATTAAACCACTCAGTCCAGTGTAGGAAGGCAGCAGCTAGGCTCACAGGATGCTAGGGTGCATAGCAAGGGGGGATTACATCCAGATGTAGCAAAGTCATATTGCCTCTGTACAGGTCCCTGGTGAGGCCGCACTTGGAGTACTGCGTGCAGTTCTGGTACCCGTACTTGAAAAGGGATATCAGACTACTGGAGGCAGTGCAGCAAAGAGCAACAAAGATGATCCAGGGGTTGGGGATAGAACTTACGAGGAAAGACTAAAAGAGCTCAGCATGTATACCCTGGAGGATAGAAGAGGAGTACATGATCGAGACCTTCAGGTACCTGAAGGGGATGAACAGAACTGGCTTCCAGGGTGGGTTCACTCTCCAGAATGGAAGAGATACCAGAGGGCACTCCCTGAAGTTAAGGGGGGGGCAGATTCAGGAGGGAAAGGAGGAAGCACTACTTCACTGAAAGAGTGGTAACAGGGTGGAATGCACTGCCTGAGAGACTTGTATCAGTGCAGACTGTGGGGTGCTTCAAGAGGGGGGTGAGGCAAATTCAAGGGAAAAGTACATACCAGGGGGGCAGTTGAGGGAGGGAAGAGTTAATGGGAGGTGGGACAGCTGCAGTCTAATGAGCTGAAGTGCTGCACACTCGAGCAGACTAGATGGACCATATGGCCTGTATCTGTTGGCAATTTCATATGACATTTTCTTTATTTCAGTAGACACTGGGGTATTGGGCATCCCCAGTGTCACTGTTATATTTGGTAGCAGCAGAGGTGGTCTTCCTGGTGCTGCATAAGTTAAATAGCAGGGGGGGAGGTTGCAGTTACAGTGGTGGCTGTCACAGACATCGATGGACACTTTTCTTTGTTGCAGGCAATATAAAAAAAAAAAACTATGAGGTGGACACTGGGAGATAGGGCACCCCCAGTGTCATTGTTATGTGTTTGTGGGGGGGGAGTGGGGGTGCTGGGTGCTGAAAGGGAGTGTCGGATGCACGTTTTTGTTGTTACAGGGCTTGATATAGTAGCTGCACACTGGTAAGGTCTGTAGAAAACTACCAGTGTGCAGCTGTAACTGTTTTGAAAGCTGATCAGCTGTTTGCTGACTCGACTTTATGCAATCTAAAGGACCGTAACCCTCTCTGATTGGAGTGGCTTTGGTCCTTTGAAGTACATGCAATTTCAGCCCACCGAACAGAGTTGTGTCATGACCACAATGCATGGTCATTGGTCTAGACTGCCAAGACCCTTGTAGTTTCAACTGCAATAGGCTCAGCAGTGACGCACCCCTGAAATCCCCTTGTACTCACCAGCCATCATTAAACATTTGGTGCGCGAGCATGGCAAACGTAAAAAGTATTGGTAATCAGGAAACGGCACTGTAACGTATTGTTGCCTTTTGTAAAAAAAATTTCTGACTACCATTACAAACATGGCCACTACCTTTACTTTCACTAAAAATGTCAGCTAGGCCCTGTGAATGAAACTCCCTCAAAATATAAAACAAGTTCTAACCAGAGCCAATAGAGCTGTGAAGGGCTACCAAATGACTGAAGTTACATATGTGCGTAGAAGTTTATTTATTTATTTATAATGCAATCAGTTTACAACCTTTGAGCCAGAGGCTCATTTCCAAAGGTACCTCGTCAACAATGGTAGGAAATACAGAATAATACAGATAAGACAGAAAAATACAGGTAATACAGAAAGAGGGTACATACAGAGCAGCGCATGATTAATAAAAACAGACACGCATTAATGGCACAAGGTAACAGCAACATTGGTAGTGTGGTACAGAGCAAAATATGGTATAATTGACAATTGAAGAATAAAAGGTGTTTAGCAGCATAACGGTATGTCATGTGGGTGTGAATACAGCCAAACAGGTCTACTGTGCCAGATTACAGGGAACGTACTGCATGAGACAGTCGCAGTACAGGTAACTCGATAGAGCAGTCACACAGGTGACTTGATATCTGACTACACAAAGTGTAGTGCCTGGAACAGAAGTAGTACAAAAGACGGGGGAACGAACCGAAAAGGGCTGGGTAGAACTAAGATAAGTATGAGGAGCATAGGAGTGCAACGTGGTTTGTTCCAGTCAGTTATGGTACAGTCGGTAGATGGAATCATGGGAATAGAGAAGTTGAATAGGAAATAAGGAAGCGAGGGGACGGAGCAGCCCAGAGGGCATTGTCAGAGAAGAGTGGGGGGTTAGAGCATCCGTTAGGCACAGGAGCAGCAGCGCCTGCTGAATAGCTTGAAATGAAAGTTATTCAACACCCAGGTGTAACTTGGCCATTTTTTGGAGGTACTGCACTAAATTTTCAACATGGCCCATTTTGGACCCCTCCTCATGAACAGTGCCAGTGTCATTTTGTTCACTTGTCCCGAAAAGTGATTTTGCAGAGCAAACATGCTCTTCTTCTCCACAGGAGCAAAAACACATTTTGGGCTGGTTGAGGAAAATGACAGCTGTACTGTTTTGAAGGTGGTGTGCAAAACTGGCAGTGTTGAAAAATTTGAGTGAAATATTACAGATTGGTGAAGTTAGGGCGTGCATAAAAACTTATGAATTACTGCCTTTCGTGATGCGATCATTTTCAGAATTTTTCACTGGGCTCTGCAACATACTTTGGGACCCCATCTCATGAACAGTGGCACTGTCATTTCATGACTCAGTCCCAAAAGGTGATTCCGCTCAGTGACTGCAAAATCACCTTTTAAGACAGAGTAACAAAATGACAGTGACAGTTTTCGTGAGCTGGGATCCCAAGAACCCCATGTTGAAAATTTGGGGGAAAAAATTCTAAAAAATGGCTGAGATACCAGCATAAGTTGAAAAACCCATTGAATAATAATAATAATAATAATATTTTTATTTTTAGGCGCCTTTCAAAAGCCAAGCGCTGTACAAGTTAAAATCAAACAGATCAGAATAAAACAATTCTTAAAATCAGACATCAATATACCATTACAACCAACTAATCACTTCCATAGGCCTGGTGCCACAAATAGGTCTTTAAGGCTGATTTAAAGCTTTCCACAGTCATGCACTCCCACAGCCGATGAGGTAGAGAATTCCATAATGTGGGAGCCACAAACATAAAAGATCTGGCTCCCGAAGATTTCAAACGCACCTTAGGAATCTCTAGCAACCCATCGCTGGCTGAGCAGAGCGATCGCCAAGGGCAATAGGGGATCAGGAGCTCTTTTAGGTAGTCCTGGCCCAGTCTGTGCAGGGCTTTAAAAGTCAGCAAGCCAACTTTAAAGGTGATCCACCACTGAACTGGCAGCCAGTGCAGTTCACGCAACACCAGCGTAATATGACAGGACCGAGAAGATCTTGTCAAAAGCCGGGCCACCGCATTCTGCACCAGCTACAGGCAGTGGATTTCCACCCCCGAAAGCCCTAGGTATAGGGAATTGCAGTAATCTAAGCAAGAGGACACAAAGGCGTGAACCAGAACACGAAGGTCGCTGGACGGAACCAGATGCTTAATCCTGGAGATATTCCTTAGATGGTAAAAGGAAGATTTGACAACAGCCGACACCTGCAATTGCATGGTCAACCCTTCGTCAAAAATTACCCCCAGGTTTCGCACCTGGTTAGAAGTAAGAAGGGGACACCCCTGAGAACAAATCCAAAAGGCAATCCACCACCCAAACCTCCTGTCCAGCAACCAGGTTCTACAACCATCACCTCAATCTTACCAGAGCTCAACTTCAGCCAGCTTGAATCCATCCACTCCTAGATTTCTTTGAGACAGTTATTAAAGATCAAAATAGCACTACCCTGGTCGGGTGCAAAAGAAAGGCAGAGCTGGGTATCATCAGCATAACAATGAAACATCAGCCCATACCTTCTTACAATATCTCCGAGGGGTAGCATGTACACCACGAACAACATGGGCGATAAAACTGAACCCTGAGGAACCCTACAAGACAGAGACATTGGATCTGAAGAAAACACTCCAGGTACCACTCTCTGAGTTCTTCCGGTGAGGAATGATGTAAACCACCTGAGGACAGATCCAGTTATTCCACAGATGTACCTCAGATGGCTACGTAACAACCCATGGTCCATGGTGTCAAATGCTGATGATAGATCCAGAAGAACCAAGATGGAATGGCTCTTCCGATCTCTAGCCATCAGGAGATCATTGAACACCCGAAACAGCACTGTCTCAGTAGTATGTCTCTTCCAGAAACCGGACTAGAGGCGTTCATAGATGTCATGGATGGTTAAATGGTCCTCCAGTTGTGCTGCCACTACTTTCTCAGTCACCTTCCTTAAAAAAGGGAGGTTTGAGATTGGCCTGCAGTTAGCGTGGCAGTTTGGGTCCAAAGTAGCTTTCTTCAAGAGTGGTATCACTACCGCCTCTTTTGGAGAGTTAGGAAACTCCCCAGATTCCAAGGAGCACCAAACTATCCGCACTAGGACTGGACCAATAACATCAAGACAACCCAATATCAGGGAAGTTGTTCCAGGGTCCAAACTACAGCATGTAGGGCACACACCCTGGATGATCCGCATGACATCCATGAAGTCGGGGTGGCTGAAGGTATTCCAGGAAAACCAAGTGACAGTGACCTCATGCCGATCACTAGCAATACCCAGAGAGTGCACTGGTTGGAGCCCTGCCCTGATGTCAGCCACCGAATCAGCAAAGAAACAAGCAAGGTCATCACACTCTATTTGTGAAAACACTTTCCAAACCTGGAGACAGGCTGGGTTGCACAGTCTGTCCACAGTTTGAGACAGCTGAGCTGGTCAGTTCTGAGCTGCCACAATCTCCCTGGACAGGAACTCTGCCTTCTTACGGGTGATTGTGGATTGATAGACTTGATAATGGTCCATCAATCTAAGGAGGTCGGCATCAAGGGCAGATTTCTACCAGCAACGCTCTAGCCTTCATCCTAGTCACCGCATCTCCCTCAAAACCCCATCAAACCATGGGGATCAAGGGCGAAGGGAAAGAGGACAAACTCGGACTGGAGCAATAACATCCAGGGCCCCCAAGATGGCCATATTATAAGCCAACATGGGGGTCTCTGGGTCACTGCTTGCCACAGAGAGGGACAATAGGTCAAGTACCGCTGATAGGCTTTCAGAACTTATATCTCATAAAGAGCAGTACCTGACTATCTCCACAGGGGGAGGCATACAAAGGGGTGCTAAAACTAAACCCCACGGTGTTATGATCAGACCACACAACTGGTTCCACCCCCAAGTTGGAGGCTTTGATCCCTAGGAGGAAAACCAGGTCGAGGGAGTGTCCATGTTTGTAAGTAGCAGCGGTAACCAACTGTGTAAGGCCCAGAGATATCATTAACTGGAGGAAGTGCTGTCCAAATTGTGAGAGCTCGTTGTTGATCCAGGCGTTAAAGTCTCCCAGAACCATCAGTCTGGGTGACTCAAACATCATGTTGATGACGAAGTCTGCCACTTCCTGAAGGAATCACTTCTCATCGCCGGGTGGACAGTAGATGAGGGCAATCCATCAACCTACACCTGCTACAATGGTACATTCAAACAACTCTGCTTCCTCAACTAGTACACTCATGAAGTTCACTTTGGTCTTAAAACAGACCGCAACCCCAACCCCCGTGATCCAATCTCAGGCGGTGTATCACCAAGCACCCTTTGAGTTGGCAAGGGGTTGCTAGAGATTCCTAAGGTGTGTTTGAAATCTTTGGGAGCAAGATCTTTTATGTTCGTGGCTCCCACATTATGGAATTCTCTACCTCATCAGCTACGGGAGTGCACGACTGTGGAAAACTTTAAATCAGCCTTAAAGACCTATTTGTGGCACCAGGCTTATGGGAGTGATTAGTTGGTTGTAATGGTATATTGATGTCTGTTTGAGTTTAAGACTGTTTTATTCTGATCTGTTTGATTTTAACTTGTACAGCGCCCAATTTGTTCCCGGCGGCAGTGATTGACCTCTCGGTGGTTAAAGAGACCAGCACAGATCCCGAGCTTTTGGTCACAGCCTATAATATGGCCATTTCCTCAGCTCTCGATCTGATTGCTCCCGTCCATGTTCACCCCCTTCCACTTTGCCATTGGGCCCCATGGTTTGATTGGTCCCTAAGGTAGTTACAGAGGTTGGGGTGTAGGTTAGAACGTCGTTGGTGGAGTTCTGCCTTGGATGCTGACCATCTTATTTTATTAGAGCACTACAAACTCTATCAATCAGAAATTTTCTGTAAGAAGGCTAGATTTAGTAGTTGCCGTATTGGTCCTTGCAAGAACAGATCCAGAAGCAAATGATTTGATACCTATTAATGGACCAACATAGATGTAACAACAAGAACAACGTGCTCTAGCTTTCGGACCAACCAGTCCTTTGTCATAAGCCTAATGGCAGTTGTTTAGAAAAAACAATACTTTTAACAGCTAGATCATGCAGAAAAAACAGAAAAAATCCCCACTGGTTTAAAATAATCATTTAAAAAATACAGAATATTATGTCAGAGTAATTTAACAGCACCATACTACCTTCAGCCAGGAGTGTCCCAGGGTCAAAGGTGCTTGGTGGAACACACATACAAAGAATCCTACTGCATATAAATTTAATTGACATAAGATAACACTGCTGGAGCAGATGACTCCCAAATCAAGGTATGAGTGTCACAGCAAGCATAAGGACGTGATTACTGAAATGCAACCTCCACCCAGATTAAAGACATACTGAGATTGTCTTAGCACTCTAAGAAGTTTCAATGCACGCATTATAGACAAGAAATTACCAGTAAAGTTGTCTTAAAAACATCAGTGCACATTCTGTGATGTGTAAAACTTAGCTGGACCTGTCACCCTGCTGTACTCTCCAGCTAGACATCATGTCCCACAAATTTCAAAAAAACTCTAGTGTAGTGACAGGACTTTAAAAATTATAATTTAAATATAAATTGACAGTATTAGTGTCAAACAAAAAACTCTAGTCATGGACCACCAAGGAATTAAGTTCATGTAGCCTGATATGTACTGATGTCAATATACACTGAGAATGTAACAACTTGATGTACCAGAAGTGTCTAAGGAATCTGAAAAAGAGATAAAAATGTAATTTCTTTCCTCCTCCTCTTCACACAAACAATACACCCTACCCCACCCCACATCCCCATAATGTGTGTGTGTGTGGGGGGGGGAATAACTAGCCTTAAAGAGATGCTCTCTCACACACACACACACACACACACGTTTCCAAGGATTCTGTATACAACTACAGTGAAATAAACATGCCACCCTCCCCAGTATAAGGCAACTAGAAGTAAATATAAAGTATGTGTGTAAGACCAGAGGTCTACCATACCTACATTTCCTCAAATCACTACAATATTAGCCTAATGTAAAAAGATCTGTCCAGGACCCCCATGCATAAGAGATCTTGCACCCCAATATGTACAGAGTTAAATATATATATATATATATATATACATATATATATATCTGTATGTGACAGTCTATGATAACACTCCTGTATGTACAGTAACAGGCAAGGTAATCTGAATATGGTGTAATGGAATCAACCCCACTCCCGGGCAAGGATAAAAAGTAAGGAGGAATTAATATTCATTATGTGTGTAAAGTAAGAGTAGTAACACACTGTAACTCCATGTATCTAAATAGAGGCCTACCTCAATGTGACAGCAAGCCTCACACCTGTTGTATCATGTACCTCACAACACATACCCATACAGATACATACACACATGCACCCACATCCCACACAAAATTAAGTCCTATAATATACCAGTCTAGATAAAAATGTAATCTCTCTCTCTCTCCTCCTCCTCCTCTTCACACAAACGATACACCCTACACCACCCCACATCCTCATAATGTGGGGGGAATAACTAGCTTTAAAGAGATGCTCACACACACACACACACACACACACACACACACACACACTGGATCCATAAGAAGGCAGAATTACTGTCCAGGGAAATTGCTGTTGCACGGAACCGACCGGCTCAACTCTTCCGAACTGTGGAAAGGTCATGCAACCCAGCCTGTCTGCAGCTCCGTTGAGCTTTTTCACAAATAGAGTGATGAGATTGCTCATTTCTTTGCGAATAAGGTGGCCAACATCAGGCAAGAGGTTCGTCAGTCTCTCTCTCTCTATGGGGGTTGTTGTGGGTCGGTGCTCAGTCACAGAACCCGGGGTTTCTTGGAGCACCTTTAATCTGCCAGAGTTCATTGATATTATGAGGATTGCCCAGGGGATGCATCCCACATGCTGTACTTTAGATCCAGGCTCTACTTCCCTGATTTTGGGTTGTAGTGATACTATCGGCCCGGTCTTGGCTCAGATTGTCCAGTGCTCTTTGGATTCGGGTGAGTTCCCTAGCTCTTTGAAGGAGGCGGTGGTGACAACCCTCCTGAAGAAAGCTTCTTTAGACCCGGAGAATCTAGTGAATTACAGACCTATCTCTAACCTTCCTTTTGTGGGAAAGGTTATTGAGAAAGTTGTGGCAGCTCAACTGGAGAACCACTTAACCATCCATAATTTATACAAACCTCTCCAATCGGGTTTTCGAAAGAGGCACAGTACCGAGACTGCTCTGGTTCGGGTGCTCAGTGATCTCCTGATGGTGAGAGATCGGAGGAACTGTTCCATCTTGGTACTTCTTGATTTTGTCATCAGCTTTTGACACTGTGGATCATGGGGTTCTGCTCGAGCACCTGAGGTTCATCTGTGGGCTGTCGGGTACAGTTCTCAGATGGTTTTCATCTTTCTTCACCAGTAGAACTCAGAGAGTTGTCTCTGGAATTTTTTCTTCCGAGTCTTTCTCTCTGCCTTGCGGGGTTCCTCAGGGCTCAGTGCTGTCTCCCATGTTATTTGCAGTGTATATGCTGCCCCTCAGAGACATTGTAAGATGGTATGGGCTGAGGTTTCACTGCTATGCTGATGATACCCAGCTCTACCTGTCTTTTTGCCCCTACCAGGTTAGTGCTGTCTCGGTGCAGAATGTTGCCTCATAGAAATCCAAGATTGGATGCGTTCTAGCGGTTTAAAGTTGAACGCAGGAAAGACTGAGGTTTTGGTGGTGGACCCAGGTCGCAGGACTCAGGGGTTGAGGACTGATCTCCCCTTTGGTTTAGTCCTGGGGGGGAGCAGATCCTTACCTTGAACAGGTGCGTGACCTGGGAGTGGTGCTTGATGATGGACTGACCCATCGTCATCAGTTGTCGGCCGTAGTCAAGCTGGCCTTCTATCATCTTAGGAACATTGCCAGGGTCATGCACCTTGTTCTGTCTAGCGATTTGCCTGTTTTGGTCCACGCCTTTGTGACTTTGTGCCTTGACTACTGTAACTCCCTTTACTTAGAGTTTCCTGGGTTTGATATCCTCCATTTGCAGCTAGTGCAGAATGCTGTTGCACGTTTACTGACTCGAGCTTCTAGAAGATCTCACATCACCCCTGTGCTGCACGATCTGCACTGGCTGCCTGTTCAGTGGCAGATCATCTTTAAGGTAGGTTTATTAACCTACAAAGCCCTACACGGTCAGGGCCCCCGCTACTTGAAAGAGCTCCTTGTTCCTTACACCCCTCTGCAACAGCTCTGCTCGGCTGAGGAGGGGTTGCTGGAGATTCCAAGAGTTAACTTAAAATCTTCAGGGGCCCATGCCTTTAGGTTTGTGGCCCCTTCCCTCTGGAATTCTCTGCCCCGTCAGCTTCAGGAGTGCAGGACAGTGGGGTGCTTTAAGCACACACTTAAGACCTATTTAAGAGGTAAAGCATACTCTGAATCTTTCTGGTTTTAATTGGTATTTATTGTAATTGTTTTGATTTTTATCTACCTGTTCAGTGCCTTGATACTTGAAAGGCGCTATACTAAATAAAATGTATTATAATTATTATTATTATTATTATTATTATCCAGCTGGAGTTAAAGCCTCCAGAATGGGGCCAGAATTTTCATCCAGCCAGGTCTCGGTGATGCAAGCCAGGTCCACCGTTTCAACAAGATCCGCAATAATTGCAGTCTTATTTTTAATGGATCTGGCACTGCATAGCACCGTCCGGGTTGGACGAAACTTCTCGGGCCACCTGAACCATCTGCCTACTATAATTAGTAGTACCCTTGGGTATAGAAACCAAGCATGGAGCCGCATGCTCTGGCTTCCATTTCGCCCCATGGCGTCTCCTGGATCTTACTACCCCATGTGATGGTGCCCCTCATTGCATTATAGCAGGTTTACCTTTGATTCTTCAGTTTGTGGTTCAGCTTTGAAGAGTGCAGACATGTCCCAGTCCAGAGAAAATGACAGCGCTGACCTCTGGAGGTAAGTATGGGGTGAGGGGGTGTGGGAGGTGGGTGCTCAGTGGGAGGGTGGGGATTGGGAGGGGACTGCAGCAATAATGAGGGACCATTTTCTTGTTTACAGGGAGAAAAAAAAACACTGGAACAATGAAGGACTGTTGTCTGTTTTACAGAAAAAAAAAACATTTGGGCACACTGGGGTGGGTTCCCAGGGTGCCACATGACCGGGGGGGTGTACATAATGCTGACACGGGGATTAGGCACCCCAATGTCATTGGTGGTGATTGTGGAGAATAAAAAAAAATTAAGCACACTGGGGTGTAGCGGCTGAACGTGTCGGAGGGTTTTAAGCTCTGTTGGGCTTTCGGAAGGATACTTCTAAAAGTCCAATGGAAGGTTCCACGATCAGCTGTTTTTAGAGCTATAGAGCGATTGCAAAAACGGCTGTAGGCTCTGCCCACAGCCCTAACAAATAAGAATGAAATGTTCTTTCTACACACACATATACACCTATTGAAAAAATAAACCAAAGATCCTTCTTATACAGAGCCCCACTTTGGTTCAAAGGCCTGGGTAGTGAACTGACCAAACTAACCAAGCTTGCACAGTTTAAACATTTGCTCTGGCAGCATCTTATAACTGAAAGCACATGTGATTGTACATTGTACTACCCAATCCTAGTTCTTGTCTGTCAACCTCAACCATGTACTGCGGCACCCTGTCCACACCCTTTGGCACTTACATTTTGGTACTTGCATGGCACCGATCACCCACATCACCCTTTCACCTTGCCCTCCAACCCCTACCTCCTCCTACCTCTCCTACAACACTGGACAAAGCCACTGGCTGCTACCCTCCACTCTGGTCTACATCACAATGCTACCAACTTCATCTACCCCTCTATCTTAACTCCCTACTGCCTCCCTTGCTTAATCTGTCAATGTATGCTTTGGATATATTCCCTTGATTGTTTGTTGCAGCATAGCTTTCAGCTTACCATGCTGGCTCTTCTTACTGTTTATTCACTATTTAATATTGCTCTAGTAATCATCTCATTTAAAGGTGTGCCACACATACTGTACTGTATTTTTTTAACATCTTCTTGTTGTACTCCCTGTCTAACTATAACCCCTTCCCACTGATGTGGAACCTATATAAATGACAAAGAACCTCTGTGCACAAACACTGAGGCAAGCGTTACCCCAAAGGGCATTTGGCTGGGAAGCCAAGTTTCAAGAAAATACAAAATCACACATGCCCACACAATGCAAAGCATCATGGGCTGCATATGCAAATCACCACAGAATGTTATGCTGGTCCGACTTTAAGCAGAATTGCATGGTGCCAAAAGGCCTCTCTCACAGTTTGCAAAGGGTGCTAACAGAAGACATAGACAAGTGTTTCGTCCTACCAGGACTCATCAGTATGCCTCGTCTGTTTGACACCCCAGTGGAATGGACCAGCTACTCTAAGACAGCATGTCTTGGATATGTTGTGGTGAACCCATTAAAATAAAAAACTATTTAAAAGACAAAGAACCTCTGTGCGCAAACACTGAGGCAAGGGTTACCCCAAAGGGCATTTGGCTGGGAAGCCAAGTTTCAAGAAAATACAGAATCACACATGCCTACACAATGCAAAGCATCATGGGCTGCATATGCAAATCACCACAGAATGTTATGCTGGTCCAACTTTAAGCAGAATTGCATGGTGCTGAAAGGCCTCTCACACAGTTTGCAAAGGGTGCTAACAGAAGACATAGACACGTGTTTCGTCCTACCAGGACTCATCAGTATGCCTCATCTGTTTGACACCCCAGTGGAATGGACCAGCTACTCTAAGACAGTGTGTCTTGGATATGTTGTGGTGAACCCATTAAAATAAAAAACTATTTAAAAGACAAAGAACCTCTATGCGCAAACACTGAGGCAAGGGTTACCCCAAAGAGCATTTGGTGGTGAAGCCAAGTTTCAAGAAAATACAAAATCACACATGCCCACACAATGCAAAGCATCATGGGCTGCATATGCAAATCACCACAGAATGTTATGCTGGTCCAACTTTAAGCAGAATTGCATGGTGCCGAAAGGCCTCTCACACAGTTTGCAAAGGGTGCTAACAGAAGACATAGACATGTGTTTCGTCCTACCAGGACTGCCTTGAGCTGCCTTGCGCTCAAAGGTACTTGTAATCCAAGATTGAAAATTAAAAAAGTACTACTAATAGTTATACATATACAGTATATAACTCATAATGTCTATGACCTTTGGTTCCAGCCAAAAATTGGCCAGGCTCTCAAGACCACCAGTTTTCTCCACACTGAATGGCTCCCATCTTGAAGTAGTCTCATCCTTCAAGTACCTTGGCACGTGGCTTGACAATAAGCTTGACTTCTCTGCTCACACTGATGCTATCCATGTGAAATTCCATCCTAAGCTTGGTGCCTTGTACCATAGCAAAGACTGCCTATTAATGCCAGTCCACTGTGAGCTGGTCACTAAAATGGTGCTGCCGGTCTTTGACTATGCTGATGTGGTCTTTGGTACATCCCCCTACACTTCCCTAGTCAGACTGAACTAGTGCTGCTCAGATAGTATCCTAAAAATTAGGATACCAACAAATACCTCCCATCTGGCCAGATAGTTGCTGTGGTAGGATAGCAGTGCTATCTGACCATGGATCCTGTCCTCTAGGATCCAAAATATGGATCCTACAAATATTGTGGATCCTGTGGATCCTAGCAACAGATCCAGCTCAGATCCTAACTATCTGACCTAGGATCCCTGGATCTGACTTAGGATTCGTCGCTATCTGACCCTAGATCCTAACTGTTTGACCTAGGATCCATCGCTATCTAACCCTGTATCCTAACTATCTGATCTTGTATCCCTAGATTCTAACTAGGATCCATCGCTATCTGATCCCAGATACTAACTATTTGACCTAGGATCCCTGGATCCTAACTAGGATCCATCACTATCTGACCCTGGATCCTAACTATCTGACCTAGGATCCCTAGATTCTAACTAGGATCTCTGGATCATAACTAAGATCCATTGCTATCTGACCTTGGATCCTACATCTGTCTTTGGTAGGATTTCTAGTAGGATCCAAGGTAGGATACCAGCACTATCTGACAGATAGTGGTAGGATCCACAAAAGCACTATCTGAACAACATTAGACTGGATACACTTTGTTATTTCTTTCGTCATTTTGCAACTACCTCCCCTCCACGTATTCACCACTGCACCCTCTACTGCTCCCTTTCCATCTTTCCCCTACCTTCATGTCACCAGATACAAAACACTTTCTTCATCTCCAAATACTGGTTTGGCTCCCTGCCATCTTATCTCTCTTCATTCCTCTCTCCAGTCCCTCCAGCTTCATGTTCCCTCCGATCAAGTGACTAGCAAATGGTTTCCAGTGATGATAGTGACTGTAAAAGAGTGACCATCAAAACAGTGACTCATTTACAGCACTATCCTGTTGGGCTACCCTGTAAGGGTAGCGACCCTATGCGACCGTGACTCTAGGGAAGGGCAACCAGAAGGGGAGAGATAGGAAGGGAAAGGGAGGGATAGGGAAGAGGATTTGTCTGGGGTAGTGTGCCTGCTGCAGCTGAGCTAGCTGTGTGGTGTGGTGGTGAGGATGGCTAGCTGCAGTGCAGCAGGTACTGAGTTCAGGACTGGGGGATGAAAACTTTGCTGCTGCCGTGTTTTTTTGTTTATTTATTTTGGAGTGTCATCCCCCCCTGGAGTTGGTAATCCTTAATTAGAGGGGTGTGGGGGGCTGCATAAACACTTAGTTTACTTGCCAGAAGTCTTTTCACTGGCATGTGTATATCGCCAATTTGCTTTTCAGTGCTATACACTCACCATAACAGCAATTGTTATTTTGGAATTGCTGTTATGACATGGAACCCCAGCAACACTTTTCCTCTCCTCAGCTCTGTTCCTCTGCTGAACTATCTGCCTTCTCCTATCATTTGCCATTACTCTGGAATCTGCTTCCTCATTCCATTCCTCACTCCACCTCCTTAGCGTCTCTCAGATGTCAGCTAAAAATTATTTAATCCATCCACCTGCACCTGTTTTAATTGATTTTGTATTGCTTGACGTCAATCTTAATTTTTAACTTGCACTTGTGCTTGTACATATTTTGCACTTTATCCTGTTCCTTGTTTGTACCTGCTATGTATCTCTGCTGCTAATTGTTTGCGCTGAATCTGGATCATGTAAGGTACTGTACTGTTTACACTGTTTACTCCTGCAACCCTGTCCCCAGGTCACACCTGGAAATGATCCTCAGCTCAGTGTGCCTTTACTGGTTACCGATTTTCAAATAAATATCTCTGTATTTTTTCAGTCTTCTTTCCATCAAAATTCCCCTTCCTATCCTGACTTTATTGAGGTCTTCAGTTGTGTGTGTTTGTATGGGGAGAGGTGAACATTATGCCAGTAGACTTTCGCAGAAGTTTGAATTCCAGGTTTCCATGATAAACAAACATTCCAGCTACAGAATGTGTGGAAAGATAGATGATAGACAGATGGGTTGAATAGTTTTTACTAATCACTTTTACCAAAAGAAAATACTTGTTTTTAAATAAGAAAAAGTTGGCATTGTTCAAGCTTTCTCGGTTTCCCCATTTTATAAGCACAATAAGGCACATCAGGGTATGGGTAGTTATGCGATAACTGCACTAGCAGGTGCTGAAGGCACGTGGCGTAAACACCTCATGCATCACAACACACCTGGGCATGCAGTTATCCCATACCTTCCCACACCCTGTTCTGTCTTATTACTTATTTACTGTTGTGTTTTTGTCATTCTTAAACATCTTCAGTATGTCATTTAGTCCGTCTTTCTCCCCCTCCCCAGGATGCTCCGGGAAACAAGTTTCTTTCCCCCTGTAAATCTCTGCGTGCTCCAGTGTGTTTGTCAATATTAGGCACCCACCACCTGCACCCTTAAAAGTATAAACACATTGATTAAACTAGCCAGATCAGAGCAGGTTGCAACTTGAATTTCTATGCGCTTTGTCTTAAAAAAGTTTAGAGGTTATAAAAAGGTCACTTAAAGGGAATCTGTACGTTTCCTTATGAAATTATTGTAAAGGTTATGATGAGGATCCAGTATGTAAATTGTTGGATAATATTTACAAAATGTTTTCAGTAAGACAGAAAAATGCTTTTTAAATAGGGATGTTGATGTATCCATTTTGTGGACAGGAAGCATGTTGTGACGATGTCACTGTCTCACCATTGTTAACAGTGTGCACTGCAGCAGGTGAGAACAGTTCAACTGTGCTATCAGGGATTCTACTATATTCTTTTTTGTGCCCCCTGTCTCCATGGATGTTGCTCTCTTCTGGGGTATCCTCTGCTCACTCTGCCCATCCTCGGTACCTCTCAGGGTAGCGTCAGATCTGCCCCCATGCTGCCTCAGCCTTCCCCTTGGGCGGGGAGGAGGGTGATCCCGGGATGTCCCCTTCCAGTCCATTAGTGTGTGCCAGGCAGACTGGATGGTCCCTGAGAGCCGGATTATGCTGTCTGGGAGCTTGGATCCCCCTCTATGCTGGCATCCGCAAGGTAATTTTTCTGTGTTTCTGGTGCCATCCCTTGAGGATGTAGGCATGCAAGGGGGGCCAAGGAGCAGAGCACATTGTGACATGCAGATGCTCCAGCTCATGGCCTACATCCTCCCCTCCCACTGGTTGTCCCAGCTGCACCACCACCCGTGGTCACCCAGGTGGCGGTAGAGTGGCGGGACAGGTAACCTTCCCCTCCCGGAGAAGGAGAGCAGCCGATGGGTGCTCGATCCTTCTCTCCTGGCCGACCTTCCAGCTGCCTGAGTCCGTTCCTGAACCCGGGTCACTGGTGCCATGAGCGGTAAACCTATCGCTGCACCTGCGGGCCAGCAGGGATTCTATTATATTCTGAGGAACACCCAGGATTTTTTGTTTGGCAGAGTGCAAGAAAAGCGTCCAGTGCTTCGTTTCATTATAGAATAGGATGCCTGTCTGTAGGAGTAGTTTGTTTTAACCTGCTTTATTGCATACTGTTAGAACTGATGAGGCAGTGACATCATCACAGCACCCTTCCTATCCACAAAATGGATGCCTCCACATCACAATTTTAAATGTATTTTTCTGTCTTGCAGAAGACATTTTCTAAATATAACCTAGTGCAATTTACATACTGGATCCTTATAGTAACCTTCACAATAGTTTCTTAAGGAAATGTATGGATTCCCTTTAAGTTGTTTATTAGACTGTCTCTTTTGGATGAAGGGGTCCCTTTTTCTGCTTTGTGTATTTTACAACCTGCCCAGTTGCCAGTACTTGTCTACAGCTAAGAAGAAGAGTGTGTCTGTGTTAGAGGGATTTGAGAAGCAGTTAGGTAAAAAAAATGCAGTTCTCTGTGCTTAGTTCTGGTGATTTATAAGAATGTTTGTTGTGAGAACAGACTATGGCCCTCCTTCATACATATTATGTGGTAAACAGGATGGGATCACACCAGTCATCCCCAATGTGCACAGTGGGAAATTAAGTACTTGAAGCTTTAGAGGGATGTCACATGGTAAAAGTGCAAGGAACCAGTGGACACAGACACAGCTCCCTGAGGTTGCACTGTCAATGAAAAGTTTGCCTGCACTTTCTAGAAATTATTCCTTTCCTTGGTCTTAACAAAATAATGCCCCTGTCCCAATTATTCATTATTAAACTTGTCAGTATTTCAATTTTGTGAGTGTTTTAAAAAATACAACCCCAATCAATAAGTACTAATATGCAGCATTTCTTGTTACAGTCAAAATTTAAACTGTTATGAGTCAGTGAACATATGAGAGGTAAAATTAGAGGTACCATATGACCATAGGTATGACCTTAACCAGTGACTTGACCACTGTGCTGTGTACTGATGAATTTACGGAAGCTGATCAAAGAACTATATCCTCGGACATCTTATTTTCATTGCAGGTCCTGCTTCTAGTCCATATTACAGCTGAGAGGACTGAAGCACAGGGAGGTCATGTGACTTACTCAAGGTCACACAGTGAACAAATGGCAGTGCTGGAACTCGCATCTGTAATTTCCTCTTTGCTCTGACCCAGATCTCTTAAACCACTGGATAGTATTGTCTTCCCAAGGCTGCCTTCCAATAGCTGTCACCATGGCAGAAAAAAGAGTAGCCCCCTTCACCAGTTTGCACATATCATATTTAAGCATAAACACACACACACACACACACACACACACACACACACACATTTGACCCCCCAACACATGCACACACGCACACACCATTAACAAGCAACCTCTGAGAAAAAAACAGGGGAGACATTTTCCAGGGGCATTTTTAAGTGATTCACCAGGCATGCACATCTTACTGCAGGAGCAGCATGTCAAAGATGAGGAATAAAACTGTTCAGAAATGAATGGAAGCTGGGATGTCTGAATACAGAGTTTGAATACTGAATGTTACAGAAAGGGGGGCCAGAGTGCTGAGGGTATCACCCTGGGTAATACAATTTACCCCCTCCCCCATTTCTATCACTGGTCTCTGTTTTACTGTAACAGCAGTGAAAGTTATGAGGCTCAGCCCAAGAGCTCAGTTCACTGCAGCAGTGGGATCAGCTCCGCCTCCAGCACGTAAGTCTGCGCCTGGAGTCTGTGACTGCTTTTCACTCCTGGTTTTCACTGCTCATACCACGTCTTACCCCAGGATCTTACCTCCTTCCCCAACCTTCTTCATGTAGCAGTTCCTGGAAGCGATCTGGATAGTAGTCTCGCACCAAATCGACATGTTTCCCTGCTGGGTTTCTGTGACAGACATTTTGTTTACCTTGCTCTGGGACCCTGATTATTTTACTCTCTCAGCCCAGACTCCCAGATATATTAAAATCATGGGTGAAAGTACAGCCCCCAGTACAGCAGGAACTCTACATATAGTCTGGTCTAGTTTTCTGCAGAGGTAATGAGCTGTTTGAGACAGATACTTTAAAAAGTCATTGTGCTGAGCTGCCAGAGTGATGCCAGCTGGTAGAGGTGACCGGATGGTGGGCTGCATGGGAGGAGAAGTTTTAGGGCCTGTTTTGAGGAAAACTGCTAGATGAAGCAAAGGAACTACCCCAGGAATCTGATGAGCCTACTGAATGGACAGGCAAGCCAGGGGTAGAATGAATGAATCAGTAAGAAAAGGACTTCTGGAAAAGATGAGCCAGGAATCAGAAACCATCTGGGTCAAGATGGGGGTTAAGGTCAGTCGTGGAGGCCCACCTGGAGGTCAGTTCTCCTCCTGGTTCTTCTGCTTAGTCCATCTACCTGGTTCTCTCTTCAATTCTTCTCCTGGTTCTTCCCTGGGTTGTTGGCCTGGATTCTTGGGGAGTCTACCATCTACCATTGGTATACCAGGCCTACACTACATTGGATACCCAACAGGTAGGCCCAAGGTGCAGAAGAGGGAGCAGACAGAGAAGCAGAGAGGCAGACAGGTACACAATGATCCTGCCTAGCTGTGGGTGAAGTCTTCAAACTTCGCTATGCATAGCGCTATGTGAAGTGCCACTATTTCATGTGGCCCTTCACATAGAGCTACTCTTAGCAAACTAGTAGACTATAAATATGAGATAAGGATGCTGAAGTGAGGTCTGTGTACATTTCAAAGAACAACATGTCAAGGCAAAATTAATAACTAATGCTCTATTCAAATTTAATTTTAAATATGGGGGAATACAATTCTTCCAGCCCAGTAATTATGTATGGGGAAGATATTTAGGGAACAGACACCTGCAGTACCTTGGAAAATCACATTACATATTTTTATAAATCACTACTCAAAGTTCCAAAATCAGTCCCTAACACTATGGTAAGGGCAGAACTGGGCAGGATAGAAATTGATTGTATAAAAGAGATCCGCCTTATAAATTATTGGTTAAAAATCATAAATAACCCACATAATACACTTCCCAAGATATGTTTCAATGAAAAAATAGGATGGGACAAAAAAGACATAAGGTCTAAATGGCTGGACTCCCTAAAAGGAATAATATCGAAAATAAATGTTCAACATTTATGGATTGATTATAATAGAAATATTAATATTGCCCCACAGTATAAAGAGGTGATTAACCAAAAACGTTTTGCTTATGTGAAAAACAAGGACATGGAAAGAATACAAACTCAAAACACAGCAAGTTGGTATAAAAAAAAAAAATGGGACACTATTTAGAAGACTGTGTAATGTTTCCCATAACACCAGAGCAGAGGAAAAATATAACCTGGACCAGATTTGAATTAATCTCTTCCAAATACACTTATTTTAATAGATTTAGAATTTCCAACCAGAAAAATTATGGTTCATTATGCCTATGTAACAAAGGACACATATATGTGATAAATCATGTGATTATGAGCTGTCCCTTGTACTCCAAACTGCGCAGTGAACACTTATTAAATACACTTACTTTATACTCAACAGCTTTATATGATCCCATTTTCATCCTATTGCATCCAAGAACTGTGGAAGAAGCTACACGAATTGCAAACTAGGTTATATTGGTTTATCTATGTCCTTCTTTTTTCTTGTCTTTTGTGTATTATCTTTGTCTGTGTTGTAATGCTCATGATGCTCACCATTATGATCGAACAATAACATTTTGATGATGATGATGAGGAGGTCTGTGTATAACAGCGGAATGCAACAGCACAACCTCAGCTCACACTAGTAAGGTACAGTACACATTTTGTAGAAAAAGGCTCTTAGTTCACAGTATAGACTATTGCTTACCCCTTGTGACTGGAAGGGGTACTGATGTCAAACAAAAACTGTGGAATACAATTTTTGCTGTGTATCGACTTCTTAAAGGAAGTAGTTTCTGGTTATTGGCCACAGTTATTTAATTTATTTCTACTAAGTAATATCTTGTTTATTGCTTCAATAAATTTTAAATTAAAAAAGAAAGAGTCTCAAGTATTGTATTGCTGTCTTTGTCCTTCAACCCCAGCTGGGGGATCACTATGGGAAATGGCTGTCACCACGTCATTCTCAGGTTAGATGTCACTCTGCTTTTAGAAAACTGGGATAGTAGGAGAGAAAGAGGGAGAGTTACTGGCTCTGTACCCTCTCTGAAGCTCTCTCCAGAACAGAACTGACTGCAACGCTGCACATGTGCTTGCAGCTGACAGTCACGCCCACCTGGCACCACCACCTTTGACTGCTGAGGAGTAGAGGTGGGCAGACTAAGAATGTTCCACCTAGAGCTAAGTTCTAGCCAAGTCAGGGGTCTGACTTGACTACATGAGCCAAAGTATGAGCCGAGCCATGGCTGCTGCAGTCTGCCGTCTATGAGAGGAATTGAAAGTTTCAGCTGCTACACTAACTGCTTAGCTGATACTGCTCATGCTGACAAAAAGGCTTGCTTTGATCATAGCTGGCACAGCCTGACCTTGGCTCTGAATTGCTTATACAGGTCGAGTCAGGCACTATGCTCAATTCAGACTCAAGCATGCCCTGGCTTGTCCACCTCTACCAAGGAGCCAGAGGAAGCCCAGGGATTTAACCCTTAGGTACCACAGCCACCTATGGACTTACAGTATTTAAGGGAACTGACGGAGATTCCAGGGATTACACATACATGCCCTGTTATGCTGTTCTGTTTTACTTACCATTTTCACTTTATTGTACTGTACTGTTTTATCACAATTTCCCCTTTACTGTTTCCCCAGAACACCTTCAGAAACTAGCTGTTCTTACTGTAGCTCAGGAGACCTTTCCTGGTTAAACTTTTATATAACTAATTAACTAAAGAAATAAAAAGACAGACAGATGGATAGATAGCACATAGTTCTGAGTGAGATACTGAAGTTAGTGTCACAAATAAGCAACAAACAACAACAGCAGTCAAACATTAACTCAGGAACAGGAAAGTTCATCATGGCTGTACTCATAAAAGGGGCAGGCATTATATTCCCTTCTCAAACATGCTTTTCTGTTTATAAGTATCACATACACAATTTGTTTTATATGGCACCTTTTGTTCCAATTTTATCCAAAAGCACTTTGCAATCCAGGAAGGAGGGAATGTTGTTATTTGTAATATACAGTACAGGGAGATTTCACGAGCACAAACGTAGATTGGAGAGAGATTAAGTACAGTAAGGTTAAATGACATGTTTAGGGACACACAGTGACTAAGTGGCAGTGGCGAGATAAAATCTGGGGGCTGGATTTTCAAAACTTACTGGGACTAATTCCCACTCCACAACTCTAGTTGCAGACTAAAATCCCACCAGCTGCAGAGATTGGTACTTTCAGTCCCCTGCAGCTGCGAGAGATGTTATGCCTGGTCCTGCCAGCTGTAACATTTTTCTGCAGCTGTGGGGAACCAATACCCTCAAGCTGCTGTAAATCGTGAAAGGTGGAGGCAAACCAGCTCCACTTTTGAAAATACCATAGCTGCAGGGAAAACTACGGCTCCACAAATGGAGACCCACTTGCGCCAGTTTTTCCCCGCAGCAGCAGTAGGGTTTTGGAGGGCTTTGAAAATCTAGCCTTGGGTCTCCAGGTTAACAACTCTATGCTCTAGCCAGTAGGCCAAACTGAAATTAAACTACATGGGTACCATTAAAGCAGCAGTGCATGACAGCAGTGAAAATGTTAACCTATATTTTTTTATTCTAGTTTAGATTACCCTTACCTCTTGACTTGTATAGTACTCCCATTTACAGCCTGCTTTAGAACTTTTTTTCACATTTGAAATAATAAAGAGCACTCCTTTTAATGTGGCTCAGACCAGGTTTTTATCAGTATTCTCAGCTATTTTTGTGCACCTGGTGTCCCATATGGTCAGGGAGCAGTGTCTGCTGCATGCTACTTCATTTCAGTCAAATGAACAGTTAACTTAAACAATGAGTCTTCAAAAACAATAGAGAATACTGATGAAAACCTGGTCTGAGCTTCAACTGCAAAAAAGGGGGGGGGACTCACAATGGGGACAAAATGGTATCATACACATTTGGGGATAAGGGGTAATCTAAAATAGAATTAAAAAAAGTATAAATCAACATTTTCACCACTACCATACACTGCTGCTTTAAAATGCGTGGGTTTTTGTTTGTAAATTGTGACTAAAATGGGGTTTTATCAACTCATCAAGTTTAGAAGAGAGGCCTGCAACATAATTCCAAAGATTACGTAACTGCATGCTGCATGGAAACAAGAGTTCTGATAAACGGAGAAAGGATCTGAAAGGAGACTACAGGCTTCCCGTAACAGTGGTTTTAACAACAGCTTCCTGTGACAAGGCAATAATATTTTATTGGAGAGGGCAGGGGTTGGACTGAGCAATATCAAAGGGAATCCATACAATGTCCTGCCTCTCAATCAATGAAAGTCACTTACCATCCGATTTAGGATTTGTAGACGTGCTGGAATTTACCTGCTAACTGCAAAGGTTTTAATGAATTCAGTACCTGCAATCCCCGAACCACACTGCGCCATGTTTTACTGAACATCCTCACACTGATGCACGCTCAGTTGCATCTCATGACGTCTATGCCTCGCTAGACCATTCTGTGCTATCCTTGCTCCCTGTGGCAGCAGTGAGTGAGTGAGTGAGTAGCAGTCAGGCAGCAGCATGCTTACTGTCGGCATCTCGACCAAAACTACAGGGTGTGTACTCCTGTGTCAGCGTAGTCGCATCCCTGCACCATTTAAATCTATGACTTTGGTAACTATGCCTGTGTTGAACTGTTGGGAAGGATGCTTTGATGCAGAGTGTCCCACGGTGTTGTTTGTGAGGGATGCTGAAGTTTGTTTGTCATGCATGTTTGGCAGTATTATGGATGTTGGGAGGGATGACTGGATGAGGGGTGCCCCATGTTGATGTTTTTGATGAAATGAAAGACAAACTGTTGCCCCCTATAAATAACTATGCATCTAATAGTAAATAACCACAGTAAACTGTGTACATCACCTAAGTTCTGCACACAAACAATACTACTGATAGACATGTTTTTGTAAATATATTTTTATTAACATTTTAATAATAAATACAATGCAGTTCAGTCTAGTTGACCATAAGATACAGTACAGTGACTAGCTGAAGGTGATACAGCAGCAAGCATCAGTTTATCTAATAGAGGCCCATTGCCAGCTGGGGTTCATCTGGTTCGAATGAACCCCCCCCCCACCCCTTTTTCTTTTTTTTTTCCATTTTGTGCCTTTATTTTTTATTACTGGCATTTTAAAATCCCTGCCAGCAGAGTACTGTAGCACAAATACTTTTAATCAGCAACTTCTCATCCTTCAAACCTAATCCCCCTCCAATAATCAGCCAATCAGCCAAATGTAGAAATCAGCATGAACGCACGCAACCATGGCTCAACTATCCGATGCGCGCCACAGTTGGTTAAGGATGACACACCAGCAACCAGGAGTGTGGAGGCAAAGTGGCAGCAACATGAAGTTCATGGAGACTGATCTCACAGGACAAGTGGAGGAAGGCACACCAGTATCAGGGAAAGGAGGAAAAATACAGGGTAGCTTGCACTCAGTGGGGAGGGAGGGGTACCCAGGGACTGCTATCTCACTTGGGGATTATTGGTCTTGCATCTCCCAAGTGAAGGAAGCAACACCAGCATCAGGTAGAGAAGGAAAAATACAGGGTAGCAGGCACTCAGAGGGGAGGGATGGGATTCCTAGGGACTGCTATATCACTTGGGGATAGCTAGTTGCTGCTGTCTCACTGGGGACTGCTCACTCTAGGCATAGCAGCTGCGGCTTCCTGGAAAACCTGAACAACAGGTGCCTGACATTAGTGCTGACTGGGGTGTTTAATGTGTGTACCATCTATTTTGATATACTGTATTTATTGGGTTAATTTTCTGCTTTCTCTCTCTTGGGATCATTTATGTGGCCAGTAATGACAGTCTTTTTGTACTAGGATCTTGAGGATATCATTATTTTGATCTTCATTTTGGATGCTTTCATCATATTTTGAATTATTAATTGTCTGCTGTGTGCCTATGTGGACACCCTGGTAGCATTCCCCAGGCAGTGTTTACCTCATTGTTTTATCTAACCTAAAGACATGTGGACTGGTCACTAGTAACCCTAGTAGACAAGGGACCAGTTCACAGTAATTTAGGTTAAATAAAACAATGAGGTAAACACTGTCTGGCACTGATTTTTAAATATTGGTTGCATATACAGTAAAAATAGAGTTTAGACTGCCCTTTCAAAATACAGTAAACTACAAATTTGAACACCTAGAATTTAACATTTTTCTGGGGAAGGACCCCTACATTCCCCACTAATAATCGTATTCCTCCTTTAAAAATCATGACATTTGGCCTGCCCCCAGTCAGTCCCAGCTGCAAACTCTAAGGACCTGAAGTCAGCCAGAGATTAATATTTGCTACCTGGAGTCAGTGGTAGTGGAGACCTTGCAGAACTGTGCTTTATCTTCAGTATTAGTCCCAAAATGCACCACAGAGCATCTAAAACCCCAGAGCTTCTGGGGGCAGATCCCCAGCTTTTTACAAACATTTTTCATGCACTACGCATGCAACATAGCTCTACCACTCACTAAAGGACCCCCTGCCACAGAAAAAATTCTGGCAATGGGCCTGTAATACACATTTACCCACAGGAATCCCAACCTCCCTGGTTCAGCAGTGAGAAAATGGGAGTCCTGGCTCAATTACCCATCTGTTATGCTGGGTATCCCTCCTAAACTGCTTATAAAAAGAAAAGAGCTTGCAGTGAGAGTTTTGCCTAGCCTGTCCATGTGTCTCCTTTCCTCCCTAAGCCCACGATGTCTGTCCCACCCATCCTCCTCCACCCTTTTATAAAGAATTGGGACTAAAGTACAAAGGTGGGAACATGTTGCATTACATACATAATCCATGCTGTCCATTGCTTTGTAAATAGATCTGTCTTGCCATTAAAACCATATGTGATCCATTCCATAGTGTACACACAGTGTCCTACCAATGTTGGAGTTCAGGAACTTAGGCTGACAGCCACTTTCTAGTGACACATTTCAGCGTGGCCATCAGCATTATACCCAGAAGATACTTACTCTGCTGCCCTTTTAAGTGTTTGGGGTACTGAAATAATTAATATAGTTCTGGGTTCAGCAGCAGCCTTACCCATAGAATGTTCACAATCACCTCCTCCAGGTTTTGAAAGAAATCCATAGGAAGTGGGCATGCCCACATTATGTTAATGTGGGTTGCTCTGGCCTCCCCACAGTGTCTGCAGCAAATTGATTTAGTACCTATCCCATATCTAGCTGTAATTACTGGGGTGAGAAACTATAGCATCAGGTGTTCCCACCCATATTCCCTCCAGATGTGGGACAAGGTCACCACGCCCACCTCAAAGCAGCCTCTTTCCCTGTTTTGGGATCTATATCATGTCCCAGTTTTATGCTCTATTTGGCAGCAATGTATAGTCTGAAGTGTGGTTGAGTGCCTTGGATAGTGTGATAGATAATCAAGATGAGATGACTGGTGATTGGGGAGACAAGGTGTGTAGCCAGTGATACAACCAGTTGTGGCATCTTCAAGCTGTCCTGTATGGCACTAGATTAGGCTTCTATAAAGTGCCAAATCTGTAGGCACCAGAAAAAATCATTGTGCTCCATCTCATACTGTGCCTGCATTTCTGCAAATAACTTGCTTTGTTGTCTGGTGCAGAATTGCAACAAGTAGACTAAGTTCAGTCTCCACCACCTTTGGAATGTGGGGTTCTGAGCGGCCGGGGGAACATCTCATAGCTGGGCCAGTGGGCAAAGCCAAATGAGTGTAGGAAGAGGTCCAGGGAGTCCATCAGTGCTCTCCACTCCCTGTCCACCTCTGCTATACATGGGTTCTGAAGCTGTAGATCCAGCTCCTACAGTTGTACCCCACAGAGGTATCTTTCTCTGTCTCATAAAGGGAGCAAGTCCCTCTTTAAATCCAGCTACTGTGGGCTGGAGCCCTCTGTCTGCCACTGAGACAAGACTACCCTTAAGTCAGGTAAAGCCAGGCCTCGCCATCCCTTTAGTAACATCAAGGTACGGAAATGGATTATCAGGTGTTTTCCAGCCCAGACAAACCAGGAAATAGCCACCTGCCATTTCTGCCAGTCCTGTTCAGGGATCTGAAGTGGAAAATTCTGGAAAATATAGCAGCAGTGAGAGAGGGTCACCATCTGCACTGTGTCCATTCGACAGATCAGACTCAAAGGGAGATTGTGTCACTGCTGCAAGTCAACCAATTATTGGGTAAAGAGGGGTGATAGATTTGCCTCATCTAGGTACTTAGATAAAAAGGGGCAGATGCGCATCAGAGATGCTTCAAATCCCCTTCCCCCATGCAGTGATTATCTACTTGTCTTCCCATGTGTCCAACAGTGCATCTAGCTACTTTTTGAAGTGGTGTACATTTAGTGAATCAACAATAACTTGGGGCAGACTGTTCCAATGTTTGACCACTCTGCGTATAAAAGAATCCTCTCTTATTAGTCTTATATGGCTTCCCCTGTAACTGTTTGTTGTGGATTCTAGTATTATACCCAATATCCTTGAGGACAAAACCCAAATTTGACATTAGTTCTTTATTTTTTATTAGATTATACAGTAGAATAAGATCTCCCTTTAAACATCTTCTTTTGAGACTATGCAGACCCAGTCATGTTAATCTACATAGATTTGTAACCTAATGTGTCACAACCATGAACAATTTTTGTAAATCATCTCTACACTTTCTCCACATTTTGTATATCCCTTCTCAAGTATGGTGACTAGAACTGGGAGTAGTAATCTAGGTGTGGTCTAGCCAGGGACCAATACAGGGCTCAATATGACCTCACTCCATCTGCTAACAACATTTCTTTTGACACAGACTAACATTCCTTGTGCTTTTGCCACTGCCTTGCAGCTATCTGATCTAAAAGAAAAACTCTTTTTGTTGTTAATATCTTGATTAAACATTTAAAAACATGTACAAGCTAACACATTAAAAAAAAAAAAAAATACAAGTCGGATCTTACAGAGAAAACCAGGCATACATACATCATATTAACGTAACCAAAGCTACAGATACAGGCCCATATATTCAGACTGCACCAGTCAGAGGTGTAAGCCTGGGTGCAGCACAACTGGGATGCACTGGGGCCAGGGCCGGGTGATATTCAATGGTGATGCGCCATGGCGCAGCACTGTTGAATATGGCATGGTCAGCGCACATACTGCGCATAGTGCAGTGGCACTGTGCCGGCGCAAGCCACAGATAGGGAGCACGGGGATGCACCAGCGCAAGTGCAGTTGCGCTTGGTGCATCACCCACAAATTCAGCAGGGGCATGCAAATGAGGCCATATTGCTGTGTAGGCACAAATGGGCCCATTTGCAGCGTCATTATGGCCCCATTTGCATGCCTTGTGCAGGGCATATTTTGGACTGTCTAGTATAGGGCGTTTCAGAAGCCCATTGGTCCACACTGGGGACCAGATGGGCTTACAGCCTATACTGTACCCGTCATTCGGCGGGCGGCTGGGTGGTATGCAGTATGGTTGCAGCCACCCGCCAATGATGGGGCAGGGGCAAGGGGTTCAGTGTGGGTGGGAGGGGTGGGGGTACCACTGGATCATCAGGGATATATTTTGTGCTGTTGTACCTCAATCGGGCAATGGGTGGGAGGTCCACTGCGCCACCAGGGAGGGTCGTTACTGACATTTCTTGTGGACTCGGGGAATTGGGAGGGGGGCCCACTAGACTACCAGGGATGGCTCTGTGTGCCAGTTGCCATGATCGCAGCTATGGGTGGGGGAAGACCACTGTACTACCAGGGCAATGTGTCTGCTTGTGGATGGTGTTCTGGGTGGGCGGGTGGCCACCCACAGCTGGCGGCTGCTGTGTTGCACCCTGCAATACAGCAGCCTGCCTGTGGGTTGCCGGGAGTTGTTCCCACTCCTCACGGGCTCAGCACTGAGCCCCCCGACGCAGTGCAATGCAGGGTTGCGCCAGCATATGCGCCGCACGTCCCAGGCTGAATATCAGGATTTGCTGCATATGCATGGGCATGCCCCCTGCATCTGCACCACATAGGATTACATTACACCCTGTCTAATCGGGAGTTGCGCTGCACCGGGCAGCCTTTTCAATATCCCGCTGGGGCACAATTAGGGGTTATGCCAGCGCAACTCTGATGCGCCAGGCGCAACCCCTTTGAATATCTCGCCCATAATATTTAGCACATATAAGGTGAGCACTGTAACAATAAAGTTATCCAAAAACTACCTACCAGTACATTTCAAATAATTCATCAAAAGGAAATGTATTATCCAACTATAAATACTAAATCCCGGACTATAAACAACACTACTAAGAAGGATATAGGATTGTTTAACCAAAAACAAAGAACTAATAAACACAGATCAACCAACACTAAACCAAATAGTTAAAAATTACCCTTTAAATGATCATATTAAAGAATATTACATCCAAAAGCTGTTAGTTAAAAATTGGCTAGCCGTCTGTCATGCACGGAATGTCGGAGCAAAAAGAAAATACAAAGAGTTCATGGCTCATTTTAAGTAACCAGACCTGAGACAAAAGTAAAGAAAGGGGTCCAAGTACTATTATACAGAGAAAGCTTGCCTTTTGCCAGGTAGCTGAGCCTTTCATTATGGGCGAGCGTCCCAACCGCTTGCTTCCAGAGGGATAAAGAAGGAGTACTGTATCTTGAGATCTCCACCTCTGCAGTATGAGATGCTTAGCTTCAATGGAGACCACCACCAGTCATTTAATCTGTCATTAATCAAGATGTGGGGCATCAGCAGGGGAGCCCAGGATTAATAGTTTAGGTGAAATGGGAACTCTGCAGTGGGGAACCTTCTGACAAAAGTTGTGTACCTTCTTCCAGAAGCTAGTAATCTCCAGGTAGTCCCACTGGATATCAAGCAGAGAGGCTCCTTGAGCCTGACATCGCCAACAGATATCCAGTGTTGATAGCCCCATCTTAACTAAGACTTGCGGAGTCCTATACCAATAATGAAGTACTTTATGTTGAATTCAATTACTTCTGGAGTTGTGTACTGCTGTGTGTTAATCTCCAGCAATGCTTCCATTTTTCTGGGGGCAACTGTAGGCCCAAATTGTTTTCCCAATGAGTTTTAGCTGATAAGGTAGAATTATCCTGGACATCTCGCAGGGTCCTGTAAATCAGGCCAGCTACCCCAAATTTCTTTTGTAGCCATGAGAGAGTCAGGGCCTTAGACTGTGTCTGAGTTCACTTAATGTAGAACTTTAGTATGGGTAAAATGGAATTTCTAAGTTGTGGAAGGCCCTTAACTGTGTGCAGTTGTTCAAAAGATTGGAGATGCCCAGTGTGGGGTAAGAATAGATCACATATTCTGTTAATACCTCTATCTGACCAGGTTTCCCAAAACACAGATCTACCATCAATGGTGACCTTTGGGTTTTTCCAGAAGGGCATAATTCAGGGGGATTAAGATTAGTATACAGCATCTTGCTAATGGCCTTCCATGCAGTAACGGTACTTTGGATAGTGAGGAGCAATAAGGATACCATACAGCATTTAGGGAAGGGGCCATATAAATCTATACTGGGAGAGGCACCTGACAGAAATGCAGTTTCTATTTCGACACATAAGGGGAGGCATTCTGCATTATCTCGAAACCAACATAGGGTCTGAGCAGCTATGAAAGCTAAGTAATAAGCCTTGTACCAGGGTAGCCCCCACCACCCCATTGACTAATGGGCTCGAAGCTTGGCTCTACTATAATGCAGCAGTGTCCTATCCCATAGAAAAGAACCAATAAGTGTGTCTAATTTTGCAAACCATGTATTAGATATTGGGAGGGATAGGTTGTGCAGTAGATACAGAATTTTGGGGAGCATTATTATGCATATATCCTCAATTCTCCCCACAAGTGACAGGTTGAGCTGCTGCCACCGATCAAATCTAAAATGCATAACCTGTAGGAGGGGTTCAAAGTTGGCACATGGTAATAAGGCGAGGTCAGCTTTGACAAGAATACCCAAATAAGTAATACCCTGCAGTACCCATGTAAGGCCAGCCACCTGAAAAGGAATGCTGGGACAGTTTGGGGTGAGGAGAAGTATGTGTTTTGTTTTTTTTTTCCTTTATTCTGGTATTTCTTTCTGGAGCTCCCAGCAGCAAGCCGCCATCAGCTGTCACCCCAGCACCAACCCCCAAAGGACAGGCCCCCTCCCTTATGCACCCATAACTTACCGTTCATGGCAGGGTGGTGGGGAGCGACTCGACCCACCCAAAATGGACCATTGCCAGGGAGGTGCCTTCTCAGGGGTGGCACTATGGGGACAGCTTAATTCTTCCGGGGCTATTTTCCATTTTACTCCCTTGTGTGCGGAGGTGGGGAGTGCAATGATGCCTGCAGTGAGAGCACGCATGCTTCTGCATGCGCCCTCTCCAAGCATCGGCCCCATCTCCTACCCTTGGCTGCAGCGTCAGCATGCTGCCCCCCAGCAGCCGCTAGGGGCCAGTGGAGCTCCGACAACTGAGCTTCCTAAGAGAGGGAAGTAAGTTCAGGTAGTCTAGGAATTAATGAATACCATCCTCTGGGGCTGTCAGTATAGCCAAGAGGTTAGAGGAACGAAGTGTGAATGAGCTTGGTACATCCAGTAGCCCAGACCTGAGTTTGATTCTCACAACCTCCACTTGCATACTGTGTGACTCTGAGCAAGTCACTCAACTGCCCAATGCTCCCAGGTCACCCCTGAAAACAGGCACTTGTGCCTAGTGGGCCTTACCCAGTTACCAAAGACTAAAACTAAAACAAAAAAAAAACAAAAAAATTGAAATCCCCAACCCCGGAGAAGGAGAGCAGTCCTGCGGATGCTCAATCCTTCTCCCTGCCGACCCCCGACGCCCCGTGCTCATTCCTGAACACGGGTCACCAGCTTGGCTTGAGGTAAGACACCAGTGCCTCAGCCCTCAACATCACCAGGCCAGCTATGTGGGTTTTGACCTTATTCACGCAAAGGCCTGACACCTCAGAAAAAGTTTTCAGGACCTGCAACAAAGGAGGAAGTGAGTATTCCAGGGTGGAGATGAGTACCAGGAGGTCATTTGCATAAAGTAAGGTAGAATAGGTCCAAGGCCCTATGGAGATCCATCAAATCTCTGGTTTGGAGCAGATAGCAGCTACTAGGGGCTCAATTGCCACAAGAAAGAGAAAGGGTGAAAGGGAACACCCCTGCCTGGTGATTTTCTGCAAAGGAAAGGAATCAGACAGCCAACCATTGGTAAAACTTTTAGCGGAAGGGGAATTATATAATACTTGAACCCAGTTTAAGAACTGATGTCCCAGCCAAAGTGAGTGAAGGTAGCATAAAGGAAAGGCCAATTCACCAAATTGAAGGCTTTCTCAAAATCTACTGAAACCACCACCGCAGGGGAGCAGGTATGCTTTGCAGCAGAGACTAGGTTAAAAAAAGAGTGCATATGATCAGCCCCCATTCTACCCTTTATGAAGCCAGCTTGAGAGGGACGGACCAACTGTAGGAGCAATGGCTCCAACCGATGAGCTAGGGTCTTTGCAAGCACTTTGCTGTCGGCATTTAAAAGGGAGATAGGTCTACAATTGGTACACAGGGAGAGGTCTTTACCTTTCTTATATATAACCGTGATAATTGCACCCCAAAGGGATGGGGGAGTATCCCTGTTGAGTAAGCATGATCCTACATCTCCTTCATTCGGGGGGCCACCAAGTCAGGAACTTACTTATTCAAGTCAGCTGGAATGCCATTCTCACCTGGTGCCTTAGAGGGAGAGAGCGCTTTGATAACTTGAGTCACCTCAGCTACCAAAAGGGAAGTGCCCAGGGATGCCTGGGCTTCCTCAGAGAGGGGAGTAAGTTCAGGTGGTCTAGGAATTAATTAATACCATCCTCTGATGGTGGGGCATTGGCTGTGCACAGGGCCTCATAAAAACATTTCATGACAAAATTCATTTCTGCTGGCAAATGCCGGATGTGACCACTCTCATCTCTCTATGACACAATGGGCAGGATTCACAAAGAAAGCCAAAAATCCCGCAGCTGCGGGAAAATGGCCTGTAGCACTGTGAAAAACCAGTTGCGTGATATTTTTAAAGAAAATTTGTGCAGGTATGGAATTCCGTAAAACTCCCCGCAGTTGCAGAAATTCAGCAGCTATGGAAATTGAGCAAGTACTGAACATCTTCAACTGCAAATCCACAGCTGTGGAAATGGCTTAGAAGGCACAGCAACAGTGAAGCTAATTGGCTGGAGCAGCGGACTTTAACATTTCTGCCAAAGCATGCAGCTGAAAACACCCACAAAGAGACCAGCAACCAGTCCCTCAACTGGGACCACTGCAGGCCAGCCCAGTGGCACTGAGGGTTGAGGCACTGGATGCCACACCTCGAGCCATGCCAGCGACCCAGCTTCAGAAGTGAGCCCGGGCACTGGGGGTCGGCAGGGGAGGGAGTTGGATTGAGCATCCAAGGGACAGCTCTTCTCTTCCTGGGAGGGATCCGGGGTCTTCCCGCTAGAGTAGTGACCCCCGGTGGAGACCAGTGGTATTACCAGTGCAGGAACAGAAAAATCAGGGACAAGCACGGCAGGCATCTATGGGGCAGCTGAGTGCTGATGCCATTGCATGCTGCGCTCTAGGGACAAAGTACAAAAATACCCCCTGCACCTGGATAAGCGGCGACTCCTCTCCAGGCCACCGCCACACGCCATCACTGGACCTTGTCTCTGTCTCTCTCCCTCCTCCTCCCCAGCCGGCTCTAGATTGTAGATAGAGCACTGGTATGGAGTGGTGGCCCTGCCCCAGGGGGCTTACAGCTGGGGGGGTTCCTGGTAGGAGGATGGAGGAGGGGCAGCATACGCTCTGAGGAGGCAAGGGTTCAGGTCGCCGGTAGAGCGGCCGGCGAGAAGAGGTAGACTGAGAGAGTTCCAGGTACACAGGGAGAATAAACAGAATTAAAAAAAAACTAGGACCACTGCAGCACAAGTACCAGCAATACCATGGTACCACAGTGGCTGTCTGTCACTGCTGGTCGTCCATCCCTGGAGTGTTCCTGTTACCTGCAGGAGTAACACTCACTACAGGCTGTTCAGGCTCTACTGCCTGTGGGGCTCCTTCTTGGGCTGCACTGGGTTTGGTGGTTGTTGTTTGTTGCCATTCAGTGGCAATGTGTGCTAATGTTGCTGTAACTTCAGCCACTGACATACCCACTGCAATGCTACTACCTGTGCCTGATCGCCACTTTAATTGTATGTCAATTATTGGGGCACTACTGCAGTTTACTGAAGCAGTGTAAAATTTTTTCCTCAACTGCGGAAAAAACCTGGCTGAGAATAGCCTTTGAGAGGCTGTGCTAAACTTAAAATTACCTTTTTCCCTCAGGAACTTCTGCAGCTGCACTTTTTTCGACAGTCCGTAGTGTATCTTTTCTGCAGCTGCGGAGGTTTTTGTGAATATCACTCAGAGCAATTTCCCTTTTTTTTCCACAACTACAGAAGTTTTGGGGACTTGGGGAAGGTTTTCCACCCTCAAAATGCTTTGTGAATCCTGCCCAATGTGTCTAGATGCTTGTTGCATCTTTAATCTATGTGCAAGCAGTTTCCCTGCATGCTCCACTCCCTCCCAGAATCTGTGTCCAGTCCTGATTAGTGCTAGCTCAGCTTTACGTGATAAAAGAACATTTAAATGATACTTTAAAAAGATGATGACAAACAAATTTAGACCCAAAATATCCTTACCTGCTTTAAATTGTAACTCTCTATGCTGCAGTTCTTGTATCAGCTTCTTCTCTTCCTCTTCCTCTTCCTGTTCCCTTCTCCTACAATTTGCAAAATCTATAATACACCCCTCCCCCCATATAAGCCTTATAGGCCACTCACAGTGTAGCTGGGTTGAGCTCCGGAGTAGCATTCAATTGAAAATTGGACTGAGTCTCCATATAAATGAATTCCTGGAATTTTAGGTTGTGCAGGAGTACAGGGTCAAGGCATCATTTACTGAGTCTTTTTTAAGGAGGGGTAATTTGAATGGAGATAGATACAGGAGTGTGATCTAACAGGACCATGTCTCAAATCCACTTGTGCCAGGGCTTGTGTAAGAGTGGGAGAGTGCAGCCAATAATCAGTCCGACTACATGATTGGTGGGCTGGGGAAAAGAAAGAATAATCCCTAGCTGAGGCATGGAGTAGCCTCCAGCCATCTGAGAGGGCATACTCATCAAGAAGGGCTTGTAGTGCAGCAGAGGCAGCACCTAGGGTCAAAGCAGAGGGAGCATTCCTATCCAGAATACTATCTAGTGGAATACTATAATCTTCCCCTCGTAAAAGGGGGAGGTGGTTTGGGTTGAACTGTGCAATAATATCAGCCAATCATGTGAAAAAGGTCACAGCATCTTCATTAGGCCCATAAATCCCTCCGAGAATAAACTGCAGTTCCAGGGTACTGATTTTGGCCAACACCCAGTGACCCTCCAAGTCTGTCTTGTGCCTCAGGATATTGCAGGGTAGCCACTTAAAAGGCAACCAAATCACATGACAGCATCTACTTTCAGCCCCTACCTACTGGCAATCCACCTTATTTCGGTATTTAAAAAAACTCTCATTCACCATTGTGAAGCTTATGTCCCATACCCCTAGCAGAGTTAATTCCTAAGTGGCCCCAATATACCTATCACTCACATGCCCACTGTTAGTGTGCTTGTCAGTACCAAGGAATATAAGGCATGGGCTTGGTGGGTGCAGAAATGTAACCTCTGACAAGTAAAACATTCTACTATAGATTATTGGCCATATTGCCAGCTAAGCCCCAAGAACAGCTGTATGTTAAATAGGGAAAGACCACTTAGTCCTAGCTACATTCCCTTCCCCCTACCTAACAAGTGATTCAGAAGGGTGTGTATACTAGCACCCATATTGTGCTATTTAGGGTAAGGTATGAAAAATAACTCCCCCGATCCCTAAAAAACTGACTGATAGAGTTAAAACCCAGGGGAACAAGGAGGAAATTACTGACAAACCTTTGTAGTATTAAGAAACCAGGAGACCTACCAGAACCCCTAGAGGCATAAATAACTCACAGCTTGCATCTTGAATGAATCAGCAGGAGTTTAACCAACATCACATCAGTTTATACTCTCAGCCTGTAGGTTCATTGATGTTTGTCAGACTGTCAAGCAGTTCTGCCGAGCAGGAAGCCTAAATTGGAAATCAAACACAGCACAGATTCTCCATTGCAGTCAGGTTCCTGGTTCTTGATTGTGGCAGGGGGGTGAAATTTCAAGGGAATCATCCAGCTTGATCCAATACAGGGCCATAACAATAAACAGTTTCTCAGTACAAAAGTTAACACCAGTATTGCTGTTTAAACATGCAGCCTAAAGGTTATTAATGGAAAGCATGTTGCACGTGTGAGAGGGAAAGACCTCTCGAACGTTCGAGCAACAGACACACTCAGTGGCAGTTACCTAGTGCTGTAATAAGTTGCAATTAAAAATGTCATATCTTCTGCTGTCAAGACACAAACTCCTAAAGGAAACAAGCATTTGTCAATGCCGAATGTTTACTTACTGGTATTGGTATTGGTACTGCAGGATTTAGAGAGATGCATAATAGGAATGGCACTGAAGTATTGAACTGACGCCAAACCCCATCCCCACCCTGCAGAGACTGACAGACATTGGGGTACGCCTTTGTGTCATCGGCTATACGCTCATGCCATTTCCACCTCTCCCTGCAATTTTGACAGGTGTCACAGTGTGCCTTGAAGCTCGGCCCTTACGCTCACCCCATTCCATAAGGAAATAAGCTGAGATGGGTGCAGTATAGGAGAATGGGGGGAATGTTAGGGCCAAAGACCACAAGGCACACCTCAATGCTGGTCAGTGGCTGCAGGGTGGAGGTGAGGTGGAATGGCATAAGAATTATGGCCAATGACCCAAAGCCACAACCCCGACACCTGTCAGTCTGTATAAGGTGGGGCGTTATGGTTGGAAACCCTACCTCTCCTGGCATTTGTTGGTATTTTCACTTCAAATTTTCAACGTGGGTTTTTTGGAACCCCACCTCATGAACAGTGGCACTATAATTTCATTACTGAATCCTGAAAGGTGATTTCACACAGCAAATGCACCATTTGACACAACAGGTGCAAAAATACATTTTGGGCAGGATGTGAAAAATGACATCTGTACTGTTCATGAGGAGGTGTGAAAAAATGGCAATGCTGAAAATCTGGAATGAAAACATGAAAAACTGGCGAAGTTACAAGCATGCGTAGAAATTGCGTAACGCATGCTGGTAACAGTCATTTTTTGGAATTTGTTCACCAAATTTTCAACATGACCTTTTTGGGACCTCCCCTCATCAACAGTGGCACTGTGATGTCATTAATCTGTCCTAAAAGTTGATTTTGCACAGCAACTGTGCCATTCTGTGCCACAGGTGCGAAAACACATTTTGGGCAGGATGCAAAAAATGACAGCTGTACTGTTCATACGAAGGTGTGAAAAAATGACAATGTTGGAAATTTGGAGTGAAAATATAAAAAATTAGTGAAGTTGCGAGCGTGCATACAAACTGAACAACGCACACTTGTAACGCAGTCATTTTTTGGAGTTGTTTCACCAAACTTGCAACATGGCCTTTTTTGAACCCCACCTTATGAATAGTGGTACTGTTGTTTCATTAATCGGTCCTCAAAGGTGATTCCACGCAGCAACCACGAAATCACATTTCAGGACCGAGAAATAAAATGACAGTGCCATCGTTCATGAGGTGGGGTCCCAATAACCCCATGTTGAAAATTTGGGACCAAAACTCCCAAAAATGGCCAAGATATCAACCTAAGTTAGTTGAAACCCCTCATTGACTGCCATTATAGGGCTTACTGTGATTTTCTTCAGTTTGTGGTTGGCTTTTGAAGAGTGTAGATGTGTTCCTAGTCCACAGAGGATCGCAGCGCTGGATCTCCAGAGGTAAATATGGTGTGGGGGGTAGTGTGGGAGGTGGGTGTGCAGAGGGAGGGTGGGGTGGTGAGGATGACGAGGGACGCTTTCTTTTTGTTTAGGTTTTTAAAAAAAAAAGACCTCACGGAATGGTTTTATTTTTACAGGTGAAATAGCATGAAAAATAAATTTTGGCACACTGGGGTGGGCTCCCAATGTGCCAGACTAGTGGAGGGGGGGATCCATGCTGACCTGAGGATTGGGGAACCCGAGGTCGGCTGAAGAAAAGGGGTCATGGGGTACATCTGACACCGGGAGTGGCATCCTGGTGTCGGAAAAAGATAAAAAATTACTTTGGCTCACTGGGGTGGGCTCCCAGTGTGCCACAATAGTGGGGTTGGGGGGTATGCCAACACAGGGAATGGTCATCCCATTGTTGGAAATATAATTAGTTTGGCACACTGGGGTGGGCTCTCAGTGTGCCACATTAATGGGAGAGGGGGGATACAATGCCGACACAGGGATTGGGCACCCCGATGTCAGCTTTCGGAGGAGTGTGTGGTGGGAGACAGGAGCTGCCAATTAAGCACAGCCACAGTGTGGCTCATTTATTTATTTATTAATATGTTTCACCAGGAAAGGCACATTGAGCAAACAAGTTGCGCGTAACTCCAGCCATGCGATGACATTGTGACTGTAATGCTTATGGCTGGAATGTGCCCGTTGCTGGGAAGGGGGGGGGAGAGATCTGCCCCTGCAATGACGAAACTGTCCCTGATTGGAGTGGCAGATTTCTTTCAAGTGCAGTGCTCGCTCTGAATTGCCGTCATCTGCAGCTTCCCTGTTGATTGGTGACTGACGGACATGCCCATTAAAGCATCCCCTGCATTGGCCACAACACTGTCACACCTCTGCAATGCTGTACTACCTCAATGTTTCTTGTAAAAAGGCAACAAATAATTCTTCAGCATGTACTTTCTACTCCTACCCACCATCCACCTCATTTCTGTATTTAAAAATTCCCCTTCCCCATCAAAAAGTTAATGTCCCCAGTTCCTAGTAGAGTTCATCCCCAAGAGTTCCCAATATAGCCACTGGGGGTCGGCAGGGGGGAGAGAGGATTGAGCGTCCGGAGGCAATCCACGGGGGAAATACTGGGGGGGGTGGCTAATTGTGGCACAGTGGGACTTGAGAGAGAATTCCTCCTTTGGGAGGGACCGAAGCACCTGCCAGGGCTGAGGCAGAAATCTGCATATGGAAAAAAAAAAGAATCCCCAATGCATACCCACCATGCCTGCACTCGTTGTTAATATGCTTACTATTACCAAGAAATACAAGGTATGGATCGGAGGGGGTTAAAAAGGTACCCACAAGCAAATAAAGGATGTTAATATAGAGTTTGGTCATACCTCCATTATTGTTTGTGCCTTAAGAGTGCCTGTTTGTGAAACAGGGAAATGCATCTTTTTTTTTTTGCATTTTTTTTGCCCCATTTTCTCCCCTGTTCTGATCCTAGCTATATACCCTCTCCCCAACTAACATGCAATACTGAAGAGTGGTTATATTAGCACCTATATTGTGCTACTTAGGGTAAAACATCGAAAAACGCCCCACAATCACTAAAAACCTGAGTGGTATAGTAAAAAGAACCTGGGAGCAAGGAAGAAATTACTAGCAAAACCTGTGTAATATTAAAGAACCCAGGAGACCTGCCAGAGCCCCTATTGATATAGATAAATCACAGTTTGTAGCTTTGTTAAGTCAGCAAGAGTTTAACAGCCATCACATCAGTTTATATTTTCAGTCTGTAGGTCCACTGATGCTATTAATGTCCATATGGTTTTTAACTACAGAGGCTGTCATCGACCCCTGAGGAGCCACTTGTCAGCAGCATAATGGAAGCTGGTACCTTAGCCCAGGTGATGGCAGGAGAGTCCAATGGCTGCAGAAAGGCAGTCACTGGAGACAGCAGGGGGAATCAGTCAATTGGGAGGGAGATTGCGATTGTAGCACTGCAAATCTGTTTGCTTCCAAAATGCAGAGGGAGTCCTCAGATAAAAGTCGAGATTCCTTAGTTTGGCTACGACTGCGAATATGGGCAATCCTTGAGGCTTGATCCTCCGATCTTCTGCTCCTTCCCCTGCACTGCTGTTTTGGTAGAGATTTCTGATTTTGACCATGATGTACCACTTTTCAGTCAACATCAGTCTCAGTTTGTGTGACAGTCATGCTTTCAAGGTCCAGGGGAAGGCTCCGAACTGTCCATTGGTACAGAGGCAGGGGTCACTGAATTGCAAAGTTGGCTAATTCAGTGGCCCACTGTGAAGCTATAAATTATTCTGTTGCCTCTGGTGCACCAAAATCCTTAATAATTCCATTAATCTTAATAAGGAAGGTGCCAGGATAGGGCAGACCATATTCAATCCCAATAGAGGAGAAACGTTTCTTCACAGAGTCATATGCCCTGCATCTTTTTGACAGTTATTGCAAAAAATCTTGAAAAATCTGAATCTGGTGTCACTGTCACCGAAGGGGGCCTCTCTCTCTTGCTAGCCTTAAAATTGTGACTCAATTGATGTAGCAAAGAAACCAAGCCAGAATGGGCCGAGGTCTGTCTTCTTTATGGGATTTTGGCGCCAAGGAGCGATACGCGCAATCAATTTCAAATGGCACAGCCCCCTGTAAGTTCAGTAACATTGGGAGTACTTTCTGAAGAAAAAAGCAAGCAGTCCTTTCCTTCTGCACCTTCTGGAAAACCAGTGAATCTCAAATTATTTCTCAAGCTTTCAGTTGTCTAGATCTTCCACCCTGTCCATCGATACCAGATAAGACGATCTTCCTTGTGGAGGCGTCTCTCGGTAGAAGTGATTTTTTTTCCTCAGTTTCTTTGATCATCACCTGATTATCCAAGCTGGCAATGTCTTTTTAAGTTTGTGCACATGCCACCCGAATTTCTGCTATTTCAGCAAAAAGGTGGACAAACATCGATTCCACTTTCGTCGTATCAGAGTTTGAAGAATCCAGAGCCAATGTCATCTTGTAACAGTCATCTCAATCTGAGTGGCTGAGTGGCTGAGGCTCTGGTCAGTGAAACTACTGTAAAACCCCCGCTAGGCAGGTAGAAAAAACAAAAAGTCAATAAGAATACCCTCTTCACTACTGAGCTCCGCCTACATAACACTTCAAAGGAGTGGCTGTACTATCAGATTGAAATGGATTTTAGGAAGACTGCTGAGAGCTAACAGGCAAGGCATCCATCTTCCTCGGCATCAAAGCCATGCCCCCAACAAATTTTAACTCTACAGCATCTAGCTTGTAGGTGGTACAAACATTTTGATGCCCATATTAATCACCACACATTTGTTCAGGTTAAACTGCATATCCCATGTTTTAGCCCAATTGGCAAAGGTATCTAAATTAGCTTGTATCTTTGCAGTCTCATTATGATTACTGGCTCTGCCCCCAATTTTGGTGTCATCAGCAAATTTACTTACTAGACTATTTAATTCATAGTGCAAGTCATTGATTTATATGTTGAAAGCAGGGGGCCCAACACTGAGCCCTGCAGAACACTGCTTATCACATTGACATGATTAGACGCAGCACCTCTGACCCTCACTCTTGGTCTTCTTCCTGTTAACCAATGACAGACCCGTCATACCACACTGCTGTCAATATTTAGATTATTTAACTTGAAAATCATTTTATTATGAGGTACTCTGTCAAAAGCCTTACTCAGATTCAAATATACCACATTGCAGAGAACATTTTGGTCGAGGAGATCGTTAATTGGTTCATAGAAAGATATGAGGTTTGTCACACAAGAGCAACATCTAGTGAAGCCGTGTTGTGTTCTATCTAATAGTCTTTTGCTATATATATTTCTCCAAAAACATGGTCTTTTAGTATTTTTTCCATAACTTTGCCCAAGATGAATGTCAAGCTAATGGATCTATAGTAATTAATGAACTACTTCCCCTCTTAGATAAGGGGGTAACTATAGCTTCTTTCCAGTTGTTTGGCACACGGCCCATGGACAGGGAAGTGGTGAATATAGCACTCACTGGCACGAAGATTACATGTGCTAAGTTTTTAATCAGTGCAGGATGAATATTATCCACGTCTGGTGCTTTATAGGGGTCCATCTTGTGCAACTCCTTATTCATTATGTCCAGTGAAAATAAAGCTTTGGCCAATTCCATGTTGTTATTTACACTTGGAATGCATTTAGCTCCCTGGGAATCTGAGCAATTTAAGGAGGCTGCCAAAAAACTTATTAAGCTGCATGCTAGATCACCCGGTTTATCTATTAATGTACCATTTATTTCTAAAGGTCTCCCTGCCTTAAGGAGTTAATGTGTCCATAAAACGCCATAGGGTTTGCTTTGTTACAGGCTGATAATACACACTTTCACTTATTTTTTTCAATGGCAGACCTACAACTTTTATCATTTTTTTTATACTCCTCATAACTGATTCAGTTGGATAAGCCTTATATATTCTGTACAATCTCTTATGCTCGTTGATTTTTCGCTTAATGTCAATTGTCAACCATTTTGGTCTGCACTTTTTACATTGGGTCTTTTTTCTTTTAGGTACCCATTTATATTGTAACTTGATTCATTTGTCTTTAAAAATTAACCATGTTTCAACTGTTGATTTTTTATCGAAGTCATTTTTCCAATCCCATTTTGCAATATCCCTAGCCACAGCTGTAAAACTGGCCTTTCTATAATCATAGTAACCGATTTCACCTGATATATCAAGTAACCTATCAAGAATGTTAACTTGCAGCATGCAATGTTCACTGTTACCCAATGGTTCCATAACATAACAATGTATCACACAATTTATCTAGCTTTCCCAGGCCCAGTGAAATTTGAAATTTTGACACCCAGGTATTTTAGGTCCTGCAAATCCCATTTGAAGGGGTATGTCTCTCTCTGGGGCACTGTGGGGGACCAATGTATAGGAAGTACTTCTGTCCTGGTGGTATTTAGATGATAGTCTGACACTTTGTCAAAAGCAGTCAGTATATGCAGCATTTCCAGGAGCACTGTGTCTAGGTTTGTCATGGGTCAGTGCAGTGTCAGTGGCTCAGTATGTAGCATACTCGCCTCTGAGGCCGGGAGATCAGAGGGCTGTGGGTTCAGTTCCCACATCTGGCACTTCAGTTAATATCCCAGTACTGACAGAGTAGTGCAGCATGAGAGGGGTGCTGCACTTCTGAGGTGCCGTCTTTCGGCTGAGATGTTAAACCAAGGTCCCATCTGCCTGGATTGGTGGTAGTTCAGGTGGATGTTAAAGATCCATGGCACTTATCGAAAAGAGTAGGGGAATTTTATTAAGCAAAGAAATCATAACATCAGCTGTCGAAATGTAACAGAAAACAAAAAAATAGCAATGTTAATCACACATCAAAACGTATACAAAAATAGGATACAACTTGGAAAAAAAAGATACATTCATCATAACATAACAGCTGGATATAACATTAATGCAAAAAGATAATATTTTTCCATAGTAGTTGAAAACAATGTGGGGAAAGCTGACAGCGTTCCAAGTCCATAAGATTTAACAATGCTGTTTCCATTGTCAATATAATAATATGTGGTAAGGTCGGAAGCTGTTGGAAAACAAACTGACAGCATGCTTGCCATAAATAATATTTACACATGGAAAAGATGACCTGTAAAGTACTGTGATGGAAATTGTTCCATGGTCCAGAATAATCACCTAGTATTAATGTTTGATATGTGATTCTACTTAAGAAAGGTCATTTCCATTTATTAGCTAAGGTTTTCCAGAATAAACGTGTGTCTTCACAGTCAAAAAAGAAATGAGTCATTGTCTCCTCTATCTGAAAGTAAGAAGGTTTAGGACAAAACCGCTCTTGCGATGACTTATGGTTCAGGTTGCCCCGTACATTCAATCTGCCATGGCAGCAGAGCCAGGTAACATCCCACAAATGGGGCGGGATTCATTTATCAATAAGAGACAGTAAAGCATACTTCATACGGGAAGGGGTACATTCTGGGAAAAGCAACACTGGTCTTGTAACATTTAAAAGAGTGTGATAAAGTTGTCCAGTTAACGACAGGAGAGATGCTTTCCGTAATTTCCAAAATCGCAGCTTATGAACACTGTCCATGGCATAGGATGGAATATACAAGTGGCAGGAATGCTTAGGTGGTATAGTATCCCATTTTTTCATAACAGACAGTATGGCAGTGCTTACCCAAGTATCGCAATTGTGTGTAGTGTAACGAACGCTTTGAAAAAGATGAAAGCGAAAAAAAGAGAGAAAAAAAAATATGGGGTGAATCATTTCAATACCCCCTTTCTGTATAGGTAAATATGTGATGTCTCTTTTAACAGGATTAAGGTGGCTACCCCACACCATCTGAAAGAAAACACTAAACAGTCTAGTTTCTAAGTGTTGAGGAGGGGCATAGACATGACTGAGATATGAAAAAATAGGGAGTAGAAACTTCTTGACTATCAAAACTCGTTTCTTTTCCCCTAATTTCCAAGTCTTCCACTGCTGTACCTTGTTTTCCCCAATAAGAAGTCTCTGTTCCCAATTAAATGTTACTACATCCAGAACATTGAACCAGATGCCCAATATCCATTGTGGGTCAGTGCTTGTTCGAATTCCACCCACCTTCTGGATACAGGTGGACTCTGTATCCAAAGGAAGAGATACACTTTTTTGAAGTTAAGGGTCCACCCCGAAACTGGCGTGAAGTCCTGAAAGATCCGGATAGCTCTATCTCCAGAATCTTTATTTTGCACAAATAAAACTACATCATCTGCATATGCAGAAACTTTCTCTGCAAGTAGATTGGAACAGGGAGCCAACTCAACAATCTGCGTGTCCCATTTAATTTGTCGTATTATGGGGTCCAAAGCAAAAGTATACAATAAAGGGCTTAATGGACAGCCTTGTCTCACACCAACTTTCTGGGATATATTAGTCCCCAAGGATCCATTAATTAAAGGGGTAAAGCTTGCCATGGAAAATAAATGTGAAAGCCAGGTAAGAAACACATCCGGGATACCATATAATGCCATAGTCTGGAATAGGTATGGGTAACGCACTGAATCAAATGCCTTTGCTTGATCCAAGGAAAGAACAAAACCAGGGACGCGTTGCATCTATTTTGCTTCAAACATTTCCCGTAACAGGAAGAAATTTGTGTGGATAGAGCGTCCAGGAACAGCACAGGACTGTGAGAGGTCTATAACATCTGGTGCCATCTGTTGTAATCTAGTAATAAGAAGCGTTGCCAAAATCTTATAATCAGTGTTAAGGAGATGAAGCGGTCTCCAATTATGCAGGGAACACTTATCTCCTTTTTTATAGATAAATTTCAAAAGGGACAACCCAAAACCAGAGGTCACTTCCTGTCCCTGTAAAATATAATTATAGACCTGCGTCAAAACTTCCACTAAGTCTTCCTGAAATGTTTTATAGAATTCATGGATAAGGCCATCTGGACCAGGGGCTACTCTGGCTTTCAGCTGTAACATGGCACGAGCCACTTCCTCTTGTGTAATTAAGGCTACAGAGTCCAAAGCATGATGTGCCGAGACTTGTGAAATAGGTGCCATAAAAACATCAGACAAGACAGACCCACATCGGGGGGCAACACCAAATTGCAACTGTAGATAGGATGTAGCAATTGAGAGTATACCCGAAACAGAGTAGTCAATGACGCCTTCCGGGTTACAGAGACCCTGCATGACCGTGGCTTGCAGTCATGTTTGACACACTAAAAAAGGATTAGCAGAGGGGAGGCTGACGTACCCACTCTCATCATAAACTCCAAGGTGCGAGCACTATCATATTGATGGGAAAACATGCAACTGCTTAATTATTTGATTTGAGAAGTGTAGTCTATAGAGGAAGAAACATAAAGCAACAAAAGTTTATACAATTGATCCCTGTAACCTAAATAGGTAAGGAATTTGTCTCTGGCCATACGTTTGCCTATAGTCTGAAAAAAAATCCATAAATCTAATTTCATGTCCTGCCACCATGTCCAGACAGAATCATAGCAACAAACGACAGAAATCTGGGCTCGAAAAAGTGAGCGTACTTGTGCCAAAACAGTAGAATGGGAAAAAAACAGAATTATTAAGTTTCCACAGGGTATTGTGTGAAAGAAAGACCGGAGGTGCAGAGCCTAGAGAAAATATTCCAGTTAACAAAAAATGATCAGAGAGCTCGGAAGGGTGAACCGAGATCTGATGCGGGATACAATAACGGGAGGAAAAAGATAGTCAATTCTAGTATGGTATACGGACCTGTGATAAGTGTAGCCAGCATCAGATCTCAAGGCATGCTAGGCATCGGTTAAACCGGCGTCCTTCACCAAGGTACATAAGGCATGAGAATCACAATATATTTTCTGCCCAGCCGCTGTCCTACAGGAAACATCTATAGAACAGTTGAAATCACCGCCCCATAAAATATGTTTGTGAGTACAGAGAAAAGGTTAAATTAGGTCTAGTAAACCAATTCTCACAGCTTTAGTCTGTGGAGCATAGATATTGATAAGGTGAAAGGAGTGGCCCTGAAAGGTGCAATCTAAAACCAAGGTCCTACCTGGGAGAAGGTCTACAATATGTGAAATGGAAAAGGCTGTGGATGTGAACAGAATAGCTATATCATCTGCTACATCCTCAGCAAAAGTCCAGTATGTAGGACCCCACATCCAACTCCTTTTGACCTGCTTAATTTCAAAAATGGACTGCAAACAAGTCTCTTGGAGGAAGAGAATATCAATATGGAGTGAAGCCGCAAACTGAAAGAAAGTGGTCTGTCTTTTGCAGTTTCTAAGACTGTGGACATTAAAGGAGGAAAGCCAGAGAGTAGCCAGGATCAGGAGATAGGATTAGCCACTACCATCCATAATAGCCATGTTCTTTCATTTCTTACTTCCCTTCTTTTTACTATTAGGTTTTTAGCGGACAATGTCCAGAGGCCTGGATCCAGAGACTTCCATATCAGAGGATAAGATGGAGGTCTCCGAATCCCCATCAGAGTCCTCCCCTCCCCCTTTCAACAAGTCAAAGGAATTGGAAATGGGTATCTCACATATCTTTTGAGATTTGTGTGTAGTCGCCCTAGTAACCCATCTACACTGAGTAAACCCCTCCTGGTCCCCAATAGGTTGTTCTGAGGCCAGCAGAGGAATAGGGTGAGATATAGCATCCACCACATTCTGTGTTGGAGAAGAGAATTCTGTAGTAGTGGGGGGTCTAACGTCTACCTGGGGGATAGTCGTGGGGGATGGCAGGTGTCTGGGAGAGAGTGGGTGGAGGAGCTTTCGAGGGATCTGGGACTGTAGCAGGTGGTGGTATCTGGTCCTGCACTTTGTCCTGTGCCTTCTGTACTAAGGTATCTGGATTCCAACCCTCATTACGATTTTTGCTAGCCTATGGGCATTGATGATAGGCATGACCCTTCTCGTCGCAGAGACTGCACTGGAAAACATTTTCACAGGACACACTAGGATGTCCATACCCCCCACATAAACTGCACTTCAACATGTCACAGGTGCTACTAAGGTGGGTATGCACTCCGCACTTGTAGCAGGCCCTAGGCTGGCCCCCATAAAAACAAACACCTCTATCCCTGCCCCAAAAAAAGCTATTGGGAAGATGTATCACCTCAGAGTTGACTTGGAAAAGTTTGACTCGGAATTTCCATCCCCCAGTCCACAAACCCTCTGCATCAATAATAGCCTCGGGGGGGGGGATAGAACCATACATCTATTCTGCAACCAATGGTAAATATCACTGACGCTCATGCCTTCTTCTCACTGCTGGTTTCGATAGTGGGGTAACATAAAAAGGCATCCATAAAGGACTGTACTTTAAAGTGGCATAATTGTTCCAAAACCTAACCAACCCCACAGTAGTTTTGAAGCTGATGTCAAAAGTCTCCTCTCCTGAAATGTGAAAACTTCATCAGACTGAGAGAGAGGAACATGTGGAATAGCAGTAGAGCCTAAAGTAGGTGGCTGCATGGGTGTAACGGGGGGGGGGGGAGGTGCAGGGGATGAGGGGACCAAAGGGGATGTGGGAGGCACCTTCCGAACAATCGACAATGCCAGAAAAGGTACAGGTGTATGGGCGGGTTGGACTGTAGGGGAAGAATCCACCAAGACACGGTTGTCACTGTCCAATTTACCATGCCCTAAAACCCCAGAGAAGAGATAGCCCCCCCAGGTGCAGAAACATTCACAACTACCTCAGAATCTACAGTATCTACAGTTTCCATAATATCCCCCCAGTCCTTCACAGCTACAGCAGTATCTGATGAAATAACCTTGCCAGTAGGAGCAATACTGTCCCCAGAAATAGGTACCTCATTGGAGCTCATGTAGGACAGTGCAGGCCTGTTCAGTGAATAGAGGACGCCATGCTTCTCTGCATCCCATGAGAGATCCGGGAGTCCATGAACCCGCAGCAGTTCGTGTACAGCCTGCGCGAACAAGCGCATCAGAGGCAGTCCAGTGGGTGTCCCAAGTCTCAGAATTTGCTGGTAATCCAAAGCAGGAAACAATGAGAGCTGTGGTGGTGGCTAAGCAATCCGTCGGCTGCGCCAAGTGAAGAACTCCCGAAAGTGACTCTGAAGCCGCAACAACAATCTTGGACCACTGACCAGAAACCGCAGGGGGAAGAACTCGTGCAACACAGGCTGCAGCTGCTTAAAGTGGTTCCTTCTCTGGAGATTGAGTATCCTGGCAACAAGCGAGCACAGAAGAATCCAAGGAGGTAACTGCTGGAAGCGGCATAACAGCCGTGCGATTCACTGCAGGCAAGTCCGTAGGAAACTCCATAGGTAAAGATACAGCAACAGGTGCTGCCACAGGCGGCAGCGGAAAGGTACCGTGCACAACCTCACTCTCACAAGATGAAGCACAGACTGAGGTCTCCATGGTGTAGACCACAGATCCCCCCACCGGAGAGTAGGGGAATTTCCCCGGTGTCCTGGCCAAATTTCCTTCACTCACTTAAAATACCACCAACAGCTTAATCTGGTTCAAGGTCAGTTGACATTCATCTGTATCCCCCTTCCCCAGGTCGTGCCTGAAAATAGGCAGGATTTGTCTAGTGCACTTACCCGGTCAACAAAAATGAAATAAATATAATGTATATGAGGATGCCATCCACATACAGTGCCATGCAGTGTTCGGTTCCCTCCATAACTGCTCCCTTTATTGTGGCACTTTCCCTAATTATCTGAGACAAAGGCTCTATATAAAGTGCAAAGAGGGTTGGGGACATCCCTGCCTGGTCCTCCTCCCCAATCTAAAACAGTGGGCCACAATTCTGTTCACTATGACAAAAGCCTGGGGAGAAGCATATATTCTTTCCATCAACCTGGCTGACAAACTCCATCAAGAACCTGAACTTACAAAGGGTGGTGAAGAAATAGGGCCTTGACACCTTATCAAAAGCCTTTTTCAGTATCAAAATTAGCAAATAGAAAAGGGACGACTGTTCTGTGAACATCACGGAGGACATGGAGGGTGTGTTTAGTATTGTCCCCGGTTTGCTGGGCTTGCATGAAGCCCATGTGGTTCAGGTGTATCAGGGATAGCAGAAGGGGATCCAACCATTGTGCTAGCAGGGCCATAAAGAGTTTATAATCAGCATTCAGTAATGATATCAGCCTATGTGCCAAACATTCTGAGAGGTCCTTCCCCTATTGGGGGATAATCAAAATGGTGGTGTACTGCCAGGTGGGTGGTATGTCCCCCTCCACCATCACTTCATTACATGTTTTCAGCAGCTGGGGGATCAGCTGCTTCCACATCATCTTGTAGATTTCAAGAACATAACCATCTGGGCTGGGAGATTTCTGCGTGTACACTTTACATATAGCCTTTTCTCATTCTGGGGCTTATCAGGGCATTCACCTGGTCCTGTGTTAACTGGAAAGAGTAAGAGAAGCCACAAAAGCCTCCACTTCTCCTTGGTTACATGCCCCTTCCAAAGTATATAGTAAAGTGGAGTAATGGCGAAATGCTTCCGCCATCTCTGTAGTTTTCCACAGAAGGACTCAGGTGTGAGGACATCTCACTTGAGCAACCATGGCTCTGCTTTTTTGCCATCTAGCCTGGTGTGCAAGAAATTGAGTGGCCCAGGGCCCTACCTCATAACAGCTGGTGGTGGAGGAATAGTAGGGCCATTTCTGTTTTACAAATACAGCTTATCTAAGGCACTCTGTGTTTTTCCCAGTTGTGGTTTGAGAGAGTCATTTGTCTGCATTTGCACAAGCTGTAGAAAATGCAGAGTATCCTGCAGCTCTAGTAACTGCTGGTTCTGCTCCTTTGTCTTTCTGGAGCAATACTCAGTAATATAGCCTTGAAGCACTGACTTCAAGGTGTCCCAACAAATAGCATCTGTGCTCCCCCCCCTTGATCTGGCTTGCAACAGCCACCTTGCATTACTTCACCTCACTGTATACTCTGGAGGGGGCATGCAACCAAGGAGAAGTGGAGGCTTTTGTGACTTCTCTTACTCTTTCCCAGTTAACACAGGACCAGATAAATGCCCTGATAAGCCCCAGAACTAGAAAAGGCTATCTGTAAAGTGTACACACAGAAAGCTCCCAGCCCGGATGGTTATCGGGCAATCTGGCTTGCATCATGGAGACCTGGCTGGGAGACGACGCAGATCCAGTTTTGGAGGCATCGATTCCAGCCAGGTACTCCATAGTGCACTGCCCAAGGAGGGAACACAGGGGTGGAGGTGTGGTCATCTATTTTAGATCCAGCTTGAGCTTCATTGTGCACCCAGTGGGTTCTACCTCATCGTTTGAATGCATGACTATGCGTGGGGTTCCAGGAGTATGTTGCAGGATTCTGTTTACGATCCTCCTGGACATGGGGGAGAATCCCTACAGTAAGTCACGGACTTCATCACCAACAGGGTATTGGAGTCACCCAGACAGTTGATTCTGGGTGACTTCAATGCCTGGGTCGACGATGAACTCTCGCATTTTGGACATGATTTCCTCCAGTTAATGACATCACTGGGCCTCTCTCAAGCAGTTGCTTCTGTGACTCATCACCACGGCCATGCCTTGAACATAGTATTCTCACTGGGGCTTGAGGTCACTGACCTCAGATTGATCTGGTCACTTGGTCTAATCACTGCATGATGGAGTTCTCATTTGGGGCCCCCCCAATAGTCCTTCCTCTGAGATGGTCCGCTACTGCCCATTAAGGGGATTGTCCCCAGAGGGACTTTTGGTAGTGGTGAACATTTCTGGTGTAAGTGCTGCATGTGCCGTTGGCATGGGAGAGGTGGTGACAGCATACAGTAGGGCTGTTTCCAATGTGCTCAATGCCATCACACTGGTCCTTATATGACCCAGGTCTTCTCACTTAAGACCCCCATGGTTTGATAGAGCTCTCAAGGAAATGAAGACCAAGGATTAGAAGTTTGAGCGTTGCTGGTGGAGGATCCAGTCTGAGGAGGACAAACTGGCTTTGAGGGTTCACTATAGTAATAATCAAAGGGCAATCAACCATACAAAGGCAGAGTTCCTATCCAGGGAGACTGCTGCAGGGAGGAACAGACCAGCTCAGCTCTTTTGGAGTGTGGACAGGCTGCTCAATCCTGCCTGTCTGCAGCTGAAAACAACATTTTCAGTGACCTTGTGCACGGAGTTTGCTTAGTTCTTCTCTGAAACGGTGTCCTCAATTCAATCCAGAATCTCCCCAGTGGGATAAGATCAGTCCCGCAGTGGTAGGTCTTGTATAAGTAAAGGCACTCCTGTTGTCTGGGGGGAGTTTCAGACAGTGGGGATGGCTGAAGTCACTGAGGTAATTTCGGAGTTGCAGCCCACCTTATGTGAACTGGACCTGGGCCAGACTCATCTCTTAGAGGAATGTGCGGAGTCCATTGGTTCAATGTTCGCTGACTTAGTCTGATGCTCAATCTCAGAGGGGTTCTTCCCCGAAGCCTTGAAGAAGGCATTGGTGAAACCCCTTCGGAAGAAACCATCACTTGACCCTGACATTTTAGTGAATTATCAACCTATCTCCAACCTCCTATTTTTGGGGAAGGTTGTTGAGAAACGGCGGCTCTGCAGCTTGAGGCACACCTTGTGGCCTTTGACAGCCAGTTTGTAGCCTCCTGAAAAAACTTGATTTAGTAAAAACATGGGTAATACATACAAACCTGGATGTACTTAGTTGTCATTGAAATGTGGTTAAAGGGAACCACTACAGATCAACAGATGACGTGGTTAAAGGGAACCACTACAGATCAACAGATGACACTTCCTTCCTTTAACACCTTTAGATTGGTTAGACCAACAAGGGGAGGGTGGTAGTTATCTAAGTTAATACTAAATACCCTGCCACTGAATTCCTTAGAAACATAGAAACATAGGAAGGTTATGCCAGACAAATCTGATAGATGTCTTTGACTGGGTGACCAAAGTAGTAGATCAGGGAGGAGCTGTGGACATGGCCTACCTAGACTTTAGCAAGGCATTTGACACAGTCCCACACAAAAGATTAATATACAAGTTAGCCAGCCTGGGAGTGGGTCCCAAGATGACAGCCTGGGTAAAGAATTGACTGGAGAATAGGACACAGAGAGTAATAGTAAGTCCACTCTGAAGAAAGGGGGGTTACTAGTGGGGTACCGCAGGGTTCAGTATTAGGACCAGTCCTCTTCAATGTCTTTATAAGCAACATTGCAGAGGGACTGGAAGAAAAAGTATGTCTCTTTGCAGATGACACAAAGATCTGCAACAGAGTTGATGCACAAGGTGGGGTGGAAAGGATGAGAAGGGACTTGGCAAGGTTAGAGGAATGGTCAAATGTATGGCAGCTTAGATTTAATGCTAAGAAGTGCAAGGTAATGCACCTGGGAAACAAAAACCCAGAGGAAGAGTACACAATGGGGGGTGAGATACTAACAACAACAAAAATGGAAAGGGACCTGGGGGTAGTCATATCAGATGACCTAAAGGTGGGCAAGCAATGTGAGAGGGCAGCAAGGAGGGCTGGGGGGATACTGAGATGCATAGGGAGAGGCATCACCAGTAGAAAACAGGAAGTTATTATCCCTCTGCACAGACAGCTGGTCAGACCCCATCTGGAGTACTGCATGCAGTTCTGGAGACCCAATCTCCGCAAAGACATAGACAGGATGGAAGCTGTCCAGAGGAGGGCAACTAAAATGGTGCAGGGTCTGCACTGGAATTCATATGAAGAGAGAGACTTAAGGAGCTTAATATGTATAGCCTCGAGGAAAGGAGGGAGAGGGGGGATATGATAGAAACTTTCAAGTACCTCAAGGGAATCAACAAAGTCCAAGAGGGTAGCATCTTTCAAAAAAAGAGGTGTGCAAGAACATGGGGCACAATTTGAAGATCGAAGTGGCTCAGAGGTAATTTGGAAGTATTTTTCATAGAGAGGGTGTGGATGCATGGAATGGCCTTCTCGAGGAGGTTGTGGAGTCAAAACAGTGGTGGAATTCAAGCATGCATGGGACAGTCATAAGGCAGTTCTAGGGGTTGGGGTAGGAAGAAGTAGGCTGCTGGTTAACTAGGATCTGCAGCTTATCCATTAGGTAGGGAAATGGACAGACTGGGTGGGCCAAGCGGTCCTTATCTGCCATCAAATTCTATGTTTCTATCCAAACCTAGGGAATTCTAATGTTTGGCTTTAAGACTCTCACTGCCCTCATCTGAAGCATTCAATATCATCAGTTGCTACAGACCACCAGCAGGGGGGATAGAATTCCTAGCAACCCTCAGAAACCTTAGTGAAACCAACCCCAGTAAATCTATTAAGAACATGAGAACATAAGAATGATGTCGGCAGATGGGGACCAATTGATCCATCTAGTCTGCCCAAGGTGGCTACCACCTTCCCTTTACTTGTTCCTGGCTAGCTGTCTATACTGTCTATCCCATGCAATTTAAATTCCTTCACTGTCTTAGCCGCCACCACCTGTGGTGGCAGGCTGTTCCAAGGGTCTACTACTCTCCCCGTGAAGAAGTACTTCCTCGAGTTGCACCTGAACTTGCCTCCCACCAGACGCAAGTCGTTCCCCCTTGTTCTAGTTTCCCTTTTTCCCTGCAAGAGTTTATCTGTCTTGTTTATTTCCTAGATGTATTTAAATGTGTCTATCAGGTTTCCCCTATTTCTTCTCTGCTCTAGTGAGTATAACTTTAGTTTCCTGAGCCTAGTATCATATGTGTCTTGGTGCAGCCCCTGTACCATCATTGTAGCCCTTCTCTGTACTGTTTCTACTCTGTTTGTCTTTTTTCTGATGAGGCCTCCAGAACTGGACACAGTATTCCAGGTGTGGCCTTACTGGTGATCTGTATAGTGGCATGATCACCTCCTGCTCTCTGCTTGTAATGCCTCCACCTATGCGCCCTAGTATGCCACTTGCTCTTTTAGCTGCTTTTTCACAGTTTTGTGACTTTTAGGTCATTAGTAATGAGTACTCCCAAGTCCCTTTCCATTTTTGTCTCTTCCAGTTGGTGTCCTTCCAGTGTGTACTTTATCCCTGGGTTATTCTTTCCCAGGTGTATGACTTTACACTTCTTGGCATTAAATTGTAACTGCTATTGTCCTGACCATGCCTCTAGCTTCCTGATGTCAGCTACCATACTGGTGGTCCCCTCATGTGTGTCCACCCTGTTACAGAGCTATGTATCGTCCACGAACAGGCACACTTTCCCCTCTAATTCTTCTGTGATGTCACTTATGAATATGTTGAAGAGGACTGGGCCCAACACTGATCCCTATGGTATGCTGCTGGTCACTTCCTTCTTTCCTGATAGGGCTCCATTGACTAAGACTGTCTGTGTCCTTCCCTGAAGCCAGTTTTTAACCCAGTTAACAATCTTCTGCCCTAACCCTGTGTGCTCTAGTTTGTTTCCCAGCTTCCCGTGGGGGACAGTGTCAAAGGCCTTACTGAAGTCAAGGTACACCATGTCCACCACTCTCCCTGGTTTATTATTTTGGCAACCCAGTCGAAGAAACTTATCATATTTCTTTGACATGATCTTCCTGCTGTGAATCCATGTTGCCTGAGGTCTAGTTTGCCATTTTCCTTCAAGTACTCCACCATTCTCTCCTTGAGCAATGTCTCCATAATCTTCCCCACTACTGAGGTCAGACTGACTGGGCGATAGTTCCCTGTCACCTCCTTATTACCTCCCTTGTGCAAGGGTACCACTGTTGCCCTTCTCCAGTCCTGAGGCACTATGCCACTCTCTAGCGATTTGCTGAACAGTTCTGCTAGTGGTGCTGCAATTTCTTCTCGTAGCTCTCTCAACACTCTTGGTTGAATACCATCTGGGCCCATTGCCTTGTCAACTTTAAGTTTGTTCAGTTCTTCTAGGACCCTTTCCTTGTGAAGAGGCTAGTGTCGGCCTCCTTGCTACTGAGTTTTGTCTGCTTTAGTGGGGGACCCCTACCACTATCCTCAATTGTGAATACAGAGCAGAAGAATTTATCCAATACTTCTGCTTTGTCCGTGTCATTTTCTACCATCTGATCATCTTGTGCTGCTAGCCTGACTATTCCCCCTTTGCTCTTTCTCTTGTCTCTCATGTACCTGTAGAAGTTTTATCTCCATGTTTGATTCCCTGTGCTATTCTTTCCTCTGTTTTGGCTTTGGCATTTCGAATTGCCCTTTCTGCCTCCCTGAGTTTGTTTCTTTAATCTTCCCTGTCAACCTCCTTCTGTGTCTGTTTGTATTTATTGAAGGCCCTTTTCTTTTCCCTTATTTTTGCTTCAAGGTCCTTGGTGTACCAGAGAGGGTTTTTCCTTCTTCTTGATTTACTGATGTGTCGTATATATTGTTCAGTGACTGTGGTTATGGTCTTCTTGAAATTATCCCAGTTTTCTTCCACATTCCCTGATCCACTGTTGGTTAGTATTTTCCTTGGCGACCTGAACTTGGATTGGCTTACACCCAGAGCAAATACCCTAAAAGACCTGTGCGACGAGCTGGGTATCTCGCAGTTCATCACTGAACCTACCAGAATCAATGTAAAAAATAATGATAAAAGCATTATACTAGACTCGATTCTCACAAACAGACCTCACAAAATTTTGCACACAGCCATCTTCCATAGTGATCTAAGTGAATACAACACACAACATAGTCGTCTGCACAAAAATCCAGGAAAAATGCAACTCTTGCTCCAAATTAATCACAAAGCAAAGCTTCTGTAAATTCAATTTTGAAAATTACCCAGCCGACCTTAGGTGCACAAACAGGCAAAGTTTTTACTTGCCCACCTCAGTAGACTAGGCCATCAACATCCTTAATACAAACCTTACAACCCTAGCTAGCAAGCATGCCCCACTCAAAAATGTAGAGTGAAAAAGACCTCATACCCATGGTTCACCACTGGACTAAAAGCAGCCCTAGTCCAATGGGACAAACTTTGGGCATTAGCGAGACAGACCAAAACTCCCGCAGACTGGACCAGGGATATTGGATGACTGAGGTTTATACTTCAGCCCGCGATCGGGCTGCGAGTGGTCCACTGGACCACCAGAGATATTGGACATTTATGTTTATACTTAACCCCGAGACCGGGCATGCAGCGGTCCACTGGACCACCAGGGATATTGGACAGTGTTTACATCAACATATGCCCGCGATTGGGCAGTGGGGCACATTGCCGTGCTGTGCAGAGGGCGTCAGTCCCTGACGGCTGCTGCCTGGCAGGGCACCAGGCACAAGTCACCAGGGATCGGCACACCTGCATGCAAATGGGGCCATAATGACATGCAAATGGCCTCATTTGCACCTTGCATGCATTATGACCCCATTTGCATGTGCACTTTTGAATATCGCGGTTGTTGCTCATAGCGCAATGGAACTTGCACTAGCGCATCCACCTGCTCCACTCTGCCCACTTGCGCTGATGCAGTGCCACTGCACCATGCGCACTGCAGGTGGCCAGGGTGCGATATTCAACTATGCTGTGCCATGGTGCAGCTCCGTTGAATATCACACTGTCAACGCCCCAGTGCAGCCAAGTTGTGCTGTGCCAAGGCTTGCACCACAGCCTGGCGCAGACTGATATCCAGGCCACAGCATAATCTGGCAGAGTGTGGAACAACCTCCTGCTCTCTCTATATGGAGGTAACATGCCTGCTCTGCTCTGCGTTTAAATACTTAGAAAGGTAGGAATCAGGTGACCAGAGGACAGTCTTGCGATACTTGCACTCGCTCCCACTGACCGACCTGCTGAACTGTTACATCTATGCTGCACCTCGTAAACTACAAGGCGTCCTGCCTATACAATGTTGCCAGATATATTTATTCAATATGTAATACATTAATATGAACATTATAAATAAATATTCCCCAGTTTGTTTATTTTCTAACAATTTAGTTAGTTGGCAAACAAACCTTGTGGTCTCCTGTTAAGATATTATTAGGTATAGATTAGTTGGGCAATCAGTAAAAAAAAATGTTTAAATGAGAGAGAGAGGAGGGGGTGCAAATCAATAACATAATTCTACTCAACTAATTTCCCATTCTACCAAATATATTGCAGTATTATTAGGGTGGACCTCTCAGTACCACGTATACAAAGTTTTTTAGTGTTTTCAAAGTAAACCGATTTCAGTAATATAAACAAAAAGACCACTCAGACTCAGTATATGCACTATGTGCTCCACCTCAAAAATATGACACTGGGTCTACCATTTAAAAGAATATATGCAGACAGTTTCCTTGTACTCACAGTGTAATGTGACAGAGCGTGTCATAACCTCCTGCTCTCTTTATATGGAGGTAACCCACCCACCCTGCTCTGTGTTTAAATATTAAGCAAGGCAGGAATTGGGCACGGAGCAATACGTGTCACCGCAGGACCAAAAGACAGTCTTGCAATACTTGCGCTCGCTCTCTTCGCCCTATCTGCATTCCATCTATGCAGCACCTCATAAACTACAATGTGTCCTGCCAGTGCAATGTTGCCAAATATGTTTATTTAATATAAGAATTATAAATAGCTGTTCCCTGGTTTGTTTATATTCTGACCATTTAATTAATTAGGATGATGGCAAACAACCCTTATGGTCTCCTACTATGAAATTATTAGATACAGGTTAGTAGAGCAATCAGTAAAAAACTGAATCAGAGAGGGAGGGAGAGAGGGGATCTGGCAAATCACAAGAATCAGTAATATAATTCTACTCTACTAATTTCCCACTCTGCCAAATATGTCACAGTATTATCAGAGTTGACCTCTCAGTACCATGTATACTAATATCACCTAATCTCCCATAATCCAATCCATCTATTTATGGGAGGTCAAAATGTCAACAATTGCAAAACTTGCAAAAAACTTGTTGTTATTTTATGCCTCCTATATAATCTTTTACTAAATCACAGAATTGGTTGCCAATCTATGCAATCATTAAGCTCAAACCTAGGGTTCGTGGCATCAAATCTGTCTATAAAGTATGCTTCCCTAGTAAGAATCTTTGTTTTATAATCTCCTCCTCTGGGGTCAGGTAACAGCTTCTCCTCCCCAAAAAATCTCAATTGTGGTAATTGGTGTCCCTGCTCACCAAAATATCTGGCTACAGGTGATGTAGGGTCCCGCCTTCTAATGTCACTTTTATGTTCTGTTATACGAGTTTTCAACATTCTTTCTGTTTTACCAATATATATTTTATCACATGGGCATTTAAGTATATAAATAACTCCAATTGTAGAGCAGTTTATGAAGTGATTAATAGTGATTTCCTCATCCCTTGCTGTGTTGCGTATTTTCTTTATTTTATAGGTGTCATTACAATTATTGCAGTGCGCACATCGAAAATTTCCTCATGTCTCAGCTAAGTTAAAAAAACTTTGCGAACCGCTGTCAGGAACCTTCTGGTCAGTTTTGACCAGTCTGTTTCCCAAGGTTTTATTCCTTTTAGGAACTATTAAAGGTATGTACTGTGGACAATATAATTCTATCTCCCTTAACCTCTTTTTTATTTTGCCTCTCTAGAATCAGAAGTACCTGTCTTTCCCTAGTTTCTGCCATGTTGATTGCTTTCTGCAATGTTTAATGTTTGAATCACCTTTGTTTAAATCTTTGAACCATCTCTACTGTAGCCTTATCAAATTTTGCTGGATCTGTACAGTTGCGTTTTGCCCTTAAAATTTGACCAAATGGGATAGATTGTATCAGACCTCTTGTATAGAAACTTGTGGCATTCTTATCAGTCATCTCACAAAACAGTTTTGTTGCCAGTTTACCTTCCTTTTTATAAATACGTAAGTCCAAATAGGGGAATTTCCATTTGACTTGTATTCATTACAAAGGTTAAATGATCAGTACATGCATTCAGGTATTGATTAGAATTTTCTAGTTCCTCTCTTGTTCCTGTCCAGATGGCTATAATATCATCTATAAAATGTTTCCACAGTCCAAGCCTATTCCTAAATAAATTTCTGTCATTGAAGACATATTCAGTCTCAAAATTACTCAGGTAAATGTTAGCATATGAGAGTGCCATACCTGGCCCCATAGCAGTTCCTTTAACTTGTAAATAATAATTATTTTCAAATTTGAAATAATTCTGTGATAAAACAGTTTCTGCCCACTTCACAATTAAATTATTTGATGGTTTGTCATCAACTCTCACTCTATCCAGGAATGTCCATAAAACCTGACATCCCTGTCTGTGCGGTATGAACGTATAAAGGTCCTTTAAATCCCATGTGACCAGTATATATCCTTGTATATCCACATCTGATTCATATAACTGTTCAACTTGTGTAATAATGTCAGTTGAATCTTTTAATATACAATATAGTTTGTTCCACATATGGCCTAATGTGGTGATCAATAAAGACTGAGAGTGGGATGACTTATTAAACTTAAGAATCATGGCCTGAGCAACTGCTTTGTCAACTGATTCTCCCATTATCTTTTGGGTAGACTCCAATATATTAAAGCTGACATGCTCCTTTCTTCTCCTTTATCGCTCACAAGAGGACCGTTGTCCTCAGTCTGCATCAACTCCCTAGGTAACAATATCCATAATTCTAAACTACACCCTTTGGGTCATCCAGGGGATGCCCTCAAATTTTTATGAATTTTGGGTAAAATATAAAATAATGGAACACTTGGAGTATTTCTGTATAAAGCATCCTTTTCCCATTCTGTAATCTCATTGTTGTTGTAGGCAGTTGTAAGTAATGTTTTTACTAACCCTCTAATTAAATCTGTTGGATCCCTTTCTAAGACTAGATAATTATCCTCTACCTTTAATAAATCTGTACAAATCTGTCGATATTATGAATAATCCATTACGACTACTGCTTTCCCCTTTATCTGCATTCTTGATTATAATATTCCAATCATTCTCTAGATTTCTCAAGGCTGCATACTGAGATGCTGTAAGATTATATTTTTTCTTCTGTCCATATCCCTTTCTTCTTGTAAAATCTTTTCTATATCCTTATTCACCAAAGCAATATATGTCTCTATCATATGAGGTATAATGGGGGGGAGGCAAATCTCGATTTCAAATGTAACTTTTGTCCTAAAATCATCTTTTTCTCTTGTACTGATTGATCAGTATCTCCTGGTGGTTGATTAAAAAAAGTATTTTAGTTTCAATTTTCTAAAAAATGATTTAAATCTAGTTTTAGTTCAATGCCATTAACTTGGTTGTATGGGCAGAAGGTAATTCCCTTACTGAGGACCTGTTCCTCTACTGAATCCAAATCTCTTGTTGAAATATTGTATGCTAATTTGTCTTCATTTGAGCTGACTGAGTAGTTCTGGTCTTTATTGTTGATTCTAGAGTTCTTGTTTTCTTTTCGTTTATCTGTTTTTTATTTATTTATTTATTTGTGAAATCAGTTTACAACCTTTGAGCCAGAGGCTCGTTTCCAAAGGTACCTTGTCACATTAAAGACATACATAGAGTTTTAGGTTACGTAGCATAGGTTTTGCTAAAAATAGGCGTTCATCAGAGGTGCCACGTCACACTGAGGTCAGACAAAATACATTTAGGTTACAGGGTACAAGTAATTGAGAACAGGTGTTACACAAGTTGGTATCAAAAACTGAGCAATCTAATAGGCATACAATGAAACAGCTGGCACTGGCTAGGTTAGACATAGGTACGGTGTACCGGGAAGAGGTGGTGGGGAGGGTTAGGTGGAGAGCTGCCCGGTGGGCGTTGTCATGAGAAGTCGAGGTGGAGGCTGCCTTCAGAGACAGGAGCAGCTACGAGTGTTGAAGAGTTGGTTTCGAAGTGTGGTTTTGAACTTGGAGATGGTGGTGGCACTGGTGATGGGAGCAGGGAGAGAGTTAAACCAGGATGAGGCAGAAGGACCTCTGGCCACAGCTGTTTCTTGATCTGGGGACCATTAGAGTGGTCTTGTTGGATGACCATGTTGCAACAGTGGGTGGGATCCGGTGGATGGATGCCGTCACCCCAGGAGGGGAGAGCCTGAGTAAGGTTTTTTTTGTGAGGAGGCAGGTTTGATATCAGAGCCGTTCATCCAGAGTAAGGAGTTTAGCCTCGTCATACAGCTGACAGGTGTGTGTGTGAGCCTGGAGGCACCAGTAATCAATCTGCAGGCTTTATTCAGGGTTAAGTGAATTTTTTTGAGTGCAGTCATGTTGGCAGCACCATAGACTGGTAGACCATAGTCTACAAGGGACAATACGGAAGACGTAACAGCAACCACGCATTTGGGGGAAGGCAGGTTCTATGGTGGAAGAGGATGCCAAGCCTTGTGTTAGTGGCAGATGTTAGGGCATCAATGTGGTTGTGAAATGTGAGGGCTGAGTCGAAGGTAACCCCAAGGTATTTGTAGGAGCAGACTTGTTCCAGTGGCTGTTTGGTACTAGGAAGGATATAGAGTGGTTGGTTGCTAGCTTTGTTTTGGGGGTGGAAAAAGAGCATAGCTTTGTTTTTTTTAAGATTGTTGATGAGTCTGCGCTCCTCAAACCAGGCTTCGGCATTATTGAAAGACTGCTGTAGGGTGTCCTGAAGGGAGACGGGATTGCTGTGGGTGGCAAAAAGGACAGCGTCATCTCCATACAGGAGAATTTTGCCAGGGCATGCACTGGGCAGGGTGTTCAGATAGAGTGAGAAGAAAAGGGGGCCCAGGATGGAGCCTTGGGGAACCCCAGAGTGAATGGGATGGGTATCAGAGAGTATCCCATTGATTTTAACACACTGTGATCGAGCGGCTAGATAGCTTGTGCACCATGCTAGGGGGCCAGCCGAGAGACCAGTGTGGCAGAGAGCATTCAGCAGAAGAGGGTGGGAGATGGTGTCAAAAGCCTTTGAGAGGTCGATGAACACTGCACAAGCTAGGGAGCTGGTATCCAGGGAGGAGTGTAGGAAGTTGGAGAATTCATTAGTGCAGTGCTGGTACTGTGACCAGCACGGAAGCCATGTTGCTCTGAGCATAAGATGTTATGCTTAGCCAGATAATCAGTGATTTGAATGGCCACCACTTTCTCCAGGGCTTTAGAGAGGGGGAGAGGATGGAGATTGGCCGGTAGTTGTTGGCCGACAACCTGTCACCCCTTTATGAATGGATGTGATTATGGTTGTTTTCCAAGCCATGGGAAATTGTCCCAGGCAGAGCGATCGGTTAATTAGGCTGGTGAGTGGGGAAGGACTTCATCTAGCACCAGCCTGAGGATACTGGGGTCCAGTGAGTCACTGCCGGACTGCTGCTATTCAAAGCTTTGATTAGATGGGTCTGGCTTCCTGGGCAGAAATCTTGCAGGTGGAAGCTGGGGTGCTGGAGGACAGGGGGAGGTTGGTTGGGGGAGGGTCAAAGAAATTACTAGGGAGGACTGAGCTAAGGTCAGTGAAAGCGGTGTTGAGCCAGTTAGCTATGGTGGCAGGCTCGGTGGCGGTAGTGACATTGCTAGTGAGCTGGGATGGGGCAGGGGAGCGTGATTTTCCATTTAGTTGTCTAATATTATCCCAGAAAGTCCGGGCCGAGCCCCAGGAGAAGGTATGGGTGGCCTGGTAATGGTCAGCCTTGGCTTTCCGGATGGCCCAAGAGCACTTATTCCGGGCTGCATTGTAAGCCTGCCTATCAGACAGCCGACCCATTTCAGTGGCAAGGTGCCAGAGATTATCCCGATTTCTTAGTAATTGTAGAAGGGCAGGGCTAACCCAGGGTGCATTCTGCTTTTTGGATCGGATTTTGGTGAAGGGTGCAAAGAGATCACAAGCCATGTTGAAGGTGTGTGTGAAGAAGGCGAGGGCAGTGTCAATGTCGGTTGCACGATGAATGGGGGACCAGTTTATCTGGGTGAGGAATAGTTTAAGTTTTTGCAGCCCACTAGGGCGGAGGCGCCTTCGGAGGGTGGTCTGGGCTTTGGGTTTGGGATTGGGGACTGCCCAATGAAATAGGATAGGGGAGTGGTCACTTAGGGAATCTGGTAGGACCTGGATGTTTTGGATTTTTTGGGGTCGGTTGGTGATAATAACATCCAGAAGGGTGCTGGTTCCTCTCTTAGGGTTTATTCTAGTGGGCTGGGTTTCTCCTATATCTGCACCTGTTCCTACTCCTGTGGTACTGGAAGGACCGGGTATCTGTGTTTCTTCTCTGAATTCTTGTATCCGTCCTTCCTTCGTGAATTGATATCTCCTTTTGCCTCTCTGGTGGTATTGCCTCCTTCACCGGTACCCCCACCACCCTGAAAAATGTGCTCCTCTGCTTCTGAAGTGTTATCTACCACCCTTTGTTTCATTGCCTGAGCTAATAGCTGAGGATTCTGAATCAAGAGTGGATTAAAATGTTTTAATGTATCTTTGTTTCTTGTTGGAAAACATGTATACCTGATTATTCTTGTAGTCATTCAAATCCCTCTTAAATTTTTGTCATTTTGTTCCCTGCAATTCTTTTTCAAACTCATTCAAATTATGATATATCCTCTCTAAGTATTCCTTTAATTCCTCGATAGAATATTTATTTTTTACTTCCCTATCCAATTCAGTGATTTCAACCTCCATTTTTTGTAATTCCTTAGTTATTGATTCTATAATAAGTAACATAAAGTCTTTGGAACATCTGTTACATACCCTATCCCATTTTGCATCTAGATCCAAATCCACATTCCCAAGATTAGCCTCCACAAAAATGCAAAGGCCCCTGGAAATGAGTTTTTGTTTAAGATATTGAGTTGATGTAAGAGCGTGCCGTTCAAGTTTGATCTGTTTCTGTTTTAAATATTCAAATTGATTAGTTATGAAATGTGTAGGTGTTGTACCCCCAAACTCTCTATTCGTTCTAAAGCTACTGAGTATTCTTTGTTCTTCTGTATCCGAAATGGATAGAGGAAGCGAACGCTTATCTGTTAGTTGATCTAATTCATCAAAATTCTACATTTTTAATCTAAATAAGTTAACACCTGATAAAGAAGCAATAACTGTATTATAATACCGATTTGGATATAATAAATATCTTATTAGCCTCAAGAACAGACCTTCAGGTATCAGAGAAGTGTCAAAACATGTAAAGGGCCTTTACAGATCTGCTAGTTGGAAAAGACAGCGCACCTCTGGCGGCATTGGTCAGGGTGCAAAATGACCTCTTTAGGGTGAGGGATAGAGGAGAGTGGTCAATACTCAGTCTTTTGCATCTCTCCTCAGTATTTGGTACTGTGGACCACATTGTGCTTCTGGATCACCTTAGAGAGTATTGTGAACTTGCCGGTACTGTCATCAACTGGTTTGAGTCCTTCCTTAATGGCAAAACGCAATGGGTAGTGATGGGGAATTTCTTCTTCTGTCCAAAGTTCCTGCCCTGTGGAGTTCCTCAAGGTTTGAGCCTGTCCACAATGTTGTTCGCAGTGTACATGCTACCTCTGGGTGAGCTCATTAGACATTACAGTCTGGGCTTTCACTACATTATGTGTATGATACCCAGCTGAAAATGTATTTTGCTCCCAGGACAAGTAACAATGTAGAAGTGCAAAACAAATATCTAACAAAGATCCAAGACTGGATGTCCTCTAACTGGCTGCGACTGAACCCTTACAAGACAGAGGTACTGGTGATCAAGCCAGTTCCTTGGTTCTACTCCACTGGTGGCATCCACTGGGGTGAGAAATCTGGGTGTCATCCTTGATGGCAGCCTGATGCTTGAAGCTCAGGTGTCATCCATTGTACAAAGTGGTTTCTACCACTTAAGGAATGTCACTTGGATTAAATTCCTTATTCTGCCTGGTGATCTGCCCGCACTGGTGCATGCCTTTGTCACATTAAGGCTGGACTACTGTAATGCTCTTTACTTAGAGGTCAATGAAGGGAACCTCTGTCAACTGCAGTTAGTGCAGAACACAGTGGCCAGGTTGCTGATGGGCCTGCCTAGGTTCTGTCATCTGACCCAAATCCTGAGGGATCTGCACTGGCTGCCTGTCAGACAGAGGATCATCTTCAAGGTGGACCTGCTCACCTATAAGGCCATATTCAGCTTGGGCCCTGGTTACCTGAGTGACCGCCTGACTCTGGCCCTCCTGGTGCACTCCCTCTGCTCCTCCACCAAGGGCCTCCTAGCTGTTCCAAGGTCCAGGCTAGAAACCTCAGGAGACCACGCATTTGAGTTGGCTAGCCCAGTCCTCTGGAACTCGCTCCCCAGATCTCTGAGAAAGACCCCCTCAGTGGAGGTCCTCAAGAAGGATCTGAAAGACCACCATTTTAAAGAAGTTTTTTTAACTTGTTGCAACTGACCTTACTGTCATTTATTTATTACCGATTTAATTGTTGTGCATATGCTGACCCTTTATGTATTGTCTGTATAACCTTGCTATGTTTTTACTTTCTGTAAGGTGCCCAGAGTCTCTGGGATTGGGCGCTGGATAAATAAAGCTTTACTTACTTACTTGACTCTGTGGAAGGATTTCCAGGATCCTGTTCTTTAAAAAGGTGCACACCACAGGTGGTAGTCATTCAGGCACCAATGCGTCTGGAGAGGGTTTGATAAGTCAGGAGAGAGACACGGTCAGAGAGGAGAATATCTCCTATCCTACAGTCCACTACATATTGAAGGGAATCTTGTTGCATGTAGGTGTAATCTATATGAGTATATACTGAATACACAGAGGAGTAATGTGTGTACTGCCTATCCCATGGATGTAGTTCCCACCAGATATCTTCCCATTTGTGTTACTGCATCAGGGCAGAGCACTCTTTACTTGCAGGGGTCAATCAGAGAAGGAAATATCACTTACATTAGACTGTATCATGTTAAAATCTCCTGCCAACAGGATCACTCCTGAGGTGTTTTCCAATACTTGGTCTAGGAGCCTCTTCATCACATGTGCATTTTTCCCTGTGGGAAAATAAATATTAGCAAGCATAACCTCCAGCTGTTTAGGTGTGTATTACATTAGAATTAGTCTACCCTTTCTGTATTTTATCATTTTAAATTCCCAAAAGGATGTAGTGTAAGGGATAAAAATTGCTACCCCTCTATGTTTCCCCAGTGGAGCGCCAAGCTATACACCACTTGGTATCCCAATTTTTTTCAGTTTACCATGCTCTGTAACATCAAGATGCATTTCTTCTAAGAACAAAACCCCTGTTTGCTCCTTCTATATGTGTGAGAGTACTTTGGTCCACTTCACAGGGTTATTTAGCCCATTAACATTTAAGGAATACCATAGTACATCCTTACCCATATGCACTGCCCCAATAAGTGATCCCATCATGCTTGCCTTTAACAAATTTAAAGTTCAATCTACTGTGAAGCATTTGAAAGTTTCTGATACTGTGTTGTATGGTGGTAACTTTCGAGGAGCGGACATTCTTGATGCCGAAATGGCATCCAGCAGAGTAGGAAAAAGAGGAAAAGCACATAACCAACATAGGCTTGCTAGCTAACTGGGTTCACTCAACCAAACTAAGGCAGTTCAGGTCCTCCAAGGTAGGGGCTTGTTGTGACCCCTGTGCCTGTGGATAAGTTCCTCAGCGAAGGGGAACTACCACCTCGGGGGGGGCCTTAGAGTTAATAAACTTATCTGAGCATGAGGATGTTGGGAACTGACGTCAGAGGTGGGGCAGTTAAACATCCACCTCCCCACCTCAACCCCCTATCCAAATGCCTGATCCAGGAAATAATTTGAAGTAAAATTGAATGAGCAAAGGGAGAGAAAGGGCCTGTGCGCCGCATTAGTATAGGAGCAATTCCAACAAGACATAACTAGCTATTAGTGTCCAAAATGTTGTAAATGCCTGTAGCGGGAAAACAAGTCTGACTTGAAGACTGTTTCAGCTCCTGGGGCCCCTCATATCCTCCCAGACCCAGCCTAAACTGCTGAGTTCAGGTTTCACAGTCAAAGAGTCATCAGTGGGGGACCCTGGGTAAAGTCTGCAAGAGAAAGATTAGTGCATGAAATTTTCCAGTTCCAGAGTACATAATGTAAATAGTGAATGAACTGTTGAAAACTAATTCTTCAAGTATTGTCTGCCAAACATAGCATTGCCACCCACAATCCACTAAGAAGCATTCTGATCAAAGAGTCCCAGTAATCAGATGGCTCTGCAGTCTCACTATCCAGAAAGCTGCTGCCGCCTAAAAAGTCCAAAGAAGGGGAATCCCTCCCTGCGTGGCCATCCCATTCCCCACACTCCCATCATTGCCCCCCCAAGCCCAAGAGGTCCTGCCACATCTCACCACTGACAACAGTTAAACAGCCCAATTTGTCATGCATCACACAGTCTGCCACCTTTTGTAATATCTGCAGCTCAATGACAGGGTAGTTGAATGGGTGCAAACCTGTGCAGTGCACTGGGCTCCTCATTAACACCAGTTGTACAATCTCCAAACATGGGAGGGCAGAGGCAGCCATCCCCACCCACACATCTAGTGGACTTCAACGGCACCCCCCCCCCAAGACAGGCTACTGGAGTCAACCCCCAGCCAACCTGCTAACCGTGGATCACACAGCTCTGCTCCTGTGTGGCAGCCTAGGGATCATGGTTCCCCCAGAATCTGCAGACCACTCATATACAATATCCTTCTGGTTGTCCTATCTCAGAGACTAGGCAGCATAATGGCCCACTATGCCAGGCCCAGGACTAAATCTGGGTAAGTGTGTGCTGCCAGCAAATCATTTGGGACCTCAAGTCTGCCTGGGAAAGTATGGGTCTGGGGGGGACAGGGGCACCAGGTGAGTAAATCAGCAGAAAGAGGTGACTTACCTTAACATCCGAGGACAGCAGCATGATGCTCATAATCTGTGCAGGTCTCAGTGTCCTTGACTCAGTCTTGGGTCTTCTGCTGCTCCGGAGTGGATCTGTCTCCCTGAAGGTGCTGAATGATCTCCTGCATTGTGACTGTTGATTGTTTTTTTTTTGTATAATTTGTTTATTGGTTTTAAAAGAGTCAACAATGACATTACACAATGACATACAGACATACAAACAGACAAATGCATCCCACAGTTCATTATTATTACATTCTAAGGTCCCTCATCGATATTTTCTTTTCTCACTTGATTCCATTTATTCAAAACTATCTTTACTAACCTCTTAGACTATTACATCCTCTCATTGGAACAATAATATAGCACTGAGGTAATGAGGCAATAGGGCAATAAAACAGTAAGGCATGGGGAAGCCCAAAAACCCTCCATATCCAGTTTTACTCCATACCACAGTGTAGAATGGTCATCTCTTCATTACTCAACGTTGTCAAAAAAGGGGCCCACTCTCTATAAAATGCATTTTGTCTATCCCTAAGTACCAGTGACAGCCTTTCAAAGGCCAGATTCTGTAGTACCAACTGGCGCCATTGCTGAATGGTGAGGGCTATATGACTAACCCAGGTGTTCTGGATACAATGTCTACCCATCACCAACATTATTCTAATCCACCATGGCAGTGGCTCCCAATCTCCTGCCTCCCCTGGGGACATACCAAATAATCCCACTATAGGATCTACCTGAATAGGGAATCCCACCATCTGTGTTATTTCTTTACAGATTGCAGTCCAAAAGGCCCTCAAAACTCTGCAGGTAAAGAAGGAGTGAATATATGTTCCTTTCTCCTCTCCACACCTGCCACATAAGGGTGAAACAGAGGGACACGCCCTATGCACCACTGTCAGTGGGTGATATGCTCTGTGCAAGAACTTATAAAAGGCCTCCTTGAACTTATTACAAATTGAGAGACCCATGTGACCTACCAACATTTGTTGCCAGCTATCCTCTGGGATTTGGATGCCCATGACCTTTTTCCACTGCTGTTTGACCCTCTGCGTATAATCTGGTAAAATTTCTCTCACCATTTTTACCACTTTTTCAATAAACCCTTTCGGGTCAGTTTGTGTCCTATGTATCATCATCTTCTCCACTGGGCCCCACCCATGTGATTCTCCCCCACACCTTTCTACCTTTAATAAGAATGCCCGAAGTTGCAAGTACCAGAATGTTTGCTGCCCTTGTAGGCCTAACCCTTGCACAATCTCTTCTAATGTGCACAACCTATCTTTGCTAACCAAATTACCCACACATTTAACTCCCCTACTTTCCCAGTCCTTGAACCTTCTATCCTCTAATCCCAGTAAAAAAAGGGATTTCTCTCTATCGGCAATAATAATGTTTCCCCTTTATTAATCCTTCTGGACTTCCTGAGGAGGTTCCACGCCTCCAATACTAATTTAACTAATGGGTTACCACCCCTCAAGCAGTATAGGCCTGTGCACCCTTTGTATGTAGGTAGGCAGATAGACGTCCTGGGCAGCCCCATTGTTTCAACATAACCCAACTTGCCACCGTTGGACGGTATACCCAGTCAGCAATATAACGTTGCTGGATGGCTAGATAATAATTTGTTAGGTTGGGAAAGTTTAAACCTCCCCTATTTGTCTCTGCCTTAAGTCTCTGTAACCGAATTCTCGATTTCTGCCCCCACCATATGAATTGGGTAACTAATTTCTCTATTTTAGCAATATCCCCTCTGACAAAGTGCATAGGGATCATTTGCATAGGGTGCAAAATCCTTGGTAGGACATTCACTTTCAACAGATTGATTTGTCCCAACCAGGCTATGGGCAACTGCATCCATCTACTCAAATCCACTTCTATCACCTTGATAAGTGGTGTATAATTCAGTCCGTATAATGACTCGATTGTCCTACCCACTTTATTACCCAAATAGGTAGTACATACCTCCCATCCCCATATTCTCCATTGCATATCCACATCCTCCAATTTAGGGAAACAAAACATTTTGGATTTATTTAAATTAATTTTATACCCAGAGAATGCAGCAAATTTCTCGATTAATTCCAATAACAGTGGCATAGACTTCCAGGAGTTTCTAACGAATAACAACATATCGTCCGCATATAGGGTGACCTTATGCATGACCCTCTCCTCCCCCAATACTCTGGATCCCTTGATACTGCCTTATTGCTGCAGCTAAAGGCTCCAGTGCTAATGCAAACAACAGCAGTGACAGTGGGCACCCCTGCCACATGCCCCTCTCTAGATCAAACGGCGCAGTAGGAATCCCATTTACCAGGACCTGTGCTCTGGGTTCCCGGTACATAGCTTTAATCCACCCAACGTATGACCCACCCAGACCAAACCAGGTTAGCACCTCAAAGAGGTACTCCCATTCCACCCTATCAAAAGCTTTTTCTGCATCCATGGATATGACATATGTTTTCTCTTTCTCTTGCCTCACCCTCCAAACCACATTAAGCAATCTATGCATATTGTGATAGGATAACCTCCCCTTTATAAACCCAGTCTGGTCTGGGTGTATCAATTCGGGCAGTAGTCCTCGAGCCTCATCTCCAAGATCTTAGCCAGGATTTTGAGATCACAATTTAGTAACGAGATCAGTCTGTATGAGGCACATTCCAATGGCTCCTTACCAGGCTTAGGTATCAGGCATATCATGGCATCATATCAAGTATCTGGCACCTGCAGATGTTCTTCCCCCCAAGTTCCCTTGGAATACCTCACACAATGTGTCCGCTAATTGACCCCCAAGTGCCCTATAAAATTCCATTGGGAATCCCTCTGGTCCACCCGCCTTACCTTTTTGCAGTTTGCCAATAGTTTTTATGACCGCTTCCTTTGTTACAGGTTGATTTAAATGATCTCTCTGGCTTGTCGTTAACTTGGGTAGCTCTATCTTGTCTAAAAATTCCTGCATCTTCTGTCTTCCACCTTTACATTCTGCTTTATACAGTTGGGCATAGGATGTCTGAAAGCAGTCCCGTACTTCTCCCGCCTCCCTATGCACCTTGCCTTCCCTATCCTTGATCCCTACTATCCTAATGGGGCCTTTACCCCCCTCATGAGTCTTATCATAAGTGGGCCCAGCCTATTAGACCACTCAAACATCTGGCATTTAGCATAGAACCACCATTTCCTGGCTTCTCCCCATATCAAAGAGTTCAGTGCCTCTCTTGTGGATGTTAACAATTGACCCACTGCATCTCCCTGTCCCTGAGCTGCCCGTCTCTCCAAGTCTTTAAGCTGCCCCTCTAATTTCTATCTCTTTTCTTGTTTCTCTTTTTTAACCTTGGCCATATAAGCTATTATTGAACCTCGTAGAAAGGCCTTCCCAGCATCCCAGAAAACAGACCTAGACACCTCTGACCCCTGGTTAGTATCTTTATAAAAGCTCCACTGCTTCGATAGGTATTCCCTAAATTCTTTATTGGGAAGCATATATGTGGGGAATTTCCATTGCAGGGGTGCATCTCTTATCCCTCACATCCTGATCTTCCCTATCACCATAGCGTGATCCGAAATGTGAATCAGACTATGTGTAACATCTATTAGCCTGTCGTTTCATTCCCGTGGGACCAGGATATAATCAATTCTTGTCCACATCCCATGAGGATTCAAAATAAATGTGTATTCCCTGGCCCCTGGATTTACCGTTCTCCAGCTGTCTACTAGTTCAAGGTCTAATACTTCCAACCACCTTGATTTAGTACCTCTGACCTTCTCCCTTCCCCCCCCAAATGATCCATGGTCGGGTCCGACACACTATTCAGGTCTCCCCCAACACTAGACCAGGGAACTGTTCCCTGACTAACAAATCCAAGAGTTCAGGGAAGAATTTCGGTTCATATGTTGCAGATGCATAGACGTTACCAAATGTAACTTGTTGTCTGTATAGCTGCCCCACCACAAAGACATATCTACCTTCCTTATGGTCTTTTTAACTTCCAATGGTAAACTCTTGTGCACTAGAACAGCCCCCCTCCACTTCCGCGAAGAGTAGGAAGCAGCAAAACACTTACCTACCCAGCCTCAAACAAGTCTAGCATGCTCAATCTCCGAAAGGTGGGTCTCCTGTAATAGTGCCAATTGTGTACCCCACTTCCTGAGCGCTGTTAGGAGCATTGTGCACTTGATCGGACTTGTGACCCCCGCACATTCCAGGAGACCACTGTTAAATCTTGTTTGCTACCCATATTCATACTCCTCTTTGTTCCCCACACAAGAGTTGGCCATTGGGCTCCCCCATGCCCCCCCGCATACCACCTCAACAATCCATGTCCAGTTCAGCATGAGATGCATGCAATAACATATAGTAGAAATAACAACAAGATAACAAAATAACATGAATAATGAACCCCCCCCCAACTGATAGAATACAAACCTCCTCCCCTAAGGTTCTACTACCCCCCATCTGATCTCCACAGTAAAAGACATCTTCATTCCATTTTTTACCATTATGTATTTTCCCCAATCCATGCCCCCCACTCCCCCTTTGTGATACCAAATGCATTCCCAGCTTGAGTGTCGAATGCCCCATTCAATGATATCAATGCCCTGCTGCTCCCGCCACAGCCAATCGTTTTTAACCTATAACTGAAAAATTAAAAGAAAGGTTAACACTTACCCAGATGCATGAGCAGGAAAAGCCTGACCCCCCACAAACAAGTTTAATATTCCCCCGTGCTACCTTACCCTCCAACCCCACTCCATTGGCCCCCCGTAACACCCGATAAGAGCACACTCCTACTAAACTTTATAGCATATCCAGGCCCTCATAAAGATGCGTCAGATTATCCTCTAACTTGATTCTCCTTTCCTTTCCTAACCCACCCTCCAGTCCCCACCAGGCCCTTTTCTCCTTCCCCCATTGTCCGTCGGTGATATGCTTGTCTCCAGGGAGGCTTCCTTTGCAGCAATCCTACGGCCGTGGGGAACGGGTAGGCCGCGCCTCAAACATGTGTGCTAAGCCCTTCTTCTCCCACGAACTCAGTAGCGGGCCATTCAGTTCCCCTCCACGACCCTTCAGCCTTCCTTTCCTCCTCCTGTTCATGGCATTCGGTTCTCTGGGGAGCCATTCTGTCCCGATTATTCACCATTTATATGTTCTCTACAGTCCTGATGAGGAATCAGCCAGGGTAATCGACTCTCTGTATGTCAGGCCTACTACTCGGCCCAGTCTCTCATTAGGAAGGGTCCCAGGGCAAATCTTCCAGGCTCTGGGTGTGCAAAAAGTCCTGCATACTCCTATCTCCATTGGTCAGGCCACACAGACAAGGAAACATTTTAAACATAAGTGTTGCAACGGCAACCAACTCCCAGTTCAATATCTAATTGACCTTCTCCATTCCCTTATTTACCCAGCTTCTTTTGCAGGTCAGCCACAAATGTTTCCGTCTTATTGAACTCCCAGAAGGAGTACGTCACCCCCTCATATTTTATCTTTAACACTGCTGGATAAATCATAAAATTTTCCATTTTGAGGTTTCTCAGTTGGGCCATAAGCAGGTTGAATACCTTTCTTTTCTGGAGTAGTCATAGAGAATGATCTTGTGAGATAAACACACGTGCCCCTTCATATTCCAGCACCCCCTTTGCTCTGTAAGCTCTGAGTGTTGCTTCTCTATCTTGAAAAGAGTGGAATCGGAGAATTATCTGCCATGGGGGCTGGTCTCCTGATGGTTGTGGCATGACTGCTCGGTGAGCCCGCTCCAATTTGAAGTGGCCATTCTTTGGTTGAATTCCTAATAACTCCGGGAGGGTCTGGGTGCAGAAATTCATAACATCTCCTTTCTCTGCACCTTCCGGCTAGCCTCTCAGGTGTAAATTCAGCCTTCAATAATAATTTTCCTGATAGTCCATGGCTTCTTTGAGCTCCTCGAGTTCTTTCTGTAGCTGCAAAACTTGTCTTGGTATTCCTGCATGTTCATCCTCCAATCGTGATATATGCTCCTCAGCCTTCTCTATTCTGTTAAAGTGTGCAGCCTGTTGCTCCAGTACTTCTTGCAATTTTAGGTCAATCTTCTCCTCTAATTTCAACAGTCTAGGCTCTAGTGCAGCAATCACTTGGCCAGTAACTTCTCAGCCTAGTGCACCAATTTTGACTGCTGACAGGGAGATTTAGCCTGCGCTTTCACCTGACGTAGAGGCCATGGGAGCCACTGCCTTTTTCCCCACTTTTCCAGCAATCCACTGATGTTTCCCCATAGTAGAGACAAGATAATCCTCCATACCACTTTCACAAACCGATTGGTATCACTGCAGTATTCCGGGGTCAGTCCTTTCCGCTGTAATTTTAATTTTAATCGGCCAATGGCACGGAGCAGCTCGGTGGCACGTCTATCTTGCTAGCTGCTCATCAGCACCCCCCCCGGGACTGCTGATTGTTGATACAGCCCATCAGCCATCTTCCAGACCTGCTGTGCTAATTTAGAGGCCAGGGACTACATGGGTGGTTTGATCAGTAGAACTGTGACCAGGATTCCTATTGTTTTAATGTCTGCAGCAGCCTGCTTGGCTGTGTGTATGTAGCCTGTCCTTCCTTAAAGTGTACCACCAATTTGATCAGGCAGGGAGTATAAAACTTAATGTTTGCACCCTTGAGAGCTCTCATTAGGGGGAGATATGAGCTCCTCTTATTCTGCAGGGAAGCTGGATAGTCACTGTCCAGGTATATCCTTGCTTCTTGAATACGGACCTCTCTGGCCTTCCATGCTTTAGATAGGATCTACTGCTTGTTATTCCATCTGAGGAATCACACAATAACTACACAGGGATTGAGCATCCAGTGCTATGGGTTTAGGGCCCAGAGCTCGATGTGCCCACTCGATCTCCAAGGTTTGTTCTGGAGGGAACTGAAGGGTTGTCTGGATAAACGTTTGAAGGAATGCAGTTAAGTCCTGGCCCTCCACTTCTTTGGAGAAGCTGTAGAAGTGCAGGTTGTTGCGCTTACTACAGCTCTCCACATCCTTCAGCTCATCTTCAGTTTATTGCATTGCAGCATGCAGTTGGAGAACAGCAGCCTCCGCTGTGTCCATGTGGTGATCTGTACGAGTAAGCTGTTCCTCATGATCATTGGAGTGCTTCTCCAGCTTCATGATATCTTGTCTGACAGCAGTCATGATGTTTCTTGTTTCTTTGCAAAATTCCCTAATTTCCACAATCATGAGATCCATTTTGCAGTGCAGCTGTTCGGTAGGAGTGGATTTTTACTTTTTCTTGCGTGCCTGATTTCACTCAGCTCGAGTGGGAGGAAGCAAGCGAGGCCTGGGAGAATTCACTGTTGGAGTCGCCCGCTCTGAATCCCTTGGCATCCTTCCGCTTAGAGCCTGAATTTCCTATTCATCAGCAATCCATATGTAACAAAGGATGTCCCTTGCAGTTTGAGCTGGAGTTTGCATTTTTAGCCTTGTTGGTTGTAGGGGTTGTAGTAGAGAAGGTGCAGCTGCATAATTCCTCAAGTTGCCATCTTGAGGATGATGTCACCAAAAGTCCTGTACCAGAGAAATGTTGCATCACACTGCAGTCTGAGGACACATTCCAGGTAGTGTACAACACAGAGTGCTGTAATCAATTATTTTTGTTTTATATAAATACATATATGTGAATCAAAATTGTGGATGTTTGTTTCAATGGTCACAGCCCTACTCGCTCCTGGATTGTGCGGGGAGGAGGCTTGGCAAGACATCAATCATGGCCACAACAGGCAAACTACTCTCTGCATTGCATGTGGAGTGTGTTGATGCCAGTGGTCACAGCCCTGCTTCATTCTGGCTTGGGTTGGGGGTCAAAACACCATTCATGGCCACAAAAAGCACACCACTCCCTGTGTTGTAGGTGGAGTGATTCGGTGCCAGTGGTCACAATCCTGCTTCATCATTGTTTGGAGAGGCCAAACAGCAATCATAACCACAACAGGCACACTGTTCCCTATGCTGCATGTATAGTGTCAGTGCCATTGGTCACTGCCTTGCTTCATCCTTGTTTGGTGTGGAGGGAGGGCAAAACAGCAGTCATGGCCACAACAGGCACACCACTCCATGTGTTGAAGGTGGAGTGTCTTGGTGCTAGTAGTCACAGCCCTGCTCCATCCTGGCTTGTGGAGCAGGGGCAAAACACCATTCACGGCCACAGCAGGCACACCACTACCTGTGTTGCATATGGAGCATGTTGATGCCAGTGGCCACAGCCCTGCTCCATCCTAGCTTGGAGGGGGTCAAGACACTGTTCATGGACACAAGAGGCACACCAGTCCCTGTGTTGATGTGGAGTGTCCTGGTGCCAGTGGTCACAGCCCTGCTCCACCCTGACTTGTGTGGGGGGGTGGCAAAAAATACCATTCATGGCCACAACAGGCACACCACTACTTGTGTTGCATGTGGTGTGTGTTGATGCCATTGGTCACAGCCTTGCTCCACCCTGGCTTGGGTGAGGGGGGGGCAAGATACCACTCATGGCCACGTCAGGCATATCACTCCCTGTGTTGAAGATGGAATGTCTTGGTGCCAGTTGGCACAGCCCTGCTCTACCTTGGTTTGTTGGGGAGGGGGAACACCACTCATGTCCACAACAGATGCACCACTACCGGTGTTACATGTGGCATATGTTGATGCCAGTGGTCACAGCCCTGCTACATCCTGGCTTAGGAGGTAGGGGTGAAGATGCTGTTCATGGCCACAACAGGCACACCACTCTCTCTGCTGCAAGTGGAGTGTCTCGGTGCCAGTGGTCACAGCCCTGCTCAATCCTGGCTTGGGGTGGACTGAGACAGCATTCATGCCAAAACAGGCACAACACTCCCTCTGTTGCAGGTGGAGTGTCTCAGTGCCAGTGGTCACAACCCTGCTCCATCCTGGCTTGTTGGGGAGGGTCAAGACACCACAACAGGCACACCACTACCTGTGTTGCATGTGGCATGTATTGATACCAGTGGTCACAGCCCTGTTCCATCCTGGCTTAGGAGGTAGGGGTGAAGACACCATTCAAGTTCACAACAGGCACACCACTCCCTCTGTTGCAGGTGGAGTGTCTCAGTTCCAGTGATCACAGCTATACTCAGTCCTGGGCTTGTGGGGGAGAGGGGTTGGACAGCATGCATGCAAAAACAGGCACAACATTCTCTGTGTTGCATGTGGAATGTTGATGCCAGTGGTCACAGTCCTGCTCCATCCTGGCTTGTTGGGGGATCAAGACACCATTCATGGCCACAACAGATACACCACTACCTGTGTTGCATGTGGCGTGTGTTGATACCAGTTGTCACAGCCCTGCTCCAGCCTGGCTTATTGGGGAGAGGGAACACCATTCATGTCCACAACAGGCACACCACTACCTGTGTTGCATGTGGCATGTGTTGATGCCATTGGTCACAACCCTGCCCCACCCTGGCTTGGGGGGTGCAAGATACCATTCATGGCCACAGCAGGCTATCACTCCCTGTATTGAAGATGGAGTGTCTCGGTGCTAGTTGGCACAGCCTTGCTCTACTTTGGCTTGTTGGGGAGAGGGAACACCATTCATGTCCACAACAGGTAAACCTCTACAGGTGTTGCATGTTGCATGTGTTCATGCCAGTGGTCACAGCCCTGCTCCATCCTGGCTTGTGGAGCAGGGACAAAACACCATTCATGGGCACAGCAGGCACTCCGCTACCTGTGTTGAAGATGCAGTGTCTCAGTGCCAGTGCTCACAGCCCTGCTCCACCCTGGCTTAGGAGGTAGGGGTGAAGACACCATTCATGGTCACAACAGGCACACCACTCCCTCTGTTGCAGGTGGAGAGTATCAGTTCCAGTGGTCATAGCCCTACTCAGTCCTGGGCTTGTGGGGGGGGAATGAGACTGCATTCATGCCAAAACAGGCACAACATTCTCTGTGTTGCATGTGGAGTGTTGATGCCAGTGGTCACAGTCCTGCTCTATCCTGGCTTGTTGGGGGGTCAAAACACCATTCATGGCCACAACAGGTACACCACTACCTGTGTTGCATGTGGTGTGTGTTGATACCAGTTGTCACAGCCCTGCTCCAGCCTGGCTTATTGGGGAGGGGGGACACCATTCATGTCCACAACAGGTACACCACTACCTGTGTTGCATGTGGCATGTGTTGATGCCAGTGGTCACAGCCCTGCTCCACCCTGGCTTGGGGGCAAGATACCATTCATGGCCACAGCAGGCATATCACTCCCTGTATTGAAGATGGAGTGTCTCAGTGCCAGTTGGCACAGCCCTGCTCTACCTTAGCTTGTTGGGGAGGGGGAACACCATTCATGTCCACAACAGGTACACCACTACCAGCCAGTGTTGCATGTGGCATGTGTTGATGCCGGTGGTCACAGCCCTGCTCCATCCTGGCTTGTGGAGCAGGGACAAAACACCATTCATGGCCACAGCAAGCACACCACTACCCATGTTGAAGATGGAGTGTCTCAGTGCCAGTGGTCACAGCCCTGCTCCACCCTGGCTTGTTGCAGAGGGAGAACACCATTCATGTCCACAACAGGTACACCACTACCTGTGTTGCATGTGGAGTGTGTTGATACCAGTTGTTACAGCCCTGGTCCAGCCTGGCTTGTTGGGAAGGGGGAACACTACTCATGTCCACAACAGGTACACTACTACCTGTGTTGCATGTGGTGTGTGTTGATGTCAGTGGTCACAGCCCTGCTCCATCCTGGCTTAGGAGGTAAGGGTGAAGACACCATTCATGGCCACAACAGGCACACCATTCCCTCTGTTGCAGGTGGAGTGTCTCAGTGCCAGTGGTCACAGCCCTGCTCAGTCCTGGCTTGTGAGGGGGGGGTGGACAGCATTCATTCCAAAACAGGCACAACACTCCCTGTGTTGCATGTGGAGTGTGTTGATGCCAGTGGTTACAGCTCTGCTCCATCCTAGCTTGTTTGGGGGGGGGTCAAGACACCATTCATGGCCACAACATGCTCACCACTATCTGTGTTGCATGTGGAGTGTCTTCTGTGCCAAACACATGCAACAGTTATTAGACTGGTATTGAATGAAACCAGTCATTATGAATTTACATTACAGTTATTGTACATATTTTTTTCATTGAATAAGCATACTTTGTCATTGTATTTTACAGTACATCTTTGCTGTACCTCATACTGAAGCACAAGTTCATATACGCTGTACAATTATGTTTAACAAAATGACTGTCTTAATATATCCCACTGTTACAGCTCTAATTCTTCATTGACATGGTTTACATTGGCAAAGCAACTGTCTTATCACAATTCAGTTTCAACTTGCCTGGTAATACATAGAAAACATTCATTATTCATTCTGTAAACTGTTGTTTAAGCCATTTTACATTACATGTTTACATTCTTCATCGGGGAGTTTTCAGCATAATTTACATCTGGATTTATGCTGTCACCAGCAAGGTGTGTTGTGTCCTTGTCAGTCATCACAATGCTGCCAAAGAACATTTAATTACCAGTAACCTTACCTCATCGAGGGAATCTACTGCAGTGAGATACACCTCTGGAACATGACACCGTCAGAGTATCAACTATACGAAAACGGTTTCCTGTCATGATGCTCATGTGTGCCTGAGTTTGTTGCACCACTTGGCCAAAATTTCCAGATTGGTACAACAATGGTTTTCTCATGTTACAGAGGTGCTGATCACTGGAAGGAGATGCAGCTAAAAAATATGGATTATTTTTAGATGGTCTGTGTGTAGCAACATATAGATTATGAACAGAGCAATCATAGTACCACATGAATAGCAGATGGATATTTTTGCTGTCACTGACAGCAGCCATGTGTCTTTTTGTTCCTTCAACCAGTCATTGGTGTTTATATACTTGACTTTTTATATATGAAAATTAACCAATTTATCACTGATGTGTACATTGTACTCGTTTCGTGTAACACCATTATTTTTTATAAAACTATTAAAATATTTGATATATTACAGGACAATGACATCAATCAAATGATTTCCTAGAAGAATTAGATCAGGAGATAGAGGTACTGGGTCTTGAACCCTACCAATTTAAGCCTGAGTATGGTCCAAGTATGTCTAGGAGAGGATTAGGCAGTGTTATGCAAAGCTCCAAGATAGATTCTCAAGTGGATGATATGAGCCAATATCTGCTTAGCCAAGATTGGTGTCTGTGCAGTGAATGTAGCATAATGCCATAAGTCAGGAGAGGAAGAGGGAAATCAGCTAAATCTCCCCCTCTCCCATCACCTAACTTATGGAGGCAGTATAGTGCAGAGGTTTAGGGCTCTGAGCTGCAAACCTGGAGACCTGAGTTTGAATCCCACAGCCTCCACTTGCATATTGTGTGACCCTGAGCAAGTCACTTAACTTCCTTGTGCTCCCAGGTCGCACCTGGAAACAAGTTTCGGCTTAGTGTGCCTCTCCTGGTTAAACAATTTCACCGCAACTGCTAACAACTACTGTTAAGTGGGAGGGGCCTGTGACCTGTAAGCAGCAGAGTCAGTCGTGCCCAGCTCCATTTGTATTCAGCTTTTAGAAGCAGCTGAAAGGGAGCTAGTCTTTACTGTTGCTTCGGCTTTTAGAAGCAGCAGCTAGCAGCTGACAGGGAGCTAGCATTTACTTTTAAAAGCACCTCATTTTGGAGAGGGAAGCTAGCAACTAAAAGGGAGCTAGCATTTACTTTTAAGGGTACCTCATTTTGGAGAGGAAGAGGGTAATCAGCTAAATCTCCCTCTCCCTCTCCCTCATCACATAACTGCTAACAACTACTGCTAAGGGCTCGTAATAGTAGTACCCACCTTATCACCCAGGTTCTTTCTACATTTATAGAAGACCAGGGAAACGTCCTGCAGGGCTCCTAAAGGAAAACACCAGTGAGAACAGGAAGAGAGTATAGAGAAGACACAGTGAAGGAAGAAAGAACCAGTGACACCTATCGGTCAGGAGGAAAATAGACATGGATATCCAGATCTGTCAGAGCTGTGGAGGGCTGCTAGTGAGGCAGATACTCTGGAAACTCGGGTGCCCCTTCTGCAGGACAGTTGTGGAACTATGGAGGAAGCTATGGCAGGCAAAAGAAGAGATCACAATGCTGCACAGGAGACTGGACTGGGGATGCCCACCACCCCCCTTACCACCTACTCCTCCAAAGTCCCATGGGTCTTGGGGGATGGACGGTGGTGAGAGGGGGCAACGGGGCACCTAGAGCTAAGATGAGGCACTGCCAGCCACATGCTATCTACATGCAAAATCATTTCACCCTCCCCCCCAGCTAGGGGACAGAAACCAGGTGAGGAAAAATCAAGCAGGACAAACCTGATACAAGAAAGCAGGAAGGAGGTACAAGGAAGGAGAGAAAGAAAACACAGAGCAACAGGAGAATTCTGCTCGTGGGAGACTCTATGTTGTGAGAAGTGGAGGCACAGTCCATCAGTGCAAAGGGAGATGACTCCACAGTGAAATGCATGCCAGGAGCATCTGCAAGAAGAGCTAAGGACAGAATAGGATGACTGGTGAGAAGAGATCAGGAATTTGTGGGGATCATTGTCCACCTTGGGACAAATGACATAGCAAATAGGACTGTAGAAGAAGCCAAGGCAGACAAGAAGACCCTGGGGGAGAGCCTTGAGGAGTACACAACACATCTGGCCTTCTCGGAAGTGTTGCCAGTTTGGAGGAAGGGCAGAAGTGAGGACAAGATCAGAAATGAAGAGATCAGGAAATTCCACTGGTGGCTCCAGGGTTGGTGCACAGACAATGGGATGCACTACATTGGAGACTGGGGAACCTTCTGGGATAGGAAGCTCTTCAAGCATGATGGTCTGCATCTCACCAGAGAAGGAATGAGAGCACTAAGGCAGAAGTTGGAGGTCTTCTTGGAGGGTTTAAATTGGGAGGTCTCCAGCACAGACAAGAAGACCTAAATGAGGATGCAGCAGAAAGATACAAAGGTAAGGGGATCGGTGAATGGAAGGGAACCCCCCAACATCGGACTAAAGGAACCAGACATGGCCATGAGCAAGGAGTGACCATAGGCAAAAAAGGAGGGACCTCATGTAAAGTACAGGAAGGGCAGATACAGAAAAGGGGGGATGGTACTGAGGTCATAGCAGAGGGGGGAGGCTGTAACTGGAAGGCTGTGGTGACAGCTCACACCACCACCACCATTGGTGAGCTTGTCACCACTCCCCATAAATCCAAGGGAGCACATACACACCCAGAAAGAGAAATGCAGAACCCAGGCATGTCAACCACAGAGGTTTTGATTAACATTGCAAGATGGCAGCCTCAAAAATCACTCAGGCACAAACAGCAAGTTGGCACTGTCCAAGAAGAGGGTGCAGCCCCATACCAAAGGGGGTGTACATTCCTGGAAGGTGATGGTTGCAAACACTAGAAGGTGAACATAACTGATAGCAGAGAGGGCAAAGAGAGGAGACAAATCTTTCTTTAGACACATCTGGGAAAGAAGGAAGACAAAAGGGGGTATAGTCAAGATTACAACTCAGGAAGGGAAAACAACAGAAGACAACACAGAAAAAGCAGAAATCCTGAACAAGTACTTCTGCTCAGTTACTGAGGAGGACCCAGGTGATGGCCCAGAAATGGCAAAATGCAACACCCCTGGACAGGGGTTGATAGTAGCCCCTTCACAGAAACCAAAGTACTGGAGGCACTAAATAAACTGCAAGTTGACAAGGCCATGGGGCCAGATGAAATGCACTCCAGGATCTTAAAAGAACTGAGCTTAGAGTTTGCTGCCCCACTGGCTATATTATTCACCAAATCCCTAAAGAGTGGGGAGATACCCAAAGATTGGAAAAGGGCAATCGCAGTCCTGATCCACAAACTGGGCAGCAGGGACGACTCTGGAAATTATAAGCCGGTAAGCTTCACATCCATAATGGGGAAGTTAATGGAGACACTTCTCAAACAGAGGATCATGGCATTCCTGGAGGCTAGTGGCCATCAGGACTCCAAGCAGCATGGTTTCACAGTGGGTAGGTCATGCCAGACAAACCTGATTGAGCTTTTTGACTGTATTACAAAGGTTATTGATGATGGTGGGGCAGTAGATGTGGTCTACTTAGACTTTAGCAAGGCCTTCAACTCAGTTCCACACAGAAGGCTTGTAAAGAAGCTAGACCACACATGAGTTGGATCAGAAGTAGTTAGATGAGTTAAAAACTGGTTACAGGGCAGAACCTAGACAGTGCAAGTAAACAGAGCACTGTCATCTGAAGGTAGGGTAACCAGCAGTGTGTCCCAGGGTTCAGTATTGGGGCCCCTGCTCTTCAATATTTTCATATCAGACATAGCTAATGGACTACAGGGAAAGGTGTGTCTATTTGCAGATGACACCAAAATATGCAACAGGGTCGACACCCAGCAGGAGTGGACGAGCTGGAAGCTGATCTCAAGAAACTGGAAGAATGGTCTGGAGCATGGCAGTTAAGATTCAATGCTAAAAAGTGCAAAGTCATGCACATAGGAAAAAGAAGTCCAAATAAGACATATTACCTTGGAAGGGAAAAACTAGCTGCCTCCACCCAAGAGCGCGATTTGGGAATCACTATCTCAGACAACTTGAAGGTAGGTAAACAGTGCGAGAAGGCAGCATTAAAGGCCAGCAATATGCTGGGATGCATTGGGAGGGAATCACAAGCAGGAATAGGGAAGTGATCCTGCCTCTGTACAGATCAATGGTTAGGCCTCACCTGGAGTACAGCATCCAGTTCTGGAGGCCCCACCTCAAAAAGGGCATTGACTGAGTGGAGACGGTGCAGAGAAGGGCAACAAAAATTATTCAGGGAGAGCACAAGATGTCCTATGGGGATAGACTGAAAGAACTGAACATGTATTCCCTGGAACAGAGAAGAGAGAGAGGTGACATGATCGAAACATTCAAGTGCATACAAGGCATAAACCAGGTGCAGATGGACAATCTCTTCCAATGTAAGAAGGGCAGCAGAACCAGGGGACATGATCTAAGGCTGCAAAGAGGACAGTTCTCCACCAACATCAGGAAGTTGTTCTTCGCATAAAGAGTGGCAGATGCCTGGAACAGCCTGCTTGCAGGCCTTCCTGCAGAGGTGGTGGGGTCAAGCACAGCGATAGGTTTCAAGAATGCTTGGGACAGATACAAGGGAGCACTCAAACCCAGGGGTAGTTAGAAGGCAAGGTAAAAGACAATGGGCAGACTAGATGGACCTGGTGGTCTCCTTCTGCTGTCAGCTTCTATGTTTCAATGTTTCTATCTAGCCAGAGAACATTTATGCTGTCAGGAGTGAGAAATAATGTCAGAATATCTTGAAGTGGTCAACTGTGTGACACTTCATGCTGATTTCCCTATTGTAACCCATCAAACTGGTCTTGAAATGGTCTATATAGCATTTCATTTGTACAAAAAAACTCAGACAAGCATTATCTGTGCTTATCAATATGTTAGTGAGATATTTGGTTATTTATTATGTGTAACTATAGATATATTATTTGCAAAAAATGTTGTTAATGCACCAAGGGTAACTTAACGCCATAAAAGTAGGGAAATGTGGGGTTAGGATTTCCAACCCTAACTCCCCACCCCCAAACCCCAAGCAGCAAAAGGAAAAAACATTAGGGTTTTGGGTCTCCAGATTCTTGGCGAATCAGTGGTGGGGTCTTCCTTGGAGTTGTCAACCTTAATGCTTACCCTTCCCTCCCAGCCTGTAGCTTCTTGTCCAAAGCACAAGGTACAGCTCCAAGTCAGTGCCTCATAGTGATACACTTTTCAGTGGTAGAGAAGCATGTCTCACTACATCTTGCCAACACAATTTGTTATAACTTTCTTCACACAGGCCAAAAAAGATCACATGTGATGTTGTTTGCTGAGTGAATGGGATGTGCATCAGGGTTGACAACCCCAAGGAAGACCCCACCATTGATTTGATAAGACTCTGAAAACCCAAAACCTTAATATTTTTTCCCTTTGCTGCTTGGGGGATGGTGGTGAGGAGTTAGGGTTGGAAACCATAACACCATATTTCCCTACTTTTGTGGCCTTAATTAACCTAACGTGTGCATTAACAAAGTTTTTTGCAAAGAATTTCCTTTCTTTTTGAGACAGTGGAATCATATCCTCATTCACACAGGTCCAACAGATGGAGATGCCCTGTGCCAATGGAAGACTCCATCCACCAACTGAAGTGCACTGATGAATGTGAATAATTCAATGGGTGTCTGTTGGGCTGTGAAAGCACAGGCAATGTGGTCCCTGTGCTTCCATGTGACCACACATGCAGATGCACAGGACAAAATGTCCATCTGTCAGCCAATGCACAGGCCCCTCTGCCACTCATGGGTGTGTTACACCTGGGTTATGCCCCTATCATCCCACATATACCTCACATACACCTCACACTGTATTCCTGGTCTATTTTACTGTAATACTGCTATTTTGCACTATGCTAATACTGACCATGCATGATTCATTATACCTCACTATAATACATTTATCTAGATTATGTTTGTCTTTTATAGATATACCATATATTATCTACCTGATTACTGATAAGATGACTCAGAGGGATCATCAGTGATTACTGTATACTTATATTCACATATAATTATATGTAGTGTATTTTACACTCAGATATGCCATGTAATAGGCCTGTCAGCAGTTTTCTTTCTCTCTAAGCAAGCTGACAGAGACAAAAGGCCTTTGTTATGTCTCTATGTTTTATATTGTATGTAAGTAAGAAATGTGCATGTAGTTTGAACTGTCAGCATTTCTTTTGTCCAAACTATAATGCTAATGGAAGTATATTCTGTCTCATATGATACACATTAGCAATTCTGTCTTCTAAGTCATTCTCCAATGGAGAATGACTTAGGACCAATACATATTGTTTCTCATATCTGTAACTATGTTGTAATCTCTGTTGTTATGCTGTTATCTGTAGTATTTAGCTGTCTGCAACCCATTGTAGTGCTCTCTAGACACTACTGTAACTGCTCTAGAAGGGCAGAGAGCTGGAGCACGGGGAGAGATAGAACAAGATCTTAGAAAACCTAAGATCTACAATTCTGGAGATTATATACATTCTTCAGGAGTTGTGAAAAACCCATCTTCCTTGTGATTTTCTTTGTCACATGCTTGGCGTAAATAGCATAATAAATTTTATTAGTACTCCTTGCTTGTTTACAAATGTTTCTTGGCAGACTCCGAGACACAAGAATTTGTATTATTATTATTATTTTTATTGTTTATCCTACACGCCAAGAGTGTTTAAACAACATAATGGCGACTTCGAAATGGAGTCTGTATGTTTCTGCCAAGTTTCATTTTAATTTCCTCTGTAAATTAAAAAACTGGGCGAGAAATCCCCAGTAAAAACAAGCTGAAAGTGTCTAATGTTTAAAATTGTTCTGTCAGTTGTGTGTTCTACAGTGCAGACAAAACAATATCTTGGCAAATATTCAATTTCTGTGTAATGAGTTGTTTTATTTGTGATTTTTTTCCCTATTCTTTCTCTGGGGGAACTCAGCTATAAAGGATCCAAAACAAACAGACAGCTTTCTTGCGCATTCAAATCCTGATGGGTATTTACTCATCTAGGTGTCCACATACACCAAAGGCTGTTTGTGTGCTTTCATGAATTTTGGTTGCAAACAAAGTTTTTTGATCCATAGACAGCTAAGGGTTTCTTATCTTAAAACATGTCTAAATATACAGTATCAGTACTGAGTAGAGGCCTTAACAAGCAAAACTGCTAACAGTAGTTGGCTTGATTTTGCTAAAGTAGCAAAATCCAATGATAGTCCTTTAAGGGATATCAAAAAAGCCCATTATGGGGAATTGAAAAATGGTACCAATGATCCTGAAGGATTATTAATCGCAACGTTGTTTAAATGTTTTGATGCTGTTCTAAATAACATATCTGTTTTGAAAAGTGAGTATGATGCTTGCAAAATGGAAAATTCTGCCTACAAACAGGAGATTAGTCTGAAAAGGGTTTCTCATACAAAAAAAATAGCTGGACCACTGTCTGAGCTACAATCTGTCCATCTAGAAAATGAGTCTCTATTTAATGAGAGAAGCAACCACTACCTGCATGCCTTAAGTGATGATGCTAAAAAGGCAAAACTTAAGAAAAATGTTTTTCAAACAAATGGTGTTCTGGCTAGTAACACTAATTCCTTACGTTTTGAAAACAAGGAACTTAGAGATGATAAGTCAGAAGTAATTACTGAAAAAGTTAACAAGCTGGTATTTCACCACCAGACCTTAACGGTACAGCATAATTAAGTTCAGTATGTTTTAATTACAGCACACTTCAAATGAAAGTTTTAAATCTAAATCATGACACAGTTTCTATTGGTGAAAAGCAAGTTTTACAACATGTAAATGTCTTGAAATCTGAAAACAAAGCACTTTACAGCGTGCTAACTCCTATATCTGAGTTAGAATGTAGGAGTAAAAAGGGGAGGGGACAACCCTAATTCTGAAATCCCTGTGGCTGTGATATTTTCAGCATCACAGGCCACATTGGAGGGGAGGGTTACAGGCTTGATTTCTGAACCTGAGCCAACAGCTGTCTGAGCACTACTTTCTCCACCCCTAATGGCTACTAAACCACAATCCATAGCTGGAGAACTATGTGCAGCTTGCACAACACTTTTCTCCACTGTGCAGGCACCCTTGACAGTGCCAGCACTTTCTGCACATGATGCAGAACCCCCTCCACCAGTGACACCTGGATCATCCCATAATGTGACTGCAATGTCAGGCACTACAGGCAAGAAGGTACAATGCATCATAATGCTGATATCATTGTTTTTTCTTTTGGGATCACTGACCATGGCCCCAGCATTGGTTAATCCTAACACAGTTTAGGGCATTATTTTGAAACTGCCACATCAGATAAAGCAATCTCAGCAGTTTTAGCCCAGACTTACAATGGACACATCAGACCTATTGCTGATGCATCACAGATGTTTGCCCCAGTGGAGCTGAAATACAACCTTTGTGAAAGGAATCTTTTGGCTACATACTGGGCAGTGAGATACTTTATGTACATCATTGGATATGCACCCATTGTGCTGCATTCCAATCATTTGCCAACTAACGTTCTGTTGTCAGACAGAGTAAAAGATGACTCTGGATCCAATGCCAGACTTACACACTGGTCTCTCATTTTACAGGATCATGACATCACTGTCCTTCCTATCAAAACTTCATCCTTGTTGGCCCATGGCCTACAATTTACAGGAGAGACCCATGATTGTTAACTCCAACCCATTGACCTACCTGTCTCAGTGCCCTTTCTGACAGAACCCCAGAAAGTGTTGAGAGACACCACTGTGTGTCATGTTTTGACTGATGACTCAGCCACACATACCAACGAGGGTCAGATAGCAGGATTTGGATTTATTTTATATTCTGGTGATGACAGAGTGTGCATGGCTAGTAATTGCATCATCATATATGTACAATTCACAGGCAATGTTAAAACACACGTGGCAAATAAAGTGAAAATCAAGGAGGCGAGGAGTCTCCTAATTACCACAAATATTTGTGAATGGTTTAGAGAGCAGGAACATCCTTGAGAAAGACACAGCTTGTGTTAAGAAAGAAATAAAAAGATTTTTCCTTACGTAAAATGATACCAGCACTCTATGAAAGGGTTAAGTTCTGCCAGCTTCAAGAAATGTCCTTGAGATAATTACAAAAAGCACTGCAGATACTATGTTTTTATTAGTTTCTAATTGGGTGTGTTTCTCTCTAAACTAAATTTCTTTGGCAGAAGACAAACTTCTGTTCCAATTCTCTGATATTACCTCTGAAAAATCCAGTGACTTGCTTGTGTACAACACAACTCTAACCAATATAAACACTGTACATTCATAAGGTTCGAGCATATTGTAACCTTATGCTCCATAAGAAGGACCCTCATTTGAGGGCAGTGTATAGGTTCCTTAATAAAGGAACTGGGGAATAACTTCCAAAAATAGCTCTTATAAGAAAGTGAAAATGACATTTACCTATCCAGTGATGGCCTACTCATTTGGCATCACTACTGTAACACTCATAAAAAGTTACAAGTAATTCCCAAACAGCTGAGAGTAAATTTTATATACTATACCAAATACATAGTACTCCAACTGGTGTACACCAGTGAATCAGTAAAAACCCTAGAGAGAGACTAAAATCCTCTGTCTTATGGCTACACATGAGAAATGATGCAGAACACTACATTAGTAACTGTTTGATCTGTGCACAGAACAATCCTATACCAGCTAGGACAAATGCATTGTTACCCCACAGGCAAAGTCCCCAGGAACAAAATCCAGTTTAACTACATTGGCCTTACGCCAACCACTAAGACTAACTAGTTTGCACTAGTGATCACCGACCTATTTTCCAAGCAGTTTAAAGCTATCCCAAAACAGAACAACACAGTCAAAGTGACTGCAAATATCTTGGTAAACCAGCTATTTAACAGGTAGGGTTTTACCCCTAAAGGTAAATTCTGATTACAGAGATGGACGGTTCATGAGACTCCCAGGACATTTACTTCTGGACCTGTGCACTGCCACTGCCGATGCAGCATCAGTAGATAAATATGTTAAATATTTCAAACAAGTCATCCAAAAGGTACACTTGTTTGCTTCATAATCTATGGGTAAGGCCCAACAACAAGCCTATCCCATTGTAAACAAATTCAGTCCAGTAGTCTACCAAGTTAGACTGCCTCACTATAACAGTCATTAATAAATGGCTACATGCCAATCAAATGAACCTGTTTAAAGGAGATTGCATTACTTTTCCATACTCCAGTTGGAGGAATAGTACTAAATTAACTATGTTTTTCTTTTCTCTTTTCTTTTAGGTTCCAGAGAGAGAGAGAGAGAGAGAGAGAGAGAGAGAGAGAGAGAGATGCTTGCTTTTATGCTTATTATTCTTTTTAAAAGTATGGGTCTTCTTACAAGCCCAAACTGCACATTTTATTGCAGATAAAAAAACAGTGACCTAATCCTAAACAGATTGTTGAAGCAAAATACCTCACACACCCACATGATATAATTTGCATCATGTGGAATTCACACGAAAGTCCTAAAAGACATGTTCATTGTCCAGTAGGGTAGTAAGGCCCTACAGAACGTTATGATCATTGCTTTGGATCAATTCTAAAAGTCAAACTTAATCTGGACTCCTGTTTACATTTTATTGAAAATCAGGAACTTTGCATCCAAAATTATATGGCAATAAAAGCCATTGGACCTTAAGGTTTTTAACCCTATAATGCTTCATAATTTGTGACACTTAATACTGAGTGCCCAAAACAGAACCCTGGCCCACCCAGTGGTCTTAACAGCCACTTCCAAACCGGGTACCCTTGCTAATAATGTGCAGTTCATGCACATTCCAGTGATTTAAATTTCACATTTTAGAACTTGGAATGATTTGTTGTATGTTTCACAACAAACATTTCCCACATTTTTTTTAATAATGATGTTATTGAATACCCTGGCAGCATACCAGGTACTCATTAAAGACTCCCTATACAGGGACTGATAGCACCACACACACACACATACACACACTTAGGATTTTCACATCCTGACTGCTAGTGGTACATCTTATGACTGTAAACCTATCCAAACACACTAGGCATTTTGTTTTTGTTTTGTTTTTTATTAGAAAACAAAACAAAAAAACAGGTTTAGACTCAGGCCTACTTGGCTCTGACATATCTATTTGAAATAGGGCTAATATAGCCATTGTTCAAGCACATATGTTAAAGGTTAATAAGAGTATGAAATATAATATGATACCCCCATTGCATGGTATACATGATTTGCTCATAAAGAGTGATTTACATTTACAACATTAAGGATATTGTGAAGGGTTTGACCTACAAATGTTCATGTTAATCAATTAATTTCTGCTCACATTAAGGAAGCAGATGAGCATCACATAGCTAGGAAAGTCTTTTGCACTGCCTACAGTTATTATGTTTTTACAACCCTTTGGTTATCTCTTCCAGGATCTGGAATTAGGATATATCCTTGATCTCACACATGACAGACGTATGGGTCAGTGGCATTGCCATATTTTGCACTTCTATTGCATGTGTTAACAAATGTTTATTTTAATCTAGCACTATTCCCTTGTCAATGGCAAGGAACCTTGGATATGTCACCACACACACCAGTACTGCTCCATGTTTTAAAACTTCTTAATGCACAATCCAGGAAGCCATGTTCATGACTCTCACAGTGTCATTGCTGCATTTTCATCTGGCAACATCCATCTCTCATCATCTGGCAACCATCCATTCTATTGATCATCTTGATGGAAACTTTTATCATGAAAAGTTTGAAACTATCTACTTTCCTTGTTTATCATGAGGTCTTGGAATCGTGACTTACTCTGAACTTTAAATGTCTTACCTGAAATAAACATCACCTTTTATGCATATGTGACATCTTTCAACTTGTCTTACCAACTTGTGAATACAGGCCTAATAAATAAAATTAGGCTTCCATTTGTGAACTTTCAAATAAACTGTATTCAGTCCAGCCAATTAAGATTCTACAATCAAGCTCATTGCTATGCATACCATGAAGCTAGTCTGGGGTAGGGGCAATCCTCTAACTCAGCAAGAAGACTCTTCTTCATTTGATCTACAATCAAGAAATCCATTTTCTTCATTGTTTGTTTTCCAAGCCTGGCTGGCAGCTCATACAGACTGAGAACTGAGTACTGTTATAAACTTTTACACTTTGTGCAGCTGTGTGATGATCTTCAACTGAACACTGTTGCTATTCATTGTAAAACTCAATGTGCAATCTAATACACCCTCTACTGAGACCTATAAAAATACTGCTGCCTCCTGAACATTTTGGATCTACCTTTGAAAATCTGAATGCATCAAATTTAAACTATGAATCTTCATTTAACACTTGGAGAAACCCTGGATTTATCCCTGGAACTGTTCGTAGTTTATGCCTTGTGGACATTGACATTTCGTGTCCTGTTCAACTTACCAACTAAAAAATGCCATCCTTCAAGGTGGTATATTCTGCTGATGTGGAACATTGTGTGGTGACCAACTATACATTCTTCTGATATGGACTAAAAGTTATGCAACGTGAACTTTTCTAACTACTGTTTTTATTCCCTAAATAGGTAATAGGTTATACGGTAATCACACCTGTTCCCATCCCGTAACCAGATACCATTAAGTCTAGTCCTAACTATCTTGATGCTCTATCTCAATTTTTACTTATTTTTAATATTCATACAGGCAACTTAAGTTTGTCTCTTCAATTTCTTCCCAATAGGACAAATACACACTTGATACATATCTGTATTTAGTAATTGTTTTAATATTGGAAAACCCCATTGTGAAGTGTTATTCCAAATGTTTATAGTAATACATGGTTTACTAACATTTTCCCTTATAATTACATTTTGTTGTTTATGAGAAAACCCTGAAACACTACTGTAACCAGTTAATTTCCTCTATCAGGTTTGTGCCATGGGCCTGTATACGAAGGGGTGCCTAACCTCCATCTTTTTGTTGTGTTGCCACTTTTGCAGTTAGGGCAACAAAGAGGGGATTTATATGTCTGAGTTATGCCCTTATCATCCCACATACACCTCACACTGAATTCCTGGTCTATTGTACTGTAATACTGCTATTTTGCACTATGCTAATACTGATCATGCATGATTCATTATACCTCACTATACTACATTTATCTAGATTATGTTTGTCTTTTATAGATATTCCATATATTATCTACCTAATTACTGATAAGATGACTCAGAGGGATCATCAGTGATTATTGTATACTTATATTCACATATAATTATATGTAGTGTATTTTACACTCAGATATGCCATGTAATAGGCCTATCAGCAGTTCTCTTTGTCTCTAAGCAAGCTGGCAGAGACAAAAGGCCTTTGTTATGTCTTTATATTTTATATTGTACATAAGTAAGAAATGTGCATGTGGTTTGAACTGTCAGCATTTCTTTTGTCTAAGCTACAATGCTAATGGAAGTATATTCTGTCTCATATGATACACATTATTAATTCTGTCTCCTAAGTCATTCTCCAATGGAGAATGACTTAGGACCAATACATATTGTTTCTCATATCTGTAACTATGTTGTAATCTCTGTTGCTATGCTGTTATCTATAGTATTTAGCTGTCTGCAGCCCATTGTAGTGCTCTCGAGACACTACTGTAACTTCTCTAGAAGGGCAGAGAGTTGGAGCATGGAGAGAGATAGAACAAGATCTTAGAAAACCCAAGATCTACAATTCTGGAGATTATATACATTCTTCAGGAGTTGTGAAAAACCCATCTCCCTTGTGATTTTCTTTGTCACATGATTGGCGTAAGTAGCATAATAAACTTTATTAGTACTCCTTGCTTGTTTACAAATGTTTCTTGGCAGACTCCAAGTCACAATAATCTGTACTATTGTTATTATTATTATTATTATTTTTATTGTTTACCCTACACATCAAGAGTGTTTAAACAACAGGTGGGGAGGTGCAGGGTCCTATGCCAACACAACAGCTGTCTTCACTATATGGTACTCGGGCCTGTGTGCGCAACCCTGCACCTTTCATTCCCTGGCTGGGGGAGTGTCATATAACAGTGCCATTCCCCCACCCTCACTCTATCCAGCCGGCTCACTGAGCTCCCCCTGAAGTCAGGTCACTGGCATGGGATCACAAAGAATACCCGCTGAGGTCAAGACTGGCACTACACACAAAGTTTGTTAATCATATATATATATATATATATATATTTTTTTTATTTAGACCCCATATTTTCAAGATACTCATTTTATTATGCTTCACCTTATACACATGACATGTACCATTTATAGTGTATTAGTCAAAATGTCATTTTGCACCAGAAATGCAAAAGCATGTCTCAACCAGGATTTAAAAATGAGTTGGTAAGAAAAAAATGGCTATGCTGAAAGTGTGGAGTCAAAATATGTACTGCAATATTCACTCATAACCTGGTCATTTTGTCATATTTGTACACCAGATTTTCAGCATAGCCTTCTTATTATTACCCCACCATTTGAACTCAGTAGATAAAAAGTTTCAAATCCCCGCTGAAACGTCATTCCGTGCCACCTAAATGTCATTCCGCACCACTGGTGTGAAAACATACTTTGGTCAGGATTTTAAAAATGGCAGCTATCATGTTCATGAGGTGGTGTGAAAAAATAGTTATGTTGAAAATCTGCAGTGAAAATTTTTGAAATTACCAAAGTTACAAGCAATCATAGCAAAATGCTAAAATACACTCATATCTTTGTCCTTTTGACATATTTCGACCCCACATTTTCAACATTGCTATTCCCCAGAGTGTGTTAGGCACCAACACCCTAAGGAGCTATTCCCTAATTGCCCTCCAAGTTCCAAGGGTCAACACTCATTTCGGCAAAGCTGCTCTAAGCTTCTCTTTACCCACATTGTGGAATGGTTTACAAAGGAACTTGAAGCTGAGCTGCCCTGTTAGCCTGAATATCTTCAAGGTGCTCTATGATCACTACATGAAAGCACCTTGCAAATGCTTTCCTCACCGCTAGCCCACTAATTCCGCAACTCCACCTTTCCATCCTGACACTCGCCATGTTTCTACCCCTGGCTCTCACTCTTTCCCTATTAACTCTTCCTGCTGCACCCACCCTTCCCTGTCTGCTCCAGCCTGGCTAAAGTCCCACCCCATCCATAGTAGTGTCCCAATTATCTACCCCTCCTCTGTCTTTATCATAATAAACAAGTACATGACAGCCATCATCACTTTCTGTGGTTTTAGCCCAATTTTTCCCCTCAGTTGTTGGTAACATATCCCTCCTCTTCTTTACCTCTCTAACCTGCCACCCCATACATAGCCTCTTTTCCCTATATGTGTAGTTGCCGGCTGCCTCACTCAAAAGATCGCTGCTTATAACCCCTATATGCCTATGGTTGATTGTACATCTGCTGACTTCTTCAATTGTAAAATAATGCTGTTTTTTTTTAATTAACTTATTTATTTCAACCTTGTACTGTACTGTATACAATACTTTTTCTTCCTTGTATATTATTGCTTTTTGTGTACCTGCTTCTGTACTGTACTTTGATGTATTCATGACCAGGTCCACCTTGCAAATGAGCCTTGCTCAATGATGCCCACCTGGATAAATAAAGATTTTGATTTATTGATTGATTGATGACCCAACCTCACAAACAAGGGCAGTGAAAATGTTCAAATCACACCCAAAAGTTGGTTTCGCAAAGTGACCATGAAATCACCGTTCATGCCTGATTTGCATATATTCACTATCACTGGTCATGAGGTGGGGTCCCAGGAAGGCCATGTTGAAAATTTGGGGTCAAAATATACAAAAATGACAAAGTTATGTATCAAAGTTCAAAACCACATTGAAATACATTGAACCGCACTTACCTTAGTTTCTCATACTGCAGTCAGCAGTTCCAGCAGCAAAACATGCTTTCAGTCAAAGACTGAATTTTTGCCGTGAGACATGCTCAGGTGAGTAATGGTGTGTGGGGGTGTGTGGGAGGGGTGTGGGGTTGTGAGTGCTGAGTAGGAGGTCAGGGTGGGGAAGGCAGATTGGCGAGGGACCATTTTCTTTTTTTCATTATTCCATCCTGTGTTGTCAACGCAAGCAGGAATTTGCACCCCTCTGAATCTGGTGAGTATGTTGGTTTCCAGAAATAAAGAAAGACAGTTAAGTAATGATATATTTTTGGAACATCAGTGTAAAGTTATTCTTTGAAATCAGCATGGCACATTTATTGATTTGTCATTATTAGTTACTTTGCCTGGACATTATGACCATAACTTATTAATGTGGGTGGTATGTTTGAGGAAAGACAACAACTTCTCAAATGCTTTGAGTAGGATTGACATTATGAGCTAATGTATTACAATCCACTACATCATCTGCAAGGGCAAAGCAATAACATTATAGTAGTGTTCAGTTGTGAACTGGGTGAACACACATCCTCCGTATTACTTAGAAAAGTGTTCAACAAGCGTATTGATCAAGATGAGTGTTGAACCAGCATGTCGTGTGGGTTCACAAAACACATTTTGGTGCCCAATGTACACATTTTATTTACAGAAAAGGGGAGACAGTAAGAGAGAGCAAGGTGCAGGGACCCATTCAATGCCCATGAATGTAAGGCTCCCTGGGTTACAGGAATGATACTGTGCAAAGTGCAGCCTCACAGGTGTATCTACCTTTATGCTGGCAATATTTCTGATGTACTCCTGAATTCTTCTTTTTAGGCTCCTTACAGTGCGTCCAGTGATAAGCAAGTTGCATGGGCATATTTACTGTGAAAGACTGAAACCCACTTGCCCGGCTTTAAGAATACTGAGACCGGAATCCCGACAATCAATTTCCCGACAGGGACATTTTTTCCCATGTTTTGGGGAGCTCTGCCCCCCCACACCCACATACTAAAAATAACTAATTCCACCATGGGCAAAATTTCCCTATCAGGAAATCAATTGTCGGGATTCCAGTCTCAGTATTCTGAAACCCAGGCAAGTGGGTTTCAGTCTTTTGTAATACTCCCACACGGGCACCATAAGATGTAAACCACAAATGATGTGTTGAATATAATACATTCTCTAATCTCTAATTTCAACTCTACATTTCCTGGATGCACAAAATTCTTCCCTGGTTGACAGTATCAGCAAATGTTACATCTGTGGTACTTAAATGTGTCCACGGTAGATTATCCACTGACAGAATAACTAGCTCCTATTTGAAATGGCTACCGAAAAGACTGAAAGGCACATTTAAGTGTCACAGATGTAACATTTGCTGATACTGTCAACCAGGGAAGAATTTTGTGCATCCAGGAAATGCAGAATTGAAATCTGAGATTAGAGAAAGCGAGAAATCCCATAGTTTTGTATGGTGTGCACTGTTTGCGTTGTGGTCGATGTTATTTCAGACAGTATTTCAGCACATGCCCTTTTGCTTGCAGCATTGATTGCTGCACAGTTTGTTTGTTTTTTTGACGACATGACCTCATGCCACTTTGCACAATATCATTCCTCTAACCCAGGGTGCCTTAAATTCATGAGCCTTGAATGGGCCCCTGCACTGAAATTTGGGGATGATAGAGTGAACCTCCTGTTCAGAAAAGAGAGTGAATGGATTTTCAGGTTGCAGAGTGTAAAACGTGATGGCATGAATGATTTATGGGATCAGAAGATATTCCTCAGAAAGAAATAAAAACCTTAATTTGTTTCTAGATTTTTTGATATTTAGAATGTGAAGTAATTGTCTTCTGTATGCTATTTTACTGATATGTTTTCTGCTTTTTCTACAGAAGGCATAGGTGCCGGATCGGGGGGGGGGCACTAGGGCCATGGCTCTACCACTTTCATAAGTGGCCCTATCAGTTTTTGCAATCATGTTAATGTATTTAATAGGGGAGAATTTACCCCTTACATCCTTGACCCTACCACTTTTCAAAATGTTCTGGCACCATTGACAGGAGGATTCCTTTGCCTGTCGTTCCTTCACCTTTCACCTCTTGTTATGTAGATCCCCACTGATTCAGAAACACAAGGAACATTAACTGGATGGGTGATCACATGTTAACCTCTACTTCCTTCTATTTCTTTGCTTTTGTAGTATCTCTTTGTGCAGCATGACCTTGATCAGAATTTTGATATGATATGAAAAAGTTAAAACATATGAAATGCTTGGGTAAAGTGTCGTAACTGCACCTGATGTACTAAAATTGGGCATAATTGCAGCAAAGGGGTTTGGCGCACTGCCAGAATCTTAGCAATGTGGCACAGAGCTTGGCACAAGCCTTGCACCACACTTTGAAAATCCAGTCCATAGTGTATTCCGTATCACTAACACAATGAAAAGAATTGCCATGGTTTACTGTACTATTACTGTTGTCTTCAATCAGCTGGCAGGTTGATTGACAATCAGCGTTAATTCCAAGTGTCGATGAAATTGGTGAAGTCGGTTTGGATTTCATGTGATGGTCCCTGAAGTGTAACTGAAAGAAACTAATTAAAGTAGTTTGTAGTGAATACAAAAAGAGTCTGCGTGATAATACTTTTGCTATGTTTTTAAATCAATAAATTGTGCTTGCAAAGAGGTACCACTGAGTGTAACATGCCTCTTATTGGACGAAATTGAATGGCAATTACTGCTGTTTGCACTCTTCCAATTTTTCTTTTTTATCCACCCCTGTCTCTCCAGGCTCCAACTCATCGGGAGCACCAGCAGAGTCTGCCCCTGCTTCTGCCACCTTACCTGGACCTTCCAGTTCACCCCATGGAGCTGTGGTTCTTCCTCCCGGGTAGGGACGAGGTTGGGCGGCTACACCCCGAACAATTCAAGTCTTGCTGGGAACCGGAAGGCCAGGCAGGTGTGAGCTATGAAGGGTCTGCTGTGATGCTCCATCTTCCCGGAGCCTGGAGAGCATTTTCCCTTGTTCTAGGGGGAATGGCACGTACCCTGTTGTCATGGCATCACCACCAATGTCACCAATCCCCATGCCTTTGGAGTTGCTCTGCGCTTGCTGTGCCTCTGACTTCCGCCAAAGACCAGTCAAATGCTGAGCATGGACCCCCCTCCCTCCCAGGAGAGGAGAGCTGTCCTCCAGATACTCAATCCTCTCCCTCCGCTGCTGACCCCTGACAGCCCAGGCTCATTCCCAAACCCAGGTCACCAGTATGGAGCAAGGTGTAGTGTCCAGTGTCTCAACCCTCAGCACCACTGGGCCGGCACTGCACTCTGCCAATTTTATTGAAAAATACAGTGCTCCCCTATGAAAGTGGCACATCACGGTCTAATAATTGCTTTGTAATGTGGATGTTTTCCACATGCTAGACTGGTACAAGTGACCACATGCTGCCATAGTAATAGAGTGAAGATACAGTGGTTCATCATGATTAACTTGACTGCACTGTCAGCCCAATCTCTGCGGTCTTCAGCCTGTTATCTGTAAAGGCACGCTGAGACAGGGCTCTGTTCCTGGTGAGACCCATATAAAAGGAAGAGGGTATAAATACCAAATGCATTAGAGAAGTATTATCATGATAAAGTAAAAACACTGAACAATTCCACCAGATGCAACTGCAACAAACAATATACAGTGAACAAAAGTGGGCTGTATGAGCATCAGTAACATGCAATTATAGTGACAAAAGCAGATTGACAAAAATAAGTCCAAGAGTTGGTGTCACATGAAGTGACCCCATGGTGGACCATGGTGTTGCTGAGAAAGGTACAAGGGGTAGGCTGGGTAGGGGGATTACTGGAGCAGGAGGGGCCACAGCTCAGCTTGTCCACACATACCTGCTGCACAATGGTTTCCAAACATTCAACTGGTTTCTGGATGAAATCAACACATTTCTGATGGCAACATCCCATATGGGCGAGTATTATTGAGCGGCTCAATATGAGTAACTCAGTAATACCACTCCCATGTAGAGCGAGTGGAGAAAAAGAGCACCAAATGACTATAGCGAGTGTAGCACTGAAGGTTATGTACCACACTCACAAAAAAGAGGATAAATACATAAATTTGGACAATCCCTGCTAAGCTGGCCTTGTGGTGTACTGGCTTGAGCCATTGCTCCTGGAGCCTGAGGTGCCAGGTTCGGATCCCGGTGCAGGAAGCTATTTTGCTTCCTGGGGGAAGTTGCTATATTCTCCCAAGTCTGCTCCTCCTGGAGTTTACAATCCTTATTTTGGGGGCTGCGGGAGCTTGCCCCCCCCCCCACGTTTGGGTGTGCAGAGGACTTGCGCCCCGCATAAAAAACTTGATTCTCTTTTTTTTTTTTTTTTTTAAATAAATAAGCGACCGTTGCTATTTGTAACAGTCGGTGTTGTGCGGTTCACCCTTTTGACGTTGGGCGGTTGTTGACTCACTTTATGTGATCAGCGGTCTTATAGACTCGCTCTTATCACATAAAACCTTTCTGACATATGTTTTATGAAGATAAACATGCATGAAAAATTCTAGGCCCTAGCTGACAATTTTTCAACATCTTTAGTGGATCAAAACTACTATGAATATCCTAGTATTACTGAACACAGCTGTCAAAAGACACACATACACAATGCACATGGATGACGGCTGCAGTAGGCAAACACCGTGGTTTACAGAAATCAATGAGGATAGATCTGTAATAAATGTGGATGCTCTGACTATTGGGCATGACTGTATATTGTTGGTGGACAAATTTATGATGAACACTGGTCACTACTACTTCACTTGGTGTTGGAACCTTTGAAGGGAGTGATGATGGAAATGCTTGTGTAAATGACACATAACATGTTTCAACATGGCTGTAACATGGCAAGGGGAGTGATGGTACACAACTGGTGACTGAAGGGTTCAGGAGTGGTGAAGCAGTATTGGGGTATGGATACAGCACAGCAGGACATGACGTCTGTAGGGTGAAGATACATCAGAAGTGCATATTAAATATCGTTGTGCAGTACAATGTAATATTTCTATGTTTGATTGCTACTGGCACTGTGTGGATATTATTATATGCATCTATGGCTTGACACATTGTTTGCACAAATTTTGAAAACCTTACCACCAGGTAGGTACACTGGTCCCAGGGACCATTTTCAGGCACAACCCGGGCCATGAAGATGGCACATACAGTGCCCTAAGTGAAAAATACATAGGCAGTAACAACAACAATGCATGACAGAAACATTACACACGATTCAGCAGTACCATACTGCCCATAACATACCATGCACAGGTAAAGGTGATGGCTGCAAACAGCATATAAGTCGTAATATATAAGTCAACGGCATATACGTCATAAAGTTAAAGTCAGGGTAATAACACATAAAACAGTGCAATAGTAAATACAGATTCCATATGAGAGGGGCCGAGGAGTGGCACCCTACAGTTTACAGGTTTAGTTTACAAGATGTTTAAAAAAAAGTAGGCCGTGAATATAAGATATCATAGAAATGGTGAATGTGTCCACAGAAAAGGACTGGTAGGCCACCTAGTCTGCCCTATTTTTCTTGCCTAACCCTACACCCTGGACTCCATTTGGTCACAGATGTCCTTCCCTCCTCTCTTACCTCTATTTATTATACCCATGTGCCTATTCCACACATTTGAAGCTCCCCACTGTCTTTGATCCCACCACCTCCTCTGGCAGGTTATTCCAGACATCCACCACCCTTTCTGTGAAGAAGTATTTTCTCATATCCCTCTTAAACTCCCCCTCCCACAAGCTTCATGGCATGCCCCATGTTCTGGTGCTCCTCCTTCTATGTAACAGACTCCTCTCCTGCACCTTGTTCACCCCCATGAGGTACTTATAGGTCCCAATCATGTCCTCTCTTGCTCTCCTCTCCTCTAGGGTGTACTTGCTGACCTCCTGCATCCTCTCCTCATATGGTTTCTCATGCAACCCCAACACCATTTTAGTAGCCCTCCTCTGGATTGCTTCCACCCTGTCGATCTCCTTGCAGAAGTGAGGCCTCCAAAACTGGATACAGTACTCCAGCTGGAGTCTCACAAGTGAGCGATGCAAGAGCAACACCACTTCCCTTCTCATGTGAGAGATGCCTCTCCCAATGCACCCCAGCATCTTGCTCACCTTGCCTGCTGCCCTGTCACACTGCCTTGCCACCTTGAGATAATCAGATAAGATCATCCCAAGGTCCCTTCCTTGCTTGGTAACTGTAAGTACCTCTCCCCATCTTATACACAGCCCCCAGATTTCCCTGCCCTAGGTGCATAACTTTACACTTTTTGGCACTGAAATCCAGCTGTCACTCTCTAGACCATGCCTCTATTTTCTGCAGATTTCTTTGTATTCTCTCAACCCCCTACTAAGTGTCCACCTTGTTCCAGATTTTTGTGTGATCCATTTAGAGACACACCTTCCCCTCCAGTTCTTCCGCAATATCACTTATGAAGATGCTCAAGAGGACAGAGCCCAGTACCAATCCCTGTGATACCCATTGGTCACTTTCATAGCCTCCAAGTGACTGCTGTTTACCATCACACTCGGCTTCCTATCTTCCAACCAGTTTGATACCCAGCATACCACTTTCTCCCCAGTTCCCAGGTTACTAAGTTTCTTTATCAGCCTCCTGTACTGAAGTCCAAACAAGCCACATCCACTGCCCTCCCTGATCCATCTCCCTTGTTACCCAGTCGAAGAAATCTATGAGATTTGTTTGACATGATCTCCCCCATGTGAAGCCATGCTGCCAGTGGTCCTGCAGCCCATGTGTCTCCAGGTAATCCATCAGTCTCTCCTTCAGTAGGGCTCCATTAACTTCCCCACCACTGATGTGAGACTGACTGCTCTGTAATTACTGACAGCCTCCCTGCTGCTGCTTTTGTGCAGAGGGACCACATCGGCCTTCCCTCATTCCTCTGGAACCCCCCCTCTCCAATGAAGTGCTAAATAGCATTGCCACAGGGGCAGCTAGCATGGTGCTCAGTTCCTTAAGTGTTCTTGGGTTAATCCCATCTGGCCCCATAACCTTGTTTTCCTTAAGGGCTTCCAGCCCCTATCGGACTGTCTCTTCCGTAAATAGACATATCCATTCTCCCCCTCCCCAAAGTGTCTGTTAATGTATGATGGCCCATTTCCTGTCTTCCACTGTGAAGACCAAGCAGAGGTGTTAATTTAAAAGTTTAGCTTTTTCTTGGTATTCCTCTGCACAGTTCCCCCTCCCGGTCTCCAGATTTTCACTATACCATCCCTTGCCTTCCACTTTTTGCTCACGTACCTGAAGAAAGTCTTATGTCCATTTTTAACCTCATAGGCAATCTTTTGTCTCAGTTTGAGCCTTTACTGCCCCTACCCTCCTTCATGCCTCCTGTTGTCTCACTAGACATACCTCCTTCTCTGCCTCCATTTTGGTCTCCTCTTATTTCCTAAAGCTGTTTTTTTTTCTTCTTTACCAACTTAGCCACCTCCTTTGAGAACCACAGTGACCTTTTTCTCCTCTTCACCCTTGCTAATTAAACAGCTTGCCATTGCCCTACTCATTCCCTCTTTTATTCTATACCATTGTGCCTCCACCCCCATTCCCCCATTCAAGGTACTTCCTAAGGCTGTCTCCCATCTGTTTAAAATCTGCTCTCCTGAAGTCCAGGACTCTTGTCTTTGCGTATTTTTTCTCCTGCCCAATCTGTATGTGAAACCACACTGTATTATGATAGCTTGAATCCAGAGGGCTACCCACTGTGATATCTGCAATGCTGTCCCTGTTCATAAGTATCAAATCCAACACTGCCCTGTCCCTAATAGGATCTGTAACCAGTTGCCTGAGCAATGACCCTTTCAGGGAGTTAAAGATGACCCTGCTCCTAGCCGTAGCTGTGGCCTGGATGTTCCACTCCACATCCGGTACATTAAAGTCACCCATAATTATTACTTCCCCTTTCTTTGCCATTCTGCCTATGGCCTCCCCCAAAACCCTGTCCATATCATCCCCCCGTGCTGGTGGCCTGTACACCACCCCTATGCATAGAAAGGTCCATGACCCTGTCTTCAAGTCAGTCCAAAGAACCTCCAGTCCCTCCTTCTCCCTGCTGTGACCTTGTATTTCTGTGGCCTTAATACCTTCCTTTACATATAAAATCAACTCCACCTTTTTTTAACTGCCCTATCCTTAATAAACATGTTTTACCCCAGTATGGCCATTTCCCATGTTCCCAGCTGTGGTTGTCAGTGCACTGTGACTCTCTTATAACCACTACATCCAGGTCCACCTCTGCAATGGGAGACTCAAGGTCAGGAATTTTGTTTCCTAGGCTCCTTGAATTAGCGCACATGGCTCTCCACCCCCTTTGTCTCTCCCTTCCCCTGCTTTTCCCTCCTTTCCCAAGCCCATCCTGCACCCTTTTTATGTTGCTTGCATGCATGTGCAAGAAACATAGTGCCATCATCCGAGTTTTTGGAGGTGTGGCACCCGTCTTCCAATTCAGTCAGTGTGTTTGCAGGCGCAGCCCCAGTTCCCCAATCACTGCTGCAGCTGTCTATGACAGCAGTTGAAAATGCAGTGGTCATACAGTTGAAAGGGACAGCTCCACTTCAGTGAGCAGAGCTCTCCCCCACACACACACACACACGCAAGCAAGCATACTGAATGCTGATGCGCTCCTTCCCCCCCACGCACACACTGTATGGCCGGCGGGGGTGCCCAATCCCCCATCAGCTCCATGACCCCCCACAAAGCTGTCCAGGTGCCACGCTGGGGCCCACCAGTGTGCCAAAGCTTGTTACAGTCGGCAGGGGTGCCCAATCCCCACCGGCACCAGGCTGCGCCTCCCCAAGCTTTCCAGGTGCCACGCTGGGGAGCCCACCCCAGCATGGCAAAGCATTGCCAGCGATGGGGTGCCCAATCCTGTCGGTTCCAGCCCCCAAACAGCATTGCTAGCTGCCATGCTGGAGCCCACCCAGCTTGGCAAACGCCCCTGCTGTCTTAATAAAAACAACAACCTGTAAACAAAAATGGTCCCTCGTAGTCTCCCTTGCCCCCAACAACCCGACCACCCACTGGCGTACTTCTGCCTCCCCACACCCCCCACTCACCCCATACGTATTCGCGGAGTCCAGCGCGACAACTCGTGGACTGGGAACACGCCTGCACTCTTCAAAGCCGACCGCAAACTGAGGAAATGCCAGTAAGATGTATAATGGAATAAATAGGGTTTTTTCAACTTTGTTGCATATCTCAGGCATTTTTGGGAATTTTGGGCCCACATTTTCAACATGGGGTTTTGAGGACCCCTCCTCATGAATTCTTGCACTGTAACGGCATTAATCGGGCCCGAAGGGTGATTTCATGGTCACTGCATGAAATCATCTTTCAGGACCAGTTAACAAAATGACACTGCCAGTGTTCATAAGGTGGACTCTCAAAAAGTGTATGTTGAAAATTTGATGAAAAAATTCCTAAAAATGACTGTTTTACGAGCGTGCATTGTGCAGTTCCTACGCACGCTTAAGTTCGCAAATTTTCAATATTTTCACTCCAGATTTTCAACATTACCATTTTACCACACCTCCTTTTGAGCAGTACAGCTGTCATTTTTCACATCTCACCCAAAACGTGTTTCCGCCCATGTAGCTCACAATGGCGCAGTCGGTGTGTGAAATCAATGTATGGGACGCATTAAGAAAATCACAGTGACACTGTTCATGAGCAGAGGTCTTAAAATGGCTATGTTGAAAATTTGGTGAAAAAATTCCCTAAAAATGACCGAGTTTTTCTGGCGTCGTCTGCGCGGTTCCTACCACGCTCGTAAGTTACATAAATTTTTAATATTTGCACTCCAGATTTCAACATTGCCATTTTACTACACCTCCTTATGAGAAGTACAGCTGTCATTTTTCACATGTTGCCCAAAATGTGTTTCTATGCATGTAATGCACAATGGCGCAGTCAGTGTGCAATCAATGTTTGGGACAGATTAAGAAAATCACAGTGACACTGTTCATGAGCAGAGGTCTTAAAATGGCTATGTTGAAAATTTGGTGAAAAAAATTCCCTTCGGCCGTTCTGCAATGTTACTAATGAAGACCCTGCAGCACCCCACTGGTCACCCCCTCTCCCTAGACTGCACCCCATTTACCACCACTCTCTGCCTCCTGTCTGTTAACCAGTTTCTAACCCAGTTTACCACCCTTTCCCCCATGCCCAGCCTACCCAGCTAGTTTATCAGCCTCCTATGTGGGATGGTGTCAAAGGCTTTGCTGAAATCAAGGTAAGCGTTGTCCACTGCCCCACCCTGATTCATTTCCTTCGTCACCCAGTCAATGAAATCAACCAGATTTGTCTGACATGATGTCCCCACTGCGAATCCATGTTGTCTATGGTCCAGGGCTCCGATGGCTTCTAGATGCCCCACTATCCTTTCTTTAAGCAATGCCTCCATGATCTTCCTCACTACTGAGGTGAGGCTGAATGGCCTATTGTTCCCTGCCTCCTCCCTGCTGCTGCATTTGTGTAGAGGGACTACATGCACCCTCCTCCAATTCACTCATGTTGAATGACTCAGTGAACATGGCTGCCAGAGGTACTGCTATCTCCCTTCGCAGTTTTCTTAATATCCTTGGGCGTATGCCACCTGGTTCCATCGCTTTGTCCACCTTCAATTTAGTGAGCTCCTGCAGGACTATTTTGCCTTTGAATGGACTATTGTCCACTTCTTCACCCCCTTGGCAACTGCTGTACTGCTGTGGCCCTTGTCCCTCCCACTCTTCTCACTGAACGGAAAGACACAGTGGATGTCTTGGGAGGAAGGCATGGAACTATCACTTCCAAATACCTAAACAGCACATACAAGCAAGCAACATTCGGCATTGCCAAATGCTTGTTTTCATGGATACTATCTTTCTCCTTTTTATCCTTCCTCTGACCATCATCTTGGCTGCCTCCTCTGCCAGGTCATTTGTCCCTAGTTGGACAATGACATTCAGCTCCCCCTCTGTCCTGCCACTCGGTGTTATACAAACAAGTAGAGTAACTGATTGATAAATCTTACAACTGACCTTGGCTACCTGATGATTTTTCAATTGCTCTGCATCAGCTGCAACCAGTGTACTGGGTACTTTTTTGTGCACAGATAAGGTTAGCAGAGAGTCACTTTTAAGTCAATGTAGTGACTTCGAATTTGTTAACTTGTTACATAAATCATTCTCAAAACACTCTGGAAGAAGGTTCACAGAGCACACCACTTTATGCTTTCCAAATATGAACTTTTAGACTGTAAAGCCAGTCCCTATCTTATGAAGCCATCGTTAAGCACATTTCAGTTCTGAAGGGTTTTTATGTGGATTGGGAATTGTGTGGAAACTTATTCCTGGACACTGTCCAACCTTATTTTTGCATCCAAAAGCCTGACACTCAGGCATGATATCTTATGTTGGTTACTGTTCACTGTGATTCCTGAACAGCAGTCATGCCAAGCAATTTTCAAGTATGTTGACATGGCAATCTGTTAACAGACTCAGACAACATTTGTAATATTACAAGTATTAGTCATTTATTCAATATGGTGTCAATGCTATATGAGGCAACCAGGCGTCAACTATATTTGGCTCTACAACAAAGGCAGGAGACAACATGCGTATGTGGACTACAAGAGACACAATAAATAAGCAAAGCGGAGAGTAGTGAATTGCCATCATCCCCTTGCCCCACACCCCATGAACAACAAACCTGGACTCAGCATTGTCTGAGAACTGTGTCCCACACACAACACCTGTAAAGCATCTTGTACTGTCAGTCCACAGTGCCTAATCTATATGCCCCCCCAATCCCACACTAAAGCAGCAGAAAGCATGGTTGTGTGGAGTGCAAGCACCACACTCCATGTGCAAAGCAGGTTGTAGAGTATTGTCACCACTGCAGTGCATAATCAGCACCCCGAACAGCACAAGCCTGGAGTAAGCATGGTAGTGTATTACCACAACCCTACAGACAAACCCAACATAAGCCTGGAGGAAGCACGGTAGTGTATTGCCACAACCCAACAGACAAATCCAGCATAAGCCTGGAGGGAGCATGGTAGTGTATTGCCTACATCCCAATGACCCCCCCCAACACCACATGCATTAAGGAAGCAGAGTGGGATAACTGTAACACACACACATCACCTGCAATGCATGGGGTACTGTTACACCATCATTAATAATATAGATGTTGCTGCCCCCAACCCCCAAAGGCAGATGAGAGCATGGGTGTGTGGACTGCAACCAACACACTACATGTGCAAAGCAGGGGGGTAGTACAGTATATTGCCAGCATTGCATTGCACAGCCACCCCCAACCACCACATGCCTGAAGGGAGCATGGTAGTGTATTGCTACAGTCCAGCTGACCAGCTCACCATAAGCCTGGGGGAAACAGGGTAGTGTATTGCCCTCATATTATTGACCCTCCCCCAAAGACCACAAACCTGGAGGGAGGCAGGGTGGGATAAGTGTAACACACACACACACACACAACAGCTGCAATGCATGGGATATTGTCAGGCCACGAGAAATAATACATGTGTTGCCCCCCACCTCCAAAGGCAGTTGAGAACATGGGTGTGTGGGCTGTATGTGACACACTACATGTGCAAAGTAGAGTATTGTATATTGCCAACGCTGCATTGCCTAGCCACCCCCACCCTCTCAACCACAACAAGCCTGGATGGAGCAGGGTAGTGTACTGCCCACATCCCATTCACCCCCTCTAAAACACCACAAGCCTGGAGGGAGCAGGGTGGGACAACAGTAACACAGATACAACACCTGCAATGCATGGGGTACTGTCAGGCCACTGGGAATAATATATGTGTTGCCCCTTCCCCAAGGGCAACAGACAGTATGGGTGTGTGGACTGCAACCAACACACTACATGTGCAAAGCAGGGGGTAGTATACTTCCAACACTGCACTGCCTAACACCCCCTGCCCCAAGCATCACAAGCCTGGAGGGAGCATGGTAGTGTACTGCCACATTCAACTGACCAACTCACCACATGCCTGGAGGGAGCAGGGTACTGTATTGCCCACATTCCACTAACCCCCCCAAAAAGACCACAGAGGCCTGGAGGGAGGCAGAGTAGGAGAACTGTAACATACACACAACACCTGCAATGCATGGTGTATTGTCAGGCCACCATGCATATTATATATGTTGCCCACACACACACACACACACACACACACACACACACACACACCACCACCACAACCACCACAACCAAAGGAAAGAGACCAGATACATAACTTAAGCAAAAACAATGAAGCACTGGGGAAAATGTGAATGAATCCAGCAAACACAAACACAGTATGGAGGGCACAGTTTAGATCATTTGATCATGTACGGAAAAGGTACAGATAACATCTGTACACAGGAATCAGGCACAGTACTACTAGACAAAAACATAACCTAGCATGTTTTACAAGAAATGATGGTGTGTGTGTATGTATCTGTATATGTGTATGTGCGTGTATTCTTTCCAAAAAAAAAACTGCATCAATGCACCAATTACGGTTCAGATTAAAGTGACAAAAGTAGGGAAACGTGGTGTTAGGTCTCCCAACTCTAACACCGCAACCCCTCCATACAGGCAGAAAAAGGAAGAAACATTGCAGTTTCGCCTCTCCTGAGTCTTGGCAAATCAGGTCTGGGATGTTCCTTGGGCTTGTCAACTTTAACACTCACCACATTCCATCAGTAAAGAAGCTTAGATGTGCAGACTGTATGAGAATGGGGTGAGCATTAGGATTGACAACCCCGAAGAATACCCCAGACCAGATTTGCAAAGTCTCAGGAGAGGTGAAACCATAATGGTTTTTCCTTTTGCTGTCTTCAGGGAGGGAGTGGGGTGTGAGGGTTGGGAACCCTAACACCACATTTGTCTACTTTTTTGCTTTAATCTGAACCCTAACTGGTGCATTAAGGAAGTTTTGTTGCAAAGAATGTCCTTACTTTTTGAGATAGTATAATTGTATCCTCATTCACACAGGCCTCAAAGGAACCTGCATGAACATATTTATTTGAAGGGCCCTGTGCTTCCATTCCTCCATAGATGTACAGAGTACATCCATGTTTCTCCCAAAAAACAATTTATTTCCTTAGCTATATGGCTTGTTAAACTTCCAATGTTATCCTATTGGAATCTGATTTTTTTAATTTTTAAGTTTTTTTATTTGGCCCCTAAATGTTTGGAGGGATATTATGTGTTATTCTTGTAGTATGCATTTTGTTTGATAGATTGTCCTTTAACTGCAAATATTGAAGGAGCTATGGCTTGTTGACGCTGAAATGTGGGAAAAAGTCCAAATTATTTTTTCATATGAATGGATCCTTTTCCATATGAACAAGACAACCTCATGAAAAAGGATGCCTTCATACGAAAACAGAATGTGAAAAAAATGAAACCCAAATTCTTTTTTTCATATGAAGGGATCCTTTTTCCTGAGTTTTTGTGGTTCATACAAAAAAGGATCCCTTTATATGAAAAAAGAATGTGAAAAAAAAACTAAGTCAATATTCTTTTTTCAAATGAAGGGATCCTTTTTCGTATGGTCCAATTCCTTGTATGGCCATATGAAAAAAAAATTGAGTCATGAAAAAAAGATTGAAAAATGTATAAAAAACACATTTCTGGGTAATTTTTCCAAAAAAAGCAAGTCCAGAATCCACCTAAAGGGGTCCCAATTAGCAAGATACATGTGTTGGTGTCTCTGCAGGATCTCATTTTCATTGGTTTTCAAAAAAAAAACACTAGATGAGAGCCATATGAAAAAAGAATTACCCCTCTATGAAAAAGGATCTTTTTCGAATCGACCAAATTATTTTTTCATTTCAAGCAGCTAGCCAAAAAAATTACTGAACATGCTCAAAACCAAAATTTCAGATTCTTATAACTTAGAATGCATTAATATTTTTTTACCAAACCAGCAAAAGGCAACACTGAAGCCCAAGCCCTTTCTGCCCTGAAAATGTCAGAGCAAAATTCCAAACCATCTAGGTGCTAGGTGATGACAAAAAAAAAAAAAACACAGGTCCAGATATTCAAAAGAGTGGAGCCATGCGCAATAGGGTTGCACCTGTGCAAGTCCGAAAATACGAAATTCTGCGATATTCAGCAGGAGGCAGTTGCGCCCCCCAAATCACGCTGAGCAACAGCGCAATGATAATGAATGCATGCGCAACTGAAGGGGGAGGAATCATGCATAAATGGCACAGTGTGATATTTAACAACATGCGCCATGCGCAATAGGGGAACAAGCGGAAGTTGCGCCATAGCAGAAATGAGCCAAAATAAAAGGGAGCAAGGGAGAGGCGCAAGAACGCTACAGGGAAGCCACATGAGGGCAAAGTCTAGCAGGGAAAACTGGGCAGCAGGGAAACACAGGGCAGGCCAGGAAAGGGCACCTGGAATCAACAGGCACAGGGGAAGGTGTGTGGAGCCACAGTGCAGAAGGGGGAAGTACACCACACCGCAGTGAGAACAGCACAAGCAGGTGTTCCCGGTGCAGGGGAAGTAGCAGCCAGGATAGTGGGAGGAATACAGAAACAGCTGCCAGGGGGTTGAACACAAGCCAGGGACATGGCCAGTGCCACCATCCAGATGGAGGCCATAATGAGGGGGGTGAGAAGGCGGGCAGCAGGGGGGGCATGGCCATGGAAGGGCCCGTCAGCTGTATGCCCCCAGCAGGCAGTACCGAGCCCGCACCAGCTTCGAGCTGTACAGTAATACTGAGATTGTGGGCCGGTACGGCCTGAATCAGGCAATTCTGAGGTGGCTCTGTGAGCTGTGCAGTGATGTGATGCAGGCACCCATACGACGGAGCCATGCCCTGTCAGTGGAGATTAAAGTGACAGCTTGCATGTGCTTGATCGCCACGGGTATCTTCCAGAGACCAACTGGGGACACCACAGGCATAACCCAGTCGGCCACATCATGCCACCTCATCCAGTTCCTCAGCACACTGCTGCCACATGCTGCGGAGTACATCCATTTCTCCAGCACACCGGCAAAGCGCACAGCAAACATACAGGAGTTCCACAGGGTAGCACGTATGCCTGGCATGCTAGGGGCAATAGACTGCACCCATGTGGCCATCCGCACACCACCTGGCCCCAAGGGGGCTGCATATATAAATTGCAAGGGCTATGCCAGCATCAACTGCCAGGTGGTGTGTGATGCCGGGGGGCGCATAATCAATGTCTGTGCCATGCACCCTGGGGGAGCACATGATGCCTTCATCTGGCACCAGTCAGCACTGTGCCACAGATTCGAGAGTGGAGATATTCCCACTGGCCACCTAGTGGGTTAGTATGCAAACCACATGGACAATCATAGGGCCTGGGGGGGCATGGTCAGAGGTGACATGGGTAGTGGCCTACATGGCCTGGGGCAGGGCGATGCTGATCACCAAACTAACCTCCACCCTCTACACACAGGTGACAGTGGATACCCACTCCGTCCCTGGCTGCTCACACCCTACTGGCAGCCCACGACCCCATTGCAGCAACGCTACAATGAGGCAGACGTCATCACATGTAATGTCATTGAGCGGGTGTTTGGGATGCTGAAGGCACGTTTCCGTTGCCTGGACACCTCTGGCGGTGCCCTACAGTACAGCCCCTCAAAGGCCTGTGGTCTATTCCTGGCCTGTTACATCCTGCACAACATGACCAATGAATGTGGGATAGCCGTACAGGTCGAAGAGGGGGACAGCTATGGGGATGATGAGGACGCTGGTGACAATGGTGATGGGCAGCCCCCCCCTTGGGCGATGGGACTCCCAACTGCTCCGGCTGGCACAGCTGCACCGGGACACCATCACAGAGGAGCACTTCAGCCAACCCATGTAAGTCATTGGGCCATGTGCAACCAACAGTGGCTAAGGCACAACCCACAAACATGCATGGACACACACCAGAGGTGCATGCCATCAAGGGAAGAGGCCGGGCATGGAACCACACACACCACCAGGGATGGGTGAGGTCTAACATGCCACGTGGACACACACACACACACACAAATGCACCAGACATGCACAAAGGGTAGGAGGCACACCGACCCAGAACGCCACCCCTAGCCACACACATGTCTACAGACCACCACGCCCACTGCCTGTCCTTGTGCGTGTGTCAGATGCTGAGCACCATTGCACATTGGTGTACAGCACAATGCAGGCATCATCATGCACACGCAACTGCGGACGGCAGCCGGGAGGGTATGCAGATGGACTGTGTGTCCGCGTGCAGGGCCAGGTACCCACCCGTGCAATGCCCACTGAATGATACACTGCACACAGGGCAGCACCAGATAGTAGCCATGTTGGGAGACAGGTCAGTCACGTGCCACAGTGTCCCAGCCACCACGGATGCGTGGGTGGCCCCCGCTGAGACCCACCAGCACTGACAAGCTGACCACTGGCCTCATGGGGTGGCACCGATGGTCCCCCAGGGGTTCCACAGTGTGAACGCGACCGTGCTCGCACAGGGGTCTGCAGCACACCAAACATGCCTGCGCCACATGTGCTCGGGATGCCCACAGCTGAACCCGGTGTCCACAAGTAGGGTGTCGCACGACGCCGGGAACGGGGGTGGACAGTGCACTGCGTGGTGTCTGCGACGCATGGGCACATGACTGTGTGCCCATTGTGGTCATGACAGCAGTGAATGCCTGTGTCTGTCTGTCAGTGGCAGCAGTCACATCCTCCTGCAACCAGTCCATCCCTGCCAGGATCAGAGCGGTGTCTCTGCTGTGACGCTCCTCTGCCCGCTCCAGAGCCGCATGCAGTGCATCCACTGACATCGCAAGCTGCATCTGCTGGTTGACTGATGCTTGCAGTATGTGGGTGTGCTCATCCAAGAGGTCATCTGCCTCCTCGGCATCCTGTCCCTCAGGGTGTGCGCGGCCCTGATGCCCAGCACCCCTTGAGGGTGGGCGCTGAACACCAGGACCAGGTCTGGGCATGTCCACAGGCGGTGCACTGACGCTGCCCCCTGACCCTGTACCCCCAAGCCCATTGGCTGACTGCTGATGCTGCCCCTCTAGCTGCCACTCACCAGGGCTCACTGATGCTGCCGCAGTGGCTGCAACAGTCCCACTGTCCTGTACACACACCAGTGCTGTCCCATTGGTGCTGACAGGCACAGGCTGGGACTGTAGTGACACGCAGGCCTCAACGGAGGCAGCACCCACAGTCATGGCTGCGATGTTACTTGCTATGTACCCATCCCATGGCACACACATGTCGCTGCCCCTGCTGTTAGTGACATCATCATCGGTGATGGACCCGGCACCAGCCCGAGTCACAGCATGCTGGCATCCATGGATGCTGGCACGCTGGGACATGGGCAGGGCCTCCCCCACACCTGTTCCAACAACATCAGTGTGGACAGCCAGGCGGGCCCACTGTCACACTGAGCCACATATACCTGTGGAGGTGGATGGGCCCTCCTCCATCTCCAGCTGACTGTCCTCAGTGGACAGGCCCACCACCGCTGGCCCATGCAGATGCTCAGGATCTGTAAGGGAAAACAAAGTCGCGTTACTGCATGTGACCTACCCTGCCCCCCCCAATAGACAGACCATGACCTACCATGCAGTGACGGGCTACCACCCGTCTGGAAGCCACCACCCGGAACACCCTCAATGGCACAACACTGCATGCTTCCAGCAACCCTCTCCTCCTGTGGGGTCAGGTGTACCACCTCCGGCTGTCCCCTACCTGTCGCAGCTCATGCTGCCCTGATGGCAGCCACCTTCTCCTTTATCCTCCTCCTGTCTGTGCCCATCTTCTTCTTGCACTCCTGCACGGAGCGCTGGTGGCTGCCATGCAGGTTCACTGCACGTGCCACCTTGTGGCTCCTGATCCAGGTAGGCCTCAAACAGGGCATCGGTCTCGGCCTTGGTGAAATTAGGCCTACTCCTCCTCCTCCTCCCACCATTGTGTTCCTCCTCTCCCACAACTCGCTCAGTCATTATTTAGCCTGTGAGAATGAAAGTTGTTACCTGTGACTGTGCAGTCCCATGCATGTCCCAGAATCCACAGTCCACACTCCCAAACAGCATGCAACCCACCAATAGACTGCAGTAACCGACTATGGCCAGTGCAGCCCCAATGTCGCACTTTTATAGTGCAACCCATGCAAATGAGGCGAGGCGCAACTTTAAGTTAATGCAGATTGCAGTGCTGCGCCATTGAATGGCTGATTAGCTGATTTGCATATGATGACTGAATATCGCACTGTTGTGCTCTGCACAATTGTGTTGAACGTGCTGAGCCAAGGGCGCAGTTCTGCGACATGCGCAGTACACACCTCACTGTGCATGCCTGGATTGCTGACACAGACGTTGCCGCACGCTGACGTGCTGTGTGCAGGAAGCAATGCAGGGCACAGCCACCATTGTGCCAATGGCGCTACAGCGATGTTCACCTATATGGTGCTGTGGCAAAGGGCCATCATAGGCGCACTGGGGCAACAGTGCGGTAGGCCGCTACTGGAGGTAACACACAGGTATCCAATCACGCTACATGCTTTGGGTTCCAATGGTGCTGTGCTTGTCCATGCGCCAGACCCCTTGACCCTGTGCGTGACCTTTGCCCCCTAGGCACCATGCATCAGGCATGGGTGCACCACTATCGCACTGTTCGGTGACAGCGCAATAGGGAATGGCAGCGCTGTACCATGCAGCACCTGCACGTGGTGGAGCCGCGCTGCAGAGTGACATTTTGAGCCAACTAAGAAAGTGGAATGGCATGGAGGAGGGCTGCACAGTGGACCCAAGTTGAACTGGCCAATCTAGTGGCCATAGTAGAGCCACTCTATGGTCCACTGTTTGGGGAGGCTCCCCTGGACAGGTCCAGGAGCCAGGTGTGGGAGGAGGTGGCCAATGCACTGGAGGAGGCCACAGGATGGGGGTGGACAGCAGAGCAGTGCCGCCACAGGTATGGTGACCTGCAGAGGAGGGAACCAGACCTGCTTGCCCACCTGCGGTCAGATGCCAGGAGGGGCACAGTGCCACAGCCAGGTAGGTGTTATGTCCACACACTTTTATCTTCCATATGGGTATCACAGTTGTATGTGTCCGAAACATGGGGGAGGGACCGTCCGGTGTTGGCTGTGGTGGTGTTATCAGGGTGTGGAGTGGGTGGGTCTGGCTGGGTGGGAATGCACACATATGGGGGCAGGGGGACTTTGCTACAGGATTGTACTGATGTTCCTCTCTCCATGTTTGCACCACAGGGCCAGAGGAGAGGCGTCTAGTCCGGGAGATGCAGCGCCAGCAGGAAGACAGGGCCGCTAGGAGGTGCGACGGTCAACAGCGCCCGAGGGACCGGCCCGATGATGGTGAGTGCCATACCTCCATGATTACTATTGCATGCTGTGTAACAGGGTGGGCAGTGGGGCATGGCCACCATCCATTGACACCACTGCCATGCATGCAACTTGTTACAGTCAGTACTGCCCAGTGGCACTGCATGTCTGGGAGTGCATCGATGGTGGTCCATGCATGCACTGGGTACATGGCCACTGCCTTCGCACCACATAGCCATGTCACTAAACGGCCATGGTGGTGCTGTGCATGACTTAGCCAGTGGGTGTGTGCAGCGGTCCGCATGGCTGTATGTGCCTGGGTAGGCAGGTCTTGTGGATGTGATCCCTGTGGGTGGTCACACACCATCACAGAGGCATGTTCCACGGCCGTATGCCATGCACAGTTGGCGGGCTGTATGGGGCTGTGCATTCACACCTATTGACTGTGCTCCCTTGTCCTAGGTGTCCACCAGCTGCAGGAGATTAGGGAAGCATTGCGGGACATCCTCAATGTGACCAGGGCTTCTTTGGAGATCCTGCAATGGATTGACCAGCTTGGGGTCCAGAAAAGGCACTGGAGGCAGAGCAGCCAGAGTGGGGAGCGGGGCTCCCATTGATCATCCCTCTGCCCCTGATATCCCCTACCCCCCTGGACCCACCCTCACACCCTCCTTTCCTGTCCCATTTGTTCACCCCTGCCCTTACCCACCCCACCTTGTTTGTGGCCCTCCCCTCCAACTTTGTACATAGTTTTGTAAATAGTTCCTTTTGATACATTTTTTGAATACAAATATTTTGATATGAATACTGTGGTGGTCTCTGATTTGCAGCGGGCTATAGGTGCTCAGCTGCGGCGGTGTGCATGGCGTCAGAGGTGGTGCAGTCATGGGTATGTGTCTGTGTCCATGGGGAGGTGACTATGGTGTGGGAGTAGCTATCAGTCATCGTCTGTGGTATGTGTGTTGCACCCTGTGCACTGGATGACTGTGTGCAGTGGTCCATGGTGCATGCTCTGTGTCCATGGCACCCCTGTCAGCCCATCCACAGCCTATGCAGCTGTCACCCTTGCATGTCTGTGACCTGCACGGTCTGCTGGCATGTCAGTGGTGGCTGTCCATGCAGGGCAGCCACTGTACCTGTCACAATGCTGGGTTGCCTCCTGTCACTGGTGTGGTGCATGTCTGCCTCGAGTGACACTGTAGCCTCTGCAGTTGTTGTCCCACCTCCATGCTGTGACTTGTGTGTGTTGCAGGGGATGTGCACTACTGCCTGTGACTTGTGCTCTGGGCAAATGATGGTGGTGTACAGGTCCACGGTGCCTGCGCAGGGTGGCTGGCACTCCTGTGCCATGGAGGACTGCAGACTGTGTGTACATGGTTTCCATGGGCCCACACTGGGAGCTTGGTTGCCCCACTACTGCGTCCCTGTGTTGTTGTGCCCTTGGGTATGGGTGGGTGTATGTCCATGCACTGTGTGGCATCCGGTGTGGTGCATGCTTCCAAGCACCACTGTGGGTGTCTGCGCTGGCTGTTGCAGCCAGTGCTGGGTCGGGATGTGTCCTTGGGAGGGTGTGCAGGGTGCTGTACCATTGGTGGTGGTGTCCGGGGCATGCCCTGTCCCGTGTGGGGTACCTCATGTGCCGATGCATTGTCAGTCTCTCAGCTGTACCTCAGAGGGGCTGTGCATGGTGGCACTGTGTATGCTGTCGTTGCATCGCTGTGTGCTGCCACCCGCTGATGGGTGCTCGTGGTGGGGCTGCCTTGCATGGTTCTGTGCTGCACAGGGTTGCATTGTCACAGTGGGGGTGGTGGCATGCATGGGGTTTCCTGCAGTGGTGGACACTGCTCCTGGGCAGGGTGTCTGGGGGTCACGGTGCAGGGTGTGCTCTGCATTGGGGGGATGGTGTGGCACGGGGTGGTCAGCCCTCCTTGTGTGCCAGTCACAGCTCGCCAGGGGGTGTGATGGGGCACCATGGCCTGGCTGTGGGTTGGTTGCTTGTCTCCATGGGCCAGTGGTTATTCCAGCCCTCCCCCAGTTGTGCAGTGCATGGGGTGTGGGGGGACGATGTCTGTTCTGCTGTGTGTTCCTCTGCCCATCTGTGGCATGGGTGGTGGGCCCCTACCTCCCTGGTTGTGCAGTTGCATTGCTGCCCTGCTGCTGGGGGGCATCCCTGGTTGCACTATGGTGCCTCTGGACTGCTCAGCTGAACATCCCTTGTTGCGCTATGCGCATCAGATCTGCTCAGCTTCCCCTCCCTAGTTGCGCTATGGCACAGGTGGTGCGATATTCAGTCGTCGGCTGTAGGCGCAGGTTGGCCAGCTCTGTTTTTGAATATCGCGCCTCTTGCGCTTGCTCCTGCTATTGCGCACTTTTTGGACGCAGTTTGAATATCTGGGCCGCAGTTTTTTCACTATCCAGATCTCAGAATTCACAGATCTGACTGGAACAAAACTTGACACATCAAAAAATCTTATCCTCAAGACTGTGCATACAAATCTTTATGCAAATCTGTTGAATAGTTGTGAAACTATTAAAATGCAAAGTCTGCAGTTTTTTACATAGAAACCCCTGCTCTACTCTAACTATAGTGGCGCTACCTTGTCACTATAATATATACACATTTTCATTCCATATACAGTACATAGGTGAGTTACAAGCTCTGCTCATGAGCACAAAATCACAAGTACGCTGCTGTAATTAGAAAATGGTAGCAAATTTAACACAGACCAAGAAATTGACTGAAGCTCAGCTCGGTGCTGCAAACACTATAGTACTGAAGGAAAACTGGGATTTCAAATCTGCAGCACTGAGAGGCATAGCATTTCATAGTGGCAGCATTGTGAGGAAAATTGCAGTTAGACTATGATAAAAATAACATTCAAGGCAGGAATACTATGGACAGGGAGCAAACAAGAAAATATATAGTATTCAGCCATGAGTTCAAGAAACCTGTATTAGTATCTCATTTGAATTATAATGAAAGCCACACCATAAGCTTCAAGGCTCAACATGCTCCATCTACTCTCACGTATGATCGCGCCATCTGGATGGGGCTGAAGAAGTGAGGCACAGACACCACGCAAGCCATCCTTGGTGACAGTACAGGGTTCAAAGGTTGCAAAAATGGTGTAAACACAATTTGGTTTACAAGTATGCTTTTAACACTTTTACAATGAACAAATGATGCAATTTAGGAGATCAAATGTTAACAATGCAGATAACATTATGCATACAATAGTTGAAAATAATGCTCAGCATACAGATTTCCTTTAAAATCAATGGAGTATGGGATCGCCCGTTGGCCCAGCTCTGGTTACTTGTGTTTGTCAGCAGACTGGAACGAGAGGGCAAGTAGCCTGGGTAGAAGACAGCACTGCCACTGCACTGCCCAAAGCAGGGATGGTGCTGCTTCTGGCAGCACAGTGACCCATGTGTGGCATCCAAGGGATCAGTGGCATGGGCAACGCTATCTAATAGGTGGGTGGGCAGAGGGCAGGCAAGGACAAAAATAGGGGGTATCACACATCTGAGGCTGTCTGAATGATAGCTGGGGACACTCTTGTCCCCCACACCATGGACTGTGCCACCCAACATTCAGTGGTAAGCTAATGGTTGATCATATACTGTTGCAACAGTGACACTGTTACAGCTAATCCCCCACAGCGACACCAACCTGTCGACACTCACAGCGTCGAATGAGTTGTCAGAGTGATAAATGATTCATTGACTCCCAGGTTTGATCGCTCTCCCCTGACACCTGCCCCCCCGGAGTTGGAATCCATAAGTCCTGGGGGCAGAGCCCCCCACATTAACACCGATCAGGTGTTGGTGTGATCCCTGGTCAGGATCAGGACCTGGCAGTGTCGGGGATGTCGGTGACAATGTGTCACTGTGGGGGGAGATCACTGAAATTCTGGTCGCCATGACTTGAAGGAACCATGGTTAATAGGGCTGGGTGACCACTCAGTCAGAAAAGTGTAAGACAGGCCTCAGAGGGAAGAAAATGTATCTGAGAAAAGAACTGATATTGTTTTGGCATAACACACAATGCTTACTAAGCACTAATGTGTAACAGCTTGTGGGATTCAACATATTGGTTGGCAACATACAGTTGGTAAACTGTTGCTAGAAAACTGTTGTCAATAGCTTATTTGCTGGTAAACAGCTTTCAAGCAGTGACCTGAAGATAAGAACCATCAAGTGACTGACCTGCACCTGAAACTATACCCTTCAACCATTCATCACCCAGCTGGCTTGTCGGTGTAACAGTAGTGCTACTGCTCATGATGCTGGTGACACGAGTTTAGAAGGGAGCGCAAGTTGCCAGGGTCCAGCCAGGGGAAGAAGGATGGAATGTCCAATGGATTGCACTCCTCCTTCATCAGGGATACTTTCATGACCTGCTGTTTGACTGTCACCTAGTGGAGGCTGGGACACAGGGTGTCTGATGCAGGAAGGGTTCGGATATGCCTGTTCCAGTAGGACCCGCACATGTGCAGGAACGTGCCTTGAGCGTTGCCCCATGGCACCATCCTGAGAGAGAGGGGAAAAGAGACAAAATCAGCCTTTAACTGAGCAGATTAAGTTCTGCCTGCTTCCATGTCCACCATCAAGCATTCCTCTTCTCTCCTTGGCCCATCGGCACAGAGGTTAGATTTCCGCTGGTGACCTGGTTTTGGGAGTGGACCTGGGTGCCAGAGGGCCGGCCGGTGGGGGGGAGGTAGTCTGAGTGTCCACCGGACTGCTTAGCTCTTCCGGGGGATGGGGGGTTCCTTGGCCCAGGGGAGGCCTGGCCTCTGGCATCGGCCAGAGGTACCGCAGCCCCGGTGCCTGACCAATGGGGGAGCATGATGGACACCAGTGTAAGCCATGGCATTATGTGGCATGTTGCGCTTGGGGAGGGTGTACAACATAAAAGTGCCTCTTCACGGCATGACACCGGCGTGAGGACTCAATGGTGGGTCCTCACCTACCAGCAGGCTGGAGTACCTCTCAGGGGCACCGATGAAGACTTAATGCCTCTGGAGAGGGGTGCTTCAGATGGCCTCCCTCCCACCATGATCTGCCTGGGGGGTAAGTCATGGCTACATGGGGGAGTCCCGAGAGCGAAGTAACAGCAGCAGGTAAAGTAGCTGGGTGACAATGCTGAGGCTGGGGCAGGGAGAAAAAATAGAAAGTTAAAAAAAAAATGCATTCCTCTCCTGGCTCCTTGGTACAGTCCCAGGCTTCACCTCCACCATGAACAGTTAGATGTAGGGGTAGAGTGGACAAAGGAGCAGAAAGTCAGGTCCTAGCTTAGGAGGTATTATCTGAGGGGGCAATGCAGCAGTGAGTTGCAGGTGGACTGAAAGGTCCCCAGGAATACTAGCAAAAGGGGCCTCAATGGACAGGAGGAGGTGTTGGCAATATTCAATATTCCCTCCTCCCGCCCTCTGAGATCCACTGATGCATGCACTCTAGCTATTACTCATTGCTCTGGCTTCATAGGCCAGGAAGCTTTCTCCTACCACTTCCCAAAGCTTTAGAACTCACTGCCACCTCCTGTCAGACTTTCCTCTTCCCCAGCTTCAATCTTCTTAGCCCTTCAAAATTTCTGTTCCCCTAACTACACTTGTTCTGAGCCCCCTTCAACCCTCCCAACCATGGCACATTATCCGTTAGCCTACTTTACTTCTGTTCTCCTACCTGTACTTGTTACTAGCCCCCTTCACAAACCTCCCCACCCTTGCACATTATCCCCTACTCCTCTATCCCTGACTTACCTCCTGTCTTCTAACTGAACCCTTCCTTTGATTGCTTCCTCATATGCTACCACCTTATATACCCCTCCTCCCACCCTCTACCACAACCTACTGTGTCATTTCGACTCTCTACTATCATTCACAACCTACTTTACTATTTCTACACTCTACTGCTGTCCTTCCCCCCATCCCCCTCTTCCCCCAACTGATGCTTTCCCTTTTTCCATTCCTAGTTTACCCCTATTTTCTCCAACATCCCTATTCCTTATCCCTCTCCTCCCCTCCAGTCACCCACCACATTCCACTCCTCCTCCCTGCTCCCCCTTCTCTCCCCTCCTTTCATGCCTGGTCCTGTCCCCCTTGTAGGGTTCTCTGTCATTCTGAAAGGATATAGATCCTGGCTCCCTCTCTTCTTCCCCTCTTCCTTTCTCCCCACTTTCTAATCCTGACCCCCTTGTAAGGTTCTCTGCATCCTGAAGGGGTATAGATTGACTCTCTCTCTTTCCCCCACTCCCTCCCCCCACTTTCAAATCCATCACCCGTCCACCTCCTTACTTCCCTATCCCTCTCCTCCCCTCATTTTCCTCCATCCCTCTCTTCTCTACCTCCTTGTTCCCTTTCTCTCCCCTCCCTGTCTTCCTGGTCCTGTCCCCCTTGCAGGGCTCTCAGCATCCTGAAGGGGTTAGATCTTGGCTGTCTCTCTCTCTCTCCCTCTTCCGTCCCCCACCTTCTACCCCTCACCTGTCCACTTCCCCACTTGTCTTATAACTGTCCTCCCTTGGATATACAATAGTACTTCAAATCTTGTGTTGAGCCTACAACTTCTAGCACTTCAAATGTCTATCTACCCTCCAACCTTTACCCTACTGGATCACCTGCTCTTGTGTTGTTGCAATGTACGCTATATTCGTACATGGTTTTGTTTACCCTGGCTGGTTGATCTGGGTTATTTCTGCTCTGTAATTGTACTACACAGTTTTGTTTTAGTAATTGTACTTGTATTGCTCTGTTATTGCTATGTGTTTGCCTGTTCTCCCAATTCTTGTACCCCCTCCCACCCTACCCGGATGCTTCTGGAAACAAACTGTTTACAGCTCATGTTGTCTTTCCTGGTGAAACATTTTCCAAATAAAAGTATAGCCAGAGGGCATCGCCCAGATGTGACACTGTGGAGAAACAAAAAGAGACAAATTTGGAATACATCACCATTTCCTGGAAATAAAAGCTCAGAACACTGGAAATAAATGCTTTCATGTTTATTAAGTCTGCTGTTGATTGAGAAACGAGGATTAATAAACATTTCTGCTTTAAAGTCTTAGTGTATAAAGTGAGCAGTCCCATCTCCACATGGTACAGAGCTTTTCTGAGTGGGAAAATTATGGATGCATTTGCTGTGGGATATGTTAGTTAACAGGGATGCATGAAACGTCACCTTGCTACAAACCCATCTTAAAGCAAGCTGGAGCACTCCCTTCAGTTGGTTACAGTAGACACATAAAAACAGAAAACTGCCATCAGACCTTGCAGTTTATCCAGTCTACCCTGTGAGGAGGTATATGCCCTCTAGGGCTTCATGACCAACCACCTCCCCCCATACTGACCTCTCCCAGCTCCTTTGGCCAACACTTTATGTCTGTCCCACTCCCTTTTGGATCCTTCCACTGTTTTCACTGACCAGTATTGGGGGTAGTCTATTACACCGATCCACCAGCTGCTCTGTAAAAAAGTGCTTTCTAACATCCTTCTGAAACCCACCCCCAACAATTTTCTGTTCTCCCCCTTAGTATTAGTGTTGCCACTTACTGTGAAGAACTTGATCGAGTCCACTTTGTTAATACCATGCATGTATTTAAACATTTTGATCATGTCCCGTCTCCCATCTAGTCTCTAATGAGCACATGTTGAGGCTCTCCAGTCTCTGCTTGTACATCCTCCATTGTTGGCCCTATGTCATCTTGGTCACCCTCTTCTGGACTGTCTCTAGCCTGTTTATGTCCTTCCTTAGATGAGAGTTCTAAAATGGCAGACAGTATTTCAGGTGCATCTGCAACAGGTTTCTGTGTAGGGGCAAGATGATCTCTTTTCCCCCTGCTGCTGAACCCCTTTCCAATGCATCCCAGCATTCTGCCCACCTTCCCTATTGTTTTGTTACCCTGTGCTGATGATTTGAGGTTGTTGGAAAGCACCACTTCTAGATCCTTTTCTTCCTCAGTCACTCTAACTATTACCCCCTACCCTGTGCTCAGCCCTGGGATCTCTGCTTCCTAAGTGCATAACTTTGCACTTTTTGGCATTGAAGCCCTGCTACCAGATCGCTGACCACCTCTCAAGCCTCATTAAGTCCTCCTTCAATTCACAGACACCCTTGTTACAACTGACCCTAGCACATATCTTGGTGTCATCTGCAAAGAGGCAGATTTTCCATTTGATACCTTCTCTTATATCGCTGAACATATTAAAGAGTACGGCCTGAGTACTGACCCCTGTGGGATCACACTACTGACCTCCCTCACATCTGGGTGTTCCCTATATATCACCACCCTCTGCATTCATCCCACTAGCCTGTTCCTTACTCCCCTTGTCAGTTTGTCCCCCACCCCAAGGTCCCTTCATTTGCTGACCAGCTGCTTGTGCAGAACCAAGTCGAACCTTTGAACATAGGAACAAAGCTCAGCACCTATTGACATTCCATCTTAGGAGGGCCCAGGTTGACCGATATGTCAAAAGGGTTAAACCCCCATTGATTAACAGGCAAGTGGGAGTTACATCCAAAGATGTGGTCACCCATTTCAGAGACTACTACAATCAAGGTTCAAGGTTCATTTTATTTTAACAGTATGCACAAAACACTATTACATACAAATATTAAAACTGAATTATGAAAACATTCTACACACAATTTAGACATATACAAATACACATCCATCTTGTCTCAAAAAGGTTTTCTGTGCTTATACTTCTATACATATATGGGAAGGAGACTGCAGCAATTCTACATAATATTTATACAGTTTAAATTAACTAATTTTCATTATTACAAAATGTGCAATTTTACCTAGACAAAACAAGGCTACATTTTCAGTACTACTCAATAGATTCTTAGCTTTCTCATTGGTATCCCTACCATGCAGGAAGGGCAAGATCCATTTGTCCGTTTCCTTAGCAAATACAGTGCAATCAGCCAATATATGAGCAGTTGAATATTTTAAATTTGTGTCACATATACACGGTAGATTTTGATGGATATGGAAGGGTTTCCAACCATGCCCACCAATTTCTGGATGCAATCTACATACTGCTTTTCGATGTTCACACTTTTCACAGAATAACAAATATTTTTCCATATTGAAGTTACATTTTATTTCTTTCAAAAGGTAGAATTCATTTGATTCATGTATTATTAAGTCTTTTTGTATTGCTATATCTATTACTCTGCGAATAGCATTATTTACAAATATATCCATATTTCCTGAGATTCTATATGAGCCCTTTCTAAACTATGTTTGTTTAAAGTTTGATTTAATCTGCCAAACCATGTATCTTTATTTTCTCTATTCTTAGCATCAATCCAACAGTTACATAAAAGAGAATCTTGTGACAATGTTATTATTTTCTGCCAAAATTTTATGTAACTATTCAAGGCTCTTGTTTCTTGGGCCAAAATCCCTGCTTCTACCCTTACCACTGCACTGGGGATATATCTAGGAAGTCCTAGTACAAGTCTTGTGTAGTTTCCAATTCTCTTATGTTGGTTCCTAAACTCCAAATCTCTGCACCATAAAGTATCTATGAATTTACCTTGGCATCAAAGCACCTTTTTTAAGCAATACATGAGTTGGTGCCAAAAGTGTGTGCAAACCTGTTTACTGCTAGTATTGACTTAGATGTTGTCTGTCTAATATTTTTGATATGTCTTTTCCAATCTAGGATTTTTTCCAGTGTGACACCGAAATAGCAATAATTTTTTACTAGATCCAGCTTCATCCCATCAACAATCCATTCAGTACTATCAGCCGTTCTATTACCATTTCCAAATATCAGGCATTTAATTTTTTGTTGGTTAAGTTCCAAATCTAGTTTCTTTAATGAATTGTTTAACCCTGTTATGTCTCGTCTTAAGCCAACTGGCGTTTGTGATAAGATAATTGTGTCATCTGCGTAAAAGAGTATTTGAATAGACTGATTTTTTTTTTTTTGAGGGTGTGTTTCTGTCTTTTTTCAATCCTCAACTATAGTTCCTATATACACATTAAAAAATGCTGGTGCTAAGAGGCATCCTTGTTTTACACCTCTATTTATATACATAGGTTCAGTTAAAGCACCATCCTTCCTGAATCTTATCATATAAGATGTATTTGTGTGCAATAGTTTAATAATGGTAAGCAGCTTATTATTAATACATTTTTGTTCCAATAACACCCAGAATATTTTCCTATTTATATTGTCAAATGCAGCTTTTATATAAACAAAAGCTGCAAAAATCTTTCTTTTCCTATTTTCCACATATCTAGCTAAAATGTATGTTTGAATAAAAATCTGGTTTAGGGTTGAACACCCCTTTCTAAAACTTGCTTGAGCTGAGGAAGTTATATTATTTTCATCTATCCAAAGTTGTAGTCTAGCTAACAGAATTCTAGAAAACATCTTAACAGAAATGCGCAATAAAGTTATGGGTCTGTAGTATGCAGGATCTGATTTAAGACCCTTCTTATGAATAGGCATTATAATGCCTATAAGCCACTGCCTGGGAATAATTTCTGCATTTATTATTAAATTGAACCATGGTGTCAGTATTTCAGCCCACCAACAAACATTGGACTGATATATTTCTGCCAGCGTATTATCATATCCAGGAGCTGGTGATATCATTGCTTTAATATCATTCTTTATGTTATCTGTACCATATGCTTGAAGATTCTAAAATGATTTGTCATCCTTACCCTGAATGGCTTCTTGTAGGGAGGACCAGAGCCAGCTCTTATATTTTTGCTTTTTTAAAGTCAATTAAGCTCATGTATTCACTTCTAAGATTTATAAATGTGACGCTATCTTCAAAGTTTTTATTTTTCTGCATTTTTTAGCTTGTTTTTTGACAATTTTTCATTCACTGGCACTGCTTATCAAATCATTTACCTTTTTACAGATGTATTCATATTTCTTTCCTTTCTCCTCACATTATTTTTGATATAATTTTCTATACCATTTATTCTATTTGATATTTCAGTTACCTCAGTCCCCATGTCTAAATAGTGCCCTGTTTGTTTATTTTCTAAACAAACAGTCTATTGTATCACAACTCTGAGGAACACGGCGGAGTCAGGACGGTGAATATCAGGGAATTTTTGACCAAGGTGGAACACCCAGTTCATTCAGAGAAACACCAACACATGATAGTTAGACCCATAACAGTTGAGAAAGTGGACAAGGTGACTGTGGATTTGAAATCTGGAAAGTCATCAGGCCTGGATGGGTTTAATACTGACTTCTTTAAAGCATTCCACCACATTCTTTGATATACATTTTTTTAGGCATTTACCCTGTTTTTCTCCCACTCCTACCTCTAGCATGCATGCACGTGTGGAGGCATGTGCATGCCATGCATTGAGACACCCTCCCTTTGTGTCACCCTCTCCATCTGCACTGACACCAGACCTCCACCTGGTGGCAGCGGGACTACATGAGGGTGACCACCTCCCCCAGGAGAGGAGAGGAGAGCTGCTGCAGGGCTGCTCAATCCTGCTCCTCCCTACCCCCATGCTGGTGCCCAATCAACCTGAGGTCATTCCAGAACCCAGGCCACCAGTGTAATGTGAGGCAAGGCATCCAGCACCTCAGCCCTCTGCACTACTGGGCCAACTCAACATTCTAGCACATTCTAACACTGATTTTGGTTATAGTCTTTAATGTGGGAGAGAAGCAGTAGGATTTCCCAGATTCCTGCCATGGGACATTTATATTGTCAATCCTGAAACCAGGCAAACTGGTGAACCAATGTGACTATTACCACCTGATTTTATTGTTAAATGTAGATGCAAAAGCCTTTAAGAAAATTTTAGTGAATTGGGTGAATCATGTCTTACAAAAACTGGTACACCCTGACCAATCCAGCTTTGCTCCACCTAGGCACCTATTAGATAATATTTGAGGGTGTTGAAACATCCTCTATTGGGGGAAATGGCCAAAGAACAATAACTAGTAACAACCAGTGATGCTTAAAAGCATTTGATAGGTCAAAGTGGGAATTTTTATATGCCACACTGTGCAAATTCCAGTTTAGGGATACATTCGGCTACTGGCTTAAAGAGCTACAGTATATGCTGAACCATCCACCCAAAATAGTACAGCAGCCATTGCATTTTGGATCAGCTGGAGCATGTGCCAAGGCTGCCCTTTATCACTAATATTGTTCACCTTAAGAATCAAACCACTGGTAGCTTTGGTGTATGCCCACACAGAGTTGGAGGGTATAATGGGGGGGACAACAAGATCTCACTATATGCGGATGATATGATGCTGTATCTCCACAACCCTCTGTCAACCTTCCCAGTTCTGCATTCTGTTCTTAAAGGCTATGGCAGGGCATCTGGTTTTAAAATAAATGAAGGCAATATAGAGGTAATTTTAATTAATGGCAATTTGACACTTGCAATGCGAGACATTATTTCTTTGCAAATGGGTAAAGAAAAATTATGTACCTATCATAAAAATAGATTTTTGAGAGAATATCTGTCATCAGGCCACATTTTAGCAACTCACAGTCACCAGGCACTAGGACCACATGGAAACATTTGCAGTCAGCCAGGGGCCACCCATGTACATGAGCATGGGTGGCCCCTCCTCTCCTCAGTTCCCTGCTGGAGATCATGCTTGGAGGACCTCCCTCTAGGATACCAGGAGAGACCCCAACCCTCCATATTCCAGGTGAGACAGAACACTGGAAAAATGTAGCAATGAAGACAACAGCACAAGAATCCTTTGTTACAACCCCTGGGGGGGGGAAAGGAGGGTGGGACAGCATTGTCTGGTGAAATAAATTTTCTCAAAGATCTGCTGTTATGTCAAATACACAACTGTCCTAGCTTCCTCAAGGATATCTCTTTCATCAGGCCACACCTTTGGAACAAGTCCCAAGCAGTACCAAAATCTAACAGTCGGAGTGGCTGGAGCCTACAGGCTTATGAAAGTAGGCCTTGTAGGGCAGCTAGGCCAAACTCAGCTTGTCTATGAGAGACAATGTTCAAACTGTAGTGTTTAGTGAAGGTGTGGACAGTACTCCTGGTAGCAGCTGCACAAATCTCTGCAGCAGAAACATTCCGAAAACAAGCAACAGAGGTGGCCATGCCTCTGGTGCAATGAACAAGAACCACACCAGAAAGTTCCTTACTATACTTCCTATAACAAAGCATAATAAAGTTTGCTAGCCATTTGGGCAAGCACTGTTTAGAAACAGGGGTGCCCTCTTTCCCAGGGATGAATGAAACAAAAAGTTGTAAAGACCATCTGCAATCTTTTGTACAGTGTGTATAGTACTTGTGTATTCTATGCACTTCTGAAGTATACAGCAATGCTTCCCCTGGACTGGCATGCTCTGAAAAATATACTGGCAGCTGGATGGTTTGATTTAAAGTAAACTCATACACCACCTTTAGAAGAAACATAGGATTAGTACGCAAGGACAACCTGTCTTTGTGGAAGATCAAATAAGGAGGCTCACACATTAGAGCCTGTAGCTCTGAAATCCTTTGAGCAGAAGTGACTGCAACTAAAAGAACACTTTCAAAGAAAGAAAGAAAGAAAGCATAAGCCACAAGTTGTGGCTGGCTCAAAAGGAGCCAAAGTGAACTTCTCCAAAGCAAAATGCAAGTCCCAAGCCAGGACTGAATTGCAGATGGGAGGCTTTATATGTAGCATGCAGTTCAAGAAGTGTGAAGCAGCCCATAAAGCAATCTGCTTCCATTTAATGGAGTATGAATGAATGATATTATTATTGATCAGTTATAAACCACTAAAACTTTATAAAAAAATTAAAATACTTCAAATAAAAACTCCAGTCGCCACACATATACAGTGCATGCATAAATACATAGATAAGCATTTCACATATCTTCAATATCATTGTCCTATTGCAAGGTTAGATAACTTTAAATCGAAGTTTCAGTCTCAGCATCTTACAAGTATTCTAGTGATCTACAAAAGATTTGATTGCACTTACTCTTTCTGTAAAGCAAAATGACCAAAATATACGTCCTGCTGCTAAGATCTTGATAAGGCTTTAAACACCTGGAAACAGCCTGGTGTAAAAGTCTACAAATGTCCCTTTCTGTGATTCAAAAAGCGGTCCTTTGTAAAACAGCGCCATCACCCAGGTAACAGGCCAGGCAGCTGAAAAACAGAATTACTACATCCATTACTCTGACCCAGTCTGATGCAGTAAACCAATACCAATTGGACCAACATGAGCCAACCTGTGCTATTAGTCAGAACTTATTGCTAACAAGAGGTTTATTATGAGCAGCCAGGTACATTTACCATTCTGTGCTCAACTACCCCTCGGGCACCTGTTCCAGACCAAACTGCATCTTGGGTTCAATTTATAAGATTCTGGATCATGGACTGCACTCTCACATAAGGTCATTTTAACTTGTGTTTCACTCAGGTTCAGCTTTAAGCTTATTCCCTTGTTTGAGTCCCCATCTCAACCCTGGACCAACATATGACACTTAAGAGAAGCTGTTCAACCACTTCACCATTAGTGATTCCAAAGGAATTCTTAGCAGTGCTTAAAATCCTGTAGCTGCAGGAACATTTCTCTGAGTAGGCTTTTGGTCAATTAAAATAATTCTTAAATTCTATACTGCCGTCAGTGCTGAGTTTCAGAGCAATGTAGGAGCATGAGAAAATCATAACCCCTTTACCAAATCTCATTACATTTCAGACCTGTTAACACATAAAATTAAATAACACAGAGCAGGAAAGTTTTGGAATCTGCCAAGGTAACTCGTAGAAGGTCAAAATATCTTTCAATTGGGTCCCAACATTATTTTTAAGGTCCCAAACATTGCCCAATTCATGTTTATCAGAGCATCAAAGATTTGGAGGCAGTATAGCACAGTGGTTTAAGGCTCTGTGCTGGAGACCTGGGTTTGAATCCCACAGCACCCACTTGCATACCATGTGACCCTGAGCAAGTCACCTAACTTCCTTGTGCTCCCAGGTCACACCTGAAAACAAGTTTTCAGTGTAGTGCGTCTCTCCTTTAAAAAAAAAAGATTCAGTCTTTCACCTGAAAGGTCTCGAAAACACAACTCCATTTAATTATAGTCAGAAAAAAATACATTTTGACTGCATAACTCAGTGATAATTGCAATAGTCATTGAATTGAATGTAAATCTTCAGTTAAATACTTTTACAATTATTTTTAGCAGAGTTAAAAATCTGAACTATAAGAGGCAACAACGTTTTTTAAACATAAGAACAAAAATGCCAAAACCATTTCAAGAGTCAGTTGCTTGCAATATTAGTTCAAGCAGAGCTCGTAGTCTGACTTGGTTAAACAAAGTTCAAAAACCACCAATAAGTCTGCATACACTACAGTTACCCACAGAGAAGCCCCAGTGAGCAACACATCAGTTCAGTCTTCAAAACATGAGGTCAGTAAAAAGCTGATACTGACAGTGGCTCTGGTTTCTAATTTTTATACTCAGAGCAACAAAGTAAAGTGAATGAACCATTTTGATATAATTAAGATAACATTTTAAAATGCACTTGCCATTTGCAAAGTTCCCTTCTCACACAGGATTCAAAAACGGCGTTTCCAGCATTCATACTTTTAAAGTGTTAATGGCACTCAGAGATATTCTCGCTCAGGTGCAAATAAACAACATATCTTACTAGACAGCTTAACTCCACTTTATAACCAAAGAGCTAAAATTAAGCAATATGGCATGACAGGGTGTGTGTCGTTGCTGAATAACATCACACTTAGGATGGGCCGAAGCACAAGGCTGCAGACCGAGTGCTTCTGCCATCCTAGGTGTGACGTTATTCAGGTATGACACACACCCTGGAATGCCTTACTGCAATTATAAAATGGCTATAAAAAAAATCTGAGAAGACTTTAATGATTAATCAATAAACATAAGAAACATATCAGAAGTTATAACTTTACTAAAATTAATTTAGAAATAAAATAGAGATGAAATAGTCCCTTCAAGAGCTTTACTGCATCCCTCCATATTGCTTACACTGACTTTTTTATAACTAATTTTATGACTTTGAGCTTAGCAATATTTTTATACCCCTGCTTTTATCTCATTTTTCACTTTGCAGATTTGAATGCATTAATATTGACAGTCCAATTTGGTGTCCCTATAGAGATCAATCTTGCTGCGGCAGAAGCATCCATATGTTTATTTTCTGTGATTCCATGTTTTTTTTTTAACATGAGTGAAGACTGTCCTAACAAACAGAAAAAAAAACAGACATGACAGGGTATGCATCATGGTTGGATAGTGGTACACCTCGGGTGTGTCATGAGGCACGAGGCATCACCGAGTGCCTTCACTTCAACCACCCGAGAAGTACTGTTACTCCACCACAATATACACTCTGGAGTGTCTTACTATGATTATAAAAGGGGTCCAAGATGTGTTTTTTTGAGGGGGGGATGAAGAAATGCACCAAATCAAAAAAGAAACATTTTTTATGGCTTTTATAAAACAGTCCCAGCGCATCCCAGCACTGACAAGTCATCTCAGGTTTAAATATTATGTACAGCAAAATTCATGTATTTTTAATTAGCTCTTAAACCCTCTAGTTTCCCCCAACCCACCCCCGTTTACCCATTCCCTCACCTTTCTTTTGTCTTCTTTATAATATTCCCTCCCTTTTCTCTGTCTTGTTTATTTTCTGTCTTGCCAACATTCAAGAGATGGAATGTTTACTACATATAGAAGGCAAGAATTCAGACCTTTGCTCAGTTCTGATGTTTACTCCCACTAGCACACAACAGAAGGCCTCAGATGGAACCAGGGCTTTTGTTTTATCTGTAACAGCTTAAACAACACAGATTTCCCTAGTAAGCAGGTGAGGATAGGAGAGTGATTTTTCATGGTCAGCAAAGAAACACCATAAATTACAATTCTAAGTACTGTAGTACTTCATTTTTTGTATGTGTATGTGTAACAACAGTATTATGAGGGCAAATAACATTTTATTCTTATGTTTATAAATTGAATACAGTTTTATTTTTAGGGCCTGACTGTAAGTTTTTAGTGAGTGAAGGTGACAGCCACATTTGTAATGGCAGTCAGGAATGGCTGGTATTATTGCTTTTATTGTGAAGAGGCTAGTGGACCTTCTTCCAGTGCTGTTGTCATGGGATATCAGCACTGGGTTATGAGCTCCTCAGCCAATCAGATTACTGGATTTTTTATAGCCATATTATAATATAAAGTTATACATTCATAGGGAAACACCACCTTGCACCTTCTTCCTCAGTTTTAGGACTACATCTGTGTCCACGGAAAGTTGGGGTAGTTTATCACAATTGGCCCAACTCCCCTTTCCAAAACTGAGGTTCATTAAACTTAATCAGATAACCCAGGCCACCAAGATACATCGAAATGCTGATCGCCCAGAATCGGAAGACTCTATAACACGTAAAAGTCCGACTTCTTTTCTATATGGCAAAAAATAATCCAAGTGGCTTCATTTCAAATACAAGAGTCCATCTATGGCTAAGTGTTTATTTTAGTTTTAGGTATTAAAAACATTAGCCATACCAACTTCGATATCAATCAAGGAGCCATGTAACTGAGAGAATACAAGACCACTCCATATTCACACTTATGGCCTCCACCTCAGTATCAGCATTAGTTTCTACTTCACTTGAATCTTACTCAGAAGAAGTGATAAAAAGAACCTCAGTCAAGATAAACCTTATAACTTAACCACCACCGGACACGCCATAATAAACTGGGGTCCAAATCTGTGTTTGTGGTGAAGTAATAAATAATTTAAGCAGTACCTTTTAGAGGGGTTTATCCTGCAATTAGCTTTCAGTAGACACCAGTATTTCAACATTGTAAGAAAAAAGGTTCCCAGACTTAGCTTGCTCCATTTTAGTGTCGACCAGGACCTCTGGTGTTCTAAACTCTCAGGCATTACTGACCCCCTCTATCATCTCAAGGGTTGCCTTTGTTAAATTTTGAGGGACATACATTCTTCTAGGTATTAATCTCCAACATCTCTGATTTGGTGGACACCTCTCCACAGCTCAGGACATTCCTTCATAATCTCCCACTCCATCTCCAGCTATGAACACTTTTGGACACTAATAACTCCGGGGTCTGTCAAATCCTAATAACCCCGACCCCTAGGCAACAATGGCATACATTTTGAAAGGCTTTAACAAGCCTATCTGCACTCACAGTGATATTACAGTCTCAGGCTTCCTCATTTCTGTTCAAGAGTCATTCTGATTTCAGGATTCATTAGCACTTCAGAAGGAACCTTTCACTCATCACAAAACCTGAAATTCAGCACTTCAAGTACACTGTCCAGACTCTAGTTACCGGCAACAAACTTCCTAAGTGAACACCAGCTACTGGCAACAGCCTTCTGAATTTGTAGTGACAGAGAAAAAAAAGCAACCAAAGGGGTCAAGATAAACATAAGTTTCATTCATCAACCTAAAAGTAGAATAAAATATACAGAAAAAAACTAAAATGCCACTTCATGTGAGAGCTGCAGGGAACAGAGCAGCGTTGTGGTCATCTTGGTGCTCTGCCTCCCCAGTCCCAAGTTCCCACTTCATGGAGTAAGTGTTTCTGGTGGACAGTTTTATAGCAGCTACCAGAACACCTGCCACTTTTTGGGAAATCCCGAAGCAAGCTATGGCTATGTCTTCAGGAGCCATACATACTGTACTCATCTGAATCTTCATTCAGATGAAGAGATTTCAGGTCTGGATGGACTGGGGTTCTCTGTTCCTGTGACAGCAGACCCATGTAAAGGGGCAGAGGTATTAGGGGTTCCACAGCCAGTTGCTGCAACAGGGGGAACGATATCTGTTGAGGCAATAAGGGAGCAATGGGTATCAGGGTTTCCCCCTCCATCTGCAACTTGAGTAGTACTCTCTGAATTAGAAGGAAGGCATTCTGAAGCCTCCTTTTCCAAGAGAGGGACAACATGTCTCACCAGAAAACTCCAGGCCCTGGAATGAGCAAGCAGAAAAGCATCAGTTTTGTGTTGTGTGGGGACTCAAAAAGGTCAAGCTCTGGGTGACTCCATCTGTCGAACAGGTTGTCTACCACCGAGGTTAGGTCCTCTACCATTGAGATAAGCAGTTCCCACTTGTGCATCCTGGACTGTAACCTGCTTAGCTTGTCTGCCAAGATGTTTTGGGCACCTGGAACATGTACTACTGATTGTTCTAGACTGTGTTCCAGAGCCCAGTACCAAACTCTCATTGCATCCCTGCACAGCGGATAAGAATGACTCCCCCCTTGTTTGTTGAAGTAATGCATCACACTGACATTGTCTGTCTGTATTAACACAGGACCTGGGGACAAGAACTTCTGGAAGGCCTGGAGTCTGTATAGGACAGCCCGCATTTCCAGAACATTGATGTTTAAAGTGCACTCCACTTGTGTCCATGTCCCTGTGTCTGTCGAGGGCCCATGTGAGCTCCCCATCCCAACCATGAAGCATCCATGGTGAGGATCTGCAGAGGAAATGGAATCAGGAACAGAATCGCTTTGCACAGGTTGCTGTGCTCCATCCACCACTTGAGTACTTTGCACACAGGGGACATGACTAGAACCATCTGTTCCAGAATGTCCGTGAGCTAGTTCCACTGGACTCTTAGGGTCCACTGGGGAATTTCTCATGTGCAGCCTGGCCTGTGGTACTGTGACAATGTCTGCAGCTGTGTGTCCCAGAAGGAGTAAAAATTTCCTTGCTGAGACATAATGGCTGTCGTGCACTAATTGTGCTTGGGCAATCAGGTGGTCAGCCCTGTCCAGAAGCAGGAAAGTTGAGCCTTGGGCCATGTCCAGGACTTCCCTACATACTGTAGTCACTGGCAGGCTGTCAACACTTCATTTGCTGACTGTCACCCCCCCCAGTAAGGGGGCCGATTAAGGGGTAATGTGAGGAAGTTATTTTTCACAGAAAGGGTGGTGGATGCATGGAACGGCCTACCTCAGGAAGTGGTGGATATGAATACAGTGCAGAGCTTCAAACAGGCATGGGATAGGCACAAGGGAGCAATACAGATGAGTATGAATAGATAGGCCATTGACAGATCAAAAGTCTATGGCACATTCATAAGGTAGAAAAAGAAATGTGCAGACTGGATGGGCCTTGTGGTACTTATCTACCATCAATTTCTATGTTTCTATGAGCATCAAACAGCTGTCTGGTTCAAGCTAAGGTCTTCAACAGCTGGTTCCTGGAGTGGGCTTTCAATAGTCAATTGTCCAGGTAAGGGAAAACATACAGGTATTTTGCTGCAAAGGGCTGCTGACACCACTGTCAAGCATTTGGTAAAAACTCATGGCACAGAAGACAAGCCAAAGGGCAACACTCTGAATTGATAATACTCCCCCTGAAACAGGAACCTCAGGTATTTTCTGTGATATTTATGTACCTTGATATGGAGGTATGCATCCTTCATACCCAGGAAGCATCTCCAATCCCATTTGCTGTAACGGAAAAAGACTGAAAAGTGGCCATTGCAAATGTCTTGCAGTCTATGAAGAAGTTTAGATCACATAGATTCAGAACAGACTTCAGGTCTCCTGTCCACTTTGGGACAAGGAAGTACAGTGAGTAAAACCTGTGTTCCTCTGTTCTTGAGGAATAGAGGTTCTAGGGCCCATTTTTGCAGCAGAGTCATGACTTCCTCCTGCAGTAGAGATAGGTGCCCTGGAGGGTATGTGGACACAACTGGGGGATGATCTGGGGGGTTCACCAGAAGTTCCAGAGCATGATCCTTTTCTATGATCTCCAGAACCCATGTATCTTTAGTCACCACCCACCACTGGGCTAAGTGGAGGGAGAGGCAATGCTCTACAACCACCCCTGGATGTAAAGGCAGTTTGGGGGTGTATAATGAGTCAGGTTGAGCCAGAGAGGTGGCTTCACCACCTCTGGGTGCTTCTGAATGGGTACTGGGGTAGTGCTGTGGACTGGTGAGGCCCCTGCTCCTTTGCCTCTTCCCTGCTGTCTAGGGGCTGGACACTGTCCCCAACACCAGCTGGGCAAAAGGCACCCCTGCTGCTACCCCTGGGTGGGGTGAGGTAGAGGGAGAGCACTGATTTCAAAGTCCTGCCCAAGGCTTGGAGATCTTTGAGAACCTCTTACACCTCATGACTTTTGCCCTCTTAATGGTGCATTAAGAATTGTTTTTGCACATCTTGGCAAAGCCTGCTACCCTGAGCCAAGAATATCTCCTGAGACAGATACCTGAGGCCACAGCCATGGCAGAAGCATCAGAAATGTCACAGGCTGTGCAGAGCAAATGCTGGCCCACATCAGCCCCAGTAGTCAGAGTTTTCATTAACTCCTGTTTTGAGGAGCCCTCAGGCAAGGCCTGTGCAGAAGCCTTAGCCTTCCTCCAGAGATTGTTCTGATACTTCATCATGTGGACCTGGTATGATATGAAGGCCCAAAGAGGCAGAGGCATATGGCTGCTTGCCTAGGGCATCCAACATCCTAGATTCTTTCTCAGGAGGAAGGGAACTCAGGTGTTTGGATGCCCTAGACCAGTCATGGGCAGCACTGATCATCACCAAGTCAGTCTCAAGTTGTGTAGCACAAAAAAAAGCTTCCCAGAAGCAGCAGACTACATTTTGTCTGCCTTTCTGGGGACTTCTGGAATAGTATTTGGTCTGTGCCAAGTTGCACTGGTTGCATCTTATAAGGCTGAAAGCAGAGGAGGCGCCACAATGGAGGGGAAACTCTGGCAGCTCCAGGAACTCCAGGAGGTTGTTTTAGTAGTATTCTGATCTTCCAAAGTGAAGCCCATGGCAGCTTGCATCTGCTGCATCATGCTGAAAAATGAGGGCTCCCCAGAAGGGACATTGGTGTGTTAATCACACAGTCCTCACTGCAAGTAGAAACTGTAGAGCTGATGCCATGTTCATATTGGCTCTCCACATAGTCTTCTGCTTCTTCTTCCTCTTCCTGCATCATCAGATCATGATTTTACTCATATTTGTCATTGACTGGGTCAACACCATCAAACCCTGACCTTGGAATCAGGTTGACAGTTGAAGGGCAGTTAGCATCGCAGCAGGAGTGGATGACATTGAAGTAGAGGTCATAACTGCAGAGCACAGGAGTGACATTGAACATGCCATAGAAGACTTCTCCTTGTCCCAATGCTTGTGCTTGTGACTCCCTGAAGTTTTCTCTTGGGATTTGGATGACCACAATTTGGTTGACAGAGCCGGTGATGTGCATTTCTCTTGGAGCTGCTTCACCATTCTCTCTATGGTCTTTTGTAGTAAAGATTTTTTAAAGCCCATTTTTCTGTGTCATCTGGTTGCGGAATTAAATCTCCAGCAAGTTTTGCAGGCTTTCATGTTGTGGTCTAGACCTGAGCAACAGACACAAACTTTATGGGAGCACTCACAGTACCACAAAAGTTTGGAGTGTTTCTTCAATGACATGCAGGTAATCGAAAATCACCATAAAAGTGATTAAGAAAAAGACATAAAATGGCAGCAGAAGCAGCAATGTTTCCTACAGCAGTCCAATGAGTCTGATCAATGGTGGAAACTGAGGAGAGGAGGGGCCACTCATGTTTCTGTATATACTGACATCAGATGTCATTGTGGGCAGCCCCTGTCAAATTACTTGCAAAAGTTTCTGTGTGGTCCTAGTGCCTAGTGGCTATTAGTTCCAAAGGTGTGGCCCTAAAGAAAAAGATATCTATTAAGAAGATCTTCACAAATCTGGTATCTGGGCATTCAGATCTTGCTTCACCTAACAAACCTCTACCAAGTGAATTACAGTAAACTGATAACCAAAGTCCTTGCTGACCTTAAATGTTGGAAGGTACTGTTATTGTCCCTGGTGAGTAAGGTGGATTCTCTACAAATTTATTTATTTATTATTTATTGAATTTTGTTGACTGGGCAAGCCCACTGAGACTAGAAGTCCCTTTTCAGGGGCAACCTGGGGTGGGGATATAGGTGATAATCAACTGAAACTGAACCATATTAAGCTGTTGGTGGTATTTCTAGTTAATGGAGGAAATTTGGCCAGGACACCGGGGAAATTCCCCTACTCAACTGTAGGGGGAACCCTTGGCCAAGTTTTTGAGCTGCTCACTTCTTGCCAGATGGTGGAGAAGATGGATGCGATGGAGGCAGGGGATCGGGCCTTGTCCCCTGGCCTTGCAATGAAAAAGGTTAATCAGTTGTTAAATGCTGGAAAAAATTTTCAGAAAAAGGATTCTGGAAAAGATATTTTCATTTTTGTTGAGGATTTAACAATGATTACAGATGAGTCTACAGTGGATGGTGTTGTTGGAAATATGGCAATTAATATGGAGGAAAGATGCGGAGAACTCCAGAAATTATTAGCTAAAGTGGAGCAACAATTTGCAGCACAGAAAGTAAATCTTCAGCCTGAAATACTAAAACTATTGCAGGCTCCACTTGCTGACAGGGAGTGCGGTCCTGGTGACAGCTGTGATGCACTAGCATCAAAAGAGAAGGCCAAAAAACCCGACTCACAGGCACAGAAGGAGTTTTTTTTACAAATTGATGGAATGCATGAAGTGGCTGGCAGTGGAAATGCCTCAGGCATCTGCCAAGAGCCGCAGTTTGACATTAAAGAGAAAATTGTGACATTTCCAGAGAGTACAGGCCTACCTATACAGGTGCCTATCCTGCAGAAAACTGAATGTAATGACTTTCAAGAATTGCCTAAAAACATACGGATATCAGTTGAAAAAGTTTTTCATTTGAAGAGAAACAAACTGATGTAGAAGACCAAGGAAACCTGTTGGATCTTCTGCAGACAATAGATGCTTCTCAACTAGAACAAGGGAATCAGGAGGGGGATAAAGTTATATATCAGTCAAGCATGCATGGACAACAAGATGCTAATATTTTTTCTTTTTCTGTATGCAGTTCAAAAACAGAAGCTAAGGAAGAAAATGAAAGTAAAAGGGTTGCAGTGACACTGGCAAACAGGAAAATAGGGCTGAACATTCTGTTTAAATCTAAAGAAAAAATTATTTTGGAGCAAGGAGGATCGAGAGTAGGCCTTTCCACCTGGGCAGCAATTCAGCAGGCTTTTGCATTACACAGTGATAAAACACATGCAGGTGATCCATTTGCTCAATGGTCACCAGAAAAAGCACTGAGAGAATCAGGATGAAAAAAAATGCAGTCAGGACAATGACTTCCTGATCCTGAGTGGCAGGATCCACTTTTAACACAATCACCTGAGTGGCAACCTTGGGGGAAGAAGAAGCAGGGTCAGAAGATGCAAAAACAAGATTTAGACCTAAAAAAATGGAAGATTTGGCAGCAGATAAGGTGGTTGCACTGAATAAAGAACTAGCAAATCATGATACAGATTCATGTATGGAACACCTCCCCCACCACCACCACCACCACCTGTAGGAAGTGGTTTGCATACAACTGAACCCAGACAAGGTCTTGAAGACATTCCAACTGTGTTAAATAAAGATCAAGATGTGCCATCTCAAAAACCCTTACTATCTGAATTGTTTACTAAATCTAAGAAGGAAGCTGTGCCACAGAGAAATGCAGTTCAGATAAGGTATAAAGGTAGACTTGAAATACGACCAGACCGACAGTTTGTGGGAAAAATGCTGCTAAAAGACTCTTTCAAATTTTCCCCCAAAGAGGTATACACTTTTATTAATATTTCAGGGGAAGATAACTATGACATTAGCTTTCGTTCATCCTATATGCTAGAATTGTTTTGGTAGAGATATAATGCTGTAAAATATTCTCCACTTTGGTCCCCATTTTTTATTATCCCCCTCACCACTACTCATTAAATTTGTCACCATGATGTTTCGCAATGAAGGTGTACATGTGGAAGACATCACTTTCTGGTTGACACAGAAGTGCAAAGTATTAGGTGAACCTGAAGCATTGTTAGATTCTGAACTATTCTGGACAGAAGGGTGGAAATATAAAGTTAAATTGCAGCAGACAGATAATGTCATTGAGCACATACCTAACTCGTTCACACTAGGAAGAGACAGGCGAGTCTGTTTTTAGGTAGTTTGATAGATTGTGCACAATATCAATCACAGTGCCTGCTCTAGCTCCTGTCCCCTCATGGAGCGGGGGTCAGGAACACCTCCACACAAGTACAAATACCCTGGTACAGTTAAAAGTGTAATAGTAGGGGTCAATTTTAATTGTGATTTACCATGGGAAAAGCAAAAAGGAGATAATAAAACTTATTGTGATTCTCATGCTTTAAAAAAATGTGTCACATTAGGTACTTTGATAGATTGTGCACAATATCAATCACCGGGACCTTCATATGCATACCAGAGAGGGTGATTTCCTTCAACCATAGACCATATAGTTGTGTCCCAAAATATGCCTCAGCCTACCCTCCAAATTTTACCGCTTGAATTTTCAGATCACTTATTTTTAAAAGCTACATTTAACTTCAATCCAGGTACATCTAGATGCCATAAAATATAGAGATTGAACACCTCCACGTTGTTGGATAAGGAAGTTAAGGATAAATTGGTAGAGTCGATTTGGGCTAGGGTATCAGTGAGTGATCTTTACGATGATGTGGGAGAATGGTGGATGGATATGAAGCAGGACTTCAAGATATGGTTTCAGAGCTGGAGAAGCACACAAAAAATGGAAATTTTTTCAGTATTTAAAACTCAGAGCACATTTATAATATTTGTTTTTGGTGGCAGCTACATCAAAACGAAACTTTGAAACACAGATAGTGCAAGTAAGAGAGGAAATGAGGGACCTACAATATGATAGGGCAAAAACATTAATAGCTGAAATGCAGTATGGAACACAAAAAACTGACCCATATGAGGTGTGAAAAACACGGAAAGAGAGGATGGATTTGACACAATTATTAAATGAACAGGACAAGGTAGTAGATTCAGAGCAAGACTTATTTGGGCTTGTAAAACAATTTTTAGAATCTCATAGAATGGATAGAATACCTACAACTAAAGAGATGGAAGATTATTTGCAGGATTTACCGGATAAATTAGCACAAGAGGATATAACTAAATTAAATGCCCCCTTTTCAATAACAGAAATCGAGACAGTTATCAAAACTCTAAAAAATGGGGCATCACCATGGCCAGATGGCCTCCCATATGAATTTTATAAAGCATTTCCAAAAGAACTAGCTTCTTGTTTAGCTGAGGTATTCTCCTATTTCTTTAAAATGCAAATAGTTCCCTTGTAATTTACTGCAGGGTTGCTAACTTTTTTTTGTATAAAATGGAATAGAACAGACCTGGGCAATTGGAGACCTATATAAACCCGCTGAATGTGGATTTTAAAATTTTATCACAACTCCTAAATAATAGATTAAAGGATGTGGCAGCACAATTGATACACCCAGCTCAATCCAGTGGGGTCCCAGCAAGAAAAATACAGCAGGCCTTAATGATTATTAGGGATGTAATTGAATGTCATGGTAACAATGAGAAAAGGGACATTCGATAGAGTGTATCTACCATTCCTTTTTTTAACTTTAAGACAGTATGGTTTACCAGAGGGTTTAATTAAAAAAATCAAGCTGTTATATACTAGGGTATTTATAAGACCGGTTATTAAAAATAAAATACAAAGCAATATTTTACTTACCATAGGGGTTAGACAGGGTTGTCTGCTCAGCCTTTTGCTGTATAATTGTTCTCTAGATCCATTGATTCACAAATTATATAACACACAAATTTGGGGGGAGTTACAAGGACCTAACAGCTTGAGTGAAATGAAAATTCAAGCATATGCGGATGATATCTGCCTATTTATGATCAATCCTGACCAAATTCCAATGGCACTGAACAACTACAAGAATATGCAAGAGTAGCAAATTCTAAGTTAAATTTAAATAAATGTAAAGGGCTTTTATTAGGCAAACCATGGCAATTAGCAGTCAATATTGGTAAAATCAGGCTTTATTCAGAACCTCAAAACATTTTGGGAATTCAATTTGGACCCCAAAATGTACCCTTAGTGAATTGGGAAAGAGCCTTACAAGCTGCAGAATTAAAAGTGAATAGGTAGAAATCATGGAGATTGTCCAAACTTAAAAGAGCACTCATAGTGAAAAAAAATTATTTTACCTTCTTTTTTGCATATGGCAATGATATTCCCCAGCCATCATGTTTGGAAACAAGAGAATATTCTTGCTATTTCCAAATGGTGTGGGGGAGTAGTCTGAACCCAATAAAATAAATGTTTTACTTACCTTTCTAAGACCCAAGGGGGACTGGGTATGAATGACCCAATAAAATTTTTTTACAGTTTATTTATAGCACAGAACCTTAAAATTGGATTAGTATTTACTCAAGGTTTACAGTATTGGTGGTTTTATGATACCTTGTAAAAATTATTTGCTAATTGGGGAGAGGAGATACCACCAAAATTAAGCCCAAGGATAACAGTTACAGAGTATAGTAAGCCTGTAATAAACATTTTACATAAATGGCATCTGACGAAAATACACATTATTAATACGTCAGGACCGCAGCTATATGAACATATTATGGGGACCAATCACCCTATAGAATCTGAGTTTAAAAACTGTCCGGCAGTATTGAAACAGGGAGTATTAAAACAGTTAAACAACAATAGGATCCCAATTGCTATATGGGAAATCGCATGGTTAGCAGCATGTGACAGGTTGAATTTAAGAGGCAATGCTAAGCATAAGGTCAGAAATGAGAGAAAGTGTCCTTATAATGAATGCCAGAACCAGGAAGAATCTATGGAACACTTTATATTTACATGCTTATATGCTAAACAATTATGGATTTTTTAGCTACTGAATGGCATTTGAAATAGGTTACACAACTTTCATATGAATCCTTGGTTTTAGGACATTGCCCTCAGTTATAGAGTAGGCATGACCATAACACTCTGTTGGTTTTCTTCTGCTATTTAAAATATTATATTTGGCAGATGAGATGCCAATGGGTATTACAACAAAAAAAAGATGCATTATGGGATTTTTAAGAAACTAGTTGAACAAGATATGAATGGAGTCTACATGAAGAATTGTAAAACAAATGCTAGCCACCTTACGATTAAGTTGTGGAAAGGGTTATGGGGATTTATCAAATATAAATAAGGGATATAAAGTGAGAGGGGATTATAGGATATAGGTGGTATTTATAATCTGTATATGATTTTGTATACATTTTCCGTTATATGGCTAAAAGTATGAATTTAATACTTTGTCTTTATTTATGTATTATATGTGATTATGTGTGAATTGACGTTGTTTCAAAATTTTTGTTTTTGATGTTATATGAATAAAACATTCCCCTACTCTTTTCGAGAAGTGCCATGGGATCTTTAATGTCCACCTGAACAACCACCAGAACAGGCAGATTAAAGGGACACTGTCAACCTCCTTAGGTCTCAAAGTGTCCCTTGTTTAAAAAACACATTTTATGATTGTCAACATTCTGTAAGAATTGCTGATGTAGCTAGCAGTTTGATTCTCTTTTGTTTCTCAATAGAGGTGAAAAACAGACTGCCCACCATCCTGGTGTTACCACACAAACACAGGTTTGTTTACATTCCTTGATCAGCTCCAACTTCATCTTTCCTAGACGTGGTAACACCCACAACACAGTCAGTCCACTTGTGATGCAGTGGGAGTTTAGGAGGCTACTGTCTCATGAGTGACTGCACTATTTACGTGTGTTTCTAATGCTCAGGAAATATGCAGTAAGAACAGTTTCAGGATTGTAAATAAAAACAAAGTTGTTTATAAATATACATTGCCATGCATTTCAGTTCTACTAAACAAGGAGTTATACAAAACAAACAGCAACATCAATGAATTTTAGAGAAGGTAAGCAATCATAAAATGTGAGTTTTTTACTAGAACTATGATGAAAAACAGGTTGACAGTGTCCCTTTAATGTTTTCACGGATTCTTATTTCTTTTTCAAAACTCTGCCTACTAAAATTCCCAGGATAGAGTGGCAGAAATAAAATAAGGCATTGCACCGTTATATATGGAATAGGGTGCGACCTAGGGTTAAATAGGGGAAATTACAGAGATCTAAGCAGGAGGGCAAACTAGGCCTCTAAGATCTGAAGGCATATTTTTCAGATAGCACAGCTGTTGCCCTGGATCAACTATAAAAGAACTAACCCTGAAAATATCTGGCTAGAGATGGAGAGGGGGAGCAACCTGGGGAAAAACCCCGTGGAACTTTTAATGTACCAAACATTAACAAGTATTCTATCTAGATTAGTAACCCCTGGATTAAACAAATGTGTGCAAAATGGGGGTGAGTCAAACAAAACTAGGGCAGAAATTTACCCAGACAGACCAATGTACTGAGATCATTCCCCCCTAAACTGGATGCATAATTTCAGAGATGGAAGGGACAGGGATTAGGCAGATGTTTCCAGTTCTTACATGGAGAAATGGTAAAGCTTTTTGACCTAATGAAATGGAGGTTTTCCCTTAGAAATACAGATCTATTCATATATTTACAAATGGGCAATTTTTATTAGGACAGGTAATAAGATACAAGTAGTCCTAGCTGAATGACACCCCCTGGTGACATATATAAAGAATGCAGGTCTAGGGTTGTCAACAACAAAAAACATATCTCAAACCTAGTATGTCTTTATAGGGATAAACCGGGGGAGGCACCACCACCCAGCCAAACTTCCTGAGAGACTACAGGGATACACTTGGAGCAAAAAGACTGCCACGCTATTTGGGAGGGGGGGGGGTTCCACACCTCAGCTTTGAACAACTAGAAAGAATATTAAATAGAAGGAGGTACTTTCTCACACTTTCCAGTACCAAACATTATGGTCCAGAAGGTAGTGACTGTTGCTGGAGAAACTGCAGGCATGAGGGCACTCCTTATCATATATTTTGGGATGGCCCCATCTTGCAGACTTTTTTTGAATGAGACAGGGCTTAGATTTAAAACCATGGTTGGCATGACTTAGGTGATCCTGGAGAAGCTACCCCAGGACCAGCTTAAATAGACAGACTCATTTGCAAGTATTTTAATTTCAGGGGTCTGTAAGGCTATCACCTGGTGTTGGTTGACCCTGAGCTGCCCACAGATGGCAGACTGGTTATCTATAATTAAATCAATATACCAAATGGAAAAGATTACTGCAGACCTCTGTCTGCAATGTGAAAAATTCCAAGGTTGTTGGCTGTTCTTTATTAATTTGACAGAAGACCTGGAGGGGGGATCAGTTCTTTCCCAGAGGGCAGAAGGTTATTAAAGAGTGGTTGTATGGGATATGAAGACAGGACAACAGAGGGTAATAAACAGGTGAGAACAATTTGAACTGCTTCTTTTTTCTCACTGTTTGTATTATAAAAAAAGTGACAAAAGGTTCATGTGTAACAAATTTTATTCAGATCTGCATTAACTATTACATGAGCTCTACTGTAATTTCTACAAGACCAGATATATTGCATATAGGAAAAGATTGTCTCTATTTAAGAATACTGTTTTTAACAAACTCTTGTCAGTTCTCATGAGCTCTACTATATGTTCAATGACAAACTAATGATTTGGTCTGTATACGACTGAATAATACGTTTTAAAAAAGGAATTTAGTTGAATGCCTTGGTAAAGTCCAAATACAACATGTCAGCTACCTGTCCTTTTATCAACAGCCCTCATAACCCAGTCAAAAATGTATTATAAATCATGACATCATTCTCATCCAATCAGGACTGTTTATTTCTAAACATTCCAGGTACTCTTATAACCATATTAGGGTGTCTCATGCACATAGTTCTAAAATTCTGAAGTTCTAAGTTCAGCTTACATAGTTCATTTCCACTCACAGGGGTTTCAGTAATTTCCTGTGAAGCCAAACATTTTAATTTTGAACTCAAGTTCCATTCCATTTTTTTTAAACGCAAACTTCAACATAAGTTATAATATGTTTATGTGTACAGTTATTACATGTCTTATGACTACAAGAGTTTCTTCTCAAGTCCTTTGTGTGCCTTTACTGCTCAGTTTCGCTTCCTAGTTCTCTCACCCAAAGAACTCAAGATTGCACTCTTACAACCATATAAATTAGATTTGTTTGACAAGACCTCCTGCCACAAGCCCATGCTGTCTTCTGTCCTCTAGCCCATTTACTATGAGGAACTCCACTGGCTTCTCCTTAACTATAGTTGCCAGAAGTTGCAGACTACTGACATCAAACTGATCAGATTGTACTGTAGTTCTCTGAAGCATCCTTTCCTCCACTTCTGTGCAGGGGTACTTTGTCTGCTGTTCTACAATCTATAGGCACCTCTACAGGCTCCTCTCCAGACTTCAGAAAGCAGTTGTAGATATCCACCATACAGTTTTGTTCCCCCTTCTGTGCTGGTGAGAAGGTTTCCCTGAGGTTGTGGTTTACCCATCTCATCTTCCACCCACCCCTCACACTGCCTCAGACTGTGCCTTCTTTCATCTGACTTTTTTCCATAATGTAGTGAAAGAAGGTCTTATCCCCCTCCTTAATTTCCTCTGCTATCCTTAGCTTCATTTCCACTTTAGCCATCCTCACCACCCTTTTGGCCTCAAGTTTTTCTAGGTAGACATCCCTATTCCCACCCCCAACCTTGACTCCCTTTATATCTCCCAAAAGCCACCATTTTCCCCCTCAATACGCACTCAACCTTCCACATAAACCAGATAGTTTTCTTTTTTAACTTTATTTTTATTATTCTACACAGCTGCAGTACATATTGCAGTATAAAAGACAGTCCAAATGTTCACATCTCCTCGGGTTAATCATCCCTTAATCACAGGATTATGCTGCATCCCTCATATTTTTGATATATCACTGGGGCAAAAAACAAACATCTACAACACCTACAAGTTACAGAACAATGCTGAAATTAACTGGATTTATGTGCTGGACACTAAGCAACCAAGAGGACTTCACATTGATCTACCTCACCATAGTTCCCTATAGACATGAACTTGTTTTGCATATCCATCTTTAATATGCGGATACTCTGAATGTATTACTGTGAATTTCCAATCAAACAATATAAGTATCAATGAGGGGGGATGTATATTTATAAATGCATAATTAGCTGCTGCACTTTAATAAGATGTACACATGAAATGTCACTTTTGGGATGTGTAGTTTTATGCACTGGGCACTTTAATTTGTGATAGTGGCTCACATATGACATTTTGTACTCAGCGTGTGCAGACATTATGGCCACTGGTCACATGACACCCATATGTGTATTTATAATGGGTGTCTACAGGGCATAAGTCAAGTCTGATGATGGTTTTACACTGAAATGTAAGTATGCCTGCTATGCGCCCTTCAGCAACAGGACTGTAGCTCCCTGTACCCATGATGGCCAGCAGGGTTCCTGTGGAACTACAGTAACAAATATTAGAAGCAACAATGGATCTGTATGTATGACAGATTAGAAGGCAACATTTCACCGGGAGTGAAGCACACATGCTGAAATAACTGGCAACACAGTAAAAAAATGTTCATCCTACCACAGGGTTTATACATCCTGAAGGGGTCCTTCTGGGGCTAGGCTTTTCCCCTCTCCTCACCCACTTCACCCCTCCTCACTCATTTTCCCTTACCTTTCACAACTGCACTTGTCCAAACCTTTTACTCTTGCACTTAATTTTGTTTTTTATTCTTAATCTATGTATTCGATACACTGTATGTAACAACTGCCTTATGAAAATGTGTGTAAATGCTGATTTATGTATCTTAAGTGTATAATGTATCTTCCCCATTGTACTCCCTTCCCCCATGTCACACCGGGAGACAAGTGACTTGTTGCTCAGTGTGCCTTCCTGATGAAACATTTCATTAAATAAATAAATGGCATACCCGCTGAAATCCTGATGCTTTGTTACTGTAGTTCCACAGGAATCTTATGAGATTCTTGAGGAACTACAGTAACAAAGATTAGAAGGCATCAATTGACCTGTATGTATGACAGATTAGAAGGCAACAATGGATATGTATGTGTGACTGCATGTACCTTCAATTAAATGTGGTAGGATGAAAAACATTTTTACTGTTTTGCCAGTTATTTCTGTGTGTGTGCTTCACTCCTCTGGGAACACACTGGTGTTTCAAGTTGTTGTTTAAACCCTCTAAATCATTAGTATTACATAAATTAAATAGCACTTTACATAATATTTTAGTATTTTTCAGTGGACTATTTAGGACCGTTGATATCTGCCCTATATGTTTGTGTTCACACTGTATGTAGCTGGTGTGGGGTATTCAGCTATTCCAGTGGGCTCAGTTGGTGTCTTGTTCATTCCCTAGGGTTGAAGATTTCTCTCCCCCTTTCTCCCTGGCCACTTCCCCAGGCAGGTTATCTCAAGAGGTTTGAGCTGCTGGTCCCAGATGCTGGTGGGAGAATGGTGCTCTCAGGCATAGCTCCAGGTTTTGCTGTTGGTCACTGTGGACCTGGAACCAGTTTCCCTTTAATCAAGCAGGGATATCTGTGGTGTGGTGGGTTGGCTAGCAGTCAGCTGAGTAGCACATATATATATATATGCTTGGGTGTGAGAGTTTACTCCAGAGAGGAACTCTGGAAGCTAAGACCCTGGATTGTGAAATGCTTTGCACCCCCCTAGTGGAGTGTAGCAATGCTGTAGAGCATTTAATATCATTTGCCCTAAGAAAAGAAGTAGGAGTGTTGGGTGGTGCATCCCAAAGGTCAGTGGTGGAACAGTCAGGAATTACTTGCCAGTTGAGTAAGCAAGAGACAGAAATATTTCTTGCCTCGTCTTTTTTTTTCTTCAATTTATTCTTTTTGCCATTGCCTTGGTCACTGATCTCGGCCCTGGTCACAGCATCCCTTAGGCCTCCACCACCCATATTTGCCTGCACTCTCCCGGTTACCTCTGGCTTATCCCCCAGAGGGTGGGATCATGGCATCATTGGGCACCAGTGCCGTGCTCCTATTGACTGGTTGGGAGAGCCAGCTGGGTGGCTAATTGAGGCTGAGGGACAGGACATCATGGAGATGGCTGGGCAGAGTATTTCCCCCCCTTGTAAGCTGGGGTTGGGACGTGCAATGACATCCTGCGTCTGTCCCTGCCCCAGAGTTCCTTGTGGACATCGGCTGCTGTGGCACTCCTTGCCTCTGCTAGGGGTCCCTCATGCACTGACAACCTCCCTAACCCTCCACCCAGAGAAGAGCAGTCATGAGACACTCAATCCTTCTCCCCCAGCCTGCCCTCCGATGATCCGAGTCTGTTCCCAAACCTGGGTCGCCGGCACCACAAATGGAAATCCAACTGCTGTGCCAGTGGGCTAGCCTTTCTTGCCTCATCTTAATCCAAGGCAATTCAAGTTGTAGGAGATGGTTTGTGGGTGAACCCACCAGGCTCCCTCAGCCCATGTATTGCTTTGCAATGCCAGATCAATGGTGAATAAGACTGCCATCATTTGTGATGTCATTTCTGAGTCACACACTGATCTGGTGAATATCATGAAGACTTGGTTGGACAATCCCACCAAGCCTGTCTTGGAGGGGTTGGTCCCTCTGGATTTTTCTATGGTACACCACCTGAGGCTGGGATGTGGCAGTGTGGCTATCTGTATTCGAGCTGGCTTAAGCTATGTGGTGTCTCCTGTCATGAATACAGGGATCTTTTGAGTTTCTGGCCGTTGAGTGTTTTGTCTGGGCTGAAATGCAGTGTGGTTTCTATACACCACTCCCCAGGTGGGGGCAGGGATTTTTTGCAGGAGTTTGTTGAGAAACTATCAGACTGGGCTTGGGAGACTTCAATACTAAGGCCGATGACCCTTCAGATGCATTTGAAAAGCCCTCCAGCTCACTGGGGGAGCTGGGTTTCAGACAAGAGGTTACCTCGGCCACGCACTCAGCAGGTCACGCACTTGACCTCATCTTCTCAGCAGGGTTGGAGATAGATGATACCTCAGTGCAGCCTGTCATTTGGTCAGACCATTGCACCATATTGTTTAATGCTAGAGCCATGAAAAAAAATCATCAACTGCAGAAGTGATCCAATCCCATTCTAAACAGGACCTGGATCCTGTGAGGTTTCTAGATCTGTTGGGCACATTGGGCCTGGTTGAGGTCTGTACCAGAGTTTGCTGTGCCACAGCTGAAGCCTATAATGGGGCTTTTTTTGGCAGCACTGGATACCCTGGCACCAGTCCACTCTCCCATGCAGACCTCTCGCTGAAGTGCTCCTTAGTTTACATCTGAGCTTCAGCAGATGAAGGTTGCAGGTCAATAGTTAGAATGCATGTGCAGGAAATTGCAGTCAGTTGTTGGCAGATCTGTCCTGGAAGAACACCTGAGGCTACTGCAGTGGTAAAAAATAATTTCTTTACTGCTGTGATTGCTGCTGAGAAGAACTGTCCTATCGCACATTTCCAGAAGGTTGACAATTTATTATATCCCAACTGTCTGCACCAAAAGGACTTGTTTCCAGGGAGAGGTGCAAGCAGTTAAACAAGTTCTTTAAGGCCAAAATTGTGGGTATTCCTGATCAGATTTCCTCTACTACCCAGTCATCAGTCAGCAGGGATAGAGAGGGAAGTGTGAGTGGATCAATGAACATGTGGGGGAATTTCAGCCATTACATAAGGAAAAGGTCCTTGGGGTGGTTATAGGTTTGCAGTGCACCATATGTGTTCTGGACCCTGTATCAATTCAGCTGCTCAAGGCTTGGTGGGAGCAGTTTTTTTTTATTTAGTTGTTTAACCAGGAGTAGCACACTAAGCTGAAAGCTTTTTTACAGGAGCAACCTGGGAGCACAGGGAAGTTAAGTGACTTGCTCAGTAAGTACTAGTATTGACAAGTATAGTCAATACTTCTCTGAAGGAGGGGCTATTGCCAGCATCCCAAAAAAGGTGGTGGTGAAACTCCTCTTTAAGAAGGTGTTGTTAGATCCTGACATACCTGCTAGTTTTTGACCTGTCTCCAATCTTCCTTTTTTGGCTAAACTTGTAAAGAAGGTTGCTGTGACCCAACTTGTGAGTCATCTGATGATGAATGACCTCTCTGAGCCATTACTTCTTTTTTTTTTACTTTTCATTTATAAAATTTCTACAAAGCACACAGAGATACTACATACAGTGGTTGTTATAGAAAAGTTTATTGGTGACATGGCATTTCTCAGCAGGCACGGTACTCTGGAGCAGTATACCTGGCGGTACTGAGGGGTGCCTCGTTATGGGGGTTATGCAGTAAATGTGCAGAGTTCTAATTAAATTGCTTTTCCTATATCTGCAGGTTAAATGTGCCAGGTGGCACTGTTTTTAATTCAATTTATCTTGGTCATTTTGCCGATTCCACTAGATGTCCCCCAGTCCTCAGTTCACATAATCATGTCCTGATTTAAGCTAGCTGTGTTGTATACTGAGTTACTTTTTACTGTGGCTCTTAAAGTTGCAGTTGTTTCTGTATGGTACCTTCTGAAAAAACAAATGTAGTGAAAAAAATTTAAAAAGAGAATATTTGACAATTTAAACATAATGCAGCTGTTTAAAGAATTACTTGACCGCAGGTTGCTTTGCTGATTAAGAGGATTCCAGGTGCTACTATAAATACAGTGATACAGCACAGCTGAAAAATGAGAGTTAATTTGGTCTGTCAATTTGATGTGAGGCTGTTTATTTCTTATACTGTATCGATCACAGCAAGTTTAGCCTGGTGCCCTTGTGGTTCTCTTTATTTAGGGCGGACAGTCCGTAAATTGAAGGAGCACATTCAAAATCACATTTGTATTATAATGAACATAATGAACAAAAAGGAATCTACTGGAATCTATTGTAATGTACTGATCCTAGCTCTCAGGGGCTTAGATTACTTAATGATCTTTATGCAGTTAAGGATATTACCCCAAGTGCCTGCTGTGTGGCTTGAACGCATGATTTTATGCTCTTGTATACTGGTGTTGTTCAAAAGTCCTGCCCTGATATTTTTGTTGCTGTTGTTTTCTTTTGCCCCCCCATTTGGCTTGTTGTCTTATGCTGTACCCCCACACTCCCAAGCCCAAACTGAGATCCAATATCTTGATTAAGATTCATGCCATGAAGGTTCCTGCAGTAGCACCCTCTGGCTCCCGCCATAATGCCCATGCACAATCTCCTTGTACTGTATACTGTAGCTGTGCCCTGTTAACCTTACTACCACCTCCTTTGTAGCTGTGCCCCGTTAACTTTACTACCACCTCCTCTAACCCTATTAACACACACACACACATCTAAATAAGTGTATGACTTTTTGAGCTAAGGAGGACCCCAGGATGAGTCCAAAAAATGGAAACGTACAGTATTGAAATTATATGGGTCATTCAAAATTCTGAAATCCGTTCTGAATTACATGCCGCTAATAAACCATTCATTTCATACTAGGATTTGCCAGTAAATCCTTGTTAATTACTTATGTCCTAAGTACCTATTGTAAATTATCCAAAATAGACAAGTAAGGTGTTAGGCTCCTTCTTACAACTTGGTCTCGATGTTTTTTTCTGAAATAGTAGCAACTCTTTTTTTTTCATGTTCACTATTTTTCTAATGGTACCATACCAGTTGTTGCAGCAAACATTGTTTTACATCTCTTTTTACATTATATTTTTAATTGCAGTCTGGTTATCAGAGGTATAATTCTTTTTGTAACAAACTTATTAGAGCTCTTTATGAGTACAGTTGATTTTATTTTGTTCTCTTCTTTCTGCACCTCACTTGTCCCTAACCCATATACGGTACCTTATGGACTCACAGATATTGCTAATTTTTTTTTGTTGTTGTTGTTTTTTTTGTTTGTTTTTTTGCAAACTTCATTATCCGGTATTTCTAAGAATGCCTTATGCCATATGAGTTCTCAGTGTAGAAAGTAAATTCCTGTGTCTATGTCCAGATATCCTGAAATGAATGAATTTTCATATTGAATGCAAACTGCATTTTACAATATGAATATAAATGCTGTATACCTCTAAAACAACCTATTAATTGTGTTCAACAGGTTTGATCTGTATCGTATTAAGATGGTGTGTTATCATCTAGAGCAGGTCATACCAGGTTATGTAATTATGGGAATCAAGCCTTAAGTAACTAATAATGGAGTGGCATTCAGCAACTCTGAAGTGAAAAAAGTATATCCAGCCTTCCCACTTCAGCTCTCATCCTTCCCCATCCTCCTGGAAAATCAGCAGTAGAATTAGAAATTCATTTGACTAACAAAAGGTGTGTCTGTGGTGGTGTGGGAGAGGGGGCTTGTAATGAATACCAGCCAGACACCCTCCTTTTCTCTGGCCCACCTAGTCAGCCCATTTACCTGCCTATTGGATAATCTGTAGATCCTAGTTAACCAACAGCCTACTCCAGCATGAGGGACTCTGTATTTTTAATCCAGTTCTTTCAATTTTCAACCTGATTTATTACTGGCCTCTTCTAGGTTTTACCACAGCATTCTTTGAGGTTGACATGGTTATCCCTGGTACTGGTGGTGAAAGGGCAGTCCCACAGCCCCATACAGCCACAGTCTGAATTTAGCAATGGAGCAGTACCAATGTCAACCTGAAAAATGTTAGTATTACTTTTTGGAAATTCATTGAATTTCAGAAACTCATAAATGATGTCTACGTGCCTATACTACAGTCTTCACATAAGAAGCTTTCTCGTGTAAAGCACCGTGTAATTGACATCACGGTGCACAGCTTTGCTTTAATTGATGATAGATTATATTTTTACATTTCTTATACCTGAAGCATGGGTTGTGTGTTAATGTTGCAAAATGTATCAGAAGTACTGCAAAATTACCCCAAAAGAAAGTAAATATGATGCAGCAAAAGTTGGTTCATGATCAAGACACTGTGTTAGTTGAACATTACTATACTGTATGTCTGACCCCCCCAAATGAAACTCAATGATGTTTGGTGTCATTTGTAATAATAAGAGTCCCCACACCAGTACTGATTCCACTTTTTTCCTGGTCATTCTGCAAACCTACTATTTAAACAAGACACCGGAAAATATATTAGTGTGGCTAGGCTAGAGGTCCATTTGAAATTTTTTTTAAATAAAAGTAATCTCCCAACTTCCACCTCTGGAACACTTCTGATCGATCCCCATCTTTTTTTTTCTTTATAAAACCACCCTGTAATTACACAGGCATACAGCACATGAAAAAATATGTTTAAAAATACCTGCTTCTCAACTAGATACTATTATCACACCCACTCATAAAGTGCTGTAAGTCATGTTGATAAAACACAGGTGCTGACTGGTAAGTGGAGGATAGCAAATGGTGCTTACAAAGGGACTGTCAGAATGCTCAGTCCTTACAGCAGGCCATATAAAACTTGAGTTTGCTATGCAGTAAAACATCAGTTAACATACAGTGCATACATTCATTCATGCAAATAAAGTGTTAAACATACAGTATAGAACCATCATCTTACTGCTGCCGCTTCAGTCTCCATCCTCCCATAGCGGCACATTTAGAAATATCTTTCAGGCAAATTCATATGCATATGATTAAGAATTACTCATTTTAATTTACATTAAGTCCATGTGTTCGCTGCTGCTATGAGTGATTTTTTTCATTTTGGAACACTATTGTGGCTTATCGTTTAGCACCGTACTGTAGCTCAGTTCCTGGTGCTCAACATTAGTGCCTGCTCTTACTTGTGCTTGCTCTATCCCAGTTGCTGCTATTGATGGGGTCCATTCAGTAAAATATTTTTGGCTTGATGATTAAAAAAATGGAAACATGTTATTTTAATTAGAATTATTTAAATATAAATACATCATTAATTCACGTATATTCAGGAATATATTCTGACCAGGTACACAGTCTGAAGTAGTTCTGTGTCTCATTTTTTTATGTGTAACCAAAATAATTTTACTTAATATACACCAAGTCAGTAACAACAACTGGTATTGAGCAACCACAAGAAATCGCAAAATCTGCTTACATTTTTCCCTGAACAGCATTTCTGAACATGCAAGACATTGGGTAGGCAGAGGGTTAAGTGTCGGCTGTAAGGTACTGAATGTCTGTGGCTCCAATTTCTAACACTATAATTGCATTAAAATTTAAATAAAATATTGTATGCTACAATGGTAATTAAAAAGGCACAGAGCATTTCATACAGTATCTCCATTTTGGCAGACTATATGTAACATTAAATAATGATTGGAGCTGTGTGTGTGGGGGGAGGGAGGGTAGGACCCACAGAGCAAAGCCACCCTTACAGACATTTCAGTATTTCATAAATATTTTGCAGGTCAGCACTGTACTTCACTGAAATAATATTTCAATTATGTATAGTCTCACATTAGGCTGCCATGAGAAAGGTTATGATCTCACAAGCCAAACTTTGCCTTCAGCTGAAACACTTGTTAGTGGTACCAATCAGAGCTGCCTGTACATGATGGACAAATAAGTGTTCAGTCAAATATCCACTTCAGCAATTGAGGAAGACAAATACAGAACTTGACCTGAAGCTGAGAGTACTGTATTATCTCTCCAAAGCTAGTCTTTGAAATAACTTTATTTTAATAAAATATATAACGTGCAACATATTTTTTTCTTTCTGAGTTAAAACTCCATAGTCCCAATGACATCCCCTGTATTGTTGTTTTTATTTTTAATTTTTTTTACACTTACATTTACATAGACCACAACATGTATTTCTCAATGCCAAATGTTTTTCCCATTTGCATTTTTCTGCAAACAGTGGGAGCAGAACAGCAGACTTTTCTTATCTTATAAAAAAATTTCGGAACAGTTCTTTCTATGGGGACTGCATTCCCCACTGCAAGCAGATGTTTGGCATTCACAAAGGTTTGTTTATTGCTCAAGGAATCCACCCTCCCCCAGCTGACTTGATGTCATCTTTGGAACACTGAGTTTGAAAGGACTAGGGCACACTTGCAATAAACACTTCCCCCATCCAACTTCAGACATGTTAGGATTGTCATTAAATCAAAACCTTAGCTCACCTACATGCTGTCTGTTGGCACGGTGATTGAGTGTTCATTTTCACACATACTCTAATTTCAGTGGAGGTCAGCCTGCTGCACAAATAGGAAAGACAGGTTTACTATGGGGAGTTCTTCTTCCTTGGTTCATTGGGACCATCTAGTAATATTGAACTACATATTGCATTTGACATACAGTACATTTAAATGTACTGAGGAGAAAGGGCTTAGTAAACAGCTGATTTCCATATGCTGGATTCCCACAAATTAAAAATGTTAAACAGAGTTAGTTTTGACAGTCTAGTTTATGCATTGCAAGTTTATGTAGAGGGCATCCACAATGAAGCTCAGTGCACAGAACAGAATAGTAAATAACTTATCGCTAGCTGATTTCCCTGTTCTAGATTCACATTAAAAAGAGAATAATGAATAGGTGCTGGTGTATTACCAGCGAGTAATACCATCGAGAGGTTCTGGACATGTAGGAACCTCGAGAGTGAAGCTCGAGAGGTTCCCATGTCCAGAACCTCAAGATGGTACTCGCCGGTAATGCACCAGCACCTATTCGTTATTTTTTTTAATATGTGGGTCTTGGATTTTTTCTTTTTCTTTCTGGCTGGCAGTCAGCAGTTTCAGACATGGATGCTGTGTCATAGCCAACTGCCACCTTCCTTGTTGCTGCTCTCATCATAGCCTGCTGCACTACACTTCTCCTGCCTTCGTTCACTTTATAAAAAAAAAGTAGTTGGTAGTCCTACCTTTTTACTTGTTTTGGCTGCAGTTTCTCATTTTTCTGAGGGGGAGAAAAATGTTATGTTGCGAGGGACTACGGTCTCACTAAGCGAGAAAGTGAGCCGCCATGTTTTTTAAAATGTTGTGTCCGCCCACACATGAAACACTGCCAATCAGGAGGCATGCTTAGGGTGACATGAGAGGCAGAAGGCATCTTGTGGGTGCTTGCGCTGTGTGGTGACTGTGGTAATGCTATCATTGAGGAGTGCAATGATAGCATTATCACACTTAAATGATACTATTAAAAGTGATAGACAGTAGTATTATCAGTAAATGTTTGAGGGTATTACCAAATTTTTTTTGTATGCTTTACAGACATATTAAATCCAAGATCCATATATTAAATACAGTTTGTGGTACAGTACATAAAAAAACACTGTATGAAGGGAGCTTCAGTGTAGATGCAGTCAACATAAACTGGCAATGTGTAAAATAAGACTGCCACCATTAATTAACTGCTTTAAAACATGACACCCCTAAACCTGTGATTACAGGCTCATGGACATTGAAAGCTGCATTGCTAGCCCACTGTGAAACTAGAAAGTAGTCATACAGTATGTTTGCACCTGTATCTTTACTTCCTTGTTTGGGGAGCAAACTATAAAAAAAATAATGCCCATCCATCAAGGCTGGTCATGCCTTGCTGCTTGTTGACCAATGCTGGGAGCCCACAAATCTGGATTTATGAAACTATGAAACACACTCTTTTTGTGAGTATTTCCTAAATTGCATTTTGCCATTGATTCCAATAGCAGCTGGCTGAGGAGGTGATGGAGGCTGGACAGGGAGTGGGGGGTGGGTGAGCTGGCAGTCATGGATGACCACTGGATACACAGAAACATAGACTTTGATGACAGATAAGGATCGCTTGGCTCAGGAGCATTACTTTGCACTTCCTTGCATTGAATCTAAGCTGCCATATTTTAGACCATTCCTCCAACCTTGCCAAGTCCCTTCTCTTCCTTTCCACATCCATCCCCCCCCCATGTATCAGCTCCATTGCAGATGTTTGTGTCATTTGCAAAGAGGCATACATTTTCTTCCAGTCCATCCAGAATGTCACTTATAAAGACATTAAAGAGCAACAGTCCAAGTACTGAACCCTGCAGTACCCCACTAGTAACTCCACTTTCTTTGACATGGACTCCGCTTACTATTACACTCTGTGTCTTATTGTCCAGCCAATTTTTTACCCAGACTATCACTCTCGGTCCCACTCCTGGCTGGCTAACTTGTTTATTAATCTTTTATGTGGAACTGTGTCAAATGCCTTGCTAAAGTCTACAGTAGGTAGGTTACATCCACAGTCCCACCCTGGTCTACTACTTTGATCACCCAGTCCAAGAAATCTGAGATTCATCTGACATGACGTTCCTGCTGTGAATCTATGCTGCCTTGGGTCCTGTGCCCTGCTGGCCTCTAGGTACTCAACAATTCTTTCTTTCAGAAGAGATTCCATAATTTTCCCAACCACTGAGGTCAAACTAACAGGTCTGTAGTTTCCTGCCTTTGCCTTGCTCCCACTTCTGTGAAGGGGAATCACAGCTACCCTCCTCCAGTCCTCAGGTACCACACCATCCTCCCATGATTTGTTAAAAATGGTAGTCAGTGCCAGCCCAGTGGCACTGAGGGTTGAGGCACTGGATGCCACACCTCACTCCATGCTGGCAACCCAGGTTCAGGAAAGGACTCGGGCCACCGGGGGTTGGCAGGGGAGGAGAGGGATTGAGTGTCTGTGGGACTGCCATCCTTCTCTGGGGAGGGGGGCTCCAGATGTCAGTGCACCTGTGATGTCTGGCAGATGCTGGGAGGTGGTGCTCTGGCACTGTACAAGCAGGGGTGAGTTGAGGCACGGCACTGGGAGGGAGTGCAGGCAGATGTGTGCGCACTTCCCCCTTGGCGTCATTGCACACCCCTCTCACAAAGGGTAGAAATATAGGAAAAACATGGCGCACAGTCGTGCAGTCATGGTGGCTTGATACCCGTCTATGGGACACCTGTCCTCAGGAGCACCACTGTCATTACTGGATCCAGTCTCAGTGGGGAGTGAGGGGGACTCTCTGCTGCCCCACTGTGGGGGGCAAGCCACGGGGGTAGTTAGTAGTGGGGTCTTCACTGGGGGATGAGGTGGGATCGGATGGCGGCCAGATGAGGGACAGATGCCAGGACATGGAAGGCAGACCGAGGTGTCATCAGGTAAAAAAGGATAAAAAAATGGTAGCCAGCGGTGTCACTAGTTCTCCCCATAGTTCTTTTAACTCCCAGGGATACTTTGGAATACCATAGTGTTTGGGGATTCCACTGTATACCAGAAATACATGGAATGGGAGGTGGTGTGGACTGAGGTGCCAGTGAATGCCAGTGGTACTGTAGTCAGAATGGGACAAGATGTGGAGGATACCACTGGAGGCCAGGGATACATGAAATGGAGACCTCTGTGGGGCATCACTTGATAAGAGGGATGCTTGGAATATGGCAGAGTGTGGAAGGGTATTGTCACCGGACAACAGAGATGCTTGGAATGGGGAAGGGTGTGGGGGTTGACAATAGATACTTTTTTGTGTGTGGGTGGGTCAGGGTGCTCAAGGAAGGGGGCACTGGATACTAGGGGTTTGTTTGTCCAGGGCTGGGTGGGGAAGGGGCTCACACTGGGAAGACGTGACTGCTTGGCATAATGTTTATGTTTCTGTGAGGTTTGCCGTTGTATGATTTTCTACAATGGCATGTCTATGAAGTGAGCACGATACAATGTGTCTGTTATGTGTTTGGTTGATTGCTTACAATGTGATACATACTGTACTGTACTGTATCAATTTGTAGCACAGAGTAACAAATTACTCAGACATGTCACTGCTACAGTATGCGCCACATTCACTTGCCTTTAAATGAGCAGATTTTTTATTTTTAATTTCACATCTGAACAGCCTGTTACAGCCACCTTACAGACTAATACCTTTCCAGGAATTAACACCTCTTTGTAAATTACTGTATTCCATTTATTAGAAGAATATAAAATACACACACACACACACACACACACAAAGCACAATTAATTACTATGGGGTCCCAACAATTCTACTCTGGGTTACTATTTCTTTCATTGAAATAAAATGTACTGTAATTTAAAGTATGTGATTAACTACATGTTGTCATTACAAAACAAAATACGTTTGTAGTCTTTGTGGTTCCATAGTTATTCAGTTTTAAATACAGTGCACTGTCTTTTGAAAAGTTTAACTTTGGTACCATTGGGGCTAGAACTTATTATTTTATTTGCAATCAAAGTTTGGGGGCAGACTGTTAAGAATCGGTTCCATTAACCATTGTATGTTGGGTTTTTTTCTGTATGTGTCAGTTCTATGTTACAGAGTTTTACAAAGATTTACCACACATTAGTTGTTAATTTTAGTTATTAATTACTTCTGCTTTGTTGTTGAATTATCAATCAAGGGAATGCTCCTGGACAATTGGAGTGCTTCTTTACTGTGCTACGTGAGATACTCTACAAACATTAAAACCAGAACAATTACAGTCAGTCAGATCAAGATAAAGCAGATCAACCAATGTTACATATTCAGTGCATTGTATCTCTCTATTTTTGTTGAAATTGTTGCTTAAATATTTTAGTTAAGGTACTTACAGAGGTCAGAAATACAGGTTGGTGACAGCATTGGTCATATTCTGACTGTAAAGAAATATGATTCAGTCAGTCACACTGACTGTAACAGTAGGAATTTGGTTTATATGGCCACCTGTGTATGCAATGCTTTTTATGCTGGCAAAATACAACAACATTTTAGAGTTAGAATTTCAGAACACTTACACAGCATTGATAAGAAGGGAAAGACTAACACATTAGCAAATCATGTATTCAAAATGGGGACAAGACACAGATTTAAATTTAAAGGAGTTCTACTATGTTCTACTATGTTGCCACCCATGCTTCATCTGTTAGGTTGATTTATCTGTAATATATGGTACTGATGTTCATGAAAGCATGTTGCACAGTATGCATGCTGGCAGGCATTCTTTTGTTGCATCTCCTTTCATTTTGCATCGTCTTCCAAACTTCAAATCCTCAGTACCCCGTCTCACAGCCCATCATGCTGATTCCAGTTACCCCCCCCCCCACACACACACACACAATATGCAGTTTACAATAACATGCATTTTGTATCAGTTGATACAATGTGCAGTGTGTGGGGGTGGAGGTGGGGTTCAAACAAGAAGCAAGCAGCATGGGCTGTGAGAACCAGGAGACTGATGACTCCGAGCCTATGTGGTGATGCAAACTGTCAAGAGAATCAATATAAGCAAGACTGTCAATGTTTATTGTCAAAAAGGCTTGCACCAACATTGGTACCATACATACAGGACTGTGGAAAACTTGGTTTTAGAAAAAGTTAAAGAAAGAAAAAAAAAGACATCAATACAATTCTCTCAATTTGCCACAACCCCCTTCCCATTGAAATCCAAACCAACAGATACAGCCATGTTCTAATCCTACAACACCTAGCAAAATAGTGAGATGAATAATTGGTTCAAATCCCACAACACCTACTTTACAATTAAACACAGCTAGCTCCAGTAGACACTTGTAATAAGATAATTTTTTTTTTTTATTCATTACCATAGTTGAATAGAGTCACACCCTCAATTCAGGGACCCTTAATTCTATGAACTCAAGCTCCATCAACTACCGAAGTAGTGCGGTATTATTTTCTGCCTTGTGCGTGTGTTGGGGGGGACAGGAAGGAAATATAGATGCAAACCAACTAAAATTGAGCCAGAATAAGCTGCTGAATGATTTCAGTGAATGGGGACATTTATGTCTTTGATAACCGGGTAAGTGAGTTGATCCAAAGGATCAATTTCAGTCATGACATCTGGCCAGGACACCAGGGAAATTCCCCTACTCTTCTGTAGGGGGACTTGCTGTTGGGTGCATGGGTTGCTTTCAGTCTGGAGCTGGCGACTGAGGAGAATGGTTGTGTTTTGGGGCCAGAGCTATGGCCTGAAGTTTCACTAGAGCCCATGGAGACTTTTTGTATGCAGCCTTTGGTGGCTGCAAGAGATGTCGGAGTTGAGTCCCAGGACATTTCTGAGGATGACTTGATTATTTCTGACCTTCCTACCTCTGTTGCTCATCTGGCAAACTTGGAGCCTATTCTGGAGTTAAATGAAGAGGCACTGGTGTGAGGCACCATTTGGGAGCATGCAGCGATTTTTGCTTCTGGCGTGGTCTCTGACGAGCAGTCCCTGTCAGGCTCTGCTTCAGATGCTGTCAAACCGTGGGTAGCGCATCAGCTGTTTCAGGCTGACATTGGTGCTACCTCGGTGGTGAGAATGGGGAGGTTTTTTTAGCTTCCCACTTTGGTTGCTCCATTTGAACCGGAGAGTTAGTCGTGGGAGGACTCCTTGCTACATTCAGGTTGGATGCAGACATCTGATGGGAGATGGGTATCTGACCCAGATTGGATTTCATTTTCCTGCGGTGAGCGGCCTAACCTCAAATCTGATACCTCTTTGGTTTCTGATTCTGCTCCTATAGCTCCTAAGCAAACTGTGTCTAGCCCTTCTCTAATTCCTGCTGCACCCGAGACAATGCATTCTGACAGTCCACTGCCTAATTCTTCATGAGCTGAAGACACTCCACATTCCTCTAGGCAGGAAAGGAGTTGAACTGGCCCTACTTTCTCTGACCTTTTTTTTTCAATTCTCTTTATCCTCCAGTGGCAGGCCCTCCCTTGTCATCCACCAACCTACTAGACTCGGGTCTTTTGGAGGCTTGTAGCGCCATGCGCACCCCGCCAGATCCCCAGAGCCAGTCTGGAGGCATCATCCTCAGTGGACCCCCATGATTTCCTCCATTTCTCCCCATTGGTCCTAAGTTCAAGACCACCAGAAGTGGTAGCACATGCGCGTGGAGGTGCACATGTGCACTACAGCTCCAGATGGGGTCTCTTCCTCCCTCCCCAATCGGCTAACATCAAAGGTCCTCGGAGAGGTGCTGCTCTTCCAGCCTCCACCATAGGGTGGCCAAGCTCCGAGGAAACTGCTACCCCCTAACCCCAAGGTAGAGGGCTGCCTAACAGCAGCCAGCTCTAGTCCTCTCCCTCCCAGCCGACCTCCGACGACCCAGGCTCATTCCTGAACCCAGGTCACTGGCGTGGCGTGAGGTGTGGCATCCAGCGCCTCAACCCTCAGTGCCACTGGGCCAGCCTTTCTCAGACCATTTTAAAAATAACAAAGTGGACCAAGCTCCCAGACGAAATGTTGTATGCCTTTGTTACAGGGTAGGTTTACAAGATCACCCTGATAGGCAATACATGGCTAAGAGACTTTTAAAGGATTCTATGAGATTTATTGCATCAGATGTTTATGCTTTAATTAACATTAGGGGTGAAGACACTTTCGATGTCATCTTCCTGACTTTCTCTGGACTTGATGCTTTTTGGAAGAAATATGAGAGCTTAAAGTAGTCACCATTGTGGGTTCCTTTTTGGGCCATTCCTCTAACTAAACCCCTCTTTAAAACCATCAGTATCATATTTTGAAATGAGGGGGTTAATGTTAGTAACATTCACTTTTGGTTAGAAAAGAAATGCCAAGTTTTAGGCCCACCTTCTGTGATTATTGACTCAGAAGGTATTTGGACAGGTAGTTGGCATTTTAAAGTCAAATTACTGATGCTAGGGTATGAAGTTCAGCATGTCCCCAACAGTTTTTTCCTTGGGAAGGACAGGGGTGTTGTGTTCTACCCAGGGCAACCTAAGGACTGTTATAAATGTGGGAGCAGCAGACATCTAAGTAGCACATGTGACAGGGTCATCTGTGCTTTATGTGGTGATTACGATCATGCTAGCAATGTTTGCAGGAATGTGCACAAGTGTAATCTGTGTGAAGAGCATGGCCATGCATATCACCAGTGTCCCTGGGCTGGACAAAATCATCAGGGAGGCCTTGATAAGGATGATTTGGTGTCCGAGGCTCCGGACAGTTTTCAGCCTGCTAGGCCTGACCCCCCTGACCCACCACCCCTTCTCCTCCATCACATGCCCCCAGCCTTCTGGGGGAGATGATTCAGGCCTGGGTTAAGGAACTACTTTCTGTGAACCTTCTGTGCCTGTCTCTTCTGATGGCCCTAGTACATCCGCTGCAGGCGGTACTGGCCTCATCATGCCCCCCCAACTAGTGCTGGTGTCTCTTCCAAACACGTTACTAGGTCCTCTAGTAAGGCTACTGTATCTCCTGCCCCTGTGGTTACTGCAAATTCTAATGATGTTTTATGGGATGTTGATGGGGGTTTAGATTCCAATGCTTCTTCTGTTTCGGGAGTAGTTTCGGAAATGGATTGTGAGGAAGACATAGTTGAGTCTAAAGGTTTAAAGAAAAAAAGGGGAAAAAACAGAAAAAGGATAAGGAACCTGGTTGATCTTTATTTTCCCTTATTTCTTTCTTCTGGCTTCCTTATCCTTGGTCTCTTGCAACACTTGTAGCATTAAGAACACTGCAAGGTGTAGGGCTTGGTTTTTTGTTTTGTTTTTTTCCACCCTGAGATCTGATATTATTTTTTTACAAGAGAACAGGTTCACCTCTCTGCATGATATTGAGCAATCAAAAAAGTTATGGCCCTGGGGCCCTTCTTTTTGGTCCTTTGGTTCTGATATGACAGATGGTTTAGGCATTTTATTCCACACATCTGAACTTAGGGTCCGTCGTTTTATAGATTTAGTCCCTGGGAGGGCCATGTTTCTTGATTGTACTCTTCATGGGTTTTTTCTTCGTCTCATCAATACTTATGCTCCTCAGAGCAAGAGTTCTAGAATAGACGTATTTAATAAGATTAAGCCCTTTTTGTTTACCACTAGATCTATTATATGGGGGGTGATATGAACTGTAGTCTGGATATTAAGGTTAAAGATAATGTACAAAAAACATTTACTGTGATTCCCATGCTCTGAAAGATATCTTAGATACGGCTCTGTTATTAGATGCTTATAGATTATTATATAAAACTGGAGGGGATATGTATCAGAGAAGTGCCTTTTCCACCAGAATAGATTATTGTTTCATTCTAGACATTTACATGCATTGCAGGTGTCAGTGTCCCTTAATGAATTCACTGACCACAACATTTAATATTGCACCCTGGGTATGGGGGACGTCCTGCCTAGCTTTCCTTCTGTACCCAAACGATGGAAGCTGAATTCCTCCATATTGCTACAAACAGCTATAAAACTTCAAGTTGTTAGATGTTTTATTTTAAGGAAATCAATTGCTGGCATGTATGAGGATTGGGGTAATTGATGGATGGATACCAAAGCTGCTCTTAAAGTTATTTTTCTAAAACTGGGGAAACGTATCGGGAATGAGGAATATGTTTTGTATTTGGGTCATAGAGATCAATTATACAAACTACTGTCTCTTCCTAATGTTTGTGACTGTAGGATCCAGTCCCAAATTGATGTTGTTAAAGGGAAAATGAGAGCTTACCATTACTGTAGGGAGGCTTTTTTAACTGCTGAGTTTAAATTTGGAACTTTACCCAAACCATTTTCTGATCCTTTTAAGGCTTGTAAATTTCAAACAAAACATAAAGTGATGGAGGGTCTTTTTGATGCTTCTGGAGTTTTAAGGCATACGGATGTGGAATTGTTGGAAGATCTTAAAGGGGCCTTACAAGCCTCTTTAGGGTCAGATTTTGTTTTTGGATTTCACCTGGGATCAGGTAGTGACCTATCCTACCCCTTATCTTTCCACAGATGTCTCTACTGCTATTGATGGCCGCTTACACTTTCTGAAATTCTTGAAGCTATATCCAGTTTATGAGATGGGATCTCACCGGGTGAGGATGGCTTAATAAATGAGTTTTTTTAATTTTTTAAATCGGACTTTGGTGAAATTTTGGTCCATACATTTAATGATATGTTACTTTCTGGGAGAGTCCCTCAAGGTTTTACCAATGCCATGATGATTTATATATTTGAGGGGGGTGCCAGGCATCAGCTTTCGAACTGGAGGCCTATCAGCCTCTTAAATACTGATTATAAAATGTTGGCTTATGTTTTGTGCAAACAGATGCAGAAAGCAGCTGTGGAACTTATATACCCTGTTCAGACTTGTTCTGTCCCTGGTAGAAAAATTCAACTAAATTTAGGGTTATTACAAGATGTTTTTGAATACGGTAGGCAAGGCAGGTTGAGAGGATTTGTGTTGGCTCTTGACTAGGCAAAGGCCTTTGACAACATCTCTCATGATTTTTTGCTTGAAGTTTTGTCTAAATATGAGATTCCTTCTATTTTACAAACATGGATTCACCTGTTATATTACCAAGCTTTTACTTTTCCCTCCATTACAAAATTCATTGGGGGATCCTGTGTTGTTACGGAGGGGGGTTAGACAAGGGTGTCTGCTTAGCCCCTTGCTCTATGTTTTTTGTCTTGACCCTCTCTTATGGGTCATTTTGAGTGATGTCAACATTGTTGGTTTATCCCCTCATATAACTATACCTGCGCAGAAATTGTCTGCTTATGCGGATGATGTTTGTCTTTTGGTTTCAGATGTTTCCTCTGGTCTTATAGCTTTACAGCATTTTGATGCTTTTGCCCGATTTTCAGGTGTTGGGTTAAATTATGGGAAAAGTAAGGTGCTTCAAGTTGGTAATGGGGTAAGTATAGATGCTATTGCTGGTATTGGAGTGGTGAAAGGTCACGTTAGAATTTTGGGTGTTTTATTTGCAGAAGGGGACCTGACTTAATTGGGATGACAAACTGCAGGTTAGGGATCAAAAAGTGTCCCAGTGGAAATCTTGGACCTTTGGTAAACTGAACAGGGTTCAGATTGTTAAGCAGTTTTTGTTGCCACTCTTTTTATATATTGCTCATATTTTTCCTGCCCCTTGTGCTTTGAAAATGAAGCTTTATAGTATTTTTTTTTCAAATGATCTGGAGTAGCAGGTTGAATCCGGTTAAGAGGAATTTTACCTATCTCCCAGTCAAACAAGGAGGGCTTGGTATGATTAATCCTGCTGTGTTTTTTCGTTCTTTTTTCATTTTTTTCATTTTTGGACCTTCCTCTGGTGCTCACACTTTTTGGGCCCCATGCACTAGAGGTCTTTTTCAGACTTTTTTGGACAACTGGGTTACTAAGGTTCATAAAGTTAATGGGCCTATATCTATTCCAAGCTTTGCATCCACAACTGTTAGGAAGTTCAAGCTGTGGGACTTTTGTAAAGCTGATTATATGATTTGGCCTAGGAAAGTGCTGTATGTCAATATTTTGTCTAAATTTCATGCCCCTAGAGTCGATTTCCCTAAATGTCTTCCTACTAGGCTAGATTCAACTTTAAAGCTGTTACGTGATAAGCGGATCCCACAGCATATGTGGGATGTGCAATGGTTGAGTTGTCATGGTAGGCTCGGAGTTAAGGGAAACTGGAAACATAAACCTTTAACAAAGCAACTGTGTTTAAGATCTGAATGTCTAGGACAGGAGGAAACTTTGGAAAACTTTTGTATTCTTCATCTGTATGCACTGCACTTTTGGAGGTTTTGTGCTCTTAAATGGAATTGGGATCCTGTACAGCATGTTCAGTATGAATATTTGATTTTGGGGGAATATGCCGGGTTTTATAGGAGGTATAATCCAAGTACTTTGAATGTTATTTTTGCCTGCCTTAAATATCATCTACGACAGGCCCAATCCAAATTTTCACTGCAACATGTTATTACTCTACTGTCCGTTTTATTGGCTAGTGTTGAGGCATCTTTGAAACAACTCATGCAGAAAGAACATGCGCTATTTGATAGGGGGAAATTTCATGATTTATGGAGCCGTGTCCTGGTTGGATTGAATTTTCTTTTTTTGAAATTTTGACTTCTCTGTTTATTTCTTTTGTGTTCTTTTTTGGGGATATGAATGTCTGATTTTTTTTGTGCATTTTATTCCCTTTGTTTTCATGAAAATGTTTGTTTTATTTGTGTTATATACCTGATGTTATGTTTTCTTATTCTAATAAAAAAATTCCCTTTATTCTTTTTGGCATTTTCAGACGTGTCAGGGAGTATTTTACTGTCCCCCGAACAACTACCAGAAAAGTCAGACAGGACCTTGGTTCACCATCTTACTGATTCTTGTCAAAGAGTTACTTTTATTGCTCTGCAGCAGAAAATAACTGTAGAAAAATTAGAAGGAAAAATGAAAGAAAGAAAAAAACATTAAGTTTCCCAATCATGATTCATTGGTCCATCCTCAATTCAAAGTAGTCCATTTGTTTTATCTGTGGGGGCACTTACATAAACATCTTTTCCAGTGTAAGTAGGAGATCACAATGTCATGATGCCGACCCTTCCCAATGCTCACACATCAGAAACCAAAAGTAGGAAGGAAAAAAAATGAGTTTCTGACCACTTAAATCTGAAACTATTAGACTGAACAGCTGAAATTCTTTCTTTCACCATTTGTTTTCACACTAGATTGTACATTGGTCACACAGACATCATGAAATCCAAAGAGAAATGCACACACACACACACACTCTCTCTCTCTCTCTCTCTCTGGGATTTCACAATGTCTGTCCAAACAGTATGCAATCCAGCATGAAAACAAATAGTGAAAGAATTCAAGCCAGGTCAGAGAACAGCTGATTTGCATGGACAGCTGGAGGGAGGGAATGAGTAAATTTGGACAAATTAGTCAACTGGTGTCTGTGTAAAAGTGCCTGTATGAGATTCTGCATGAGACAGTGTGCAGCTCTTGCTTTGAATCTGGTTGCACAGTAGGGAGATGGGAGGAACCTGCACTGTGCAGTCAGGCATACAGCAAATACCTTAATGCCATGCTAAATTGCTGCTTTATTATTTTATTGTAACTGCCGAGAGTCTAAAGTGAGTAGTGAGTGAGCTGCTAATCACCCGATAATCCTCACAAATGTCAAAAATACACTGATAGCAACATCTGGTATAGGCAGCATAATTAACATTGCACTCTATGGGAAGGACATTTGGCAAGCAGAAATTGATTAACATCTACATACAGTATGTCTACTGTAGTGGTGCTCATTATCATTGATAATTATCAGGCACAGTGTTGACTAAGACTATTAGACTGAACAGCTGAAATTAACTATTTCATTTGTTTTTCTTTTTTTTTTTCATATTAGATTGCACACTGGTCTGACAACCAATTACATTTTCTAACAGTGTTGTTCTATAGGGATGTGTCTTTCATTGATTGATTATAGTACACCACAGCAACCAATAAATTAAGAAATTGATTGGATGGGTTTATGTAGGGTAACTAACCTCCTGTGCACATTTATGGCAAGTTTGTGACTTTTACCAGAAAATAATTCTCTCCAATCCCCTGACACTCTTGGAAGAAGAAATATTACCGTATTAGTGCTGTATATTTGTTTAAAAAAATCATTACAATCTTCAGGGTGGAAAACAGTCTGAGGCTCTAAATATTATTATGAACTGGTGATCGTAAATGGAGGAAGCTGATTGGCTGAGAGGTTTTTGAAGCCGTGATGATATCAGGCTACATCATCATGGCTTCAGAAAACCTCCGGTCACCAGCCTCCTCACTTACCGCGCAGTGTTCCTCATCTCCCACAGTCTTAGTCAGACCACCAGTTCACCGCTGTTTAAAAAAAAAAAGAACTCTTTACAAATGTGCCCATGACAGAATGCAGCACAACACAAGCTGCTGGGAGCTGGGAAGAACAATGACTGAGCTGCCCAAAACATCCTCCGCATCCTACAGTTCCATTCCCCACAGAAACATAATGTTAGGCGGCAGTCGCAGAGCATGTCCAATCTGTCTACAGGGCAGAATGGCGCAAGTCGTGCCTTGAGCGAGCATCTTTTTAAAAAACAGTAAAGGATCCAAAACTGACCCATGACTTGTTTTTTAAACAGTACAGCCATCCAAGTGACAGTTTCACATTTCCAGACGACTTACTGGCAGATGTCCATTCTTCCCATTTACATTGCTGCTTCCTGCTTGCCACAGATAATGTTTTGAGAGAGACATACAGTACACCCCTCCTCCATGAACTCGACCTACAACAGTGCCACCTGCTGTTCAGAGCTGTCCAGGAACTATTTTATTAAAAGGTACTCTTCCAACACCTCACAAAACATATTTTCAGAATGATGTAAAATATTTTTTTTTTTACTACTAAAACTTGTATTCCTGTTCATAATAGCAATAATGCACTCCAGGGTGTGGTATATCATGGGATATCATCACTTCTCAGGTGGTTGGACACACTCAGCCTGCGGCCTCCTGCCCAACCGCCTGAGGCGTGACAATATCCCATGATATACCACACCCTGTCATGCATCATTGCTTAATTATATTATTCATGGATGGACTCCCTCACTAGTGTTGCTCATCTTCTATTGACAAACAATAATTGTGCTAACTTTTTATTTATACTTACATTGGGAGGTCAGAGAGATGAACAGGGGACTAATATGCTCATGTTATTCTCCTCCCCCCAAAAAAGTTTTAGAGATTATATAAAATAACAACCCCAGTCACACTATGCAGTATTTTTATATGTTGCTGAGAGAGAAATGAGGGCATGCGATAACCATAAAAATGTATAAATAAAAAGTTAGCAAATTATGACAAATTACATTCACTGCAAAACCATATTTTGTCGATTGTAATTGCATATGCGCTGCTGTTACTGTGATATTATTGTTTTGTGAGTTGAAAATGAGCACCATGAGTGAGGGAGCCAGTCCCTGAAAAACTATAGAGATGGATGATACAAAGATGGTAAAAACAACCAATATTTTTGGAAAGCTCCTTACTAACTCCCAAAGTGGTCTTCCTCCACAAAAAGGAATCGGTTGCTCAACACTCATTGTGTTACATTTGCAAGTTATTAAAATAAATTACAAGGACTAATTCCAAGTCCCATTATATACTGTGTTCACCATACGGTACATAGTCAGTTAAGTCAATCAGACCATTTATTCCTGAATATCAGTAATGATTTTACCAGGCTGATTACTCTATATTTTAACAGATGAATGCTTAATATTTTGAGCCCCCTACTGTTTTCTACATTTAAAATTATTCTGGAATTGATTACATTGCAAAAAACAAACAAACAGAAATAGGAAACATTACCAATATTGAGGAAGGGGTGGAAGGACAACAAACAGTGGGAGGGAGGGAGAGGGATGGAGGGATTATTTAAATAGGACATGTGCTGGGATGGGGAGAAAAAGGGAAGGTGCAAAATAAAAATGTACAGTACAATGACTAAGGATTAATTAGCACTTTTCCCATACTGCCCCTCCTCCCTCCTGTCAGTGTGTTACCCAATCTCATTTAAAAGAGACAATGAAACTATTGAGTTGAAATTATAATTTATATTTTCATTTTCTTTTTTTAAAGAAAAGGAACACAAAAGAAATGGCCCAATACAGTTGAACTGCTTCTATAATTACTGTGTGATTCACACATCAATCCACTCCTGACGGCTCTCCTGAGAGCTGTGATCAAAGCATTAATTTTTTGTGACTGGATTTGACACAGAATAAACTAGCCTTCCCAAAACTGCACTGGCAGGGGTTCTTTCCACCCTGAAACCAGCACATTCAGAAACCATTTTAATTTTTTCCCTACCCAATGATTTTAGCATATCACCTTGTATGAGAGTTCAAGTTTCTGCAGGAATTAAGTCTGGTAAAGCACATACTGTATATAAAAACAAAATGAGGGAACTTTTTTTTTTTATTTCAATAATGTAACTTTCTAGCAGACTGTGTGCTGAAAATACAAAGGGAACTAGACTTTTTTTTAAACTACACACTGAATGTTGAGAAGACCGGCCTGAAAAGCACACAGAGTGACTGTTGTTTTTTTTTTCCTTTGCCTACAGGATGAACAAATTCAAATACAGAGTGACAGAAATAAATGTGGGAGAACAACAGTGTTTTTCTGATGGTATTTGCTGGTACTTGCAGAAAATCTCATCAGGTGGAACGCCATCTGCAGGTGGTTTTGGGGGCAGAGAATGTATTAGACAGAAATCAGTGGTTTATTGCAGGGATGGCTTGCGATAGCCACCAGGTGGCTATAGGAAGAAGCGCAATCTAACACTGGCTGTAATCTGGCATAAATACTGCAGCAACATGATACTGAGTGGCAGGGAAGTCTGCACTGCAAGGCAGGGTTGTAGCCGACCGGTATACCTCGTTACCGAACAACTTTGCTGTAGCAACTACTGTATAGGACATTATTAGTTAAGACATGCTCCACAGACAATAATTTGCCACTACTCAGGATAAGTAAATGTCTGCCTGTGATACACACTATGAAGGGAAAAACTGTGCACTAACAATAGAGTAAGTTGTTTGTGGAAGTCGAAAATAGAGCACTGCCACCAAGGCACATGGCCCAATGTGATTTTAAATGTCAAGTGTTACAGATATAAAGACTACAATGGCTACAACTTTAGTCTTTTTGCTATTTTATAACATCAAAATCAGGAGTATTTCTATGAATGAATAAGCAGCCCCAACTACAGGCTAATTGTTCAAAACATGAAAAAGCAACCTCTTTTTAAACTGATATCACATTACTTAAAGAACATAGGAATGTGCATATAGCATGCTGGGGATATACCCCAATCAGATCTACCCCAAGTTAAAAGGCAGATCAGTCATCAAGCACAGAAATTCAAGTTGAACAATACTGTGCAGAATAATGCAGACATGATAGTATATCAACAAAATGGAGTGAAATGTAACATCATTTGGCCATCTTCAGTGACAAAACATGACTGGGGTATAACTAAAACAGCAGGAACTGAGTGTTCTCCCTAAAATGTCTCTGTAATAATTTGAATAAGAAACCCAAATTTTAGAATGCATGAAGTCTCAACTGTTCAAAAAAATATGCAGCTCTATGGATCCCGAGGACCTGATACAACATAGCAACAAATTTTTTAAGTTCCACAAACATGGATTACTCAGCCCAGATCACCCTCACTGTCCCGAGTCACTGTCTGAGGTGTCTGGATCCAAGTGACATTCCAAAATCTGGGCTAAGTTCCCTCTCTCTCTTTTTCAGGTTTCTCCAACAGTTTATGGGCATTGGAGGGTTTAGAAAAGAGACAGGGCTTACCTCCTGCCTGCCTCCCTCCAAGTGCAATCTGGCTAGCTCCAATAGGGTAAAAGGGATATTAAGGGATCTCAGTCTCTTTTTGGCAGGCTCAAAGTCCTTTCTCCTCTGTTGAGTAGAATAAGTCAGATCTGGGAATAAATGTACAATTGCATCCCCTGCCAAGAGTTCCTGACACTGCCGTACTGAATATAGAATTCTGTTCTGCATGCTGACCTTGGTAAGGGAAATCAGCATTGTCCATGGAGTTATCAAGGTGTCTGTTCAGTGCAGATTAATCTTGCAGACTCAGTCGGTGAAGCCAGGCTGGGATACAGGGTCCCTTTTAAAACATTTAGGCAGACAGTCCTCCATAAACTGAACTGGATCCTGTATTTTCAAGTTTTCAGGGAGGCCTACCATTCAAATATGTTTTTCTTGGAAAGCATTTTCAAAGTGCTCCAGCCACAGTCTAAGGCGCATATTTTCTTTAACCAGAGTAGCCAAGGAAACCATTGCGGTCTCTGGTTGCTTAGCCATGACATTCAGGGTATCTTGGATCCCCGATATGGACTACTCCACTCTAACCAACCAGTGGGTAAAATCATTGATTTTCTTTTTAACCTATCTGATTAATTAAAGGTGGCCAAATAACGTGCTAAGGCAGTGGTATGCTAGGATACATAGGGAGAGGTATTCCCAACAGAAGAAAGAGGTCATAATGCCACTGTACAGGTAATTGGTGAGACCTAATTTAGAATACTGCATCCAGTTCTGGAGGCCACATCTCTGGAAGGACATAGAGTGGAGGCAGTTCAAAGAAAGGCAACAAAAATGGTGCAGGACCTACACCAAAGGCCATACGAGAAGAGATTGGAGGAACTCAATATGTATACCCTGGAGGAGAGGAGAGAGAGGAGAGACATGATAGAGACTTTCAAGTATCTCAAGAGGATTAATAAGGTATAGTAGGACAGCACCTGTCAGAAGAGATGTTCTAAAACAACAAGAGGGCATGACATGAGACTGGAAGGGGTAAACTAAGGGGCAACGTGAGAAAGTACTTTATCACAGAAGGTGTGGTGGATGCTTGGAATGGCCTGCCCCAGGAGGTGGTGGGTGCAAGTACAGTGGGGGGATTTAAACATGTATGCGATAGGCATAAGGGAACCCTGGGGGGGGAGGAAAGGCTGCAGCCGGTGACCAAGTAGTGTCAGCGGCAGCTAATTGAAAGTAGGGTATAAGGTCAGACTAGATGGGCCTAGCGGTCCTTATCTGCCATCAATTTCTATATTTCTATGTTTCTAACCATCTACAGTGATTTGCCCAAAGACTTAAAAGAGTTTTAAATCTCTTTGAGTTCCGTCATTAGCAGGCCTTATGGCATTTTCAGTTCAGATGGTGACAGGCCTCCAGGCGGTTGTTTTTTGTTTAAAAAAGTCAACCAACGGTCGATGTGCAGCAGCTCCTCAAGGTTTCCCCATGTTCACAAGTAGTAACCCAAGTGACTGATACAAGTTAAACTGATTTATTACAAAAATAAAAGAAGATTTAGCCAATTAAACAAGGCATGCAGCAGGAACTCTTCAGAAACACATCCTCTCACTCTGGCATCAAGCTCCACTCCTCTCTTTGAGCCATTTCAATCTGGTTTTCATAGCAAACACAGCACAGAGACAGCCATGATCAGGGTATGCAATGATCCCTTCCTGGTGAGAGATCATGGGGAGATCACTACTGTGATCCTGCTAGAGTTTTCTTAGCATCTGACACCACAAACCATGTAGCATTGCTGGCCAAACTTGGGGAACATGGAGGGTTGCCTGGGACTGTTTTACAATGGTTCTGATCCTTTCGTTAACAGTACAGAACAGTCAGTAATATTTGGCTCTTGACAATCACAGCCTGTTGCCCTTGACTGTAGTGTTTTCCAAGGTTCTGTGCTTTCACTTGCTTTGTTCTTGGTGTATATGCTGTCACTGGGAGAGATCATTAGGCACTACAGCACGGAGTTTCACAGCTATACAGATGACACCCAGCCGTATGTGTCCTTTGCTCCTGACAGCCTGTCTTCTGTGCTGAGATTAGAACAGTGCTTGGAGGAAATCAGGGTTCGGATGGCCTCCAATTGGTTGGCTTTGAACCCAACCAAGACCAAGTTGCTGGCAGTGGGCTCACAGATGAAAATATCAGCCATGTGTGGGGGCTGTGATTCTCCCCTCCTTAGGGTGGGTGTGTCTTCAAGCATCAGAGGAAGTTCGTAGTGTGGGAGTTGTTCTTGATGGACAGTTGATATTTGTTTCACAGGTGTCTTCAGTTGTCAGAAACTGCTTTTATTATCTGAAGAATGTCACCAGACTGACCACTGCTCACGTCTGCTGATCTAGCTACTTTAGTTAACGCTCTCACTTTCTCCCATCTCCACTACTGTTGTGTGCTCTACAAAGGCTTACATAGGGGCCAATTGTAACCCCTCAGCTATTTCAGAATGCTAAAGTGAAACTCTTTACATCATTTTAGAGGTCAGAGCATGTTACTCCCTCACTGCGGGTTCTGGGCTGACTGCCAGTAGATGGTGCATTGATTTCCAGGTATTCTTATTGACATGTAAACCCTTGAATGGACTGGTCCCCCATTACCTCAGTGATCTCCTGATTCCCCACATACCATCAGGGATTTAAGATTCAGTGGATGGGGCTTATTGGCTGACTTTCCTTCTCGGCTAAAGTCCGCTGGTGACCAGACTTTTTCAGTTGCAGCTCCTATGCTATGGAATTTGCTTCTTGAGGAGATTAGCACCACCAGATCTGTAACATCGTTTAAGAAATAACTGAAAAGCTACCTACTCTTGAGAGCTTTTGATTAGATTTCGTTACTTAACAAGTCTCTGTTAGTGTTTCTCCATGTTTTTTAGTGACTGGTGAAAGAATGTATTGTTTTATGTTATTTATGACAGATATATTCATTGCATTTATTGTGCAGGTGCTCTGAGCCTCGGAGGGGCCCTTTGACTAAATTTAAATAAACAAACACTCCCCAGTCTTTTTAGGTCCATACAGACTCCACAGAATGTGGAACTACAACCGACAGCCCCTACTAATGTTCAGTTAATGTATGGGGAACATTGACCAGTAATCAAATTCATGCAGCCAGCTACCAACATACTTGTAGACGTGTAGGTCAGGGGGATAGGTACACAAAGTGCATTCTCATGCAGACAGTGCCATTACAGCCATTACAATATCGCAAATTCCCCCGAAGTCTTAATGACCCCCTGAACCACAATAAGCATATAGTTCAACAGGTGCCATCACCTTTTTGGTCTCCTATGACTCCTGCCCTCCCCAAAATCCAACCCCTAACTCACAACTTTTTAAAGGGACACTATCAACCCTCTCAGGCCTCAAGCTGTCGCTAGTTTATAAAGCACAAGTTATGATTGTTCACATTCTTTACAGATTGCTGATGCGGCTGGTATTTTGATTCTGATTCATTATTTTTTCTTTTTAAAAGTGAAAAACAAACTGCCCACCATAAAAGTGTAACCACACAAAAATGTGTTTGCAGTCCTTGATCAACTCCCACTGCAATTTTACTGGACTTGGGAACTCCCCAATACATTCTAGCCACTCACAATGCAGAGGGAGGAGAGGAGACTATTGCATCATGAGTGGCTGCACTGTTTGGGTGTGGTCCTAATGTTTAGGAAGTATACAATAAAATTAAATCAAGAATCTGAAATGAAACAAGGTTTATTTATACCTGAAAAAATGGTGAAATGATGACATGAACTATGTAAGCAATAAGGCATGATGGGGTGTGTGTGGGACACATTTTACCACATGGCCAGGTGTGTAATAAGGCATGAGGCCAAAGGCCAAGTGACTTTAGCAACTGGTTCTGCGGTAAAATGTGTTCTTCACAAATCCCAGAGTGCCTTATTGCTCTTATAAAATGGGCTCCTTTTTTAAAAATGGTTTACAGTTGGGAAAAGCATGTTTATATGTAGATATAATAGATTTACTTGTGTGCATTTATGATAAAATGGTCCTTCCGCTCACTACGGATAATGTCATTGCACTGTTGTCTACTTTCTTCTTCCTGTTTTTTTTCTCCTTTTTTCCCCACATTCAAGATATGGAATATTTGTCATGGAATGTTTACCATGGAATACACGGATTCAAAATTCTGCTCAGTTTCAATGGCAGAATGATTCTCTCTTAACATGCAGACAACATATAGAATAGTGTATGGCTGCCCATACACAACGAGCCTATGTTGCCATAGAGGGGATATGATGACGTCATGCAGACCTCGAGAGTGAAGCTCGAGAGGTCCGACAACAGCATCACATCCCCAAGATGCTAACAGCCCCTGTTAATGTATGGGCAGCCACAACCTTTATATAATATATAGTTTTCCCAAAATGTATCAAAATTGATTTCACAAGGATTCATACCTTGTGCTCGCGCTACTGTTCCTCGATGCAGTCCCGCTCCTGTCCACTCCTCGCTCCAGTCCTCACTTCAGTCCTGCTCTGCTCATGACCCCAATACTTACAGTACTAATCATGGGGGGGGAAAGAAAGAAAACTGGCAAACTTTTAGTTTGGACACATAGAGCCAACTATGGCAGTCCTTTTCCAAACTATTTTAAATGACCGCTGACCTGCCAACTCGCTAACCAGCGCCACCATTTTAATCTGTTAGTTTTTCAGAACAGTGCTGTTTCAGCCAATCAGGTATCAGCTGAAGGCTGAAAAGTTGTACTATCAATACAATGTTAGAACGATAGTACAACAACTTTTTTGACCTATGAACTGTCCTACAACAAGATTTGGAAAACCACCATTTTCCATACACAATAAGCCCTAACCATATACTATAAAGGCCTTTGTTATAGCCAGAGACTTAATTATCTCACTGTCAGGGCAAGAAGAGAGTTCCCTGATGAGCAGGTAAAGATAGAAGGGGGATTGTTCACGGTCAGCAAATAAACAGTTGTAGTGAAAACTATAAACATAACTTATTGTTTCTAATTTGTTTATGTATGTAAGAAGGGTGTGATTATCAGGGAAACAACATTTAATGAATTTGTTTTATTTTTTATTTAAGGTAGTTTTATTCTTAGGGCCCAACTGAAGTTTTTTTTTACAGTGTAAAGGTAGCAGCCATGTTTGTGGTGGAAGATCAGTTCTGGCTGTAGGGGGCTAACTGAAATGCCTGTGTTCCAAATGCCCATTGATCTGGGTTCCAGACTATTCACTGCTGAGGAGTCCTATTTTTTAACCATGTGTAAAAACCATATTTTACACATAAATAAGAGTCAATCAGATTACATGATTTTTCCCTGCTATTTTATAAGGTGACTTTTATGAATAGCATTTTACAGGAAATTCTGAATCTCAATGAAGAATACTAGCTGAATATTATTCAGGCTCATCAAGCCTTGTCTGCAATGTCTACTGACCCAAATGCCTGACCTCAGTCAGTTATAACTGCCTTCTTAGACTTCAGAACAAAATCAGACATTCTTAAGAAGGCATGGGACAGAAAGGAAACTCTCTTTGGAGATAAAAGACTTGTTTTTTGAGCATGACTATGCCTCTTTAATTATGGATCATTGCAAACAATTATTTTCTGTTCTGAAAGCACTGTGGGACAAGGGCGTGAAAGCCAGAATCAACACCCCTGCAACTTTGTAAGTATTTACTGACTCTAGGGTGCAGAGCTTCCAAACCCTCGCAGAAGAAAGCAACACCTTGTCTAAATAAAGTACCATGGTAGATGACTTGATTGAGCCCCAAAAAATCAAAGCACTAGAAAAACAACATTGGCAACTGCCGGGAAGGAATGGATGCCAAACAGGGGCAATAGCTGCTACTGCACATGGAGTATTTACTTAGGACAAGATGGCAGTGAGGCAGGAGAAGAACACAGTGGCATCTTTACCATCTTCCAACAAAAAGGTGGGAGCTGCAGCATCAGCATGCAGTGCAGACCAAGAGGGGTCGATCTCACTACACTCACTGGGGACTCAGACCTGAGCACCACAGAACCGTAGTGACAGCAGAAAAAGACCAAAGGTCCATCAAGACTGCCCTTTGGGCCCTACATAAGCCCACAACTTATTGTTGATACATGGTTCTAAACCTCCCCATCAGTCTCCCTATTTCTTTCCCCTCTGTACTGGAGGCAGTAGAGTGCAGTGGTTTAAGGCTGTAAGCTGCAAACCTAGAGACCTGGGTTTGAATCCCACAGCCCCCACTTCCATATTATGTGACCCTGAGCAAGTCATTAAACTTCCTTGTGCTCCCAGGTCACACCTAGAAACAAGCTTGGCTTAGTGTGCCTTTCCTGGTTAAAGAATTTCCCCTTCTATTCCTATTCCTTACCATTTTAGAGACTTGACATTTTTCACTTACAACAGCAACACCCTGAAATTCAAGCAGGGTTATCCTGACAGCATGTTCGCTTGGTTCTTGAGTCTATTTCTCTTTATTTTCCTGCTACAATTCCATGCGCCTTTAACTTTACTATGACTCTAGTGCACTGAACAAGTAACTATGACTGTACTACACAACTGTGACTTTCTTTTTTTTTTCAACTTTCTTTATGCCCCCTACTCATCAGACTCCTGGCCTCTCTCTGGTGTGGTCACTCAGGTTACCACCTTTCTCCCACACTCCTGAAGCCTTCTGACTGACTCCTGGCTTGGGCCCTTCTCCCTCCATCTTCTCTGGCCACTCCTCCCCCGGCTCTGAACCCACGGGGGTGGGACCGCCGACTCCTACTGGTGCTCTATCTGTAGTCTAGTAGAGTGACCAGGGAGTGGAGGGAGAGTCAATCACCGGCCAACATGACCCAGAACTGTGCACGGGGGCTGTCCCACTGGACCCACCTTCACCTACCAGGCGACCGTTTTTTTTCTGCTTTTCTCGTACCCCCATAGACTTGGCAGTGCAATGCACACCAGCACAAGACATGAGCGCTCTCATGCACATTCACAGGGGTGCCATTGCAGCCAATCCCCTCTCAGGAGATCCTGACTGTTGCTACACCTCCAGTCTGCACCGGAGGTCACCAGACAGTGGGATCTTCTACTCATCTCCCTCCCTCCCTCCCAGGAAAGGAGAGCTGTCCTCTGGATGCTCAATCCTTTCCTTCTCTGCTGACCTCTGATGACCCGAATCCGCTCCCAAACGTTGGTCGCCAGTGTAGTTCAAGGTAAAATGCCCAGTGCCTCAGCCCTCTATGCCACCGGACTGGTTGCTGTGACTTTCTTGAAACTGTGCTTTCTCAACACTGCCACAGTGCCAATACTTTGGTCTGAATATCTCCCTAATTACTTTCCTGTTAAGCAATTATTTACAGAAACCCATCTGCTTTCCTCCCTCAGAGCATTCTGTTTTCCCCTTTTAACCAGGACATATATTGCCTGAGATCCTTGTTGACTGAAATAGATGGAGGAAGGCACTCCAATTCATATGGAGGATTGGACTTGAGTACTGATGGAACATTATTGCTTACTGTTCCCTCCCTGTTTTATGATTTCAGTTTGGGACTTGCCGCAGTGTGGGGGGGTGCATGCATTATGGTCAGTGGTCAGTTTGGGTGTCAAGTAGGGATGCCATGGAGTGCGTGGGAACCCTGAACTGCGTGGAGGGGGGGATTCAGGCATGTCTGAAGGTTCATGTCACACTGCTGTCAAAGCTGTATTTTAAGTCCTGACTGTTGGCTCAACTCAGGTATGTGCACCAGTGATGGGGGAAGATCCTTGTACAACAGCAGTGGGGTGTGATCCCACCCAGCACTCTGGCTCTGGATGCTGTTGTTGGTAGGCTCCTTACCCTATTTTTCTGGGTAGAGGTGTTGCCATGTTGGTAGCTCAAGACCTGTCTTCCATAAGGATGAGGCCCTGCATAACATTATGCTAATTATGGCCTGGGGAGGATATGTTTTCATACAACATGGGATAAGTTGGCAGCACACCTGATGCCTGCCCACACCAAGTCTGGTGGGTCAGCTAAATGCAGATGCTTGCTACTGCAGTGCCTGCATCCATACAAGATAAACAAGAGGATAAGGTGGCATCTTTGGAAACACTCCATGCTGCCCCCTTGAGGACAGGGGAGCCTGGACAAGCTGAGCCTGCTCTTAGGAGTAAGACCACATTCAACCTTCTGATATGGTTCATTGTTTACAAGTTGCAATGTTGCTCCCTGTCGGGGCAGTTTGTTCTTCTTTGTGCACACAATAACTATTTGGTGGTGGTTTATTGGAGGGGTCTGGGGGAAATTCAGGTCTGGGCATCAGGGTAACAATGTTATTTACTACAGGTATATACAATGGCTGACTAACAGTTATTACCCACAATGCAAAAGGGTTAAATGACCCAGTAGAGAGGGTTCCAGTTCGGCATGAGCTGAAGAGACATGGGATATCAGTCACCTACCTGCAGGAAACACATCTCACAGATGCAGAACATGTTAAATTGAAGAGGTCTTGGCTGGGGGAGATGTATGCAGCTTCATGGGCAGCACACTCTCACTAAAGACGTACAGTGATTCTTATTCGGAGATATCCCCCTGCAGGTACAGCATGCGGAGATGGACCCCGAAGCATGATTTGTACACTTCGGGAGCATATACAAGGACCTAAATTGCACCCTCCTGAATATTTATGCACCTAATGAAGATAGTGAGAAAAAACATTTTCTTAATATTGTTAGAACATGCAAACATATGAAGAAGTCAGCAGAAGAAGAACATTTGGTCTATCAAGTCTGCTCATATTGCAGGGTCCACAGCTTGAGCTAATGTTCCTGCCCTCTCTCCCCACTCCTCCCATCCTCTCTACCCATGATTCTTACTTCCCCCTATGCCTATCCAGTTCTATGTAATAATGGCAAGCACCAAATGGTGACCCGCATTATCGCGATGTCAGAACGGCGAAAACAATTTCGCCATCCTGAAATCCTCGGTGCATGGAAGAATGGTGCTGGGGACTTAATGCATTTGCTTTCTTCTCACTCCCTGCACCCCCCTACTTAAGGATTCTCAACTTGAGGGTGGTGCATGTCGGGTGGGTGAAAGCAAAACAAAAATGCAAGTTTTGGGCTGAACGCAACAAAACCACAGTAGCACCCGGACCCAGACCTGAACCCAGAACCCCAGCACCGCAAGCAAAGGCCAACCTCCAATGCAACAGTGCAACTTGGCAGCCAACCCCAGCGCCACCCCTACATCCCCTCTGCCCCCTCCCAGGCTGTGCTCGCTCACCCCCCGTGCGCATGTACATATAGCGAGATCCTGTCACTATGGTCGCCCACCCCACCACATCTGCTCACCCTCCCTCCCCCTTCGTCATTCAGGCTTTCGCCACATCGCATCACCATTTTGTATGGCACCTTAATTCAGGCACCCACCTCACGTGCTACCTGCCTATCCCAGCCTCTCTTAAAGCTGCCCACTGTCTTCAATGAGATGACCTCTTCTAGCAGCGCATTCCAAGTGTCCAACACCTTCTCTGTGACTCCAATTCCCCATATGTAATATGTGGGGACATTAATATATTAATCTCCAGTGACATGGAGAGATAGGAACCTCACTCCAGCACAGAAAACAGAGTGTGTGTGGGGGGGGGGTTACTGTCTAAACTCCTGGCTAACTAGCCTTACCAAGGTCTGGCAGTCCCTGTATCCCCATATGAAGGACTATACCTTCTTCTCCAGCAAGCATGGTAGCTATTCTAGGCTAGACATGTTCCTGTTATCTACTGAATGGTTGTACCAGGTAATGGCATACAGAGTTCTACCCATGATAACCTCTGACCACACCCTTGTGATACTAAAACTTGCCCTAACTCCCATCCCATGGAATGCAAACTGGTGGTTTAATGTGGGCTGCTCAATCTCTGAAACTTTCTAGGAGTTAATAGAGCACACTATTAAAAACTGTCTGTCCCTGAATCCTAGGGAAACTACTATATAACAGGAAATATTCACTGTCTCTTTATTTTCACTATATTCGCTGGTTCCATATTAGAGTGAAAATAAAAAGACAGTGAATATTAAGTAGATCACTATACATACTGTAGCAGCACTAGTATTCCACCAGTGAAAATAAGAGGAAGAGAACATGTGGGGGGTGTTTGGAGCACTAAATGTAATGGGCGTGAATTTAAACTGCTATACAGTATGTCCCCCTCTGTTTGCTGGGATGCCTTAAAGGCAGTGCTCAGGGGCACCATTATTAATTAGTGCTCCAGAGCCTAAAAACAATGGCAGGCTAGGCAGGAAAAAAACAAAATCATAACTGAGAGAAGCTGTTAATATAAACTCACCCTAAACCCCCAATCCAGACAGCTCTAAGAATCTAAGAAACAAACTCCTTAAACTGCTCCATATACAGACAGAAGACAACTTCAGATGGATTAAACACAACTACTTTGAAAATGGTAAACAGGGTAAGGCACTTAATGGCTTTGGCACTATGAAAACAGCAGGGCAGTAGAGCCATCCTGTGGCTGAAAGATCCCACCAAAGATGAACAGACTAAGACTAACCTCTCAGATACCCCCTCATTATTTGCTGACTGTTATGCGCGTCTTTATACTCTGAACGTTGTCTCAGGAATGTCAAAGAAGATAGACTTTTTTTAAGAAATGTGACCCTGCCTCCTACCCTACATGATACAGCTAGTGAATCCTCAAAACAACCCCTTCAACACCAGAAGGTAGTAGAGAAAACTGAGCAGCTCAAGAACAGCAAGTCTCTTGGAGGGGATGGTCTGCTGTTGGAATTTTACATGGCATTTGCAGACCTGCTACTCCCACCATTGTTAGAATGTTACCAGGATGTTCTGGAAGGAGGCAACATCCCAAACTCCTGGAGATTTGCATACATCTCTATTACACCTAAACCAGAGAAAGTCTCAGAGGTCTGTAATTCTTACAGACCAATATCCTAGCTTAATATAGACCTCAAAATCTTTACAGGGATACTGGCAGCCCATATACAACAGGTGTTCGCCACAGTGGTCCATCCTAACCAAACAGAGTTTGTTTCTGGGCATTACCTGTATGATAACATCTGGCACCTGCTGAACATTATTTCTTCACAGTGGGGGTTGAGGGCATTCCAAAAAGCAATCTCCCTGGACGCATAAAAAGCATGTGATAGGGTTAATTGGCAGTTTTTACAAGAAAAATTTCAGAAAATTACATTTGGCCCAAATTATCAGTTCTTTTAAATGTGTATACCGACCCCCAGGCTCCAGTGAGAGTCAATTAGATTAATTCACTCTTTTTCCCATTCTCCTGAGGCACAAGACAGGGCTGCCCTCTGTCCCCACTGTTGTTCACTTTCTGTTTAGAACCATTAGCAGTCACAATCAGACAAGACATTTGGATTAAGGGGGTCATAGCAGGGGGGGTAGAACAGAAGCTTTCCCTATATGATGATGATTCTATTTTTTTGCTGAGCAAACCAGCAGAGTCCCTCCCTCACCTCATCACCCTGCTTGGCACCTTTGGACAAATGTCAGGCTACAAAATGAACTTTGACAAATCAGAGACATGTTTAGTGGGACTTGTCCGAGTATGTTCAAGAAAATCTTCCCTTTTTCTTGGGCCAAAAATAATCAGATTAGATACCTGGGGATTCAAATTCATACTGATATCATGCAAATATTTGCTATAAATTACCAGAATCTGTGGGGGGAGATCCAGCAAGATTTGGAATGGTGGGCCTTGATCCCCCTAATGGTGGCTAGGCACACAGATATGGTTAAGATGAATGTACTCTCCCATTATCTTCTTCTGCTTAGCTCTTTACTAATCCCAGTATCCCTGGGAGCACACATAAATTTATTTGGGGGGAGCAAAAGGCCTGCATCAGCCAAAAGATTCTGATGCCACCCAGGGGGGACTTTTGTTGACAGATCTACAAAACTATTATCTGGCTGGACAGCTTGCAGTTGCTTGCATCTGAGCCAAATGATGATTGGTCTCTAGCTGGTACAGTATAGAAAATATGGAAGCTGGTGGCCAACAACTGTTTACTCCAGCTCTAACCCTGGTATCTGTAGATTATACCAAAGGTATCCCTAACTGCTGGGTCAAACACATGCTTTTAATCTTGAAGGAAGTGAGAAAGCTTCTGCACTCAGATTCACAGCTGGGACCCTCTTCTTTGATACAAAATCAAGAGGATATCCACCACATCCAACTTCGGGGGAAAACTCAATGAGGGAGTAGCCAGTGCCAATCAAGGCAATCTTAGACTCAAAAAGGCAGCTTGGAGAAATAAAGGCCCACTCACCCAAATATAATTTCAATGTGTGGTACATAGCATAGTGCTTGTGTATACTTACAAGCTTGAATGTTACGTGCTTGAGTTTTATGAATTTAGACTTTGACCTTTCTCTGTTTCCCATCCTCAGTAGAAATGCTGGATAGGTGTAGGAATAAAGGCCCAGTGGTGAGGGTAAGAAAAGATTACCGGAGGAGGAGGAGGCTGGGAAGGATGGTGGGCATTGTCAAAATGCTTGAAGCTCAGCAGCGGTGGTGCTCTGATTTTAAGTAGGAGATGTAGGAGGAGCTATCCCCCCCCCATTGAACCTCAGGATTTAGCCTTCCCATTCAGTGTGTGGTACATAGCATAGTGCTTGTGTATACTTCTGAGCTTGAATGTTACATGCTTGAGTTTTATGAACATAGACTTTGGCCTTTCTCTGTTTCCCACCCTTGGTAGAAATGCTGGATTGGTGTAGGAATAAAGGCCCAAAAAGATTATTAACATTTCAATTACCTCCTCTAACTCTGGAGAGTGTGACCAGTAGCACACAAGAGAGGAAAAAACCCTGTGGGGGGAACCTCTGAGGACCTATGGCTACTGACCTGCCTGTCCTCTGGGCAAACTACAAGGAGATAATCCTAAATGTGGGCTGAGGTTTTGGTTCTGGTTATGTCTGAGAGTCTTATTCCTAGTCATGCTGGTTGATGAGTTGTGTCCTCTGAATCCTGACAGGAAGCAGAAAGTCAATACTGATGAAGATCCTGGAAGATGAAGGAGAATCCAATTCGGATTGATGTCCAGATGAGACAAGATGGTTAAACCATGTCCAGGGTTTCTGTATAGTAATCCAGAACTGAAAACTAAACACAAGGATAAATCCAGGGAGCTAAGATGTGGGATGGTCAAGCACTATATGGTAACGCCCAGTCTGTGCAAGTGGGTGAAAAGACCTCCATGTAGGTCCACAAAGAGGTCCTTCATGGAGGCCCTGCGATGGCATCAACCAAGGTCCCTATGAAGGTCAAGGCATGTATGCCAAAATGCCAGGTCTGTTAACATAGAAGGCAGGAACAGCAGATAGAGGAGCAGGAGCATCTGATGAAGCCATTGAAATTCAGGGCACAGGCCATGATGTTGGAGGTGCCATAACATGGTAGAATGAGAATAAACAGGAGCTCTCTAAAGGCAGTCCGATGAGATAAGCAACAGTGATGAAAAATCCGGTGACTGGTTGGCGCTATTCAGCTAAATGGGAACCACATGGAAGCAGAGAGAGAGAAAGTTTGCATGATGAGACCCTCATGCAGGTCATTGTTGAAGGTCCTTCCTGGAGGTACGAGATGTCCATGAAGGTCCAGTGTAAGTCCAGAAGCTGAGGATCCAGATGAGGCATGGAGGAGGAGGTGGCAAGGACAGCCCCCCCCCCAATTTAGTCCAATGATAAACTAGGCTCCATGCACACATAAGGAAAACAGTGTGGGTTTTGGAGAATGAAGAAGCAACTGTGAAGAGAGTCAGCGTTGGTGTCGGGTACTGCAGGTCCTGGAAGAATGGAACAAGAACAGTCATCAAAGTTCCTGGGAGTAGAATGGCAGGGATGATACAATATGGCAAGGAAGGACAGGTCACGTGCCCAAAAAGAGAGATGTGGATGAGTGGAGACCAAGACTCCAATGCAGGTGAGCTGGGTTTCCAGGCCACCCGACGCTGGACCCAAAATGGCGAGACCCCCATGCAGGTCTGCCACAGGAGGAATTGGGAATGTCTGAGCCAGAAGCTAGGCCTCTCTGCAGGCCAAGCTGGACTGGCAGGACCCCCATGCAGGGTTGCTAGAGAAAGTAGCTGAATGATGGAGGCGCAAGTCAGGCTCCCATGCGGACAGGCTGGAAACAGTGAAACCCTTGCAAGGGGTCACGAAAGGAAGATGTACAATGTACTTAGTGCTTTGCTCAGACAGGACACAAGTTACCAAGAGTGTAGATATTGAAGATGTGTTTATATCATATACATTGAGATGGCCAGATAGTAGTGCTCATACAAGGGACTTCTGCCAGGAAGTCAGATAGATAGCAGGTAGATAAACAATGTGCGAATGTTCATGGTCTTATCAACTGAAGAAACCTGCCTGACACCATCTGGAGTCTTCCATAGAAGTTGGATACCATTGAGTGCCTTGATAGGAAGGTACCTAAAATGTCCAAGGATCATCATGGAAATAAGTAGAGCTCAACAGAGATGTCCTGCGTAAGAAATTTGCACTTGAACTGAAATGGGAATGAAGCTGGAAGGCACCTGTCATGCAGCGAGGCCCCCACGTGGGCCAGGCTGGACCAATGGGACTCCCATGAGGTCCACTAGTGAAAAGCATATTAAGTGATTGAGTAGTGAGTTGGGCCCCCACATGGCTAGCTGGAGCAGTGAGACCTCCACATAGGTCTGCCTGAGGAAGAAGTAGAGGTGAGTGAGTCGAGCTAGGTCCACACATAGGCTAGCTGGACCAGCAGGACCCCATGTAGGTCTGCTCGAGGGTGGAATATAAGTGGAAGATGGCGGCCACATTGGGCTAGCCATGGAGAGCTTTTAAGAATCACTAAGCATTTTATGAAGTGATTCGTTAAATTGTGTTTTAATTTTTTTAACTTGTAGTTGGATTATTTAGTTTGTGTTATCGTGTTATCGCACTGTCGTGTTGCCGCCTGGCGCTGATACATTGCTTCGATGTGGATATGGGAACTTGCAGAACCTTTTGTTACAACTGAAGTTTTCCGAGAACTTATCTGCAGGGAAGGAATTGCTGTTGGACCTACGATTTGCTGGGATTTGCGACAAGATTGCTCGCTGATTAGCGGGCTTGCTTGCTGTTGTTTCGGCAGACACTGTCAGAGTGGTGGTTTGTTTGGTTTGGTGGGGTGGCGGTGACGGCCCCCATTTTGGTTCTTCGACCGGGCAGGAGTTGCTGCGTGATCCCTAGGGAGCTGGGGGAGACCTGAGCTTCTCCTAAGCCGCCTTGGGGTTCAGCCTTTGGGCTGACTGTTAGGGCGCTGTAGCCGCGGGTCGTCGACTGGCTGGGGGTGTCCTCGCACTCTATCTGTGACTGTTCCTGGCGTTCATCTGTCTGGAATTTGACCTAAATGTGGCGTGAGAATCGGCTACCGCGGATTGACTGGGAACTGTTTTTCCATTTGGCCATATTTGGATTTCTACTGTGTGACTGTTTGCTGGAGAACTTATCTTGTCTCTTCCTGTTGGATTCGATTCTGTTTCACTTTTATGTGGAGTTGCTGAAGAGCTGGCTTCCTGTCCCTGCTCTGTTCTTGGATTTAGGGGTGGTGAGAGTGTATATCTATTAACAGTTTGCTTGTTATGGACGATCCCAATCCATGTGAGAGGAGGTATTGGGGGAGTGTATAACATTTTATCATTTATTACCATTGGACTGTAGCACGTGAGAGGTGCTTCGTTGAACACAATACAATACAATATTTTAATATTTTGACACTTTGTTGGACTGAAGCACGTGAGAGGTGCTTCACTGAACTTCAAAGTACAATTTTGAGTATCCAGTGGCATGTGTTAGCATCGACAGTGTGGTCTGGTTTACTGATTTTGTCTTAATATATTTATTACTTGGGATATTTTTGGGTTGGGATTAATTTTGTGATTGGGTGGGTTTTTATTTTATATTGTTATTTAAATTAGATTGTCTGTTTTACTTTTCTCCCTCTGTGAGAGAGAGTGGAAGTGTTTTGTTTTCATTTTATTTTTAGGTTTAGCTTTTGTTTTATTTTATGGCGGTTGGACATCATTTCCCCGAGGCTCAGGAATTCGTCCTTTGAGTGCCATTATTGCCATCTGACACCTATTTTAGGTGCCGTGCATTGGGCATCCTGAGGCGTGAGGCGAAGGTGGAAGCTGGGCCTGGTGGGGACAGGAGGAGGCGGATTGGGTGCTAGGGTCCAAAAGATGCCCTGGGGTGAAATGGGGTCAGGATAGAGGTTTGTCCTGTCTTGTTCCCATACCCAAGGGCTCTGTTGAAATTGGACAGGTGCCGAGGTCTTCCCCGACAACTCATCCTGCCTTGGCGGTGTTATGCAATGCCAGATCAATTAAGAACAAGACAGCTATTATTGCTGATCTTGTTAGTTCATCTGATCTGACTTGCATCACCGAGACCTGGCTTGATGAAAATCCAGGCCCTATATTGGCCTCGGTAACTCCAGCGGGTTCGCGGTGATACACCGTCCAAGGTTGGATCGTAGGGGCGGGGGTGTGGCTATTATGTTTAAATCTGAGCTGGGCCTTGTGGATGTGCCATTGGGCAGCAAAAGCTCCTTTGAATATATCTTGGGTGAGGGTGCAGGTTGTGGGATTCTCCTCGTCTACCGTCCACCAGGGGACGGTGGAGAATTCCTGCAGGAGATTGCAGACTTCATCGTTGACCTGGTGTTGAGGTTTCCCAGACTGATACTTCTGGGCAACTTCAATGCCTGGGTCGATGATGAATTCTCTCAGTTTGGGCAAAATCTCCTCCAGCTGATGAATACGCTGGGCCTGACACAGGTTGTTACCGCTTCTACCCATATAGGTGGTCATTCATTGGATCTGGTGTTTCTCCTGGGTATGGAGATCACTGATCTGGGGGTGGAACCAGTCAGTTGGTCTGACCATTACACCATAAGGTTCAGCTTTGGGGCCCCCTCCAATAGGTCTGCCCCTACGGAGATGGTTCAGTACCGCCCTTTAAGGGGTGTTAACCCCAATGACCTGATGGCGGTGCTGGATCTATCGAGTTTGTCGGGTGAATGCATGAGTCCAGATGATCTTGTATTGGCCTATAATAAGGCTGTGGGAGATGCTCTGGACAAAATTGCTCCTGTTCGTGTTCGGCCTCTCACTCTTCGTTCAAGAAGTCCGTGGTTTGACGGCTCCTTGAAGGAGTTGAAGCGAGTAGGCCGAAGGCTGGAGAGACTCTGGTGGAAGTCAGGCCTTGATGCCGACAGGCTTAGACTGATGGCCCATTATGATAGTTATCAGTCAGAAATCGATTGTAAGAAGGCAGAATTCCTGTCCAGAGAGATTTCTGCCGCACATAACCAACCTGCTCAGCTTTTCAGACTGTGGACAGACTGTGCAATCCAGTCTGTCTTCAGCCTAGAGAAGTGTTTTCTCAGTTAAGATGTGAGGAGTTTGCTCGGTTCTTTGCAGATAAGGTTGACGGCATTAGGTCTGGCATCGGTCCGATCCCTCCTATGGGGGACTGTAGTGGTCAATTGGGAGTGGCTTGCCCTCAGTCTATCTGGTCAGATTTTCACCGGCCGGAATTTGGGGACATTGTGAAGATCATCCAAACAATGTGACCAACTAGCTGTAGTTTGGATCCAGGTCCTACACCACTTTTAGTAAGTTGTGTAGACGTTATCTACCCAATCCTAGCAGACATTGTCTGGATGTCCCTGGAGAGGGGGGTCTTTCCTGACCCCCTTTAGGAGGTGGTAGTTCGACCACTCCTTAAAAAATCCTCCTTGGACCCAGATTGTCTTGCTAACTACTGGCCTATCTCTAACCTGCCATTTGTTGGTAAGGTTATTGAAAAGGCAGCTGCATTACAATTGGATGATCACCTTATATCTCACAATGTCTACGATACTCTCCAGTCTGGTTTCAGGAAAAGACATAGTACAGAGACTGCCCTTGTCCGGGTATTGAGTGACCTCCTGATGGCCAGAGATCGAAAGGCATGTACCATTCTGGTCCTTCTCGATCTGTCTGCTGCATTTGACACTGTAGACCATGGAGTGCTATTGGATCGCCTGCGGGTCTTTTGCGGACTGTCTGGTACAGTCCTAAAATGGTTTCGTTCTTACCTCACGGGCAGGTTTCAGAGAGTTGTCACCGGAATTTATTCCTCTGACACTCACTTCCTGCCTTGTGGGGTACCACAGGGCTCCATCTTAGCTCCCATGTTGTTTGCAGTGTACATGCTGCCATTAGGAGAAATGATCAGGTGATACAGTTTGGGTTTTCACTGCTATGCAGATGATACTCAACTGTATCTGTCCTTCCTCCCCAGTCAAGGTGATGCACTCTCTGTACTTAACAGTTGCCTTGATGAGATCAGACTGTGGATGAGTTCGAGCTGGTTGAGACTCAACCCGGATAAGACTGAGGTGCTGGTTGTGGATCCAGGTCGTCCGGAGTTGGGTGTGGGTGTTGGGCAACCATCAGGTTTATTACTTGGTGGTATACCACTCCCTACCTCTAAACAGGTGCGAAACCTGGGCGTTATTTTTGATGATGGTTTAACCCTGAAATCTCAGGTGTCAGCTGTCATCAAATCCTCTTTCTACCATCTGAGGAATATCGCCCGGGTGAAACATCTGATTCCCGCGAATGACCTTCCAACATTGGTCCACGCCTTTGTCACCACCCGTCTTGACTACTGCAACTCCCTCTACCTAGGGCTACCAGAGGTTGATATCTGCCGCCTCCAGCTGGTGCAGAACGCGGCAGCCAGGCTATTGACTGGGACTTCTAGAACCAGTCATATTACGCCGGTGCTCCGCGAACTGCACTGGCTGCCGGTTTGGTGGTGGATCACCTTTAAGGTTGGTTTACTAACCTTCAAAGCCCTACATGACCAGGGACCCGGTTACCTGAAAGATCTTCTGATTCCCTATTGTCCCCTCCACCCTCTCCATTCCGTCAACGAGGGATTGCTGGAGATTCCCAGGGTCTGATTGAAGTCATCGGGATCTCATGCTTTTGCTTTCTCAGCGCCGACCCTGTGGAATTCCTACCTCGTTGGTTAAGAGAATGTCCAACGTTGATCATTTTAAAGTTGCTTTAAAACATATCTTTTGGATTAGCGATCTTTGTTAGTTGTTGCAGTCTTTTAAATGTTGTGATTTTATTATTTTTAAATTTGTACAGCGCCTTGACTTTGAAAGGCGCTTTATAAATAAAGTTGAATTGAATTGAATTGAATAAGTGAACGAGTTGAGCTAGGCCCCCACGTGGGCTAGCTGGATCAGTGGGCCCGCCATGTAGGTCCACCTGAGGAAGAAGTAGAGGTGAGAGAGTCGAACTAGGTCCCCACATAGGCTAGTTTGACCTGCTGAACCCCACACAGGTCTGCCCTGAGGACAGAGTATAAGTGAGCAAGTTGAGCTAAACCCCCACATGGGCTAGCCAGACCTGAGGGACCATCACAGAGGTTCACCAGAAGAAAGCATCCAGAGTGAACGAGGTGAGAGCTAGGACCCCACGTAGACCAGCTGGAACTGGGGAGACCCCACTGAGGGTGGTCATAGGAAGGAGTCTGAAGGAGCAGGTTCTCAAAAGGGAAGTTCAATGGAGCAAAACAACATGCAGCACAAGGTGTCAGAGGTCAAGGAAGGGAGCTCAGTGAAAAAGAGTGGGACTGACAAGTGCCACAGCAGGTTGCAGAGCTCTCAGAATAATCTGGTACAGTCCCTGTAACTCCTGGGCAATATTGCCGGGCATCCTCTGAAAATACATTGTTTCCTATGGCAGCCAGATGCCTCTATGGTCCTGTAGAACCAAAGTGAGTCTATGTTAACAATGTCCTCCGAGATGGGTCCAAGTATGGCAAGAAGATAAATGAAACCTGAACAGTGTACAGGGAAACACAGTGGAGTATACATGCTCCAAGCTTGCATTACCATGGCTGGGAATATGTCTGGGAGATAGGATAAGTGAAACAGCTGGTGCAGGGAGACAGCAGCATAGGTAGAATGGAGCCATGGCCCAGGGCCTTGAAACAGAAGTCAATCATAGACAGCAAAACACCAGCAGTGCGCCAGCAGACAGAATCTGGAGACAGTCACCAACACTGATGGAAATGCGGCCAATGTGGCTGGAGTCCCGGTGCAAAAGAAGTCCATAATTAAGAACAGAGCTGGGCACAGAGGGTGACATCACACCTCGAAGCACTGGCATGGTGACCGAGAGCTGGAGTGAGCTGCCATGAGACCAGCGGTCAGAAGCAGTGGTGCTGAAGAGCAGAAGGCACAGTTTGGATGGAGAAATGGAGTTCTGCAGTGCAGCAATGAGGTAGCATTCCAGGTCACCAGCAGGGACAGAAAGACATAGCGGCTGGTGAGGAAAAGAACACCCAAAGGGAAATGGAATGAAAGGATGATGGAGGAAAGAGGTATAGGGCCAGAAAGACAAAAGGAAGAAGTGGGGAGAGAAACAAATAGAGGAGGATGCACAACAGGAAGATCTGGAGAAGGGGGGGAGGGACAATGGAGAGAAAGGGCATAACAAAATGAGAAAGCAAGGCAGCAGATGAACTAAAAGAAAAAAAGAAAAGGGGGCACCAGGGAGGAGGAACAGAGATGAGAGAGGCAGAAGGGGGTGGCCCAACTCAACCAGCCATGCAACCTAGGAGGCGTTGTCAAAATGCTCGAAGCTGAGCAGCAGAAGTGCTGCGATTTCAGTAGGGGAGCTACCCCCTCATTGAACCTCAGGCTTTAGCCTTCCCAATACAAATTTTTATTTAAACTTCAGGTAAAGAACATCCAGTGTATTAGCTAAAAAGTTAATTTACACAAACGTTTTGGAGGGACCTCCTTTCTCATGGTAACACTGGCAAAATCTCTAAAATATACAAAATTATCCAAGTTTCTGTTTACAGTTTAGATAAATGGTGAGAAAGTTTATTTTGCCATAAACTGTATCTGCTCACACTTGAGGTCATACGAACACAAATACATCCAGTTCCCTTTTCCCTAGACAGCTATAAAACAATTAATAATTTGTTAAGCAAGTATTAAAATCAAATATATATCACATGGTAAATGCTCTAGACTACCTTAAATCTTATTTCAAATTATCCCTCAAATCTGATTAATCCTACTTGTAAGACCACTGCCATAAAAAAATACACATATTTTAAATGAGAATCTCTTCAAGTTTATTTCATATTGCAAATTTCAATCCTCATAAAAAATAAAACTATATGTTTAGAGCCATTTTAAATCACAATATGTTGACTACCTCATGTATGAGTGGTCTCTCTGGTTCTGATTTTTTTTCAGTGGTAAGTTTCTGTAGTAAATAAATACAGGTTTTAAGTGTTCTTTTCTTTTTTCCTTGTACTGATTTGATATTATTAGTTATAACTCATACAAAAAATAAAAATGTATGTATGGTGCCATCTTAAATCACAGTATGTCAAAGTTCAAGCACTCATTTCAGCCTGAAATCATAACATCCCATATAGTCAGATACTGTGGTGTTAAAATCCAGTGCTCTCAGTACTGTTTTAACAAAACATGTCATTTTCTGATAAGCAATCCTAGCACAGCATTTTGAGTTCACAATAAACATTATATATAGAGGATAATGTATGGTCCTCTATCGTTAACCGGTCAGTTAACAGTCGAGAGGTTGCCAGGGTGACCATGTAAACCTCGAGAGCGAAGCTCGAGAGGTTTAAGTCGCCATGGCAACCTCGAGACGGTTAAAATTGACCGGTTAACGATAGAGGGACCATACATTATTTTTTATAGTGTATGGTCCCACTATCAAAAAAAAGGCTTACGTTTTTTAAAAAGTCACCGCCGCGGCCCTTCAGTCCTTCCCCGTCGGTTTCCCTTCAGTCGGTTTCCGTGTCGAAAAAAAAGCGCGCACATGCGCAGACCACTCGCTGTTGTTAACCTATCGATGTGACGTAGGATCGATAGGTTAACAACATATCTACGTCACATCGATAGGTTAACAACCTTAGGAAATGATGATTTCCTAAGGTTAACAGCGTTCTAACATACATTATAGTGTTTTTACCCTAATCTGTTTCTCATATTGTGTAGGTGCCTATTTGAAAAAGAACCACCTATAGAATTTTTTTATTAGGCATTTACTATATCTACTTTACTATGAGCCGTCTAGCTCCTTGAACTGTGTTTCTTGTTCAATTACTCACTGGTTTTCAGTTACAGCGCAGCACCCCCATCCCCCCACTCTCTCCCTCGTGTTCGCAAACCACTTATCTTTTTATAATGAATCTGAACTAGGAATCAGTCACAAGCATATGTGCTAGCTCCCGAGACATCATCCTGTCATGTGGTGCACATTTGAGTGCCAAGGTGCTCTGTGGCAAGCCTGATCTGCAAAACAACAGCACCTAGTAAAATAAAGTGGAATACTAGGTGTCCTGGATACATCGCCTTTACATTTGTCATCAAAAATGTTCAGATTCCCTAAGTTGCCTCATGTCGCCTGTTTTTTATAGGCAGTTTCATTTTATCTGTGCTGTTCAGTTTGCATTCTCAAACATTCTAAATGCTACTGATTCAAGATCGGTACTGCAGACCTTGGAGTCAAAGCAACATTCCATACACTGACCTGTCATAAAGCTATAATTCTTACAATGCATGCATCATCATCAATAAAGCTAGATAAATAATACTGATGGAATTTAAATTGGTAAAAGGCTAATTTAAAGGAAAAGGGGGGGGGCAGTGAAAAGGATGAGTATGTGAAGGCAGCAGCATGATTGAACAGACCTCATATTTTGTGCCTCGCAATTATGTACCGAAATGGTAAATGAGCAACCTGGGAACACAAAAGGCTAACACATTTTGCTTAGCTGACTGAAAAAAGGTCTTGCATGTCCTTTCAATCCCTGAAACAAAAATTAAATTTAGACCATAATGATTTCCACAGATTTCTTCCGGCCTGAGATTTTAATGCCTCGCGTGATAATAAAACCCATTTGACTGGGCAGATCACAAAATTCTTGTACTGAATGGTGACCCTGAGAGGGAAGCAAAAATATATTGCAGGTGTTTACAAACACTCAGCTAAAGAGGATTATTTAGACAGAATTAAATCCACCTGGGAAACAAAAGTGGGCTGTGAGGAGGACTGGCATAGGAGACTGTCGCAGGGATGGAAGGTCACATCCTCCCCCACATGAAGGGAGTTTATCTGGAGAATCCTAGTCCGGTACTTCAGAACTCCAAAAATCATAAAACACTATAAGGCCACTAACAGAGCGAACTGCTGGAGGCAATGCAGGGGGAGGGTATCCACATGCACATCTTCTGGGACTGCCCTAAAATCCAGCCCTTCTGGGAGAAAGTGAGACAGAGTTCACCATGCAAAAGGACATCCCTAATACCTTTACAAGCTGGGTCCTAGGTTTCCCGCAGTCACCAAGATGCCAGTTGGGTGCAGACAAGTGACACCAATACTCACAACAGCTGCTGTGAAATGCATTACAGCTCACTGGGTGTAAGTAAATCCTCCAGCACTGAAAGAGTGTCGCAGTAGAGTTGGCCAACTCCATCATATGGAGCAAATCACAGCCAAACTACACTTAAGGGAGGATAAACACCAGGAAAATTGTGGGCCTGGCAACAGTGGGTACCCATAGACAGTCCTGGAGAGGGGCTTAGACAGAGGAGAAGTAGCATGATTTACATTATTGCTGCGGAATGGGGTGGCTGATAGGGTAATTAGGGTCCCCTTTGCCTCCCATGCAGTACCATCTGGTGTGGAGCTTAACTGTCCCCCCCCCACCCTTAAGATTATCCCAAATGCACACACCAAAAGAGTAGCACCTGACCACAACACACATGCACATAAGCTGAATTGCACAGTTGTCTTTTTATTTACAACTGGAGCAGAATTTCTGTTAAGGGCGCCACCAGGTGTTCAAGATCCTGACCTTGGTTACAGAACCTAATGGTACCCTAGTGTCACAGTTAGACACATCTGCAGCATGACTGGTAACCATGCCATTTAGTTGTTTTTTTTTTTTTCTCTGTAACACAGTGTTCTGACATCTCATGATGTCATTCATGGAGTGACATCTGCTTTGACAGTGCATGTAGACATAAGCTGACAAGCACCTGTCATGTCTCAAGATCCATGTCATCACTGACTTGTAAAAAAAAATAGGAATAAATGAAAATCATAGTCCCTGTATTGCCTATTGTTAGATATTTTCAACTAATCCATGGTCTGATGACAGTAATGTAGAAGATTAGAAAATAAAATGTAAAACTGTTCTTACGAGGCTCAAGCTCCTCGCTGAATGTGTTTGAACTCCAGGGCTCTCTTTCATTGTTAATCTGTAGCCAGAGTTAGGAACTGAGGTTTGTTTTAATATTACATTTCACCCTGTTATAGTTAAACACTGCCCAACGCTGTGCTAAGCTTCACCATTATGTGACTGTTACAGTGGGCTTTTTTTTTGTTTTCTTTTTGTAAATCATAAATTACTTAGAGCAGCGTGATCGCGATTGGGCAATCACTGCCAATGCCACTGCTCTGATTTGTTTTGGCAAGATTTTGTTTTGTAACAGCTACTACTTTAGTCAATTTGAGTAACTATTCAGGACTTTTATCCCTAACCCAGTGTAATGAGAGCATCACAATCACAATCAGGGCGCAACTGCCACTGATCTGAAAAAGGAAAAATAACTACTTCTGTACTTTACACTGTCCATGTTCTGAAAAGGCTCCCTCCTAACAAATGATATCTCCCTATAGCCTTAGTTCTGTTTTCACAGTATTTTCCTAACTTACCATGTACCCAAACAGTAGGGTTTTTTTTTAATCTACAGTACAGCTGCAAGGTTGTTGGTGAAGAAGTTGCAGGTGGTATTTATCTCTGGCATCAGAAATGCAGCATACTGAATCATCTCTTAAGAAGTTCCATAGCCAAATGGTGGGTGGGTCGCCCTAAAGTGGGAGTGATGAGAAAATGCAAGTGGGCATGACAATTGAAAATCCTTGCCAGCTGGTGGCCTAAATCTACAACCCATGATCATCTGAGCAGTGGTAGTATATTAAGTTGTGCTAGGTTAAATCCAGAAATGAGACTGTCATCAATTTAGTTTGTCATAATCGTACCTGCTGGTAATTAGAAACAGCAACTGAACCTGCTGTGTCAATATTTATATTTGTTGGCTCATCTATGTAAGGGAAAGGATAAAAGCAATGAAACATTAGAGTAAACAGGGAGGAGAGGAGGCACTGTGGGTCACCTTAGAGACTGGAAATGGCACCACAATCAGCACAAGGGTTGTATACAGACTCCCATCTCAGGGGGAGGGAATATGATAAAAGGCATCCTTAGGATGGCAGAGAAAGGGGAGATACTTTTGTTTGGGGACCTGAATATGCCAGATGTTAACTGGAGCACCTTTGCTGCAGCCACATTCAAAAGCAGGGCTATTCTCAATGCCCTACAGGGGGCATGCCTAAGACAGCTAGTTCTGGAACCCACTCATGAGGGAGCAAGCTTAGACCTCGTACTCTCAAATGGGGACAGTGAGAGGATCTCAGATCTAGAAGTCGGTAGCCATCTGGGAACAAGTGACTACTAAACAGTGTGGTTCATGATAAACTCAGCTACAGAGTTAAGCCATACAAAAGTGAGGGTACTGGACTTCAGGAGGACTGACTTTAGCAAGATGGGAGAGTACTTTAGAAAAGCACAAGCAAACAGGCTTGAAGGAGGGGTGGAGCAACAATGGGGAAACATCAAAACTGACATCACAGAGGCAACAAGCCTTTGTGTGAAGCAAATAAATTAAAATGAAAGAAAAAGCCACTGTGGTTCTCAAAAGAGGTGGTGAGGAAGGTTAATGAGAAAAAGATAGCATTTAGTAAGTATAAGGAAACACAGAAGGAGCAGGACAGAGAACTGTACCAGTTAGGGCAGAAGGAAGCAGGGAGGGAAGTCAGAATAGCAAAGGCCCAAACTGAGAAAAAGATAGCCAACTCAGTTAAGAAGGGGGAGAAAACCTTTCATAGGTATGTCAGGGAGTGTAGAAAGACAAAGGAAGGGATAGTGAGGCTGAACAGAATGGACGGTAGATGGGCAGAGAGGGACAGTGAAAAAGCAGGGCTACTGTATGAATACTTCTGCTCAGTAGTCACAAAATAGGAGGGGGGGGAGGTACCTAATCCAATTAACAGAAGCACTCTGGATAGGGAGATCAATATAAGTAATTTCACAGAAGAAAGAGTTCTGAAAGAACTCCTAAAAATGAAGGTGGACAAAGCAATGGGGCCCTGATGGGATTCACCCCAGAATTCTAAAAGAATTAAGGGAAGAACTAGTGACGCCACTGACTACCATTTTTAACAAATCATGGGAGGATGGTGTGGTACCTGAGGACTGGTGGAAGGTGGATGTGATTCCCCTTCACCGAAGTGGGAGCAAGACAGAGGCAGGAAACTATAGACCTGCCAGTTTAACCTCTGTGGTAGGGAAAGTAATGGAATCACTTCTGAAGGAAATAATTGTTGAGTACCTAGAGGCCAGTGGGGCACAGGACTCAAGGCAGCATGGGTTCTCAGCGGGAAGGTCATGTCAGATGAATCTAATTGATTTCTCTGACTGGGTGACCAAAGTAGTAGACCAGAGAGGGGCTGTGGACATGGCCTACCTAGACTTTAGCAAGGCATTTGACACAGTCCCATACAAAAGATTAATAGACAAATTAGCCAGCCTAGAAGTGGGTCCCAGGGTGGTAGCCTGGGTAAAACACACAGTGGGTAATAGTAAATGGAGGGTTACTAGTGGGGTACCGCAGGGTTCAGTACTGGGGCCAGTCCTTTTTAATGTCTTTATAAGTGACATTGCAATGGGACTGGAAGGGAAAGTATGCCTCTTTGCAGATGACACAAAGATCTGCAACAGGATTGATACACAAGGTGGGGTGGAAAGGATGAAAAGGGGCTTGGCAAGGTTGGAGGAATGGTCAAATGTATGGCAGCTTAGATTCAATGCAAAGAAGTGCAAAGTAATGCACCTGGGAAACAAAAACCCAGGGGAAGAGTACACAATGGGGGGTGAGATACTGACAACAAAAATGGAAAGGGACCTGGGGGTAGTCATATCAGATGACCTAAAGGTGGGCCAGCAATGTGAGAAGGCAGTAAGGAGGGCTGGGGGGATACTGGAATGCATAGGGAAAGGCATCACCAGTAGAAAACAGGAAGTTGTTGGCCCTCTGTACAGACAGTTGGTAAGACCACATCTGGAGTACTGTGCAGTTCTGGAGACCCCATCTCCGCAAAGACATAGACAGGGTGGAGGCTGTCCAAAGGAGGGCAACCAAAATGATGCAGGGTCTGCATCAGAAGACATATGAAGAAAGACTAAAGGAACTAAAGATGTATAGCCTCGGGGAAAGGAGGGAGAGGGGGGGACATGATAGAAACTTTCAAATACCTCAAAGGAATCAACAAAGTCCAAGAGGGTAGCATCTTTCAGAAAAAGAGATGTGCAAAAACAAGTGGGCACAGTTTGAAGATAGAGGGGGGAAGGCTCAGAGGTAATGTGAGGAAATATTTCTTCTCAGAGAGGGTTATACATGGAACATCCTTTCTGAGGAGGTCGCTGAGTCAAAAACAGTGTGGGAATTCAAGAATGTATGGGACAGACATAAAGGAATTCTAGTGAGGGGATAGGAGGAAGTAAGCTATTGGTTAACTAGGATCTGCAGCTTATCCGTTAGGTAGGGAAATGGGCAGACTAGGTGGTCCAAGCGGTCCTTATCTGCCGTCAAATTATATGTTTTTATGTTTCTATATCACTTAGCCTTTCATCATAAAATTTGTTTTCCATCCCACATACCAGTTTTCTTGTGATGAGAAATCCCTTGCAATACTCTCTAGCATCCTGTTAGCCTTTGCTGCATCGTTCCTGGATTTATTAGCATTGTTCATGTTTTCCGCTACAAACACCCACAAGTCCTTCTCCTCATCTCCAACCCCCCAGCATAACCTCATTTTCATCTCTAACCAATATTCATTCATTGGGTTCTTTACCACAAAGTGCATAACCTTATATTACTTCTCATGAAATTCTAGCTGCCACCTTCCCAACCACTCCAGTTTTTTTCATGTAGTTGTTTCCACCCGTCATCTTCATCCAGCACCACCCCTAATTTAATATAGTCCACGAACAATATAATCCTGCTCTCAACTCTGTTGTAAGATGTGCAATATGGGCAGCACAGACAACAATGGGCCCATAACCAAGCATATCGGCACTCCCCTCATCACTGTACTCAGTGTTGAGTGTTCCCATCCGCCCCATAGATTTCAGTTTCCCCCTAGCCACCCATGAGGCACTGAATCAAAGGCCTTACCGTATGACATACACTGTGTGGCACTTGTCCAATTCCCTCTTTACCCAAATCAAAATAATATATTAGAATGTTCTGACAGGACTTCCCCGACACAAATCAATGCTGTTGCCTATCATCTAGTTCATTCAACTTGAGAAAAGTCACCTACCTCTCTTTCAGTATAGCTACCATGAGTTTTCCCTCTATGGAAGTGAAAATAACATGTCTGTAGTTGCCTGGTTCTTGACGCTCTTGTGAATAGAACCCCCACCCTCCCAATCCATGGAAGTATTGGACCACCCTCCTCATGTGTGAGCACAGAGCAGATGTATCCTACAAGGTAGTGATCAGGGGGGTGCATTAGGGCCCGCACTGTCAGAGGACCCACTGCCTCAGAGATCAGTGTTACATCAGCAGGCCTTTTACTGTCACAGACAAACTTGCCACTTTCTTTTTATACACTGCTTATTTATTTGACTTTGGGGCTGTCAGTAGTGGCAGCAGCGGGATCTGTGCTGCAGATTCCAACTCCAGTTTTCCGGGGGGGGCAAGTACAGAACAAAGAAGCAATAGGGCCCACTACTCAAAACCTCTGATCTGGGTGCCAATGTGCCCAGGAGGAATAGAGACAAATTACATTGTTCATTTCTGTGATTATTGTGCCAGCAAAGGAAAAGTGAGGCAGTATGGACAAACTACAGATGCTCAGCAGGACTGATACAAAAGAATCACATGTGATATATGCTAATGGTCATTTTACATTCATTTGTGAGGAGACAGGGCCCCACAAAATATTACACAGGGGGGCCCATACAGTCATTGGCACAGCCCTGGTATTCATGTAGTGCTTCTACTCATTCTACTAGTTCCGCACCCTTTACCACCAACCCCCCCACCATTTTTGATCCACACTATTTTGTCCCTGGAATTCCTTTTCCAACTCAAGTATTTAAAAAAAATTCCTTGATTCACTGAGCCAGTCACAGATCCATAGAAGCCTTGGCCTACCTTACTATCTTGGTTACCTCCTAGGATCAATTCGTATTTATCTCCCTGTTCTCCCACACCTGTCCTAATACGAACATATGAACAAATGAAATTGCCAGCAGATTTGGACCTTATGGTCTATCTAGTCTGCTGCAGTGTGCATTACATCAGTCCATTAGACTGCATCTGCCCTGCCCCTCACCCCGTCTCATCCCTTCCCCCACCCTCCCCCCTTTGGTTTGTACTTTCCCTTGAATATGTCCCACCCCCTCTTGAAGCTCCCCACTGACTGCAATTATACAGCTTCCTCAGGTAGTGCATTCCACCCTGTTAGTGAAATAGTGACTCCTTATTTCCCTCCTGATTCTGCCCCCTTCAACTTCAGGGAGAGACATCTGATTTCTCTTCCACTCTTGAGGGTGAACCCACCCCTGGTGCCCACTCAGTTCATTTCCTTTCAGGAACTTGAAGGTTTCGATCATGTCACTGCTCTCTCTTCTCTCACCCAAGGAATACATATTGAGTTCTCTTAGTCTTTCCTCAAAAGGTCTATCCCCCCAAATCCAGGATCATCTTTGTTGCTCTGTGTTGCACTGCCTCCAGTAGCTTGATATCCCTTTTTAAGTAAGGGTGACAAAACTGAACTCAGTACTCCAAGTGTGGCCTCACCAGGGACCTGTACAAGGGTAATATGACTTCACTACTTCTAGAGGCAATCCCCATTGCTAGGCAACCTAGCATTTTGTTTGCCTTTGCCTCTGCTTTCCTGCACTGTGTCGAGTGGTTAATTTCCCTAGTCACCTAGCGTTTGGTGATACCACCCTCCACCCTGAACCTATCCGTGTTGCCTCCTTACCCTCCCATCCATTCCCTATCCTAGTTAAATCTGGCCTATTGTTGCTGTGGAGGAATGTCTTTGGGTCCTCCTTTCCTGTTTCTATCCACCTCCATAGCCCCCTCCACCCCAGCAAGTTTAAATTATACCATTTGCTGATAAATTCCCTCAAACTCTGCTTTAACACTGGTGAACCTTCCTTACTGAGATATAGCTTGTCCCATGTATATAAATCTGTGTTCTTCCATGTGCTACTCCACTCTCCACTCTCCTACCAATCCATACCCCATGGAATCACACCATTCACTCAGCCACTTGTTGAAGTCCATGAATCTGCACTTCCTGACCATACGTGCTCGTTGCATTGGCAGCACTTTAGAGAACTCTACTATACTTCCCCTCCTGAATATCCTGTTCATGTCCCCCAACCCCTGTAAATTGCTGTTTAAGCAACATGGCTTCCTTGCCCTGCTCTTCTTATTCAGAGTCATGGAGCAAGCCTTGGTAGCCCCTGTTAGCCCAAGAGTGACAATATCATACTTCTGCAGTTCATCCATTTCTGGTCTGATTCCCGTCCAGTCGACATCTCAATATCATAGAATCATAAAAGCTTGACGGCAGAAAAGGACCATACCGGCCCATCTAGTCTGCCATTATTTCTCCCCCTACACCTCCTCCTCACTTCCAGCCCCCACTCTCCCACCGATACTCAGCCCCATATGCTTGTCCCATGCCATCTTGAATTCTACCACTGATCTATCCCCTACCACACCACCTGGTATTCTGTTCCAGGGATCCACCACCCTCTACATGAAGAAATGCCCTCTATCATTGCCCCTATATCTTTTTCCTTCTGATTCCAAGTTGGCCTTCTGATCATCTGTACCAGGAAGCTATCTGGGTATGCACCCTCAGGGTTTATGGTGCATCACAGACCTTGGGGATGCATAAAATCCCCATAATCCACACATATCTATGCATTATTCTATATGTTATTCCTGATGGTTGGAATGGTGAAAAGCAATGAGAATGAGGCTTATCTGAGATAATTTTTCATAACTGTAAATTCTTTGCAGGATAGAACTGAGTATCTATAGTAATTATTAGGGACTCAAACATAATACTAATTATGCTGTAGAACTGTATATATTATTCTTTTACTTTCTCTATTTTAGGACAACTGCAATGCCATATTGTAGTGCTATGGGGTGCACTAGCAATTCCAATTCAGGAAAAGGTTTTTATACTTCCAAAGAGTTCAGAAAGAAGAAAGCAGTGGGTCACTGCAATGCATAGGGAGGATTGGCAGCCAGCTAACCATGCTGTACTATGTTTTGACCATTTTGATGACAGCCAGTATATACTTGATCCAACTCTTAAGAGTACTGGATTCACACCAGGCCAAAAGTGACTGAAGCACTGCCGTTCCTATGATATTCAATAATTTCACAAAGAGTAGGGAAGATATTAACTGTGCTATTAAAAACAAAGGATTTTAGAGGTTTGTTACAATAAATGGCACATATCATATCAGGGGAATAAGGAGATACTTTTTCATGGAGTGGGTGGTGGCAGGGAGGCACGTGTTACGTGCAGATGCAGTAGCTTATAACATGGTGGGCTGCTTCAAACAGGGCTGGGACAGGGCAAGAGGGAGGATGAAGGGAGGGGGATGAGGAGGAGGGGCAGCTGAGGAATAGGGCTGCTAGTTGCATAATCAAGCAGACTCAATAGACAAAATGGCTTTTTCTGCTTGCAAATTTATATGTTCATATATTATCAGAATACATAGAGTTTAGAATTTTGATTATACATCTAGAGTATCTAAGATTGAGATGTTTGATCAGAAAACCAAATTGTTTTCTTTTTTAATGAGCAATACCTTCAGTCATACGAACTTGTTAACAGTAGTATTTACATTATGTAATTGATTAATGTTTAGTTATAAAAATGTTAGAACTGTTCAGTGTATACCTAGTAGTACTAATGACACAGCTGATTCCTTTTTCTCATTTGATATAATATAATCATTATAAGTTCTGAATTACAAATTTGCGATCAGAGGTAATATATAAATTGTTAATGTTGTCGTACAGTGACAACATTACATTAACATTTATGTCAGCTTCTTGTGTTAGGTGACAAATAGTGCATCTATACCTCAGATGAGAAGTTTGCATCCATTGAACGAATCATTCACGGATAGTATTCGATCAGCTGCACACACAACCCTTTCTAATTCAGTAGTACAAACAGACAGTATGGCACGTAATTTAGCACTATATGGCGCTGATTAACTTTTGTTATAGTTATCCATAATAATACAATATTTGCAGTAGACAATTATTCTATTTGTGAATTCATTTCATATAAATACTGATGAACTACAGTTTAATATTATGAAAAAATAGTTACCATGACAGTGATGTCATGTAAAGGGAGAAAGGAAGTTTAGTTGTGGGCATTCAAGTAAGCTGCAACACCAAGCTTCATCAAAATGAAATTCAGCAAAGCAGAGAACCATTGAGGGCTCAGTGCTGGCAGCCAAGTAGTGCTGTTGTAGACACATATGGCATACCAGTATATCAATCAGACAAATCACAATTTTCATGCTCTGAGTTGTCATACTGTAAACTTCATACATGTAGATAGCAACATAGTACCTTTTAGGCAAGTATTGTTATTATTATGACTGAGTTGTAATTTAATATGTGTGTTTCTAGATTTTAAATTCTAGAGGAGCACAGACTATTAAATATATCCCACATGGGTTTGGTAAAACTTATAACTCCCGAGGATGTCAAACTGAACTACGTGGAGTGGAAAAAAGTACCCAGACAGATCCCATGACGGTAGAGACATTTTCTGTTGGTGTGCAGTGTAACTTTAACAGTCATATGTATGATAGTGAGGATTCAAATGACAGTGATACAGACACTGACAACCTGATGGACTTACAAAGTGATCCAGATTGGGATGAGCTTATGGACTTGAAGGAGAAACACAAAAAGTCGAACACAAGTGCAAAATGTATTGACCTGTGAGTTCTTTTGACTTTTATTATATATAAAAAAAATATTTAATTGCATAACTAGAAATTTTTCATAGTGGGTAATACTTTTGTTATTATATTGGATTGGACACGGCTGTATGTTATGGTTGCTTAAGCATAACTACAGTATATTAACCACAAATTTTGCACTTTAATATATTTACCCTAGTTCATCCGATTAACATGAAACTTGGAACATTCAGCCTCTGTGGATCAGAATGATTTCTCAGCACAGATTTGAAAATGTTCAACTATGGGGTTTGTTAGAGTATGATGCTGATGTGTAAGAAACATATAAACACATACATTAATGGCTGATAAGAATCACCTGACCCACCCAGACTTCCCATTTTCCTACTTATTGGATAAGCTGCAGATCATAGTTAACCAACATCCTATTCCTTCCTACCCCACCCCACCCCACCAGAATTACCTTATGTTTGTCCCATACATTCTTGAATTCCCCCTCTGTTTTTGACCCTACGACCTCCTCAGGAAGGCCGTTCAATGTTTCCAACATACCATCTGTGGGAAAAAAAATTCTTAATCCTAATTTTTGTTGCTGTTAGTACTTTACCCCATTACTCATTGTTTACTCTTATCCTGTGTTTTCCCCATGTTTATCACATTGCATTGAATCTAATCTGCCATACTTTTGATCTTTCATCTAACCTTGCCAAGTCTCTTCTCCACCCCGACACATGGAATGTGTCCCATTCCTTGATTACAGTAAATCCCTTTATGACTGTACTAGGCACTCATGATTATTCTTAATGATTTATTTATCACGTGGTATATTGTACTTATAATAATGTATGACTTTGCAAAAGTGTAATCATTTTTTTTAAAAATGCATATTTCTTCTTTGTTCCCATTCATTTATTTGCATTAAATTCATAGAGTCCATGATATGAAGTCTAAGACACCACCAGAAGAAAGACAATTTATAGTTTTTGAAAGTGCTCTAATGTTACTGATGCAATCATGCTACATATGTCACTCATCCTGCAAAGTATTTTTAAGACATATTTTTGGTTCACTGATTGAATTGGAGCAGCTCTGCAATAACGGTCATCGACATTATTGGCAAAATCAACCCTCACATTCATTCATGCCAATTGGGAATTTATTAACTGCATGCAGTATTTTCTTTACCGGAGGCAGGATAGAATAATAAATATGCTTACAACTCTTTGAATCCCAACTGTATCAATACAAGCATACTATCTTAAATAAAAAAGTTATTTGATACCTTCAATACACAGTGTTTGGTCAAGAAAAATAAGTGAATTTCTAAATGGCTTTACTGATAGGAAAGTGAATCTTGGGAGGGGATGGTCAGTGTTGCTCTCCAGGACATACTGCAAAATTTGGAGCATATTCTCTAATGGATTTAGAAAAGGCAAACATGGTACAGGTAACATAATTTTAGTCTGTATAATGGGAGAGAGTACTACATGTGGCTTAAATACTTTTAAAAATGATAGGGTTAAAAATGTGTGTAGAGTAAATTAAATGACTTTTTTATCAGGCCTTTCCTTTTTTATTCCTAATATATGCACTGTTCTCTGTCCATTTAAGATACATTTAAAGTTGCAATAGGGTAATCTAAACCTTTCGATTTATGAATCAAAATAAGAGAAAATGCTGCATTCTTGTTATCCTACAGTTATGATCATAATTAACTACTTATGTTATGTTACGGGACAGAGTAATGAGGTCTAAAATTTGTATGCAAGGGGCTTGGAAGGATTAAAAACTGGTATTCAGGCACTGAAAGATGCAGGTGTTGTTACTGACAGTTTAACAACGGATCGTCATTCTTCTGTAAAAAAATATCTCAAAGAATCTGAACCAAGCATAATACACTGGTTCGATGTATGGCACATAGCCAAAGGTATATTATGTCTCTATTCTCAGAATATGTATATTAATACAGATATATTATGTTTTATATTTTCTTACAAAATTGAAAACTCCTAATTAAGATAGAGCAATACTCTTGAAAAATTGCAACACTAACTTCTGCTTCATGTGAGACATTCTTAATCTATCTGTATTTTCTCACGAGCTTATGCACTGGAAGGTTTCAGGTTCAGAGTAAAATTTGGTGAAGCAACATCGAAGGCAACCTTGCTTAATAATTCATGTATTACATTTTTGAGGTTGTGTGGCTGAACAGTGTAACATTAAATTATTATGTAACTTCTGAGTTCAGGTGATAGCTGTAAATATTTTGTAATATAAGCACTAAGCACAAAATCCACATCACTTAATGTGTTTAATACAGTTTTGTCTTAGACTATTTATCATTTCTGTGGCAGGTATTATGAAGAAGTTAGACATTAAAGGTAGAAGAAGAGACTGCATGCTCCTCAAACAGTGGTCTAAAGCTGTTAGTAACCATCTGTACTGGTGTGGATCAATGAGTGGAGGTGATGGTGAATTGGTCAAAGCAAAATGGTGCTAAATTTTAAATCATGCTTCAAAAGTACATTCGGGACATGGTGAGCCAGACAATGAATGCCATCATGATGTTCTTGAAAACTGTTCCTGGATCACAGTGGGTTTGTTTAACTATTATTGTTATAAACTGTGTTGATATTTCTCTGTTATTTGTACCCCTTGAAACCAAAATAGTTAGCAAACTTATTAGGATGTGCTTATAATTTTTAGGTAGTAAGCCTCACAAGGAAATGGAATTGATAGTAAAGAATAAACTGTTGCTAAATGACATTAAAAAACTATCTTCAGCAGAGCAAACTTCTTAATTGGAGTCTTTCCACAAAATCATAACTTTTTTTGCTCCTAAAAGTGTGCATTACTTTTTTGAAAGTATGGAGGCCAGGCATGTCTCTTTATGAGGATTATAAAACATTCAAATATGCATTTATCACAGAAAAATGTTATTTGAGTAATTTAATCTAATTATAAATATACACATATATATATATATATATATACACATACACACACACACTAAACAAAATAAGTGTATGGTCTACTAATGTAACAATCTGATTGAAATCATTAATATATGTATAGACTATATTTGTGCGCCAGATTCATGAACAATGATCTGGTTTCTATTTTGATAACATTTAAATGAAATTTGACTGTTTCCCTTTTTAAATTTTAACAAAATTAAGCAGCCATTATATAGATTAAAACCCACTTATTATTTGAGCCTCATTCATATAAATGTTTTGATTCAGCTATACCGGTCACAACTTATTATTTGTATTCACAATTCATCTACTGCAAATCTTTTCGATTTTAAATTAATCTGAATTCATATGGCTAATACTGTTGTGTTAACTAGGGTAATATTAAGCAATAAGACACAACAGGGTGTGGATTGTTGTTGATTTAACCACGCCTTGTGTGGTGTGTCATGAGACACAGCTGAGCGACTGACCCAAACAAGAAGTGGGTAAATCACCCAATAACTCACACCCTGTAGTGCCTTATTGTGATTATACAATGGATCCATGTGTAAAATACATTTATAATGTGTTTAATTATATTTTTCATAAATGCCATTCCTCGGCCATGGGCTATGCAGGATTTACCCTTGGTCATGTGACATGTTTTGACTAATGAGGTTGTAAGACTTTCACACGCCATTGTATAATGTTTACTATTCTTATTATTTATGTGATCAAATTTATAATGTACCGCTAATCATAAAGATCCTACTTAACCTATTGATTATATATAAATATAATTACAAGCTGTTGATGTACGGTATGGTTGTACCAAGGAATGTGTGTGAACTTTACTATTTACATTGAATAGATTGATCATTGCAGCATTACATTTTAATGAGAACTCTTCAAGAATGCAGGCAATCACTAGATCTGGGAAAGGAAAATGGGGTGTATCTTCCCCCAAATCAAGATCTGGATCATCAGTCATAAAACAAATACAAGTTGTAGCAACACATGGTACTTTGGTTATGAAATTGAAAAAAAAATAAACTTTTTTTAATGTATTACAGCCTTTCTTCTATACTCTGGACTGGATATTCAAACTGCGCTATTCTGTGGCGCAAGCTCTTGCACTGCACAAAATAGTTGCTTAGGGGTGTGGCCGGGGTGACATTCAACAGAGTTGCACTATTGAGCAACTCCTTTGAATATCACCCCCAGCTACAGCCACTGTGCATGGTGCAGTGGAACTTGCACCACCGCAAGTGGTCAGAGTGGAGCATTCAAGATGCGGTGGTGCAAGTACCATTGCGCCATGTGCAAATTTCTGATGTTCAAAAGGTGACATGTAAATGGGGCCATAATTCATGCAAGGCATGGGGGGGTCATTTGCATCTATTTATGGCCCCATTTGCATTCCATTAGCATGCAGGTGCGCCGATCCCCGAGGACTTGTGTCTGGCACCCTGCCAGGCAGCAGCCATTGGGGACTGATGTCCCCTGCAGCCCGATCGCGGGCATAAGTGAAAAAATGCCCCCACCCTGACTGGCCCGATTGTGGGCATAAGTTTAAAACCCCCACCCCGACTGGCCCGTCGGCGGGCATAAGTTTCGAAACCCCCACCCCCTGACTGGCCTGATCGAGGGCATAAGTGAATAATCCCCCTCCCCTGACTGGCCCGATCGCGGGCATAAGTGAAAAAAATCCACCCCACTAGCCCGAACGCGGGCAGAAAAAGTTCAACCCCCAAGAACATATCCCTGGTGGTCCAGTGGACCGCAAAGCCTGATCGCCGGGCAGAAAAGAGTTCAAACCCCACAGGACCACCTACCCTGGTGATCTAGTGGCCCCCCACCCACCCACCCACGGAGCCCACCATCCGCTCCCCATCAGCCGGTGGGCGGCAACATCACCACCTGCGCCCGCTGCCCACTGACTGATTGCCCGGTGGGGCCTGTCGCCAATGGTTCAGAGCAAGAGCCAATGGGCGTGCTCTATACCATCTGAAGGCAGTCCAGATATGTGAATGAATCATTCATTCACATATCTGGACCGCCTTGTATGGTATGGCTGCATGCCCATTGGCTCTTGCTCTGAACCAATGGGCGGCATCCCTACTGGCAGTCAGTTGGTGGCTGCAGGCGGTGGGATGCTGCCACCCACTGGCTGATGAGGGGAGCGTGGTGGGCCCGTGGGTGGGGGGGCCACCAGATCACCAGGGTAGGTGGTCCTGGGGTCCACTGGACCACCAGGGATATGTTCTTGAGGGGTTGAACTCTTTCGCCTACGATTGGGCTAGTGGGGGTGGGTTTTCACTTACAGCCCGCAATCGGGCCAGTTGGGGAGGGAGATTATTCACTTATGCCCACGATCGGCCAGTCGGGGAGGGGTTTCTAAACTATGCCCGCGATCAGGCCATGGGGTGGGGGTTTTAAACTTGCGCCCGCGATCGGGCCAGTCGGGGGTGGGGGATTTTTTAACTTATGCCCGTGATCGAGCCAGTCAGGGGAAGGGGGTTACTATATGCCCGTGATTGGGCTGCAGGGGGGGCACAGGGAGTACATTGAGGGCTACCTACAGGTGGCAGCTGTTGTGTTGCACTCTGCAATGTGGCAGCTCACCTGTGGGTGGCCCTCGACTTACCCCTTTTTTTTTTTGATCAAAGTTGTGCAGGCGCAGGTTGGGGGTTGCACCTGCACAGCCTCTGCACAACTTAGCTGAATACCGGGGCTGTGCAGTTTGTCCACGGTTCCTCCCCCTTCAGTTCAGCATGCCTTCATTAGCATTGTGCTGTTGCTCAGTTTGACATGGGGGCGCAACTGCCTCCTGCTGAATATGGCAGAATGACGCAATTTCGGACTTGTGCATGGCGCAACCCTTTTGAATATCCAGCCTAAAGTCTTTTGTTGTGCAAGTTATTTAGAATCATGGAAACATAGAAATTGTTGGCAAAAAAAAAGGACTGCAAGGCCAATCCAGTCTACCAATTTTCCATACATGTAATGGCAACTGGTGTAAATAGTTATGTTACAATTATCCAGATCTCTTATTCCAATTCCATATATGTTTGAATCCCACCACACTGATGATTGCTCAAAATGCCCCCTTTGTATAAGCAATTCCAAGCATCCTCCACGATTACAGTTTAAACAGCAGTTAAAAATCAATGTAAAACAGCAATATTTTTAACTATTACTAATTTTATAGGAGATTAATTTTTATGTTTTATACCATTACAGTCAGATAATATATTAGTGGAAGCATGGTATTTGGATGTGCTGTGTTGAAACTTACTACCATTAGCGGCTGATGAGGGTAGCCTGTGATGTGGGTGACTGAATATCGGTGACTGGTCGTAAGGGCTACTGCACAATGGTGCAGACAATGTGGGCAACCTTGGATTTCACCTCTTTTCCTGAGTTGCAGCCCCCCGGAGTAGGAATCCTAATTAAGGAGGGTGTGGGGGCAAAGCCCCCCACATTAAACAACATACTGTTTTTAAGTCACCCTTGTGGTTGTGTGCCCTTATGACTAGTCATTGATATTCAGTCGCCCTTGTCACACAGAACCTTATTAACAGTCTGTTAATATATATTTTTCATTCCTTATTTTATGAGTGTTTTTTTAAGTTTAAGACATGTTCTAATTTTACTACTTTCTCCATCAGAATATGTTGGAGATCTCATGTCAGAGGTAATATCACAAAGACATCAGTATCCAAGCAATAGATCTGCTGCTAGTCGTGAAGTATGTGACATGCCAATTCCTTCTCCAATTGCATCTGTCTTTATCAAGACAGACAAAGAAACTCTAGTAGCAATGCATAGGAGTATTTAATAAGAGTCCATTCGAACAAAGGTAATAGTTCATCAAAAATATGTCCTGTTACATTAGCAAAATAATGTTGTGAGTAGTTAGGAATTTATGTTACACAAATGTTATGCTTTATGCTGTTCTGATTCAGTATGAAATCAGTCAATCATGATACGACAGAGAGATGCAATGATTATATTTACATAGTCTGTGTTGGTGTTCTTTTTTTCCAATAAATATTAAGGTAAATTCAATAGTCAAATTGTAGTTAACATGGATAGTCAAATCAGCGTCTGAAATAGTGATTACTATGGTAGCCACTAACAAAGAATTTTCAGCCATTACTTGTGATACAGTAATGCCGGTTGTATGTGTGCAGTTATGCCATAAGAAGTTTAGGTGGTTTAATATGAACTGTGGCAATTAAACGAGTCAGTCCATAACATGCATAGAATGCCATTAGTGTATTTGCAGTGGGGGGATCTGTTGTACATGGGCTGCACATCCTATTATATGCATCCCATGTGGGGGTGGCCCAATTGGTATGGATTGACCATGTATCTGGGACTTATGCCACATATTTGAATGAAACATGTATTCAGTCTGTTCTTTGACTGGACCCTTACAAAACAGTATGAAATGACAATATGTGTGAACTGACTTATTTAGTGTAATATATGCAATGCTGGAGGTCATTCCACAAAACAAGTAAACCAGCACTACAAAGAAAATCATAACATTTTGGGTTATGAGAAATGACAATAATTCATATAATCATACTGCTCTATTAATGTATATATGGTTTGACTGGTCTATGTGAAATGGTGTTTCTTGATTTTATTTTATTATTTCTTTTTTATCCATGGACATGAGATGGTGACTGAGAATCAAGAGTTTCAGTTGGAGGAATAAAAACATGAAAATTCACAATTATGGCAGAATATAAACACATGGTTTTAGAAGAAAAGGCAAAAGGATATTAGTTATACTCTCCATAACCACTTGTACTACACATGGAAGTCACCACCACACTAAAATCAAAAATATACAGTGATAGATAACAGGGCATTGTTGAAATCTAGTTTATTTCAAAACTAACCTTGAAACTGATGTGACAAAAACTACATAAAGATTTGTGATTTTTAGAAAAATATGTAATTATCAAATAATTCTATAACCATTTGAAAATATGAACCTTTATACAATGACAGCATATACTTTTGTAACTGAACATTGAAGGAGAAACAGACAAGAATATATATTGAAATCTTAATGTGATTGTAGTTATTAACAAAACATCATTGCAATAAATATACAATATTAGTAAAGTTGTATTTCTTCTTGTCTAAAAAATGCAAAATTGATTTACTTTATTATTGATGGTATGCTGAATAAACTAAATACATATTTGTTAGCGATTTGATTGAATTGTTATTGTCATGAGGTAAAAATTATATCTTTGTACATCAACATTCTAATTCAAATTAATGAAACTGTTGGATTTCAATACACACAAACAAATCAATAAAACATTAGTATATGTAATAAAATTAATTTGATCTAAAGTATTAACATTCACATAAAATCTATCTTCCTATCTATCTAGCTGTCTATCTATATACATACATATATATATATATATATATATATATATATATATGTATACACACACATATAGGTAATACAAGCTTTTAATTATTTACAAGATATTTTGTTGAGTTCTGAATTAGTTCTTAAAGAAAAAAATCTCAGGTAATTTTTTTTACAAGGGTAATGGGGTTAATTCAAAACAAAATGGATTATAAATTAAGATTTATACGGGGGCATTTTGCAGCAAGTAGATACACATAGATATTTGGAGGTTTATTTAGATAAAAATCTTAAATGGGATATCCACATTGAGAATACATTAAGAAAAGTAGGGAAAAGTTTAGGATCCTTGTGTAGAATTAGAAATTGCATGTCCCTGGTGGTTAGACAACTTGTAGCAACTGTGGTGGTTTTACCCATGTTAGAATATGGGAATATGGTTTATATGGGTGCATTAAAAGGGCAGCTATGTGAGCTGGATGTTATTTATAACAAACTGACAAGATACATATTAGATGTTCCAAAGATGACACATAGACTAGAAATGTACAGGGAATTGGACTGGCTTTCCCTGTCTCAAAGGAGAGTTCTAAGTACAATTACATTTATGATAAAATGCATGTCGGGGAAAGTACTGGAGTATGTTGCTGAGAGTATTGAACTAAAAAAACCTATGGGGGACTGCATTCTGCGAATAGTCTAGAACATAAGGTACCAAAAAGAAGAACAGTATGGGGAAATAATCATTTCACAAGTACTGGACCCCATTTGTGAAATAATTTACCTGGGAAGTTAAGACCTCTGAACAGAGAATTCCAGTTAAACTCAATAAAGGATTGGTTCATTGAGCATATAAATATTGAAGGGGACCTAGTTTAGAAGAAAGCAAGGCAAATAGAACATCTAGAATCCTGAAAATTTGCACTTTGGATATATTTTGTAAATATTGACTGTATTTCTTGTTAAGCCTATGTGAGAATATGTGAAAATGTAGTTGTTATTATAAATGTCATTATGTTTAGTCTTAGAATGATATGTTGTGTCTAATGTCTTTGATATGACCAATGTATAACAACTGTAAGAGTAACTGGATCTGGCACTTTGGACCTCACTGTAAATGAGCTTCTACTCAGTGGAGTTATCCATATTCATTATTTTATAAATAAACATTTTACCTACCTACCTATATACCTACTAATTTCCTATCTATCTATCTATCGCTATATCTCTCCAACTCTCTCATTCATTCTCTCTCTCTCTCATTATCATTATGTATAACTCTTTATATCACTGCATGTCAATCTGTTATACTACATATGAAAGTCACTACCACATTAAAATCAAAAATATTCAGTGATAGATAATGGCATTGTTGAAATCTAGTTTATTTCAAAACTAACCTAGAAATTGATGTGACACAAATTACATAAAGATTTGTTATTTTTAGAAAAATATGTACATTATCAAATAATTCAATAACCATTTGAAAATATGAATCTTTATACAATGACAGCATATACTTTTGTAATTGAACATTGAAGAAGGAGAAACAGACAAGAATATATATTGAAATCTTATTGTGATTGCAGTTATTAACAAATCATTATTGCAATGAATATACAATATTAGTATTGTATTTCTTCTTATCTAAAAAATGCAAACTTGATTTACTTTACTATTGATGGTATGTTGAATAAACTAAATACATATTTGTTAGCAATTTGATTGAATTGTTATTGTCATGAGGTCAAAATGATATCTTTGTACATCAACATTCCTAATTCAAATTAATGAAACTGTTGAATATAAATACACACAAATCAATAACATCTGTATATGTAATAAAATTAATTGGTCTAAGGTATTAAAATTCACATAAAATGTATCTTCCTATCTAGCTATCTCTCTATCTATCTAGATGCTTTTGCAGTTATGAGCATACACTGACCTTAGTTGACCTTCTGGTCTAATCACTTAATATTATTGTGTCATATATAATTTATAGATGCTTTTTGCTCTTAAGAGTTTATATGTTCTATTTATAGAGGTTTTTGCACTTGCGAGCATACACTGACCTCAGTTGACCTTCTGGTCTAAGATGAAAGGGGTTTGGAAATATTTTTTCTCTGTTTTTTTTTATTTTATATAAAAAGAATTATATAACAAACATAGTATTATCTATCCATATTTTTGATATGCAGGCATTGTAATGAGTATGAAGTATTATCTGCTACTTTAACGTACAGTATTGTGTGTGTTTTGTATTTTGGTGGTAATGGGTGCACTAATAATATGAAATGATGTTCAGCTGTGAGCATCTCTTTAAATTCTAATTACCCTCCACCAGATCATCCTCCCTGAGGAAGCGCGTACGTGCAAAAGCAGTCGGGGCCATGGGGGAGTGTTCTATAGTTATGTGTTTGGGAATGTGCTTACTTTAAAACATTTTTTGGAAACAATAAAAATGTTACTGATATGATGGTGGACGGTGCTCTTATTGTTATTTTGAACATTGATAAGTCATTTAATGAGCATGTCTCATCTTGGAGCACACTTCTTTTGATTTACATATCTATATATATATACCTACTAATTTCCTATCTATCTATCTCTAGATCTCTCCCTTTCTCTCTCACTCTCTCTCTCTCACACACTCATTCTCTATTTCTCTATCATTCTCTCTCTCTCTCTCTCTCTCATTATCGTTATGTATAACTCTTTATATCACTGCATGTCAATCTGTTAATCTATATATCTGTATTGCTTCCTATCTAACATTCTATCTATTTATAACTGTATAAAAATAGATCTGTTGGAGCACAATAGGGAAATTAAAAAGAGTAACAGTAAATGACCAAAAAAGAAAAAAAAACATACATTTCAGGTGTATATTATAAAATTGAGTACACACTAAGCAAAATGAAAACCGGTGAATGAATCAGATGGGAATCTTTCTCATATTTTGGTTACATCACAAGAAGGTATAACCTTCCTGTTCCCACATTCCAGTCTAGAGAACTGAGTTATACAGCTATATTGAGTGTATAGACAAGTTATCTTAAATACATATATTATTAAATAATAAGGCATGACCACTGATTAGAGTAACCCTCTAGGGGTGTAGTGTGGCACGAGGTACAGCTGAGTTACATATTGTCTCTATGGTGTGATTAACTTTGTTAATCAAAGTCTTGTGAGTGCCTTATTGCTATTATAAATAATTATTCCAAAAGATAAATGTTAAACATATACTATTTGAATGTTTTCCACAATTAGAGAGAGTTTTTTTTGAAGAAATAGTATAAGAATTCAGCAGTGCTAGAGAATGGAATGCTAGCCTGAAGAATCTAAGTGACATGGTGATCAGGCTGTACATGACAGTGTATCAGGGATTAATGTAAGGCTGTTGGACTCCTAACATGAGCCGTGTCTTATTGATTATAAAAAATTGGACCATAGGTAACTGAAAAAAATGAACTTTCTAAAAAGTATTCAAAGTCACAATGACATTATTTAAACATAGCAGTTACAGTCATAAATGTAAATTACAGATAGAAAGGAGAGGGGGTGAAATTATTTTAAAAAGTTAAGGAAAGAGGCAAATAATTAAGGTAGAACATACAGACTGACTAGATTGAACAAACAGTCATTATCAGGCCACAATTGATACGTATCTATATTACTAAATATTTGTATTAGTATGGGAATAAATGTAAAAATCTTAATACTAACTCCTCTTGTGAAACTTTGTCACCCATTTGACCATCCTGTTCAATTAATTTATTGAGTGATGCTTGCATTATGTATTGGTCCAAACAACAAGACCTAAAACCTGTACGATCTGTTATGCATTTTATGCCTTTATATTTTTTCACCTCACGCTGTACTCCTTGATATGATGAACAGCATCTGTTCTCTATTACAGTTGGCATGTTGGTACAGTTTTGACAAGTACACTTATCAAAGTTAATGGGAAAAATAATGACAGTGGCCCAGATATTCAAAAGGGTTGCGCGATGCGCAATAGGGTTGCGCCTGCTCAAGTCTGAAATTGTGCCATTCTGCCATATTCTGCAGAAGGCAGTTGTGCCCCCCAAGTCAAGCTGAGCAACAGCACAATGCTAATGAAGGCATGCTGAACTGGAGGGGGAGGAACCATGCATAAACTGCACAGCCTGATATTCAGCAGGCTGTGCAGAGTTGTGTAGGCGCAATCGCCAACCTGTGCCTGCACAACTTTGAGCAAAAAAAAAAGGAGTAAGTCAAGGGCCACCCACAAGTGAGCTGCCACATTGCAGGGCACAACACAGCAGCTGCCACCTGTGGGTGGCCCTCGACGACTGTGCCCCGCAGCCCAATCACAGGCATACAGTAACCCTCCCTGACTGGCCCGGGACCAGGCATAAGTTACAAAACCCTCCCCCCAACTGGCCTGATCGCGGGCCTAAGTTTAAAAATCTCCCACCACCCAACCAGCCCAATCGTGGGCATCAGTGACAAAAAAAACCACCCCCTACTAGCCCAATCGTGGGCAGAACAGATTTCAACCCCCCCAAGAACATATCCCTGGTGGTCTAGTGGACCAGGAAGCCCGATCATGGGCATTAGAGTCCACCACCACCCCCAAGTTCCACCTACCCTGGTGATCTAGTGGCCCCCACCCCACCCACCCATGGAGTCTCTACCACCCCGCCTCCCCGCCAGCCGGCGGGCAGCATGATCCTGCTACCTGCCCACCACCTGCCGACTGATCTGTTAGCATGCACACCCATTGGTTCAGAGCAAGAGCTAATGGGCGCAGCAGCCCATACCATACAAGGCAACCAGATATGTAATGAAATGACTAGAGGAAAGGGTGGGGAGGGCTGCTGATCTGCATGATGAAGGGTATAAGCTGTATGAGAGAGGAGTGGGTGGAGGGCAGAACTGAGGTCATATGGATGCAATTTCAATACTCTAAAAGAAATACACTGAGTGTGGGGGTAGTGTAAAGGCCACCAGCACAGGAGGATGATCTTGATAGGCCTAGATGCAACAGATTAGAAGAGTATGTAGGGAAGGAGACACCATAGTGGTTTGGGACTTCAACCTACCTGGGGTGGACTGGAACAACCCAACCACCATGTGTGCAAATTAGCAGAGATTACTAGATGCATTTCATGACTACTTCCTGGTGCAATTGGTCTGTGAGTCAACTAGGGAGGATAGGACTCTGGCCTTGGTATTAACAAATGGAGAGGCTGTAAGGGATCTGGGAGTGGAGGACCCTCTGGCTGGGAGTGACCATCATACGGTGTGGTTCACACTCAATATGGGAAGGGTAATAGGAGAAACAGGTACCAGGATGATTGATTTTAAGGGAGTGGACTTAAAAAGGATGGGGTAAATCTTGTTTGAGCATCTGGTAGGAATTCAGACATGCATAAGTGCCAGACAAAAATAAAATATCATTAAGAAAAGGCTGTCAGAGGCTACTGAGACCAGCAGCAGGACACAGAGTAAAAAGGGGAAAGTATAGAAGCTATGCTGGCTGACTCAAGAGGTAATGGAATGTATGAGGGTCAAGAGAACAGGGTGCTGGAGGGACAAAAGGCCTCTTTCTGATGGCATTTTGTATGTTCATATCTCTGTTCACATGTAGACCCTATGAACAAAAATGATAACACAGAGGAGGAAGGAACTAGAGTCCTGTCAGCATCATCTGAGTGGTGGGTAAGAACATGGATGCAATAATAGTGGCACATGACAAATCCACCAGTGCCCATGAACAGAGGCAGCATGTATTCACAACAGTTATGTTGTGTCAGTCAAGCCTAATATATTTTTTTGATTGTGTGATTAAAGAAGCAAATCAACAGGCTTGCCTGGGATGACACATGCCTAGAATTCAACAAGGCCTTCAACACCATATCAAATAAAAAAATAGTTAACAAGAAAGGCATGGGTGACAAAGTGGTAATCTGGGTCAGGAACTGGTTGAAATTACATGGGTCCAATATAGGGAGAAGGGAGAGACCAGCAAGTTACCTAAGGGATTGTCAATAGGCCAGACCTGAATAATGGGCATGAACATCAGGGTATGCATTTGATGAGTAGTAGTGTGTGAAAAAACAGAACAAAAAGTATATGCCATTTAACATTACATGACTGTTATGCATAATTTGATTATGAAAGGTGAGAGCAATTAATGAGGACTTCACCAGTTAAAAAAAATAAAAAAGGTAAATAAAATAAACAGAACAAATAAATACATCAACATTATATGCACATAAGCCATACAATAAACAATGCCTTCCTTGCAAGACATCAATGGAAAGTCACATACTGTATGCATAGCATTCATTGAAGTATTAACTAGTCACCTAACAGCAGCCACTTCACAATTGTACAAAATTGTGTCATCATGCTTCTAAACCAACCCGAACAAACCTAAACAAGCACCAATCTAAAAAATAACTCCATTAAATAGATACATATAGGATTTTATTTATTTATTAAATGTAGAATGAATAATCTGTATAGTAGATTTCCTATTGTCAGTGTCCACCTGAGAGCAATAAAGTGGAGAACTGATTTGCTCAGAGTTACACAGTAAATTAGTGGAGGTTGTGGGAATTAAACCCATGTCTGCATGCTGTAACAAACTTATTAAAAACTCATAACTATAACCTAACCTCTTCTCTGTCAGAATAATGAAAAGATGCTTGTAAAAAATATCAGCACTGTAATGTTACTTCATGGAACACTCCATTCATCAACTGGTATGACAGCTGCAGGCTCCACAGGTTCACTGTGCACCTCAGTGACTGAATCTGGTAAAAGAATGGGTTCAAATGCATATGGCATAATCTCACGAGGATGAATTAATGAGCCATCATACTCAGTTTCTTCTGTAGCCATAATAAAGATTGCTAAATCAGTAGTCCAGAATGAATATTGTGATGCTATATCAATGTAAGCTGATCAGTGCTTTCTTTTGTGATCTGGCATAAGAATTAGTAAAATCTAAAAAAAAAAAGAAAGGATAACACTGTAAACCAATGATATGAGAGCTTTTTACATCAGCCTCCTGCCGAACATTACACAGATACATAGATACATAGACAGTGTCGGCAGATAAGGGCCTATGGCCCACCCAGTCTGCCCATTTAAGTTTGTAAGTTCAGTTTATGTTTTCCAGGAAGTCTGTTGCCCCTTACCCCTGACCTCCAGAACTCCTTTATGTCTATCCCATGCATTCTTAAATCCCGTGATTGTTTCAGCCCCCACCACTTCCTCTGGCAGGGTGTTTTTTTCAGAGCAGTGTCAGTGGAAGTGGCGCCCAGATGTGATCACACTCCACTAATTACACTGGGGTAGGGAGGAAAAAGCCCTGAATATTTACTCAAAATTGTTAAAGTAGAAGCTTTAAAAAAAATCTAGCCAAACCAAATTAGAGAAGTGGCATTGGCAGTGATGCCCTATCTCGATCGCTCTCATCTGAGTAAATGAATATCTAAAAAACCTGTCAACTATGAGAATACCTTAACGGTGAAACTAGACAACAACAGCATTTTTTTAAAACAAATGCACACCTTTATGAGTGACTACATGTTGGAATATTCATCCAACAGTGATGCACAGTTGTGTACTCTCTCTGCTGCGTGCCATAAATTAGCTTGCAATAAGGAGATCAGTATATTGCAATCAGCCTCCTGCCCACACCCACCACCCCATCTACCAGGGAACAGCCATGAATCTGGTTTCCCATAGTGACAGGCAGATGTGCTCATCAATATAAATTTACATTGCATCACCAGAGCTAAGTACGTGCGCTTCACATTCCTACAAGGGCACTATATATTTCATGCCATTTAATTAATTTATTTATGTGTGTGACAACTAGGTGGTTTCCTTTCATTTACTTATATTTATTTCTTATTATTTCATTCAGAATAATAGAAATCTTATGAAATTATACTTTTATACTTAACTTACACATAAATGAATGCAGTACCCAGCCCAGACAGTAAATAGAATGAGAGAGAGAGAGAGAGAGAAGTAAATAGAGAGGCAGACAAAGCTAAAGAAAAAACTACTTGGCTCTTCAGACATAAACATGGTGCTGATTCCTCTATCAGCTTTATTTATTTATAACATTTAGTGAAAAGAGTGACAGCCGAAAATTAAATAAAACCATCAATAAGTGTACACTGAGATGACCCAACAAATATAAATTTTGAAACAGGCAGTTCAATTGCTGTTTTTAATTACCAGCAGGCACGATTATGACAAACTAGATTTATGACAGTCTAATTTCTGGATTTAACCTGGCACACCCTAATAACCTACCACTGCTCAGATGATTATGGGTTGCAGATTTAGGCCACTAGCCAGCAAGGATTTTCAATTGTCATGCCCACCTGCATTTTCTCATCACTCCCACTTTACGGCGACCCACCCACATTTGCCTATGGAACTTCTCAAGAGATACTTCAGTATGCTGCATTTCTGATGCAAGAGCAAAATACCGCCTGCAACTTCTTCACCAACCACCTTGCAGCTGTACTGTAAATTAAAAAAACACTACTGTTTGGGCACATGGTAAGTTAGGAAAATACTGTGAAAACTGAACTAAGGATATAGGGATATTACTCTAGAAATAGAAATGCAGAATTTACCACAGAATCATTTGTTGTGATGGAGCCTTTACAGAGCATGGACAGTGTAAAGTACAGAAGTAGTTATTTTTCTTTTTTTCAGATCAGTGGCAGTTGCACCCTGATTGTGATTGCGATGCTCTCAATACACTGGGTTAGGGATAAAAGTCCTGAATCGTTACTCAAACTGGCTAAAGTAGCAGCTATTACAAAAAAAATCTTGCCGATACAAATCAGAGCAGTGGCATTGGCAGTGACTGCCCGATCACACTCGTGTTGCTCTAAGTAATTTAAGATTTACAAAAACAAAAAAAGGCCACTGTAACAGTCACATAATGGTGAAGTTTAGCACAGTATTGAACAGTGCTTAACTATAACAGTGTGAAATGTAATATTAAAACAACACTCAGTTCCTAATTCTGGCAACAGATTAACAATGAAAGAGAGCCCTGGAGTTCAAATACTTTCAGCAAGGAGCTCGAGCCTCGTAAGAACAGTTTTACATTTTATTTTCTAATCTTCTATATTACTTCCATCAGGTCATGGATTAGTTGAAAATATCTAACAATAGGCAATACAGGGACTATGATTTTTACTTATTCCAATTTTTTTTACAAGTCAGTGACAAGGTGGATCTCGAGACATAACAGGTGCTTGTCAGCTTATGTCTACATGTGCTTTCAAAGCAGACGTCACTCCATGAATGACATCATGAGATGTCAGAACACTGTGTTATGGAGAAAAAAAATGGCACAGTTACCAGTCATACTACAGATTGTTGTAGCATGACATAGCAGTAATCTAAACAAGAAATACACAGACAACCGATTTTTAATGACCATATTTATTAATCTGCAGGTACCTATAAAAAAATGAGAAAATAATTACAAGCTTTGCAGTTAATCTTTAAGCAGCAAACAGTGCTGGATCTTTTCCTTCAGAGTTCTTCAGAAGGTCCAAAACCCAAAGACTTGATGCTCTGGTTTGGTTTTCTACACTCTCCAGGCAAAACTGGAGCATTTTATTTTCTTTCGTAACTCCAATAGTTGATGTAGTCATGCTCTGACCTGTTCCCTTCATTTCTTGTGCCTCTGCAATGACCACTGCTGCCTGGGTTTCGTATTCTTGGAGTCATTCCTATAAATCACTTACTTTCATATCCGATGCAAATCACTCAAATATCAAAGACTTTCACTGCCTGCAAAAGTCTGTCAGTGTTGGTTCACCCTCTGTTTCCCCTGCTGCCCTCATATTAGTACTCGGGGCCATGGACTGCTGATCTCTCCACCAACTGCATTCACTGGCTTGTATTTTTGGGTTTCCCCATTTCAAATTCTGTCCAGACTTTTAAGATTGTTAGTGCTGACTGAGATGCAGGGCAGTAGAGCAGGTCAACAATTATGCAGGTAGGCAGCAAAGCAAAGCAGAGCAGCATGAGGACTGGGGACTGTACAAAAACAACTGAAAACTTTTTATTCCTTATGGGTGAGGAGGAGAGAGAAGAGACCATCAACAGGGCAGGCTTGGCCCTCAGAATTGGGGTGGAGGGGCTTTGCTTCACAAACAGAAAAAAAGGCACATGATGGGAAGCAAGCTCAAGTAAGGAAACACTACAACAAGCAAGTGACTCTGGGAACAAAACTGTATATCCTAAGGGTGGTGGGGGGGCAAAACTGAACAGAAGGGCACACAGCAAGCCCCAAAGGGAACACTAAACAGCCTACAAAGAGTGACTTTATACACAAAACTGTACAGAGATTGATCCAGTCAGAGACTAGTCCAGTCACGGGGGTCAAAGGTCAAAGCAACACTTTTGTGCCAGAGTGCCATCCCTATGTGGACAAAAGGGAAATTACAAGTTCTGTGCCCTGCAAAATGCAGGGGTCTGGTCAGGACATCAGCCTTCTGTTGAGTGCCACCATGTGAAGGCAAAGTAAAACAAGCGTTTGTCAATACCAAACATTTGCTTGTGGTGTAGCTGCAATACTGTAAGTGGCACTGAAGTGCTGGAAGGCTTTCATATGGAGTACAGGAAAGGGAAAACATTTTTTTCATGTAGACTAAGACAAGCCATAGATATGGGTTTAAACTTCCGATAAGGGAAGAAACGGGGGCAACTTTAACAAAAGAAAGTTATAGTAAACATTGAGCCCCAGAAAATTGGATTTGCTTAGTAATTAATACCAGGAGCCTGAAAAACAAGACAGAGGAAATTTATACATTATGATAAATTAAAATATTCATATATGTGCCACTACCGAGACCTGGTGGGAGGAGGATGATTCCTGAGATAGGAACATACCAGGATATAATTTATATCATAAAGACAGGACATTAAGGAAAGGTGGAGGAGTGGCCATATATATTGCTGATTTTATTATTTCAGAACTAGTAGATACTCAAAAATGGCACAGTACCAAGACTATATGGGTAAAGATCTCCCTCCATGTGCAGCCAGTATCAATATAGGACTTATATATAAACCTCCACTTATAACACAAGAAGAAGAAGACTTAAAGATACTGGATTTATTGGTGCTATAGGTGATACTGATAATAATATTATACTAGGGGACCTAAACCTCCCTGGTATAAACTGGGACAAAATGCAGGCTAATACTACTTCAGAGCAAAATTATTTGGAAGTCTTTGACCTAACAGGAATGAGTCAGCACATAACCAAATATACTAGGGGAAATCATATCTTGGATTTGGTTTTGAGTAATCTAGATGAAAATATTCAAGACTGTAGAGTATTAACACCATTAGGATCCAGTGAGCACTCCATAGTTAGCGTCATATATAAAGGCAAGCTGGAAATAAAACAGGTAATACAACAATTTTTAATTACAACAAGGGCCGATTTTGACAAGATTAAAAGAAACTTGGTAGATTGAGATTGGGAGAATAACTTTAAGAACAAATCCTTGCACAATATGTGGGACCCAATGACCAATAAGGTAAACACACTAGTTAACACCTTTACTCCATCAATACGTAAATATGAGAGAACAACAAACAAGATGCTACCATGAATGACCCCCAAGTCAAAAAGTTAATCAAAAGGAAAAACGACCTGTTCACTAAGGCAAAAAAAAGTAGAAATAGTATTTACTGGGATATGTATAAAAACATTCTCAAACAAACAAAAACTAGTACAAAGGAGGCCAAACAAAATCATGAGTACAAATTGGAAGGTAAAGTAAAAGATAACTATAAGTCATTTTATACATATGTTAATAATATTAATGGAGATGGTAAATCAGTTGGGCCTCTAAAGGATGATGTTGATAATACAGTGTCAGATCAAGCCAAAATGGCTGAACAGTATAATACATTTTTCACTTCTGTTTTTAATAATAAAACACATCCAAAAATAAAGCATTTAGATTTGGCAACAAATACTGGGCCTAGTATAAGTAGACTGGATGTCCTCAAAAGGCTTCAGAGCCTGGACCAAAATAAATCCCAAGGACCGGATGGTTTGCATCCTAGAGTTATTAAAGAAATAGCTGAATTTAGGGGGACCCAGTTATAGCCATCTATCATAAATCATTAAATGAAGTATTGGTCCTGGAAGCATGGAGACAAGCTATAGTGGTACCTATTTATAAAAAGGAACCTAAACACGAGGTACAGAATTATAGACCTATTAGTTTAACAACAGTTTTGGGAAAGATTCTTGAGAGTATTATCAAAGATCACATCATGAACCAACTCCTAGCTACAAATAATAAAGACCATACACAACATGGTTTTACATGGGGTAGATCTTGCCAGACTAACCTGTTGGAATTCTATGGAAGGGTAAGCAAGGCCTCAGATAACAAACTCCCAGTGGATGTAATTTTTTTTGGATTTCTCAAAGGCTTTCGACAAGGTACCCCATGGGAAACTTATTGAAGCATTAATAGAGCTTGGTATGGATGGTAAAACAACTAGATGGATAGAAGCATGGCTCACTGACAGGAAGCAAAGAGTCAGTATTAAAGGAATTAACTCAAGTTGGTCAGATGTAACCAGTGGGGTGCCCCAGGGCTTGGTGCTGGGACCATGCTTGTTTAATGTCTACATTACTTCTTTCCAAACCACAACTGAGGCATGGTTATCCAAATTTGCAGACGATACCAGGCTACGGCACATAGTGGAAACCCATGAGAATGCAAACATTTTACAAATAGCCCTTGGAGAATTGGAAACATGGGCAAATGAAAAAAGCTGATATTTAATGTTGATAAATGCAGTGTTATGCATTTTGGAAATAAAAACAGACTGAGCAATTATTCTCTAGGAGGGCAAACATTAAAGAAGACAGAAGATGAAAGGGATCTGGATATAAGAACAAGCAATGACTTAAGCTTTAAATTACAATGCTACCAGGTTATTAAGAAATCAAGCAGCATTCTACAATGTATAAACAAACACATTAAATGTAAAAGCAAGGAAGTACTGTTGCCACTTTATACATCTCTCGTGCGACCACATATTGATTACTGTGCCCAGTTATGGCCCCCTGGTGGAAAAGGAGAAACTAAAGTTTTGGAAAAAATTCAGATAAGGGCAACCCATAGGATAAGTGAAGTTAAAGGTCTGGACTATGAATTAAGACTAAAACACCTACGGTTGTATTCCCTAGACTATAGATGACTGAGGGGTGACTTGTGTTTGACATGCCATGCAACTACTGATCCTAATATTTGGGAATTGTTAGCGTTAAATTACAGAAGTTTACATTATAACACCAGAACTCATCCCTTACAATTAGAACTGGAAACATTTAGAAGAAAAAAAAGAAAACAGTGGTTCTCAGTAAGAATCACCAAAATTTGGAATAATCTTCCATTGGAAGTAGTGGTAAGTTATAATATGAATAGTTTTAAATCAGATTTGGATGACTACCTGAGTAAAAATAGCATTTTGGGTTATTAAATAACACATATAAATGTGAGCTGAAATGGACCTTGGTCTATTCTAAAGCTCTGATAAACCTATGATACCTATGACACCTATGACTGTACACATGTTCAGCCAAATACACCTTGTAGTACTATAAAGAAAGTTGAACTTGGTAGAGTGTTGATTTCTTGGAAATGGATGCTGAAAATTAGTTGACTTCCAGCTGCACCCATAGCTGATTTTAGGCACCAGCGAAATCTATGGTTGCTGAGCCCCCCCCAATAATGGGTACCCCCAGCCAGATCCAGAGTACCACTTTAATTTTTTAAATGATTATTATTTATGTTTAAAGTAAAACAGCACTAAGAAGCATTGCTTAGCTCTGTGAAGCCTTCTCGTGGTGTCGTATCATCATTAAATTAGTTGCTAAAGTGTGTCCCAGTCAATCAGAGACTGATAAACAGACATGGATTGCATGGGCAGTGGGGCTAACATTGCTACTGCCCCACATAAAACAGACATATGTAATAAGTTATACTGAAAATAAAATATGCATTTTGGACAAAGTACTGTAAAAGATGAGGTCAGTTTGCATTGGGTTAGGGCCCCATGACTTATCTTGCTGGGGCCCCCAAAAAAATCTAAAGCTGGCCCTGCCTGTACCCAGTTCTCTGAGCTGCTAGGGAGAACTGGAGAAGTTACTGGATCAGCTGGTGTAAATGCTGAAAACGTTACATTTTAGCAACAGGATATGGCAGTACTGGTGCATATCCCATCAGTTCCTGCACACTGTACAGGCAGGGATCTCCTGGTGATCTGGCATAGGCATCTGATTGGATGCCCATGGCCTAGACTCACTTCGCCCACCCCTGCAGACCCTGCTCCAAGGTGCGACTCCACACCAGTGGATCACAGAGGGCGGGGGTTATGGATGCCAGCAGGCACTGTGGCTCAAGCAGCTGTGAGCCAACATATCCCACACATGCACAAGTCTGGGTTCCTTAGTGGATCAAACCCTTAGTACTAAAAGAGAGGTACATACACACTGATCTGGTCCACTAGTTGAGGTAGGGAGGATTCCAGGTGTTGTTGGAAAGGAGCTCTCACACCTTGCTGTCCGCCATGCAGGTAACGACACCTAAAATACAACTGGAATTTTAAAGAAAAAAATTACCATTGCTATTTTACTTATCCTTTCTCTCTCTCTAGTGATATTTTTACATACTAGACGAAGGCAAAATAGCCCTCTTACAAACACTGTTGAACATTAAATGTTAGTCTTTAACAATAGCTTTCCAATACTGTACAGAAAAGATTGACATTGAAAAAAAAATCATGTTCTTACTGCTCTAAACAACCACTGAAACAATTTCGTACAGCAAGAAATCTGATGGCTCATGTGAACCCTAAAATCCCCAGTTAACCTCAGCACTATAGAAAGTTTCTACTGTACATCCAACTGCATAGTCTTCATTTGAAAAGGCTGGAAACAAATTGACTACCATTATGAAAATAAACTGAACTACTACCATCAAAGTGAGGACAGGTACAGTTTCTATTTAACCCTTCAAAAATATTACAGCAATCCATATATCCTCACAGAACTTCGGAACAAAACGTTCAAGTGCTGTATATTTTAGTGTTAGATGTTTTCATGCAGATATGAGAATATCTGATAACCTAATCTGTATAAGAAGAAGAAGAATCAGCATTTATATAGTACTTTTCATACACAGTATCCCAAAGTGCTTTACAAGCAATGCTAGATTGGTAGTGAAGTGACTGAATGTGTGGTGGTGGCCATATCGCATATCATCACCCACATACAGCCTGGATAATTGCATGAACCAGTTTATGGGAAGAGAAATGTTGGCCAGGACACTGGGAATGTTCTCTGCTCTTCATGAAGAGTGCCCTAGGTTCTTTTACTTCCACCTGGACACCCACCAGGATAACACCAGGATGGGCAGAAGGGACCTCGGTTTAACATCTCATCCAAAGGACGGCACACCCCAGCAGTACAATCTTCCAGATGCCTGCCCTAAGTCTAAAGTATTACTGTACATGGACAATGCAGTAATCTTTTCAAGTAACCCATGCCAGGCCTCCCTAACAGCTGATCTGAAGGATAACTTTAAGATGCTTGAGGGGCGGTTTAGAAGTAACAATTTAGTATTAAACTACAAAAAGACTAAGATGAAAGCCAGCCTAGTGGCACTGAGGGTTGAGGTGCTGGATGCCATGCCTCATGCCATGCCAGCAAGCCAGGTTCAGGAGTAAGCTCAGGTTGCCATGGGTCAGTCAGAAGTTAGGGCCCGGAGTTGGACTGAGCTGCCGACAGGTAGCTCTCCTTTCCTGGAGAGGGATCTGGAGTCTCCTGGGCTCTTGGCTGCCACCGAGTGGAGGTTTGATGGAAGCGCCAAGCCCAGTGTGAGACTCTGCATTAGGCTGGGTGGGGAATGGGCCATCACCGGAGCCATGGGGTGCATGGTGGTCTCCACGGGCACACACAACCATGTTCTGTGGCCCAAGGAATAGGAGGGAGAAAACCAGAAAATGTTATGTCTCCCCCTTGCCGAAGCAGGCAGCAATGAGGAGCAAAATGCTCAACAAAAAAAAAAGACTAAGACGATGTTAATTGCAGGGCCACACGCAAGGAACAGAGCTCTACCCCGGCCATGATAAATGAAAAGGGTACACTGCTCCAGCAAATCTGTACTTTCAAGCACTTGAGTGTCACCCTTGATGACACCCTTCACATTTCTGGTCCTGTGTAGTACAGTATGGTCTGTAAGCCCATTGGCCCACACTGTGGACCAAACGGTGTACAAATCATACTGTACGCTGTCATTCAGCGGGTGGCCGGGTGGAAAGCAGGTGGGGTGAGGCTGCCCGCCAATGATGGGGGAGGTTGCTGGGTGGCTGGAGGACCTCTGTGGGTGGGTGGGGAGGGGTAGCATTGGGCCACCAGGTAATACTTAATTTCCAAAACAGACCATGATCAGGCATATGGGGGCGGGGGTTACCGCTAGACCTCCAAGGATGTTTACACATTTCTACAGCCCGCAATTGGGTGTACCAGGGTGGGATACCACTAGACCACCAGGGATTTTAACTTTTACTACAGCCTGTGATCGGGCGTACATGGGGGAGTTACTGCTAGACCACCGGGGATATTGACTTTTCTTACAGCCCACGATTGTGTGTACGGGGCAGGTGGAGGGTCCACTGGACCACCGGGGGGGTATGTGTGCCTGGCAATGGTGTTTTGGGTGGGTGGGTGACCACCCACTGCTGGCAGCTGCTGTGTTGCACCTTGCAATACAGCAGCCCACCTGTGGGTGGCCGGGACTTGCTCCTGTTTTTCTGGGCTCAACTTTGAGCCCCCTGTGTGGCACAAAGCATGGTTGCACTGGTGTATGTGCCGCACATCCCGGGCTGAGTATCAGGATGTGCTGCATATGCATGGAAACGCTCCCTGCATCTGCGCTGTATAGGATTACATTGCACCCCTGCACATCAGGACTTGTGCTGTACCTGGCAGCCTTCTGAATATCCCACTGGGGCGCAATGCTGGGTTGTGCCAGCACAACTCTGTTGTGCCAGGTGCAACCCCTTTGAATATCTTGGCCCAAGTCAATTGCCATGTAACTTATATACTCTGTTCTTGTTGAACCATGTAATCTTTATCCATGGTATAACTATACCAATGTACATTTTCACTTGTTGGTTTGTTTAAGTTTCTTGCTGAGTGTTGACATCGAACCTTTGTAAATCTTAGATCAAAAGTGTTTATCTGAATGAATAAAAAAATAAAATATTTGGTCATCTGTGACCCCGATAATTCAAACTGAAAAGATTTCATGCAGTTAAACACATGTCTGTATCTTAAAACAATTAAGCAATTCCTTAATCTTAGACCATGTCTGAAAAAAATAGAGTATGCACTTGACTACTACATTTAAAAAAAATCTGGCTTTTGCAATTGAATTTTTATGTAACAGATGAAACACTTTTACATGGAAGGTACAATTAAAATACATGTTGAATGTTTGCTTGCATGATGTGTGTGTGTGTGTGTGTGTGTGTGTGTGTGTGTGTGTGTGTGTGTCATGTAATTGTGGTAGTATGTACTGATTTGAAATAAAAACAAACAAGGAGTGGTAGAAGTGTAGCACTTGAGGATTTACTTAGTATAAGTATAGTAAGTGAACAGTGTGAAATCAGAGTGTGAAGTAGCAGGGGGTTTGAATGTCCATGGTTAAGGCAATGTCCGTGCGTTTGAATGTGGTTGATGTTGTTGCTTATCAATGCCCATGAGGTGAGCATTAGCAGCTTGAGAGGTCTGTAAGTACATGTACTGTATATTGAGAGAACTTAGAGAGACTGTTTTTTCTTTCCTTTCTTAACTGATATTGAATGCTGGGAGGTTGTGGTCCATTGTCTTTGTTTGTTGATTGGCTGGGATGTTCTGCTTATTGAGGTGATAGATGTAGGTTTTCTTCTGTAGATGGTTGTGGAGACAATGGGTGATGGAGGTCAGTTGCTAAGAGCGCATCAGTATCATAGTGTCATCTTCTTGGTTGTCAAGTACAGCAATGGAAGTTACATTATTTGCTATTGTTGTAATGGTGCAGTGGAGTGGGAAATTGTCAATGATGTCATCAATGAAGGTGTGTGAATGTGGGATGTTGATGGCATCGAGAAAGAGTTTTAGTGGCACTGCAATTGACTGAAGGGTGTGATTGTCCTGTTGGAGTGATACTATTATTATTGTTGAGTCATCCACATGTTTGATGCCAACCAGTTGTACTGTTTTAGTGATTGCTGTTGGTTCTGTGATCTGGGAAGAGAAAAAATGGGTTAGTAAGAACTGTGTGGCAGCACAGTGACCTTTTAGAGAAGTGTGTGTATAAGTTTTAGTACCAGGCAGGGAGGGAAGGTTTTTATGTCTAGGTCTGTTGAGAAAACATAAACCTTGCTTAGTAAGAGCACCGCAAAGTAAAGATTGTCTGTACAAGTAATGTTTTTCAGTCTGATTATGGTAACTTGAAGTATCCAAGTGAGAGAAAATGCATTAGTGAGTCACTAGGTTGTGGTCCACTTAGTGTAATGCAACATTGGTAGAATTGGTGTGGTTAAAGTGGATTTTCCTAGGAATCAGGAGAGAAAGATATGATGGTGTTTTATTTTGTGCACCCTGTTATGAGTTGGAAGTGGAACAATTGGGAGATAATGGAAGAGAAAGGAAAAGTATGTGAAAACATTGGTAGTAGAGGAGTAGTAGTGAGAAGACAGGGAAGGTAACGTAGGGTATTTGTAAGCAGTGAATGGAAGCTGAGTGTAGTGTTGTTGGTAGTGGAGTGCAGTTTAGGTGAGTTGAGTGTGGAGTTGGTGAAAGGAATGGGAGAGGTAGGAAATGTAGTGGTGTTAGTAGAGTGTATTATTATAGATGCACTATAAGTGTAAGGGTGATGAAGTGATATGTGTGGGACATGGGAGTATAGTGGGAGAGAGGTGGTGTGATGACAGTGTAGTGTTGGATGGCTGTGGTTGTGAGCATGTCTTGGGGTGAAGGATGTTACAGTGGGGTGATATGATAGGAGAGGTGGATGGGGATGTGCTGAGAGGAAGGGTAAGAGAGAGGCAATGGTGTGGAAAAGGAAAGTGGTATATGCGTTGAGGGATGTGGGAGTACTGTGACGGTGGAAGTGGTAATGTGTTGGGGATGCAAGGTGGGGAATGATAGGGTGAGGAGGAGGAGCTATGAAATGTGGAAGTAGTATGTAATGGAGTAAGAGTGGAGTGGAAATTGGAATGGTACAGTATAGTCGGTGATAAAGGGAGCTGAAAGAATGTTCTGGAGGTGAAGGGTTGTGTTGGGAGTCTACATAGTCTGTATGTGTGTGAGAAGTGATTGGTATGGTTTTGTAAGAGAAGGTTTTGTGGGAGTGAGACAGTGGATGGTGTTGTTGGAAGATGATGTGATGGTGTTGAGGAAATGTTTGATAGGTTGGTCAAGTGTTATAGAATGGTGTGAGACTAGGAAAGAACTGTAGGGACGTGAGAAGAGGAATGATGAATGGAAAGGTGTTGAAATGTAAATGAGAAGATAACAGAGTTGGAAAGGAATGGGAATAGGAAGTAGGGTTACTTTTATTGTAGAGTTTCTAGTAGTGTTCAGTGTGGTTTGATTGTTGAAGTTGTTTACAGTAAGGTGGGTGATAGCTAGTGTGTCACCAGGTTGGAAAGCTGTTGTTGTATGATCTTGCCACAGTGTAATGTCTATAGAGCCACTGTTGTCTTCAATGCTATGGTCTTGATGTTGGTTGCTTGTCCTCTTACAGACATATTCTGCAGTCCTCTGTCCTGTTGGGAAGATGAACTGAAAGATGTTAGAGGTTTGATAGAAGATGTGAGGTATGGTACGTTTGTCAGGGTAGTGAATACATAACAGTGGGGTGGAGATGGTGTATGTAGAGCATGGGTTCTGACAACAGAGTGGGTGGTGCATGACACAGGGGAAGAATGGAGAAGGGAAGTATGTCAGGTGTGTTTGTTGGGAGTGATTGGAAATGGAGGATGGGCTGTTTGGGTGAAGTAGAGAAGGGATGTCATGTTGTGGAGTTGTATTAGAGGTGGTTAAGAGGAGGGGTTACGTTATGTGTGGTAGGTGTGTGAGTTGATATTGTTGTAGAGGTTCCAAGATGTGCTGTTTTTGTCAGGAAATTGGGATAATGTACCATAATGTGTGTGTGGTGATGAAATGGAAATGGGAAAGGTGGTGAGTTTGTGCATAGTGAAGGAGATGAGGGTGATGGGGATATGGTAGGGATGGGTAAGAATGTGAGGGGGATAGTAATGTAGAGAAGGCTGGTATTTGTCAGAGGAAAAGGTGCTACAGGGCAAGGGGTGGTGGTATGAAGCAGGAGGGTAGGAATTGAGGAGGGATTTGAGGAAGTAGTTGTATAGTGAGAGGGCTGTGGATTGAGGGAAGAGGGTTGTAGTGGAGGTGGTGGGGGGGCAAAATGAGTGTTGGGTTGTATGAGTGGCTCAGTAACAGTTCCATTGATGCTGAGTAGGGTTTTAAAGGGTGGTTGTAGAGCATTTTATGGTGCCATCTTCTATTTTTATGTTATCTGGTATGTCAAGTTGAGCTGTTCTTGATATGGTGCTTTGTGAAGTGAGGAGTATGGCATCAGTTTTGTAGATGAAGTTTCATATGATGTATGATTTTCTGGGGGTAAGGAAGTCATAAGTACTGGGCTGATAGCCTATTGCTTTTATGCAAGATTGTGCGTCTGCTATGGCCATGTAGAATAGCTGTTTTTTTTTTTTCATCTTGTGAAGTGGTGTAGTGTGTGATGGATGTTTTCTTGATCAACTGCAACTGCAGTCCTGTGTTTGGCTTGACTTTAATAGTGGCATCTCTTAGGTTCTTGATGGTCAGCATCTGTGTGAGGAAAAAAGAGAGACAGGTTAAGTGGAATGAGACAGAGGTATTTGTAGCCATATTAGTTTGTGGTCACTGTAGAATGATTCAAGTGTTCCAAAGTGAGATAGTTGCAGATCAGAGTACATATGATCTAGGAGTGAGTTGTAATTTGTTGTTCGGGTGGTAATGAATTGTTGACAGCTGAGGTGATGGCTCATGAATTGTTATAATGTAATTTTGTCTTTGCTAGTGGGGAAGTAGTCAACATTGGAAATCTCTCATAATAATGATTGGTGTCGTTATGGTGGTGGATAGCAGAGTAAGCTGTTGTATGAAGCATGTTAGAGGTGTATGAGGGGGTTTATATATGGCTATAATGCAGTAGTTGGTTTGAATGAGATGTGTAGTGTAAACAGTGCTATGTCAATGGAGTGAATGGGATGGATGTGGACTTGAGCAGTATGCTGTTTTTTGACATAGATTATGAGACCATGTTGAGTTGGTGATGTGTATTTGTCTACAAAATATGTGTTGTGTGATGGGATGCTGTATGTGTGTTTTTATATTTGCTTCAGTCACACAAATAATGTTGGACTTTGTGAAGTTGTGATATTAATAATAATAATAATAACTATTTATATAGCGCTCTTCACTGAGTACCAGAGTGCTGTACAATAAACAACAGTTAAAACTATAAAATGCTAAAATACATTTTCAGTATATAAATACAACTCAATAATAAAAATCCAGTTATAAGACAGCACCAAAAGCAAGTTCAAATAAATAGGTTTTTAAGCCAGTCTTAAAGCTCTCCACTATCATGCACTCACGTATCCAGCGAGGCAGAGAATTCCACAGGGTTGGGGCTATAAATGAAAATGCCCGCAATCCAGATGTTTTTAATCATATCCAGTGAATATCCAGCAATCCCTCGTCAGTTGAGCAGAGTGGTTGGAGGGGGTAATAAGGATGCAGGAGATCTTGCAGGTAGCTCAGTCCTTGTCCATGCAGGGCCTTATAGGTCAGTAAACCAACCTTGAAGGTGATCCACCACTGAACTGGCAGCCAGTGCAGTTCGTGCAGCACAGGTGTAATATGACTGGATCGAGATGATCCAGACAACAGCCTGGCCACAGCATTCTGCACCAGCTGCAAGCAGCGGATATCAACCCCCAGAAGCCCTAGGTAAATGGAGTTACAGTAGTCCAGGCGTGAAGCCACAAAAGCATGGATCAAAGTTGGAAAGTTGCCATATGGAACTAGGTATTTAATCTGGGTGATATTCCTCAGATGGTAGAAAGAGGACTTAAACACGGCTGACATCTGGGAAGGAAGTGTCAAACTGTCATCAAGTATTATCCCCAGATTTCACACCTGTTTAGAGGTTGGTAACTGGGACCTTCCAAGTCAAAGCCCTGAGGGACAATCCATCCCCAACCCCTCTATCCAGTGACCAACACCTTAGTCTTGGCAGAATTTGGTTTCAACCAGCTGGTGTTCATCCAATCCTGGATTTCTGCCAAGCAGTTGTTAAACACCGCAAACGCACTATCCTGGCCGGGTGCAAAGGACAGGTAGAGTTGTGTGTCATCTGCATAACAGTCAAAGCTCAGCCCATACCACCTCACAATGTCTCCTAATGGCAGCATATACACAGCGAACAACATGGGGGACAGCACAGAGTCCTGTGGCACCCCACACAGCAGAAATAATGCTTCAGAGGAATAAATCCCTGAGACTACTCTCTGTGATCTGCCAGTGAGAAAGGAATGGAACCATCTGAGGACCATACCAGACAGGCCACAGATGACACACAGGCATTTCAGAAGCACCCTATGGTCCATGGTGTCAAAGGCTGAGGAGAGATCTAGAAATACCAAGATGGTACGGGATTTCTGGTCTCTTGCAATCAGGACATCATTGAGCATCTGAACCAGAGTGGTCTGGGTGCTATGCCTTTTATGAAAACCAGAATGGAGAGGATTGTAGATGTCATGGATGGTAAGATGGCTCTCCAACTGTAGCACCATGACCTTCTCAATAACCTTCCCCGCAAAGGGAAGATTAGAGATCGGTCGGTAGTTAACGGGGCAGTCTGGGTCAAGTGAAGATTTCTTGAGAAGGGGTGTCACCACTGCTTCCTTCAGGGAGCAAGTAAACTCACCCATCTCCAATGAACACCAGAGTATCTCTGCAAGGACCGGGCCGATGACGTCAATACAACCTAATAAATGGCGAGTAGGGCCCGGATCCAAACTACAACAGGTCAGGAGCATATCCCTGAGAATCCACATGACATCCTCAATCTCCAGCTGTTAAAACTCCATCCAGCAGAACTGAGGTGTAGCGATATTCTGGCGACCACAGTCCCGTCCCATAGGATGAGCTGCACGGATCTCAGACCTGATGTCGGCAACCTTATCAGCAAAGAAGTGAGCAAACTCCTCACGCTTTTCATGAGAAAACACTCTCTGAACTTGCAGACAAGCTGGATTGCATAGTCTGTCCACAGTTTGAAAGAGTCAAGCTGGTTGATTCTGAGCTGCAGCAATCTCCCTGGACAGGAATTCTGCCTTCTTACGGGAGATTGCAGACTGATAGTCTCTAAAATGTTCCATCAGTCTAAGTCTGTTGGCATCCAGGCCGGCTCTCCGCCAGCTATGTCCTAACCTTCACCCCTCTTGCCCAAGTCCCTTAAGGCCCCATCAAACCAGGGAGACTGAGGGTGGAGGGTGAGAGGGCTAACCTGGATAGGAGCCAAGGCATCCAGAGCCCCATCACAGCCCAATTATAGCCTTGTAGAAGGTTCTTGGGACCCTCACTTGCACCCAGTAATCCTGATAGGTCCAGTTCTGCCTAAAAAACATGTGGGGTCATACCCTGCAAAGGGCAGTATTGAACTATCTCCACAGGGGCAGGTCTATAAGGGGGAGCAAACAAACTGAACCTTATGGTGTGGTGATTGAACCATTGGACCAGTTCCACCACCAAGTTAGAGGTTTTCACCCCCAGGAGGAAAATCAGATCCAATGAGTGACCTTTAGTGTGAGTCACAGATGCAACTGCCTGTGTGAAGCCCAATGAGGACATAAGTGATCTGCTGACATTGATTGGAAATATGCTGGTAGAGATCTAAAGTTGTGAGTGAGTATTGTAAACATGTTGTGATGTGTTGCAGAATAGGGATACGTCATTGTAGAGACATAGTGGTTCATAAGCGATGCACTTCTAATTTGGCAGTTGTTCACAGATATCTTTGTCTCATCAAAGTTGTTAATGAATATATTGTGAATGTTAGTGACTCTACTGAGTACAACACAGCATATACGGTCAATCTTTGTGTTATTGCAGTGAATGTATACAGCGTTTAAGGTTTGTCCTTGAGTTCTATGTATTGTGCATGCAGTTGCTGGATGTACAGGGAATTGTGTTCTGATGATGGTGTACATTTTTTTTTTATATTGGAATTTTGTTGACATTTTTGTTACTGGTGTTCAGTATGATGGTATATAAGATGTGTATAAATGCTTGTTGTGAAGGTGATGATGGATGCCTATTGTTCTGTCTGTGAATTCAGTCCATAGTATTCTTGTGTCATTATTTGGTAGTACAGTGCTGTGTCTGAGTATTCCACTTGCACCATTAGTGGGTCTGTTTCATACATCAGTGTTGGTTGTTAAGTCGTATTGTAGAGATGTAGCAAAATGGACAGCAGTGAAGAGGCCCATGTTTCTTGTGCGGTAGTCTAGCAAGTTGCTTAAGATAGTGTTTCATACTCATGGATGAGTATCTCCTGTGATGGTGTCTTGTGATGTAACTGACTAGATGTTATTGTTTTGAGAATGGTTTGTGAACACAGCATAATTCATGCTGTTGATGTCTTTGTTGGTTGTCATGATGTGAGGTATCATATTTCACTGTTTTGAAGCCACCCCCCGATTAGCAGCCACCCCTGTTTAGAAGTCGCTAGGAGAAAAAAAGCATTGTTAATAAATGCCACCCTCATTTTAAAGCCATGGCTTCAAAATGGCTTGTAAACGGTGAAATCAGTCATGGTGGTCAATCAGACAAAGTGGTTACACTTTAGTTCTTATGTTTCTGATGTGTAGTTCTCAGTTCAGTTTTCATTCCATAAAATACCAATAAAATACAGCTTTGCAAATTAAGAAAATGCAAGCAGCAACTCCCAGTTGCTACTGAGTGGTGTTGCATCAATTGTGTTTGATCTGAATGCGTGCTTCACTGGGATGGTCAAGAGCTGAAGCAGAGCTGAATATGTAGCTGACAGAGAAGGTTATTTATTTTTTATAAAAAAAAGACAGAATGATTGGGGATCATGCATTCAGAGTAACAGCAGGCAGTAAGAGGCCGAGATTTTTCAGGTGGTGAAGCAAGTGAGCCGTGAGCAAAGAGCAAGCATAGAGGATAGTAACTATCAATAAATACCATACTTAAAGTGGTGTTTTCAATTTACTGCTGCACAGCTAAACTGGTTTCCAAATAACTGAAATTTAGACAACTCCAACACATCTCAGAATAACTAAAGCTGATAGCCACTTGGTTCAGGATGTGGATGTGAAATAGTCAGGATTCAGAGAGGTACTCCAACAGGTATTTACAAGTAGTGGTGTTCACAGAGTTAGTCCAGTTCTCAGTTCTCTGTGCCATTTCTATATGATAAGAAGCAAGTGTTGTACATTTGTACACCAAGGCCCCAATATTGAAAACTGCGCCTGGCAATGGCACAAGTGGTTGCTCCGTGCAATTAAGTTGGGCTGTAGCAACAAAGGGATATATTCAGAAGAGATGTGCAATGGTGCAGCTCTTCTACATATATCAAAATATGAAGGCAGTGCAAATACGATGTGCCAGCACATCCCCCCCGACAGGTCAGAATACCTGGAATGGTAATGAGCCAGTGCATCTAGAGAAGTGCCAGGTGCAATTTCCAGATATTCAGACCCGAACATGCAAATGGAGTCATTATGCATGCAAGGCACAAATGGGGCCATTTACATGTTGTTATGGCCCCATCTGAATGAGTTGTGCAGAGCTGGCCAGTGGAATGTGCTAGGCACCCAGCACAGCATGCTTAATGTCCCTGGTAGTCTAGTAGTAACCCCCTCCCCGCACAAAATCCCAATCCCCGTAAAATAAATATTTGTATTGTCCCTAGTAATCCAGTGGTTCCCCCCTCCCCACCCGCTATCCTGATTGCGGTTTAAAATAGAACATCCCCAACCCTGGTAGTCTAGTGGTCCCACCCACTCCCACTGGTTGACAGTGTGGACCAATAAGCTTGCAGGTGTTACTGTGAGCTGTAATTCGGTGGGCAGCCACTGAAGTGAGCAGGTGGGTTTGCTGCCCGACAATGACCTGGGTAGGGGAGTGGGGTGGGATGGGGGTCCTGTGTGGGTGGGGGTGTAGGGACAAAACCCTTGATGGAAAAATTATTTTATTTTTATCTTCAAGAATTGATTTTTAATTATTTATTTTATCTGATTTTATATGGTACTATGGTATGCTTACTTTTATTTCTGGTCAAGATTAATGTTGATTAAGTCTTAAAAACAGTAAAATGGAAATAATACAATTTAAAATGGAGTCAGCTTTAGAGTTTAGAGAAAAACATGGTTTTAAAGAGACTGTTTTAAATTTTAGGGCTCTGTGCTCTAGCTGTAGAACAGAGATAAGATGGGGCCTAACTTACATGTTCCACATTCCCGGGAAGACACTTTTATTAGGATATATGTGTTTGTACGGGGAAAGTCTTAGATGGAGCTAGGTATCCATGGCTATGATCAAGATAAGAGATCATGTGACTGGTAGCACCAAGGAGAAAAAATGTCTTAGACTTTGAAAGTCCCATTACCCTGTATAGGAATAAGAAGTTGTATTCATAGCTTAAAGATGCAATGTACTGCTACTATGAAAATTGGACAGTTATTGGAAAACAGTTTGATAAATAAGCTTATCAAGTGTTGTAGTTGCAGAATGAAGCATTCAAAAGTTATGAATATTATTTATTTGATATCATTTTCTTATTAGAGAACTAGACAAATCTAGTATCCTGTGATAGCTCACATCTTAGGAAGTCTAACAAGATGAATATTAAATCTGTAGTTTGTTGCTATAGAAAGAAAGACTGTCTAAAAGTTTATAGTGAATTAACTTTTCTGACAGTAATTGATGTCTTTAAGAAAAGACCAAAGGATCTTGTGTCTTTACAAAAAGTAATGTTTTAAGGACTTTAGGAATGGAGTTTTCTTACAAATCTTATATCATTTTGTAGCTTAGACTATTAAGAGTAAAATTATTTTGTTTTGAGAAGTTTTATTAAAATGATGAAGTTATAACCTTAATAGTGTAGTTTAAAAAGTATCCATACTACATATATAAGACTTTTTCAAGAATGTTTGGTTTAATGTAAAACACTTGAATATACAAGTTTAATGTTCAAATTACATTACACAAGACTTTTGTTTAAAGAAATAATTTTGACCCAAAAATAGATTTGAGAAGGGGTTGTCTTAAAGAGGCATGTCTACATGTCACCATTTATCTTCTAAGATGCTCTACCGTTCTGGTGACTCAAACCAATGCAAATCTGGTGATGACATAACCAGAGCAGTTTTTATAATAGTAAACACTGCTGGCCACTCCTTATATCTGAGCTAACCATTGATGTAGTCAGACCTATGTTTAGTTAACTAAGAATTTTATGGCTTTATACTGATGCTAGACCAAAGAAATTTGGGTCACACCTGTTTAAAATGCAGGTACCAGCCTAAGGATAGGCAAAAGCGTATGCATGCTGCCAAAAGATATCCGATTGCAAGAAAAATGTAAGGACATTTTTATTGTGTTTAAAGCAAGATTTGTGTTATTTGCTGAGCATTTTGACAAGTAATGTTGCCTGTTGAAAAACAGACAGACTTACATTTAAGACTCACACAAGCTACACAGTGTGCTGAGCAAAAAGAGGTCTTTTGTCCCAAGGTTTTAAAAGCAGATGCACAACATGAAAGAGTCAATAAGCTCCAGTTGTTAAAACAACTTGCTATTCACAAGAAAGTTCTTTGAATCCAGTATTGCTATGGACTGTGCAGATTGAAGCTGTGTTCTACAAAGCCAAGAACTGATTTTTAGCAAAGGTTTAACTTGCAAAGTGTATCCATGCTAAAAGAAGTTCCAGGGTCAAAGTTAGCTGACAAAGAAGCCTTTACATCAAAAGCCAGACTCAGTTAGAGTTCTAAGTGGAAAAGAGAATAACCACTTCTACAACCAGAAATATAAGTATTCCTTTTTAATTACTTTCATTAATTTTAATTAATCATCTTGGTATTTTAAATTTGCTTATCTGGGAAAATATGACGGAATCTACTTTTAACTATAGAATCTGGGTATATAGTTTAAAAGCTTTGAATTAAAAAATAAATAATTTTGCATGATTAGAAAAGTTAAACTAAGTTTTAAAAAAGAAGTACAAATCACTGATGTAATGAGTTGTTGCCAGTTCTCATAAAAAAATACATTTTACATGCAATGACATTAAAACAAGTTTTATACAGAAATAATCTGAGATATTAATCTTATAAGTATATGTTCTTATGCATAAAGGTTATGTTAAATACTAAGTATGATAAAAGTAGTATAGCTGTTACCATTTATTATGCTAAGTATTGCTTATTTCTTTACATTGTTTATTCGCTAGAATTTATTAGTTGCTGAATTATCTGAAACAATTTTGTTGATGTTTACAAGATTAGGCTTGATATGTATGCTAATGAGGAATATTTAGAAGCATTGTATAGGTGTAAATAAAATATATATTTTTCATATAACTATATGGGTGGTACACAGTGTCATTTACCATTATACTTGAATCTGGAGAGCATAGGATAATATCACAAGTAAATATTTATTATTTTTGGTAATTTATAAAATAATTGTTGGGTAAGGCCCGAGGTAAATCTAAGTGCATTCTTATAAAAAGTGATACTATAAGCCTTTGTTCGACAGGGGGGTGGGGGTACCACTAGACTACCAGGGTCAGGGATGTTCTATTTTTAACAGTGATCAGGGTACCGGTTGGGGAGGGGGAACCACTGGACTACCAGGGACAATAAAAATATTTATTTTGGCCAGCCCGGTGGTGCTGAGGGTTGAGGCACTGGACACCACACCTCACGCTATGCCAGCCACCCAGGTTTGGGAACAAGCCTGGGCCATTGGGGGTCAGCAGGGATGGGAGAGGATCAAGCACCCGATGGACAGCTCACCTCTCCTGGGAGGGAGGGAGGGGGCCTTGCTCGGCATTTGCCTGGCCTCTAGAGGAAGCTGGAGGCACAGCAAGCATTGTAGCTGACTCGAGAGTTGGGGAGTGGTGATGTCAGCAGTGATCCCATGATGTCCTGTGCACACCACTACCCCAGAACACTGGAAAACCAGTGCCCAGTCTCCTAGATGACAGAGACCACAGCGGAGACACTGATTGCTCGCACCTGCCTGACGTCCCGGTGAGTTCGACACTGCAAGATTGTCAGGGTGCAGCAGCCCTGCCCTGTACCCACCTGGGGGTACAGCCATGGCTCAATGGCAACTCACCAGGGTAGAATCAGGCAGGTCAAGATGTGGGGAGACCGCTATATGTGTCTCCAGAAGGAGCGGAGACTGGGCACTAGAGGAGGAGGCATAAAATAGTAATTTGAAAAAAAAATAATTATTTTACAGGGAGTGGGGTTTCCTGCAGGAGGGAGGAACCACTGGACTACCAGGGACAATAAAAATATTTATTTTATGGGGATCAGGGTTTCCTGTGGGAGGGGGGAATCACTTGACTACCAGGGACAATATATATATTTATTTTATTGGGACTAGGGTATTGTGTGGGAGGGGAGTACCACTGGACTACCAATGCTCTGTATGCACTGTACAGGCATCAGACATGGCGCTTGGAGGTGGTAGCCACCCAGGGGTTGGTGGATGCTGTGTTGTGCATTGCAATACAGCAGCTCGCCTGTGGGTGGGTGGCTACCAGTTAGGCCTGTTTTTTTACAGGCGTAACTTTGTGCCCATCTATGCAGCACATCTCTAAGATGTGCCAGCAGATGCACGGCACATCTCGACTGAACAGTATGATGTGCCTCATATGAATGGGCATGCCCCCTGGGGATGCGCTGCATACATTATCTTTGCAGCTCATCTGGAATTGCGCAGTGCATTTCCCCCTTTTGAATATTGCTCCAGGGTGCATTTTTTTTGTTTGCACCGGTGCAACTCCTTTGAATATCTAGCCCCAGAAGTAAGGCTGACAAAAAATAAGGATATCAGATGGCAGCTTATGAATTAAAACCGCCCCAATTAGAAGCCATGGCTCAAAATAAAAAAAACTAATGGAAGCCTTGGCTTCTAAACTGTGAAATATTGTATCTCATATGCATTGTGTGTACTGTAGGTGTGTGAACTTATTTAGCCTTAATAATCAGAATGTCTTCAGTGGTATGGCTTCCTTATTGTGATTGAATAGGTAAGCAAATGTGGAGTCATCTGTTTGTCTCATAACTGTTTGAAGTTCAAATAATTTGAAGTGTTGTTGTCCCAGGTTGGTAGGAATGGGGCCATTGTCTTGGCATAAGCCTTGGCATTTGCAGCCACCAAAAACTGGTTTGAGCTGGAATTAGTATCCTATAGCAATAATGGAGATACCTCCAAAGAGTTGATGTGAGCCTTTTATTTCTTGAAGTCGGTTGTTGATGATGTTAAACATGTTGTTGTCAACCATAGAGATTTTGTCAATTAGTAGGACTTTTAGGGACTGTAGCTTGTATTGTAGTATGTATCTACATTCTGAGGTTAGTGGTTTGTAGGTGAGGTGTTGTGAAGCAGGGATATAGAAGAGGTTGAGCAGTGTATATCCATGAACATTGTGTGCAGCTTTTCCTGTTGGTGCTCCAATGATAATATGGTATGTGTCTGGGTTTTCTCCAGGCAGTGAACTGAAGTGAAGTAGGAGTGTTTGGTATAGTGCTTTAAGTACGTGACTTTTGCCGACACTTGCTCCAAAGGAGCAAAATGTCTAGCATGGAGTTATGAATGTTTTAAAGTGATGTAAATGATGGTAATGGAACTGGAGTTGTTCAGGGTTGAGAGTGTGCATTACTTGTAAGTACTCTTTGTGATCAATGAGTGTTGATAAAGTGTCTAGGTGGTAGTTTGTTGGTGGGTGTTCTAAATCAAGTGCTATGTCATAGTTGTCAGAGGTGCTGTATAGTGAATATTTGGTAGTGTTAGGAGTGGTAGAATAGTCATTATTGTCAAGCAGTATGTCATTAGATAGTTCTAGCTCAAGATCTAGTATGACATTGTTTTTGTTATACTTCAAAAGTTGTGTGTCAATACTGTGTTTGTGTTGAAGATATGTTTGGTAGTATGTATGTTGCACTTATCTGATGTTCTCTTCATGTATCCATGGATGAAACAGGAACAGTAGCTACTGTTTGTAATTTTCAGGATCTGCTTTTTTGTTGTTGTTGAAGTGGCAGTATATGATGATTTTTTGCTTTGTGTGAGTGTTGCTTGAAGAAGGTGTAATTGTGTGTGCTAGTATCACAGTCAGAGTCTTGATCATTACTGATCAGTGTTGACTGATGGTTTTGCTGTTGTTTGCGTGATTGCATATGGTGGTCATAGTAGGTGGCATAGTCAGCTAGTGTGCAGTTGTCAAGTTCTTGGATTCATCTTTGGTATCATAATATGGTGTTGTTACATTCAATGTTTGTGGCATCATTAGGCATGAGTTTGATGGTGTCCATGTCTTTAACCAGCAAAGTTATGTTTGTTGCCCTGTTAGTATTGAGAAATATGAACAATCTTGTTGAGCAGTGTAGTGGTAGTTGTAGGACAAGGAATGCTGCTTCTTGAGCACTAATTTTTGTTGCATTTAGGAATTTATTTCCTGTGTATCATCATTGCTGTTTTATATCAGAGTTTGTTTGTGCTTCTTCTGTAACTTAAGTAATAAACTCATTTCTCTCTGTGCTCTGGAGAGGTAGGAAACAATATACATGACACAGGGGTATGGGCCCAATATGTATTGAATATCCATATTAGCTTGCCAAGCTGATAGTAGGATTGGGTTGCAGGGATTAACTTTAGTCTGTGTAGGGTCTCTTTGTAGTAGAATAGCTGGTCTTTGTAATGCTGACTGAATAGTAAGGATGTATTGTTCACAGGAAACATCCAAGAGTTGCACGGAATCAGTAAAGGATGATACAGTATCTGGTAGTGGTTCACAGAGGGTAGATTTGATGTGATCATGTGATGCTTTGAATGTGTCTCTACTGATGTTTTCAGTATCTGAAAAGGGATGTAGAATAAGTGTTTCTGGCATAGGGTATTGTGGGAAGTGAAAGTGGTATTGAGTGAATTTTTATGGCAGGCACATGAGTGGGAATGTACTTGAAGTTTCATGAGTGACTTCAGTGTTTCTGTGGTTTGTTGTGAGCAAGTGATGTATGCACTGATGAAATTTATGATTGCTGTGTTGTCTGTTGTGCCATACTGTGGGGCATTCTCAACTCAGAGCAAGCCATGTATACGTGGAGAACTACAGTTTTGGAATTCCACATGGTAGAAGTGAGCTGTAATGTGTTCAAGTAAAATTTGTGTACTGTACAGAATATTTGAAAATAGCTGATGAACTTAGTAGTCAAAGTGTTGTGCACATGTGACTGGATCTGACTGTATGAGTTTGCATTTTATTTCCCATGTCATATTCTGTATGTCTTCATCTCTGTCAGTTTTGAAGTGTATGACTTTTCCAAGTATTTTTGAGAGATGTGTCCATCACATTTCTGCACTTGATAGGGAAAAAAAGAATGTCAGCATTGTTAGCTGTTATATCATGGTAAAGACATTATTTTTGGTTTGTTTCCCACTACAGAGGGGGAGCCTTGTAAGGCTTTTAGAATACGGTATTTTTTACTGAATTGTAGCATCATTTCTAATCCTCCAGATTTCAGGTCTCCTGCTGTTCTTGTTTTTCCCTGATGCTGTCTTTTCCTGAGTGATATATTGAGTCTTCCCTGTAGTTGTTTGATTTGTATTTTTTTTATCTTGTATCTTCGACAGAATAAATTGGAAATGTATTGTACTACTCTGCAGTCCTGAACTCTTAGTGACTATTTACAGATGCTGCTGTACGAGACTGAAATTTTTCATGTAGCGTATCTACTGGATCCTTGTGCTGCATAAATGGTTGGGAAAGCTAAGAATTCTGAGCCTTTGACTTCAAAAATTGATCAAGGAATACTGTACTGGCCAGGGACAAGTGATAGTACCGTGTTACGTGAGGAAGAGGAAGGAACAGTATTTGACAGTAAGGTATCAAGGTGTTCAAACATATTCAGTTGGTAAAGAGTTAACCTTGTTTGGGCAAATGTTTTCAAAGTGTGTGTATGTGTTATATTGTAGTTTCCATTTTAGTTTCACTGGAATGGTAGTAGTGTCATGTGCTTGTCGTGGCAGAATAGTAACAATATTGTTGATATCAGCCGTAACATTAACCACTGCATCTTTCATGCTGAATTGGCTTCCTTTTAGTGTCTTATTTGCATGAGTGGAATACAAGGTGATACAAGGTGTTCTAGTTCATATACAAGTAGTTGCAGTTCCGGTGGAATGATGAGATTGTCATGTCATTAGCAATGGAGAGTGGTGGTAATTGGTGTTTGTTTATGTATCGTAGACATGTTAAACTTATACATGGTGTTGTCATTGTATGCTGCTGACATAGCTTGAAAGTGTCATTGTTATGTATTCAGTGAGTTTTTTTTTTAAAGAATGTTTGTAGAATAGTTGATGGCAGGTTGTGCATGTGTAAGTTGGTCCGTTCTGAATGTCTTGATGAAACAGCCGAACTAGTATCTCAAAAGGAGGTTGTATGTGTGGTGTTTGTTGTTCTTGAATGTGAGGCAATGAGCTATCATGTTGTAAGCACTGTTTCTTTTGTGTGTGGAGTGGTAGTTGGAAGCAGTGCTGAGTGTTGTGCTGTTGTGTTTTGTAACAGTGCTATGTATATCAGTGCGTTGAATGTTAATGGGTGGGATGGCAACAGCATATTGTACAAGTTGTTAGGATAGGTTTGTAAGTGCAAAGTACTTTATTAAAGTACAGTATGATGGTAAGATGGGTCTAAGCCTAACTGAAACAACAGTATAAGTGGCCATTGTAGAATGTGTGAGAGTGTGTTGTAGTGTGTCAAGGAAGAGGTGGTCAATGTGTTGGAAATTGGTAATGTTGGTTGTACAAGTGTTAGGGTGTTTACTTGTGTAGTTCATTGATACTAGGGAGTAGGTTGCTTGTGTGTGTGTGTATGAATACTGTGCATGTTTTCTCTGAATGTATGAAACAGTAGTTAGAAGATGTCAGAAGCCAGAAGGGGAAGGAAGGAAACATATTCAATTCAGTGCATTAGAGTAACTGGTAATTGCTATTTTTCTTTTAAACTTAGATTGTGGGCTTTTAGTGACACTGTACTTTCTTTGTTGTCTTTACTTAGAATTGTTTTTGGGCTGTTGAAAATTTAAAACGTAGTGGTGGTGTAATTCTGTGCTGTCTTTAATTGCTGCAAATTTTGTCTTGGCTTGTCTGACTGCCCTGTAGTTGGGTGAAGGGTGTTAATTGTCTGGCCTCTGACCTCAGCTACGTGATAACTGGAGATGGGGCTTAGTCAGAGTTGAGGTAGCAAGCAGAGTTTCATTTTCTCAGAAGAAGCCAGAAGGGGAAGGAAGGAAACATATTCAATTCAGTGCTTTAGAGTAACTGGTAATTGCTATTTTTCTTTTAAACTTAGATTGTGGGCTTTTAGTGACACTGTACTTTCTTTGTTGTCTTTACTTAGAATTGTTTTTGGGCTGTTGAAAATTTAAAACGTAGTGGTGGTGTAATTCTGTGCTGTCTTTTACTTGATGCCCTGTTAAATCTGATTGACAGGAGCTAAACACAGGGTATAGTAAGGGGTGTGAAGTAGGAGGGGCATAAGGGGGAAGAAGCCCACCCTCGGCACATCAAGTGTTTTGACTCATTTATTTATTTATTGTTTTTGTTTTTTTTTAAAGAAAATTATCTGAGGATCAGTAGCAGGATTTTTAGGACAGTAAATTAATAAAAAGGGAACTAGAAGAGCTTCAGTAGCAGACAAGTAGTGGAATAGCAGTATAATTGCAGTATAATGTGGGGAGTGGTGCAATGCAGTGGCTGTGGGGCAGCCATATTCAGGCAGACCTTCTGGACACTGAGGTGCTGCCCTATCTGCTTGCATCTCTCTGGACTGCAGGATGAGGTAGCCAGACTCAGAGCGGAAGTAAACTGGGTCAGGAGTACCATCACCCCTATCCAGAGACCATCCAGTCCAATGCAACTGCCTCAAAGGATGCTGAGAATGAGGAGCACTTGGATGACAGTGGGCTCAGGGAGGGTTAGAGTGGTCAGGCAGAGGCACATGCCAGATCCTATTCCACTCAAGGACTCATATGCCACACTGGCAAATGAGGACAACCAAATAGAGGTACCCAGAGAAGTGGAAGGAAAGGATGTGGAGGTTAGCCAAGGAGGTGACCTCAGCGGGGAAAGCAGTGGACCCCAGAGGAGGAGGAAGCAAATCCTGGTGGGGGACTCCATCATAAGAGGGATCCAGCTAGGAACACAGGAGGGGAGGACAGGGAGGTGAGGTGCCTACCAGGTGCCACAGCATGGAGGGATGGAAGGAAGATCCTGGGGATCACTGGGAAGGTAAGATGGGAGGGTGAGCTGGATGTCATTATCCACTTAGGTACTAATGACCTGGCAAATGGGGAGCCAAAGGAAGTTCAGGAAGAGTTTAGGAAATTGGGGAGGGGTCTCAAGCAAGTAGCTAATTCTGTCACTTTCTCAGAGGTACTAACTGCGAGAGGCAAGGGAGAGCATAGGAGTGCATGCACCAGGAACTTTAACTCATGGTTGAAGAACTGGTGCTGTGAGGAAGGGTTTGGATTCATTGGTGACTGGGGACCCACCTGGAGGGATGGAGGTTTGTTCAAGCCTGATGGCCTGCATCTATCCTGGAGAGGAATAAAAGCACTCAATGATAAGTTTAAATGCTACATTGACAAGCATTTAAACTAGCAAAGGGGGTTGGCAGGCCAGCAAGGAGGGAACCTACTTGCTCACCCCCCACAGCTAGCAGTGGAACCAGTGAACCAGAGGAGTGGCTATCTCTTCAAAGCAGTGTGCAAAAGATGGAGATTAGTGCCCAAGAGGTGGATAGGCAGAAAAAGGGCAAAATTCAGCAGAAGGGCAGACAGCAAGGAGAACCAGGGATAAAGGACAACCAAGGAAGGGGCTGGAGTAGAACAGTGAAACAGTCTAGGGAGGTCAAATCATGGAAAGCCATGTGTGCAAATGCCAGGAGCCTTAGCAACAAGATGGAAGATCTGGAGGCTGTCATGGTGCAGTCAGACCTGGACATTGTGGCCATCACTGAAACCTGGTGTAATGATAACCACGACTGGAGATGGCCATACCTGGCTACAACATATTCAGAAGAGACAGAGCAGGCAGGAAGGGAGGAGGTGGCACTGTATGTGAAAAATGACATAAGGGCCACAGAGATCCAGGAGGAACAAAATGGGGAGAGATACTGTGGGTTAAGCTGGAAAGGAAAATGGGAACAGCCATCCGCACAGGTGTGGTCTATAGACCACCAACCCAGGAGGAAGAAACAGATAGGGAGCTGATGCTAGCCATCCAAAGGATGGCAGACAAGGGTGAGGTAGTACTGGTTGGAGACTTCAATATTCCAGAAGTGGACTGGAGCATCCCAGCAGCAGCATCAACTAGGAGCAGATTTATCCTGGACTCCCTTCAGGGTGCCTTCCTCAAGCAACTGGTCATGGAACCAACTCGGCAGTAGACAATACTGGACCTTGTGCTCACAAACAGGGACAGTGTGATGGGGGTAACAGTGGGGGAGCACCTGGAGAACAGTGAACACCAGTCATTGTGGTTTGAAATCACAGAAAGAGCAAAACCAAACCACACAAAAACATGCATCCTGGATTTTAGGGGGCAGACTTTGGGAAAATGGGGAGATACTTGAAAGAGGCATTAAGGGGAATGGGACAGGAATCAGGGGTTGAGGAACAGTGGGCAGTATTTAAAATGGGGATTACAAGAACAGCAGAATTATGCATTAAACAGGTTAGCAAGAGGAAAGAAGAGGAGACCATTATGGTTTTCAAAGAGGTAGCAAAGAAAGTGAAAGCCAAAAGATTGCATTCAGGCAATACAAAAAGACACAGGCAGAAGGGGATAGGAGAACTACCAGGAGAAGCAAAGGGAGGCAGGAGGTCAGTAAGGAAGCCAAAGCTCAGACAGAAGAACACATTGCAAAATCAGTGGGTAGAGGACAAAACCTTTACAGATACATAAGTGAAAAAAGAAAGACAAGGGAGGATAGTGAGACTGAAGGGGAGGATGGGGGCTGCGTGGAGGATGACAACAGTAAAGCTGACATATTGAACAGGTATTTCTGCTCAGTCTTTACTGAGGAAGAGGAGGGTAATGGGTCTGAAGGGGTACAAGGGTGAGAATGGTGCAGAAATGAACACAAGTCCCTTTACGAGAAAGGTCCTGAAGGAACTGGAAGTAATAAGAGTTGATAAAGCAATGGGGCCAGATGGGGTGCACCCCAGGATCCTTAAAGAACTAAGAGAGGTGGTGGCTGAACCTCTGGCTATCCTGTTTAGCTGATCACTGGAAACAGGGAGGTACCCAAAGACTGGAGGACAGCAGATGTAGTCCCCTTATACAAAAGCGGGAACAAAGAGGAAGCAGGAACTACAGACAGTCAGCCTCCACCTCAGTAGTGGGAAGATCATGGAAGCACTACTGAAGAGAGAGATTGAGTGGAACATCTGGTTGTCGATGGACTACAGGACCCAAGGCAGCATGGTTTCACCAGGGGAGGTCATGTCAGACCAACCTCGTTGAATTTTTTGACTGGGTGACTAGGAGGTGGATCAGGGAGGGGCAGTGGACATGGCCTATCTGGACTTCAGCAAGGCCTTTGACACTGTGCCACATAGAAGACTACTACACAAACTGGGAATATGGGTGTGGGCAGGACAGTAGTGTGGTGGGTAGGTAACTGGCTGGGTGGCAGGACACAGAGGTGGTGGTAAATGGCTGTCACTCCACAGAGGGAAGAGTGACCAGTGGGTACCACAGGGATCAGTGCTGGAACCGGTCCTATTCAACATCTTCATCAGTGACATTGTGCAGGACCTAGAAGGCAGAATTTCACTGTTCGCTGATGACACAAAGCTCTGTAACAGAGTAGACACACCAGAGGTGTAAACAGAATGAGAGGGACCTGCAGAAACTTAAAGAATGGTCAGGGTTTGGCAGTTGAAATTCAATGCAAAGAAGTGCAAGATGATGCATATGGGGCACAAAAACCCTGGCACAATATATCAGTTGGGGTGAGGATATAGCATGCACCAAACAGGAAAGGGATCTTGGGGTTATCATCTCTGATGACCTCAAGGTAGGGAAACAGTGTGACAAGGCAGGTAAAGCAAATAGGATGCTGGGATGTATAGGCAGGGCATCACCAGCAGGAAAAGGGAGGTCATAATTCCTCTATACAAGACACTAGTGAGGCCCCACCTGGAGTACAGTGTACAGTTCTGGAGACCATACCTACGTAAGGACATAGACAGGGTAGAGAAGGTTCAGAGGAGGGCAACAAAGATGGTGCATGGATTGCATCACAAGTCCTATGAAGACAGGTTGAAGGAACTGAACATGTACTCCCTGGAGAGAGGAGGAGAGAGGATATGATAGAGACATAAAAGTATCTTACAGGGAGGAACAGGGTGCAGGAATACACTATTTTAAGTGAGAAAGGTGTTCCAGGACTAGAGGGCATGGGATGAAGTTGGAGGGAGGACGATTCAGAGGAAACATGAGGAAGAATTTCTTCACAGAACGGGTGGTGGACAAGTGGAACACCCTGCCAGAGGAAGTGGTGGGGGCTGAAACAATCACGGGATTTAAGAATGCATGGGATAGACATAAAGGAATTCTGGAGGTCAGGGGTAAGGGGCAACACACTTCTAGGAAAACATAAACTGAACTTACAAGCTCAAATAGGCAGACTGGGTGGGCCATAGGCCCTTATCTGCCAACACTGTCTATGTATCTATGTATCTATGTAATGCAGTGCTGTAGTAGTGTAAGTGTCATGGTATTCTGTTTCTTTGTGAAATGTAATGTTTTTGAGGTGTAGTAAGATATAGCTATTAGTGGTGTGTTGTTGTATGAGATGTATCATGGTAAAGTTTGAATGGTATGAGGGAGTATGTGTGTGGCATCATTGTGTGGTTTGCAATATAGTTTGTATGATGCTATATGTCCATGCTGTGAATGGTGTGATATGAGTGTATAGTGATGTGAAGGAAGTGTCTATTGGTTGATCTTCTGTTACAAATGTTGTGAAGTGTACTGTAGTATGTCTGTGTTGGGTGGGTGGCTGGAAAATGTTTGCATGGGTACTACTGCGGTTTGTGTTAGTGGTGGGCAGAGTAGGTTCAGGATTGTAAGGGGCAATTTGTTGTATAATGTGATTTGTTCCTGTTTGTGTACATGGTGAAGAGGTTGTGTGTTATTGGAGCTATAATGTGTGTTGGTGATGAGGAATTGTTAGTGTACATATTGTTGCCTGGTGCTTTGCATTATCTTGGTAGTGATGTTAGTAGAGTGGTGATGAAAGGTGAGCTGTGGGAGTTGAATTGTGTTGTGAAACTTTTGAGTGGAAGAGTGGATGAGGTAGATGTTGACAGAAGTTCAGCTTGTGTGAATGTGCAGATGAGAGCTGTATGACTGAAGGTCGAATAGGTGTAGTGTTGTGGAATGTGAACAAGCTGGACAGTGTGCAATTGTTGATGTATTGTGTAGTTGTCTGCGTAGGAGGTGGTACTGTGTCAGCGGAGTAAGTTCAAATGCAATGGATTGTGTATTGTGTATGTTAATAACTGTTGCTAGTTCAGCAGTGAAGGTTTATAAATGTGATAGGTTTGGGAATGTTAGCATAGTACATTTCCCTAATGGATACAGTAGTCTGTTGGTATTCCTACTGTGTGAATCAAAGGCGTGAGATGCATGTGCTGTTTTGAATATTGCAATGCAGTACTGTTGTATAAACAGAATTAGAGAATGGCAATGAGAAAGATTGTCTTTCAATGCTGTGTTGAAAGTGGGATAGTTAAAGTCAATGGGTTTTAGCATGTCACCATATGTTGGAGTATGTTTAACGGTGTATGTGTTGTTGTGCAATTGTATATATAGAAGTAAGTCATCAGGGTGTAGGTAGTCATGAGGAATGGATTGTGTGATAAAGTTATATAAAAAGTCTCCTATTGGCAGAATAGTGTTCATGTCATGTGTTGTCCAGGAAGTGGCTTGTTTGCATATATTGTAAAGTAAAAGCAACATTACTCATAACCAAGCATTGTTTAGCATGTGATGACTGTGGGAATAATGTATGTGACTGACTAGTCAGCTTGCAAGTGTGTATAATGTGTCATGATTCTATGGTTGTAGCAAGTGTATGCATGTGTGTGGAGTAGACAGGTGTGAAGTTTGTGAATGGAGAGAAACTGTATAGGGTTTCAGAGTGAAATTGATGTGACATAGTGGTTGGAGTGCTGTTAGTGTGGTGTTATGGCTGGGAATGAGATGCATAGTATTGCAAACCTGTGGAAGAGGAAAATGGTAGTAAATAGTATGTAATTGGTCACATGTGATATTAAGAGTGGTACAGCATTAAATGGAATGAGTGGCTGGTAAAGGATATACATACTTTGTCTTGAAAATTGTTATTGTCTGGAATGTCTCTGGATTGGTTCCTGTGGAGGGACTGCTTAGCTGTTACAGTAAACTGGCTTCTGACCTGTGGGTTAGAAATAGAAAAGGTACATGAATATGGGAGACATGTAAATTGTTTGTGGTGGATAGTCCATGTTCTCCATTAACTGTATAGTTCCCGAACATTACAGTAACAACACTCCTGCCGGCCCAATGGTGCGGAATGCAGCAGCACCCTTTTGCCTTACCTGCCGGCATGCTGGCGACCTGGGTTCTGTGAAGGACTCTGGTCACCCAGGGCTGGTCAGGGAGAGGAAGAATTGAGCATCCAGAGGATGGTGCTCCTCCTCTGGGGTGGGACGGTTGCAGATCCCGGCACCTGTCTGGCCCCTAGCAGAGGCTTGGGGATCAGCAGCTAATGGCGGTATACTGGGGTTTGGAGGGCCGGCGGTTGTTGACATCCCACGCACAGTAGAATGCATGGTGCATCTGGACAACACTGCACATCTGCTGCTCCATTAGCATGCAAAAACTCAGTCAGTTGCAGCCTGGATGATGCCAACCATCCACAGGTCCTGCGCCAGACTGCAGGATCCCTCCTCAGTACCAGATCCATAATTGTCAGTAGGTGATCTCCTGCCATTGTTGGTCCCCACCACAGGGGGCAAGCTGTGTGGTACATGTTCCAGATCTGTTTCTCTGTTGGCAGTGGGAAGTCCCCGTTGATACTACATCATGAGGGGTCTGCCATGGGGGAAGACTGTGGCAAGGTGAATGCCTGAATGCCAGTGACAGGGTGGGGAGTTGGTGGAGGGCTAGGGCTCTGCCGACCCTATAAAGAGATTTACTGCAAACGGTAACAACACTCCCAAACAGTTCACACACTTCAGTATGCAAAGGTCTCCTCCCAGTGCATCATGATACTTGCTCCTTTTCAGCTGTGGTGTGGTATTGTCTAATACAGAGCAGTATGATAAAGCAGAAATAGAGACTGTCATTTGTTGGTGGCAGTGATTTGTTACCATCGGTGATGTTGCAGTAACTTTTTATTATTCATAACTCTGTGTTCCTTTGTTTTCGATATTGGCTGGAAGCAGAATTAGAATGAAGTCACTGAGTAACTGACGTCATTGCCAGGTGCTCCTGGGGAGATGGACCAGCTGAGGCGATGAAGCATCTTGAGGGCGGAATGCTCTGTTTGCCATTTGTTTGTTTTGGCACTCTGAAAAGTGCAAAACATATTGCCAGTCTTGCTGTTATAACCTTTGTTTTAGATGAATAATTAGCATAAAACAGTGGTGTATTTCAGTCAGCAATGGTCAGTGAATACAACTATACAGCCACGCTGAATATTTCTTAAGAACAAAAATATTTGAGTTACTATTCACTATTCAGATGAGTCAATGTCAAAAGTATAGAAAATATTGGCAGTGTTCCTGCCATAGCCTGTCTTTTAAATAAATAATTACTATAACACAGGGCTGTATTATACAGTGTCTTCCAAGACATAAATTGTGTATTTTTTTTTCCTATCTTACATTACTGAACTGCCCTTTTCTTATATATATATTCTTTGTTTATGCCCCTTACTCACTGCACTGGACCCTATCCTCAGGGATCCCTATACTATGCGTGCTCCCATAGGTCATCCCCAGGTATCTCCTGTCTGGGCTTCGACAGCATTGCCCACATCCAGCCTCAGTTTGCCCCACCCCCAAGTGGGGAGAAGAGGAACCCCCACTAGTCCCCTCCAGTCCATGCGTGTACGTCAGGTATACTGCCTAGACCCCTCCTGGAGCCTGGTTGTGGATTTTCTCGGGCAGCTGGGTCCCATCTCCAGGCATCCGGTGCAGGGTTTTCCTTTTTTTCTGGTGCCACCCTAGAATGCTGACATGCTTGGAGAGCCAAGGGGTGGAGCATGGTACCACATGCTGTCGTCCCGAATCCCAGTCGACGTCCTCCCTCCCTCTTCGTGCCGTCCCACTGCACCTCCAACCATGGTCACTCAGGTGATGGTAAAGCAGCAGGGCAGACACCCCACACCCCCGGAGGAGAGCAGCCTGTGGGCATTCGATCCTTCTCCCCCGACCAGCCCTCCAGCAGTCCGAGTTCACTCCCAAACCCAGGTCACTGGTGTCACAAATGGTAGCCCTACTGCTGCGCTGGTGGGTCAGTTATTGAACTGGTCTTTGATTAATATTTATAAAGATGGGATGGATGAGTGGGTGGTCAAGCCACCTGGAGGGGATGGGGAAAAAGAAGCGGTAGCAGGGGTGGGCACCCCGCTCTGCTTAAAAAGCAAATCTGTATTACAGCTATTTGTAAATAAAACTCATTCAGTATGTAAGTTTTGCATTTCAGAATATAATCTCATGTTATTCACACCCTTCATGTAGCTTTTAATTATTTCCGACCACAACTGTTCACAGTTCTTACTTTAATAGGCCATATGTCTGTGAGGGCCACATGCTCTGGTGTGATGATGAAGTATTTGTCAATGCTGAATGTTAGCCGCTAGTACTGCTGTTGCACCGGGTCTTTCTTATACACATTTTTACTATTTACCCAGGATAGAGCAGAAGGGATGCAGTATCTCATTTTCAGTGGTGTCCTGTTTTGACACATTGTTATACTGTAATTACCCAGGACAGAGCAGCTGAGAGGCAATATCTACTTTTAAGTGGGCTCCCACATTTTGACCCCAAATGTCCAACAGTCATTCTATGACCTGAAGTTATGAATAAGACAGGTGGAATTTTTTAAATCCCATCTGAAAGGTGATTTCGCTGACAACTGTGGAAACAAGTTCCGTCGGAGATTTGAAAAATGACACCTGCAATGATCGAGAGGTGGGGTAACACAAGAGATATCTTACACATAAGGGGCCAAAATCTGCACAAAAAAAGTTATGAATAAATGTTGGAATAATTCGTTTCCTCATAGCTTAGTTGGTTTTTCAAATTTTTACCCCAAATTTTCAACATAATCTTTTCATGACCACTCCTTCTGAGGATGATGGCTGTCATTTATAAACCAATGACTGAAATGTCATTTTGTGCCACAAGTGTTAACACACATTTTGGGTAGGATTTGAGAAATGACAGCTATCACATTCATCAGGTGGTGTGAAAAAATGGCTATGTTGAAATGTTGGGGTCAAAATATTGAAAATTACCACAGTTACGAGCGTGTGTTAAAAAACTGCAATGTAGACTCATAACTTTGTTCTTTTCTCATATTTTTACCCAAAATTTTCAACATAGCTTTCTTATGATCCCACATAGCCTTCCCATGAGACCACCTCATAAATAAGGGTGAAGAACACTTTCAAATCCTGACCAAAATGTGATTTCGTGCCACAAGTGCGAAAACACATTTTGGCCAGGATCTGAAAAATGGCAGCTGTTAAATTCATGAGGTACTAAGAAGAAATGGTTATGTTGAAAATTTTGGGTCAAAATATTGGAAATTACCAAAGTTTTGAGCCTGCATTCGTAAATGTCAGCATAGGCTCATAACTTTGTTGTTTGTTTTTTTTTATATTTTTTCCCAAAATTTTCAGCATAGCCTTCTTATGACCCCACCACATGAACAAGGGCAGAGAAAATGTTCCACCCCTGCCCAAAAGATGATTTCATGCAACAACCACAAAATCACCTTTCTGGACAGATTTGCCTAATTTCACTGCCATTGTTTATGAGATGGGGTCCCAAAAAAGGCATGTTGCAAATGTGGGGCAAAAATATTCAAAAATAGCCAAGTTATGCCACTAAGCTCAAAACCCCATTGAAATATATTGAACCACATACCTAATTTCTTCCTTTTGCAGTCTGGCTTTGAAGAGTGAAGACATGTCTGTGGCCCAGAGAAGATTACAGTGCTGGACCCCCAGTGGGTAAGAGCTTGGGGGGTGGGTGCTGAGTGGGAGGGTTGGTGGGGGGACTAACGGCATAACAGACATTGATGGATGGTTTTCTTTTTGACAGGGTTAAAATGTTAAAAAAATTCAATGGACTTACGCAACTTAGTGAGGAATTATGCTTCTGCAACTTTGTTGATAGTCTGAAGGTATTTAAATGAATGAATTGTTGATTGTCATAGCTGAATACTTTGGCTGTTTTCACTCTCTGTTCCATGGGTAACTACAACCCTGTTGGGGTATTGTGAAGGCAAGGAACCCTCTCGAAGAGGGTTCTACCGTTAGAAGTGCCACGGCAACATAATTCCTTTAGGCTAAAGGTATCTTAGGAAGGAACCTCAAGGAGAAAGGTTTGCTGCTGGAGGAGGAGGGGAGGATGGTGGGGCAAAGAAACAGTGCTTCTGAGTGAGACTGGAAGGAGTTGACTTAAATAGCTCATGCAGGGGGTGTGTCTGGTTGCTCCAACCCATTAAATTGCAGGCATAGCCTTTGAATTCCGTGGGCTTATGCAACTTAGTGAGGGGTTATGCTTGTGCAACTTTGTTGAAGGTCTGAAGGCATTTGAATGAATGAGTTGTTGTCATAGGTGAATACTTTGGCCATTTACACTCTCTGTTCCACAGTGAACTACCACCCTGTCGTGGTGCTATGAAGGCAAGAAATTTTCTTGAGGAGGGTTCCACCCATAGAGGTGCCATGAAAACATAATTCCTTTAGGTTAAAGCTTCCTTAGGAAGGAGCCCCAAAAAGTACTGAGCAGCAAGTAGTGACCATGAAGCATGAGTGAGGACAAACTGACAGCAACTAGTGATGACCAGAAACAGACACAGACTAAATTGAGCAATGACTTACAGATATTGGAACTGATGGCAGAGAGGTATGACTGCTGGAAGGACAGAAGGAACAGCAGTGAAAGGAGGGCCACCATCCAACCTCAACCAACAGCAGGAAGCTACCTGAATAAACTTTATACTAATATGAATATACTACAGTATGGAACACCTGTTGCGGAGACTACCTAATGTTTATGATCTTTGGCATGGAGGAGTGGAAAAAAACCCTACAAGGGGGAAACATGGTGGTGCTGAGGGTTGAGGTGCTGGACATCACACTTCACGCCATGCTGGTGACCCGTGTTCAGGAATGAGCACGGGCCACCGGAGGACGGCAGGGGCGGAAAAGGATCAAGTGTCCAAAGGACTGCTCTCCTTCTCCAGGGAGGGTGGATCCCAGCAGTTGGTGAATGCTTGCCCCTAGCAGAGGCTGAGTGGCAGCTTGCCGATGCTGAAGATGTGGGTAGGGATGCAGCAGACACCTGTAGGAGTGCAAACGGGAGTGTGCGCACTACCGCTGCTGGCGTCATTGCATGCTACATCCCGAGGGAAGAAAATGGGAAAGCCAAGGGAGTCCTCTGCCACAAGGACGACAACTGTCCCCCTGCAGCTCCACCTGGGAACACACCTCCCTGAAAAACTAGATCCGGTCTGGTGGGTTGAGGGTCTCCCCAACCCCTGCCACAAAGGGTAAGTCGTGGGGGTTGGGGGGGTCTGATACCTGGTTCTCAGTGTGGGGGGGACATCAGAGGGGTACCAGTAGAGGATTCCAGGAGAAAAAGTACCAACTATAAGGGGGAAACCTCTGGGGCTCCAATGCCTTGATCACCTTTCCTCCAGGCTTGGGGATAAATTACTGATGGATCAGCAACTGCAATTTAGAGCCCTAATTCAGGGGGAAATTTTTTAGAAGAAGGGCTCTCACTCTATCCCTTTAATGGGAAAACCATGGGGGTGTTGCAGGCATCTCTGCAGCTAAAAGAGGTTCCTGCACTGAGGCTCACCCCCAAGGCAGGAGGAGGAGAGCTACAACTGCTGAAAGGCTCTCTGCTAGCCTCCATGAGGGGAGGTCTAAAGAGGAAGACAAATCCTTGAGAGATAAGGCATAGGAGTGGAGTAATTGAGGTGATGGGACTTGGAGTTGTAAGAGCTTTACCCTTGAAGGGCAGAGGAATGGAAGGAAGTGGAGACCAAGTGAACCTTAGGTGGCTGTAGGGGGGAACAGCTTTTGAAGGTGCTGCTGACTCGGTCTGCTCATCTAAAGGAGCCCCCATGGACTTAGAGGCCCCACCCTCTGGCAGCTGAAGTCTTAAATACTACATCAAGAGGTGCCACTGACTCAATCTGCATGGCTATAGTTTCCCCCCAAAGCGTAGGACATTCTCACCCAAAGGGCAGAAACAGAAGAACCCCACCCAGATGAAGGACACACCCTCAAGATACAGACTTAAAGGGGCAGAGTGAGAACATTGGCTTAAAGGTCTGAGCCCTGGAAGTCATGCTACAGTTGTGGCTGGCATGCATCCTAATGCAGGAGTAGTCGCAGGTTGATGGCAAAGCCTGACGGGCCATCAGCACATGGGAGAGATGAAACATAAGTAAGGCTGAATGACTGACTGAGATATCGAATGACAACTAGAGTTCTGATTGAGGCTGAAAGATACAAGCTTGGACTGAGTGAGGAATGCATGCCAAGCAGTTCCAAAAGGAAGGTTAGTGTTAGTTGCTGATGCACTGCGAGTTAGGTAGGCTGAGGCAGTAGAAACAACAAATGAAACTGCTAGGGAAGGCAAGAGCATATGGGAACTGAAAGCTAGGGAGCTGTAACCATACCTCTCAACTGTCCCTGATTTTCAGGGACGTCCCTGATTTTGCTTCAGAATTTTCCTCCGTCCCTCATAAAATTTGTGTTTTTGTGACATAATAGTGAGGATTAAAAGCACAAAAGAATGTCAAACATTAAAGTTACAGACTTGTTCTTCTTCAGAAAATGCATCCTACCACAAATCCTTTTATTATATCAGCTTTCTGAGTGAATAGTACCAATTTTTATGATGTGTCCCTGATTTGGGGTCTTTGTCCCTGATTTTTTTAAGCCTTGTCCCTGATTCATGAGGCAAGAGGTTGAGAGGTATGGCTGTAACTGCTGAAGTAAACAACAACAGAACCCAAAAGAGAGTGGCTGCCTGTCTAGGAACCAGGTGTAAACATTTAAGGATTGGTTTTGAACTGAGGGATTACTACAGGCATGGAAAAACAGCAAAATGGGAGCCTGAATAGCACAAATCAAAAGCAACAGATGAACGCAAGATGCTGGGAAAACTAGAAGGCCCAAAAAGAACCATAACTGAAAGAAACACAAGGGACAGGAGACTAGAAGTGCAGCAGGAAAAGGTGACTGAGAGAAGCACAGACAGCAGCCAGAAAGGTGTTAAGCACAGTACTGACCTAGAAAGCCAGAGAGGCACAAACCAAGCAGAAAGTCCAAAATCATAAAGGGAAGGAAGGAGATAAACACTAGTAGGAAAGGGAGGGGGCACAGCCCCAGCAGAGCCTCTGGTTGCAGCAAAGAAACAGTGCTTCTGAGCGAGTGCATGAGTGAGTGAGTGAGGCTGGAAGGAGCTGACTTAAAAAGCTTATGCAGGGGGTGTAGTTGGTTGCTCTCACCCACTGAATTGCAGGCATAGCCTTTGGAAAAAAAACTATGAGGGACGGTTTTCTTTATTTCAGGTGGTGACACTGGGGGACTGGGCACCCCCAGTGTCAGTGTTATGATTGGCAGCACTAGGGGTGGGCTCCCCAGTGCTGCATAACTAAAATGGGCAGGGTGCAGGTAGCAGCCAGCATGGGGGATTGGGCACCTCTGTGCCATAATAATAACACAGGTTGGGCTTGGGGGGTGGCAGTTAAGGAAGCGGCTACAGCAGACATCGATGGACAATTTTCTCTTTTGTGAGGGGATAGCACCTAGCATGGGGGACTGGGCACCCACATGCCATAATAACAACATAGGCTGGGTGTGAGGGGGTGGCAGTTATGACAGTAGCTGCAACAGACATCAGTGTACAGTTTCTTGTTTTCTTTATTTCAGGTGGTGACACTGGGGGACTGGGCACCCCCAGTGTCTGTGTTATGCTTGTGAGAGGTGGGGTGGGGTAGTGGGTGCTGGTGGGAGGGTCGGGTGGGGGGACAGTAAGGGTGGGGCAGCAACAGACATTGATGGATAGTATTCCTTGTTACATGGTGTAGCAGGCTGACCATGACAAATTAACTGTGCTTGATGGGTGGCATAGATCAAGGGAAAGAGCTGATCTATGATTGGGTCAGCTCTCTCCTTTGAAATACACAAAGTTTCTGCTCAACAAGCCAGAACAGTGTCATGATCAGCCTGGCTGATGACTGGTGTGACACTGATGAGCCCCTTGCAGACCACTCTACATTGGACTGACTGTCACACCCCTCAAAAGCCATTCTCCTAACAAAATGTTTGCTGCGCGTGCACACTCGGTGAATGTAAAAAGGCTCCACATGTGACACAAGTAAGGTATGGTCAATACCAAAAACAAATGACACTTTTGACTCCACTAAGGAGGGTCTTAAGTCTCATGCCTTTACTTTGACTATTTGTCACTTTAATGGCATGAGTAGAATTTCTTTACCAGGATCAGAGGCTCGACTCCTGCAAGCCAAGTGATCTGGAGCGGCCAAGCAGCAATGCTGACAATCATCATCTCCTCATATTACACAGAACTCAGTTCCATTTCCACCTCTCTCATTCAGCTTCAGTTTATTTGTGCTTTTGCATTTTAAAAATGTTAAAATAGTAAACACACTGCTGACATGCTGTTACTGCAAAACTTCTGGCAGGAAGTGATCCAGGACCTGGAGGAGATATTTGACTGCCTGGGCAAGATAACCTCGGAATTTGTGCACATATCCATTCCCCCAGTACACTCTGCACTTAACCTCCCAACCATAAAAACCATGAACCTACTGTTCCTAGCAGCTAAGAAAACTGTTACCAGACTGTGGCACACCAATAAATTCCCTCTTTTGCAGCCTGGTAGGACCTCACTCGAGATACATAGTTTGGAAAAAATGTTAGCCAGGCTCACCAGCCGTGTCACATCCTTTGTGCTTAAATCTCAAAAATGTGTAATGCACCAGGTGGATAAACACCCAGACTTTGTGCCATAGAGCTAGACCTCTCCTCCCCCATCTTTCTAAAAATACTTAACCCACTTTTCTGACCAATGTATATATAATGGAATGGGAGAACCACTTTAACCTCGCCATGTGTGCCTTCCTCTTCTGTCCTTTTTGTCTTTTCTACTTTCCTGTTATTCCAGGGTGCTGATCATACTGCAGGTAGAATTCTGCTGGCTCTGCATCTATTTACAGATTACAAGCACAAGTATTTGTACATCAAGGATACTCCAGTGACTAGTCCATCTCTGGGCCATTTCTACGTACTTCACTCACAAAACAACCCAGTGGCTTGAAGTGGACAGTGCAGTAAATTCCAACTATACTGACAGACCCTAACACCTTTAAAGCTGCTATTTATAGTGCTTGTCTATTGTAAAATATCTCTGTCCAATTAGAGCAAATAGTACCTGTTAGCAGCCCATTGATTGTAAATGCTGAATGTAAACCATTATATGTTGTTACTTATGATGGTAACTTTTCCTGTTTCTTGGAAAAATCTTAATGAAAGACATATTAAAAAAATAGTAAATATACTGTACAAGTGGCTAACCACAAATTACATTCAGTTTAGAGCATTAAAACAAAATATAATTACTGGCGGGCACTTTCTCCCTAAGGAAAACCCAGTTGATATTTGCCGTAATAACCAGCTAGTTGTTATGGCAAACACATGCCAGGTTTCCCAGACTCTGCACATGCACCAGCTGTTCTCTCTCTCTCTTTACTCGCGTTGGACACCTACTGCAACAGCCGCTCGGCAGTAAGGAAAACCAACAGTTTTTTTTTAATTTTATATAACTGCTGTGGCGAAAAAGCACCTGCTAGCAATTATATAAAATAAAAGATGAGGTGATGTGTAAAACTCGATTTTGCACACACCCTCGGTGTGGGATGCTTCTCATAAAACCCGAGGGCGTTTACGTAGCATCCCGCACCTCAGGTGTGTGTAAAATCTCATAACACACATCACCCCATCTTTTATTCTCTATACAATGAATCACCAAGAAAACATCAGTATATAAAATCAAGAGTTGTGGGGGGGGGGAAATGCTACAAGTCTCAATGGCTGAGAGGGACCTGGGGGTGGTGGTGGATGTCAAGATGAACAACTCTGAGACTTGTAGGAGGGCAGCAGCCAAGGCCAACAGGATGCTGGGATGCATCGCTAGGGGGATCACCTCCAGAAGGAGGGAAGTGATACTCCCTCTGTATAACTGCTTGGTGAGGCCGCACCTGGAGTACTGTGTGCAGTTTTGGAGGCCACACTTAAGAGGGACATTAACCTCCTGGAGAGGGTCCAGAGGAGGGCAACCAAAATGATTTGGGGCTTGGGGACAGGACCTATGAGGAGAGGCTCGAAGAGCTAAATATTACACATTGGAAGAGAGAGAAGGGACCGGGGGACATGATAGAGGTCTTCAGGTACATGAAGAGGGTAAATAGGGGAGGAACAGTCAGGGTGCTTTGAAGGAAGGAGGAAGGGGCCACTAGAGGGCATGGGTGGAAGCTGGAGGGGGGAAGATTCAGGGGAGAAAGGAGGAGGTGCTACTTCACTGAGAGGGTGGTGGAGCCATGGAATGCACTACCTAGGGGGCTGGTGGAGGCAAAGACAGTGGAGGGGTTCAAGAGGGGGTGGGACAGGTACAGGGGAAGGGTTCAGGAAGCAAAATCCAATGCAGCAAGATTATCCGGAACTGGGAAGGGAGAAGCCAGAGAAGGCGAGGGAGACAGCAAGGTCAGCACCCAGGGTGGGGGCTGACCAAATGAGCAGACACGAAAGACCGTTAGGCCTATTCTGCTGGCATTTTAGTATGTTAGTAATACAGTTACATAAATCCTTCTTTGGCAGAACAGAAGCTATTCATTATCTAAGACTTGCAATAATATTGTTCAAATCTCTGTTGCCTTACCTACAAATACTGCAACTGCTCTCATCATAATTTCATTGCTATTTTTTATTCCCCATAGAAATTGGATCCAGAACAACCAATTTTTAAACTATCCCTACAACCATCATGATACAAAATATGGCCACAACCAACCGAAAAAAGAAAACAGATCTCTAACATATTTAGCTATGAAGAAGCCTTGTTTTCATATAAAATACTTTCTGATGCTTCCCTGTAATAAAGCTAGTGGAGTCTTATGAGACATATGCAAATTTATAACCTGATAATTCAAAATTAGTAATAATATTAAAGTTCTTATGGGAAGAACACCAGTTTCTAATTATAAAAAAATAGACTGGTGTATGGGGGAAACGTTTACTTATATTCTAAGAAGCTAATTCTGTACCCATTCAAGACTATCAATTTGCAGCCAACCCCAGATTCTGCTACGTAAGTTTAAGTTTATTGGGGGCACTGTGGAGCCTAAGCAAAATGGGCACTAAAAAATAGAGCTCCGTTTAATGCCCGGTATACTTGTTAAAAAACTACAATTTTTTTAATCTAAACGCAGTAGAAATTAACTTCGCAACCATCAGAAACTGCCTACTCTAAAATGGGGAACCCACACAAAGAACAAGCGTATGGTTCGGGAGCAAAAAATAAAACCAGCTCCATTGCTCTTAACACATGCTCAGCTCAAGGCCACGGAGAAGAAACTCAGTAAGAACCAGGGAAGAAACCCTGCAAACAATCGGGGCTAAAATAAACTGACTTATCATCACAGTTGCAGGTCTGGCAGATAAATTTGATGGCCTAACTAATCGGGTGGTGGCTCTTGAAACTAATGTGGAGGTGCTTCAGACAACAGCTGTTGATTCCACCCGAAGAGCTGATGTGGCAATGGGAGCTGCCTCCACAATGGTAAAGGAGACTAATCACTTTAAATCTAGGCTCGAAACCCTAGAAAATCAAGTTAGAGCCGTGAACATTCGCTTAATGGGGCTACCCGAAGGAGTGGAGGGTGATCACTTACTTCTATTTCTCCAAGACTGGTTCACACGACAATTTGGTGAGGAAGTAGCCTCTAAGCTTCAGTCCACTCAGAAAGCATATTGCATTGCCCCACAAGGACGTCTGGTGAATCCCAAGGCCTCACGTACTGTAGTACTAGTCATTGATGGAATGGGCACTCGGGACCATCTACTGGCACTATCCAGGCAGAAGGGACCTCTCTTGTATGATGGCAAATCTGTCCAGATTTACTCAGATATCAGCTATGCTACACACCAAAAAAAAAAAATCAGATGGGGTGTGCGTGGTGTTGAGAGAGGTCAGAATACCATATGGAATACTATTTCCAGCACGATTGAGGATCGTCTACAATCAAGGTGTTTATCTTTTCAGACCCAGCAGAGGCACTTAAATGGTGCCAGAAGCATGTTAGGCCTGCCTGTAACAGGCCATTGCGGGAGGTTGAATCTTCTAAAGAAGGGGAGGAAGAGACATGAGGGGTATGTGTTTACCCATAGACTTTCCTGACGGTCGACGGCTAGTTTTGACTGTTCCCACTGTGGAGTAATTATGACTTCTGAGTAGTATTTACTTTTTTTTCTTTCTTTTTTTTTGGGGGGGGGGTCAGACATGTCAAGGTCACTTCAGTAGACTTTCAGATCTCTACCAATAACTGTAGGTAAGTGGTGCCGAGATACCAAAAAGACATGTCACATCATCACCCCACCCACCCTTCCTACACTATAAGTTCTATCTAACTTGCCTATCTCTCCCCTTTTATATCCTAAATTGGGTTACCTACACGGTTTAAGAAGACAAACCCTATACAGTATATTACTATTTAAAAAATGTAACCTATGCATAACTTACTAAATTCCAATAAACACGCATATGGGTCTAATCGGAAACTTACTTATATTTGATTTCACAATAATTGTATTATAGGTTCCCAGATCCTACTAAATTGTTTCTCCTGTTCCTTATTACAGTAATGAATTTGTTCCAGATTCATACAATCTAGGACCAGATTTTTCCACAAGTCATAAGTTGGGGGATCTATATTTTTCCAATTCCTAGCAATACACCTCCTAGCATTCAATAGTACAACATGTAATGTCTTCCATAAATAGCCAGAAGGCAATTCTTGTAGTGAACTTGTACTTAACATTCAAAGTTCCAACTTCCTCTGGATATTTATAGCCAGTATGTTATTAACTGTTTGGAAAATCTTATCCCAAAAATTGACAATTTGTGGACAGGAGGCTATCACATGTTCCAGGGTCCCTACTTCCCTACTTCCCACAACCCCTGTTACACGAAGCGGAAACTTCTGAATTAAATGTATTCAAAACATATGGGCCCAGATATTCAGACTGCACCAGGCTGTGGCGCAAGCCTGGGCGCAGCGCAACATGGCTGCGCAGGGGCATTGACAGGGTGATATTCAGCAGAGCTGCACCATGGCACAGCATCGCTGAATATCGCACCCTGGCCACCTGCAGTGCATATGGCACTGTGGCACTGCACCAGCACAAGTGGCCAGAGTGGAGCAGGGGGATGTGCCAGCGCAAGTTCCGTTGCACTAGGTGCAACAACCGCGATATTCAAAAGTGCACATGCAAATGGGGCCATAACGCATGCAAGGCACAAATGGGGCCATTTGCATGTCATTAAGGCCCCATTTGCATGCAGGTGCACCAATCCCGGTGACTTGCGCCTGGCACCCTGCCAGGCTGCAGCCGTCAGGGACCGACGCCCCCTGCACATCACGGAAAAGTGCCCCAATGCCCAATCGCGGGCATGTGCAAATGAAGTACACCTCCTATATCCCTGGTGGTTCAGTGGACCGCTTGCAGCCCGATCACGGGCTTAAGTATAAACATTAATCGTCCAATATCCCTAGTGGTCCAGTGGACCACTTCATGCCTGATCGCAGGCTCCAGTATGAAAATAAATTGTCCAATATCCCTGGTGTTCCAGTGGACCGCTTCATGCCTGATCACGGGCTCCAGTATGAAAATAAATCATCCAATATCCCTGGTGGTCCACTGGACCACTCGCAGCCCGATCTCAGGCTGCACTATGAAAATAAATCATCCAATATCGCTGGGGTCCAGTGGACCACTCGCAGCCCGATTGTGGGCTTCAGTATGAAAATAAATTGTCCAATATCCCTGGTGGTCCAGCAGACCACTCGCAGCCCAATCACGGGCATAAGTAATAAAAAGGAGAGGTCCAATATCCCTGGTGGTCCAGCGGTACCCCCTTCCCCACCTGCCCACTGAGCCTGCCCGCTCCCCGGTTAGCAGCGGGCGGCAGCACCCACCACCTGCCGCCCGTTGTGAGTACGGTATGGGCTGCCGCCCACTGGCTCATGCTGTGGGACCAATGGGCATACAGCCCCTACCATTACCAGTGTCAGTCAGTGGGCAGCAGAGGCGGCAGGCAGGTGGGGTGCTGTAGCCCGCTGCTAACTGGGGAGAGCGAGGCGGTGGGGCTCGGTGGGCAGGTGGGAGGGGTACTGCTGCACCACCAGGGATATTGGACCTCTCCTTTTTATTACTTATGCCCGTGATCGGGCTCCGAGTGGTCCACTGGACCACCAGGGATATTGGACGATTTATTTTCATACTGAAGCCCGTGATTGGGTGTGAAGAGGTCCACTGGACCACCAGGGATATTGGACGATTAAGTATTATACTTAAGCCCACGATCGGGCTGCGAGCGGTCCACTGGACCACCAGGGATATTGGATGATTATATACTTCTACATATGCCCGTGATCAGGCATGGAGGAGGCGCCACCACGAAGGTGCAGCTGGAGCTCAGGTGGCCACCCACAGGTGGCAGCTGCCGTGTTGCGCCCTGCAATACAGCAGCTCACCTGTGGGTGGCCAGCCATTGTTCCTTTTTTTTTTTTGGCTCACCTGTGTGCAGCGCAGGTAGGGGTTGCGCATGCATGGGCTCAGCACATCCCGGGCTGAATATCAGGATGTGTGGAGTATGCATGGGCACGCCCCCCCACCTGTGCCACATATATTACTGATGAGCTCTGGCACATCGGGATTTGTTCCAGGCACAATCATCGTTTGAATATCGTGCCGGGGTGCATCAGTGGGTTGCGCATGGTGCAACACTGTTGCGCCATGTGCAACCCTTCTGAATATCCAGGCCATGGTGTATAGTATAATCTATGAAAAATATTAAATTGAATCTAAGTCGATTATTAATAGTAGTTGAGATTCCTGATATAATAGTCTCCCATTTTTTAGAAGTAATGGATATATCAAGTTCTGTTTCCCATTTATGTTTTAATACTTGAATAGGGGATAAGCTTTTATCTAATAATATTTTATAAGCTTTAGAAATAAATTTACTTTTGTCATTTGATAAACAATATTGCAATTGTGTCAGAGGGGGTGGGTTTAATTCAGTTCCCAGTTCTTTAATGTAAAAGGACCTTATCTGCAAATAAATAAAAAATTAATGTACCGAAACATGATATTTTTCACGTAACTGAACAAATGAAACAAACTGTCCATCTGAATCATACATATCTTTAAGACATGTAATAACCCTCAACAACCATTTTTTATATATCTGGGACTTAGAGGGTTCATGCCAAACATTATTATAAATGGTAGATTCAAGATTAACTCTCAAATTTTCTTTAGATAGTCTATGGAACTCCAACCATACTTCTATATTGTGTTTGAGAAAGACATTAGAAATTTTGGTTAATTCTGCTTTCTTAATTTTAGAGAAAAGTGTCTGAATTGGACTACCAAATTCACTAACCATATTTTCGTATAGTACCCACCATGCTGGATCATTTTTTTATAAAACTCCCCTATTCGACAAGCCCTACAGGCTAAATAATATTTTTTAAAGTCTGGCAATTGCAGGCCACCATTTACTTTTGTAGTTTTCAGTTCTTCCAAACTAATCCTTGGCTTTTTATTTCTCCAAAGACATTTTTTAATGATTTTTTCCAATTTAAGAAACCATGTATTCTCTAATCTTATAGGTAAGGCTTGAAACAAATAAAGGAGTTTGGGAAGAATACATATTTTTACAGTCTGCACTCTGCCCCAAAGAGTCAACGGGAGATCCATCCATGAATCCAACCTATTTTTAGAGTAAACAACCCCGGGGCATAGTTATAATCAAATAACTTATTTACATCTCATGCCAAAAAAATGCCCAAATATTTCAGTTTTTTTCTCTCTTCTTTAAATGGATAAAGTTTTAAACTCTGAGAAACTTTATTTAAATGAATGGGAAACAAAATGGATTTGTCCCAATTTATTTTAAACCCCAAGATCTCCCCGAAAAGCTTAATAATTTCCATAATCTGTCCTAAATTACTATCAGGATTAGTAATATATAACAAAAGATCATCTGCATATAAGGACATTTTAAGATATTCTTTAGTAGTAAAAAAAAAACCTTAATGGGGTAATTTCCTTCTAGCATTTGTCAAAGGCTTAATAGCCAGTGCAAAAAGCAGTAGTGACAGTGGGCATCCTTGCCTTGTTCCTCGAGTCTAAACAGATTAAATTTGGGGGAAATCTCTTGATTAGTAATTATTTGAGCTGTTGGAGATGCATAAAGTATTTTAATCCATTTAATAAAATGAGCGCCCACAGTAACTTTTTTCAAAGTCTTAAATAGGTATTCCCATTCCACCCTGCCGAAGGCCTTATCTGCATCTAGTGATAAAATCACTGCATCTTCAGCATAATCTTCACTAATAGGGTTAATTAAGGTGTTAAGTGCATTTCTAATATTATTATGGCCAGATCTACCCTTTAGGAAGCCAGTTTGATCTTTGTGTATAAGCTTTCCATAATATCTTCCAATCTCCTAGCCAAAAGTTTAGCTAGTATTTTATTATCTGAGTTCAATAAAGAAATTGGACGATACAATCCTGGAAGAAGTGGATTGTTACCGTCCTTAGGAAGTAACACAATCACAGCTTCCAAAAACGATAGTGGACTAGAACCAACAGAGGTGAAAGAATTGAAAAGATTAACCAAAACAGGAGACATCTGAGCTATACAGATTTTATAAATCTCAATAGGGAGCCCATCTGGACCCGGTGCTTTACCATTACTTTGATAATTAATTGCCTCTCTAACTTCTTCTTCTGTGATTTCTGCACTAAGTCTTAACTGTTCTTCTTAATTTATCTCTGAAATTTGAAATTTCTGAAAAGTTTCAAGATTAGTAACTGCCACCTCTGAGATATGTAACTGTTGATAAAAAATTTTAAATACCTCATTAATTTCTATGGAGTCAGTAGTTTTCCCTCCAGTAATCTCCAACTCCCTTATAGCTCTACTAGCTTTCTCTTTTTTTAAAAGATATGCCAAAACTTTTCCTGACTTATCAGTTTAAGCATAATATTTTGATCTAGTCTTCATTATAATTCTTTCTGTTTTTACATCCAATAATTTATTATATTGCCATTTCAAATTTTCCCTCCTACGGTGGTCCCCGTCCTCCTTAGTGTGTAAATACCTATGTTATACCCTTTTAACTTCCTTCTCTAAATAATTCAGTTATGTCACCTGAGATTTATATTTAATATAGGAATAATGAGAGATTATTTCCCTTATATATGCCTTCCAAGCTTCACAAATAGTATCCATTGAACATCCAGATGAAAAATTATGATCCATGTAAGTTACACTTTCTTTAACAAGAAAGTCCGAAAATTTGTCATCTTGAAATAACCAAGGGTCCATAGACCATCTTTTCTGCTTATTAAATGACCTACAGTGGAGTTTCAGGATTAGTGGTGAATGATCGGAAATTAATATCCCTGCATGTAAACTCACAATCATTCTCTTATCCAATTCATGATACCCCAATATAAAGTCAATTCTTGAATATGTCCTATGAGGATGTGAAAAAAAAGAGAATTCCCTGGAGTCTGGATTCTCTAATCTCCATAGATCAAAAAGATTAAGTTCTTTCATCCTTTTGATTAGTATGCATGAGGCCTTTGACAGGGTGGAACCAGCCCTTTCTCTATCCATAACTGGGTCCAAAGTTAGATTAAAGTCCCCTCCTATTAAATATGGGCCCGAGAATTTAGCCAAGTTAAGGAAAAAGTCTAAAAAATTCTGGGTCATCATTATTAGGATCATACAATGATGCCATGGTCAAATCCTGATTGTTATGTACCACCTGACATATCAAATATCTACTCTGATTGTCTAAAAAGGTCTCTTTTATTTTAACGTTTAAGTTTGAAGAAAAAAAATCACTACTTCCCTATGTTTTTCCCCCCTTGGAGCACTATGCACACCCTGCCCTTGCCATAACCTTTTAAATTTTTCAAATTCTTGTTGATTCCAATGAGTTTCTTGTAAAAAAGAGACAGCTAATCTGTTTCCTTTTCACAAAATTCAAAATGTTCTTCCTTTTAACCGGGTTGGAGATACCATTGACATTCCACATCATAATGTTTAAAAGATCTACCATAATTCATGTTGAACATTTTTCTCTAAAACGCATGAACCTTCAACTGTACTCCTTTACTTACGCATAGATTATTTTTCCAATTATACCCCCTGAAATATCCAAAAATTTGCCCTAATACATAAACATAATACCATTTCCCTTTCACCAAGAATCCAATAATAATTCTTCCCCTTCCAAGCAATCCATACTTTTTTTTCTCCACTAACATAACCACCCTCCCTACAGAGTCTATCCTTTCCAAGACTCCATATTCTCCCATATGTACACTTGCCACTGCAGTGCATTATCTGAGCTCCCAGACTTATAACCAAACCTCAATCAATTTGGTGGGCCACTTCCTGTTTCTGTATTATTTTTAGCATTCTTTAGCTTTATTTCATTATATATATAGTGCTCAGCTTCTTCAGCAGAAAAGAACACCTTCCCCATGCCTAGATGAATAATCTTCAGTGAAATTGGCATCGGGTGAAAAAAAAAAGAATTAGTTTTTCCCATAAGAGATTTTATACATTTTTAAAGGATGCTCTTTTTTGTTGTGCTTCCTGACCCAGATCTGGATAAATCAAGATATTGTTGTTGTTAAATCTTAAAGGTTTCTTTTTTTTTTTTTTTTTGGCAATCGCCAGGAGTGCTTCTCTTTCTTGGTACTTCATGAATTTAACATATATTGTTCTGGGATATTTAAAGCTTGGATTGGGAAGAGCTGGAGCTGGAGCTGGGGATGGCAGGGGTTGCAGGATGATCTGGCAAAGCTTGAAACCTGGTCAGACACCTGGCAACTGGGGTTTAATGCCAAAAAGTGCAAGGTGCTGCATTTTGGAATGAAGAACCCAAGGAGGAGTTACCAGCTGGGAACAGTGCAGCTAACCCAGAGGAGGAGAAGGATCTGGGGTTGCTCATTACAGGGTCAATGAACAACTCGGCACAATGTAGGAAGGTAGCTGCAAAGGCCAACAAAATGCTGGGTTGCATTGCAAGGGGTATATCCACAAGGAGGGAGGAGGCGATTCTGCCACTGTATAGGTCATTAGTTAGACCGCACCTGGAGTACTGCGTGCAGTACTGGTGCCCATATCTGAAGAGGGACATTAAGTTACTGGATGGGGCGCAATGCAGGGTGACAAAGATGATCAAGGGGTGGGGGACTTATCATATGAGAGGAGGTTGAGGGAGTTGAACATGTACTCACTGGAGGAGAGGAGGGATAGGGGGACATGACTGAAACCTTTAAGTACATGAAAGGAATAAACAAGACAGGTACAGAGGCGCTGTTCAAAGTAAGGGAGGGGAGGGACACCAGGGGCCATGATATGAGACTGGAGGGAGGAAGGTTCAGGAGGGAGATGAGGAGACACTTTTTTACAGAGAGGGTGGTGGTTGGGTGGAATGCGTTACCTGCAGAAGTGGTATCCAGTAGAACAGTGGACTGCTTCAAAAGGGGATGGGACAGGACAAGGGGGAGGGTTAATGAAGAGGAAGGGTGGAAGGGAGGGGCAGCTGCAGAATAAGGGGTGCTAGCTGCACATTCGAGCAGACTTGATAGACCTCTAGGCCTTTATCTGCTGGCAAATTTTGTATGTTCTTATGAGCTCTCTGTAACTCAACCCTTTCTTCAGGGTATTTTCTATCCAGTAAGGTTATCATTTTTTCACAGTATTCCAGAATATCACTATGCTCCTCCCCTTTGGGGACTCCGAGAATCTTCAGGTTATCTCTCCTTGATCTGAGTTCCAAATCCAACACTTTTTCCTTTAATGCTGTCATTTGTTGTGTGAGGATTCCTGTTTTTGATTTAACAGGAGGAAGTTCATCTTCATGGCCAGACAGCCTGTCTTCAAAATGGGACATTCTACCATTAAGGTCTGAGATTTCCTGTTTAACTTCTCTCATTTCCCTATTTATGCCTTGCAGCTTCTCCTCAACATTCTGAAATCCAGTTTTAATCTGAAGTAAAATATCTTGAAGTATAGTATTATTCTCTTGTTTGTGATTACAGTCCTCTTTGGGGGGGGTTTCAAAATTTCCTCCCGAACTCCCTTAGTACTGGTTCCTTCACCCATTCCTCCATGTTCTGTATCAGTTTCTTGTTTTCTCATAAACCCTTGTGTTTTGTCTGAAGCCAAAGTATGTAAGATATCTGTATTAAGTTGCACTCCTTCTGCCTCAGGTAACAATTCCTGCATACCAGGCGTACCCTAGCAATCTTGATCCACTAATTCCTCATTCACCACCATTTTTAAAAGAGGGAGATTTATATCACTCTGTATATCAGTGGTCATAAGTGGGGGTAACACATCAGAGTCAGTCCCAGAAATGTTTGTTTGATCAAAACTAAAGAAGGAAGGTGATGGGCAGTTACTTTCTGATGTTATGTTTTTCTTGTTAGAGGAACAACTCCTTCCCCCCCCCTTGCTGGTTTTCTTATTGTTTCCCAGTTCTCTTTCCCTTAGGCTTCAGGTCGGATTTACGAAAAAATGCTCTGCTCTCCTTTAAATTCTTGGGTCTAGTGGCCATTCAGAAAAACAAGAAGAAAACACCAAGCCCACAGCCAGCCCCAAAGAGCATAGAACCCAAAAACTTGCTCCAGCACACGGCAAAACCCAGGCGTGAAAAAAACACACAGATTCCCCTTCTTCAACCTGAAGCTGTATATCTGTGGGCTTTTCCCTTCCTTTTCCTTTTGATTTTTCCCCCTTTCCCCCCAGTTGCAAATTGCGTAGTTACAATTTTTTAAAACATACAGTACATCCCCAGCTTAACACAGGGAAAAAGGGGAGGAAAGAGAAAAAAGATTACAAACAATCCTTACGTCTACTTCTCAACGGCCTCAGCAGTCGAAAAAATGCCAATACCAATGTACAAAGAGATACAGAAAATGAATTGAAATAACTCAATAAGGGGAGGTTGGGAAAAGTCAGCGTCTACTCATTTCTCTAAATATAATGACACTTTAGATTTTTTACCCAATATTCATTTTTCTCTTTCCCCATTTCAAAAGGTGTCATAGAACTTAGCAGATCATTTCAGGTGTTCCGAGAAGTCCCTCCTTCCAACATCAAATGTAAATGCCTATCAACAGACTCTATACCCGTTTTCCTCAGCCATTTAAAAACAGGATAGGGAAAAGTATCAGAGTGTGTTGTTTAATATGACAACACATCTCGAGTATTTTGATTTTCCTTTATTACCATCTCCTTACATCGAGATTTACACCCTGGGTCAGACAACAATATCCAGAAAAAAACGCTAAAACATCATTATTGGGTATAGATCTAATTTACCAAACCTTCTTTAGTAACGTTACCCAAGGTAACATTTCGTATCCCCTGACTCCAATGAATTTTTCAGAAGGGCTTGCTTTACTGCCCGGGAGCTCCGACGTGCAGCACCTCACAGCACCATGGTAGTTACACCTCTGACTCCTCAGTAGTATTTACTTTTATCGACGAGCCCAGGACATTACAAGCTCAAACTTTTAAGTTTATACAGTGACTTTTTCCTGAGTATCATACTGGACTTACAGTATGGTGAGCAGTTAATAGCCTACAGTATCAATGTTTCCTTCAGGTTTTGGGGGGATTCTCCCATTTTTTCAACTTGAAGTTATGACAGTAGAAATCTTATATGTAATGATGGGATTGTTGGGGAGTCAGTTCTAAGCTATATAGTGTTTGGTAAAGTAATGTTAATTATAACAAGTACTGAGATGTTATACAATTTATTATTGTTAGCAGCATAGCAAGGGGTAGAGCACCACAAGGTACATAACTGGGATAAGGCATGGCTTTATTTTTCACCTACTGATTAGGTGACTTTATAGAGAACTACATACTATTAATACATATGAATTTATTTACCACACAGCTCATGGGCTTAAATATCAGCTAAAGTGGATGTTTGCATTGATTTAATTTCCATTTTGATTCCCTCCTAGGATGTATCAAAAAGGCTGGGATGGTATATTGTGTGTATATTAAGAGGAGTGGTGACCACATTGATTATTGTAATAATTTGCAATGTCCTGATCTTGTGCATAAACTGTATGTTGTTTGCTAAAACAATAAACATAAAGTTAAAAAAAAGTTTAAGTTTATTAAGGAGATACAAAGCCATTTAGCCAAGACTCATTTCCAATAGTGTCACTTGCATAAAGCAGTTGAGAAGATATGTTTAAGTTATAAATGCTTAGTACTGATGGATAGTAACCTCCAAATTCTGAACTGAATCTAAATCAAAGCCTGAGAACAAAGCTTGTTTCTAGAATTAATATGAACCTTACACGATCCAGTGTTAGAAAACGTTGACTCCCAAATACAGTAATGACCAGCATTGTGTTGTATTCTGCCGATATCGACCACAGTAGTGTCAAACTAGCACGGTGCATCTCAGACCACAACAGATATGTCACAGTCAAGTCACTGTTGTCTTTTTCATAGTTTATCAATTCTGGTTTCATCCTATTTGTCCTAACTGCAGCAGAAGGTGTTTAAAGAAGATACTTCTGTGTATGCACTGGCAATATTTAACCATGCAAAGGCATTTAACAAAATTTTTTTTTGGCTATGTATAATGCAGTACAGCACAGTGTACCCACAGTATAGCACAACACACCTCTAAATCCTTCTGCTGTATCTATGGAATGAGGTACAGTACACAGATACAATGGGTGACATGGGGGGGCAAGCAGTTCTTTCATTTGTTCAAAGTTTGATGCTTAATGTTGCTTCAGGTATCACAGTACAGGGCAGATGACACATGCTGCATACCTCTCAACTGTCCCTGATATTTATGGCTGTCCATGCTTCTGTCTCAAAGTTTCCTCTGTCCTTTCTTAATTCAGCATTTCTGTCACTGAAAAACATGGATTTATTTCTTTGCCCCAAATTTTGTGATTTGTGAGGCAGGAGGTTAACATGTATGTTGTGCTGTGTGAGCTACTTGTACAGTACAGCAGACTGTGCTTCATGGGTATTCTAAAATATCAGAGACAGATGAATGACCAATCCATTTTAGCTTTAGCTGCAAATAATGACAGTATCTTGGACAGTTGACAGGTACAGCTCAGAGCTATGTGCCCCACAAAGACAGTGTTGAAAATGGTTCTTGTAGTACATGGTGTAAAAATGTTTAATATGAAAATTCTCATTCTTAATCTTGAGTGAGAGAGACAGTTTTGCAGCACAGTGGTAGCGGTGCAGCTTGTGATGTCAACAACCCAGGTTCGGGAAGGAGCCAGAGTATCGGAGGGGGTTAGAGCATGCAACATACAGTTCCCCTCCTCCAGGGTGGGAGGGAGAAAGTGCCTGACAATAGGCTGCCTCCTGACTGTGGCCATGAGGTTGTGAACCTGGGACATCAGCAGCTTCAGGGATTGAAGGGGATGGTAGACACTGGCGCGTTATGCATGGAAGGGTGTATGATGTTTCATGAAATCATTGTACACCACTCTGCCAGGGATCATTACAAGGACAACACCACTGCGGCCATGCATTATGAAGCCTAGGGCCCCTCTGCCTCTCAGATGCCTGACCTCAGAAACAACCATCTGGGTGGTCGGTGTGTTCAATAATCTTACTTAAGCAACTACATTTGTTTCCTTTCCCTTTGTGAAACAAACTGTGATTATATATATCTATCTATTCATCCATCCATCTGTGGTCACACAATCAGCAGCAGAGAGAGGGTTGAAGCTGAGATTCTAGAGCAGCAGAGGGAAGGAGGATTTTTTGTTTTGTTTACTATGGTCGAGTCAGTTGGCTTAGCCGCAACTCTGGAGCAGCAGATGGAAGGGAGATCTTTGTGATCGAGGTCAGTTGGTAGAACAGGGAATATGGAGCAGCTGAGGGACCAAGAAATGGAAATTATTTGTTATTATGGTAGGAATCAGTCCTTAGGAGTTGAACATCTGGGGTAACAGACAGAATGTGGAAAAGGAAATTTTTTTTTTTGGTGTTCAGCTCCATCGCTGGGAGCAGGAAGGCTGAGGCAGCAGAGGTAAGGGTAATGCAAAGAGTGTTTTGATTTGGGGTGGGGTCTGTCAGAAAGATTTGAAAGGCTGAGGCTGCAGATGGAAGACAGCTTCATGCTTTTACTATGCTTTGCATTTACTAGTATTATGTCATGTTTTGGCGAGTGCATGATCACATACACCATGATACATTATGCATGTGATTACTCAAGTGTGGCATTCCCCTGGTTACTATTTTGAGTCCTACCCCCACTTCCCCCCAACACACACACACACACTTTCAGTGAACTGAGTCTCTGTCTGTCTCTTGCCGACTCCGGAGCCCACTGTGCAGCACAGGATATTAAAATATAGTTATTTTTATTTACCTTGTATTAAGAAGAATAAGAATCAAAATATTAATAATAATAATAATAATATCCATATATCCAAATATCTAAAACTTTAAAAATTCTGTAAACTTACTTTGGTGGACAAAAACCTGGACACAAAAATCTGTAACAAACTGCTGTTTCAGTCAACTGAAATGGACCACAGATTCTCTGATATTTTGTTATGCTGGCTTAACTGCTCAGCAGCACTAGTTTCACCAAAGGGTGAAGCTTGCCATCAGATACCAATATAAATGTGGGCAGTTTTTATTTTAAGTTTTAAATAAAAATAAGAGGCGTTTTAACATAGTCTCAAAATTACACAAAAGCAACACAGAAACTCCAGTAAGCTGAGGCTTCACAATCCATTGCAATGCACTTGTCTTGCATCTAAATGACACTGGTGTGTGTTAAGAGGCTGTTTGTTGTCATCATTTTACACTTGGACCATAATAAATATTACCCACAGGTGGAATTGATTTTTATGGCATGCATTCCACACCCCAATAAAGAAATTGCCAGGTATTCTGCACGTAGAAATCCATGGAAAGGCCTTGAGTTGACTGAACAAAATCAGCCAATCAATTAATCAATCAACATTGGCACCTAGGAAGGAAAAAGCAAAATACAACAAATATGTGCTACTACAAGAAATATCCACCCACAATATAACATTAAAATACAAAATAAGACCAAAAAACAGAGAAACTAAGTAGACTGATTAAAAACAGACTTCTACAGAGCCCGAGTGAGTTTGATAAGTTTGGGGAATATTCCCACACAACACACTTCATGACTGCTCAAAAAGACAACAAAGAACTTGGATAGAGGAAAAGGAATGGGAAATGAAAAACAAAACTCCCCAATGCCTCAGCCACCCCTCGAAATCTTCAGAGGAGCTGAAGAGCCCCAGAAATCTTGAATTCTCTCCTGTCCCATTTCACCTCCCCCCCGCCCCACTCTGCTACAGCACCTGGGTAGAAAGCAAAAACCCAGGATGCTAACAAGCTCAAATACTCCCCTGAGTTTGCTGCAAACAACTTAGTTAAGTTCAGCAGAATATCAAACTAAATACCTGGAAAAAGAAAAAAAACTAAATACAAGCACAGCAATAAGACACAAAATAGGGCATAAAGTAATTCCGACGATATTTTAAAATACTCTCCTCTTCAAAAACACCACTCTTCAAGCCACAACCTCTCCTGCTCCTAGATGCCTGTCAGCACCTTTTAGGACAGAGTCCACTGTGCAGCATAGGGGTTCTGGTGCTATGCTGCTTCACCCACATTATACAAGGTCGGGGTAAGTTGGCTGACCTGGGACTCTGGGGCAGCAGATGAAAGGGAGGACTCGTGACTGAGGTCAGCTGGTAGAGCTGAGAATATGGAGCAGCTGAGAGACTGAGAAATGGAAAATTCTTTTGTTTTTATTATGGTGGGAATTGATCCTTAGGAGTTGAATGTCTGGGGCAACAGACAGAATGTGGAAAAGGAAAGTTTTTTTAGTGGTGTTCAATTCTGTCGTTGGGAGCAGGAAGGCTGAGGCAGCAGATGTAAGGGGAATACAAAGAGTGTTTTTATTTGGGGTGGGGTCTATCTGGAGGATTTGAAAGGCTGATGCTGCAGATGGAAGACAGCTTCACGCTTTCACTGTGCTTTGCTTTTACTAGTATTATGTCATGTTTTGATGACTGCATGATCACATACACCATATATATACATTATGTATGTGATTATTCAAGTGTGGCATTCCACTGGTTACTACTTTGAGTCCCGTCCCCCCTTCCCGCAACACACACACACACACTTTCATTTAGCGAACTGAGTCTCTGTCTCTTGTCGATTCCAGAGCCAACTGTGCAGGACGGGTTTCGTGCTATGCTGCTTCACCCACATTACACAAATCTTCCAGGTGTACTAGGACTGCAACACCGAACCTAGGTAGGGGAGGAGCTGCTACCTAAAAAGGGACTGTCTATAATGCTGAGTGCAGTATGTAGCACAGGGGTTTCACTGCTCCATCACCTATGAATTGGACACCAAACCTAAGCAGGAGGAGCTAACAGGGAAGCCAGACATCTATGCAAATAAAAGGACTGAAGCCCTCTCTAACTGGAGCAGCTTCGGTCCTTTCAAGTACACAAGGTTTCCACCCAGCAAGCAGCGAGTGGCGTCAAAACCACTGTGTGTGGTCACTGGCCTGGACTGCCAAGCCCCTTCCAATTTGAACTGCAATGGGCTCAGCAGTGACACCCCCCCCCCAAAATCCCCTTTACTATGTAACAAAACGTTTCTTGCTCGTGTGCATGCAAACGTAAAAAGTATTGTACCCTACAGCTGCAGTGATGGGGACATGAGAAAGGGGCAGAGGGAAATAACTGAAGTTCTATGCCTTGCAATCAGCAGTGAAATTTTGCTCTAAGTGGCACGTGTCAGATTAGACAATGTGCTGTGCCCTGCTTAGCCAAGTGCTGATCAGTGGATTTTGAAGACAAAACTAAGTTTGTGCCCTGCCTTGCAGTGATGGGGAAAGACACAGTATTACTCAAAGTTGCTCCAAAGTGTTGTGCCCTGCTTTTGCAGTGATTAAAAAATGATGTAACTGTAATCAATATGCTGACAGGTATTGCTCGTGAAAAAACTTAGTTCTGTGCCCTGCAATATGCAGTGAGATCATTGCATAAAAGTAAAAAGAAATGACATGCCCTGCACACTGTTTTTGTTTTGTTCTGTATATCATATGGAGGGATGCTGTATGGGAGGGAAGGGTTTTGTGTTGGGTTCAATTCCAAATCTACTGCTAGGAAGGGGGATAACTTCACCACTTGACCATTACGTTCAGATTTACAGAGTACATCTGGTCTGCTAGCCTGCAGTGGGGAGGTGGGGTGGCTGGCCACTTTAACTGCTGCTGCAGTGTATGTTGGGAAAATTTAATTAACCCTGGCAGTTTGTCCCTCTTTTCTGCTGTCTTCTGGGTCTATGACTGCTCTTCACATGAAGTTACTGTATTAGGAGGCAGCCTTTACTTCATGGGAAGAAGCCTGCATTGCCCAAAGGCATTGGAGAGGCTGGGGCTGGGATAATCATGGTTAATGAATGCTTCACCCAACATATACTGCTGCAGCTTCTGTGGTTGTTTTTTATTGATTTACAGAGTCTGTCTGGTCTGCCAGCCTGTTGTGGGGGGGGGGGGTCTGACCACCAAAGCTGCTGCTGCAGTCTACGTTGGGAAAATTCAATTAACCCTGGCAGTTTGCCTCCTTTTCTGCCATCTTCAGAGTCTACACTTTCTCTTTACATGAAGTTATTGTGCTAGGAGGTGGCCTTTACTTCATGGGAAGACTGCATTGCCCAAAGACTGTGGAAAGACTGTGACAGGGACAGTCACAGTTATTGAATTCTGATCCAGCACAGACTGCTGCTGCTAATGCCACCTACCCATAAAAGTTTGCTTACAGCAGGGGAGACATTCACCCTGCTCTACCTCATCATTCCCAAAAATAAAACAGGCAGTTCTTTGAAATATGTTACTTTTCAAATTCACCCTGGTGGACAGACATGACTCCTGTTGGGTTCTCCCCTCTAACTTCAAACTTTCTAACTTCAGTCTGACATGGCAAGTGGATTCAAGCTAGCAACTGCTGAAGGTTGCTGCAAAAATTACGATCCAGAAAAATACTGGCTACAGATAATCAGTGAGGAAGATTTTGCAGTGCGTGCAAGTTGCAAATTGTGCTTGAGAGTTCAAAGATGAGCTACATGGCTTGAGGAACTTCAGTGAAGCAGTAGTTGCAGGAATAACAGGCACCCAGCTGAAAGTTGACACGATCCGGAAACATCTACAGACAGAGCACCATAAGAACATATGCACATACATACATATGAACATACAAAGAAGCCAACAGAAGAAGGCCATGTGGTCTGTCTAGTCTGCTTGTACTGTACGGTCCACAGCTTGAGCCACTGTCCCTGCCCTCCCTCCCCACTCCTCCCATCCTCCCTACCCATGATCCTTACCTTTCCCCATGCTATTCTAGCCTCTCTTGAAGCTGCCCACTGTCTTCAACGAGATGACCTTTTCTGGCAGTGCATTCCAAGTTTCCACCCCCCTCTCTGTGAAGAAGGGGTTCATGACTTTCCTCCTAAACCTCCCACCCTCTAGAGTAAGTCTGTGCCCCCTCATGTTATGGTTACCACTCAGCTTAAAGAGACTCTCCTTATCAACCTTATTTATCCCTTTCAAGTACTGGAAGGTCCAAATCATGCCCCCTCTCTCTCTCCTGTCTTACAGGGAGTACATGTTCAGTGCCCTCAACCTCTCCTCAAAAAGAAAGCTATTAAGATTAAGAAATTTGGCAAAACAAGGTCACCACTTGATATATACTGACACACCACAATTAGTAAGTCGAGTCATGGGGCAGGGGTGGAGAGGAAGATTTTGGGACTCAAAGTAAGTTTACACATTTAAACAATATTAATTTATTTGCAGGGAGAGCTTTCAGTAATGCAGAAGAGCAGCACAGAATAACTGTAGAAAGGTTGATGTAGGTCCTGTATATAATGGCCAAAGAGGACATTCCAATTAAAAAGTCTGAAGCATGAGCCGATCAAGAGAAGCGCCATGTAGTGCATCTGGGCAATAACTACATTTAACGCTGTTAGTGGGGAAAAACCAATGTGTATTGGTAAGAACTTTGAAGAAAACCTGCTGGTAACTGTCAAAATTACAAATGATTTTCAGTGCTTATGGATGGTAGTACTGACAGTGGTGTAACTGAAAAGGAACATCATTTATGTGAATCCCAAAAACGGGTTAAGTTGAATCTAGTTTTCTAAGAATGAAAGCTGTATCAGACGGCACAAATGAAGGATTGAAAAAGCTCCTCATATACACTTGTAGATGATTGTGGCCTTAGTATAGAAAAATAGTGGGTTTGGGGCTGATTGGGCATCTGTCAGCATGGGTGTAAGATGAGGACTTCCCTGCGCTTCTATGGGCAGAACAAGCTGAGTGATTAATTGCTGTTTACTGTTTTTCACAGATTTGAACTGGCCATAAAAGATGATTTGGATAAAACCTACTTCAGTGATGTTTTAAACTTTCTGACCCAACTTTTTATCTCTATCAGAAAAGTCCTCAGCGACTGAGAGAACTGCGATCCTGCCCAGGCAATGCAGATGTCAACTGAGGAGCCCAAGAAGGCTCATGGAAAATGTTGGATGCAGCATAAGCAACTTGCCATTGGGCTGTTTCCACATCATTCCCTGTAATTTGTGCCCATTTAGAATCTACAACGATAGATCCAACTCATGACCAGGTCAAAGCCAATGGTGTGTTGCAAATTATAACTCCATTCCAAATGGTGGCACCCCTTTTGTATTTTGAACAGCTGCTTCAGCCACATGCCTGATTCTCTCTAGCACTTCAGAAAGAAATACAGTACTGTAACTGAAATACCAGAGTTGCTTAGCACTGTTGAAATTTTGAGAAACATAGGAACATAGAATTTGTCAGCAGATAAGGACTACTTGGCCCACCCAGTCTGCCCATTTTACACTCCTGAATCTGGAAAGGAGAGTGATCCATTATGTGGCAGTGAACCTGAAATTTTCTTAAAATAAGGAGCTGATGTTCTTTCAGGAGAATGTCCTGAAGTTACTTATAAGGGTGTGAAATTAATTCATTTCATTGACCAAACTGTTAAAAATTTTAAACAGCAGTGTAAAAAATGCATTACAAACATTGAGAAGTAATGTGAAGAAAGGTTCTCTTTGACTGATGAAACTAGTATCTATAAACTGTGCAAAACTGTTAGATACCAGACTTTGGCCATCAGACCCAAAGGAATTGGAGCTGGATGGTAACAATGGCATTACTTTAGTAGCTGACCATGTCTTACAAATTTTGCAGACTGACAGCGACAGTACTCTGGTGATTGCAGAATGGCAAGAGTTTAAGATTTTTGCTCAAACTAACTTTATGAATATACCTTCTTCCACTGTCTGGACAAAGCTGGCATGTGACTTTCAAAATTCTTATCCTATTCTTTTAAAGACTGTGAATATGATGAGAATATTTCCTGTGTATAATACAACAGTGGAAATGTGATTTTTTCAACTATGAACAAGGTTAAAACTAACTGGAGAGCCTCTCTGGCAAAAGACACCGTAGAAACACTGATCTGCATTAAAAAACAAGGCCCACCTCTGGCTGAATTTAAACCAGAAAGGACTGCAGATATATTATTTAGTCTAAAGCCAAGATGTCCTGGTGATATAGCAGCTCAGGATGTTGAGCCTGGCCACCCCCTCACAAAAAAAAACTGGCTAGAATTACAGGCTACATGCCTGCTGGAGGAAATCATGTGATATTAACTGTTAGTACTTAAAGCAAGCAACTCCTATATTAATTTTTCACTATTTTCATGCAAAACATGCTTTCTGACACCAGTGGGTTGGATAACAGTTTTATTATGTTTTTAACTGTTAAAAACTGCCTGCAGTTTTATTACGGTTATGGTCATGTTTTCATTGTAGTTTTCTTCCATCTCACGGTCTTCATTTTTCTTAATCTTCCTAAAAGAAGGTATATTGTATTACACTGTGCTGAACTGCTGCCTCTCCATCACGTGTGTCTGTACTGAACACCTAGTAGGTGGAGGTTTTGTTTAAAATGAACTTAACTGCAAAGTCCATATGTCATGTCTGAGAAAAATAGAAAATGGCATAAAATAAAAAGATAGTCTCAAAGCCATATGTACAATATCAATATATACACTGATAATTGTCACAAATTCGCTCAATCGGTCAGCCCTCTACTCCCAAAGTGCCAACCTCTGAGTATATGATTTGTGGACAGTGAACAGTACAAGGTAACCCTCTTGTCTGTTTTGTGGGTTAGAGTCAGCTTAGTCTCAAGTTCTGGAGGGATTCAAACTGCTAACCTCTTGTTAGCGTACCCAATTATCAGGCTCAGATAATTCTGTCTTTGGGGGGCCAGATATCTTTGTCTATGGGCACCTAACCAGGTCTACAAAATGAACCCTTAGAACTCTATACAAGATTTTAGAGAACTCTATCCGTTTCCCAGTTTGGTATTACAATAGCTCAAACACAGTGTCAACTATAACCTTCAAAAGCTTCACTTAAATAAAAAGAAATTTCAAGGCACACCAGCAGTTTCCATTTTAAAATATATATCTTTACTTTAAAATAGATAAAATGGGAAAACAGTAAAATTACAGAACAAAATATCTCCACACATACAGTTTTAAAACAAACAGGTTTAAAAGTGCAGATTTCTACAAATAATAACACTCAGATTAGTCTTGCCTAAGGTCCTTACTTCTTAATCTTTCAGCGCTTTGATGTCTTTCCTTCCTTCTCAGTCAGAAATTATGAAAGTGTCTCTGTCAAGGTCTTCTCAGTATGTTAAAAACTGTCCTGAGACAGCCTTCTCGCTGAGGTCACCAAACTCCACCTTGGTGTAAGAAAATCTATATTTTATAATGCCAAGACAGCCTACTAAGGTATTTAAAAAAAAATAAGAGATGACATAATAAATCTCCTCTCTATGTAATTAGTCGAAACCAGTCTGTGCTTTGCTTTCCCCTAGACATCAAAAGTTTCTTTGATATAAGTCACTGTATATTCAAAGCAAAAGTGTATTTGACTCTTTAATTCATCTGGGCCTTGGTATCTACACATCAAAGGTCTCTTTGATGAAATGAGCTGGTTTCCGGTGAGGTTATTCATAACACTGGCCAATGTCCCTTTTCTCAGGACATCTAGTGCAGATCAAAGGACTTCCCTGAAGACATCCTGAATGGCCAATTTCATTTCCTGGTATAAAGCAAATTGACCAGATAATTGCACCCCAGATATCTGCAGTTTAACAATGTCCTGTCCTTTGAACTTATCCCTGGGGGGTTTGAAGTTTCAGCAGCCAGCATTTCCTCTTTGCCACAGTCCATCATACATTAATGTTATATTTACAACAAAATATTATACAGGGATCAGAACCAGCTGTCCAGGTGTGACAATTCCTCCCCACCTAGACTGAATTTGGGGGGCCTATCCCCTGCATGGGATGAGCTTCCCAAATCAGTTCACTCCTCATACACCCTGGACAACCCATCTGAGTTCTTATTGGTCGCTCCAGTCCTATATAGAATGGTCATATCATATCCTTGCAAAGCAAGACTCCATCTTAGTAATCAACCATTGTTTTTCCCCATCTGCATCAGCCAAACTAGTGGGTTGTGGTCAGTCTGCACCACAAAATGCTGCCCATACAAGTATGGCTCCAATTTCTTTAGGGCCCACACTATGGCAAGCTACTCCTTTTCCACTGTACAGTATGAATGCTCCCTGGGAAGCAACTTTTTACTCAGGTAGGCTATGGGGTGGTCCCTCCCTTCACTGGATGTCTGGCTCAGTACTGCCCCAATACCCACATCTGAGGCATCAGTCTGAACTATAAAGGTTTTACTATAGTCAGGATTTGTCAAAACAGGAGCACTGCACAGTTCCTCCTTTAGTTTGGAAAAGGCTTCCTCACAGGCTGGGCCCTGGGTAATTTTCTTGGGCATCCTCTTCTTTGTCAGGTCAGATAGGGGAGCAGCCAGGGCACTGTAACTGGGTACACATTTTCTATAGTATCCTACTGTCCCGAGAAAACTCCTGACCTGCTTTTGAGTTTCTGGTCTGGGCCATGCCTGGATTACCTCTATCTTTATTTGGTTAGGATGGAGCTGTCCCTGGCCTACCACATGCCTGAGGTATGCCACTTCTCCCATGGCCACCTGGCACTTCTCGGCTTTGACAGTGAGCCCGGCCCTCTGTATCCTGTCCAGCACTTCCCTAAGGTGTGAAAGGTGTTCCTCCCAGCTGGTACTAAAGATGGCAAAGTCATCCAGGTACACCACGGTGTACTCCTCAGCACCATTTAACACCTGGTTCACCAACCTTTGGAAAGTGGCCGGAGTGTTCTTCATTCCGAAAGACATTACTCTGAACTCAAATAAGCCTATCGGAGTGATGAAGGCTGACCTCGCCCTAGCTCTGTCCATCAACTCTACCTGCCAATACCCCTTTGTCAGGTCAATGGTCATAAGGTAGGTTGCCCCTCCCAACTTGTCCAGGAGTTCATCTGTCCAGGGCATCGGTTGGGCATCTGACTTCATGACTGCATTCAGTCCATGATAGTCTACACAGAAACAAGTCGAGCCATCTAGCTTGGGTACAAGGACTACGGGTGAGGCCCAGGGACTGTGGGATCTCTGGATTACCCCTAAATCCAGCATCTCCTCCACTTCCCTCCTAATGTCCTTTTGGACAGCCTCCGACACCTGATATGCTGTCCGCCATATGGGCATCTGTGTCCCTGTCTCCACATCATGTGTTGCTAAGGAGGTTAATCCAGGCTTGGCGCTAAACAAGGGGACAAAGTCTGCTAAAACCTCCTTTACTTTCTGGATCTGGCCCGGGGTCAGCTGGGGAGACAATTTTACTGCCTCCACAGAGGACACCTGCTTACTCTCTTTTAGCAGGTCCAGAAGGGGGTCTCCTTCATCTGTCCCTTCCCCATGACTACACACTGCGAACACCATGTCAGCCCTGTTTGCATATGGCTTCATCATGTTGACATGGTACATCCTTTCTGTCTGTCTACGGTCAGGTAACTCCACAATGTAGTTCACATAATTTACCTTGCTAACCACTTTGTATGGTCCTGCCCACTCAGCTTGCAGCATGTCTTTCTGGACCAGAATAAGGACCATGACTTCCTGACCCACCATGTACAAGCGAGCTCTGGCTCTGCGGTCGTACCATACTTTTTGTTTCTGCTGGGAAGCTGCCAGGTTGCTCTGGGCTGTCCCCATAAGCTCCTTCAGCCTTTCCCTAAACCTTAGTACGTAATCCACAATGGGAGTTCCCTGGGTGATGTGCTTGCCTTCCCAGTCCTCCCAGATCAAGTCTAGGATCCCACGTACCCGGCGTCCATATAAGAGTTCGAAGGGGGAAAATCCTGTTGACTCTTGGGGCACCTCCCTGTATGCAAACAACAGGTGGGGAAGGTATTTCTCCCAGTCTCCCATGCTGTTCAGCAAATGCCTGGAGCATTAACTTTAAGGTACCATCGAATTGTTCCACAAATCCATTGGCTTGTGGGTGATACGGTGTCGTGCATCTCTGCAACATCCCACACTTCTCCCATAAACATTTCATCAGGTCCAACATGAAGGAACCCCCTCAATCAGTGATTACCTCCTGCAGAAACCCAACACAGGAGAAAATCCCAAGTAAGGTATCTGCCACTTTGTCTGTCCTCAGAGAGGATAGGGTGCCTGCCTCTGGGTACAGGGTGACATAATCCACCACAGTCAGGATGAATCTCTTCTCTGAGGAGCTGGGGGTATTTAAAGGCCCCACAATATCCATTCCCACCCTCTGGAATGGCTCCTCCACTATGGGCAAGGGGATCAGGGTGGCTTGGGTTTTCTTGCCTGCCTTCCCTGTTTCTTGGCACCGGTGACAAGACCTGCACTACTCCTTCACCTGCTGGGTGAAGTTAGGCCAGTAGAAATTCTGGGCCAACCGCTGCATAGTTCATGCAATTTCCAGATAAGGGAATATCAAGGGCAATCTTGAGCAACTGCTCACGATATTCCTGAGGAACGACAAGCTGCCTGCCTAGCATCCCTCCCTCTGTCTGTACTGCCTGTGTACACATAAGTCCATTTTCCAAATAAACCTTATGTCTTCCATCACCTCCCTGTGTATCCTCTGAGTCTGCCCAAGCCCTGAGCTTCTCTAAACTAGGATCACTCCTCTGAGCAGCTGCAAACCCCTCATACAGTCCCAAGGCATGGGATAGGTCCCCTTCAGTCGCTAAACTAGGGTCCCTAGCACTAGCATCAGGGCACTCAGGATCACTGTCAATCCCAACCCTCTGACAAGGGGTCACCCCTCCCTCTTCGGAGTAACCCTCTGTAGCTGTGTGGTTACTTGCTACCGGGGAAATTTCTATCCCCTTTTTATCAGTCTCCCCATCTGGAGACACAAGCTGGGGAATCAGCCTCTCAGTGGTTTCCACACTGGTTTCTGTGAGGTTCAGAGAACTACTATTTTCCCTTGCTGCTTGGCTACAGGTAACTGCACATACCACCCCTGCTGGAGATTGTTACCCAGGATCACATCCACTGCTAATGTGTTGGCTACAGCCACCTGTTGCACAGTTCCCTGTTTCACCCCAGTCCAGGGGAACACTAGTGAGTGGCAATGTTTTGTCTTCACCAGTAAACCCTTGTACAGTTATGTATTTATTGGGTATAAGCTGACCAGGCTGTACTAGACCCCCCTTTACCAATGTCAGGGATGCCCCTGTGTCCCTTAACCCCTGCGTCTGTACACCATTTACTATGACTTGGAGCATGTGTTCCCTCATGTTCACTGGCATGCTCTCAGGGACACACAAACAACACACTTCTTTTCTAGCACCCTGTTGTGTATTATGGTTCACCTTTTTGAGGCACTGTCTGGCAATATACCCAGTTTCCTTACACAGCCAACATGCATTTCTTACTTCAGATAAATCTTTTTGCTGAAACCTGGGGCTAACTGGTTTCGGTGGAGGCAGTGACGGTTTTAGCTGCCCTGAAGGCACGCTTTTCTCTTTCTGTGCTGCCACACCTGCCCCATTCATTCTCAGAGGGTTGATACACAAGATGGAGTGGAAAGGATGAGAAGGGACTTGGCAAGGTTGGAGGAATGGTCAAATGTATGGCAGCTCAGATTCAATGCAAAGAAGTGCAAGGTAATGCACCTGGGAAACAAAAACCCAGGGAAGAGTACACAATGGGGGGTGATACTGACAAATGTAAAAATGGAAAGGGACCTGGGGGTAATTATATCAGATGACCTAAAGGTGGGCAAGCAATGTGAGAAGGCAGTAAGGAAGGCTGGGGGGATACTAGGATGCATAGGGAGAGGCATCAATAGTAGAAAACAGGAAGTTGTTATTCCTCTGTACAGACAGTTGGTGAGACCCCATCTGGAGTACTGTGTGCAGTTCTGGAGACCCCATCTCTGCAAAGACATAGACAGGTGGAGGCTGTCTAGAGGAGGGCAACAAAATGGTGCAGGGTCTGCACCAGAAGACATACGAAGAAAGACTAAAGGAGCTTAATATGTGTACCCTTGAGGAAAGAAGGGAGAGAGGGGACATGATAGAAACTTTCAAGTACCTCAAGGGAATCAACAAAGTCCAAGAGGGTAGCATCTTTCAGAAAAAGAGATGTGCGAGAACAAGGGGGCACAATTTGAAGATAGAGGGAGGATGGCTCAGAGGTAATCTGAGGAAGTATTTTTTCACAGAGAGGGCTGTGGCTGCATGGAACAGCTCCCCTGAGGAGGTCATGGAGTCAAGAACAGTGGGGGAATTCAAGAATGCATGGGACAGACATAAGGCAGTCCTAGTGGGGGGCAGGAGGAAGTAAGCTGTTGGTTAACTAGGATCTGCAGCTTATCTGTTAGGTAGGAAATGGGCAGACTAGGTGGGCCAAGTGGTCCTTATCTACCGTCAAATTCTATGTTTCTATGTTTCAGAGCAGGTCTGCTCTTAGCATAGCAATCCAAGAGTTCAGCAGCCTCTTGTACTGTTTTTGGATCTCGGTCCTCTAGCCAGGTTTTTAGCTCTGCTGGGCATGCCCAATAAAACCGTTCTAATAAAATCACATTTTTAATTTTATTAACAGAGTTTGCCTCAATTCCTTCCCACCGTTTTAAAAACTGACGTTTTTTCGTGGCTAGCTCCTCATAGCTCATATCAGGGCTTCTCCTGAGCTTACGGAATTTAGCTCTGTATGATTCAGCAGTTAATTTAAACTTTTTTTAACAGTGCAGCTTTTAACTTGTTGTATTCATCACTGTCCTCATTGTTCATTCGACCCAATGCATCCTGAGCTTTCCCGGTAAGTAGCGAGGATAGCTGGAAGCTCCAGGACTCTCTAGGAATTTTAGCCTGAATACAAACTTTTTCAAAAGAATTTAAAAAGGCATCCATGTCCTCCCCTTCCTTAAACTCGGCTATTAATTTGGAGTTCAATTTGTAACCCAGTCCTGCAGTCCCAGTTAAACCCAAGCCACTTATCTGCCATGGTCCCACTGGTTGGAGTCGTAGCTCCTCCAGTTTGTGTTGCCACCGGCGCTCCTCTCTCTTCTCCTCTGCCTCTCAGTGTTCTTGCTCTCTCTTCTCCTCTGCAGCTCTCTGGTGCTCAAGCTCCTCACGGTCTGCCTCCCTCTGTTGTTGCTCTGCCTCATGGTTCACTTCCCTCTGTTCTCACTCTCTCTTCTTCTCCTCTGCAGCTCGCTGGCACTCACGTTCCTCATGGTCTGCCTCCCTCTGTTGTCGCTCTGCCTCCAGTTCCATCCTGCACAACTCAATTTGCAGCCTGAGTACCTCTGGATTCAGGATACTGGTGACCTTCCCCTGCTGCTGTGGCCCTTCACTGACAGTGGCCCTGCTGTCCTCCTCATTAGCTTGGGACCCCTCACTGGCCACTAGTCCTGCCACACTCGAGGTCTGGTCCCTTTCAGTCACAGTCTGTGTCTCCTTGCTCTGGGTATCTGCTACCATCAGGGCCTCTATGAGGTTCTGCTTTCTGGCTGTCACCTTGAACAGGACTCCTCTGTCCTCGCACAACTGTTTCAAGTGATCTACAGTGTGCCTGCTGTAGTCGGAAGCCATCTTCTTCTCTGACTACGCTAATCTGACTGGCACTTTAGAAAAAAAATAAAATGGTAGGAACTTTGACTGTAAGCCAAGGGATATAGTTCTGTTTCCTTTTTAAATAAAACACTGCCTTTCTTTTTTCCAAGTGAGCTGAATGGTCTCAAGCTGACACACTGAACAATGAAGCTTATACCACCAAACTTTTTATGCCACCACTGCCAACCAATTTGTTACACATTCACTCAGTCGGTCAGCCCTCTACTCCCAAAGTGCCAACCTCTGAGCATATGATTTGTGCACAGTGAACAGTACAAGGTAACCCTCTTGTCTGTTTTGTGGGTTCGAGTCACCTTAGTCTCACGTTCTGGAGGGATTCAAACTGCTAACCTCTTGTTAGCGTACCCAATTATCAGGCTCAGATAATTCTGTCTTCAGGGGGCCAGATATCTTTGCCTATGGGCACCTAACCAGGTCTACAAAATGAACCCTTAGAACTCTAGGCAAGATTTTAGAGAACTCTATCCGTTTCCCAGTTTGGTATTACAATAGCTCAAACACAGTGTCAACTATAACCTTCAAAAGCTTCACTTAAATAAAAAGAAATTTCAAGGCACACCAGCAGTTTCCATTTTAAAATATATATCTTTACTTTAAAATAGATAAAATAGGAAAACAGTAAAATTACAGAACAAACTATCCCCACACATACAGTCTTAAAACAAACAGGTCTAAAAGTGCAGATTTCTACAAATAATAACACTCAGACTAGTCTTGCCTAAGGTCCTTACTTCTTAATCTTTCAGCGCTTTGATGCCCTTCCTTCTCAGTCAGAAATTATGAAAGTGTCTCTGTCAAGGGCTTCTCAGTATGTTAAAAACAGTCCTGAGCCGGCCTTCTTGCTGAGGTCACCAAACTCTGCCCTGGTGTAAAAAAATCTATATTTTATAATACCAAGACGGCCTACTAAGGAATTTAAAAAAAAATAAGAGATGACATAATAAATCTCCTCTCTATGTAATTAGTCGAAACCAGTCTGTGCTTTGCTTTCCCCTAGACATCAAAAGTCTCTTTGATATAAGTCACTGTATATTCAAAGCAAAAGTGTATTTGACGCTTTCATTCGTCTGGGCCTTGGTATCTACACATCAAAGGTCTCTTTGATGAAATGAGCTGGTTTCCGGTGAGGTTATTCATAACACTGGCCAGTGTCCCTTTTCTCAGGACATCTAGTGCAGATCAAAGGATTTCCCTGAGGACGTTCTGAATGGCTAATTTCATTTCCTGGGATCAAAGCAAATTGACCAGATAATTGCACCCCAGATATCTGCAGTTTAACAATGTCCTGTCCTCTGAACTTATCCCTGGGGGGTTTGAAGTGTCAGTTTCAGCAGCCAGCATTTCCTTTTTGCGACAGTCCATCATACATTAATTTTATATTTACAACAAAAAATTATACAGGGATCAGAACCAGCTGTCCAGGTGTGACAATTATTAGTAATATATAGTATAAATTATAAATCTTAACTGGTTTCATATTTATAATGCTACATATGTTCTTCTGCACCTTGTAATGTGGCCCCTCTGTTTCATGTTATCTCTATTACTATATATGGCTCATTTTCACACTATGTGTGTCTGGCCAATGCCAAACCCTGCATCCATTGTACTATTACTTTATTTTTCTCCACACCAACTCGTGCCTGAGATGTGAATTTACTGCATTGATTGCATTTACCTGTATGTGTTGCTGTGTTTCTCTGTGTAGCTTGCCACCCTGTGGCTGGGTCATGACTGAAAATGGTCCTCTGCATCAGTGCACTTACCCGGTAAACAAAGACAAACAAATAAATAAAATAAATAAATTACCGAGCTCATAGACTTCACCATGTACCTGTATGATGCACTTGACAATGGCATGGCGGTGGGATCTATCTTTATAGACCTCACAAAAGCATTTGACACAGTGAATCACCAAATCCTCACCAATCTGCGGACCCTTGACCTATCACTCGAATCTGTATCCTCATTCCGTGGCTACTTGACTCTAAGGACCCGATGCGCACGTATTGGTGGTACTGTCTCCAACTCTCAGGAAGTGTCCTTGGGGGTTCCCAAAGGGTCAATTCTTGGACCATTACTATTCAACTTATTCATCAACTGTCTATCTACAACTTGCCCTGCCAAGATGTTACTGTATGCAGATGACACCGTTATCTCTGTACAGGGGAAAAAAGCTCCAAACTATCCAACACTCTCCAGGACAGCTTCCATAAGCTTGAGGACTGGTTCACTAAAAATAAACTACTCCTCAACTATTAAAGGACCAAGGTCATGCTCTTCTCCATGATACACAGCAGAAGGAAATCTGACCCCCTTGTCATCCGTAGTCTAAAAGGAGACTCACTTGAACAGGTCGACTCATTTAAATACCTTGGAGTCTACCTCAATGACACCCTGTCTTTCTCCACCCACATCGATCATGTAGTGAAACAGAAAATGTCAAATTAGGAATCCTATACCATCATAGGCATGCACTGTCCCCTGAGGCCTTGTACCTAGTCACCAGAAGCTCTGTATTATCTACAATTGACTACAGGCTGGTTATTTATGGTGCTGGAACTGACACAGCACTGAAAAGGATAAAAACACTCCTAAATAAGGCCTCTAGATTGATCCTGGGGCTGATCATTTGACTCCTTCCTGCAGCCTATACGATGTGACATGGCGGCTCCCGCCACATCTCAGACTAAAGTACCACACCTGCCTGCTTGGAAAAAAGGCCCTGCTTGGCCTCATCCCTGCATCATTACTAGGCTTATTCCAGCGCCCACAACCCTCCAAATCAATGAGAAGCACTGCTAAAGGCACGCTCCTCATCCCATTTCGGCGAACCTCATTTGCTCAAAGTGCCTTGTCATATCAAGGGCCTCAGTACTTCAATGACCTACCAGCCTCCCTCACTGAATACGAAAAAATTGGCCCCTTCAAAAGGGAGCCCCACCGGGGACTTCCGGTGATGTCACCGAATGATGTAGACATGCGGACGAAAGTCTCTCCCACACCCCCGACTAAAAAGCTAAAATTAAATTAATACCTGTGAGGCAACACTTGTCTGAGGTTAAATACCGTAATCGGAAAGCATGGCGATTAGGAATAGACCCAAATCGGGGTCGGGCGGAGGGCTCAGGCAACAAAAACTGAATTTGTCCTCCAAGCCCCTAGCATGCAGTGAGGAGGCGGCCTCTAAGCCTGCGGAAACAGTGGAATCAGTGTGAGAGAGTGACTCAGAGGAGGAGGAGGTGGAGGATTTTACTATTACCTCCCACCAGCTTTGCCAGGAGCTGCACCATCTCAGCAACAACCTGGACTCAATCAAAGTGGATTTAAAAGAGAATAAATTCAACATCTCAAAACAGGGTAAACAGCTGGAAGAATTAACTGAACCCTTTACCACTTGCTCCAAAACAGTTGATCTGCACAACGGGGCTATAATCCAGCTCCATGATCATACGCAGCTCCTTATGGACAAAATGGAAGACCCTGAAAATAGATCCTGCAGGATAAATCTTAGGATTCATGGCCTACCAGAAAATATAGAGATGGGAAACATTGAGAGTTTGATGAGAGAACTTTTGGATATTGCCAAAGACCTTCCCCTGAATGTTATTCGTGCTCGCAGGGCCCTTTCTGCACCCCCCCCCCAAAGATCCTAAAGTGCAACCGTGCTCCATCATCGTCGCTTTTCTAGATTATAGGATGAAAGAAATGGTTCTGAAAAAAGCATGGGCCAAGAAGGAAATAATATTTGGGGACAACAAGTTATTTTTTGAGCCAGACTATGCCCCGGTGATGATGGCACAATGGAAACTCTGATTTCCCATTGTCAGAGCCCTGCGAGGGAAAGGTCTGAAAGCAAGGGTTGACTTCCCTGCATGCCTCAGAATTGCCTCGGATGCAGGCACTAAGATTTTCAACACGATTGAGGAAGAGAAGAAATAACTCACCTCTCTAGAACTCCAGATAGATGACCTGGTTCCACCCACGGTGATTAAGGAGGTAGAAAAAAGACAATGGCAAATGATAGGAGGAGGGCCGGAGGGAGTCGAAGAGCAGGTCCTGCGGCAAAGATTGGTAACTTCAACATGTGGGGTCATTTGCAGGACTGAATTAAAAACCCTCTGGTACCCGTGAAGGCTGAAAATGTTCTCTACGATCTCAAAAGCTGGACTTACTTAAAACTGGTATAGACTTTTAAAGATCTTATTGGGGGGAAAGTCTCCATGGATCAGCAGGGAAGAACCCCAGACAACTAGTTCTCCCAACCCCACGGTCTGATGGCAAATCATTAATTATGGACCCTTATTTTAAAAGACTTATTGTACAATATTTCTTTGCTATAAAAAGAAACATTCTTGGTTATGAAGGTTTAAATTACAATTTGGAGGTTTCAGCTCAGGATGGATAAGATAGAAGGGAGAAATTTTAGTTAGCATTTGGATTGTTTGCCTTGCAGGTGAGGAAAGGGGGGAGACAGAGGGACCCTTGTTGGTCTGTCTGTTCTTGTCCCATCTATTTTTCTAGATACAAGTCGGGGGGAGGGGTAAGAGATGTCTGCATCGGGAAGGTGGACTCCACAAATGCAGCTTGTACCAGGCAGACTCTGGTACTGGCAGCCAGGTGCTGGGTGTACCCCAGCATTACTCACCAGACTTCGATTCCTGGTAAATGGTGGGCACTTCATGGCACCTTGGAAGGGCAAGAGGAGTTTAGTTAAACAGAGGTTTGACTCCCATGTTTGGGAACAGTTAGGTGGTGGGTTATTTCCTGACATGGTTATCACTGATTTTTTATTCATAATTGTTGATGATGTGTTAGCTATGCGCTCGCTCTTCCCCCATACCGGAGACCAGGTTAGACCTGGAGCACTATGTTTCCTGGCCCAGGGGTCATGGATGTTACTGCAATGGAGGGGTTAAATATTGTTACTTGTAATGTTCATGGGATTACCACCCGGTTAAGCACTCCAAAATTTTACAGGAGTTGGGAAAATTGAATACTCAAATCACGCTCCTACAAGAGACCCACCTCATGGAGGTGAAGCACAAAAAATTATGTCGCAGGTGGGTGGGCACAGGTAATGCCTCCTCTTATTTAGAACACCCACACAGAAGAGGAACTGCAATTTTGATTAATAGATCTTGCCCCCTCCAAGTGCAGAGCATCATCTCTGATCCTGAGGGAAGGTTCATTAAGTTGACGGGTTTATATGGTGATACCCCCTGCATGATAATGAGCATGCATGCCCCTAATGGTGACAAGGAGGCTGCATATTTCTTCAAATATAATCTCCCTAAGTTAAAAGAGGCAGATGGCAGACTCTGTATCTTAGGTGGAGATTTCAACATGATCCTGTTGGCTTCCTTGGACAAATGGGGGGGAGCAAGCACAGTTAGTCAGAGTCATGCTGGTTCTGCATTGAACAGATTACTATAGAACGGGGGCCTGCTAGATATTTGGAGGTAGAAGAATGGACACAAGTGGGATTACTCACACTACTCTGACAGACACGACTGCTACACAAGGATAGATATATTGTTTCTGTCGGAGGAGGGGACTCATACAACGGCTAAATGTTGTATTCTCCCCCACTCTATTTCAGATCATGCACCTGTCCGGGTTTCTCTTGCCCTAACCCCAACTGTCAGAAATTCACACTGGCATTTTAATGTAGGTCTCTTCAACAACCTGGATTTTAAAACTTACATAAAGGATACCATTATAGACTACTTGACAAACAACTCTATAGGCTTGTCAACTCATGCGATACAATGGGATGTACTTAAAGCAGTTCTTAGAAGATCTATTATTGGCTTTGCAGCCCAAGAAAAAAAAGAAAAGAGGCAGTAAAATTAGAACGACAGAAGAGGAAATTGCTGACCTAGAATTCCAGCGTAAAATGTCTCTGAACCCAGAAACAAGACAGCAGCTTAAAGAGTCTCAACAGAGACTAGATAAAATTTTAACTTCACTCCTAGAGGTTCTATAGATGTATACGATCAGTCATATTTCAGGGGAACCGCAGAGAAGTTGTTGGCAAGCACGCCTGCACTCAGCAGGCGAACAGACTGTGTTGAAAATTAAGAATCCAGTAGATAACTAAGACACTAGTCATCCGGAGAAGATAACTGCCTCCTTTGCCACTTTTTATAGACAACTATATACTCAGGAACCCATCAGAGATTTTGATCAGGCAGTTAACAATTTTTTTCAAGGACTTCAATTCAGGGTCCTTGACCAAAACTCTATGGACCTTATGGAGGCACAGATCACACAAACCAAGCTACGAGAGCAAATCTAAAGCACTTAAGAGTGGGAGGTCTCCGGGGCTGGATGGGTTCACATCCGAGTTTTACAAGGAGTTTGAGGACACCCTTGCACCAGTTTTGCTGGAGGTCTATACGGAGGTTATGGAAGGAAAAGAAATTCCTATATCCTGGCATACAGCCCAAATCACAGTATTACACAAAGAAGGTAAAAACCCTTCTGAATGCGGGTCTTACAGACTGATAACCCTATTAAATGTCGACTTAAAAATATTTACAGACCTTCTGGCTAAAAGACTACAAGGGGTAATCTCTCAGGTGATCCAGGAGTATCAAACTGGGTTCATTTCAAGCAGATACCTGTCAGATAATCTCAAAAAGTTGCTAAATATCATCTCTTCTCAGAAAAATCAGTCAGACCTTCAACTGGATGCTGACAAAGCATTTGATAGAGTTAACTGGCAATTAATAAAATTGTCCATGGAAAAAATGAATTTCGACCCTACATTTTTACAGACTATTATGCAACTATATACCAAACCAGAAGCCTTAGTTAGGGTTAATGGGATCAGTTCCAGCCCCTTTCCCATTTCCAGGGGAATGAGGCAGGGGTGTCCCATCACCACTGCTCTTTGCATTAAGCCTGAAACCCCTGGCTGCCAAGGTCCACCAGAAATCTGCAATATGGGGGAATCACAGTGGGGGGATTAGAACAAAAGCTGTCCCTATACGCAGATGATTCTATTTTCTACCTCTCTGCCCCAGAGACTTCGCTAACCCCGCTGGTGACCATCTTGCATTCTTTTGAGGAGATCTCAGGTTATAAAATAAACTCTCTTAAATCAGAAGCAGTGGTGTTGAGTGGGCTCCCCTCTAGGGAATTTAAAAAGTGGTTTCCCTTTGTGTGGGCTTTGGACAACCAGATAAGATACTTGGGTATTCAGATCACGCTAGATCCTTCAAAGTTGTTCTCTGCCAACTATGATAGGCTTTGGAAGAAGGTACAGCAGAACATGGCTAGATGGCAACTCCTGCCTCTCTAGTTGGTGGGTCGGGTAGAAGTGATAAAATGAACGTAGTACCTCACCTGCTCTTCCTGTTTCAATACCTGCCCCTCCAGATTCCAAATGGATTCTGCAACAAGATGAATTCAGACCTGACTAGGTTTGTATGGAATCATAAGAAACCTTGGATAGCTAGATCCATCCTACAACAGATGAAAGAAGAGGGTGGGTTGAGCCTCCCCAATCTATCATTTTATTTGGCAGCCCAAACGGCGGGCTTAATGACATGGGCCAAACAGAGAGTATCATCTCAGTGGTATGCTTTGGAGGACGCAGCACTGGGTGACAGGCTTCTGTTTTCCTTGGTCCTAGCTGATACCCCTTCTGACTACAAGAAACAGATACAAAACAGGTGGTTAAAACATGGGCTAGACATTTTAGGTAAGATTTGCAAGCTGTTGGGCACTCCGCCCAGGCTGGGTCCCCTCACCTTAATTTGCTATGAGCCTGGCTTTTTTCTGCCAGCCTTGGATATAGGATATGCTAGGAGGGCATCTATGGGGGTCACCAGGTTCTCCCAATTCTTGAAAGAGAGCTATTGTATTACTTTCCAAGGAGCAAAAGAGAAATTTCACTGGGTGAACTCAGAGTTTCTGTGTTATATGCAAGTGAGGTGCTTTATTAATTCACATGACCACATTTGGAGACTGTCCCACCCATACTTTAGCTGGAAGAATTTTATTTATGGTGTATTAACAGTGGCGGGCCAAACCAAATTTATATCTTACATATATCAAATGTTGCTTCAACGGGAAGGGGGGAGATCAGCTGGGACCACTTAGGAGAGCTTGGGAGAGGGAGGCTGGTATTTTAATCACAGAGGCAAAAATGGACACACAGGTTAAAGTGGGGATGGAAGGCTACCTCAGCTCCAATATGAAGGAAGTTCTTTTGGAAAGTGTTGGTATGCTTTTTCCATACATCCACAGTGACCAAGCACTACAAAACATCTGCAGATGATAAGTGCTGGAGGCTCTCCGGGGGGAGGGGCAGCCACTGGCATATTTTTTGGAATTGCCCAGAACTGACACCCTTCTAGAAAGAGATTCAAAAGGCAGTGAGGGGTATAACCGGAGTGATGGTTCCTCTAACCTTTGAAGACTGGGTTTTGGGCCTGCCCACTGTGACACATCAAAAAGCAGAAACCAGGAAGGTTTTATTAGTGTTAATCATGGTGGTTTTGAAGTGTGTCATGGGGAAGTGGCTGGTACGTGACCCACTGAATCTGAGAAAGTGGGTCCAAAGGATGAAAGAGGTGGTTCTGATGGAATTAATTACAGCGAAGCTCTGTCTTCGTTGGGACAAACATGTGGACAGATGGTGGGGATGGAAGGATTGGCTGATGAACTGGGAAACCACATAGTGAAGATGGTTCACGGAATTAACTTCATGGGGAAGAGATGAGAATCAGAGTTTGCAAGAATGGGAGAGCCAGACTTCAGAAAACCACTTGAAGCTAGGGAGAGTGGGGAGTTCCTGAATGGTATGAAGATGGTCTTGTGGGGGGGGTTGCACAGCATAACCGGGGGCCATGTTGGAGAGGCCCACGCTTGGGAGTTACAGATTAAGTACTCCTTGGCTTAAACTGTTTTTTTCTGGTTGCTCAGCTTCTGTTAGTGAGAACATATCGAACTGTATTAGCTAAGACCACAAATGACAAGACGTGTCCTATAATGGTATTAAACTTGTGATACAAGGCTAAGATAGACTTCTTCCTCCTGTTGACTCTGCCTTGATAAGGACTGTCAAAGTCTGAAATAATATCTGAACAGTAAACTATGGTCATTTATCACTGTAATGGATTTTTTTAGGCAAACTTGTCAAGTGTTGTACCTCTTAAGGACTGTATCAGAATGAAATAATGAAGCTGAGTTTAAAAAAAAAAAGGGAGCCCCACCATCTGTTGCTTCGGGCGAATCCTTGCAGCTGCCACACCTAGATGCACACAAGCCTAGATCCTCCCCTACGTGTCCCCAAAACAGTCTCTCACCATCTACCCTTTACTGCAGCTCCCCCACCCCCACCCACCTCCTCGTGGTAAACCTTCCTCAGGCTGCTGCCTCACTGCCTACTTAAGCACTTACTCAACCCTAATGTTTCCTCCCTCACCCCGCCCTTATACTCCCTATCCCAAGCCCTCCTCACCCCCCCAATCCTGTTTCCACTACCTGAACCTTTCCCCTTCTGACTACTTGTGTACTGTTCATTGATTAGCACTACTGTAACTAGCTTATGCAACATTTGTCTATTTTTCCTTCTCTATATGTGATTATTTGCTTTATGTTTGTAAACAATGTACTGTCCTGTTGGTTTATCCTTGATGTGAAACCTTTGTAAACGAGCTCCATAGCTCAAAGGTATTAGTCCAAAATGGAAATAAATAAATTAAAAATACCCATTTTAGGAAATTGCTCCTCAAAACCGGCTGATTGCTAATAATTTTTTATTTTGATTAGCAATGCCACTAATCAACTCTCCGGCACTAATTTATGCCTTTCTCTGGTTTTCTTCTTGGGGTGTCCCATAATAAAATTGCTCCAAAATCGAGCTGCTGCTTCAGCAGATAGGGATGACTCAGTATAGTACCTGTTGTGTGTTCCAAACTGAAAAGTTTGCGTAGATTTTTAAGAAAATAGTCAGACTGTCATTGGAGCTACTGAAAGGCATGTTTTGTCTTTGTGGTTCCAGGCCACGCCCCTCCAACTACCCCAATCTCAATTTCTTGCCCCCTCCTGATTCCAGCCACACCCATAGCCATTCTGTCTCTGTCTTCTCACGTGTTATCATATCTCTGATTACCTTGATGCCCTCCTTCACGTACAGGGCCACTACTTCCCCTTTTGCCCTCAACCCTATCTTTTCTGAAGGCTGAGTATTGCATCCTGTCCCAGACATGGTATGGTGTCACCCAAGTTTTTGTCACGCCCACTCTGTCCAGATGGGCTTCTTCAACTAGTGACTAAAGATCTCTCATTTTGATGCCCAGACTCCTGTAGTTAACGCTTATGGCTTTCCAGGATGTCTGGTGCCCAGTTCTACTTTTCTTTGAGTCTATGCTCTGCCTATGCTGTGGTATTCATTGCCCACAGTATCACTGTTCCAAAGCAGTGCAGTTTGATATGTCTGCCTATTCTATGACTGCCCAGTGCATGTCCTCCATGTCCCACTCACTCTACCATTAGAAAACTTTGGGTCATATGCGCTGGTGTAGCCCTCCCCCTGCCTTGTTTAAATTCTTGCTGACTCTCGCAGTTTCCTTCTCAGTGCCCTGGTTCCCTCTCCACTGAGATGTAGGCAGACTGATTCATACAAGGTCTTATCCTCCAGAGGGTTTCCCAGCCCCCTACATGCTCAAACCACTGCTCACCACACCACCCCTTCAGCCATCCACTGAAATCTACTATCCTTTTCTTTCTGAACTTACTAGCATGCAACACAGGTAGCACTTCTAAGAAGGCTAACAAGGCTGCATTATCTCTGAGCTTCTCCTCCAGCACCCTAAGTCTCTCCTGGACTACTTCCACCACACATCTCCCCAGATCATTGGTTCCCAAAAGGATCACATCTGGCTTCCAATCCCCCATCAGGGTCTGGAGCCTGGCAAAATGTTCTCCTGCAGCCTGGTATAATGTTCTCCACCATTATACATGGATGGCACACCACCTTCCTTCCACCTGGTTTTGGGCTCACAACCAACCTCCCCATCCCTCTTACTACTGAGACCCCTAACACTAAGAAACTCTTCCTAATCTTGCCTTCTTTCTTCCATAACTCCCCAACAGGCTCCACCTGGGTGGCCTGGGACACACTGCTGTGATCCTTCTGCACAGACTGGACCTTAATCCCTGGGATGGTTTCTGACCTGCAATATCAGTTTGGAGCCTGTGGGAAACAACCCTACCACCCCAGGGACCTGGACCTGTCCCTTCCCAATCTGCCTTCAGAACTCCCCACCATCCAGCTTCTGAAGCCCTCTGGGGCCTCTGGGGAAGAACTGTCCTAACCCCAGCTTCCCAGCAGATGGAAGGACCTCTCAGTCTGTTCAGCTCAGCCCTGCAATGATTCAGTTCTGCCAATAGGATCTCCAACCTGCTGCAAACCAGGCAACCCATCTTCCAGAGCACTCTCTGGAAGACAGCTGTACCACATCCTCTACAGCTCACAACCTCCCTCCACCCTACTGCCTACCAAAACTTGCTAAGCCTTACTATGTGAGGAGTGTATTACCTTTACTACTATGTATACATACTTAAGTTGGCACCTCTGTCAATATTTATACCCTTAACCCCTCTGAAGGGTGGCACTTAACAGGGGGCTCCAAACCCAGACACAAAAAGCTGCTGACACATCTTCAACTCCTCCGGCCCCTGGGACCCGCATTATGTGGATAAGGAACCAGCAGGAAATACGGTTTGTCTGTGCCTCCAGCGTGGAAAACCATACTTTTGCAGACCACAGCTGCAGATCAAAGGCTTGCCCCAATGCCACCTTCAAAGACTGATCTAACCACTGTCCGGCTGCAACTGGAGGACATCACCACCCCTACCACCTAAACCAGGGAGGTGGGAGTTGTGAACATGTGAAGGATCTCTCAAGAAAAGAGAAAACTGGGTCACGTGCCTCAGGACTTGATAGCCACTGCCATTTTGTTACCCTGCCTTGACCATACAGGACAGCCAATCAGAGGAGTCCATGCACAAAGCAAGATCCTGGAGGCCTCTGGGTGATGTTGAACTGCAGATTCTGGCAAATGTTTACTGGACCCATGGGACATCGAGCAGCCTGACAGTGACTGAATCAAAGGAAGCTGGATCTGTTGTGAGTCTGTAAGTAGGGGACTGTGCTGAAGACAGGCAGACCTGGAAGAGATTTTTTTTTTTTGGTATAATATCTTTATTGAGTTTTTCAGTATAAACAGGGTATCAGCAGGTCACATATTCTTACTAACATCCATATTATATCAATCAATTAAACAATCACCTTTAAGTTGATGGAACAAGTCATCACCATACTGTATGGTCCCTTGGCTTAGGCCCCCATCTTATACTACGACATTATGGTAAGTTTCCTACAAGCCCAATAGACCCCCTTATACCATGATCAGAATGATCAAAAAGAAATTCAGAAGAACATTATTTAACTATAGAAAGATAGTACAGAAAACAGACATATAAGAAGGTAGTAAGTGTAAAGTTATATAAAGCTGTGACATTACATTAAAAACAGTGCATCTGGTGGATAAAAACATGTGTATATACCCTAGTTCTCCTTTCCCTTGTAAGAGAGAGGAAAATCTGTCATTACATATGTGTGTGGTCCATTCAGATCCAGCCCATGAGGAGGATTCAACAAGTTGCATTCTCTCACCTATTACCTTCAGCCCAGTGAAAGAGATCTTATAAGGACAGTACCGGCTGTCAGGAAAGAGTTTAAGCCGCACTATTCTAGGCCTTGTGTCTGTAAAGCAAACACTGAAGGAAGCTGCTGAGCCTTTGTAAGGAAAGGACCAACTGCATGCTAGCCAGCACAAGCAGAAACATTGAAGAGACAGCGTGGAGCAGAGAAACAGAATCTAGGGCTGCTGGTCAGGTTCTGTGGCAGGTGCTACAGCCAGGTGTTGGGCTGTGACTTCCCAGAGGGGTAAGAAACTGGGACATGTGGCTTGGTATAGAACAGCAACAGCCAGTGTACAAGAGATCCAGCTGAACCTCTAAGAGGGACCAGAGAAGCCAGGTCATATGCCCTGGTGCCACCCTCCCCTGCCTAGCTTAAATTCTTGAGAGAGGCTGAGCAACCCTGAAAAGGTAGCTCAGCTGATGCAGTGGTTCTAATGGAGATCAGTTATAGAAGCCTGCAGCAACAGCAGGAGCCGTCCAACTGAGGAGCCATGAGCAAGATCATGGCTGACCCTACTCTAAAGGGAACCTCACTGTTTGTTTTGGGATTTGTTCTGCACAATTGGTCATCAGACCAGGATCTATGAACGCCTTGTGCTTCGAGGTTCAGTGCCATTTTCAGAAACTGCATGGCCTTTGGGGATTTACTGTTGAGCACATTACTCATTTGAATTTAAAGTGCACTAGTGATAGCCAACCCATGGTAACATCAATGGGCCTACCACAGTTCAACCCCTGGGTACCCAGGAACTGTGTGTAAGAGAGCACCCCTAATTTAAATATCATCTGTCCCTGTTATCAGGTATGAGAGGCTAGAGGTCTCCAGTACACAAGGACTAGGGAAGTGTCTGTACTATGATAAGTGGTATGGGGCAGGGCTGAGTGCAGGGCTGTGCAAAGGTAGGCTTGATTGAGAACAACTAGAAGGTGTATAGCTTGACCTCACCACTGAAAGCACCTAAGGGGGTTACAGTACAGGCCCACCTTTGAGGTTGCCTAAGAAGGGCTTCATCAAAAGTGATCACACTTATCATTTTCCTTTCCAGGGCTGGTCCTGAATAAAGTGGGTTTTTTTTTCTGTTTTGTTTTTGTTTACTGTTAACCCTTCTTTCAATATTGCCTGGCATACTGTTTGATGGTGGTGGTGGTGGGGTCTGTTGCCTTTGCTAGGAGTCTGAAGAAGTTGTTACCACAGTGGGGACATGGGCATATACAGCATCCAAGGTAGTTGCACTGATTCATCTGGCCCACTGAAAAGGACACAGTCAACCTTTTTTGCATTACATCTAGTTGAAAACCCACATTTTATGATTGCTTGCCTTCTTTAAAATGTGTCTGGTGGTTGTTTCATCTGCTTCCTTTCTAAGCAAAACTGAAATGCATGCTGATGGTGCAGATATAACCAACCTCGTTTTGTTTCAAATCCTCAGTCTACTCTAATTACATACTTCCTGAACCCCCCCCCCAAAATAGTGCAACCACTCATGATTCAATAGCCTCCTCTCCTCCCACTGCATCATGAGTGGCTAGACTGTATTGGGGGTGTTCCTAAATCCAGTGCAATGGGAGCTGATCAAGGACAGTAAACAAACATGTTTTGTGTGGTAATGCCAGTATGGTGGGCAGTTTTTTTTTTTCACTTTTAAAAAGAAAAACAAAAAGGCATCAGAATCAAACTGACCGGCTACTGCAGCAGATTCTACAAAACCTAAACACTCATAAAATGCATTTTTTTTTTAATTGGAGACACTTTGAGGCCTTAGAAGGTTGACAGTTTCTCCTTTAAATTTTTCCCGGGGGGGGGGGCATCACGCATTTCTTTTTTTTTTTTTTTTTTTTGGGATACAGACCCAGAGTGAGAAAAGAGCCAAGGAGCAAACACAAATATCTACAACAACCACATGGTGGTGTAAGGCAGTGGCACCTTGCCCACAAGCCAATTCGGAGGGATTACTGCCCTACATGGGTCTTACATGCCTATGACAGACAGGGAGTTGAGACTATGGGAAGTTAGCTTGTGAGACTGCTACTGCTATTTACAAGATAAACCTACCCCAGATGAGTGTGTTTTTAATACGCCACACAAGACTGTGCACAGAGGCAGAGCTGGGATATGTGACTAACGTCTGCATGTGCGCCAAACTGCGGGCCCAATCCTCATAGTGTTTCTGGCCAATCCAGAGGTGCAAGTCTGGCAGGATATGGCCACGATACACAAAGTATGGCTGGTGCGCACCACAGGAGGGGGTGGCCAACCCCAAACAACAAAACAATATAGTGGCTGCACTCAAAAGGAAACCAGAAGCAAGGTGCATATGCTGTTCAATGCTTTAATGCACAGCTTCCAAATAAATACAACAGTGGTTTGAGAAATCTTGGCAGCACAGCTCGAACCCCTAGCACCTTGACTCTCATGAGTCTTCAAAAGTGAGTGAGGCTAGTAGAAGACAGCCACCATTTAAACAGCACTAAATATTAATATTCATGAGTGCAATTCAAGTCACATTAAAGAGACAATGCAAGAAAAGAAAATAAAAAAGAATAACAAATGAAATTATTGAAATAACAGACCCTGTGGCGCCGAGTGAAGGGGTTCGCTCGGCATGCTGGCGACCCGGGTTCGCACCCTGAGTCCAGGTACTAGAAGCGGAGACTGGCAAGGGAGGGGTTCTATAAGCATCCATTGGACGCTTCCCTCCCAGGGGGAGATTTGCCTGGGGACCTGTGGGTGGATTGCTGGCGAGCTTGGGGACGTACTGCCCCGACACGCCCATTGCATGCCTCGGGCCCCAGGAATACCCTGCATGCTTATGCAAGGCCGAGAACTGCGGTAGCCGGGGCACAGAAAATGGAAAATTATGCCCCGTTCCAACCGGATGACGAGCGCCTTGGCCACTGCCACCCAAAGCCCCGGAGCCAGCCCGGATCCAGCCCCGCAGCACCTGGGATGCAAAGTCGTCCGTAAAAGGCCATTCCCTCCCGGAAGAGAGGGACCTTCCCGGCATAGGGATACGCTGGGCTACCCAAGGTAGGTTGCAATTAGGGCTGGGAGTAGGTGGCAGGAGGTCAGAGGGAGGCAGGAAGGTGGTGGCAATCCAAAGGAGTGGCCGGTCGGGGCGTGTGGGAGGTGCATAAAAAAAAAAAAAAAGAAATAACAGACCATTACATCTTCAGCAGTAATACTATATGATATATAACAAATAACAATCCTCATTATAGTTCAATGGTGATATTATGACTTAGCTGTTGAGATGAAAATAAAGAAAGAGGAAAATGCCTGGACTGAGAGTCGACTGTTCTCAAGGCTAAGACAATCGTGACTCACTAGTGAATGGGTCACAACCAGGCAGGTAACAGATCCTAGCAGTCCAGGGTACCTCTAAAGTGTTGAAACACACCTGTAAGCAAGTGAAAAGAAGAAAAAGTTACTCTAAGGAAAATAATTATTGAATTCACTAACAATTTGTAGAGTCACGGAAACACAAGCTAGTGAGTATATTACTTTTTCAGAAAGGGTTAAATATCCCATTGGTCATTAAGACCGACAGGTTTCACACTGTTTAATTTGAAAATCCTTTTGCTTTCTTATTGAAGTAGCAAATTTGCTCTGTCTCCACCTAATCTGGGTGCTGGGACCCCTTCTAGGCCCATGAACTTGAGTTCATCAGGAAAAGAGTTGTGATGCAATGTGAAATATGTGGCGATTTGGCCACTGTTGTGTAATATTGCAGACATACTGCTGTTATAATTTTCTGTGATTTTGGTATTGTTTAAAAGTTCCAAACAGGCCAGAACTAAGGGTTGCCAAAATAATGCCCAGTGTTACTGGAAAGGTCACACAGGACAGAGAGAATGTATATTACAACTGTCTGACATTCCTCTATGATCTGGGGATAAAGGCTTAATCAGGAAACTAAAATCCCATTTCAAAGAGGATTGGAAGTTCCTTGTAAGCTTATTAAAGGCAAACAGAGGTAATATAATCTCAGGAGATGGGAGAAACATCCCCTGTCATAAAACTTTAAACTCAAACAGAATGTCAGCAAGGTTACCACCACTCTAATTACATTTTTAATAAGTGGCAGGAAGCAGAGGAATATCTACTCTGAAAATCTATTGTGATTACACTTCAAGTGTTATAATTCATCTCCATTTAGAAGAAGTTAGGAAGGATAGGGGAAGATCAAAATTGTTGGGACTGGAGGACATCTGATTAATTAAATAATCCTGAGTCCCTTAAAAATCTTGGAAAGAGCAAGAGAGACTTCTGCTGGACCAAAAAGATAAGGCCACCAAAGAGTTACAGACTGCATGGACCAAGGTATATCAAGCCCTCAGAACAGGGCATGTTGCACACTTTTTCATGGGACACTCTTCCTAACACACCGAGCAAGATAGACTAAGGACCAATGAATGCAAGAGAGCGCTGGGTCTTTGCAGACTTCATTTATTTTCTGGACTTTGATGAACCACGAACCAAGCAGAAACTAGACAGTTAAAATTTTACAGTGCATTTTGTATTTATATTTCTCCAACTTTGTTTTGTTATTCTGTAACCATCTGAAATCTTTTGTTTGTAAATGTTATATGATAATTAAGTAAATAAGTAAAAGCACTTTGCTTTTAAAACTGCCTGTGAATTTATGTGTATAAAGGTGGAAGGCTTATTCAAATCTGAGACCAACATGGTAAATCCAAGGTGCCACCATCGCTACCAAAGATAGGATCCTGGAGGGATAATCTGGGTGCCTTAAGCAGGGGAGATACACAGGTCTTGGGAGGAGTCTGTAAGGGAGAATCAGGTTGTTGTACCACCTGTGGGAAAAGACTCCAATCAGGGTTACAAAAGGCCAGCCCTGAAGAGGTTGTAACACCTGGGTCTCCCCCCCCCAAGTACAGCAGCCAAGGAGGGTCCTCACCTTGCTACAGACTTAAGACTGTATTTTACCCTTATCCAGATTTTAAAGATGAAGCCTTGGGACCTCGTAGTGAGTGATCAGTTGTGAACTCAGCAAGCACTCTAGACGAACATGTGGAGGGCATTCCTGTACCCCCTCTGTCACAGATTGCACTTAGGGGTGGGCACTGTGAGTTCAGTGGACCTGACTCCCAGGAGTGAGTTTATGACAAAATGCACCCCTACTGGGGTGTATTGATGATTATTGATTATGGAGCATACATGCTCCTGAATTTGCTATTTAAAGGGACATACTGTCTTCCCCACATATGTGAGACCACAACTGCACTGTGTTTTGAATGATGATGTTGCCCCCCATAAATTCAACTTAACTAGACATGAACGGATAGCTCTGGAACAACTATCCATGACTCTAAGAATTGTTAGTGAATTCTATAGTTATTTTCCTTAGAGTTACTTTTTCTTCTTTTCTCTTGCTTACAGGTGTGTTTCAACACTTTGGAGGTACCCTAGACTGATAGGATCTCCTACCTGCCCAGTTGTGACCAATTCACTAGGGAGTCACGCTTGTCTAAGCCTTGAGAACAATCGACTCTCAGTCCAGGCATTTACCTCTTTCTTCATTTTCATCTCTTCAGCTGAGTCATAATATTATCACTAAACTATAATAAGGGTTGTTATTTGTTATATGTCATATAGTATGACTTCTGAAGATGTAATGGTATGTTATTTCAAGAATTTCATTTGTTATTCTTTTTTATTTTATTTTCTTGTATTGTCTCTTTAATGCGACTTGTATTGCACTCATGAATATTAATATTTAGTGCTGTGTAGGGGTTCGAGCTGTGCTGTCAAGATTTCTCAAACCACTGTTGCATTTATTTGGAAGTTGTGCATTAAAGCATTGAACAGCATCTGCACCTTGCTTCTTGTTTCCTTTTGAGTGCTACCACTATACTGGTTTGGTAATCCACAGATGCGGAGGGCCAGAAAACACAAAAGAGTGCCTCTATGCACTGGATGCACACTACCAGGGCACCCTGCAGTATACACAAAAGGGGATGCATGCCCTTTCCACATCCAATCCTGCCTGCATGCATGCGATGTGGGCGATACCAGTGCAGACCAGGAAGTGTGGGCCAGGTTCTGCCCAGTTCTGTAAAGGACTGCTGTGTTGACAAGGGCGGGTGGAGGGGGCGGCAGCTATGCCTGCCAAGGAGTAGCAGTAACATACTAACATACTATTTGCCAGCAGATTAGGCCTTACGGACTATCGAGTCTGCTCGAACCTTGGATCCTTAGTTGGGTGCCGAGACCCTCCCATCCCTTGTGCTCCAGAAACCCGTATCATCCATCCCCACACCCCTGGGACAGGCCATCATCTGATACATCCACTTTCTGTGTCTGTCCCAACCTCTCTTGAAGCCCTCCGCTGTGGATCTCTGAACCAGCTCACCAGGCAGTGCATTCCAAGGGTCCACCACCCTCTCAGTGAAAAACCTTCTCCTCTTTTCCCCCCTCACCCTTCCACCTTCCAACTTCAAACCATGCCCTCTGGTGATACCTCCCTGCTTTAGTCTAAAGATCCCCTCCATGTTTACCCCATTTATTCCCTTGAGGTACTTGAAGACCTCAATCATGTCCCCTCTGTCTCTCCTCTCCTCCAATAAAAACAGGCAGAGCTCCTTAAGTCTGTCCTCATATGTCAAATCCCCTAGCCCTCATATCATCTTTGTTGCCCTCCTCTGTACCCTCTCCAGGAGCTGTATGTCCCTCTTCAAGTGTGGTCTCCAGTACTGTACACAGTACTCAAGGTGTGGTCTAACCAGTCCATTGTACAGTGGCAGAATCACTTCCTTGCTCCTAGAGGTGATCCCCTTACGATGCATCCCAACATCCTGTTTGCCTTGCTAGCCGCTCTCCTGCACTGCTCAGAGTTATTCATACATGCATCCACCATGACCCCTAGGTCTTTTTCCCCTATTGAGGCCTCCAGCCTCCCCTCCCAGGGTGTACCTGTGTTTAGAGTTTCCCCAACCAAGATGCAACACCTTGCACTTGGTGATATTGAAATTTAATTTCCATGTGTGAGCCCAGCTTTCCAGGGTGTCCAGGTCCCCTTGCAGGGCCAACCTCCCCTCTCCTCCCTCAACTACTGCTCCCATCTTGGAGTCATCTGCAAATAGACTCATTTCACACCCTATACCCTCCCTGATGTCCGATATGTATGCATTAAACAGGATCACACCCAGGACTGAGCCCTGCGGTACCCCACTACCAACCTCTCTAGGGTTCGAGAGCTCCCCACAGACCACTACTCTCTGAGTGCATCCAGCTAGCCAGTTTTCAATCCATCTGACCATCAAAGGGCCTACTCCTAACCCCATCAGTTTCTCCACCAGACCATTGTGGGGGACAGAGTCAAACGCCTTGCTGAAGTCCAAGAATAATACATCCACAGGCTTACCCCTGTCCAGTTCTGATGTTACCCATTCATAGAACTCCACAAGGTTGGTTTGACATGATCTACCTGGTACAAACCCATGTTTCCAACTATCCAGACCTCCCACCTCCTCCAAGTACACCCCCAATCATTCCTTTAGCATACTCTCCATTAATTTTCCCACCACCGAGGTCAAACTGATGGGTCTATAGTTACCTGGTACTTCCCTTGACCCCCCTTTATGGATTGGTACCACATGTGCCTCTCGCCAATCCCTAGGTACCCTCCCTGTCTCAAGTGACCTGCTGAAAAGCTCCGTCAGGGGTGCAGCCAGTATGTCCGCCAATTCCCATAGTACTCTCGGATGAATGCCATCCGGCCCAGGAGATTTGTCTTTCTTTAGGGCCTTGAGGGCTAACTACATCCTTTTGGCAGAGATAGCATCATCCGTCCCCTCCACCTTACTGGCCTTTTTATCCTTACCCAGATGTGACACCCCTGGGGTACCTCTCCCTCCCTCTTTAAAAGATTAATAGTCAAACTAACCAGCCTGGGAGTGGGACCCAGGTTGGTAGCCTGGGTAAAACATTGGCTGGACAACAGGACACAGAAGGTAATTGTAAATGGAGTCCATTCTGAAGAAAGGGGGGTTACTAGTGGGGTACCGCAGGGTTCAGTATTGGGTCCAGTCCTTTTTAATGTCTTCATCAGTGACATTGCAGAGGGACTGGAAGGAAAAGTATGCCTTTTGCAGATGACACAAAATCTGCAACAGGGTTGATACACAAGGAGGCGTGGAAAGGATGAAAAGGGACTTGGCAAGGTTGGAGGAATGGTCAGAAGTATGGCAGCTAAGATTCAATGCAAAGAAGTGCAAAATAATGCACCTGGGAAACAAGAACCCAGGGGAAGAATACACAATGGGTGGGGAGGTAGTAACAACAACAAAAAAGGAAAGGGACCTGGGGGTAATCATATCAGATGATCTTAAGGTTAGCAAGCAATGTGAGAAGGCAGTAGGGAGGGCTGGGGGTATACTAGGATGTATAGGGAGAGGCATCAGCAGCAGAAAACAGGAAGTTGTTATCCTTCTGTACAGACAGTTGGTGAGACCCCATCTGGAGTACTGTGTCCAGTTCTGGAGACCCCATCTCTGCAAGGACATAGACAGGATAGAGGCAGTCCAGAGGAGGGCAACTAAAATGGTGCAGGGTCTGCAAGAGAAGCTGTATGAGGAGAGACTAAAGGAGCTTAATATGTATACCCTTGAGGAAAGAAGGGAGAGGGGGACATGATAGAAACTTTTAAGTACCTCAGTGGAATCAACAAAGTCCAAGAGGGTAGCATTTTCAGAAAAAGAGACTTGCAAGAACAAGTGGACACAATTTAAAGATAGAAGGAGGCGTGTTCAGGGGCAATGAGGAAGTATTATTTCACAGAGAGGGTAGTGGATGCATGGAACAGCCTTCCTGAGGAGGTTATGGGGTCTAAAACTGTGGGAGAATTCAAAAGTGCATGGGACAGACGTAAGACAATTCTTGTGGGGGGTAGGAAGAAATAGGCTGTTGGTTAACTTGGATCTGCGGCCTATCCTGTAGGTAGGGAAATGGGCAGACTAGATGGGCCTAGCAGTCCTTATCTGCTGTCAAAGTCTATGTTTCTATGTTTCTTGCTCCATTTCTGTTGCTCCCCTGATCCCACTTATTGATGTTTCTATCCCCTTGGTGCCTTGCTTTGTAGATATCCCATCCCCCTCCCTAGTGAACACAGAGGCAAAGTAATCATTAAATACCTCTGCCTGGTCCCTCGCCTCTTCCACCCACCCTCCTTCTGATCTCAATCTGCTGAGATGGCCCTTGGTTTTCTCAGCTCCCCAATGTACCGGAAGAACCCTTTCCCTCCATGTATCCCCTGTGCCAGCCCTGCTCTTACTGGACTTTGCTCCCTCACCATACGGGTGACTTTTCTAGATGCAAGCTGGTACATTTCCTTATCCCTATCCCCTCTTGTTGTTTTATATTTTTTGTAGGCCGCCTTCTTTTCTCTGACTGCTACCTGTACCTCACTGGACCACCAGCATGGTTTATGTGACCTTGCTCCCTTACATTTCAACTTAGCGCAGATCCTGACTGCCTCATGAAGTCCCTGTTTTATGACCTCCCATCTCCTTTCCACACTTGTCATTGAGGTAATCCCCTTCAAGTGATCATTGAGAATATTTCCCATGCCCATAAAGTCTGCCCCACTGAAGTCCACTGCCAGTGTCCTAGATCTCACCCCCTCCCCCATGCTTATTTGAAACCAGACAGTATTGTGGTCGCTCCCAGTCAGGGGGTCTTGTACAACCATGTCCCTTACCAGATCCCCATCTGCCAGAACCACATCCAGGACATGCCCCTCCCTTGTGGGCTCCATCACATGTTGTGTTAAGAACACATCCTGGAAGCCATCCAGCAGCCTCTGCTCCTTGGCCACCTTAGAGGACATGGTTCCCCAGTTTGTACCTGGCATATTAAGTTCCCATCAACACCACTCCTTCCCTTTTGGTCCACACTGGGCAATGATGTTGTCCAGCAAACCATCCTCTAGAACATCACTCATCCCGGGGGGCCTATATGCTACACCCAGCTTGACCTTATCTCCTGCTGGGGATCGTGAGGTGACCCATAAGGCCTCCACGTTTCCCTCTGCCTCTTCTACCCTAGCAATTTCTATGTCATCTCTAATGTACATAGCCACTCCACCCCCTCTGCCCTCCTTTCTATCCTTCCTAAGCATAGTGTACCCCCGTACGTTTAGGTCCCAGTCATGGTTTTTGTTGGCCCACGTTTCCGTGACCGCCGCCACATCCACCCCCAACAGCATGGCCTGGAACTCTGGCAACTTGTTTCCCAAGCCCTGGCATTTATTAACACCAACCCCCACCCCTTATCCCTGATCCTCTTTGTCAACCCCACCCAGATTCCTTATACTTCATCCTCCCTCTGCTCCTCCTGAAACCTCCACCCCCAATCTGTTTCCTCCCCTTGGGCTTGAAGGCTACTCCTTCATCTGAGGAGAGGGCTTCTGGTCAGCCCTCCTTATCCCTTCCCCATCACAAGTTTAAACCCACCTTTCTTGTATGTAGTCAGCCATCCCCTGTTTAAGGACTTCCTTCCCTAATGGGGAAAGATGAAACCTGTCCTTGGCATATAGTCCCTTATCCTCCCAAACTCCATTCCAGTTCCCTAACACCCCCAACCCACTCTCTTCACCCCACTTCCTGAGCCAGTCATTAATCTCTGTGAGCTTCATTTTTTTCTCCACTGAGGCCTTTGGTACTGGCAATATCTCGGAAAAGGAAATGTTGCATCCATTATCCCGACAGACTCTGGCAATCTCTTAGAACCTTGCTTGGATTTCCAAAATGCTATTTCCCTCTAGATCATTAGTTCCCAAATGCACCAGGAAATCCAGTTTCCCTCCACAATCCCTAACCATTTCATACACCATGTACTTTGCTCTGTGCACTGTCAGCCCAGAGATACTCACTACCTTCACCTGACTATGGCATCCACCCCCCTGTCCCTCCCACTGGATACCCCTAATCATCGAGTCTCCCAATAACAGAACCTTAACACCACCATCATCCTTATGGTTACCTCCATTATGCCCTCTCGGCCCCCCTTCCCCCCCTTTATTCATGATCTCAATTTTGTGGGAGTCTTCCTGCCTTATTAGAGACCCCCTTGTCACCCTCCCCTTTCTGCCTCCCTTGCTATTTTGCCCACTTAACTCAAACCCCTCTGAATAGGTGTCCCTTTAACCTCTCTTATCCTAACCATTTATCCTGGCCCTGATGGTTTCCCCTTCCCCTTCCCCCACACCACCATCCTCCCCTTGTAATAGTACCCCTGCCTCCAGAGGCTCTCTGTGGGTCCCCTTTAGCTAGGGCCCCATCCTTGCTACTGACCCCCCTGCTGAAGGGGGGCTCCTCTCCCACCTCCTTGTCTCCCAGTTTCTCTCCAATCATGCTCTCCTCCCTCATGTCTGGAATATGTTGCATCTCCCCCATTTGCTTAACATATATGTTTCCCCTTCTCCCTCTGGGACTATTTCTATCCTTTCCATAGCTGGTCTGTGATGCCCTATGGGTATCCAACTCCTTCCCCCCAGCCTCTGTATAAGTTTCCTCATTTCCACCAACCCCTTCCTCCCCCCCTCTAGTAGTGGCTATGTGCTTCCCTCCGCTTGGCCACAACACCATGTAATGAGACCAACTGGCTCTCTCACTTCCAACCCCAGCCCTAGAAGCATCCGTGACAGGATGAGGACATCAGCAGCACAGACCAGTACTGTTGGAATTATTTTATATTTACCATCTGGATATGGCAGTCCAGGAGGACTACGTATTCCAACATGCCCTACCCCCCCCAGGCAGGGAATCCAGTCCTGGACCAGTATAGGCTACTGACTGGATGCCCATGGTCCTCCCAATGTCCCCGCCCCTGCCACAATGTGCACAGGTGGCAGGGTCTGTGGATGACAGTAGGTGTGCAGCCACCTGCAGTTGTGGGGCAATGCACCCCAGATATGCGCAAGTCACACCTATTTTTTTATTTGTAATTTTTGACCAGAAAAGGCACAGTAAGCTAATATAGCTTTTGTTTCCAGGTGCGTCCTGAAGGAGAGGTTGCATGAGCCTTTTTACTAATGGGGGAATATTGCCCATAATGCTGGAGAAACTCCTCTGTTCTTCTTGAGAGAGCACTATTCGATTCCTGTGAGAAGATGAAGGATCCTGGAGGAGAGATTGAGATGGTGGCCAGGGTGGTGGAGTTTGCTTCTCTCCTCACCTGGAGTATTGAGTAAGTCCCTTTGGTGGTGTTACCCAGGTTGTGCAAGCAACTGGAGGCACAATGAGAGGTGACAGTGACCAGTTCCAAGCTGTGGTCCCTAGTAAAGAAACTGTTCCAGCTATTCTAGACAGCCTCTTTCTTATGTGAGGATTGAAAGGTTGCTCAGCTAAAGATTGAATTCCATCAAGAGATGCAGCAATCCAGAACCTCTGATTTAAGAGCATCTCCCCTGACTACCACCAATCCATTGAAGGTACAGTGACTGGTACAGAATCCAGCTGAGGTCCCAAAGGTTCCTGATGTGGCAGCAAGAGAAACAGTGGAATTCTGTGTGGTGACAATGGAGGAGCAGAAGTTGGAGACAGATCTGCAGGCCAAGAAGGCAGCTCTGCTTCAACTGATAGCTGAGGAAGACTGCCTTTGGAAAAACAGAAACTCTGTTTGCATCAAGCAAGTTGTGGTGCCAGCACTATTCCCTCTGTTTCCCAGCTTATAAGAAGCACCAATGTTAATATTCCCTGTTCCAGTCCTGAACTTGCTGTTCTGAAATCCCAGCCGAACTCAGAGCATCAGACTGTAATTACAGATCAGATGGCTTCAGCTGTGATGGCCATCCGCTCAGCTGAGCCACAGGTCAAAGACTCTGCGCAGTCTTCTGTTATGCCCACCCACTCTGACAGTGACAGTGAGTGTTTTAAGCTGTGAGATTTAACTTTGGGATTTCTGCTTCGAAGCCCCATCAAAATTAAAAACTTGGAGTTCATCCCAAAGCTCAGAGAGTGCAGCAGTCCAGTCAGAAAGCCCTGAAGAAAAAAAAAATGTTTTGTCGGCTGCAGAGACTGAAGCCAAGTTAACAAAAGTGGGCTGGAAGAGGAATGCTGATGGGATGGGTCAGAGTCCTGGCATTTCTCCAATCAAATGTAGCCTAGTGGAGATCTCTATGCCAGTCTCGGTAAATGCAGATGGTTCTGTTGGTACAGGGGTCCCCTTCTTCCATAGGTGTCACTGAGACTTTCAAGCGAGTCCTGCAAATACCTGAAAGTCAGTTCTTCCCTGCTCCACCTCAGCTTGGCCTTGTTACAGACTTCATCAAGTAACAAGCTGCTGTGCAACTCCAGTTCTCCTTGATTGAAAGTTCCAGAGTCATTTAATTTTGTGCAGAATCCTGTATTGTTTAAACAAGGGTTGGATGGCCAGACTACTGTATTTGAAGTCCCTCCTATGCTAAAAGACTCTGCTGGTGGGGTCAAGGCTCCCATTACATAACCGACTGAAATGGGCCTAATTATGGTCCAGAAGAAAAAATTACTCACCTTAGTAATGTTGTTTCTTCTAATGGAGTCTTGCTATATTATAGACATTAGCAGTTTGTTCCAGCTCTAGAACTGCCCCGGAGTGAAATGGTTAAAACCATTCCAAAATAGAATTTTGGCACGAGAGCAGCTCTATCTGTGTCATTTCAAACTTGAACTGTCAGATCTTTTAGAGCCAAACTCACTAAGGTCTGTGTGGAAGCTGTAACCTACACTAGCCAAATGGCTACCTAAATAATAACAACCATTGATGGTCCCAACACCCAAGACTCAAGTCAGGGGACCAGAAATACTAACACCATTCTAATAATATGAAAATGGAACATAAGTATAATAAAACACACACACGCATACACATACACACCCCCAAAGTCCCAAAGGGGACAAAATGCTAACAGGACATAAGTAGTGCCCACACTAAGTTGCCCGCACCCCACCAAGTAGAGGTTCTGAGAGGGGCAGGTTGGGGGGGAGGTCTATAATATAGCAAGACTCCATTAGAAGAAACAACATTACTAAGGTGAGTAATTTTTTCTTCAAACAACATGAAGTCTTGCTATATTATAGACATTAGCAGAATACACAGCAGTACCTCCATGGAGGAGGGCAGAACCTACTTAGGAATAGGCTCTGAAGAACAGCTGTGCCAAACCGAGCATCTCTCCTGGCCTGGACATCCAGGGAGTAATGCTTGGTAAAAGTGTACCATTTCCAAGTAGCAGCCTGGCAAATCTCTAATAAAGGGATATCTCTGGCAGCAGCTAGAGACGCAGCTGTACCCCTGGTAGAATGAGCCCTCAAACCGGGGCTCTGCCCACTTCTGATAACAAAATTGGATACAAGAGACAATCCACCTGGCTATTGATCTCTTAGTGGCAGGTTTGCCTTTCCCAACTTCACCATAGGTAAGGAAAAGTTGGAGGATTCGAACCTGTGACCTTTGTACGCTTCTATATAATAACTAAGAGCCTCTTAACATCCAGGCTGTACAACCTCCTCTCACCCGAAGAGGTGATCAGTAAAATACTGGAAGGAGATAGACTGATTAAGATGGAAATCTGAAACCACCTTAGGCAGAAACTTCCTATTAGTCCTAAGGACTACCTTATCCCTGTGGAAAGAAATAAAGTCAGTCTCCACTGACAAGGCTTGCAATTCACTTATCGTCTGGCAGAAGTGATAGCCACTAGAAAACAGTTTTCCAAGTTAGGTACTAAGCTCTGCAGAAGACAGAGGTTCAGTAAAGGGTTGCATTAACTGGGCAATGCAAACATTAAGGTCCCAAGTAGGGGCCGGTTCCCAAAGGGAGGATTAGTATGGAGTAATCCCTAAAAACTTGGAAAACACAGGATGAGAGGAAAGAGGGATGACTTTCCTGTTGACACAAAAGCAGACACAGCTGCCAAATGAACTCTCAGGGTAGCTGGTCTGAGACCCAAGGAATTAAGATGTACCATGTAATCTAACAAAATAGGCAATTCAGCAGATTCTGGGGAAATATTTTTCCCAGCACACCAAATGGAAAACCTTTTCCATTTAGAACTATAAGTAGCCCTAGTGGAAGGCTTTCTGGAAGCCTTTAGGATCTCAAGAACACCCTGAGAGAGGTGTAAATCAGCAAACTCTAACTCCTCAAGAGCCAGGCCTTGAGGTTGAGGGATTTGAGGTCCGGATACCAAACCCTTCCCTGGGCACAAGTCAACAGATTGTGATTCCTGGGGAGGCACAGGGAAGATGGACTGTCAGAGACAGAAGGAGTGAGTACCAGGGCTGCCTGGCCCAATCCGGGGCAATCAGAATCACCCTGCAAGGCTGAGATCTGATTTTGACTAGTACTTTGAATAGAGAGAGAGGGGAAAGCATAGAGGAACTTCCCTCCCAATCCAGAAGAAGGGCATCCAGGAAACTGAGCCCAGCACTGGAGGCCTGCAACAGAACAGAGGAAGTTTGTGGTTGTCTGGGGCTGCAAAAGATCTATCTGAGGATGCCCCACCTGGCAAAAAACTATCCCCAGCACTTGAGGATCCAGGGACCATTCGTGATGGCCCTGGGAAATCCTGCTGAGGGCATCCACTAGGACATTGTCCTTCCCTGAGGGATGAACTGCTATGAGGAAAGTGTTCAGGGAATAGGCCAGAGACCACAACTTCATTGCCTCGGTGCACAAGGTCAAGACCGAGTGCCCCCTGTTTGCTGATGTACCACATTGTTGTGGTGTTGTCTGTTCTGACTTGTATCACCTTGTGTGGACAGATGCAGAAAAATCTTGAAGAGCTAAAAGACAGCTCTGAGTTCCAGCAAATTGATGTGGAGCAGAGATTCCTGGGGGACCAAACTCCTGAGTGGAAAGGTCGCCCATGTGGGCTCCCAACCCAGAAGGGAAGCATCTGTAGTGAGAGTCAAGTCGTGAGAAGGGAAATGAAGGGACCCCGCTCTTAAATTGCTCTGATCCTGCCACCACTGGAGAGCTAGGATCAAGGTTCGAGTCACTGGGACCAACTTGGAAAGGGGGTCTCTTCTCTGAGACCAAAAGGTTCTCAGGTGAAACTGAATGTCTCTCATCTGAAATCTGGCTCCCTGCACAACAGCTGTGGATGCAGCCATGTGCCCCAGGAGCTGCAGAAAGTGTCTTGCTGGTCGAGAGACCTGCAGAATGAAGGAAGAGGCCAGAGCCACTAAATTCTTTACCCTTTCTGGGAAGAAAGGCTCTGGCTAGCTTTATCCCAATTCTGCCCCTATAAAGGTGAGTACCTGGACTGGTTCCAGAACCGACTTCGTGGGGTTTAGCAGAAAACCCAGGGAGGTGAGAAGCTGCTGGGTGACCTGCAGGTGAGATTTTACCTGTTCTGGGGACTGGCCTACAATGAGCCAGTCGTCTAGATAGGGAAAACAGCAATCCTCTGCCTCCTTAAGTGGGCCACTGCCACTGCTAGACACTTTGTGAATACCCTTGGAGCAGAGGTAAGGCCGAAAGGCATTGCTCTGAACTGGTAATGACCTGAGGGCAGTTCGATCTGAGGTACTTTCGATGGGATCTTCTGATTAGGACATGGAAATAGGCATCCTTGAGTTCCAGGGAGCTAGCCAGTCCCCTGGCCTTAGGGAAGGTAAATTCATTGCCAGAGTTACCATTTTGAACTTTGGTTTCAAAAGATGCTTGTTCAGATATCTGAGATCTAAAATGGGCCGCCATTCTCCTGTCTTTTTTGGGGTAAGGAAGTATCTGGAATACAGACCCCTGCCCTGATGCAGGGGAGGAACCCTTTCTACTGCTCTGAGAGCTAACAGGGATGAGACCTCTGTTTCCAGAGCGAGGGTCTCTGAAGCACTTGCAGGTAGAAAAAGTCTGCTTCTCAACTTGGGAAAATTTTTGAAGCTGAGGACCAGACCCTGACTTACTACTTCCAGAACCCACTTGTCTGAGGTTAAAGAAGCCCAATTCTGACTGAAGTAAGCCAGCCTGCCCCCCACTGGTACAGGAGAATCGGCCCTGGGCACCCCATCAGGGTGCCTGTTTCGCAGGAGCTTTAGGCTGGGGGGTGGGAGCAGGTCTGCCCACCCCTCGTCTGCCCCTGCCTCTGAAGAAGCCCCTCTGAGCATAGGCAGAGGAAGCCTGAGTCTGGTAGAAAGGCCTGTGAAAAGGCCTACCCCTACCCCTGGGGGCATGCCTTTGAGGAGTGGCTTGCCGCCTCTAGCCTGGGCACTCTTGTAAGTAGTCCTATATTCATCATCTTCTTCATGTAACTCTCTGTCTGCTCTCCAAACAGAGAATTTCCACCACAGGAAAATCCATAGCCTTAGTCTGGGTATCCTGTGACAAACTAGTACACCTGAGCCAGGCCAACTCATTAAAAGCTACAGATGTGGCCATGACCCTAGAGGAAACATCATTAACATCCACAGCAGCATGAAACTGAACCTTAGAGGCTTCAATGCCATCAGCAGCCACCTGTTCTAGTTCACTAGCCAGCTGGCCATGGGCCTGCTTGGCTAATTGCATAACAGTATCCCATCTAGATTTCTGATACCTAGCTACATAAGCCATATAATTTGCTTGGCTGAGTCCCAGAGAGGCTGCCATATACTGTATTTTTTTTTTTTGCCATGGCATCAATCTTCCTGGAATCCTTGTCAGGAGGATGTGAAGCCAAGGGAATATTGGCTTTATCACAGGCAGCAGCCTGAACTATCCCAACGTGACTGCATTGCTGAGAAAGGAATTCTGTATCAGGGCCTGACAATGTATACCTTCTGTCCATCTTTTATCTACAGGAGGCACAAAATTAGAGCTTTTAAAATTTTTAATTGTTTGTTTCCTAAAAGACTTATGTAAAGGAATAGACAATCTCTAGACTCTGGAATATCCATCATTTCTACAAAATCAGGCTCCTCTTGCTCATCCACAGCTCTTCTAAAGGAAGCTGGAGGGTTTCAGCAACTTTTTATAAAACATAAAATGAGATGGGGACTCAGACAGCATAGGGGGAGATTCTAAAGGTCTGTCTGGGGAGATGTCCGGTTCAATGGGCACACCCAGACCTTCCCAGCCACATTCATACTGTTCATAATCCTCCTCCCCCTCCTCTGGTTCATAAAATTCCTCAATATCAAAATCCTGAACCACTGGGACCGGACAAACCGACCTTTACCAGATAGTGGTGGTTCAGACAGACCCTGAGACAGTGACTGGACAATTTGTATGGCTTTTGTTATCTCTGCAGCAGTTGGAGAAGGAATTTTGGACTCCAGACCTGCTGATTTTCTTGTTTTCTTTACTGGAATTGGTTCCTCAGAACCAGCTTTTCTTTGCCGAGAAGTCTGGCCCTGGTCAGAGGGCACTCCTCTAGTTCGGTTGGCACCGAACCGGGCTGGCCATCCGGTCAGTGGACTTTTAGCCTCTCGCTCCCTGAGCCTGCCCAATCTTTTTCCAGGGTGGCTGCAGGAAATTCTTACATACCTGGCAGTCTGACTGGAGGTGGTCAAACCCCAGACACTAAACACATGTGGTGTGTGGGTCAGCCTTGGCAAAGACTTCCCCACAAACATCACAGTGTTGAAACCCAGTGGGCCCGGTTTTTCTTTTGGGTTTCTCAGACATAATGCCAGCCTAACCAAAAACTTGCCCTTTTAACGGCAGTGCCAGGCAAGACACCCTTATCGGTTCCTAACAGTGTCATGGGTATTGGAAAAACACGTAATAAATCCGTTTTTTTTAGAACCTATAAGAACTGGGAACCGCACTCTAAAATAGTAACTTTTAGTTTTAAATGAGTTTCAAACCCACTGATCGGTTCAAAACCGAACCGATAACTTACAAGTTCCACACAGACAAAACCTTCATTTACTTATGGTTACCACATATAGAGCTTGAACCGAACGGTTTTGCGGTTAAAATAAAACTATTCTCGGTTAAATCCAACCGAGAAAACACTTTTTAAACCGAGAAATGAACCGAGCAGAAGGAGAAATCTCCGGAGCGACTGTTCACTGAGGCGGAGTAAAGAATCTGACAGTTCAAGTTTGAAATGACACAGATGGAGCTGCTCTCGTGCCAAAATTCTATTTTGGAATGGTTTTAACCATTTCACTCCGGGGCAGTTCTAGAGCTGGAACAAACTGCTAATGTCTATAATACAGCAAGACTTCATGTTGTTTGAACAAAAGGTCCCCAATTCTATCCCATTAAATGATTACTCGGGTTTGGAGCACCACGATAATACCAGAGCTGATTTGCCCTCCATGGCATGTTTGATACCTCCCACCAGCCCTAAGCCCAAGCCTCAACAGAAGCTGCACACCCTGATACAAAGTGTGTGACACGCTGGTGCCACCCAACCAGTAGCGCTATCCTTACCCAGGCCCAGTACTTTGGGGGAACAGTCTAAGCTCCTCCCCACCCAACCCCGGAACATAAAAAGTATTCAGACTTTTTTGTCCTACCTCTCTGCCAGTCAAGAGGAGAAATGCAGTTAGGCCACATTATAGAGGAGGAATGGAAGAAGTGCCTGACCGTGTTTTTGTGGCTCGGACACTACTCGGTGTGTTTTTTTGCATCAGAGATTTTTGCCCTGATCCAATCAGTGGGATGACTCCTATTTTGATTTATGTTTTAAGTCTCCCGCAGGTCTAGGCAGCTTTGGAAAAAATATATGTTGGCCTGAAAAACACCAGCGGTATGGACCACTTTTTTGCCAGTTCTCTCACTAAGCTGCTGGTGAAACACGTCACCATTCTGTTTAAGAAAGAGGGAGTCAGTATTGTGGCTATTTTGTACTGGTTTTGGCAGATGTGCACTGTCCTAGGTAATTCTCAATCCCATCAGAGATTCTGAGTATATTTGGACTAGGGGTTCATGTAATGCATTCAGAGTTGGGGATATATCATCTTCCAACCTGTTTTTTTCTGGGACAAGATTGGGGGTCGGGTATTTTACCCAAGACAGCCCAAGGCATGTTATACAGTGGTTGCAGTTCCACCTCACATCTTAACAATCCCTGTGGTCAGATGAAATGTGGGCTTTGTTCAGAGCTGTGCCATCTAAGCTCCAAATGCCCCAATGACCTGAAGTGTAACTTGTGTGATGATTCTATACCTTCTTATAGAGCCTGCCCCTGGGTTGTGCACAATAATGCAGACCCAGAGGACCAGGCACAACATGATTTTTGTATCAACCGAGCCCAGAGGGATGGTCCTCAGAGAGCGGAATCAGGATCTACCAAGCCTACCAAATAGTCCGCAAGACACCTACCCCCCCCCAACAAGAGCAGCCCCAAGGAGTCAATGAGAAGGGACCGCCAGCCCCTCACCTGGAAGAACATTCACTAGACTAGGAGGAACCAGTAGATCCTGACCCTATTCCTCCAGGTGCCATGATGCCAAAAACACCACTAGACCCAAACCCTGATATCCACAATGCCCAGTGCCTGCACCTCTGTCAGACAGCCCAGAACTTGTCCAAGTCACAACTAGTCCACTTTCTATGGATACTGAAGTGGCTCCATTTACAGATGTCACCACAGAGGCACCTCCTCAGGTCATTGGGGAACCAATGGTTCTTGAGGTACCTACGGGGTTAATGTTGCATCCCTTTCTATGCCTCCCTCTTCCACTCCGGACAAAGAGACTCTTCAAATGGTAACTCAATGCAGGACCGGGGTCAGCCCAAAGCCAAGTAGATGAAGTCAGAAGATATCCCTTTGAGGAATAAATGTGATTTTGTGAGGAAACAGAAGGACTGGGGGCAGGGGCGGCTAAAATGGGGAAACCGGATGGGCCAAGGACCCCCAACTTTAAATTGATGGGGCCACATATAAATGTTGTGCCCCCCCCAACACTTTTTTAAAATATATACATGGACTGTGCATAATAGGTAGTCTCAGGTAATGTATGCAGCACAGAAATGTATATTTGTGATGAGCAGTACGATCAGCTGCTTATAATACATGCTGATCCTATACCAGTACCCGGACAGTGTTATCTGCCTGCCATGTTACTATGCAACTTGAAACAGAATTCTTTTATTGGCTCTTCCAGTATTACTATAGCCACGGGTGCAGACTGCATCCATTGCCATAGTGATACTAGGAAAACCAATAAAAGAATTCTCTATTCGAGCCAACGAAATATAGGAATGTAGCAGCCACTAGTTAGAGCAAGAACACAGCAAATTGAGTCGGTCGGTGGGCATGCCATAAGCAAGTTACTGAGGTAATAATACATTCAGTCAAATTCTGCCTTTGTACCCAACAATATGATAGGTTCTGCTGTTTATTAATTAGGAATGGCTTGCTTCCGATTTGAGTTTATTGCCTGACATATTTTTTTCTTGTGAGGGTAATCGAAGTAAGCGAGTCCTGGGGCACTAAGAAGCTAACAATTGTACACACACCAGCAAAAAAAGAAAGAAAAAATACAAACTGATAGTAGGCAGCAAATGAAATTCGTAACCACTCTTTCTTTCTTTTATTTGCGGGTGATGGAAGTGATACATTTTGAGTGGCTGAGGGTAATTCTCAAATCCTGCTGTTGTTCACTTCAACAACAGTATGTCCTGTACTGCCACTGCTGCCTATTTTGGTTCTGATTGGCTTTCACTGAGTGACAGAGCTTCCCATAGGTTTTAGAAGTCCAGTAGCACAACACGCAGAATTGTTCTCGGTTGGCCATCATTTTTTGTCAGATTTATGGAATTCTTCTAAGGATTTGTTGGGTGGGGGGTCTCTACTAGTGATCGATGCAAAGTACCACCTCAAGTACTTTTACCCCATCCTGCTCTAAGATGAAAGCAACAGTTGATCGATCTGTTTTCTTTTTTGAGTTTGCGTAAAAAACAATTGTTGTGCGGGTTATTTTATTGGTTTTGTAGGTGATTGTGGATGATGGGAGCAGTGTGTTTTCAACAAGACTGATGCAGTTGTGGGGTAGGATTTGCAAAACTGATGTGCCTAGTTGTACATCTACAGGGAGTGAGTGTTGATCCCATAAACGTCAATTCTACATGCCCCCAGTGTCTGTGAATGCACTTGGATCAGAAAAAAATGATTTGGCCTGAATCTTATCTGATGCTTGTATTCAAGAAACCCTATGTTTGGTTTACCTAAATAACTCACCTGCTGAGCAACAATTAATATAAATCAGACAATGGCACAGTTGCACATTCCAATCCCCCATGACAAAGGCTTTTGGCTTCACATACTGTAAAATTGTGCTATGAGGCAGTCTTAACATCCAAAATATTTTCCTAGCAGCTATGTCACTTCACCGGAACCACAATGACTGCAAACCCTTGCCCACAGTTTGTATAATGCAATCCTGAGGCAATAGATGTACGTTAATCATCAAAGGGGTTGTTGTGGCTACTGTATTATCACCATTGAGGTATCAGTGATAATAATTTAAGTTTTTTTTCACTTATTCCTAACTACTTATCAAAGGGGCAGGGCATTATGCTCTGATCATTAGGCACTCCTCCCCATCATTGGGCTGCAGTACAACTCCTGAGAGTGTCGGCTGCAACTTATTCTATTGCTGGATCATTTACCCCTCCCGCAAAAAAAAAAAAAAGCCAGGCAAAATTCATCTTATACAGAAAGACAAGTATTTATTTAAAATGCATGGATGGTTCACAGAGATCTACACAGTGTGAATCAGTACACTAAGGATCCTGTTATCCTGTGTATGCATTAGGATACTACTGCTGGTGACAGTAATCTCAAAATGAAAATGCACAGGTGCTAAAGTGGCTTAACTGTTGTAACACAGCACCCATTTAGAGTTTGAAGTGGTGCAGTGCTGAGAAATGAATACAGACACATTCAACTGAACATGTGCCCAGTCACCAAGGCTCCTGCAGTTATAGCTATATAACTTTACACGGCAATTCTGCAGAATGTAGAAACAACATGCAACAACAGTGTTGCCCTTTGAGGAGCTAGTACACCGAATGAAAGTATAAAGAGCTTGCAAAAGTAACCAGCGGCTGCTCTTTACACATGAAGCTTTTTTCCTGTTACTAGGTAGTAGTGTTTTATTCTGGCAGTACTCGGTGTGATATGTAACACAATAATTTGCAAGGCTGCAAGGCTGCAGCTGGTTTTTTATTTGTGCTCCAATTTTTTGTGCCATTTCAAAAAAAAAAATCACCACTAATATCACACTTTGGGTCATACCAAATGTAATCAGCTGCCCTGCTCATCTATGAAATCTGCTCCCCCTCTCTTCAGCAACCTTACCATTTCGTTAAATGATTTTGTTAAATAATCTGCATTTCTACTTCAGGCTACCATGCTAAAGCAGACCAGTACCAGGCTCAATTGCAGCTGCCATTGCCCCCCCCCCCCTTCAGTCACCTTCCCCCAGTACCTCTACTGTGTCAAATAATTATGTCTCTCTGGCAAACTTAGACATACGGGGGGGGGTGCAAGAGATGTGGTTGCATTAGAGCCCACACTGTCAGGGGCCCACTGTCCCAGAGGTCAGCATCAGAAAAAGTGTTAATTGCCACAGACAAACTTGCAGCTTTCTTTTTGTACATAGAGTGGAGGCCGTCCAGAGGAGTGCAACCAAATAGTGCAGGGTCTGCATCAACAGCACTACAAGAAGAGGAGGGAGAGAGTGGGGATATGACAGAAACCTTTAAGTACCTCACATGGGTAACTAAGGTACAGAAGGGGAGTATTTCTCAGAATAAAAGGTGCTCTAGAACAAGGGGACATGCTATGAGGCAGGAGGGAGGGCAGATTCAAGAGAGATATGAGGAAGCACTTCTTCACAGAAAGAGTGGTGGATTCCTGGAATAACCTTCCAGGGGAGACAATTGAGGGCAAAACAGTGGTGGGATTCAAAAAAGGGAATCGTAGGGGTAAGGGGGTAGGAGAAAGTGCTGTAGATCAAGTAGAGTCTGCAGTAAAAAATGAAGGTAAACAAAAAATGGGCAGGCTGGGTGGGCAAGAGGCCCTTATCTGCAATCAGAGTCTCTGTTTCTATGATACCATTTATTTTCTTTGCTGTTAATCGAAGTGCCAGTTCCTGAGTCACTGAGGTAAATTGTCAGACCATGCAGTGTTCCACAACATGATCAGCACTGTCACTGCTGCATATTGATTTAGAGAGGTTTGGAGTTGCTTTTGATGCCTAATATAATTTTTTTTTTTTGTGGGTAATCGAAGTGCCAGATCCTAGGCTGAGAGACTGAGATAAATTGTCAAAGTGTGAGGGACTTCCGGTGACGTCACCGTCTGATATGGCGCCTTAACCTAAGAGCTCCTCTTCCCCATCAACAACAATCCATTTAAATCGCCACTCTAGAAATGGCATCTCCAGCCAAACAAAAAAGAAACAAACCAGGGAAGCCTCCAGGAACCCCAATGCAGAAGCTCAGAGAAATGCTGCAAGCCGATATTGACACTCTCCTGGAGACTCGAGAGCCGCAGTCTGGTATACAACAGGCCTCGCCTCAGCATGATCCACCGCAGGAAGACATAGTGGGAATGATCAAACAAACAGCACGCACAGTGGCTAAAATAGATCACACACTCTCAGATCTGTGATCGGACCTGAATCAGATCGATCACAAAACGGAACAACTAGAGTTGGGGCTCAATCAGGCACTAGAGCAAACGGACAGGCACGACCACCTTGTTCTCTACCTCTTGGCCCGGGATCGGGAACTCAATGGCCAAATCGACGACCTAGAAGGGAGGAGTAGAAGGCAGAACATCCGGACCTACGGGGTACTGGAGGGGCTCGAAGAAAAAGCCACAGATACCATCACCTTTGTCCAAACCCTCCTTAGAGAATCGCTTAAGTTACCAGAGGAATTAGACCTTGAAATGGACCGAGCACACCGATCCTTAGGCCCGCACCCAAGAAACCCTGATGCAAGGCCCCGGTCCTTCATCATCCGCCTAACCTCCTTCAAAAGAAAAGAAGACTTGCTCAGAAGAGCTTGCTAACAAACTCCCTTACCTATAAAGGCCATAGGATCGCCTTTGATAATGACCACACCTCGGAAGTACAGGAAGCTCGTAGAACCCTTTGGCCCATAGTCAAACAACTGAGGGCTAAGGGCCTCAAAGCACAGGTCTTACATCCAGCCAGACTCAAGATCACTACCCCACAAGGCAGCAAAGTCTTCAAAGACCTCCTGGCAGCAACACCCTTCCTTGAAGGTCATGGCATCTCCACTCCTCCAATGGTGAAAGAAAAACTAGAAAGAGACCTCCTCTCCTCGGCCTGGACGATCGCACAGAAAGGGGCTACGAAGAAAGGAACTTCACAAAGAATCCCACAGACATCCCTTCGCGCTGACATCTCGACGATGATTCGAACATATGGAGATCCGACCACAGTGAACAGAGGAGCGAAATACTTACAGGAGACAGATCAGCAGGAAGATGCAGATGGTCCCTCCCCAACTCCAGAAATAACTGATGAGAGGAACCGGAGCCCCAGATGAACTGACAGCACCATAGGGCGCTAGTAAACCCACTGCCATGTGTCGGTCCCACTCAGCTGACCTCCACGACGACTACCCGAGTCTCGGTAACTTGGTACCAGTAAAATTAACTGACCCCGCAGTGAGTATGAACAACTCATTCTGCATGGACATGTGGTAACAGAAAAATGAACTTCTGACTGCATCCAACTTTAAACTGTATTTGTTCAATCGCGAAAGCTAAAAAACAAAGACTCTCTGCAGTATTTTAGTAATGGGGGGGAGGACTACAGGGAGAACCAATGTCTTTTACTAATAATGCCCTGAGAGAGTCTGATTTAACTTCATTTCCGAGATCCTGGGGCAACAGAGAAATGATTCTCTGATTCTATAATGCCAATGGCACCTCCTAACTACAGTATGTAATCCACAAATCAGGATGTTCTCCCGCGCTTTGCCACGAAGGGGGGAAAGGAGAGGGAGGACGACGGGGGTATGCCAGCAGAGAGAATTGGAACTTGGAGCTGCAGGCACCTGTGGTGAATGTTGTCGCTCCCGCCCATGGAGACCTGTGGGGTTGGGAGATAGAGCTGCTGACTGCTCCATGGGCTGAATGGGGATCTCTGCCTTGTGGGATCCAGGGGGGGCATGAAGCACCTTGCTAGGCCCTGCTGCGCTCTTCCGTGTTCCTGTCAGGGGAGAGGAGAGGGGGGCTTCCCTGTGGGGGGGAGAGATGGTGGTCTTGCAGAGCAGATGGCACCTCGGGGCTCTCGCAGACCCAGGGCCGTGTCGCTGCCCCGCCCAGTTGTCCCCCAGGCTGTTGGGACCTCCGCGACGGCTGCCTGAGTCAAGATAACTAGATACTGGTGGAGTCGGCTGGCTCTGCAGTGGGTGTGCACAGCTCATCCTATGTGGATATGTTGCAACAGAGGGGCGAACTCCTGGCTGCCCACAGCAGTGAACTGGATCTGCACAGCTGCCACAGCCAGAAGATGGGGACTCTCGGCTATGCTTTGGTGGGGGGGGGGAGGAGGATGCCTGCAGGAAGCCCCGTCGGCATTTCCTGGACATGAGCATGGTGAGCCTTCTTCTTTGATTCCAATTTTGGGGTACTATGGCAACAGGGTATTGGATCGTTGAAGGTCTAGTTGTAAATGGTACCTTCAAACTAAGTAACTCATAAATCGGTATGTTCTCCCGCGCCTTGTCACTTGGGGGGAAGAAAAGAGGGAGGGAGGACAGGGGAATGCCAGCAGAGAAAACTAACAGTTAAACTACAAGTACCCGTGGCGAGTATTACTGATTCCGCCCTTGGAGACCCCTGGAGATGGGAAACCGAGCTGACAACTGCTCCATATAGTAAATTGAAATCTTTACATTGCAAAATCGAACAGGGTCACAGGACGCCTTATTAGGCCCTGTTCTGTTCCTCTGTGTTGCTGTTGTGGGGGGGGGAGGGGCTGGTTTGTGAGGGGGAAATGGTGCTCCTGCAGCCTAGCTGAGCATGACCCTTCCCTGACAACTGGAATTCAGCACCCTGGTAGAAGGGATGTCGTTTGACCCTGCAGTGAGTATAAGTAACTACTTCCGCACGGTCTCATGACAACAGAGACACGGGCAGCCACCTGCATCCTATTGTAAATCACAGCTTTAAACTGCCAAGCTTTTAAATAATGACATTTAGCTGCATCCTGCCAAGGGAGAGAGAGAGAGGGAAAGATGGGGCCATCTGCGACGAGAACAAGCGGTTGCAGCCAGGGTCATCTTCAGGGAGCCCTTCCAAATACATCTTAGGGAACTCGTGGCAAACGGAGGATGGGTTGCTGGCTGCCAGACTGCAGAATGTAAAATTAAGAAACTAGGATAATTGCCACACCCCGCAGTGAAAGGGAAGAGGAGAGGTGGAGGTGGAAAAGGATGGGGGGAAGGGGAGGAGCAGAGAAGAGCCATAACCTCAGGATGACTAATAGTTAATGCCAAAACTATCTGCAGTGAGCACCTTTAATTCCACATGTGGGGAATCGTGGCAATGGGAGGATGAGCTACTGGCTCTTCCATGCAAAGAAATACAACCCTTGCACAGTAAGGCGCATTGAAGACAGCCAGGATCTTTATAAACCCCACTGTACTGCTGCTCTTCTTACTGCCGTGAGGGTGAAGGTGCGGATGAGGGGGAGGGGGAGTTACCTGCAGGAAGAATGGTAATTCAGCGACCTAACTCCGCAGGATCCCCTCTTCCTCTCAGCTGGCCCATACCCCTCTTGTCTGGAGACACTGCGGAGTGGCTGAGGTCTCGTTCGAGGGTTGAGACTTGGAGAATCCTGACCGCATCATATGATGCATGAGGAGGTCATGGGGGGGGACCTGGGAGACAAGGGTGAAGTGGGGAGAGTGACGAGACCCAGAGTGGGATGGGGAGGCTGCAAACTAACCCTGTTTGGCCTTAACCAGCCTGCTCTTTAGGTTGAGGGCGATTCTCAACTTAAAAAGAAAATTTGTTTGGGGAGAAGGGGACTGTGCCTCAAATGGCACCACAGAAGAACTGTAACAAATGGGAGGTTGGCCATACCAGAGACTATGTCTCAAGGCCAAAGGGAGTCCTCACTGCACTTCAGAGCTCCCCTATTGGTCCAGTAAGGACAGATGTTCCTCCGCTGAAGATCACCACTCAGCTACACCTTGGAAATTCTTACAAAGAATATCAGAAATCATGGCTTCAAGATTTCTCAGTTATGAAGGATGGTTCACAAAGTCCAAGAGGGTAGTATCTTTCAAAAAAGGAGGTGTGCAAGAACAAGGGGTCACAATTTGAAGATAGAGGAGGGGCGGCTCAGAGGTAATGTAAGGAAGTATTTTTTCACAGAGAGGGTTGTGGATTCGTGGAATGGCCTTCCGGAGGAGGTTGTGGAGTCAAAAACAGTGATTGAATTCAAGCATGCATGGGACAGCCATAAGGCAATTATAGGGGGTGGGGGTAGAAAGAAGTAGGCTGCTGGTTAACTAGGATCTGCAGCTTATCCAATAGGTAGGGAAATGGGCAGACTGGGTGGGCCAAGCGGTCCTTATCTGCCGTCAAATTCTATGTTTCTATGTTTCACTTATTTCGCTTAAGGCTCGAAATGGGAAGAGGCCAGAGCAACAGTTTAGTTACTTAATAAAACTACTGTTAGACATAGAAAGTTAAATTGTTATGATGTTACACTGTTTAAATTACTACAAAGTACATATGATGCTTAGTTAAATTACTGCAAAAGCATAACGTTCTGGAAACTAGCAGCCAAAATGAGAAGATTTATAAATGGCTAATCATTTGTCTAAAATCGTCTCCTTCAATATAAATGGATGTTCGAGTCCTATTAAAAGGAAACAACTCCAAAGGTTCTTGACTACCCAAAGGTGCGAAATAGTCTTCCTACAGGAGACACACCTAACCCCCGCAGAAGCCCAAAAATTGAAATGTAGTGCATTCCCTCAGCTGTTTCACTCATCCCTTGCTGGAGGCAGAAAAAGAGGGGTGGCGATTCTCCTCCCGGCCACAATGCCCTTTCAGGTACAGGAGGTGGTTGAGGACCCTGGTGCAAGACACCTTATTGTAATAGGGATGGTCCAAGACCAATTGGTCACCCTAGTAAATGTGTATGTCCCTCCGGGGTCCCCGATCTCATTCTATGTGGCACTGCTGCAACAAATTGCCAGGTAGGAAAGGGGTGTCCTGGTAATGGGTGGGGATTGGAACATAATCCTAAACAGACAACTGGATACCACATCTCAAACACCCAGACCAGAGCTCAGTAGAGACAGAGCCCTCAAACTGCTATTGGAACAAATGGGTATAGTGGACATTTGGAGGGAGAGGTACCCTAACAGTAAAGAATTCACCTGTTACTCTCTGAGATTCCATATCTTCTCCAGACTAGATATGTTCTTTACCTTCTCAAGGGATCTCTCCTGCTTTACTTCTATGTGGGTGGGAACCAATATTCTATCAGACCACAGCCCACTTTTTATGGAAATAGACTTGGGGTTGACTGAGAGAAAAACCTCTGGAGACTGAATACCTCCCTTCTCCAAGATAAATAAATTGTTAAGGAACTCAGACAACATGTTAAAAGATCCTTAGAGGACAACAGCACACCCGGAGTTTCCCCCCAGATTTTATGAGACACCCTCAAGACAACTATCAGAGGCAAACTGATAGCCATAGCCACTCATAAGAAAAGGATGATGAGACAGAAACAACAGGAACTTACCGCCCAGATTAAAGAGTGGGAAAGAGCCCAGAAAATTAGATGGGACTCAGAAACAGACAAGAAATTAACCGAAAGTAAAACTCAACTAAAAAAACTACAAATAGAGAAAGCCTTATTCTACTTGAAACAAAAATATTATGAAGGTGGCCCCAGAGGGACTAAATTACTAGCCTACAGACTTAGGCAATATGCAGCCAGGGCAACGATCACCAAAATAGTCTCCGCCCATAGCGGTCGAGAAATCACCCAAGCCACTCAAATTGCGGAAGCTTTTGTGGCCTACTACACTAAGCTATATTCACCCCAGGACGAATCTTCGCCCCGGGACAAAAAATAAATAGAGTCCCTGCCTCTCCCTCCCCCGTCCCAGGATGCTGCGAAGCTCTTAATCAGACCCATCACACAACAAGAGATCAAACATATAATAAAGAATTTAAAAACTGCAAAATGCCCAGGACCAGATGGATTTGGTGCAGAATTCTATAAAACCTTTGAACCAGAGATCTCCCCCATCCTTTTGGAGGTATTCACAAGCATTTAGGATGAGGCCAACCCTATCTCTCCTTCATGGCAATATGCCACTATTTCTATCATACATAAGGAGGGGAAAGACCCTACACTTTGTGAATCTTATTTCCCCATATCCCTGCTTAATATAGATTATAAAATTTTCACCACCATAATAGCCTCCAGGATGAACCCTATTCTACCCGAATTAATACACATAGATCAGATGGGCTTTATCACTGGCCACCAGGCTCCCGACAGTGTCAGGTCCACGGTAAACCTAATAGACATTATTCAAAGATCTGACACCTCGACATGCCTCATGAGCTTAGATGCCGAAAAAGGCCTTTGATAAGGTTTCTTGGAGTTTCCTGTTTGAGGTTTTAGAACATAGGGGTTTCCCCTGGCCCTTCATAAATGTCATTCAGACACTCTACACTAGACCTCAGGCCTACGTTCGGGTGAATGGCGGAATATCGCAGAGATTTAACCTGGGCAGAGGTACCCATCAGGGTTGTCCCCTCTCCCCTCTATTGTTTGCTCTTTACATCGAACCACTGGCTGAAGCTGTGTGGAGAGCGGTAGGGGTGAAGGAAGTGACAGTGGGAGAACTGCATAAAAAAATTTCATTATATGCAGATGACGTACTATTAAGCCTCACACATCCCCACCAATCCATAAAACAAGTCTGGGCAATCTTGGCAGAATTCGGAAGACTCGCTGGATACTCCCAAAAAAAAATAAGACCGAGGTACTTACCTTCTTCTATAAACCCTCGTCGGAGATGTGCTCCCTTCTTCCCCTGAATTGGAAAGCACATAAGATGAAATATCTAGGGGCCTATATCACAAAGCAATATTCTCAACTCTTCATGGCGAATTATATACCTCTAATAAACAACCTGAAAAAAGATTTTGAAAGATGGGATTTGATAAACTTACCTATACACTCCAAGATACACACATTGAGAAGGAACGTGCTCCCCAGGTTTCTATACCTGTTCCAATGCTTACCATCACATATTCATAAATCAATTTTTCAAACATGGAACAAATTGTTTACCAAATTCATTTGGAACTCCAGGAGGTCTCGAATAAATGTAAAAATTTTACAAACCCACCGCAACAAAGGACAGTCCCTCCCAGATTTGGAGGACTACTTTCTCGCGGCACAACTAAAAAATGCCATACCGTGGTCCAATCCCAATGCCTGCTCGGGATGGCAACTCATGGAAAGAGAGGAGGAGAGAGAAGAGGGGTCATTCCCACTCAAAACTACATTGCTGACCACCAATACACATAGATTTCCACACTCAGGTCTCACCTCAGTCAGAGACACAACTCGATTGGTTCACAGAATATGGCAGAAATATAAACTAAAAACCTCCGTACGGCCCTTAAAAAGATTGGCATGGGACCCAGACTTTCACCCGGGACTCCTGAACTGCTCCTTCCGCACATGGGAAAAGAAAGGTCTGAGATACCTGTCTCAGTTTTGGCAAGGTGATACTTTAATAGACTTTGGCTCTCTTAGAAATAAATATGGCCTACAAAATTCAGATCATTTTAGGTACCTACAGGCTAGGGATTATATTTCCAGACTACAAAAAAAGGACACTGAATCAGTGAGGGCCCAGCCGATCTTCTTGGCCATTCAGGAAAACAGAAGAGCTAATAATCAAAGAGGAAGGATTTCACACCTATATAAAGCTCTGTCTACACTAAAAGGGGGCCCACTTATTAAAATAAAAACAAAATGGAGGGAAGAGGTACCCCATGACCCGGTGGAACTCAACTGGGATCGCATCTTCTATATGGCTAAAAAAACAACTCAGTCCCCTCATTGGCAGGAATTCACTTGGCGGATCAGGGTCCCATATTTCCTAACCCCTCAAATAATTAGTAAAGGAAATCCAAACACATTGCAATGTTGGAGGGGCTGCGGAACACTAGAAGCGGATCACCTACATATTGTCTGGTCCTGCAGTGGCCTCCAGGGAGATAACTGGGGCGCTTGAAGCTATATTTTCTTTGCAGCCATCGTTAGGGTGGACTTCAATGATCTTGGGGCACCCCCCTACAGAGCTAAGAGATGCCGACTCATTGTACCTCTGGTCCATCCTGATAACAGCGGCACATAAGGCCTTCACGAAAAGATGGCTAAACCCTAACCCTCCTCCTAAACAAGACTGGATAAAGATAGTGGCTACCATATCTGAATTGGAGGAACTCACCTACAAAATTAACAATAGAACTGCTGTTTATTTAAGAAGGTGGACTAGATGGGAGATCTGGCGAACCTCCAACAGTGAAATTAATGAATAACCCTTGTTCCATCTTGCAATAGAATCAGAGATGTCACCTTCCGCAGGAGTGGTCCCTGACTGGGTGAGAGGACCGGGGAGAGAAGAGAGGAATGTGAATTTATGTAATTCTAAAGAGGTGAAGATAAATTGACTAGAATTGTAATAAGGAGAGAATTTTGGCTGCTAAAGATAAAGATAAAATAATATTTTCTGATGAATTAAAATTAATGTGACAGAACATATACAGTAAATCAAGAGAACAGCTGTTTCCTAAGATGCTACAGAAATGGATTTAAATTGAATGTATTAATATGATGCACCTGTTTGTTGTTAATAAACTTGAATTTAAAAAAAAATTGTCAAAGTGTGCCATTTTTTGCAACAGTCTGATCTGTACTGCCACTGCTGCATATTCAGAGTAGTTCCAGGTTCCTTTAGTTGCCTAATGTTAGTATTTTAGTGGCCATTTCAGGTACAAGATCCTATGATGAGTGACAGGAAAATTGCCAAATCATGCCATTTTCTACTACAGCACAATCTATACTGCCACTGCTGCCTATTAATTCAGAGTCGTTCCAATTTGCTTTTGCTGCCTAATACTATTTTTTTTCTTTATGGGTAATCGAAGTGCCAGATCCTGTGCTGATTGACAGGCAAACTGGCAAATCGTGCCACATTCCACAACAGTACAATCTGTACTGCCAGGTCACAGATCACACTGTTGTGGAAAATATCTGGATTTGCCAATTTACCTCAGTCACTCCGTAGGATCTGGCACTTCGGTTACCCATAAAGTAAACAAAAAAAATGGTATTAGGCAGCAAAAGCAATTCGGAATGACTCTGGTAGTACATAAACCACAATGTTGTGGAAAACTGCTAGATTTTTTTACGATTTACCTCAGTCACTAAGCATATAGATCTGGCACTTCAGTTATCCTCAGAGAAAAAAAGGCATTAGGCAGCAAAAGCAAATCGGAGCCCCTCTGAATTAGTGGCAGCACTGACAGTACAAATTATACTGTAGTGGAGAACAGCATGATTTTACAATCTCCCTCAGTCACTCAAAAACTGGAACTTTGATTGCCAGCAGAAAAAAGGATATTTGTCAATAACAGCAAATCAGAACCACTCTGAAATAATAGGCAGCAGTGGCAGTACAGGCATACTGTGTTGTGGAAGTGGAAAAGCGCAGGATTTAAGAATTTACCTCAGTCACTCAGGATCTGGCACTTTGATCATTTACAAATAAAAAAACAAGAGTGGTTCCAATTTGTGTTTGCTGTATAAAATCATTTTTTTTAATATGTGTGTAGTAAGTGGCTTCATGCATGGGTGTCACCAGGCATACTCAGTACACTTTATTGAGTACAGTGAAATCTGGAAAATTCAGTGGCAATATGAGCCTCTGGCTAGGGCAACAAATGCAAACAGAACCCGAAATACATGAAGGACTGTTTCTCCCCCTCCTTGGATGCTTCAGTGTGAATCTGTGAATGATCTTTGGAAGATGTGTGAGTGCTAAACTTAGAGGCCATGATTGTATGAGTGACCCAACTGAGTATTACTTATTTATTTATTTGGTTTTTGTTTACCGGGTAGGTACACTAGACAAGAGTATTGCCTATATTCTGGCACGACCCGGGAGAGTACAATCAGGAGAGAGCAAGGTACAAAGAAGGTACAAACATTAGTGACAATTGTTCATGGCGCAGCATGAAGTGGGAACAAAACAAAAGCAAGACAGATTTCTGTGGAAACTGAGAGTAAACAAATACCCTTACATTAGCTACTAGCACTGGATGAAACAACAATAATAATTAAGGACATACGACAACCGCTAAAGAATAAATAACAGTTTTATCTAACGATTTTGTGGAGGGAGTGGGAACATGCAGATTTTATACAGTGGAGGGAAATAGTAAGTGCCATGTAGGTAAGGAATGCTACTGGGAGTATGTATGCATAAGTGCAGGTGTGAATAGACTTCTGTAAGGCTAGCTGCCTTGATGTTGTACACAGGCTTATCTCAATGTATCCTAAACATTGTAACAAAAAGCCAGCCAACCTCTGTCTATGTTTAGGTACAATAAAAAGTTGTGAATCTATTAGGATCATTTGTTTACTACATACTGTTGACTGAAATGGGGGTGGGGCAATGTTTGTGTGGTGGGGAAACATATCTTTTGGTTTGTGTTTGGGGGGCAACAGTTCTGTCACCTCTCGAGTATGAGTTTAAAATTCCTGACTACACCCCTGCCTTCATGTGCCCTCAGCTTTTACTATTACTATTTTAATCCCTCACCCCTTCCATAAAGTGTGTTCTTTGCTCATAGCACAGTTAGCTATAACAGGAGCTCATTTGTCTGACTTGATTAATCTGTAATGTTTGTGAACTACAATGTGTTCAGTCCAGAAGTTTTGATGGTGCTATTCATGTAGTCTCCTGTGACATGGATTCACTCAGAAAAAATGGTTAGCAGTCTACTATTATGCATTTCTGAAAATGGTTAGCATTACCTCCTGTTCTGAGCAACATTCTCGCTATGCTATACCAACTATTTAGTACCCTGTAAATTAGTTTAGCTTGATTTTTCCATAATAAATTCTTGACATAAGTTATTTGTATGAAGTAAACACTATGAAAGGCACAAATACACTTACAACATTGTAAATTTTTCTGGGACCAAGGCGAACACCACCACCCAGCCTATTTATTAAGTTTTGTTTGGCACACACACACACACACACACACACACACACACACACACAGTGAAGCTAGTTGAACCACCCCTGACTGGGGGGACACCGAGGAGGAGGACGCTGATGGCTCCTCTCTGGCTTCTTCATAAGACGATCCTCTTCTGACACTGGGAGAGTTCTCCCTGATTCACAGACCTCAAAGAAGAGGAAATCAAAAGGGAAGGGTAGCAAAGGAAGTGCTAAATGGTGATAGCTTTACTGTTTTACTTTGTGCTCCTCATTATGGGGGGTTAGGCCAAAAGATTTTTGAAGGCACTTTAAATGCCAACAGCATTAAAAGCTCTAAAAGGCTGTTGGCTACTACATCCATGCCACACCATTTCAGCCATCCCAAAGTGTCGATTTATATGTACAAAATTAAACTGTGGTGATGCTGACAGATATCAGATCAGGACATATAAATTACCAGAGAAACTATATGAAAGGGGTTATGCCATGGATCTGGTACAAAGAGCCAGCGAAGAGGTCGATAATACAGCTACAACAGACCTCGTGCATGAAAAAGTGCAAAAAACAGTAACTGTGATCCCAGATTACTTTTTCCTACTTTTAACCCACAGTCCAGTAAAATCAGTGCAGTTCTTAGAAAACACTGACACTTGGTGGGCAGGGATCCAGGCTTAAAGACTCTAGCGAACAGCACTCCCAGAATAGTGTAGTGAAGAGGTACAAATATCAAAGACATTGTGGAACATACAGTGCAACCTTTACAGGATAGGCCAAGAATGTGGCTACCTGACACAAGGGATGGTTACAGTAAATGTGGGAACTGCAAGTATTGTCTAATTGTGACAACCACTAGCTCTTATGTGAGTCCAGCAAAAAACAGGGAAGGTCAGGGTGAGAGGCTTCATTACCTGCAGTACAGAAGGGGTCATTTATCCCAGGCTTATCTAATCTGCTGGATGGTCTAGGGCTAACAATGCCAACCAGGGACACTATATTAGTTGGGGATTTCAATTGTTACTGGCTATGTGCCCAGGAGCCCAACTGTGCTACTCTCCTAAAATCCCACAACCTGGAGCAAGTCATCTCTGCCCCCACTAGACATAATGCCCGTACACTAAACCACTCCCTAATCGACTGGGTGGCCACAAATTGGGTGGACATGGTCCTTCAGACGGGTACCCTGTCAGATTCTATAAGTGACCATTCCCCTACTTATATAATTCTGGCCACTGAAATTAAACATCCTCCCCCTACATACCTCTCTTTCATAAATTTTAACTGCCCAGACCCCACCAGGCTTCTCAAGGATGTAAGAGCGTAAAAATGGTCTGTCCTATACCTACCTCAATGACAATGTGTCATCGGCAGTTAGCTTCTTCACCAATGCCCTCCTTCAGGTACAAGACCTCCACTTCTCACTGACCATTCATAGAGTGGGGGGGAGCTGCACCCACTGGATATCCAAGGACCTACTGGCCATAATGAAAGAGAGGGACAGCCAGTGGAAGGCTCACAAAGAGTCTCCTTCCCCCCAAATCTGGAATGCTTACAGGTGCCTACTCAACACCTGTAAGCAAATGGCCAAAACACTAAAGTGCAACTTCCACTTTAACCTACAAAGGAACAACCTCAGTGGTCCACGAGCAATTTTGGGCCACGATAGGGTCCTTACTCTGTCCGAACACTTACAATCAAGTCACTTAACTCACCTCTCCATCAGGCCCCTTGACTGACCCCACTGAGACAGCACAGAGTTTTAACAAAAAATTTACCGACCTCTTTGTCCACCTCAATAGACTTCCACCTCAGTTGCTATCCAGCCATAGTAGTCAGGCAGACTGCCCCCCAGACAGTAACACCCCCTCCCCACCTCCCTTCAACTTTAGAGCCACAGGCCCAAAAACTACCTCCAACCTAAAGTCCCTCCCTGCCAGGGGTAGCCCTGGCAGTGATGGGTTGTTCCCCTCCTTACTTAAGCTCATCTCTCCTGCAATCATTACTGCAATGCTCTATTCCTAGGGTTACCAGGGGTGATCTCCGTCGCCTGCAGTTGGTGCAGAATGCAGCGGCTGTGTTGTTGACAGGGCAGTCAAGATCCTGCCATGTCACACCTGTGCTGCGCGAACTGCATTGGCTACCAGTGTGATGGAGGATCATCTTCAAGGTCACGTTGCTGACATATAAGACCCTACATGGACAGGGACTGAGTTACTTGCAAGACCTCCTGTGACCTTACGGCCCCCTCCGCCCTCTCCGCTCCACTGACAAGGGATTGCTAGAGGTTCCCAGGGTCTGTTTACAGACATCAGGGACTAGGACTTTTGCTTTTGTAGCTCTGACCCTGTGGAACTCTCTACCTCGTCGGATTGTCCACTGAGACATTTAAATCCTCCTTGAAAACTTATTTAATCGATCTAGCATTTGGGGAGGATACTTAGCCATATGTATGCTGTCTTTTAATTCTGTGTATTTTAACTGTTTGTTGGTTATTTTAAATTGTAAATGTGCTTTGATTAAAGAAAAGTGCATTAGAAATAAAATATGATTTGATTTTGATTTGATTAAACAGATTGAGGCGGTCCAGAGAAAGGCAACCAAAATGGTGCAGGGACTGCACCAGAAAACATATGAGGACAGATTAATGGAGCGCAATATGTATACCCTAGAGCAAAGGAGGGAGAAAGGTGATTTGATCGAAACATTCAAACACCTTAAGGGCATTAACAAGGTGAAAGAGTCTAACATGTTTCAATATAAGAAAAATAGCAGGACAAGAGGACACAGCATGAGATTAGAGGGAGGCTGATTAAGGGGTAATATGAGGAAGTTCTTTTTTACAGAAAGGGTGGTGGATTCATGGAACGGCCTACCTCAGGAAGTGGTGGATAAGAATACAGTGCAGGGCTTCAAACAGGCATGGGGTAGGCATAAGGGAGCAATACAGATGAGTATAATTAGATAGGTAATTGACAGAGTAAAGGCCGATGGCCCATTTATAAAGTAGAAAAAGAAATGGGCAGACTGGATGGGCCTGTGGTCCTTATCTGCCATCAGCTTCTATGTTTCTATGTTTCCATTAAACCCCTCACCTTCCTTTACGGCCTTGCCCTCTCCATGTCCACCATGTCCTATTCCTGGAAGCATGCTAATGTTGTTCCTGTCTTTAAAGCAGGCGACCTCCTTTCTAGCGATAACTACAGGTCCATCTCCCTCCTCCCCCACCTGACCCCAGCAAGCTACTAGAGAGAACTGTGCACAACCAGCTTTCTGAGCACCTTGGAAAATACTCACTGCTGTGCCCCCGGCAGCATGGTTTCCACAAGCTCCACAGCACCACATCGGTTTTAGCGCATTTCACTGACCATGTGCTCAGAAACATGGATTCAGGTAAGGCCACAAAGGCTGTATTCGTGGATCTGACTAAGGCATTTGATCTAGTCAACCACCTTCTCCTACACACTACTCTCCACTGCCTTGGCTGCTCCTCAGAGACTTCCTCATGGTTTCTGAGCTATCTCAAGAGCAGGTCCCAATCAGTTACTACTGGAAGGCATCCTCCCTTGCCCTGCCTGTCTCTACTGGGGTCCCCCAAGGCTCCATCCTTGGTCCTTTATTGTTTTCCATATTTATCAATACACTCCCGCCAGACAGCCTCTCCTGTGAGGCACTTCTCTATGCAGATGACCTTGTCCTATACCATAGTGACAAGTCACTTCCAAACACCTCTTCCATCCTTACCCTTAATTAAGGTGCTGCATACATTTGGTTTACTTCCAAAAGGCTCCTGGTAAATGAAAAAAAGACAAAATGAATGTTATTTGGCTCAAAAACATTCCTCGCCAAGGTCTCCAAAGTTGATTCCTCTCTACAAGTACTCACACCAGTTGCCCCCACCCGCTCGAAAATGTCTCTAGTTTCAAATATTTGGGCATCACCCTGGACTCCTCCCTTATGCTCACTGATCACGTTAATAGTTCCATGAGTAGAGTTAACCAGAAATTAGGGGCTACCTACTGGCTAAGACAATTTCTGGCCCATAAGGCACACCTAGCAATTGCGCAAGGCAACCTTCTATCCCTTATTGATTACTGCTCCCCCATATATTCCCCCATGTCATCAGCCCTGCGCTCCAGGCTGACATCAGTTTACAACAGCATCTGCTGCTTCATCCTCCTCACACCCTTTTCTACCCATCATTGTGACTTATATAAATCGCTTGATTGGCTTCCACTTTAAGGACATTTCAACTACGCCTTGGGGCTGCCAAATAAACACTACACTCAGAGATGGTCCCCTGTTCCCTTATTCATCCCTCCTCATGGGCAAAGTGGCAGCTAGGTGCCTCCGTGAATCACCCATCCTCCTCCTGGTAGTTCCCAGAATCCCCACTAACATGGGCAGCGAAGCCTTTTACATCTCTACACCCTCTTTATGGAACAAGTTCCCTATATCGCTCCACTTGTCCACCTCCCACTTATCCTTCAAAAGCCACTTTATAGATTGGCTATTATTGGAAGCCAAATGCTGCTGTCCATATGCATAAGCTGGGTTACCCCCCCTCCCCTACCTTTTGTGGGGTCTTACCCACCCCTGCAGCACCCCTTCCTCTCCAGCTTCTTTCCTATCCCCACCTGGTCCTTTCTCCCCCTGCCTATACTCTACTCTACTACACTTAGCTTACTGTGGACTGTCACACTGAATTTTGAATATCCACTTGGTTGTTACTTGATTTTGTTACTGGTGTCCCTATTTGAAATTGCACTTTTATGGTTTACCTGGAAGTGTGCAACCTTACTGTATTGTTCTCCATGTTCCTGTGATGATGTATTGGACTTGTCACTAGCCTACAACGTCACCTTGTACCTTATTGTATTCTCATGTTGTTAATACCCTTGGTACTGTAATTCCCTGCACCTCATTGTTAATGGCCTGCATAGTGGCCATGTTACTCTTCCTGTATTCTGTTTTGCTAAATGTGCCATTGTTTTATGGCCTGTGTCTTGCCCGAAAATGGTCCCTTGGATCGGCACTCCTATGCGGTCACCAAAGACATAAATAAATAAAAATGAAATAAAAATAAAATAAAAATTTACATAGCTAAATACAACTCTGGCAGCTTATGTAGGAAAAACCAAAAGTGCATTTAAAGTCAGAATCGGAGCCATCCCAGCAGCGTAGTGGTAGCACTACTGCTTGCAATGCCGATGACCCAGGTCTGAGAACGAGCTTGGGTCATCAGAGGGCTGACTGGGGAGAGGATGTTTGAGTGCCCCAGGGAGACTCGCCTCCTCTGAAATGGAGGGTGAATGGTCTCTGCTGCAACACCGCCACCTGGCTGACCATAGGTGGAGGTGCAGCCAGAGCCACAGACTGATGGAGGGGGACATAGGCGGCATGATGCTTCACATCAGCAAGGCCCTCCCGATGTCAGGAGAAGGGACAGAAAAAAGAGAAAATCCCTTGACTGATGCAGGATGCTGTCTGCTGCCCTGTCACAGGCACCACACCACCGACTGGGCTCTCCACCTCACTAACCGGCACTTCAACTCTGTTGGGGGAGTAAGGACCTGGCCCCTGGCAGCCCTTCCCACAGGGGGTGTATCTGTAGGGGAACATGCAAGGTGGAGGTAAGCCCAAGACAGGGTGGGTGATGGGTCTGGGCGAGCGACCGGATCGATGAGGGCCGGTCGAGGACATGGGCAGAAAAGTGTAGTATATTCAAAAGGAAAAAAATAAGGTCAATATTGGAGAGCATATGAGAGCCACTGAGAAGAGGGATCAGAACAACACTCTTGTAGCCCACATAAAGGAACAGGAGAGAGCATTATGTCCCATTCACTGACATCAAGAAACCCATCAGCAACAGTAGAGAGAGGGAGTATGAAAAAGTGCTTTTAAAAAGAGAGAAATATTGGATTTTTTCTCTTACAGTCACAGAATTACCTGGGCTCAATGACAGACTGGACATTATACCCTTTCTGTAGCTATATGTGGGTACCTGTAGGAATACGCTCACTTGAATATGTCATGACTCCCAATGCAAATGCGTAGTCAGATGGTGTAAGTTTGAATAACTGGGATATTAGGAAGGAGTACAATGTATAAGAAAAGCATTCCCTATTGAAAGCTGAAATGCTAAACAGTACTGCTTTGCAAATAATTGAGTCTTGGTTTATTTCTTTTTTACAGAGATGCACAAGTGGCTTGCCCAGACAATTCTGGGAGTACACGTTTCATTTATAGTGGATATGCCTGAAGGAAGAAAAAAGTAAAAATCAATTTTACAAGCTGTACTTCACTGGCAGTATTACATGATTTATCCTTGGCTACCATTGTACTGAAAATCAGGTTTCTTTGGTGCTTATGAATTTATCATACAATTTTTTTCATGTTTGCACACTGAAGTTCTGACTGCAAAAGGAAGCATTACATATAAATGACATTTTAGACTGCAGATTTATTTTGCACAAATAAATATACAAAGGTCTAAAGCAATAGCATGTCATAGTAAAACTTGAAGATTGTTGCTTAAATCATGTTTTTAATGTCTGTGACTGTATATGATTTTTTTAAATTTATGATTGTGCTTTTGCACTTTTGAGCACTTCACACTTTATTCACCTTTGCTTTTTTTGCACTGTCACTTTTAGAGACTCCAGATAAAATGGGCAAAGTATCAGCTGTACGTCAGCCTCTGAAAAAGTGCTGCCGTGTGAAACGCATCAGGTGACGTCAACAGGAGGAGGGGGTCCTGCCAACAGGCTATGTCGGCATTCTTTGACTCCGTTATTTTTCAAACTACCATCTGGCATTTCTAAGGACGGCATGAAATGCACAGGCACTGTTTTGCACAGAAATAAAGCAACTCATCCAGGGAAACTGTATCTTTTTGTTTTCTGTATGGTAACATGAATACTGGATATTACACGTTAACTGTAAGCCTTAAGTAGGTGCTGGTCATTTGCAGCTCTGTTCTTGTATTTCCTGACTGTGGCACTACTGCTCCTCAGTTGCGGTTCCCCACAAACACTCTCTATGTCCTAGCTGCAAGACATAGTTTGTGATACTTTATTCGGGATACCTGGCTCCATAGTACTGGGACATTGATAAGGCCCACAAATATTGGACCTTTGGTTCCTCATTTTGGTCCACTGTAGAGGATCGGTGCTCAGAAACGAGCATCCTCTTCTCCAGACCCAATGTCTCTGTGTCCTCTTTAGTGGACATAGCTCCTGGTAGAGCTCTACTACTGGATGTCTTTCTGGAGGGATTGAAATTAAGATTAATTAACATCGAGGTGCCACAATCGAAGGCAGAATGTGTAGAGCTTTTTAAGCCGATTCAGCCTTACTTATTTACTATTAAGGGGGGATATTTGGGGGGACTTTAATTGTTGACTAACCCCTATAGATAAACAAGCAAAGAATACAAAAGTTTTTGTGAAACTCATTGCTTGAATCACGTTATTTCAAAGGCAGGATTGGGTGATGTGGCCTGTACCGTTGGAGGCAAGGGAACACATACATTTTTCAAGGGCAGACTTTCTACCTGGGTCGATTTTCTTTTTTCTTCAACCTTGCTGGGTTGTTCTATCATCAGACCTTGCCAGCTGAGACATCAGACCATAAGTTGGTATCTGCCAGTTCTGGCACTTGCCCGGATAATATTTTTGCAAGAAATGTTATTATTTTTTCTATTTTCTGAAATAAACAGCAATAAAAAAACAAGATAATTACATGAAAATAAACCTGGCCGGAGGATTTCCTCCATGGAGATACAACACTAAGGAAACAAGCAAATACCACGTGATATGAAAATCTGAGGAAAAGGATCAATAACATAACCTCCCCATTGAGGACAATTAACACAGGAAATGCAGCCAAAACTACTCAAATACTAATGCCTATAAATAACAATAACTAAACTGGAAATTAAGCTTTATTCCTAACATTTCAAACTGAAAAGAGTAAAACAACATACAATCTGTCATGTATGCTAACCTCTAGATTATCAAAGCATAATATCTCTACCCAGGAATCTTTGAAGGATTAAAACAAAGATACTTTGTCCCAAAATATCAGCAATACTATCGTAAAGAAATAGTGGAATAACCAAAACTGTTACCATGAAAACTGAATCTTTAAACCTCTCCCAAATGATCTCTGAGCCCACCTGCCTGAACTCCAAATCATCTAAGCCCTCTCTCCTCGACTTGGTGCTCTCCTCCCATCCTCACCGCATTTCTGCTGCTGGAGTACTCTCCGATGTCCTTGGTGACCAAAAAGAATAATTTCTACCCCAAATATATTTGGCTACGCCCTACTCGCAACCTGGACTCCAGCTCCCTCCTACAGGACTTATACCATGCTGATTGGTGGTCTATGTACTCAGCCCTAAATGCAGACACAACTCTACAACTATTCTCTGACATCATAACCGGATATGGAATTTACATGCCGCCCTAAGAAAGGCTAGGGTTAAGCATCATCACCTTCCATGGATAACACCAAACCTCCTCTCCCTCTGCAGTTCACAAGACAAAAGCTGGGTGATATACAAGGCCTCTCTCCTACCTTCTGATTTCCAACTCTATAGGTCCCTCAGAAACGCCTGAATCCAGGCCATTAGAAAAGCCTAATCAAGCTACTTCAAGTCTCACCTTCAGGCTAGCTGAGGCCCTCCTGCTCATTTCTGGCAAACCCTCCACAACCTTACAGACCAACCCCCCCCTTCTGTTCATGTCCCTCAAACCCTAAAAATAGAGGGTGTGACAGTCACTGACCCTGTTACTATTGCTGAGGCTTTCAAAAAATCCTTTACCACCTGTGCCCCCGATCACCCTCTCTCCCTCCTCCGACCTACCCCCACCACAGATAGACGTGGTTTCACTTCCCATTCTCCCCCAAGAGATATATTAGTCTCTAAACCTCCCTCCTCCCTCCCTACCAGTCTGGCTTCTGGAAAAAGCACTCCACAGTCTCCTCCCTGCTCCGCATAACTGATGCAATCCAATCAGCCATGGATAAAGGCCTAGTCACTGTAGCCATCACTGTGGACCTCACTAAGGCCTTTGACTCTGTCTCTCATACTCCTCTTGTCCAGAAACTTCACTCTCTTGGGCTGGCCCCTGCAGCCACAGACTGGTTCAGTTTGTATCCCCAACACAGACAGCAATCTGTACTTGTAGGAACCTCCCTTTCACCCCCTCCCTATCTTAGCTGGTGTCCTCCAAGGCTCCATTCTGGACCCCATTCTATTCTCAATTTTCATAAATGACCTCCCCTCTGTTTGCCCCCACTCCAAGATCCATATGTACATGGACAACACTGTGCTATTCCACTCCGGCCTGTCTGCTACAGATGTCACTAGGGGTCTGGTTAGATTGGAGCCTCGACCTCTCAACCCACACTGATTCCATCTGCTCCAAACTCCATCCCAAACTAGGTGCCCTCAATCGCTACAAAGATTGCCGTCCTATGGCCACCTAGCACGAATTAGTCACCAAAACCATTCTCCCTATTATTGGCTATGCTGATATTTTTTACAGCTCTGCTCCTGCTATGTCACTCGCCAGACTGGATACTCTACTGAATTCTTTCTGCCATTTCGCAACCTCCTGCCCACCTCATTCACCGTATCCTATACTCCTTTTGCTCCCTTATGCCCCTTCCAACAAGGCAACAGTTGCATAGTCTCTCCTTCATCGGCAAATTCTGGTTGGGGACTCTCCCCTCATATCTAATCTCCTGTCTTTCCCCAGTTAGCCACTAAAAATACTCACTTCACTCTAGAGATGCTCGCATGTTTTCCTTCCCACTCCCTTGCTTATGCTCGGGTCAGGCAGCTTTCTCTTACCACCTCCCCCACTTCTGGAACCAACTCCCATGGATCTCCCGCCATGCCTCTACCTTCTCTGCCCTCAAAGCCCAGCTCCAGGCCACCATCACATCCCCATGCACATGCTCCTCCTCCTCTTATTCTATCCTCCCCCACTCCTTCCAACTCCCTCCCCCTCTTCCTCCAATGCTTAGCACCCCCAGTCAACTTAAGGGTTCACCAGTTCCTTGAACTGCCTCTCCACATTCAGCTTCTCCTTGGTACTTCATCTCTGCCTCCTCCTCCTTCTCCACTGCAGAGCACAGCATCTCTATTCCTTAACTTATTGTTATGGCATGTAAATATTGCAACTGCACTTACATTGTAATGATTGTAATACTTTGCACGAAATTTGTTACCTCTTTATCTCGACTACTTTTGATGCACTTAAATGTATTATACTTCTGTACCATGCATGTCCCCCCCTCCCCCCATGTTCTGTGTATTTTGTTCCCCAGGTCGCACCTGGAAACGAGCCTTGGCTCAGTGTGCTTTTCCCAGTTATCAACTTTTAAATAAATAAATAATGTCTCCTGGAGTCAGCTGCAAACCACAAGTGTGCCTATAAGATACGTTTTCTTAGCATGCGCTGTTCAGGCGACTACGTTTGGACATGATGTTGGGCTAAAGAAAAACTTACTGTAAGCTGGACTACTACCAATTGTCTGATACATAGTTTATGCAGCGTAGGGGGAAAGGATATAGTTTCATCATGTCCTGATGGGGCGAAATTTGAGTGGACAGAGGAATGACAAGATCAATATTGAGAGTTGGGTAGGGGGAGAAAGGAAAAGGAAACTATCTGTGCATTTCCCAGTGGTTAGTATCTATGCCACCCCAACCCTCTGGCCTCTCCCCATCCAGTATTATCTCTCCCTCCATGCGAGCTACCCTTCAGCCTATGCCAACCCGCTGGTGTCCCTGCTTTATCCGTAGATCCCAGGCCTTAAAAAAATGTGGGCATTTCCATGGTGGCTGGGCAACCCCCAATAAGGGAGGCCATTTTTGTAACTACCAGTTCCCACTCTAGCAGAGTGGGGGCTGAGGCTGCCTCCACTTAATCAGCAGAAGGAGCTTAGCCTCCATGGCCGTGGTACAGAGTAGAGGTTTATGCTTGGCTGGCTGACTCGTGAGTACTGTTGTGTCCACTAAGATCTACAGCAATGGTGACAAGGGTATCCCTCGCCCAAGTAAAGCCATGGCCTTATCGAGGATACCCCACCAGAAGGGCCGGATCACTGGACAGGACCATAGTAAGTGACCAATATGCCCCAGCGAGGACTGGCATCTCCAACATTCATTCTCGATGGTAACCCCCATCCTATTTAGTTTATCTGGGGTACAATGCCACCTAGCCAACATCTTTTTCTGAATACGTTGGGATTTGGGTTCCAGTGTGCCTTTGTGATCTGTTACCTTCTGAGCTACGAGATGTAAGAAATATGGGTTATCCTCATTAGGGGAATACACATTAACTATTAAAACATCTCTCTCCTCCACTTTACCTCATAACAGCACCCATCTACCCTCCTTATCCATTTCTGTTGCCCGAACCTGAAGGGATGAACCTTTCCTCAGCAAGATGGAAACTCTTCTCTCCTTCTTCGAGAAACAGCTGGAGAACTCAGCTCCAACCCAATCCCTCCTTAATCACCTCCTTAGGGAAGTGCGTCTCTTGCAACAAGGCAACATCACACCGTAGATGCTTGAGTGTAGGCAGAATTTTCTTGCGTTTAATTGGATGATTCACCCCTTGGATGTTTCACAATATGCAATTAAGATTAACCATACTGCTCTTTGGAAATTAAGGCCCTTACTCCATAACTCCACCAGTGCATCATCTTACCTGGCAGACTGGGTCCGAATCCCAGTCCAATCCAGTATGATGATCCCCTGTAGTGTAGCCCACGTAATAACAGAAAAAAGAGGGAAGCGAGGCTATAACAGGCACAAAAAGGGAAGGGAGGCTGTAATAAGAGAAAAACCTAATTAGTGACATTGGCTCCATTTATCCTGAGCAGCACACCTGCTAGATAGTAAAACAAATGTATTAGTCCACTGAATGATAGCACCACCTGTGTAAATGTGTAAACTCCAATGGAAACTATCCCAGATGAGAAAGAAAAAATACACTGGCAAACTCCCAAAGGTCAAGCTGAAGGGTAGGTGTGAAAGGAGGACAGTCTATCCACTGCCTACTCCCCCCACCCTTATTTCTCTATCTATCCCTCCAATTAGTAGGCTTGTGGCCTGATAATCTGCTCTTTAGCTTATAGTTGTTATAACTTGAAAAAAAAGAACTTCCTTGTACTCCAGGGATATCTCACCAAGAACAAGGCAATGCAACATCCTGCACTAGGATAATACCCATTCTATCAGAGGTAGACTCAATAAGGGGGTGGGGGTCCCTTTCTATCCACTATCATTACACAAAATACAGCTCCTAAGTGGGAAGAGGGGAAACAGTAGATGGGTTCAGCCAGGAGTAACCAAAAGAACCATGGTTTAAAATGCCTATGGTCATTACAACCAGCATCACTGAAGAGAGCTCCCTCCTATCTGAGGGTGGTGCTGCCATTCATGGTGCACATATTTTGGGTGGCTGTTGCATAATAAATACAGCTGTGACCCTGCCGACTGTCTCGGGGCCCTACGCTGGGCCGGGTACCCGGCCCCTGTGAGTGCAGCAGATAAGCAGCTCAGCTGTGCCAGGGTCTGCGAGCAGGGTGTGCATAGTCCATATCACTGGATTTGTATCCCTTTAGGCTAACCCAACTAAGCTATATGCAGCAGATTGGTGTATCGCTATAGGTGGGCAATAGGCCAAGCTCCCCACAGTGCTGGCAATACCTGTGCTATAAGCACGCTATATGAATATTATTCAGATTTATTCTGAAAAGATCTAGTGAGAATGCGGCTAGTATTAGCACTCCTTTTCGCTCATCATTAATGCCTCCCTCCCCAAGCACCTAAGAGAAGGAAGGGGAGGCTTTACAAGCTCCAAGATTAATGCCTGGGTAAACAACCCCAGCCCCCCCCCCCCCGGGTCAAGCAGACTGTGAAATTCCCACCTGCACTCAGGCCAGTTATGCATGAGACAGCAAAAAGCAGGTGGAGTGGCTGTGGATGCTGTGTTATTAGAACGGTACCTGTGGCACACAGGTAAGCAGACATAATCCATCTGCCCTATCATCCAGGGCTATGGTAATATTGTAGAGAGGCAATTACATCTCCCTGCTCCGAGTCTGTTTTCCCTCCCACCCTCTGTTTTACAATTCACACTTCCCCTGTTCCTACCATGATTGGTCAATCGACCATAAGAAGCCTGGTTCCCTACCAGGTATCCTCTGTTGCCCCCCAGCATCAGGGATCTGTAAAATCTACTGTGCCATTTGGGGGTCCAACACTTTACCACAAAAGGCTGTGAACTGCAAGTGGTCCCCTCTTTAAAGACTTTCAGGGCAACTGATCTAGTACAAGCATGCCATAAGTTAGATCCTCCACTTCCTCCTGATGGAATCAGCTGACTGTAACCTATGTGAACTGCTATGCAGCTGATCAACATTCCCAGCTGGGATGCAGAGCAGGAGGTAGCTCACACTTACAAGGAGCAGTGGCAAACCAATAAGCTGAGTGGCGTGGTGGGAAACTGCTACCTGGAAAACCGTTACCATGACAGGGAGAATCCAGGGACTTTAAAATACTGAGCCTCCACCCCTCTCCACTCAGGGAACATTTTATCTTCTGTAGGTCAGTTAGCTAAGGGCCATCCTAACAGTTGTACCCCCCCCCCCGTCATTTTCAACTAGACTGCCATTACTGTGTGTTACCGGTGCTTACAACCACTCCCCCCCCTCCGCATTTCCTTTGCTACATCCACCCTGGGAGGTAAACAGAATGCACCCCAATGTGATGTGAAACCCAGTAAAAGAGAAATAAATACATACAGCATCAGGCTGTCCTGAAACCGGGAGGCATCAGTGGCCGGACAGGGTGACACACAAAAGCACAATAGAAAAAGCAAAGCGTCCAAAATATAACTGTCTGTTGGAGTACATATGAATGTCCACTCAGCGTTCTGCAGAGTCCACATTAGCAGTCTCATTGAAGGGGATCAGCCGTCTGGACTTAGAAGGGTGTCCCATGGGGCTAACCGTTCTTTCCACCACACTCTCCCAACTCAGGCAGAGAGACATCTTCATCTAACTGAGCAGAAACTGAGCAGTCCATCTCCACAGTGCCCATTTGCTGTTGATCTTGGGTCAATGCCAGGTGTATCTGTCCTTTCCTACCCAATGGATCTCTCATCGCTTTGTTAGGCAGCTCAGGCTCAGATAATTGTGGACTGGATCTCGGAGTAGAATGCCTTGATCCCTGGCTCCTTGAGCACTGGTGTGTCCACATCTCAAGCATTTTAGGGGTTCGATCCTGACCTCTTGCCATGGCCAGTTTGGTTTAACTGTCAGCCAGGGTCCTGTTGATCAGTCTCAGATGGTTGTGGTACAGTGTCTCTGGCTGGTATGAGCTGTGAGTGGTGCTGTCCCTGGGCTTTCTGTTCAGTACTGGTTGGGGCATTTTTGAGGGAACCAGCAAGGAATTGTTCCGCCTCACCTGGGTGATTAAATGATAGCCATCCCCCATCCCAGGGGATTTTCAAGATAGCCTGGTAGCGAATAGAATAAGGGAAATTTTTCCTATCCAACTCATTCTTCACTGGAGTAAAGCTTTCCTGCGATCTGCTACCTCTTTAGAAAAGTATTGGAACAAATAGATTTGGTGCCCATTCCATTTCAGGATGCCTTCCTCTTGCCAGGTGAAGCATGTGCTCCTTTACATTGTACCACAGGAAGTATGCCAGGATGGGTCAGGGAGGGGGGCTCCTCATTGTGGTTTTGGGCTGAGGGTGCAGTGAGCTATCTCTGCTTCTAGAAGGCAGTCCCAATAAAAATCCAGTAGCTTCAGTAGCATTGTTTAAAGGAAGAGAAACATGTTCTTAACCTCAGTGCCCTCCTGGAAACCAACAATATGAGTGTTATTCCGACAAACTCAATTTTTGAGGCCATCAGCTCTAGTCCACAGACAGTTTACTTGCTGCACCAGTCAGGCCTTTCTGTTCGACTGAATAGAGAGCTGAGTGTCCACTCTAAGGGTGGCCATCTCGGTAGCTGCCACTCAGTATTCTACGGCTTCCACTCTTTGCACCAATTCAAAATGGAAGCACTCAAACAGAGATGCCTTGAAGGAGGGACCGCAGCCGTCTCCTTGATATCCTCCAAGTGGTAGCACGTGATAACGGCGATTTAATTAGGGCAACACTGAAACAGCAAAGTAAAAATGGCGAAAACAACAAAGGCGACAGATAATAAAAGGTGACAGGTATTAAATGGCTAGTATAATAATGGCGACCCGACAGCTGTGCAAACTCCATTGGCAAAGTGCGCCTCGGAGTTAGAGAAACAGCAGGGGGGCCAGGGGGTGCAGCCCCCCATTTGGGGTGTAGGGGTAGAGAGTCAATAAAGGGAGAGCACTTCCAGTGCTTGTCACCCCAACATATGATGCCTTTTGGACTGTTTAAAGGAGGAACAACGGATGATGGAGGTGTGACTGGAACAACTGGTGTCTGGTGCTGGGACCACTACAGGCAGGAGAAGGTACCAGGATCTGAACGAGTGGTTAAGTGTGGTGATTTCTGAATACTCCATTCGTGATTGGTCTGAGCATCTGAGAGGATTTGCGCATCATTTCTACTTCCAAGTGTAATGCTGCTTATGTTTTGCTGCTAAGAGCACTATTTAATCACTATAATTGGCATACACCCTAATTTTATTCAGCTGTTTTTGCATTCGCCGTTATGACGGTCGCCATTAAAAATCTGCTGTTTTGATATGGAACCCCTCCATGTCACTCTGCTGGTTTGCCACCACTGAGGCTGGTACTACCGCCACCATTTGCTGTAGTGTGAGGAGACAGGTGAGGAAAAGTTTCTGTCAAAAATATTTCAGTAACTGTTCGCCTGACAAAGGTAAGCTGGGTATCAACGGACAGCAAAAATTAGGTGCTAATGAAATATGCAGCTGGAGTTAGCAACCAGAGCAGTTGTAGTGGTGGAAAAGTCAGATTTTGTAACCTTGGCCAGAAAGCATGCGAGTTAGGCTCCCATTTCCTTGGTGGCTCATGCATGCACTCACAGATATAGAGGATTGTGTATGATCGCTCATACACAACAAGGGTATTTTTCACCCGAGAGGTTTACGTGGTAACTGGAGACCTCAAGAGCGCAGCTTGAGAGGTCTTGTTACCATGGAAACCTCGAGTTGAAAAACACCCCAGTAGTGTATGGCGATCCTACCTAATATCTTTGTAGGTGTATGGTCGCTCATTAAAACATCGCCCTTACTTTCTTTTGGATTTGGGTGTAATTCTCACTTCCTCTGTCCTGTTTCACCGCCGCGGCCATTCTTATCGCATCGCCGGTCACCCAATCGTGCATGCGCACCCAGCTTACGCGCATGCGCACACACCTTCTAGGTGTTATGCTGCACTAGCTACGTAGCTAGTGCAGCACAACAGCTACGATGACGTAGCTAGTGCAGCATAACAACGCTGTTGGGAGCACGGATTTCCATGCTCAACAGTATTCAACCATATACTATAATACTTTTGCGCCTGGTCACTGATAACTGAATACGTATCTTACAGGAGGATATCATTAGGCAAAAGCAGCTGTTTCTAATCCAGGCTAAAAGATCCACTCAGATTTCATATAACTTTCCCATCGAATGGTGGAAGGATGCAAAGCTGGAATTGAAATACTTTTTATCGGTCTCAGGGTATGAAACTTGCTAATGATAAATATTTCCACTACTTAGGTCTCCCCCAGCAATGTCATATGGAAACCATGGGGCAGGATTTATTAGCCCAGATTTTGGTTACTTAGATTGAAATTACCAAGTTCCAGTACCAACGGATGTCCGCTTTCATTATGGAACAGAAATATAACACAAAAGAATAAAAGTTCCAGACAAATCCCTTGAGGACTGCAAAAAGAGAACGTCTGACTGCACTTTTTCAGTACTCAAAGATGGGGCCAGAATGGTCCTGTCTGACACTGGGGACATGTTGGCCTTCTTAGACTGTCATGTCTCTGTGACATTTGAGTCAGCTGCTCCCTAGGCCCTTGGTGTGGAAGATATCTTGGTGGTTATTCAGGTCCCAGAACTCTCTCTGGATCAAAAGGCAGCCCTCCAGGCAGATATTCTGCCAGGGGAGGTTGTGGCAGCTATAAGCTCCTTGTCTGCTGGGTCTCCACCTGACACGGATGGGTTGCCTGAAGATTTATATCGCCTAATAGGGGATTCCCTTAAAACAGAATTGGCAGCTCTGTTTAATTTTCTGTTCGCTCAGGGAGGGACTGGCCCTTGCCTACAGAGGGGTTACCACATATTTTTATGGAAGAAAGAGGACAAATCTGATATTTCCAGTTGGAGGCTGATAAGTCTCAAAACATATTTGAAAATTTTGACCACAATACTGGCCTCCAGATTGTCACAGGTCACCCTCCAATTGATAGACTCCTCACAAGTATGTACCATTCCTAGTAGAACTATTCAAGACAACATTCACAGGCTGTGGAAGGTTGTGAAGTGGGGTAACAGAAGACAGGTCTCTGGCCTTCTCTTGGCTTTAGACCAGGAGAAGGCTTTCAACCAGATCTCTCATGTATGTATTTATTTATTTATTGAATTTTGTTGACCCGGTACATACATATATATATATATATATATATACAACATGTATCAAAACTGTTTAAAACTTTTTGTTTAGGCTAATTAAAACACAAAAGTCAACAAGCTGCTGAAAATCAACGAAAGTCCTGCTCTTAGTTCAGGGAGATTCATAATAAAGATTTAAGTTCCTGGGCCCATGGAGGATTACCACAGTACCCAATGTAAAGTTCCTAGTCTCTATGCTGGAAACATTGAAGGACTTCCACTGTTGGATTAATAGGAAAGTTCTCGTCTAAGAAAGCATATACCCCACGGGTTTCTTTTTCTTCTGAGAAATCTTCTTTCCTCATCGGCCTAGTATGAGCAGGGCGAGCATGTTTCTGGTTCCACTTGAGTGCTTCTGCCAGGTCCGAAAAAATATAGACCTTGCTGTTGTGTACGATCCTCAGCCTAGTGGGAAATAGCACTCCATGAGGGATTCTGGCCTCCCATAATGTAGCTCACGCCACATCAAATTTTTTAATTTTTTGCCGTATGGCGTAACTTAAGTCTGGATACATTTGGATGAGCTGACCATCATATAATAGAGGCCCTTTCTGTCTGGCTATTGCCAATAAGTGATCCTGAGTCCCCATAACATCAGTAACTAGAACTACAGTTCGAGGGGCCTCGGGATTCACCTGGCAGCCTCGTGGAGCAACACGGTATGCCTTTTGCACTGCTTAAACCTTAGGGGCATTGTCATTACTGAGCTCTTGTGGGAGCCATTCAGTTAGGAATAGCAGCAAGTGATTGCCCTCCACTCCTTCAGGCAACGCGATTTTGCCGTAATGGCATAATGTGTATGACATTATGACCCCGTGCCCCTTGCTGGACAGTGGAGATGAACCGAGTGATTTTGACCCGGTATCTGGAGGGTTTCTTCCCCAGGGTCAGGTAAAATTTCTTCCCCGCAGCCTTGCATGGAGTGCGTGGTGGGAGCTGTAGGATTTACTTTGATTTTTGCTCCTGACCCATGCACTTGTTCTTTACGAGAGTTTCCCATCTTCCCATCTTCATCTAGGTGGATTCCGATCACCAATACTGTACTCTTTATAGCATTTGCTTTTGAAAAAGTAAGTTTAATCTACCAAAGTTAGCGGTGGTTGTTCGTAGCTCTATTGCTAGGATGCCAGTTTGTTCAGTCTCCACAGCGCCCCCCCCATTCTTCAGTTTTAGTGACTTCACTGCTGCATGGGTGGCGCAGAAAGGCAGTCCCTATGAAAAGGGGGGTTAGACAAGGGTGTCCCTTGAGCACGCTGCTGTATGTGTTTGGAGTGACCCTCTGATACAGACTATAGCAGGCTCACCGGTTATACAGAAAATATATTCACCAGAGAAAATCAGTATCTCCCCAGTTCTGACTTACGCTGATGGTCTGTGTTTCCTGGGTGGTGACCTGGAATCTACACATGTTGTTTCTACTGTTCTACAGACATTTTTTGAGGTTTCCGGGGCTAGAGTAAACCAGGGCAAAAGTAGTAGAATGGTGGGAATTCTTATATAGAATAGCCCCCTCACAATTCTTGGGGTATCATTTAGCCCTGGGGACATTGGTAGACTAAACTGGGACTCTAAATTGGCCATAGCTGAACAAAGGGTTGGACAATGGAACAAATGGCCCATAAGAAAGGCTAAACATATTATTTTTCATTAAAACATTTTATTGCTGTTTTTATATATTTGTTTTTCTTCCCCGCAGCCCATGAGTTGGAAGCTAAGCTTTCAGCATTTTTCAGACTCCTTTTGGGTGAGCCATTTGAATCCTATTAAAAGGATAGTTATAGTATCATTTATGGAGGGGAGTGATTGGTATGTTGAATCCACTAGTATTCTTTCATAGTTTAAGCTTCTTAAAGCCTCTTTTGTTAGGAGTTAACAAGCCCTGGGTGCCTTTGGGGGGGGGGGGGTTCTCTCCTGTCTTACAGGCCCAGCAGACTGCTAGAAATAGGCCTTTGGGTAGAGGTGTATTGCCCCTTCCTCAATTTCTCAGCTCTTGTTTGCTTAAGGTGAGGCAGTGGAAGTTGACTACTGCCCTGGTGTCCTCTAGTTCCTGAAGTCTCTTTATGATCATGTATTAACAACTTTTTTCTTATAACTAGTCTACAACTAAGTGGGAAGGGGTATTCATTCCACAATAACTAAACAACTGATCAACTTCAGAATCCCGAAGAAAATGCATTACGTTTTGTGGCTTTGCACCCATGGAAAACTTCAAGTGAGAGGCAATCACAAGCATAAGAGTGAGTTCAAGAGATATTGCCTTTAGAACACCTGTGGTTAGTCGAGACAATGCAACACTTGTTTTTTGGAGGCCCATACTCCCAGGATATTTATCTGAACTTAAGCAGACATTGGATGTCCCTTAGTTTTGGTACTGTTACCTATCAGGACTTGATTTACTGTTCCATTCCTAATAAGTGGGTGGGATGGGATTACAATATGCTGTGTTAAAGTGTGGTCTCAATGAAGTGCTGTATCTGGCACGCCAGATGCTTGTATCTATTTCAGCAAAAGACAGTCCCATTATCTTTGTTGATACAGTTTGTTAATAAGAAACTTGGGCTGGTATACCAAATAGAGTATAAGAATTTGCCTGCTGACCAACGTTGTTTGTACTGGAAAAATGTTACTTGGCTGTCACAGACTGCATGGTTTTCCTTTTGCCATCGTTTGTGAGGAGTCTTTGGTTGATAGCAGTTAATGTTTCTTAGGGCTGTGCTGAATTTAGTTTCCTTTCTGCTGTCCTTGTTTATGTTTATTAAGGAGGATTTTTTTTGTGTGTGTGTGTGTTTCTTTTTTTTTAATATTCTTTATTTTTTTTTTTTACATAGTTATATATATATGACAGCAGGAGTTCATCTATACAGTATTGCTCTTTTGTCTTACAATACATGGAATATTTTTCGGGATGGCAATTAATGTTTCTACAACATCATTCTGTTATACTGTATATCAAATGACATTAGATCAAAATGCATATCCTACAAAAATTGGTTACTTTCAAATAACTCTATCAGGGAACAAATACTTCATCCAGAGGCGAGATATAGGAAACCCATGGCCTCCATTGGAGCTCAAATTGTGACATCCTTCCGGCTCTATAAGCTACTATTTTCTCTAGATAATATATCCCAGTCATCAATGAATGCCAATGAGAGAGGGTGGGTACTTTAGCTGTTTGCCATAGGCGAGTTATACCCTTTTTAGCTGCTGCCAGGTACAGGTATAACTTACTTCTACTTGGTGGAACTTTTCCGTCTTCCCCAATGTAAAGCAGAATCATCTGATTGGATAATTGAATTTCTGGTCCCACAATATTCTGTATGTTCTTTTCTATATCTAACCAGTATTGGGTAACTTTCGGACAGGCACAAAAAATGTGTGTTATATTTGTCATTTTTTTCTCCACGCTCTCTCCAACAAAGGCCATGCCTCATAGATACAAATTTAACAATTTTGTCAGGGGTATAGAAACATCTACTATAACATTTCCAAATAAATTCTGACCAATATGATGACTGTGATACTCTCATCAAGTGAGGAATAGGTTCCAACCATTTCTCATAAGTTATCTGAGTCCCTAATTCTCTATTCCATCTCCCCAAGATATCCTCAGTGGATTCCTTCCAAAAGTCTCTTATTGCTTTATATATTTGTCCAATTAAATGAATTTGTTCCCTGCCTTCTATAGCGTCCCTTAAAAGGGACATCAACATAGGTATGAGAGAGGGCAGAGTATTTAATGCTAATTCTTTCTGTATAAATGTCCAAATCTGTAAATATCTATAATGCTGTGTATGGGGGAATTGATATTTTGCCTGTAGTGTGGCAAAAGGCAGTACTCCATTTACATCCAGATATTGATATAACAAAAGCAAACCTTTATTCTGCCATTCTTGATGGACCTGAACAGCACCAATATCCAAAGATATGCTTTCTATACCGATTAGTTTAAAATAACCAAAAACTTCAGTTAATGTAGTAGATGCCCTTAGCTCATACCAAGCCTTTAACGTATAATAGGTTCCAAATGTGAAGTTTTGTAACTGTGGATAAGAATTTTGGGGGGCAAATATAATAAGGATAATGTTTATAACATCATTTAGTATAAATTCAATAAATTTCCATGGTTTCTCTACCTGATGGTTCAGCCATGTCATCACTAGTTTACATGTTATTGCCTTATGGTAATCTCTAAGGTTTGGAAGATTACAACCCCCCTTTGCCACTGGTAACTGTAACAGAGACCATCTAACCCTTGGCTGCTGCACAGTCCATACAAACCCCGAAAAAATTCTAGCCCAGGATGCGACATAGAATTGTAATGGAATAATTGGTAAAGTCTGGAAATAGTATAATATCTTCGGAAACGAGGTCATCCAAATCGCTTGTATTCGAGCTGAAAAAGATAATACCTGGCGTGTCCAATTCCCAACTAAATTCTCTATCTCTATCGATAGGGGCTCTAAATTAAATAGTTCCAAATGTTCCAGTTTCTGGGGAATATTTACACCCAAATATTTAATCTTATTATTTCTCCATTTCAGAGGGATCTGGTTCTTCAGAGACTGAGAGGGGGTGAAATTTAAAGATAATAACTCTGTTTTTTGTATTATTTATTTTGTATCCGGCTATTTCTGAAAACTTATCTATCACTTGCAGGGTAGCAGGAATGCACTTTTCAGGTTCTAGGAGTGTTAATAATATGTCATCTGCATGTAATGATATGGTAAAATCCCTCCCTCCTAAAGGGACCCCCTGAATATTAGGATGTTGCCTTAATGGCTTCAGCCAATGGCTCAATGTACAGTATATGGCAAACAGTAAGGGGGAAGCCCTGCCTAGTACCCCTTCCCAGCTGTAACACTGAAGATAACAGTCCATTCACTTTAACATATGCCTTCGGAGAGGCATAAATTCTGTGTATCATGCTAGAGAATTCCCCAGGGAATCCAAACTTGTGTAAAGTTTCCCATAAAAAAGGCCAGCTGACGCAATCAAAAGCCTTGTCTGCGTCAAGGCTGAGCAACACTGCCTGTATCTGTCTCTGATTTAAGTGGTCCAACAAATGGATTGTTCTGCATATATTATCTGTAGTTTCTCTGGCTCGAATGAACCCAGATTGATCTGAATTAATCAAATATGGTAACATTTCTTCTAGTCTATGTGCCCATATGGACATAAATAACTTGTAGTCCGAGTTTACGGATATTGACCTATATGAGGTAGTTAAATCTGCTAGTTTGCCTACTTTTAACATAGGTGAAATATTAGTGTAATCCCATGATGGAGGAGGGGGACCCTCCCGTTGAATTTCTAAAAAGGTGTTTAGTATTAAAGGAGTCAGTTGTTTACTAAAAGTCTTGTACCACTCGGACGGAAATCCGTCTGGGCCAGCGTTTTTTAATGATTTACTTTCTTTTATGTCACGTCTGACTTTCTCTGATTTGATAGGGACTTTTAATCTGATTTCCATTTCCTAAATTAGCTTCCTTAATGTAAGGAGGTAAAAAATTCCTCAACATTGTTCAAGTCTGGACCTTGTGGTTTCTCATATAGCTGCCTATAATATTTCTGGAACAGTTGCATTATCTGCTGTGAGTTAAGAGCTCTTGTTTTTCTCTCCGGATCCACTAAATGTGTTATGATTGTGGCTGTCCTATGTCCCCTAAGCCTCTGGGCTAAATTTCTCTCCCCTTTTGGCCCTCCCTCATACCTATATGTTTTCAAGTAAAATAGCACCTGTTGTGTTTTTTTGTCTAAAAGTTTCTGGAGCTCAGCCTTTGTCTGATTAATCTGGGTTTGGACCTCTGTGGTAATAGGGATAAACTTTATTTGCATTTCCCTTAGTTTCTCATGTAGTTTACCCTATTGTGTTTCCCAATATCTCTTCTTGTATGCTGAATACACAATTATCTCCCCCTGATCACAACCTTCACAGTATCCCAAACTATTGTGCTGGATGTCTCCTGGGATGAATTCTCTGCAATAACCTGAGCTATTTTTGAGTTAAAGCTGTCCCTAAAAGCTTTATCCTTAAGAAAAGATGTATTCAAGTGCCACCCATTGGATTTCCTTGGTATTTTAAAATCTAGCCTCAAAAACAGGGGAGAATGATCAGAAAGAAATCTAGGTCCTATAGTTAAATCCTGTAAACAGTCCAAATGTTCTTTTGAAATGAAAAAGTAGTTCAGTCTTGAGTAAGAGTTGTGTCTGGGGGAGAGCGTATATCCCCAGAAAGAGGATAAAATGTCTCCATACATCGATTAGACCCAATGCTCCAAGTTGAGATAAATAATCTTTGAGATGATGTTAACCTATATTTGGAAGGTGCAGAGAGTCAACTGAGGTGTCAAAGTTAAATCGATATCTCCCCCTATAATAAGACATCTGTGCATAATGTCTAGGAGCTTTGCAAAAAGTCTTTTAAAAAGACAAACAGATGTAAGAGGGGGAAAATACACGTTCACTAATGTGACCTTTGTCCCATAAAAGGTACCTTTTAAGATTACATACCTTCCCCCTAAACTACGCACTGTGTTTCTAAATGAAAAAGAGAGGTCCTAGGTATTAAAATGGCTACTCCATGTTGTTTCCCTTTAGGAAAGGATGACGCATATACCAAAAACCTGCCCCACCAGTTCAATTTTGCATGCCTGGTATCTGTTAAATGTGTTTCCTGGAGATAATAAAAATCACTGGGGTGTTTCTTGATATATTGGAACAGTCTGGCCCTTTTAATGGGGTTGTTAAGCCCATTTATATTAAGCGAGAGTGCTTTTACTATCTAAGTAGCCATCTTATTCCCTTATGGAAACATATTCTCTCCTGTTGTCCCCATCTTAATAATCTAATTCCTGGGGGATCACCATACTGATGTTCCCCCCTAGAGCCATCCTTCTGATCGTCACTTTTTTTGAAACATTTTATGCCTTTCCTGTCTGGATTACTCTTAAACATCTCCTGCTGCGATCTTATCAAACCTTTTGAAATCTGAAACAAATTATCAGTATATGTCTGGCCTTTGTCTTGATAACTATGTACATACACTGTATTCCAAATAAAATTGACTTCCAAGGTAGGGGAGTTTAAAAACATACTCCCTAAGTGTGCCTCCTAATAATCTGGGGTCACCGGAGGATATCTGGTAACACCAAATGCCCAGGCCTCCTGGGGATATCCTGCTCCCCTAATGAAAAATAAAGAGAAATATGCAGACAAGCTAAATAAAAATCCAAATGTTAACTCAAAATACCCTGCCTGTCTGTCATTGGTTTGAAATGGGCTTCCCTGTAACATCTGGAGATGCTCCCCCCCCCCGCAATGTAAATTGTTTATTTTATGATTAAATAAATTCTGTAGTATACAACTAGGGCAACTTTTCTCAGACCCTTATATCAATTTATCCCTAAAACAAATCAAGCAGAGCACTATAATCTGCTCTTTAAAGTTATATCCGTTGCCTCCTTCAAGCAATCGTCAGGGCCAGTTCAACCAGCTAAACCAAATGTTTTACATGTTTCTTTGTTATAGCAAAATTTTCTGCACGTAGAATTATTAAGCGTTCCTTTTCTCTGTCCAACCTCCTGTGAGACAGTCGTCGTCTTATAAAGATCCCAGTTCAGACAACTGAATTCCCAGTCCCTCTCATCAGTCATAAGCTTTCAGGGACCTCTAGCCAGAGGACCATTGAGAAATCACAAGCCAAGCTTCAGCTTCAGTCAGTCAGGTTCTTCCCCTTGCCGATCGGTGAAAAGTTGCCAAACGATTAGAAATATTCCCCCTCTTTGTTACTTCTCTGCCATTTTGTGTTCTGCCCAGATTCACCATATGCCAGTGCGGTGGGTCAGTTTTCTGTAATCCTACTGTGGATTTTGTTTTTATTTGAATTCCCGCTTTAAGGAGCTCCTCTCTGGCCTCCTCCGCAGTATTAAATTCCTTCCTTCCCGATGAAAGTTGCAGCACAAGTCTAGCTGGGTACAGTGTTGTGAATCTAATGGCTGCCTCCTTCAAAGCTGGTAAATATCCGCATATGCTCTGCGATTACATGTAGTTTGTGGAGTGTAGTCATTATCAACATAGAAACGAGTCTGCCCATAGAAGACCTTGCCCTTTCACCATGCTGCTGTTAATACTGTCTCCTTGACTGTGTAGCTAAGAAAGCGCATAATAATAGATTGAGGTCTACCATTCGGATCTGTAGGCCGCCAGTGCACGGTGAACTCTCTCTAATGTTAATTGAATATCTGAGGGGAATTCAAGAGTGGTTTTGAGCAAAGCAATAGTAAACTCAGTGATGTCCTGACCTTCTGAGCCTTCAGGGATGCAGTATAATCTTATGTTCTTTCTGCGAGCTCTGTTTTCCATATCTTCTTGTTTTTCTTGCAAATGTACACACTGACCTTGTAAGAGTTGAATTGTATTCTCCATGTCATCTACTCTGTTCTCTACTGCTGTTATCTGCCTCTCCGATGCATCAGCTCGTTGCTCCAGGCTCACTATGTCTCTGTGAAGCTCTCCGTAAAGATCTTTAATTTCTGCACGAAACGATAATAGCTCCTTGTATAGAGTATCTAACTTATGCGTTTGTTTCTCACTTTATTATTTGGTGTGGTCGTTTGGTCCTGCCATTCTGCTGGCGCTTGAGAGTGTTCCGAGTCGGAGGGCTCCTGGGCCGACATTGCTGCTCGATTTAATTCTGCTCACTGCTGCCCGTGGTTGTTCAATTTCTTGTATTTTTCTTCTTTGCAATGCTCCTTACGTATGTCCCCGATATCTAGTTCTTGATTATTTTAAATTGTTTGTCGCTGAAAGCGTCAAATCGGGAAGATTAGCGAGGGGTGTAGTGGAGCTCTGCTTTTACACCGCCATGCTGCTTGGAAGCCCAACCGGAAGTTGTGCGTGTGTGTTTCTTAGTGTTTTTTTTTCTTGTTTATTATGCTACGTAGTTAACAGTGGCTTACTTTTTGTATATTTGCTATTGTGTATATATATATATATATATATATATTGATCCAGGATGAGTTTTCTGTAGTTCACTGCCCAAGGAAGGATTGTGGGGAGAATGTGGCCATCTATTTTAGATCTGAGTTGAACATGGTGATGCACCCAATGGGGGATACCTCATTGTTTGAAAGTGTGGCTGTGCGTGGGGGTCCAGGTACAGCTTGCAGAATCCTCCTCGTGTAATAATAATAATAATATTAAAACTTTATTTTTATGGCGCCTTTCCAAAGCCAAGGTGCCTCACAGTTTTAAAACATGACAAATCAACATTACTTAATTTAAATATAACAACAGACATGTAGAATAAAAAATAAATCAGTCACCAAAAGCAAGGTACCATAGTTGGGTTTTTAGACCTCATTTAAATCCCTCCATGGCTGCACACTCTCGTAACAGGCAGGGTAGAGAATTCCAAAGAGAAGGGGCCATATGCATAAAAGCCTGAGCCCCAGAAGATTTTAAACATACTCTAGGAATCTCTAGCAACCCATTGCCGGCTGAGCAAAGCTATCCCCAGGGCGGTAGGGAACCAGAAGCTCTTTCAGGTAGTCAGGGCCCTGTCCATGTAAGGCTTTATAAGTCAGAAGACCAACTTTAAAGGTGATCCGCTACTGTACTGGCAGCCAGTGCAGAGCGCGCAGCACCAGAGAAATATGGCAGGACTGAGAGGTTCCCGTCAAAAGCCGTGCTGCTGCGTTCTGCACCAGCTGCAAACTGTGGATTTCTACCCCAGAAAGCCCTAAGTAAAGGGAATTGTAATAATCCAAGTGCAAGGTCACAAAGGCGTGGACCAACTCAGGAAGGTCACAGGATGGAACAAGGTGCTTAACCCTGGAGATATTCCTAAGATGGTAAAAGGAAGTTTTGACGATGGCTGACACCTGCACCTGCAGCGTCAGCCCATCGAAAATTGCCCTCAGGTTTTGCACCTGTTCAGAGTCCAGAAGTGATAAACCCCCAAGAAAAAGCCCCGAGGATGAACCTACCCTGGACCCCCTATCTGGCGACCTGGGTCCACAATCAGCACTTCAGTCTTTCCTGAGTTCAACTTCAACCAGCTCGAATCCATCCACTCCTGGATTTCTATGAGGCAGTTGTTAAAGACTGAGAGAGCTCCATCCTGGTCAGGTGCAAAAGAAAGGTAGAACTGGGTGTCATAGGCATAGCAATGAAACCTCAGCCCATACCTCCTTACAATGTCTCCGAGGGGCAGCACGTACACTGCAAACAACATGGGGGACAACACCAATCCCTAAGGAACCCCACATAACAGAAGGACTGGGTCCGAGGAATAAAGCCCGGACACCACCCTCTGAGTTCTTCCAGTGAGGTAAGATGTAAACCACCTGAGGACTGTACCTGACAGGCCACAGATGAACCTCAGACAATCGAGAAGAACCCCATGGTCTACAGTGTCAAATGCTGATGAGAGATCCAGGAGAACCAAGATAGAAAGGTTCTTCTGATCTCTCGCCATCAAGAGATCATTGAGCACCCGAACCAGCATTGTCTCAGTACTATGCCTCTTTTGAAAACTGGACTGGAGAGGTTCATAGATGTCATGGTTGGTTAAATGGTTCTCCAGCTGTGCAGCTACCACCTTCTCAACCACCTTCCCTAAAAAGAGAATGTTAGAGATTGGTCTGTAGTTCACATGTACTGCCCTCTGTGGCATGAGGGGGAATATCTGCAAGAAATCACGGATTTTGTCACCAACAGAGTGTTGGAGTTGCCAAGATGGCTTATTCTTGGTGATTTCAATGCATGGGTCCATGATGAACGATCGCAGTTTGGTCAAGATTTCCTCCAAAGTATGGAATCCATCAGCCTCACACAAGTTATTACTTCTGTGACCCACCAACATGGCCACACCTTGGACTTGGTATTCATTCTGGAGCTCAAGATCTCTAGATTGATGTGATCAATTAGTCAGATCACTGTGTCTTCAGATTCATTTTCAGGGACCCCCCTTTGTAGTCCACCCCCTGTGGAGGTAGTCCAGTTCTGCCTTTTGAGAGAGCTTCGACCAGGTCTGGACACCTCGGATGTGTTAACAGCATGTGCTAGGGGTGTAGATGAAGTTGTGGCATCCTATAATAGGGTTGTGATGGTTGCCTTCAACCTTGTGGTGCCAGTTTATGTATACCCACTAGTTTTACACCTTGGCTTGCTATGGTTTGATGGTGAGCAGAGGGAGATGAAAACCAAGGGGCAGAGGTTGGAGCCCTGCTGGAGGAGATCCAGGGCCCAGGAGGACAAACTGGCTCTGATGTCTCACTATGGTGATCATCACAGGGCAATCACTCAGAGAAGGACAGAGTTTTTTTCTAGGGAGATTGTTGTTGGGATGAACCAACTGGTTCAGCTCTCCTGGGCTGTGGATAAGCTTCTCCACCCAGCCTGTCTGGAGCCCATGAGAGCATTTTCACTCACAAAATGCGAGGGGTTTACTCAGTTTTTCTCAAACAGGTTGTCCTCTATTAGGGCTGGGATAATTCCAGATGGGCCATCACAGCCCAGCAGGGTCATGGCTAAAAGTCTGGGATGCATTCAGGGGTCTTAGGGAGAGTTTCGACCAGTGACGATGGAAGAAGTGAGTGAGGTGATCTTTGAGCTGCGGCAAACATTCAGTACTCTGGATCCAGGCCCGACACATCTAGTTGTGAGCTGTGTTGGGCAACTGGGCCCAGTATTCCCAGAGTCTGTGAAGTGTTCCGGTCAGAGTGGATGTTTCCAGTGGCGGCTGAAAGTGCACTGGTGAAACTTCTCCCAAAAAAGATATCTTTCGACCTGGATGTCCTGGCGAATTACTGACCTGTCTCTCACCTTTCCATTTTGGGAAAGGCTACTAAGATGGTTGTGCTTCAGCTAGAGGCACACCTGTCTTTTGACACCTATGGGCCTCTCCAGTCTAGTTTTAGGTCCAGGCATAGCACGCAGACTGCACTAGTCAGGCTGCAAAATAATCTGCTCAGGGTGAGAGATATTGGAGAATGGTCAATTCTCGTCCTCCTTGATCTCAATTTAGCGTCCGACACCGTGGACCACGACCTGTTATTGGACCAGCTCAGGGAGTATGCAGGACTTGCCGGCAAAATCATCTGTTGGTTTGAGTCCTATCTTAGTGGCAGGACCCAGAGGGTAGTGTTTGGAAGGTTTTCCTCGTTCCCAAACGTTATGCCCTGTGGCATACTGCAGGGTTTGGTTCTTTCATCCATGTTGTTTGCAGTGTATATGCTACCCCTGGGTAAGATAATTAGGCAGTATGGGCTTGGGTTTCACTGCTATGCAGATGATACCCAGCTCTAGTCTTTTGTGCCTGTGACACCAAGTGCAGCTGATGTTTAATAGGTGCCTGGCTGAAATCCAGAACTGGATGTCATCAAGCTGGTTGGGACCGAGCCAAGGGAAAACTGAAGTACTGGTGGTTGAGTGGGGACGTGGGGGAAGTGGCAGGTACAAAGAGGGAGATGAGGCTTTGGATTAGCCCCTCTAGGCTCTTGGCTGTCACAAAGATGAAAAATATGGGAGCCATTCTGGATGAGGGGCTGACACTTGAGGCTCTGGTGTCATCAGTAACCCAGAAAGTACAGTTGCATATGAACTTACTGTAACGGTAGATCTTCCGAGGGAATCTCTTTCATCAGGTGACACCTATGGAACTTAGCCATCAGGCACTAGGATCTCATGGAAGTCTTTTTCTGTAGTAGTCTATCAGGGCCGCCCATGCTGACATCACCTGCTGATATCACCTTCCCTATATAGGCATAGGCGGCCCTGCTCCCTCCTCAGTTCTCTTCCGTTGGAGACCATTCCCATCCAGCTATCTCTGGGGAACTAAGGAAAGAGATAGAGTGACTAGCCCTATATAAGGCTGGAACACTACAAAACCAGTCTGGAACAGAAGAGACCCAAAGGGGGATCAAGAGTGGGATGGCATGACCTAATAAAAAGAGATTCCCTCAAAGATCTACTGTTATGGTAAGTTCTTACACAACTGTATTACCTTCCTCGGGGATATCTCATTCATCAGGTCACATCTATGGAATGAGTCCCAAGCAGTGCTGACAAGAAAGCAGCAATGGGTGGCAGGAGGTTAGAGACCTAAGAAATGATGCCCTGAAGCACAGCCAGACCAAACCCCGTCCACCTGCGAGAGGCAATGTCTGGATTGTAGTGTTTGATGAAATTGTGGACAGTACTCTGAGTGGCAGCTGCACAAATGTCCTCAGCTGACACATTCTGGAAACAGGCATTAGCAGTGACCATACCCTTGGTTGAATGGCCCTTGGTAGTCCCAGGAAGTTCCTTACCCTACTTCCTATAACAAAAAGTAATACAGTTGGCCAACCATTTGGACAAACACTGTTTTGAATCTGGGGTGCCCTCTTTCCCGGGGCAAAAGAAACAGATGCTTGAACTTCCTGCAGTCCCTAGTATGGTGAGTACTACAATGCAAAACTCTATGCACATCCAAAGTGTGTAGCAATGCTTCCCTAGGATTGGCATGCTCTGAATAATAAACAGGCAGGTGGAAGGATTCATTTAGGGTAAACTCAGACCCACCATCTTACGAAGAAACTTAGGTTTAGTACGCAAAGAGATCCTGTATTTGTGGAAAATCAAATAAGGCTAGTAACACGAGAGCCTGTAGCTCTGAAATTCTTTGAGCCAAAGTAATGGCAACTAAAAATAACGCTTTCCACGACAGAAAGCTGCCAAGCAGTGTTAACTCCTTTTTCCCCTTATCAGTTCCTAAGCGCAGTACAAGAGGGACCACCTGTCATATCTTCAACACCCCTTTTTACCGCACCAAGCATGCGCATCACTCCATCACATACAAGTGCCCCAAGTTTTACAATAAACTACCACTTGAATTTCAGGTCTGTAGTTCAATTGGCTCATTCACCTCCTCCTTTAAGGACCACCTCCTCCAATTCACCACTTGTGCCTGCCCCTGTAGACAACCCCCCTGAATGTCCACCAATCCTTGAGTTACCTTAGAGTTCATATGTACCTGTTTATTGGCTCTTTTATGTGCTCTGTATTTTTTTTCTGATCTAGATGATCCCGTTATATACACTGTTCGCATTGTAAATACCGTAAAATTTTGAAAATTTTGTTTTACCTTTTTCTCTGTATCATCAATTTTCTATACCACTGGATCTTTGCTCACATACTTTCCAGTATAAACATAAAATTGAATTGAATTGAAAGCATACTTCACAAGACGTGGTCGGTTCAAAAGGAGGCACAGTTAGCTTCTCTAACACAAAATTCAAGTCTGAAGCTGGGGCAGCACTACAAACAGGGGGCTTCAAATGAAGGATGCCCCTCAAAAATGTATGAGCCACCTCTAACTAGACTACCAGATGGGATGGCCATCCACGGACAGATGGAAGGCAGAGATGGCAGACATACACCTTAATGGAGGAATAATTAAGCTCAGAGTCTGATAGGGACAACAGGTGCTCTAAAACTTGATTTACTGGACAGGTGAAAGGGTCCAAGCGGTGAGCAGAAGCTCAAATAGCAAAGTGCTTCCACTTCATAGAAAACGTGGCTCTGGTGGAGGGTTTCCTGGCAGCCACCAGGACATCAGCTACCCTCTGAGAAACCCCAAAGTGGGCTATGGCTACGACCTCAGAAGCCAAGCATGGAGCTGAAGGGACTTGAAATCCAGATGGGCCAGTGTCCCCTGGGTCTGCATCAGCAGGTCCTGGCACAGCTGGAGAGGAACTGGAGGCTCCACCACCAGCTGTTGATTAACAGAAACCAAATTTGCCGAGGCCAGAATGGTGCCACCAGTATGAGGGAAGCCCACTCCATCTGCAGTTTTAGGCATACCCTCTGGATCAGTGGAAAGGGGGAAACAGTGTAGAGGAACCTTCCATTCCAGGAGAGGGGCAATGCATCTTGCCAGAAAACTCCAAGCCCTGGATCTAGCGAGCAGAAAAGTGGCAGTTTTACGTTGAGTGAGGATGCAAAAAGGTCCAGTTCTAGGCATCCCCACCTTTTGAACAGGCCCTTGGCTACCGAAGACAGCAGTTCCCATTCGTGCTTCTGGGACTGCAACCTGCTGAGGCTGTCTGCTAAGACATTTTGATCTCATGGAACATGAACGGCTGACAGCTTGAGGCCATGATCCAGAGCCCAGTACCAGACTCTCACCACCTCCTGGGACGGGGGTGAGAATGTGTTCCCCCTGCTTGTTGAGATAGTACACCACACTGAGACTGTCCGACTGCACCAGCAGGTGACTGGAGGACAAGTGGCTCTGAAAGGCCTGGAGGGCATATAGGATCGCTCTCATTTTGAGCACGTTTATGTGGAGGCTGGCCTCCACCAGAAACCAGGACCCTTGGGTCTGAAGAAGACCAAGGTGGGCTCCGCAACCGGTGCCCGAGGGGTCTGTAGTCAGGACCTGCTCGGGAGAGGGGATGAGGAAGGGGACTCCCTGCAAAAAATTGACAGGATTCTGCCACCACTGCAGGACCTTGTGAACTGCAGAGGAGACTAGGATCAATTGATCCAAGTCAATGGAGCACTGGTCCCATCAAACACGCACGTTCCACTGGGGCACTCACACATGAAGTCTGGCCAATGGCACTGTGGCTATAACCACCTTCATGAGGCCTAGGATAGTAATAAGGTTTATTTGTTCGACCATAAAGTTCACTACAAACAATGCCTCAACCCCGAAGCTCTCCGACTTGCAGTATACTCCTTGGTCCTCTCCCTCCTGGATTGCAGTATACTGATCTACGGCACTGCGGACCCGACTGCCCTTCACCGTGTAAAAACCACATTGAATAAAGCCTGTCATCTGTGTGACAGAAATGGGCAGGATAGAGTTAATGGTTTGGATTCTGTAGGTGCCTTTTTTTTTAGCAGTTTGCAAAAAATACAGTCAGGCTGAAATCCTCTGTCCAGCAGCATCCAGCTTGTGGAATTCCTAGCTGCTAGATAAAAGCTGGGTCATAAATCTTGAGTGGACATCTCCAGACACACACAGACCTGCAGACACGGAGAAAGGGCAGTTTGAATGGATTGGATCATTCAAATATAAACTTAAGGTGAAAAGGGAATATAATTGGTCACTGATAGGTATTCAGTCTGATTGGGACAATTAAATACATACATGTTAGTTGGTTGGTGCATTTAAAGGGAGAATAGGAATGACCTATTCTCCACAGAGTATATAACCTTCTAAAAGACAGAGAAGGCTCTCTTGTGCTTTGGAAGCTGGGAGGGGAAACATAAGTTTGGAGCCTACCTTGTAGCTATGTCTGTGGGAACTGGCAGTTAGAACAGGGTCCAGTCTCTTGTAAGGACAGGGGAAGGGTAAGTTTAGTGATAGCATATTTTAGTAATAGCCTTCTTCTTTTGCCATCTGTTATTTAAAAACATTTGTTTACTTTTCCTGTATGAGTGTTATTCTCTTGTGTTGTAAATATATATCCTGTAAATGCTCAGTGCACTTTCTGTTAAGTAAAAGCTATTTATTTGCTCAACAGTTGTGACTATGATGTAATTTTTCTAAGGTAATATTTGGTTTCCACTGGCTGAAATAAACTCTGTGTAGCATCCGCCACCCAAAAGAGACACACTACCAGACTTTAACTTGAGCAATTGCACGTTTAATTATTCAAGTCTGTACACTTGAAAGAGGTGCCGAAAGGAAAGTCCAGCTGGTGGCAGTGAATACCCGAGGACACACACCTCTCTAAAAGCTGTTTCAGCCCAGATGGACAGGTGGGTTGTCACAATCTGGTCACGGGTTGCGACACAGTCACGCACACCTGTGATCTTTACAAATCTACAAACGGGCTAAATTTTGAAAGGAAACTAAAATGTCACACTTGTCTCCTTGCTAAGAAAATACTCCTCAAGCAAGCCCCCCGGGACTTCACTCACTTATCAAACCAGCCCCTCCTATCAGAGCCTCCTGAAGCAATACCAGGTCCTCCCTGTCTGTGCCCCACTGCAGGACCTCCCTATGCCAAAGGGCTTTCCTTCACCGGGCCCTCAATGGCCTCCCTGCAACCGACACCTTGGAACCCAGACTTGGCTTTTTCAAAATGTCCCTCAAAAGCTGTCTCCCTGAGCAAACTTCCTATGACTGCCCCTAGCCAGATATCCTCTGGGCCTCTTATGACAGGGTATCACTGTGCCTCTTATGTTAGTGTATTCTCTAGAAGGTACTTCACCTTGTTGACACGGGGTATAATACCTACCCTAGATTGTGTAATACTGTGGACGCTAGGTCTACCAGGCCCTAGATTTACTGATTTATTGTTCTTCTTCAATATATTTTATTGTTTCTTCTCTATTGTATCACTATGTTGTTGTGTACTTCACCATATTGCTATGTACATTTCTCACCATCTGTAATATTGACATGGAGCCTTTGCAAAGGAATCTATGACTCAAAGGTTGTAATTCCAATTATGTACTAAATAAATACAAAAATAAAAAGACACATCAACATATACAATAAAATACACATTACAATAGTAATGGATTTCAGCAACTTAAAATATACCGAATAACAAGCAGACGTCTGTTCAGTTCTACATACATTTTATAGCAGTGCAGCAAGCAGGAAAAATTCTAAAAATATCTGTAAATGGCAATTAGCTATTAAAATATGCATCTTGAATTATTTCACTCCTTGGTTAATATAGTATTATAAAATAACAATGCCTTCTATACTATAATACGTTCACAAACTTTACTTTTTTCATGTACATCATTTTATCATATGATTCACTAGGCCCTGCTAATTATTTTTTTCTACTTGAGGAGAGCGTATTCTAACCTCTCCAAACCCGGACAAAAATCAGTCCAGGCTAGCATTCAAAATGTGGAGCCAAAAGACGGAGAGTAGGTCAGGTGGCACCATGACAGATTACTCCGTCCCATAGAGTTTACCCTACTCAATCACATCATGTCCCATCTATACCCACCTGGTAACCAGTTAGACACACTAAATCTATGCGGGAAATCCATCAGGGGTACCATGTAGCTCATGCTGCTCCTTACTCCACAGACCACCTCCTAACCAGCCACTCCAGTTGATCATTCCTGAAGCACCTAATGTGACTGTGTTATGAGAGGGGGCCCAACTGATCACACCACGTCCCAACTATGCCTACCTTGTATCCAGTAGGACACGCCGACATTGGGCACATATCCATTTGGGGCAACATGCAGCGCATGCTGCTCCGCGTCCCACAGACCACACCCCTATCCTGCCACTCCTGTCGGCTACTATTGAGGCATATAGTGGAACTCCTTGTCACAGTTAGGATCCATCCATCCATCCTCATCATGTCCCATCTGTGCCTACCTGATGGCCAGTCGGACACGCTGGCACTAAGGCACGTCCATTGGGGCACCATGTGACTCATGCTGTTCCATGCCCCATTGAATTACCCTCGAACCAGCCACTCCCATTGGTTACTCCTGAGGCATATAATAGGACTCCATGTTACAGGTAGATCCACCCATTGTGGGGCATTTTGTCCTAACAGATTATGCCAAAAAGCCACAGGGCAGTTGAACCGACATCTCCCGCCCTGGTAGCCATCACTGGCCTCCCAGCTGATAAATGCTCAAATAGAAGCATATAACGTAACCTCTACAATTATATGCTTATTTAGGAAATTATAAATAATATTTATCCCCAGTATCACAGAGCTACCCTAATCAAGAGAACACCCTAAAAAAACAGTGCTAATAGCAATTTCTTAACAAACATTTAACAGCTGCTAAAGATATGTGTAATAGGCACTCGTGTCTTCAATATAATTCTATCTCCATTAAGGAGTTCCACATAACACAGTGCTTTCCGATTTTAGCAACAGCCATTTCTTTAGTTGCCAAGTTCATCCATCAGATCTGGGCCTTATCAAAAAAGGCCCAAAAAGGTCTCCTTGCAAAAGGAAGTATACCTCTAATTTCACTAATTTCCTTAAAAAGAAAGAGGACAGTTTATCAGATGTTCCACTCAAAAGCCCTTGCAAAGATTTAGTACTTTTTAACTAGTAATTCAATATTAAAGGCAGAAAACTTAACAAGCAAAAACTTGCAGTGGAGCTCCCAAAGACTTTGGATATATTACTCCATGTATGTTTTCACAGTGAAATACAACACGTCAAAAAAGCAATATTAATGAAAGTATACAAAACTGTTCCAGCCATTTCTAATTCCTAGAGGATTCTTTACACTTTACTTGAGATTTTTTACTACCCCTCTGTCGAAACACTCCCGGACGTCATGATAAAAAAAAAAAGCACCTTATGTGTTAGTTCAGGTTTCAGAGTACTGGGGCAGTTTACTGAGTTCAAACAAGCTCAAAAAGAATTGAGCATCTGATCTTCAGTGGTATAGCTTTACTGTGTCATCAACCCCTTATCACAAAAGGAACTTCGAGGACATTTTCTGGATATTTTCCACCCAAAAAGGGTCCGCTTAACTCGGTATTACAAATTGATTTATTTCCTCTCTCCAAGTCCTGTGCGCCCAATTTCCAACTTCCAGTTCTGCTACTTTCAGGCTGTCTTGCACTGAATGTTGTAATCCTCGACATGTCTGTTTACCATCTGAAAGACAAAAATAGCAAGCACTCCACTGAGTGTAGTCAGTTATGTAACAAGGAAAAAAAAAAAACTATTCCCCAGGCAGCACTAGCATATCTTTAGATGGGATAAGATAGACCCCTCAACATCAATGGAGTATCCACTCTGTCAGGGTCTTTTCCCCTCGAATCCTCCATGAAGCCTAGGAGCTGAAGGTAGGACCTGGCTGTAATGTATCGGTCCCGTGCCACAAGGGAGGGTGACTGCCATCAGGTAGTCCACCCTCTTCTGGAGCAAAAAGGCCTGGCCCTGGGAGGATTCCAGAACCATGCCCATGTACTGAAGATGCTGAGAAGAGGAGAGGTTGGACTTGGGTAGGTTTACCGTGGCACCCAGGGAATTAAACAGCTGCAGAGTCCTGTGCAGGGTGGCCAGCAAGAGCTCCCTGGATAGGACTTTTCAACAGCCAATCGTCCAGATATGGGAACAAATATAGGTCCTCACAGTGGAGGGCTGCTGCCACTGCTGCGAAGCACTTAGTAAAGAGCTGCGGCGCTGAGGACAAGCCAAAGGGTAAGACTAAATTGGAAATGATCCTCCTGGAACGAGAACCTGAGGTACCTCCGGTGAGGGGAATAAACCATCATCTGCAAGTACGCGTGCTGCACGTCCAGAGAACAAAGCCAGTCTCCTTGCTTGATCAGATGCTTGATCAGAGGCATCAGGGCATGAAGAGTGACCATGCGAAACTGATTGTAGGGGACTAGGAAGGTAAGCTACACTTTCTACAGAAAGTGTCATTATTTTCTTATTGGCATTAAGAATTGCAGGAGTCCATTAAAGTGTAGTAATTTTATAACCAGAGGGGTTGAAATACAACTGAAGTTGCTTGATTTCTGTGCTAGACACATAGGATTTGGAAGGATATTTGTGCAATATTTTAGAAGTGTCCTGCTGGCTGAACAGTGAGTTCGTTTTTATCCCTGGACTCAGTAGAGTGGTTTGTGTAGGAGCAGTGGTCTAGTACATTGTGGTGCTGATTGACTTACTATAAAGGGCAGTACTCACCAGGGTGGTGGAGCAGTGGTATATTTGATTGATTCTAACAGTCACCAGTGGTTGTGGCCTACCCACCCACCCTTCCCCTCACCCTGCCCACCCCAGGCATGGCATTTCCTTTATAGCCAAGGTTCTGACATCACTTCCTCAACAGGTCTTGGAGCAGAACTGTCATTTTCTTCAATTACCCAGCACAGTGCATAAAAAAAGCACACCCACACAAAATATATATATATATATTACTCATTTGTATATTATAGGGAAGAGGGACATGTGAGAGTGGTGCAATGCACTGGCTGTGGGGCAGCAATTTTCTGGGAGATATTGGAACCTGCGTTGCTGCCCTATTTGCAGGCAACTGTCAGCTCTGAGGGAGGAGGTTGCCCACCTCCAGGCTGAACTGGCAAGGACCAAGGAGCTCCCCACCCAAACAGCACCCAGTTCCACAACCACTGCCTCAGAGGTTGCCATGTGTGAAGAGCAGATGGACCACAGTAGGTTCGGGGAGGTGAGGGTGGTGGAACAGAGGCGAAGCCCCCCGAGTTGCACCTCTACACAAATCATATATCAGTCTGGCAAATCAAGGTTCCTCTATGATGACACCCTCATTGGAGACCAAGAAGAATGCTGGGGACATCCACAAGGGAGACCCACAAAAGAGAGGCAAGGGACACCACAGGGGAAAGAAACAGCTTCTGATAGGGGACTCAGTTGTTGGGGTGTAGACCTGGGGAAGGGAGAGGAGAGGGAAGTAAGGTGCCTGCCTGGTGCCATGGCTTGGAGGGACAGGAAGCGAATCCTCAGGATTCCAGAAGCAGCATCACAGGAGAGGAAACTAGATATCATTGTCCACTTCGGGACAAATGACCTAGCTAGGCATGAGATCAGTGCAGTGCAGGATGAATTTGTGGAGTTGGGAGGGGCCTCAGACAGGTAAAGGCGGTAACCTTCTCAGAGGTGCTGCCAGTCTATGGCAGGGGTGAGGCTAGGGTACTGCACACCGTAAGCAGTTTAATGAACAGGTTGCAAAACTGGTGCAGAGCACAGGGCTTTGGCTTCCATTGGGGATCGGGGTCCACCTGAGAGATGAAGATCTATACTGGCATGATGGTCTGCATCGTCCAGGAAGGGAAACATGCTCTAGGTGACCGCGTTTAAAGGCTTCCCTGCAAGCTTTTAAACTAGCCAAGGGAGGTGCTGATAGGAAACAGGAGAAGTTCAAGCCTCCCCCACAAAACATGGCAGGTAGTAGGGTAAACACTGAGGTACAGAGCTTGACAGAGGGCAGGACAGGGGTAAATGGAAAAATGGACAAGGGCAATAAGAGCAGGGATGAGGTAAAAAAGGATAAAGCCAACATTAAATGGTGGGCAATGAGTACCAATGCCCGTAATCTTGGAAACAAGCTTCCAGAGATAGTAGCCCTGATGGAAGAGGAACACTGGGATATTGTGGCACTCACAGAAACATGGTACACGGAGAACCATGACTGGCATGTCAACATACCAGGGTACACGATCTACAGAAGGGACAGGGAGGGTAAAAGAGGAGGTGGAGTAGCTCTCTACAAAAGGGAAGGGATCAAAGCTACAGAACTAAAAAGTAAAGGGGAGGACAAGAGGAACTCTGGGTCACCTTGGAGACAGGAATGGCATCACAATCCACAGAGGTTGTATACAGACCCCCACATCAAGGAGAAATGGACAAGAAAATGATAAAGGGCATTCTCAAAATGGCTGAAAAGGGGAGCTACTGTTGATGGGGACATGAATATGCAGATGTTAACTGGGCGACATGGACTGCAGCCACATCCAAGAGCAGGGTCATTCTCGATGCCCTACAGGGAGCATGCCTTAGATAGCTAGTGGTGGAACCCACTCGGGAGGGAGCAATATTAGACCTGGTACTCTCAAATGGAGAGAGGATCACAAACTTAGAAGTCAGCAGACATCTGGGAACAAGCGACCACTGCACAGTGTGCTTCACAATAAACACAACCATGGAGACCAAGCCATACAAAGACAAGGATACTGGACTTTAGAAGAAGCTGACTTTGGCAGAATGGGTGAATACCTGAGGAATCGTTAGCAAATGGCCAGAAAGGAGGGTGGAAGAACAATGTAGAAAAATCAAAACTGCCATCATGGAGGCAACAAGCCTTTGTGTGAAACAAATAAAGAAAACAAAGCGGAATAAAAACCACTATGGCTCTCAAAGAGGTGTCAGGGAAGGTTAAGGAGAAAAAGGCTGCATTCAAAAAGTATAAGGAATCACAAGGCCGGACACGACAGGAACTGTATCAATTACAGCAGAAAGAAGTGGGAAGGCAGTCAGAAAAGCAAAGGCCCAAACCGAGGAAAAGATAGCCAACTCAGTTAAGGAAGGGATAAAACCTTTATAGGTACATTAGGGACATAGAAAGGTTAAGGGAGGGATAGTGAAGATTAATAAAGGAGAGGGGAGATGGGCAGAGGGAGACAGTGAAAGGAAGAGATACTGAATGAATACTTTGCTCAGTATTCACAAAAAGAAGAAGAGGAGGGTTACCTAAACCAAACAGTAGAAGCACTCTGGATAGTGGGGTTGACACCAGATCCATTTACAGAAGAAAGAGTACTGAAAGAACTCCCCAAGACTCAAAGGTGGACAAAGCAATGAGGGCCTGACGGGATTCAACCTAGAATCCTAAAGAGCTAAGGGAGGAAGGACCTGGTGACATCACTTACACTTTTAACAAATCATGGGAAGATGGGGTGGTACCTGAGGACTGGAGGAGGGCAGATGTGATTCCCCTTCACAAAAGTGGGAGCAAGGCAGAAGCAGGAAACTAAAGACCTGTTAGTTTGACCTCAGTGGTGGGGAAAATGATGGAATCACTTCTGAAAGAAAGAATAGTTGAGTACCTAGAGGCCAGCAGGGCACAGGACCCAAAGCAGCATGGATTCACAGCAGGAAGGTCATGTCAGACGAATCTAATCGATTTCTATGACTGGGTGACCAAAGTAATAGACCAGGGAGGGGTTGTAGATATGGCCTACCTAGACTTTAGCAAGGCATTTGACACAGTTCCGCACAAAAGATTAATAATCAAGTTAGCCAGCCTGGGAGTGGGTCCCAGGGTGGTAGCCCTGGGTAACAAACTGGCTGCAACAGGACACAGAAGGTAATAGTGAACAAACACATTCTGAAGAAAGGGGTTACTACTGGGTACCTCAGGGCTCAGTACTGGGTCCAGTCCTCTTTACGCGTCTTTATAGGTGACATTGCAGAGGGTCTGGAAAGAAAGGTATGCCTCTTTGCGGATGACACAAAGATCTGTAACAGAGTTGATACACAAGGGGTAGAAAGGATGAGAAGGGACTTGGCAAGGTTGGAGGAATGGTCAGACATGTGGCAACTTAGATTCAATACAAAGAAGTGCAAAGTATTGCACCTGGAAATAAAAATCAAGAGAAGAGTACACAATAGCAGGGCGGTACTGCTGACAACAATAATGGAAAGTGATCTGGGTGTAGTCATATCAGATGACCTAAAGGTGGGTAAGCAATGTGAAAGTCAGTAGAGAGCTAGGATACTGGATGCATAGAGGGCATCACAAGTAGAAAAAGGGAAGTGGTTACCTCTATACAGACAGTTGGTGAGACCCCATCTGGAGTACTGTGGCAGTTTTGAGACCTCATCTACGCAAGGACAGAGACAGGATGGAAGCAGTCCAGAGGAGGGCAACTAAAATGGTGCAGGGTCTACATCAGAAACCATATGAAGAGAGACCGAGAGAGCTTAATATGTATAACCTTGATGAAAGGAGGGATGGGGACATGATAGAAACTTTTAAGTACCTCAAGGGAATCAACAAAGTCCAGGAGGGTAGCATCTTTCAGAAAAAGAGATGTGTAAGAACAAGGGGGCACAATTTAAAGTTAGAGGGGGGACGGCTCAGGGGTAATGTGAGGAAATTCTTTTTCACGGAGAGAGTGGTGGACGCATGGAACCGCCTTCCTGGAGAGGTTGTGGGATCTAAAACAGTGGGGGAATTCAAACATGCATGGGACAGACATAAGGCAATTACAGTGGGGGGTTGCAGGAAGTAGGCTGTTGGTTAACTAGAATCTGGAGCTTATCCAATAGGTAGAGAAATGGGCAGACTGGGTGGGCCAAGTGGTCCTTATCTGCCATCAAAGTCTATGTTTCTATGAATGTACTGGTTGAGCCTCTTGAGGACCAGGATGGAGCAATGATCTCCCATCTGCTTGGGCAGCAGGAAGAACCTGGAATAGAAACCTTGGTTTTTCTGTGCCTGTGGGACAGGCTCTATGGCCTGCTTGTGCAGGAGAGAGTAAATTTTCTCCCTTAGGACTGGATTGTGGTCCGGAGGATAACCAGTGGGCCCTGGAGGAATAGTGGGAGACTATTTCAGAAGCTTGAGAGTGTGGCCCCTTTGTACAAGCTGTAAAATTCAAGCATCCAAAGTGATGTCCCTCCACTGGTCTAAATGGAGGGAAAAGTGACCCCCTGTCACCTCCTCCTGGCTTGGAACATAAGGACTGGGGTCGAGCAAGGAGTCAGGCTGAAGGGTGGCCCGAGGCCTGGGCAGCGCCTCCGACTCTGGGAATTTTGGCAGAGGCTCCAGAGGTGGAGGAAGGGGTGAGAAGGGAAGAAGTGGCTCTGGACTTACCCTGTGGAAGGGGACCAAAGCCAGACTTCTGAGAGACTTTCCAAAAGGAGGGCCTCGGGTGGCTTCTGGGCTGGGTATGGTACACAGTGCACAGATCCGAGGGCCCTCCCTCAAGCCTGCAGTTCATTAATGATATCCTGAATATCAGGGCCAAATAGATTGGAGCCCACAAAAGGGGCATCCAGGACCTTCTGCTGCACATCTGCAGCAAACCCAAAAGGCCGGCGCCAGGAATGCCTCTTAAGGCAAATGCTCGAGGCAGCTGCTTTGGCCATAGTGTCAGACATATTGTAAATGACACGGAGGAGGTGCCTACTAACATCCTCAGCAGCCTGAAGGGTCTTGAGGATTTCCTGCCTCTGGGACACCTCTGGGAGGGCCCGAGCCATGGTCTTGCCCTTTTTCCACAGTGTATTCTGGTATTTAACCAAGTGAGGAAGGTAGTTTGAAATCCTGAGGCCCGAGGTATCTAAGGCAAATGTCCTCTTGCCCCATAAGTCCAACCTCCTGGACTCCTTGTAGGGAGTGAGAGAGGGAACTGAGCTGATTAGGCACCTTGGAATGGTCATGGGCAGCCTTAATGATCATAAAGTCTGTCTCAGGCTGGGCAGAGTAATAGGGTTTCTCCAGTGGGGTGTGATAAAGCTTGTCTGCCTTCCTGGGCATGGCAGGCATGGACTGGGCCCTCTGCCAGACCACCTGGGCAGCATCAACCAGAGTTGGGGGTAAAGGAGGGAAGACTATAGGGGGAGATTCAAGGATCTCCAGGAAGTCCACCAGGTTCCTCCTGGTGGCATTATCCTCCTCAATCTGGAACCCCATAGCAGGCTGGAGCTGCTTCATAATGTTGTAAACACTGGGGTCCTCAGGAGGGAACTGGGGAGTCTGATGTTCCGAGACCCCGCTCCTGGAAGAGACACTGGACCTATCTGAGGAGTAGGTTCCTTCTTCCTCTTCCTCCTTCTCCCCAGGCAGGAGGAGATCAGGGCGATATTCCCCTTAGACCTCGACCTGGTCTGAACCATATGCCGACACAATGGACGCTGATGGCACCTGGGAGGGTGCTTCACAAAGAGACTGAACCATTGACAAAGCTGGAGGGGAACCCAAAGGAGGCACCAACGGCATGGCAAGCGAAGGGGTAATCTGCTTTACCAATGCCTTGATAAGGGAAGCAAGAATAGTATTAAGGTTGATGGCGGATTGGGCCCGGCCCTAGTGGCGCTGAGTGCTAGGCTAGGATGCATTACTTGTGCTATACTGGTGACCTGTATTCGAGAATGAGCATGGGTTGCAGGGGTTGAGCGTTGGAAGGAATGAGCGTCTGAGGACTGCTCTCCTTCTCGGGGCGGGGGACATCAGCAGACGGTATGCGGCTGCTTCCTGGTGGAAGCTGGGCGGCAGCACCACCAGCACTGCAGAAGTAAGGGGCAGGAGGAGGCAGGCACTGGGATGAGTGCATATGGAAGCATGCACGCTCCTTCCATTGGCATCACTGCACGCCTCCTTCCGCAGGGGAACCACACCAAGGAAAAAACTCCTAGAAGCATGAAGGCTGCTCGCCGGCGCCGCCACAGTCCCATGCAAGATGGCTCCCTCCTAGGTCCACCCTCCTTGTCTCCGCGGTGGTGGGGTAAGTACCCACTGTGAAGTGACAAGGGCAGGGTAGTGATGGGGAGGTTAGAGCTCTGTCCGGTACCAGGGCGGCAGCCGGCCTAGCTGGCTAGATGGGGGGATGGGAACTAAAGGCACAACCCCCCCCCAGCTGAGGAAGCATACAATAATCAAAAAAAAAAAAAAAAAAGGTTGACAGCGGGTTGAGGAATGACAGTCATGATCAGGAGAGATAGCAAGGGTGAGAAGCTCACCATCAATGGCCCTGAAGGCCCAAAGGGTGACAGAGCTGAGGATAGCCCAGCCATCAATGGCCTTGTTGGAGCAGGCTGCAACAGGGCCAAAAAGTCAGCCATCGACGGTCTGCTGTCCTGAGCAGGAACAGTGGGGCCCAGTGCCTGAGGAGCCTGCAGAAAGGCTTAAAGAGTCAGTGGGGCATAGACCGATGACCCAGAGGTTGATGGCCAGGCTTCCAGAAAAACTGAAGGAGAGTCCTCCACCCAAATCAGCCTGGAAGACCCCAAAGCTGAGGCGGAGAAGGGGGTTGGTCCCAGAGAACTGGTGGGGAGCACCCAGGGACTGGGACTGGTGGCCTGGGGAATGATCCTTACAAGGGTCCTTATCCTTGTGTTTCCCCGAAGACTCCTCTCAGACCTTAGCTGTCTGCGACCCCAAAGAGCGCACCACAGACGAAGAGTAACAAGTGCACGAGCCCCCCTGCTCCAAACTGGCTATCTGCTGCTCCACGAGGAAGACTTTGAGGGCCTTCTTGCTGCACTGAAGAGTGGTTAGGTTAAACTTCTGGCAAAGGGTGCAGACCTTGGGGTTATGAGAAGGCCCCAGGCAACAGACACAAAGATCATGGTCATTCTCCTGAAAAATCTTCTTTCTGCAGTGACAATGAAAGAAAAGAGAAGATGAGTTGATGGTTCTAGACATAAAAAAAACAAGAAAATATACGTTTTGGTGAGTCGACAGAGCGATGAGGTTTCTGAAGGAGACCTTAGGTACGAAAAGTGACAGTGGGAAAGAACTGAAAAGGGAGCAGTACCACCTATGCTTATATAGGGAAGATGATGTCGGTAGGTGATGTCGGTGTGGGTGGCCTTGTTAGACTGCTACAGAAAAAGGCTTCCGTGGGATCCTAATGCCTGATGGCTAAGTTCCATACGTGTGACCTGATTAAAGTGATATCCTCAAAAAAGACTGGCTTTTACCATTTATGGAACATCTGCCAGATTAAACCCCTTATCCCACATAGCAATCTGGCCACACTGGTGTATGCATTCTTGACTTTGAGGCTTGACTACTGCAACACTCTATACCTTGGGGTCAGCAGTATGCACTACAACACCTGCAGTTGGTGCAGAATGCAGCTGCTCAGCTGCAGACTGGCCTCTCGAGGTCATATCATGTCTCTCCAGTGCTGCGTGATCTGCACTTTTCCTTTAAATTTAGACTTCTAACTTAATAAGGCCCTACATGGACTGGGCCCAGGCTATCTGATTAAGCTCTTCAGGGCACAGCCACCGATACTCCAATTAAGTCATGGCATATCAAGTTTAGCAGCAGGGGATAGCAAACAAGCTGGCCAGCATTGCTCTGCCCTCTCTAGTACATCACGTTTAAATTCCATTGTTTGGCTTCACAGGCTTTTTCTTTTCTCTTTCAGCTTTGTTTTGGAGGAATGGCGGAGTGGACCATGGATGTTGAAGCTGAAAGTCTCAATTAGGTTTGCATGGTCTGCCTGCATAGTGACTGGCTGCGGCATCTGGTAGGGGGTGTGGCAAGTTTAAATGCCCCAGCAAAGTTAGAAGCCATACTATTAGTTCAGTTGTACTGGGAGTGAGAGAATCAGTAGAAGAACTGAGGAGCAGCAGATGGAAGAACAGACTCAGAGCCAGCTAAAAGAATGAAGACTTCATGTGGAGTGGCAAGTGGAGTCAATCTGCCTACCTGCAGGGAGAGAGAGGAAATTTCTGCCGTGGTCTTGGATTCATGGTGCAGTCAGTGACATTTACCAGCGGGCAGCACACTAGCAGTACAGACAGACAGCAGGTCTAGTATGAGAATCATCTGAGTGGAGCCAGGAACCTTGGACTCAAGTCATGGGGCGGGCAGGCATGAACAACAGTAAGGGAGAGGGGTAGCAGTAAGGCAGGTTGGTGTACAAATCTAAAATGCCTGGCTACACCCCTGAGCTCTTGCACCCTCATGTACCCGTGCACCCTCTCTGCTCTGCTTCAGAGGGCCTCCTGATAGTTCCAAGTGCAAGGCTGAAGACGTCGGGAGATCAGGCCTTTGCTGCTTGATATTGTACTGGTGCCCTAAGCTTCCGGGGAAGGGTGCAACATATGATAAAATTATTACTTTTATCAATAAAAACACCCCGCTTTTCATCAATAAATGCCATGGGATCTTTTACTTTCTCTTGAACAGTGACCAGAGATGGACAGAAGGGACCCTGATTCAATGTCTCATCTGAAAGACAACACCTCACCAGTTCAGCACCCCCCTCATACTACACTACAGTGTCAGTTATTGGTATTATCCCAAATGCCTGGTGTGGAACTGGAACCCATAACCATCCAATCATGTTGCCCCACAGGGGCTATGCTACTTGCTGAGTGTGACACTGATCTGCCTATCTGGAGGCATTTGAGGGTTGAGTCCTGCATTCCTAGAAGAGGAAAGTCACGCACTATAGCCTGCTTCCACTGCAAGGGCGACATGAGTCATTCACGAAACAGCTTGCTCAGAGTCTGACGTCTGCCTTACGCTCGCAGCGTCACCTGTCCACTGCCTGCACTTTACAGCATGTCGAAACTTTTATTTATACAGCTGTATTTGCCTGATCTATACCTTAAATAACATTGTGGTGGCCCTTTAAGTCGTTTATGGCATGTTAAAATGCGCTTATTTGTGTTGAGCACAGCGTATGTATAAAAAAAAACGCAAGTTCCCCAAGCTGCAGTACAGATGATGACTGTTTTTTCTGTAGTGTGGCATTGTGTGTTGCTTACCTGTCTTTGATTTCATTGACAGCAAGAAACCACTGTATGCACGGATTTCATTCTACATGGATACAAGGGTTAAAGAATGGTGAAAATCAAGAAGAAAGTACTACTCCACACAAGTTTGAATACAGCTCTACTGACAGCACAGTAGCTGTGGCAAAGACCAGTCTATGGCAAGACGACGAACTCCTCGGCCGTTCCGCCAATGAGCTTGCGCTATTGGCACGGGTGGGTGGGTCTCACGCACATCCTGACGTCACCCCAAGAGGCAAACTCGCTCTGTTTTTGGCTCAGCGCTGCCGGAAAGTGAGAATCAACCAGAAACTCCTGGGCTTTTTTCAGAGACGAAAGAGGTTGGGAAAAAATGAGAGGCACGCAAGGACATTAGGACATCGAAAAGAAGTTCACTGTATTTCTTCCATTTTCCTGGTTTTTGGATTTGCACAGTCCGGGGCCTAACTTTTTGGAATCGGGTTATTTACAGTGCAAGGCTGTAAGTGGCAAGGCATGAGGAGCAGAACCCAACCTTGGAGAGCTGTCAAAGCCTGAAGCCTGAGCAGTACTGGATGGCGTTCACTTCTAAATGAGAGTCGGCTCTTCTGTACATATACTGTGCGTACTAGTACGGCTTGGGGAGTTAACCTGTCGTGAAAGTTTTTGTTTTGTTTTCTTGTATTACATTATTTTGCTTGGCTTGGTGGAAGAGCCTTTGAAACCCATTACGATGCCGTAAAAAGGTAAGTGTGCAAGAGTGCTGTGTCTAAAATAGAACTATATAGCTGTGGCTCTGTAATCATGTTGCTTGCAGTACTATTTCTAGACAAACTGCTAAGAAAGATTACGTTGTCATCGTCGTCCTTGTATTTTGCAGCATGCAATGTGCACAATTAAAATAAGTTCCCACGCATTTCGGGGACGACCTTTAGCAAGGTACGGTAATCGTGATCCCATACTGTGCCCGCAGCCCGTCTCTTCCAAATGTTAGAATTGAATCATATCGACGCACACGTGACTCAAGTCCTGGCTAGACTAACGTTTGCATGAAAAGTGAAGAAAGACATAATGCTGCGGATGCAGCATTAAGAAATGCCATGCGGACATGCAGATGAGTGTTCTTGTATTATAAGTAATTTGTGAATCACGTCAGGAAATTGGAAGAAGCAGCACTGAGGGACAGACACAGCGGGCCCGAGGGAGGGAGCTTTAATCACGGGAATGCGTAATGTGGCTATATAGGTTGCGGTGGTACACCAGCTACTGCTGCTCGGTGTAAATGTATTGCTGGTTATGGGTGCGTCACAAGTGTAGACTCGGGCCATTTCCTTTAGCAGTAGTATAAACTATTTTTTTTTTTTTATAATTGTGACTGCTGCCGTTGGGCTCAAATAGCTGTATGACAACAGATGATACCATTGTCATTACTAGTAATTCGTGCAAGCCTGGCTGCACAACTTTTGACTAAATGGCACGCGGCATGAATGCATCGGCTTGTTTACATTCTCCCAAAGGCAAACGTTAACCTTATGGTGGCAATATATCACCAGCCCCTGCAGATCACATGGGTGTCGTAGGCCGCCCTATGTCTTTCAGAATTCTGCGCGGAGCGTCCTAGCAGGGGTGTAGTCAGGGATCTCGGATATGCACGCCAAGTGGACTCACTGCTACCCCGCCCCCCCGCCAGACAATATACAAATATACACCAGGACCGTGTTCGTTGCCTCATTTGGCACAATAAATACAATGTTTGTATCTTATGACAATGGTTGTTGCCATGCATTGTTCCCTAAGACACCCACATACCAGCCCAGAGCCTGTAAAGTTGTATTGTCCTTGGGATGCAAAGAGAGTATTAGTGACCAGTCCTGACTCCTATGAATAAAATTACAGAAAGATTCAGTATTTTCTTTTTTAGTTTTTCATGGAAAAAGGAAGCAGTTCAGAGCCCATTTGCTAACCCCTTAAATAAAATTACACACCGTGGAGTGCTTGCAGTATGCCTGCCTACACACATACAGTCCTGGACCTCTCCAGCCCCGAGTCTCGGCGCTCACCTTGAAGCAGGTGGTACTAGTCGCCAGGGGAATGCACCGCGGGACCGATTCCATAGACCCAAAGTTGCTGGTAGTTGGCCGTTTGAAAGCGTGACTAAGAGATGCAATGTTTGCGAACTACAAAGTGTTCAAGTAATTTTTTGGAAATGTTGTTTCGTCACATTTATTACTGTTGCGTTTCTAAAATTGGCAATAGTCTTTTCCCAGACCAGGCTGTGTCGCAGTAAGTTTGTATTAGTTGTGTCGCCTGTGTATTGATTGGCATCTTACTGCATCCAATTAGAGAGGCAAGTGAATCGTGTTGTCCTGCTGCTACCCAACGACCGCAACGAGTGGGCGGGACTCGAGCCCTAAACTGACTGTATTGAGCACGTGATACAAACTCAGGCGCGACTGCAGCGTGTTGCACTTCAGCGTGCGTGAGCTCCGTCTGGGTATTAGACTTTCTGAAAAAAAAAAAAACGCGTACAATTCTTTATTGCGAAATCCTTACCTGTGTATAATGGCAAATGTGTTACTCATTGGCAGCTGCCCTCGCAAGTGTTCAGGGCATATGGATTGTTTGTTGTTACCTAAGCCTTTTCTGTAGGATGTAGCGGTAGGTGATGTCAGTGGTGCAGCAACAGGTTGACAGCTGCAGCGGGGGCAGTAATGTAACCCTTTCGACTACCCTTGTTGTTTACAGGTGTGGTGTGCCCCGATGAGAGTTATTGGCTTAGTTTGCATGTTGGATTGCGCGTCCCGTCTGTTCGATCAGGTAATTAAATTGAGGACAGTTCCGATTTTTCAACTTCAGCTAGTCTAATAACAGGTGTGACGCGCGTCGCATTTACTCCCCTCCCCCATATGCCAAGACCTGTAAACCTAACATGGAACCGCATATCTCTCAACCTTTTGTCCCCCAAATGTGGAACAGATGAGCAAAATGTGGAACACTTAATCAAATCTTTACCTAAGAAGCCCAGAACATTGTTAAAATGTTTGCCTTTATATTCAGAAAGTCTGTTATTAATTGAATAATATAGTTTGTGCATCATTTATTATAGATTTTTGTTTTAACATGTTAACACTGAATGTGGGACAAGTCCTCACAATGTGGAACAGCGAGCTTTTTGTGAAGTAAAATCAGAGGCAGTATAGCGCAGTGGTCTAAGGCTCTGAGCTGCAAATTTGGTGACATCCAGCAGACCAGACCTGGGTTTGAATCCCACAGCTTCCACTTGCATACTGTGTGACCCTGAGCAAGTCACTTAACCTCCTTGTGCTCCCAGGACGCTCCTGTAAAAAAGCTTTCAGCTTAGTGTGCTATACCTGGTTAAACAACTAAATAAAAAAAAAAGAGGAACGTTCCTCGTAGTGTGGTACAGTTGAGAGGTATGTGGAACCGTGTAACAAGAATGATGTAGGTGTGATGGTCTCAGAGGTGCTCTGTGGTACTCTGTGCTAAAGATGGTGGAAAGAGATGAGTGAGGCACCAAGGTTTGAATTATTGTGGCTAAGATAACTATTACCCAGACAAGGAGAAGCAGGAGTCGTCCTAGATTTTCAGTGCCTGAAGGGCGTTTATTTAGTACCAGTGGGTAGGGAGACACAGTCACAAGAGAAGGGGAAGACACCCAGAACAATAGGGCTGTAAAGAGGACAGAACATTTTTACTATGACTGCCAAAATTACTTCAAACAAGAATAGCATAGGTATTTAGGCCTACTGCCACTATACTTCTATAATTATTCTACAGTTCTTTTTCCTGTTACTAAGCTTAGGCAAAAATTAGATGATAGGTCCTATCCACAACAATATTTGGTTTAGCTATAACCGCACTATTCTGCCGAAGTCCAATGTCACAGGAGTCCAGAGGTCTGCCGTCTTCGTGTACACCGTCGTTCTACGATGGTAGCTACAAAGGGGAAGCAAATGAAACAGTTGATACTAACGCAGTTCCCAGCAGGGACCTTGTAAAGGCCACTGGGTGATGAGAGGTTCGCTAAACAGACCATATGATTCATCGGCAAAAGCCCACTCTCTCCAAAGCTGCCGGAATGAAAGAGCCAGAGTGACTGGTTCCTGGAATAACCCACTTACAGGCTGTCAGATTCCAGACTGAAGACAAAGGATTCCTGGGCCAAAACCCACTTCCAGGGCTGTCAAGGACGAGGAGAAAACAGGATCTGCGTGGCTACGAATCCACTCGAAGACTACCATGACCTGAATGATGCTGCAACATTCCAAGGGCCAGCTAAACTCTGAAGGCTCTCCGATAGGACCGGGAACCAGAAGAATCTGTAGAGAGGATGGTTGATTCTGCAATCTTGTCACCAGAACCTAGAACAAAATAAAGAAACGGCAGATGCGTCCTGAACTGGGCTTCAACGGACTCGACTCTCGGTGAATGACCAGGGGCGCAGACCAGGTTCTCCAGGATGTGCACACTCTTCTGTGGAGGGCGACCAACTTCGGGACATCTGGATCAGGAACCATACGAAACAACACTGGCACGGCTGTCGTGATGCGCTCCGGCGGATGTAACTTTGAGCTGTGAAAACAAGAAACGGCGGGTATGACTTGTACGACTGGCAACGGACTCGACTTTGGCGGACGACACAGATGGAGGAGATGATCTGATGGACGATCCCACTTGGGTGAAGAATGATGAGAAGACTTCCTCTTCTGGGTAGAGACTGATTCTGAGTCCGAAGTATTACAGACCACACTATGGGACTGCAGTGTGGTAGAAGATTGAGACTGTCCCCATACACTGGTAACAATGTAGCTGAAAGATGCACCTTCCTGCAATGCCAAGAGGATTGCGGAATGATCCGATAATTTGCCAGCGGAAAGGCAAAGTGTAAATTTATGAGTAATGGTTACAGGTGGGGCAATTGTCCAGATGCTTAGGGCAATAGTTCAGATGCTTACGGCAATAGTCCAGATGCTTACGGCAATAGTTCAGATGCTTAGAGCAACAGTTCAGATGCTTAGGGCAATAGTTCAGATAACCAGGGGCAAATGACCACAATCCATTTACAATACAGTCTTGGTGGTTCCGAGCAAGTTCACAGTCTTTCAGGCACTTCAGCAATAACAGTTGTATGAACAGTACAGTTGCTACAATAGCTTCACAGTATTTGTAAACTGAGCATCCGTGGATGGACCCTTTTCCCTGACTGTAGGGTCTTCCTGAATAGGATCTGGCTACCCCTGAACGTTTTGTTAAGGATGCCCTAACCTCTATACTGAGGGTACCACTTGCCCTATGTTAACTGCCCGGAACACTAAAGGCCTAAATGCCTTATTTGCTGTGGGGCCTGTATGCCCTACTTATTGCACTAATCCACTAGGCCGGGGCTGCCCTTATTACCACTAAGCTGGCTTGCCCTAATCCGCTAGGCCGGGGCTGCCCTTACTACCACTAGGCTGTCTTGCCTAATCCGCTAGGCCGGGGCTGCCCTTGCTACCACTAGGCTGGCTTGCCCTAATCCACTAGGCCGGGGCTGCCCTGTGACCCTGCTTTACCTCGGGCCTAATGCCCTACATTTACTTGGGGCTAAATGCCTTGCTTAGCTGTGGGCCTAATCACCCTTTTAAAACTGGACCTGGTGTCCTTAATTCAGTGGGCCTGGTGTCCTTTGAAATGGACCTGGTGCCCTCTATACTGTGGGCCTAATAGCCCCCTCTTTACTGGGCCTGGATCGCCCCATTAAATAATTAGAAGGCCAAAAATGGCAGGGCCCCTTTAAATCTAAAAGGCTCTCTGAGCCTGCTGCCACTCTTTCGGCAGATCGCCCCCGAAACCCAATTCCATTTTGAATATTTATGAGGTCAGAGGCTTGGCCTCTCTGAGCTGACCCCTCCCCAGGAGCATTGCTAACCCCACCTCCCTCCTGAATATTTAAATACAGGGTCCTAGCGACCCGATGCCTTCACAAGGCCGCTTGCCTTCGTGTTCAAAGTGCTCTTTGAAATAATAAAAAAAGTATTTCCTGAAGAGGCAGACAGCACGGATCTGCATGTTGCTGCTGGATCACCACACACCACACTGGAGTGAGGAGGAGAACGGGAGGCAGCCGGAGGCGGGCGACAGCAGCTCGGGTGCGATGCAGCTCTTCTATGCCACCGACATGGGACCGAAATAAACTTTTAAAACACTCGGGGTAAAATAAAGCAACAGGGCTCTTAAACCCCAAACCAGATGAGCTGGCGTCTCTTCTCTTCGTGGTGCCCCGATGGAACCACCGACCGCAAAACTGAGCAGAAACAGGAGTCTTCAGGCAGGGGAGGCAGAACAGGACCATAGCAAGCCCTGAGGGACGGCTTCAACCCAAGGTAATCTCTAACCTGTCCCTTGACTTCTATGTCCTGTCTCCTCAATCTCTGCCCAGGAGCAGCTGAACAACTGTAAAAATATTTTTTAAACTTAAACCCACCAAGGTTCTAGAATGGCTGGAGTGGAATGCTGTGCATGAGCAGCTCGGCACAGCATTCCATCCAGGCCATTATTACTGGAGCTACATGAATTCTATTTTTTTTTACCAAGGTTTAAGTGCACAGGGCACTTTTTTTTTTTTTATTATTACTGTGTTTCTATACAGTACAGGGATGGGAATCACTTCTGAGGGGCCCCTTTATCTATTTACCCTGCAGATTGTACCTAAGACAGGCACCCTGGGCACCTGTAAACCCCTAATCTTTTTACTTAATTTATATTTCTGGGATGCCGCAACTTTGTAGCATTACATAGGTTTACGTGATTTAGACTGAAAGAGTAATTATTTAATGTAAATGTTAGAATTTTTTTGTGCTACTTAGACTTATCAATTGTAACACTTGGCAATTCACTTCTCTATCGTTGCCCAGTCGGACCCTCAATAATTACACACAGACAATGTTTAGATTTTTTGGTATAAAAAAAGGCCACAGCTTTACTTAGCATAAAATGAACCGTAGATTTACATTTCCAACACAAGCCTATAAACCGTTTACATACATATGTAATACATTTACAATTCAGCAGACTCCTGGGGCAGCAGATTCATATGGCATGGCGTTTCCAATGGGGGAACTATGGCCCTCGAGTCGGGCAGACCTGCCGAGGGCCATGGCTCTCCCTCGGACAGTCCCCCTCCAGCCCCAGTCACATCTCAGGGCATCCCTCGACCATTGGACAGGGCTGGTGCCAATTTTCTTCCCATCCTCGAGTCATGTGCCCCTGCCATGCCACCCTATTTGTGCGTAAGCCTTTTCTTTTGTGGCGTATCTACCCAGGGTCAGCCACCAGGGCCCTAGTCACCCAAGACCACTAACACTTATTTTAAACCATCCAGCCATGAATTTACTCCACTCCAACATGCATAGCACGTTTTCCTCCCAATGCCCCAGAGGTCTTACCTGCTTTAGTACTGTCTCGCAAAATTCTAGGATTGTAGCATTAAGAATGTCATTGCCAACCCCCAACTGATGTAATGTGATCATTATTGGAGGGCCAGCTTGGTTTGTTTATGATCTCCGGAGCCGGAGGGCCACCCTATCAGGCATCTAGGAGATGTCCTCCAATTGGATGTTGGAGCCTGTCACAGATGTATTCGATTCTGTCACCAGCTCCAAAATCTTAATGCGCCATAAAAGGCACATGTGAAGAGAGCTCTGAATAGCTGGGCCTTGTATCACATGCTGCAGACTGCCCCTAGGGCTGCCAGTATGTTGGCGAGCTCGGCCAAGCTGATTGGCTGCTGGAGGTCCTGCATCTTACCCCTGGATCTGATCCACCCTTCCAGCATCTTGCGGGTTGTGAAATTGTTGGTTGGGTCGGGGTGGCCTAGTGCCTACCAAATGAATGCTATCCCGGACAATTGTGCTCGGATGGCGGCAGGGTCCCGGGGGAAACTGAATAAGGTGTAGCACATAATCTTGGACTTGCTGTTGTGTTTTGTGAGGGGTCTCGCTTACCTGGTATCCATGGAAACAGACAAATGCTGTGAAACTACCTGAGTATTTCTTCCAGGTCGATGGGGCAACAGCGAGCTGAACCAGTTGAAGCTTTCCTGACTCCCAAGCTGCCAAAGGGTGTCCGGGATCAGTGTTGGGGATGACTCCACCTGTGGTGCCAGCTGTCTGAAGCAATCGAACTGTAACCAAGACAGGGCATCAGCAATCACATTATCCTCCCCAGGCACGTGTCTAGCCGGGAATGTGATGTTCAAAGAGAGACAGCATAACACGAACACTCGCAGTACCCTCATCCCCTCCTCTGACTTGGAAGATTGTGAGTTAATGATATCCACCACTGCTTTGTTGTCAGAGAAAAATAGCACTTACCGGTTCTTTAGCCTGTGATCCCACACCCACACTGCTACCATGATTGGGAACAGTTCTAGCGTTGTAATGTTCTTTGTTAAGCCCCATTCCTCCCAGTCCTTTGGCCATATTTCTGCAAACCATGACCCCTGGAAAAAGGCCCTGAAACCCAACCCCCCGGAAGCATCGGTCACCATATCCAACCCATGGTGCTGGTGTGCCTTATCCTGCCACATATTTACCCCATTAAAATCCTGTAAAAAGAGTTCCCACACCCGCAAGTTGGCCTTGAGGCCCCTTGATATCCTTATATGATAGGGCATAATGGGGTCAGCCATTGCTTTCGCCAGTCTTCGGAGGAACAAACTTCCGGGGCTCACTGCCCGGCATGCAAAGTTGAGGTGGCCAAGCAAGGACTGCAGCTGCAATAGGGTGGCCTTTCGAGCTCCGATGGCCTCGCCTACCAGCCTACGTAGATTTTTAACTTTCTCCACAGGTAAACATGACACCATGACTACGGAATCAAGCTTGATACCCAAAAATAATATACATGTGGTAGGGCCCTCTGTTTTCTTTTAATGCCAGCGGTACCCCACATTTTCCCATCAGGGTCTGAAAACCATGCAGCGTATCCTGACACTTACCGGAATCCTTCTGACCTGCAACTAAAAAATCATCTAGATAATGAATGATTGCAGTGTTCCCCGTGAACACCTTGGTAGCCCATTCCAAGAAGGTAGAAAATGCCTCAAGCAGCACAGCTAATTGAACAGCCTATAGGCATCACCATGTCATAATACCATAATCCTTGAAAAATAAAACAAAGGAGTTTGTAGTCCCTTGGCCGCATGGGAAGTAGGCAGACAGCTGAAGTAATGTCACTCTTTGCCATCAAGGTGCCGATGCCTAATCCCCGCATTGAATCGACTACCGCATCCAGGGACGCATAGTTCACTGATGAGTCCTCGGGCGCAGTGTGGTCATTCACTGATCCTCCCTTCGGGTAAGAAAGGTGGTGGATCAGGTGGTATTCTCCCTCATTCTTTTTTGGAACCAGCCCTAGCGGGGACACCCGGAGTGTTGGGAAAGGAGGCTGCCCAAAAGGGCCAGCTACCTATCCTGCTTTCTCTTCTTCATCTATCTTGCATGCCAACACTGTAGGCAGGACAGTGGCAGACTTCAGGTTGTGGACTGACGTAGCGATCCCCGGGGCCCCTGTAGGGAATTTCAAAACCTGCGCTAAAACCGGCATGCAGGAAATCTACTCGGTGGTCGGGGTAGTGGGAGAGCCATGTCGACATTCTCTGCAAATCCACTTTGACTTGTCAGAGTGGGCTGGCCCTGATGGGCCCGACGTGCCAGATGTGGCTCTTCTACATTCTGTGACCCGGTGACTCCCCCCATAAGTCTTGCAGACAAGGTGGAATTTACCGTGGCTCCGAAAACACTTCCCTTTGTTGTAATCGAAACGTGCCTTCTTGCCCCTTTCTTGAACCTTTTTTTTTTTTTTTTTTTGTCCCCGGTATTGGGGCGGACTATCACATGCCCGCTATTCGTGTACGTTACTGAATGAGTTCTGCCCTGGTCATATACCCGGCCCACAAGTCCAGATGCATATTCTCCCATTTCGGATTGGGTTGTCGAGCCAATTTCAGCTGAAACTGCTCGTCATATATCAGCCATGCCAACCCTTCGAAGGACAAGTGGGCAAACTTAATGGTGTCTCTGTACTTCGGTAAGGGTAACAACTTGTCCGAGTGCTTCATCCCATACACTGACATAAAAATGTTGAAAGCTACTGTCCAGTTTTCAAAAGTAAAAAGGACTTTCGGTCTCCGCACCTGTTCTTTTTTTCCCCCTTCTTATCGTTTTTCTTCATCTGAGAGTTCCCAGTGTAACACGGAAAACATGTCTGTATTCTCCCTTCCAAATTTTTTCCCTCACACTGTCTGATAAGTGATCCCCCAATGGATCCTCCAGCCCTGCATATGCCCAGTTATTGTCTGGGGACATTATGGTAGAGGGTGTGGGCGGTGTTATGCCACAGCCATCACGACCCCGGCTGGCACACCTGAACCATGTTCCATGTTGGTAGAGTTTCCTCCTGGATCCCCTGGTGGGGTCATAGCAAGGGTAACACATCCGTTTCCCTCACCGCCACCACCCGAGACACCAGTTCCATCCGGGGCATCGTCCCCGCCAGTACAGACTCGAATCGCAGCGACTCCTGCTGCTGCCTGGTTCCCAAGAACCAACCCCGAACTGGCCGGGGGTACAGTTTCTCTGAGGGGTGCAGGAGGGGGATCCCTGGATCGTGATTCCAGGACCAGCCCCGTAATCTGCCCTTGTCCCAACCCTTGTGGACTTGTGACCATGGGACCTGTCTGTTGTGATGATGGGGCTCCCAACACCCCCATGGGTTCTGACCTGCAGGGCTACCCCCATCCCCATGGTAATGCCGGCCAGAAAGGGGGGCCTTGTGACCACGATGACCCACACAGAAAGGGGAACCAAAAATTCGTGTGAACACCCACTTCCATATGGGCCTGGCCCAGGCTGTTACACATGTTAGCGGTGTGTTTGATCAGTGGCCCGTGCCGAGACCTGATGCAAAACTTCCCATCAGGTTTCAGAGTCACGGGAGTATCCCCCTGCCCCATGATGGTCCTGCCTGTATAGGCTTTCTGCAGTTACCCCTGCACTCCCCAGGCGGAGTGGTGGGCTGTGGGGCCGCCGGCACTCAGAATCCCAGCTGTATGTGATAATGGGTTCAGCTGAAGGGGCATTGTTGCCTGCAGGCTCGGTTATTATGTGCGTGCGAGAGCCCATCTCTTGCACCCCCTCGCCCATGCTGGGCCCGTCCCCTCGTGGCCAATCCCTGTTCTCTGGCACGGGTTCCAGGGCATTTCTGCAATGGCATTTCTCCCTTTCTGCAATAAACCGCCATGTCCGCAACCTCATGGGGGAGTGTACCGCTGTAATTGATACCTTATCCTCCTCCAGGTCTCCCTCCACCTCCAACAACTCCACAGCTTCAGAGGTGTGGAGCGAATCCTTTGACAGCAAACCCCCCCGACTTACCAGAGGGTTCATGTCCGTCGTGCCCGATGAGCATCAGCTCCCTTGTCCCCTTGGTATCTGAGGCGTTCCGCCCGGCATCGCTCCGGTTCCTCCTGGATGTTCTGCCATTCTCTGTCGACCTCCAACCTTTGTGGCTGTCGCTTGGTGCTTTGCAGATACTTTCTCTTTTACCAAGTTCCTCCCCTTAGGCAACTGAGCTACAGATTCCAAGAGGCGTGCAGATGGCTGTCTTTGATGTGCAGGATGCCTGTCAGACATTACCTCTTGTAGGCCCGTTGGGTTCCCTGTGCTAGTGCTAGGCTACCCCTCGCTCGCCTGCTGGGTCTGTGTTATGGGGACGCTAGCCTGTAGTGTCGGGTCCAACCTGGCTGCAGCTTACCACCATTTGGGACCTCCCAGTTCCTTCATTCACTGAAAAGCTTCCACGAAGGCCCTGTTGGGACCCTCTGACTGCTGTGAGCTGGGACCGGCCATGGCTTGAGATGCTGGCTCCAGTCTCATCCTTTTGGCAGCCATAATGAGTTAGTGGATACGGGACAAGGCAATGGACAGTAGATCCCAACCTGAGCTATGCAGAGGAGAAACAATAGATAAACCATTATCTCTGCAGGCAAATTGCATTTTACTACCTCCTGCTCTGGTCACCTCGTGGTGTGCCAATAAACTGTAGTTTATGAATTGAGGCTAGTGCAGTGGGGGGGGGGCTACGCTGCCCGTTTGGTTAATGTCTGCTGTCAAGCCCCCCCCCCCAATGGGCCTCTTCCCCCTTGTGTTTGGGGTGGGTGCTGACCCCTGGAAGCCTGCCTTTGGCCCTGTTCAAAACCTGCTTCAAGGAAGAGATATCATTACAAGTGCTGTGAATTTGATTCTGGATCAGATTAATCTTTAAATTCTTCCCAGCCCAAAAAACCTGGGTTACTCTCCGTGCTTTATTCAACCCAATGGGAGCAAAAAGCATTGTAGAAACATTTATCGTTACTTCTCCCCTCTAAACTCAGCCTGCTGTGGATTACATGATTCCGGGTAAATTCATTCTGTTTGATAGGAGCAGCAAAACCAGAATAACCCTCTATCCTTAGAAACCCTCAGGGAAAGACAGTCATGTGCTGTGGCCTGAAGTATAGGCCCAGCTGAGTGGAACCACTGGCCTGGGCTCTATGAGGACCACTTGGGCCTACCTTATGGCTAGGCCTAGGGGATGTGGCTTAGGCAAGGGCCCCCAAATTTTGTTTGACTCTAAACCAACACCCCCCAAAACCTATGTATGCGCATTACTTGTTCATTATCACCTTGTAAAAAAACAGTTGCCTGAATAATCCTCCAGATAGTTATGCAAAGTGTAGGCGGTGGAGCGTAGGCCTGGCTGGATGGGCCTGCTGGCATGGGCCTAATGAGGCCTATCCTGTGCCTACCTCATGGCCAGGCCCAAGAGGTGCCGAAAGAAATCGGTTTGTAAGCCTCAAAGCTCAGTGTCTCCTGTCTCAATCGTCCGCCACTGCAGTTTTTATCAAAAACCATCAAAACAGCATCCCAAAGGAGAGAACAGCTTTTTATCCAAAATTCCTTTCTCAGCCAAAGAAAGTTAAGTAACTTGCCTAGGATCACACCGAAATATCAGTGAGAGTTGTGAAAGCCAACCCCAGACTTCCCCATTTGCCACCAGAGCCCCAAAACACTGCACCTCCCACCTCCCCCCACCATTGTGTACTGTACTTAAACCTTTTAGACACTGAGGGCCCGGCATAACACACAACTTTTCATCATTAAAATCATAGCAGAGGGCCAGAAAGTGTAGCCCTCCCCCCATCCCAAACAATATCATGTCCACAGGTAGTGGGCCCCAAACAGTTAGTAGCAAGAAATGTTTCTATCCCTTAATTCAATCATTTGTGTTTCCAGAAATACCTGCGATAAAGAACATCAGCAAACCTGTTAGGAACAAGGGTGAATTTGAGTGAAAATCCAAGTGCCACGCATAACCGATAGCAGTGGAGAGATGTGTGACCTTGACGGGGCCTACCTTGTGGTCAGGGCTAGCCATTGCTTGGCCCAGCAAACGCTGCTGTGGGCGCTCCATGTAAAAAACACACTGTCTGCTTACCTATTCCATCCAAAGGAGGCGAGGTGTGGTCCAGATACGAGGCAGCTGACTGGGAAGTGGAAAATACGGTGGGTGGCAACACGGGAAAAAGCCCGCCGGATCCAAACGCTAAAAACATGCTCCGAAAACTACAGCAAGCAACATGGGAAACCAGGATGATGTCCAGGAAAGTTGAGAGCAGGATCAGACGTGGGAGAGCTCCCCTCTGTCCTGCCCTTAAGTACCTCCCCTGCGGTCCCTTCCCCGGAAGCCTAGGCCAGCCCCCCTCCACCTGGGGGCCCTTGCCTATTGGGTCGGCCATTACAGGGGCACCTGGGCCACCATTCACCGGTGACGTGGTGGCCCAGCTCCTGCCTCCACCCACACCCCGAATGCGGGCAGTGTGCAGCATAACCCCTCCATGTGAGAGGCCTGGGAGGGTCTTTCTATAATCTCTATAAATTGCAAAAAACTTCCTTAATGCTTTTGTTGGGGTTAAAGCCACAAAAGTAGGGAAATGGCCCCACCCTGCATACACCAACCAGCGTCGGGAGTGTGCTTTGGGGTCGTCTAGCCTAATGTTCACCACATTCTCCTATACTGTACCCCTCTGGGCTATATCATTTTTCTTTTATACTGGAAAGGCATGTGATTAAAGCGTCCAGTTGTCAAGTTATAACAGAGGCAGATATATACACTTTGTACAAACTCATGGATCTAAATATACACAATTAGTCAAAAATGTAGGAAACCGGAAAGTTATGTACAAGCACATTTACGTACATTGAAAGATAATTTCATACATTGTGAGGAAAAGGAAAAACGGCTTATGTACAGCAGCCACAACATTAACAGCAAGTTTATACAATATGTACAAATATACATAAGTAAATCTAATGGGAAAGGGCTGGAAAAAAGCCTGAGAAAAGTTTAGAAGGGGAGGGAGACATGGAAGCAGTGAGGTGGACAGGGATTGGAGAAAGAGATTAAGAGAAAAAAGAGGGAAAATACTAGCCAAAACTGTAAGAGTTATTAGTGCAGGTGCCCTTTGGGTTTGCCCTGGGCAATAGTAATGGAACTGTGACATACTGCCTAGGGCAGTTGCATGTGGGTTTATTGAGTAGGTGCTCCCTTCAGTTTTAACCTAAAAGTACAGAGAACCAGCTGCGTGTCACGCCAGTAGCTTTATCAGTTCATGGCACCAGCCACTGGGTTCAGAAACGGCTCGTGTAGTTGGAGGGCCGGCTGGGGGAAAAGGATTGAGTGCCCATCAGTCACTCTCTTTGTCCAGGGAGGGGAGGGCTGCCTGTCCCACTACTCTACCGCCACCTGGTGACCACGGGTGGCGGTGCAGTGGGGACAGCCAGTGGAAGGGGAGGACGTACAGTGGCGTGAAAAGGTATTTGCCCCCTTCCTGATTTTCCCTATTATTGCATATTTGTCACACTGGATGTTTTCAGGTCTTTAGACAAAATGTAATATTAGATAAAGGAACCTGAGTGAACAAATAACACTTGTTTTTTCACTTATTTCATTTATTTAATGAAAAAAGTTAACCAACACCAACTGGCACTGTGTGAAAAAGTAATTGCCCCCCTAATTAAATCAACCCAATTAAAGGGATAATTAGAGTCAGCTGATTGAACACAGCCAGGCTTGATTACAGCCAGCCCTGCTCAATATAAACCTCACTTATTTTGACCCTTACCATCAGAGTCACGTTGCCACCACAAAGATTCAACAAGCACATTATGCCACGATCAAAGGAAGTTCCTGAAAAGATCAGAAAAAAAGTTGTTGCTATCTATCAGTCTGGAAAGGGTTACAAAGCTATTTCTAAGGCTCTGGGACTCCATCGAACCACAGGAGACATAATCTCCAAATGGAGAACATTTGGAACAGTAGTGAATCTTCCAGGAGTGGCGGCCTGCCAAAATTACTCCAAGGGTGCAGTTAAAATCATCCAGGAAGTCTCAAGGATCCTAAAACAACATCCAAAGAACTGCAGGCTTCTCTTGCCTCAGCTAAGGTCAGTGTTCATGACTCCACAATCAGAAAGAGACTTGGCAAAAATGGGCTTCATGGGAAAGTAGCAAGAATGGAAACCACTGCTAACCAAGAAGAACATAAATGCTCATCTCTCATTTGCCAAGAAGCACCTGGATGATCCACAAGCCTTTTTGGGAAAATGTTCTATGGATAGATGAGTCCAAAGTGGAACTTTTGGACGACATGGATCCCATAATGTCTAGCGTAAAGCATACACAGCATTCCACAGTAAGAACATCATACCAACAGTCAAACATGGTGGTGGTAGTGTGATGGTGTGGGCTGCTTTGCTGTCTCAGGACCTGGACGACTTGCCATAATTGTAGGAACCATGAATTCTGCTCTGTACTAGAAAATTCTTAAGGAGAATGTCCGGTCATCCGTCCACAGATGAAGCTGAAGCGAAGTTGGGTCATGCAGCAAGACAATGATCCAAAACACAAAAGCAAGTCCACATCAGAATGGCTGAAAAGAAGTAAAATTAAAGTTTTGGAGTGGCCTAGTCAAAGTCCAGACCTAAACCCAATAGAGATGCTGTGGCAGGACCTGAAACAAGCAGTTCATGCTCAAAAACCTACCAATGTTACTGAATTAAAGCAGTTCTGCGAGGAAGAGTGGGCTACAATTCCTCCTCAGCGATGTGAAAGACTGATATTGAATTATAGGAAGCGTTTGGTTGCAGTCATTACAGCTAAAGGTGGCGTAACCAGTTATCAAGTGTAAGGGGGCAATTACTTTTTCACACAGTGCCAGTTGGTTTTGGTTAACTTTTTTCATTAAATAAATGAAATAAGTAAAAAAAAAACAAGTGTTATTTGTTCACTCAGGTTCCCTTTATCTAATATAACATTTTGTCTGAAGACCTGAAAACATCCAGTGTGCCAAATATGCAATAACAGAGAAAATCAGGAAGGGGGCAAATACTTTTTCACGCCACTGTAGGTTGGGAACCGTGCATCTGCAATCACAACATGCTCCGTATGCCCCCTCGCGCGCTCACGTCCGCAGGGGATGGCACGAGAACATGAAATGGCCTCACTTGAATGCCAGCGTAGATGGGGGATCGCAAGCTCCCAGACACATCACCCGGCTCTCGGGATCACCAGAATGCCCAACATACTAATGGACTTGGGGTGGGGACATCCTGGGATCCCGCCCCTCATCGGGGGTAGGCTGAGGCAGCATCGGGCAGACCTGGCGGTTTCCGAGAGGTACTGGGGGTGGGCAGAGTGAGCAGAGGATACCACTGAAGAGAGTGGCATCCATGGAGATGGGGCGGGGGGGGTGCAAAAAAAAAAAAGGACAGATGGAGGGGCTGCTAACGAGGTTAGGCAGGAGAGCGTTACAAAGCTTGGGACCTCTGTAGGTATGTGATCTCTGCCTCAAAGAGGTGTTGCAGTAAGGGACCCAAAAGGGGATGTGGCAGTGTTCTAGTGAGACTGGTGGGGCAAGCCTTCTTGAAAAGAGAGGAGACACTGCAAGGTAGATGATTGTTGAGGATTTTGTAGAGAAATGTGGAAGCCTTCCAAGTGAACCTGTCCTCTAGGGAGAACCAGTGTACTGTCTCATAGAGAGCACATCTGTGGGTGTGACAGGGGGCCCAGTTAGAAATCTGATGTTATTGTATGCCGTTTTGAGCTTATTGAACATGCCAGAATTAATCTGAGAGAAGTAGATGATGGAACTGTAGTCTAGCGGAGGTAGAAGTAAGCTGGAAGCCAGCCCACTTTTTGATTCTGTAGACGCAGAGGAGCCAAAGTCTCTGGTGGATTTTGTTAATTGGGTTATGTGTTGGCCAAAGAAGAGGTGCTCGTCTAGTGTTAGGCCAAAGTATTTAAATTTGTGAACCTACCAGGGTTCTTGAGGATGCGGGTACCCACGTCCTTTCCTTACATTTTGTGTGTCGGGACGCTCATGTGTTTGTTTTTTTGTTTTGTTTTTTATTTGAAAGTCCCTGTGATGCTCCTTTCCAGACTGCTGGGAGTCACTTGAGAGAGCCGCACCCACACAGCTTGTACCCTAAGATTCTGTAGAGCGTGGGGGGTGCGCTCCATTAGTTTCCATGGGGGCGTTTTAAACCACATTTTTTATGTTTCAGAGGGTGAATTCAAACAAGCTACAACTACTGCTCAACTAAGAAAGCCATTGTTAGTTGAGCGGTGGCTGTAATTTGTTTGAATTCATCCTCTGAAACATAAAAAAATGTAGTTTAAAGTACCCTCACAGAAACTAATGGGCGGCAGCGAACCCACGCTTACAAATCCTTACATTACAAGCAGTGTGGGCTGGGTCACGGCTCCATGTATTCAAATGGGGACCCCCTGGAAATTCTTCAGGACTCCTGCTTTTGGGCTGTGGATACCCCCTTTTTTTTTTAAAGCCAGTCCTGGACTCCCAAACAAAAATCATACCGAGAGCCCAACCGCTCAATGGCCATGCCATCATTATCAAGGAGAGTGAAATTGAAGTTAGATGATTTACATGTCCCGACAAAAATCATATATTTAGCTTTTTGTTTTTGGAGTTCTGGACCATTCCCTGAGTGGCAAACCGGGAATGGAGGCTATGAAAATCTGTTTGAAGTTTGGCAAGAAGGGTGGAAGGATTTGCGTCCTTACAGTGTAAGCCGTTGTCATCTGCATATAGGATGATGTTGGTATGCAAACAGATGGAAGATATGTTGTTAATAAACAGAGAAAAAAGGAGAGGCTCAAGTATTGACCCTTGTGGAACTCCATACTTAATAAGGCATTCAGGCGAATGATGTCCCTCAGTGACTGTTTTGTGGAACCTTGCGTGGAGATAGTTACCAAACCAATTGACTGCATTTGTAGAGAAATTCAGAAGGGCCAGGGTATTTAGTAGTAGGTTGTGGTCCACCAAGTCAGAAGCCTTGTTAAGGTCCGTGAAGACCGCATTCATGTGAATCCCGTTGTCCATGGCCTTCTAAATGTACTGTGTGAACCTAACAAGAGCAGTTTCCATGTTGTGTTTAGCCCTTAACCCATGCTGAGCCTTGGTCGGGATGTTCATATTTGTTTAAGTGCTCAGTGATTTGTGAATGAAAATTTTTTCCATGATTTTGGATTTTGGGGGGGGAGATGGGCCTGTAATTGCTTACTTCTTGTTTTTAGCCAGCTTTATGCAGAGGTCTGATTGAAGCAGTTTTCCAGGCTGTAGGAGGGTACAGTATATAAGGAGAAATACAGGATGTTGGTGAGAGGTGCGGCAGTGTCCTTAAGGATGCGAAAATCAAGACCATCAGGATCGGTGTTGGGTCTAAGGTTGTTTTTCCTTATAAGTTTTATAGTATCGTCGGGTGAGAGAGCTTTGAAGTAGAAAGCGGGGTAGAAAGGTTTTGGGGAAGGGGTGGGATTAGGAGGCTGCTTGGGGGCAGCTAAAGAGAGAGGAGTCTTGTATTTGTCAAGGTCCCCCGAAAAAGGAACTAAACACGTTGGCCACACATGTTGGGTTGTTTGTTAATTTCCCTTCCGACTGAAGTGTGATCTGCTCGCACTTTTTTCTTTTAAAGTCGCCAGAGTTGTTTGGAATTTGCTCTGTTGTATAGTTAGTTGGCTGTTCTTAAGGTGGAGTGTTTTATACTCCTGGAGGAGAACAGGGGAGGGTGATTTAGTGTACCTAGCCCGAATGTTATCTCTACAACGCATACATTTGTGGTCTGGTGTGATCCACTTGCTAGGTCGCCTGCAGACTCTAACCTTCTTTTTGGGGATGTGGGAGTCATAGATGTCGTTAAATGTTTTGGTGAAATCATCTAGGGCGAGGTCTGTGGGGTTTAAAGTTCTTCCACATTGTTTTTTTTTTTTTTTTTAATTGTCTTGTGAAGATGTAGTTAGGGGCAGATTTTGGGTCTCTGGCTGGCCAGCGACAGAAAACAGCACAGTGGTTGCTAATGGTTGGGGAGAACTGTCACTCTGAGGGATTCAAGGCTTTGATCCAGTCAGTGATAGGGCTGTTTCCAGATTTATAATTTGTTTTGGTGGGAGTGGATGTTGTGTGGTGCAGCCCAGAACTGGCAAGAAGTTCTTTGGCACAGTCGGACTGCTTACTGTCTCAGTTTAGATTAAAGTCTCCTAATATGATTCATTCCCTATTACTTGGGAAGGATGACTTGTTTGATAGGAGGGATTCAAGCTCAACAGATGGTGTTCCCAGGGGTAGGTAGACAGATGTGATAGTTAGAATTTTGTTTTTGCCTCTGATTAGATTTATGGAGAGGGATTCAAGCATGCAAGTTTCACATTCTAGGTGTAGCTTGGTGTACGAGAGCATCTCTGATGTAAGGAACAGGCAGCCATCTCCTCTTTTATTTTTTATTTTTTGTCTATCTTTTCTAATTAGAGACTAGCCTTTGAGCGTGATTTCGTGCAGTGAAAGATGATGTCAAAGTTGTGCTCAACCCAGGCTTCGAAGGGAATTTTCTTAGTAAGGAGACTTTGAATATTGAGGCGGGTAATGCTGATAAATTTCTTGTCATGGTCAGCGAGGCAAGGGTGTAGGCAGGGCAGACTCTCTGTACACATCCGTGTGCAGTTTTACGGAGTGCCTATCCCAAACCATATGCCTTTTTGCTACCATTATCATTCAGTCTGGAGAATTTGAGTAAGCGTAGGCCACTGAGCAGTGTCTCCGTTGAAACTTTTATTGTTTAGGAGATAGATACGTGCACAACCTGTTTCAAGACTAGATGTCATCTGACAACAATCTGATATGTTTATAATGGAGGCAGCATTTGGAGAGGATGTGTATATATTTTTAATGGGGTCAGCAGTTGGAGAGTTCGTGTACAAAATGGAAATTTCTGCCAACACCCCTGCAGCGAGGGGTTTATGGTTGAGATCAGAGGGTGCTGGTCCAGGGTTTGGGTGAACGGATCCAGAGAGGAGGCGATGTAGAAATATTAAACAGGTTAGCCTCCAGTTTTTCCATAGTCTCTTAAGCTTGGCGGTGTCTGCATGTCTGATGTATTTGGTTGATTGGAGGTGGCAGAAGAGCAAGAGGCAGCAGTGTAGAGTGCAGTGATCAATGGAGTAAGCAAGGTCTCTGACTAAGCTAGGAGTACATGAGAGGATGGCCATCTTAGGGGTCCCAGAGCTGAGAGCTCCTGAGGGAGCCAAGCATCCAGAGTCCAGCTCAAATGGGCACAATCAACTCATGGATTCCCAATAGGAGGTATCCGAAGAGTCAGGGAGGGGATGGGAGAGCTAGTAAGGAAACTAAATGTAGGAGTAGGATTAAAGGGAGAAATCATGCAGATGCAAACATTGCAAAGTAGGGGAAACATTTCATAACTAGGCCAAAAGACAGGAATTATGGTGTCCTGTTTATAGACCCTAGATTAGGGGTGAAATAAGGATTTTTTCAGTCTGGGGAAATTAGAATGGGAGACATCAAAGCCACTAAGTTTCAGCTCATCAAAGTGCAGCCAGTGTAAACATGCAACATCCAGACCTTTGATGCAAATAGCAGATTTGGAGTGGGGGAGATTGAATAGTTACAAACTTAGGGAGAGAAAAGATAGCATTCAGGAAATATAAGGAGACACAGAAGGAGCAGGATAGAGAACTGTACCAGTTAAGGCAGAAGGAAGCAGGGAGGGAAGTCAGAATTGCAGAGGCCCAAACTGAGGAAAAGATAGCCAACTCGGTTAAGGAGGGGGACAAAACCTTTTATAGGTACATCAGGGAGCGTAGAAAGACAAAGGGAGGGATAGTGAGGCTGAATAGAATGAACAGTGGGTGGGCAGAGAGGGGCAGTGAAAAAGCAGGGATACGGAACAATTGCTTCTGCTCAGTATTCACAAAAGAAGCGGAGGAGGAGGAGGAGGTGCCTAATCCAATTAACAGAAGCCCTCTGGATAGGGGGGTTGATCCCAGTCCTTTCACAGAAGAAAGGGTTCTGAAAGAACTCCTAAAATTGAAGGTGGACAAAGCAATGGGGCCTGATGGAATTCACCCCAGAATTCTAAAAGAATTAAGGGGAGAACTAGTGATGCCACTGACTTTCCTTTAACAAATCATGGGAGGATGGTGTGGTATCTGAGGACTGGCGGAAGGCGGATGTGATTACCCTTCACAAAAGTGGGAGCAAGACAGAAGCAGGAAATTACAGACCTGTCAGTTTGACCTCTGTGGTAGGGAAAGTGATGGAATCACTTCTGAAGGAAAGAATTGTTGAGTACCTACAGGCCAGTGGGGCACAGGACCCAGGGCAGCATGGGTTCACAGCGGGAAGGTCATGTCAGACGAATCTTAATTGATTTCTTTGACTGAGTGACCAAAGTAGTAGACCAGGGAGGGGCTGTGGACATGGTCTACCTAGACTTTATCAAGGTATTTGACACAGTCCCACACAAAAGATTAATAGTCAAATTAACCAGCCTGGGAGTGGGTCCCAGGGTGGTAGCCTGGGTAAAACATTGGCTGGACAACAGGACACAGAAGGTAATTGTAAATGGAGTACACTCTAAAGAAAGAGGGGTTACTAGTGGGGTACCGCATGGTTCAGTACTGGGTCCAGTCCTTTTTAATGTCTTTATAAGTGACATTGCAGAGGGACTGGAAGGAAAAGTATTCCTCTTTGCAGATGACACAAAGATCTGCAACAGGGTTGATACACAAGGAGGCGGAAAGGATGAGAAGGGACTTGGCAAGGTTGGAGGAATGGTCAGAAGTATGGCAGCTTGTATTCAATGCAAAGAAGTGCAAAATAATGCACCTGGGAAACAAAAACCCAGGGGAAGATTACACAATGGGGAGGAGGTAGTAACAACAACAAAAATGGAAAGGGACCTGGGGGTAATCATATCAGATGACCTTAAGGTTAGCAAGCAATGTAAGAAGGCAGTAGGGAGGGCTGGGGGTATACTAGGATGTATAGGGAGAGGCATCGCCAGCAGAAAACAGGAAGTTGTTATCCTTCTGCACAGACAGTTGGTGAGACCCCAATCTCGAGCACTGCGTCCAGTTCTGGAGACCCCATCTCCGTAAGGACATAGACAGGATAGAGGCAGTCCAGAGGAGGGCAACTAAAATGGTGCAGGGTCTGCAAGAGAAGCCATACGAGGAGAGACTAAAGTAGCTTAATATGTATACCCTTGAGGAAAGGAGGGAAAGGCGTGACGTGATAGAAACTTTCAAATACGTCGAGGGAATCAACAAAGTCCAAGAGGGTAGCATCTTTCAGAAAAAGAGATGTGCAAGAACAAGGGGACACCATTTAAAGATGGGGGGGGGGTTCAGGGGCAATGTGAGGAAGTATTTTTTCACAGAGAGGGTGGTGGATGCATGGAACAGCCTCCCTGAAGAGGTTGTGTGGTCTAAAACTGGGGGAGAATTCAAGAATACATGGGACAGACATACGGCAATTGTTGTGGGGGGTAAGAAGAAATAGGCTGTTGGTTAACTAGGATCTGCAGCTTATCCTCTAGGTAGGGAAATGGGCAGACTAGGGTGGGCCAAGCAGTCTTTATCTGCTGTCAAAGTCTATGTTCCTATGTTTCTGATGCCATATTTCCCTTCTTACATATACATACATTCATACATAGTTGCCAGCAGATTAGGCCAAATAGTCTATCACATCTACCCAAACGCAGCTCACTGATAAAGTACAGCAGCCTTTTATGGCTTTGTAAACCTAATATATGCGTTAGCGTAGTTCTTTAGCAGTTAATTTCATTTTTGAGAAAGTAGAGTGCTAGACATAATTTGCTTCACACAGGGCAGTTCACAAAGTCGCAGGTTGCTTTAACACAGGGCCCATGCAGATTTGTCATAACTTTCTTGGCCCAAGGTGCTGTGGAACCTGCACAAAACAGTTGGTAAGAGCAGATTTAGTCATGACTTGCTGCACAAAGTAGTACATGAGTCATAACTTGTTTGTGCGGGGTCCGTGAAGTAGCAGTTCAATCATAACTTGCTTCATGCAGTACCCTGCACAAAGCAACATATGCGTAAAAAGGTGCTTAGTAGATTGGTAGTAGAAGAATCATAAGTATGTTACTTGTTCTAGGACTTTCACTGTTTTGTTAGTGTATGATATTATACTATAAAATCCATGCATTTTTGGTTTTTTTCAGTTGTGTTCTCAGCTGTTTTTCGTGTTTTGGAGCTATAAACACTTGTTCGTGTAGGACTTTGTAAATTTTTTGCATCGGTTTTTTACAATTCATAGAACATACAATAGAACATAGAAACTGACAGAAGATAAGAGCTGCTGGACCCACACAGTGTGCCCATTTTTATTTTCTTTATTTTTGCTGCAGACCCTTTGTGCTGTCTCTTCCCCCTTCTTTACCCCAGCGATTCCTTTGTGCCTTCGACAAGTAACTCGCAACCCCCACCCAGATGTTTTTGTTGTTGTTAATGTAATCTTACGGTACATGTGGTATAAAGATACGTTTACATAGAAAGTAGCATCTGTACAATGGGCATCAACACTGACTTCTAGCAGGTTGAAGTATCTACTCGGCTTCTACTTGGAAGCCACTCTTCCCCTTTGGGACAGTTTAGGGAGATGGACCTTGAACAGTTAACACAAATAGGTCTGCATTTCCCCACATACTCCTTACAATAAATGCTAATACAACATGCCCTGAGGCGTGGCTACTGCGGGGAGGTGGGGGCGGCCAGGCACCAGGACACACATCAGTAGTGTTATAGGATGCACTCAGGCTAAGTGGAGTAATCAAACAGGCTAGCTTGTGTCGATCAGCCTAAGGAATTAGAATAGGGTCCCTGCTCATGGCGTTGAGGGAACGACTCATTCCAACATGTGGAGCATAGCTCTGTATGACCGTTTAATGAATGAGTAATCCTCTCCATTTGCTGTATGCAACTGGCTATCGTCCTCTAGGAATGCACACTCAGGATTGTGGGTGTGAGCCAACAGTTTATCACTTTTTAGTCATAAGAAAGATTCTCAGAAGGTATAGAGAAATCTGATCATTCAGGGCTCTGGGGTATTGGAGGAGCAGGAGGTACGGGGAAGGGGTTAGTGATATGGCCTGCCAAAGAATTTGGTTAACTCATTCTCAAAGTCATGTGTAAAGGGCTGCAAGCATGGGCATGCCTACATTGCATTGCAGTGGGTAGCTTTAGGCTCCCTACATCTTCTCCTGCAAACTGGGGAATAAGCGGGAAAATACTGGGCTGTCATCAATGGGGTTCAAAAATACCTCATTAAATGTTTCCAGGCATACCTCTTCATTGATGAGAGCTTGTCACTTTAGCTGCCACTAGGCAGGCTCACTCCCAAACCTCCTTCTGTATCAGCTGGCCTGTCTCCTCCTCCTATCTGGCGGCTACATCTAAGGACCCCCCCCCCCAGTAGATTGTAGGCTTTGGTAAAGCAGGGAGATCATATGTGGTCTGTCACCCATGCGCAAGAAGTTAATACAGTATATAATTCTTGGAGAATACTGCTTTGGGGAGTGTTCCTTTATTGGAAGTGATAGAATGTAGTGCCTCAGCAGAAGATACTGGTAGTGCTCTGTGTGTCATTAGTTACATTGGGTTTGTAGTGTGGGACTATATTATCTGCAAGCATTTGGTAGGTGTAGTGCAAGGAATGTTTTTCCTAGTTTAAATATCCTGTGTCTTGGCTGAGAGGAGCGAAATCTAGCTGAAAACTAGGGTGTAGGAGATGTAGGAACAGTGTTATGTGTGGTTGCTTCCTGATTGAGTGTTTTTTTTATTTTTTTACCAGCTTAGAACCTGGAAACATAACCAGAGGTTGAGATCCCACAATATGTCTGTGCAGGGCGAACGGTGAAATGTATCTTGCAAAATATTGATTGGCAGACAATGCCTTTTCAATATCTAGCCAAGCAGCATGGTTGTCCTCCAGGTGCTGGAGTAAACAAAAGTGTAGTTGAGTGGCCCAGTACTGTAGTTGTAGGTGTGGGAGAGCCAGACCTCCTGCTTCCTTGGAAGAAAAAGCTGCTGGAGCTTAACCTGTGGACGTTAGCCCCTCCCCCTCCCCCCCACCAATAAATTAGGATATTTCTTTATTACATAGCTACATAGACAGTGTCGGCAGATAAGGGCCTATGGCCCACCTATTCTGCCCATTTGAGCTTGTAAGTTCAGTTTGTTTTCCTAGAAGTCTGTTTCCCCTTACCCCTGACCTCTAGAATTCCTTTATGTCTATCCCATGCATTCTTAAATCCCGTGATTGTTTCAGCCCCCACCACTTCCTCTGGCAGGGTGTTCCACTTGTCCACCACCCGTTCTGTGAAGAAATTCTTTCTCATGTTTCCTCTGAATCGTCTCCTCCAACTTCATCCCATGCCCTCTAGTCCTGAAACATCTTTTTCGCTTAAAAATAGTGTTTTCCTGCACCCTGTTCCTCCCTGTAAGATACTTGTATGTCTCTATCATATCCCCTCTCTCCCTCCTCTCCTCCAGGGAGTACATGTTCAGTGCCTTCAACCTGTCCTCATAGGACTTGTGATGCAATCCATGCACCATCTTTGTTGCCCTCCTCTGAACCTTCTCTACCCTGTCTATGTCCTTACGTAGGTAAGGTCTCCAGAACTGTACAGTGTACTCCAGGTGGGGCCTCATTAGTGTCTTGTATAGTGGAATTATGACCTCCTTTTCCTGCTGGTGATGCCCTGCCTATACATCCCAGCATCCTATTTGCTTTTACCTGATGCCTTGTCACACTGTTTCCCTACCTTGAGGTCATCAGAGATGACAACCCCAAGATCCCTTTCCTGCTTGGTGCATGCTATTTCCTCACCCCCAACTGATATATTGTGCCAGGGTTTTGTGCCCCATATGCATTATCTTGCACTTCTTTGCATTAAATTTCAACTGCCAAACCCTGACCATTCTTCAAGTTTCTGCAGGTCCCTTCTCATTCTGTCTACACCTCTGGTGTGTCTACTCTGTTACAGAGCTTTGTGTCATCAGCGAACAGTGAAATTCTGCCTTCTAGATCCTGTGCAATGTCACTGATGAAGATGTTGAATAGGACCGTCCCAGCACTGATCCCTGTGGTACCCCACTGGTCACTCTTCCCTCTGTGGAGTGACAGCCATTTACCACCACCCTCTGTGTCCTGCCACCCAGCCAGTTACCTACCCACCACACTACTGTCCTGCCCACACCCATATTCCCAGTTTGTGTAATAGTCTTCTGTGTGGCACAGTGTCAAGGCCTTGCTGAGTCCAGATAGGCCATGTCCACTGCCCTCCCTGATTCACCTCCCTAGTCACCCAGTCAAAAAATTCAATGAGGTTGGTCTGACATGACCTCCCCTGGTGAAACCATGCTGCCTTGGGTCCTGTAGTCCATTGACAACCAGATGTTCCACCAATCTCCTTCAGTAGTGCTTCCATGATCTTTCCCACTACCGAGGTGGGCTGACTGGTCTGTAGTTCCCTGCTTCCTCTTTGTTCCCACTTTTGTATAAAGGGACTACATCTGCTGTCCTCCAGTCTTTGGGTCCTCCCTGTTTCCAGTGATTGGCTGAACAGGATAGCCAGAGGTTCAGCCACCACCTCCTCTTAGTTCTTTAAGGACCCTGGGAATTCTTCATCTGGCCCCATTGCTTTATCAGCTCTTATTACTTCCAGTTCCTTCAGGACCCTTTCTCGTAAAGGACTTGTGTCCATTTCTGCACCATTCTCACCCTTGTACTCCTTCAGACCCATTACCCCTCTTCCTTAGTAAAGACTGAGCAGAAATACCTGTCAGTATGTCATTTACTGTTGTCATCCTCCACGTGCTCCCATCCTCCCCTTCAGTCTCACTATCCTCCCTTTGTCCTTCTTTTTTCACTTGTGTACCTGTAAAGGTTTTGTCCCCTTAACCACTGATTTTGCAATGTGTTCTTCTGTCTGAGCTTTTGGTCCTTACTGACTTCCCTGCCTCCTTTGTTTCTCCTGGTACTTCTCCCTATCCCTTCTGCCTGTGTCTTTTGTATTGCCTGAATGCAATCTTTTTGGCTTTCACTTTCTTTGCTACCTCTTTGGAAACCATAATGGTCTCCTCTTTCCTCTTGCTAACCTGCTTAATGCATAATTCTGTTGTTCTTATAATCCCCATTTTAAATACTGCCCACTGTTCCTCAATCCCTGATTCCTGTCCCATTCCCTTAATGCCTCTTTCAAGCATCTCCCATTTTCCCAAAGTCTGCCCCCCTAAAATCCAGGATACGTGTTTTTGTGTGGTTTGGTTCTGCTCTTTCTGTGATTTCAAACCACAATGACTGGTGGTCACTGTTCCCCAGGTGCTCCCCCACTGTTACCCGCATCACACTGTCCCTGTTTGTGAGCACAAGGTCCAGTATTGCCTTCTGCCGAGTTGGTTCCATGACCAGTTGCTTGAGGAAGGCACCCTGAAGGGAGTCCAGGATAAATCTGCTCCTAGTTGATGCTGCTGCTGGGATGCTCCAGTCCACGTCTGGTATATTGAAGTCTCCAACCAGTACTACTCACCCTTGTCTGCCATCCTTTGGGATGGCTAGCATCAACTCCTATCTGTTTCTTCCTCCTGGGCTGGTGGTCTATAGACCACACCTGTGCCGGATGGCTGGCCCCATTTTCCTTTCAAGCTTAACCCACAGTATCTCTCCCCATTTTGTTCCTCCTGGATCTGTGTGGCCCTTATGTCATTTTTCACATACAGTGCCCTCCTCCCTTCCTGCCTGCTCTGTCTCTTCTGAATATGTTGTAGCCAGGTATGGCCATCTCCCAGTCATGGTTATCATTACACCAGGCTTCAGTGGCCACAATGTCCAGTTCTGACTGTACCATGACAGCCTCCAGATCTTCCATCTTGTTGCTAAGGCTCCTGGCATTTGCACATGGCTTTCCATGATTTGACCTTCCTAGACTGCTTCACTGTTCTACTCCAGCCCCTTCCTTGGTTGTCATTTATCCTGGTTCTCCTTGCTGTCTGCCCTTCTGCTGAATTTTGCCCCTTTTCTGCTTATCCACCTTTTGGACACTAATCTCCATCTTTGCACACTGCTTTGCAGAGGTAGCCTCCCTCTGGTTCACTGGTTCCATTACTAGCTGTGGGGGTGAGCAAGTAGGTACCGTCCTTGCTGGCCTGCCACCCCCTTTTGCTAGTTTAAATGCTTGTCAATGTAGCATTTAAACTTATCATTGAGTGCTTGGATTCCCTCCAGGATGGATGCAGCCGTCAGGCTTGAAACCTCCATCCCTCCAGATGGGTCCCCAGTCACCAATGAATCCAAACCCTTCCTCACAGCACCAGTTCTTCAACCATGAGTTAAAGTTCCTGTGCATGCACTTCTATGGTCTCCTTGCTCTCACAGGTAGTACTTGAGAAAGTGACAGAAGTAGCTACTTGCTTGAGACCCTCCCCAGTTTCCTAAATTCTTCCTGAACTTCCTTTGGCTCCCATTTGCCAAGTCATTAGTACCTAGGTGGATAATGACATCCAGCTCACCTCCTGTCTTGCCTTCCCAGTGATCCCCAGTATCTTCCTTCCATCCCTCCATGCCGTGGCACCTGGTAGGCACCTCACCTCCTGTCCTCCCCCTCCTGTGTTCCTAGCTGGATCCTCTTATGATGGAGTCCCCCACCAGGATTCGCCTCCTCCCTCTGGGGTCCACTGCTTTCCCCACTGAGGTCACCTCCTTGCCTAACCTCCACATCCTTTCCTTCCACTTCCTGGGTACCTCTATTTGGTTGTCCTCATTTGCCAGTGGCATATGAGTTCTTGAGAGGAATAGGATCTGGGATGTGCCTCTGCCTGACTGCTCTAACCTCCCTGAGCCCACTGTCATCCAAGTGCTCCTGCTCTCGGCATCCTTTGAGGCAGCTGCATTGACTGGGTGGTTCCTGGACAGGGTGATGGTACTCCTGACCCAGTTTACTCCGCTCTCTGAGTCTGGCTACCTCATCCCGCAGTCCCGAGAGAGAGTGCATGCAGATAGGGCAGCACCTCAGCTCCAGAAGGTCTGCCTGAATATGGCTGCCCCACAGCCACTGCATTGCACCACTCCCCACATTATACTGCAATTCCACTACTTATCTGTTACTGAAGCTCTCTTAGTTCTCTTTTTATTTATTTACAGTACTAAAAATCCTGTAACTGATCCTCAGGTATATATTTTTTTAAGGAAAAAGAAACCAATAAATAAATAAATGAGTCAAAACACTTGTGCTGAGGGTGGTCTTCTTCCCCCTTATGCCCCTCCTACTTCACACCTCTTACTATACCCTGTGTTTAGCTCCTGTCAATCAGATTTATCATGGCAGGTCAGAGGCCAGACAATTAACACCCTTCACCCAGCTACAGGACAGTCAGACAAGCCAAGATAAAATTTGCAGCAATTAAAGACAGCACAGAATTACACCACCACTATTTTTTTAAATTTTCAACAGCCCAAAAACAATTATAAGTAAAGACAACACAGAAAGAAAGTATAGTGTCACTACAAGCCTACAATCTAAGTTTAAAAGAAAAATACCAGTTACCAGTTACTCTGAAGCACTGAATTGAATATGTTTCCTTCCTTCCTTCACCTTCTGGCCTATTCCATGCCTTCTAGCTGTGCATCTGGATATTAATAGGGACATTTTGAAATAAGTATCGTGCCTTGGGCAAAGTGACCATACAGACCACTTCCACTTTGCAGGTCAGCGAGAGAGGTAAAGTCCCCCAGAAATTGTAATCGAGCCTTAGGTTTTATACAAATGGGGCATAGTTCTCCTGAGAAAGATTTATTTATTTATTTATTTATTTTATTTCAGTACTCGGAAAACCGTTTGAGCTCAGAGCTCTTTACGTAGGTTACATGTCAGGACATCTCAGTACAACAGATAGGTGAAATTATACAAAGGATTGCAGAAATACAAAGGAAAACAAATAGGATTATATATCCAACACAGTACAGGTCACAGGAAACCAGACAATTTACAGTGCCCAACGGTGAAACCGGTCAGTTGTCAGCAAACAAGAGGTTGTTTGGAGCATTGCTAAGTGCTAAAGAAAAAAGAGAAAAGGGAGTGAAGGGGAGGAGCCCAAGTGCAATGTGCAAAAGGGGAGCGTAATATCAGTATAGCAGTAGGGATCGGAGGGAGGTGACTGGGGGGGGTGCTAGGTGTGTCAGGGGAGCAGGAGGGCCTACTCGGGAGAGAGGGAAGGGTTGAGGGGGCAGGGGATGGAAGTGGTGATGGGGGTGGAAAGGTAGTGCTTGTGATGGCAGGCACATCGAGATTCATGTGTCATAAGGAGCTTCAAGTTCATTTTGAAAGCACCCAGTGTGGGCAGGCGCGCAGTGCTCTCCTGGAGAGAGAGTTGAACCACAGCGGTGCACAGTAAGCAAAGGACCTTTGTCCTTGAGATGTTCAGCATTTCAGAGTTAGGAAGGATTGGTGTTCAGAGTTACGGGTGTGCCGTCGATTATTGCTGGGAACCAGAAGTTGTCGGACCCCTGGCAGTAGTGGACCAAGGCAGATCTTTCTGGCCAGAAGACAGGATTGATATTTTAGTTGGTCATTGACTGTGAGCCAGTGTGCCCTGGCATAGAGATCACAGGTGTGAGTCAGTCGGTGCACACCTAAGGTGAGCTGGCAGGCTTTGTTGAGTGCAGTTTTTATGCGCCGGAGAGCGGTATCTGTGGCAGAACCATATATAGGCAGTCCATAGACCACCAGGGAACCCACAGAACTGTGAACAGCTATGCTGAGGGCTTCGGGGGAGAGGCTATGCTTGTGACGATAAAGTAGCCCTATGCACTTGTTGATAGCTTTGGCCGTGTTGCCAATGTGGAGAGTATAGGAGAGTGAGTTGTCAATAGTGATATCGAGGTATTTAAAGTGTTGAACAAGTTCAAGGGAAACCCCGCCACTATTGCATATTGATAATGGGTAGTTTTTGTGTTTGTTTAGAGAGCTGGACAACAGCAAGATGATGCTGGAGAGTAGGCCATGAAAATCCCTAAGTGTTTAAGTTTAGATTCCATCGAAAAGGGAAGGTCTCATGGAGGTGCTGACTAGGGGAGAAATGGAAGCAAAGCGTCTGTTTTGGATGTGTTCATACGATATGCTGAAGGTTCACCAAAGCTGTTTAGTATTTTAAAAGTCCCAGGAAGGGATGTTTCAGGGTTTCTCAGGTAAAGGAGTACACTGTCCGCGTAGAGGGCTATCCGGTGTTCTTCTTCTTCTTCTACCATTACCCCTGCAGATGTTGTCGCCTGCCTTATTACTTGGGCGAGGGGCTGTATGTATACTGCAGAAAGCAGTGTCAGCAGGGGGCAGCCCTGACAGGTTCCCCTAAACAGTGTGAAGTCATCAGAGCGGTGGCTACTAATCTTAGTGTAGGCCTTGGGGGCGTGATATATAATGTACACATATACATACACACACGTTGTATGAGCTCCACAGTAGTGACCAGGAATCCCAGCTGCCCCAGCACGGAGTATAGGAATGGCCAGGAGACCTGATCAAACAGCATTTTGGCGACTAGACTTAACCCTTAGACTGCCAACAGAATTAGAACGTATAGGAGTTCAGGACTGATATATCAGTCTGCAGCCCTGCAAAGGTTAAGAGTACAGAGTGAGTCGAATATTGTCCTTGGTGGTACGAGTGCAGACAAACCCAGTTTGGTCCTGGTGTATAACTGAAGGTAACAACCTGTCCATATACTTTGCCACAGTTGACATACATAATTTGTAGTCCATTTTAAGGACGAGATAGGATGGTGAGAGTGGCAATGGAGGGTTTCTTAAGCTGGTTTAAGTATGACGGATATCATTGCATAGGACCATGAAGGGGGTGGGGTCCCCCCAGTATTTCATTAAATGCTCTTATTAAGGGGGATTACTAATTTTGCTGATAGTGTGCAAAATTCCACCCCATAACCATCAGGCCCTGGGCCTGGACTTTAATGGTTTTAGAGGCTCTAATGGTGTCGTACGCATCCTTGAATGTAATGGGCTGCAACAGTTGGCATCCTGATTGTTGACGAAGTTTTGGGAGCTTCAGAGGGCATAAAAAGACATTGATGGTGTCCTGCTTTGGGAGTAGTTCTGGGGTGTATAAGGCAGTGTGGTAGAACTGGATGGCCTTTGCAGTGTCTTGGTATTTAATAAGGCGTTCTGTTGTGGGATGCCCCAGGGTGGTTATTGTTGGTACTTGGCACTGTTTTCACAGTTGGTATGCCAGGAGATGGGAAGAGCTGGCTCCTGTTTCATAGAACCTTTGTGGTAGGAGGGTGAGAGCAATTTCTGTTTGTTACAGGCAAAGTTTACCTAAATATGTTTTGGCCTTCGCTGTCTGGGCTGTAACAGACTGATCTTCTTCGAGGTAATCTTTTGCAGCAGGTCATAACTACGGATGGGTGGATATCCGATCTGATAAAACAATCCAGTCAGATATTGACCATTTTAGATATATCCGATCCGAACGGATATTTTTCTTTGTAGCAGTCGGATTAGTGCTTTCACATCAAGCACCTGTGGAGCGGGTTGATGCCTAGTAATTCACATCTTCTTTTTACTCCCTATTTTATTTGAACTATACAATTGGTGGGGCTTACCTTAGTTGCCCTCCTGGCGACTCCCACTGCCAGTGCCGGTCCCGAGTGCCTGCCCGATGCTCTTGCCAGCCACCAGGTGTAATCCTTTGGTGGGGGGACTGGAGAAGCTTTGTATTCAAAAGTTAAACTGCCCATTAGGTGAAGCAGTGGAGCGCACTGAGGCGCAGCTTGCATTGGGAATGTGCATGATCAGTTATAGCACTATAGCACTCAGTGTAAAGCCACTGCAGCAGCTCTGACATAGTCCGCTTCTGTTCTCCTGCCCCAGGGACATAAGAGACAGTAAAGGTGGTCCAGAGGCATTTGGGGGGAAAAAATAAAATAATTTTTAAATGTGCTGTTTGTTAGGCACCATTGGTAAAAGGGAGTGCTATGCAGCCTATACAAATGAATAGCAGCACCTGGCGCCTAGGGGGATCGTGAATCGGAGGACGCGACACGCAGAGGGAGTCTTCTCCAGAATCAACTCTCCCACCAGAAGCCAGGGCAGAGGGGCAACTATGGGATCTGGGGGCTGTAAAAATTAAGGCATAAATGCTAGACTGAATTAAATAAAGCTGAGACTGCCATCTGCACAAGGAAAAAGCCTGATCCCAGTAACAAACAGCATTGGGAGCGAGCTGTGATCTGAACGGACTGACTGCTTTTTAATTTGTGGTTTGAGTCACATTACTTTTCATTTGTTTTTTCATTTTATTTAACCTTTTGGCATGATTAACGAGGCTTATGCCTCCTAAGTTATCTGATCCGATAAATACCCGATCCGGTCGGATAGTGCCTTGTGATCATCTGGATCCGATATCCAGCAAATTTTAGCAATCCGCCTACCCCTAGTCATAACACATGAGATTACAGCCGCAGGCATCGTTTCCTCCAGATGACTTCTCAGTAGTCGACCCTGGGACCTTCCCCCAGCACTACCACTTGATGTCTACTTGGCAGGTATAAAACGGGGCAGGTCCCAGCTACTCCTTTCTTTTCAACCGCAACCTGCATGAAACAAGTCCTCCTTTGGAGCTCTGCTTTCTTGTCATCGACGAAGAGTTTTACTGATCAAATTTTTAGTAAAAAGTTCATGTACTAATGTTTTCGGATGCCTTATTCCAAAGGTGTTCCTATGGCCACAGAATCGCTAAGGAAGATCTCCATGATGGTCCAGAACATGACTCTAGGGAGTGTGTCTTCTGCAACAGGTTCAACAATGCCACAAAACATCAAAGGCTTCAGTAGCTCCGTGAGTTCCTCATGGAGCAAAAGGTTCCCTCCTGCAGCAGCAGCAGCAGCGCTCTACAACCAGAGAATCCTCGACGGCCTCCTCAGGGTCTCACTGCTCTACGGGGCCCTGTCCACATCGACGGCACAGGGTCCTGGTAAGAAACATTCATCAAAGCCTAAGCATGTTTCTACCACTCCCTCGTCATCGACAAAGGCTTCACACAAAGTAAGTATAGACGAGTACAGAGAGGATTGCCCCGTTACATCGTCCTCTACACCTTCGACGTTTGTGGGCTCCTCTCTTCTCTCATCAGTGGCTCCTCCGATGGTGGGTTCTGGGGTTATTCTGCAGCTTCCTACGCTATCTCCCCCTTCAGTGCTGTCTGGCCATTGTCTGTCAACGATGGCTTCAGGCCTGTTGAAGATCCTGTCGTCATTGACTATTCCTTGCAGTCCGTTGTTGATTCTGTCATTGATGGCAGGGGCTTCAGGCCTGTCGACAATCCCATCATCGACGACCGGCCTTAATGCTGGCCCCCTCGTCAATGATCCTGGGGTCATATACACACCCCTCGTCGATGGCTCCATGTTTGGTTCCATGGCCTAATCCTATTGCATCAGTGGTCCCAATTCGCTCTGTCCAGTCTGCCCTGGCTACTTCCACTGGACAGATGGCCATGATTGATGTCCAGGTTCTAGTGAATACTATCCTGGACCTGAATCAGACCCCAACCCCCCCTCCCCAAAGAGGGGCCAGCTGCATTCTCAGCTCCCTCTTGGCCCCCTTTCCTGTCTTCCCAAGTGTATACACTCAGGACATGGAGGACCTTTTCCTACAGTACTGGGATCTGACTGACCTGGAGGATGAGGAAGACATGGACCAGGAGGATTCCCTTCAGTCTTCCTCTGCCACCTCCTCCATTCGGGGGAATCTACCCCGGAGCTCCCTTGTTCTCCGCCAGATGTCCCAATATTTTTGGACATTAAAATCCACCTCCAGAAAACGTCTGGATTCTAGGGTACTGAGCAGGATGCTTCTAGAAAGAAATTGGTTCAGTGGTGGATCTGAATACAGTGCAGGGCTTCAAACAGGCGTGGGATAGGCATAAGGGAGCAATACAGATGAGTATGACTCGATAGGCCATTGACAGAGTACAGGCCTATGGCACATTCATAAGGTAGAAATAATGAGCGGACTGGATGGTCCTTATCTGCCGTCAACTTCTATGTTTCTATACTTGGTGTGCGGAATACCCCCCACCCTTTGGTGGGCGCCTTTGAAGAGGCTGTCTTGGCTGCATGGAAGCAATCTTTCAAGATTCCTTTCAATCTGTGTAAGGCAGATAGGATTTATCAGGCTCCGCGGTGGATCACCCCTATTTCATGTCTCTGCCTCAGGTGGACTCAGTGTTGATCAGTGCCGCATATAATGGGTCCTCTAGGCCTCAGCACATGAATGCTCAGCCCCCGGATACGGAATCCAAGAAATTGGATGTTATGGGAAAAAGGGTTTTTTTCCTCGGCCACTTTGTCTCTACGTATACTTAATTATATGGGACACCTCCTGAAATATCAGGAGGAGATCCTAAAAGCCATCCAGGCGACAGTCCAGTTCCTCCCAGCTGATGGTAAAAACGTCTATTGCGGCAGCTGTATGCCGACACCTGCTAAGGGCCACTTAAGATGCCGTTGACACTACAGGTCGTACGTCCTCTGCAGGAGTGTCTCTCATATGACGTGTCTGGCTCAGGCGGTGTCAGTTGCTCAAAGGGGATTCTTTCCTTTTTCCTTCCCCTCATCAGATCATCACCATGGATGCTTCAGGGATGGGTTGGGGGGCACATCTGGGGCCTCACCAGACCCAAGGTACCTGGACGGCAGTGGAGAGTTCCCTTCACATGAATGTCCTCGAGATTAGGATTGTCCTCTACAGCCTGCAGGCCTTCCAGTCTTACGTGTCCGTGAGGCCTCTGCTGGTGCAGATGGACAACATCAATGTAGTCTACTACATAAACAAGAGAGGAGGGGGGACTCATTCATACTTCCTGTGCACAGAAGCTATGAGAGTTTGGTACTGGGCTCTAGAACATGGTCTAGAACTGTCGACAGTCCATGTTCCAGGTGTCCAAAACATCCTGGCAGACAGGTTAAGCAGGTCCCAGTCCAGAGTGCTTGAGTGGGAGCTGCTGACCTCCGTGGCAGAAGATCTGTTCAACAGATGGGGTTGTCCAGGGTTGGACCTTTTTGCATCACCACTCAATGCAAACTGCCATATTTCTGCTTGCTCGACACTTTGCCCTCTCCTGGAAAGGGAGGTTCCTCTACACCATTCCTCCCTTTCTGCTGATTCAGAGGGTGCTGCTCTAGCTTCAGATGGAAGGAGCAACTCTGATTCTCATGGCTGCCTTCTGGTCTCTTCAGATCTGGTTCCTCCTACTGCAGCAGTTAGCAGTGGAATCTCCAGTGTCCCTGCCACTGTACAAAGGCTTTCTTTCCCAAGAGCAGGGCACCCTAGTCCATTCGGACCTCAAGCCTGTACACCTCCATGCCTGGCTCCTGAAGACATAGCCATGGCTAGATTTGGGATATCCCAAAAGGTGGCTGATGTCCTGGTGGCTGCTAGAAAGCCTTCCACCAGGGCCACTTATTCCACTGAGTGGAAGCGCTTTGCTCTGTGGACAGCTTTCCATCTGTTGGATCCTTTCACTTGTCCAGTGAATCAGATTCTGGTGTACTTGCTGTCCCTGTCAGGGTCTATCCTGCAGTACTCCTCCATTAAAATTCACCTGGTGACTATTTTAGTCTTCCATGTGCATGTCGATGGTTGTACAGTGGCACAAATGGGCGTGTTCGGCTGACGTCATTGTTGTGGGTGGCCCCCTGATAGACTGCTGGCTAGAAAAGTTTCCGTGTGGTCCTAGTGCCTGGCGGCTATAGTTCCGTTGGTGTGGCCTGATGCAAAAGATTCTCTCAAAGATCTACTGTTATGGTAAGTTCTTATGTAACTTTTTTTTCCCAGTGGGGCACTTCCGTGATTGACTTGTTTATCTCCTGGGAGAATGCAACGCTGAAGCTGTTTTCTGCCCCTCCCCCATTGTATGACACTTGTGGGGATGCCTTTGCTAGGCCCTTGACCCCAGGCCTCCTCTATGCCTTCCCTCCATTTCTCCTAATCCACAGAGTGTTGATCAGGGTGGGGAGGGATAAGGCACGGATAATCCTTGTAGCCCCAGACTGGCCACGCCAGTTATGGTACTCTGATCTCCAGCCTCAGCAGCAGGCCTCTGTGGCAATTGCCCCCATGCCTGGACATGCTCTCCTGTCACAAGGGGAAGGTCCTGCATCTGGACCTTCAGTCCCTGAGCCTGACGGCCTGGTTCCTGAGCTGGGGAGTTCCGGGCTTTGGGTCTCTCTGAAGAGGTTCTCCACGTTGCAGAAGCCTCCCAGAAAGAGTTAACCCACTAGTGCTACATCTTCAAATGGAAGAGGTTTTCTATTTGGTGCCAGGACAGGGAGCTAGACCCCCTGGCCTGCTCTTTGATTAGCATTCTAGATTACTTATGGTCACGCTTTCAGACGGGTCTGCGATCAACGACCCTCAAAATGCACCTGGCAGCCGGGTCTTCGGTCAACGACCTTCATAGTGCACCTGGCGGCCATCTCTGCTTACTGGGTGTGGGCTGATATATCAGCAGTGGTGTAGGATAAGGTAGTTGGGCACTTCTTGAAGGGCCTTGACCAGACTACCTGTCGTCACCGGTGCATGAACCACCACCGCCTTGGGACTTGTTGCTGGTACTGACATTGCTCATGGGAAAGCCATTCAAACCAATGCACAGGTGTAGCATGTCACACCTGTCATGGAAGACTGCCTTCTTGGTGGCTGTCACCTCACCAGAAGGATCAGTGAGCTCCAAGTGCTCTCAGTGGAGTCTTTGTATTTGGTATTCCACAAGGACGAGGTTGTTCTCTACCCCCAGCCGAAGTTCCTTTCGATGGTTGTGTCAGAGTTTCATCTTAATTACATGATTAACCTCCCAGCGTACTTCACCACTTCAACCTCAGAGGCTGAGTACAGGCTCCACATGTTGGAACTGCAGTGAATGCATGCCTGTTACTGGGAGTGCATGGCCGGAGTTCGAGGAGAGGTTTGCCAGCTGTTTGTCACCTACGCTGAAGCTGCATCTGGCAGACCGGCAGCTAAGTGGACAATTGGCAGGTGGATTGTTTCCTGTATCGACTTGTGCTACAGGTTGGCTGGTAGGGAGCCTCCATTAGGGCTCATTCCACCAGACATACTGCTGCCTTGGTGGCTGCTACCTGGAATTCAGCACACACCTTCATCTCCCACTACCACACTAACCTTGAGTCATGCTGGGATGCTGGTTTTGAGACATCTGTTCTTCAATCCCTGTTCCCGTAATAGGGGTGTGCACCTTGCCCCTTCCTCCCTGAGAACTGCTAGGAGTCTCCCAGAGTGTGGATAGTGCACCATATAGCCAGGCTCCTAGAAATGAGGGTTATTCACTTGTAGCCTTAGTTCTAGGAGTGGTATGTGGTGCGTATCCACGTGACCTACCCAACCTCCCCGGCAAGTAGCAGATGGATCCCTGCTTCCAGTGTGCAAGATCTGGCATCACGGGGTTGAGCCAAGGAGTATACCACGTGGGTGGGTTGGAGGAACTTAGCTTGAAGACGTTCGGCTGGATTTAAAGGGGAAAGGAAGACTGCCAGAGTGTAGATGTGCACTATATACCACTCCTAGAACTATGGCTACAGGTGAGTAACCATCATTTTTGACCTCGACACAGTCTGCTCCACCAGTCCTCGTGATTAATGGCTCACCTGTCTCTGACCTTCTCCCCCAGTCCTCATGGTTCATTTTTCACCTGTCTCAGACCTTCCCTGTGTAGCTGCTCATTTCATTGAGTTTTTTGCTACTTATGCTCCCCCTCTCCCCTGCTTCCTAGCTCCTCTCCCCTCCTCCCTGTCCAACCCACATCTTTGGTTTTCATATGCCCTTTGTTACTACTCCGGAAACCCTGCTAGCCCTTTCTGCCCTCAGCCTGTCTAAATCTAGCCCTGGTGGGTCGGATCCTAAACTTCTCCACCTCTCAGCTCTTGCCCCCATACACACGCATACACACTTACCTCCTCAACCTCGCCTCTTTCTGTGCTGTTCCTCAGTCATGGAAGATTGTCAGAGTTGTCCCTCTTCATAAAAGGGGTGACCCCTCCTCTCCTGGCAATGTCTTTTTTCTATCTCTCTCATCACCTCTCTTGCAAAGCTGCAAGAGAAACTTGTTTACTCTAGGCTTTCAGAATTCCTGTACTCATCCAACTCTTCCACTTTTCAGTCAGGTTTCCTGAATTACCACTCCAGTGTCTCCCCCTTCTGCATGTCACTAACGTCATCTTCACTGGGATGCATCAGGCGCACATTGTGGCAGCCATTTTCATTGATCTGGCCAGAGCCTTCTCCTGGACAGCTGAGCTCTGCCAGCCTCTCTGTTCCCACTGTTGAATGATTCTGTTCCTACCTTACAGGCCATCAGCAGTCAGAATAGGTAGATGGCATCCTGTCATCTCTGTACCCATCCAGGCTGGGTCCCACAGGGCTTCCTCCTGGGTCTCAATCTGTTCTCTGTTTTCCTGAATGATCGTCCCTCCGCCTGTGCTAATTTTTTCATTTACATGTATGCAGGTGACACAGTTATTTGTATCTCTGGTCCTTCGACCGTGGTGGTAGAAGGCTTGCTCCAGCAACACTTCTACAATGTCCAGCGCTGGTTCCACTCCAACCAGCTTAGGGTCAACAAAAAGAAAGTATCCATGACCTTTGACCTTTGGCACCAGCTAGAAATTGGCCAGGCTAACCCCCATTTTCTCCACCCTGGATGGCTCTCCACTGAAAGTGGTTTCTTCCTTTAGGTATCTTAGTGTATGGTTAGATAGTACCCACCCATGTTTACTCCACCCCGGATGGCCCTCCCCTCGAAGTGTTTTTTCTTTCTTTCAGGTATCTTGGTGTGTGGTTAGATAGTTAACTTTACTTATCTTTCCACATTGATGCCATCCACACAGAGCTCTGCCCCAAACTCAGTGCCTTGTACCACAGTAAAGACTGCTTATCTCCTGTGGTCTGCTGGGAGCTTGTTACCAAAATGTTGCTTCCTGTTTTCAACTATGCGGATGTGGTCAATGTTTCTGCCCATTCGTCTTCCTTTGCCAGACTGGACATCCCCTGTAATGCCTCTTGTTTTGCTACCAACTCTCCCTTTCTTATTCACCACTCCTCTCTATCCATCCTCCCCCTACCCTCACATTGCCAGTCTTACTGTGCCTCCTTCCTCTCTAAATTCTGGTTAGGGCCCAGGCCTCTTACCTGTCCTCACTCCTTTCTCCTATTATTTCTGCCTCATGCTCTCCCACTCCAGAAGCCTCGCATTTTCTCCCTTGCCCACCCTCTCTCCTCTGCTGGGCAGTCAGCCTTCTATCACCCTCCCACCTGCTGGAACCTGCTCCCCTCTTCTCTCCCTGGCTGCCTTAGGCTTCAGCTAAAACTTCTTCCCACCCCCACTTGCTCCTGTCATTCCCCTCTCTGATTCCTCCCCTGTTTGAGCCCCTACTATTCCTGCTGTTCTTCCTTATCCTATTTTGGGCTCCTTCCTCTTTCTACATCTACACAGTGATTTATTCCACAAACTTTTGTCTCTGTATTTGCACATCAAAGCCGTACACGGTACAATTCTTTAGGTTTGTTATCTTTTATGTGCAGTTGTAGTTTGTGTAGTTGTATTCTGCGTGTATTTTACTTTGTGTACTAATCATTGAAACCATGTATGTTTTTGTTATTGTATTTCCCAGTCCCTCTCTCCTGGGTTGCACCTGAAACTATCCTTTCAGTGTGCCTTTCCTGGTTACCAATTTTCAAATTAATAAATCCACATCTTACAATTTTTTTATGTCTTTGTTTAGGTATATCTCTATGCAAACTATGGAAACCAAAGGATTCGGAAGTCACCCTGAAGGCTTGGACATGGCGAGAAGGTGGGGGCAGGTGCCTCAGTCAGCAGAGTACTTCCATTCAGGATCTAGAGATCAGGCTAATGATAACAATTTAATAGGAGTCTTGAATGTTGGCTGTGTTTCTAGTGCTTTCTCGTATGGAGAAATGCAGGAAAACAGGGACGGAAAACAGGAACGGCTTCCATATCTTCAGCAAGACGCCTTGCAACCTTCTACTACAACGCGTGATGCAAAAGCTGAATTGGAATCAAAAGAACTGTCCAAAACAGTAGCCGAGTCCATGGGACTATATATGGATTCAGTAAGGGATGTTGATTATAGCTATGGCCAGCCACATCAGCAGGCTGTTTTAACCCCTGAGAAGATTTATGAAGATGGTGTACAACAGGTGGACTTCTATGAGAAGGAAATCAGCCAGTGTTCTACTTCTTTGAGCAGTGCTGGTAACACCCTGAGGTCTCTTATTTGTGCTAGTTCTGCTGACGTTGATAATGTGAGTGACGACTGTTCAGCCCGAAGTCCCATTCAGACATGTGCTTCTGTTCAGAATCCCCATATGACCCCTTCATTGTCTAATCCTGCAGATAATACACTGGTATCCTCATCCCCTTGCCCTGCTAGTTTTGGTAACATTGATCCACTTCACAGCCCCAGTAACCATAGTTCTTCTGCTTCAAGTTCCACTAATATCGATACGCGGGTCTACATGCCTTGCAGCCCTGCACATAACAGTAACATTGGTTCCCCTCTTTCTAGTCCTGTCAGTAGCATGCGATCACCCATTTCAAGTCCTCCTAGTCATTGCAATATGAAATCTCCAGTCTCAAGTCCTGCTAGTATTACCATGAGGTCCTCTGTATCAAGCCCTGGGAATATGGACAACCGGAGGTCCTCCGTCTCTAGCCCTTCTAATGCTGGTAATATGAGGTCCAGTATCTCTAGTCCTTCTGCTGTCAATAGTGCGAGCTCTTCTGTCTGTAGTCCTACAAACAATAATGTCCTGGACATTCCACCTACCAGCACAGCAACTGGGTCAGTTGTGCTGCCAGGTAATCTCCACAGTCCAGAAATAAAGGAAGGCATTCAAGAAATAACTATACCTAAATTGGAGAAAATGGAAAACGACATGTCAAACAGTGGGCCAGTGGACTACAGAAGCCTTGTTAAGTTTATCAAAACTGAGCCAGACACTTTTACCAGCATGCATCTTGTAGGTGAAAACAGTAATGTGTCCAATTCAACCTTTGCCATGCCAATAAAGCAGGAATGCAGTAAGGATTCTTGTTTGAATTCTGTTTTTAATGGGCAAGATACAACAGATCCTTTTCCATTAATGGAAGACTCTTACTTAACTTTTAGGGATAGCAGAGACTATTATTCTCTTTCTGGAATTTTAGGACCACCTGCTCCTTCATTTGAATGCAGCAGTGAAGGTGGTGTTTTTTTCAATCCAAGTCTAACCATGGGGATTAAACAGGAGTATGACAGTGATCCTTTCTACCACGACAATAATATGCCTTCATCAGCTATTGTAGGTGTTAATTCAGGTGGACAGTCATTTCACTACAGGATTGGAGCTCAAGGCACAATATCTTTGTCAAGACCTCTTGCTTCAGACCAGTCTCATCAGCTAATGAATACATTTCCTCCGGTTAATGCAATAGTAGGGACGTGGAAATCACATGGTAACATGTCACAAAGCTACATGTTATCAAAAAGTGATGGATATCCAGTTCCAGGATACATTCCAGAAAACCTGCCAAGGTCAGTACAAACACAGTGATGCATTTTAATTTCTTAAAGCTAGGCTAAGAACAAAGGTAGGTTTTACTTCCTAAGCCAACTCTGCCCTAATCTTGAATCATAAAACGTGATAATTAAATGTATTTTAAAGAGCTGTGGCAGACAGAGAACCAGAATAAACTCCTATTTAACATTGAAAACAGAGGATATTATTTTTGTTTGTTAGGAAAGGTGAACTCTTATCATTCTTGTGAAGGAGAATGCAATGGTTCGTCAGGTTAGGAAAATGGATTTTTTATTGTCGCAGCCCAAAATTTACTTGATATATGAAAGATTATACGTAGCTTCTTTTAATTAAAGTTGTTCAGTCTACAATTGTATTTAACTGTTTCAGTTTAAGTACACATATGATGATCAGTGCAGTATATTACGTGAAAAATGCTGAAAACGTGAAAAAGGTTGTGTTTCTTAATGTTGGAGAATTATGATCACGCTAACCAACTAAGGTGTTGCAGTGTTTTTTACAGTAGCAATTTTTAATTTTTGGGGCTGAAAAGAGAGCCCTTCCCACTGTGGGTAGAAAGTAGGAATGCAAGACCTAGTTATATGAATTTTGATCTACTTAAACTCTATAAATATAATCTGAAAATGCAAGAAAATCAGATGATAATGACTGGATTTTGTTGAAAATGAACACCTTTTTTTCACCTAGTAACATAATGTAACTCCTTAGGCGTGGGTGTATGTAAAGAACTGGTAGTTTCATCTTGTGAAGCTGGAGGCAGAGTAAACCATGAGGCTGAAGGCCTCATGTTTTGCTGTGCCTCCAGCTTCACAAGATGAAATTATCACTTTGTTCTCTATATAGTCCCATGCATAATCTTCCATTAACACGTCAGGATGAGACATATGACTCACGAAGGGCGCAGCCAAGAAGGTTTTATCCTCACTAGTGGGGAAATATGGCTACCACTGCAAGACTGTTATGGATGCCATTAATACCAGAATATTTTAAAAAAGATATACCTTTTTGAATGAGCTCTTTACGTGGTAAGTGAAGTGTTTCCCTTTGAACTCCATTGCTTTCCAGAGCAGCACAGCCATTGTGATGTCATCAAGCATTGTGAGAGTTGTTCTTCCATTGGCTAAAGTATGTTATAAAATGGCATTGATAAATTAGCCATCTGATTGGATTAATTGCTCATACCAGCTATTTACTAATCTTAAAGAGCACCTTTCCCGCCAATTGTTTTAGGCTGCAAAATCAACAGAAGGCTCCCTTACCCGAATGGAAATTTCTCCGCAGCAGTTGTAAAATGTTATATTTAACCGGAAGGAATGGGATCGTATTTTCCCACTGTGGGGGCTAGCCGCTCGATCCTTCCACTTCCTGATCTCTGATGCCGTCCCCTCGCTTTCCTTGTTTTGTGATGTCATTATAGGATTAGTGCAGGACTGTGTACCATGCAAGTCTATGGAGCATCCTTTTAAAATTTATATTTACGATTGTAACCTGACTTTTAGTACAAATCACAAAAATAACTTTTAAAATGATGCTCCGTAGACATGCATGGAGCATGTCCCCGCACTAGTCCTGTAATGACATCACAAAAGAAGGAAGCACGGGGACAGCAGCAAAGATTAAGAAGTGGAAGGGATCGATCGTCTGGCCCCCTTGGGGGCAAAATACAGTCCCTTCCGTGTGTGGGGGGGCAAACATAACATTTTACAGCTGCTACGGAGGAACTCCCATTCGGGTAAGGGAGTCTCCTGTTGATTTTGCAGTGCACCGAGAAAGGTGCTCTTTAAATCTGTTGTATGTGTAAACATTAACAACATTGTGCCTGGTGATCTATGAGTCTCATGCCCTGTACACCAACCTCCTGAAAGTGACACAAGGTCTACCTTGCAGCACTTAAAATGTTTTCCAGTAGGCCATTTCTTTGCTACAGTTGCTGCACTTTGCCATCAGAAGACATGACCGAAACTCCTGTTAAGAAATTTGGCAGCTGTGGGGGACTTTTCCTGCAAGTGTCTGTAAATCAGTTCTGTTGTGCATTGTGGTAGAACTGGCAAGTGATTAGAGATTCTGTCGCAAACTGTAGCTCTAATCTGAGGTGGTTAAAGGATTCTGAAGTTAAGATTAGGTCTGTGAGAAGTTTTGATTTACAGTATGTGCTCCTTGAAGCATTCTTACAAAGGTTCAGATGATACTGTAGTTGTTTCCTCCTGTGTCATCAGCATGATTCATTTGTCGATTACTTGTGGTCACAGTGGCTGTGGAAGGGAAAATGTGTCAGATGCTCTTCAGTTGTCCTTCAGTCAGCGAGGATGTGACACGGCAGTACAGTCCAACAACTATGGGTAACTCGTAACTACAGCAGATATGAATGATTTATTTGTGTGATTCTTGGAATGACATAAATTGCAGGTGCTGTCCCCATACAATGCATTGCTCATTCTGCATATTTAGATGGAAATAAACTGAAGAAAGACCATTTTATTTTTGTTAAATATCTAAGCTAAATACTGGGGCTTCATTGACTTGTGTTGCAGCCCCCCAAATGTTTTGATGTGACTGATAAACAAGTTAATATATTTTTTAACTTTATTCATTTTCTTTTGAACATACATAAAAATCTTAGTTCAGAGTATAGTAATAGTCTAACTTCATGTAATGACAAGATTAAAAAAAGACTCCTCGTCTGTAGTTACAACATTTTATGAGGATACCTAGATTTTACAGTGTTGTCATAGAATAAAAAGGAAGATGGCGCTGTTGAAGCAGAAACATGGGCAGCTGTACTTAATGGCAGTCTGACCCAAAATTACATAGTGCATGGCACGGTATAAGGCACTGATCATGACCTGTGAGTCCATTTCCTGACAATGAAAGCTTTTTTCAGAGATACAGGACGTTTAAAGTAAGCTACCTACTTAGACTAACAAACTGCCTCAACAGTTTTAGTGGGGTGTAGCCAGGGATTTCAGATCTGAACACCAAGTGGACTCACTGCTACCCCATCCCCCTTGTTAAGTTGAACCCTCGTGTAGCCAGACAGTATACAAATGTACACCAGGAACATGTTCGTTGCCTCATTTGGCACAATAAATACAACTTTTGTATCTCATGACAATGGTTGTTGCCATGCATGGGTAAATGCAAATGCCATGCTTTGTTCCCTAAGGCACCCACATAGCAGCCCAGAGCCTGTAAAGTTGCATTGTCCTTGGGATACAAAGAGAGTATTAATGACCATTCCTTTTAGTTCCAGGTCCTATGAATAACATTACAGAAAGGTTCAGAATTTAGTTTTAGTTTTCATGGAAAAAGGAAGCAGTTCAGAGCCTGTTTGCTACCCCCTTAAATACAATTGCACACCATGGAGTGCTTGGAGTATGCCTGCCTACACCCATGGTTTTAGTCAGAACCTTTCTAAAACTCCTCTGTGCAGCCAGTGAGAGCAGAACAAATTGAACTTGTAGTGAAACACGTCAGTACTCTATTAGTACAGGTGGTGCATATGATTGGAGAGACCTGTTCCCCCAACATAAATCTTAAGTCAAGATGGAGTTAGATCAGGAGCACCTCCTCAGTCACCCCGTATTTCCAGACTGCAGTGAGTGCCAGTACAGGGTGTTGTGGGGAAAATTGTATGTATGGAAGAGCGTGAACACAGAGCATATAGCTCAACCCATTCCACCTCGTGGTGAAGGCCATCCTGTTGACTTGAAAGACAATGGCAAATTCCCCGTGCATGTAACCACATTGAATAAATGTTACAGTTAAGAACCATACTTGCTCACCGTATCATTATCCCGCTGTAAAAGAGCAATAAAGTTCCCACACACACAGTGTCTTGCAAGACATAAATTAGTGTCGGAGACTTGATTAGTGGCCTTCGCTAATCAAAGTGAAAAATGATTAGCAGTTGGCCAAAGTTGATTAGCTATTACCAAAAATTGATATTTTTGCTCAAAACCCTATAAAATCAACTTATTTTGCTCTATATTGATAAAATTCATATTGTACACATACAGTAGTACAATATGTAGTTTGAACATTTGTTTCATTTAGCCATTTGTGAAATACAGCATAAATAAATGGCAGCAGATTTGCTTGTGACCCCCAATGCTGGTACTGATCTCAGAGCAAAACAACGCTTTGGGGCATCCCTCCCAAATTGTGTGCAGTGCGGGGCAGACGGTCAGTCAGTGCATAATAGCACGATTATACATTCATTGTTTTATGCTCAGCCAGTGTCCAAATCAAATGCAAAGCACAGTATTATTTACTTTAAATTTCCCCTCTGCAAAGCAGGACACATACTTAGCAATTAAAAAAGTTCAAGTCTGCAAGCTGCAGAGGCCGGGCACAACATTCCAGAAAAAAGGCAGACACTTTTTTCATAAGTCTTTTAAATGTACCAGCACTGCCAAAGCAGGGCACAGTCTTGAAAGTTTCAGAGTTGTGACAAGAACACTTCCCCAGAGTTAATTGCTGCAGCAAAACTGGCAGCAGGGCAGAAACTTACAGTGTCTTAAATTTGTTACTGTCCCCCCAGGATCTCTGCTATAGGCAGGGCACAGTCTTTAATTTCAGAGTCTGTGGACAGAATTTCCCCAATGCTGCAGAGCAAGCAGGTGTTATTTTTTAGTGTTTTCCCCTTCATCTCTGCCAAAGCAGGGTACATAACTTAGTTGTCACAAACTTTTACTCTTCTTTCCTTTCCCCTTTGTGGAACTCGGGAAAATAAGCCAGGGCACAATTTTCTTCTGTTTTCTTTTCCCAAAATGTTCACTTGCAAGAGCAGTTTCTTTATCTTTCCTCCATCATCACTGACAATAAGGACTGGGCACAAAAAGCAGGGCATGACTGTTTTAACCAGACTGGTTCAGTTTTGCTCCTGGGGCAGTGAGAGTTCTTGGCTAGGAGCTAGATGGGGGGATTGCCATATCACAGGTACAGAGCAAACCGGGAGTATGAGTGAAGTTGCATGTGTCGTTAATCGCAACTGTGCAGCTGCCCGTGTGCTTAGCCTGCCCCGTTCCATCCTTAGCTCGCATTGAACATTCATAAAGAAATTCAGGTCTTGTTGGCAAAGTGCATTGCGGGATTTTAATTGTTGGTAAAATGAACCTGACGGTAAACGGGTGCTGGGCAACTTTCTGTCAGGCAAATGGATATCGGGAAACCGTACGGATCCCCTTGAAACTGCAGGGCACAAAAGTTGTTTTGATGCTCGAGTTCTACCACCCCACCCCACCCCACTTCCAGTGTTCAGTTACTAAGTCAGGTCTGAATCCTTGCCACAATGTGCCCGCCTTCGTGCAGCTGTCCCCGCAGAGTCTTTCCTACTGCCCTCCATGCCCTTGTTGAGTTCACGCCTCCAGGCTCCCTGACCATATAAATGAAAAGTTTTACTTTTTTGGGAGCGATCTCTGCTGCTAGCTGCTCCAGGTGGTCTGCCAAATCTGCATGCCTCGTCTCTGTGATGCAGCCTTGTCTCCGGTCCAGTACCCTCTCGCAGTCTCTGCCTCCTCGGCTCCTCTGTGTGGCCCATGCCCTTCGATCACTCCTCATCAGTCTGCCCTGCAAGAAAAGAGAACAAAAACATTTGATTCAATGACTGGATGCCACCAATGACGAAATCTTTTTTTTTTTTTTTAAAGAAAAAATGGAACTTACCTTCTGCCCCAGCTGTAGCTCCTGGACCTGCTTGCTGTTCACTGGGATGACGCTCCAAGAGGAAGCTGTAATATTTCTCACAGAGACCAGGTTGGGGGTGGAGCAGGAGCATGACAGTTTGCTGGCCAATCAGAAGAGATGGGGAAGGGGGGGGGGAAAGCCATACTTAAAGAGATAATGCCCAAAAAGGCATTTTTAAAGGACCCAGGGCTAATCATTGTCCATTTTGACTCACTTTTGCCCGATATTGGGTCGCAAATTGCGATGCGAACCCACTTATTTTATGCCTTGTCCTGCGCTATTAATGTAACAGTTTAAAACTATATATTAAGCACCACCTTTGGAAAGCTGGGTTAGGTGAAGCATATTAAAGTCTCTCTGTCATACTGTAAACTCTACATTTAATTTATTCCTCTCCCTCAGATTCCTGCTGCTTCCGCTGTGCTAGGAAGTTCTTCATTATTATCTACTCATTTACATGCTTCTTGCAAGTCTGTACAAATGTAGACTCTACCTCAACACTGCAGTCAAAGCCTGGCTAGTATCTTCAAGGTATGCGAAATGACAAGAGTATGAGTTCTGTCCGGACAGCATCAAATGATCTTCTGCAGTGTCTGGTTGAGTAACCCAAATCAGGGAACAGGTCATTTGGGTGCTGTCATCCAGGCCAATTTGTCTGTTACTCTTGTCTTGCTGTAGGAGATGGTCTGTGATGTTCATTCCGCTGGTAACCTGCAACAGAACACGTGGTTGTTCTTGAGTTGTTAGACTGCCCCCTAGGGGTAATGTGATGAGTCTTATGTCTGTGTCCCATAGGGTCAAAGTCCAGTCATTTTTGAAAAAAGAAGCGTTATGAATTGTACAGGATCAGATCCTACGCCATCTCTGGGACCCCTAGGATCTTCACATTTGCTTGTCGGGCACCATTCTTTAAATCTTATAAACGGAGATGTAAGATCTTGTTTTCTGACAGCAACCCTGAATCTGTAGTTGCTGTTTTATTCATTGAGTCCGTTGTATTAGGAACATCCTAAGCAAAGCCATCCATTTTAGTCTCCATTAGAGTGCATCCGCTGTTGTAGGACTCGGCATTCCTGTCTAAGTCTCGGTTGGCTTTCAGGAGGGCTGTGTTTGTTGGCTCAGGGGGGCTCCCTTTCTGTAGCAAGGTTCAATCTGCCCTGCTGAGCCTTCTGCAGCTTCTGCTGCTTGCCCTTCCCAGTGCTATGGTTTGCCATCTAGAGCGGGTTTGTCATGTCCAGGGATCTGCAAAATAGTAGTATGGTAAGTTCTTGATTACAGCTTCCGAAATCTGATGATATATACTGCCTTGTAGAAGTTAAAATTGATAATTTTAAGAAAGTTTGCTAGTATTGCAGGAGCTAGTCTGAAACACGTCCGCCGCTGTTGGCTGCAGTGTCTGCCTCCTCAAGTTAATGTTTTTAGAATGTAAAACTGCTAATAGGGTTTTAAGTTTCTGGGGGGAATGTTTAATATATATATGCGTGTGTTTATGTGCGTGTATGATTATGTGTGTGTGTGTGTGTGTGTGTGTGTGTGTATGTGTATATGTATATATATATATATATACACATGTGTATATATATATATATATATATATATATATATATATATATATATATGTATACATATGTATGTCTAGAGAGAGAGAATGATGCACAGTAAGGTGCCAAGTCAGTGAGAGTGTCAGGGGCACTACTCTACAGCAGTTTCAGATGTGTGCATGGGGGTATATAAACAGCAATATATTTTTCAGATTTGTTCAGTGGTCATAAATGGATTTATACAGAATGTATGGAACTTGTACAATATCTAGTTTTACACTTTTAATAAAAATGCCAAGTATATCAAAAAAAAGACACTGTTAAAATACCTGAAGGCATTAACATTGCACTACTAATCTAAGGATGTTAAGAAAGCATTGCTGCTTAAAAATGTATTCCAAAATGTTTGTTAGCAAACAGATACTGCTGCTGTAATGATTACCTAACACCTTAATGCTAATTACCCATTTCCAAAAGGGATCTAAGGGCATTGTAGCATGCAGAAAGCCCTGTTGAGTGGTGTAACTGTTCACTGTGAAATCAGCCATCTAATGTGGCTTTATCCCATTTTAAAATGTAAACAAACCCAGTTTTGATTTGAAAGTTGCGTCTCGATTAGTTTCTAAAATGACACCTAAATCACTAAAGTCGTACTTGATAATGTCAATGGAGTGAGAGCACTCCAGATTCTGTGTATTACTTTATATCTATGGTACTGTGCCTGTATGGTAGAACATTTGCCCTGTTCATTGATTTCATCATACTCCTCTAACTTCTGTATTAGACTTTGGTTTTACTAAAAGTACTGTAAGGAGGAAGTATAGTGCAGTGGTTTAAGGCTCTGAGCTGGAGACCTGGGTTTGAATCCCACAGCCGCCTAGGTGCATACTGTGTGACGCTGAGCAAATCACTTAACTTCCTTGTGCTCCCAGGTTGTACCTGCAGACAAGCTTTCAGCTTAGTGTGTGTCTCCTGGTTAAAAACAAACAAAAACATCTGCACTGGGACATACTTTGAACGCTGTAGAGAATACTCTGCAGGTAAAATATTGTGTTCTTTGTTTTTAGCCTGGTTGAGAAGGGACATCACATTTTCTATGGGATCTTGCTGGGGCCCCACTTTTACAGCTAGCAGGATTAAAGTACATGGAGGTCAGGTGACTTGGCAAGTGTTACATAGTGAGTTAGTGACCGGTGGAATTTGAACCTAGCTCTCCTGGTTCTCAGGCCTGTGCATTTACCACTAGAGCACACTGCCTCCTAATTTTTTTAGCATAAATCCACTCAAACTGCATATGCATCAGCATTTGAAGGTAGATACTGTTGAGTGGTTCTTGGGCCATGGGTTTGGAGGTACAGATCAAGTACTTTATTGCCACTAGTACTGCGTGAAATGATTATACTGTCTGATTAATACTCAAATGATTGCATTAACATAGAAACATAGAATTTGATGGCAGATAAGGACCGCTTGGCCCACCCAGTCTGCCCATTTCCCTACCTAATGGATAAGCTGCAGATCCTAGTTAACCAGCAGCCTACTTTTTTCTACCCCCACCCCCTAGAATTGCCTTATGACTGTCCCATGCATGCTTGAATTCAACCACTGTTTTTGACTCCACAACCTCCTTCGGAAGGCCATTCCATGCATCCACAACCCTCTCTGTGAAAAAATACTTCCTTACATTACCTCTGAGCCCCCATCTTCAAATTGTGCCCCCTTGTTCTTGCACACCTTTTTTTTTGAAAGATGCTACCCTCTTGGACTTTGTTGATTCCCTTGAGGTACTTGTAAGTTTCTATCATGTTCCCCTCTCCCTCCTTTCCTCGAGGCTATACATATTAAGCTCCTTTAGTCTCTCTTCATATGTCTTCCGGTGCAGACCCTGCACCATTTTAGTTGCCCTCCTCTGGACAGCTTCCATCCTGTCTGTGTCCTTTGATAACTGGGAAAGGCACACTGAGCCAAGGCTCGATTCCACGTGTGACCTGAGGCAGGGGGTAAGGGTACAAAGACACAAATAAATATATAAATATGTATATACATACGTGTATGTGTGTGTGTGTTTATATATATGTGTGTGTGTGTGTGTGTGTGTGTATGTATATATATATACAAAATCACACATGCCTTCATAATGCAAAGCATCATGTGCTGCATATGCAGATCACCACAGAATATTATGCTGGTTCAACTTTAAGCAGAAATGCATGGTGCCGAAAGGCCTCTCACACAGTTTGCAAAGGGTGCCAACAGAAGACACAGACACTTGTTTCGTCCTACCAGGACTCGTCAGTGTGCCTCGTTTGTTTGACACCCCAGTGGAATGAACCAGTTACCCTAAGATTGAATATATATATATATATATATATATATATATATATATGTGTGTGTGTGTATGTATATTCATTGTAGAAATATTTGTCAATACACCAATATGGTTGAATCATCAAAAGTAGAGAAATGCGACCTTAGGGCTCCCCAAATCTAAGATCCCATCCCACTGTGCATGCAGGAACAAGCATGAGTGTTGTGTTTTGGGGTTGTGAAACCTAATGCTCACCCCATTCATGGGTGGTAAGTAAGGTAAGATGGGTACAGCATAAGAGAATGGGGTGAGCATTAGGGTTCGCAACCCCAAAACACACCCCTCATACCTGTTCTTGCATGCACAGTGTGGGTGGGGTCTTAGGCTTGGGAGCCCTAAGGTCATATATCCCTACTTTTGATGCTTCAACCCTAATGGTGCATTAACAACATTTTTTGTAATGAATTTCCTTACTTTTTAAGAAAGTATAATCGTAGCCTTATTTGATTATGGACCCTGCACTCCCATCAGTCCATAGTGAGTGGTAGGAGCACAGGGCCCTCAGGGCACGTACCTTTTGTAATTGTCCCCCATTTCCATGTGTGAGCGCAGGGACCTCTGGGCCCTACACTTCTATCGGTCCCTGTGCTCACATTCATGCCTGTTGTAATTGTCCCTCATGTGCGTGTGGGCCCTGCGCTCCCATCAGCACGTAGTGTGTTGTGGTAATGCTGTGCCCTGCAAAGCAGTACTGCTGCCACGTTGACAATGCATGCCACAGTATAGGTCACATTTGCCCCATTTGTTACAATTTACCAACAGTTTGAAACAGGGCCTGGTAACATGCAAAACAACTTCATACACCCAAAGGTGTACTAAATTACTCATAGCGTTGAAGCTGTAACTCAAAGCTTTTTCTAGATATAGCATCCGAAAAGTACCTCAACCATCACAATGCTTCCCCAAGGGAAGTTCCGAAATGTCAAAGTATTATAACTCTGCTGTGCAGTAACATTTTCCCGCCAAACCAGCTAAAGGCACATCTTTGGAGCATGTCCTTTGAACCCTGAATATTTTAGTCCAAAAGTCATACCGTTTTTAGTTAAGTGGGACAGACATAAGGCAATTCTAGAGGGGGTAGGAGGAAGTAGGCTGTTGGTTAACTAGGATCTGCAACTTATCTAGTAGGTAGGGAAATGGCCAGACTAGGTGGGCCAAGTGGTCCTTATCTGCCATCAAAGCCTATGTCTGTGTTTAAAGTGACAAAGAAACAGACATATCTGGAAAAGTGGTGTCGCAAACTGCAGCAGTACTCTAGTTCTTTTGGCAAACGTTGCAGTTAAGCAGTTCAAACTAAGTTAGCGCTATCAACAGAACTACCCCCACGAGATTATGCATGCAAAATTTCATGCATGTCCATTGAAGGGTTGCAAAGTTGTTAAGGTACAAAGTATGACAAACTGGAAGACTGAAAATGGAAAAAACATGTAAATTTAAGGATGTTTGACACAATATCTCCGATACCACTCTTGCAGTTCATATGAAGTTGGCAACATCAACAGACCTACCCCACAAATTTATGCATGTAAATTTTCATGCATATCTGTTGATTGGTGACGAAGTTATTAAAGTACAAAGTATGAAAAACTGGATGACTTTGTGAAAATTGGAAAAATATGTAAGTTTAAAACAGCAGTGCAATGAAAAAAGTTATTCCAAAACACTAATTTTCTGTTATGGTTATGAAAAATATTGGCAGACCTGTTGATTTGTGTTTTCTGGATGCTTCCTATGCTGTGTACTGTACATTTGCATTTTTGTCTGGATTCTTACCCTCCTGGGGTCCGCGATATTATTTATATGCAAAAATGAAGTGGGCATCTTTTTTTCTTCAAAAATAATTACATTAAAACTTTCATAAAATTCTTAAACGACAATGTAAACTAGAAATTTTACCACAAAATAAACTGGAAGGGATCTGGCATCAATTAGGAAGCAAAGAATGTGGTGTCAAATTTAAGCCCATATTCGTTGCACTGCTGCGTTAAGGATATTTGAGACACAGTATCTTCAAAAACAAACAAGCAATTCAAATGGAATTAAACGCATCAACAGACCAACGCCACAGAATTATGCGTGCAAAGTGTTATGCACATATATTGTAGGACATCAGAGTTATTAATGTACAGATTATGCAACACTGGAAGACTTGATAAAAATGGAAATAACATGTTAGTTTAATGATGTTGGAGACACAATATCTCACAAATCTTATTTTTAAATTTATCACATCAACAGATAACCGGCCCCCCCTCCGAGATTATGCATACAAACTGTCATGCACATCTTTTGAAGGGTTCTAAAATTATTAAGGTACAAATATGCAAAACTGGAAGACTGTAAAAATGAGAGTATAACATGCAAGTTTAAGGATGTTTGAGACACAGTATCTCAGAACACACACAACAGATTTTACATGACCTTTACCACAAGAAGTGATCTATCCCCAAAGCGTATGCATGCCAAATTACATGCAGATCTATTGAAGGGTTGCAAAACTAGGTGCAAAGTATGCAATACTGGATGACAGTGTGCAGAAAACACTTTCACTTTTACATGTTTTTCCCATAGGAAATAATGGGAAATTTAAAACTGTTATAACTTTTGAATGGATTAATATTTTTTCACCAACCTTCAAAAGGCACATCTGTAACCCAAACGCTTTCTATACTGAAAAATTCAGACCACATCATAAAGGCATCTCTGATACAGGTGGACAAAGAAATCTCAAAAAACTGGTAAATATAGGCTATTTTGATAGTTTCCTTCTCAAAAACCATACAACAGATTCCCACAAAATTGGTCATGTTAAGGGCCCCTCTCATAGAAATTATGCATGCCAAATTCCGTGCAAATCTGTTGAACAGTTTTAGAGTTATTAAGGTTCACAATTTCGGGTTTAACACAGAAGTTTGCACTCAACCCAATATAATACGCTACCGTGCCAGTATAATTAATATATATACACACACAACGGGGGTGAGAGCAATATCAATGTGATACACTTAGTTATTTCCATTGGAATGTGATATCTGACGATGACATCACCGGAGTTAAAATATCTGAAGAATATACATACTCTGCTGATGTCACCACTCACTCATTCACTCATGCCTGCATACTAAATTGAACTTCTTTACAAAGCTGTTTCTCACTACTACTTGCAAGTAACTCAATTAACATTCAAAGAACATTCAGCTGTTTTCCACAGTGTTGTAAAACTCCCAACCCATTGCTACATTTAAAAAAAAATCCTGCATTCTAAATAACAGTGCCTCACACTTTCTGTTTCTCACTGCTACTTGCAAGTAACTCGCTTAACATTGCAGAGAACATTAAGCTGTTTCCCACAGGGTTTGTAAAACTCCCAGTCCATTACTATGTTATTTTAAGTTCAAGAAAACCTGCAATCTAAATCACAGTGCCTCACAGTTGCTGTTCCTCACTGCTTGTTGAAACTAACTTAATTAGCATTGCCAAACGCATTCACCTGTTTCTCATACTGTGTGTAACACTCCCATCCCATTCAGACACACTTAGAACACAATCAAATAATGCTCTCAGTGTAGCCTGGAGGTTAGAGTAATGAGCTTTGAACAAGCTTGGTACATCCAGCACACCAGATCTGGGTTTGATTCTCACAGCTTCCCCATCCACACTGTGCGACTCTGAACAAGTTACTTCTAAAAACTTACCCAGTTACCAAACAATAAAAGAACAAACTGGAATATGACACAGGAAAAGATAACTATACTTTGGAAGCTCTCACCCCCATTGTATAAATAGCACACGTAATGGGCAGATTGTGTGCTATGGATAATATTGTCACTCCTGCATCATGAGCTCTGGATACCTTCGGCACTCTTGAGTATCCGAGCTCATGATGCAGGAGTGACAGTATTATCCATATCACACTCCTGCCCATTATGTAGTCTATATATACACATAAAATATGCAAGAGTACATGATAATATATAAATATGATACATGCAGTATATAAGCGTGAGAAATGCAGGAGTACATGATCAATAAACAGTAGTTATAGCATATACGTGAAGTTGATTCTAACAGTGAACCTAACGGTGGACAGTTGGATACAAGAAACTAGCAACACCTGAGCTAACATAATAAGGCTAGATACATTGAATCAGGTGAGAGGGCACAGGTATTGTGTGGTCAAAATTATATACACAGTAATTATTGGGGAAGCACAGTACTTGGTAGGGGACAACAGAAAACTAAAAATTAAGAGCTGTAGTTGGCAAGAATAGAATGGTATGGGCCAGTGTAGCTGGTAGTACCTAGCAGCTATGGAGGGTGGACACATTGGTAAGGCGGGGTTGGGAGGCACTTGAAGTACTTTTAGATGGATAGTGTGGTAGGAAAGCTTCGTACAGTAAGGGGAAGGGTGTTCCTGAGGGCAGGGAGCCGATGGGCGAAGTTATAATCACAGTAGCCCATATTAATCTCAGATAACAGCAACAGCGCAGAAGTTATCATTGAACTACAGTTGTACGTTGAGGCTGGAAGTATCGAGTTTAGGCAAACATGTTTATTTCAGATCACCAACAGTTCTTTTCTCCCCTCATGGATTGAAATTAAATCAAATGTTCAAACTCAGTGCCACATCAAAGCAGCTGTTCTGTCTCTGACAAGGCGCTTAGCTTGTCCATTGGATTCAGTTTAAATCCATGGGATCCAAGTGTCCTGAAGTGACTTTCTGACGTGCTGTTATGAGTAGAGTAGGCATGAGACAGTACTTTTATATTCGGATTCCTAGCCATCATTGTTCATTTATCAGCAATTTTATTTTATGTGCCTCCTTGTCTTTACTCTTCATCCTTCTTTCTCTTGTTCTCTCTCTCTCTTTCTGTGTGTGTGTGTGTCTCTCTCTCTTTCTCTCTCTCTCTGTGTGTGTGTCTCTCTCTTTCTCTCTCTGTGTCTCTCTCTCTCCGTCTCCCTGTCACTGCAGGCTTTTGATACATTTTAATTTTGCCATGCCATGAGTCACCACCAGTCTCAGGCTAATCGATTAGTGTATGCCACTCATGAGTAAGATCTTTTTTTGTTAGATTGTCTTTATAATAGATGAACTTGACTAGTGGCAGCAGCTCTGATTGCCAGTGTTAGCGGGGTGCTGCTGGTTCATGAAGCGCATGTTAGGAGTGACTATGCCCCAGACATGTTGGAAGGAGAAGGAAATAGAAGGAAAGAACTAAAGATAGAAAAAAAGTAATCCGCAGTGGACAAGATTATTTCCAGCATTTAAAGCTGCAGTGCATGTTACTCTGGCACCATGGAAGTACTCTGTGCATTCTGAGACTTTTTTGCGAGAATGACAGAACACTAGATTAAAAAAAATAAAGATAGATTATTTCATCACTGATATCTCTGCTTATCCAAAAATATACACACAGAGGCACAGAGAGACACACGTAGACATACACACGTATTAGTCTCATCTGACATATTTATTTTCAAATCGTCACAAAGTACCCAATGTGCTATTGAAGCAAGGGTTTCTTCAGGGCAGAGGTCCAAACATTATTTAAATAAATTACATTTTTTTTAAATTCTTTTAATAAGATTTCTGACAGGGTAGTACTGTGAGGCCCAGCATCCAGTTTCCTCATATCAGTCAGTATCCTGAGTGAAGAACAGTTGAGAATTGCCAAGGCCATCACTTTGCATTTGAATGTCTTCCTTGCTGTTTGCCAGCTAACTGACTACTTGAGCCTGCAGGGTCTTGTGGAGGCACACACGTGCAGTACAGTTTCTGTACAATGCCACCTGCTGTCACTTTAACATCCTTGCAGATAACGATGTATATTTTTAGCATTTAAAACCAGTGATTATATCTAGTTGAGACTGACATTGTGACAGCAGTGCACAGAACAAGTATGCACACTGTGCACTAAACTGGAAGCTCATGGTTATCAGGGGTGCGGAGAGAGGATTGGAAATAGGCAGATAACCAATTTAAAGAAGACAAATCGATTCATGTTTCAAGCAGAACTGTAGACCAGGTATTTATTAAAAGTTGATCATATGCTGGCCCAGTACCAGAGCAGTTGTGCTTCCGCTCTCCATGCCGGCGACCTGAGTTCGGGAACAGACTAGGGTCGCTCGGTGGGTGGCTGGGTGAGGGAGGATCGAGCACCTGATGGCAGCTCCTTTTCCTCGGGAAGGGGAAACACCAGGTCCTGCTTCATAGATTGCCACCTGGTGGAGGCTGTCTGGCAGCGCAGAAGGAGTGCACACGGGCAGGGCTATAGTATGATGTGTTTGGTGCATATGTCCCAACACCATAGCCTAGAGGGGAAAAAATGTGGAGCTGCCCACAACTGGCATCCCCCACCATGAGCTGGTACAACCAACACAGTGGGCCACCCACCCAGTGCTGTTCTGAGCAAGTGGTAAATAACCGATAAGTCCGTGAAAAGGTCGGTGACGGGACTGGGGGTGCTGTCAGGCAGACTGGAGGGGAGAAAAACTACTGATTTAAAAAAAAAAAAAAGCTGGTAATAAGATAGAAAATAAAGAATTAAGGGGTTATGGCAATATCTACTGAACACAAACGATGTGGTGCGGGTGCCAAACACAGCAGTGTGTATACCATATATTGTCTGGGCAGAAGAAGATAAAAAGGCCATGCAGTTTAATTGTAGGATCTCTGAAATTATAACTCCAAAATACACAAACATGGCAAGGTCATATGGTACGCTTGTTTAATTGCTGCACTGAAATAGGTTAGTGGATACTTGTTTTGGTGGGGAAGGGGAGTCCATAATTGGCCAGAAAGGAGTTGACGGAAACACTGTCGATCCCCCTTGAGAACTAAATAGTGTGTAATTATACTGACTGATTCAGGTATTTATCTGGATTTATTTTATTAAAAATGAGCTGCTTTCAGGATTACTTTAATTAATTAAAATGGCTTGGTGACAGGTGCGGTAAAATGAGTTCACCTACTTTCTCTGAACCAAGCATGCTAATCTTGCCTGCACAGTAACCATGATGCAGAACCTTTATTAAATTAAACTTAATGCAAAATAACAAGGGTTGTACTGAAAGTGACTCTCTTCCGAGTCAACTGTTTAATAGAGTACTAACTGGCATATAGTTGACTCACTGATTTTTTTTTTTTGCAGAGAGTAAATATTGCAAGCACAGAACACATCCCTTCATGTGATGGCTGACTGCACCAGAATCACTGTCCCAATGCTCAAATGTGTTTCAGATACAGACATCAACACTGTGTAAATTAAAGAAAGGCCCCAAAAATGGACAGGTCATTTGTGGCGGTTTAATAACTTGACGTTTTTTTATTTTCTGTTTTTTAAAAAAAATATATATATATATATATATATATATATATTCCTTTACAAGGACAGGTTTTTTTTTTTTTTTTTGCCAACAGAGCAGTATATTATTTAAAAAATAAAAGCAGAGAAAGTCCTTAACCATTAGGCACTTTTGTATTGCTTATTGTTACTCTTTTGTAAACACTGATGTATTTTTAGTGTTTTTTCCAGTGTCCAGGAAATCCTTTGAAAGTATAATATTTAGACACATTCCAACTTGGATTTCCTTTTAATAATCACTCCTCATTCTTTATTACTGAAGATATTTGCATGAAAACATGACCTTTGTGTCTCAGACTGAAGCTCACCCAGTTGCTTTCTTTCTGCTGAAGTGAGAATCCTCGGAGGGGGGGGGGTTTGGAAAGGAGTCTGGGTAACAAAGGTCCTGTTTCCATGTAAATAGTCTCCATAATAAAGAACGAGGGTACATACATACAGAAAATTAATGAAAGATAAACTGAATTGTGTGAGAATATTATCATTTTAAAATTTTTTTTTTTGATACTGGAAAAAAATGCTTTAATGCGGTTTACCTCTGTTGTGCCCTGCTGTTGTAAAGGCACCCTTCATATTTGTCCATGTGTCTTCTGGCTGTCTGCCCTTTTCATGATAATCTCAAAAAAAAGCTGCTAAACAAGTCAAGTATTTATTTTTTTTTGCTCCGGTTCCTCCCAATCCTCAGACCTACCCTGCCTGCCATCCCCCCTCCCAAGCGGGGCAGCTGGGAGGGCTCCCTCAACGGACACTGATCGCAAGCCCCATCTTACCCCCAGGTCAGGCCACGGGAGCGGGACCCCCAGCTTTTTTGGATGCTTGCTTCCTGGGGGCGGGGACGTGCAGTGATGTCCAGCATCCGCCACGTTCCCCCCACTAACGTGACGATGCTGGTTGCAGCGGTAACCTCAGCCTCCGCCAGTGGTCCATGAAGCGCCAGGCACGCTTCCCTCCTTCCCCCAGAGAAGGAGAGCAGTCCCCAGGATGCTCAATCCTTCTCCCCCGGCCGGCCCTCCGACTCCCAGGTCCGTTCCTGAACCCAGGTCGTCGGCGTTGCAAGCAGAAATCCAACCACTGCGCTTGCAGGCTGGTCCTGAACAAGTCAGGTATGTCAGTAATGTGGGGTGCTGTGGAGCCAAAGCAAAATGGCCACCACTGATTTGAGCCGCAAAACTAACCTCTAAATATTTGCTCTGAAATACATTTTTTTTGTGAATATTGAAGCACTCGACTAATTCTACCTACATGTGGAAAGTCTTCTGGCTAAAATGGGCAAATCACAGAAAGAGAATCAGCTGCAAGATGGTGCCAGAGCTAAGAGTGCTGCGATGGCTCTGACCACACAGTCCGCATCGGCTGAAACAGAACAACCAGAGGAGACCCTACAGACTTTGAGTGTTAAAATCATTCGTCTCATGCGGTCAGTTTCCGGGCTTTCCAATAAATTTGGCACCCTGACAAACTGGGTGGTCACTCTTGAAACTTTGGTGGATGCCCTACAAACCACCACGTTGGAGGCTGCAAAACGGTCGGAATCTGCAATGGGGGCCGTGGCTTCCGTGGTAAAAGAAAATACCACCTGTGCACCAGGCTTGAAATGCCGGAGAACCAAGCTTTCACTGCTAACTTGCACTTTTTGGGGATGCCGGAATGCTGCGAGGGAGATCATCTTTTTCTGTTTTATCACGGAATGGTTCCACCAGCAGTTTGGAGATGTCATAATAGACAGGCCAATTAATATTCAGAAAGTATATCGGGTCACACCATGAGGACGGCCCAATAACCCTGATGCACTGTGGAACATTGTTGTGGTTACGGACAGAACTGGGACAAGGGATTTGGTGTTAGCCTTATTGCGCAGGAAGAAAACATTACTACAGAATGGCCAATGGATCCAAATCTTTCCAGATTTGAGCTTTGCCATGAGGCAAAAAAAGAAACTATTTGATGGGGTCCAACTCCGAGCAATGCTTCAAAAGGTAAATATTGCCAACGGAATGGTCTTCCCAGCGTGGCTCAGGATTGTGAATAAAGGCAAGGATTTCTTGTTTTCTGACCTTGCGGAATCCCTTAAATGGGCTTAGAAACATGCTTCATGCCAACCTGTCCCTGATACACGGGAGGAGTCGGTCTCGGATGCCCCCTACATGATAGAATTGTTCCTCCACGTTATAGGTACAGAGTTACAGACTGGATCAGGGTTTCTTCAGTCTCATTCTGGTTGCCTTTTTTCTAAGGAACTTTGAAGTATTGTTAATGACATTCTTTTATATTTTTTTATATAGCTATTTATGGTATTTTGTAAGTTTTCTCCCGCTTCCCACCCGAGGCCCCAGCACACGGCCGTGTGTGCGTGTGGAGGCATGCACACACCATGGCACCAGCTCAGCCCCTTCTGCCCACCCATAACAGTGCCGCCCCCTCCCACCTACGCTAACCATCGTACCTCCACCCAGTGGGAGCAGAATTACCGCCCACCCCGGGAGAGGAGAGCAGCCTGCCGGCTTGCCCAGTCCTGCTCCTCCCTCCCTCCCCCCCCAACACGTGGGCACCCTGACAACCTGAGGTCGTTCCTGAACCCGAGTCACCGCCGTAGTGCGAGGTAAGGTGTCCAGCGCCTCAGCCCTCTGCGCCACCGGGCCAGCTGCTACTGACTTTCCATTCTCTCTCTCTCTCTCCTAAGCTGGTCTCCGGGCTTCCTTACTCCTGGGCTGTACCTCCTAATGCTGATCTACAGGCAGGAAACAGATCTCTGCAGCAGGGGACATCCAGCCCTCCACTTCCGGTTCTCCTCAGTTTACTTCCTGCCTTCGGTCTAGCAGGTACTCTGCAAACAGAGCTCTGCCATGTGGCAGAGCTGAAGACAGCAGACTGCAAGTTAAGCAGTTTGTTTCAGTGAGGATCAGAAATCACTGCTGTATGTTGGAATCCCAAGGTAGGTGCCAGTCTCAGCCTTGCAAGCTGCACAGTCTGGCCCCATTTTCACTGGGTTGTTTTTTCCCCTGCACATCCTGCACTAGGCCTGAAATGCAGTCTCAGCCTTCCAAGCTGCACAGTGTGGCCCCATTTTCACTGGGTTGTTTTTTTCCCTGCACATCCTGCACTAGGCCTGAAATGCTACTTATTGCAGTGGAAAGTGTTTCTCAGGGAATCAAAACGGGCACCAGAGTGATTTGATTTTCAGGGAATCAGAATGGGCCCGGAGTTGTCAGTAACCAGCAATGTCTATTTTAAGGGGGTCAGAGCAGGATGGGCCCCATTTCTTCGTGAGGCTGTTTTCCCCACGCTTTCTAGGGTGTAAACGGTATGAGGAGATAGGGAGAATACATCTCCCCTCAGCTTTTGGGCAGAAACTGTGTGTGTGTTTGTTTTCTCACGCTTACTACCTGCGAAGGATCATGCACAAGGACTTAGGGAGACTACATCTCCCCTCAGCTGGCAACCCAGTACCTTTTCCCCGTATTTTTGCTTGTTATCCCATCAACGGCATTCTAATTGAGCCACTCGTAGATGGTGGGCCGGCAGCTTGTCAGTGGCAACTTGTTGATGAATCACTGCTCGACAAAGCGCTGCAGGGATGAGGAACACCCAACGAGCATGCAAAGGGGCTTAAATTATATATGAGGCAACCGTCGTCGGCGGGCGATCAGATTACCTCAGCCACTCGTCGATGGCGGACCTGCAGCACAGCTTAGCGACTCCATTGATGAGCACTACAGCGCGGGAGGAGCACTATTATGGAGCCTCCATTGACGAGCACTACAGCTCGGGAGGAGTGCTATTGTGGAGCCTTTTGTTCACCGTGCTCCCCCAAAACTGTCAAGAAGTGACCCAGCTGCCTAGGTCAGATCCCTGCATATTCTAGGGGCAGTAAAATAAAAAAACCTTAGAAAAAGGACTACAGCACAAGGGCAGCTCTGATGGTCTTTACAGGACTGGCACAATTCTTAAAGGGTCAGCACATTTTCTACCTGCTTCAGCAGGAGGACATCAGGAAGGGGGGAGTAAGCTGAATTAAGGGAAGTAGGGCCTTTTGTGGTATTATGGCCTCGCATAAGCCTTCCCAGGGCAGAAAAGGTCAGCACGGCTAGTCGTCCGCTGCTAATGACCTTGGCTGGGTAGCTTCTCCTATAATGTCTAGAGGGCAACGTCTGCGAATGGGGAAGATGTCACAGAGTAAGATCCTCCTCGGCTCGGTATCATTGCCCACGGATCATATTAACCGACAGCTTCCAGAGGGACTCGGCAGTCCGCAGCCCCTTCTGACACCACACCTCATAAAACAGTTAGATACAACCCAACAGTTAAATAAGACCAGATATGAGACCTTTCTAGAGGATAGAAGAAAATGGACCATCCATATTCTCACTCCTCTATATTCTCACCCCGAGAGGCAGTTGACCTGGGAGGATCAACATTCCGCCTCCTAGAGAAAGATAAGGTATAGAGGGTAATCTAAAGTGTTGCAGGGGCATTTCTGGCACTCATAGGACCCCAGGTTGTCATCTTCTGAAGGGGGGTCGAATGGTCAAATTTCTGTTTAACTAGAGGTCACTGTCGAGATTTCCCTTGGTTCTCACCCGGCAGCTCCCAACCAGCAAGAACAGGTTTTTCTCGCTTGTCATCTGCTGTCAAACCGGCCACAGCTTTTCCCACTCTTCCTACCAACAGGGAAATGGCCAAAGGAGGAGTGTCAACTCTCTAAGCTTCCTCCCCTATCCAGTGCCCCAGCAGATTTTAAGCTTTTCGGGCTCGGGACGCAGCCATGGGAAAAATAGCGAAAACTGCAATAGAAGCTACCTTCCGATTTCAAACCAAACAGTGAGTCACTGGACAGGTCCGTAGAGTCCTTGCTTATGCAGCAAACCAGTCAGAAGAGGCTGCATGGGGCGATACTCAATCCCTGACTTGCCACAACCCCTGGCTTTGGCCCTAGCAGTCAGGGTCCTCTCCCAGGAGGTGTTTAGTAATGCATGTCATAGTCTAGGGCAAGGGCAATTCTGGGTCCAGAGACACCAGACGCAGAATTCATGGCCAAGCTTATAACTAAGATCAAACTCAACTTCTCAAGGAAAAGTGAGTACGGGTCTCCTTACCTAAGCAATGTAACCTCAGAAGGGACGAATCTAGTGGAGAGGGTGACAGCAATCAACAACAAATAGTCACAAGCTATCTGGGCCCATTCTCGAGTAGGGGCAGACCTTCATATTTCTCAAGCAAGGGATCCAAACCAAGTCGGTCAGATGGGTCCTATGCATCACCAACAAGCCCCCGCTTCGTGTTGTGCCCTCCCCTCTCTATGGTGGCTCATCCAAAAACGCAAACCCTCTACAGTCTGAGGATATTGTACGAAGTGCCCCCTTGAACAAAGTGCAGTCACAGAGATTAACTGACTGGCTGCTCCCTATTCTTCATGGCGCAAAAATATAGTGGGTTCAGGCCCCTCCTACATCTCAAAGGATTGAACAAGCAAGAGACCCATCGGAAGATTTCTATTCAGGAACTACACAAGCACCAGTTCAAATTCAAGGTGGGGGAGCAGTTCTTCTATTCAAAATTCTAACATCTTGAGTATTCCCAAGACCCACGGGCATTATTAACGTTGCCATCAGTGGAAACAGTCAATTTAAAGGCCCCACAGCTCGACAAAACAGTACATGCAGGGGATTTTTCGACACCCATAATTCTGCAACATGCCTATTTGCTTATTCCCATGCAGTAATGGCGCACGCACTATCCCAGGTTCAGAGTGGGAGAGCAGTACTTCCAAATCAAACTCTACCATTGCTATCTTTTCAGACCCATGGACAGTATTTAAGGTGCTAGTAGTGGTTATGATCCACTTAAAGGCCCCACAGCTCAACCAAGCATTACAGGCAGTGGCAGAGGAAGTCAGGTCCCCTATGACGCATGGTTTTCCCATCAACTGAAGAAAGAGCTTCATAATTCCAAACCAGACCTTGACCCTCCTGGGGGGCTCACATTATGACACAAGGTTTCTCCACCCGAAAACTAGATTTTGGGATCTGTAATTGCTCATCAAGGAGTTTTGTAAGCTCCTCAGCTGCCTGCTTATTTTTTCACACAGCTCATTAAGACAGATTAAGCCCTTCCTCCAGGGACAGTCCCAGAGGTCAGGGGTCATGAAGGGCCACAAGTTAGGCCAGCAGCACTAAGTCGGAATCGTGACCAGTGCAAGTCTCGAGCTGGGAAGTGGATTGCTATTGGACACATGGTACAGTATAAGCGTTTCTGAGGGGGGAACAGTAGGCCATGCCCTGTGACGCACTGAACAGCAATTCCTCAGTCAGGCTAGCCTGATTCCAACTGACAGTCTGGCAGCACTGATATACACTGACCATCAGGGCGAAACGAGAAGCTCAAAGATGCTAAAGGAATCCCTTCTCTTTCAGTGGGTTGAGCACCACTGAGCGATGTTTGTATTGGGACAGAAAAATGTCATATAGCAGAATGTCTCAGTTGCAAGGTGGGTCGACCAAGGGATCGCAGCTGAAGGACAGTGCCTCCCACATGGGAACTCCAAGATAAAGCAATTCCGTTCCCATGTCAGGGACGAACCAGCGGTGGCTCCGGTCACCTTTTCCCCATAAACTGGGATGTGTTTGGTCTCCTGTATGCCTTCCTCCAATACCGCCTCTATCAAGAGTCATCCACAAAGTGGCCTTGGACAGGACAGTCATGATTCTAGTCTGTCCCTTATGTTTTTTTCCGTACTTAGTTGTTTCTCATTCATTGGTCAGGGCTACCACTTTGAACGTTCAGGTTCAGCCTGGGCATTCTCCATCATGGTCCAGTTCTGCACCCCATTTTAAGAACTGGTCTCTCTCTAGACCTGGAAAGTGAGTGGAAAAACTTTCAAAGAGCTATGCGGCACAGCTCCTGCTGTTGACATGATGGAGAACTCATGTGTTTCTTCTTCCTCCAAAGTACATTATAGAATCCGGAGGAAATTTTGGTTCTGGCTTCATTCCAGACACATACAACAACACAATATAATCGCCTGTACTACTGCAGTTCCTTAAAGACAGATGGACAAAGCACTGCAACCAACCACCTTACTAAGTAGAGTTTCTGCACTGGGGGCATTCTTGACGGACCCTGGGGAATTGTTGGGCTCATATCCCTATGTCTGGTAGTTCTTCAGCCAACAGCATTAAAACATCTTCAATCCACCAAAGCTATCACCTTGGAGTCTTAATATGGTTCTCAAGGCCCCCTTTAGAGCCTCTCAAGGCATCCATCATGCATCTCAAAATAAGGGTCCCCCTTTTTTCCTCAAAGTTATTATTCCATCCAGGAGTTTCAGCAAACTAAAAGCATTTGTTGCCCAAGAGCTGTGCACTCGTTCATCAGGCTGGAACAGTTCCAGTTTTTATTTGCCAAAGTTATGTCTCCCATCTATTATAATCAAGGGTTCATTCTTCCTTCCTTCCTTCTGTCCACTCTCTAAAAGCAACAAGGATGGAAAATTTCAGACACTAGACCTGGGAAGAGGGAGAAAAATGTACATTAAGAGAGAGGACGCTATTCACAAAACTTCAACTATGTTCTTGCCAGCTAAAGGGGAAAAAATTGGGGGCAGCAAGGATTCAGTAGGCTCTATAGCCAAACGGATTCTATCCGTCACCTCTACGGCTTATGATCAGGCCAGAGTAACTTGCCTGGCCCATTGAGAGTCCATGGCCCCCTTCGTGGGCGTAATTCAGAGAAGCATCGACAGCACACTCACACTGAGTGGCATTTTTGATCATCCACTGACACACTATAGCTCAAAAAAGAAAGAAAAAAAAATTTCTGACTGGGGGTGATGTCCTCTGCAGAGGCATCCTTTGATCGCAGAGTACCTCAGGCGGTGGTGAACCCTTATGGGCTCTGGAAATTCTTCCCACCCAGGACATCTGGGGATGTACTGCTTTTGTATATCTCAGGAGTAAGGAAGCCAGCTTAGGAGAGAGAAATCAAAATTTAAATACCTGTAAATTTTCTTTCTCTGGCTGGTCTCCAGGCTTCAGATTCCCTCCCAGAATGTATATAGTTGTCTGGCCTCACGGCCATATATGCCTTAAAATTCATGTTTTTTGTTCTCAAGCTCTTGTAGTATTACCACATTGGACTGCTTTAGGAAGAACTGAGGAGAACAGGAAGTGGAGGGCTGGATGTCCCCTGCTACAGAGGTCTGTTTCCTGCCTGTGGGTCAGCATCAGGAGGTTCAGCCCAGGAGTAAGGAAGCCCGGAGACCAGCCGTCGGAGAAAGAAAATTTACAGGTATTAAATTTAGATTTTACCCCCATGATGCTTCATAAATAAAACGGTTGGCTATTAGTGCTAACCATAGTTGATACTGTTATTACTGTCTGTATTTTGAGCGCCACTTCTATTGCTTTTTTCATTAATGTTGGTAGTTTAGCTTAAATCTTACAGGAAATGCACACAAGTGTGACACCTCGTATTTGCATGGCATATTTCTACCTCCCCTGTTTGGGGGGTGAAGGACATTAATGAACCTGGTAATTTTAAACCTCCTGTTTAATTGCCATGCACCTCATGGACTTCTTTTACAGCTGTTTTAAGGTTAAATTGACGTGGTGTTTTATTAGTCTTACAGATTCCCCCCCACCCGTACGTTGTATCTCTTGACATAGAGTGACTCATTAGTTCTTATTAAGAGGAGTGGCGCCCTCATCAAATATTTTAAAATGCATGCTCTTAAGTCCGCATCTTTTGCTGTATGTGATGTGTGAGAAGCAGTAAACATACAGTTTATAAAAAAAAAAAAAAAAAAAGTATGTCAGTAATGTGGAAAACAAGAAAAGGCCGCTTCATGATATGGAGTGCTAATGGTAACTCTAATGCAGGCAACAAGAAAAAAAGTGCACCCGATAGTTGAGTATACAAAATCGCTAAGACATTGCTTGCTAATGCAACAGTCTTCGTTAGATGCAGAGTAAAGAAACACAGCTACAGTAGTACAAAATACTGGAAACAGTATGCTTTCACTAACCCAATGTTTTGCGCATCCCATATTGTGTGTTTTCACTTTACATCTAATAAAGATTGTTGCATCTAAAAGTATGCTTGGTGGCTTTGTGTACACGACTAGTGAGTGGGTGCACTTTGTTTTTTTTTGGTTGTCAGTAACACACTGTACGTACCTTGCAGAGGGTGTTGGTCAGTGATGGCAAGTAATGTTTATAAGGAGGAGGCTGAATTTTTTTTTAGGTGGGGAGACAGAGAGTCCCACATATAGACACTTATTTTTTTTTTGGGGGGGGGGGGGACAGAGTCCCACACATACACACTTATTTTTTTATTTTTATTTTGTAATGCCATACATTTTGGATTATAGTGTGTCTGTTTATTCCATAACAGATTCGAATAAGTTGTACTGAATTTGGAGTGCTGGTTTGTATGCCTCAAAACGATGTGTGCCTTACTTAATTCCCCTAACCCTGAGAATTTTTCAAAGGTAACTGCACAAATGCTGCAGACCTCCACATCTGATGGATAATCCCCTGGTCAGAGTTTCAGCTACTAAAGAGATTTGTTTCCATTACTTTAAAATTAGCTATGAACATTTTTAAATCCATGGAGTAACTTCGGTTACAAAGAGCCACTATGACCACCTCATGGGCAGCACAGACTTCCACTGCTCACTGTGCCCAGTCGACTAGATTAGAGTAAGTGGTGGTAGTGCACGCTACCCGTGAGATGGTGGCTCTTTGAAATGAAAATTAGTCCGCGCTTTACAAAATGTTTATGGATAGGAGAGTATTAATCTGTTAAAAATGAATGTGCTGCTAGGAAGTTTTTGTTTGGTGCAGATGATACACTTGGGGGCTACCAAATGGGCATACTGTAGCTGGAGTCAAACTTGTCTAAATTTATCTGGCAGCAGAAAAAACCTAGGCATTCCTAATGTGTCCTGCACACATTCATGTCCCAGTACGTGTGTGGCACAGGAGTGAGAATGGCATCTTAAGCATCAACTAAGGTAAGACACCTATTCACTTCTGTTGTTGCATTCACTGCAGGAGGCATGGAATGTAAAAGGTAGGCCTAAAACTGGGAATAGGACCAACACTTTCTCTAGGGTAACAGTTTATTTATTTATTTATTTAAGAGATTTACCAGATAAGCATACTGAGCGGGATCCACTCGTTTCCAGATGCGACCTGGGTTTAAGGAGATTTACACCAGGTATGGGAGAACACAAGTAGAAACATACAGTTAGGGGAAGCTAGGAAGGGCAGAAGGTAAAAGGTAGGCCTAAAAGTGGGAATAGGAGAAACACCCTATATAGGGTAACAATATAAGGGGATTTACTCTAGGTACAGAGGAACACAAGTAGCAACAAAGAAAAAAAGGGAAAGCCAGGAACACCATTTCAGTGGTAAAGGCACATAGGTATTTCCAAGTCTGTAGGGAGTATAGAAACTGGGAATGCTTGGAGTGGAGTAGGAAGCAGCAGTGGCTGTGAGATAGCAGTTTTCAGAGAGACATTCTAGAGACTGTGATGCTGCCCCATCTGCACGCACACCTCTGGGTTGACTGAGGAGGTCACTAGACTCCAAGATGAGTTGGCTAGAATTCAGGAGACCTTTTCCCCCACCCAGAGGCCACCAGGTCTGATGCAGTTACCCTAGAGGATGCCAGTAAGGAGGAACGACTGGACTACAGTAGATTATGGAAGGGTGGGGTAGTGGGTCCGAGGCGCATTCTTCAACCAGTACCACTCCACAATTCCTGTGAGATGGAACTGTCAGGAGGAGGCACCCATGGCAGCGGACAGGAAAGATGTGGGGGTCCTGTAGAGCGGAGACCCCAGGAAGGGTGGAAGAGAACCCCAAAGGAGGAGGAGGAGGAGGAACCAACTTCTGATGGGGGACTTGCAAATCTGAAAGTGGACAAAGCAGTGGGGCCAGACAGGGTACATCCAAGGGTTTTGAGGGAGTTCAGGGTGGTACTGGTTGCACCTCTGACACTACTGTTTAAAAGATTATTGGAAACAGGAGTGGTTCCAGAGGATTGGAAGAGGGCAGATGTCCCACGTCACAAAAGTGGGAGGAGGGAGGGAGGAGGCTGGCAATTACAGGCCAGTCAGCCTGACATCAGTGGTGGGGAAGTTAATGGCATCTCTGCTGAAGGAAAGGATTGTGGAATGTCTTGAATTCAGTTGGTTACAAGACCCGAGACAGCATGGATTCACAGGAGAGAGGTCATGTCAGACTAATCTGGTAGATTATTTGACTGCGTGACAAAGGATTTAGATCATGGTGGAGCAGTGGACCTAACCTACCTAGATTTCAGTAAGGCTTTCAGTACTGTTCCACATAGGAGGCTAGTTAGCAAGCTGGGTAGCTTAGAAGTGGGTCCAAAAGTGGTAAACTGGGTAAGAAACTGGTTAGTGGATAGGCAGCTGAGGGTGGTAGTAAATGGAGTTCACTCCAAGGAATGGAGGGTAACCAGCGGGGTGCCATAGGGATCATTGCTGGGATTGGACCTCTTTATTGTCTTTATAAGTGACTTAATTCCAGATCAAACCCTCAGAGTTCGGAATGTAGGTTGCAGCCACAACTGTGTTACTCTTTTGGATGCCTCAGCTATGAAAACTTGGTACAGATACTGTCTCCGTTTAGACTAATTCCCATCGGATACAGCTCCCAGAAGAGGCATTTTGATTTCTTATGGGGGAGTACAGAGAAGATGCTCCCTGTTGCTACCACTGTGTCATCCCAATAGGAAGTGAGTTTAGGGCAACCCCAGAAAATATGTTCATGATACTTCTTCTGAGAGCACAGCCTCTAGCAGCTGTGCTTCCCTGACCAAAATGAACTGTTATGACTGGGGTCCCAAAGAAATGGGACAGCATCTTTGAACAGTGTTCTCTCTCCAGTTGTGTTAGGCTGTGATTCTTCAGGAGTTGCTCCAGCAGTTGTTCCTTTCTTCCTCTGATTGAGTCACTCCTGTCTGTTTCCCATTTATGCTGACAGGTCTCCAGGGCTGTCTGAGTTGGTCTGCTGCAGAGTCCATATAAGTGTGATACCGGATGGGATAAATTAACTCCATCTGTGGTCGCACCAGTCATTTCCTTCGGGGGATCCAGTGCCTTCTGCAGTTCTGTTTTAGTAGGTTCTCTCTTGTCATAGTCCATGACCTGCAAATACAGAAAAAAAATCTCACCTGGGTAACTGGAATTCTTATTTGAGTTGCTGGAAAGACTTCACCTTACCTATTGTAAGTAGCTGTCCTAATCTGCCCAGGCCCCCTCTCTCCCATCATTTAAAGGTGGGATCAGTCTTGCCTGGATGAAAGCATTTGGCTAGTCTGATAGAGGAGATCCCACATCCCTCTGTCTCCTCTTCCCCCATCCCTCAAAGCTACGTACCAGGTGTCCAGCATTGTTTTTGTATTAGCATTACCTGTGTGCCTAATCCCCTTAGGGTCAGCGCCTGCTAAGGCCAAAGCACCATTCACACTGTCCTTCTAAAGCCACCTAGCTAGGCTGTAACTTCTGGCTTTAATCAAAAGAGGAGCTGCTGGGTTTGATTGGCCTGGTAGTACACCCTTAAATCCAGTACTCCTAGCACCCCCTTCCCTCAAGTCAGTTAACTGATTTGCCATTGTATCCTAGGTCTGTCTTTACCACAGGGAACGTAGCCCATGCCTTGGTCCTCTGCCAAATGTTCTTGGGGATAGGGACCTGGTGTGAGGAAAAAAGAAATAAAAAGTTAGGAAGGGCATTCATCCTTAAGGTCTCCACTCATCCTACAATACTGAGAGCGAGTTCTGCTCATTTTTTAAGATCTTGCTTTACCACTTGCAACAAGGGATGTAATTAACTTCAGATATTTTGGCTCTTTCACAAGGGATTTGGAGTCCAAATACCTAAGGCATTAGGGAAATCATTCTGGAGGTAGTTGCCACTCAGAAGCATCGTCTTAGATTTGTTCATATTAGCTTTGAAACCGGTAGGCTTCACTGTCGTCTGCCTCTTGGGGAGGAACAGGCCATTCACTGGGTCTTGAAGAAACAGAAGAATGTCATCTTCATACAGATATATACAGACCTCTTCACCTGCCAAGCCTATCCCCTGGAGGATCTTAACTGATGCCAGGGGCTCTATACTCGAGAGCAAACAAGAAAGGACAGCAAAGGGCACTCCTGCCTAGTTCCTCTTTGAAGAGGTATTTTGCTTGAACTCCATTGGCTCTAACCTACGCTACTGGTTCCCCATACAGTGCCTGTACCCAGCTAATGAGTATGTTTCCCATCCTGAAGGCTGCAAGTGTTTATCCAGGAATGTCCAATCTAGGTAATCAAATGACTTTTCTGCATTAATTGCTAGCAGCATACATGGTGTCTTACTCTGCTGCATAGTGTCCATCACATAAGGAGTTTATGGATGTTATCATAGATATGTTGTTGGGGTGTAAATTTAGTTTGATCCACATGTATGATTGAGCCCACCACCTGCTGTAGCCTGTTGGACATGGTTGCCAAGACGTAAGGCAATTTTTGTGGGAGGTAGGAAGAAATAGGCTGTTGGTTAACTAGGATCTACAGCTTATCCTGTATGTAGGGAAATGGGCAGACTAGGTGAGCCAAGCGGTCCTTATCTGCCATCAAAGTCTCTGTTTCTATGTTTCATAAATAGCTTAACATCCTGATTTAACAGGGATATAGGCCTTTAGGAACTACAAGTAAAGGAAGCTTTCTCCCATTTCAGCAAAACTGTGTGGGGTGTCTTCCTTCCCTGAATGCTATTAGAGTGTTTTAAGAGCTGGAATGAGGTCTGCTTAGAAGGTCTTATAAAACTCTGGCCTGTGCCCCATTCTGGCTAGGTGCCCTGTTATTGGGGAGGTCCTTTATTACTCGAGCTATTTCTTCCTCCGTTACCTGCTTATTTAGTGTCCCCATTTGTTCTTGTATATCTTGGGTAGCTGGGCTCTCTCTAAAAACCTTCTACTCTTTTCTTCCCTCCCCTCCCCTTTGAGTAAAATGCCCTATAGAACCCCTTAAATTTCAAGACTATCTCTCGGTGCAAATAGTGGATCTCCAAGGGTTAGAGCTCTTATGCAGCTTTGCAGTATGTCTGTCTTCCTCCTTTTTCCTCCTCTGGAAGGCCATTAGCCTGCTGGCTCTGTTGCCAAATTAAAAAAGGCGAGGTATTGATTTCTGTCTTCACCTCTTGAATCTGTTTAAAGGTGTCATTCGACCCCTTCTGTTTGTGCTCTAACTTCTGGAGTTTATTTATGGTTTTATATTTATGCAAGCTCTGAAATTATTTGTATTATGCTCTTGTTTCTGTAAGGCACCATGAGGCTCCAGGGAAGGGTGCCATATAAATAAAGCGGTATTCCATCAATAGGGTGCGGGAACGAAGGCGCCATGATGTGGGTGCTGGCAACAGTCACACCTCATGTGAGCGTCCAGGACTTGCGGGCATGCTGCTCTGAGGGCATTACTCTGCCTCTCACTCCCCGATATGCCTAGGGCGAGCTCCCCGCATAAGTGCACACTAAATCAGTTGCATACTCTGTGTCTGCGGCAAAGCTGCCGGGTGCTGTCATTACTTGCGGTCCTTTAACTGTGCCCGGCTTTCCCGCACCGCATTTGTTTTCACCCTAAAGTGGGTGACCCAAATAAAACTGCTCCTGCTGCCACTGCCATTGTACCTGAGTTGGAGTTAAGTACAGTACATCTGGAATGAAGTCTGACAAAAGGTATGTTAAAGTTCCTCTAGACATCAGTGAGGCTGTGAAGAGTACAGGCCTTTGTGGCCAATAGGAGTCAGCAGATTAATTTCAGCCCAGAGAAGAGGGGTTTGCACAATCTCAGGCAGAAAAGGAGGTTGTTTATTGGGAGCCACCACTGCCACCAACTACCCCAGAAAGTAGGGGAGTGAATAAGAGCCCCCCCCCACTTTGCCCAGGAGAAGGTGTAATAGAAAATCTGTCCCTGGGTGAAAGGCTTGTTAAATTAGTACACTCTGCTTAGGGCGTATTAATCGGTGCCCACACCAGATTGGGGGGGCATAACCCCCCAGTGGAGTTTAAGTAATCCATATAAAAAAGTCCCCCCAGTAGGGTTTTGTAAAACTGGAGCCCCCTCCCCATGTTTAGGGGTTTTTATGGTAGGGGGAACAGTGGACCTAATTTTTATTTACTTTTCGTGATGACTTCACAGAGTAGCTCTAACTAGAAAGTCAGAGTGCCTATCAGGGCCCCACATTATTAGAAGTAATAAATACTGTGGCCAGAAGCTATAGCTCTGTAATCATAAAAGATGCTGCTGTAGGAAGGTGATCATGGTAACAGTCTTGCCATTGCATTGCAATATTAATTATATCCTGCAAGACTGCTGGTTTACCCTCTGTATTTTAAAATTGTCAGTGTCAGTGGCTCAGTAGGTAGCACACTCACCTCTGAGGCCGAGAGCTCAGAGGGCTGTGGGTTCAGTTCCCACATCTAGCACTTGGGTTAATATCCCAGTACTGACACTGTAGTGCAGCATGAGGGGGTGCTGTACTTCTGAGGTGCCATCTTTCGGATGAGACGTTAAACAGAGGTCCCATCTGCCTGGATTGGTGGTAGTTCAGGTGGATGTTAAAGATCCCATGGCACTTATCGAAAAGAGCAGGGGAATTTCCCCGGTGTCCTGACCAGATTTCCCTCATTCAATAAAAAAATACCACCAACAGCTTAATCTGGTTCAAGGACAGTCAGTATTCATCTGTATCCCTCTCCCCCGGGTCGTGCTTGAAACTAGGATTTGTCTAGTGCACTTACCCGGTCAAGAGAAACTAAATAAATAAATAAAATTAATCTAGCTCCCTGTGCGTGGCCACTGAAACCTGAGTCTAGTATATGCCCCCCCCCATTTTGTTCTCAAGCCCCTCCTTTCTCCTGCCTGAGGTTAACTTGTCCCTCTTTCCTCCTCCACAGTGCAGTCACCTTTTCAGCGGCTCCGCCAGGGTCGTGAGGGCCAGCGAAGGAAGCCCTCCCCCACAGAAGCCCACATTACAGGTACCATTTTGATCCCGAACGGCTCTCCACGCACTGTGAGGACTCCTTGGCGCCTTTAATTTTTAAACAAAGGAAAGGTTACCCCGCCAACAGTCCACGTCGGCTCCCCACTGCCCCCACCACCACCCTTGGTTGACATTGCAATATATAGCAGCGGTTGTAAATCAGGTGACGGTCCAAAACCAGTCAGTCAGATTTTCCATTAGCAAGTTATCTTGTTTTGCCACTAGAGGTCGCTACTGTTACAAATCTCAGATCTTAACTCAGTTTTACCCAGTTATACTCCTGCCTCTTTTAAGCCATTATGCGTCTGTCTCTCATGCTGTGCCTCCTCATAATGTTTCCTCTCCTCCTGCACCACTTATCGCCAGCCCCTTCCCCCCGGTGAGCCCCCTCCACTCACTTGTCTCCCTTGTCAGGTCCCAAGAACCACCCACTACCACCCATGCCTCACCCCCCCAATCATATCGCCTCCCTCAACCATTGCCAATTCCTTCCCTCTTCCCAAACCAGCCCTTCAAACCGTCCCTACCATTCACCCAGCACTGCTCCACTCGCACTACTTAAACCTGGAAGCACTCCTCCGGTGCCTAAATCTCCCAGCTCCTCCTTCAAAGCGGAGCTATGGCAGACAAAAACAATTCCCTTTTCACACCCTGTCTTTTACTGCTCCTGGCAGGCGATGTTCATCCTAACTCTGGCCCTTCAGCACCAAACAATACCTTGCCTGCATCTCCACCCTTTTCCAGCCTGCCCTCTGCCTCTCTCCCCAAGGGCCTTCGCATTTTCCACCTCAACATCTGGTTCCAGAAAAATCAGCTAAAACTAAATGACAAAAAGACTGTCACCATGGCCTTTGGATCCAGAAAAAAAGCTTGCTTCCCTTCCGCCCCCCCCCCAGCGATCACCACCCTGGATGTCTCTCTCCTAGACCTTGTTCCCATGTTCAAATACCTAGGAGTCTGGCTCGACAATTGCCTAAAGTTCTCTACTCACATAGAGGCCATCTGCTCTAACTCCGGCCTAAACTTGCCATCCTCTATTGACACAAAGACAGTCTTCCCCTTCCCACCTGCAGTGAAATCATACATAAAACTATCCTACCAATATTAGACTATGCAGACATCATATATTGTACTGCACCAACCTCATCCCTCTCCAAACTCGACATCCTACTAAACACATTCTGTCATTTTGCCACTGCCTCTCCTCCACTTAGTCACCATTGCACCCTATATTCCTCTCTCTCTTTTTGGCCCTGCTCTCCCACAGGAGAACATCCATAGCGCCTCCCTCATAGCTAAATACTGGTTGGGCTCTCTACCCTCCTACCTTACCTCCCGCTTCGAGCCAGCTAACACCCTAGGCTACGCCCTCCACCACAGAGATGCTCGCACATTCGACCTCTCTCGCCCTCTTACTGCCTCCAGCCAAGCCGCCTTCTCTACCGCCTTCCTTCCTATGGAACAACCTCCCACCCAACACTTGCCAGGCCTCTTCCCTCCCACATTTTAGACTACACCTCAGACTCCTCCCAGCCACACCTTGTCCAAAGTGTGCTCAGTGACCCACCACTATGTAGGTCCTTTAGCAGCTCCATCCAACTTCCCTTGCTGGTTAATTATCTCTGCACAAGTCTTTACCTCAAGTTATTTCATATTACCTTCATCATTATTGTACTACATCTGGACCTGCTTTCAACTTGATACTAGAACAAAGTTGCTCCTATTTTTTCAAGCTCTGTATGCTTATCTACTGCCTGTAGCCAGCACTGTTTGTTCAAGTCCAGCCTGTAGCAGACTTAAATGTATTGTAGCACCATTTCTCTTCTGTAACTTCTGTGTACTTGTCAGTACCCGGGTCATGCCTGGAAATGAGCCTTGGCTCAGCACGCCTTTCCCGGTCAACAAATTTTAAATAAATAAATTGCTAGTGGGTGCTGCTGTGAGCGAGGGTTCTAGAGTGCTCGATTGGGAGAAGGACAAAAAACATGATGAGATTCGGTTGTTAAAAAATGCACCGCGTTTTGCAAAGAATACATCATAAACAGACAAATTGTGCAGTATTTGTACTTTTAAAGTTAGAATTTAAAAAGTGTGTATTTTTAGGCCACAGCAGTCGCACTTTTAAATGTAGTTTTTTGCAGTTGTGCAGAATTTTGGAAAGATGTGTGCATTTCAAGAAAAGTGCACCTCATATCAAACACAGAGGTTGGTGTCCTTAAAAAGTGTGCATTTTTAGGCCAAAATGGTCACACTTTTATATGTGAGTATTTTGGGTTTTTTTTGGGGGGGGAGGCCGAATTTTGCAAATGTGTGTGCATTTCAAGAAAAGTGCACCTCATGCCAAATACAGAGGCTGGTGTCCTGTTAAAAATGGGTTTTGAGTCTTGAACGAAAGATCACTTGAACGCCCCCTCCCCTTCTGAGAAAACACAATGGTGATGAGAAAAGAAGGTAAATGTATTTTTTTTTTCCCCACTAAAACATCAGTATATGAAGGCATATTTGCATATCCCAGTCTGTTTTGGCCACAAAGGAAACATACTTGCAACGGTATCTCACAACAATATCCCAGTTGTAATGCCCCAGTGCATCTCTTGTGACCTCCTGCTCCTGCTTAAGATGTAAAATTCACTTTTGTACCCCCCCACCGATCTTACAAGTAGGAGGATGAAAAATAACATTAAGGGGGATTGTTTAAACAACTCCTCCTTCCCACTTTTTTTTAACTGCACTGCTCAAGTTGTGTTTTTTTTTTTTTGTTAGTTTTTTCTCTCTCTCCTATCTTTACCACAGTAGCAGTCCAGTTCCCTGAACTCCTCCCTTATTTTCCTCTGTTTTTATCTATATTTGCCGGTGTTCTATTTTCCTTGATTTACGTTAGTTGACTGTCCTTCATTACATTTCTTCTGTTTTTGTCACACTTCTTTCTTTTATAGCTTTCTTCATGTTTTTCTGTCTCTTCCGTCCCTGTACTATTTGTTTTTTTTTTGGGGGTTGGGAGAGAGGCTAGGAGGTCTCCCAAAGCTGGTCTGTGGGCTCATCACTTCTGGGAGGTCCTTCCTGGTACCACGTGACAGGCAGGATGCAGACAGACTTCTGCAGGACAGCATACCCTCCCACTCGTTTCCTTCAGATGTCAGTTAGCTTCCTGCCTGTCAAGAGGTAAGATCTCTGTAGGACCTCTGTCACAGGAGTGACAGAACCGAAGACTTCAGCCTGTGAGTGTGCGCATTCTTTCTATTTTACGTCGGATACTCCGCGCTCCTAGCACCTAGGAAGGGACCCTTGTCTCAGCTTTGCAGGCTGTACAGACGGGCTCCCTCCTACCCCTCCCACCTTCCCGCGCTTGGAGTCCCCCCTCCCAAGGAGCAACATTAATCAGGGGCCAGGGGCCAGCAGATCAGAGCCAGTTTCAGGAGCAGCGCTCAATGCTCAGCCCCTCTGCCAGCACAAAAATCCCTCGTCGACGAGCTCCTGAGAAATCTTTGTCTCGTTGATCCTTCAGGCAGCCGGAGCTCTTTCCTCTCACCGACAGCCTCTACAGTCTGAGGCCGTCGACGCGCCTCCATTCAGGCAGTCAGAGATTTCCTCCTGCGTCTCCGCCCACCTAGTCTCAGGCCATCGATAAGCCTGCTCGCTGGAGAGCAGCTTGGGATTTTCTTCTCTCAGCACTGTCAGAATTTCATTAGCGTGATTCACGCTCTTTAGCAGGTGAGGAAGCAGTACGGCCACCCTAGTCTCAGGCCGTCAACGCACCTGCTTACCGGAGAGCCACTTGGGCTTTTGACTCTGTGGCGCTGTAGAATTTCTTTAGAGAATTCGTTCTCTTGCAGCAGGCGAGGAAGCAGTATTGGCCTCGAGCGGGAAGGGGGCAGAGCATTCCGCAGCTCATCGGCAAGCATCTCTGGGTCAGCTCTTCGACGGAGCATCTCAAGGCTCTACACTGCCCATGTGATTTAGGGAAGCACTTTGGCCTAGTGACATGAAGGGCGAGCTTAATCCTGAAGACCTGGCCTACCTGCTACTTCAAAGATGTTACAGGGACCCGGAAAGAAATAAAATTGTAAATGATAAATTATCTCAAGATAAAACCGGGATTGGTGGGCTTGCTCAAGGCCCTCGAGCATGTCCTCGGCTAAGTCAGACAGGCCCCACCGGGCAGAAAGTGTCGCAAATGCAGACCCCCATGCTGACAACTTTCGTGGGACCATTGTGTGTCAAAGGCGACAGTACTATGTCTTCAAGCGTGGAAGAGGCCGACGAGGCATCCGCTTCCAAATCTCAAGGCCTGCACAGCCAACCCACGAGCCAGGGAGAGTCCTCCGGCCCAGAGAGGTGCTGCCACTTGGCTACAGATCTAGCCCCGGACCTGATAGAGAAACTGAACCAGGCCTTTGCTCTTAACCCTTCTTACTTTGACATCCTGCCACAGTCCCTGGAGCCCAGGGTGTACAGAAAGGCCACTCGCAAGCACTCGTCACGACATGACAGGGGGAGAAAGAGGGCCAGATCCAGGAGCAGATCCAGGTCCAGGGATACCACCCATGAGAAGCACCAAAGGGACAGATCTCCCTCAGTGTCTGGCTATCCCTCTCTGGAAGAGGGAGAGATCCCAAATTCTGATTCGGACTCCTCGCCAGCCAGAAACTTTGATGTGGACGACCTGGATTTTTTCATCAAACTGGTAACGGATGAAATTCACCTGGGCCCATCTTTTCCAGAACCGAAGGCCAGCCTTTAGACTTGCTTCGACTTCAAATCCTGTGACAACCTTCCCCATCCTGACGGCCATAGAGGACCTGTTAAAGGAAGAATGGCAGGGGCCAGAGCGTTCCTACCCCTTTCTACGCCGGCTCACTAAGTTACTGAAATTTGACAGGAAGCTGATGGAGAGATGGCTCGACTGCCCCAGAATTGACCCTTTAATCTCCAACCTCACTAAAAAAAAAAATGGTTATACTAGCAGAGGGTGGAGCCTCCCTGAGGGACCCAGTGGAGGTGGACACCTCCATAAAGATGTTTTTTCAGTCAACAGCAACCTCGCTTAAGGCAGCTACAGCTAATCTTTTCTTTGCTCGAGTGGTCCTGTCCTGGGCCACTGATCTGGCATTCCAGCTAGCTGATGAGCCAGAGAAGAACAAATCTATTCTCTAGCATCTTCAACTAATGGGGCTACCGTCTGCTTACTCTGCTGACGTATCGGAGGAAGCAATCAGGTGTCCAGCAAGAACTATGTTTTACCAGTCCTCAGCTCAGTGGAACTTATGGCTCTGAGCTTGGCAGGCAGATGCCTCCTCAAAGATGCACTTGGTGAATGCTCCTTATGAAGGAGGCCTCCTGTTCGGTTCAGCTCTCAAGGAGGTGGATAAAGAGTCTCGGGAGATGGCAGAAGTCCGAATACCTCAATCCCGGGGCAGGAACAGACCTTGGGAATTCAGGGTCCAGACAGAATTTTCATGCCCAAAAATTATTCCAGGGGCCAAAATAAGGCATTTGCAGGCAGACGAGCATGGTTCACTTCTCGCAATCAGTGTGGCTTCTGGGGTGGCAGGGGTGGCTCCCGAGATGCCAGGGGCGACACCAAGAAATCACAATGAGGATTTATGGGCCCATCCTCGTGTAGGGGGCAGGCTTTCCAGCTTTTTCAAGGAATGGGTCCACACCACCACGGTCAAGTGGGTGCTAGACGTAATTTCAGAGGGTTATTTCATAGAGTTCGTGGCCAGGCCCCCACTGCCCCACGTAGTCCCCTCTCCCGTCTTTAACAATCCAGTAAAAAGAGTGACGATGCTGCAAGCGATTGCCGACCTTATTCCGGCAAGGGCAATTGAACACGTTCCCGATTAAGAAAGGAACAGAGGAGTATACTCTATTCTTCATAGTCCCAAAGCGCTCAAGAGGTTTTCGACCTCTATCATCCGAGAAATCCATCAGATAGATTTTTTAGCCTCAGTAGATTTACAAGATGCGTATCTACATATCCCTATTCGGAGAGCGCACCAGCAATTCCTCAGGTTCAAAGTGGGGGGCCATCACTTTCAGTTTTCAGCGCTATCATTCAGTCTGTCCACAGCCACAGGGTCTTCTGCAAAGTCCTCGTAAAACTGTGGTCTCCCCATCTGAGGCTACAAGGGATCCAGCTCTTCCCATACCTGGACGACATCCTCATCAAAGCCCTTCAGTACGATCAAGCAGTCCAGGCAGTGACAGAGGTCATCCAGTGCCTCTCCTCTCCTCTCTCGGGTTTGTAATCAACCAGAAGAAGAGCTCCCTGCAACCATCACAGTCTCTGAATCATCTAGGGGTGAGTATCAACATCACCCAGAACAAGGTTTTTCCTACAGAGTCGAAATTCAGGGAACTGGGGACCCAAACCCTGCTGGCTCGCTCCTTCATGCAACTTATAGGGACGATGGTCTCCCTGGCAGACTCAGTCCCCTGGGCACTAGTCCACATGTGCCCTCTCCAGTCAGGCCTTCTCCATAAGTGGACCCAAGGGAAACACTGGGCCAGAGGATTCAGATTTCTTGCCAGGTAAAAAATTCCCTTACATGGTGGACCCAGCATTGCAGCATCATGAGGGGTCTCAAACTAGGACATCCTCACCAGATTAGGGTCACCACCGATGCCAACCTCCGGGGTTGGGGAAGGGCACACTCGGAACAGCTATCGGCACAAGGCAGGTAGTCGCTGGTGGAGCCCCGCTTCAGCATTGATGTGCTGGAGATGTGGGCAATCCGCCTGGCACTTCAGCAGTTCAAGGCACAGATCTCCAACCGGGATGTTCTCATTCTCATGGACAGTCTAACAACAACGGCGTATATCAATTGCCAGGGAGGCAAGAAGAGCTCTCTGATGTTGCAAGAGACTATTCTACTCTTTCAGTGGGCGAAACGCAACCTAGGGAGTCTAAGGGCTGTATACATCCCAGGCCAGGATAGTGTCACAGCAGACTGGCTAAGTCAAAAGGACATCCTGCCAAGCGGGTGGTAACTCAAGGATAGCATCTTCCACCTCATCACTGCACGGTGGAGCCGCCCACAGGTAGATCTTTTCGCCTGCCGAAAAAATGGCAAAGTTCCGTAGTTCTGCTCTCTCAAGGACAAGAGGGCCATAACACAGGATGCCTTCTCCCTCAACTGGGGACAGTTCCGTCTTCTGTATGCATTTCCTCCCATTCCGATTTTATCAAGGGTACTGCACAAGATTGCCCAAGATCAAGCAGAGATAATTCTGGTTTGCCCACACTGGCCTCGCAGACCGTGGTTTCCTCAATTAGTCCAAATGTCTCTACATTCTTCTCTGGTGTTCCAAGAAAGCCCAGACCTGCTACACCATGGACTGGTGCTACACCCCAGTTTACGCAGTCTATCCCTTTTGGCATGGAAATTGAGTAGGAAACTCTCAAGGAATTAGATTTCTCTGCACCTGTTATTGAAATCATGATCCAATCCAGACGTGCCTCATCTCCAAGGTTTATTACAGAGTCTGGAGGAAATTCCTATTCTGGTTACGATCCACCTCTCTTCCAAATGACTCAGTGTCTCTGCCTACTATCCCTCAATTCCTTTGGGAGGGTTTCGACAAGGGCCTCCATCCGGCTACCTTAAGAGTCCAGGTTTTTGCTTTAGGGGCTCTCCAGTTGGTGGACTCTGGAATCCTCCACCTTGGAGGCTCAACCTGGTACTTAAAGCCCTCACCAAGGCTCCTTTTGAGCCTTTAAAGGAGGCATGCTTAGTTCATCTCACTATGAAGGTTGTTTTTCTTACTGCAATCACCTCAGCCCGCTGCATCAGTGAGATAGGAGCCCTGTCATCCAAAGAACCATACACTGTCTTTCATCAGGGTTCAGTAGTTATGCGGACAGATTCCGACTTTTTATCAAAGTTGATGTCTCATTTTCACTACAACCCACTCTTGAACCTTCCCTCCTTCTGTCCTCATCCCAAGAACAAGAAGGAAAGAGAATTTCACACGCTTGATCCTAGGAGGGCTCTCAAGATTTACATCAAGAGATCTGAGTCAGCCCGTAAGACTTCATGTCTATTCATCCTTACTTCAGGCCCGAATATGGGCAAGAAAGCATCAAAGGACTCTCTTGCTAGGTGGATTCATTCCACCAGTTGCCATGGGTTATCAGAAGGCCTGGATTGACCTGCCAGGACCAGTGAGGGCTCACTCAACCTGAGCAGTGGCTGCATCCTGAGCGGACTTGTGTGGAGTGGCCACTTGGTCATCCATTCATACCTTTGCAAAGTTCTACAAGTTGGATGTTTCAGCCTCTGCAGAGGTGTCCTTTGGCCGCAGGGTCCACCAGGCTGTGGTAGACCCATAAGAGACTATGGACATTCTTCCCACCCAGGAACCAGGGGGACTAATATATCCCAGAAGTGATGAGCCTGGAGACCAGCTTTAGGAGAAAGAATAGAAATTTAAATACCTGTAAATTTTCTTTCTCAGACTGCTGGTCTCCAGGCTCTGTCCCTCCCAGAATGTTGAAGGCCGGCCATCTGGCCACAAGTTAGACTAACTTTTCTTCTGTTTGTTCCCAAGTTATTTGTTTCCTCGGGACAACTGCTATAGAAGTACTTACATCTGGAGGAAACGAGCGGGAGGGTATGCTGTCCTGTAGAAGTCTGTTTGCGTCCAGCCTGTCACATGGTACCACCAGGAAGTACCTCCCAGAAGTGATGAGCCTGGAGACCAGCTGTCGGAGAAAGAAAATTGCCAGGTTTTTAAATTTCCATTTTCTCCATGGAGAGGGTTGGAATGGCACTCCTGGGGAGATGGTTTTGTTGAAGATGGTAGGCAGCTTCAGGAGAGGCTGGGATAGAGTTAAGGGGGGAAACAAGGGTCAAGAGAGGGGAGGACGGAAAGGAATTGCAGATTGATGAGGGAATCAGGGTCAGATGCTGATGCTGAGGACCCTGCAACATGAGCAGACTCGATAGATCTTATGGGCTTAATCTGCTGGCTTTGTTGCATGTTGTATTCACAGTGCTGGTGTTTCCTCAGTTGCTATGGTATTTGGTTTATTTTGTCTGAAGTGTCATTCACAATTCAGACAGCAGAAGCTACTCTGCTTCACAGCACTTTCACTGTTTCAAGAAAGGGCAGTGTTGTGAACAATTTGGGGGGGGGGATTAAAATCAGACAATTTTGTAAGTGGGATTTTCCACGAAGTATTCCCAGAACTGCGAGATTGGGTTTAAATGTACAACCCCAATCCGATTTCCTGCTTCTGTGACAGTTAAAATATTATGGTCCTGGATTCAAATCCCAGTGAGAGTCACATTTTTCCTTTCATTTCTACAATTGAATTTCTAAATTTGCCTCGTAGTGGCATATACTGCACTTGGGAGAGATTGAGGAGGAGTTATTTGAATCTGTAAAAAGACTTCCTGGTTACGCACTGCAACACCAGAAAGGAATGTTTGTGTGATTCACATGTGAAAACCCTGGGGCCTTAATTAGCTGAATTCTCATGGCTCAGTTGGTTAAGAGCCAGAGCACAGATTGCTGACGTCCTGGGTTCAAATCCCAGTTGAGAGTCACACTTTTTCTTTCATTTCTACAACTGGAGTTAAAATATTATTACATTCAAAGCAGTTAAAATATTTATTTTGAATCCAACCTCATGCAGAACCATTTTATAATCAAAGTAAAACACTTGGAGGTGTGATGCTCTAGTGAGATATCGCCACACTTCAAGTGAGTGGCACAGCTTCACCCCTTAACTTGCGCCGTCGAGGCGTGATGAATAACATCGCACCTCATGTCTTGTTGCTTAGCTACAGTATATCAGAAGTTTCACTGTAGAAGGTGTAAGTATTTTTTAGACATGCAGATTGTTTTATGCACTCTCAGACACATAGTTCAAACATACACTGTGTTACAGGAGTGTGCAGAACTTGTCTTGACTTCACTAATACTGAGCTTGTCTATTTGATTCAGCTAGAATCCATGGAACCAGAGACAAATGATTTTTTGGATTTTTAAGGAAGGTAACAGATCACTGACAAAGTGGAACCAAAGGGATAATCTGACTATGAAAAGAACAAGTCACAATAATTTGGACTGTGCTGTAAAACAATCAAAAAAGCAATTTCCTGTTTGAATCAAGCATTTTCTCTGCCCCGTGATCTCCCCTCACCTGGTCACTGACCACAGGGACATAATGGTCAACTACCACTTAGCCAAGATCGTGGTTGTGGTGTTTTCACCTCTGTTTTGTCCCCTGAGGGTTCTGGCGTGCAAACCGCATGCACACATGCATGAGGAGGCACGGATGAGTCAGCGAGCATGTGTGCTGGTGTCTAACTGTGACCTTTCACCCTTTGATGTGTGCCTGCTATGCTGCCACCTGAACTTCGTGAGGTGACTGGTAGCAGGACACTGTGTTCTGCTCTCTGATGGAGGAGAGCTGTCCTTGGGATGCAAAGTTACTGCTGACTGTATTTTAAGGGTTAGTGTACCACTCTGAATTGATTATTTTAATAACACTGTAGTGGTTCAATAGCTGGACTTCTAAGCTAGATTTAACAGAGATCATGAGTAAAACAAAAACAAAAAAGACTTTATGAATTGGTAATGTAAAAGTCTTGTGGAGGCTTCCATTTTGAAGACTGGGAGGGTGTTGTGATGATGTGTGTAATTAAGAGAAATAAACCAAACAATCTGAGTCTTTGTTCTCTCCCTGTATCCTTAACACCCTGCTGCTGCTGTAACATTTCTCTGCCCGAGGACCCACTTGCAAAATGGGCAGTGCACCTAAATGTGGATTTCCCGGTGTCTCAAAGTCCAATACAGTAATAAGGATCCTGCGCACAGCTCTTGTTGCAAAACAGTAAAGAATCCTACACACTGCTGCTGTTGCGAACAGTCTGTCCTGTAAACTACCTCTGTGCATACGTATCTGTTTTCTAAGCTGCCACTGTGGGAACTTAATTATATGAAATTAATGTATTTTAAATGATGAGGTGTTTTAACACAAAAGATGATGCAAAAATTCAGTCTTTTTTTAAAATGAAAAAACTGAATTTAAAGAGATGTTCCAGTTTTCTGCAAATAAAAACTTACAGATGGAATCTGCAGAACACAGTTGCACAATATTCCTAGAGTTCACAATTTGTTGTGAAAAACAAATAGTTAATAAAAATCCATTGACCAATGTGAGGGGCATTTTTAATTTTGTACATTGCTGTATATTTAGCATGTGAACCCCATGGTGACAGAGTCCCATGCATGTCCGCTACCTGTTGAGCACTTATTTTTTTAAGACAGCACTTAATTGTGTACAGCACCTTTGTAGTTGATTTTATTGTATCTTACATGTTTTGCATCACAACGATTTTGATTAATGATACTTTTTTGCACACTAGTGACCTGGGTTCGGGAACGAGCCAGGGCTGTCAGGGGTCGGCAGAGGAGGAGAAGGATCGAGCATTCACAGGACTGCTCTTCTTCTCCGGGGAGGGGGGGTAGACTGCTGCCGGTGCTCGGACAGCCCCTGGCGATGGCTGGGCATCACTGAGCACAGGTAGGATGTATGGGGCTTGTACTGTGGCAGGATGCCAGGATCAGGGGGCGTGCGGATGCACGCGCGCTGGGGTCCTTGGGCGTCATTGCACGCCATAGACGATGGGGAGGGAGAACAAGGAAATACGGGCACCAGACGCGATGGCTTGATGGCCGTCCCTTATGAGGAAGACCGGTCGGCTCATTGGATACACGGCACTGGATCCTGTTCAGGAGGGTTGAGCTCGGGGGGAGAAGCTCCCCTCCACCCCGCCGCAGAGGGTAAGCTGCGGGGGTAGCCGAGGGACCCACAAGGAGCACCGGATTCCTGGAGATGGCGGCCGGAGACCTGAAGGGGATGCCAGAAGCGGTCAGGTAGGCAGTCTGGTGGTTCAAGGAGGAAAAAAAAAAAAAAAAAAGATACTTTTTTTCATGAATGGAGTGCCAGTTTCTGCGTCTTTGGAAACATTTTGTATGCCACTGCTCCTTGCCACATAGGTTGCTTTTTAAAGGTTTTGCTTGCTAATGCTCCTGGTTTAACTGCTATGGTACAACTTTCTGGGCTGTCTTGAACTTTCTGGCCCCTTACTATTTGGCTTGGGGTTTGATATTCTTCAGGCAGTGGCTATCCTACACCTCACCTGCCTGCCCTTCTTACATGATACTGCTACGCTACAGACAGGAATGCTTGGCTTTATGCACTGATGTGCATTTTCTGTTGGCCTGTTGCAGCTGGGTGGTCTCCAGGATGGCCCAGCCTTTTGGGCTTTGTACTGTACATGGCTGTAGTGTTTACACCGAGTGCCTTCAGCACCTGGAAGTGCAGTTATTACATGACTACATACACCTGGACATGTCTTATTGCGCCTATAAAATGGAGAAATTGAGAGATCATAAAAACACAAATGCCAGATTTTTTTTTTTTTTATTATAAACCGGTATTTTTTTTTTTCGTTAAAAGTGACTATTGAAAAGTAAATTATTTTCAGTAAAGAAGAGTAACTGCAAAACAGCAATACCTAAATTGGGGTGGGGGTGGGGATGAGCCAGCAGCCAGCCAGATATTGAGACCTGTCTTGTCTAAGTTCCTGCAATGGTTTCATATGTACATATTAGACGTGGTATAAATGCTGGATTTTCCTCCTAACTCTGTATACCTATTTGGATACAGGACTAAGAGGATTGATGCTGTTGTGTTTGTCATAGTAGAATTGATACAGAGTTGTAATACCTTTTATTTGACTAACTGAAACTTACTGAATGCTTTCAGATGCACATAGGCCACTTCACCAGCCATTATGATAATAGTTATGTGGAGAAGATCTTATCCAGAAAACTCCAGTGTTAATTAGAATAACAAATTCAAGTACTTCAGATGTAAATAAGCTTTTTACTTCAGTGTGACAGCTCTTTTGATAAGGAAGTATCCTACTAAAAGAGCTGTAAATAATTTGATGTGTGCATAGGCAACAAGGGCAGTCTTTGAAGTGTTGGGTTACAAATCAGCTTGGGGGTGCACACCTCTTTCCCAGGATGGAATGTTTTAGTGGGATACCTATAAATTGTCAGATAGCCTCTCTAAAAACAGACTTTTAAAACAGCTGTATGTAGTCTTTTCAGCAACAATCACAAATGTGGTAACGCCCTTCCAATACATCCACGGTACAACTCTAGTATGTACATTCAGCAGATGGCAAAAAAATTTAATTAGGTAGATTTTTGACAAGAAGGTTTTTCAAACATCCTAAGGTCATCCTCAGTATATATTTGATATTCTTGGCTATTTTTAAAACGGATTCTATGGCTAATTCTGTAATCCGTGACTGACTGCCACTTGCAATTAAACACCTCTTCCATTAAGGTTACAACATACTAGATTTGTACTGCAGGTATATTGTGATGGTGCTACCGCATATATATATATATATATATATTTTTTTTTTTGCTCCTCCCTGCACCCCTGACCTACCGCTCCATCTGGCTGCTCATTATCCTGCTCTGCCTGCCACATCCACGCTTTGCTGCTGCTTCCTGCCACCTGGATCCCCAGGCTATCCACACGTCCTCGAAGGGCCTGGCTTATCCCAGTGCAGGCCCCCCGCCTCTGGCCAGAGGGAGGAGAGTGACAGTTCCTTAGTGGTCTTACAAGGCATGCAGGGCTGGGGGGCAGGAGTGGTGCAGTAGGAGGACTGTTGGTGTGGGGGGGGCACTAGGCAGCTGTTATCTGACAGGTGATATGGGCACTGTTTCCATGTTCTTGTCCCCTCCCCACACCCCAGGAGCAAGCACCACAGTAAGATCCTGGAGGTGGAGCTAGCTGACATGTGGTTACCCACATCAGCAAAGCTCTGCACACCACAATCACCAGGTGTTGCTGTCTGAGCGGTGCTCTACAGCACCCTCCCCCAGGAGGAGAGTGGCTGCACATATGCTCTGTCAGCCTTCTTTCTGGCCTCCGATCCTTATGTCCAGGGCTCAGGGCATGAACCCAGGTTGTCAGTTTGCCAAGCGGGTGCCCCACCACTCTTTGCCATGGAGCACGGCTATACCACATGTTTCTGATGGTACATAATACAGCACTGTTCCAAGAGGTTCAGTTTTTGTGTGACTGGTATGGCACAGAGGCAGGAACTTTTGGGAACTTCAGGATCCTGTATCTTAGTTCAGGAATGAAGGAAAATGAGGAGAAAGATGGGTATATTAATGTTTTTTTTATATACTTAGATTTTTATGAAAAGAAAAAGATTTTTTTGCAGTGGTGCATTTCATACATCATTAAAGAAAATGTTATATTAGGTATCTTCCAGTAACATAAGTGTATCATTACTGTGTTATCGAGACCAAGGCATACAAAATCAAATACCAAGGGACAAGAATATTACTCCTTGTCAAGGAGTCTTGAGTGAGGAGACAGTGGGGATGTCATGCTCTCTGTCTATTTTCGTAGAATGGTCTGACCGGATACGAGCACCATATCTCCCCTTCCATGCCCCCCAGGTTTAAGGTACCATGTGAGGCCTATGAGCAAATGTATATAAAAACGATATGGTCATCTGTTCATAATGTTTCCATTTTGTCCTGTAACCTGGCCGTCATGTTTTCTGTCAGGTAAATATCATACACAGTGTCCTGCCATTGTCTAATTATTGGTGGTTTAGATTGTAGCCACAGTCTGGTTAATGCTTTTTTTGCAGCCATTAGAAGAATGTTAACTAGATAGAGTTGGTGTTTATGTTTGAATGTGGAGGGGAAAGTGTGAGAGAATGGTGAGTTTAGGACTCAAAGGACCTAATGTGGGAAACAGCTCTCTCAAAGTTGTGTCTGTCTCCTGCCAATATTAAGATGGGTATATTAATGTTGTTCCCAGAGAAACATTGTTGGAAGTTGCCAGTTGGGAGCCTGGCTGGAAGAGCGTGTCATTAACAGCAGCCTAGTGGTGGAGATGGGTGGTGTGTTCCCTGACGATGGATCATGGAGCTTGCCCCTCCAGGACCTTGCTGCGTGAATGCAGGAACACACAATGGGTCAGTGCGCTATAGTGGGGAGGAGGGTTGGGAGGGGACAGTAAAATTCTGATCAGGAAATGGGGCTTGCCAGGACTTCATCACCAGCTTGCTCTGGCCCCCCCCATTCTCTACAGGTTGTCTATTCCAGATTGAGTCCCAGCAGAGAGGGGTGCTGATCTGCTGACCTCGCTAGTAAACAAAAGCCTTGGAGGACTTCTACAGGCAAGTTGAGCGGATGGCTGGGCTTGGTTGAAGCTGGAGGGGGCCTGAATGGGGCGTCTAGAGCAGAGAATAAATTATTGATTGGGGGGAGTGGCACGTTTTCAAACTTTTCTTATGGTTCTACTGTAGTCATTTTAACATTTTTTTTATTTTGTTTTTCACTGCGTTTGCACTTGCTTCTTTCTAATTAATAAATCATATTTTTGAAACCTGTGGCAGTGTGTTTCATTTGTCATAAGAAGCCATTTTCTATGTAGCAGTGTGGTGTCTGTTGTGTCTGTCCTACTGTAAGCATTGCAACAGACTGATCACTTGATGGGAATCTTCTTTGTGTGTACAGTGAGAGTGGCTTTCCAAACAACCAGTCCAGTGGCACACAAAAACACAGGAAGCCTCTTCAGTCACTGTATTCACATTAGTTTCATTGGTCGCTTGTTTCCTCAGTGTCGCATTCAGTTAGCTTAATCTTGAGCTGTGGTACATAGTATCAAGGCATAACTCTGTAGTGATATATGTGATCTTATGTCAGTCTTGTTTGGTATTGCCTCGGTACGAATGATCACTTTGAGAAACTTATGGCTACCGTATCCTTCAGGGGTTGGCTCACAGCTGTTGTCCACTTCCTTAGTGTCTCTACTTGAAGACTGTCAAGATTGACAACATTGATTAGCCCTTTTACCCATAGAAACATAGAAGTTGATGTTAGATAAGGACCACAAGTCCCATCCAGTCTGCCCATTTCTTTTTCTACCTTATGAATGTGCCATCGGCCTTTGCTCTGTCAATGGCCTATCTATTCATACTCATCTGCATTGCTCCCTTATTTTTTCCCATGCCTGTTTGAAGCCCTGCATTGTATTCATATCCACCACTTCCTGAGGTAGGCCGTTCCATGCATCCACCACCCTTTCTGTGAAAAGAACTTCCTCACATTACCTCTTAGCTGCCCTCTAATCTATGCTTGTCCCTTTGTCGTGTTATTTTTCTTATACTGAAACATGTTAGACTCTCACCTTGTTAATGCCCTTAAGATGTTTGAATGTTTCGATCATATCACCTCTCTCCCTCCTTTGCTCTAGGGTATACATATTGAGCTCCGTTAATCTGTCCTCATATGTTTTCTGATGCAGTCCCTGCACCATTTTGGTTGCCCTTCTCTGGACTGCCTCAGTTTGGTTAATGTCCTTGTGAAGGTGTGGCCTCAAGTACTGCACGCGGTACTCCAGATGAAGCCTAACCAGTGTCTTGTAAAGAGGGATTATTACCTCCCTCTTCCGACTTGTGATACCCCTACTAATACACCCCAACATCCCCCTAGCCTTACCTACTGCTTTAGTGGTCTGCTTGGATGAATTCAGGTCATCGGTGGTGATGATGACCAAGTCTCTTTCTTCCCTTGTGATTGCCAGCAACTCCCCTCCCAGTCTATAGGTGGCTTCAGGGTTTCTCTTTCCTATGTGCATGATCTTGCACTTCTTTGTGTTAAACCCCAGTTGCCACTCTTCCAACCATTTTTCTAGTTTATCCAGATCTCTTCTCATTCTGCCCACCCTATCTGGATCATCTACTCTGTTGCAGATCTTGGTGTTGTCTGCAAACAGACAAACCTTACCCTCCAGTCCATCTACAGTGTCACTGATGAGGATATTGAAGAGGATTGGCCCCAGGACTGATTCCTGAGGTACCCCACTTGTGACTTGCATCTCTTCTGACTGTATACCATTTACCACCACTCTCTGTTTTCTGCCTGTCAACCAGTTTGCCACCCAGGTGACCAACTTCTGACTCACCCCGAGCCTACCCAGCTTATTAATCAATCTTCTTTATGGAACAGTATCGAAAGCTTTGCTAAAGTCAAGGTAGGCAACATCAACTGCTCCCCCCCCTTTGGTCCACCACTCTGGTTACCCAGTCAAAGAAATCTATGAGATTAGTTTGACAGGACCTTCCTTTTGTAAACCCATACTGTCTTGGATCCTGTGCTCCTATGGATTTCAGGTGTTGCACTATCCTTTCCTTAAGGCATGCCTCCATAATCTTGCCCACTACTGAGGTAAGACTGGTTTGTAGTTCCCTGCCTCCTCCCTGCTACCACTGTTGTGGAGTGGGATCACATGAGCCCTTCTCCAGTCTTCTGGGACCTCTCCTGTGCTCAGAGACTCACTAAACAGTTCTACTAATGTCTCTGCTAGTTCCACCCTTAGCTCCTTTAGTACCCTGGGATGTATGCCATCAGGTCCCATTGCCTTGTCAACCCTGAGTTTATCGAACTCTTGTAGGACCCTTTCTTTTGTGAAGGGAGTAGTGCTCACCTCCCTTCCTCCTGTGTCCATGGTGCTGAGCTGTAGGCCCTGCCCTACCTTCTTTTCAGTAAATACTGAGCAGAAGTATCTATTTAGAATAGATGCTTTTACGTGGTCCTCCTCCTCACGTGCCCCCTTATCCCCTTTGATCTTAGCAATACCCCCTCTGGACTGTCTCCTTTCACTAATGTATCTATAGAAAGTGTTGTCACCTTTTTTACTGTTTGTGCTAGTGTTTCCTCGGTTTGGGCCTTTGCCTGCCTCACTTCCTTTCCTGCTTCCCTTAGGGAAGTTTGGTATGCCTCCCTATCTTCATCCTGCTGTGTTCCCTTATATTTCCTGAAGGCCAGCCTTTTGGCTCTGACCTTTCCTGCTATTGTTTTTGAGAACCAAAGGGGTTTCCTTCTTCTTTTGCACTTCCTTTTCTGTATAACACAATGGGATGTTGCTTCAAGTGTTGCATCCTTAATGCTTGCCCACTTTGCCTGTACCCCCTCGCCTGTATTTATTTTTGCCAGGGCTAGCTTAACTCTGTTGGCCAACTTATCAAAGTCAGCTCCATGGATACCTTTGGAGTTGAGTTATCTTTCGTTTCTATTATCGCCTTTTTAAATGCTGCCCACTTTTTTGCCAAAGACCTTTTTTTTTTTTTTTTTCTTCTCCTAAGCTGGTCTCCGGGCTTCCATACTGATGGTCTGTACCTCCTGATGCTAATATGCAGGCAGGAACCAAAACTCTTCAGCCTGGATATCCTCCCCTCCACTCCCTGTGCACACCAGTTTACTTCCTGCCTTCCAAAAGGCAGGTACTCTGTAGCAGATCTCTGTCTCTTCATGGCAGGGCTGAAGACATCATTCTGTAAGTCTCATTTTTATTTTTCTCTTTGGATATCCTCAACGTTGGACAAGAGCAGAGTTACAAAAGCTCTTTTTTCAGTTTGATTTCAGTCTCAACCTTGCATGCTGTACAGACTGGCCCACATTCCTAGCAGAGTTTTTCCCGTGATTTGGGGCTCAGCCGTGCTGCTGCACAGCTGCATTGAAATTCCCCTCAGCTCTAAAAAGCCGTCAGTCGACATCACTGCCAAACAGGGATATGTGTGTGTGTGTGTGTGTGTGTGTGTATATTTATATTAGAGGCAAAAAACTCTGTTTAATGCATTAGTTAGGGTTGTTCCACAGCAACAAAAGTGAGGAAATTCGGTGTTAGGGTTGAAAACCCCCCTTGGACCCCCCAGCCTACCCCCCCAATCGGCATTGGGGTCGTCAGCCCCAACTCTCACCCCATCACATGTATAAAGCAGCAGAAGTATAGGAGAATGGGGTGAAAGTTGGGACCAACGACCCCAATCGCACTTAATGCTGGTTGGGGTGTGGGCTGGGGTCAAAGGGGGTTTTCAACCCTAACACCGAATTTCCTCACTTTTGTTGCTGTGGAATAACCCTAACTAATGCATTAAACGGAGTTTTTTGCCTCTAATTTCCCTTCTTTTTGAGAATGATAACGAGAATTAGTGAATGTAATGCAGCGGTGGGAGCGTGGGGCCCAAAGGTAACAGGAACAGCAATGCAAACAGAAGCGCTAACAGTGGCGCATATGGTAATGCAAGCGCGAATGAGAACAGAAAGGAGTAACGCACTACGGTGGTGTAGAAGCGGAACGGTCTGCCATGTGATGTGTTGTCACATAGTAACATGGTGCCTGCAAATGGAAATGTCAATGGGCATGGTGATGCAAGTGAAACAGAAGAGAAACAGTACTGTAGACACAAATGGCAAAAAATAACAAACACAAAATGAAGCATAGGATATGCACATGGTGGTGATGAGCGTCAGCATGTGGTAAGCGGGTACAGACCATAAGTGAAAAGAACGCGTAACAGTAATGTAAGCGCTGAGCTGGTTTTCCCCAAAAGCTGCATAGAGAAAGACAGTGAGTACAAAGAATGTATGCATAATAATGGGTATCAGACAGAAAATGAGGACTTGGAATACTAAATAGGTTATATCTCAGGAACCGTACAACATAGAAAAATTTTTTAAAGTCATATGATTTACGACTGTCCTGGCTAGTTTATGCTTAGCCCCATTAGGGGGCTAAGCATTTTCTAAGAAAATGCACTATCTCGCACCGTTTCTGAGATCACGGGCCCTGAAAGACATGGCGAACGCCGTAATGTTATCCTATGGGAAAAAGAAGTTCAGAGTGCCATAACTTTGCCTCCTGTAATATTTTTCACCAAACCACTGAAAGGCACATCTGTGGGCTGTTGGCTGTCTTCCTTCCAAATTTCAGGAAAAAAGACCAAACACTTATTTTGCAGCAGGGTGCCAAAGGATTCCTGTAATGCGTCAGGCGCCGTAACGATATCCTATGGGAAAAACTGTCAACTTTGGAGTGCCATAACTTTGCCGCCGTGTAATATGTTTTCAACCCAACACTGAAAGGCACATCTGTGAGATGTCGACTGCGTTCCCTCCAAATTTCAGCCCAAAACTCCCAACCGTTCTTTTGCAGCAGGGTGCCAAAGAATTGCTGTCATTTCCCCACAGCCTAGAAAAGTACTTTCACAAATATTTGCAACACTTTCATGAGCACGAAAGTACTTTTTCCAGAAATTTGAAAAACATATTTCTGGGGTGTTTTACCCCAAAATAAAGACATGGCTAGCATCCTCTGGCTCCGACTAGGTGAATACAAAAAGAATTGGGTTGCTAAAGGGTCCCAAATTTAAATGGCAAGCATTTTTCTGATCACTAACTGAAAACAAGATGGCAGATTTGCGAAAGTAAGAGGGCCATTTGCGAAAGTAAAAATGCATTTGCGACACTGTCAAACTTTTAACTTTTCCCATTGACTTATAATGGGAAATTGTTTTTTGAATAACTTTTGAACCGTTTAATATTTTTTTCACGAAATCTTCGAAAGTCACATTGGGGACCCCAGCCACACGTTCCCTGAAGATTTCGGGCTGGTCGCGCAAACCGTGTGGCCTGTAGGCGCGACCGTAGAATTCCAGAAAAGTGTAAACGCACGCGCAGATCACGCTTAATAACTCCGCAGCCGTGTATCCGACCAGTACGAAACTTGGCAGGTCCCAAGGTGTATGGGTCTTGATTGTGTATTCCAAATTTCAGGCAAATCCGTCAAACGGTTGCAAAGTTATTAAGGTGCAAAATTTTGGGTTTAACATGTAAATAGCTCCTCAACCTAACTATGGTAGCACTACCGTGCTACCATAATATACTATATATTTATGTATATATAGTATAGTTGGGGTTGAAGCCGATTAATACAAACTTTTATATATTTAGATTTTTAATATTGCAAGGGGAAAAATAAACAAACACCGCGGTGAAATTAAATACCAGCGACAGACAACTCTTCGTTAGAGATTAGCAGTATGATCTGAATCAGAACAGTTTACTGAGCTAACAGTAGCTACTAGTAAAAACATAAAAAAGTTTTTTTTTTTTTTTTTTGGTATTTCTATTTTTTTTAACATGACCGGGATTAACAAGGCACACATGACAGGGGCAGTTCAAAACAAGTTACTGTAAGCAACGCCATCACTTCAAGAATGAAATAAAATAACTCCAATCAATATAGAAACAGAATGACAAAAATAATTCATTTAATCACACAAAAATGTACTAGAGAAATAAAATGACAAACCACAGACCTCTGACAAAAGTAATTAAGAAGAAAGACTGAGGAAAACAAATCAGACTAGTGCTCACAGGCTGCCTTGTTTGCCTGCTGCCCCCCCCCCCCACACACACAGCACTGCTTCACTAGACAAAACAAAACTACCACCGTCAACTAAATAAATCTGCAAAACTACAAACAAAGAGTAATTTAGCTGCATGAAGCACTCTAGCATAGAAACATAAATATTGATGGTAGCTAAGGACTCCCTGGCACACCTAGTCTGCCTTTTTTCCCTACCTACTATAACACTGCAAACCGTACTTGATCTCTGGCTTTACCTCCCCTTTCCCTAACTCTAAGGTTCCCTTATGACTGTCACAAGCATCCTTGAAGCCCATTACCATTTTTGCCCCCACCACCTCCACTGGGAGGCTGTTCCAGGCATCCACCACTCTTTCTGTGAAAAAGTACTTCCTCACATCTCCCGAGTCCCCTTCCCCCCAGCTTCATAGCATGTCCCCTTGTTCTTGATATCTTTTTGTCTGAAATGGTATTTGAATGTTTCTATCATATCGCTCCTCTCCCTCCTCTCCTCCAGAGTGTACATATTGAGGTTCTACAGTCTCTCTTCACAGGGCTTGTGATGCCGACCCTGCACCATTTTGGTTGCCCTCCTCTGGACTGCCTCTACCTTGTCTATGTCCTTCTGAAGATGTGGTCTCCAGAACTGGATACAGTACTCTAGGTGAGGTCTCACCAGTGATATATACAGCAGTAACACCACCTCTCTCTTTCTGCTGGTGATACCCCTCTCTATGCACCCTAGCATCCCACTAGCTCTCCCCACTGCCTTGTCACACTGTCTGGCCACCCTTAGGTCATCAGCCATGTTTACTCCCAGGTCGTTTTCTTGTTTGGTGGTGGTTAATACTACCACCCCATTTTGTACTCTGTCCCTGGGTTTCTGTGCCTCAGGTGCATGATTTTACACTTCTTTGCACTGAAATCTAGCTGCCACACCATTGACCACTTTCCTGGATCACTGTTAATTTTTTCCACCCCACTGGAGTTTCTACCCTATTACAAATTTTAGTGTCATCTGCAAAGAGGCATGCCTTCCCTTCTAGCCCCTCTACAATGTCACTAATAAAGACATTAAAGAGTACCGGTCCCAGTACTGATCCTTGGGGCACCCCGCTTGTCACCCTCCCTTCCTCAGAGTGAACTCAGTTTACTACCACCCTCTGTCTCCTATTCCTCAACCAATATCTCAACCAGTTTACCACTTTAGGACCCACTCCTATGCTTCCCAGCTTGTTTACGAGTCTCCTATGTGGAACGATGTTGAATGCCTCACTGAAATCTATGTAGGCCACATCCACTGCTCCACCCTTATCCAATTCCCTGGTCACTCAGTCAAAGAAATATATCAGATTTGTTTGACATAATCTCCCCCCTGTGAATCAGTGCTGCCTTGGATCCTGAAGGCCACTGGATTCCAGATATTCCACAATCCTCTCTTTCAGTATGGATTCTACTACTTTCCCAACCACCGAAGTCAGGCTGACTGGCCTGTAGTTGCCAGCCTCCTTTTTTGCTTCCACTTTTGTCAAGTGAGACTACATCTGCCCTCCTCCAGTCCTCTGGAACCACTCCTGTCTCCAGTAAGTGGTTAAACAGGGCTGTCAAGAGGTGCAGCCAGCACCTCGCTGAGCTCCCTCAATATCCTAGGATGCATCCCGTCTGGCCCCATTGCCTTGTCCACTTTCAAATTTGCAAGTTCCCTCAGAACCTTCTTTTCTGTAAATGGACTAGTGTCTCCCTCACTTTCTTTGATGCTCCTGGCCCTTATCTGTGGTCCCTTTCCTTCTCCTTCCTCTGTGAACACTGAATAGAAAAACTTGCTCAAGATGTCCATTTTTCCTGGTCTCCCTCCATACACTCCCATTCTTCCTTCCTAAGCCTTACTATCCCCTCCCTGGTTTTCCTCTTTTCACTTGCATATCTGTAAAACACCTTTTCCTCTTTCTGCACTACTTGGGCTATTTTCTCCTCTGTCTGTGCCTTTGCACTTCTAATTGCTTTCCCTGCCTCCCTTTGTTTTTCCTGAAACACCTCTCTATCTTCCTCTCTCTGTGTGTCCTTAAACCTCCTGAATACTAATTTTTTTGCCCTTACCTTGCATGCCACCTCTTTTGAGAACCATAGCAGTCCTTTTCCTCCTGCTTTTGCTTGTTGTCTGATGCAGAGGTTTGTTGCCTTCTCTACCTCTCCTTTCAGATGTGCCACGGTTCCTCCACCCCAAGTCCTTCCGCACGGGCATCCCTGAGCATTACCCCATCTTTTTAAATTGGCTCTCCTGAAGACCAGGACCCTTGCCTTTGTGTGGTTCAATCCTGCCACAGTACTTACATTGAACCACACTGTACAGTGATCATTGGTCCCCAGGTAGCCATCCACTGTGATATCTGAAATATTATCCCTTTGGTGAGTACAAGGTCCAGTACTGCTCCCTAACATGTGTTTTTTTTTACTAGTTGCCTGAGGAATGCCCCCTGCAGGGAGTCCAGGATGTCTCTATTCCTAGTGGAAGCTGCAGCTGGGATTCTCAGTCTATGTCGGGCAGATTGAAGTCCCCACCAGCAGCAGCCTCTCCCTTGTTTGCCATCTTTTGGATGGTTCCACTAGGAACTTTATCCACTTCCCATGCCCCTCCATTTTGAGGTCTGTAGATCATGCCAGTGTGAATAGCGGCTCCCTTCCTGTTTCTAGAGTGAGCCACAGTACCTCCACCCCTTCCTGATTTCACCGTATCTCAGTAGCCTTTATGCTATCCCTTACATAAAGAGTAACTCCTCCCCCTTTCTTTCCCACCCTGTCCTTTCTCAACAGAGTGTATCCCGGTATAGCTACTGTATATCACAGTCATGGTTCTCATTGCACCGTGACTCAGTAATAGCAACAATGCCCAGGTCAGCCTCTGCCATGATGGCCTCTAGGTCTGGGATTTTGTTTCATAGACTTTGAGCATCTGCACACATGATCTTCCAGAATGTACTACCACCCTGTTTGTCATCATCCCTGCCCCCCTTTGCCTTATTTCCATACTCCCGCTGCTCTCAGTACCATCCTTCTTCACTTCTACTACTTTGTTTCCTTCTTTGTTGGGTACCCTTGGGGATTTCTTTCCCTTAGGTCTTTCCCTATTGCCTACTTCAGTTGGAGGGGGGAACAGTTTATGTCTCCCTGTTTCCTTCCACCACCACCCTCAGCTAGTTTAAATGCCCATCAATGTAACATTTAAACCTTTCACTGAGGATTGTGGTTCCCCTCCCGGATGGATGCAGGCCATCTTTTCTATATAGGCCTCTATCCCTCCAGGTGGAACCCCAATACCCAATGTAGCTGAACTTCTCCTCTCTACACCATTCCTTCAACAATGTGTTGAAGCTCCTGGTATGGAGTATCCTATCCTTTGATCTGTCATAGACAGACAGCACCTCAGAAAAGGCCACTGAGCATACTACCTGCTTAAAAACCCTACCCAACTCCCTGAACTCTTCTTGTACTATCCCAGCCTCATCCCTGGCCACGTCATTGGTCCCAAGGGGGACCATGACATCCAGCTGTCCTTCGCATCCTGCTTCCCTAGTGATCCTCAGGATTCACTCCCCATCCCTCTGAGCAGTGGCGCTGGGTAGGCACCTAACCTCCCTCTCCCCCTTCCTCTCTGTTCTGAAAGCTATCCCCCTAACAATGAAGTCCCCCACCAGGAATTGCTTCTTCCTCCTCTGGGGTCCTCTGCCTCCCTCCTTGGGGCCTCCCCTAGGGAGGACCCCCCACATCCTCTCTGATCACTACTGTGGGTACCTCCATGAGACAGTCCTGCCCTGCCAGAGTGGCATATGAGTTACATAGAGGTACCATCTGGGGATGTGCCTCCAACCCACCACCCTCATACTTCCCCGAGTCCACCCATTCCTCCTCCTTGGCATCCTTAGAGGCAGCGGTGGTGGGCTTGGTGGTCCCTAGGTTGGGGAGGAGGCCCCCCCGATCCTAGCCAACTTGGTCTGGAGTCAAGCAACCTCAGCCCAGAGAGGTACATGCAGGTGAGGTGCAGTCTCCAGAAAGTCTTCCTGAATACTGCCGCCACCCACAGCAACTGCATTACCACTCCCAGCATGTCTACTTTCCGCTCCTGATTGTCCTTGTTTTGTTTTCTTAAACCCTTTGTTATCCCTACCTAGATAGGGTGTTTCACCACTCCCCAAGTTTTGTTGACCTAACTCTCTTCTCTCCCTGCTTGTTACTTCTCTTCTCTTCCATGCAGTGTGTGAGCTACTTCTACCCTGGATACTACCTAACTTTTGCTTGTACAGTATCTAACGCTCCTTTCTCCCCTGTAGTGTGTGCTGTACAAAAGAAGTTAAACATGACACTTGCCACAGTTGTCCTGCCTTCTTGTCATGGTGTAGAGTGTCCAACTTCCTCATTGGTCTGGCTCTGGTGGGCAGACTCCGATGTCCTTAGCGTGCTGGTCCTTCGTGCAGAGGTCCACTTGGATGTGTAGTTAAATAATGGAGCTACAGGAAAATGACTTCCTGGTTGCATTGCTATTGGCCCATCTGGTTGGCTGGGGCTGCGGTTTCTCTCCTGATTCACTCTTTTGCAAATTGTGATGCACTTCTCCTTGACTCGGCACCAATCTACTGAGTGATCCCTTCCTGACAAAAAACAGCTCTTTGGGGCTCTCAACTCCTGCTGTTCACCCACACTGTCCTGGCTGAATTCTGGCATATGCTGCTCTTCCACCAGTATTTAAGTCCTTTTGAGACAAAGTACTTCCTGGTTGCATCCCAACTGGCCAGTCGGGTAGGCTGGGGGTGCAGTCTCTCTACTGATTCACTCTTTTGCTAATCCTGTTGCACTGCTTCCTGATTCAAATCCAATCTGCTGAGCGGTCCCTTCCTGAAAAAAAAAAACATTTCGGGGGGGGTCTCAGCTCCTGCTATTCACCCACACTATCTCTGCTGAATTCCTCTAGTCCTTTAAGACCCTTCTCTCTTTTTTTTGTTGTTGTTGTTGTTGATTGATTTGGTTGAAAATACTCCATTTATGGAGCAGTTTTAAAAGTTTTTTTGCTCAGACAAGTAGGGACAGATGTCTCTCCAACTCTCTCCACCATCCTCCCCCACACAGCACTGCTTCATAAGACAAAACAAAACCACTACTGTCAACTAAATAAATCTGAAAACTACAAACAAACAATGGTAATGTATCTGTACAATGCACTCTAGTTCTTTTTTTTTTTTTTTTTATGATTTTGTTCAAAATACTTCACTTTTGGAGTACATTTAAAAAGGCTGCTTGTTAGACAAGCAGAGACAGATGTCTCTCCAACACTCTTCATAAGACTGCACTGAACACAGCCTCTGCATGGCATACAGTTCATTTCGGTATCATGTGACTGCCAGTCCCTTGGCAAACTTCACCTGTAGGCCCTTCACTAGCAAAGTTAATAAATTCGCCATTGTGAAGTGAGCCCTACTCAACTGGAACTTTGCAGGGTGGATTAACTTCATGAATTGTGGCAAATACATGAATTAATCCATGAAGTGACGTTAGTCATCTGTACACAGCTACTATCAGCAGCTGTGAAGGAGTTGAAGCTCATTTCAACAGAAGAAAGATCCAACAGCAGTTAGGTGTGTAGCCAGAGGACACATAATTGGGTGTTAGGAGGCGTCCAGCTTGAAGACTTTTCCCAAAGACTGAACATGCTCAGAGGAAACAGCCTAAATGAGAATTGTGAATTGAATCTAGATATTTAGAAAGACTGCTTGCTCCTAACAAAGATGACAGAAACATTTGATATTATTAATGGGCACCAGTGTGTGCCTGAGGATCTGCATACATAGATCTGTGTAACCCAGTTTGCTTATGCTGCTGCTACTATAGATAAAGACAAAAACTTTGCTAAAACAGGCTACGATAGCAGCAGTACTGGGACTGGGAAGTAGGCCACAGATGGGGTGGGCAGGAGGATTTTGCAGTTCTGATTTTGAATTTCAATTTTACTTTATTGACTGTTGGCTGGCTGTGACAGGGAGCCTGTGCTGGGAGGTAGACTTTCATACATCTGTTGCAGTAGACTTTCATACATCTAGGGAGACAGTAACATCTGGTGGGGGTAGGCAGTACTAAGAGCTAAACAGTAATCAAATACTGGCTGTGTAACCTTAAGCAAGTCACTAAACCTCCTAGTACTCAGTCCAACCCACTGCTGAAATTGGTAAAAGGAGTGGGAGGGGGGGGCAGGGTCAGTGGGGATCAGATGGCTATGTTAAGATCAAGTCATAAAAAACACCAAACACAACATATTGGTACAGCTGCAAGGTGGTTCACGTGTCAGAGCCTGAAATTTCAAATGATGCCAATGAACTTCAGTTATGTTAACAATAATAACAACAACTAGCATATTCTGACTGCTGAATTCTTGAAGTTTCTGGTACACAGTGTCAGAAAACTGGAGGTTTTCCTGATGAAGAACAAATTGAAACTGTGCAGAGATCAAGTATGTATCAACTGAGGTATCTGCACTGCAAGGCAATTGTGGGAAAGCAACTACTAGCTATCAAAGTCACTGAATGAAGGGCTTTTCCTGTGTAGCTATATTGTTTATTCCCCCCAGTCCACTTCACTCACCATTCTGTCACTCAAAACTGCATGAGATAACACTGTGCCAAGAAATTCCATCCAATTCATAGAACGTGCTGACTAAACCCACTGAGCCAGCAGGGGAAATCACCACCTAACCAATGTACAGAAGATCCATGCTGTCCGTAAGTGGAAAACCAAACAACCGCCCTCCCGCATCCATCTTGTACAAACAAAATAACTGCCACTGCAGTAAGGCAACAACTGCCAGACAGACCACCTTAAACCATTATATGATCTTCCAATGCTCCTACTGTGGATTCTAGGCCTATCCTATTTGCAATCTACATCAATAACTTGGACTCTCACCTGCATGTAGCAAATGTGCACCTATCTGCTGATGATACAGTACTCTATGCCTCAAGCTCCTCACTTCTCATTGCGTGTGAAGACCTGCAACGAGACTTTACCACCCTACAACATAGTCTTATCAAGCACAAACTCCTTCTCAATGCCAAAAGACTAAATCTATGATTCTTTCTCCAAAACAGCCTCTGGATCCACACACATCCCATTGATACTAACGCTCTTGGGGAACCCTGGAATTATGAATACTTTTAAATAGCTAGGTTTTGGCTGGCAAAGAAACTCAACTTTCTATGCCATCTAAATGAAGTCTCGAAAAAGCTAAGACAGCGACTCGGCCTACTCTATTGTATTAAACATCTGCTTACCATAGAAGCTAGAAAGAGATTAGTACAAACCACTTTCCTACCCTTACTCAGTTATGCCGATTTCCTCTACAAACACTGCCCTCTTACAGCACTAAATAAACCTGACACCCTTTACCACCGAGCCCTAAGATTCATCTTTAACCTGCCTTTTCGCACCCACCACTGCCTTCTGTACCAAGTGGCGGGATGGCCCTCACTTTCAACAAGGAGAAAAAGAAATGCGCTCCTTTGGTTCTATAGAGCTCTCACAGACAAGCTTCCAGCATACATCTCTAGCCTTTTCAAACCTGCTAATGGCTATGGCCTTAGGCGATATGCTACACTTTGCTTCCAATTGCCCAGAACGAATACTAACCACGGATTGTCCACAATCAACTCTGCACTCCCTTTACTTTGGAACACTATGCAAAGCACACTCAAGCTTACATCATTGCTGAGCCTTCTCACTTTCAAAGCCCTGCTAGTCGAGTATTTGCGGGAACCCTGCAGCTGCTATAGGTAATCTGTGGCTTCAGTTATTGGTGCCTCCACATTAATAACCCATAGAATGCCACTTTCCTTCATCCCTCTCGGGATTTCCAGCACTTTCAGGCCCTCCTCCGTTTCATGGCTTTCACTCCCTCTCTCTGGCCCCACATATCCCCATGTGGTCTCTGGCCTTTATATAGTTTTATACCTGCTTTACCCCTTTACTCTCCTATGATACTGTTTTGGAAATGTTTAACTGGGAGAATTTATGACAGATTGAAGTACTTTGTATTCGATCTTGTACTGTATTTTGCTGATGTTAACAATTTTCAGATTATTATGCCCATGTATTGTATTGTTCTATGTCCAGGACCACTTTGAAAATGAGCTTGCTCAATGGTGGTGATGCCTGGTTAAATAAAGTTTGATTTGATTTGACTTTTGATTATAATAACATCTGTCATGCACCTTGTTTTCAGTGCATACACACTACATCTGCTGGTGGTGTACCATGTCCTGTAGTGAATATCTATGACAGGCACAGTGGGGTGTGTTCTGTAAAGCTCATCTCACTTCTGCTACCATAGAAAATGCAACAAAGGCTGTCAGTACACAATAGATAATACTGGTCTGAACAAGGTTATAAGCATGGCGAATCTTCTTGAAAGTAACACTACCATATACTGCTTTGCAGATGTACAGCTACATTAACCCAATAAATCAATGTTGGTGGTGGTGGTGGCAATGGAAGCCACTTCCACACTCTTCTCCTCAACCACCTGAAGTCAGTAGGTCTCTCAGACTCTGCAACTAGCTGGTTCAGCTCTTACCTGGTGGGTAGATCTCAATCAGTGAGAACCGGAGAGTCCCTATCTGCCCTCCCATTTGCACCAGTGTCCCCCAAGGCTCCATCCTTGGCCCGCTACTTTTCTTTGTATTCCTCAATGACCTTCCCTCTGCCTGCTCATCTACGTCCATCCACATGTATGCAGACGACATGGTCCTGTCTGTCTCTGGGTCCTTTCCAGCTGAGTTAACAGCCAGGCTCCAACTTGATTTCAATGCTGTCTAGCAATGGTTCAGGTCAAATCAACTATCCCTAAATGCAAGAAAAATGGTCTCTATGTCCTTTGGTACCAAGCAGAGGCTTTCCAGGCTCCCATCCCTCCCCTCCTTCCACACCCTAGATGGGGTCACAACTGATGATGTGGCCTCATTTAAGTACCTTGGGGTCTGGCTTAACTAGCACTTGACTTTTCGCAGCGCGTAGATACCATTCATAAAAAGCTCCACCCCAAGCTTAGTGCTCTATATAGGAACAAAAGCTGCATCTCAGTACCCGCCCACCGAGACATCATCGCTAAAATGATCCTCCCAATTATTAATTATGGTGACACTGTCTACAGTGCTGCCCCAAAGTTCACCCTGGCCAGACTGGACCCTCACTTTCACTCCTTCTGCCATTTTTTTCTTGGACTGCCTACCCTGTACTCACCATTCTTCTTTGTACTCTGCTCTCTCTCTCTCTCTCTCTCCCCTCCCTGGATGATCGTCGCCTAACCCACTGTGTCTCTCTCATTTCTAAATTCTGGCTGGCATCACTCCCCCACCTTAGCTCTCGCCTCTCCCTTTTGCCCCCTCCTCGTACACCCTCCATAACTCAGGCGATCATTCCCTCATGCTTCCCTCTTGTAAATCCCTTGCTGGTCAGGCTAACTAATCTTTCTGCTTTCCTAAATTCTGGAATTCTCTCCCCCTAACCATTCACTCTGCATCTTTCAAATGTTCTTTCTCCTCTCTACTCCATGTCCACACCACTACCTCTTGTAAATGCCCCTAGTCAAAGCCTAGCCCAGCTCCACTTCTTACCTCCTTCCCATTTTCTCCTACTCCTTGCCCTTCCCCACTCCTACCCTTCTACCTCAATTCTCTCTCTTTACCCTCCTCCCTTTTCCCCCTCTCCTATTCCCTTCCACACTAGCTACTTCCTATGTTTCCTCCCCACTGTGCTTTGTCCCCTACTGCCTCACCATAATATGTTCTTTTTCCTATTCCTAATGGGATACATCTCCTGCCCTGGCCTTGTGTTGCTGATATTTATTATTCCTTGTGTGTGCCTAATATACATACACTCCTGATGTACAAAACATTGCACTGTTTAAATTATATCTCTGTATGACATTGTGTTTTATTGTATAATCTATTGTTCTAGTCTGTACTTATCCCTCTTCCCCTTCCTCCCAGCACACATCTGGAAATGAGCTGTTATTAGCTCAGTATGACCTTCCTGGTGAAACTTTTGAAATAAATAAATGATGGTGGACCGAGACTGGTGACAGTAGGTTGAGGCTCAAGAGCAGCAACAGCAGCAGCACAAGGACTTTTCTGACATACACACCACCTCAGGTCCTCATGCTGTTAAATCACAAACTAGCCTGGCTGCAGCAATAGCATTGTCATCATCACTGTACAGCTTTGTACCAGCATCGTTTGTCACTGTTATTATTCCCAGCATTATGACTGCACTGTTAATCACAATTACAGCTGATATACCTCCTCATCAACCAATCTGTTTTATAGGAAAAAGAAAACTTAATAAAATAAGTATGTATGTAGATTATAAAACATATTCTTTGAACGGGTGCCACAATCATGTCAAGTAATGCTGTTTTAAAGTACCATGTGATGCTGGGGGATGTATTATGGGGCTAGTGGACAACACCCATTTTTACTCCTGGAACAAATGACATGTGATGTCCAGACTATTGTTATTATTGCAGTAAACATATGTCTTCCTCTAGTAATCAGTTTTTTTTTAAGTAATATAAAATTATTGACAATATGAAAATATTTATTAAATACATACTACTATCTTACAAAGTAATTAAAAATCCACTTTTCTTGTCAGGCTCATCACTGTAGGATCTCTTGTACCTCTATCAAACTATCACCTCCAGTCACTAAACTCTCACACTGCCATCTCAACCCCCCTTTCTGATGACTGGTATGAGTAATTAACTATTTTTCATCTCAAAAATTGAAGACATTGGTCAGTATAGTATATATCTTCACTCTGGATTCCATATCTCCACTATGCCAGAACTTTTTAAAATTATTTTTTTTTACCCCTTTTGTGATAGCTGTGGCCCCCTTCAGCTCCTGGCAACTGCCCAACCCTATTATCTGACCCTGCACACCAGGGCTCCCTTACCAGGATTACCTTCTGCAGCAGGGTCTTCAGGGGTGCACCTTCTGGAGCACTCCAACTTTGGTGGCAGGGACACCTTATGTTGGGCAGACATGAGGTGCAGTGCACAAACATGATGGTGCTTCACCCTGCTATGCCAGGATTTTAGCCTATTCTCCCACCGAGATGCTGACTGTGAACATGCATGCCACAGTTGCACAATGGGCATGTGCAATGCATTTAAACCTCTAAATCATCTTCACCATCTGCTGTCCCTTACTGCCTACTTCCTCCTTACGGCCCACAGGTGGCCTTCTGCAGTGGGTAGTAGTCTGACTCCCACCCCAAGGAGGACAGCATCCTACAGGATGCTCACACCTTCTCCCCTGCCAGCCATCCTGCTTCCTAAGCTTGCTCCTGAACCCAGGTCAACACACTATATTAGAAAATCAAACATACATCTCTGACCCTTTTGTCTTCTCTTTGCCTCCAATGCCCTGATGTCCATCCACTCCATCAATTTGATAGAGCTTTCTTTTTTTTTTTTGGCACCACTCTGTGAAACAGTTTTCTTAAGAGTGCTCAAGAAAACTGTCTGCCACACTACATGCAAATCCTTGCTGAAAAACAACCTACCGTTTATCTTTAGCCTTCAGTTGCTAATATTTTCTACTTTCTTCTGGGAATACTAATATAATGGTATTCATATTCTGTTCATACAGTATTCTGTGCTGCATTAAGATGTATGAAAGACATTACAGTCAACTCCACTTATACTGCCCTCAGTTAATTTGGGCAGTCGGATTTAGTGGGCAAAATCTTCCTGCCATTTGCTGTTTACATTGGCAACAATGTTAATAGCTGCTGCATATAGCGATCATTGCCTGCCGTGTAGTTCGGGCAGTCGTGCAGGCTGACAAGGACATTGTGTATAGCTGTCAATTTAGTGCGGCTCCACGTTAACAATTAGCACCTCACTGATGTGACAGTCTGGCTCCATGGTTAACAGTTAGCACCTCACCGACGTGACAGCGTGGCTCCACAGTTAACAATTAGCACCTCACTTATGTGAGATTAGTGTACCGGAGCATTTAAACTGTTCTCATCTAGTCTTGTCATGCTGTGTTGCTCTCAGGAGGTGCGAGCTCTACAGGTGAGCATTTAGCAGAATGACAGCAGAGGAGGCTTAGGAGCCATACTGCCGTGTTGCGGAAGACTGTGCTGCAGCAAAAATCACTGAATACCGTACATCTCCTAACAAGTACTGTGCTTCAGTGAGTAAATTTTTGCTGCTGATTACTGCTACTGTTTCTTTTTTTTCTTATGTTTCTTTAGTTTTTTGTGCTTCACACTGTTTGTGCACTGATCAGGGGCAACTGGGAAGTGGCGAACAAATACGTCGCACTCTCAATGCATAGTTAGTTTGCATCTTTTGTACAACAGTGACGTTTTACCAACCACTGTCTATAGTGGGCAGAATGGTGTTGCACGGATGTGCCTATTTATAAGCGGCAGGCATTGTATATAAAATTGTATTATAGTGTTGTTGTGGAATGCGGTTGTGTGTAAATCCATACACCGCAAAAACGTCATTCTACTTCAGTAGTGATGTCCTCAAAGTAAAGTGAGGAATCCTGATACATCGCCCCCATCAGCGCCACCTATAGGACAGGGGTGATTGGCTATCTCTGCAGCGGGCTGGAAAGGCCAGGACTGGGGGTCTCTGGTGGCGATGCTGGCCAAAAATGTAAGTGATCCTGTTTTGGGGCACCATACACTATATAGAACGGTGTGTGGCCTCCCAAACAACCTCGGCAACTCTTCCCCTTGTGTTTTCTATGACAGCAGAGAGACCTCTCCAGCTTCACTCGAGGTTCATCAGCCATCACAGAAAACACTTGGATGAAGAACTACCTTGTGGAAGGCCATACACTATCCTATATATATTGTGCTATACTTAGATAGTAGGGCTAAAGATGGGTAGAATCCCAAAGTCTTCACCCATATTATACAAATGAAGAAGAAGAATCAGCATTTATATAGCGCTTTCATACACAGTATCCCAAAGTGCTTTACAAGCAATGCTAGACTGGTAGTGAAGTGAATGAATGTGTGGTGGCGGGCATCACACATCATCACCCACACACAGCCTGAATAATTGCATGAACCGGTTTATGGGAAGGGAATGTTGGCCAGGACACCGGAATGTTCCCGCTCTTCTGAAGAGTGCCCTGGGTTCTTTACTTCCACCTGGACAGCCACCAGGACAACACCAGGATGGGCAGAAGGGACCTCAGTTTAACGTCTCATCCAGGGACGGCACACCCCAGCAGTACAGCACCCCAATACTGCACTCAGATATCAGTGATTTTAGGTGCAAGTCCAATCCCGGTGTGGAACGAGAACCCATGACCTTCTGGTCCAGAGGCGGATGTGCTACCAACTGAGCCACGCTGACACCAGGTTATAGATTACTAGGGGTCTAAATTTGTTGTTTCACCCTTTTTACGTATGTTTATATCTGGAAAGTAAACCAAATCAGGTCCATTAACACTTACAATCACCACTAAGTGCTGTATAGCACAATCATAATTCGATAATATTTAGCGACATAAAATAAGATTATAATCCACTGTTTAATAGTAAAGGGCAGATTTCAGGTTGCTCGTGGGTCATCATATTGTTCCTCTTGGCTTCCCCCAGTTATTAGGGATGTCTCAGATTTTGCACAAAGCATTTCTTTTTTTCCTTCCTGAAGCTGATGCTTCTTTTACTGCAGAGTAGGACTGAAAGTCCATAATAATGTCAGACAGCAAAGACCCAGTCATGTTCTCCTTCAGAAAATGTTTGTTTCATACTAATCCACTTATTTTCACAGCCTTCTATGTTGATACTGTATTATCAGTTGTTTAACATGGTGTTGCTAATATTGGACATTTGTCATGGATTTGTTTCAAAGCTTTGTCCCTGATGAGTATATCAGGGCACTGGGAGGTGTGTTGTAAATTAAAATAATGTAGAAGAAAGGCCCATTGAAGAAAAGGTTATAAATACAAATGAGCAGAAAAGAAGCACCCAGGGCTCTTACCACACTTAAACTAAAACACTGATATATAGGAAACTGACACATACTAGTAAAGTGTTCTGCTAATTTAGAAATGTATTTTCATTTCTAGATTAATGAAATGTATTATATTATAAGATAACTTAAAAAGTAAAGAAAGATAGGCCCTAGTAAAAGACTAAAAAGCAGCCAAAATAAGAATATTAAGTAACATGTATAGGCATTGGGGAGATACGGAAGATTTTGTTTTACATGCTGGATTAATTTAACTCACTGTGGTAGGGAAGCTCGATAATGAGGACTGTGTAATTATATAACTGTATACAAAGCTAATTGGCAGGATAAACCCAAATGAATAATTGCTTAACTCCAGAATGAGGCCTCTGGGAATATTTTTTAATCAAGGCCTAATTCAGCAGTGATTATGAATGCAATCACACATACTACTGAATAACAGGATTAGCATAATGGCTGTGATAAGAAAAACCCTATAATTAGAACAAAACAAAATTGTTAATTACAGCTGCTAAGGTTGTGAATGAAAAACAGCTGATTAAAAAACTGATCTGACAAACAAGCATTAATTATGGACTGACAGATATTGACCTTTAGGAACGTTTCAAGAATTTGTCAAGGATGAATATATGCAGTATTAAATGTACAAACAGCATAGCAATCATTCAGTATCAATCAGACAGCACTATTTGAAAATAATTTTATATTGATAAAATATATGTATGAACAGTATGTGTGTATGTAACTGTAATGTGTTTGTCTAACCATCCCTCTATTAATCTTGCTACATATAAAGTACAGCATGAGTCAGGAACAGAGAATCCTAATACATGCCCTGGTGGGAGCAGTTACAGAATCTCATCCATTTTGGCCAACCCAATTTCCTCGCTGTCTTTTCCCTTGTAAGTCATAGTGGCCATCACTCATGTTGGACTTCCTTTGCGAGCTGATGACATTGACTGTCAGTGACATCATTCAAAAGTCATATCTCTGGATGACATCTTAAAGTATGACCGAGTCTTCTTTAAAAAATATCACAGTTCCAGCATGGTTATTTTGTTCAGGAAAATACAATGAAACATGCCACATGTAAATGGATTTGGAAACAACAATTCAGGGAACAACATGAGGTGAGTTGGATGCATTAAGAAATGAATGGATCTGTTTTTATCGCTGTCTAATGCGCCATATGATTCTGTACTTCTGACTGTTTACACTTTTATTAAACTGTGCCGATAGAGTATACAGGAGTTCAGATCATGTGACCTACATTATGTAGTTTGCCCTCTGCTGCAGACAGAAATACATATTTTCCTGGCAATAGTTCTGAGCAAAATAATTACATTCCTTACATCCTTTATAAATTATAAAAAAAAAATTGTTCACAAAAGCCCTCAACAGTCTGTCTAATCTTTCAGATCAGAAAAACCCAAGGCCATTATCAATCATAACTACATTTTTTTCTAGACACAAGCAGTTAAATATTTGCTCACAAAAGTTGTTACTCCTTGTGTACATACCTGAGTACTTTATATGTCATCTGTGATCCTTTTACAGCGTATCTGTACATACTGTTATCTGTGTGTGTGAATGTGTATACAAACATACAGTCCTCTGTAAAAGAAAGACTGGCAGGCAATAATCTGTGATGAATAGTAAAGGTCTAGCAGAAAGCACACTGGTTATATTTGTTACAGTGTTTGATGTTCTTCATTTGCACAGCAGGTTTTCATTTTTAAAATTACATATTAAAATTGTGAAACCTCACCAGTATAATTTCACTACTCTATACAACAGTCTGTGATTCTTGTTAGTATTTGGCTGAAGTGATTTTATTAATTTGAAGGTAAATGTTTGAGTACATTTTACCTGTTTTGATCAGCTTTTTCCAGGACTCTTAATAAAAGCAGTAGTAAGTTTATTTGATAGGACACCTTCCTGGAGGCCCAGGGCACTGTACAATACAATCTCAAACACATAAAAGCAGGATGCATCAACATAACTTCATAAGCCGTCCCTAGCGCAGCGATTGGATTTCTGCTTGCCTACGCTGGCGACCAGGTTGAGAATGGACCCAAGTCGCTGGAGAGCAGCTAGGGGAGAAGGATGGAGCATCACACAGACAGCTCTCCTTCTCCAGGGGAGGGTGGGGAAGTGCCTAGCACACTGAGGACTCTGCGGAGGCCAGGAGATACTCCCGCTCTGGTGCTTGTTTCATGGGAGGAGGGGGCGGACGCTGGCGCTATTGCACGTCCCTGCTTCCAAAGAACACAGGAAAAAGGAGCAGACGGGCAGAGGCCACTGTCTCTGTGAAGCCCTCCTGGGGCTTTGATTAGCCATCATCGCCACTCCCCGACCAGTCACTAGTTCCGTGGCACGGATTGAGGACTGTTGCCATGGCCCCACCCTCTGGGGGGGCAAGTCGGGGGCAACTGGGGGAGACAGTGGCAACAGATGATGGTGGGAGTCCTGGGGGTCGTGACCAGGGCTGAGGATCGACAGTGGCCCTGCCAGGAAAAAAGAGAATATAAAAAAATAAATAAATATAACTAAATATATAAATATCCGTCACCTAAAAATATTTAAAAGCCTACAGCAGGGCAACAGGGTATAATGCAGAACATCCAGGGATTAGTTAACTCATGTCCCAACTGCTTGCATAAATAGGTGGTGCTAAAAGCTTCAGCTGAGGGGGCCTCCCTCAGGGCTCATGGGAGAACTTAGTAGAGTTGGTATTGTAGTAATTGCATATGAACATCTAACACAGAAACATAGAATTTGTCGTCAGCTAAGGACTGCTTGGCCCACCCAGTCTGACCATTTTTCCTACCTACAGTATCCCTGCAAACCCCCACTGACCTACAGCTCTTCTCCCTCCCCTCCTTTCCACCAAGATACCTTTATGTCTATCTCATGTATTCTTGAACCCCTCCCAGTCTGTTAGCCCCACCAACTCTGCTGGAAGGCTGTTCCAGGAATATAACACTTTCTGTGAAGAAGTGCTTCCTCACATCTCTCCTGAATCTACCCCCCCTCCAGCTTCATAGCATGTCCCCTTGTTCTTCAGCTCCTTTTCTTCTGAAAAGTACTTCCCTCCTGTACCTTATTTACCTCCGTGAGTTATTTCAAGGTGTCTATCATATCCTTCCCCCTTCCTCTTTGCCAGAGTGTACATATTTAGGTTCTTTAGTCTATCCTCATAGGACTTTTGCTGTAGACCCTGCACCATTTTAGTTGCCCTCCTCTGGACCACCTCCATTGTGTCTACGTCCTTCCAGAGATGTGGTCTTCAGAACTGGACACAGTACTCAAGGTGGGGTCTTACCAGTGATCTACACAGAGGCAACACTACTCTCCTCTTTCTGCTGGTGGTACCCTCTTTATACACCCCACCATTCTACTAGCCCTCCCAATTGCCTTGTCACACTGCCTGGCCATCTTTAGGTCATCTAATATGATCACCCCAGGTCTCTTTCCTGCTTGGTTGTCATTGATACCACTCCACCCATTTTATACTCTGCCCCAAGCTTCTGTGTCCTGAGTTCATTATTCTGCACTTTTCACTCTGAAACCCAGCTACCATGTCCTTGACCATTCCTCCAGTTTTCTGAAGTCTCTGCTCATCCTATCCACCCCACCCAGAGTGTCCATCCTGTTGCAGATCTTGGTGTCATCTGCAAAAATGCAGACATGTCCTTCCAGCTCCTCTGCAATGTCTCTTATAAAGACATTAAAGAGAACCTGTCCTAGCTCTGATCCTGAGGAATCCCACTGGAGGGATCTCCATCTACCATCACCCTCTGTCACCTATCTCATAATGTAGAGCAATCTCCTGTTCAGAGTGGGGTGGGGGCACTAATAAAGACTGCAGACAATCTCTCAAAGTTCAAATGTTGTTTTTTATTTTAAATATGGCCAACACCTCAACGTTTCACCTACTATGTAGGCTTTTCATACGTTTTTTAAATTATCCAAAATGACTGAAACGCCTATTAAGCCTGATACTCCTTCATTTCGGCTCAGAGTCTCAGACAACATATCTGCAGCCATTTTATTCATTTTCCTCACTGTTAGGCTTGTTTGTCCCCTGTCCAATCCCCACCAGGTTTTCTTCATGACCAACCCGACTCCCAGGAACCGGCCAGTCATGCAGAAGGAGAATTCTGAAATGAAAGGATTGGAAACCTAAGGGGACAAAATATTAAAGAAACATATTAACAGAATGAAAGGGAAGATCTGAGAATAATGAAACACAGATGTATTTACATCTGGGGATACAGAACTATTGAAATAGAGAATTATCAGACTGAATAAGAAAAGTTTCAAGTCATTTTGAACAATTTAAAAAAGTCATCTCTTGATAAAGCCTACATAGTAGGTGAAACGGTCAGGTGCTGGCTATATTTAAAATAAAAAATAACATTTGAACTCATAGGAGACTGTCTGCAGTTTTTATTCAGCGCCCCCCAACCCCGCTCTGAACAGGAGATTGCTGTACATTTTGCATCACATCGGGAGAGGCAGCTTGGAATAGACAAAAGGACTGTTCATTTCCTGTGGATTCCCTTTTTTTTCCCCCTTTTTCCTCCATTTTTCAAACTATCTCATAACCAATTTCTTACCCAGTGTACCACCTTTGGACCTACTCCAAAGCTACCCAGCTTGCTTACTAGTCTCCTATGTGGAACAGTGTTGAAATCCTTACTGAAATCTAGGTAGGCCATGTCCCATTGCTCCACTCTCATCTAATTCCTTGATCACCCAGTCAAAGAAATCTATCAGATCTGTTTGACATGACACCTTCCCCCGCGCTCAGGTATTGTAGCCCATTGACTCGGGATATTCCACAATCCTTTCCTTCAGCAGTGATTCCATTAACTTTCCCATCACTGATGTCAGGCTGACTGGCCTATAATTGCCAGCCTCCTTCCTGCTACCACTTCTAAGTGGGACTGCATCTGCCCTCTTCCAGACCTCTGAAGCCACTCCTGTTTCCAGCAAACTGCTAAACAGGACTGTCAGAGGTGCAGCCAGTATCTCCATTAACTCTCTTACCACCCTTGGAGGCACCCCATCTGGCCTCATTGCTTTGTACACTTTCAGACTGGCGAGTCCCTTCAGGACTTCCTTAGTGTCCCTCCCCCTTCCCCTCTTCAAGGCTCCTGTTTCCTTTTTGAGGTCACTCCCCTTCTCCTTCCTCTGTGAACACTGAGCAAAAGTATTTATCTAAGATGTCTGCCTTTTCATAGTCCCCCTCTGCACAGTCTCTCCTTCCATTTTTAACCTTACAATCCCTCCCTTGGACTTCCTCTTTTCACTTACATATCTAAAAATGTCTTGTCCCTTTTGTTACTGCCTGGGCTATTCTCTCTTCAGTTTGCACCTTCACTCTCCTTACTGGTTTCCTGCTTTCCTCTGTTTCCCTGATAGGCCTTCCTATCCTCCTCCCTCTTTCCTTATACCTTCTGAATGCAACCCTTTTAGCCATTAACTTTTCCACCACCTCTTTCAAGAACCATAGCAGTCTCTTTCTCCTACTGCTTTTGCTCACTTGCTTGACAGAGATTTGTTGCTTCACTATGCCCCCTTTTAGCACTGCCCACTGTTCCTCCCATCAGGTCATCTCCCCTTCCAGGCCCTCCCTGAGACATTCAACAATTCTTTTAAAATCTGTCCTCTTGAAGTCCAGGACCTTCACCCATGTGTGGTTCAATTCCACAGCCATCCTTATATTGAACTACACTGTATGGTGAGCTTTGGTCCCAGGTGGCCTCCTACCTTGACGTCTGTAATACTGTCCCTGGACTGTCAGTTGAGGGATCACTGTCCATGTGTGTGTGTGTGTGTGTCTCTACATAAGTTTATATACAGATTGTATAGATAAATATATATTCTCTGCAAAAAAAATTGTTAATGTACCATTAAGGTTCCAGTGACAAAAGTAGGGAAATGTGGTCTTAGGGATCCCAACCCTAAGACCCCACCCCCACCCTCGGTTATCAACCCTAACACCCCACCCCAGCCCTGCACACAGGAACAGGCGGGGGGATGTGCCTTGGGGTTGTGAACCCTAATGCCCACTCCTCCCCACAGAACCTAGCTTCCTGTCTGAAGCACAAGATACAGCTCCAACCTAGTGCCTCATAGTGATGCAGTTGAGCTTTCATGCAGGGGCCTATGGGCCTTGTGTGAAGACATCACATGTGACCTCATCTGATCAGGGAGGGTGGGCATTAGGGTTGACAACCCCAAGGAAGACCCCACCACTGATTCACCAATACCCCGAGACCCAAACCCCAATGTTTTTCATTTCCTTCTTTGTGCGCTGTGTGTTCTACAACCCTAATGTCTGCATTAACGTTGTTTTTGCAATTAATTTCCTTTTCTGATAGTGGAATTGTATCCTTATTTATGCAGGTCCAATGAGATAAATACAATATTGAGAGAGTCCTGACTCAGTGCATGGGGCCCAGCAGGCCTCCAGCACGCATGTCAATACCTTGTGGGTGAGATTTCCTAACCCAACACAGGGTGTGGCATCTTCACAAAACACTGCTCCGTCCCTACCAAGGCTGGTGCTGGATGAACCTTCTTCATCAGCCTTGTCCCATTAATCTGCTAACTGAGTTCACACCTGAACTCATCTCATTGGCACAGTAAGGCAGCATGTTCTCTATCACTGCAAACAACGTTACTTTATAAATTCTTTGTTTTTAATATTTTGACCCCAAACTTTCAACTTAGTCTTCTTATGACCCCACGCCATGAACCCAGTAGGTGAAAGAACTGCCAGGGGTCGCTATTCCAGCACCACAGGTGCGAAAACACATTTTGGGCAGAATGAAAAATGACAGCAGTAATGTTTCTGAAGTTGTGTGAAAAAATGACTGCTGAAAATTTGGGGTCAAAAAAATTAAAAATTACCAGTTATGTGGGTGCATAAGTAGATTTCAATGTACACTTGTAACTTGGGCATTTGTATGATTTTCTTTCACCAAATTTTCAACATAACCTTTTTGAGACCCCACCTCATGAACACTATTGGTGAAATTTCATTAATCATTCCTGAAAGGTGATTTCATGCAGCGACAGCAAAATCACCTTTCAGGCCCAATTAATGAAATTACACTGACAGTGTTCATAAGGTGGAGGTCCCAAAAAGGCTATGTTGAAAATCTGAGGAAAAAATTCCTAAAAATGGCAATGTTATGAACATAGGTTCAAAACGCTATTCAAATGCACTATACGGCACTTACCTTTATTCCTCAGTTCATGGTTTGGCTTTGAAAAGTGCAGATGTGTCTTGTTCCACAGAAGATGACAGCGTTCAATCTCCGGCCATAAGTATAGGGTAAGGGTGTGTGGGGTGGTGAGTGCTCAGTGGGTGGGTCCGGATGCGGGAAGGGTAAGACAGGTTTTCTTTCTTCAGGTTTATAAAAAAAGAATAAGAAATAGGGGCCTTCACTAAGGATCTTTTCTATAACTGAACCATCAAATCAGGACTTTTTTCCTTTTTGTAAACTTTTGCAAATGTATAAACTTTCGCATTGATATAAACTTTAGATATTTTAGTGTATATATAATTTGATTGTAACTTTGCACTTATGTAATATGAGGCTTATAAGGTTTGAAGTCTTACACATATATATTTATATTTATTGCAAAAAACTTTGTTAATGCATCCGTTAGGGTTAAAGTGACAAAAGTGGGGAAATGAGATGTTAGGGTTGAGCCCCTAACCACCCCACCCTCCACAGACCAACAGACGCTGGGGTATGCCATGGAGTCGTGAGGCCCAACTCTCACCCCATTCCATGTGTAAACAGGTTGACATGCAACAGTAAAGGAGAATGGGGTGAGAGTTAGGCCTCACGACACCATGGCATACCCCAGCATCTGTCCGTCTGTGGAGGATGGGGGAGGTGGGGTGGTTAGGGGCTCAACCCTAATATCTCATTTCTCCACTTTTGTCACTAACCCTAACTGATGCATTAATAAAGTTTTTTGCAATGAATTTCCTTAATTTTTAAAAAACTGTAACATAACTAGTAAATGGTATGTGTTGGTGGGAGTGCGGGGCCCCACCAAACTGCCCATTTGTGCAAAATGACATGTGCCTGTGGGAGTGTGGGCCCTCTTGGCCCTGCGCTCCCACTTGCACATAACTACGTAACCATACAGCAGCCCTATAGGGCAAGGAACACTTGTAACACTAATTTGCCAATATCTCAGCAACTGTAGCAGCTATGAAAAAAAAATTCAAGTGTCGTTGTAATCATGACAGCGAGACCTCCACACGAAATATGTTGACAAAATCCATATCTCACATCGTTTACAAGATAATGCACTGAAAAGCGCTGAAAAGGCACACTTGGAACCCTTTGTACGTCTTTTGCCAATATCTCCATAACTGTAGCAAGTAGGAAAACAAAATCCACTGCTGGTGTAATCTATGATTTCCAAATTAGCTTACAGCTTAGATCACCTAAAGATGATCTAAGCTGTGGTAGTGAAAAATCTGTATCAGGCTTCATTTTCTAGATATCGGGCACCAAAAGGAGTCATGGGTGCTGCAATGTTATCCTATGGGAATGTCTCAAATTTGGAATGCTATAACTATATAACCAATGCAATTTTTACACCAAACCACCATACATCACATCTGTGGGACACCCCTTTGCATCCAGCATATTTCAAGCCAAAAGTCCTTACCATTTCTTAGCAGTGAACTGGCAAAGTTTTACAAATCCTTGTTCATAAGCTGTCAAAATCCCCATCTCGTGAGCTGAATCTCCGTTCATGAGATGACAAAGTCCCTGTTCTCGAGGCAATTCATATTCATGAGATAGGGCCATCTGGTCTTCATCTCACGAACAGGGATTCTACTTGCTCACGAATGGGGATCTGCTCACGAAGGGATTCCCTATTCACAAGATAGGGCCACCTGGTCCTCATCTCACGAACAGGGATTTTACACCTCATGAATGGGGATTCCAACAACTCACAAACAAGGATTTTTTTTTATGATCCCCTATTCGTGAGGTGTCAAATGCCCGTTCATGAGCTAATCCCGTTTGCGTGAGGTGTCAAAATCCCTATTTGCGAGCCGATCCCTGTTCATGAGATAGCCATCTAGTCCTTATCTCATGAACGAGGATTCTGATGGCTCATGAACGGGATCGGCTCACGAACAGGGATTTGGACACCTCATGAACAGGGATCGAAGCAGTCATGAATGGGGATTTTCAAATTAAAAATGACCATTTTTTTAATAAGCTGATGGAAACCAAACACATGGTTTTGTAGAGGGCATCGCCCTGAACAAAACCCATACATTTGTTTTCACAAAATGCATCCGTGGGACAAGTAACAACATTTTGTTTTGGGCTAAAAGTGAAAACAAGATGGCGGCTCACGAATGGGGATTTTTTTCTCATGAACGGGGATTTAATAAATCCCCATTCATGAGCTGTCAAAATCCCCGTTCATGAGCCGAAATTCTTGTTCGCAGCTGTGCAGCTATCCAAAAGACTGAACTGAGCATGCTCAGAACCCACATTTTCAATATTGAATAACTCTGGATCAGAATAATATTGTTTTACCAAACTAATACTGGCTTGTTCCTTAGGGTAAGCTCTTTCCACCCCAGATATTTCAGGCTAAAATCCAAAACGGTGTGGGTGCAGGGCAATGAGGAAAATTCTGGAAAATTGGCGAAAAAGTGAAAACACACTTTTTTCCTATGCGCTATGAAACCCACACTTCCAATCAAAACAAAAGTTGGCAAGTCAAGAGATCTACCTCACAGGACAGCGATACTAAAGTTCATGCACATCCATTGAACGGTTGCAAAGTTATTTAGGTGCAAAATGTGGGGTTTAACATAAAACTGCCTACTCAATCCTAACTATAGAGAGCACGACCGCACCTCTATATTAAAGAAAAAAACTAAAAATATTTGCATTAAGAAAGTGAAGCACATTGGCCCGGTAGCGCTGAGGGTTCAGGTGCTGGACACCACACCTTGCGCCATACCGCAACCCAGGTAAAGTGACGGATTCGGGTCGTCTGGGTTGGCAGGGGAAGGAGAGGATCAAGTATCTGGAGGACAGCTCTCCTCTCCCTGGGGAGGGCTCCAGGGTAGCTCGGTGTCCTGGTGACCCCCAATGGAGATCAGGGGCACTGCAGATACACCAGCCGACATAAGGAGTGGAGTGCGGCAGACACCAGCAGGGCAGCCGTGCAAAGGCATCATTGCACGCCACACTCCAAGGGGAGAAACAAGGAAAAACACCTGATGGCTGGGTGAGGTGATGGCTGGCCTCTGGGGGCCGACCCCCAAACTTTCCATGCTGGCCACAATCCCGGCCCCTACCCCCTGGGGTTCCTCGGCCTCCTCCTGTATGGGGTCTGGCAGGAGAGGAGGAGATCCTGATCTCAATGTCTTGGCCAGGGATGTGGTTCAGGTGAGCAGTTAGGGGAACACCTAGCGAGTCAGCCCGGAGATGCCCCGACCACCAGGTGAAGAAATAAAAGTTTAAAAAAAAAAGTGAAGCACTTATTGTCCCACCCATATGATGATGTCACAAACCTTTGGGACTAATTAAGGATCATCAGCACTCTACCTGGACACCTCCCCTGAGGAAGGCTGGATAGCCAAGCACTGGGAAGTTGTTACGGTACTGCCAGAGTCAGAAGCCCACATTGCTTTTTACAAGGACACTGATTTAATACTGTTTGTAAAGTATACAGCTTTTTGCTTATTCACATTGTTTCCTTTTAAAAGCTGGCATTTTGACTCTTGACTTCATGTTTGGTCCTACTTTTGGCAATTATTAAATACTTTATTCAGCATTTTACTTGTTGGAGTCATCTTTTCTCTGTGAGTGCTTAATACTGCTGTGGAGTTGGAATTTCAGGGCTGGCCACCCTTTATGCAGAACACTGCACACTGCACCCCATACCGCAGTCGTGGTTCTGTGTTTGGAACTTAGAAAAAGATGTCATGGGACAGTTTTCATTTTACAGAAACAAAGGAAATGAATAAACTATTTTGGGACACTGGGGGTGGGCTCCCCAGTGTCCCACACTGTTGGTGGAGGTTTGTAAATGCTGACACGGGGAATGGGCCCCCTGATGTCTGCAACTATTAATAAAACAATGGGCTGCTGGGGGGGCATCCTGGTGTCGGATTATACAAAAAAAAACTAACTAAATAAATACACTGCCACCAGGGATTGGGACCCCCAGTGTGCAGATACAGTTTAGTTAGGCACAGCACAGTCAGGATGGTAGGGTTATAATGGCAGTAGCCCCATCCCTGACATACAAGCCACAATACAGCAGGGGTTGCCATATGACACAGTTGTCATTTGTTAGTAAACGCAGCTATGTCGTATAGTGCAAACAGATGTTGTTGCAAAACTCAGTTATCCTTAGAACCTTGATTTTTCAAACTGTGCAAGCTCACAAATGGAAATTTTTTCTTAAATAATTTAAAAATGACTTAATTGTGAGAGGTAAATACAACAAAAGCATGTACCTTGGGCCAAACACTATCAAACCTGAAAGTTTCAGGTTTCAAATCTTCATATGTTTTTAGTTATCAGGGGCAAAAAGTCTTAAAATGTTTAAAAATGGGGAATTTTATGTTATTTGCACCTCTGTAACTTTGCCCCCTCTGAATCATTCTACATGACTTTTTCAGGATCAAGAGATCCTATCACAAAGGCTGTGATTTCCAAATTTCATGTAAATTGGTTGGACAGAGGCAAAGTTATTAAGGTAAAAAAACTGGGGTTTAACATTAAAGTGCTTCCTCAACCCTAATATACATACATACATGCATATATCTATATCTATATGTAATAGATAAACCACTCTGAGGTGTGTGGTCACGCTCTGATATACGCACACCTTGGTGTGTGTTGTAGCACAAGGCCGCAGGCCAGGTGCGTCAACCACCCAAGGCGCTATATCAGAGCACGACCGCACACCTCAGAGTGGTTTATCTAGCTTATAAAATGTCAAAATTGTTTTGGAAGGGGGTAAAAGTGCAGGTGTGCGGTCGCGCTCTGATATACGCATGGTCATGTGATGCTCAAGGTCCAATAAATGGGCAGCAATTTCCCTATCTATTTTATAAATATATTTACATGCACACAGTGAAGCCCACCAGGATGCAACACAATTCTGTAAAATTCTGCATCAGAGTTACTACAGAAAGCAAACCGGTTTTAATGGGAGTTAATTCCTTTTGCCATGCAGGAAGCTGTGACACTGTGTTTCATCTTGGTGGGCTTCACTGTATACAGTATATTCTTTGCAAAAAACTGCATTAATGCACTAGTTGGGGTCAAGTTAATGCCACAAAAGTAGAGAAATGTGGTATGTTAGGGAAACTCCCCACCCCCACCCCTCAAGCAGCAAAAGGAAAAAACATTGGGTTTTGGATCTCTAAAGTCTTCGCAAATCAGTGGTGGGGGTCTTCCTTGAGGTTCTCAATCCTAATGCTCACACCTCTTCCCAGCCTGTAGCCTCCTGCCCAAAGCAGAAAGTACAGCTCCAAGTCACTGCCTCAGAGTGATACCCTCTTCAAAGGTAGAGCAGTATGTCTTGCCACATGTTGCCAACAGAATCTGTTGTAGCTTTCTTCATGCAGGGCCCTGTGGGCTCTGCATGAAGAAAAGAGACCATGTCTGACCTTGTTTGCTCAGGGGAAGGGGTGGGCATTAGAGTTGAAAACCCCAAGGAAGACCCCATCACTGATTCACCAAGATTCCAGAGACCCATAACCCTATTATTTTTTTTTTCCTTTTTCTGCTTGGGGTTGGGGAGTTAGGGTTGGAAACCCTAATGTTGCATTTCCCTTCTTTTGTGGCGTTAACTTGAACCCTAACTGGTGCATTAATTGTTTTTTGTTTTTTTTTGTAAATAACATCCTTTCTTTTTTGAGTTAGTGGAACTGTATCCTCATTCACACAGGTCCCTCAGGGTCCCCCTGTGTGAACAGATGCAGATGCACAGGGGCCTCTGGGCCCTGTGCCATGGGACGATTCCATTGCCTATGGAAGTGCAGCAACAGATGTCAAGAATTCATGGGGATGTCTGGTGGACTGCAGAAATGCGGGGCCCTCTGGGTCCTACACTTCCATTTGGCTGCAGGTACAGATACACAGTGCAAAGAATCCATCTCTCAGTTGAACAACATGGCCTTCTGGCATCCATGGGTGTAGATATGCAGGGACCTATGCCAAAAGAAGAGTTCTCTTCACTATATGGTACTTGGGCCCCTGCAAGCAACTTTGTACCTGCACCTACCCTTCCCAGGCTGGGGGTGGTGTCACATGACAGTGCTGACCACCAGCCTTGGTTCATAAATCTGGGTCACTGAGATCACACCCAAACTCCGCTCACTGGCACCAGATCACAAGGCACTACAGGCTGGGGCAAAGACTGGTACTACACACATTTCTTAATAATTTAATTTTTTATTTTATTTTGACCCCTATCTCTGTTACCTCCTCCTTTCCTCCCACTTGCCTATTTTCCCTCTACCCCCTACTCTGCTCATTCTGCCTTATACCACCTCTCCAACTCTATCCAGTTTTGCCATTCCTAGATCTAAAGTTATTTCCCCACACCCTGTCTCACTAACCCCCATCCCCACTGCTAACTGTACCTCTAATTGAATCCTCCCACCCTAGTTCCACATTCAGTTTGTTCGTTCCACTATGCATAATCAGACTTGAATTGAAATCCCTACCCAGCTCCCAACTCCTCACCTTCTACCTTCCCAACTGCCTTGTAATCCCGCCATGTTACCTACATAAGACCATAATTCTCTACTTCTATTTCAACTCCCAGCCCACCTACCCTTGTCATCAGTGTTTGGTCACAATTAGTTTAACCGGTACAGCACTTTAACAAGAGCTGTTTACATAACATGTCTCCTGTCTTGCTCCATCTATGATGCACTTACAACTACAGCTTATTTACTTTGGACAAGAACTGTTTCTACAAACATGTTTGCTGAACATTGCCATTTTACTACTCTTAAATATTGTTGCTGTTTCTTTACCAACTGTCATGCATCTACTCCCTGTGTGCACTGAATGTTCTTTCCTCTCATTTACTGACGTGGAACCTTTGCAAACGAGCTTTAAGCTCAAAGGTATTGTAATCCAGGATTGTAATAAATAAATAAAATTTTCAAGATAGTTGTTTTATGACTCCACTTCTAAACATCACATGTGAAATTTACAGAATACTACCTAAATCATAATTTTGCACCACAAGTCGAAACACATCTCGTCCGGGATTTGAAAAACAGCACCTGTCACATTTATGAGGTTGTGTGAAACAATGGCTATGTTTTAAAACTTGGAGTCAAAATATTGAAAATGTGAAGTTAGTCGTGAACATTGAAATATTTCATGAATACTGAGATATTTCAATGTTCACTTATAAGCTGGTCATTTTACCATATTTTTACATCAAATTTTCAGCATTGTTTTCTTATAACCCCACCTCATGAACTTGGTGAGTGAAAATGTTAAAATTCCACCAGAAATGTGATTTTGCAGAACAACTGTGAAATCACCTTTCAGGATGAATTTGAAAAATTTCACCTATCTTGTTCGTAGGGTGAGGTTCCCAAAAAGACTGTGTTGAATGTTTGGTGGAAAATGTTAGAAATTAGTGAAGTTATGATTGAACACTGAAATATTTCAGTGCTCACTCATAACTTGATCATTTCAACATATCTGTATACCAGATTCTCAACATAGCCATCTTATGACACCACCTCATGAACCTGGTAGGTGAAAATGTTCAAATCTACCCAAAAGGTGATTTTATGCAGTGAGCAGGGAATTACCTTTCAGGCCAAATTTGAACAATTCCCCCTCCCTTGTTCATGAGGCGGAGTCCAAATAGATCATGTTGAAAACTGGGTGTAAAAATATTAAAAAACACAAAGTTATAAGTCAAAGTTCAAACCATATTGAAATTACATTAAATTGGACTTACCTTATATTCTCATATCAAAATCACTGGTCCCACTGGCAAGACGTATCCTTGGTCGAAGAGTGAATCTACATTGTGGCACATGTTCAGGTGAGTGAGGGTGTGCAGGGGTGTGTGGGTGGTGGGTGCTGAATAAGGAAGGTTGCTGTGGTGTGGATCAGATCAGCGAGGGACCATTTTCTTTTTCACAGGTTAATTAAAGAAAACAAAAAGAGACAATAAGGGACTGTTTTCCTTTTTCCAGCTTTACTCTACTGGATCCAACACTAGGGACAGGGCACCCAGTGTCAGCTTAAGTGTACAGTGGCATGGGGTGGGCACCCCTGTGTTGCTGCCTATTCATGGGAAGGTGGGCAACCTTGAGGGGAGGGGGTTGGGAAACTGTATCAGGGTGGACACCCCGGTCCACTTTCCTAAATGTGCTGGATCGAGTAAGCACAAGTGAGTGCTGGCTGAGCTGGAAGCAGGAGGGAACGAACATGACAGATAAACAGACAAAAAGAGAGAATGAGAGAGAGAGAGAAAGAAAGAAAGAAAGAGGGATCAAGATTGCTGGCACACAAGCCAGCAGCATATCTCCATCTGCAGTTGTAGATGTCAAGAAAGTCCTGCTGTTCTCATACAGAGAATGCAGGTAAACAGTTCCTCTTGCTAAGCTGGGCACCCTAGATTTTAGGGTGCCCAGAAAAAGTATTTCTGGACATTTAAAAAAAAAATAAACACCAGAATCTAGCTAAATGGGTCCTGTTTAGCTAGGTTCAAGAGTTTCTTTTTTTTAAAATAAATGATTTTCATGTATTTTCCATGTTTTTTTACTTCAGGGGGAAGCAAGATGGTGGCTGTCACGACCTGAAAAATATATTTCAGGGTTGTGAAAAGTACATGGTGAGAAAGCAAAAAGCTCTCATGACCACGAATGTTTTGTGCTGTATCAAAGGGTTATAAAACAATGCAGACAGGTATGCGCTGCTAGGCTACCTGAGTGCAGTGAGCAAGCTACAGAAATGGACAAAAACAAAAGAGACCAAGCACTCACCCTCCATTGCTGAAGCAGTAACAGATAAGGCAGATGTCCAATATATCAGCAAAAGTTCTTTAATAGATAAAACCAGATACAAAGTTTGTCAATATGTGTAAAGTAGGTGCTAGGTGCAAGGCAGTGCCAGCCCTGATGTTTCCCACCTACACTTGGTGCTTTATCAAGGTATACATCTACTAGCAAATGGACCCACCTAATACTCTCATATCAGTATCAGAAGCACAGGCCCCTGCAGCTACAGATATAAATCCATGATACCCAAATTACAAGAGTTCTTCTTTCTGTAGAAGTGCAGGACATATGGGGCCAGTGCTTCTGTAGCTTCAGGTAATCATGCACACGGTAAGGCATACACACACTTGATGGACCTGCGCTTCTGCAAGCACATGTGTAAGATATGCTCACTGAGCTCTGGCTGCAGAAGCGCTGGAGCCAAAAATCTGATGCCAAATTGCAACAGATCTTCTGTCTGAAAGCACAGGCCTGAGGGGCCTGCTCCTCTTCAGCCACAGTTATAAGCTATACACACTGACTTCTGGCTCTAGAAGGGCAGGACCCTGTGGATGGGGCCTAGCATTACACAGATGGAAGTACTGTTGCAATGTGGGTATTATGGTTTCAGCAGTGGATCTTGAAATTGTTCAAGGGGATAGCAGGTTTTCAGATACAAAAATTGTGGCAGTACTTCTGTCTGCAGACACACAGGGCCTTGTGGTGTCTGCACCTCTTAATTCACAGGTGTAAGACATACACACCAACCTCTGGCTCCAGAAGGGCAGGCCCTATGGGGGCCTGCTATGCAAACTGAAGTATGGTTGCAATATGGGTATCATGGTTTCAGAAGTGGATCTAGAAATTGTTCAAGGGTAGCAGGTTTTCAGTTATGCAGCTTCACACAGAAAACCATGCAGTGGCAGATCATGCTGTCTAGCAAGGTACCTCGTACAGCATGCATTAGTATGTCTGTCTGAGATGTGCAGGCCCCATGGGGTCTTCTGTCTGCAGAACACAGTGTATGACATACACAGGTGGCTGCATAAGTACAGGCCCCTGTGAGGCCTGTGCTTATGCAGCCGCAGATACAAATCCACAAAGACAGCACATCAGTTCTACGGCATTTGTATCATCTGGAAACACTTGTATGTTGTCTGTCTTACCTGATGATGGCAGTTTGTGGTTGCTTGTCTGGGCATGTCATTTGGCTGCTTGAGGGTGTGGAGGTTAGGGTTGGAAACCCTAAACACCATATTTCCCTACTTTTGTTGCTTTAAGTTGAACCCTAACTGGAGAGGAGGATGGAGCATGGTGACGCAACATGCTCAGCCATGAGCTAGGCAGCCCATGGAGACTACCCTCTCTGCTTAAGCAGGCCATGGTGCTTTACCTCCTTAAATGAGTATTTGGCTGTTGCTTCATAGTGTACCTGCTTTTGGATGCTGATCTTACTGCTGTTATCCATGAAAGACATTCACAGAGAAAGACGCAGTAGATCGCTGATTAATGCAACGAATGTACGAGTTGACTGTGGCATCCAAGGAACCAAACTAGGCTCCAGTGACCCAATGAAATCAGCAGTGCAGGGTGCTTTGAAGGTCCAAAGAAACAGCCTAAGCAACAGACTTGAAGAGCTTGTCCATAGCCAAATATGGAAGAAGGATCAGAGGAATGCCTGAAACTGGCAAATTGCACCCTACGCAAAGATAAGAACAAATTTTTACTATTAGTAGTAAAGACTTATCTTGGTTACAAAGGAGCGGATGAGTATGATAAGATGGAACAAGGAAGGGACAAGGAAAGGACAATGAGCGTACAGTATATCGATTCTGCACACTCTCTTCTTCCTTTTTTTCCTTGCCCAGACTGCTAGTGTAATAAATCTAAGGAAATGTAGTCCATGCAGGTACAGTACAACTGAGTCAGACTCATGGGCAATACCAGAACAAGAGCACAAACAGTTCAGAATCAATCTACTTCACGCATTCTTTCAGACTCTGCCATACAACAAAAAGGTTATCAAAGATATTTAAGAATCCTGAATGAAAACAACAAGCTAAGGTAGCACACAGTGCTTGAATTAAGTTAAGCAATCTGGAGCAATCCAAATTGGTGACAGCAGATACTGCTAAGAAACAACTAAGACAATTCCAATTGCCCTTCAAAAATTGCTGTAATCCAGCACGTCCTCACGCAGTTAGAATGGGACCCAAAACTCAACCAGAGATAGAAAAAAGAAGGGAAAAATATAAAAGGGAAAAAACATTGAATAACTTTAATAAAAGTTCTCCAAATGTATGGGGGAAGAACCAAATCCAGTTCTAATTAGCAATGCAATATCTGAAAATATGGCTTCTCAGTCAAACAATATGATTCAATCAGGAGTTGAAATAATAAATTCAGCAGAACAGCATGGATTAGAAATCTTAACTGAGCCAGTAGCAGGCAACATGACTCAAAATCAGATTCTTCCCCCCCCCCCGGGTGAAACAACTGATAGATAACTTTAACATTTTATAGATCATCATTGATAAGCTCCAGCAACTTTCTGAATCTTTAGCAAGTTTAAACACAAGAATGTCTAGTATGGATTCAAAGTTAGAGCAATGCATTAAGAGAATAAATGAACTTGAAACTCGTCAGTCCCAGCTGGAGGACATTGTGGTTCCTCCTTCATGAGAAGTAAAATCCCTTTAGAAACACTAAGATAAAGATTGACACCAAGAAAATTGTTCTCTTTGGAAAAATCTATAGTTTTTTGGTTTATTTTCAGAATGGTAAAACGACAGTTAATTACATAACTTGTTAACTGAACTTTTCTCAGTATTACTAGGACCAGATAAAGATTTACCTATGATAGATCATGTCCACTGGCTGGTTCAAAATGGAAGGGAAGAAAGAAAGGGTCTCACCCAGCTATTGTAAAGATGCTTACTTCAGATAGGAAGGACAGAGTGATGTGAGCCTTTTACTGGTCAAAGACTATTAAATTTAAGGATCAACCAATTTATTTGAAACATGATTTTTCTAAAATCTTTGGGACCAAAGGAAGCAATTTGCAGGGATTCAAGAAGTATTATGGAAGGGAGGAATTAAGGCATATGTAACGCCATTCCAAGTCAAAGATTCTACTTAATAACCAAAATCTGTTTTATGGCAGTGTATCTGAAGCAGTGCAAGATCTTAAAGTTTGATTACCCAAACCTTTTGCTTCATATGATCACGGGTAAAGCTGGTTTGCAGGAAGTTTATGATGATTAGGTAACTTGAGGAAGGTTACTGTGATACAAATAAATAATTTTTGAAAATTAAGGAGGAGGAGGAGGGGAGAGGCTAGCAACTGGCTGCGCAGTTTTTCCAACGTGATACTGGGGGATGCCAGACCAAGGTCTTGGCACACTGGGAATGAGAGGGGGCATAAATCGGAGTCTTAGCAGGGGTTCTGGTGGTTGAGTCGAGGGACAGTTTTCCAATAGATTAGTCCGGATAATGGTTATACAGTCAGACAAGAGATGATGGATTAGCTTGGAAGAATTAGTTTTGTTTTTGGTTTTTTACAATATGGCTTTGACAACTAATGAGGCAACATGGAATGTGAACAGGGTAAACTCTCCTGCATAAAGATAAAGAATCTCATCTAAGATTAAAAAAATGAAACCGTAATGTGGTGATGTTCCAAGAAACTTTTCCAGATGAAAAGAGGTTAAAAAAAAGATGGGTTGTGGGATTATACCAGTCTCAAAGCAAAGATTTAAAAAAAAGTGCAGGTGTGGCACTGCTTTTTAATGAAAGTGTTAAGGGGAAGGTTTCTGACTCAATAAAAGACCAATCAGGAAGAATTATATTGGTTAAAACTGAAGTGAAAGGTACAGAGATTATTTTTAGTTCAGTTTATGCCCCTTTTGGAAGTTATGGGAACTTTCTGGCAGAAATTAGTAGAATACTTAATAAATGGAGCTGTTATTATTTTACATGGGGACTTCAATTGTGCATTAAACTGTACTTTAGACAAATCATCACAGACCTCTAAATGGCACAAATATAAGTTATGGTTGTTTTGCAGTTTTCTAAACTCCCATAACCTTTCAGATGTATGGAGAGGCTGTACAACAGGGAGAAGGATTACACTCATTATTCTGCTCGACATAAGATGTATTCCAGGCTTGATTAGATTTTGATTTCCAAAGAGCTATTAACAAGTTGTTTTGGAATAGTCTCAAATATAGAACTCTGGATTACCTCAGATCACAGTATGGAGGATAACAGAAGGGCAAGTGAAAAACAATACTGTGTTCACTTCGAGAGGCTGTCATGATGGACAAGTAGACACAGAGAGCGAAGCTCAAGAGGTTTACGGTTGTCATTCCACTTCGGGAAGTGAACTCAGCACTGTTGTTTACTGTTGCCCATCGTCTTTTATATTGTATGGGCAGCAGCTAAACAATGGAGCATTTCTTGAGAAAACTTTTTAAAGCAGCATTACACGGTTACAAACTTTCCCTACTTCCCATGATCAAACACATTCCATCCCCCACTCACACAGACTCGATTTCTGTTTTAAATAAAGAAATCAAGTAAGTCAGTAAGTAAATCAAGTGAGTCAGTGAATAAGCACTGTTTTCACTGTTGCCCTTTCATTATCCTCTATATTGTGATCTGGGATAATTCTGAGTTCTATATTTGAGATTATTCCAAAACAACTTGTTAATAGCTCTTTAGAAATCAAAATATAATTAAGCCTGGAATACATCTCATGTTAATCAAGAAGTAAAAAATTAATTGCCACAAAATAGGTAATGGATTTTACTTAGGGATTTTAACTGTAACTGGGGACAGGAGCAAATTGATAATGTTAAGGGTCTATTTTTAGAGTTGAGCATCCTGCAGTTAATTACAGGCACTACTAGAGTTAATTACAAAACTGGTAGGGGTACCACATTGGACTGGATTGTGGTAACTCATCCTAATAAGATCACTGAGTGTGAGGTCCTAACAGATTCAGTTAGTGACCACTGCCGGGTCTTTTGTGAGTGGACAACTAAACTAGTGGGAAGCCCTCCCCATTATGCAGAAACCAGAAATTTAAAAAGAGTTACTACTCAGATCATGAATGAAGCCTGTAGAGAAATGACTGGTCCTGTCTAGAGACACTTAATGATATTGATGATATATTGGATAAATTTGGTAGGCTGTTCACTCAGGTAAGAGATAAAATTGCCCCAAAAAAGAAAATGAGAATTAGGGCCAATAAAACAAACATGTTACTTCTGAACTCTTAAAACTGATAAGACAAAGATAGAATGCGGAAAATATAAGGTGGACAGGGATTCAGTTACATTACAGAATTACAAGTCCCTATGAAACAAATATAAAACTGAAGTTGAAAAGGATAAAAAAACAGTGTTTTTTTTATCTCTGAACAATTTAATTCCTTTAGGGCTCCCCCCCTCCAAAAAAACACTGGCAGACGTTCAACTGCCTATTAGGGAGGAAATCAAATGAAGGTAGTATTTCATTACTTGATTGAAACAGTCTGATTAGTGCTCTCTCTCTCGCTATTGTGGCTGGGATGTTTAATAATTATTTTGGTGATTTGGATAGTTTTATTACCAATTTCAACATAACAAATCCAGTTGTTGACCCCCCCCCCACAGAAACAGTAATATTAATCACCCTAAATTTTATTTTTAGATTGTCACATCTAATTTGGTTACAGACTATGTTTTAAAATATGACCCTGTCCCTATATTGCTTCTGATAATATACATTTTAGGCTGCTTAAGATTGAGTTAATGAACTGGCCTCCCATAGCATATTTATTTAATTATACTTCATGCAATGTTTTTTTCCCCAAAGATTGGACATTTGCAACTATAAAGCCCATATTTAAATCTGGCAATAGGGAATGTGTTTCTAGCTACCATTCGATTTCTTCACTGGCTCTTTTATCAAAAATTCTGGAGAGGATTATTTTCGATCAAATAATTGACTATTTGAAAAATATGATTTAATGACAAGGTCACAATATGGTTTTACATCAGCATAACACGGAGACGTGTTCAGTGAGGTTCATCAGTGCGTGCAGAGTGCCCTTGATAAGGGGCACTCTGCCACAGCAGTATTTGTGGACCTCACCAAGGCCTTCAACCATGTAGATCGTGGCATATTGTTAGACTCTCTTTTGGAATGACATTTTTTGAATGATGTTATAGAGTGTTTTGATAACTATTTGGGTAAGAGAACGCACACAACTAAAATCTTAGAAAGCATCTCAGATCCTCTGAAGAATAAATGTAGGGTGCCTAAAGGCTCAATTTTGGGCCCTCTTCATTTTTCATTATTTATGAATTCTGCCCCCTTACTTGTAAAGAATCTGAGATGACCCTATATGCAGATGATGTAGCCATTTTTAATGCTGCAACACAGTCCGAGGATGCTCTGAGGACTGTGCAAAACACTGGCGCATGCTGCTGCTGTTTTGTGAGTCACAGCACTGCTGTTCAAACAGCATTGAATTAGAGCTGTGCAAAATATAACATTCTGGCCATGGAATGCCCACAGAATGACCATTCTGATTTCATGGAATTTTTCTGAATTTTTACATTTCCACTGAATTTCACCAGATTTTCAATTTCAGTTATTTCATTATAATTTTAAAAGTTCACATCCAAATATGACTGCATTTGGAATGTAAATGGTAGCCACTGGCCTACAAAAGTGTACCAAATGTTCTGAGTCATAGGTTGAAAGGGGACAGAGTTATGGGTGGCCAAGCATTTAATAAAAATTAAATTTTCAGTTATTTTGAGATGATTTTAAAATTTCTTATCCAAATTTCTCCACAATGTCAGGATTTTGAGAAGCATCCAGCATGGGTATACGAAGCATGTCTTAAGTTTCAAACTTCAATGGGAGCTGAGTTATAGGTAGTCAAATATTTTGGCAAAATTTAGATTTCTGTAATTTTAGTATAATTTTAATAGTATTCATTGAAATGTTATATGATTTGACAGGTATACAGAGTATCACTACATTTTTATATATACATAGTTTTAGATTGCTAGCTTCAAATGGGACTATGTTATAGCCCATCAAATGTGTTGCCAAAATTAAAATTTCAGTTATTCCCCTCTAATTCTAAAACAACATATCCAAATTTAACCACAGTTGAAACAGTTCAACTACTATACCACGTGGTCGTTTCTGAAAGTTCATATTTCTAGCTTTAAATGGGGTTCAATTAAAAGTAATCAAACTTTCACATCATTTAAAATTAAATTTGCAAGAATGCAAACTACAAATTTATAAACCCCTGACACTTTAAAACTAGAGAATGTAATACCATTAAATTTGGCAGCTTTAGACCTTACAAGGAGACTGTGTCCTAATTTTATTAATTGCTTACTGCCAGAAATTGCAAAATAAGATATGTACTTGAAGTCAAATCCCACGAGTCTTTGTGAACATTTTTGAATTTCATTAAAATACCATAAAACTGGAATTTCTTAATTTCACTCAGCCTTATCTGGGAGAGTCCACTAAGAAACGGACAGCTGAGCTGGGTAGCACAGCTGTGGCAGACCCCCAGGTTGAAGCAAGGAAGCACAGAGTGTCAACAATTCCAACCTGAATGCAGAATATTTAAGGATCACATCCAGTAAATTTATGATCCAGGGAGCCTGATGTACATGCAAGTCTGGGACTTAGAGGTACTCAAAAAGATGTAGTGGGAAGACGATGTCTGGGGCACCAAGAAAAAGAATTTTGACTATTCCAAAAGGTATGTCAATAGGAAAGGAGTAGATGACTCAAGTTTTAAGGGAATTTGTCACCGTAAGAACTAAGAAGATATCAGTGGTATCAGTGTGTTCTACTGAGTCAATCTGGCTATGCTAAAAGAGAACTGGGGAGCCACCAGAGAGAGGAATAGCAGGGCTGCAAAAGATCAGCCCAGCTTATCAAATGAAGCAGGTATATGTGCACTGTTAATGTTAAATTCCACAAAAGAATTCTGGATGCTTTATCTATATGGTACCATAAATATGTGAGAAAATGTTACAAATATTTTTTCTACTGCAAATTTAAAACTGCTAAACTAATTTAGCCAATTGTGTTCGACAATTAGGGGCCCAATTCCAGAAGCGGTATGTCCTTGCTTGTGCCAGACAACACTGACGCAAACTGCACCTTACACCAGAAGTTGTGATGATCCCTATTCCAGTAAGCGGACTGCACAGGACTGGAATGCAGCTGCGGCAAAGGGGCACTGTGCCACCCTTGTGACCAGAACCAGGAAAACCAGGTCACAAGGGGGCTTGTGCCATGGTATGGCTGCAACATCCCCTTTCCTTGTGATTCTGAAAACCCCACCATGGCAGTAGGAAGGGGGTCACATTAGACCAGCCAGGAGGTGGTCTAAACCCCTTGAGGCAGTACCCCTCAAGGTTGGAAGCTGGGAGGGGGAGCCTGTATGTGGGGTTGGGGACAGATGTGACAGGGGTGTCCCATGAAGATGTAGGGGGCATGTGGGTATGCCGAGGGGATGATCAGGCACCCAGTGGGGAGTGCTGTTCTCAGACACCACAGCATACACCAGTAGATGACTGATGCTGCCAAAGGCACCCCTGCTGAGTGTCCAATCATCCCCCCAGCATACCCGCCCTCTCCCTAACACCCCATGACATCCCTTGTGCCACTACAGCCCTGGGAGCCCTCCTGGCATACAGTTCTGGCTTGTGCTTTGGGGGTGGATCCATGCAGCAGGTCCCTTAGGTGTGCCTCCCATTTGGTGCTAGCCTGCCATTGCGGCATTTCCCATGTTTTGTAGTGCAGAGCCCCCAGTATTCCAGAATCGGGCACATGGTCCCGACACACCAGGAGTGTGCCGCAGCCCTAGGTCACCAGAACTTTGTGTCGATCTAAGGGCTCTTTCAGAATCAGGCCCCAGGATACACCGACTATGGATATGCATCTTAAATGTTAAGTCTATGCCTGCAAGAGCACAGAAGTTACAAACATCCACATTTCTGAGAGTTTTCACATTTTGCAAATATTTACATAGTAAAGTTTTGAACCCCTGTAACTTAAAAATATCTAATCCAATGCTCTCCATATTTAGATCATTCTATAAGCAGGCAGAACCCAGAGGGAGGTATTGGGAATTAATTCCTCCTGCCCAGTCTCTTTGTCCTGTGGGGTTCCTCAGGGTTCGGTGGTGTCCCCCATGTTGTTCACAGTGTACATGCTACCCCTCGGAGACACTGTAAGAAGGTATGGGCTTAGGTTTCACTGCTATGCTGATGATACCCAGCTCTACCTATCTTTTGCACTCGACCAGGATAGAACTTTCTCGGTGTTTAACAACTGCCTCACTGAAATCCACGACGGGATGAATTCAAGCTGGCTAAGATTGAACTCGGAGAAGACGGAAGTGATGGCTGTGGACCCGGGTCACCAGATAGAGGGGACAGGTGCTGGTTTACCGTCAGGACTTTTCCTGGGAGGTGTTCAGCTCCCTACCTCTGAACAGGTGCGGAACCTAGGGGTGATATTTGATGACAAGCTGACACTACAATTGCAGGTGTCAGCAGTTGTCAAATCACCTTTTTACCATCTGAGGAACATCTCCAGGATTAAGCACCTAGTTCCATCCAGTGATCTGCCTACATTGGTCCACGCCTTTGTGACCTTGTGTCTTGATTACTGCAACTCCCTTTATCTAGGGCTTCCTGTGGCTGATATCCGCTGCTTGCAGCTAGTGCAGAATGCTGTGGCCTGGTTATTGATGGGTACTCCCCGTACTTGTCATATTTCTCTGGTGCTGCGCGATCGCACTGGCTGCCAATACAGTGGCAGATCACCTTTAAAGTTGGTGTTCTGACTTACAAAGCCCTACACAGACTGGGCCTGGACTACTTGAAAGAGCTTCTGGTACCTTACTGCCCTAGGTGATCACTCTGCTCAGTGGACAGGGGGTTTCTAGAGATTCCAGGGTTTTTTCTAAAATCTTCAGGGGCCCATGCTTTTATATATGCGGCCCCTGACCTTTGAAATTCTCGACCCCAGCCGCTTTGGCAGCGTGCGTCCATGGAGGAATTTAAAAAGGCCTTAAAGACCTATCTATGGCTAAAGGCATATACTTGATGATAATATTTTATGGTACTTTTTGAATTCAGAAGTTTTAGATTTGTGTTTATTTTGTCTTATGTGTGATTTTTGTAAGGTGCCTCAGTTATAAGAAAGGAGATATAAATAAAGATTTATTATTTTTACTATAAAAGGTTATTCATGCTAATTTACACATGTCTAGCTCCAAGGGTGCCTGCGTTATATGCAGATGAATGTTTTTCATGAAATGTCCCACAAAAATAAAACAACATATTCTGAGCACATATAATTTTGAGACCACTGTTATATACAATTTTTAACTTATCAAACATTTTGCTAGTGGCCGGTACACACTCAACCCATAATCAAAACACTAAATAAAATACTGTGTGCTAACAGTCAATGAGACTCAGGGGCAAGATGGGTTCGTACTCTAAACAAAAGCCCTAATCTCTGATGAATTTGATAACATTTTTGACATGAAGTTCAAAGGACAGGTTACTGTCCAAAACAATCTTCAAATATTTAAAACTTTCAATTACAGTACAGGTCACATTAAACTGTCCTGCCAATGAGTTGGTTTAGCATTGTTTTTTACAGTTAGCAATGCATTGGCAGCTCATACTGCATTGTTTTCCAATGCTTAATCAGCTCAAGAGCAATGTTTATAAAATGTTTTTGCTACTCACTTGGTATGCACCTGAATCCCAATCACAGTGCAATGCAAAACTGGGCTGTAACTCTTAAGAAACAGTTTGTGAAAGGTTTTGTTCTGAATCCAGCAACACTTATGCAACTCAGTTACAAATGCTAAAGCATCTCATTGGTGGAACAGTTTAATATGACCTGTACTGTACTTCAATAGGTTCTCCTTTTAAATCTACTATCACGGGATACAGTTCTCCTTTTTTACATGGTCCAGAAAACACCATTGCTTTTGTTTTTTTAGTGTTTAACACCATACGCCTTGATAGAAACCATTCCTGAAAATAATAAACGTCCAGACTCTTTTTATCAAGCATATATTTCACTTACTCCAAAAAGTGGTAAAAATTAGAGTAAAGCCGAAAACTATAGACTGTGGCTATACTAAATGTTGGTTATAAAATTTATACTAAGATTTGAATAACAGGTATTACCAGTTTTGACTACTATTATATAGCACATATTGATCAGTCTGGATTTGTACCAAACAGGGCTACCCAAGCAGGTCTTCACAAGAACCAATTTATCATTGAATACCTTAAGAATATAAGTCCCAGCTGTTTTTTTTCTCTTTAGATGTCAGTAAGGCTTTTGACCTGTTAGACTGGAGACCTGTTTGGAGCCATGACAGTATTTGGGTTTCCATATGTTTTTTATAGATCATATAATGGACATTTACAGAAAACCAGTGATTAAAGTAAAAGTTATACTTTTTCAGATTTGTGTGCTTTAGCAGGGAGTCAGATAATGATGTCATCTTTCTCCTTCCTTGTTTGTTATTGGATTGGAACTTCCTTTGTGAAAATAGAGCAAATAACAGAGTAAAAGGGATCAAAGTGGCTTTACATGAAGTAAAATGCATGCATATGTGGATGACTTGCTACTACTGTTACAAGACCCAGAAGAAAGTTTGGAGGAGTTAAAAAATATGATCAACATATTTTCATTAATAGCAGGGTATAAAGTGAATGAGGTAAAATCAGAAATGATCACATTTGGCTCTATTCAGTCAGAGAATCTTAAAAAAAATACTGATCGCCACTATATAGGAGAATGGTATGAGGTATTTGAGGATTGATATTACAAATAATCTGGAAGGATTTTATGTTTTAAATCATTATAAGTTGCTTACTTCCTTAAAAGATAACCTTATGGGGTGGAGTAAAATTCCTCTGTCCTTATGGGGGATAATTCTAATCATTTAGATGTTGGCAATCCCTTTTCTATCTTACAGACTATAAACTATAATTACACCTATTCCTTTTAATTGGTTTAACAAAAATTAAAAACTTATTCCAGAAGTTTATTTGGAATTATAAACAATCCAGGACATCCTGGCAAAGACTTTGTATGCCCAAAGAACAGGGTGGTATGGCATGCCTGGATATAGAAGCCCATTATGTGGCCTACATGATTAAATTAGTAATTAGATGGGCATATACTGACGAAGACAAAATAAATTTGGAGGTAGAATATTCACTATTGAGGGAAATGATATCAGAGACAATAGACATTAAAGAAAAATTTCACTGCCAGAAAACTTTATAAATCAAGAAGCGTTATAGTTAAAAAGTTATGAAATATAATCAGCAAATTCACAAATAAAACAAATTGGGCAATTAACATATCACGGATGAATAATATTGGAGTAATTTCAACTTCAGATTAAACTGGAAGATGCTAAATAAAAACTTCTGGGAGAAAAGGGGATTAAAAATGGTAAGATCTTTAAGAAAATGGTACTTTGCTGAGTTGGGAAAAATGTAAACCAAATTTAAGCAACATAACCGTCAGATGTTTTACTTTAATCAGTTAAGTAGTCTGCATAAAAAGATTACAAATGTAGGAGAGAGCTCCTAACAATAAAAGGCTGGAAGCAGAATTGCAGACTATTTTCAGCAATAAAACAAAAAGTTTTGCATGGATAATTAATCTGTTACATAAACCAGTTGTCACGGTCTATAAAGAGATTATCCAGAAATGGGAAGAGGACCTAACAATAGTTATTGGCTTGTACCTTGATTCACAAGTATAAACTTTCTAGAGACAAAACTATTCAGTACAAGATCTTTAACAGAGCGCATCTTTCATCGTATAGTCTAAATAAAATGAATCCAGCTATACCAGCTACATGTTGGCATTGTGAGTTCCCCATGGCCGACATATTCCATTTATATTGGGAATGTTTATTATGTATTAATTGGTGGTCCCAGTACTTTGAAATTATAAATCAAATAGTAACTAGTTTCCCACACTGGCAGGATCTAAAAATCATAATTTTATATGTATAATAAATTAAATATGCAACCAAAGTATGAAGTAGTTATGAAAGCCAATATAATGGTGGTTAAAAGGCTGATTCTTAAATATTGGAAACATCCAACCTCTTCAAAGTGTAGAGTGGAAACAACAATTCCTGAGTCTTTTGTACATCCATAACTTCTTTAGGAGTTATGAATCACTGTGGAAAATTTATAATAATAGGACAGAGGACTGGAAATAAGAAGACTTTATTTAATACTGTAAATTCACCGTATTATAAGGAAGCTAGCTATGGGTTAATTATGATATATTTATACTCTGTTTTAATATCTCTGACAGTTGAATATGAAATTGTACAGCCAAAGCCGTAAAGTATTTGTAATGCCGATTGATTAATAAAAACATTATTGGCAAAAAAAAACAAAGTTGAGCCCTAACTGGTGTAGGTGCAGTGACGCAGCTTTTTGCAATTAATTCATTTCTTTTTGAGGTAGTGGAGTCGTATCCTCATTCACGTTGCTCCTTTTGGGACCTGCATGAACAGATCCATCTGGTTGCAAATGTGGAGTCCATCAGGCTACACCTGCACCAAGTGAGGAGTCTGTCTGGGTGCAGAAGCACAGGGCCCTGCGGACCTTCGCTTTCATACCAAGTGAGGAGTCCATCTAGCTGTGGAAATGCAGGGCCTGGAGGATCTTGTGCTTCCATGTGGCTACAGATGCACAGTAATGGCTATGCTGAAAATATGGAACAAACTACTGAAAATTACCAAAGTTATGAGTGTGTGTTGAAAAATTTAAATGTTGGCTCATAACTTTGTTTACGTATATTTTATATATATATATATTTACCCCATATTTTCAACATAGTCTTCTTATGACCTCATCTCATGAACAAGAGCGGAGAAAAATGTTTCAACCCTGCCCAAAAGGTGACTTAATGAAGGAACCACAAATTCACCTTTCAGGATAGATTTGAATAATTTCATCAACCTTGTTAAGTAGGCAGGGTCCAAAAAAGGCCATGTTGAAAATTTGGTGTGATAATATTTCAAAATGACAAAGTTAGGAATAAAAGTTCAAACCTCATTGAAATACACTGAATCAGACTTATCTTATTTTCTAATATCACAGTCACCAATTCCAGCAGCAAGACATACCTTTGATCAGGGAGTGGATCTATGTCATGGGACATGATCAGGTGAGTGAGGGTAAGTGGGCTTGTGGAGTGGTGGGTGCTGAGTGTGGGGGGGTCAGGGTGAGGTGAGTGGGTGTCAGGGGGGTCAGACCACCAGCGATGGACTGTTTCCTTTTTTTTCCTGGTTACACTGAAAAAAAAAAGATCTACAAGGGATGGTTTTCTTTATTTTAAGGGGACACCAGCCGACACTGGGGATTGGGCACCCCAGTGTCAGGATGATCTTTGGAAGCATGGTGGTGGGCACCCCAGTGCCGCCATGTATATTAAGAAAAGGAGGTGCGCAACATGGAAGGGAGGTGAGGCAACAGGTGCAGTACTGGGGATGGCACCCTGGTCCCCTTAGTACTGTAAAAAAAATTGGGAAGACTGGCAGATGACCTGGAGGGTGGGGGAGGAGAAAGAAGTGGTACTTAAGTTGGGCATCCAGGTCCACTTAAGAAAAATTAAAACAACAGCTAGATTAGCTAACTAGGTAGCAAGATAGACAGACATACAGATAGATCAATCGATCGATCAATCAGGTGATCTGGCTCATTGCTCCAAAAAGCCAGCAGCATGACTCCAGCTGTGGTTTCACAATTCAAGAAAGTCCTGCTGATAGACAATTCTTTTGTGAGATCTCATGGAGGAGGAATGGTTCTTTCATATGACCTCACAAAAGAACTATGAAAAAAACCCTAAGTCTGACCCTTTTCTTTCATAAGTCAAGCTTCCCCTTACATGAGTTCTTTCATGAATCATGAAAGAACTGTAAGAAAAACTAAGTCCTACCCTCTTGTTTCAGGAGCCGAGAACTGTCTATCGTGACACTCATGAAAGAAGAAGTTTGGCTCATGAAAGAAGAATTGGGCCCCTTCAGTAAGCCTTCCACCTAGGATTTTAGGGATGTCACAAAACCATATTTCAGGGTCTTTTTTCCAAAACATAAACACCAGACTCTAGCTAAACAGGTTCTCTTTAGTTAGATTCATGTGTTTGGTTTTCTCCAGGGCATAATGTTTATGAGTTTTCTTTTTTAAAAAAAAAAAAACAAGATGGCTGCTATATAAAAGAAGATTTTTTCCTCACACTAGAAGAATTTCAGCTCACAAAATTCTTCTTTGGTATCGGAAATATAAATAATAGACCCTACTGAGCATGCTCAGAACCAAAATGTCAAATCCTTATAACTTGGGTATGGATTAATATTTTTTCACCAAACCAAAAAAAGGCATCTTTCTAGAGTGATGCCCTTCTACCCTTAAAATGTAAGAACAAAATTCCAAATCATCTGGGCTGTAGGAAAAAGCAAAACAACAGCAACCCCCCTGATTTTTCCACTTTTTGCACTATCCAGATCTCGGAATCCAGACATCTGACCATCACAAAACTTACCAAATCAAGAGACTTTGCCCCGCAGATCATACCTGCACAATTTTATGCAATTCCATTCAACAGGGGCAAAGCTATTAAGGTGCAAAGTTAGAGGTTTAACACTAAACACTCTACTTAACCCTAACTATAGGGGTGCTAGAGTTTTATATATATATATATATATATATATATATGTATGGTAGCACGGAGTGCTACCATAGTTAGGGATGAGAGCCATTTCCATGTTAAACCCAACATTTTGCACCTTAATAACTTTGCAACCGTTTGATGGATTTGCCTGAAATTTAGTATGTATGATCAGGACCCACAGGCCTTTGGATCTGCCAAGTTTCGTACTGATCGGATAAATGGTTGCGGAGTTATTAAGGTGATCTGTGCGTTGCTTATGCTTCTGAATTCTGTGGTTGCGCCTACAGGTCGCACGTTTATGTGATTCTGGCCCGGAATCTTCAGGAACGTGGCAGCCCGGGTCCCCGATGTGCCTTTCAAAGATTTCGTGAACAAATATTAAACGTTCAAAGTTATTCAAAAACAGTTTCCCATTATAAGTCAATGGAAAAGTTAACAAAAGTTCAACACTTTCGCAAATGCATTTTACTTTCTAAATGGGCCTGTTACTTTCACAAATCGGCCATTTTGTTTTCAGTTGGTGATCAGAAAATGGTTGGCATTTAAATTTGGACCCTCTAGCAACCTAATTTTTTTGTATTCACCTAGTCGGGCCCTGAGGATGCTTGCCATGTCTTTATTTTGTGGTAAAACACCCCAGAAATAAGTTTTCAAATTTCTGGAAAAAGTACTTTCATAAAATTCTTGCAGTACTCACCGGTGTGAAAGAGCTAACAGCTTCATAAGTGCGAGCAGTAGTTTTCTAGTCTGAGGAAAATGACAGCAATTCTTTGGCACTGCGCTGCAAAAGAACCGTTGGGAGTTTTGAGCTGAAATTTGGAGGAACGGACCGACATCTCACAGATGTGCCTTTCAGTGTTGTATTGAAAAATATTACACGGCGGCAAAGTTACGGCATTCCAAAGTTGACGTTTTTCCCATAGGATAACATTACGGCGCCCGACATTACAGAAAACCTTTGGCACCTGCTGCAAAATAACGGTTTGGTCTTTTTCCTGAAATTTGGAGGAAGACAGCCAACAGCCCACAGATGTGCCTTTCAGTAGTTTGGTGAAAAAATATCGCAGTGCAAAGTTACGGCACTCCAAAGTTGACATTTTTCCCATAGGATAACATTACGACGCAACGCATAACATAAATCCTTTGGATCCCTGCTGCAAAATAACGGTTTGGTCTTTTTCCTGAAATTTGGAGGAAGACAGCCAACAGCCCACAGATGTGCCTTTCAGTGGTTTGGTGAAAAAACATCACAGGAGGCAAAGTTATGGCGCTCTGAACTTTCTTTTTCCCATAGGATAACATTCTGACGTTCGCCGCACCTTCTCAGGGACCGTATCTACGGAAGCGGTCGCGAGATACAGACTTTTCGTTGGAAAATTTTTAGCCCCATAACGGGCTAAGACCCAAATTAGCCAGGACAGTTGTAAATAATATGATCTTTAAATTTTTTTTCTACGTCATACGGTTCCTGAGATATAATGTATTTAGTATTCCAAGATCTCATTTTCTGCGCCGATACTCATTATTTTGCATACATTATTTGTACTCACTGTCTTTCTCAATGCAGGTTTTGGGGAAAACCAGCCTGTGCGCTTACATTACTGTTACTGTTGCCCTTTCCGCTTGCGGTTCTGTACCCGGTTCACTTACCGTTGACGTCTGCGCCACCATGTGCGTTATCCTTTGCGTTTTCATTTGCGCTTGCGTTTCTGTTATTTTTTGCCATTTTCTGTCTACAGTACTGTTTATCTTTCTGTTTCACTTTACATCACCATGCCCATTGACATTTCTGTTTGCAGGCACCATGTTACTATGTGACAACACATCACGTGGCAGACCATTCCCGTCTACGCCACCATGTGCGTTACCCTTTCTGTTCTCATTCGTGCTTGTGTTACCATATGCGCCACTGTTAGCATTTCTGTTTGCGTTGCTGTCCCTGTTGGCCCATGCCACAAGACATCATGCTTGACAGCGCTCCCCGCCACCGCGATTATGCGATTGAGCGAGGCCAGAAAGCATCTCGCCCCGCTGCTGCATTACATTCACTATTTCTTGTTATCATTCTCAAAAAGAAGGGAAATTAGAGGCAAAAAATCAGTTTAATGCATTAGTTAAAGTTGTTCCACAGCGACAAAAGTGAGAAATTTGCTGTTAGGGTTGAAAAACCCTTGCACCCACCACCCCAAACCGGCATTGGGGTGTGCACTGGGATCATGAGTCCTAACTCTCACCCCATTCTCCTATACTTCTGCTGCTTTACACAGGTCATGGGGTGAGAGTTGGGGCTGATCAATGCAACCAATGCCATATCAACGTCATCCTTTTGCGTTTTCATTTGCGCTTGCATTTCTGTTAATTTTTTGCCATTTGTGTGTACCGCACTGTTTCTCTTTCTGTTTCACTTTGCGTCACCATGCCATTGACATTTCCATTTACAGGCACCATGTTACTATGTGATCAGACATCACGTGGCACACCGTTCCCGTCTAAGCCACCGTGGGCATTACCCTTTCTGTTATCATTCGCGCTTGTGTTACCATGTGTGCCACTGTTAGCATTTCTGTTTGCATTGCTGCTCCTGTTACTATGCCACAAGACATCATGTGGCGGGAGCCTTGAAGCCCAAAAAGACATCCCTCCCTCATCCCATTCACTATTTCTCAATATCATTCTCAAAAAGGGAAATTAGAGGCAAAAACTCTGTTTAATGCATTAGTTAGGGTTGTTCCACAGCGACAAAGTGAGGAAATTCGCTGTTGGGGTTGAAAACCTAACTCCGACTCACCCCAGCACCACACACACACACAGAGACACACACATTCAAGTATGGAGAGGACCAAGTCAACACAACCAATGACAGACATCCAGCAGCAGGTGACAGAAATAACAAACAATTGTCTAAATGTACTACGAGACATCCCCACCCACCTGACCAGGTACTGCATGCTCAGTGGAGATCAACAGAAAAACTGAGGCCATGTACACCAAACGACACATCCCTGATTGCAGCTGCACACGCGTGCACCACACTTAGTAGTTGCATGGCCTTACCTACCGATGCCCACACCACACCACAACTGGTACTGTGCCGTTATTCAATATAAATGCTGAAGGTGCATGATGACAGTTGTAGAAAGGTTTTAACACTACTGAGTATACATTAATTAAGAGAAGCACATAAATTAACTACAAGACACTAGCATGCTCAAGATAAAAGTAGTGATACATTTAGTAGGTGATTTACATAGTAGTACATTTACTGCAATGGTTTACTCAACATAGAGAGGCTGAAGACCTTCATAACTAACTGTTTGCTTTGCCACTCCTGAGTTATGGGTCTTACCACTATCTAGAGGAGATACATGCCTTAGTTCACTGCAGCCTATCTTGTATTCCATGATTTACCCATGATGTATGTACTAGTCCACTGCAACCTATCATGTATTGTATAATCTACCCATGCTGTGCGTGTGTGTGTGTGTATACATATATTATGGTAGAGGAGCCATTTCCATGTTAAACCCAAAATTTTGCACCTTAATAACTTTGCAACCGTTTGATGGATTTGCCTGAAATTTGGAATGTATGATCAAGACCCACAGGCCTTGGGATCTGCCAAGTTTCGTACTGATCGGATATATGGTTGCGGAGTTATTAAGTGTAATCTGTGCGCGCGTTTACGCTTTTCTGGAATTCTGTGGTCGCGCCTACAGGTCGTACGGTTTGCGTGACTGGCCCGAAATCTTCAGGGAACGTGCAGCCGGGGTCCCCGATGTGCCTAAGATTTCGTGAAAAAATATTAAACGGTTCAAAAGTTATTCAAAAAACAGTTTCCCATTATAAGTCAATGGGAAAAGTTAACAAAAAGTTCAACACTTTCGCAAATGCATTTTTTACTTTCGCAAATGGGCCTGTTACTTTCGCAAATTGGCCATTTTGTTTTCAGTTGGTGATCAGAAAAATGGTTGGCATTTAAATTTGGGACCCTCTAGCAACCTAATTTTTTTGTATTCACCTAGTCAGGCCCTGAGGATGCTTGCCATGTCTTTATTTTGTGGTAAAACACCCCAGAAATAAGTTTTCAAATTTCTGGAAAAGTACTTTCATAAATTACTTTAGTTCTCGCAAGTGTTCTAAATACTATAAAGCTTTCAAGAATTGCGACAGTAGTTTTCTAGTCTGTGGGAAAATGACAGCAATTTTTGGCACTGCGCTGCAAAAGAACCGTTGGGAGTTTTGAGCTGAAATTTGAGGGAACGGAGCCGACATCTCACAGATGTGCCTTTCAGTGTTGTATTGAAAAAATATTACGGCAGCAAAGTTACAGCACTCAAAGTTGAATTTTTTCCCATAGGATAACATTCACGGCGTGACCTCATTACAGAAATCCTTTGGCACCCTGCTGCAAAATAACGGTTAGGTCTTTTCCTGAAATTTGGAGGAAGACAGCCAACAGCCCACAGATGTGCCTTTCAGTAGTTTGGTGAAAAAATATCACACGGCAGGCAAAGTTACGGCACTCCAAAGTTGACATTTTTCCATAGGATAACATTACGGCGCCCGGCCTGTTACAGAAATCCTTTGGCACCCTGCTGCAAAATAACGGTTTGGTCTTTTCCTGAAATTTGGAGGGAAGACAGCCAACAGCCTACAGATGTGCCTTTCAGTGGTTTGGTGAAAAAACATCACAGGAGGCAAAGTTATGGCACTCTGAACTTTTCTTTTTCCCATAGGATAACATTACGCGTCAACAAGATTCTTTGTCAGGCCCGATTCTCGGAACGGTACGAGATATGGACTTTTGTCGAAAACTTCTTAGCCCCATAGCAGGGCTAAGATCCAAATTAGCCAGGACAGTTGTAAATAATATGATCTTTAAATTTTTTTTCTACGTCATACGGTTCCTGAGATATAATGTATTTAGTATTCCAAGATCTCATTTTCTGCGCCGATACTCATTATTTTGCATACATTATTTGTACTCACTGTCTTTCTCAATGCAGGTTTTGGGGAAAACCAGCCTGTTCGCTTACATTACTGTTACTGTTGCCCTTTCCGCTTGCGGTTCCGTACCCGTTTCACTTACCGTTGACGTCTGCGCCACCATGTGCGTTATCCTTTGCGTTTTCATTTGTGCTTGCGTTTCTGTTATTTTTTGCCATTTTCTGTCTACAGTACTGTTTATCTTTCTGTTTCACTTTACATCACCATGCCCATTGACATTTCTGTTTGCAGGCACCATGTTACTATGTGACAACACATCACGTGGCAGACCATTCCCGTCCGCCACCATGTGCGTTACCCTTTCTGTTCTAGTCGTGCTTGTGTTACCATGTGCACCACTGTTAGCATTTCTGTTTGCGCTGCTGTCCCTGTTAATGCATACAAGACATCATGTGGCAGGAGCGAGGCCAGAGGGCATCGGCGCTCCGCTCGCATTACATTTACTATTTCTTGTTATCATTCTCAAAAGAAGGAAATTAGAGGCAAAAAATCAGTTTAATGCATTAGTTAGAGTTGTTCCAACAGCGACAAAAGTGAGAAATTCGCTGTTAGGGTTGAAAAACCCTTGCACCCCACCCACCTCCCCAACCGGCATTGGGGTGTGCATTGGGATCATGAGTCCTAACTCTCACCCCATTCTCCTATACTTCTGCTGCTTTACACAGGTCATGGGGTGAGAGTTAGGGCTGATGATCCCAATGCACACCCCAATGCCACCATGTGCGTCATCCTTTGCGTTTTCATTTGCGCTTGCATTTCTGTTAATTTTTTGCCATTTGTGTGTACCGCACTGTTTCTCTTTCTGTTTCACTTTGCGTCACCATGCCCATTGACATTTCCATTTACAGGCATCATGTTACTATGTGATCAGACATCACGTGGCACACTGTTCCCATCTACGCCACCGTGTGCGTTACCCTTTCTGTTATCATTCGCGCTTGTGTTACCATGTGTGCCACTGTTAGCATTTCTGTTTGCATTGCTGCTCCTGTTACTATGCCACAAGACATCATGTGGCGGGAGCGCGGGGCCCGCCCGACACATTACAGTCACTATTTCTCAATATCATTCTCAAAAAAAAGGGAAATTAGAGGCAAAAAACTCTGTTTAATGCATTAGTTAGGGTTGTTCCACAGCGACAAAAGTGAGGAAATTCGCTGTTAGGGTTGAAAACCCTAACTCCGAATTCACCCCCCAGCACCACACACACACAGACACACACACACACACACATTCAAGTATGGGGGAGGACCAAGTCAACACAACCAATGACAGACATCCAGCAGCAGGTGACAGAAATAACAAACAATTGTCTAAATGTACTACGAGACTATCCCACCCACCTGACCAGGTACTGCATGCTCAGTGGAGATCAACAGCAAAACTGAGGCCATGTACACCAAACGTACACATCCCTGATTGCAGCTGCACACAACGTACCACACTTAGTAGTTGCATGGCCTACCTACCGATGCCCACACCACACCACAACTGGTACTGTGCGTTATTCAATATAAATGCTGAAGGTGCATGATGACAGTTGTAGAAAGGTTTTAACACTACTGAGTATACATTAATTAAGAGAAGCACATAAATTAACTACAAGACACTAGCATGCTCAAGATAAAAGTAGTGATACATTTAGTAGGTGATTTACATAGTAGTACATTTACTGCAATGGTTTACTCAACATAGAGAGGCTGATGCAAACGTATGGAAAAGCATTGCCTGTTCAACGTGTGAAATTGAACTGCCAGTATCACATGCATTCTTACTGATGAAGGTGTACTGCTGATGTACATACATAGACCTTCAGTGTTTTCAATATTAAAGATGCAGTAAGTATTCTTTGTAAGAAAGATTGTAATTGCATGGATCAGGCCAAGCAACTTCTAAATATCATAGCACTACTGAGCCAACAATGATGTACCTGTATCGGACATGTATATAGGGTAGATTTTCCTGTAGGCACTTACTGAGTATGTTGTACCTGATAAAGACAATCTCATTGCATCTGTGATGACTAACTTCTTCAAATAGTAATACATTTGCTATTGTTGCAATGAGTGATCTATGCCACTTATGGACACAGTGTGATTTTTTTTAACAGTTGTTTCATACTCAGACTGTATGTCTACTGTTTGGGTTTGCCACACTTCTGTCACTGATGCTATCAAAGTGATAACTATGTTAATTCTGCTACAACAGGAATCAAGTAGGTATGGTGTAGATATAAACAGAATGTCTTTTAGTATTGATTTAACTCATAATGGGGTAAATGTACTAGGACAGCAGGGGTTATCCTCTATCACTGAGTCTGTCAGTTATAATCACACTAGGGTTTCGATGACTGTAATGATCAAGTTACACTGTTCATCTTCATGAGTTCATATTCACAGCCATTCTCCAGCAACTAGACAGTGTATGGTGTAACTGGGTATGACACTGTGTTGCAAAGCTGCTGCAGTGCCTAGCAGAGTGAGTATCTACTCATAAAGACAATTAAGCTATAAGCATGACCAACAGTTATGTTAAATGGTCTGTTAATCACCCTGTAGGGGTTTAATGTTGAATGAGGCATATCCGAGTGCCACATGTCGCTAGACAGTGATAAACTGACCATTAACATAATACCTGGGAGTAGCTTATTGCTATCATAATAAAACTGTTTTTAAACAACATTAAACCATGTTCATCATATGGTTAGGCTCTACATGTATGTTAATAAAAACTAAACATAAGGCTGTTACAATGTTTACAGTCAATTAGAAAGCTGCATTTCTCAAACCCTTGTTAAATCAGAGATATTATACCTGTACAACTCCTTGGTTTTGCTTAACTCTATTGCTCAGGTGGCCCACCACAAGTGGTGTGGTGTGGTGTGGGGCATCGGTAGGTAAGGCCATGCAACTACTAAGTGTGGTATGTTGTGTGCAGCTGCAATCAGGGATGTGTACGTTTGGTGTACATGGCCTCAGTTTTGCTGTTGATCTCCACTGAGCATGCAGTACCTGGTCAGGTGGGTGGGGATGTCTCGTAGTACATTCAGACAATTGTTTGTTATTTCTGTCACCTGCTGCTGGATGTCTGTCATTGGTTGTGTTGACTTGGTCCTCCCCCATACTTGAATGTGTGTGTGTCTGTGTGTGTGGTGCTGGGGGGTGAATTCGGAGTTAGGGTTTTCAAACCTAACAGCGGAATTTCCTCCACTTTTGTCGCTGTGGAACAACCTAACTAATGCATTAAGCGAGTTTTTGCCTCTAGCTATATATATATATATATATATATATTTATTACCAAAACTTTGTTAATGCATCAAGTTAGGCTGCTTCCACAGCTTATAAAGTGAGGGAGATTTGACGGTTTTCAACCCTAACTCCAATCCTCCCCACACACACACACACATACAAGCATGGGACTGTACAAGGTAACACAACCAATCAGAAACAGATACCATAAGGTAACAGAAGACATACAACTCTGTAAACAAACCACAAGAAGCATCCATCATCATGTTTCAGCAACTGTATCACTTCTGCTGGCATCCCAGTGTCTTGGGGGTACACCCACATGCTGTGCAAACATACGGGTAGGTGTTAAAAAGGCTATATATTAGATGAAGGTTCTTTAATATGAGATGATTATGACTATTTCATACTGTTTTGCTACACCTGCTCATAACTTAATGAGCTGAAGTATATGGACCACACTCTTTCATATTTCCACAGATGGATACATACTGTATGTCCACCTGAGAGAGGATAGGAACGCAGGGTGTAAACCAACCTACTGTGTGACTGTGACTTATACATAGTGTTCTTTTGTGTGGATGGAAGTATGGAAGCGCAGGATGGGAAGTAGCATGTGGTTCTGCTGTTAGCTATGTACAATCATCCACTATCTGCATGTAGGGATGTGACTGTATGGTGAATAACTCCACACTCCGCACCTGATCTATGCAGACTGTTGTAGTACCTACATGGACCAACCGTGTTCCCAACATTTCATAAAGGCACTGTTCTATTATGTCAATGTGGGGCTGGGAGTGCACTGTCTTTTGGACCATGCACTCTCATCCGTACATTGACATAGTATGTCAGAATTCATAGAACACAGTGTTCATATGTCACTGTGGCACACTGCACTCCCACTCCTACTGTATATCAAGATAGTGCAACACTATCCATATGTCACATTGTACATATGTCACAGTGAGAACACAGGGTAGTTTGGATCATGCACTACCATACCTCTACTGAAATAGTACAACACAATCCATATGTTGCACCATTCTCATTGTGACATATAGGCATATAGGCAGTGTGACGATGTATTGTGTTGTAGTATGACGATGGAGGAAAGGGACAACAGAATACAAAGCACCTGTACCCTCACTGTAACATATGGATAGTGTGAAATATAGATTGTGTTGTACTTACATCTTGATGGCGGATGGAGTGCACTATCTGAACACCCATTAGCAGGGCCCCAATTTTTCTGCTGCACATCGGAGCAAAGTTCTGTGGCAGGGTTCTCATTTGCTGCAGAACTTCTGCGGTGCTTGACACCAATTTCTGCAGCAATTCTGCAGCACATTTTTACCCTAAATTTTCCTTTTTTTTTTGCCATATCTGACACAATGCACATTCATAACACAGTCATTTTATGGGCTTTTGTCACCAAATTTTCAACATATCCAGTTTAAGACCTCTGCTCATGAACAGTGTCACTGTGATTTTCTTAATCTGTCCCGAACATTGATTTTGCACACAGACTGAGCCATTGTGTGCTACATGTGAAAACACATTTCAGGTGAGATGTGAAAATGATAGCTGTACTGTTCATAAGGAGGTGTGGTAAAATGGCAATGCCGAAAATCTGAGTGAAAATATCAACAATGCTCAAATTATGGCGTGTGTAGGAACTTTCTTAATGCAGCTCAGTAAAAACAGTCATTTTGAGAATTTCTTCACAAATTTTCAACATAGGTTTTTGGGGACTACCTCATGAACTGTGACACTGGCATTTCGTTAATCGGTCCCGAAGGTGGTTCGTGCAGTGACTGCAAAATCACCTTTGGGACCGAATAACAAAATTACAGTGTCACAGTTCATAAGTTAGCCCCAAAACTCCATGTTGAAAATTTGGGAAAAATTCCAAAATGGCTGAGATATGCACTAAAGTTGAAAATCCATTTATGCCATTATACAGCTTACCTGCATTTCTTCAGTTCACAGTCAGCTTTGAAGAGTGCAGACGTGTTCCCGGTCCACTGAAGATCATCATGCTGGGCTCTGGAGGTAAGTATGGATTGAGGTGGGGGGGTGGGGAGGTGGGGTATGCAGAGGGTGGACTCGAGTTGGGGAGGGGGGCAAAAGAACCAACAAGGAAAGGTTTTTTATTTTTTTTAGACAATGGGGAACTTTTGCCATGCTGGGGTGGGCTCCCAGAATGGCATACAGACATTTGGGGGGGCAGTGAAGCCAACGAGGGATTGGGCATCCCCATCAGAAAATGACATTTTTGCCACGCTGGGGTGGGCTCCCAGCTTGGCATACAGACACTGGAGGGGCAGTGAAGCCAACGAGGGATTGGGCACCCCCTATTGGAAAATGACATTTTTGCCATGCTGGGGTGGGCTCCCAGCATGGCACACAGACACTGGGGGGGCAGTGAAGCCGTCGAGGGATTGGGCACACCCATCGAAAAATGACATGTTTGCCACACTGGGGTGGGCTCCCAGTGAGGCACACAGATATTTTGGGGGGGCAGTGAAGCCGACAGGGGATTCAGTACCCCTGTCGGCAAATGACGTATGTTCCACGGGCGGCCACGAATTCCATGGGTGTTGGCAAATTCCGTGGATAATTCTGTGGCAAATCGCAGAAAACTTGGGGCCCTGACCAAGAGGTGACACTGTGACATACAGACACAGTGACACATAGATAGTGTTGTACTATGCAAATACAGGGATGGTAGGCAGGGTACACAGCACCCTGCATTCCCTCTGACACATGTAGAGTATTGTTCTATCTCAATGGAAGAATAGAAGAACAGGGCCCAACTCACCATGTGGTCCTGTCATGACTTATGGGTACTGTTGTACTATCTGCATGGACATATACAGTTCATGCAGTGGCCATCTTTACGTGGTAGCACAGCATCTTGGTGTACCCCCCAAGACACTGAGATGGCAGCAGAAGTGATACAGTTGCTGAAACATGATGATGGATGCCTCCTGTGGTATGTTTACAGAGTTGTATGTGCTTTCTGTTACCTTATGGTGTCTGTTTCTGATTGGTTGTGTTGTCTTGTACAGTCCCATGCTTGTATGTGTGTATGTGTGTGTAGGGAGGGATTCGGAGTTACGGTTGAAAACCCTAACATCAAATTTCCTCACTTTTGTGGCTGTTTGAAGCAGCCCTAACTGATACATTATCTATGGAACTATGGAACCGATAACATTTCTTTTACACCTAAGCAGCATTATTCACATCTTTGGGATATCCCCTTTATACCCTGCAAATTTCAAGCCAAAAGACCAAACTGTTTATTTACAGTGCAATGTACCTGGTAACTGGTATGTGTTGGTGGGAGTGCAGGGCCCGAAAAACTGCCCATTTATGCATAATGATATGCGTCTGTGGGAGCGTGGGCCCTCTGGGCCCTGCGCTCCCACTTACACATAATAACGGAGCCATACAATAGCCCTATAGCCCTGAAAAGGAGCCCTTGTAACACTAATTTGCCAATATCTCAGTATCCGTACAGCCTAGGAAACAAATTCCAGTGCAGGTGTAATCTGTGACTTTTAAACTTCCTCATCTGCTTAGGTCACCTATACAGGTAGCAAAAAATCCGTATCACGCTTAATTTTTGAGATACGGGTGCTGAAAGGCACCGCAGGTGTTGCAATGTTAGCCTATGGGAAATTTCTCAACTTTGGAATGCTGTACCTATGGGCCCGTTGAATGTTTTGGGACCAAACCACCAAAAGGCACATCTGTGGGATGAGGGCTCGCCACCCTGCAAATTTCAGCCCAAAAGCACAATCCACCATTTATTTATTTAGGGATTTGGATTATACCTTTGAGCTCAGAGCACTTTTACAAAGGTTCCACGTCAAACAATGACAATGACAACAATAACAAACAGTTTACATACAATACTGAAATAGTAGGTAGCTAGTATACAATAAGGTTACAATGTCATTCATAGTACCAATGGTGATAGTACAGCGTCAAGAGCATTCAACTAGGGTAAAGGACAGTGTTTATATGTAGCGAAGGAGATAAAGAGGTGTGACACCTAGTGTGAGAGTCTGAGGAGGAGTCAAGGTGAGGGGGAGGGGAGACTGGGAGAGTGGGCAGCCAAAAGAAGTGGCTTTGTCTAGGAGGTTGGGAGGTAGTGTAGTAGGTTGGTTTTAAGGTTGATCCAGTGGGAGAAAAGGCATGGAGGGAGAGGAAGACAGAGGGATAGGGCAAGAGGGAATAGTGGGGGTAAAAAGGAAGGGGAAGGAGAATGTTGATGAGTGGGCATTATGGGTGTTAGAGTCCTAGTGGCAGTCACAAACTGTCCCAGTAAGAAGATGTTGCTTTAGGCCATTTTTGAATTGCGAGATGCATTGGAAGTTTAGAATGTGCACTGGGATTTCATTGAGTCATTGGGGGGCCCTACAGCTGAAAGCATGCTGTCCCTGCACAGTTCAACGGAAAGGTGTTGATATGGCCCCCCTCATCCTGCCTCTGGTGGTATAGCTGGTAGCACTTGGTGTTAGGATGCTAGAAATGCATGGGGCGGTTTTACCCATTAGTGCCTTTTTTCCAAGGAGACAAGTTTGAAATATAATCCTGTTCTTTAGTGGCAGCCAATTGGTCTCCTCGTATAAGGAGCAGGTGTAGGTATTTTGATCTGCAGCCATTGTGAGCCTACATGCCTTGTTGAGGGCAATGTGGATCCTTTTTAGTGCAGTGTCTATTGCTGTGCCGTAGACCACCAATCCATAGTCGATGGTAGAAAGGATGGAGCTGCAGACTGAAAGACGGAGGGCCTCTGGAGTGAGATACTTTTTTATGCCTATATAGTACACCCAGCTTGGTGTTCACTGCCTTTACCACTGTGTCGATGTGTTGGGTGAAGGTGAGGCAGTCATCAATGGTGACCCCCAGGAACTTGAAGGAGTGAACTTGTTCCAGCGGCTCACTGACTTTATTGGAGATGGTGAGGGGAGGGAGCTTCTTTTTGTGCTGTGGGCTGGCTATGAGCATCACCTTGGTTTTTTTGTAGTTTAATAGGAAGTTTATGGCTACAGAACCAGTCTTCCAACTTGTAGAAGGATGCCTGCAGCTCAGAGTAGAGGGCGATTATTGATGAACTGCTGGTGAGAAGCACAGCGTTGTCTGCATAAAGTATCAGTTTAATGTCACAGGCTTCAGGAAGATTATTTAGGAAGAGGCTGAATAGTAAGGGCCCCAGTATTAACCCTTGTGGGACTCCTAAAGATACCTCATTGGAGCTAGATACTGTGTGCCCAATTTTTACACATTGGCTTCTGTGTGTTAGGTAGTCCTTGAACCAGCAGACAGCAGTGGTTGCAACCCCCACGTTCTGTAGTTGAGTCAAGAGGAGAGAGTGACTGGCCAGTGTCGAAGGCTTTGGTAAGGTCTATGAAGACTGACCCCACCAGCTTTCCTTCTGCCTAGTGCCTTGTAGTAGTAGTCAGTGTAGTCCAGCAAAGCAGTGGAGGTACTATAATTCTGCCTGAAGCCATGTTGGTTGGGACATAACAGGTTGTATTTGTTGAGGTAATCTGTGAGCTGGGTGGCCACAATCTTTTCCAGGGCTTTAGATAAGGAAGAGAGGATGGATATTGGCCTATAATTGGCGGTGCATGTCATATCACTGTTCTTGTGCACCAAGCCTCGACAGCCTGTTTTCAGATCCCGGGAACTGTGCAAGAGCCAGCGATTTGTTAAATAGTTTTGTAACTGGCAGGATGATGACATCCAGTGTTAGGGATAGGAGTTTCATATTGACTCCATCACTCCCTATTCTGGTCTTGCCCAGTATTTTTTTTATGTGTTTGTAAGCCTCCTTCACTGACACTTTTTTGAAGTAGAAGACAGGGATAGAGCCCCCTTGAGGCATGCAGCTGGTTTGTTCCCCAGCAGGGTGCAGGTAGTCAGGGGTAGCACTCCAGTCAGGTCAGTAAACGCTGTGTTGGAGAATCCGCGATGTGCGTGGGTCAGTAATTGTGGTGTTGTTGATGTTGAGCGAGTGGGGGATCTTCTTCTCATCATTCCCAAGAAGGTTTTTGATGTTCTCCCAAAAACTCTACCCGTTGCCCCAAGTTTTATTAAGCTGCTCCTTGTTGAAGTTGGCCTTTGCTTGGTGGATAAGGTTGGTGCAGTGGTTTCTTGCAGCTCTATTGCATTGGAAGTTGTGTTTGCTGCGAGAGGACCTGGCTTTTTCCCAGAGGTTGTCCTTTCCTTCATCTGGGCAAGGAGATCCTGTGATCCAACCATTAATTTGACCCCAAATTTTCTTTTCCTCAGTGGTGCAAAGATATCGCAAATCTTGTTGAAGCCTCTATAAAGAAACTTAGGGCCTGGTCAATATTAAGCGCATGATCTATGGGGACCAGTCATGCTGGGAGAGGGCAGAGGAGAGGCCCCAAGCTTGTCCTCTCCCAAGACCCTACTATTAATTATGACAGGTGGGGGCTTGCTCAATTTGATTGACCATGTGAAAGTGACACAATGAAGTGACAAAGAAAACAACACATGGGACAATGTTGATGAGAAATGTCATGCGCAAAAAATGCTTTCATGACAACAAAAATATTTTCATGATTCCCTATACCTTATAATGGGATGTTGTGTGGCACAAAAAATATTGTCGCACACACAAAAATGCCGCTACAAAAAAATGTTTTCAAAAGTTTTCGTAATGCACATATAAATTTTCCATAGGCTGTAATGGCACATGAAAACTTGAATAACTTTTGAACGGAGCAATATTTTTCACCAAATCTTCAAAAGGAACCAGTTCAACCCAGGCATCATGGCAAACACAGTTTAATCCACTCAAACGCATTCTTCAGTCCATTATGGCTTACTGAAAAATGCGCAAAAGTTGGTTATTTGTGACATATTGAACACCCAACGATTCTGCAACCGTTACATCTGACCAGAACAACATTTTTCAGATCGAAAGATCTATGGCTGGTAGGCCAAGCATGCAAAATGTCTGGCAAATTGACAAACTGTTGCAAAGTTATTAAAGTGCAAACTTTGAGGTTTGACATAGAAGTGACCATGCAACCTAACTATACTGGCTCTACGGGCCAATATAACATACACATACATATATATACATTTTATATATATATATATATATATATATATATACATATACAGGTATATATAAAACATATACATACACACATTATATATATATATATATACACACACATATATACACACACACACATATACATATTCACTGTAAAAACTACATTAATGCATCAGTTAGGGTTTTTATTAAAGGTAAAAAGCTGGGAAATTCTATGTTAGAGTTGCCAGCCTTACCACCCCACCCTTCACACACCAACAGGCGTTGGGGTGTGCGTTAGAGTCATCAGCCCTAACTCTCACCCCATTCCATGTGTAAACAAGATGAGATGGTTCAGTACAGGAGAATGGGGTGAGAGTTAGGCCCAATAACGCCAAGGCACACTCTGATGCCTGTTGGTGTTATGGAGGAAATGAGAAAGGTAGGTTGGTAACTCCAACACAGAATTTCCCAGTTTTTTATGCTTCACTAAAAACCCTAACTGATGCATTAACATATTTTTTTGCAATGACTTTCCCTTCTTTTTGAGAAAGTGTAATGTAACTGGTATGTGGTTGTGGGAGCACAGGCCCTCCAGGACCTGCGCTTCCCTCACGCTACCCATTGTTGAATAATGATACACATAAGTGGGAGTGCGGGCCCTCTGGGCCCTGTGCTCCCACTTACACATAAGTACGGACACACCACAGCCCTATAGTCATGAAAGGTAACCCTTGTAACACTAATTTGGCAATATCTCAGTAACCGTAGCAACTATGGAAAAAATTCCACTGCAGTTGTAATCAGGACTTCAAAACCTCCATGGGTGCTTAGTCTAAGCTGTGGAGAGCAAAAAATCCGCATCTTGAATCGTTCTAGAGATACGGGCACCGAAAGGCACCACGGGCACCACAATTCTACGAACGCATGTAACTCTGGCATTTTTTGGATTTTTTTCCACCTAATTTTCAACATGGCTTTTTGGGGACCCCACCTCATGAACAATGTCACTGTCCCAAACGTTGAGTTTTCACAGCAAATGCCATTCTATGCCACAGGTGCAAAATCATGTTTTGGTCAGGATATGAAAATGACAGCTGTATACTGTTCATGAGGAGGTGTGAAATGGGTAATGTAGAAAATCAGGAGGAAAATATGAAAAATTGGTGAAGTTAAGAACACGCTTAGAAATTGCACAACACAGCTAAGTAACATGACAACTTTTGTAAATTTCTTTAACCAAATTTTCAACATGAGCTTTTGGGAAATCCCTCATGAACACTGGCACTGTGAGTTTTGTTAATCCATCGTGAAAGTTGATTTCGCACAACACGCCATTCTGTGGCAGAGGTACAAAAACACATTTCAGGCAGGCTATGAGAAATGACAGCTGTACTGTTCATGAGGAGGTGTGAATAAATGCAATGCTGAAAATCTGGGTAAAATATAAAAATTGGTGAGATTCTGAGCATGCATAGAAACTGCATAATACGCGCATGTAACACGGCCATTTTTTAATTTTGCGCAAATTGTCAACATGGGCTTTTTGGGACCTCCCCTCATTAACACTGGGGCTGTCATTTCATTAATCAGTCCCAAAAAGTGATTTTGTGTCCCAAAAGTTGATTCCATGCAGCGACCGCAAAATCACCTTTGTGGACAGAGTAACGAGATGACAGTGACATTGTTCATGAGGTAGGGTCCCAAAATGCCTATGTTGAAAGTTTGGTGAGAAAATACCAAACAATGGCTGAGATATCCACATTTAAATTCTTTGTTTGTATCAGAGTCATACGAAGAAGGATCCTAGTTCATATCGTTATACGAACTAAGATCCTACATCGTATGATGCTGATACAAACAAAGAATTTAAATATTAAATAACTCACATTTTAAGGGCATTTTCCGAACAGTAAAGTGCAGAATGCGCCTAGGGTGCCACAATAAGCAAGCTGTATGTATTGGTTCCTCCCCAGATTATCATTTTGGGATGTTTCCAAATTTAAATTTCAGGCAAACTGGACACAAGATGGCAGCAATATGAAAGAGGAATTTTCTCATACAATGCAGGATTCCTCTTTCATATCAACCAGCTATATTGAAGTGCCTACTGAGCATGCTCAGAAATGATTTATTTTTCAAATTTTTAAATTGCAATAACTTAAAAATGGCTTATTGTTTTTTTACCAGACTAGCAAAAGGCACATCTGTGGGGGTACTCCCTTTATGTCCTGAAAATTTCACACCAAACAAACTCTCTGGGTTGTAGACAAGTTCAAAGAAATATCCCAGCAAAGTCAATGGGTAAAAACATGTTTTTACACCTCTCCGAAACTCGGAGTCCATACATCTGACCGAAATGAAACTTGCAAGATCAATAGATTTACACCACAGGAATGCGCATACCAAATGTCATGCAAATCTATTGCATGGTTGCAAAGTTATTAAAGTGCAAAGTTTTGAACTTAACATTGAAGTGCCTACTCAACCCTAACTATAAGGGCATGACTCGCCCTATAATACATATATATATATACACATACACACACACATACATTTACATATACATACCTATTTGCAAAAAACTTTGTTAATGAACCATAGGGTAACTTAATGCCACAAAAGTAGGGAAATGTGTCATTAGGGTTTTCAACCCTAACTCCCTACCCTCACCCCACCAGCAGCAAAAGGAAAAAACATTAGAGTTTTGGGTCTCCTGAGTCTTGGCAAATCAGTGGTGGGGCTCTTCCTTGGGGTTGTCAACCCTAATGCTCACCCTATTCCATGAGCAAACAACATCACTCATGATTTCCTTTCTTCAACAAACTGTGTTGACAACCTATGGCAAAACATACTTTTCTACCTTTGAAGAGTGTATCATTATGAGGCAGTGGCTTTGAGCTGTACCTTGTGCTTCGGATTGGAGGCTGCAGGCTGGTGGCTGGGGTGAGCATTAGGGTTGAGAACCTCAAGGAAGACCCCACTACTGATTCACCAAAACTCCAGAGACTCAAAACCCTAATGTTTTTCCTTTTGCTGCTTAGGGGGTGGGGAGCTAGGGTTGGAAACCCTAACACCACATTTCCCTACCTTTGTGGCATTAAGCTACCCTAACTGGTGCATTAACAAGGTTTTTTTGCAAAGAATTTCCCTTCTTTTTGAGATAGTGGAATCATATCCTCATTCACGGAGATGACTTTGGGACCTGCATGAACAGGTGCAGATGTGCAGGACCTACAGACGTGCAGGCCCCTGCTGACTCTGCTGTTCTGCGCAGTGTCGGATGTCAAAAGTTACTAAACTTATGAAAGTGTATAGAAAAAAGTCAATGTACCTTCGCAGCTGTGTTATTTTTTAATATTTTGACCCCACATTTTCAGCATAGCCTTGTTACGAACCCACATCATGAGGAACTTCTCCAAGCCCAACGGGGCTTTGGACCTGCTCCTCCCCGGACCCAAGGACCCTCCACCGCACCGCAAGAAGCCTCAGGGATCACCGCTTGCCTGGCGGTCCCCGAACAAAAAAAGCCACGCTCCTCCAGGAGTTCCTGTGGACAGGGGCTGCCCGCCGCACGCTTGCCCGGGAAGGGAACCAGGAGCCCGGCCGCTCACTGGCACCCCGTACCACTAAAGGCGCAAAAGCCGTAAGGAACTTCTCCAAGCCCACCGGGGCTTTGGACCTGCTCCTCCCCAGACCCAAGGACCCTCCACCGCACCCCAAGAAGCGTCAGAGATCACCGCTTGCCTGGCGGTCCCCGAAGAAAAAAAGCCACACTACTCCAGGAGTTCCTGTGGACAGGGGCCGCCCGCCGAACGCTTGCCCAGGAAGGGAACCAGGGGCCGGCAGCTCTTGGCACCCGATACGCTAAAGCGCAAAGCCATAAGGAACTTCTCCAAGCCCACCGGGGCTTCGGACCTGCTCCTCTCCGGACCCAAGGACCCTCCACCGCACCCCAAGAAGCCTCAGGGATCACCGCTTGCCCGGCGGTCCCCAAAGAAAAAAAGCCACGCTCCTCCAGGAGTTCCTGTGGACAGGGGCTGCCCGCCGCATGCTTGCCCGGGAAGGGAACCAGGAGCCCGGCCGCTCACTGGCACCCCGTACCGCTAAAGGCGCAAAAGCCGTAAGGAACTTCTCCAAGCCCACCGGGGCTTTGGACCTGCTCCTCCCCGGACCCAAGGACCCTCCACTGCACCCCAAGAAGCCTCAGGGATCACCGCTTGCCTGGCGGTCCCCGAAGAAAAAAAGCCACGCTCCTCCAGGAGTTCCTGTGGACAGGGCCACCTACATGCTTGCCGGGAAGGGACCAGGAGCCCGCCGCTGGACTGGCACCCGTGCCGCAAAGGTGCAAAGCCGTAGAGTACGTTTTAAAACACTTTCTCCCATCGCCTCTCTTCAGTAAGGGCTGGTGGCACTAGCTGGACCCACCGTTCACGGCGGCTGTTTTCACTTTGCTACTGGACTGCCCAAATGTGTTGCAGGGCTGTGAGCAAGCCACTCTCCGCCTGAGGTGAACCATTTTGCTAGTGTTACAGCTTTGTGGGATACTGGTCCCACCCCACCACACCCACCCTGGTTGACCCTTAGCTTTATAGGCTTTTGGTGGTCCTATGACTAAGTGTCCACTTTCCATTGGCTCCTTATAGTCTATAACCACTGGGGCGTTACTCATACTCTCTGACTGAAAGACCTTGCCAACAGCCCTCCTGAGAGCAGCTCTGCCTTTTCATGGTTTTTTCCACTTTCGAACCCGATTTCTCTCTCCACTCTCTCCACCTTTCTCATTTTCCTCCACTTCGCTGAATCCTTGCTTCACCCTCTAAACTAACTCCCTTTTTTCCATGCTCTGCCTGCTACTCTGTTTCCTAACCCAAAAAAATATAAACAAAAATACGCTAACATGTCTCTCCTACGTGAGTGCACGCCGCCACCGTGTGGTAAACTACAAGCACTAACCCCCATTATTTGCCTTCTCCTCCTGGTTTGCCTAAACTACTCCTCGCTGTCTCTACCTCTGGTCATACACCACAACACCCCCTCACTCTGTGATTTCTCCTTCTCTAACCTACTCCTTACCAAACAATATGCCAAACCCGCCCTACACTACCTCTTTCTAAAGAATGGGTGCACGTATCTCTCCCTCACAACCTACCATCAAACAAGGAAGAAATGGTCATCTATCGAATCTATATGTAAGCTGCAGCTTAAATTCCTAGCCTCTCTTCGCCTACTACTGGCGGGTGATGTGGAACCGAATCCTGGCCCCTAATAGCAACTCCTGGCAAACCTAAAAAGATCTACTGTTTGCACATATGAACATTAGAAGTCTCCTGGGCCATATGGCCGAGCTTGAGAGCATGGACCAAAGTAGCCGGACCTGACATCCTTTGCCTCATGGAAACATGGCTCAAACCTCGCATACAGGGCGCCCAATGCCACCTACCGGATACTCTATCCTCGACAGGACAGGCCAGGCTTGAAAGGGGTGGGGGTGTTGCCATATACTATAAAAACCACCTGACCATTAAGCCTGTTCCTGTCCATGACCCTCAACAGATCTGCAAATCATTACATGCTATCCTGTCCCTAGGTGCAAAAAACCTGCACATTATCTGTCTCTATAATCCACCCACTGGAGGGGTGGATGGCCTACACGAACTGCTCCAGCTAACCTCACAAACCATAAACTCGAACTAAGCCATCTTCCTGGGGGATGTCAACCTAAACTGGCTGGGCCCTGCCCACAGCTCCCTTGCAGCCCTAATCCAAGGTTTCCACCTCCACCAGCTCATCACTGAAAATACCAGGATGATAAACCCCCAATCAGGCACGCTTATTGACTGGATCCTCACAAACAGACCTGACCGCATTACTAAGGCATGCATCCTGGCTGATGCTATAACTGACCACTCACTCACTATCTGTCACTGGCACGTGAGTCCCTCTCCATCCCCCCAGTCCCTCCTGGTCACTTTCACCAACTTTGCACACCTGGATCTAAATGCCTTTCTCCTGGACATATCTTGCATTGACTGGACGGATATCTACCACTCTACAAAAGCTGAGGATGCCCTTAACGTGTTCCTCACCAAGTTCACAGAAGCACAGACTAAACATGTCCCAAAAGTACAAAGAAGGGTCAGGGGACAACAGACGAGGTGGCTCCACAAAGACCTACTCAGCCAACTCAGAACCAGGGACAAACTGTGGAGGAAGTATAAAAGCACTGGCCAACCCAGGGATCACACCATCTATAAGCAGCATAGAAACTCTTGCAAAAAGCAAATAAGGCTAGCAAAAAGCAAATACTGCCAGAACCTACTTGCCAGCTCAGCCAGAGATCCACGCAAGTTCTGGGGCCACATAAAAACCTTTCTGGGTACACCTCAATCCATAACCCCCTCGGAAATGATTCTAGATGGTGTCCACTGTAATGACTCCCTTACCATTGCAAATGCTTTTAATAAGATGTTCTCTGATCTGTCCCAGTATACTTCCACACTTCAACCTCCAACTGTGTTTCCCAGCCCTCATCAACGGTGCACCAGCAGATATCTCTCTCAAGAAACATGTGCTGGATATTTACAAGCCCTTCTATTTCAAAGCTGTGTCTGCATCATGAAGTCTTCAAACTGTTAAACTCAATATCGGACACCACCAGCCCGGGTCCGACTCACTGGAACCTCGCCTACTAAAGGCCGCCATCTCATCTCCTATCCTCTAGCCAAGGTATTCATCCTCTCCCTCTCCAACAGTACCTTCCCTGACATCTGGAAATCCGCAAGAATCACCCCCATCTTCAAAAAGGGCAACAAAAGTGAGATCTCAAACTACAGACCCATAGCTATTCTGTCAGTCCTCAGCAAAATACTTGAAAAACTAGTAGCCACTCAGACCATTGATTTCCTTGAAACATCAAATCTGCTATGTGCAGCACAACATGGTTTCCAGAAAAACCACAGCACCACAACGGCGCTAGCCAAATTCACCACTGATACTCTCACAAGCATGGACAAAAGCCAGCTTACTGGTGCTATCTTTATCGACCTCACCAAGGCTTTCAACCTCATGGACACCCCCTACTCCTATCCACCCTTCATAAATTTGGCTTTTCACCCCCTGTCATAAGCTGGTTCAGGAGTTACTTAACCAACAGGACCCAAGCAGTCAAACTTAACTCATCAATCTCCGACTGTACTACCATCAACATTGGAGTGCCACAAGGATCAATACTGGGTCCCCTCCTATTTTCATTATTCATAAATAACCTGCCATACAGCATTGTGTCCTGTGACTCTCTACTCTACGCAGATGACCTAGTTATCTATGCTAGCTCTAATAATGTAGACCAACTTAACGTGGCACTGACATCTGTTTTCACGCTGTCCAACTCTGGCTAAACACCCACCGCCTTATACTGAACTCCAGCAAAATCAAACTGATGCTTCTGGGCACTGCCCACAAGATAAGGTCCTGCCACTCTCCTTTAAAAGTCATTGACCTGGATGGGACCCCCTTGAGGAGGTTACCTCCTTCTGCTATCTGGGCATCCTGCTAGACCAATCTCTGGACCTAAACCTGCACATCCAAGAAACATGTAAATCTGTGAACTGCAAACTGGGTGCTGCCTCACAGATCCAGCTACATGCTCACACCTGCAGCCAAACTAGCCATAGCCAGGGAGGTCTCCCCACCCGCTCTGACCTGTGCTCCCATCCTACCCATAGAGCATAAATCCACACTACAAAAATGGGATGTCACTTTCAACAATATATGCAGGTATGCCTCAAAAGCCCCAGACTTAAACATCACTGCCAACTGTATAAAGACCTCGGCTGGCTCTCCCCTCTGCCACCAGACTATACTACCTGGGCTGCCTTTGCGACTCCATCATTAGACTCAACAGACCAGCATCCCTAACTGAACTGCTTCAGCCAGCCCTCCCTCTACGTGAGCTGAGATCCTCGGACAAATCCCTACTAAAAATCCCCCGCAGCCGCACCTCCAAAGGGTCTGGAGCATTCGGGTACACAGCCCCTCAAGTGTGAAACCTCCTGCCACTCGACCTTAGACTGACATCTTCCCACAATCTCTTTAAGCGCAAGCTATGTGAACACCTGCTTTCCACAGACCAGTGTGCCTGTTATGATCCTACCTGAGCTTGTCCTGCCAACCTCTCTCTCTTGCCCCACCACTCCCTCCTTCCTACTCCTTACCCTATTTTACTTACAACATTAACACTGTGATATATGTCTCTGCCCATATGCACTTCATTTCGAGTTCAAAACTCCGACCTCGAAGCCTACTTGCACTTGTCTAAAGTATGTAATTTTGTTGTAAGTTACTGCACCTTGACTACTGCATTGTTTACCTGTTATTGCTGTTTCCACTATTGTACCTGTTACTGCTGCTTACTGAAATGTTTGTACTGGCGATCTATGGGTACCAGGTACTGGCGCAGCCAATGCCTAAGCGCCCCCCAATGGACCCGTTTCAGGGTGCTTCTCTCTACTTGCACTTGTCTAGAGTGTGTAATTTTGTTGTAAGTTACTGCGCCTTGACTACTGCATTGTTAACCTGTTATTGCTGTCTGCACTGCTCTACGTGTTACTGCTGCTTACTGGAATGTTTGTACTGATGATCTAGGGGTACCAGGTACTGGAGCAGCCAATGCCTATGCACCCCCCCAATTGTCCCGTTCCTCTACTCCTATTGCCCCTGGACCTCCACAGCCCCCCCACCCTGCCTGAACACTGTTTCCCCTGCCCGGATACAGTTCCACAACCCCGGACATTAGCCGCACCATCAGCCGCTGAAACCGCTCACCCGCTGTACCTTACCCAACCCCGCTATCTTTAGCCTCCCACTGGCCCTACGGCCCACGATCCTGGCCCTCTAGTAGGCTCCTGCCGCTTAAAACCACTCACCACCGCTCACCCCTGTATTCTCACACTCATCGATCTGTCCAGCCTGGCGCACGGTTTCCATGGACACGGTCTCATCCTCAGCCTCCCGCCGCCATATCCCCTAACACTGACTTTCACTTCTACACCCCCAGTTAGACCCGCTTGCTCTTAATCTCCGCAGCCCCCCGACTACACCGACTGAGCACCGACTTCCTGCCCGGAACAGTACCACAACCCCGGTACTTGCTGTACCTTCCAGCCATTGATGCCGCCCTCCCCACCATACCTCACCCCAAACCCCGCCATCCTAACTCTCCTGCCGACTTGGTTCCATGAACCCGGGCTCCTCAATTAGTTCTGCTGCTAAAAACCGCCCGTCGTTCACCTCAATCCCTCCCCTTCAACTCTCTCTAGCCGCCGCATGGTTCCATGGACTCGGTCTCTTCCCGAAGTCTTCTACCGCTTATGCCACCATATCCCCCTCACCCAGACGTATACCGTAAGCCCCCTGCCCCATCCAAATGCTCCCCCGCTTCACTCCTCCTCTGGCCGCCGATGCCTATCATGTCCTTTCCTGCCCTGTTTTTGCGCCTTTTACCCCTCTATAGCCCAACTGCAGGTGGTGTCTCCCTGCCTCCAGACCATGCAGACCTACTCTCTCCCCCCACCTCGACCAAGTACCGCCACCATCCATTCACCGCCCCACACCCAGACCCCCCTGTCCTGCCTCCTTCATCCCTGCTGCCACCTTAACCACTTAGCCACAAGGTTGCCTTCCCACATCCCCCCCTTTTACCTGCTCACCCAGTTCCCCCTTCCCTGACCCACCTGTCCTTTGGATCTGCCCTGTATACATTTACCCGCTCACTAAATGCTACCTGTACACTGTAAATCTGCTGTTTTTCTCTTGACCTGTTGATTGTCTCTGAAGCTGTACTCCTTTATTGCCTTTTACTGAAAACTGTTCTCTGTATTGTTACTGCTTCCCTGTAATATGTAAATGAACTCTGTACCTCCCGGGTCATGCCTGAAAATAGTCACCTGTTTGGCTAGCGCACCTACCTGGTAAACAAAAACTAAATAAATAAATACATGAGAAAATGTTCAAATATTGGCCAAAATGTCATTCCACTGCACAGGTGTGAAAACACATTTTGGCCAGGTTTTCAAAAATGACAGTTATTACGTTAATGAGGTGATGTGAAAAAATGGCAAGGTTGAAAATTTGTGGTGAAAATATCTAAATTTACCAGTTATGATCATGCATTGTAAAATTTAAATACACACTCGTAACTTTGTTGTTTTATAATACTTGTACCCCAAATTTTATGCATAGCCTTCTTATAACCCCACTTCACTAAGAAGGGTGAAAACAATTTCAAAACCCACCCAAAAGATGATTTCACGCATCAGCAATGTCATTCTGTGCCACAGGAGTGAAAAAACATTTTGGCCAGCATTTGAAAAATGACATTCACGAGGTGATGTGAAAATATGCTATGTTGAAAATTTGGGGTCAGAATATGTAAAATTGCCAAAGGTATGAGCATGCACTGCAAAATTTTAATGTACACTCATAACTTTGATATTTTTAAATATTTTGACCCAAAATTTTTAACACAGCCTTCTTATGACCCCACCTCATGAACAAAGGCAGTGGAAATGTTCAAATCCTGTCCAAAAGATGATTTTGCCAAGCAACCATGAAATCGACCTTCAAGCCTGATTTGCATACCTCCACTGCCATTGGTCATGAGGTGGGGTCCCAAACATGCCATGTTGAAAATCTGGGGTCAGAATTTGCAAAACTGTAAAAGCTGTGTATCAAAGTTGAAAACCCCATTATAATACATTGGACCGCATTTACCTTAGTTTCTCATATTACAGTCAGCAGTTCCAGCAGCAAGACGTGTCTCCAATCAGAGTGGATCTTCACCCTTGGACCTGTTCAGGTGAATGAGGAGGTGTGGGGTTGTGGGTGCTCAGTGGGAGGTCAGGGTGGGCAGTCGGCTCAGCAAGGGACTGTTTTCTTTTTTACAGGTTTAAAAAACATCAAGAGACAGTTTGAAGCTAATATTAAAGTGGGAATGGCGATCAGAGGGTGGGGTTCCATTAAACATTAGGGAAACAAGAAACATAAGGGGATACTGATCAGAGGGTGGGTGGGAGGTGCCACTAGATACCAAGAAAACAAGAAACATAGGGGATGGCAGTTGGAGGGTAGGGAGTGCCACTAGACACCAGGAATCAAGAAACATAAGGGATGATGATCAGAAAGTGGGGGAGGTACCCTATACACCAGGGAAACAAGAAACATAAGGGGACCTGATCAGAGGTGCACTAGACACCAGGGAAACAAGAAACATAAGGATGGCGACTAGAAGGTGGGGGTGCCACTAGACACCAGGGAAAAAGAAACATAAGAGGACAGTGATCGGAGAGAGGCAGGAGTGCCACTAGACACGAGGGAAACATTATCCTACCTGTGGAAGCTGATGTAGTGGCTACAAGCAAGCAAACATTCAGCATTGACAATTTTTTAAAGACGGAAATTGGGGAAATTGGTAGAGAATTAAGACAGAAATGCCACAGGTGCCCAATGCATCCACAGCACTGCAGGAAGTGATACTACCATCCCTTTCAGCTAAAATGTTAAAAACAACTGCAGTCAGGTTTCTACATTCTTAGAGGAAATTTGCATTTTATTTTCCCAGAAGCTGGAGTGAAAAATTGAGTGCTCCTTCGAAATATTGATGAGCCATGGTACCTAAGCTCTATAGGTACCTAAGCCTCTATAGGCTCAGCACAATGCAAGTCACTCATGCTAGTACAGACCTGAAAGAAACACTGCCATGTCTTCTGCAATGAAATTTTGCCTCACAACCCAGTTCTCAAATCCATTTCTGTGCAGCGATCCCACACCCCACCTGAATTAATAAAGGTACAAAGGGCAGAACTCCACAAGTCCCAATTCTTTTTTTGTATAAAGGCATTCATTTTTCACATGAGTGAAAAAAGCATATGTTAAAAGATGCCTTCATATGAAAAAAGAATGGGAAAAAAACCTAAGTCCAAATTCTTTTTTCAAATGAAGCCATCCTTTTTCATATCGACCATTTATTTTTCGTATGCCCTGTAATGTAACATTTTGCAGTGTAACATTTATTTCAGTATAACTTTTTATAATAGTTAAACTGAGTATTTAAGTATAGCCTTTTAACAGAATGATTCAGTGTAATTTGTTATACTATATAACCAAATGTGTTTACTCAAATAGCTATGACAGTTTCTCACAAGACCTAGTTAAATGTCTTGCAATGCCTCAGTCTTGTGATAGTTTATGATTACACAACACCTTACCTTATGATTTTACAGTGGTAAGCATTTAAATATCCTATAATAACACTTACACAGGAATGGTGTGCCCGTATTAGGATGATGTTTACCTATTAAAGAGAGGTGTGCACACAAAGAACCTTCTGTCAGTACAGTTAGCATTTATGAGATTGAGTAAGAAATGTGATAAACACCTTGTGATGTTATGAAGGAAATACAGCTTATCTATATTTTGACTGTTATTCACCACCCTAAGATTAATCAGTTATTTTGTTATATGATTGGCCTATACTAGGAGTTAGTAGTTTTAAGATATGAAAATTGTATATAAGCACTGTATAAAATTGAATAAGTTAGCACCAAGCAGAAAAACATGTATTTGATGTTGATGGAACTCGTGAAAGAAAATAAACCAGAAGGAAACATTCACTTTATGTGGCTTGAATTATTTGAAGATAGAAAACACAACGCAGCTATCTTTTATCCTTACAATTGGTGCCATGACTCGGATGTCTGAAGACAGTCTATACGGTTGCTGACGACATCAAGCAAACCGAGAAGAAAAGAAAGCCACTGCAAGGAACACCTACCATACGTGAACTAATTACTCATGTACGGAGGGAGGTCGGAGAGACAAACAAGGAAGCTGAGGTGAAGTCAGATGCGATTTGTCAGTGAACCTACTGACGTAAGTATGGATGCCATATTATGTAAATATTTAGAGACAAACCTTAAAGAAGGCCCGTAAAGCTCTCCTGAACAGCAGGATGATGCGTACGTATGTTTAATTAAACAATGTGCAGATCGTAATGAGAAAAGTAAATCAGATAAAACCAAGTTAGCTAACATAAGTCAAATGTACGTACAGTATCAGTTAGAAATAACTGCTAGGACGTGTCAGTTGAAGAAAGAAATGTTAGAAAAAGATGATGCTCATTACTTAAATATAGCCACGTATGTCACAGAGACTAAGAACAGTGAATACAAATTAAATGTTTCTCAAGGAGAAGTATGTAGTTTAATGATTAAGAATAACCAATTGGAAGAAAATATTAAATTTATTAACAAACAGAGTCAAGCCCAGATTACTGAATTATCTCGGCAGTTACAACAAGCCACAGGGAGATTAGATCATGCCAACCAAGAGCATGTACAAGACACAGCATACAAAGAACAAACTCTGTATACTTTGCAAGCAGAAGCCCAGGTACAATGCCAAATTTCTTTAGAATTACGGCATCAGGTACAAAAATACAAGCAAATTCCTATCCAACCACAGCACATGCCTGTTTCATGTGGTTGTTTTGGAAGGTGCACGTATACATCAGAATCAGAGATGGAGTCAGATGATTCTGAGGTAGAAGAAATGATTGCATTATGCAGTAAAAAGAAGATGGCTCCTTTTTTTACAAAAATCAAAGGAGAAGGAAAGAAAGTGCAGCAAGCTAGAGGGAGTAAGCGGTTAAAGAAACTAACATGGAAAAAGAAAGATGAATGGAAGAAAGCAGATGCAATATTACATGATGAAATAAAGCAATTGGAGGGTAGATTAATGGATGAGAGTGAAACCTTAAATGCAAGAGACAAAGCTCTTTTGTTAGATCAAGTAAGACTCCGACGAGATGCTCTAGAGACGTACACAAAAAGGCCTATGAGGAAGATGAAGAAGCTAGAGCACAATCAAAAAGGTTTGAGGAAGCTATGGAAGAAGTTGAAGTACATATGGAATTATCTCAACGAGATCTTTCCATACAGGAATCAATGCAGTTAGTAGACCAGTTAGGCAAATGGGAGCCAGGTCAAAATCCAGTCCTATCTTGTTCTAAATTAAAGACACTAGTAGCAAATTTTAATTTGACCAACAAAGATGCCTGTAAAATAGTAACACTGTCACTTCCTGCAGTGTTATTACAGAGTTCACCTGCCAAGATGACAGGCAATCAAGCACAACCAGAGATAGATAGTAACTGGGCAACTGTGGATGAAATCCAAACTGCGTTGCAATCTATGCACAGCGTCTCACATACTGACTCGAGTAAGATCTATGAGATCATTCTACAGCCAGATGAATCCCCAGTAATGTTCATCAATCGTTTGTATGCTGCCTATGCAACATATGAAGGCGTGGCAGACCCTAGTAAAGATAAAGAACCCTTTCTCAGTTTAATTGACCGGCAAGCTACTATTGTGCCTGTGTCAGTTCGTATGCTGTATGCTATGTAAAAGAGCAGAACGGGCCACTGATAAAGAAATGTTACTCACTGATTGGTGGAGTATGCAACAAGATGACAGTCCTGAAAAAGGAAAGGACAAGCGAAAGGTAGCCGCTATAGTCAAAACGGAAGGCAAGGGCTGGTTTACCCATCACAATTGCAATAAAGTAGGCCACTTTAAACGTGATTGTTGGGTAAAAGGTGGAGATATGGAAGGAAAAAAGCAGCACGTCTTAGAGAGAAGACGCGCTCAAAATCCGGATAGTAATGCTAAACCTGCTGGTAAGGCAGACTTACAAAAATGTATTGAAGTGCTTAGTAATTTGATTAATACTAAGACAGTTGCAGCGGTTCGAAAAGGACGTACTGCGCCTAGCGATAGTGATGAAGAAGAGCTTCTTGCTAGAGATGAGAAGAAAGAGAAATGATGGCACGAAGCCCCCACCTTCCAAATCCTTGGTCAATTACAAGAGGATCGGGAAGGGCATCCAACAATATCAGCAATGGTTAGGGGTTGCCAAACTGTGATATTAGTTGATACTAGTGCTACTGTTAGTATAACAGATAGTGATATGCCTTTAACAACCCCTGGGAAATGACAAATTCATTTGCAAGGTTTCTCAAGGGGTGTGTTAACAGCATATTTGACAAAACCAGTTATGGTTCAGATAGGTGAACAACAATTAAAATGTATGTTTCAGAAATGTAATACACATGAAGGTACCATCATGGGTATGGACATTCTAGCACAGCATGGTTTAGTAGTAGATCTTAGTAACATGATTTTATGGAAAGGAAGCACTACTAACCTAGGACCAAATGTGGATGACTCACATAGTGTGTACACAATAAAGTCATAAAAAATTTATCACATGAGTGATTTATGGAAGCAGGTGCCACAATGGATAACATCTGTTATACAAAGGCATGAATCAATTTGGGCTAAAAATGCTACAGAGTGTGGACAAGTGTCTAATATGGAGGTCCAAATTGAGGGACCAGACACACCACCACAAAAGCAATATGCATTTCCAAAGGAAGCACAGAAAGAGGTAGGAAATATTTTGAAACAGTTACAGTCACAAGGGGTCATTAGACCTATATGTTCAACTGTTAATTCCCCTCTTTGGCCAGTTTGTAAATCGAACGGTACTTGGAGATTGACAATAGACTATAGGGTCTTGAATAAGGTAACACCTTTAGTTACGCCAGTGGTATCTAGACTACTGGACTTAATATCTCAGTTGTCTCCCATTGCAACAATCTATACTGTACTAGATGTGTCAAATGGATTTTGGTCCATCCCTATCCATTTGGATAGTCAGAATAAATTTGCATTTACTTTTCAGGATAAACAGTACACTTTCCAGTGTTTGCCACAAGGCTTTCACTCAACGCCCACTTTATTTCACCAATGTTTAGCGGAAATATTATTGGGTTTTTCAGTACCAGAAGCAATAATACAATATGTTGATTACATTTTATTGCAGACTGATACATACCAGGAGCATGTTAGTTTATTGAACAAGTTGCTAACAGTCTTAGGTAAAGGAGGGTTAAAAATGAACCCTAGCAAAGCACAGATTAGACAGTCACAAGTTACTTTTCTGGGAATATGTATTAACAAAGAAGGACGAACTGTAGATCCTGATAAAAATCAGGGGATACAGCAACTACCAAGACCCAAGACAAAGACTGACTGCATTACAACAGTTCCTGGGCATGGTAGGATTTTGCAGAGATTTTATTGAAGCCTTTTCTAGTATGGCAAAACCTCTGTATAATCTATTGAAGGAAGGAAAGGAAACTGATATCCTCAGATGAGAACCAGAACATTAGACAGCTTTTCTGGCTCTAAAGCAATCACTAATGACAGCTCCGGCTCTCATTAGTCCTTTTGAATCCTCTGATTTTGTAATACAGGTACACGAAACAGATCAAGTAATCAGTGCAGTACTGTTACAAAAGAGAGCAGGGACGTTACGCCCCTGGGGTATTTTTCTCGTATTAACACTCGTGGAAGAGAATATGAGGAATGTGTAAAGCATTTGTTAGCTGAATATTGGGCTATACAAGCCACAGAACACATTGTGGGGTTTAATACAATTATCCTGCAAACATCTCACACTCCAGTGAAATTTCTACTTGAAAGGGATGTTAGAGGTATGTCTTCACAGCGATTGGTTAAATGGGCTTTAGCTCTGCAAGGGAAAAATATCACTGTAGAAAAAGCACCTCACCTATGTTAGTTGAACTAATGGCATGGGAGAGGCACATGATTGTGGAACTGTTATGGGAACAGATTTTAAACCCATTTTTGCTACAGAAGCCAGCCCAGAGGCTAGGGATGTGTCTGTAGATGGATCAAGATAATGGGAGGATGGAAATTTCCATACTGGATATGCCGTTTGGACACCCAGTACTAATCAAGAAATTTTGGTTAGGTGCCCCTCCTCCTTTTCAGTGCAACGAGCGGAAGTAGAAGCAGTAAGAGAAGCTATTACGGCTAACCAGGAGAAAGATATTAATATCTACTCAGACTCAGCCTTTGTAGTTAACGCATTACTTAATTTTCTCCCCATTTGGGCAAAAAAGGGTGTGAAAACAGCGAGTGGTGAACCAATAGAACATGCACCCATATTGCAACATATATGGAATATTGGTGCTCAGACTGCACTAAGAATTGCCATTTGTAAAGTACGAGCTCATCAAAGAAACCCAAAGGATATACATGAGCTAAATAATGGTTATGTGGATAATCTTGCCAAGTTGGCAGCCAAACAAACAAACTTATGGGTAGACCCTATAGAAGGTAATGCTACACAACTGTGGGAGATGGACGAATTTGACAAACACCATATTAAATGGATAGCTGCCATCTCACAAGTCCCAAGTTTGGGGCATATCCAAGATACAGATGCTTGGATAGTGGGTTGTCGGAACCAATGGAAAGACACTGGCCAGTGTGCAACCAAGCATGTTACCATATGGGAAGATATGGTAGTATGGGAACGACAACCAGGGTTTAGGATGTGGATACCACCCACTTCATTTAGGAAAGACATTACCATGGACAACCATCGAATTGAAGGTCACATTGGACTCCACAAAACTTGTAAAATGTTTGCACAAAAATATTGGGGGCCAAAAATGGGAAAAGATGTCAAGTAATGCCTGGAGGCACGTCTCACCTGTGCACAGATGAATCCTCCAGTGCCTGGTAAGAGGGTTTCCGTTAGGGCATATACCCTAGCAGATGGTCCTGGTCCAGCTTACAAACTGATTATGTGGGGCCTTGCCTACTGCAAAGGGGTTCTGATATTTACTAGTCATTGCTGACATATTTTCCAAATGGATAGAAGCATTGCCCGTGTGAAATGATGAATGCTAAGCTACAGCAAAAGCGCTATGGGAACAGGTGTTTCTCACGATGGGGTTTCCCAGAATACTTGAAAGTGACAGAGGAACTCACTTTATAGCAAAAGTAATGACAGCTTTGTGTGATATTTTGGGTATCACACAACATTTGCATTTACCCTACCATCCACAATCATCGGGAATGGTAGAAAGGTTAAATCGCACTCTGAAAAATGCACTAAAAAAGGCAGTGTTGGATACTGGTAAAGGGTGGGTGACACACTTACCAGGAATCCTAATGGGTATTAGAGGTACTGAAAACAAGAGTACTGGTTATAGACCATATCAATTGATGACTAGACGAGATATGCGGCTGTATTATCCATTGGATCCAGATCTATCAACATCAGTGTTGGACTGCATCAAAACTGATGTGTTCTTACAACAGCTACAAAAACAGTTAGCTGTTTATTTACCTCATGCTGCCAGAAATATGGCACAGACTCATTGGAAAAACAAACAGAGACATGATGAAAAAGTAATACCGCCCATTGAAATGGGTCATCACGTCATGGTGAAAAATTTTGGTCAGAAGGGACCATGGGACGCTAACTGTATGGGACCCTATGACATCATTGATGTTTTGGAACCATGGGTCATTCAAGTCCAACGAATTCAACAAGGGTCTACAGAGACCAAATGGGTCCATGGGGACCAATGTAAATTGTATCAGCCTTTAAATGATAACAACTGATACTGCTCTGTTTCTCCCACTAGGTAAAGTGCAAAGCTATTTCCTGTACTTACACTGTGTAGTACCTTGCTGACCCTGGTAACTCCTGATGACATAAATGGATGTCTGGGGCATTTCTGGAACAGTTTGAACAGCCCAAATGTCATGAATCATACTGCATGGGTCTCCCAGTGCTGTTGGAAGAACAACATGAACACATCGGATATCTTCTTGTCAAATGGTACTTTATTTGTAATGGACAATGTCAAATGCAACATGGGATGCTCTGAGAAGCCTGGCCTGGCATAGGCGATGTGCGAAATGAACACAGCAGCCCAGAGAGAGATTTATATCCGCTCCACGTTGGAGATACCACAAATTTAACAAAAGAAGAACAAGATTTATTTCGAATGAAATTAAAGGACATATTACCATATCCATGAAATACAATTACATTAAATTATTACCGTGGTTTGAGATGTAATATGTGGCATTTCCTATATAATACAACTAGAACATATACTGTAAGATTAAAACAATTTTTTACAGTACTACCATTAACAAATAAATATTCATTGTTAACATATTTTCAAGAGGCACAATGGCCAGGAATGGCCTGTAATGTTAGCTTAACAGCATGGCATAATTTTGGGGCATGGAATATAGCGTATCAAGAACAAGGTATATCAGGGCAAAGGTTTTTGCCCCCGTCAGATAGTATCATCTTGACGCAAAATGTATATCTTCTATATTATCCTAGTAAATTACAGTATTGTAATGTGTTGCTGCATTTGCCTTTTCCACGATTACCACTTCAATGTAGGGATCGAGCTTCAGTAATAGTATGGCAACAGTATTATAACAATACTTTAAATAGATACCATGATAGACACAAATTGTGGTAATTTCAAATTACTGCAGAAGCAACACCAGGCTTATTCCATCGGAAAAGAGACATGTGGGGCTGGTTAGGCTCAGGATTGGGAATTGCTAATGGTATCGATGCTATGGTTTTAAAAGGTCATATTCGTTCATTAGAAATGACTTTAAGAGATATGGCTACTGGACCATTATCGACTACTGTAAAATTAGCAGCTGATAATGAAGAAATTGATTGGTTTGCATTTAGAGAAACCTTACAGAATTTTAAAATTACTGCACAAATATCAGTTTGTTTTTTATAACTCACTTTCTAATATGTCTAGAAAGTTATATAGAACTAGCTTGTTCTCAATTAGCTGCTGAAGCACACGCTTATCTAGTTAATGAGTTAAACAGAATTGAGACCTATAAGTTACCTTTAGAAATAGGTGAGACCAATGTAACTAGATTGTTGGATCATCCCACTGTATTCCTATCACCCTTAGCTATGATAAAAGTATGGAACTCACCAAATCAGTATACACAAGTGCTGTGACATGTGATTCCCATACTAGTGATAATATCTATGTTTTGAACCACCGAAAATATTGTGGCAAATCAGTAATTTGGGAGTATTAATACATGACCAAATCATGAGACTCCAAAAACCAGGTGATACTACTATCAGGGTACGCAATGAATATGTTGTCTTACCTAAACAACAGTGTGTACAAGAACATGAAACTTTAATATGTGGAGAAGAGACATCAACTACCCCATGGTTCCTGAACAATGTAAATTTACCTTAATGTCAGCAAATCAATACCGTCAAGCTATGAGATGGAACCAATCATGGTGTGTAATTGCAGGTCAACACTGGAATGTATGGGGGTGTAGTGACAAGACCTGGTGGGTTGCAAATTGGACCCTTTGGGAATGTCCTGCCTATAGCCGAACAAATGTTACCCATATCGATGGTTCCAGTATGGCCTTAGATTTACTCACTGATTTGGCAACTCCACCTCATTTGAATTACCAAAATTGATAAAATGACACTTGGTGCCTTGTTGTATTGTCAACAAACAAAGGACTTATTTTGACACAAAAGGCCTCTTCTGGGGTAAAGAAACAGTCATCATATATCCCTATTACATCCTGGTGGGATTGGGGATACAACTGTTTTGGTACCTAGTCAACCCTCATAATGGTGGGTTGCGGTATTACAGTGATATGTGTTCTTATTATTGTACAATTGTTGTATCGTGAAATGAAACATATGGTTCGACAAATACAAATGTTATAATGAGAACATTGTCTTAGTGTGATCTCCAGGTATAGAGAGTCACAAAGGGGGGATACTGTAATGTAACATTTTGTAGTGTAACATTTATTTCGGTATAACTTTTTATAATAGTTAAACTGAGTGTTTAAGTATAGCCTTTTAACAGAATGCTTCAGTGTAATTTCTTATGCTATATAACCAAATGTGTTTAATCAAATAGTTAGCCATGACAGTTTCTCACAAGACCTAGTTAAATGTATTGCGATGCCTCAGTCTTGTGATAGTTTATGATTACACAACACCTTACCTTATGATTTTACAGTGGTAAGCATCTAGATGTCCTATAATAACACTTACACAGGAATTGTGTGCCCTTTTTAGGATGATGTTTACCTATTAAAGAAAGGTGTGCACACAAAGAACCTTCTATCAATACAGTCAGCATTTATGAGATTGAATAAGAAATGTGATAAACACCTTGTGATGTTATGAAGGAAATACAGCTTATCTATATTTTGACTGTTATTCACCACACCCTAAGAGTAATAGGTTATTTTGTTATATGATTGGCCTATACTAGGGAGTTAGTAGTTTTTAAGATAAAAAAAAACTTTATATAAGCACTGCATAAAACTGAATAAGTTAGCACCAAGCAGAAAGCAGAAATACATGTATTTGATGTTGATGGAACTCGCAGAAAGAAAATGAACCAGAGGGAAATATTCACTTTGTGTGGGTTGAATTATTTGAAGATAGAAAACACAATGCAGCTATCTTTTTATCCTTACAAGCCCATATGAAAAAAGAAAATCGGATCACAAAAATAATTTTTAAATGGTAACAAATATACACTTCTGGGTCGTTTTTCAGAAACAAGTGCAGAACCCACCTAATGGAGTTCAATTAGCAAGATACACGTGTTGGTATGTGTGCAGGATGTCTTTTTAAGGTTTCAAATAAAAATAAAAATAAAAAAAAAACACAGAAACACAATGGCACATATGAAAATTTTTCTTCATGAAAAGATTACGCCCATATGAAAAGGATCATTTTCTATGGACCAAATTATTTTTGTTCCAAGTAGCTATGCAAAGGCTACACTGAGAATGCTCAGAACCAACATTTTAAAAGGTAATAACTCTGGAATGGATTAATATTTTTCACCAAACTAGTAAAAGGGACATCTGTGGGGCAAGCCCTGTGTACCCTGAAAATTTCAGACCAAAGTTCAAAACGATCTGGGCGCTAGGTGATGACCAAAAAACAGCAATTTGTAAAATATTTTCACTATCTGGATCTCAGAATCTGCACATCCAACCAGAATGAAATATGACACGTCAACAGATCTACCAAGACCGTGCATGCAAAATTTCATGCAAATCCGTTGAACGGTTGCGAAGATATTAAAATGCAAAGTTTGAGGTTTAACATAGAACCCCTTACTCAGCCCTAACCATAGTGGTGCTACTGCACTGTTATAGAAATATATATATATATTCATGGCAAAAAACTCCGTTTAATGTATCAGTTAGGGTTGTTCCACAGCGACAAAAGTGAGGAAATTCGCTGTTAGGGTTGAAAACCCTAACTCCGAATTCCACCCCCCAGCACGACACACACACAGACACACGCACATGCAAGTATGGGGGAGGACCAAGTCAACACAACCAATGACAGACATCCAGCAGCAGGTGACAGAAATAACAAACAATTGTCTAAATGTACTACGAGACATCCCCACCCACCTGACCAGGTACTGCATGCTCAGTGGAGATCAACAGCAAAACTGAGGCCATGTACACCAAAGCGTACACATCCCTGATTGCAGCTGCACACAACATACCACACTTAGTAGTTGCATGGCCTTACCTACCGATGCCCCACACCAGACCACACCTTGTGGTGGGCCACCTGAGCAATAGAGTTCAGCAAAACCAAGGAGTTGTACAGGCTATAATATCTCTGATTATAACAAGGGTTTGAGAAATGCAGCTTTCTAATTGACTGTAAACATTGTAACAGCCTTATGTTTAGTTTTATTAACATACATGAGAGCCTAACCATATGATGAACATGGTTTAATGTTGTTTAAAAAACAGTTTTATTATGATAGCAATAAGCCACTCCCAGGTATTATGTTAATGGTCAGTTTATCACTGTCTAGCGACATGTGGCACTCGGCTATGCCTCATTCAACATTAACCCCTACAGGGTGATTAACAGACCATTTAACATAACTGTTGGTCATGCCTTATTGCTTAATTGTCTTTATGAGTAGATACTCTCCCTCTGCTAGGCACTGCAGCAGCTTTGCAACACAGTGTCCCACCCAGTTACACCATACACTGTCTAGTTACTGGAGAATGGCTGTGAATATGAACTCATGAAGATGAACAGTGTAACTTGATCATTACAGTCATTGAAACCCTAGTGTGATTATAACTGACAGAGTCAGTGATAGAGGATAACCCCTGCTGTCCTAGTACACTTACCCCATTGTGAGTTAAATCAATACTAAAAGACATTCTGTTTATATCTACACCATACCTACTTGATTCCTGTTGTACCACAATTAACATAGTTATCACTTTGATAGCATCAGTGACAGAGGTGTGGCAAACCCAAACAGTAGGCATACAGCCTGAGTATGAAACAACTGTTAAAAAAAATCACACTGTGTCCATAAATGGCATAGATCACTCATTGCAACAACAGTAAATGTATTACTATTTGAATAAGTTAGTCATCACAGATGCAATGAGATTGTCTTTATCAGGTACAACATACTCAGTAAGTGCCTACAGGAAAATCTATCCTATACACATCTCCGATACAGGTACATCATTGTTGGCTCAGTAGTGCTATGATATTTAGAGTAGCTTGGCCTGATCCATGCAATTATAATGTTTCTTACAAAGAATACTTACTGCATCTTTAGTATTGAAACACACTGAAGGTCTATGTATGCTACATCAGCAGTACACCTTCATCAGTAAGAATGCATGTGATACTGGCAGTACAGAATTTCACAGCGTTGAACAGGCAATGCTTTTCCATACATTTACATCAGCCTCTCTATGTTGAGTAAACCATTGCAGTAAATGTACTACTATGTAAATCACCTACTAAATGTATCACTACTTTTATCTTGAGCATGCTAGTGTCTTGTAGTTAATTTATGTGCTTCTCTTAATTAATGTATACTCACTAGTGTTAAAACCTTTATACAACTGTCATCATGCACCTTCAGCATTTATATTGAATAACGGCACAGTACCAGTTGTGGTGTGGTGTGGTGCATCGGTAGGTAAGGCCATGCAACTACTAAGTGTGGTACGTTGTGTGCAGCTGCAATCAGGGATGTGTACGTTTGGTGTACATGGCCTCAGTTTTGCTGTTGATCTCCACTGAGCATGCAGTACCTGGTCAGGTGGGTGGGGATGTCTCGTAGTACATTTAGACAATTGTTTGTTATTTCTGTCACCTGCTGCTGGACGTCTGTCATTGGTTGTGTTGATTTGGTCCTCCTCCATACTTGAATGTGTGTGTGTGTGTGTGGTGCTGGGGGGGTGAATTCAGAGTTAGGGTTTTCAACCCTAACAGCGAATTTCCTCACTTTTGTCGCTGTGGAACAACCCTAACTAATGCATTAAACGGAGTTTTTTGCCTCTAATTTCCCTTCTTTTTGAGAATGATAATGAGAAATAGTGAATGTAATGCGGTGGCGGGAGCATGGGGCCCAAAGGGCCCCACGCTCCCGCCACATGATGTCTTGTGGCATAGTAACAGGAGCAGCAACGCAAACAGAAATGCTAACAGTGGCACACATGGTAAATACCACAAGCGCGAATGAGAACAGAAAGGGTACTCAACACGGTATGTGAGACGGAACGGTGTGCCACGTGATGTCTTGTCACATAGTAACATGGTGCCTGTAAATGTAAATGTCAATGGGCATGGTGGACGCAAAGTGAAAGAGAAACAGTATCGGTACACACAAATGGCAAAAAGTAACAGAGCATAAGTGCAAATGAAACATAAAGGATGCATGCGTGGTGGCATTGGGGTGTGCATTGGGATCATCAGCCTAACTCTCACCCCATGACATGTATAAAGCAACAGAAGTATAGGAGAATGGGGTGAGAGTTAGGACCCATAATCCCAATGACACCCCAATGCCGGTTGGGGGTGCAAGGGGGTTTTCAACTCTAACAGCGAATTTCCTCACTTTGTCGCTGTGGAACAACCTAACTAATGCATTAAGCAGGAGTTTTGCCTCTTATATATATATATATATATATATACATAGAGAGAAAGAATAAATAATGGGTTAGGGTGGTATAGAAGATATGTATACCCATCGAGGAACTAATTAGGGCTATAAGGCCACAAACCCAAAGGGTGAGTGGCTCTATTGTCCTAATTAGTCTCTGAGATGGGTATACTTCTGAGTCTTCCACCCTTTCCCATTGTTTGTTGAATATAATACAATAGGATGGTTATTGTTATGGTGATCACATTTGCAATCAGGTTATGGCACCTGAAATTCTCTTGCAGCAAGGAGGGAATGGTGTGTAGTGAATGTAGGGAGGGGTTTAGTGGATTTCTGGGTTTCAAAGGGTTTTTTTGTGTCTTTTTTCCAGATTCTTTAGCAGCTTGTTAATTGGTTTGGCTAGCTTCCTATTTACCTGTTAATTGTGTTATTAGTATTGTCCCATAGCAGCTAATGTATTGTAGGCATATACTTTTTATTAGTGTAGGTAAATACTTTTGATTGATTACTGTTGGTATATAGCTTTCTAAAATTAGTATAGGAAAATAGTAATGCTTAATTACTACGTATATATTTTAATTGATAGATTAGTCACAGTTATACAGAGAAATAAATTACATCCTTTTCTATGGGAAATGTTTCTATCCGTGTATTATATATACAATGGGTGGGATATTCAGAGCAGTTGCACCATGCGCAACATGGATGCACCTGCGCACAAGCGAGTATGTGCCAAAATGCGATATTCAGCAGCATGAGATGTGCAGTACAAAACCCAATGCGCCATAGCGCAATGGTAATGAATGCACGCAAAAGTGCAAGGGGTGTAACCAGGAATAATGAGCGCAGTGCGATAATCAACAGCAAGCAACGTGCACAATAGTGGAGCAAGTGGAAGTTGCATGATAGCAGAAATGAGCGAAAATAAAAGGGAGCAAGTGAGGGAAGGATGATTGTGCTAGAGAAGCAGCCATAGCGGGGAGTGGAGACAAAGTGGCAGGGAGCCAGGGAAAGAAACAGGCAGTCAGGGGTGGCCAAGAGGTGGATGGGGGCCACTGGGCGTGTGTGAGTGTGCATGAGGGTCTGTGCGTGTCACAGAGGAAGGAAAGCAGTGGAGCAGAGGCAGGGCATGCAGTGGTGAGGTGCCGGGGTGCACCCAGTGCAGGGGCAGTACCAGCAGCACACAGCGGGGGGGGGACCAGGTAGTCAGCCACCCAAGGGGGGAGCACCAACCAGGGATATGGCCAGTGCCACCTTACAGATGGAGGCGGTAATGAGGGGTGTGAGGAGGCAGGTTGCAGGGAGGCACAGCCATGGAAGGGCCCATCGGCGGTACGCCCAGAACAGGCTGTACCGTGCCTGCGCCAGCTTTAAGCTCTACAGTGACATTGAGATCGTGGGCCAGTACCGCCTGAACCGGGCCATTCTGAGGTGGCTCTGTGAGCTGTGCAGTGAGGAGATGCAGGCACCCACAGGAAGGAGCCATGCTCTGTCCATGGAGACAAAGATCACAGCCATCATGTGCCTGCTGCGCCACGGGCACCTTCAGAGACCAACAGGGGACACAACAGGCATAACCCAATCGGCTGCGTCCGCCTACTCGCACAATTCCTCAGCGCACTGCTGCCACATGCTGCGGAGTACATCCATTTCCCCAGCAGACAGGCGGAGCACACAGCAAACATGCAGGAGTTCCACAGGGTAGCACGGTTGCCTGGCATGCTCGGGGCCATCGACTGCACCCATGTTGGCATCCGCATGCCACCTGGCCCGGAGGGGGTGGCATATATAAACTGCAAGGGATACCCGAGTGTCAACTGCCAGGCGGTGTGTGATGCCAGGGGGCGCATAAACAATGTCTGTGCCATGCACCCTGGGGGAGCACATGATGCCTTCATCTGGCACCAGTCTGCACTGTGCCATAGGTTCGAGAGTGGGGACATCCCACTGGCCATCTTGTAGGTGAGTATGCAGTGCACGCCAGATGCTGGGTGCAGCTGGGGTGTGTGTGAGGCAAGGGCAGGGGTGCCATGGGAGCAGCCAAGGCCAGGGGCACCGTGCCACAGAACACCATGCTAATGGTACCTCTCTACACACAGGTGACAGTGGTACCCTGCAGCCCTGGCTGCACACCATACTGTTGCCCCTCGACCCCAGTGCAGCAACAGTACAATGAGGCACACACCACCACACGGATTATCATCAAGTGGGTGTTCGGGCTGCTGAAGGCACGGTTCCATTACCTGCACACTTCTGGCGGTGCCCTACAGTACAGTCCCCCAAAGGCCTGTGGGCTATTCCTGGCCTGCTGTATCCTGCACAACATGGCCACCGACTGTGGGATAGCTGTTGAGGTCGAGGAGGGGGACAGCGGTGGGGACGATGAGGACGCCTGTCCAGCTGGTGTTGGGCAGCCACTCCCTGGGCAAAGGGATCCTTGGCTGGCCCAGATGGCCCAGCAGCACTTGGACACCATTGCAGAGGAGCACTATGGACCACACAGGTAGGTGAACAGAGCCACGCGCAAGCACCAGGGGCAACGGCACAGCTGATAGATGGGCAGGGGCTGACAGCAGGGCTGGTTCAGTGGCAGGGGTGCACGGCTGGGCAGGGGCCTGCACACAAAGGCAGGGAACAGCACGGCTGCACACAGCATGCACACACAGGCACACACACCCATCCCATGCCTACAGGCTCACACGCACACCCACCCCCACACCCACACAGGACCCACCATAACCTCACCCGTGGCAGGCACTGTCGTGTCTCAGATGCTAAGCACCATTGCACAGTGGCGGACAGTGCTATGCTGGCATCATCGTCACATGCCACAGTGGCCAGCATCTGGGCGGGTGTGCACAGGGACCGTGTGAGTGCAGGACAGGGCACTACACCCATGCAACGCACATGGAACACCACAGTGCACACTGGGCAGTGGCAGACAGCAGTCGTGGAGGGGCAGGGGTCACTCACGCTGCACAGTAGCACAGCTGCCATGGATGTGTGGGTGGCCCCGCCGAGACCTACCAGCTGTAACAAGCTGATCAGTGGCCTCATGGGGTGGCACCAATGGTCCCCCAGGGGTGACACTGCGTGAATGCAACCGTGTCCGTGCAGGTGTCTGCAGGCCACCAAACATGCCCACACCAGGCGTGCTTGGTATGCCCACAGCCGATCCCGGCGTCGACATGGCAGGGGTCACCCGACACTGAGAATGAGGGTAGACAATGCACTCTGCGGGGTGTGTGGTGGCTGGGCACACAGCCAGTTGGCCAGTGTAGCCACGACAGTCACCATCGCAGTGGTGTGCCTATCAATGGCTCGGCCACATCTGCCCGCTGTTGAGCTAACTCTGCCAGGAGCAGTGCATGGTCCCTGCTGCGCCGCTCCTCTGCTTGGCGAGCTCCACACGGAAAGCAACCACCGCTACCATGAGCTGTACCTGCTGATCTACAGAGGCCTGGAGAAGACAGCTGTGGGTGTCCAAGGGTCATCTGCATTACCAACATGCTGACCCCAGTGTTGTTCCTGACCTGCAGCACAGCACCGATGATGAGACTCACTGCAGCGTTGCCTTCTTGGGGTACATCCTCATGCAGTGCACTGTTGCCGCCCCTGCCCCCATCCCCTGTCAGCACTGTCCAGCTGCTGCCACTGCCCCTCCGTTTGCTGAGCACCGGCACCACCAGCATGGCTGCATCGGCACCACCAACACTACTTCTGCGTCTGCATGCCAGTGCTGCCCCACTGGATGCCGCAGACATGACAGGGACAAGGGCTGTTGGGCAGGAAACCACGCCAGCGCTGCCTGCACTGCCGCCTAGGTGGATGCCAGTCGTGGGTTCCCCCTCTGACCCACCAACATCACTGTCTGAGACGTGCGTCACGTCATCATCGGTACTGGAGTTGACCCCGATCTGTGTCTCAACACACAGGACACTGTGCCTGGCATCCCACTGGAACATAGCCAGGGCCTCATCCGCACCCGCACCACAGGCATCAGTCCAGACAGCTGTGCAGCGCTGCAGGCGGTCAGTCCCTTGGACACCAGTGGAGGTGGACGGGTGCTCCACCGGTTCCAGGGCCCCCCCTCGGTGGACACACCCACCACCGCTGCCCCATGCAGATGCTCAGGAGCTGTAAAGGAACACAGTACCGTTAGTGGTGCCGCCTGAGCCCTGGACCCCACCACTCACACACTGCCAGCACCGGTCCTACCATGTAGTGATGGGCTGCTGCCCATCTGGAAGTCTCCGCCGGGCACACCCTCAACGGCGCTATGCCGCATGCTCAGCCACCTACTCCTCCAGTGGCATTGGGCGAGGCATGTCCTTCTGGCCCCCACCAGTGGCTGCACGTGCTGCCCTGATGGCAGCCACCTTGTCCTTTATCCTCCTCCTTCTGTCCATGCCAACCTTCTTCTTGCACTCCTGCACAGAACACTGGTGGCTGCCCTACTGGTTGACCGCACGTGCCACCTCGCCCCACGCCACTGCACGGGCCTGTGGTGTGCCTCTCTGTCCACTGTGGAGTGGCTCCCTGTCGAAGTAGGCCTTGAACAGTGCATCCAATTCTGCCCTAGTGACGTTGGGCCTCCGCTTCTGCACCCTCCCCTGCTCCTCATCCTCCTCACGTTCGGTCATGCTTGTACCTGGGGAGATGGATAGGTGTTACCATGGACTGTTCAGTCCCATACAGCCCTCCCAGACCACTGTCCCCATGACTCCACAGCATGGCATGTACCTCCTAAGGCTGCAATACCGATCCATGGCCTGTGCAGTACCATGGTGCCTTTATAGTGCATCGCATGCAAATGAGGGTATGCACAACTGTAATGGGATGTAAATGCAGTGGATGCACTGCTGAATGGATCATGAGCTGATCTGCATAACTTGGCTGAATATTGCACAGCTGTGCCTTGCACAATGGTGTTGTGCAGGCTCAGCCTGTGGCGCACCACTGTGACGTGTGCAATTGGACACACACCATGCATGCGCACGGTGCTGACACATACACGAGCGGCACAGCATACGCACATAGCACAGGAGGCAGTACAGCGCAAAGCCACTACTGTGTCTGTGGCGCTTGTGCGCTGTACGTCCTACGGGGCACAAGTGACATGGTGCGGATGGCGAGTGTCACCATGCCCTGTGACAGCACCACTGTGCCATGGGTGCCATGGCTTCAGTGCGTAGACCACTGCATGGCATCACACACATGCACCCTACCACGCACCATACAGGGACTCCAATAGCACAGTAGTGCTCTGTGCATGGCCAGACCCTTGACCCTGCAGCTGATCTTTGCCCTCTAGGTGCCATGCGGCCACATGGCTAACCCCCTATTGTGCAGTCTGGTGCCAGCGAGATTGCGACTGGCAGTGCAGCACCGTGCTGCCACAGCACGTGGGGCACGTGTGCTACCGGGCGCCATTTTGCATTGTGGACAGCCTGGATTATGCTGCGCACCAGAGTCCCTGTGTGGAGTGCCATTGAGCTGGCCAACCTGGTGGCCCTTGTAGAGCCACATGCAGGTGCCCCATTTGGGCAGGTGCCCCTCCACGGTGTGACAGAAGGTCACAGATGGGCTGGAAGAGGCCACTGGGAGCCGTCGGTCTGGGAAGCAGTGTCGCCACCGCTATGGTGACCTCCAGCGGCGTGATCCTGACCATTTGAGGCACCTGCAGGTGCGTGCCTCAGCGGGGAGCAGTGCCACGGCCAGGTAGGTGCTTCATGACCATAACTAGCCATGTCTGACTGTCCTCGGGGCACAGAGGTCGGCAGGCCAGGCCACCGGGGGGGGCCCGCACCTATGTTGTCAGGTGTGGGGGAGCATCGTGTCCACCCTACGCCACTGCAACACAGACAGGCTGTGTGGGCCAATGCCCAGGGGGGTGGGCCTATGGGTCAGACGTGTACTAATGTGCCTCTCTCCATGTTTCCCCCCTAGGCCCAGGGGACCGCCGTAGAGCACGGATGGCTGGGAGGCAAGCGCTGGGCAGATCATGCCGGGGAGTGGGCTGCGGCACGCCCACAGTGGTGGTGCTGCAGGTCGCCAGTGCCCTGCAGACCAGGACGCAGGTGAGTACCGTGATTCCTTATACACGTGTGCAGGGTGGATTGCAGGGGTGGTGGTGTGGCATGGCCACTCTGCACATGGCCCCTCCAGCTGTGCACGTCCCACAGTGCTCTCTGCACCGTCCTGTGGGCCAGCACATGTGGGTGGGTGTCGCAGGTGGGCTGTGGGTGCACTCGGTGCCTGGCTGTGCCACTGCCATCCCACTGCATTACCATGACGCTGGACAGCCAGAAAGGTGCTGTGCGGTGCATGGGTGGTGATGATGTGCAGCGGTTTGCATGGCTACAGTTGCCTGGGTGGGCGGCTCATGTGGGCACACTCACTGTGGGTGGTTGCATGACATCCCAGGGGCACCAGTCACTGATGCACATCGTGCACGTTAGTCTGGGCAGTCACTCATACTACTACTGCTCCCTTGTCCTAGGTGGCCATCGTTAGGAGGCCATGGAGCAGACCCTCTGGGAGATCCTGCACGTTGCCTGGGCAACACTGGAGCTGCTAGAAAGGATGGATGGGGGGACCAGCGGAGGCACCACAGGATGGCAGGAGAGGACCAGGGCCGCTGGTAGGGCCTGCAGCTTGTGGAGTCACTCAATCCCTCCTGGACTGTACCCACACCCCATGTCCCCACTCTTGCCTTACCCATTGTCCCCTGTCCCTTTCCCTTCCTCCCCTTGTAGCATCCCCATCCATCCCCCCTCTGTTGTACATAACTGTATATAGGTTTTGTTGCCGTTGTTGATGTTGTTGTTCTATTTTAATACATTGGTTTATATCTAAGTCTGTGTCAGTCTCTGATTTGCAGCGAGCGCATGGAGCCTTGCTGCAGTGATGTCAATAGTAATGTGGGGTGGAGCTGGCTTGGTAGGAATGCCTGGGGGCTCCTCCACTGGTGTGGGTGGGGGCCATGGGCTCTGTCTTGGGGCATGTGTGGTGTGCCCTGTGCACCGTTTGCCTGTGTGCAGCGGGCTGTGGTGCATGTGCTGTTTCCCATCCGCCCTGTCGGTGTGTGCTTTGCCTGTGCAGCTGAGGCCATTGCTGCTACACTGCCACCATGCGCGACTGTGGTACACATGGTCGTGTGGCCACCACCACATGCTCGGCTGATGGCATGCCTTCAGGAGCAGCCCATACCTGCCACCTTGCTGGCATGGCGCCCTTGCTGCTGGCATTACGGCCCCTACACTATCACACGTCTGTCCCTGTTGCCACTGTGGGTGGTGCTATTGGTTGCTCCTTCCATGCAGTCCATGGTGACTGGGGCAGTGCCTGTGGTCTGGTGGCTGTCACATGGGTCCTGCTGCATGCGGGTGGTGGCCTGGTCACAGGCCCCTGCGCTTGCCATCAGGGTGGTAAGGGTCATGGGGTGACGTCACATGTCAGGCTCACCAGCACCCTTGGGGTCAGGCAGGCCACTGGTTACACGGCACCATGGGCCTCAAGATGGCAGAGCCTGTCGCACTGCTTTTTGTGGCTGTTTGTCAGGTGTGCCCATGTGACTAGGTTGGGGGCACTGTGTGCCCTGTGTTGCCTCCTGTGGCGCATGCCTCCAGGCACCATGGGAGGGTGCTGTGTTGCCTGGTGGGGCGGTGCTGTGGGCGGAGTGGGTGCATGGGTGGCGGACCTGCTCTGGCCGTGTTCGATGTGTCTTCCTGCTTGTGGTGGCATCCAGGGTGGCCCTTGTCATGTGCAGGGTCCCTCGGGTACTGGTGCCAGGTCACCCACCTTGTTGTGCCTCCGTGGGGGCCATGCTGGTGGGCCTTGTGTGGGATTGTGGTGGCGGCTGGTGGGCGGTGTCACCGCCCCGCATTGGGTGGCACGGTGGGGTTGTGGTGCTTGTGCACTGCACCGGGTGACTGGTTGCTTGGCACAGTGTGCCGGATCGCCTTCAGTGCCATGCACTGTTTGTCCTGCCTCTGGGCCAGGTGTGCCGGTGCTCTGTACTGTGGCGGGGGTGGCACTGGTGTGCTGCCATGGCATGGGTGGGGCTTGGCCATCATTGGGTTCTGGTCCCTTTTGGCTGGTGGATGGTACAGGGACGCCGTGCCCAGCAGGTGGGGACTACTGGGTCACATCTGGTGGTGGTTCGGCACTGGGGTTCAAGGGTCAGTAGTCCATCCTGCACTCATCTGGTTGTGCTGCTCATGGGGGCTTTACCCTGGTCGGTGGGGGGGGGCTGGGGGGATGGTCTGTCTGTCCTGGTGCATGCTTCTCAGCACAAGGCGCATCCATGTCTGCTGCTCGGCTGCTTCCTGTCTTTGTCCATGCGCATCCCTGGGGTGCTATTGTGCATCGACCCTGCTCCATGGTGCATCCCTCAATGTGCCATGGCACATCTGGTTCGATATTCAGCCACACTGCGCAGGCGCACCATGTCCTGCGCATGGTTTGAATATCATGCCTATTGCGCACTGGATATGCGCCTGCTCCCTCTATTGTGCATCTTTCTAGCGCAGTCTGAATATCCCACCCAATAAATAATGGGTAAGGGTAGTATACAAGAATGTATACCCATCAAGGGGGCTATAAGGCTAGAAGCCTGAAGGGTGAGTGGCTTTATTGCCCTAACTGGCCCCTGAGATGGTTATACTTCTGCATGTTCCTCCCTTACTTATTTTATTTTTTAATATAATACATTAAGATGGTTATTGTTATGGAGATTGCATTTGCAATCACGCTTTGGAGCCTGAAGGTCCTCGCAGCAAGGAGAGAATGGTGCCACAGCAAGGCTATTAGAGCAAGGCCAAGGAGGCAACTGACTAGGGGAAGCAAGCAGATGCTTTATTAGAAGTGTGAGTCTGCAAGGTAAATAGGACCTTCAATTAGGGCAAAAAGCACACAACAGTAAGTATACTAGTCTGAGTTGGGGAAGGAACTGTCATCATCTTTGCAGTTAGCTGGGTGTGGAGAAGAGCTATAAATTGGGGTGTGTGGCTTAGCTAAATCTATTGCCTCCCACCTGCCCCTGCACCCCCACCCCCCACCCTTAGCCAGTTCCACTTTTCCTCAGGAAGCCCTAGCAGGAATAGGGATAAAGGTGGAGCAGAGGAAAAGTGGGCAAGAATAAACCAGGCCGTTGAGAAGGCAACAAACCTCTGTGTCAAGCAGGTTACTAAAAGAAAGAGAAGAAAGAGGCCAGTATGGTTTTCAAGGAAGTAACAGAGAAGGTAAAGGATAAGAAGCAGGCATTCAAAGGTACAAGACAACACAGAAGGAAGAAGATAGGAGAGTTATCAGGAAAACAAAGGAAGGCAGGGAAGGCAGTTAGAGAGCAAAAGCACAAATGGGGAAAACACTGCATGATCAGCAAATAAGGGATAAAACTTTCTTCAGGTACATAAGAAAAGAAAGAAAGCAAGGCAGGGATAGTAAGACTAAATGGGAGGGGGTGTGGAAGAGGACCAGAAGAAAGCTGACAATGAATAAATGCCTTTGTTCAGTATTCACAAAGGAAGGGTAGGTGATGGGCCAAAGATGGTGAGAAGGGCATTAAGGGAAGGGCGTGGACACAGCCATTTTGGAAGAGAGATTCCTCTGGGAGTAGCAAAACTATCACTGGATACATGGGAAGTTCCTGGGGACTGGAATAGGGTGGATGTGGTCCACTACACAAAAGTGGGAATAGGGAGGAGACAGGAAACACCGATCTGTAAGCCTGACATTGGTGTTGAGCAAGGTGGTTATGGAAACTACTTAAAGAAAGGACTGGGGAATAACTTAACACCAGTGGATTGCAGGATCCAAGACAGCATTGGTTCACAGGGGTAGATCTTAGCAAACAACCCTGATAGAGTTTTTTTGACTGTTTTACCAGTGAGGTGGCACAGGGAGGGGCACTGGATGTGGCCTACCTGGATTTCAGTAAGGCCTTCAACACTGCTCCACACAGAAGACTGGTAAACAAGCTAGGCAGCATGGGAGTGGGTCCAAAGATAGTAAAATGGATACAAAGTTGGCTAAGTAACAGAACTCAGAGTGGTGGTAAATGGAGTTCACTCAGAGGAAGGTAAGGTAACCAGCAGGGTGCCACAGGGGTCAGTACAGGGATGGGTCCTCCTCAATGTCTTTATTAGCGACATCACAGAGGGGCTGGAAGGAAAGGTATGCCTGTTTGCAGATGACACAAAAAATCTGCAACAGTGGACACACCGGGGAAGGGTGGACAAAATGAAGGAAGATCTAAAAAACAGGAAGACTGGTCAAAGGTTTGGCAACTGGGCTTCGATGCAAGAAACATAAAATTATGCACTTGGGACACAGAAACTCAAAGGGCAACATATAATTTAGGGGGGTGGTGTTAACAACAACAAAACAGGAAAAGGATTCTGGAGGTCATCATATCTGTTTACCTGAAGGTAGCAAAGTAGCGTGGTAAAGCAGTAGGAAAGGCTAGTAAAATGCTGGGGTGCATAGGGAGGGGTATCACCAGCAGAAAAAGGGAGGTAGTGTTACCCCTATATAGATCAATGATGAAGCCACACCTGGAGTACTCCGTCCAGTTCTGGAGGCCCCATCTCAGAAAGGACACAGTCTCGGTGAAGGCAGTACAGAGAAGGTCAACCAAAATGGTGCATGGCCTGCATCAGAAGCCCTATGAGGGAAAGACTCAGAGAATTAAATATGTACCCACTGGAGGAAAGGAGAGAAAGGGGAGACATGATAGAAACATTCAAATACCTCAAGGATATCAATAAGGTATAGGAGGGTGGCATATTGCACAGAAAGAGATGCTCAAGAACAAGGGGGCACAATCTGAGTTGGAAAAGGGAGACTTAGAGGCTATGTGAGGAAATATTTCTTCATGGAAAGGGTGGTGGAATAATAAATTAATGGTTTTTAGGCTGTAGTCAGAGGGTTGGCCCTTCAAGACAGTAGTGATTTGGGTTATGGTTGGGTAATTAACCTTTATTGGAGTTCATTTGAATTCATTTCCCTACCCATATCACTAAAAAGAGCAGGCCTGGATGACCTACCCTTCTGACTTAATGAAATCACTTGGTTTATTATAATTCACTGGGAATCTAATTTGGTTTGATAATGTGATGCACCTGACCTAAAGGGTATTTAAACGCTGTTGGTTTATGGATTGGTCATGCCTCCTAAGAAAGGGGTGTGCACCCTGAAGTGCAGAGGCTGAGAGTGTGTAGGAGATTTAAATTATATGCTCACAGTGTGTGTTCTTTATGAATTTACCATGTAAGTTTTTTATTTGATTTTGATTTATTCAGTTAAAAAAAAAACTCTTTCACTGAATTTATAGCCGGGAGTGTGGATTAGTTATTGAAGATTATTGTTTTACTTTTCCAGCACCCACTCTTTAATGAGAGCACCATTTTCTGCATTGGTGAAAGGGTGGTGGACGCCTGGAACAGCCCCCAGCAGAGATGATGGGTACCGAAATGGCAACAGGTTTCAAACATGCATGGGATAGACATGGGGGACTTTAGTAACAGGGCGGGGGGGATGGTAAGGCCAGAGATCAATTAGGGTCTACAGCAGCACAGTAGGTATGGACTTTAGGGCAGACTAGGTAGGCCAAGAGGTCCTTTTCTGCTGACAGCTTTTATGTTTCTATGTGTGCAGTGAGTGCAGGTAGGAGCTTGGGAGATTTTTGGGTTTGGAAGGTTTTTGTGTAAGTGTCTTTTTTCCAGGTTCTTTTGTAGCTGGTTAATTGGTCTGGCTTGATTCTTAATGTTGTGTTAATTGTGTTACTTGTCCTAGTGGTATCCCATAGGGTTTAATGTAGTGCAGCTGTATACTTTTTATTAGTGCAGGCATATACTTTTAATTGTTTGACTGGTGTAGGTATACAGCTTTAAATAGTGCAGGTTTATAGCTGTAATTGATTGATTAGTGTAGGTATATAGCTTTAATTGATAAATTAGTAACAGGTATACAGGGAAACACATAATGGCATTTTCTATTAGAAAAAGTTCCTATCCATGTATTATATTCATGGCAAAAAACTGCGTTTAATGCATCAGTTAGGGTTAAAGCGACAAAAGTGAGGAAATGAAACGTTAGGGTTGAGCACCTAACCCCCCCACACACACAACCCACACACCCATCCTCCACAGACTGACAGACGCCAGGGTCGTCCCATGGGGTAGTCCCATATGTGAATGACTTCATTCACATATTTGGGACTGTTTGTTGACAGAGCAAGCCCTGTAAGCCCATTGCCCACATCAGGACCAATGGGCTTACAGGCCCATACTGTACCTGTCATTCAGGGGTGGCGGTATGCAGGCGGGTTGCAGCCGCCCGACGATGACGGGGGGGGAGCAAGGGATCCTGTGTGGGTGGAAGGGGTGGGGTTGCCACGGGATCACCAGGGAATTATATTATGGCTGTTTACCACGATTGGGGAAACAGGAGGGAGAGGGGTCCACTAGACTTCCAGGGAATGGATCACTATACATTTATCAGGGAATCGGGAAGGGATCCACTAGACTACCAGGGAATGAAGAACTATACATACATCGGGGAATCGGGAGGAAAGAGGGGTACCCTAGACTACCAGGGAATGGATAACTACACATTCCTTCGGGAAGTCGGGAGGGAGGAGGGAGGGGCCACTGGACTACCAAGGAGCTGTAATGCTGGCATGTACTTCAATCAGCGGCTATGGGGCGGGGGATACCCCAGGACTCCCTGTGCACATGTCATGCTGTGCATGGTGCCAGGCACAAGTCGTCGGGTTGCCTTCAGGCAGACATGCAATGAAGCTACACAATACGCAATTGACCCATTTGCACCTTGCATATTATGGCCTTATTTGCAAGCCCTCTGCAGAATATTGCGGGTGCTGCACCCAGAGCAACTGCATTTCCGCTGGTGCATCCCTGTGCTCCCTATCTGCAGCTTGCACGGTGCAGTGCCACTCGCCATGTGCAGTCCATACCATATTCAACGGCTGTGCCATGGCGCATCACCTGAATATCACTGGTCCTGTCCCAGTGCATCCCAGTTGTGCTACACCCAGCCTTGCACCACTGCCAGGCACAGTCTGAATATCCAGGACACTGTACAGAAGGAAATAAATTATGGCCTTTTCTACATGTGTATGTACCCCAAATTTTGCACTTTAATAACTTTGCAACTGTTCAACGGATTTGCAGAAAATTTGGTATGCCCTGTCCTGTGGGGTAGATATCTGAATATGCTAAGTTTTGTTTTGATCGGATGTGCGGTTTCTGCGCAGCGCATAGTGAAAAAAGTGTGTTTTTCACTTTTTTTGCACATTTTTGCCGAGTTTGCCCATTGCACAGCAACTTTTTTAGCTTTAACCCTAAATGATGCAATAAACGCAGTTTTTTGCCATAAATTTCCTTACTTTTTGAAAAAGTGAAATATAACTAGCAAAAAACATGTATTGGTGGGAGCGCGGGGCCTGAAAGTTGCCAATTTTTGCATAACAATATGCATCCCATGTATGCAAAGTTACAGAGCCATACTGCAGCCCTATAGGGCACCAAACCCTTGTAACAGTAATTTGTACATATTTTGCAAACCGTAAGAGCTAGAAAAAAAATTAAAGCATCATTGTAATCATGACAGCGAGTACTTCATGCAACATTCTAACAACTGAACCCATATCTCGCATCATTTCCGAGATATGGGCACCGAAAAGCACTGGATAAGCACTCTTTGAACCCTTGTGACAGTAATTTCACAACATCTCATGAACCGTGCAATGTACGAAACAAATTCCACTGCAGCCTTACTCTATGATTTCAAATCTTTTTTCCAGCAGCATAGATCCCCTAAAGGGATCCCAGCCACCAATAGCGAAAAGCCTGTATCTTACTTTGTTTCTGAGATAACGGCACCAAAGGTCGTGACACAGACCGCAATGTAATCCTACAGGAAAAACATTAACTACATAATTGAATATCTCTGCAATCAATTAATTGCCCAACACCTAAATGGCATACTTCACATCTCTAGAACATCCCCTCAACACCCTGCAAATCTCAAGTAAGAAGACCAAACTGTTATTGAGATATGGTTGTCCCAATTTGGGCTATCTGGTCTTCCCTAGGGTCATCTAGTTTTCCCATGGACATTGCAAAATATACATATAAATTTTCCCATAGGATATAATGGGAACTTCAAATTGTAATAACTTTTGAGCAGATTAATATTTTTTAACCACACAAATGCTGGCATGTTCCTTTGTCGAGCTCTTTCTATGTTCCAAGATCTGGACCAATAGACCACATGGTGTCCATGCAGCGCCATGAACAAAAACTGCTCAAAAGTGGTGAAAAGTGCATTTTATGGTGCTTCACTGTGCAAAAACCATATATCCGACTGAAACACAACTTCGTAAATCTCAAGAGATCTACCATACCAGACTATGCATTCCAAATTTCATGCAAATCCATTGAACGGTTGCAAAGTTATTAATATGCAAAATTTGAGGTTTAACATTAAAGTGCCTACTCAACCCTAAACATATGAGTGCAACCACACCCCTATAATATCTATACAGATATAGATATATATATATATATATATATATATTTATACAATGGGGTGAGAGCTTTCAGTAAAATATCCTGTTATTTCCACTGCAGTGAGGATAAATCTGATGACATCAGCAAAGTGAGGATAATGTCATTTATCCACACCCTGCTGATGTCACCAGAGGAGGATATTTTCACTGCAGCTTGCATTCTAAATTAAACTGCTTCAGAAAAGTTTCTTCTCACTGAAGCTGCAACTTACTCAATTAGCTTTGCAAAACACTCTCACCTGTGTCCCATTGTGTTTCTAACACGCCTAGCCCATTACTGTGCTGATGACAGCTCAAAGCAACTTGAATTCTAAATAAACTCCTTCACAAAGCAGTTTCTTTCTCTGCCTACCTGCAACAGTTTCTCTTTCTCACTGAAACCTACAACTTATTCAATTAGCTTTGCAAAACACACTCATCTGTGTCCGATTGTGTTTCTGACTCCCAGTCCATTCAGAACAACTCTCACACACATACACACATGCACACACACACACTCCCACCACACACAAAATGAGCAGAAAACACACAGAAACAGAAAAAAATGTCCTAAAGCTCTCACCTCCATGATACAACTCTCACACATGATGTGCAGGTCATGGTATATGGAAAATATTCTCAGTCCTGCAGAGTGAGCTGTGCATTCTCACTCGTGCCTTTGACACTCGTGAGAATACAGAGCTCACTCTGCAGGAGTGAGAATATTTTCCATATCCCATTCCTGCCCATCATGTAGCCTATATATAAAATGCATCAGTTAGGTTTGTTTCACGGTGACAAAAGCGAGGAAATTCGGTATTAGGGTTGAAAACCCTAACTGCGAATCCCCCACCACCACCACACACACACACATACATGCAAGTAGGGGAAGGACCAAGGCAACACAACCAGTCACACACAATCAGCAGGAGGTGTATACCTGTGTTACCATAGCAAGTAGGTAAGAAATCCAACTTCAGGTATCATACAGTATTTCCAAACTTTTTTCATGAGGTTAGCTCACCTAAAGGTGAAACAAGGTGGCAGTAGTGAAAACTGTGTACCTTGCTACGTTTTCGACATATGGGTGGCGAAAGGTGTCATGGGTGCCGCAATGTTAGTCTATGGGAAATTGCTAAATTTTGGAACAGTGTAACTTTGTCATGCTTAAGTATTTTAGCACCAAACCAGCAAAAGGCACATATGTTGGACCAGGGCTTGCCACCCTGCAAATTTCAGCCCAAAGGACCCAACCATTTGCTTGCAGGATGATGGCAAAGATGTGCAGTCATCAGGAGCATATTTTCACAAAATACTATTTGCAAACAAGAAAGTGTCACAAACAGAACACACAACAATTATCGCATTTGAAAATATGCAAATAATTAACCATAAACATGAAACATCACAAATGCATAGCACGACACTGTCGTGATTTCGAAAGTGATTTTCAAAAGTATTTCAGGGAATGTGGAAAATCCTGTTTTGGGTCTTGTACACCCAAAATACCATATTGTAATCTGTGTTATATGTTGGTGGCAGCGTGTATTGAATGCCCAGTAGTCTGTAGCGATATGTGTTTTCGCTGCGTGGAATGTCCGAATCAGAGTTAGCAGTGACAACCCATGCCACAGCCCGGCGGGAGCATGGGTGTGTGGTTTCGTGGTTTAGATAGTTGTATGTTATTTCTGTTACCTGCTGCTGATTGTGTGTGATTGGTAGTGTTGCCTTGGTCCTTCCCTACTTGCATGTATGTGTGTGTGGTGGTGTGGGGGGAATAAGCAGTTAGGGTTTCAACCTAACACGATTCCCTCGCTTTTGTCGCATGGAACAACCCTAACTGATGCATTAAATGGATTTTTGCCATGAATTTCCTTCTTTGAGAATGTGCAATATAAATAGTTAATGGAAATTGGTGGTGGGAGCACAGGATCCTTCAGGCCCCATGCTCCCACCATGCTGGCCATATTTGTGCATAATAACCCAACAGTAACAATAACGCTAACAGTAACGGTGACGAAACGCAAACAATAATGGTAATGCAAATGAACACAGATGCAAATGCTAAAGCCTACGGAAGCGGAAACAGAAACAGTAAGAGTAACAGTGACGCAAACGTAAACATAAATGCAAACAGCAACGAAAACACAAGCGGAAATGCGAAAGGTAATGGTAACGTAAAAAGAAATGGTAATGGTAATGGTGACAGAAATGTAAATGGAAACGCAAACGTTAACACAAATGCTAATGGTAACAGCAATGGAAATGCAAACATTGATGGGAACGGTAACCCCCACGCAAATGTGAACAGAAACACTAACGTTAACGGTTACAGTAACACAAACAAAAACGCAAATGGTAACGCAAAGGCAAGTGCAAAAGCAAACAGCAATGGTAACGTAAACACAAACACTAACGACAATCTAACAGTGACGCAAATAGAAACGGTAACGCAAACGCAAGTGCGATTGCAAGTGCAAATGCAAACACAAAGGGTAACATTTACGGTAATGGAAATAGAAACGCAAATGGAAATGCAAGTGCGAACGGTAACGAAAATGCAAACAGCAACGATAACATAACGCAACCACAAACGCAAATATTATTGTAAACGCACATGCTAATGGTAACACTAACAGTGATACAAATGGTAACGTAAACATAAACAGTAACATTAACGCAAGCACAAACTGAAATGCCAACGGTAACGGTAATGCAAACACAAATGGTAACACAAGCGCAAACGGTAACAGTAATGTAAAGGCAAGCTGTAACAGTAATGAAAACAGAAGCGCAACTGCAAACACAAACGGTAATGGTAACGTAAACACAAATGCTAATGGTAACGGTAACGATGACACAAACACAAACAAACGCAAACGCAATCGTAAACGCAGATGCAAATGTAACGGTAACCCTAACAGTAAGGGTAACGCAAACACAAATGGTAATGGATGCTAAATGGTAATGGAAAGGAAAACAGTAACGGTGAACCAAACATAAATGGAAACACAAAGGTAATGCAAACAGTAACGCTAACAGCGACGCAATGGAAACGCTTAACGGAAATGCAAGTACAAACACAAACAATAAGAGAAACGCAAGTTATAAAAGTGAATGCAAATGGCTATCACTTGCAACAGGAGTTTGTGGAGTTGAGGAGGGCCTCAGACAAGTAGCACACATGGTAACTTTCTGGAAGTGCTACCTGTCTATGGCATGGATGCGGTAGGTACTCCCACTCATGGGATTCAATGACTGGTTGAAAACTGGTGCAAAGCTCAGGGAGTTGGCTTCACTGGGGACTGGGGTTCCATTGCAGGCCTATACAGATGCGATGGTCTGCACCTATCCAGGAGGGAAGCAGGATCCTAGGTGATAGGTTTAAATGATGTGGGATCAGGGGAGCAACAGAAATGGAGCAAGAGGGAGGGAGAGGTACCCCAGGGGTGTCACATCAGGATAATGATAAAAAGGCCAGTAAGGTGGAGCAGACAGATGATGCTATCTCCGCCAAAAGGGTGTGGTTAGCCCTCAAGGCCCTAAAGAAAGGCAAATCTCCTGGGCCAGATGGCATTCATCCGAGAGTACTATGGGAATTGGCGGACATACTGGCTGCACCCCTGGCGGAGCTCTTCAACAGGTCATTTGAGACAGGGAGGGTACCTAGGGATTGGCAAGAGGCACATGTGGTGCCAATCCATAAAGGGGGGTCGAGGGAAGTACCAGGTAACTATAGACCCATCAGTTTGACCTCGGTGGTGGGAAATTAATGGAGAGTATACTAAAGGAACGATTGGGGTGTACTTGGAGGAGGTGGAGGGTCTGATAGTCGGCAACACGGGTTTGTGCCAGGTATCATGTCAAACCAATCTTGTGGAGTTCTACGAATGGGTAACATCAGAACTAGACAGGGAAAGCCTGTGGATGTATTATTCTTGGACTTCAGCAAGGCTTGACTCTGTCCCCACAATGGTCTGGTGGAGAAACTGATGGGGGTTGGGAGTAGGCCCTTTGATGGTCAGATGGATTGAAAACTGGCTAGCTGGATGCACCCAGAGAGTAGTGGTCGGTGGGGAGCTCTCAAACCCTAGAGAGGTTGGTAGTGGGGTACCGCAGGGCTCGGTCCTGGGTCCGATCCTGTTTAATGCATACATATACATCAGGGAGGGTATAGGGTGTGAAATGAGTCTCTTTGCTGATGACTCCAAGATGGGAGCAGTAGTTGAGGGAGAAGAGGGGAGGTTGGCCCTGCAAGGGGACCTGGACACCCTGGAAAGCTGGGCTCACACATGGAAATTAAATTTCAATATCACCAAGTGCAAGGTGTTACATCTTGGGCGGGGAAACCCTAAACACAGGTACACCCTGGGAGGGGAGGCGCTGGAGGCCTCAATAGGGGAAAAAGACCTAGGGGTCATGGTGGATGCATGTATGAATAACTCTGAGCAGTGCAGGAGAGCGGCTAGCAAGGCAAACAGGATGTTGGGATGCATCGTAAGGGGGATCACCTCTAGGAGCAAGGAAGTGATTCTGCCGCTGTACAATGGACTGGTTAGACCACACCTTGAGTACTGTGTACAGTACTGGAGACCACACTTGAAGAGGGCAACACAGCTCCTGGAGAGGGTACAGAGGAGGGCAACCAAGATGATACGAGGCTTGGATTTGACGATGAGGACAGACTTGAGAAGCTCTGCCTGTTTTATTGGAGGAGAGGAGAGACAGGGGGGACATGACTGAGGTCTTCAAGTACCTCAAGGGAATAAATAGGGTAAACATGGAGGGGATCTTTAAACTAAAGCAGGGAGGTATCACCAGAGGTCATGGTTTGAAGTTGGAAGGGTGAAGGGGGAAAAGAGGAGGAGGTTTTTCACTGAGAGGGTGGTGGACCCTTGGAATGCACTGCCTGGCGAGCTGGTTCAGAGATCCACAGTGGAGGGCTTCAAGAGAGGGTGGGACAGACACAGAAAGTGGATGTATCAGATGATGCCTGTCCCAGGGGTGGGATGGATGATGGGTTTCTGCAACACAAGGGGGGGCCTCGGCACCCAACTAGGGATCTGAGGTTCGAGCAGACTTGATAGACCGTAAGGCCTAATCTGCTGGCAAATAGTGTGTTAGTATGTTAAATGCTTCATTGGCAAGCTTTTAAACTAGCCAAGGGGGGAGGCACTGAAAAGGAGAAAGGAAATCCTAGCCCCCCCCCAAAAAAATCAAGGTAGTTAGTGAGATAAACACCAAGACAGAGCAGTCGATACGGAGAAGGGCAGGGGTAAATGGAGAAAAAGACAAAGGCACTAAGGACAGGATGAAATAAAGATATAAAAAAATGGAGGGTAATGAGTACCAATGCCCGTAGTCTAGGTAAAAAGCTCCCCGAAATGGTGGCCTTGATGGAAGAGGGATGCCTGGATATCATGTCAGTCACAGAAACATGGTACACAGGGAACCATGACTGGGATGTCAACATACCAGGGTACACAATCTACAGGAGGGACAGGGAGGGAAGAAGAGGAGGAGGAAGAGTAGCTCTCTATGTAAGAGAAGGGATCAAAGCAACAGAACAAAAGGGTAAACAGGGAGGAGAGGAGGCACTGTGGGTCACGCTGGAGACTGGAATGGCTCCATAATCTGCACAGGGTTGTATACAGACCCCGTCTCAGGGGAGGAAACAGACAAGGAAATGATAGAAGGCATCCTTGGGATGGCAGAGAAAGGGAGATATTGCTGATGGGGACCTGAATATGCCAGATGTTAACTGGAGCACCTTTGCTGCAGCCACATCCAAGAGCAAGGCCATTCTCAATGCCCTACAGGGGGCATGCCTCAGACAGTTAGTTTTGGAACCCACTCAGGAGGGAGTAATCTTAGACCTGGTACTCTCAAATAGGGACGGAGAGAGGATCTCTGATCCTGAAGTGGGTAGCCATCAAACAGTGTGGTTCACGATAAACTTAGTTGTGGAGTCAAGCCACACAAAAGTGAAGGTACTGGACTTCAGGAGGGCTGATTTTGTCAAAATGGGAGAGTGCCTCAGAAAAGCACTAGCAAACAGGCAAGAAGGTGGGGTAGAGCAACAATGGGGAAACATCAAAACCGCCATCACAGAGGCAACAAGCCTTTGTGTAAAGCAAATCAACAAATCAAAATGAAAGAAAAAAACACTATGGTTCTCAAAAGAAGTGGCGGGGAAGGTAAGGGAGAAAAAGATAGCATTCAGGAAGTAAAAGGAAACACAGAAGGAGTAGGACAGAGAACTGTACCAGTTAAAGCAGAAGGAAGTGGGGAAGGCAGTCAGAATATCAAAGGCCCAAACTGAGGAAAAGACAGCCAACTCAGTTAAGAAGGGGGATAAAACCTTTTATAGGTACATTAGGGAGCAAAGAAAGACTAAGGCAGGGATAATGAGGCTGAATAATGAGGAAGGTGGTTGGGCAGAGAGCGACAGTGAAAAAGTAGGGATACTGAATGAATACTTCTGCTCAGTATTCACAATGGAAAAGCAGGGGGAGATACCTAATCCAGTCAATAGAAGCACTCTGGATAGGGGGGTTGATAGTCCTGTCACAGAAGAAAGGGTTCTGAAAGAACTCTTAAAACTGAAGGAGGACAAAGCAATGGGGCCTGATGGGATTCACCCCAGAATTCTAAAAGAACTAAGGGAAGAACTAGTAACACCACTGACTACCCTTTTAATAAATCATGGAGGATGGTGTGGTACCTGAGGACTGGAGAAGGGTGGATGTGATTCCCTTCACAAAAGTGGGAGCAAGACAGAGGCAGAAAACTACAGACCTGTCAGTTTGACCTCAGTGGTAGGGAAAATGATGGAATCACTTCTGAAGGAAAGAATTGTTGAGTACCTGGAGGCCAGTGGGGCACAGGACCCAAGGCAGCATGGATTCACAGCAGGAAGGTCATGTCAGACAAATCTAATTGATTTCTTTGACTGGGTGACCAAAGTAGTAGACCAGGGAGTGGCTATGGACATGGCCTACCTAGACTTCAGCAAGGCATTTGATAAAGTCCCGCACTAAAGATTAATAATCATATTAGCCAGCCTGGGAGTGGGTCCCAGGGTGGTAGCTTGGGTAAAACACTGGCTGGACAATAGGACACAGTGGGTAATAGTAAATGGAGTCCACAGTGAAGAAGAAAAAATTACTCACCTTAGTAATGTTGTTTCTTCTAATGGAGTCTTGCTATATTATGACAATTGCAGTTTGTCCCACCATTAGAACTGCTCCGGAGGTGAAAGAGTTAACTCCATTCCATGAATGGAACTTAGAGCACGAGCTCCAAAGAGAAGCTCTGTCTGTGTAGTTTCAAACTTGAACTGTCAGATCTTTACGAGCAAAAACTCACTAAGGTCTGTGTGGAAGCTGTAACTTACACTAGCCAACTGGCTACCTAAATATTAATACCTATTGCTGGTCCCAACACAAAAGACTCAAGTCAGGGGACCAGAACTAATAGTATAATTTCACAATATGAGAGAAATATAAGGAAAAAATGAAAAACACCACACCCCAAACCCCAAGAAGGGGTGAAAACACATAAAAAGGGCATAAAATAGTGCCCACACTAGGCTGCCCACCCCATACCCAAGTAGAAGTTCTGAGAGGGGCAGGCTGGGGAGGTCATAATATAGCAAGACTCCATTAGAAGAAACAACATTACTAAGGTGAGTAATTTTTCTTCAAACAACATGAAGTCTTGCTATATTATGACAATTGCAGACTACATAGCAGTACCTCCATGGAGGAGGGACAGAACCTACTTAGGAATAGGCTCTGAAGCATAGTTAGCCAAACCAAGCATCTCCTAGCCTGGACATCCAGGAGTAATGCTTGTGAAAGTGTGTACCATTTTCCAAGTAGCAGCTTGACATATCTCCAATATAGGGATGTCTCTGGCAGCAGCTAGAGACGCGGCTGTACCTCTGGTAGAATGAGCCCTCAAGCCAGAGGGGGATCTCTGCCCAGTTTCTGATAACAAATTGGATACAAGAGACAATCCACCTGGCAATTGATCTCTTAGTGGCAGGTTTCCTTTCCCAACCTCACCAAAAGTGAGAAAAGTTGAGGATTCGAACCTGTGACCCTTGGTACGTTCTATATAGTAACTAAGGGACCCCTTAACGTCCAAACTGTGCAATCTCCTCTCACCAGAAGAGGAATGTTCAGTGAAAAACACTGGGAGGGAGATAGATTGGTTAAGATGGAAATCTGAAACCACCTTAGGCAAAAACTTCCTGTTAGTCCTGAGGACTACCTTATCCCTGTGGAAAGAATAAAGTCAGTTTCTACTGACAAGGCTTGCAACTCACTTATGCGTCTAGCAGAAGTGATAGCCACTAGGAAAACAGTTTTCCAAGTTAGATACTTAAGCTCTGCAGAAAACAGAGGTTCAAAGGGAGTTGCATTAACTGGGCAATGCAAACATTAAGGTCCCAGGCAGGGTCCGGATCCCGAAAAGGTGGATTAGTATGAAGTAATCCCTTAAAAGACTTGGAAAATACAGGGTGAGCGGAAAGAGAGGATGGCTTTCCTGCTGAAACAAAAGCAGAGACAGCTGCCAAATGAACTCTCAGGGTATCTGGTCTCAGGCCCAAAGAATTAAGATGGACCATGTAATCTACCACAATGGGCAAATCAGCAGATTCTGGGGAAATATGTTTCCCAGAACACCAAATGGAGAACCTTTTCCACTTAGAATTATAAGTAGCCCTAGTGGAAGGCTTCCTAGAAGCCTTTAGGATTTCAAGAACACCCTGAGAGAGGTGTAGGTCAGCAAATTCTAACTCCTCAAGAGCCAGGCCTTGAGGTTGAGGGATTTGAGGTTCGGATACCAAACTCTCCCCTGGGCACAGGTTAATAGGTTGTGATTCCTGGGGAGACACAGGGGGAGATGGACTGTCAGGGACAGAAGGAGTGGGTACCAGGGCTGCCTGGCCCAATCTGGGGCAATCAGAATCACCCTGCAAGGCTGGGATCTGATTTTACTAACACCTGAATAGGAGAGGGAAGGGGGGGAAAAGCATAAAGAAACTTCCCTTCCCAATCCAGGAGAAGGGCGTCCAGGGGGACTGAGCCCAACACTGGGGGCCTGCAACAGAACAGTGGAAGTTGGTGATTGTCTGGGGCTGCAAAAAGATCTATCTGAGGGGTGCCCCATCTGGCAAAGACTATCCCCAGTACTTGAGGATCCAGGGACCATTCGTGATGGCCCTGAGAAATCCTGCTGAGAGCATCTGCTAGGACATTGTCCTTTCCTGGAAGGTGAACTGCTATGAGTGAAGTGTTCAGGGAATAGGCCAGAGACCACAACTTCATTGCCTCGGTGCACAAGGCCGAAGACTGAGTGCCCCCCTGCTTGTTGATGTACCACATTGTTGCGGTATTGTCTGTTCTGACTTGTACCACTTTGTTCTGGACAGAAGCAGAAAACGCTTGAAGTGCTAAAAAGACAGCTCTGAGTTCCAGCAAATTGATGTGGAGCAGAGATTCCTGGGGACCACACTCCTGAGTGGAGAGATCGCCATGTGGGCTCCCCCCAGGAGAGAAGCATCCGTAGTGAGGGTCAAAAGTGTGAAAGGTGAATGAAGGGGACCCCAGTCTTAAATTGCTCTGATCCTGCCACCACTGGAGGGCCTGGATCAAGGTTCGGGTCACTGGGACCAACTTGGAAAGGGGGCTCTCTGAGACCAATAGGCTCTCAAGTGAAACTGAATGTCTCTCATCTGAAATCTTGCTCCTGCACTACAGCTGTGGATGCAGCCATGTGCCCCAGGAGCTGCAAAAGTGTCTTGCTGGTCGAGAGACCTGCAGAGTGAAGGAGGAGGCCAGAGCCACCAAGTTCCTTACCCTTCTAAGGGAAGAAAAGCTCTGGCCAGATTTGTGTCCAATTCTGCACCTATGAAGGTGAGTACCTGAACTGGTTCCAGAACCGACTTTGGTATATTTAGCAGGAAGCCCAGGAGGTGAGAAGCTGCTGGGTGACTTGCAGTGAGATTTTACCTGTTCTGGGACTGGCCTACAATGAGCCAGTCGTCCAGATAGGGAAAAACAGCAATCCTTGCCTCCTTAAGTGAGCCACTGCTACTGCCAGACATTTTGTGAATACCCTGGGGCAGAGGTAAGGTCAAGGGCATTGCTCTGAACTGGTAGTGACCTGAGGGCAGTTCAAATCTGAGGTACTTTTGGTGGGAGCTTCTGATTAGACGTGAAAATAGGCATCCTTGAGGTCCAGGGAAGCTAGCCAGTCCCCTGGCCTTAGAGAGGGTAAAATCATTGCCAGAGTTACCATTCTGAACTTTGGTTTCAAAAGATGCTTGTTCAGATATCTGAGGTCTAAAATGGGCCGCCATTCTCCTGTCTTTTTTGGGGTAAGGAAGTATCTGGAGTACAGACCCTTGCCCTGGTGTAGGGAGGAACCTTTCTACCGCTCTGAGAGCTAACAGGGTTGAGACCTCTGCTTCTAGAGTAAAGGTCTCTAAAGAGCTTGCAGGTGGAAAAGACCTGATTCTCATCTTTGGGAACTTTTGAAGCTGAGAACCAGACCTGGCTACTACTTCCAGAACCCACTTGTCTGAAGTTAAAGACACCCAGTTCTGACTGAAGTAAGCCAACCTGCCCCCTACTGGTAAAGGAGAATCGGCCCTGGGCACCCCATCAGGGTGCCTGCTTGGCAGGTGCTTTAGGCTGAGGGGTGGGGGCAGGCCTTCCCGCGCCCTGTCTGCCTCTGCCTCTGAAGAACCCCCTCTGAGCATAAGCAGAGGAGGCCTGGGTTTGGTAAAAAGGCCTGTGGAAAGGCCTACCCCTACCCCTGTGGGTGTGCCTCTGAGGAGTGGCTTGCCGCTCCTTGGCTTGGGCACTTTTATAGGTAGTCCTATATTCATCCATCTTCTTCATATAATTCTCTGTCTGCTCCCCAAACAGAGAATTTCCCACCACAGGAAAATCCATAGCCTTAGACTGGGTATCCTGTGACAAGCTAGTACACCTGAGCCAGGCCAACCTACGAAAAGCTACAGATGTGGCCATGACTCTAGAGGAAACATCATTAAAATCCACAGCAGCATGAAACTGCACCTTAGAAGCCTCAATGCACATCGGCAGCCACCTGCTCCAGCTCACTAGCAAGCTGGGCCAGGGGCTTGTTTGGCTAAATCCATACAGTATCCCATCTAGATTTCTGATACCTTGCTACATAAGCCATATAATTTGCTTGCCTGAGTCCCAAGGACGCTGCCATGTACTGTTTTTTTTGCCATGGCATCAATCTTCCTGGAATCCTTGTCAGGAGGATGTGAAGCCAGGGGAATATTAGCTTTTATCACAGGCTGCAGCCTGAACTACCCAACATGACTGCATTGCTGAGAAAGGAATTCTGTATCAGGACCTGACAGTGTGTACCTCCTGTCCATCTTTTTATCTACAGGAGGCACAGAATTAGGAGTTTTAAGATTTTATTGTTTGTTTCCTAAATGACTTATGCAAAGGAATAGACAATCTCCTAGACTCTGGTATATCCATCATTTCTACAAAATCAGGCTCCTCATACTCATCCACAGCTTCCTCCAAAGGAAGCTGGAGGGTTTCAGCAACTTTTTTGTAAAACATAAAATGAGAGGGGGACTCAGAAAGCATGGGGGGAGATTCAAAAGGTCTGTCTGGGGAGATGTCCGGTTCAATGGGCACACCCAGACCCTCTAAGTCACATTCATACTGTTCATAATCATCCTCCCCCTCCTCTGGTTCATAAAACTCCTCAACATCATATTCCTGAACCGATGGAACCGACCGAACTGACCTTTTACCAGATAGTGGCGGTTCGGACGGAACCGGAGAAAGTGTCTGGACAATCTGAATAGCTCTTGCTATCTCTGCAGCAGTTGGAGTAAGAATTTTGGGCTCCAAACCTGCTGACTTTCTTTTCTCTTTACTGGAACTGGTTCATCCGAGCCAGCTTTTCGTTTGCCCGAGGAAGTCTCGCCCTGGTCAGAGGGCACTCCCTCCGGTTCGGTTGGCACCGAACCGGGCTGGCCATCCGGGTCAGCGGACTTTTTGGCCTCTCGTTCCCTGAGCCTGCCCAATCTCTTTTCCAGGGTGGCTGCAGGGAAATTCTTACAAATCTGGCAGTCTGACTGGAGGTGGTCAAACCCCAGACAATAAACACATGTGGTGCGTGGGTCAGCCTTGGCAAAGACTTCCCACAGACATCACAGTGTTGAAACCCAGTGCCCGGTTTTTCTTTGGGTTTCTCAGACATAATGCAAGCCTAACCAGAAAAACTTGCCCTTTAAGCAAGCAGTACCAGGCAAGACACCCTTATGGGTTCCTAACCATGTCACGAATTATTGGAAAACGCAATGAAACTGTTTTTTAGAACCGAGTAGGAACCGGAACCGCACTCTAAAATCTCAAATTTAAAACTTTAAGTTTTAACCCAAGCTGATCGGTTCAAAACCGAACCGATAAAACTTACAAGTTCCACACAGAATTAAAATATGAAATTACTTACGATACCACAGACAGAGCTTGAACCGATCGGTTTCGCGGTTAAAATAAAACTATTCTCGGTTGAATCGAACCGAGAAAACACTGTTTAAACTGAGAAATGAACCGAGCAGTAGGAGAAATCTCCGGAGCGACTGTTCAGTGAGGCGGAGTAAAGAATCTGACAGTTCAGGTTTGAAACTACACAGACAGAGCTTCTTTAGAGCTCAGGTTTCTAAGTTCCATTCATGGAATGGAGTTAACTCTTTCACCTCGGAGCAGTTCTAATGGTGGGACAAACTACAATTGTCATAATATAGCAAGACTTCATGTTGTTTGAAAGGAGGTTACTAGTGGAGTACCGCAGGGTTCAGTACTGGGGCGGTCCTTTTAATGTCTTTATAAGTGACATTGCAGAGGGACTGGAAGGAAAGTATGTCTCTTTGCAGGTGACACAAGGATCTGCAACAGGGTTGATATGCAAGTGGGGTGGAAAGAATGAAAAGGGACTTGGCAAAGTTGGAGAAATGGCCAAATGTATGGCAGCTTAGATTCAACACAAAGAAGTGCAAAGTTATGCACCTGGGAAACAAAAACCCAGGGGAAGAGTACACAATGTGATGTGAGATACTGACAACAACAAAAATGGAAAGGTACCTGGGGGGTAGTCATATCAGATGATCTAAAGGTGGGCCAGCAATGTGAGAATGCAGTAAGGAGGTCTGGGGGGTTACTGGGATGCATAGGGAGAGGCATCAAGAGTAGAAAACAGGAAATTGTTGGCCCTCTGTACAGTTTGTAAGACCACATCTGGAGTACTGTGTACAGTTCTGGAGACCCCATCTCCGCAAAGACACAGACAGGGTGGAGGCTGTCCAGAGGAGGGCAACCAAAATGGTGCTGGGTCTGCAACAGAAGACATATGAAGAAAGACTAAAAGAGCTTAAGATGTATAGCCTCAAGGAAAGGAGGGAGAGGGGGGACATGACAGAAACTTTCAAATACCTCAAGGGAATCAACAGATGACATAAACATGTGTTTCGTCCTACCAGGACTCATCAGTATGCGCACAGAGGTTCTTTGTCTTTTAAATAGTTTTTTTATTTTAATGGGTTCACCACAACATAACCCAGACAGACCGTCTTAGGGTACCTGGTTCATTCCACTGGGGTGTCAAACAGACGAGGCATACTGATGAGTCCTGGTAGAACGAAACACGTGTCTATGTCATCTGTTAGCACCCTTGCAAACTGTGAGAGGCCTTTCGGCACCATGCAGTTCTGCTTAAAGTTGAACCAGCAATATTCTGTGGTGATTTTCATATGCAGCCCATGATGCTTTGCACTGTGTGGAATGTGTGATTTTGTATTTTCTTGAAACTTGGCTTCCCAGCAAAATGCTCTTTGGGTAACCCTTGCCTCAGTGTTTAGCAGAGGTTGTCTTTTATACATAAATATATATATATATATATATATAGATATATATAGATATATATAGATATATACAGATATACAGTATATATATTCATTTGCAAAAAATCCATTAATGCACCAGTTAGGGATGATTCCACATCAACAAAAGTCTGGAAATTCGATGTTGGGTTACCAACCCTACCCCACCCCACACACACACACACACACACCCTCCACAGACCACCGGGCGCCGGGGTGTGCCTTGGGGTCATCGCTCCTCACTCTCACCCATTCCATCGTAGACAAGCTGAGATGGTACAGTATAGGAGAATGGGGTGAGAATTAAGCCGATGACCCCAAGGCACACCTGCACCTGATGGTACCTTTAGCCTTATTTATTTTCACTAGCTGCCAATCCGAATTCAAGTTTCAGTTTCTCTTCAGCCTCTTGAGTTCTTGTTTGGTTCTCAGCAAGGATATCCTAGATGGACAGATGTAAATCTGATTAGCATCTTGCAGAAGATGTTCCATCATACTGAAGTCAAAAATCCCAGTGGTATTTAAATCTTGAATCACCCTGCTTCCTGCTGATGTCGCCATGTGCTTCATTCTGCTTTTCATCTAAGTGAGGCACCAGACTCATTTATTTATTGACATCCAAGCAGTTCTTTGGATATCATCAGTCCTTCTACTCAAAGCTACCGCTGTATTAACATGTTTACACTAAGCTAAACTGAGTTACCCTAACAAACTATTTTGTTCACCTACTGAGCACTAACATAATCTTTGCTTTGAACATGCCCAATGCCTCTCCATTCACCCACTATTCAGTCAGATTATTAGATCAGTTGGAATAAAGAGCAGTTACGCCAGAACTTACTGTAACAGTAGATCTTTGAGGGATCTGAAATCAGGTACAGCCGATGTCACCAACCCTATATAGGCATAGGCGCCCCATGCCTCCCTCAGTTCTTTCCCTCCAGAGATGAAGGAGCAAGGCTGGTGCCCTGGGGACCCAAGGAGAGTGCAGGACCCAGCTCTAAGAATAATGATGGAAACAGCAGAAGTCAGGTCCTGAATAGGAGCCCTATTAAGGGGTGGGGGTGGAGAGAATATACTTGACTGAGATCCCCACAAAGATCTACTGTTACAGTAAGTTCTTACGTAACTGTTCTATCTTCTTTGGGGTTATCTCAGTCATCAGGTTACACTGTAGGAATGAGTACCAAGCAGTGACAAGAGTAACAGACAGTCTGAGGGACTGGATTTCCATAAAACTTAAAACAGGAGTCCTTGTAGCACAGCCCTGCCAAATCCTGCACAGGCCCTAGCAGCAATGTCCAGACTGTAATGCTTGGTGAAGATGTGGACTGTACTCCAGGTGACAGCAGCGCACATATCAGCAGCTAAGACCCTTTTGAAACAAGCCACAAGGTAGCCATGCCTCTGGTGCTTTGACAGTTTTGTCAAGGGCTGAGCTGACAGCACCAGGCAGTTTCTTGCCGTACTTATTGTAGCAGAACACAATGCAGTTTGCCAACCATTTGGATAAACATTTTAGAAACTGAAGCGCCTCTCACACGGGGGAAAGGAACAAACAGCTGCTTACACTTTCTGGACTCCTTAGTCCTGAGCAGGTATATTTCAAAGTCCCGCGACATCTGGAGTATGGAGCAGTGTTTCTGGATAGGCACGCTCAGGAAAATAAACATGGAGGTGGATAGACTGAGTGTAAATTCGGAAATCACCTTAGGGAGAAATTTAGGATTTGTGTGCAAACACACCCTGTCTTTGTGAAAAATCAAATAAGGCTCCTCACACCACAGAGCCTGAACCTCTGAAATTCTTTGAGCAGAAGTAATTGCTAATAAAAAGAGCATTTTCCAAGAGAGAAAATGCAGAGCACAAGTTACAATTGGCTCAAAAGGAGACAGGGTCAACTTTTCCAAAATAAAATTCAAGTCCCAAGCCAGGACAGGAGAACAAATTGGAGGATTCAGGTGTAGGATGCCTCAGAGGAAGGTACAGGAGACATCCAGCTGAATAATAGTGTGAGCCACCCATGGGCTCATGGAAGGCAGAAATAGCCGAAAGGTGAACCTTGAGAGAGGAATACTGGAGGCCTGAATCAGACAAAGAAACCAGGTAGTCCAGGACATGCTTTACAGGACAGGTGAAAGGGTCTAGGGAGTATCTGGCAGCCGAGATGGCAAACCGTTTGCACTTTATGGCATAAGTGGCACAGGTGGAAGGCCTTCAGGCAGCCACTACGATGTCCACCACCCTATTAGAGACCCCAAACCTGGCAGTGGCTATGTCCTCAGGAGCCACGCATGCAGATGGAGGGACCTTAGATTGGGATAGACCAGGGTCCCCTGATCCTGGGTCTGCAGATTCCTGCAAAGGGGCAGAGAGACCGGATGTTCCTCTACCAGCTGCTGAAGCAGAGGGAACCATATCTGGCGAGGCCAGAATGGGGTTCTCAGGAACATGCTGGCCCCCTCCATTTGCAGCTTGATTAGCACCCTCTGTAAAAGTGGGAATGGAGGGAATGCACTCAGAAATCTCCCACTCCAAGAGAGGGACAACACATCTCATCAGAAAACTCCAGGCCCTGGATCTAGCGAGCAGAAATTGGTCAGTTCTGCATTGTGTGGGGACGCAAAAGGTCCAACTGGAGCGACCCATCTGTTGAACAGATCTTCTGATGGATGAGAGAAGCTCCATTCATGCATGCTGGACTAAGACCTGCTGAGACTGTCCACCAGGGTGTTTAGAATGCCTAGCATGTGGACCGCCGAGAGTAACAGACTGTGCTCCAGGGCCCAGTATCACACTCGCATATCTTCCCTGCAAAAGGGAAAATGAGTCCCGCCCTGTTTTTTGATGTAGTAGACTATACTCAGATTGTCTGATTGTACCAACAGCTGGCCATGGGCTAGGTACTCTTGAAAGGTCTGTATGGCATAGAGCACTGCTCTCATTTCCAGGATGTTGTATGCAGGGTGGACTCTCACTGGGACCAGGATCCCTGAGTTTGGAAGGGACCCAGGTGAGCTCACCAGCCCAGGCCAGAAGCATCCATGGTTAGGATCTGATTTGGGGAGGAAAGTTTGAAAGGGACCCCGAGAAGAAGATTTGAGTGGTCTGTCCACCACTGGAGTACCTTGCACACTGGGGATGAGACCAGGACTAGTTGGTCCAACTCGTCCGTGCACTGGTCCCACTGCACTCTGAGGGTCCACTAAAGAGTGTACATGTGAAGCCTGGCTAGCAGAACGGTAGGAATGGCCATGGTCATGAGGCCTAGGAGCCAGAGGTATAGTCTGGCAGGGATGTAACTACTATGAGTGACTCCCTGAGCCCGAGTCATAAGGCATTCTGCACTGTTCTGAGGTAGGAAGGCTTTTCCCTGCCTGGAGTCCAGAACTGCTCCAATGTACTGCAGCCTTTGGGACAGGGCTAGCACAGATTTGGGCAGACTGACTGTGATGCCCAGAGACTGGAAGAGCTGAAGAGTATGCTCCAGAGTAGACAACTGTTCCCTGGATGGCGCCTTGAGAAGCCAGTCGTCCAGGTATGGGAAGACATACAGCCCCTCTCTTCTGAGAGCTGCTGTGACTGCTAAGCACTTGGTAAAGACACACGGCGCAGAAGATAAGCCAAAGGGTAATACCTTGAACTGGTAATGTTCTCCCTGAAAGGTGAAGCGGAGAAACCTCCTGTGAGGAGGGAAGACCGCAATGGTCAGGTAAGCGTCTTACATGTCCAGTAAGCAGAGCCAATCCCCTGTCTTGAGAAGGGGCAAGAGGCCTGGTAAAGTTACCATTCAGAACTTTTTGTACTGGATATAGAGATTGAGGTCTTTCAGATCCAAAATTGGCCTCAGATCTCCGGTCTTTTTGGGAACCAGCAAGAACCTGGAATAAAATCCTTGGTTTCTCTGTCACTTTTGTACCAATTCTATTGCCTGCTTGTGCAGGAGAGACTGTACCTCCTCCTGGAGAACAGACAGATGAGCCGGGGGGTAAGTTGAGGGAGGCAGGGGGTGTTCAGAGGCTGCTGGATGAGCTCCAGAGTATGACCGCACTTTATGATCTGCAGGATCCAGGCATCTGATGTTATGGTTCTTCACTGATTCAAATGGAGGGAGAACAGATCCCTGATCGCCACCTCCTGGGCCTGGTCTAGAGGAGGGGAAATCTGGCAAGGAGTCAAGCTGAGGTGGGTCCAGCAGAGGAGGCTGGACCCTCAGTTCTGGGATGCTTGGCTGCTGCATGGGAGAAGGCAGGCAAAGAGGGCTGGGTTCTGCGCTTACCCTGGGGATGGGAGCCCGAGCCTGGTCTGTTAGTTTGCCTGTGAAAAGTAGAACATCCCTACCACGCTGTGGAGTGTGGTAGGGGAGTAGACAGACTTAAGAGCCGTGCCTGAGGCCTGCAGATTGTTAATGAGGTCCTGGACATCTGGACTGAAAAGTCTGGTGCCATTAAAAGGGGCACTGAGCACCTTATTTTGCACATCAGCAGCGAACCCAGATACTTGAAGCCAAGAATGCCTACACAGGCAGATGCCTGTGGCAGCTGCTCTGACAACAGTGTCAGACAAGTCGTAGATGGCTCTTAGGAGATGCTTACCAACATCCTCGGTGGTTTGGAAGCATTGGAGCAACTTCCGTTTCTGGGCACCATCAGGAAGGGATTGAGCAGCCTATATAGGATTGGTGAAGTCATCTGATGTTGATAGCATGGGCGGCCCCAGTTGTACTGCTAAAAAATCTTCTGTGTGGCTTCTCCATTCACCGAATGTGAAGTTCCTATGGTGTAACCTGATGACTGAACTACCCCTTAAGAAGATCTTCTCTTTCTTCTCCTCTCAATGCTGCTCCACAGGATTACTTGCCTCCTTTCGACTTCACTCAGAGAAGTGACAAAAAACAGTAAGTAATTTAGAGGAAAATAATTGTATGAACTGTACCTGTAAAAGGCTACTCAAGTTTAGCCGTAAGTTTCTGTCTCATCTGCAGTCTTATGGCAATCCTATATCATGTCCGCTTCAAAATAACATAATCTTTTCATGATCTAGCTTCAATCATCAGCAAGCCAAAAATTTTCAGTCTGCCTAGCGCTCACTACCCAAGCTCCTCATACTTCACTTCGAAGAAGTATTCCTCATTTGTACCTTCCAATCAACTCTTCAATCATGTCCTCGCATCCATGATGCTGCCTCAAAAGCATCATGCATTTTACAGCTATTTCATCCAGAATCTATGCTTCTTCATCATATACATCCATCCTTCAATTATCTCATACTCGTTCACATTTCTTTTCATAACTTTAAGCTCAGAACACCTCCATATCGATGGACTCTATTCTGGAACTTGGACATGCTGCATACTACATCAATCGCTCCTGTCTCATAAGCTGATTGTCCAATCTTCTCATCTCAAAACAACTGCTTACGCTATTCACATCTTCTGTGGAAAATCCACACAGAGGACATTCAAGATATCAAATTAATTCCACTTCAAATACTGACTATCTTCTCACAAGAATTCAGAGGCCTTTGACCAACTCCTGCTATTTTGTTTTGAGTTTCTTCAACCTTTCTGTCTTATCAACCATACAGCAAGACATATCTGAGAACTCTTTATTATGGCTTGGAATGAATTCTCATGCTGTCAGGAAAATTCTTCATACAGAGTCAGTACCATCAACATCCATACTGTCATCTCTGCTCTACTTCAGGAAGCCGCCCTTGATTGGGTTGCAGCCAAGCAGTGACTGTGGTGTGGATCACCCCCAGCCTCCCACTCTCCATCCCCGCCTGACCTTGCCAGCATTCACCCAGGAAGCCGCCCTTGATTGGGCTTACAGCAGCTGTGGTGTGGGTCTCCCCCGGTTGCTTGCTCTTCATCCCCACCTGACCTCACCAGCATTTGGCCAGGAAGCCGCCCTTGATCGGGCTTACAGCTGAGCAGATGTATTGACATGGTCCATTACTTTATGCTGCAGTTATACACTAAGCATGTTTATTCTTAATTTTGTTAAAGAAAAAGCTGCTCTCCCACAACATTTCAAAGTGCTATAGATAAGTAGGTTTCTTATGTTGACAAAGTGCTTCATTCTACCAGTCTGTTACCATGAGATGACTAACCAGTAGCTTGGGAGTCAAACAGTCTGGGGGAAAAAAAGCCATTTATATTCCTAATGATTAACCAGAGTTACACTGGAACAGAGGACATTTGGGGAATAGAAGGTGATACTTTGCCTGCTCGCAAGCACAAAGAAAAACAAGCCTACTAATGAAGCACTTCCCAACAGCTAAGACTGGGGGACAAAATGAAACCATGGCAATCTGCGTTTGGAAACAAGCCTAGGTTTGCAGGGGCTGGCTGGAGGGAGAAGAGTCTAGAATCCAAATGGACACACACGTCCTCTGGGAAGGGAGGGCACTGGTGCCGAGCTGCAATCCCCCAACTAGGTGACCACAGGTAGGGACCCAGCGCAGGGCCACAGGGTGGGAAGGAGGCTGTAAAAATCAACAAGCCCATCAAACATCTAGATTAATGATTTGCATTGCACTGCACTCATACAGGGGGAACCCTCCCCCTGCTTTGGTGTGAGCGCACTACTTTACACATTGCTCTGGTGACCCTGGTGTAATGTACAGAATACAGCACAAAGCATCAGATCCCAACCCCTCTGAACATTCGGCCAACTGTCTTTTCAGAAAATGAGCGCAGTTCAGGAGCTTAACCTTGGTGAATAGTTGGCTTCCATTGTCTTGGCTCCCAAACAAAGCATCACATTCTGCTACTTCAATTTCTAACCTGCTTTGAATAAGCAAATAATTGAGTAATGTAAGACTAGCCTCACTTGTTGATATCCGTTGCAATTCCCAGGACACTCCTACAAGCAAATTCTGCCCCAATTATTCCCAGCCTTCAAAGGCTGCCACTCGATCTTCTTATTGCTCTTTTTATTTTTTTTAACCAATGCAATTCCGAATATACATTTAATTTGCTCACAAGTGTACACAAGTAAGGCTATGAGGTCACTGGACTTGAGTGTTGTTTTTTTTTACCTCTTCTCAACAGCACTTGTGAAACTAGCCAAGAGTAAAAAATGTGGGCGAGACAAACCTACATTTCAAGTTTTATATTTAACGAACTGTTTCAGCCCACTCAATCAAGGTGAAATTTATTTTTCCCCCCACCGTTTTCATTTGGCCAGAGTGAGTTTCTTGGCTATGCTACAGCACAAAGGGAGGAGGGCTGTAGCAGATCCTCCAGGACTGCAGCTCTGGGCTCTTCAGCAGGTATCCAAAGCAGCACTACCCACAGTTCCATCTTCAGCTGCTGGGGACCGCAGCAAAAAGAGAAAGAAAGGAAAAAAAAGGACAGACTCCCTGCAGGGCAGGAAGTTGTCTCCAGCTAAAGGACAGATAGAAAAGACTGAGGGTTATGGGATGGGGATGTGTCCTCATGCCCTCACACTTTTCTATCGGTCTCAGATGAGAGAGGAAGACAGCTCACACACCTTCTGCCTACCCACAGGAGCCGACACACACTCTCCTGAGTCCCAGTCCCGGGACAGAGTGGTCTCAATAGTGTTGCGGAGGCAGCACTCTCAGACTCTGGGGTAGGTCTACAGCTACCCTGAAGCAGGACAAACCCCACCCCTTTTGGCAGGCAGGAGCGGTACTGAAAATTATGGGTGACCACACAACTCAGCTTTGGTGTGGAGAACAAATGCCTGCCCTGAACATCTAGGACATCACCAGAATTTACCAAAGCAATAAATTCTGGTGAGGAATGTCCCTGGAGAAAGTCATTTACTCCTTGGCTGCAGGAAGAAGACAGGCACAGTCCATAAATGGGTGGTGCCGTGTTGTTTTTCAAAAGTTTTTCTACTATAACGTACAAGGAAAGATCCTAAAGCCTGGTCCCTGAAACAGGACAGAAAGAAAAACAGTGGTTTAATATTTCACAAGACCTCCTCCCCTCCTTGGACTTTAGGTCCCATCTGCACCCACCCAACGGGAACCCATCAGAGAGGGTAAGTTCCATGGGTTTGAGGGCGAGGAGCTGAGCATTGTGACGATGCTGACCTATGCATGGGCTATCTAAATGTGAGTGGTAGAGATGGTAAGAAGACCAAATGAGTGGTGGGTGGTTTAAAGGAGGAAAGAGCTAAAACATCTGCAACCGCAACCAAACTACACATTTAAATGTTTTGTGTATCCGGTCCCATGATGTTGGAGAGCTATCCCATCACCCCTTTTTAAAGCACTGAAATGGCTAGGAGAGCAACACGAACTGGGAGCAACACACTGCAGTCAGACAAGAGATCATCAAAATGGGCTGTGAACAGAGAGACTAATTAATGAAGGCTATTCAAAAACTAGATATATGGGGTTGGGGGAGACAGAATTTTAAAAAGAAGCATACTGAAATGTATGATTTTAATTTGGAAGAAGCACAATGATATATAGCACAGTACCTTAATTTAATAAACTATAACTGAAACATGTTTTTCAAGTAAGAAGTTAAGAGATGTGCAAGAGAGAAACATGTAAGAAATAGCTTCATTTGGATTGGTATAACAGGCTGGAGACAGATGAAATTATGGAAAATCTGTTTCTAAACTTGACTTTGGTTAGTTCCTGCAAGCTAGTTATAAACAGGCTTTGTGGGTTCACTATCTGTCCCTCAGTTAAAAAGGGGAACTGGGCCCATGCACATGTACACTTCTGTTAATAACGTGACAGGTACTGTCATTTTAAATACTACGTTAAAGTGGCAATGACATCCAACACGCATCCTTACAATGAACCTGTACCTGAAGGCACAGAGTGGGAGTGGGCAAAAAAGGGGGCAGGGAGCCACTTCCTTTCCTTATGCAAACACAACAAAATATCACCGACAGCTGCAGAATGAGCAGCAGACAGGAATCTCAAGACAAAAAAAAAAAAACACACACAAGATGGGTATAACTGCTTTGGTTTCTTCATGGTTAGTGCATGGTTATCACAGCTTCAAAATACACACACACACACACCATGAACAATGGTGGTACAAAGGGTGTGTGAGTGTATCTGTGTGCCTATATAAAAGTACCCTAGCACGAAATTTCATTCTAAAAATCAAGTCAAACTACCCTATCCTGGCCCTGGCCTGGTGATGCTGGGGGTTGGGGTGCTGGGCACCACATCTCGCCCTTGCCAGCGGCCCTGGTTCAGGCAAGCCCAGGTCGGGGGGGGGACAGGAGACTGACTATGCAGCTGTAAGGCAGCTCTCCCTTCCCAGGTGGGGACCCAGCCCCACCTGCTACAAGGCTGCCCCTCGGTGGAAGCCTGGAGTTAGTGCAGTTGGAAGAAACTAGAGTAGGGAGGGTTCTGCGGGTCACTACATGCACGTGCCTCCACAGGCATGTGAGCAACCGCTTACAGGGAGGGGAGAATACAGAAGTAAAATGGGCGGCAGGTCAGATGCCGCAGTAGCACCCACGCTCCTCCCCAGGGAGTCCAGATGTTGGTCTTGGAGGGGAAGTCAACACCCTTCACCCTCTGGCCTGCGACGGGGGGCAGCCCATGAGGGACTGCTGGGACAGTCGGGTGCGGGAGAAGCGGAGGTCTCAAGACTGACCCCCTCCGAGTTGGGTGCCGGAGCTCCCTGCCAGCTCCCCATGTACCCCCCCATCGCCAAGTAGGTGGGAGGTGGCAATGGGGGTCAAAAGGCTGGATAAAAAAAAAAAAAAAACACTACCCTGTCCCAAACCCGCCTATGTCACCCATGATCAGATCTGCATTTATATTTACCAACTGTTTCTGTCTCTGTTAAGCCAAGATCCCTAGCAGGGATCTTGTTTCCCTGTTTGTTTATGTCATGAGGAAACACTGCGCCATCAAATTACAATGTTAGATACTTTGCATGTCTTTTAAGTTCTGGCCCGATTAACGGACAGGGAGGTTTGCTAACTTCTGCTTTAACACCACTGCCAGTAATGGCAGTGAGAGAAGGGACTGGAGTGTCTGCTTAATGCCCTAAGCCTCCGTTGTGTTTGGTCAGGGAGCCGGTCATCACAGTACTGGGACAGCATAAACTCCAAGTCAGATGGAATGGATTCCGAATGGCAGGGTCCCAATTTGGACAAGTAAGCTGGGAAGGTCTGGGGTGGGAAATGCCAGGAGAACAGTTAAAGTAGAAAAAATAATGATAAAAAAATAAAATAATGCCATGAATTACTGCTCTGCATGTAACTTTTCTGTCATATTGTACATAATTAAAAACATATGCATGATATTTAGACTTAATGTTGGCAACTACATTAGGGCAGAGAAGATAGCGAGACTTAAATCTCCATACATAAGGCACTGTATAACAAGAGGCAGTCATGTGCCATCACTGCACGTTGGCAGCACTCATCGAGCACAATCTGGGGGTGGTCACTGGCCTGCCACAAAATACCTGCCTACCATTTATGTGGCATTATTTATTACATGTGCTCTGGTTTGAAAACAGGTAGAAGACACTGTCAGCACGGTGATCAGGGCACTGAAGCCCCATTCTATGCAGCAGTTGTTGCTAGATCTCCTTTACATTGCATCATATGCATCTGGACAGTCTAGTGTAACTAATAAATCCGAAGCAGTCTGGACTCCCCATGCAATTATTTGGTTAAAGCAGAGTCAAGGGTGTTCATTACCACTGGCAACATGGCTCTCGGGCATACAGGGCCCCACTTCTCTGACAAACCAGCAGCCCATCAGGACACAAGGTTTGTGAGTGTCTTGTGTCCCTTAGTACAGTGCTTATGCTTGGGATGTTGTAACTGCCACATGACACACTAAAGGACACCAACGAGACAGCCAGGATTTTGTCCAAGACCCCCATAGATTTTACGTAATTTTACAGGTTCTGGACTACTGTTGGTCTGTACCTAATGGCAAAGTCACAGCGAGAGTCAATCTGACCCTCCTCCCCTATAACTTTCTCATTCCAGAGCATCTGGGTGATCCGCCATGTGCCTTCCTGCTGTATTACACAATGAGTTCCTTTTTCATGCTGCAAAATGTTTAACACGGAGGATCAGTTCTGAAGCACAATTTTCTGTGCTTGAAAAACTAGAAAAAAAATCCAACCTGGATATTCAGTAGGGGTTCATGCAAGCCTCGACCATTTTTTGATTAACAAGAAGAAGTGATTTCGCTATTTACAATACACTCTTAATAACAAACAGAAAAACAGAACAATCCAATCATAAGATGCTATCATACCTAATGTTCTCCTCCTAAATACAGTTTTACTCACTGGCGGGCATAGTTTGCCAACATGTAATTCAGAGTAAGTAAATTAATGACACAGTATGCTGGAACCACTTGGTTTTCAAGGTACCGTAGCTACACAAATAAAGGCTGTTATTCTCATATGTCTGCTTCAGTTTTATTAACTATCCTCATTAGGAAATTTAGTTATACAGTACTGCATTTTCTTGATTATCATAACTTTAAAGCAACAGTACTAGTTAACAAAAAGAATAATTTGGTTGGCACTTAGGACAAACCTAAACATCAATATAGCTGGTTTTCTTTTTGGTTTATTTAATTTCTGAAGCAAGTTAGAGGATTCTGAAGTTCTTACAGTTATTGGCCCTCTGCCAGGTCCACCATCATAGCTGTAAGCATACCAGGGTACTGCTGTGCTGCTAGCCATCAGAAACATGTGCTGGTAACATCCTGACATATCTGCATTATAAATACACTGGGTGCAGTTAGCATGCAACCTCTGGGGAGAATATTTTTGAAAGCTGATTATCAAGAATCTATTACTGCTAAACAAAGGGAAAAAAAGGATGATATAGTTTGGTGGCTGACTAGTACTGCTGCTTTAAACAGAACTTCCCGACCACTCTACTGTAAAAATGCACCCAAGTCACTGGTAAAGTACTCTGGTAGGGTATTCCTGCTTGCATCCTTCCACAGGCTTCACCCTCATTTTGTTTCAATCACTCTAGCTCTTGTCATTCCCATTCATTCCTGCTAGAGGAGTTTAAGAGTACAAGAATGCCCTTTCCTACAGTTAGTTTGGTCCTTAGGCTAACCAGGTATCTCTGATCCGAGACCCAGTGGTTAAATTGGAGACATTCAGGTGGGGAACTCTCACACCTAGATTTCTAGGTGGAGGAAAGGCCCTTTCTAGATGGTGGAACTCTCCTACAGCAGTCAATGGAGAAACATGACAGAGATAGTGGAACTGTCATACAATCAATGTTGGGTAAGTTAATTTCTCTATTACTTTCTATTACATTTGGAAACTTGTTCCAGGAAGCTCTGTGCAGTCACTAGCAAGGATGGAGAAGTACTGGAAAAAGTAATACACCTTACAATTATAGTTATTTATTTCTTTTTATACAAAAATAGTAAATAACTATAACAGATTACATTTATTTGAAAGTAATAGGTTAGTCACTAGTTACTTTCAAATAAATGTAATCAGTTACAATTACGTATTTCTTTTGTATAGAAAGACATAAGTAATTGTAATGGCAAGGCGTATTACTTTTTCCAGTACTTCTCCATCCTTGCTAGTGACTGCACAGAGCTTTCTGGAACAAGTTTCCAAAAGTAATAGAAGAAGTAGCTTAACTCAACACTGCATACAATTGTTTTAGTAGGTGGTGGAACCAAGCTCCTGCAGCATCCTGCCCTATGTAACCCCTGCTGTGCTCTCAGCTGGTAGACACTTAAAGCAATCTTCTGTTCAGCAGACTGCTAAGATAGCTGGGCAACATCACCTTACACAGATTTGTAAACAGGATCAATGTAGCTCCTTTCTGAAGCAACAGCCCTAGCTAGCTACAAGTAGAATCTCAAGAACTCTAGTCTAGCAATTCGTGAGAATAGCATTACAGACAACAGTGAGTAAAGCGTTTTTTACACACCTGAGGGTGTGATGCCCCATAAATCATAAGAACGATGGTCAGTTTATTCAGGTATCATGTACTGAGGGTGTTTTAAAAAAAACATCTGATACTGTTGCCCACCAGAACCATGGCCAGCAGGACGCAGGAGCAGACAGAAAACAAAAGTAAATTTTGCCAGCAGGGGTTTCTCATGCTCAGTGCTGTGTATTCTAATACAGCAGTATCCATAAACTCTCAGTGGGGAGAACACTGCCATAAATCTTAGAGGGAGAATTCTACTGTCTGATATATGTCCATAGCAGTTTGAGCCCAAACACTACTTCAGCTTAAGTTTGAAAACTAAGCCAATACTACTTAAAGAAACAGTGGAAGGGAGACTGCATGGCTGCCCTGCAAGTGATTAGACAGATACCCAGTGACCCAGGTTCAGGAATGGAACAGGGTCATTGGAGGCCAACCGGGAGGAAGACTAGTGTCCCATGACAACTCTCCTCCCTGGGGTGGTGGTGGTGGGTTTCTGGATCCCATGACTGCCACCTGGTGGAGGCCAGATGGCTGCAATAGCAGGGAACAGCAAGAAAGACGCGGTATCAGCAGATGCAGCATACAGGCGTACCAATGCACATGTCGTCATAACACAGCAATGCCATGGGAGAGCCAAGAAAGACAACAGAGAAAAAGTGCCTTGGCCCATCTGGTGTCCCCACAGGACCCTATGGGGCAGACCACCATGGGGGTTAACCTGTAAGTACCCAAGGTGGGTCGGTGGCCAGGCAGTGGAGACACCACCGATCCAGGTACAGCCATGTATGGAAAAAGAGAAACCCCTGTGCTTTCATCCAAAAAAAGCTGTCCTGGACTCAACGACTGGGCCCTAGTCAAAGCCGGCATATTGGTTATGATAACGCATAAACCTTTGTTATACAAACCCAGACCTACTTGGGCAACGTGGCCTACGAAACCATCTGCCCTTTCTTAGTAGCACTGTAGAGTCCAGACAGAACTTGAACATGCAAAAAACCGTGAGATTACCAGGTTCATTCTAATCAGTCTCCACACAAAGAGTTTGTGCAAGGGTTTGTTGGTTTGGGATAAAGGCGTGAATGGCACACCGCTTGGTTTACATGAAAACAGTGGATATGTTCAGAAGTGCAAAGTACACAGTCCTGAGAATGACCTAGTCATGGTGAAAGATAAGACTCTGAGCAGGATGAAAAACTATCAAGACCAGCTGGTGGAACACACAGCTATCAGGAAACAAACACACTGATGGTAAGAATGTCTTCGACCAAGGAGGCAAAACAGTCACAGAAACATGGATATGATGGCAGAAAAAATGAAATTTAAATACCTGTAAATGTTCTTTCTCCGACTGCAGGTTCCCGGGCTTCATTACTGCTAGGCTTTTTCCTCTTAGGCTTCTTTACAGGAAGGAAGTAGACTTTTGGCACAGCAGCACAGGCCCGGCACCCCTGTGGATTGTGCCAGTTCATTCTAAAACAGAAACATGTTGGCCTGCCCGCCAGCGCAGCAGCAGCCCTGCTGCCTGCGGCACCAATGACCGTGGTTCGGTAGGGGACCTTGAACGCTGAAGGGTTGGCTAACGGGGAGGGGCTGAGGGTCCAGTAGACTGCTCGCCTTCTCCAGAGAGGGAGGGAGCAGATCTGGTGCCCAGTGCCCTCCAACCCCTAGTGGTGGCTAGGGGGTTTGGCAGTCTAAGACCAGTTGTTGGGGCCTATTGCGGTAGCTGGCGGACCTCTGCATGTTGGGGGCAGGAATGTGCCCAACTGTGCACCGAGGTCATTACAGGACTGTCTCCATTCAGGCAGCCCGAGGATTATGCACAAAGGGGAAAACCACCTGCGCAAGACCCTGTGATGCCTGGGCCAAGAAGGTGTTCTCCCAGGCGCCACCGAGGATACAAAGGCTCATAAAAATAAAAACATGTCAGGTACCAAACAAACCAATCTACAAGACACAACAGATTTATTCAGGCATTTATTCAGTTTATGAGTGGAAATATGTACAAATTACAGCTAGGGAGGTGCTGGCCCTGTGACAAGCAGTCAGGAAAGGCAAATTTACAGGTATTTAAATTTTGTTTTGTCTTTCCTTATCCTGATCTTAGGGTTTCATAAGCACTAGGTTATACAACAGCAGTGACAGCAAAAGCCAAATGGATGGGTCCATACAGAAATACACTGATAAAAAAGGCACTACAGTCTGAATCCATGACAGAGGAGGAAACGTTCGTTAGGGTAGTAAAGACCAGACTGGAGAAGGTGTTGAAATCATGTAGCAGTACCATTTAGACAATGTAGCAATAACCCCCAGAAATGTCACTTGTATCTCTCTGCTCATGCAGAAGGCACTGCCTTGATAAGACTGACTTCTGACCAACCCGACAGAATGAACTCCAGTGGAGTGGAGAGGGGCACCCTACCAGAAAGCATTCGACCTGCCGGACTGGGACTAAAATAAACCAATCAAAGACTGCTGCACCTGCACTAAGTCTACAGTACCCTTACTGAATCTAGTGAAGGGGGCGAGTGCGCCTGTCATCCTTTCAGCTATGGAAAAAGGTTGTATGGAGTAGGTCACAATGGGTAACACACCTAGTTCCCTGACTGTACCAAAGGAGGAAATGGAAGAGAGAGAAAACCACTGTTAAATGACTGTGACAAGGTGGAAGGCAGGTTTATGGAGTCCTGTTAGCTCAGACAAAAGGCTCCAACGTGGGAATGTAACCACATTTAATAGTCAGCAAAGTTAAAAAAGAATAAGGTGGTTCAAAGGGTTTTCATGGGGTTCATTCCATCTCAAGGACAGGGTTCTCCGGGGAGATCAGTCTACCTAAAGCACATGCTTCAAGCTGGAACAACATGCATTAATGGAGGTTAGTGAATGGATATTGCTTCAAAAAGGTGAAAGGGCCTCCCAACGATGTCAGAGGAAAGTTCAACATACAGAGTATTACGCATTAACTTATTACTGAAAACTTCCATAAAAGAAAAAAGAATGTAGCCATGGCGGACAAGTGACTGTCTGTCCAATCCATGATGTTCCCTGAATCTGTGAAATCTAGTCAAGCAGTATTTGTAACCTGGAAATTGTAATAACCATTGTGTGGCACTAGTTTGGTTGACCCCAAGGTAGAGAAAAGGGCACATCTAAAAGCTTGCCCAACTTCTTAGTGCGAGCTAAACTAGAGTACCTCAGTGTTGAAAAAACTTTCTAATACAAAACTATGTCTAGGTGAGTCCATCGCTCTGCAACAGGTGCAATGTTATTGTTTTGGAGCCCCCTCCCTGGAGACCCTTCCAGTAACTAAGCCATTCTACTGTAAGAGTGGCCAGGCCTAGTGAGTATAATGACAACCAGATGGGTAGGTTCTGTTCCATCCACACTAAGATGGGCCAAGTTCTCCAAGCATCATCTCTGGTTTCCTGTGCCACCCTGGCAGGTAACATATATGCCATCATGAATTTGCCATCTGATGTGATGAGACAAAGAAAGTAGAGTCGTAGCTCAGGTAACTTGAAAACCTGAAATGCCATACAGACTACAAGACATCTGCATCAATCTGATGCTCCAGAAGAATTAACAAAAAACAGCTGTGTCAAGTCAAGAACTAATCCAGGTGGGCTCTCCTGCTCCAGGAGCCACCATCCGGGCTCAGGAGTAAATGTCACTCTTAACAAAGACATCAGTCCTGTATGAACTGTTTTCCCATTTGTCCCCCGTGGAAGGCTGCCTCTCATGATGGGTAAACTTTCCCTGTTGATTACAATGGGGCTAGTGTGTGGACCAATTTTTTTTTTTTTGTAGACTTTATCTCTGGACTCCCGGGAACTCTCTCAGGCATACCCTTCACACACCGACACTCCCCACACTCCTGGACTGGCAGACCCCCCCCCCCCAGCTCTGAACCTCCCCCCCCGGGGTGGGGCCACCATCTGCCCTGATGCTCTATCTAGAATCCAATTTGCCAGGGTCCGGGACAGGATGAGGGGCTGGGAGAGCAGATGGGACGAGCCCAGAGTTGGGTGTGTGGCAGTGGTGCACTAGGGGCTGCCGCTGCCTATCCCAGGGCCAGGGTTTCCTGTAGCAGCATAGTTTCTGGAGCACGGACGCAGTAATGACGCCCGTACAGGCACGCTGCTGATGTACACCACTGCTCCACCCCTTTACACTGTCAGCTCCTGTAGTGCTCCCAGTCTCCATCAGAGGCTGCTAAGGAGCCAAGTAAACCCCCAACCCACCCGGGAGAGGAGAGAGGCAGTCCTCCAGACACTCAATACTCTTCCTCCCTGCCGACCACCAGAGACCCAGCATGGTGCGAGGTGTGGCATCCAGCACCTCAACCGTCAGTGCCACTGGGACGCTGTGTGGGGACCAACTGTTGATGTGACCTGGTTGTTGATCAAAGAGACCACATGGGCTTCCTTGCCATGGAATCAAGACTGAAAATGTCCTGACAAGTCTTGGAAGTTGAAAAAATTTGCCTATTAGGACAAGTTGTTGTAAACATTATGACTCGCTCAGATTCCTGCACTGTAGAGATGTGTATCCCTGACTGAAGATGACCTTAACCTCAAGGAACATAAAGCAATGAGACGGGATCAAGAGGCCTTTGTTCATGTTAACAAGGGAGCTTTGTTCAAGGAGACTTGAGTCTGTTGAGATGTTGCTAGTATGGCATGTCAAGTATCCACCACATGGAGTGTCTACTAAAAAAAGGGAGTCCAAGGAAATGCAAGGAAGTTCAACCACTGTTTCTTCTAAGCTGGGACTCTAAAACAGTGCACCAGGTTCTGACAGACACATGCTGATATAGACAGAAAGGCAAATAAAAACTTCTGAATGTATATCCTGGAAGGTTGCTTCCTTCGACTCCATTCAGACACAGACTCTCCTGGAGAACCAAGTGACCTACATTGTAATGGACCGTGGTCAAACATCAACCTGTTTACCCAGGAATGTCAGAAACAGAGGTAGGAAACTCCAGGACTGTGTTCTTACTGCAGAGGTGGCTCAACGGAGCTGATGAGTAAACCAGGGATGTTGCTTATCCCTGTTATTTCAGAGGTTCTCTACAATATCTCGACCAGGTTATGGTTTGCATGGTGGCCGTGACTCTCGATGACACACCTTTCTACAGGAATCCTTCCAGGGAGAAACCTCCATATGAGATGCTTACCAAAAGCAAAATGCTGATCTTCAGAGATGCCAGCTACCTGAAGAACGAAGGCAGTGTCCACAACTGACCCAATGGCTGAGCAGTAGGAGGCACACTAGCCCACTGGTGTTTAGTGTGTTTGTGATGACATCTGCCTCGTATGGCCATTCCACTGATGGGCAAGGTTCATGTTCAGATACCAGACTCTGGCTTGTGTCTGCTGCCCACTGAAGGAGTGCCTGTTATCACTTGCAAGATAAAGCACCTGAGTTTGCTCCCAGGATGCTTTGTCATTCAGGCAAAGGGTTGACTGAAAAAAGAACAAAGAAGCAGAAACTCTGAGGCAAGAAGGCTGACCTCTGTCTGCATGGTCCAAAGCCAATCTCCTGCAGGGCAACCCCTTTAAGGTATACTTAATTCCAGACAAGTCCTGAAGAGGTGGTAAACTGCACTGTAACATTCAGGACATACACTTAAGGTATATACACCACTACAGAGATAATCAAGCAGAGAAGTCAGTGAGAGGTGCAAAGGCTGGCTATGTGCTCCCTGATGGAAGTCATGAAAGACATAGACTAGAGAGGTATTACAGCACAGAGATAATGTCCACCAGCCAGGGTTAGTTACTCGTGACCTGGTGAGGGCTGAGTAAGCCTTAATGGAACAGAGTGATCCCCTATTAATAGGATGTGACATTTAGCAAGCACATAAGGCACTGGGCCTTTCTATCCTAGCCACAGCTAGAGTGCATCAGCCAATGGCTACTAGGTCTATCCTTAGCGCTACCTCTGGAAAAGCAGTGCTAGTTTCTTCCATCTTCTTTCTGGGGTGGCCCACTGAAGAGGATATGTCCAATGGGCAGCCCCCCCCCATGTCTTCTCACCCCAAAAATGGAAATTATACTTCCATGGTTGGAAGAGCTTAGGTACCTGTGGTACATTTTTCTGTCCATAGCCAGGCTCATCCCTGATGCATGGAGAGCAGAACAGAATTGTCCACTCAAGACAGAGTATTTACCTTGGCGCTGCAGCTGGTGAGTATGTTTCCTAGGCAGAATAAAGGAGAAGTAGTTGGGGGGAGCTCCAAGGAATGCATCTCAATATACTGATTGCAGGAAGCCATATTTTTCAACCCTCCATTCCTGAAATGGGGGGTGCACACACCAGTGAGGGACAATGGGGGACATGGCTATATCAGACAAGGAGATACAATCCCCAAACAACATGGGCACCAGTACCTTCACCTATGCACAGTGCAACTCTGAACCAGCAAATTAGATTATTAATTTCTACTCCAAAAGCCTGACTCCACAACATGCGCTCTGTGAAGGTAGCCTCCTTTCTGCATGAGATGGATGGAGGACACAGCAACCCCACTAGGGGATGTCCCTCACTAAGAGGACAGCTGAGAGGTATGTGGAAAGCAATACCGAATCAAAGGCTGGTGAGGTCCTATAAATAAATTCCTTTTACTCTGGTTAAAGTCAACTAGCCCACATTTCCCAACTGAAAAAGTGATGGGCCAGCAAAAGAAGCATGACCTCTGCTAATCTGCACTTATGAAGACAGGCTTTTAAATAACTGATTAGCAGTTTTTTTCTTGGGACGATACTGACTGTACAGAAAGTATTTATATAGGTTTTCTAGAAGTGTTATGTTTGTTAAACACAGTGAAGCAAGTGCTATGCATTTTCACAATGTTTAAGCACTTTTATGAGCAAAACGGTAATCAATTTTTAGAGTTAAATAAAACCTGGAAGAACACTGGTGCCACTGCCAGAACTGCTGCTGGTGACTGCCTGATTCAGCAAACTGTGCTGTTTCATGGTCAGTCAGCACTGTCAGTAGTGGGGAACCTGTCCCTTTATATCTGCCATTGGCAGACACAGACTGAGATACTGCAGACACAGGATCCATCAGTCCCAGTCAGAATAGCATGCAAACTCTTTCAGTGGGCCCAGCCCATCTTGTTACATTCTGTAGTAGAATCCTGAATACTCTGCTACTTGTACCTCCGGCCAAAATCTTGCCCCACACCTAGCGCCGGGGGTGGGGGGGTTGCGAATGTCACTTTACAGTGTGCTAGCAGTCTCAAGCTGCTTATCTGCTTCGCAAGAGATGTTGTTGAAGGAAAAAACCAAAAAACTGGGATTACATCCACTGCCTGCTGCTGACTTTTATGAAGGCTGATGCACACTCCAGTGATGCTTAACAGAGTTGGATGCTTCACATCCACAGTAAGTTAAGAATGGTACCTTCAGAAGTGTTTGGTGTGCAGGGGGAAAGGTGCTGGATTTACACCCGCTGCTTGCTGGTGACTCGTAGGCAGATTGGCTTGCATTCCAATCATGCTTAGCAGAGCCATCTCTTCTGCACCTCTTTTAAGTTAAAAATGGCATCTTCAGGTGGCCCCGGTGGCATGGAGGACTGAGGTGCTGGGTGCCTTACCATCCTGCAAAACCGATGACCCAAATTCGGCAACAAGCTCAGGATTCTGGGGGTCAGTTGGGGTGGAAGAGGATTGAGCATCTGTAGAACTGGCCTCCTCTCCGAGGAAGGGGAGGCATGCCATCTTGGCTCTTGGCTGCCACAAGGTGGTGGTCTAGTGGCAGTGCAAGCACAACAGACATAGATGAGTGAGGGAGCCACGGTTCCACAGTGTGTGTGTGTGTGTGTGTGTTCACACACATATACCTATATGCTGCCACAGTCAGGGGCATGGAACAGAAAACCAGGAAAAAGGACCAGTGGGTACATGAAAAGAACAAGTGGGTTGCATGAAGGCCTGCCCATCTTTCCAGACACACCTCCACCCAGACCTCTGGAGCCTTCTGTATATGTGACTCGGGGTGTGTGTGTGTGTGTGTGTGTGTGTGTGTGTGTGTGTGTGTGTGTGGAGGTGATTCTCAAGTCACCTAAGCATGCGGCTAATTCCCAACTTCGCCTAAACATTTACAGCCTGCCGAACAAAGCATGCTTTAGCCAATAATCTGGTTCATCATTAAACAAACTCATTTCTACTATAGGATTAGAAAAAAAATATTTGCATCATGTAACTTCAACTGATGTACTCAGTGACCTCATTTTTTACCATAACAATGTGCCAAGAAACACAAGTAAAAAGGAAGGCAATAAAAAAATAGAATCCCTTGGAGGCTTATACTGGCGACAGTTAAAAACTACAGACCGTATGTAACTTCTGAAACGCACAGCAAAACGTTTTCATGCAGTGCACACTGAAGTATGAACAAGTATTAAGCGCAGCTGAATCCTGTTACCTGCTTACATGCCTGCTGATTGTCCCTTTCACACTAAAACAAATCACATGCTTTTTAAAATATTTATGTAAGGCAGTCACAAGTGTAGAACCCCATTTCCAATCTGTGAATTAGGGTACAGTATGCGCAGAGCATCCTCCAAAACACTGTTATCATTGCCAAATCAGGTTTGTTTTCATTGTGCCCTTGACTGGTATGATGTTTTACACTGTAACAGTATTTTCTTTTGTTATTTTTTAGCAGTGCCACCAGTTCAAGGATAGACAATTTCCAAAACTTCTTAAAAAGCTGTAATCTGCATTTTATTTCTAGCCTTAAATGCAAGGAAATAGATCATTCCAGAGATCCCAGAAGGCCACACGCTCATTGCTTCCATAAATCTGAGCAGACTTCCTTGCTGCTGACAACTTCTGCAGAGAGCACATTTCAGGTGAACAACGCAGCCCAGTCTTTTAGAAATGCTAGTAAAATGTTTAGCAACCCCAAAAACAGTAAACTACTGTACCTTTCTTTTCTTTTTTTAAACTTGCTTTATTATCATGTTGCACAAATTCATACTTACTGGTTACAGATCTATATCCACATCTTATAGTCAAGATACAATTTCATATTGGTACATTAGTTTTAGTACAGGCATTAAATAGTTTTCTATTTCTCTTTCTCCTTAGGAGTTCCTTACAGTCCTTAGAGGTTCTGCAAACGTAATCCACATTTCAGGAGTTAATCAACCAACTTTTTCCCTCTTTTTTTTTGATGTTACTTTTCTTGGTATTAACCACTATATAATTCATCTATAAATAAAAATGTGTGCCTATCCGGACTTTCCATTGTCTGGATTAATAAGGAATTCTTAATAAAATGAACAGAAAACTTTTAAACATTAACAAATTCTTGGTTGGATATTTGTTTTAATTTACAACTTTTTAATATAATCTAAACAAACTGACCATTAGATTGTGGAGGCTTTTTGATAAGAGTACTGAAATACCATCTATTTCTTCTACCAAGTGCATAAATGGCAGCCACACCCATGAATTTTTCTCTTTGCAGATATGTCTGCTGTAACTCATTCTGATCTCTGTTTCTTTTACTATGTCCATCAGTCCTTCAAAGTAGGAGGGTGGATCTAACCATTTCCTAGTGATAGCTTTACTGGCAGCCGCCACTAAGATGCCTTTAAAAATTTTCTTTCGATTTGATCTGTTTACTACTAGGAGCCCCAGAACCATATGTTCAAAAGTGAGCTGTAATTTACTTCCAGTCACTTGTTCGAATTTGGCCGTAACCTCTTTCCAATATTGACAGATCTTGGGACAAGCCCAAAAACTATGGTGATATGTCCCCACATTCCCGCCAACATTTGTCCAAGAGTGTGGCTCCACAATGCCTCATTCTGGTGGGGGTGTTGAAGTAGCTAGCTACTACTTTCCACCTAAATTCCTTCCAGTTTGGTGACACCAATGTCCTAAAGACCCCCTCCCATATGGACTGCCACCCTCACTGATGTATCTGGATTCCAGCTTCCCTTTCCCAATCAGTCTGACTTTTCAAGTTATCAGTAGCCACAGAATTTTGGTAGCTCTTTAGTAGATTGGATATTAGTTTGGGTTCTGCTGGGTTCTGTGCTGCTCGTGTTATCACCTCTACCACTGGGTGTGGTGCCTGTTGTAGCCTTTCTAAGTTATTGTTGTGAGAAATGAAGGACCTCACTTGTAGATACCTAAAAAAGTGAGATTTTGGTATCCCAAACTCAGTTTCCATCTCCCTAAAGGACTTCACCCTTTTTTTGTTTTACAAATTGTTCAAAGCGCACCAAGCCCAGATGTCTCCATCTAGCAAAGGCTTCATCTAACCTTGGAGGGAGGAATGTGGCACAAGAGGTAATCTCCACTTTGTTGGACATTAAGTCAGACAGTACTAAGTTATCCTTAATCTGTCTCCAGATTCTGTATGTCTGGGTCTGCCACTAATTTGGTGACATATTTCTTTAGAATGCATGGTAGCTCTGAAAAATCTCCGAGAGGGTTAGATCCTGGGTGCCTACAACTTCCATATCCTCCAAGCCTGAAGAGATTCCTCTGAGCAGTACACTGTCCAGGAGTTAACTGTGCTATTAAATAATAGTTTTTTAGATTAGGCAGTCTCAAGCCTCCTTGCAGTTTGGGCCTTATCAGGTTTTCCAGGCCATCCTAGCTTTGTGATCTCCCCATATATAGTGCTGTATGGTCTTGTTAATTTTTTTTCCATTCCGTTGTTGGGATATGTATTGGGAGGCTACTTGAATAAAAACAAAAACCTGGGTAGCACATTCATGCGTATTGTCTCTATTTTCCCCATTAAACTAAGGGGTAAGATTTCTCATCTTTTTAGGTCTGTGAAAACATTCTTTAAGAGCTTCCCACAGTCAAGGTTGTATAGCTGATTCAGATGCAGAGGGATATAAATCCCTAAGTACCTAATACTTGTTGTCACCCAACGGAAGGGTATCAATTGGGTTAGCCCAGGTGTGTTGGTCCCACTAATTAACAGATCCTCTGTTTTGTCTGGGTTTATTTTAAACCCTGATATCTGACTATAGGACGAGATGATCTGGGTTAGCATTGGAAAGCAGCATTCTGGTTCTCCCAGGTAAAGCATGGTGTCATCCGCATACAACAAAATCTTGTTTCTATCCCCCCACCCTTATACCTTCAATGTCAGGGTTAGACTGAATCGCCTCTGCCAAAGGCTCGATACTGATAGCAAATAACAATGAGGATGAGGGGCAACCTTGTCGTGTCCCTTGTTTAATAGACAAGAGTGACGGAGATGGAACCATTGACCCTTACCCTTGCTTGTGGCTTACAGTATAAAGCTCTGATCCAGATTAGAAACTGGGACCTGAACCCAAATTTTGTTAATGTGGCCTCTAAATAATCCCATCTTAAGCGGTCAAAAGTTTTCTCCGCATCTACTGCTATAGCTATTTGAGGGTTTTTCATGCTGTTCCCTGATCCTAGTACGTTTAAGCACCGTCTTATGTTATCTTGTATGTGTCTGTACAGGACAAAACCTGATTGGTCTGGGTATATAAGGTCTGGCAAATATTTATTAAGACTAGTGGCTAAAATTTTAGTAAAAATCTTGGAATCTGTATTTAATAAGGATATGGGTCTGTATAAGGAACATTGGTTCGGGGGTTTACCCTTTTTGGGGAGAACTACAATGATGGCATCTCTCCACATGTGGGGAAAATCAGTCTCTGCCTCGCAGGCATTAAATAGATCTAGCAGGATTGGGGCTGAAGTGTCCGGGAAGGTTTGGTGGAACTCTGAGTTGACACCATCTTGGCCTGGGGACTTACCTTTTTTGAGAGATTTTATTGTTTCTCCGATTTCCTGAAGGGTTATGGGAGACTCCAGTAAGAGCTTATCTTCTTCCATTAGTTTGGCAAGAGTTAATTTACTTAGAAACGCTGTACTTTGGGAGAACATATATCCACCCCCACCCACCCTTTCTGGCTTATATAAGTCAGTGTAATAGTTTTTAAAGGCTTCTGCAATCTGTTCAGGGGAATAGTTATATTTTACTTTATTGCTGTGTTTAGTCTGAATACGTTTGATATTCCTATCCATCTGTGTTCTGCGTAACCTGTACGCATGTAACCTATTCGCTCTATTTCCCTGTTGGTAATATGCCTGCCTCATGTATCTGAGCTTCCCCTCCAGTTGTGCATCCCACATTTCCTGTAGTTACACAGAAACATAGATTTTGACGGCAGATAAGGACCGCTTGGCCCACCCAGTCTGCCCATTTCCCTACCTACTGGATAAGCTGCAGATCCTAGTTAACCAGCAGCCTACTTCTTCCTACCCCAACCCCCTAGAATTGCCTTATGACTGTCCCATGCATGAGTGAATTCCACCACTGTTTTTGACTCCACAACCTCCTCCGGAAGGCCATTCCATGCATCCACAACCCTCTTTGTGAAAAAAATACTTCCTTAAATTACCTCTGAGCCGGCCCCTTCTATCTTCAAATTGTGCCCCCTTGTTCTTGCACACCTCTTTTTTTGAAAGATGCTACCCTCTTGGACTTTGTTGATTCCCTTGAGATACTTGAAAGTTTCTATCATGTCCCCCCTCTCTCTCCTTTCCTCGAGGCTATACATATTCAGCTCCTTAAGTCTCTCTTCATATGTCTTCCGGTGCAGACTCTGGACAGCCTCCATCCTGTCTATGTCCTTGCAGAGATTGGGTCTCCAGAACTGCACGCAGTACTCCAGATGGGGTCTCACCAACTGTCTGTACAGAGGGATAATAACTTCCTGTTTTCTGCTGGTGATGCCTCTCCCTATGCACCCCAGTATCCCCCAGCCCTCCTTGCTGCCCTCTCACACTGCTTGCCCACCTTTAGGTCATCTGATATGACTACCCCCAGGTCCCTTTCCATTTTTGTTGTTGTTAATATCTCACCCCCCATTGTGTACTCTTCCACTGGGTTTTTGTTTCCCAGGTGCATTACCTTGCACTTCTTAGCAGTGAATCTAAGCTGCCATACATTTGACCATTCCTCTAACCTTGCCAAGTGCCTTCTCATTCTTTCCACCCCACCTTGTGCATCAACCCTGTTGCAGATCTTTGCGTCATCTGCAAAGAGACATACTTTTCCTTCCAGTCCCTCTGCAATATCACTTATAAAGACATTTAAGAGGACCGTCCTATACTGAACTCTGTGTACCCCACTAGTAACCCCTTCTTCAGAGAGTGGACTCCATTTACTATTACTCTCTGTGTCCTATTCTCCAGCCAATTTTTACCCAGGCTGTCATCTTGGGACCCACTCCCAGGCTGGCTAACTTGTATATTAATCTTTTGTGTGGGACTGTGTCAAATGCCTTGCTAAAGTCTAGGTAGGCCATGTCCACAGCCCCTCCCTGATCTACTACTTTGGTCACCCAGTCAAAGAAATCTATCAGATTTGTCTGGCATGACCTTCCCGCTGTGAATCCATGCTGCCTTGGGTCCTGAGCCCCTCTGACCTCTAGATACTCAACAATTCTTTCCTTCAGAAGTGATTCCATCATTTTCCTACCACTGAGGTTAAACTAACAGGTCTGTAGTTTTCTGCTTCTGCCTTGCTCCCACTTTTGTGAAGGGGAATCACATCTGCCCTTCTCCAGTCCTCGGTACCACCCATCCTCCCATGATTTGTTAAAGAGGGTAGTCAGTGGTGTCACTAGTTCTACCCTTAGTTCTTTTAGAATTCTGGGATGAATCCCATCCGCCCCATTGCTTTGTCCACCTTCAGTTTTAAGAGTTCTTTCAGAACCCTTTCTTCTGTAAATGGGCTGGTATCAACTTCTGTATCCAGGGTGTTTCTACTGTTTGTTTTAGGTACCTCCCACTTCCTTTGTAAATACTGAGCAAAATATTTGTTTAGTATCTCTGCCTTTTCACAGTCACCCTCTGCCCACCCTCCCTCCTCTTTATTAAGCCTCACTAGCCCTCCCTTGGTCTTCCTTGCTCCCTGATGTACCTATAAAGGTTTTATCCCCTTCTTAACAGAGTTGGCTATCTTTTCTCGGTTTGGGCCTTTGCTGTTCTGACTGCCTTCCCAGCTTCCTTTTGCTTTAACTGATACAGTTCCCTGTCCTGCTCCTTCTGTGATTCCTTGTACTTCCTGAATGCTTTCTTTTTCTCTTGAACCTTCACTGCCACTTCCTTTGAGAACCATAGTGGTTTCTTACATCGTTTCGTTTTGTTAATTTGCTTCACACAAAGGCTTGTTACCTCTGTGATGGCAGTTTTTATTATTCCCCATTGTTCTTCCACCCCTCCTTCCTGCCCATTTGCTAGTGCATTCCTTAGGCACTCACCCATTTTGGCAAAGTCAGCCCTCCTAAAGTCCAGTACTTTTGCCTTTGTATGGCTTGACTCTATTGCTGTGTTTATTGTGAACCATACTGTTCGATGGTCGCTAGTTCCCAGATGGCTACCACTTCTACATCTGTGATCCTCTCTTCATCTCCATTTGAGAGAACCAGGCCTAAGATTGCTCCCTCTCGAGTGGGCTCCAATACTAGTTGTCTAAGGCATGCCCCTTGTAGGGCATCTAGAATAACCCCACTCTTTGAAGTGGCTACTGCAACTGCATTCCAGTTAACATCTGGCATATTCAGATCACCCAACAGCAATATCTCCCCTTTTTCTGCCATTCTAAGTATTCTTTCTATCATTTCCTTGTCCATTTCTTCCCCCTGAGAAGGGGGTCTGTATACAACCCCTGTGCGGATTGTGGTGCCATTGCCAGTCTCCAAATTTACCCACAGTGCTTCTTCTCCTCCCTGTTTTCCCTTTTGTTCTGTTGCCTGGATTCCTTCCCTTATGTAAAGAGCTACTCCTCCTCCTCTCTTACCCTCCCTGTCCCTCCTGTAGATAGTGTGTCCTGGTATGTTTATGTCCCAGTCATGGTTTTGTGTGTACCATGTTTCTGTGACTGCCACGATATCCAGATGTTCCTCCTCCATCAAGGCCACTAATTCAGGAAGCTTGTTACTCAGACTATGGGCATTGGTACTCATTGCTCTCCATTTTTTGATGGCTTTACCTTCTTTTGTAGCATCCCCCACTGAACTGTCTACCTCGGTCTTTTTCTCATTTAGTACCCTGTTTTGTAGGGAGAGGCTGGGATTTTCCTGCTGCTTATCAGTGCCTCCCCCCTTGACTAGTTTAAAAGCTTGCCAATGAAGCATTTAAACCGACTGCTCAAAAGACTTGTTCCCTTCCTGGACAGATGCAGACCATCCTGCCAGTATAGGCTGGTGTCCCTCCAGGTGGAACCCCAGTCCCCAATGAAGCCAAACCCCTGTGCTCCACACCATTTTTTCAACCATTCATTAAACTGCATGGTGCAAAGTACCCTCGCCTCACTCTTGCCATTGACAGGCAGCACCTCAGAGAAGGATATTGTGTGTGCTACTTGTCTTAGGCCCCTGTGATCCTGAGGATGTGCTTCCTCTCTCTCCAAGCCATGGCACCAGGCAGGCACCTTACTTCAGTTTTCCCCTGCTCCCCCCAGTTCTATCCCCCTAATAATTGGGTCCCCACCAGGAGCTGCTTCCTTTCCTTGTTGTGTCCTCTGCCTCCTTCCTGTGGGCCTCCCTTGTGACAGTTGTCCTCAGCCGCCTTAATCTCCTCTGAGGTGCATCCATAGGGAGCCATGCTCCCCAAAATGGTGTATGGATTGTGGTGTGGAACAACTGACTGGTGTGCCTCTGTTCCACCATCCTCACCCTCCCTGAGCCCACTGTGGTCCAACTGCTGTGCTTTCTTCCAACCCTCTGGGGTAGTGGTGGTGGCTCTGGTGCTCCCTGGATAGAAGGTTCCCTTCCTCCGTCCAGTGTGGCCTGGGGAAGGTCCCCTACTACTGTCCAGTGTGGCCTGAAGACAGGCAGCTTCCTCCCTCAGGGCAGAGGTTATCTGCAAATAGGGCAGCATCTCAGCCCAGAAAGACTCCCGGAAGACTGCTGCCCCACAGCCATTACATTGCACTACTCCCACATTTTTTAATTTTTTTTTTGTGTGTGTGTGTGTGTTATTGGTTTGTAATATAGAAATATATATATATTTATATTATACAATGTGTATGCTTATATTGTCAGTGCAGTGTGCTAGAGAGGATATGACAGTGATATGCACCTTGCACTCTTGAGGAAATGATGTCAGAACCCCAGGTATAAAGGAACTATTTCCAGGGGTGAGGGGTGGGAAGGGGTTGGGCCTAAACTGTGCCCTCACAAAACAATCAGCTAAAAACTCTGACCCACTGCTGCAATGAATGCCTTCCTGTCAGCAAGATGCCCTACACAACAATTTGACAGAGAAAATACCCTGCTGATCAAACAGAGAAAAATCCACACATCCAAGTCAGACACAGGGTAAACCTCCCCAGCCCCAAAACAGGCCTGGTGGGTTGTGCACTGAAAGCTGTCAGCCCCAAAATAAGTCAGCTGTGCTTTAAACTCTTCCTGCACTGAAAATGTTAAGAATTGTAACAAACGTAAACCTAGATCCACCTCCCTCTGTTGCTTGAAAGACTGTCTTTTCCTGTTTCACACTGCAGGTTTTTTCTATGACCACTCCTTAACCACAGTAACTTTGTTAAAAATAGTTTAACTATCACAAACTCCTACGCACCAGTAAATTATTTAAAAATAGTTTCTGTCCCAAAATCCTAGTAGTCAATCCAGCTACCCCAAGGGACAACCAAAATGCAGTATTCAAACACTTATGAAGTTACTTCCAAGATAAGCAGAGTTTGCAAGTTTCTTTTTCAACTCCTCAGCCACCTGTAATTCATTTAAAAATAGTTTAACTGTCAGAAAATCCTAGTAGGCAATCTAGCTACCTCCAAGGACCTACCCAAATGCAGCATTTAAATCCTTCTGAAGTTACTAACAAGATAAACAGAGTTTGCAAGCCCCTTCTTGGTTAAACACTAAATAAATATGTGAATAAAAAGCAATTACCAAGGGTAGTTAGTTTCACCTCCCACAGAATTAAGCAAAAGTGCACGTTTGTTGCAGATATCAAGTGCAATATAGAATTTCTCACACAGCTCGCAGTTGAATAAAGAAGTAGTGTCCTTCCAGCTCCAGAAAATGTGCTTTGGTTCCTTCCTTGTCTGTTCCATCTGTTTCAGCATGTTCCTAGAGCCCTTTGCTTTGTGTTCTGCTTCCAGCTTGTGTAGTTGCCCTTCTAGTTTTAATTGTTTCTCAGTGCGAGCTCTCTTAAGCCTAGAGGAGTATGCGATGATCTCTCCTCGCACTACTGCCTTAAGGCCATCTCAGTACCACTTTATCTCTGTGTCCTTAATGTTATTATGTGTCTGATAAGATTGTATAACGGATTTTATTTTTTCCCTAAACTCTTCTTTGCCCAGTAGCGAGGTGTTCATCCTCCAGAGGATCTGTTTCTCCCAATCCCCTAATTTGATCTTTAGAGTCACAACCGAGTGATCTGAAATTATTTTAGTATGAATAGTGCAGTCTGCGACTTTATGGAAGTTCACTGCACTACACAAAAAATCTGTGCGTGAGTAGGACTTATTAGGGTTGGAGTAGAAAGTGTAATCTTTTCCTTTGGGGTGAAAGTCCTGCCATACCTCAGTAAGTGCCAGTTCCCTAATCCCCACATTTACCATCCTTGTCATATTTCTATTCGTGGTGGACTTCTGTGAGGAGCAGTCTAAGCTCGGGGAGATCACACAGTTGAAATCCCCTCCTATTAACACCATGCCTTCTCCCAGTCCTGCTATTCTTTGGAAAACTTGTTTAAAAAAATAGGGGTCATCCATGTTGGGGTCGTATACATTTATCAAATGAATTCTCTGCGAGAATATCCTGCCTGATACAGAGACGAATCTCCCCTCCAGAGCTTGATCCTCTTTTTCTATCTCAAGTGGAACGTGTTTCCCTACTAAGATAGCCATCCCAGTTTTTTTTCCCGGTTGGATGCAATGCCCCCACTACCCTTCCCACCCAAGATTTTGCTAATTTCTGATGTTCCCCAGGGGGCAATTGTGTTTCTTGGATAAAGCCTATATCTGTGTGGTGTTTTTTGAAGTAGCAAACAATCTTTGTCCGTTTCGCTGGGGAGTTAATTACTGTACCTTTCTTAACTCAGCTTTATTCAAAGAGTTAGTATTTAATGACAGGACAGAAGCACAGTTCGCATGACATTCAACAGAAATCAATGACAAATCACAGTGAGGAAACTCCTTGAAAAGCCTCACAAAAACAACTCCCATGGTCACTGTGATGTCACCCACAGACAAATGTGTCAGCACGCTTACTACATTTATTACTGAATACAGCAACTACAGGATATGAAACAGATTATGATGTCTGGAACCAAACTTGAACTGTGTGGTGTTATTTATGTCTACTTTTCTGTATCTGAATTGTGTGTGAAAGCCTGTTTGTATGCAGGATACTGCTATATGCATCTTTTAGTTGGGGGGGGGTGGCAGGAAAAAGTATTTTTAGCTGCAAGGAGTGGACCCCCTCACTTGATTGCCTAAGTAGGGCTCCCACACCCTTCCTCCCCATCAACTTCTGATTCAGCCCCTGGGGTGACCTGGGTTGTCCGATGGGTGTATTTGTCTTCATTCATGTTCAGTTTCGCTGTTACATGTTCCACTGTTTGCACCTCCAGCACTCTGATCCTCCACACACCAAACTCCGAGTGGGTGGGCAGAGGTGTGTGAAAGCCAGTGTGCCATGATGCATTTACAGGCCATTATACACAGAAGGGCATAGAGCTGTCTCTCTTTGTGTGGACCCCATTCCATAAGTGGAAGGCCCAGAATCATCGACTTAAAACTGAGGGAACGGTGTACCCCAAACCAAATCCAGCTCCGATTTGACCTGCCTCCAGAAGTCCAATACCCGTGGACAGAGCCAGAAAAATATGTAGGCGAGTGCCTCATTGGCCAGTTTCTCCAACAGAGTGGGGAGTTTTGTCTATTAAAGTGCTGGGTGATGGAGGGCATGAGAGAAAATCTGGTGCAGACCTTCCACCTAAATTCCCTCCAAATGAGAGAGGTGGACAGCTGCCCCCCAAGCCAGTGGCTGTCCCATTCTCTGTGGTCTCCAACCTCAGTTTTCCAGCTGGACCTGGTTTTGTTTGAGGGGTTAATGCCTGCTTTTAGTAAATTCTGATATAACTGAGAAATCAACTTTCTTCCCTCTTTTAACTTAGCGGTCCAATAAAAGAAGCCCTCAAGTTTAGACAGATCCCTGTTCAAATTATTCTTTTTTTTTTTTTTTTTTTTTTTAAACTTCTTTATTGAAGTGGTCACAACAGCGGTACATATCACTAATCAAAGTGGGGAAAAAATCATGATATTGATAGTTCACAGTATTCTTAAATATGAACTTATATTTCCCAACAGAGAGAACCTTATATCTATTATTGCTAACAGTCATGACCTGTATTCATTATACTTTCTATTGGAACCAGAGAGAAGCCCTGACCCCTACATTTTACACAAAACTAACAAAACTAATCTAATTTCATAACCATAGAAACTATAAACAAACCTTGTTAGATAAAACAGTTATGTGAGGCAGCTAATATAATTCATTATTAATTCAAGTTATTTGCTAACATAGGGAAGTGTAGCTACCAAATTTCTTTCTAGATGTTAACTTTATGTGAAATAAATAGTCTTCTAGAAATTAATATCCCTGTGCATATTGAGACAGAATCGAGGTGTCCTCAATATCTTCAGTGAGTGCCATAAACAGGAGCCAGGCACCTTTGAACCTCTCTGTTTGCAGACGTAAGTCCTCAATTAACTTTTCTATTGGATATATATTTTTGACAATGCCAATCCATTCTAACAGAGTGAGTGGGTCTGACTGCAACTCTCTCTTTGTAATAGCCTTCCCAGCTGCAGCCAACAATATTCCCAAGAATGATTTCTGATCCTTATTTCATCACCCTCTAGGAAGAAGTCATAGAATCAGATGTTCAAAATGGGAAGTTTCCTGCATACATACCTCTTTGCTTATATTTTTGCCCCAGTTCTTCCCAAAAAGATTGCAGAACAAGGCAGTTGTAGAAGACATGATAGGAAGTGCCCTTACGCGCCCCCCCCCACACACACACACATATCCCTGCCAACATCTATCTGAGTGGATGTGTGTAAATATTTTGTTCAGGTAGGGGAGAGAAAAAAGCGATCCCTGTTTGAATTCTGTAGACCTGTTTCTGATAAGAGGCAGTGCTGCAACTGAAGGAATTGATAAACATCTGTCTGGCCCACTCCAAAGTTTTGTTTCAAGTACGCAAAAGATGTCAACTGGTTCCACTGTAGCAGCTGCTTATAGTGAATCAGAACATTATGATTCCATTGTCTGTAACGGCAGATAGAACTCCAGGTTTCCTATGGTAACACTCAGCGTCTGCATCACCTGTCTGTCTTCTTGGAGTGCCCTTAGGGTCTGGCGGGTTGGGGGGTTCAAATGTCTCCAGATCTCTGGGGAGTGAACTTAACGGTAAAAGCTAAGGGGGGGGGGGATGTTTTCTAGTTCATATCAGCCTATCCTGTGCTCTCCTTCTGTTTCAGCCATGTGATGACTGGGAGCAATTGGGTTGCTGTGAAATAGTTCCGCAAATTGGTAATCCTAGACCCCCTCTATCACAAGGTTGCTACTACGATACATTGTAAAATGCAATAAAACTGTGGTAACACCAGCTGATGCTTTATTCCTGGTTGTAAGTAACCTGTGTAACCCTGTGAACCTCTGTGGTTACTTTCAGTGAGTTTTATGCTGTTTATGCTCCCCTGTAATGTGACAAAGGCATTGGTGCCAGGTGATAGGGGCTGCCTGCAGCAGCCACAGTATAAGCTAGGCTGCAGTGCTTCTACAACAATCTGTTCTGAGGACAGCTTCAGAGAGGGTGCATGTTCAGCATCTCTCTATGTCCTGCGAGACACCATTTGCCTAGAAAAGTGCAATCACTGGTCTCAGATGAAGTGGCAGATGCAGTTTCTTCAATGAGGCAAGTCTGAACCAGTTTTTTCCATGTTTCAGTTACTGTACTTTCCAGAGGAAGAGAGGTACCCCACATACTTTTTTTGAAATCATTCTTTATTGCTGAATTCTGACTTGGCTCTCTCCCCTCTTACCTCCCCCAACCCCCCCATAACTCTGCCCTTCCGTTCCATAGCACTCCCGATTAGGTCATCCTCAGCTGGCCAGGCTGCCTTCTCCTACCGCTTCCCCAAACCCTTTTTTTTTTTTTTTTAATTTTATTTTATTTTCTATTTATGCTCCCCCTGCCCCGCTCCTGGCATCTTGTTCTCGTTCCTTCCTGCTTGGAGCCTGTGGCGGTTCCCCCCCCCAATGTAGCCTTGGTCCCCCCCCCCCAGGTGGGGACAAGGTAGGGCCCATACATCCCGAACAAATGCAGTTCATCGGGGGCCACCAATCGGGACAGGCAGGGGACCTTGAGGATCCGTGCTGGCGCGCTATCTACCGGAATGCAGGGAGCCATTTTCCAGGTTTCCTCAGGTGTGAAGTGCGCCCAACATCAAGGCGGAGCCCCGCCAACGTCCATCATGCCAACTCCTTTCTGAGGATGGGCACTCACTGTACCGCAGGTCTCACTCCTGCAACTGACCCCCCTTCTGTACCGCTCTTCCCTTCCTTCCACTCCCTCCACCTCATCTCCTTCCCCATCTAACTCTCTTGCCCTAGTCCCTGCTGCCAATCCCCATTTCCCTCCCCACCCTTCAAACAGACTCTTCTTCAATATCTACTGGTCAGCTTTGCTACCACCTGCCTACATTATCTGGACTTTGCAATTAATTGCATCCTCTTGTTGTCCTCAGGATGCATCCTGCTGTATCCATGTCAATGTAAATATTTTGCTTAAGTATGTTATCTGCCATGCAAATAATGTTCTATTTGTTATTCATGACCTTCCTCTATCCCCTCCCCCAGAACGCATCTGGAAGTGAGCTTCCAGAGGTGGTTGTGGAGTCAAAAACAGTGGTTGAATTCAAGCATGCATGGGACAGCCATAAGGCAATTCTAGGGGGTGAGGGTAGAAAGAAGTAGGCTGCTGGTTAACTAGGATCTGCAGTTTATCCATTAGGTAGGGAAATGGGCAGACTGGGTGGGCCAAGCGGTCCTTATCTGCCGTCAAATTCTATGTTTCTATGTTACCAGCTCAGTACGTCTTTCCTGGTGAAACTTTAGAAATAAATAAGAAATAAATTTTACTAATAGTTTCATCCTAAAATTATTATAAGTTGGAATATGGGGCACAGTCTGCAGGCAATCAGGCTGGATGCAGCTTTAGCACGCTCTAAGCACAGGGGACTTATTATTAATAAATTACCTTTAAATAGAGCTACAGCCACAATAAAAACACATCACTCAATGGTGTTTGGGTTCTTGAACCTGATTAACTTTATTCAACAATCTGATGAGCTGTGAAGACCAAAGGAGCAGAATACCAGGGACACACTGAACAGAAGGGAGCTAGCAGCCTGGATTAGCAGCTGAAACCAACAAGCTGGAGCTTCAAGTCTGCACACCAGAGAACCCACGCTACAAACTGTCCTTAATGGAGTGTATGCAGTGTGTGGACCGCAAAGTAGAGGCACTCAACCAGAAAGTGAACATGTTTAATGTCAGGGTCACGCCACTGGAAGCAAAAATGTGATGATGGTGGAATTGAAGGCGGCAGCTGGTCTGACAAAGAAGATGGTGATGAGAACTTCGGAGCTCATAATGTAAAATAAAGGGCTGCATTTACTGCTCAGCACCAGGAAAACTAAGCTCAAGCAGGCGATAGACTGGCAACTTTCATGGCAAAACAGCTTACCTCTCTTGCTGGATTTTTCTGGACTCACCAGCTGTAATCCACATAGTGTACAGGACTACTCTTCATTTAAGAGCAGATCAACCCAATCTGGGCTAAATTTGCTTCTTGTCACAGCTGGCCCATGGGATCAGATATTGCTTACAACAAGAGAATGCAGCAAACGTTCTGGAGTCAGGAAAACAATTATCCCTTTTACCTGACCTCAGTTTCACAATGAGGAAAAATAGGAAAAGTTGTGATGCGGACAGGACACAGCTGAGACAGCTTGGAGTGAATCACAGACTTCTGATATCAATGGATCTCTCTGTCACTTATACCAACTGGAGTTCTATGTTGGAAGATCCAGACCAAGCCAATACAATGTTCACTAAGCTCCATAACAAATTTTCTGTATCCCATTTGGAGGAATCGTCTAATTCAGACACTAAGACTCAAACAATTTCTGAGAATTTCTAACTAACTTTTGACTCAGCCGATTTTGCGTTTCCCATCAAGCAGTCGGTTGGTCCTGGGGTGTCTGAGGATGTTTAACTGTACTGAACTCTGGTTGCTGCTTGTGGCCTGCAACATAATTCTGGAATGTATGGGTACAAATGTCTGGTCTCCTCGAAGTTCTCAAGATGACCCCAACATAACTATCCTGATCCTGGATCGCACCTGGAAACAAGCCTCGGTTCAGTATGCTTTTCCTGGTTACCAATTTTCAAATAAATAAAATCACATCGGAAGGAAACCAAATTTAGTATCTTTTCTGCCTGTGACAGGGTACTTCTCTTTAAGAACAGTTTTTTTGTTAATTGTTGCTTGCTCATGTTGTACTGAAGGGAAATGTTTAAACCCTCCAAAAGTTATAACGTTTTTGAGTAAGATGTATGCTACATGTTCACACAGACAACTGCCCCTATTCGTGTACACATATAAAGTGTTTCCACATTTCCTTAATATATGACTGTGCATGTCTGTTGAATAGACCATCTTGAAACAACAGTAATCAATTTTACATTACAGTCTGTCATGTTGCCACATGTGGCTCATGCGGAGTATGAGTCTGTAACATGTGTTTTATTATTGGAAATACTCTCAAAGTGCGACTACCTGTTGAAGGGGCAAGGGCAGGGGAGGAGGGGTAGTGCTGCATGTAAAAAGGTAATACAGGGAAGTCAGGGAAACTGAAAACTTTAGGAGTACTGGCAGGAACAGTGAAGGGGAAACTAATCCAGGTATTTTTTTTGTTACAGGCCACCGTGCCAGGATCCAAAGACAGACAACCCACTGGGAGAGCCAATTAAGAGGGCAGTAAATCTAGAGGACGTGGATGCCTGCAGGAGACATTTCTGGAACGATTTGGTCAGGGCCCAACAAGGGAGGAGTCCTTGCTGGATCTGGTGCCCACCAAATGAGAGAGGATTCAGAATGTAGCAGTCCTGGGACCACATGGTTCCAGTGACCACAGGACAGTAGCACTGGAGGTCCAGGTGGAGACAGGCAAAGGGGCAAATGGGATAAGGGTATGAGATTAAAAAAAAAAAGAAATTTAAATACCTGTACATTTTCTTTCTCCAACAGCTGGTCTCCAGGCTTCCATACTGATGGGCTGTACCTCCTGATGCTATCATGCAGGAAGGAACCAAAACTCTGCAGCCTGACTATCCTCCCCTCCACTTCCTGTGCACACCAGTTCTTCCTAAAGCAGTCCAAATCTGGTAGCACTATATAAACTTGGAAACAAAAATGAGAAATATTATCCAAACGTTTTGGCCAACTGGCCGCATTTGTAGATTCTGGGAGGGGAAGAAGCCTGGAGACCAGCCGTCGGAGAAAGAAAATTTACAGGTATTTAAATTTAATTTTCTCTCTCCTAAGCTGGTCAGTCTCTGGGCTTCCATACTGATGAGATATACTAAAGCAGTACATCCCCTGACATCCCAGGTGGGAAGAATGTGATTGCCCTTAAGGGTCCACCACTACCTAGAGAATTTGGCAGCCACAAGACGCCTCAGCCGAGGCCTTCACATTCAGTTTGTAAAACTTGGTGAATGTGTTAACAGACCAGAAAGCCGCACTGCATAAGTCTGCTGGAGAAGCTGCTCTGAAATCCCCCCACGAGGTGGCCATAGCCCGGGCACTGACTGTAGGCAGTGGTGATGGTTAATCAGATGTATCTGGCTATAGTCTTTAGAAGCGATTTTTCCCACATTCTGACCAGCAGTGAGAATGAACAAACTAGAAGGTTTGCACATTGATGCCGATCTTTAAATGTAAAGCTTTACTGCTCATCTGGGGTCCAGAGAGTGAAATTCCCTCTCCTTGTCATTTCGTTTGGATGAAGACAGAAGGAAGGCAGAATCAACTCCTGGTTGCAGTGAAACAGAGACAGCACCATAGGCAAAAACCTGGATCTGTTGGGAGGACTACAGAGTCCTGATGAAACTCAGTATAAGGTTCTTTAGTCGACAGAGCTCCCAGCTTGCTGATTCTTCTGGCTGAAATAATGACTATGAAAAGGAAACTTTCCTCGTGAGATGTATAAGGGATGCCTCCTTGTGAGGTTCAAAGGGAGCCTTGGTCAATGCCTTGAGGACCAAATTGTGTCTCCAAGGGGTATCTTTGGTTTAATTGGTGGACGTTTTAGAGTTGCTGCGCGCAGAAACCTTCTAACATGGGGGTGAGAACCTACAGACTCCTCTGAATCTATTAACAAGACCGCCCCCAGTGCGGAAACCTGAAATCGCAAGGTGGCCAGTTGCGGCCCTGTGACAAATCCTTCTTGAAGGAACTGAACAATAGGTAAGGATATTGGCTGGTTTGGTGTTTGTCGGGATTGAAGCCCGAACAGGAATCCGCCAAATCCTGTAGTACACTTTGGAGGAAGATGTGCAACACGAGTAAACCATCATCTCAATCACGGGAGTTGTAGATCCTAGCTCTTTGAGAGTTTCCCCGCTCAATCTCCAGGCTGAGAGGGACCAGTTGAGCAGATTGAGATGTAGCACAGGGCCTTGATGAAGAAGGTCCAGGCTGATTTGAAAAATTATAGGTGGTTGCCTTGACAGGTGAAGGGGAACCATGGACGATGGGGCCAGTGCGGGCAGACTAGTATCATCACTGCCGATCGAGCACTACGTTGTGGAGAACTCTGGATAGGCACCGTATTTGGGGGGGGGGGGGAGGCATCCAGGAGACCATACTGACCCCAGTTTAGGGAAAAGATGTCCTGAGCCACCGCTAGTTCGGCCTTGGCTAGGAAGCAGAATTACCTGACCTTGGAGTTTTGCTGGCAGATGAAAAGATCTACCTGAGGACAGTCCCAACGTTCTGTGAGGACTTGAAAGGTGCTGTCCTTCAGCTCCCATTCCCTCAGTAGGACATCCTTGCGACTGAGCCAGTCTGCCGTGATGTTCTCCTGACCTGGAATGTACACCACCCTCAGGCTTGCGAGGTGACGTTCAGCCCACTGAAATGGCAGAAGAGATTCCCTGGACATCCACAAGCTTCTTGTGCCACCCTGATGATTGTGTACGCCACTGATTCTCATTTGGCATGGAAGCCCCAACTTGCAACCTCTCATGATATTTAACTTCAGTCCTCCAATGAATGGAGGTCCTCATCTGGTGAGAAATTGGGATCTTTTGGTCCTGGTTGTGTCTGAACTGGGACCACAGTCTGAGGAGGTTTGCCTGCATGAGTCACATGCGAATTAGTGCCCAGGGGACAGTATCGGTCAGAGAAACCATAGTCCCCATGAGCTGAATGAAGTTGTGAGCCGGCAGCTGGTGAGCCATCTGAAGTCTCTTGATGAGCTTCTGCAGGTCCTCAAATTTTGTTTCCTTGGGAAACACCGTGTTCATTTGTGTCTTGAAATCCGCCTCCAGATGGTTCAAGGTCAGCGTTGGAAATAAGGAGCTCTTCTTCCAGTTGTGACCAACTCGAGTACTGAGAGGCACCATACGACCTTGTCCACTGCTTGTACTGCTTGCCAAAATGCGGTGCTCTGATGAGAATAATGTGCAGATAAGGGAAAAGCTGTAACCCTTGGCTCCAAAGTCAAGCTATGACTGTCACTAGGACCTTGGAGAAGACTCTTGTGGTAGATGAATGCTCGAATAGAAGATCCTTGAATGGGAAGAGCTGTCCCCCCACTTTGAATCTGAGAGACTGCCTATGTGCCTCTTGGATGGGAATGTGTAAGTTGGGGTCCTGCAAGTCGATAGATGCCAGTCAACTTGATGGAGCTCCCTGATGATGGATGGCAGGGTCTCCATATGAAGGATCTGTTGTGCACAAAGCGGTTTAGAAATCTCAGGTCCCAAACTAATCTGAATCCCCATGTGTTAGGGAACAATGAAGAAAAGCGAGAAGAGGCCCCGGTTGAATTCTGCAGTGGTGAACCTGTTTGATAGCCCCTGGTGGTAAAGGGTTTGTAATTGCCTGGAACGGCGCACATTTTATGCTCCCAAAATGGGTGACAGTACCACATGAGGTAATGGTAGCTCCGAGTCAAACTTGATTAGGTATCCCTTACGCATGATGTCTAAACCCATCTGTCTGTTGTGGTATGGATCCATTCCTTGTGAAAATTGGAAAGCCTTCCCACCTAGCGAGAATGGGGCCAGGCTGTGCAGCATGCAAGGCTGAGCCTGTCAGTGATGAGCCCTACTTAAGGATGGGTTTGAAGTGTTTCTGTGATGTTGTGCTCCCCCGGGCCTGCCGGGCGACACTTCCTCCT